>OZ059839.1:10999807-13502772 GCA_964057195.1 Orthosia cruda | reverse complement strand
ATTGGAAATGTTTCGCTCCTACCTTTCTGGCGATCGCGTCCCGGAAGGCGCAGCGTAAGTATTCCTAAAATTTTGGTTGACACCGAAGTAGTTCAAGGAATCCGTTCGTTGTCAATTTCCAAGGGAAGATCCCTTGGAAATCGCCGACCACAAATACCAGTACTGAGGGAAAGACCAGAAGTATGTTAAAACTTAAGTTATTAATATAAATATAAACTAGTATCTGCGTAAATTCTAAAACCACATATCAAGTTTATTTATAAGAAGTCCCCTGTGTCGGAGTTCGGAGCTGAAGTAACATGCCATGTATTCAGGTTGGAGACAAGCAGTCGACCGTTACAAGTTCTGAGAGTTCGTAAAAGTAAAACTACGCTAGAGCTTTTCAGAGATAATATTTTTACCCAACTATCGCGGTAGAGCTAAAAGTAGGGTTATAATTTTAATTAAAATGTATTGAGGTACACGTACACAGACAGCTCACGATGAATTAGGACAACTCGCGTTACCAACAGCTAAGAAACTATCACTCGCTAACTATCGCTCAAAATATTGAAATAAACGATTAAAAGAAGATTCTGATTTAAGATTAAAATAACCATCTAATCAAAACCTTTACCATTGTTCAGCCTTCACCTCACAATCGTTAGTGCTTGCCAGCTCTTAGAACGCGATGACCACCCTGTGTCCTGATGATTAATGGTCGCAGGCCTATTTGAAATTCAAATCAAAGTCCGCGGTCATTTTAAGATTCAGTGGCACCCCTGCTCCGTAGGGCTGTTACGTTGGCGACGGTACAGTAACAGAGAGGAGGCATGTTAGGTATTTCGAGGCGTTGTGATCTGATTTACTGCGTAGAGATTATTAGAATTTGTTAATATCTGTGTGGGAGTAGATGTTTGTGAATGTTTTTAGGGTACTTGCCAGACTCCGGCATCAAACCCAGAACTAGGAATAGGGTGCACGGATGCCGCAGTGGTTGAGTGAATGACTGCTGCGCTGCGTGTCACGGGTTCGATTCCCGCACGGAACAAATATTTGTAATATGACCAACAAATAGTTGTTCCGGCTCTGGGTGTTGTGTAAGTGAGTTTATATGTTTGTAAACGCACCCACGATGCAGGAGAAATCCTAGTGTGGGGCAACGTTTATTTTAAAAGAAAAAAAAAGAAAAAAATGAAAACGGGTAAAAGTTTCCAATACGTACCAGTTGGATACCTACCTACACACTTGTCTAGCACAACATAGTCACTATCGAACTACTCTGATTTATATGGCTGAGCTGTAATCCTGGAGGCTTGTAGCCTGTCTATGGGTTTATTTGACACCAATAGTGGATTAACTGTATAGATATTGAAGCAATAAGCATGAGTCTCTGATATTGATGTCTGTACCTACTTATTCAAGTTAAATTCAAATAGGAAACTATGTTAATAATATGTACTAGCAGGCTAAAGATAATTTAAATCACAATTCACAATCGATCGATTTAAATATAAATTATATTATTTTATTGCCCAGGATACCTTGACGAGGATAAAAGCATACAAATTGAGTCCCCAATTTAAATTATCATCATCAGCTGAGTCCACTGCTGAACAGAAGTAAATCAAATCACACTGACTTCGATCCTTCACCACTTGCTATGAACACCCACATTCGTAACACTACGACCTTAATTTTATTGTATCCTCTTAAAAACTGTGAATTAACGCTTACATAGTGGTTAATTTATTCGCGTCAGTTACCCGAAGTGCCGGCGACAAGATACGACCAGCCATTCCTTCCAACACTCCTCCATTTTTATTTCGTTCGTTACAGAGAATCTATTTATTTGCAGCAAAGTTTCCCAGTACGATGCTCTTCATTATTTTCCTTTTTTCAGCCAATCAGCGAGGATTGGTTTTGAAAGTGCAACTTTTTAAGCTTTGTGGTGTGAAATTGAATTTCGTTTCGTTGCAAGTGTTAGCGATTGTTATATTTAAAGGTCAGACCGCACTAGGCGTAACTACGCATCAGCGGAGCAACGCGAAGCGACGCGACAAAATAAGATTAACCGCACTGGCGCGACATTACACAGCAAATTTTGCTCGTCAGTCGATGGGCAACTTCTGGACAAGGTGGAAGAATGCTATTTGTGCTTACTAACTATCCTATGTTATGAATGAGTTGAAAAAAAATACCTCTACACAGAAAACACGAAATTTATTTACCCTTCACGCCTAATATCTCTTTAATTTCCTTCAAAACGTTGTTACTTCTGGTAATATTCATTTTATGGTCATTTTAGAGGTCATATATTTCTGGATATTGACTAAAAAAAGAATGTAAATAAACAGTCGGGTTTTTTTCAGACTTTTTAGTTTTACTAATGAACGAGTTCTCCAAAAAAATTAAGTGGTAAAAGATTATTTATTTTGCTATCAAAGTTAAATATTTTAAATTTGTGCCAAAATAGTAACTTAAAGGTGTGAAAATAAAAATAGTTTTTGAAACAACGAAAAAAAAAACTACTCCCCTTTTTAAGAGGGGGGTTTTCAAAAAATATCTAGCCTATGTCACTCCCACAATTGAGACGAATCCATCGGCACCTCATATGTCATAATCCGTCAAGTCATTTGGGTTGTAGAGGGTGCTATAGAAATGGACATACATACATACATAGGTATATAATTTCAAACATACATGCATGTATACGCTCGGAAAACATTACCCTCCGGCAGTCGGGTAAAACTTTTCACGCTCCAAACACGTAAAATTTGCAGTAGCTTGCAGTGTCGCGCCGTTTGCTATACCGCACTAGCGGCAGCGGAACTATGCGATGCGCCACGGCGCGTCAAAGTTGATAAGTTGGGCTACTATGTCACGCAGTGCTGCTACGCGTAGTTCAGCTGCCGTGTAGTGCTTTATATCTCATGCAATTTCATACTAAGTATATTTAATCTTGACGCGTCGCGTCGCTCCGCTGATGCGTAGTTACGCCTAGTGCGGTCTGACCTAAATTGAAAACATCGAGTGAATTTTCTGTGTTGGCAATAATTCATTTGATATTTATACACCGGCAACAAAAATTTACTGCTGATCTTTAAAGCGCAAGTAAATGACAGTGGCTTACTTTCATTTCCCGCCTATTTAATGTTTATTAATAACTTGTCTCAGGCCATCAGAGCTAGTCTAGTTTTTACAGATAATTAATAAGTATTAGGGTAAGTGCTGTTATTCTATAATCCATGTTCTGTATACTGTGTTCTGTAAACTATTTTATATAAACTGCGTTTTGTGTAACTGTGTATTTGATATGAGAATACAACTGGATGATTAAACCCTTTCTCATAATTTTTATTCATATCGCCATCCCTGCTGAAATACCCACACAAGATATAACGTGATTTAACGTGTGTTGTCTTTTATGTAAAAGACAACACACTTTGGTGGTGGTTTTTGATATTGGTTATTAAATATTTGTATTGAGCTCAGTGGTATGAGATATGAATGGTATTATGTCCAGCAGTAGAATCCATAGGCTGACAGTCACACCATGCAGCTGCATCTGATTAGAATGGAAGACAGTAAACATACCTTGTAGGGAAAGGGCTTGGCAGATTGAGTGGCATACCGTACTATAGGCTTATAAAGAATGAAGTGCTGATTAGCACATTGGACAATAAATATAAACAATAAATAATTTTGATGGGTTTGTAGAGAGAGATAGAAATTCATCGTCACTCATTCCAAGAATGTATTTTTTAAAGACTTGCAGAGTTTGCGAATACGTATTTAAAATACCTTCAAGTTTTTCCAAAGACTCATTAATAAAAATGGCCGGTTGATTCTTTGGAACGAGTTTCCCCTTTATCTCGGTATATCCTTTAACCAGTAACAGTAGAATCCACTACATAACATACACCTTGTCTCTCTGTATCGCTATTCATGGAGATCGTTTGTTTTCTGGCATTTATGGGAGTTTCAATTTAAAATGGAATTATTTCAAAGGTAAAGGAAAAGTCGTGAAGAGATCGTCGAGTTTGTATTTAATCAATTATAAAATTGGGTCATCTTTTGTTGCCTCATTTGTGGCCATTTCATTATGTTTATTTTAATGAAAGTCCAATACAAACGATGATAAATACATTCTAATATTAATATTGAGCATCTTAAACAATAATACGACAAATATTCGATAAATAAAAAATAAAAATATTGGGTACGTTATTTATTAATTTCCCTTTAACAATCAAACATTTAGTTGAAGGATTGGTAATCTATTTTAACCTGCACAATCAAAGCACTAAATAATGGTTAAACATATTCTATACAGAATTACAGACTGCAGCCATGCATTTTGCGAACTACGTTCTCTGTTGTGATTGGCTTACCACACTGCAAGTGCATTCCACTATAACCCTAATTGAACACAAGGAAATTATAAGCATGTTCCCTTCCAACATACACAGGGATATTTCAGGTCTAGGGATATTTCATACTCAATTAAATAACTCGAAAAGTACTGGCCGCATTCGAATCTTTTCTACACCGATTTGTTTGTAATTTATCTCAGACTAATTCCAAATTCAAATTTTTGAAAATTCTTTTGTTTCGGTGGCATAAAAATGTCTTGATGTGTAGGAGAGGGAATTTTCATTTGTGCGAAATTTAGAAAACAATACGAATTACGTTTAGTTACAGTTTTTTTTCATTTTTAAACGAAAGATAAAGTTAAAAATGAGGTATAGTAGCCATGCAACGCCAACATTTGACGAGGGCGGAGATGTTACGAGCTGTGGGAATGCTGGAAGCTGGGTCTGTTCAGCGTAATGTTGCTGAGGCCATAGGGACCCACCAAAATGTAATTTCAAGATTGTGGACACGCTATCGTGCCACAGGTGAAGTAGCGGAGAGGCACCGGGGGCCAAGTCGCATCACTACCTCCAGACAAGACCGATTTTTGCAAATTACTGCGCGAGTTCAACCAAATGCAACGGCGACTCAATTGGTCCAAAGGCTGCGAGTGGAACACCAAGTGCTTGTGAGTGACCAAACTGTAAGAAGGCGACTGCATGAAAGCAATCTACGCTCTCGTAGACCACTCCGGGTCCCACCTTTACGGAGAGGCAATCGTGGACGACGATTAGAATGGGTTCGGAACCACGTGGACTGGGGCCGTGAGCAATGGTCCAATGTGCTGTTCACGGATGAATCCAGGTTCGGCTTCCATCCAGATTCACGAAGGACGCGTATTTGGCGAGTTCCTGGACGATGGAGCCGTCTTCAGAACCCTCAGGAAGTTCACCCATACCAAGGAGGAACAATTATGGTTTGGGCAGGAATTCGTCTTGGAGGACGGACGGATCTCGTTTGGGTGCGAGGCAATATGACGGCAGAACGATACGTCCAACAGGTGCTGGGGCCCGTAATCTTGCCCCACAGAACACAAATGGGGCAAGATTTCCTGCCCATGCACGACAATGCCCGGGCACACACGGCGAGAACGGTAGCAGCTTGGTTACATACACAAAATGTTAGGGCCTTACACTGGCCTGCTCAATCGCCAGATCTAAATCCCATTGAGCATGCGTGGGATATGCTGCAAAGAAGAGCTCTGAAGGAAAATAAAAAAAAAAAAAATTCTACTGAAAATCTGGCTACAGAAGATCAACTTTTTGCGCACCTCAGAAGGACATGGGACAATATTCCGCAGCAAGACATTGACAACCTTGTTCTGAGCATGCTGAATCGTTGCCGATGTGTTATGAACATCATGGGCGCTTTCTCAGACTACTAACTTCAAGTTTATAAACACAAATTAAATGATATTTCTATTATTTTCAGTTTTTACTCATAAATTAAAAGTTAATTCATATACGGTTTCCGTCTATGCTTCATTTTTTTCCATAAAATCCTGAATATAATATTTTTCCATAATATCTCCGAAGTTCTTCATCAGATCTTCACCAAATTAAAATGGGACCAATTTCGGAACATACTTTTTCAAACAAAAAAAGAATTTTCAAAATCGGTCCACAATTGACGGAGTTATCGGTGAACATACACAAAAAAAAAAAAAAAAACTTGATGTCGAACATAGAACCTCCTCCTTTTTGGGAAGTCGGTTAATAAAAGGATGCAACCACACCGTGACATCGAACCTTGTTTTAAAATATGTCAACGTATCTGACATACGTCTCGATCGTAGTCGATCGACTGCGTTCTGATTGCTCAACGTAGATAGATACCTTACTAACTACAATTTACGTACAGGTTGATTCAAAATTGAAAATCTGTAGTTTTTTTCTTTTGCCTGAAAAGCTGTCATTCGCCATTAATGTAAGGTTTGATACTTCTTAACTCCAATTAATACTCAATACAGAAATTTAACCTACCTCAGCACATAACCTAACCGTATGAGTTAGGTACACAAAGTATCCAGTAAACTAGCTACAAATGACAACACAATCTACATAGGTAGGTACATGGCACAGTAACGCATGAACAGCAATGCAAGATGACAAGTCGTGCGGTGCGATTACTGTGACATCACCACTTGTAGCTACCTTACATATGGGGTACGCTCAGGGACAAAGCACGAGAGACAAAGGTATTTATTTCACCAGATTTATTCTAATATTATAGATTATTATAGATTTATTATATTAGTATTGTTGCGCCTTAATTGGGATTGCGCCATGCAACAATACCAATTGGGGTACTGGGGCTACAGACAAAGTAACATTGTATCGGTGATAGCAATTGTCGAAGTACCAAAATGAAAAACTGATAGAAGCAGGTACTTGTTTTTGTTTTTATACTTGGTAAAAGAAACACTCGCAATCCAGAATGCACAAAGCCTCGTTGGTCTAGCCTAGGTCGCAAACTTGCAAGTGCTACTGCTTATACCCGGGCCAGGCCAAGTGATATTGGATTTTTCCGTCTGTCTGGGTTTTTGAGAAGTTGGTGGCAACAGGCTCTTTTATTTAAGTAAATGATTTAATTGAAATAATTGGTTATTATTATTTATTATAATAACCAATTATTTTAATAACCAAATATTATTTATTATTCTTACAAAAATGTGTGTGTATGTCTGATAGCGACAAGGTGACATCTCAGAGAATCAGGTAAAAACATAGCAATGATAATTGGCAAAAACAAGCAAATATGGTGGTAAAAAATCTTTGTTTAGAGACAAAGACTGAAGACTTACTAATCATCCTACCATCCGCTCAGATACAAGATTGAACAACGTTTCTAAGCCACTTTATAAATTCAGTCCCGCAGTTGTAAGCAAACGTAACACTGACATCCCTGACCGTCTAGCTCAATACATTACTCTTTATCTACAACCTCGTTCTCGTTTACGGTGTGAGCACTACTAGTAGTGGGTAGTTATTCAATGCAAACAAAGCAGGATTGATTCTATTTACTTGGAAAAGTAGATGGTTCTAGAGGTTTTGTGAGAAACATATATAGACAAGCTGAAAGGTTTTCCATCGGTAAAAATTATGAATATTCATATAAACTTTTATCTGATATGAAATCCTTTCAAAGGATGCATTTCACATTCAAGTAGCTGGTATATTTCTTACAAAAATGTTCGAAAACAAAAACAAATGTCCATTTATTTAACTGATATTGTGAGAAAACTATAAAAGTAAATTTACTGACTTCATTTCCTTAGTTTTTCATGGAAGTCATTTTCTATCTTTTCATCTATTCCTTACCATAAGTAAGTCAAAAAATAGTTGCCATAAGTAGTCCAAAAAGTCACACATAAGGAAAGGCCAACAAAATGAACGCAGTAAATCTTGCGGTCAGCTGATGTCGCTAATAAAGTGCTCACTTTATGTGCCTAATTTACGAAAATAAGGACTTGGTTTTTCGTGCTAGCTTTTTTCTGTTGATGAGGACATAGCTTTGGCGTCATTTGTCTTTATATTTCAATATCATACCGTTACCTTAAATCGTGAAATACACACCATTCTTCACCGTTTACAGTAAAACCACGACCTTTTCCTCATAAAAACAGTTAAATTATTTCCGACATATCTTCGCCAAATAACCAAATGATGTGAAATAAGCAACGATTACAGCTAATTGTTCCTCACAGAGCCTGCTTGACCTATTATTTTAAAGGATCTTTAAAAGCGAGGATTATTTAATGAATTACTTACATTTCGTAAATTCGACTTTGCTGTTAATTCAGGATGGCTCTTACCTGGAATTTGAAAAAGAAAATGTTATTTTATGAAAGTGGTTGAAATGCTACGTTGAATGTCCACGTGTGGTAGCGTATAATGTAGGCCACGTTTCGCGAATAATTGTCGAAAAAAAAAATCACAACGCCTAATAGGTAGTCTGTCGGTCAATGAACTACATATTTCAACCAAAATTTTAACGCATATCTCACAGCAAGAATCTTTCTCAACAATCCAAAATGACTTAATAAATAAACAACCTTTAAAGTGTCCTCGTAACATTTCTAATTTAAACATATTTTTAGACGAGCACAATATAATCAGAGTAGGGGTAGACTAGAAAACGCCGAATCATTCTCATATGACAAAAAGCATCCTATGTTGTTGTGCGGTCGACATAGATTCACGTGTCTGTTGTTTGAGTATAAACACCGGGTATTATTACATGCGGGGCCCCAGTTGTTACTTGCTACGATAAGAGAAGCTTGGTCGCCTCTCAGAGGGCGGAACTTAGCTAAAGGTCCACAACTGATCCATAGTATCGAATTTAAACTACTTGAGCTTTGGGTCATCATTTCAGCCGAAAGACGTCCACTGCTGGACATAGGCCTCCCCCAGGCGTCGCCACATTGATCGATCCCGTGCGTCTCGCATCCAGCGCCTTCCCGCAACCTTAACCAGATCATCAGTCCACCTAGTGGGAGGCCTTCTAACGTATCGTCTTCCGGTTCGCGGTCGCCATTCCTGAACTTTTCGGCCCCATCGGCCATCCATTCTGTCAGCAATGTGCCCTGCCCACTGCCACTTAAGTTTGGCAATTCTTCGGGCTATGTCGGTGACTTTGGTTCTCCTGCGGATATCATCATTTCTGACATGACCACGCAAGGAAATTCCGAGCATAGCCCTCTCCATTGCCCTTTAGGTCACCCAGACTTTGAGCTTTCTGATAAGGCCCATTGTGAGCGACCACGTCTCGGTCCCATAGGTGATCACTGGCAACACACACTTGACTGGTCATAGACTTTTGTCTTGAGACACTGCGGTAAATTGGACGAGAAAATACCACGCAACTTCCCGAACGCCACCCAGCCGAGTCGTATTCGACGGTTGACATCTTTCTCGAAATTGGGCCTACCCAACTGGACCGTTTGTCCCAGGTAGACATAATCGTCAACAACTCGAGAGTAGAGTCTCCGAACTTGATAGGAGTGGGTGTTACATGGGCATTCACCATGATCTTGGTTTTGTCCATGTTCATTTTAAGACCCACTCTTTCGGAAGCTCTACTGAGGTCATCGAGCATTTTACTGAGGCGTTTTGCCCTCGAGTATGACGGATTCAAACAGCTTCTGAAGGGCCCTAAGGACCGGTTTTACACCCGCCTTCAGAAGTTCGGCCGTAATTCCGTCATCACCCGACATCTTGTTGTTTTTGAGCTGTTTCAGAGCCATCCTAATCTCGTTCAGGCTGACGTCCGGGATATCTTCGGTATAGTGTCGTGTCAATCTGGCTCTTGGGTCATTTGCTAGACTCGCAACGGGCTTGCTGATCGATGTGTACAACTGCCCATAGAATGTCTCGAAGCTCCGTCTGTCTGAGAAGCTCCGGTTTGGCGGATACGATCCTGCCATCGTCGGTCTTCAGTTTCGTGAGTTGGCTCTGCCCAATAGCCAGATCCCTTGAAAACACCTTGGAGCCTTTATTTCGCTCGATCGCGTCTTTAATACGCTCGGTATTGAAGAGGCGGAGGTCTCTTTTCAAGGACTTAGAGATCTGTCTATTGAGCTGCCGGTATTTGCACGCCTCATCTGAAGACTGCAGGATCATCTCACACCTCTCCTTCATAAGCTTGAGGGTATGATCAGAGAGCTTTTTGTTTCTATCTGTACTCTTAGACCCGACCGTATGGACAGCTTCCACGAACCCGTTGCTATATTCATCCACGGAGCTCCCTAGGCACTCGAAACGATTCTGGAGTTCGAGCTGAAAGCTCTCGGGGTTTTGGACCTGGATCTGTGCTGGCCGGAGCGTGGACTTCATCAGTCGAGACCTTTCAAGCTTAATATTAATGTTCAATGTGCCTCTTACCATGCGGTGATCGCGCCCGGTTTTTAACGAATTGATCACAGAGACATCATTGAACATTTGCTTCTTGGTTGACATGATGAAGTCGATCTCATTTTTTGTTGCACCATCGGGGCTCTGCCCGGTCCACTTCCTGTGTTCACGCTTTTTGAAGAAGGAGTTCATCATAAAGAGGCCCTCCTTCTCTATAAAATTGGCCAGTAGCTGACCCCGGTGGTTCCGTTGTCCAACTCTAAATTGCCCCACTTGCAGCTCATCCTCGTCTCGTTTGCCCAGTTTCGCGTTGAAGTCCCCTATGACAATGGTGAAGTGAGTTTTGAAACCATGCATGGCTCGAGCTTTGGGTGTTTGAACATAATATCTCTACAGATAACAAGCATAGCAACGCTATAAAATAGCTATATTTAATGGCATCAATAGTCAACGAAAAAATGGATATCCCAATCAGATGGGGAATAGTTCTGGGCTATTACAATTTAACAGATAAGTTGAGGTAATTGTAGTACGTATTAATTAATAAATAATAATAGAATAAAATAATTGCTTTATTTTCTTGTCTTTTTCAACAGATTTAATCAAAATATTATACATTAATTTTTCAAGCCACGTATGCCGAAAAAAAACTGCGCTCTAAATAATAATTAAACCCGCTTGACCTAACAAGCAAAGAACCGCATTTTTCTTATAATAGGAATATTTTTATAATAACTGTTTGTAGAAACTCCAGTAATAACACACTAAACAACAGTGTTGCTACGCACCATGCTACGGCGTAGCTCTGTGCTACGAATCATGTTTTACGCCTTAGATATATTTTAAGAAACTCTCTTGCCCTCATCCGAATTTATTTGGGATCAGCGCAACATGTCTTCTTTTTCTATATGTACTACATACATTCTCTGATAGAAAATACAGTCTAAAGCCATGGTTCTTAAAGCATATTTTGAACAAGAGCTCCTTTTGTAACGAAGTAAGAAATGCTCAGAAAGGATTTTCCATACGAAATCTCCTAAAGAGGATATTAGGGGATGGAATATTGTTCATATTGACGTTAGTCATTTTTGCCAATGGGAAATCCCTTCAGGCCCAAAGCTATTTCAAGATAATCCTTGTATGTTTCAACTCTTTACTTTTAATTACAACTAGCACAAAAAATCAAGCTTGACATAAGACCCTATTTTTCAACTAGCACTACCAAGTTTCCAAGAAACTTGCTAGTTAGAACACGGCTCAAACTGACATACAATCTTATTAAACTAAAGCCTGAACTTACGGGATTAGACCCACGGTCTTAATAGTTTGGTTTTATTGTAATAATTATTGTTCAGATGCATGGAGGAATTTAAAGGAATGGAGGAAGTCATTTTGTAAGAGGAAGCTTAGACTAAGGCTGTGGGGAGACTTAACTCAAGACTGTGTGTGATCAGACTATAGGTTAATGACTGTGAATATAAAGGATCAGAGATCCTAAACAGAGGTGATTGGTGTCATTATGTATGCATGGAAAGAGACATCATGAATGATAGTTGGACACTTTGCTGTCTTGCAAAACATAGCCACCATGGCATCAGCTAAAATTCTTAAAATTTTACCCTGAAACTTAGGCGAAGTGAGCGATAAGTTATGGCGGTATCACACAAACATTCAGTTGGTCTACAAAATCATGAAGGTCAGTAACTGTATCATGGGCACATTATCATGTTTTCCAACAATGTGTCCGACCTTCAAACTAAAACAGAACTCAGAAAATACCAAAAACAGAACCTATTGTCCAGAATGTCCTAAAAGTTTACGCACTACCTTAAAGACTACAACAGTCCTCATTTACCGTTTTAATTGGAAGTCAATACACAGATGAATTGCCACAATAAGCTTGTTTACAATTAAACACTATTTACTTCAGACGCGAGGGAATACGCCGCGCCGGCGAGCATCAGCATTCGTTAGGTATTACTCCCGCTTGCTTTGGTATTCAATACTCCCGGTTGATTTCGTTCTTATTATAAGTACCTATTAGTAAGGTATTGTAAATTAGGTTAATGCTGTTGAGTACTAAGCCTGCTTGTGTATGGTGGTATTTTGGTAGATCTCTAGAGAACTTCTTGTATTAGCCTTTTATCCGTTTTGGTATATGCGCAATATGGTGTAAAGCCTCCTGTTTGTGAGAGAGACTGGGTCTTATTTACTGCAATGCTATGTTTACTTAACATGAATAAAGGGTAATTTCAAAGCTTCATTATATTTCATTAGAAATAAAAAAAATGCCTAGGTAGAACCGCAGACACAGCTAGTATTAAACGAACATAAAACGACTGTGGCACAAGTCGCACTTTACCACTACACTGTTATAATGTCGAGGAACTTCATACTATTTTAATGAGATTAAACAACCCGGTTTAAAACGAAACGGTGTTGATGTTTTTTTCTGGATTGCTTTAAGAGTATTTCTTTTCTTTTTTTGCTGTCCTCGCAAAAAGGATGAGACTGTTTGCCATCTTTCATCATTATCATTTCAGCTGAAAGATATCTACTAACACTTATAAAAAGGCTTCCCGCAACCGTCGCGCGTCGCCTCATCGATTGGTCCTGTGCATCGGTCATCGGTCCACCTAGTGGGAGGCTTTCCAGAGCTTCGTCTTCTGGTACGCGGTCTCCATTCCAGAGCCTTTCACCCCTTTATGACTTGTTAAGTAACTAGCCAAAATAAGACAATGGGCATCGGATAATTTTGAATTTCCATTCTGTATCTACCTTAGTGTCCATTACGTGTTTGGGTGCTGAAAAAGTGGGCGTCTAGACAAAGTGACAAGTTCTCAGGCTCTTGTCACCGCCGGGGTGCCAGCTGTTTTAGAATGGCTTGGCACGCGACGATGGGAAGAGATCAGACGGGATTACCATAATGCCTTGGAAGGTAGGTAGGCGTTTGGTGTGGGATGCAACTTGTATCGACACCCTTGCGCAATCCCATCTTCTTAGCCAAACTTGCTGTGCTCAAACCTCCCAAACCTCAAACGGCACAAATATAACAAGATATCTAAATAACTCAATTTAAGAACAAACAACTTTCTGCTTCTTTACCCAAATAATTTTGTTGGAAATATATGGTTTACAATTCTAAATCTATGTTTTTACACGTTGAGAAGAGTCTAATCCAATAAAGCATGACAATCCAAATATTTCTTTTTAAGTAGACTTGCTACAAAGTCAATTAAATGAAGAAAATCACTGCTTAATACATCAAATTAATTACAGTGAGAAAAAATTAAATCAAATACCTATCCCATTTTTATTGAGTTTCTAAAGACTTGATGAAAATAAACGAAACACCTAGTCGTCAAAGTTTTTTCGGTTCGCGTTAAAATTAGAAAATTAATGGAATCGCATCTAGATTTATACTTTCTGATACAGAAATACCTAATTCCATTTCATATTATAACTTTTAATTTGTTTTACCGCTTTATTGAGAAATTACTGGTTTGCTTATTATTCTTTTTCTGTGTACTAGTTGTTTCTTATTATGATGGTTAAAATTACACGCTAACATACGGTTACTGAATTGAGACTTTGGGGTTAAGAATTAGGGGCGTTACTTTTTGTATGCTTATTCATTGGGAGCTAGCTAGAATTTGCAATATAATGTGTAGGTAGTTGGTGACCTCTGGCCGTATTATCCTGTTACATTCAGACATCGGGTTGCATTATGCGAATCGTCATAAATTCTAAAACACAAGCAAAGACATTTTGAACATACAGCCAGGTACCTATAATATTACTTCGAAATCGAGACAATGTAAATGATGTTTTTAAAAATGGAACAAGTATAGAACAAAAGTATCGTATACTATTTGGCTGTTGCGGCTACAAGATGTTTGTCTTATACCTAATAAAGAATAAATAAAAAAAATAAAAAAATATGTGGACGCGCGAAAAAATTTCTGAGTTAAATTTTATTTAAAATTTTATTAAAAATGTCTTCAACATCAAGTGAAAAGTGTGAAAATACTCCATCAGATATAACAAATAGAGCCGTTGCAGCTACAAATAATTTACTACCAGAAAAATCAAGACGTAAGAGAAATGATATACTTAAACAAACTTCCTGAAATACTTATTTGTCTATATCTGTTTTATTCCTTCCTTCGTAGATAAAATCTTGTATGCAACTGTACGTTATTGGTCTTTTAATAACTCGTGCCCACCTATTTCGGTACGCGCTACGCTTGTACCGAAAAATGGCACTCGTATTAAAAGACCGTCCATAACGTAACAGTTGCATAAATAGCTATTTTTTCATCTTTAACGTAGTCCTTGACTTCTTAATAAGCTTTTTTAATAAGGACACGTTTGATGTAGTTTATTAACTTTCCATCGGTCAGTTCTATAACTGACTTTGGCAACTTGTTATAAAAGCTTATACTGTTTATAAGAAAAGACTTGTTAGTTTTCGTTAATCTGAATTTGGGTATTACAATTCGGCATTCGGATCGGATCTTGAAGTCGGAAAGATACATGATAAAAAATTTCTTCTTAAATCTAGGACTTAGTTTAAGTTGGTTATTGTAGTAGGTACATGGAAAAGTAGCATTAGACTAGCTGCCCATCCAAGATTTAGAGTTTCTAAATCGAATCTAAACTAACATAGTAAAGAAGTTACATTGTTTGTTTGTATGAAAGATCTGTGTAAGTACCTAGCTATTAATTCAAATACAAAGATCATATCACTGACGGAAAACTACGCTATCGCTGATTGTCAGGCTGCTTTTGTCCCGAAAAATAAAGGAGCTTGTAATACATTCTCGAGAAAAAGCTTGTTAATAATAAGCTCCAAATAAACATAACGTAGAATTTACGAAATGGTGGTTCTTCGAGCCGAATACCTGGTTAGTCTTACCCAAAGACCTTATACTTCTTACTACTAGACTGTGCACTATGGCGCAAAAACCGGTCCACATGAGAAGGCTCCCGTTGGTAGTGTGTCTCTTTCTAATGAGGTGACCATGACCAAACAGACAACGGGACAAATTGATTGTAAAAAGGATAGTTTTAGTATCCTCATATATAGATGCTACCTAACTGCGCTACCTAAACCTACATAATTTAAGGATAATTAAAAAAAAACTGTGTTTATATTTTTTGGTATCTACATCACTAACCGTATGGTGTCGGGCGTAAAGAATTTCACCATCCCATGTTTGCCCGTGACGTGGGTATCGTAAGAGGCGATTATGGGAAAAACAGAGAATGAGCAGCAGCGTTCTCTGTGCATTTGTAACAACCATACTGCGATCGCCAACCCGCCTGCAAAGCACTCCCCATAAATAGCACAAATAAAACATAGCCCATATTGCACGGCAGCCTGTACCCTCGACTACGGTAGCGGTCGAGGTTACGGTATGGCAAGGGGTGCTAAGAATCCCGGACGAGATCCGGCTACCCCAACAACAAATACCGACGACTGGACCTAACACGCGCACACTCCGGACCGACAAAAAAATCACCGAACTCGAAGAGGAATTGATCCTCAAATCCCAAGTCTCCTTAAGTCTCATTCTTCAAGACCATCGTATAGATAGGAACAAAATGCTCTCTGATCCTACTCTCAAGCTCTTGAAGGAGAGGCGTTAGATAACCCTGCAGTCTTCAGACGTTGCTTTGAAATACCGGCAGCTATATATACCTCAAAGGATCTCTATGATTTCACATATTGTTCAGTTGCGTAGACAGTTGAAAAATAAAACTACACCAATTGTATTCCGCTAGGAATCAATTTGAAAATAATATTAACAGCCGCTGAATTTCACTCGAACAAAGTCCGCCAAAAATGCCGCAAACCACCATCCTACATTAAGTATTACCAGGCCCAAACATTTAAAAGTACTACTCTTACTCAGTATTAATAAATATTTTTTAAATACAACGAATTGATTAAATAAAGGAACTGAATAAATATTTAAATACGTTTTTAGAAATATTTAAATACCTGTTAAAGTCTATGAATTGTTCGTTTTGGAATAACACAAAAATAAAAATATAATATTTTCTACCATTTCTACCAAATCCAATGATTAGTTGAGCTAGCAAGAGGTCAGACAAGGACACACTAACAGCGGAAAACCTCTCGCCAGGACCGCTTTTGGTTACAGCTACCGCTTATGAGGAAATAGCTTACCTAGGTGTATGATAATAGATTTCATTTACGCTAAACAAAAAATTTTGGTACACAGTCTAGTAGTTAGAAATACATGTAATGTCTTTGGTCTTACCACCTGGTGACACCGCTTTTTTCTTCTATAAGAAAATAAAAGATGCGTCAAATAATTCAAAAGAGATCAAATTTAAAAGTCAGTCTTTTCTTTGCCAGACAGCTATGATGAAGCGAAAACCTTATCAGAAATCTTCCATTATGATTGCAGTTTTTGTCTGACATTAGAAAATTTTGAAAAGACGTAAAATACGATGTCAGTGAAGGATAATGTAGCATTGTTTAATGGTTTATTTGTGTTACATATTTTGTTAGTGAAACTGTTTTTAATTTTGGAAGATTTAAGTGCCATAAGTGAAATCATTAGAGTAAAAATCTACTCCTAATAGTGACCTGCGCCTGCTTCGTCCGGTTTTTACGATTTAATGTAAGGTTTTTGTTTTTAAACTTATTGTGTAAGTTTAATACTAATGTAGGTACTATACACAAAACCCTTCCGGCATGCATTCTCTCTAAACGATATCGCAAAAACCGCATCAAAATCCTTGTAGGCTTTAGAAAAACACAGTCTCACCGACAGACACTAAAAGCGACTTTAAAATATCACCGAAATTGGTCCTTTACCTTATATAATATACATAAATAGTACGAAATTAAAGGGCATACAGACTCACTATCCTATTAAAGTTTGATATTTAGGTATGTATGAGCAAGTATTTATTATTTGTATGAATATATATGAGCATAACATCACCTGGGCATCTCTTGGCAGACTGGGCAGGTTATATTTTCATAATATTTAGTCTTGTTTAGACATAAAGGTGACCTCTCATCACTATTTGAGATAAAAATGCTATTCAAAGGGATATTATAATTAATAGAAATATTACGCATTACATGACGTTCCAATCTATCCATGGTTCTATGGTTGAATTAACAATCAGTCATATTTTAAGGAATATCAAATATTACAAAGAAAATTAAAAGTATATCAAGTTGATTAAACAAAGCAAAACAAATTGAATTCTTTGCATTTTACTTAACAGTATTAAGATGACAAAACAAAAAAGAAACAAAGCCGTATCTATCTTTCCTTAATGGAATAACAAAAACACACACAAAAAACTGAAATGCCGCACACCATTAATTTTGTTAAGTAATAAATTAAGAGCCATAAAAGGGGCAACACCTGGCGAAGTTAAAAATTAAATTAAGAAAATATAATATTGGGACAGAGGGGGATGTTTGTGCAATTATCAATTTCAGCAGGAATTTTTCGTGAAGGATAGATTTAATCAAAACTGGTCAATAGATTATAGATATCAGAAATCTTTGGAGAAGAAATCAGGCACGACTGCAATAAGCACGATTTTTGTGGGATAGTCACAGGAGTAACCTAGTTGGGTAGGTACATTGTTGTTGCTAGTTTAATTTGGTCCCTAAAACCTTAAAATGGTGATGCATTCCTAAGCGAAGGACTGAAAAGAACAACATCGTAGATACCGTCTTGAGATAAAAAGGTAACTAACTAAAATTGATTTTCATATTCAAATTCACTGCTTCCAAGGATTCGTTGTTCCTCTCAACACAAGAAATTCTATCCTCCTGGGAAATATAAACAAAATTTATTTGTGATTAAAACATGGTTGTCATCTAACTTGTACGTCGCCAGCGATAAGTTTTAAATTAGAATGAAGAACAGCCTCGGAACGAAATACAGCTGTATTTTGTTTCATAATAGTAAATAACGAAATTTGTTGTCTTTGTCACGGGAAATATACAAGATTAATTAAATGTCAGGTTTTCCCAGAAGGGTCTTGTGTCACGAATAACCTATTAGTATTAATGTAGCACTTTTTTGGACTTAGTGATGGTTTTCATGCTTTGCGGGCAGGCAAGTGTCGAGGGAATTTGTAGTGTACCTATTTATTAAAAATATTATTTTGCGTACCTAGCTTAACAGCACTACGAACCACAAAGGGTGAGGTGTAGGCCTCAAAACTAGACATGCAACACATATTTTCTAATGCAATGCCAGTCTGCACTGTAACTATCTATCGGGAGAGTGAAGGCTAGACTTCTCATACAGAGAAGGCACGAGTACACAAATCCAAAAACTAAATGTATAGTTCTCGCCAAACTTCACCCTGAAGTTGGCTACAATGGCTGTGCAGAAGTAAATCACATTCAAAAAGAGCACCGCGCCGCGCCTTGCACATCAGAACGTCAACTTCAGGGGCGGCCAACAAGTATAAAGGAAACCGAATCGTAGAAAAAGAAACACAAAAGATTCAAATTACCAACAAGCAGAGAGCAAATGTAATCATGCTCGTTCATTCAGCTAATAAGACAAGTTAGTAAGACTAGCTTTTGCCCGCGGCAACTACATCTATTCCACGGAAACTGTACATTTTCCAGGGATACAAAATCATAAGACACTAAGCGATAGTGCAGTTTTTCTCGATGAAATAATTTTCGTAATCGGTTCAAAATAAAAGGTAATCTCTGGCAGTAGAGATTACCTTTTATAAACATATACCTAAATAAACAATTTTACCTCGTTATATTTTTAATTCAGAAAAGTTGTATCATATCATGTTCATTTCACAAATATGTGAGTCTTAAAAAATTAAGAAACACAATACTAGAAAGTCCATAAAATTATTTTCTACGAAGCATAAATCGCTGCTATTTAACCTGCAAATACAAGTAGAAATTGCCATTACATTAGATAAATATTTGATAAAAGATTAGTAGACAGAAAATGAATAAATAAAGGCAAAATTCTAATAGGTACAGACTCGAATGAGAGACTTCAATAAACTGGATATTTACAAGGCGTAAGGAATTTCGCGAAAGCATCTTATGTAAATAGACTTAGCAGAGTGAAATCAAATATCTATCATATTTGATTTCACTTTGTTAAGCACAACATTTTTATGAGAATAGATCTAGATCGCAACCGAAAGAATATTGAATCTTCCATACAAATTTTGGTCCGCTGACGACAACTTTGTATGGAAAATACTTCTTTTTTGTGAATTGCCTATGACTTCCTTGGAAAAAGTTGTTCATAAAAATGGGCAGAAGCAGTTTTTAGAATATGATAATACCTTCCCGTTATAACGTGTATTATTTTATTAAATTAAGTAGGTAGACTTTTGAGTTTAGGAAGCCAAAAAAATAAACTATCTTACATATACATAATACAAAAAGCTTATGGTTCCAACTTCTTTTTTCCATAGCTAAGCCAAAATATCTTCACTAAGAAAAACATAAGCTTGTAAGCGAAACCACAGATGTACATATTATTTTCCTTTAAGTGAATTCATAATTAGTTTTTCACTTTACCTTCGCATACAAGCTTGTATTGTTCCCATGCAAGTTTCTTTGTAGGTTAAATATAATCAATTAACTAGAATTCGATCGTGTGACCTACACAGGAAGATTTTGAAATTTGAGGTTGGGATATTAAATTAAATAGTACAGTAAAAGGATAGTGGCATTGGGATTCTGTATTAGTAGGGTAATTTTGATACTGAGTTGCCTTTTATAAAATCATCACTAACTTTTTGTTGTGGCTACATACAAACGTAGCAGGATCTATTCAAATCGTGTCAAAATTTTCCATAAAAAAAAATAGAGATTGTGATGATTTTTGTAAAGTATTGAGAAAATATTCAAAAACTCAAACACATAAACACTTTCCATATACGACACTAAACCTACTCCACCAAACACCAAAAAATCAAACCAACACCCCTTTATCCAAAAGCCGGAAACTCCACCACTAAGCTTTGAAGGCCACGACCCAATATCTGCCCCATAACAATAGTTAATAACAGTAACAGCCGACATGAAAACGGCGCAAAATCTCTCCTTTTAATCTCCAATACCTTACTTCTCAAAAGTCTTCGCTTTAACGGTCAAAAGGCATTTTGGACGTAACAAAAGGCTTTCCCTATAAAGCTATACATTATTTCGCAAATAATCATGTTGTGTTTAATGGTGGGTGGGTATATACTAAAGTATATGCTTAATCTATACGGGAATTAATTCGCATTTCTTCGGATGTTTTGCGAAATGTGTGTGAAAAAATAATATAACTGGCCTGTTTTGGTTTTTTAATACTATTCATTTTTAATCTTACCTATTTTAACTACAATTATAAGTAGTAAAATCAAACAATTTAGTATGATAGATTTAAAAAAATATTTCTCGGTTTGAAAGCTATGCCGCAATTCATCTGAGTGCCATAGGCTACTTTGTATCCCGGTGAAATGCACGACTCTTGTAGGAGGTGGGAGTATTACAACTAGCAGTAGTGAGTAGGATGTACAGATTGCAAGAATAATTATATAGTATCTACATAAGGTCGACTTTAACAAGGCCTTCTTCGACTTCCACTTAGCAAGTCATATACAAGAAAAATCGTAAGTATTTTTGAGACCGAATTGTTATTGTCTACACTTCCTAGAAGACATTTTGTTATCATAATACCCAAGCAAAGGCGACATCATCGTCTAAAATAAATAACATTCAAAAATAATGATTTAGAATACGAAGAAGAATAATTGTCAAACACTAAAGAAAATTGTTGTCGAGTTGAAGTTTTATGCCTGTAATAGTGTACAGGCATAAAACTTCAACTCGACAACAATTTATGGTCAACTAACGATGCTCTTTAAACAAACAACAAGCCGCGCGTCATGTTGCGCGTCATCTGGCAACGCCGCGCGCTGTTGTGCAGCGTTGCCAAACATGTTGAGCGTCACGTGTTGCGCGCCAAATGTTGCCTAGTGGAAACGCAGCTTTAGGGTATCTATGCGTGAAAACTTAATTGGAATAAATTCAGAGAACACTGCAGACAATCTACATTTATTGGTACTTCAGTTCTACCTGTCAACGCTCCCTAAATAACAGACTTTGAAATAAACTCTACGATGAACGAACTCTTTGGCCATAATCAACACTATTGGTGGAGGGAAGTGGCTGCCACAGTTTGGTGTTATTAGTAAGCAAGGTGACGTTAGTGTCCTATCTGTGTGTTGTTTTCATCCTTTAGTCTTTACACGGGGGAACAGAAACAATTTTTATGTAGTAATACATAGGTAAATTTGTGTTAGGCACAGACAGGGCATGTCTAGCTATCACTATGCTCACTAGACGGACCAAGATATTCATATGCAGTTCCTATCAGTACAAAAGAAGAAATCACTATTTAAGACACCCATGCATGTGAGTGAGTAACCTATTATTCTTTATACTATCTATTATAAATGAATAGCATTCTTAAACTACCAAGCAAAAACTTAAATCGCCATCCCCGCCCTCACTCCTTACCCTCATTCCTTGAACATACCACGGTAATCTTACGTCTCTCACGCATAGCGGTAAACTGTACATAAGAATGGCGATATTCTAGAGGCGTGAACTGTTTAAAAATAACCCCAATCTCCAGGTTTAGGGGCGATGAAATTTCTCGCGTTTACTCTAAGATTATGCTGTGAGCTTCTGAATAAATTTTCTTGTCGTAAAAGGCTTGAGGTTTAGGGGTAGCCGGTAGGGGCTGTACTCATTTTTGTGTGAAATTCGCTGAAGTTACCCTTTAATAAGATAAAATGTAAGTACTAAATGAAACAATCTACTTAAGTATCCTACAAATAAAAAATGTATCAAATTTCCCAGAAGCAAGAATTCACAACAAAAATACAGAACAAAGAAAAACCCACTGAATATCACATGAGACAAATATGAAAAAAAAAATATGAAAAGAATCGTATAACATTTTGGCTCAAAAGATAAAAACCCGCACACCGGAGAACGTATAAAAATATGAACATTTTAAATCTTTTATGATTCAATTAAATGGCTGTGGACCCGAAGCTATTTAATCAAAAAGTTATATCAATAACGTTTTTGAATACGTCTTCACGAATAGAGTCCGTATTAATTTTGCTTCACAAAGAAATTGCGGATAGAAAATTTGCGGCTTTTAGACGGGAATGAGAAAAACAGATTTAACACGAGAAAAGAATATTTATAATGACCATTTAGCGCTGTTGTGTTTCCAAACCAAAGGAACGATACGGATCAGTCGATTTGGATCGACAGTTTTTACTATACCAAGTCAAGCTACACGTCGATCAATGTCATGGACGGATGATTTATCGATTGACAATTTATCGATTGGAGGGTACAGGCTTTGATATTTACATAATCTAGCGCGTCTTAAACACGAATTCAAAGCTAAATCGACATAAAAATCATAATCCATAACAAAACAACATTAAGCAGTCTTAAAACATAATTTTATGATAAAATAGAACAGAAAAATTACCCTTTTCCCAAAAAAAGATAAGCAATTTCCTTTACGTTTAACATTTTCAGACCTTAAGAATTTGATTGATGAGTTCTACCTAACCTTGCCAAATAGGCGTTTAGGTAAAAGTTGTCGATGTTTTAGTCTGCATAACTACATAAAAGACACAAACTACGATAAACCTAAGATTTTATACGTGGGTGCATGTCAGAATTTCGTGGTGAAAGACTAGAGGGCTAATGTACGTAACTACAGAAGGACCAATTTATGAAATAAATATTGATTAAGGCACGGCGTATAACAAATGCAGGCAGCATTTAGTTATTTTATTAAATTAAGCTTTTTCTATTAATTTATTGACTCTGCTTTCGTCCATGAGACAGACAGAGATGCATATACGGGACTCGTCTTGTTTCAATGTTTCGGCGCTTTTCCGTGAATGAGTGACCATTGTTGGTTCTGGCTTTCAGGAGTTGCAGTGGACGAAATAAACTAGTTTTAATAATATGTAGGTATACGCGTACTTGCCACTGCGCACAGACTCGAGCCAGTACTTCTACGTAGTATTGATGCCATGCCAATACTTAAATTCGGTTATACTTATGTCTGAAAGAATCACCAACCATAAAAGCATTTTCTTATAAAAAAACTATAGGCTCCGGGCACTTACCATATTGATGAACTGAACTGCCATTTAAACTAAGAATGCCTGCCCGAAAATGGCTCGTCTGAATTCTAAGGCCGGTTTCGAGGTCGAAAATAGTGCTCGGACATTCTGTAAACACTAAGCTTAGTGTTCTTATGTTTTCCTTAGTTACTTGGTAAAGAAAAACCAAATGAATGAGAATATTTTATTGTGCTTGGTCTAGACTTTAGTATTTAGTGTTTTGGTCTTAAGCGTATGGGTTTGTCACTTGGTCGAGGTTGAAATTTCTTTTGTCTATTTAATGGGATAGACTTGGTTTACTTATTTGGATTTTATTAGGTTATTCTTGACTATTTTTGGGCTGACAATTGAATGTTATGAGGCAACTTAGATCTTGAATTCAAGTACATGGATACTAAGAATGCTAAGAACTTTAAGGTATTTCTATAATTTTATAGGAACCACTTTAAGACTTATAAATGTAGTTTGACTTGTTCCATACTAATAATTTTATTAATTTATAATTTGAATTAACTTCAACTGACTGCAAGGTCAACGATTGCTGGCCCTATCGTTATCTAATTTAATGTTATCCAAAGAAGAAAATACCAATGTATTATAAAAACAACCACACACGAAAAGTGTTGTTACCTGTCACCTAAAGTAAAAAAAAACACTACAAATGTCGTCGGTCCTCTCAAATATTGAAAAAATATTTCAGCAATAAACTCAAAAAAAAACTTTCGCTGATTAAATTCAATGCAGCCGACCAGAAGGCATCCGATAACATAACTTTGGAAAACTGATCAAAAACAGTAATAACTGCGCTGTGGATCGCACCTAGTAGAAAAATTTACAAACAACCTATGGATACTTGATGAATAGAAACATCAAACTGGAAATGAAAAATGTGCCATACATTTTCAGATAAGATGAGATGGAAAATGTAAGATGAACAGTTGGTTTAGCTCTGTACTTTTATCATCATCTACCTAGCCTTTTTCCAACGATGTTTGGGTCAGCTTGTAAGATAACTTTTCCTTCTTACTCACCAGCCAGCTCAGGGGTAGATATTCTGGATGAGACAATTGCAGGGATGATTTCGCATGAGGGTCGACAGAAGTAAAAGTCTTTATATTTGGTCAACTAATTTATTTATACACAGGCATCACTACTGCATCACAATTTTATAGGTATCCCACTTACTTGTAGATGGTATATAAACTACCCTTTAAACTTAGCATCAGATATATGATGTCACAACCAGCATCGTTCCTGTGCAGATAGTATTGAGTATTTCACCAGCCGAAGTATCATGGGTGTCCGGAGCCTGTTGTTAAATGCTGTGTAGCTTTTCTTAATGTATGTAGTTGACCATGTTTATTTTATTATTAAATATTTTAATTAATCCTAAGAAGCCCTGTCGATGGGAGAAAATGCGGTATTAGCATCATACGAGCACATGTCTCACAAGCATGAAAATATAGTTCAATTCCACAAATACTCACAGCGCTTGCTGGCACATTATTACTTTAAATTTAGGGCTAATTCCCTGTCTCGTCCGAGTCATTTTAATTTATCTCAGTTTCCTTTTTACCAAGATCAGATTTTTTATTGCCTGTTCGGTATCCATTCGTAATGAAAAAGAAATGTCATTCTCGTCGGCCATAGACATTGAGAATTTTATTGACCCATAGAGATGTCATGTCTATATCTTCTTTAAATAATTATGTATACCAGAAATTAATAGGCTAGACATGTAGGAGATTGTGTGCTTGTTGAATTATATTAATGCACACAATATTTAACGGGTTTCGTAAAGAATTTACAATAATTCCGTCCCGATCTCAGCGCCATCTAGTCCCAAAGTGCCTCCACCACCTAGTGACACACCTAGGTGAAAAGGTACACTTGAGACACCAGATGTCGCCGGGAGTCGTCGCGGAAATATATTTGTTACAAGCTTGCAGTTTTATTGAAAGCAGCTGAATATCAGTTTTTATATGCAGTGACTGCTTATCTGATCTCCACAACTGAGTCACTGGGCAACACGTTACCTCTTGACTATAATATTATAAAGAAAAAAGATTTGTATTTTGTATGTTTGCATTTATGTATGTAACGAATAAACATAAAAACTACTGCACCGATTTCAAAATTTATTTCACCATTGGGCAGCTACACTATTCCCCGGTGATATAGGCTACTTTTTATCCCTGTATTCCCACGGGAACGGGAACTACGCGGGTGAAACCGCGAGGCGTCCGCTAGTACATATATAAATTTAAGGAGTGCCCTCGATTTCCATAGGATTCTCTCATCAGATCCTGACTTGGTGATAATGGAACCACTTTAAGCGTGAAACCCTTTCAAATGAAAAAATATATTTCAAAATTGAAGGAGTAATCAGTGAACACCAAAAAAAAAACAAATGTACAGCTGAACATAGAACCTTTTTCTTTTTGGAAAGTCTTTTAGTAAAAATATTTGAGAAATATCGACGCCTGTCAATAAAAAACGCCTAATTTTACATTAACCTTCTTTTAAAACAAAAGGTTGCAATTGAAATGTTAAACATTTATTGCTACATAGATTTATTCTCTGGTCTGGAAATCAAATAAATGTGTACCAGCTGTTTATGATTCAAAACACGTTGTGATGTTATATTGTCGGAAACAGGATATTTTGATGTCCAAAGCGGTGTATGTTGGGGTGAACGATTGTGACTATTATGTGAGCCATTACATTACTACATTACTACAAGTTACTACATTACACCAAGTTACTACATTGAGCCACTACATTACTACAAGTTACGTCAAAAAAATCTGTATAGATACAATTTTCTCTAAATCATTCACAACACAAAATAAAACAATCCTTTATAACCATACCTTGACCTGAAAATGATTGAATGGGATTCTTCCCCCAACTCTTCCAAATCGCAAATGATATATATTCGCGAGTCCAGCGCGAGTTGTAATTCCCAAAACGCTCGTATC
This sequence comes from Orthosia cruda, assembly GCA_964057195.1. Lineage (NCBI taxonomy): Eukaryota > Metazoa > Arthropoda > Insecta > Lepidoptera > Noctuidae > Orthosia > Orthosia cruda. The sequence continues at coordinate 13,476,326 of OZ059839.1, read as the reverse complement.
CTAACACTTTGCTCGTATAATATCTTTTAGGAGCACCTATGACAGTTAAGTGGTGCGATTAATAAGCGGCAGCGAGTTTGGAATTTTGAAAATGTCGATGTTGTTTGTTACGATTATGCTCTGTTATTTGAACTTGAAATTACTGTGGTTCAGGTAGAAATCTGTATCTACTCTGGAGATAAGAAATTATTTAGTTAAGAAATATTAATGAGCATTTACTTAGAAATTGAAGCTCTCCAGTCGGATAACTTGTTTGTGGATCAGTTTGTTACATTACATAGGTATTTGTGGCGACTGATAAAGTCGTTAGTCGATTTGCTTATCGATTAATTTACCTTACTTTGCAATATACGATCTTAATTCCCACAGCTTTAATCTTGTGTCTTTTGCTTTATGAGCCGTGCCTTTTTCTGAAATGAAAGTAGTCACTCAGCTATGCTATAAATAATAAATCGTTCCGCTCATCGCTAGCTCAAAAATAATCCTTTAAAAACCTTGTTTATACGAAATTGAGTTTGAAGCCAAATGCAAATAGCATTTGGCTTCAATTCGACATATTGGCACCATTTTCCCAAAATTTTCCTAAGAAAAAACCTTACTTCCTACATTCATCGGTTTGTATTTAGTTAAATACGCGTCCCGTTTAAAAAAAAAAACTTTCAAATCTTAGGCTTCTCGGCCAGGGTGGTGAGCTTGCGCGGCTGCTAAGGCGGACGCAAAGTATCAAACATTTGAAGCCGCGGGCACAGCTAGTTATTAATAAGACTCAGATTAGAGAAACTAAACCTTAGCATACTGTGGTTATATGTGGTTACCATTTATTACCGGTCATAACGTAATCTTTGTCACATGTGGGCAGGTGATATTGGTCTAAAATAAAAAGTAAAAAAACACGATTGGCCCGAAACTTCGGCTTTGGATATCAAAAAACTTCATTAGATACCACTTAATATACAGGGTGTTTGGAAGGGAGCTGTACATACGCCTAGGGTAGAAACTAGGGATAGTCTGCTACCTACCCCCGCCCATTATATTGACCTTGGCCTCAAGGTTTTTTTTTAATTTATTATTATTTTTTATTTGACTTTTTTATGATTTTTTGACTAAAACTACCTGTAGCTCAAAATCTATCCATGGGACCGGTCGGCTAATGGTCTTGTTTTAATCGTTAGAGTCTTAGGGTCCTGCAAAAAATTATTTTACACCAGAAAATTGTGGAGAAGAAAAGTTATGGGGCCTGAAGTACCGTAGTAAGGTAAAGAAATAATTTTAAGGGCAACTTTCTATGGGGTTTAAAAAAAAACTAACAGGGTTGGAGTTCTTCTGATTTTTTTAAAACATCCTCAGTCCATGCCCTTTCTAACGATATGCTAAAAGTGTAATTATCACTTTTAGTTTTAAAGTTATTAATTAATTTCCGCAACTAGGGCACTTCAAGCAAAAATTTCAACTAATGAAAATTAAATGTGTTCGATCGTAAAAGGATGGCAAATGAAACAAAAAATTTGGTGGTTTTTTTGCAGGACCCTAAGACTCTAACGATTAAAACAAGACCATTAGCCGACCGGTCCCATGGATAGATTTTGAGCTACAGGTAGTTTTAGTCAAAAAATCATAAAAAAGTCAAATAAAAAATAATAATAAATTAAAAAAAAACCTTGAGGCCAAGGTCAATATAATGGGCGGGGGTAGGTAGCAGACTATCCCTAGTTTCTACCCTAGGTGTATGTACAGCTCCCTTCCAAACACCCTGTATAATACAACCCGACGTCTGTGGAGCCTTTATTTTTATTTATTTTTTGCACATAATCCTAAAAATGTTCGGTAATGCCCATTATGTACATATCTCTTAATAATATTAAACACTATCTACTTTCTATATTAGGTATATATTTACAAACACTACAAAACTTTGTAGAACAAAAACGTGAAAATATTAACTTGGTAGATTTTTCTTATACTAATTCTTCAGTAAATATGTCTTTAATGCGTTGATAGATTTTCACAATTCAAACAGAAATATTAGTTTTACGCCTATTTCTGTATTTTAAGAATGAAATAATGAATATGTCTCCATAAACAAAAAAATATGTTTTGAAGTTACGTAATTATAAAACAATGTCAACTTTGCATGAAAGTTCCCATAAAATTTACTTTTCTCAGTCTTTAATTATCAAAGTAAGAGACGAATCTAATACTAAATTAGAACAAGATAACAACATAATTAACACATTCTAATTGGAATCTAGTTAAACATTTCTCAATATTGCAGATTGCTAGGTATTTTTTGTAATATTCGTACATATTGGTAAGAAATAAGAACGATAACTTTTGTGGTTTAATATTTTGGATCAATATATTCAATTTTCATCAATATATTGACGATAATAACAAGATTGAATCGGTTAAAAGTCAAAACACTGTTTTTGCTATGTGCTACAATGAGTAGAAATGAACGTCGTGACGTCACACGGGCTCGGGTTTGGTCAGGAACTATTGAGGTGTTTTCGGTACTGGATTCAACAAAAAAATAATAATTTGATATTACTTTGTACGATGCAGCGAAAAAAATAAACTTATATCTGATCTTTCCATTTATTACAAAAAAAAATTTGTTCAACAAACCAATTGACTTGACAAGACAACGAAACACAGCGACAGATTGTGCACGTCAGTTCGTGTGGAGCATCCCGTACTGTGAGAAATTGATTGAACTACCAAGTACTTCAAATTATAGAATATTGCAGCCACTTTCTTTGGTAAATTAGTATAATTGTTACATATATTCGGATTGGCGTATCTTTCTGGTATGGAAATACAGAATATATAGGTACAGAAGGTTATATCTATACATTTGCCTAGCCTTTGCCCAACTTTGGTGGTCTAACTGGATGCAGCTCAATACTAGTATTTTACATGGATATTCTGTTTATCAGTTCTTCACAACTCAGTTACTGGGTAAAACGATACCTGTTGGCAAGACTGAATGTCAAAACTTCAAGTTTCTGAACATGCATAACGACTATCAAAGGTTTACATGTACATATGAGAGCCAGGATCCTCCCTCCGGGCTATTGTTCCCTCTCAGTATTAAATAAATGGTAACCACATATAACCACAGTATGCTAAGGTTTAGTTTCTCTAATCTGAGTCTTATTAATAACTAGCTGTGCCTGCGGCTTCAAATGTTTGATACTTTGCGTCCGCCTTAGCAGCCGCGCAAGCTCACCACCCTGGCCGAGAAGCCTAAGATTTGAAAGTTTTTTTTTTTAAACGGGACGCGTATTTAACTAAATACAAACCGATGAATGTAGGAAGTAAGGTTTTTTCTTAGGAAAATTTTGGGAAAATGGTGCCAATAAGTCGAATTGAAGCCAAATGCTATTTGCATTTGGCTTCAAACTCAATTTCGTATAAACAAGGTTTTTAAAGGATTATTTTTGAGCTAGCGATGAGCGGAACGATTTATTATTTATAGCATAGCTGAGTGACTACTTTCATTTCAGAAAAAGGCACGGCTCATAAAGCAAAAGACACAAGATTAAAGCTGTGGGAATTAAGATCGTATATTGCAAAGTAAGGTAAATTAATCGATAAGCAAATCGACTAACGACTTTATCAGTCGCCACAAATACCTATGTAATGTAACAAACTGATCCACAAACAAGTTATCCGACTGGGGAGCTTCAATTTCTAAGTAAATGCTCATTAATATTTCTTAACTAAATAATTTCTTATCTCCAGAGTAGATACAGATTTCTACCTGAACCACAATAATTTCAAGTTCAAATAACAGAGCATAATCGTAACAAACAACATCGACATTTTCAAAATTCCAAACTCGCTGCCGCTTATTAATCGCACCACTTAACTGTCATAGGTGCTCCTAAAAGATATTATACGAGCAAAGTGTTAGGATACGAGCGTTTTGGGAATTACAACTCGCGCTGGACTCGCGAATATATATCATTTGCGATTTGGAAGAGTTGGGGGAAGAATCCCATTCAATCATTTTCAGGTCAAGGTATGGTTATAAAGGATTGTTTTATTTTGTGTTGTGAATGATTTAGAGAAAATTGTATCTATACAGATTTTTTTGACGTAACTTGTAGGTTAGGTTATATGACTGTCTACTTTACAGGGTGACTTTATTAACTGGCGTGAAAGCACTCGGGGGTGAAGAAAGATATAATGACCATAACAAAAATACTATGGTGAGATCAACTCTGAAATTGTGACACAAACATTGTGAGGTAACCTTACCCCTCTCTTTTTTAATAGTTTTTAAGCTTCGAGAGCTTTTGCGTCTTAAAATATATTTTGTATCCACATTTTTTTCAAATGAGAATGCCCTGCCCTATCTTCTTGGAAGATGGCGTACTTTTACGATTTCCAGTGCTTACATATCGGTAATCCTTGCTGACGTCGGGATAAAAATAAACCGAATTTCGAGAGGTTTATTGTAAAGGTAAATTGAGAGAAGCACCAGAACATATGAGAGCAAGTATCCTCCCTCCGGGCTATTGTTCCCTCTCAGTATTAAATAAATGGTAACCTCATATAACCACAGTTCGCTAAGGTTTAGTTACTCTAATCTGAGTCTTATTAATAACTAGCTGTGCCCGCGGCTTCGCTCCCGTTAACTGCCTATCCTACCCTACTTACCTACTTACCTGTAATATACTACTTACCTAGACTATCTAAAAAGTGAAAAATAAAAAAAATCTTTTGTTCAATAAAATACTACCGTCTTCCAAATAAAAACACTACAAAGTGAAAAATAACTTTCTTTTTGGAAGTCGGTGTCTTTGGTAGGTACCATTTTTTTTCGTTATGTACACTGACTTTCAAAAAGAAAGTTATTTTTCACTTTGTAGTGTTTTTATTTGGAAGAGGGTAGTATTTTATTGATCAAAAGTTTTTTTTTTTTCACTTTTTTTTATTTAGTAAAATACCTATAATGCCAGAACAGATTACCCGAATATTATGAAACTTGAACATAACCAGTGCAATGAGGGTGTACCAAGGTGAACTGAACACATCTGCGTACCCCTTTAGAGCGTACTGGCGTGATGTTATGTTATGAAATGGTATAAAAAATAAACATACATGCGATTGCAGCAATCCTGAGAGATTTGCCGTCATTTATTGAAGAGTTCTATTGTATATCTCCGAAGTTCTACATCAGATCTTCATCAAATTAAAATGGGACCAATTTGGGAATATGCACTTTCAAACAAAAACAGATTTTTTTAAATCGGTCCACAATTGACGGAGATATCGGTGAACATAAACAAAAAAAAAACATTAATATTAACATTATAAGCGGGATATTTACCATGTTTACTGTTTGTAGCGAGTTTCCGATATTTCGGTGCTGTTGCAAGCACCATGATCACGGATAAACTGAAGTCATTGCGGGTGGGTGTTTATGAGGAGACAAAACGGTCTACCCTCTTTCTTGTTCGTTTTTTGCACTCGGTACCGCTACCATTGTCACTCACAACTCGATTCTGTTCCCGACACACGAAACTCACTGTGTCCGCTCGCGAACTTTTTACGGCACTTTTTCGGGGTTTACACAGCTGGACCACTGGATTCCAAGCCCTCGACAGTTGAAACCCATCCTTCCGGTTGAAATTTTTATATTTGGTAATTTCGATAGCTTCCCTCACCAGTCTAGGGATATAGTGGCGTTCTGTCGAAATGACCTGAGGGTTATGTAACTCAATCCAGTGGTTCAATCCTGATTCCAAGAGATGTTGAGCTATGGCCATATGTGGGAAACTCGCTACAAACAGTAAACATGGTAAATATCCCGCTTATAATGTTAATATTAGTGTTAGTGACCATGACAGTTTAAAAACTTATTAAAAAAAACATACTGTGGAGCATAAAACCTCCTCCTTTTTGGAATGTCGGTAAAAAAATACCTTTCCATAGCTGGAACTCAAACTCGTAACCTTAAGTGTAATAGGCCACCACGTTTATCATTATGCTATTCAGACGGGCAATAGCGGCATCGAAATTACGAACCACATTGCACGCACGTCAACGTCATTGTATGATAAGAGACCTAATATCTCATAAAATGTATTTTTTTAGTCATTTACAGTTGATCCCCCTGGTTCGCTTCGACCCCGCATGGGGCGCGGCGGAAATGTATGGATACCCCTTTAGTTTTCTTTTTTTATTATATGTATTCATAAGCTTTGCCTGAAACGAGATTGCGATATAACTATAAATTACAAGAATAGACTCGTTCCTAATCTAGCATCATTTAAAGAAACGAAATGTAAAAAGTGTTTCTCGTATAAAATGTGAAAAGAACGAAACATAAAACGTAAGGTATTTAAATATAAAGTCTCTTTTACAAAATATTAAGTCGAAAACAACTTTTATTTTAATTTTCAACGCAAACACGCGTGGTATTTAGAAAAACATGTTTTATTAAACATACAAGGAAAATTGGAGTGAAATTAATATATCGCTTCTCTTTTTCATTAAAAATATGCTTTACCTACCTGTTTACAGCGTGTTTTTGCATAAATGAAAGACAGATAAAGTTTGTTTCTCTTGCTTAGTTAAAAACAATAATTATGAACACCTATCGTCTTTTACTAAACTCTATGATGTGATTCTCACTAAATATGGCTATTTGCAAGCATCCGCTCGCCGTGATCGTTCAATCACAACGAACAAAAGTGTTGGTTCGCTTAGTATCGTAGGTTAGGATCTTAATATTTCAATGCAATCGCTAGCATTGCTGTTCCACTCTGTAACACATGGTGTTAGTTGAAATTACAGGCACATGGCGTCATAACAAAATTGTTCCGAAGAACGGGCAGTCAGAGTTAAACTTAAGGTTGCAGTTATCTGATCGCAGTAAACAGTTACATAAGGAAGAATGTCGCCCTTTGCCAAAATCATCACATAAAAAAATTAACTACGTAAACAAAAAAAAATCTTCGTATTTTGCTTTTTGGTTTAAATATTAAAATTTTATGGCCCAAGATGAAGATAGAAGCAGTTGATTAATCAACAAGAAATTTAATAAATACTGAGTCGTTGAAATCGAAAAAAGCTTTTGTCTTTAGTTTTCAATTTTGAAGTTCAAGTATCAAGATTTCTTAGTAGCGTTACAATTGCTTAGGACCCTCACTAAATGACAATGATGTGATTGGAAAGTCTTTTTTCACATGTTTCATAATAATAATTGAAACATTTTTATAACTTTTGTCATTTTTTAATTCGTGTGACGTACTCTTGTCGAAGCAACAATCGTTGCTAGTCGGTCTTGTACCATTTTTGCGTATAGGTACCTGACTTGTGTGTCTACCTGTCCATTTGTATGGTATGTTAATTGTCACCGGAACCCTGTTCTCACTCTCAGCGTTTGACATTTCCTTAAAAAGTCTTGACACATCCCTAAAAAAAACACACCAAGATCGGTCATCACCATCGATCCGTGATCTTGGCTGGGTCGCGATCTGGATTGACTGCCATTCATTTACAATATGAGACGTAAGTAATATAATTTAAGAGCAAATTAATTCGCTTGTAAATTGAGTGAGGTCAAAGTGAGGTCAAGGTCACTACAGAGATATTCCAATTACAAGTTAACTTTACAGAATAGCATTATGGTTCATACTTATTGCCATAGACACATACCTATGTGTCACTACCTTCGTCTCACATAAAAAAACAAACTAAAAGCGCTATCTTTAACAGCACGTTGAAATCCAACGCCGTAGTTCCAATTTACCCCGCCATTTCAGGCTTCATCAATTTATTGTTAATTTGATTTTAATTTGACTTTTGTTTGATTTTAATTTAATTATAATTCGATTTTCTTTTTTATTTAATTCAATTTATTTATCGTATGTCGTTGTGACTTTGACATCTAATTTGTTAATCTTTGTATTTTTAAATATTTATTTATTTGTAATTTGATTTTGAAGTTTGACTTTTATTTGATTGTAACTTGATTTTTACTTGATTTAATTTGGTTTTAGTTTTAGTTTTGTTCTAAATTTAATTGATTATGTTAATTTAATTCATTTAACTTTAACTGTATTTAATATGATTTTAATTTTTCTGATTATATTTAAATTGATCAAAAGGCAATGTAGCAACACATCTCATTGTATGCTTTTCTATTACACATTAATACCATGGGTCACTAGCCCCCAAAATACAGGCTCAGGCCTAGTTTGGGAGTTAGCATTATCATGTTACGTGTTACCTTTGTGTCAAATAAACATTTTTATTTATTTATTTTTATTTTATTGGTTAGTTCGGTTACTCAATATTTTTTTTTCGATATCAAAGAGCTCTCGTAGCAATTACTATTGAATTTGTTCTGTTCACTATTACCATAAACACGACGCGTAAATATGGTTTCCTTATGGTGCTTTTGAACAGGGGTGACAACCTTTTGATAGGTATGCGATATTCAACACTACCACTACCTTTAACGAAATTATTTCTTCTCAAAACTACCAAGCAGGCCACAAATGGCGTCGGGCGCGGATATGGCAAGGGCGGCTTCCTATTCCATTCAAATTTCGTACAAAATGTATGTAAACAAATCGCAATTTGATCAGGCGCGGGCGCCGAAATGGCGCGTCATAACCACGTCCGAGCAACGACATACCGTGTGTCCTAAATTGCACTTTATTTCCATGCCTTATGTATGAAATATGAATGGAATAGGAAGACGCCCGTGCCAGGTCCGCGCCCGACGCCATATCTCTGTGGCCTACGCCTAAATGTTCAACCTATTTTAAGAACCTTTACTGTTTTTATTTTTGAATGAATGGTTAATTTAAAACACAAATATTATTCTTATAACCATTTTTAAAACTAACTACGTAAGTATCAGGTTTTAATTAAATATAAAAAAACCTTCATTCTTATTTTTATTTTCGTAGCTTTGAATAACTGAAATATTCTCAGCTTAACCAAATATTGGTCACCTCTGCCCTACGTCCTCAGTTTCCTTAGAACATCTAGATAGCGGTTCGGTTTTATACACTGCCTGTACCAGCCAATCAGTAAAACAGGTGGTTGGTGCGAACAATTTGCGGCTAGAAACAGGACACAAGGCCTTAGAATTAATGCAGCCAGCTCGGAATTTAAATATGAGGTGTTCGATGTTAAAATTGTCTTGCTCGGAGGAATGTTTTACAGATTTATTTTAATTGGAGTAATATTTATCTTCACTAAGCCTCAAGGGTATATACATGAAGGTGCGCTAATGTTGTCTTTGCTAACCTAGGTAATAATGATTTATTAAAAAACTACCTAGTATAGACCAAATATTTTATTTTTGTTATTTGACCTTGAAAATCAAACCGTGCGGTTGTTAATATCTACTTAGCCACAAGCTCCGCACATATCCTTAACCTTTAATTTCCAACTCCAACAACATCCAAATAAACACATTATAATCTAAATCCCCGTAAATCATACAGTCAAAACACAGCAAATGAAATCAGTTATTTATAACCCGGAAAATGTCACTTTAATCTATAGTTTCGGGAGAACAGAGAATTGTAAAACAGTTGTTTTGTAACATTTATGATGTATGTTTGAGGTTAAGTCGTACTTTAGCGTAATGGCCGGCCATTTGTCATATGTATAGGACGTGACCTGGATTAGGGCCTTGCGGTAGACAGAATTGAGTTTGCAGACATGTGTGTAAAAAAGAAAAAGCTAGATAGACTTACGATATTTAAACAGAGCTCTTTTGGGTCAGACTTGATGGGAAAGCCTATAGGTTATTTCTAAGCAAACGTGTTTCACCATCGACCATATTATCACATACCATCAGATGAGATAGTGGTCAAGCGCGAGCCTATACGATATAAAATAAAATCGGAGAATCCTGTGTTTTGGCAACAGACGGAGTTGATTAATTTATTGACGACTCGGGATAAAATGTATCCTTTGTCCCAATCTAGACTATGGCCTACATGAATTCCAAATTGTATCCAAATTCATTTATTGAGACGTGTTCGATGACCAAACATCTTGACATTCCGACTTTCACTGATCCCGTAACGAAAATTCTAGAAAGATCACACCACACAATCGCTGAGTGGCAAAAATTTCACGGGAGCAAAATCGCGAGACTATAGGTTCATAATGTGAAGCCACTGTTACACACAAGAAAATATTTTACAGTGACCAATCCAACGCAGAATCCACGGCTCTTTAAATTATAATTCAATCATTTCTCGACTCCAGAACCACCGAAGACATCTTAAATAAATTTAAAATAAAAATAACGAACCAAAACCTGTAGCTATCATAAATAAAACCACATTTTTTGTGGTAAACCCTAATGAGAGCCCATAAAACCCCATTAAAAGGATGTCTTGGTATACAACTTATACCCGGTGCGGTGGCTCAATTATGACAACCCACAAAATTGTTATGATGGTCATACATTGTAGATATGTGGTGTTAGCTTGAGGTAATTGTAGGTATCTGATAAAGGAGAGGAGTTTGTAGTAATTTTTATAACCTACTTTATTTTTTTTGTGACTGTAAAAGTTATAAAGTATTATCGGTCGGATACAGCGAACATCCCTCAGCTCTCGGCCCGGCTGTCAAATGTAGACCTTTGACATTCGTTAAAGGCAAGACTAAAGAAAGACGTATATTTTTTTCTCAAGTTTTACAAGAACGGAACATGACATAATTCCGGCACAAGGCGTGCCCGTTTGGGTACTGAAATCTCGCTTCCGAATACCTCCATGTCCAGCCACGTCCTATCGATTTAACCCTAAAAACTCTATTAACAGAAAGCCTTTGTAGATTGTTTCAGGTATATGGTCAGACATAATCAGGAAACCATGCATATGTAGAGTGAACCCTGTTTCCTACCACCATTAATTGGGGACGCATACTTATTAGCATGTCGTTTGCTTGTGAGGGTGACATTTGAAAGTCCACTGGACCGCTGGACGATGGTTAAAGAATAGAGAGTAGGTGTCATGTTTTGTTTTCACCTTGTAAAGTGCTATTTGAACACGTATTTTTTTTTTAACCCTGCAATGGCTGCCCTAAAGTCACTCGTAGTATTTACTCTTCTCCCGCACTGTCTCGAACTTTAATTATTATTTCTGTATTTGTGTAGGTCAGTGTAGGTATTGTCCTAAATAGCAACTTGATATATCTAAACACCAAATCATTAGTTTTAATTGGCGCAGCCACACAATGGCGCGCTCGGCCGGCCAGCCGTTCCGTCATCTAATACGAAACTTGGTACGCTTGTCCTCGCGTACATACATATTTACAAATTATTATTAAGTACTAATATACCAATTAACAATTGCTAATACATATTAAAATGTATGATTACTTATATACTAACAACTATTATTACAAATATATATATTAACATTTATTTATGCGTGTATTTACAATTACAAAACAAGTATGTATTTTTATATTGAAATTTGTTTGTGGGTGAAATACAAATAGGTGTACGCTACACACGAAGAGTTTCGGTTCGCTTTTTCCCTGAGAACAAGTAAACAAGGGTTAATCAATTTATTAAAATTAAATTGAATTTTTCAAAAAGGTTGTTAAATAACGCGATAATTAAATAAAAACACGTTGGTAAGCTCTTTGGTCACGCAATCGTTACTTTTTTTTTCGCTTGCTCTTTTACAAGGTAATTTCGGTATGAACATAAAACTTGATCAAAGAATAGATACCTAATTAGGTTTCACTTTCTTGTTCATATTCTGAAACTTTGGCCTAAGGCTCAATTTTTTATTTTTTTATTGTATGTTCAGTTACATTGCCCTACTGCTGGCGCAACGCGCCAATATTATCCGCATAGTTGTATCTGCCTACGGGAATCTTTATTCAGCCATTTCTTATACATAGTTTCGTGCATGCCAAAACCATAACAAGTAGGTAGTTCATGACAATGCCGTGCATATTTGTCACCATTCTCATACACACATAATTATTACAAAATTCCCAAGAAACTGTAGCCTCCCCAAACATGTTGCAACGTTTTCCTGACTACCCAGATTACATTGATAGCAGTGGCAACAGGCAGCAACAGGCCTTTTTTTAAATAATTATGAATTGATGAAATTAATGCAATGCTCATGCATACTGCGCTACCACGGGGAGATAGCGAAGTTATGTGGGACTCGAACCCACTAAAACTCCACGGTGTGCACTCCTGTGCCGCGGCGGGAACACGGGCACGCGTTAGCACTCACCGAGAACCCGCCGCGGCTGTCCGTCACCGGACTCTCCTCTGGGGAGTACCCCTCATCACCCGGCGCACCAGAACACACTGTGCGCCGTGACCACCCCAGGGACCAAACCAGCACAAGGGTGCCAAACGACTCCGTGTACCCCCGACCCCGTGACCCATGGTCCCCTTATGACGGATTAAGGTCAATGGCCGTGCCACCTACCATTTTTCGGCCGCAGGGGATAGGGAGAGTGGGGAGGTGGCCAACGCTATACCGACACATCTCTTCCCCTGCGGCCCCACCGCGTCTGCTATCAGACGGAGGCGACCCCGTCCAGGCCACGGAAGGTAGAGAGAGCGGCGCACCGCAATACCTGCCTACCCTCAGCCACGATATCGTATGGGTTTGGGAGGCCCTTACCACATCACGGCTAGCCTCAATTGCGATGTCACCCAGGCAGCACCGCAATCTACATGTTGGCCGCTACGTCGTCGGCTTATCGCCAAAAGCCCGGACGAGCGGGTAGTGTGTTGAATAGCTAAACTATCGCAGCCGAAGGCAGAGACGTAATAATCGCAAAATAATAGGTGTTAAGAGTAGTATGTCTGATAAGGCTCTAAAGTCTTTTGTTTATAGTTTACTCATGTGGTTTCTAATCTGGATGAGAATGTTATCAAGTTTCGTGATTCTGCACTTGTAATAAACTAGACTGTGATGAAGAGAGAGAGAGTTGGGCAGATAATAGATTGATGAATAGGAACAAAATTATTGAAATATGCGACTCATGGATTATGTAATAGTAATGCCAATAGTCTTAGAGATGTCATGAAATTTAGGTTTTTGGTGCACTATAGTGCAAATATCTGCATATTTTGTTATGAGTCCTATAAACTCAGCAGTGGATCTGTTCAAATTACTTACCTTAGAGGCCAAATTAATTAGAGGCTTGCGGAATAAGTGTAGTCTTAGAAAAGATTTAAAAGAAAAGCAACAAAATGAGATATAAATACATCCTGAGAAGAAACAAATATCATTAGGCAGAAGAGATGAAACATAATTAAAGTATGGAAGAGAATTATATATTTTAAAGCTAAATTGTTCATCAAAACGCGCTCACAAAATGCAACAGGTGTAATTCTAAGAGCTCGGCATTTTGTGTTCTAAGAAAAACAAGTCAAGAAGTTCGACCGTACTCGAACAAAAATTGGCTTGGTTTATATGGATTCTCCATACAAGAAACAAGGCCTTTTTATGTCTCGCGCACACGATCTCTTCCGAAAACAGCCGATCATGGAGCGGGTTTACTTCGGTCTTCTATGATTTATGTATGACCAAAATGTGCCATCAGACAAACGTGCGGTCCGCTCTGTTTGTACCAACTAACTATAAAACTCACTGAGAAACACTGAAGTTTAAGTTCCAAGAAATTAATGTGTTGTTCATATTGATTGTCAATGTGTAAGTATGAGCTTACAAGGAAACGTTTCAAGCAATCGTAATGTTTGTGGTCTGAATTCCTGCAATATCAAATACTATGGGTTATATTTCACATTCTACGAGTATTAATTCATGTTTTACCCGTTATTATGAAGGAGTTGTAGCTAATACAAAATGACATTCTATAAGCAATAACGATTGTCAAAAAGTCCAAACTTTACGGGACTGACGCGCGCTATCGAAATATCACGTGAAGAATCCCATTTTTGACTTTGCGAGGAACTCGGTGCTCTGTGGTTTGTGTGTAAGTTCCTGCCCTTTCCCTGTTTCGGCTCTAACAAGATTGAGAAGTCTAACAGGCTTTTGCTCAGAACTTTTATCTTGGAAAGTTTTGACAAAGCCAAGTATCTCGGAGCTCTGTGACTTATTTAGGGTCTAACAAGATTCTGAAGCCTAACAGACTTCAGGACTTTACCCTGCATCTTTGAGACCTCAGCAAAGAACTTTTCCTAATTGACTTTATTCTAAGCGAAGTTAGAAACAACAGCTTTGTAATAATGCAGTCTCTGTACCGACCATAGATATAATATACAAAGTACCGACAGTTTACTTACTTAAGTATTTTAATATTCGGCAGAAACTTCCACTTCCTCTAAGTTGGGGAGAAAAATACTTATTGATGATTTCTTGAGGAGCCGCTCGTTACACAATTAATCTTTTTCTTTTGCTTTTGGACCAAGTTAATTTAGCTTTACGGCTTTTTGTATAAAGCTTCGGTGAGATAGTTCATTTATTTACTCGGCTTTTAATTCTTCCCTTTCTTTTTTTGGATTGGCGATTGATAATTTTACGTTTGCATCGGGAAAGTTATTTTGATGTGCCAGACGCGAAGAACGATGGGTTAATAGTCTATCTGTTGTTAAGATCACTTAAAATAAAATCTTCTCTCATCATAAGTGTGATAGTGCGGCAAATGGACACGTAAACCACGTATATTCCTAAAAAAATTCACTAAATTAAAAACTTTCTCAATCAAGCGCAAGTCCCTAATATTCCCGGGATGAGCATCAAAACAAATCAATGTTCAACTACCAACAAGATGTTTTAATAACCAAATCAAAGTACAATTTACTTTTGTTACTCAGTTTTAAAGTTAACAGTAGAAAACAATTGAGTTCTTACTACAAGTGTGAACTTTTTAGTTCGCTTCCTTATAAAGCTTTAATTCTGAACCTTAATACTGGGGATTAAGATTGAAAATTGGTCTTAAAGGTGGGATTTGATCGTGTTTTAATTAGTACAAATGTACGGTATGTCCTAATTGTTTTTAGTGTGGGTGGTTATTAGTGTTTATTAAAACACCAACTGTTTCTTTAATTAAATACATTGTAACTCTACTGTTAATTATGGGGTTTATTTGTTAGGTGTTTTGAATTGAAGAAGTTCGTGAAAGTTGTGAGGTGACCTCAACTTATAATTGGAAATAGTTTACGGTGACATGATTATCAGGTTGTAAAAGAAGATCTCGCATCCAACGGATTCCCGCAACCTTAACCAGGTCATCGGTCTACCTAGAGGGAGGCCTTCGAACGCTGCGCACAGGACCGATTTATGTGGTATCATGCAGGTTTAAAGGCTCGGTTCAATTTAGATTGAAATTTCAGTAAGTAATAATTAATGTTTATGGCAACGACTTTCAATTTTGGAAAGGGCTGAAATACCCAATCATCAGCATTATATTCTGGATATTTAAATAATATGCAAAATAACAAAAGCGAATCTTAAGCTACCAGTTATTCTTCGGAGATAAACCGCGAAGGTTTTATTACTTTTTTATATAGAGAGTCTTACTTAAACCGCGCTATAAATCGCAGACACATTAAGTTAGACTGTAGGAATTGGTTCCTGTGTTTAGGTTCTATATTATAAGGCTATTCTGTTCTATGGCTATGTGGAGTGTATTGGGTATTCCGCCTATCTTAGTGAATAAAATTATGAAATTGTCTCGTGAAATGAACTGTACGAGAACAAGTCTCAACTACATATCACACATTGAAGTCGTAGTTCTTTGTATAAAAATTATCCACTCAGCCAAATTTGGCTAGTCACATGTAATAGAGGGTTTTAAGTCTATCTTAGTGAGTAAACTTATTAAATTGGCTCGTGAAATGAACTATACGAGAACAAGTCTTAACTAAATATCACACATTGAAGTCGTAGGTCTATGTGTAGAAATAGTCCACTCAGCCAAATTTGGCCAGTCACATGTAGTAGAGGGCGAGCCTATTGCTGCCTGACTTGAACTAAAAGAAAGCTGCAAAATACCCGCAGGTAGTTCACATAGATAAACTGCCTATCTGATCTCTAAAACCAGTAACTAGCAGCCATCTACCGGGCCTAAATCAAACGCCAGGCTGTTACTGTGATATCAATATCACTGATGGCAAAACCCAATAACGCTTTTCCCGAACTGGAAAAAGAACCCATAAGACATTCTGCGGTCGCGCAACCCTATGGTTGGAATGAATAAGAACAAAACCATAGTATTCCACGAAACAAAGTCTAAAGAAAACCAATTCAACTGCAGTTTTGCCCAGTAAATCTTTACAAATCCTTTTCAATATCCCTTCGGAGTATGTGTGCAAGTTTAATTTGTTTAATTAAGCGGCGGCTCAATGGTGTTGTTGAATGATCGGAATATCACGTGTTGTGACCCCTTTCTGTATTGTGTGGAAACCTTTTAATCATTTTTGTGTTCAAAAGTGGGTGCGTTTAGGGTCAAAAGTAATGCATACCTATAAGTCAGCAAAGTCTTATGACTCATCCTAATGTTTGATAACTAAGTATAAAATATCCTTGCTTGACAATTTCCTGACGAAATTTGCAATAATAGGTATCTTGACTCGATGAACTGACTAAAATTAAAATAGCCCCAAGTAACTCAAAGAACCCACATCATTTTTTTTGGCTATGACATCAGAAGTTACAAATATTTCGTATAATAAACTGTTTTAGTATTTTCCTTTCTTTGTACCTATTTCAATCAAAAGTCTAACAATGAATCGTACTGTACTACATAAATAAACGTGCATTATATCTTTTCCTCAAGCAAAGTGTTTCACAGTCAACTAAACCTTCAATAGAATAAAACTTTTACCAATGGTCACTGTATACCGGTACGGGACCAAAAAGTATCGACATTCAAATAGTTCCACCTTTTCTTTCGATCAACTGAAAAAGATGTAACCCTAACTTTCCTTAGTTTACGTTTACGTTTTTGTTTACGTTTCTTCAACGTTGAACCTTCAAAAGAAAACTTCAAGTGTAGCCTCTGGTAATGTTCTAGCGCTAATTATAAGTCAGGAATGAGAGTAAAGTTGGACATTACTTGAAGTCGGTCTATGGAATGGAATGGGTAAGTACTTGACGACATGAATTTCGTTGAGCCCAACTTGAATACACGTTGAGTTTTGCTCTCCATTTCTAAGTGGGAAGGCGTGAAAGAGATGGAGTCAGTTTCTAGTTTTCGAGCGGTATCATTTCTTTTCGTATGTTTTACTAATAAATGTTTTGAATAAATTATGCAAGGATCTAATTTTGGTTATCAAAGTTTATCTTATTTTCCAATTATATTATAATTATACTAAGAATAAATGGGGTTGCAGGTTGCAGACATCCAACTGAATTTCCTAAGTAAAAAGTCATAATTCGAGGTTAGGCTCTCGCCTATTGCCTCCTAAAATATTAGGACAATTTAAATGATATTCCATAAACTGAAAAAGAAAGATGTATACTGTGCCTCTATGTTTTCCTTTTTTCATTTAACACACAAGCCGTTCTAATGTTATGGGCGTTTTACTCTTTGAATCGGAGTGTTCTTGCAAAATTTCGTGTTCAATAAATGGTCGATCGAAGTTTGCCTATTACTTGATAAATTATGTACTTAGCATGAAATAAAAATGTGTCGGGGGTTTTGTCAATTTAAAAATTTCATTTGTTGTTTATCTGTTTTACAAGATAAATACAGTGGAAAGTCATTCCATACAACTAGCAAAACCAAGTGCACGCATACATAGAAGCTTACCTACGTACGGCGATCTCAAACAAATGCCGGTCCCGAGTGCTCTTGCAAACACTGTACGTGAAGCGTGTCTATGTGTGAGTGCATGTATCTATACCTATCTATTCTGTGTCAGTAGTATCAGATCATGTACAGAAAGAAATTGGACTTGACAAATTACTATGGTACTCAACTAATCATAGTTAGCCAATCAATCCCTATCCCAAAGGTACCTCTGAACCCTTTTCTACAACAATTTATTTTAGTAAGATTGCTCAGTAGTTATTATTTCTGTAGCGATAGCTAGCTAGCTACTCATTGAGACTTATTGATTGAAAAACTAAAAGCTTTTCAATATAAGTGGGTAAAAAGCCCGAAAGTCAATTTTGTATATTAAGTTTCCATTTCGATTTTCGTCATCGACATCAGTGAATCACACAACAATGCTATGCCTATCCCGTCGGGAAATAAGGACGCGTCATCTATATTTTTGATGACTCAGCTCGAAATCAGGTTGGAATTGAGGTTGCCACTAGCATAAGTGATGCAAATGATGAAGTTAGCCGTATTACTGGCAGGATTGCGAAAATGTAGCCGTGCATTTATTTATATATGCTTTATTGTATGTACACCAAATTAAATAAAAAAAAAGGAAACTTAAAACTAAAATACAAACAAAGCATCGGTTCGAATAGCTAATTAATATGATAAGCTGGCGGTTAAGAATCTAAATTTTAGGTTGTGGTATGGCGTTTCCTGCATTGTTTTCACTGGTGAATCAAATACGGTTTCTGTGAAACGTTCTCAAGACTTCTTACCTAATGCGTTTTGGAAATTACAGAATCAGACTTAACACTAGTTTTTACCAGTGACTTCGGCAGTTTGTTGGTTGGTTTTGATCCAAAGGGAACGTAATACTACTGGGATAAATAGAATCCTAAGTATAGTCTACCCGTATTTCAATAATATTTAACAAACATTATAGAAGACCAAATTTGTCTTACGCTGTTTCCCTTTACTGTTTCTAATGATGTCATAGGTCCTTAACTAATTATGGTTAAGACCTATCCCAGATGGCGAACTAAGAACAATTGTATTGATTGTTTATAGTACTATCCAAACACTGAATTCTATTAATACCACGGTCCACCTGTAGGTCGCAACTAAACAATAATTTATACTTGTTTTATGCTCAGATAACAGCGTTCCTGGTGCTTGTTGATTAATTAAAGGCCCTGAGATAGCTAGCCACCTACCCAGTAGGTAGATAGGTAACAAGTGTGAATACTAGGACAACTAGACGGATAGCCTATGGCTAGGAATCCTTGGAAATTATTATATTATTGTATTTAATAATGCTTAATGCATTCGGTGAGATTTAAGTGCTCAAGATTATGATTATTTATGGCTTTAGGAGTTGACGAAATTCTTGATATCATGTCCGAAATATTAACTTGGATACGTTTAGTAACGACGATGCATGATATATTCGGGCTTAAAAGGTTACTTCTGTCGAATATTCAGACAACAGACTTCATGGGTATCAGCTATAAAGACAAAAGTAAAATATACCAATTTGGTCTATCGGAGTGAAATATTTCATATTAGTGAATCAGTGTAGCCTTGCGTGTTAAAATTGAGACTATCCAAACATCTGAGAATTTGTATCAACTTTCATATACCTAATATTAATGGGTTAATATCATGGTAATCGTCATAATATATCCGTAAATAGTAAGTCATAATTTATTTTCTTTCTTTACTTATTTGGACTACTAACTCAATAAATTAATGAACTATGTAGGTCAAATATCGATTAACTTACAAAGAATTTTAATTAACATACGAGATTAAATTTTATTATTTCGGTCAAGCATAAGTTATCTATTCAACCATTAATGGAACTTTTCTATTAAAATAATTATTAATGTGTTTGTTATACAATAGTACCTTGAGTTTGTAAAAGGTAAATATCTAGGTAAAGGTATAAGAAGAGACGATTAGGTAACGAAAATTATTTAATTGAAAGAAAACTACAGTTCCTATGAGATGGGCAACGGGAGCGAAGCCGCAAGAAAAAGCTAGTGTTTAATATATTCATTGATCACCCGGTACCTTTGGTCGCACGCAAGTGACAAGATTCCAGCTTCATGTAACAATGAACCAGTCAATAAATTAAATCGAAACTATACGAGTTAATATTAAAGTGAGTCATGAATATCATTATTATCTGATGGCAATAAAGCTAGGTCCAGGTTTCGAGTTGGTAAAATTAGGTACTTTTCTCCTCCTCTGTCGTTTCGCTCTTGGCAGAGCGGTCGTGGTCACGTTTAGTCATCCACTTTGGTGTTAGAGGCGGACACAGCTCTTTTCACGATCTGCCGCCATCTCTCTCTGTTTGTAGACTGCCTGGTGCAGTCTGATACGCTGCTTCCCACTGCAGATTTAACTTGATCAGTCCAGCGCATAGGTGATCTGCCGCGTGATCTGGTTCCCTCTACTTTTCCTTGCACGACCAGCCGTTCTATAGAGTTGTTATCAAGCCTAGAGACATGGCCAAAGTACTGCAGTATGCGCGTCTGTACTATGGACGATAGACGCTTTGTGATGCCGAGTTCCTGGAGTATGGACACGTTGGTGCGGAACTCTGTCCACGATATGCCGAGCATCTTCCTCCAGCACCACATCTCTAGAGCATTTATCTTCCCCTTTTCCAACTCACGCACTGTCCATGTCTCTGCTGCGTAAAGGAAGATTGGGAACACCAATGTTCGCATGAGTCTGACTTTGGTGGCTTTGGTGATATTGCGATTCTTCCACACTTTCTTTAATTTCTCTACCGCGGTTCTGGTTATGGCCATACGACGCTTTACTTCATCTACGCAACCACCACTGTTTGTGATTAAGGCCCCAAGGTATACGTAGGCTTGAACCACGTCGCAGTTCGCAATCTGTGTTACTTCTGGCGAGTTGTCATTGACGCGGTCCACGATCATAATCTTGGTCTTGGATCGGTTAATCTTCAGTCCAAACGTTAGACTTACGCGCTCCATTCTGTGAAGTAGTTCCTGCATGAGGTCCGCGTTACTCGCAAATAAGGTGGTGTCGTCTGCGTATCGTAAGTTAGAAATCCTGTATCCACCAATTATAACACCATCGTTCCAATCTTCGAGAGTGATTCGCATTATAAGCTCCGTGTAGATGTTAAACAGCAAGGGTGAAATTATGCATCCTTGTCGTACACCCGCACTTGGGTGGAAATTGTCTGAGAAGACGTCATCTGTCCGCACTGATGCTATTCCTCCTTCATAGAGTCCTCTGAGCAGGTGTACGAGGTGTTGAGGTGTGCCCGTGTCCAGTAGTGTTTTCCACAGTGTTGGCCATTTCACCGAATCAAACGCTTTGGAGAAATCAACAAAGCATATGTATGTCGGCTTGTTGAATTCTCGAGCTTTTTCGATAATTTGACGAACGATAAGAATTTGCTCACGGGTTCCCTTGCCTTTTACAAAACCGGCTTGTTCTGGCGCAATTTCTCTGGACAAAAACGATTTCAGTCGTTCGTTTATAATGTGCAGCATTATTTTACTAGAGTGTGATATTAGGGCAATTAGTCGAAAGTTGCCACATTACTTAGTTGTAACTTTTTTATGAAGAGGAGTGAAAACTGAGTGAGTCCATTCCGAAGGCCACTTGCCTGTAAGCCATATCTTGTTGCAGATAGTGTAGAAGATATGAACGCCATGTTCTCCCATTGCTCGAATAGTTTCTATTGGAATTTCATCCTTCCCTGTGGCTTTCCCATTCTTAAGATGTTGAATAGCGGCTCTTACTTCTGATTTAAGGATACCTGGCTCCAGCATATCACTCGTAGGTTCCGTGGATGCAAAACTTTGCGACTGAGGATCTTCAAACAAGGACTGACAGTAGTTCCTCCAGACTTCTGAAATTTGGTCCAGTGTTCAGTAGTTCAGTGACTATTCGGCCATTATGATTTTCAATAGCCCAGGTTTTAGACGGCAGCGTTTTTGTAATGAGACGGATCTTGTGGTACAAGTCTCTTGACTCATATCTGTTTGCATGCGCCTCGATTTCTGTACAAATGTTGCGTAGGTAGTTATTATGGTCTTGTCTGCATTTTGGTTGTATTTTTGCCGAAATTTCATTAAGATCTTTGATATCAGCTCTCGCTGCTTTCATCTTCTGGCGTTTTTCAATGAGTTTGAAGGTGTCATCAGTCATCCAGTGTTGTTTTTTGTGGGTTCCGATTGATGGAGTTGACTCTGAGACCGCTGAAACGATGAGTGACTTAGCGTGGCCCCATAGTGCATCAGCTGTTTCGTTAGCCATATCCGTTGCCGACCATTTTGACCAATTCCGTTCCACAATCGCACGAAATCCGAGAGCATCCTTCACTTCAAGTTTCCTCGTTGTCTTGATGGTTCTGGCTGCTGTTAGTTTGAGCTTTAGCTTCGAGATCAAAAGCTGGTGGTCAGACCCGCAATCGGCCCCAGGTAATGTACGGGCATTTGTTATGGATGATTTCCATCGAGACCGCATCATAATGTAGTCGATCTGGTTGCGGGTTTTTCCATCAGGCGATACCCATGTGTACAACCTTCGAGGGTGGTGTTGGAAGAGGCTATTTGCAATTAGTAGGTCATTTTCTGAGGTGAATTGTAACAAGCGTTCACCCCGTTCATTTCGCTTGCCGAGCCCGTATCTTCCGGCGCACTTGCTTAGTTTGTCAGCGTTTTCCCCGATCTTAGCATTCAGGTCTCCCAAGATGATTAATAGCTCTCTATTGGGTACCTTCGCTATTGTTGACTCTAATTCGGAGTAAAACTTCTCAATTTCTTCGTCGCTCGCTGTAGAGGTAGAGGTAGGGGCATATACCTGAACGATGTTAAGATTTATCGGTGATGCTTTTATCTTAATGCTAATAATTCGATCGTTTACCGGCTCGTATCCCATTACGCAATTCCTCTGAGCTATCGGTATCAGAAATCCTACACCGTTGCTGCTGCTAATGTAGTTGCCAGAAAAGTAAACGGCGTGATGGTCTGTCAATAAATGTCCGCTACCCTTCCAGTGTGTTTCGCTTAGACCACAGATGTTCACACCGACTCTATCTACTTCGCGTTCCAATATGGTAAGTTTCCCTGGATGATTTAAGCCGCGCACATTCCAAGTTCCTATCGTCTGGATATGTCGTAGCTTTATTGAGTTTCCAGTAGCACGGTTTCCGTGAGGGGCCTGGTCTCCTACCCCACCATGGCCGGTAGCCAACTTCACACTGCGCGCCCCGGACGCAGCGCAGCGCCGGTCGCTAATCGGTTCGCAGGGCGATCGTGTCTCATTTCTTTGTACTCTCATGTGACTTTCTTGGGAATGTAGCCGCAGTGGTTTCCCCTTGCCTTCTGCGCCAGACATTTTAGAGATTATTTAGATCCCAAGGCCGCTGTAGCCTCTTCCACCAGGTTGCCCGGGTGGGTGTGTGGTTATACCGCCATTGCTCGGTCGCCAGAGCCTCGTCCGTTATCTAGCAGGGGGCACCGCGGCAGCCCGAAGGCTGTCGCCACTAGTTATTCATACGAACCACTAGTGCGGGCAGGTGAGGATGACGGTTGGGGCCGGAGAGATGTTAGGTCCGTTCTCCCCCTTACCCCCCTAAATTAGGTACTTTGTATGTCTTGAAAACTTCTTAACTCAAGTGAATTCAAGTACTCAGCAAACAAAGGGCAAAACTAAAATAACAGGAAAGCAACAGATGCAAAGAAGATAACAGAAAAAGATAAACAATTATTCAGAAAATATACAATTGGACGATATTTCAGCAAATTGAAGAAAAATAACAACATTTACTAACATCAAACAGTTCCTGTTAATTGAATTTCTCAAGAAAAGCAATACCAGCAACTTTTACTTATTATTTATAAGCTTACACGTATTGTTTTAAAGACATGCTTACATAAGCAATAGAATGTCTGAAATATAAGTGAAATATGTTTGCCAAGCGGCCCCGTTCGTTGAGGAAATAAATAGCTACCGTCATTTCTGTAAGTAATAGGTACATTGCTCTTTGAACAAACTAAGGGTAAGGGATAAAAAATATTGTGTAGTTTTATTTTCTCTATTTCCGATATCGTTATTTGGCTTTATAATGAAACAGCTATTGTCAATGAGAGACTGAATTTATTCAAAGACAATTATTACTACAGAGAGATCATAGGTGTCGCTATTGTTCATATTTTGTTACAAATTCTAACAAGTTTAATAAAGAGGAAGGCTTATTATTTTACGTTTCCTTTGTAATTGTATTGATCAATCAATACGATGTCGGTTTCTTGGTTTGCAATTGGAGAAAAACTTGGTATAAAAAAACTTTTATTAGATACGATAGGTTATTTAAGTTTGTCTGGCTCCATGTGCGCTGACAGCCTAGCTAATCAAGCATTTAGGTTTTCTCGTTAATAACTTCACCACTCAGAATTAAAGTAGACCTACTACAGACAGTAGTTATAATCATGGATTTTCAGGCACATATGATGCTTAAAAATAACTCAAATAAATAATATTAGGTACTACATAGATAAAACATCAACCTGTTTTATGTTAACCAAGATCGATCAACCATAACCTGACATTAGAATTGTTGATATCATCTCATATTACATAACATCATCCATGTCACTTGGGACCAAGACCAAATGATCACTATGCACGCAAACGCCGCCGCCGCGCGCCGCCTTCGATAAAATAAAAAACTGCTTTACCTGTATAACGGACGTGGTGCTATTACACTAGAGATGAGCTAAACAGGGTAGCGAGAGATGTGTGGCATCAACTAATAGGGTCGTCTGATTTTCATAGCTTAAATTGCTGTAACGGAAAAGGGTTAATCGAGGATAAGTTATTGTAGAAACAAGGAATGCTGCGAGGCTTAAGATAAAGTTTATTAACAGCGGTAACAATCGCCAAAAAGTCTAAATTATTTGAGAGTGTCATGATTGCTCACGAAACATCACGTGGTGGTTAGTTACTTGTCTAGAAGCAAGCTAGAGTCAAAAGAGAGATCAAAAGGTATAATGTTCAATTTGGCAATTCGATTTTTATGGTCAATGTAGTCCGAGAGCGAGCGAAGCGAGCTCGGGAGCTTAGGGCACCCCGACACGGACAGGTTAGGTTCGAAGGAGATGTCATCTCCTTCGTGTTAGGTTACTTTAGCCCCTGCAGACAGAAATAGGAGCCCCGCGCAGTGGGGCTCCGTCGACTTTACTTAGTAATTACACATCAAATCTCTCCACATAAATTAGTGCATTTGAAAATTCGGTCAAATGACATTATTTCAAAGAAATAAATATGCTAAATAAAAATCTACCAATTAATTATTCGGTCAAATGAATAATTATACGAAATGACTTTATTGTAACTAAAATTAGCGATTTTCGACAAAACATTGTTATACCAAACAAGGGTGAACCGGCCTACACGTCGTGACGATACAACACAACAAATATTAGTGTGGCTGCTGGGAACTCGGCCATGCATGTGATTGGAATCACGAGTGGATACGGAGTCAGACAGAGGACTGAGAAGTGATCGTGTTTGTATTGAGCTTAGAGATGCAATTATTTAAATTGTTGTGTTTAGATTTTATTTTATTTTAGTTACCTACTTGTTTACTGCCATGTTTGATTTTTAAAGTGAAAAGTACTGCCTATTTTTTTATTAATTCGAATGTCAGCTATCCTTTTTTGCCCAAATTTGGTTGGTTGCTTCTTACGGTCTGATAATTAGTAGAGCTGTCCGCTGTTTGATTAAAAAAGTGTTCCATCAAGAATTATCAAGAAAAGAATGTGTTACCCCGAGCTAGCTCACTGCTAAGCTGTGCTTTCAACAATTACTACCTTCCTCATTAATGTTTGTCTTAAGTTATACAGAAATACTCGTACATTACTGAATATCAAATTTAAAAAAAAATCTTTTCAACCAGCAACCGCTTACAGCTACAATTGTGACGTATCTTCTTCTCTTAACCTGTACAATGGCCAAAAAAGTCGTGGGATGAAAAATAGCCTCTTTGGGTTGAAGGTTTTTAAATAACTCGGGGTCTTGTCGACGGTTTTTGTTTTAAAGGGGTTGGCTTTTTACCGGGGCCAATGTTAATGGGAATACAATTGTGGACTATTGAATGTTAAAATTGTAGGCGCTTATTAATGTTCCTTTTCATTTGAGGATTGGATTATTGTTATTTTTGCTTTATTAAATGAATACTGAATGAATGAATACGGTATGCTTTAATTTCTTTGTTTTACTTGACACAAAGAGCGTCAGAGATTCGTGCCATATGAAAAATACGATAACAAAGACTTGAACTTGACTTGAACGGGGGCATTTCAAAACTAGAAGCGACTTCCATAATTTAAATACACGCAGTAAGCACGAAATTGTAACACCCAAATTCAGATTAACGAAAACTAGCAAGTCTTTTCTTATAAACAGTATACGCTTTTATAACAAGTTGAGGTTTGAGAGATGTCTTTATTTCCCATAAGAAATTATTTCACTTACATGAGAAATGATTAACTAATTTAAATATACATTATTCATTTACGTACAGTTTTGGTAAAAAAAAAAAAAATTACGATATACAAAAATATTCCAAAACTGAAGGGTATTTGAAAAAAAATAACTCAGCCAGAACGTAAACATACAAAGAGCGCGCGCCAAAGTCAGTTATAGAACTGACCGATGGAAGGTTCAAAAACTACATCAAACGTATCCTTATTAACAAAGCATATTATAAAATCAAGGACTACGTTGAAGATAAATCATTTGGCCTTAGCTCCTTCTGCGCATGCAGCTTCCCTGGTGACTTGTAAACGGCACAAATATGTGGATGTCTCTAACTATTCTCAATCTCATTTTTTCTTTCCTTATTTTAATTAGACTTTTTACAATGGTTATCAATCATCTTTATAGCCCTTTGCTAAGAATAGTTACAGCACTGATAACAACATTTGTACCACACGTTAAATTTAGTCTTGTTATACTTATTTTTATTTATTTTTTACCTTTGTATAGATTCTTTTACCGATTGTTTTGTGAATGTGTGAACATTGTAGGCCTTCTTGATGCTAGTTAACATTTGTTAACTTTTTTATTTAATATATAATCTTTTTATTTTATTTTTTTTAGTTTCTTACGACTTATTGTCATAAGTCGGGCCTGCGTTGTCCCGCCATATCTAAGTACTAATGCTGTAACATGGAAATATTGTAAAACCAAACCATTTTTAAAAGAGTAACCATGGAGTTTCTTGCCGGTTCTTCTCCATAGGAAACGACCAACCCGAACCGTGCACCTTTTGTCGACGTTTTATAAGTGCCCATGTAGGCCTATGTGAAATAAAAAAAATGATTTTGATTTTGATTTTGAACGTGACCTTACTTTAATGATAAAGTTTATCAGGTTTTCAGGATAAAATAGATTTTAGCAAATACTAAAATTGAAATACTACAACGTTAAACAGTTATGATTCTAATTTCATTGATTGTTTCTAAAATTGCAATTTTATGAGACAATATCAGTGAATGAACTAATGGCCACACAAGCAGATGCCAATTAATCAATATAAATTAATATAATAATGATAACGGGCAGCGGTGGCGCTTTCATTTACTTGTGAATCATTATTTTACTGTTTTATCTATTTTTCATTTATATAAACAAACTTGTACGTGTTACGAGATTAAATAGCCCCATTTAATCGAACCCCAAATATAATTTCTTTAAAATAACTGATTATACGAGTATGACTACCTAATTACCTATTGAATAAAATCATGGTATTGCAACGTTTTGGTATTTGAAACTATTTAGAATAACTTTTTTAATAACATACAAATCATTGATCAGCATAGATTGCAAATAATTTCAGAAAATTTAAAATTCGCTGCCCGCTCTGGTGATTTGCCTTCATATTACGTTACTAAATTATATAAGTTCTAAGCTTCTTTTAGAAGAGAAAATATTTTCAAAATAAACATAGCCTTCTAATAGCTATACAAAAACATAATAAATCTTCGTAAAATATTAAAGGTACGCTAACAAAACAAATGATCGTCTTCCCATTAAGTCACGTCCCCGGTAAGGGACAGCGATTCACGGCAATTGTGGGATTGTGCCATCATAACATTGTTTAAAGGAAATCTTTGTTGAAGGTATTTTATCAGTTATTTACTGAGAAATAATAATTGTTTAAAACAAGTTACGATGTACGTCTTTTATGTTTTAACCTTTTTAGGGTTCCGTACCCGGAGGGTCCAAACGGAGCCCCATTACTGTCACTCACGTGTCTGTCTGTCCGTCATCTGTCACACAGGTTTTACAGCAAAACGGTTGGAGCTAGAGTCAGTCACTGTATAGGCATCTTGTTAACCCGAAGCCATTTTGATACAAATTATCAAAAAAATTATATAAATGTTTTTAAGGGGGCAGCAAAACGGGAGCGCGAAAAAAATGTTTCGCCATCGAATTGCATATCGTTGTTTAGAGCTCGTTGAATAAATAAAGACAGTGTTTTATTTATATTAGAAAACAAAGGAATGAGAAGCCACCAAAGTCAGCTTTTTTACAAACTTGAAATTTGATGATTATGTTTATTTTACGCAAAATACGCGCTTGGTCGTGGAGTTGCGGAAACAGCCCGTCGAAACTATTACGTATATTTTACTAACAAATAGGTACCGATATGTTGATAAATCAGATTTTTTTCTTTGAAATTCACTCTTGATTTTGTGGTTTTGATACTAAACCCTAAATGTGCGAAGGCGAAGCGACACGCACTTGGCCTGTTTTTTTATATCATTAAAATTACGTAATTATAACGTTTCTTCTCACGGAATAGCGAAGCTTAGGTAAGTGTGTTGTGCAAGATTTTAACAAGCCGCGTTATATTAGACAAAGATTTTAAAGCACCCACAGACAGGCGCAAAGCTAAAACGATGCAACAACTCGTTTTCATAGAAATTCTACTACTATTTGTAGAGAAAGTTTACAATTTCTTTAAAAACTCGCTTTCGCATTGTCGCATCGTCGCATCGCTCCTGTCTGTGAGAGCCTTTACAGATTCAATCGCTAACAATTTAAAATAACCCTCCTTCGGCAGTGGGGTAATAATTAGCAAAATTGATTATTATATTCAATGGCTCCGATAGCTCTAAAAACAGATTTTAATTTGTTAAGCTTGATACGCATGTATCAAGTTTTGCTAATATATTTTAAACTAGCAGACCCCCCGGCTTCACTCCCGTCAAAATTATAGCCTATGTTACTCGGGAATAATGTAGCTTTCCATAGATGAAAGAATTTTTAAAATCTGTCCAGTAGTTTCGGAGCCTATTCGGTACAAACAAACAAACAAACAAAAAAATCTTTCCTCTTTATAATATTGGTATAGATTATAATGACGATGATAACCAAACTGTTTTCTGCTGACTGGATAATATTATAAGCTATGCTTACTTATCACGAGTCGAGCAGATATAGGAGAAGAACAGCTTTAGGTAATGAGCTAGAGGGTATCTGGTTATTTTTATTACAATGGCGACCAGAAAAGCACCGAGACATATAAACGATTCAACTGTCTCGGATACCGCTACGAAGTTAATCAGAGAAGAACAGCAGAAGAGCAAGAAAAACATAATGCCCACATTTCTTCAATTTCCTTTCCCTGCCGAAATGCCTGAAGGCTAGAAATACTGATATTCAAGCGCCTCTAGTTATGGCTCTTTCTACACAAGCGCGATTTTTCGCGACTAAATCTGAGAGAGCGGTTCAATAAAGAGGGGTTTAAAAATCCACTTTATCGACTAGTTTAATAATGCTTAATGGAGGAAAATGTGGTAAAAAATAGAAAAGGTAAATTAATAGAAATAACGTCCTGAGGTAGAGTTACATTATTACGTTGAAAACAGTTGGTTTACAACGCAAATTATTTCTAAAACTACCTATTCTGAAAGTCGAAGTCAAACTAGCGTTTTCGATATATTGTTGTTATTCGAGCCAACGTGATTAGATTTTAAATAAGGAACCTAATCAGAAGGTAGCTTTAAATTAAATAGGCAACCATAGAGACGATCTCACAGAAATTTAGCAGTTGGTATTTTAGAACAGAGAATTCTTCGCTACTAGTACCTAAACGGTAAAATTAATTGCCTAGATACTAGACTCCAGAACGCATCGTACTTAATAATAAAGGTTGAAGTGAGCCACAGTGTGGCTAATCTGTCTGTCCCACACGTCTACGGTTGAAATAACGAACCGATTTTTTTTGGAATTGAAAAGTGTGAAAACTGAAATTAATATGGACAAAAAGCTAGTATTGGGGTCAAATTCGAATGGCGAAATGTATAGTTTGAAAATTATCTTCTTAAAAAAGGTGGTGTTGTAAAAAGATAAACCAAAGAAATCGACTACCGAAACGATAGTACATTGTGTATTAAGGGCGGTAAGTAAGGAATTACGATCGGGACTCTAGTAGAAGCCCGAAGTCGAAGACTGAGGGCTTTCTGAGTCGAGGTTCGTAATTCCCGTACCGCCCGTGATACATACAATGTTATTCATCACATTTGCGAGTAATAATTATGAATTATAGCTTTAATACACAAGTCAGCACAGCTGTTATTACGAAATACGTGAACCTTTTTTAAGCGGTTGGCGAATTTTTGCCCACACCACAGATTATACAGTGTTTCGTTCAGAAACTTTAAGGGCAAATACTTACGTAGGTATACAGCCATGACGGAGTGTAAAAATAATTAAATAATTTCGACGTTTTCATACTACGAGTATAACTATTAAAATCGATTATTAAGAACATTAGTTGAGTATTTAAGTAACATGTAGCGAGATTGCAAAGAAATTCCTGTTTAGATAACATTTTAAGACAATTTTACAATTGCATGTAAACTCCTTGCTTGAACTTGGATGACCTGTGTGCTGTGCCATAAATTAAAAAAAAAAATACTTACCGCCCTAGGGTTTCATGACAAAAAGAAAGCCCGAGGGTTTTATATGGGGCATTAGGGCCAAGTTAACCTGTATGTTTAGATACTTTTTACGTGCAAGTGTGATGAAAAAGTTATTTTTGCACTTTTTGCTTTAGAATTTTTTGTTGTGAAAATGTTTCATAAGCCCTTACAGAGTAACATATGTGCAATTCCAACAATATTACATACATACATTTCGAATTTACTACCTACTTTGAAGTCGGTAATGGCTAGCTCCATTTTTCGAAGTCGGTATAAACTTAAGTTTATTCAAAGACACGCAAAATTGTCGGGTCCTAGAAGTTTTGTTCAAGGGTGCCTTATTTGTTTCAAGGAATGATTTTCAATAATTATTCTACTACCTAAAGGGATGAAGTAGAGGACGAAAATATGATGGAACGCGTAAGTTTTGTCAGGATAACTTATTGTTTGATTAATTAAAGGGAAATTTAAAATGTTTAATAATTAAGATTCATTAACTAGTAATGTTATATAAAATGTAATGTAAAAGTAAAAAAGGTAAGAATTTTATGTAAAAACCCCTAAATAAAATAAGACTTAAAAAAAAAATGTTTGATATTTCCCGTGGTTGAAAATTTGAGAAATAGCATTTTGTTTCGAAGACCTCTATTTCTCTTGAATACAACAAATACTTAACTAGAACCTAGATAAAGAGAACAGACTTTAAAAATAGTTGTCCTAGATAGGCGGCAAGGGATTTCTACACTACCTATTCCAGAAAACTTTGAAGTTCCATTGAAAATTTTGGCACACCAACCCTCTAAAAACCCACGGTGTCCTCCTGTGCCGCTTATGGCGGGCACACGGGAATGCGTTAGCACTCGTCCAGCTTAAAACTAGCATCAAACAAACTAACCTCTTATATTGCACAGACACTAAAATTTCCAGAATTCTCGTAAAAGCACAAGTTAAACACAAACCACACCAAAATATAATAAATCTTTTTTCAAATAATCACACACAATATAACATTTTAATCACACACCAAAAAAATGCTCTATATGTGAAACTAAACTTCACACTGTTTAACATTACACTGAAATCCAACTGTGTATCGTCAATATTACGAGCGACGTAATTTTGGAGAGGGAGCGCGCGCCAACCGAACGGCACGAGCAAGGAGGCTCGACTGACGATAGATAGAATATACGAGTAGATAGTCCGCCGTAGCTGTAGTCCGTAGCCGCCCACCGTAGCAAACTAACGTATAAACTCGTACATAAAAAATTGAGCGGTGTATTAAATTTATTTTTTGTTTTGTAGTGTGTAAACAACATTGATTTCGTGATGAATTCAAGCTTTTTATACTTTTAATGAATTCAAACTGTTAATACTGTATAAATTTTGTTATCTGAAGATTTTAATATTGGAAATATGAAGATTTTTATAGCTCTTTTATTTCTCTAGATTGCCCCTAAATAGAATTGCGTGATAATAAACTTTGAAACGCCAACCTTTTGCCAGTAGGTGCAGCCTAGGTTTTCCAGTTGTTTTTTTTTCAAATACTTACCTTTGGTTTTGCTTTTTAATTATAACCTTCGAAATAAATATTCAACAAAGGAGCTATGTTAACCTAATTTATATTCCAATTCTGACTGAAAATAACCCCCATGTCACGCTCGATGGTGAATCGATAGTCACCATGTCTAATTCGGTCCAGTAGTTTTGGCAGGACGAGGGATCATCCGAACTCTGGTATCTAAATATTTAGAGGTTACTTAAGTCAAAAAAGTCAAAGCCAAAACGTTTATTGCGAACTAAGTGTATCTCATCTCATTCTTTATTGTACACAAAACATAAAAACATACAAATACAATAGGACAGTTTATGTACAAAGACGAGCTTAACCCATAGTTGGGTTCTCTAACAGCAAACCTCAGTTGCGTAGAGAAATAGGCATTTGAGGATAGTACATCCATGTGCACAACAAAAGCTTATTAAATACTGTTAACAATTTTAAATACTTACTCACTAAACAAACTAAAAAAATACGTGTGCAACACACAATGCATAAACATAATACATACCTATATTATACAAAACTGAAATATTACAATTGTAAATACATACAATTAATGAGTCATGTTGAATGGAAATATTCCTTAATTCTTCTCTTGAAAAAGTCCAATGAAGGGCTATCCCGTATTGAGTGAGGCAGAGTATTCCAGAAGCGCACAGCGCGAACAGTAAAAGATCCACCGTAACGACTTGATGGGTGGGAAGGAAAACGAAGGAGAAGAGATGATGACAGACGACAAGGTTTCGGAACAAGATACTCAAAGCGTTCTCAAAGATACAAAGGAGACTTAGGATTATGAAGTACAGAAAAGAGTAATGAAAGAGTGTGAGCATCTCGGCGCTGCCGAATAGGCAGCCATTTCAACCTTCTCCGAAATTCCGACACATGGTCGTATTTTCGGAGGCCACATATGAAACGGATGCACAAATTCTGCAGACGTTCGAGCTTATCAAGAAGTATAATATTGTTGTTATGTTATGTAAGTATTTATAACTTAGCAGCCTTTTACAAGCATTGCAATTATAAATCTCATGTCCTTATCATCCTACAATTAGCATGCATTAAACATTACTATTATAGAATTATTTAATTTTACATTAACATAATTAAATTGCCTGGAATTGCACAATATGCACATAATCATTTTACTCCGTATGGGCTTCTAAACACGTGTGCCAAATTTCATAAGCGTATGTTTGTTCACGCATTTCTCCGAAACTACTTATCGGAACGTGATCATTATTTTTTATTGGATTAGGTATCTCTCAATTTAGGAAACAGTGCAAATTTCATCAAAATTGGTTCAGGAGTTTTCAAGATATGGAACAAACAACCGATCTCCTTAGCGACAAACTGTGTAAATTAATTTACTGTTATGGGTATTTTGTCGACTTAGGTGACAACTCATCCGCAAAATAATTCATCCCCGGATGAAACGTTACCCTTTTAAAAATGTATATAGGTACCTTACCTCACTGTGCTCACTTTTTAGTGATAAGGTATTAAAACTCAAAGAGAGAAAAAAAACATTTTCAGTAAAAATAAACAGACTTCTAAAGCAAAATACTAAAAGGTTTCGAAAAACGGAAACAAATTTGTTGTCTTTGGTACCTCTTGATTTTATCGTTTTTAATACCGACTTCGACTTCTCGTCCAACTTACCACAGTGTCTCAAGACGAAAGTCTATGACCAGTGTGTGTTGCCAGCGATTACTTACGGGACAGAGTCATGGTCGCTCAAAATGGGCCCTCATCAGAAAGCTTAAAGTCACCCAAAGGGCAATGGAGAAGCTAAGCTCGGATTTTACTTGCGTGATTGAATCAGAAATGCAGACATCCGTAAGAGAGCCAAGGTTACCGAAATAGCCCGAAGAATTTTTAAACTTAAGTGGCAGTGGACATTGCTCGCAGAACAGTTGGGCGTTGGGGCCAAAAAGTTCTAGAGTGGCGACCGCGTACCGGAAGACGCAGCGTTGGAAGGCCACCCTCAAGGCTGCGGGCGTCCGGTGGATGCAAAACGCACAGGGCCGATCAGTGTGGCGACGCTTGGGGGAGGCCTATGTCCAGCAGTGGACGTCTTTCGGCTGAAATGATGAATACCGACTGCCGAAACGAAAGTTATTTTTGTACTTTTTAGTGTAAACAGTTTAGTTTTTTATTTATCTCTTTTTAGTTTTGGTAGGTACCTCCAATTACCATGAAAATCATTTATAGCCAAATTAGACCTCATGACGATTCAAATAAGCCCAAACATGACGAGGATACATTATTTTATTTCGGCGTTCCAGTGTCTACTCTCCGGCTTCATCATCGGATCAGTTTGATTGACCATTTTATCAGTACCATTTATTTATAAGTATTTGCTTCATCATAGTTGGAGTTCTAGTGACCCTCTGTGGTCTTCTTCATCAAATGATACTTTCTGAGTGGAAATGCTTATACTTAATGATATATGTCTATACGTATGCCTATAATATTTGTGGAGTTCCCTCGATTTTGCCAAGATCCTATTATCAGATCCTGACCCAAGAACTATGGGACCAACTAGGAAGTATGCCCTTTCAAACAAAAGAAGAATTTTCTAAATCGGTCCAAGTGCCTTTGAGTAATCGGGTAACATACAAAAAAAAGATGCTGACGAATTGAGAACCTGCTCCTTTTTTTGAAGTCGGTTAAAATAGACTGATAGAATTTTATTAGCAGGCGGTGGACAGGGTTTAGGCGCTTTTATATGTAAATTCTATTATCTTACGAATAAGGAGCTAGCTTCTGTCCTAATAGTACGATTGCGCGATCAGTTTCATTGGTGTAGGTAATTCGCCCTCAGGCTTCAAATAAGCTTTTTACAAATCGCAAGTCGAAACACTATCCTTCGTTTCTGATAAGTGAAAGCTTAAAGCATTCAATAGTAAACAAGTGTACTCGTAAATAACACACAACACACACACAGTTCTGGTATGTTCGTGCACTCGCGACTCTATTTCCCGCCCGAACGCTCCCACACTGTATCTCATGAATGCCGTGCAAACAGATGTTATGTTGCAAGCTATGTTTGAATAAAATCAGTTCAGCCGTTCAAAAGTTATGGGCGTTTTACTGTTTGAATCGGGGTGTTTTCGCAAGATAAATGTATCGGCGGTTTTTAAATTTTGAAATTTTACTTGTGTTTCTATTACATACATACTAACAAAATAGAAAAGATTTAACTTTTTTATCATTGGCACAGTCAACATCATCGTCATGCCATAGACATGCTGGACATAAGCCACTCCAAAGTGTCTCCACATCAGTCAGCGCAGTATCAGACATTAAGACACTTTGCAGGTGGCTAGGTCGTGCCCTGCCTATTAGCAATACGTAAGGTATGTCTAGTTCGTCAATACAACTCTATTATAATTCACGTGTTCTCTTCCTTCCTAGACAATGTCATAGATTTTCACACAAACGCCTTTTCCTTCGAGTCTGTCTACCTTTCATAGCTGACTTTTATACTGACTATTTTCAAGCAATGTGCTAAAAATGTGTATTTTTTTTGCTGTGTCTTGCTTTAAGTAAGTATTACAATGAGAACCGAAAAAACATTTCTTAGTTGCATGATGTCTCACGTTGCTCATGAAAACCCACCAAAATCCGTCGTTACTATTACCGGTAGATAAACTTACAGAATTTAAGCAGCGGTGTGATAATAATTGAATCGCCTCGAGCCATTAGGAAGGACTCATTGACTGTCCAAATAAGATTTAATAATCAAATCAAATCGAAAATCAAAAATATTTATTTGCTAGAAATACATTGTTCAGAAGGGAAGATCTTAAAGCCTAAAAGTAATTGTATTCTGCCTGCAAGCATGCGTACAAATTATTTATAATCTAAATGGTAAGACATTAAATAAATTAAAAAAAAAGGAACACAACAGCACAGATGCATTTCAATAAATTAATTAAATTCCAAATAAATCAATATTAAAATTTCATCAACTCACTCAATGTCAATAAATAAAATGTCAAAAATCAAAATGTCAGTAAAATAAAAAAATAAAAATATGTCAAAATATTTAAAAAAAAAATGTCAAAAATCAAAATGTCAGTAAAATAAAAATATGTCAAAATATAAAAAAAAAAATGTCAAAAATAAAATTGAAATGTCAAAAATAAAAAGAAAAATAAAACAATACTAAAACAATTAATAACCCATTGACAATTTCATTCCTAAAATCCATTTTTATGTTCTAAAAATTCCTTAACGCTATAGAAACAACAATTTTGTAGCCACTCTGTCAATTTTGTCTTAAATACATTTACCATTTAACAATTTAAATTCACTTGGTAAGTGATTATATATCAATATACACATATTAAATACATTTTTCTTATAGATATCTTTATGACAAGGTGGATGATACAATAGGTTTCGAATCTTTGCCCTTTTTTGTCTTGGTATAACCTCAGTATGCTGCTTAAAATTGTACATGTGGGTCTTTGTAAAAGTGCAGATATCTCTAATATATAAACAGGGCAGTGGAAGAATTTTGCATTTTTCAAAGAGCGGTTTACAACTATCCAAGAACCATGCCTTGTTAATAACTCGGACGCAACGTTTCTGGAGCTTGAATACTCTGTCGGTATCGATTGAGTTGCCCCACATGATTAGTCCATAGCTTAGGACAGATGACACGTAGCCATGGTAAGCCGAAAGAGCAGCTTCTACAGACACGTTTTGTCTCAGCTTTTTCAAAGCAAACACAAATCTATTAAGTTTTTGACAAATATCTTCGACATGGCTAGATAATTGTTTAGTGTTATAGGAGTTAATTTCTATTAATTTTGTCTTGTTAACATTTATATTCAAGCCATTTTCTTTCATCCAGCTTATTATTTCTAATAGGGTCTTTTCAGTAACAGATTTGTAGTCCTTTTTTTCATTACATTTTATAATTACTGTAGTGTCATCTGCGAAAAGGATACATTTCTGCAAAGTGGCCTCCGGAAGATCATTTATGTAAAGCAAGAATAATAAAGGACCGAGAATGCTACCCTGAGGCACACCACACATATTTATTATTGTATTCGATTTAAATTTCTCTTTGGAGTAAATTTTATCATTTTTCTTAATCACTTTGGATATCTCTGTAAACTGCTTCCTGTTACTTAGATAGCTAGAAATCCAATCATAAGCTTGCCCCCTTATACCATAGAATTCTAATTTGTTTAGCAGCTTGGAATGATTTACAAAATCAAAAGCTTTACTCATACCTAAAAACAAAGATATCGCTGGATTGCCATTGTTTATGCTTTCTGTTGCCAGTTTAATAAAGTTAAAGATTGCAAGAGCAGTTGAACTACCTTTACGGAAGCCAAACTGCTCTTTGCATAATATGTTATGAGTACCGAGAAAATTATTTAACCTAACAAGCATTGCCTTCTCAAAAATTTTCAATATAATCGGTACTAACGTGATAGGCCGGTAGTTATTAGGGTCTGTCTTATTTCCCTTTTTAAATAAAGGTTTTACGATTGACGTTTTAAGCTGGTCAGGAAACACACCTTCCAAAAAAGATAAGTTAATTATATGCGCTAGAGGATGGCATATCCAACTAGCACAAGATTTCAAAACTTGTGTGGTGATGTCGTCATATCCACAAGTTTTGCTATTGTTTAGGGACATTATGATTTTATGTACTTCCAATGCATCTACAGGATTTAAGAATATAGTGTTTAGTTTTTTTTTTTTTTTATTAAAGTAAGAGTTTTTATAATTATTAGAACTATTGCAATTGTTAGATTGATTAGAATTGTCAGAGTTATTAGAATTATTAATATTTAATGATTGATTAGATGTAAATTAATAAAGTAGTCATTAAATATATTACAGATGTCCGACGGATTTTTATATGTCACATTATTATAATTTATTTCATCAATGTCATTTTTATACAAATTATTATTAGTTATTGTTGAGGAGATTGCATTCCAAGTCGCTTTACATTTATTTTTATGCTTTTGTATGCATCTTGTATTCATAAGTTTCTGCGCTCTCTGTGCACAACGCTTAAAAATGTGATTATAAAGCTTGTAGTTTTTCTCATTATTTTTTTTATTGATTTTACTAGTTTTAAATTTTAGATAAAGTTGACGTTTCGTTTTGCTAGACTTTTAATGCCTTTCGTAATCCAGTTTTGTTTTACTGGTTTATTGTTAACTTTAACCTTAATCACCGGAAAGCACAAATCGTAAAACAATGTAAATGTTTCATAAAACAAGTTAAAGGCTTCTGATAGAGTGTCTGATTCAAATGTTTCCGAAAACGAAAGAGAAGACATGCAGTCGCAAAATTTATTGATGTTATCTGAACAGTAGTCACGTTTTATCTCAAACCATCAAGTTATTGTTTTGAGTTTATTCGCATTTATAGTAATCGTTTGTGCTGTTTCGTGATCAGAATAGATGGTGTTACTTTAGGTAGTAAAATGTATGTAAAAGAAAAATCAACTGGTACGCTTTCACCCAAAATGCACACATTAATATCTCGTGTTAATTGCTAGTTACATTTAACTAAAACACAGACGCAGTATAAATATTATGTCTGAGACATGATTATTCATGGATGCAATGCAATTACACTTGCGCTTTGCTCTCAAGAAAGTGACTTCATAGGAAAATGGTCTCGCGTATTTTGCTAAGCTTCTGGGTTCATGAGTGTAGGGAAATTTTGAGTTTAGGTACATTTCTGTTCAGTAATAGTTTTTATACATTTATTTATTATTTATTTAATTTAACATAACACGGCCAATTACATTAGTTAAATACATGTTTTATAAAAAGCATTAAAACTAAAAAATAATAGAAACAAAAACAAACAACAATGATAATACATATAATTAAACGGCAGTCATACGCTCACCTCACAACATTCCAGACAGACAAAATCTTCTTCCATTCGTCCGCGAACACATCACAATCGGGCTTAGCATCCAAGAGAGCGTTGAGCGCGGCGAGCGTACGAGGGATGGGAGACTGGACTCGAGCGACGGTTCGACTCCCCGGCGAACAATCTGTGCCTCCTACTACGTCTATAATTGACCGGGGCAAAAATATGAGAGAGCTCGTCGTGTAGTTCAGGCGCATCAGTTTTACCGTGAAAGATTTTACACATATTTATGATTTGATCATTTTTCCTTCTGACCACCATAACCAACAAAAGTCGAACGATTTTGGATTGTATAAAATCGATCACAGAGAAAAATCGGTTGTCTTTATGTAGAGGTCTCCGAAACTAGTATCGCAAGTACCAGAGCTTAAACCATTCGAGTTTATTGATGCTAAGGATAAGAAGCTTGGAAATGTGTGATATTTTCCTCTGTTTGGCGTTTAGCCAAGATATGCTTTACTGAGCAAACTGTTTGGTTATATAGCTTCTTTGAAAGGTACAATATTATACAATATGCTTAAACGTTGAGATACAACGTGGAGTTGGTGAAAGCAGCTCCTGAAAGCTCGTTACACCAGTGGCGACAACCAAAAAGCAACGATAAAAATTTATTGATTCAACTGTCTTGAACACCAACGAAGCAACAACCTTGAAGCAACGAAATTAATCAGAAAGAACAAAGAAGAAAAAACTAAATCTTCTCTTAGTAAAATCTCTTAAAAATCTTTAACACGCAAAGCGTAGCTATGAATCCCAATCCCACGGAAAATGTGCAACGATCCATTCACTATTTAAGGGCACAAACTATCATATCAGAAATTATTCAAATCCTTAAAACACACTTTAATTCCTACCAAAGCCAAAAATATGCCTAACAGCTAAATTACTAAGGTAAAATACTCTGTGTAATATTCATAAATAGAGTTAGAGACTTACTTATACCTACCCTGTTTGTCACGAAACACAGAACATCAGGCTAATTAAGTTCAGGTAATTCGGCTGTTAGTCCTAGTAGTTATATGTAGATCTTTGACGCATGTTTGTCTGCCGAGGTATTTATTTTTTATCTAGTAAATGGTTAAAGTGAGAAAAGCAGTCACTCCATGCAAAATACCGGTATTCAGCTGCATCTGGTTAGGCTTTACGCCGACCTATATAGGTATTTCAGGAAAGAATAGGCAGATGTAGAAAACTTGGGTTTCATACAACGACCGAAAACGCACGAATACATAGAGCCGATCATAGAAATAATGGAAACAATGTTCTGTAAGTTTTCTTTTTGTGCACATAGCATCAACTAAATCACTTCAACTTGAAACTAATAACTTCTGGGAACTAATTAGTAGTTTGAGAAAACTATTGCGTCCTATTTTGGTGAAATTTGGGTACGATGTATTAGGTAAGTACTTATTTGATTATATGGGAATGTGTGTGAGGCCTGATGTATTTGAGGGTTTGTGCGTTATAAATTTCTGTTATGTAAGATCATAGCTCTATCGATCGATCTAAAAAACAAAACCAATGATTATATGGAGCCTCTCAGAAGACCAATGTCTCAATACGGTCAGCAAACACAAGATAACCTACATCTCAGTCAATCACGTGCAAAATCCTGACAAACAAATGAGTCAATCCGAGACCGACCGACCGGATAATAATACCGTTTTTAATTTTCTACTTATATAATGGAGTTGTTTTAGCTTGACTTTGCTCGCATGACAAGAAATAACACTCTATTTATTGTTCAAAACCTAAAACATTAACAATTCATTTCAATAGTATTATGATTTCAATGCCTCAGATAGGCAGTCGCTCTACGTAAAACACTGGTAATTTACAATGCTGGTCAGATTGGAAGCCAACCCCAACATAGTTGGGAAAAGGCTAGGCAGATGATGATTATAATTATTTTAGCCGAAAGAGGTCCATTGCTGGACGTAGACTTGCGCCACATCTACTGGTCCTAAGTTTTTCACTTCCGGTGGACTCCCTCTGCCCTCAACAGTTTAAGTTTCTTTACGCTAATTACTGACTAAGTTCTTCTAATTGCTTAAAGATGGACCAAATAAATGTAAAGAACTGAAGCTATAGATACAATATTTCGATAAATTTCGTGATAGCTGTTTATTTAAGGATC
Source organism: Orthosia cruda (assembly GCA_964057195.1). Lineage (NCBI taxonomy): Eukaryota > Metazoa > Arthropoda > Insecta > Lepidoptera > Noctuidae > Orthosia > Orthosia cruda. The sequence continues at coordinate 13,434,940 of OZ059839.1, read as the reverse complement.
CCACAGGTATTGCCAATAAATTGTCTCATGTGCCTGTAATTGCATAAGCATCTATACCGTTTTCAGCGATGCTGCTCGACAGCAAAATATGACCGACACTAAGCACTTTCCAAGAGAATTTATATCTGAAGGACCTTCTACTACTATAATTTATATAACGTATCATTTCACCGCATCTTCGCTACCGTTATTGGGTACATTTGTCCCCCATAGTTCGCTTACCAGTAATGCAAGTACTTTGTTGCGGTCGAGGCTAGGAGGTTACAAATGGCCCCTATTATTGGAACGTTTCAGATCAGTGGGTTGGTACTTAGTACTGCACTTCGTATCCATTTCTGTTATATTCGATTTGGAAATCTTTCTTAGCTATTTCATGTGACATGTATGTTTTATAAAACATTATTATGTGTCGTTTGTTATGTTTTCCGATACAAATCGACGACGTTCTTTTACGAGAATATTGAAAACGGCTCGCCAGTTGCGTCATCCTAACTATCTGGGCATGGTATTAATAAATATCGCTAAGTTCTTCATGCATCGTTAATAAAATAGATAGACCAATCATTGTTTGCAGAACAATATCTTCATCCTTTGTCGGTGCAGCATGTCTTCTTCTTCCATACATATAAATAGTCAGCTTATTTCTAGCCATATATCTTTCACATGGCAAGAACATCAAAAAGGCAAAAACCCTAAGATCTAAAATCGTAAACCACAACAACAGAAACACGGTCAGATTTATTCATATATAGTATGATGTGTTGACCAGTCCGTGTAAATAATACTAAGCCGGATGATCCGCTGGGCTATACCTCCTCAAGTGGCGACGCACCGGCGCGGCCAAGGAACTGTGTGAGAATACTGATATGGTGGTGTGGAAATATGATAATTATACTTCGCGATGTTCGAGACTATTTTTAACCGAGTTCAAAAAGGAGATTCTCAAATCGATTGTTTTTTTTTTAAGTATGTACACATATTGCGCTGAGATTTATGACCCGATTTACGTGATTTTTCATTTTAAAAATGTAACAGTTTGGTCCAGTAATTTTCATTTTAAGAACACTTTTAGTGATAGTGTCCTAAAACTAAAAGGAGAGAAATAAAAACTTTTTTACAAAAAAATAAACCGATTTCAAAAGCAAAACACTAAAAAGTGCAAAATAACTTTCGTTTCGGCAGTCGGTGTAGAAAAATTATAAAATGTTTATTTTTTTGTGAAAAAGTTTTAAAGCTAATCACTTAGATGGAAAGGTGCTTAATTATGTATCTGTAATTTAGTCGAAAGGCGTTGAGGATCCATCGACAACTGGAACAGATTTTCTCGCTGTTATCCTATTCCAACAAAATTAGAGAAAGAACACATGTTGTGTTATCCTACTTGACTACCCAACTACTTCATATTACTGAATCTGCCGAAAGGCATCTGGACATTAATCCTTTTTTTATTTCTTCATTTCTATGGATGTGTAAAATTAAGTTACGATTGCTGTATGATCTAAATCTGGTGCTTAGTTATAGTTTTTCGCCTTGAATGAAGGTACAACATATTGCTCAAGAAACTGGTATTAAATAATTATTCTTAAATTGACCCATTTTATCGTGAATAATCGTGATTATTTAAGGGGCTGAATACTCAAAATAGGCTTTCTTTTAAACTTTTATTAGCCAAATCTATTGAAGATGTGGCAGCGGAAAAAAGATATGTTAATTTGATTATATTTCCAAAAACTTTGTTGTGGCCGAAACACGTTTACGCACAAAAACCTCGACACAATTGAATGGCAAAGTAACAGTTACCGTGATCTTCAAAAAAATTTTCCCGTAATATTGACCAGCGTACATTGGTACAATTACGAACAATAACGTATCATAACAGGACGCAAAACTTCATTTTCGTATATATTGAAGTTTCATTCATTATTTTTAAGTAATTCATATTATTATGTTTTGTAAAAAAGTCTATACAAATTCCATCGTGCTTCTCTTTCCACCCAGTGCAATTCGACAGTGACCGCTTTGCGGCGTTGCTAGGTGGACGTACGTCGCTTTTTTCCGCAAAAAGCAAAAATAATATTCGATTTATTTCTCGTCAATTCAATATGTCAAAAAAAATATCACGTATAATGCAGCCAGATCATGTAGCCTGGTGGCTTTAATTGGAACTAACGAAATCACAAGTAATATTATCAAAGTCTGTATTATTTTTATTTTTTGGCATTACCGCTGTCACTGGCATCTATATTTTTGTTGTATTATAAACGACTAACGTCGTTTAGTTTACTTACTAAGTCTATAACTAAAAAGTATTTGAACCTCTTTGAAAATACAACAAATGTTATCTCGATTTGAATTAAACAATATTTAAAATATAGGTAAGTTCGAATACGATTTTAACCTTCTTCGTTTATGTGAAAACAATAGAAGCAAAGACACAGAACATGGAATGGTCGTACCAACCGCGCTGGCACTGTCTCGAAATGACAGAACTAATAAAATTCTCCGTATCCATTTGTTTCAATCTTTGTTTCTTTCTAAAATAGCGCACCTAGAACTGACCAAAAAATGTCAAATTCGTGAGAAATGATAATCTAATTCTCACGAATTTGACATTTTTTGTCGTTTCAACCAAAAAACGTCCACATGTGGACATAAAGCCCACCAAGAATCACCACATTGATCAGTCCTGTATTTCTCGTAATTAATTATCCCAATTGCAATAACGGGCTACAATAATAGTTAGTTAGTCTATTAATATTATATATACATTTTGCGAAATCGGCACTGTTAATTCTTTTTTATTAACAATAAATCCGCCGATCGCCCTGAAGAGTAAACTTATCGATATGTGTATTCTGCTCATCCGAACCTACGGTTCTCAGACATGGCCACTCAAAGACTTATACTTGGGGATTGCCAGAGAGTTACGCAGCATTCTGGATGTAAAAAGAACAGACCGAATACCGAATACCATGCTGTGTTCCCAAACGGGCATAATAGACGTGGGTAAAAAGGCTGTTCGGCTCAAATGGGCCAATGCCATTACGTCTCACGTTAGTTGCATGCAAATTGACCGCTGGGCAAGCCTCACAATCCTGAAGATGGAACGCACCGTTGAGGCTAGCCCAGAAATAGGTGCCGAGATGGCCGAGATACCTAGTAACCCATTTCTATGATTATAAGTATTTTATAAAAAGGTATTTATTTATCTATTTATTTATTATATATTTCATTGTAGTTACATTTATAAAAGAAACTAAAAACACATACAATGGGCGGCTGTATCGCATTTCGCGATCTCTTCCAGGCAACCAGGTATGGACAATAATTTCTGGACACGAAGTGGGGCTGTTATTGATGTGACAATACCAGTGTTAAAAAATATATATTATAAAAGATATGCAGATACATACATATGATATTTAATATATACTAAAATATAAAGTCGGACGAGTAGCCTGGATAATAAAGGATTTATTCATTAAACTCGTGGAATGCATTGGCGTTTGAAGTCGTAAGTTATCTGATGACCTAAGAAATTTTATGTGCGAATCGCAGAGAAACTGAAAACGTTTTTTAAGATAAAGAGGGGTGAAAGTAGTGAAGAGCGCATTATATAAAAGCGAAAGAATATAAGCATACCAGCGAAAGCGAATTAGCAAGCACTTAAGCAAGGTTTCATCTGAACGCACTTGAATCGTAGAATGAGGTGCGCCAGCATTCCAATTTTTTTTTCAAAATTACTTGGTAATAAATAACAAGTAGTACATCAAAAGATCAAAGTTGGTCAGATGCCCCGAATGATGCATTGTAGAAGCACCTCGTTTAAGAATTGCTATAAATCACAAAGGCATCTTTAATATACTCCACGTAAAGGGCGGGGAGCTCGTGGCTCCCCGTGGCTTGCCGAGGTCGGCCAATGGATAAGTGACCGTCGTCCATTACATACTAAGATTCCTTCGTGACTCGGCAAACACGTTAACAAGTTGGTCCCGGCTGAATATTGTAGACACAGCAAGTAGTATATAGTTCTTTCAAAACGCCTAACCCCTGTAGTCCAAGTCATGTCTTCCAACTCGACACCAAATCGAATCATTAAATTGAGAGCTCTACCTTGTTATTATATTATCTAAGTCAAGTGGAGGTCCTGCAAACTGATTTGACATAGATCTGAAAACTCATAAACCAAACAGCAAGGAAGCGGGTCTTACTGCCTACATTCATAATAAGATTAAGTAATTTATAGCGGTATTCAAAGATCAATATGCAACACACTATCGTCCCCTTCAACGAAAAGCTTCCCTTCAAGAAATGTATCGATAAATTAATAATAATAAATAGTTTATTTGCATAACAAGTTTTACAATTTATATTAAACACATGGCAGTACATTATCATGAGGCAAATTGCACAATAGTGTGGCGACACGAGCTCCCTTACTAAGTTGACAAGACAACTTGTGTTAAAGATGCTGGGCCGACCCTTATGTAGATGCTTCTTAATTGTATTAGTGTAGTTACATATATATTCTGTAAGCATACGAAGAGTTAATTATACTTATAGCGCATTGTTTGCTTTGAGTAGACGGACAAATAAATTATTTATAAAAGGAAAAAATAAAAATTATGTAATGAGTGGAGTAGCGTAGTGTGTATGAGTGCGTGTGTGTATTTGTGAGTGTGTGTCTATTTATGAGTGTGCTTGTGTGTATTTTGAGAAGAGAGAAAATGAGAGTTTCTATGTTTGTGGGTAATGGTTGTGATGAGCGATTGTGATAGGATACGTTTTAACGGGAGCCATTTTGAGTCATCAATAACTGTTACTGTATTGTTGTAGTTAAGAGTTAGTAGCCAATTATGTAGTTTCTTTTTAAGTGACACTTTAGGTAGTGAGAAAAAGTTTAATATTTTGTTAAGTTTATTGTAGAGATGAGGACCTTGGAAACAGGGAAATCTTATTGTAAAAGAGTATTGACAACGGAAGTGTTGGCATACCTTGTCTTTGCGTCTTGTGGTGATTTTTTCATAGGAGTTTTTTTGGTGCTGATGTAGTACTGTGTTTAGCACAAATAATTGTCTGACTGTAAGGACTTCACACTTCCTGTACAGTTCTTCAGTTGGAAAGAGGATAGACCGAAAGGTACTAATTTTCAGCACGGCTCTCTGAGCTCGTTCTAGCTTCAACAGTGCCGTTTTGGGGGCACCTCCCCAAACGCAAACACAGTACGTTAAAAGAGACTGACAAAGAGCAAAATATGTACACCTAATTATGTGTACTTCTGCAATGTGGCGAAGAGTCTTAAAGACAAAAATCAGCTTTCTGATTCTTTTTGTTAGCAAATCTATATGTCCTGAAAAGCTCAGGCCATCATCAAGAGTCACTCCGATATATTTGATAGCTCGACAACGTTCTAATTTAGGGCAGATACATGTCACATTGCCAGGCAGAAAACATGACTGCGCTACCAAGGCGTACGAATCTGGAGGTTGAGTGGAATTTCGTAAGCTGTACGTAAGAATTTTAGTTTTATCGGTGTTGATTGTGAGTATGTGTGTTTTGAGCCATTTTAGGACTCTATTTAGTCCTTTTTGAGATGTGTCAAAAGTATCGTTCCAAGAGTCGCCAGAGAAGGTAAGGACGATGTCATCAGCAAACGCTATAATTTTTCCATCTCCTAACTTCAGATTACAGAGCTGGTTTACGTAAATCAGAAATAGGGTTGGACCAATCACACTGCCTTGGGGCACGCTGAAAGTCACTGGCAGTTCTTTACTGAGATAATTTTGTATTTTTACGCACTGAGTTCTGTTTTGAAGGTAGTCCCTGAAGATGTTAAGTGATTGATCACGAATCCCAATTTCCTCCAGCTTTATTAATAAGTCAGGAATAGAAACCGTATCGAACTAAAGATCTTTAACCGAATTAAAGAAGAACAGAATGAGTCGAGATTTTATGGGTCACGTTTTAAATATCGATTAGTTTTAATGAACACCACTATGGATGTTGAGGATTTTATTGTATGTGTCTATCTTGTTTATTGAAACTTCGGGCTTTTTATTGATATTTTGGTAGAAACTACAAAACCAATTAAGTGAACAACAGTTTCACTTTTATTTAATTGGATGTTTTAATCATGGTATGACGTGGATTGTAATTATTTTTTCAACACGCTTGTTCATAAAGTGGCTCTAATTTCACCGCAATTAGGCACTTAATGACACCTTTAATGAAACTGTGATATTTTCATTGCTATTATTCACAAGTGAGTTATAGAGTTTTTTATTTTTTATTTAGATTCGATACTAAAAAGATCGTGCTCAATAGTACAAATAAATTAATGTACCTATTGCTTGCTCATTTTATGCAACTTCGTATTTGAATAGATAATTTCAACTTGTATGTGTTTAATTAATAAAACTTTCACTCAAATATAAGTTTTGTTTTTCTCTGTAATAAAGAAAACTTGAAATTCCCCATTTTATACGTGGCTAAAACGCTATCCGCAACAATCAAAAAATACCTCATTATTTTAGTCTATGGCCAATCGCCATTGTTAGATGCGCGCGCTTAGGAAAACTGAGTATTTTTCCGCCATGGCGAAAAAAATTTCACAACTCGTTGTCACTGTTAAAAATGATTTTTAGTATTATTTTCTTCAAAAGTGTGTTGAAAAACGTCGTATGATACATGTGTGTATTGATGATTACTGTCCTAGGCTCTCTTAAGACCCTCACCTTACGGCTCGGGACTCAATGGTGCCTCAGCGGTAATCACCAACATTACACACTTGTACTATAATATACTATTAAATGGTATATTTTTTGATGCAATACATAAAAGTGTTTAGTTATTGGAATTTATAAGATCGATTGGCATTGTGGTGATTTTAAGCTCTTTTTTATTAAAGAACCTCGCAGTTGGTAGTTTAATGCAACGAAAAGTAGTAGGAAATATTGCAGTATTTGCTATGTTATAGCAATGCGTACTACGTCTAGTTAATGACACACCCCAAGAGGTCTAAAGTCACCAAATCAAATCTGCAAGCATTGCTTCCTTCCAGTGGAAGTAACACTTAATTATGATAAATGGTGAAGGAAGTGGGAAGGGCTTTGCTCAACTGTGTTCAATAACAGACTAAATAGATAGATATAACTGAGCCCTTGCCATAAGAACATTTTATTTAAATAAATAATTTGATTAATTTCTACTGACAATTTAATAATGCTTCAAAATTATCTCAACTAAAATTACTGTTTTAGTTTAAACTTGACATTCTAAAAGTCAAACTAATCCTAGCCAATTTTAAACCTCACGACATTCTGCTTCAGTCAGTGCCCTCAAGTCTAAACCTTCGGTAAACCAAAACATTTAATTTATCAAACATTATATTCACTTTTCAAAATTCGCTTGAGAAATTTCTGTGATCAGTGTGTATTGTCTCCTGAATTCTAATTATACACAACAGCTATCGGATGCCGTGCGCCGCAGTGAGCTATGTGGTCCTTCTAGTTGACTTTATGGGGTCACACGAGTTCGTTTACTGGCTTAATTTACACTAAATTGTGCTATGAATAACGTTAGTTTTGGTATCTGATTGGTACATTATGTAAATGCGATCATTACTGCTCTCATCATTTTCGAGCCGGATTCTATGAAACTATCTTATCAAACCTACTTCTGGTACTCGTTACGTAGAATCCGATAGTTCAGCCATATACAATAGCCGCGAAACCAATTCGTAGTTAAAGGGCTGATCTTTCAATTGTCAGTGATTTCAGTTCACTTTTATTTGTAGAATAAATATGGCAGTTTAGTATATTTTGGATATCTACAAAATCTAATTAATCACAATTTTCATTCTTCTAATAAAAAATCAATCTGAAAGTGGAAAAATCAAACCGAACATTTTTATGAGTCAGTTTTGTAAACAATTCCTAAATTCTCATTCCAATGACCGCATAGTTCGGTTCTTTCATGCCTCTGGTCTTACTGTTATTAAATGATTTTACCTACGTTGCATGAAAGCAACGTACCTTCATGCCTTTCATGCAACGTAGGTATACTGTGGTCAAAGTGAACACTTATCCGCATATGTGTTCTTTTTGACCACAGTATACCTCATATCATTATGTTACTTAACCTGAAGTACTAGTCTAGAAACTTAGATAATAAATACAGATGTTCGAGGTAATGAACACTAAGTGGTTCGTAAAATGCTTGTTTTTCTCTTTAAAACAATTGATGGCACACCCTAGGGGTAGTGTGAGTGCTTTATTTTCTTTTAAGTGAGCATACTCCTTTATTTATTTGGGGAACGCGATTCTAAAACATCATATTTACATTTTAAATTGGCCGCTGTAGTAACTATTTAGTAATCTGTGGCTTGGGAATGAAGAATGGAAGTTATATTTTAAAGGTTTTTTTTGCCGCCCTTTTTGGTCTAACCTCTATTGATCGCATGATCGCTGCTGCTGAGCAATGGTCCTGGGTTTGATGCCCGGATCATGCTTAGCTTATAAAGTGTCTAGGTTTTGTGCCCGGTTGATGGCTATGGGCTCGTGCCCATACCTATATATATGTCGGTCTTATTTAACTCATATCGACTGTAAACTCCCGCGCGAGAGCCCGTGAGGATGATGTACATTGCTCTCAGTACTGAGTTCAATCATGATTTTTTTTGTTTTAAAAACTCTATGTACAACGTTTCCTCGGGCACTCGCGCGAGAGTGTACACCCGGCATTATATTTGAGACCGACAAATAACTGGCAAAATGTAGTGTTCGCGCCACTTGTAGGTGCGCTCATTGTTTAGTTACCCACATTTCTCTTAATACTTTATCTACCCTTCTTGTCAATTTTCGCTGCATTAAACTACACGTTCGACTCTCGAACAGTCTACGTTCGGCCCTCGTCGAGGGTAGCCTCACCGCTCGTGATAAGTCAACCGCCTGGCTATTCACCCTGGATTCCTCACCCGCTGTGAGATCCTACCGCTGTATTACCGCTTTATAAAACCGCACCGTCTGCGATCGACTATCGTCGCCGCCGGATTCGTGGTGGTCACCTCTGATCATCACCTTGAGCCAGCGTCACGTGGCTCGCCGTTATACCGCACCGCATACAGTCCACTCTCGCGTCAGCAAATAGTGCCAGTACCCAGGGAACTTCGAATCAAGACGTCCAGTGGAACAGAGAAGGAGCGCTGCCAGGATTAAGCACGAGCACACCCGCCTCTGAGGTTAGTCGTAGTTTGTTTAATGCAGCATCTCTCTCAGCATACCGACCCGTCAGATTCCCAAGGTCTAGCCTATCTTTGAACCCCAGCGCAAACCGCTACGTGCTTTGGCGTGCCTCAGTGCTAATATTGCGCTGCCGCGCCGACACATGTAGGTTTCCTAAATATGTATAACAAATGCAATACACATTTCATAAACTGGTTTTACTGTAAACCTATTCGCATTTCCGAACCTATTTGTCACATAAGAAATCCATGTCAACAGTTCCTAGGTCTCAACCGAGTCCAGAATTTATTGCCTAGTTCCATAATATTTAAAACCGTCGCGATAACATCCAAATCAGGCCTTCAATTAGTAATTGGTACTTACAATTGAGCCGGCCTTACATTGTTCCATAAATATTTATTGCTGTCTATTTTTTTTATTAGTGTTTCATTTTATTGGATTAACGGTACAAGTTAGTTTAACAAAGATAAAATCACGCCTGTATTTCCAATTAAATAGGTAGAAATGTTTAGAAACCACATTTCGTTAATTATGTTTAAGTTGCCAGGCTCAAATCCAGGCCGTTTTGCCAGTTGAAGATATAAATTGAATTTTTCCTGATCTGTGAATCGAATTCACTAATTTACGTTCAGCAACCAAAGAAGTAAACGCAATATTACATAATTCCTGTAATTCCCGAAGGGTTGGACAGAGTTGTACCTATAGTATCTACTATTTTCTTGATAATTAATGTATGTCATTTTGCTCTTGAAACTTGTTACATAGAAATTTCGGATCTGCTAATTAAATTCGGGACTCTTAAGGTCAACAGATAATTTGAATAATGTGGTCAATCATGATAGACCTGAGGCAAAACTTTATAATAAGTACCTACCTACATAGGTAGTTTGTAACCTACCAACTTGCTAGGCCAACAAATATACCTGAAATACAGTAAAATAATATTAATAACAGCATGGAAATAATAGCTAAAATATTAAAGCGTACTCCACATATTTTAATGTCTGTGAATAAAATTTTATTTTTTACGTTATTGGAGCTGTTACTCCTATCATTGAAACTGTTTTACATACAGGAATGTTTTATTAACATAGGCATATTACATAGTTAGTTATATTTTGCGTTTTGTGTGTAACAGGTACCTAATATATCGCACACCCAGATCAACACTGCACTATGTCAAAAAATCTCAAAATCGACTATTACCTATCAACGAATAGCCAAAAATTTGCCGCATATACCACGAAGACAGGCGTATTTATATCTAAAAAAATGTCCAAAAGATGGCGCGCTAACTCTCTATTGGTGACGACGCGCTGCCAAAGTCATACCGTCAACACAAAACTATTTCCAGTTGCAACTTGTCCGCCTTAAAAACAGCACGCAGATCCTTTACGCAACAGTGAATTATTTTGTGATAATGCGGTGTTGTTGAATGTAAAACGAAAATTACTCGAAATTATTTAGTTTTAATTCAGTGTTGGTGACTGTGTTTATACTACGAGTTTGATACTATTTCGAAATAATACTCTGTTGTTGGCAAAGGTATGTATTTTTTTTGTATTATTCCAAAATGGTTTAGTATTGTTCGTAAAAGGTGAAATTATGCACTATTGATGGTAGATATAAATTATGTCCTACTTTTGTTAAAAATCATAAAAACTTATTTTTTTTTACACAAATAATTGTTCTTTACATTATAAATTAAGAGAAATGTATTTGCGATTAATTTTTTCGTTATTTACACGAAGATTAATACTTTTTTTTTTGATAATGCATTATTGTTGAATTAATTTAATTTCTAATAGTTATTTGGCAGACGATGAGGGTTCGTGGTCTCCTGTTGATTAAAAAGGCAATGGAAGCAACCACAAAAGACACCAGACCTTCTATTAAACAAAGCGTGGAAAATGATGTCAAAAATACAACCGTTGCAGCCACAACCACTGAGATGTCAAAAATACAACCGTTGCAGCCACAACCACTGAGATGTCAACAGTAGCAGCATCAGCCGATGAAGTATCAGATAAATTAACGGAGTGAGGCAGGCAGATTTCCAGGGCGAGTAATTTTTTCGAAACTGTTCACTTCTGCATTGAACTTCAAGGTTCTGGACTAGAAAGGGCTAGTCATCAATGTAAATCGCGAGTACATCACTCAACTTTGGTCTGCTGACGATAGGTATAAAGGTCATGGCTGAGACCATGTAGGATCTAAGAACAATGTTCGATGACCTCAGTAGAGCTTCCGGAAGAGTGGGTCTTAAAATGAACATGGATAAAACTAAGGTCATGTTGAACGCCCATATTACACTTGAATAGGCTCAGGTTAAAGGAAAGCAAGTGGACTGTATATAGGTTTATTAGGTGGTTTACAATATAATAGCAATTTAAGTATTATTAAACAGGTAAGTATATGTCTAAGCGCGGTCGTGTCAGACGATGCAATGTCGAGCCGAGACGCTGCTGTGCTACCGGCCCCCGCGCCGCCGCCGTGCCGCGTCGCTCGTTGACGACGCCGTAGTGTGTTCGATGGTTTTGGATGTGTGTGCGTGAACATATTCCCGGGCCAGCAGTGGATGATGACTCGAACAGTCCAGCCAGGTTGAATGATTGGTTGATGAATGCATGAAGTTTATGTTGATTGGTCCATGTTGATTGTTTGAGACATGAATGATGATCGGTCCAGATGGGTTAATTGAATAATGAATAATCAATTTGGTGGTCCATCTAATAACGGGCAAATTCTGTGGAATGCCCTTCTGATTGTGCCTGACTGTACTTTGATGTCCGCTACGCGAGCCTCTCCGTCAGGTCCCGGATAAAGCTTCAGTATCCGTCCCAGTGGCCAGTGTGCTGCAGGTAGCGTCTCGTCCTTTACGATGACCAGCGAGCCCTCTGTGAGCGCGCCGTGTGAGCGTTGCCACCGCGTCCTTTGGTGCAACTGGGAAATATATTCCTTATTAAAGCGTCTCCAAAAATGCTGGCGCAGAAGCTCGACTCGTTGATGCCTCGGCAGCCGTGATGGGTCGCAGTCGGACATCTGTGGGTAAGGTAACACAGTTAGAGGACGACCAATTAGAAAATGGAAGGGAGTGAGAACCGATAGATCAGATGGATCGGATGAAAGAGGTGTGAGAGGCCTCGAATTAAGGATGCCTTCTATCTGAACAAGTAATGTGTACAATTCCTCATATGTGAGGTGTGCCAAGCCTAGAACTCTTTTGAGGTGGTATTTTACTGATTTAACTGTACTTTCCCACAGTCCTCCGAAGTGAGGTGAGTATGGGGGAATGAAGTGAAAGTTAATTCCTTGCTCTGCAGCGCAGCTGTAAATTGACTCACTGTGATTCCTGATGAAATTGGTGATCACGCGAGCAGCACCTACCAGATTTTTCCCATTGTCTGAATAGATATGATTGGGTTTACCCCTACGAGAAATGAACCTCTTAATTGCTGCTATATATGACTCTGTCGTCAGATCTGTAACCAACTCCAAATGCACAGCTTTTACTACAAAACAAACGAAAATACAAATGTATGATTTAATTAGTACACTTCCACGCCCTTTACGGTTATTAATCATAATTGGCCCTGCATAGTCTACACCTACGTCACTGAATACAAAATTTGCATGCAGTCTCTGCTCAGGTAACGGACTCATTATAGGCGTTATAGTTTTCCCTTGAAACCGTTTGCATGTTATACATGATTGTGTCGTTTTTCTAGCTAAATTACGTCCTGAAATTGGCCAAAATTGTTGACGTATGTGTGACAGCAAAAGTTGTGGGCCAGCGTGTAAAAGTGTTATATGGTATGTTGAAAATATGATTTTAGTAATATGATGAGCTGTATGCAAAAGGATAGGAAATTTCCTATCGTAATTGTATGCCGAATGGGCTAACCTTCCGCCCACACGAATGAGTTTATTATCCCCTAAAAAAGGGTTAAGTGAATTAAACTTATGTTTAGCAGGTAACTTTTTATTATTTAATAACAATTCGTATTCCTCAGGAAATGATTCTATTTGTACTATCTTTGCTAACTGGTATCTAGCTACATTAAGTTCTATGGTTGATAAAGGTTTGATGTCACCTATGCACACCTGTTTGTTTACGTTACTTGTGTTGAAAGTGTTTGAAAGTTTATTTCTGCAGTGATGAATGAATCTAAGTATGTAAGCTACGATGCGTGTAAGTTTGTTGAAATTGGAATATTTGTAAAGAAAGGAATTGTTGTTATTTGTTTCAATGAGTGTAAAATGCGTTTGGGACCTGACTTCCGGAAGGTCAGTTACGCTGAGATGGCCAGGTTGTTGAGGCCAGCTGTCGTTATCATCATTCCTTAGGAAGTCAGGCCCTGAAAACCATAACTGTGTCTGTATTAATTGTTTTGCATTAGTACACTTTGTTATAATGTCTGCTGGATTCTGTTTGGTTGGTACATAGTACCAGGAGTGTGGATCAGTATGTTTCAGAATGTCTGTGACTTTGTGTTTGACAAATGTTTGCAATTTATATGTTGGTGTATTTATCCATGATAAAACAATTGTCGAGTCGCTCCAATAATAACACTTATAGTTGTTTATGTTACGAAGTGAATTTATAACTTTATTACATAAGTTAACACCGGCTAATGCTGCGCATAATTCAAGTCGCGGCATTGTGAGTGTTTTCAAAGGAGCCACCCTTCCCTTAGCCATTAGTAACTGAACACTTATATTGCCATCTGTTGTATAGGTACGTACGTATACGCAAGCACCGTACGCATGTTGCGAGGCGTCGCAAAAAATATGTAGCTCAATATTATTACGTGATGAGTCACAGAATGCATAACGAGGTATAGCTAACTGATTTAAATAAGATAACGATTCTACAAACTTCGTCCATTGTGTCTGAATCGAAACCGGTATTTCACCGTCCCAACTAATGTTATCCACCCACATCTGTTGCATTAGTAGTTTAGCTTTAAGTATGCACGGACTAATTAGGCCTAATGGGTCGAAAATATGACCTATAGTGGATAAAATCGTGCGTTTTGTAATGTGTTTTTGTGATACGAAGTCTGAATGTACTGTGTATGAAATTGTATCTTTGTGAATGTTCCAATAAATGCCTAAGGTTTTAGATGGATCGTTTGAACTTAGATTGACAGTTGTTTTATCTGAATCATGAAAACCTAGTTTTTTCAGTACGGGGGGACAATTAGATAACCATTTTCTAAGTGGAAATTTATATTTTTTAAGCTCGGAAAATACTCCTCTGCTTATTTCCAATAGACTGGACTCTTCATCTGTCCCCGTCAAGAGATCATCACAGTAAAAATCATGTAAAATCACCTCCGCGACTAATTTGTGATCATAGTTGTCTGAATGGTTTTCAATTTGTTTGTCTTGACAATCTAAGCCAATTTGTTTAATGCAGCGTGTTGCTAAGAACGGCGCTGATGCCGTGCCATATGTGACAGTGTTGAGCGTGTATGTTTGAAGTGGTTCCGTTGGATTGTGTCGCCATAAGATTTGTTGTAGGGGTCGCTGATTTTCGACTACTGCAATTTGGCGAAACATTTTTTCTATGTCAGCTGATATAATGTATTTATGCTGACGAAACCGTATGAGTATGGAAATGAGATCGTCCTGGACAACAGGACCCACTAACTGTATGTCGTTAAGCGATAACTTGCTAGACGATTTAGCGGAGCCATCGAATACCGCTCTGAATTTAGTGGTGGTGCTTGACTCACGTATAATACCGTGATGTGGTAGGTAGTACACTGGTGAGCGATTGAGTGATTGTACGATTGATTTTTCGTTATTATTTTTTGAATGAATGTATGATGATTGTGGTGGAGTTTTGTGTGAATAATGTGAATGTTTGTTTAAAGTCATGTGACCGAGTTGTATATATTCTGATATGAATTTTGAATATTGTTCTTGGTATGTGTGATTTGAATTCATGCGGTTTTCTATGGAAAGAAACCTTTTTTTGGCTTGATAATAGGAATCACCTAAACACTCAGGTGATTTTTTGAATGGAATAGTGACAACAAATCTGCCATCTTTTTGTCTTGTGGTTGTTTGTTTGAAAATGATCTCGCACGCATCTGAGTCGCACGGATCATTAATCTGAGAATTAGATAAACTATCTAACTCCCAAAATCGTGATAATTGATCTGAGTTATTGTTATTGAAAAAACAATTGTTTGTGTGCTTGTTGGTGTCTGTTGTACACCCTGAAACTAGCCAGCCGAACTCTGTTTCTTGTAGTGTTGGCTGTTGTTTACCTAACTGAATTCGACTGTTGCCAATTATCTGCCAAAATATGTCAGCACCTAGTAATAGGTCAATTGCAGCAGGTTCATAGAACAGAGGGTCAGCTAGTTTTAAATGTTTAGGTAGGTTAATAGCTTCTGTGTTGATGCGCACGTTAGGTACTGAGTGTGCAATTGTGTCAAGTACCAAACATGGCATATTGACTGTGAATGAATTGTGTATTGATTTTATTTGAACGTGTGTGCTATGAAAAATACTTGTGTGTTGTTGATTGACGCCTGAAACTGTGCCTTGTATGGATTCGAATGTTAGATTGAGCTTTGTACACAGACTATTTGTTATGTAACTAGAGGTACTTCCACTGTCCAGCAATGCTCTCGCCAAGTGTGGTGTTCCATCACTGGCAATAACTTGCACTAGGGCAGTGGAAAGTAAAACTGATACGTGTTGTGTACTAGTGTTACTGGCGAGTGTAGTGTGTTCTGATCCTAGTTTTGGTTGTTCCCTATGTAACATTGTATTGTGTTTTTGTTGGCAATACTTACATGCACCGCCGCGACAGGATTTGGTCTCGTGCCCGGTATGTAAACAGTTAGCACAATAGTTATGTAATTTGGAAACCTTTTCTATTCTTTTTTGCACTGTCATTTCCTTAAATACTGGACACGAGAACAAATAGTGTTGTGATTTACATAAGGGACAGTTAGGCATGCGATTTTGATTTGTGTGTGTTTGTGTAGTTGATTTGAATGAATTTGATTTCGAATCTGTTTTGATGTTATGTTTAGTGTCTTCAAGATTTTGTAAAAGAATGGCACGATCATTGAGATATGTTTTTAAATCTTGTAGTGTGGGGTTTTTCTCAAGTGTGCTCTTGTGTTCCTCCCAATGTCTGAGTGTTTTGAAGTCTAATTTGGAGGCAACAAGATAAATTACCAACGTATCCCAGTACTGCGTGGGTTCACCTATGTTTTCAAGTGCTCTGAGGTTTTTATTTACTGTATCCAGTAGTTGTCTGAGTGATGTTGCGGATTCATTACTTATGGTATTTATGCTAAACAATGCATGAACGTGGTTGTTTAGCAGCTGTCGCGTGTTATTGTACCTATCCGAGATGAGTTCCCAAGCTATCTGATAATTGTCTGATGACAATTCTAATGATTGAATAACTTGTGAAGCTTCACCTTGCAAAGATGCACGCAAATAATGATATTTTTGTATGTTGTCTATTGATTTATTTTTGTGTATGAGTGATTCGAAAGTGTCTCTGTATTCTAGCCAATTATGAAATTCACCTGAGAAGTGTGGAAGGTCAATGGTAGGTAATTTAATGAACGCTTTGGTTCCTGGTTCACCTGCATTTTGAGTTTGTACAGACCCGCTGACGCAAGCAGTTTCTTTGGATCGTATCAGCTGGATTCCGAGTGCAAGTTGATTCTGGTATTCTATTTCAAACTGCTCCCTCTCCCGCAGCTGTTCATCTGAAACCCCAATAATTTCGTCGATGTAGGTCTGGTTTTCATCAAAGTCTTTTGCAAGGGACTTGTAAGTTTCTAAGCGATTATTTAATTGGAAAATATCTAATTCTGTCAACGTTTTTTTCGATTTTATCGATTCAAGATAATTTTTGAAAATTGTGACCTTGGCTTTGTGACTAGCTCGTCTTTTTTTGTAAGTGCTGACCTGTGAATCGTCATCATCAGGTATATTAGATGTTTGGGGTTTTTTGGTTTCCATAATCAAAGTTATAAAATTAAAACGATACTTAAATTATATTGGATTTGTGGCAGGCACTGTGCAATGATCACGCAACTTTACCAAACTACCCTCGGTTTGAGACTCACTCGGTGCACACAGAGCAAGGCGATGTATGCTGGAGAACAAAGGAAAATGTTAGTTTATATTTATGAACGTGTTTAAGTAAAGTGGTTGGTAATTGGAATCCTTTGAATTACTAAAATAATTACGAAGAATTAAAAAAAGAATATGTGGGTAGGTGGTAAGAGAAAAAATAATTGTATGCAAGAATGACTTATTTTAATGAAATCTATGAAATGAATAGATTGCTTTCTGCTTGAAAATGGGAATGGACGGGAATCAAGTAAGTTCACTGATTTTTAATGAGACTTTGAGTTTGGATGAGAAGTTTTTAAGAAATAAATTGGTCGAACTCACGAAACTGTGCTACCAAACCCTTTTTCGTCCTTTTTCGACTGATGCTGCCGACGCTGCTTGATTGTGCTGCTCCCAGATGCTAGTAGGCTGCGCTCGCTGTTGCGATGACCGCTGTTTGACCTCCAGCTGAATTCCGGACGTTTTGTGATGGCGTGGCTTTTTCTTACGATCGCGACTCGACTTTTAAACCTATTTGATTGTTGCTATGACGGATCTGAAGGACCATGAATAGGCTCAGGTTAAAGGAAAGCAAGTGGACTGTATATAGGTTTATTAGGTGGTTTACAATATAATAGCAATTTAAGTATTATTAAACAGGTAAGTATATGTCTAAGCGCGGTCGTGTCAGACGATGCAATGTCGAGCCGAGACGCTGCTGTGCTACCGGCCCCCGCGCCGCCGCCGTGCCGCGTCGCTCGTTGACGACGCCGTAGTGTGTTCGATGGTTTTGGATGTGTGTGCGTGAACAACACTCCTATCAAAATCGAAAACTACCCTCAAAGTTATGGACGATTATGTCTACCAGAGACAAAGGCTTCAATTAGATAGGTCTAACAACGAGAGGTCAAACGTCGAATCAGACTCGGCTGGGCAGCGTTCGGGCAGTTGCTCGGTATCTTTTTGTCCAACTTACCGCAGTGTCTCAATACCAAAGTCTATGATCAGTGTGTGTGATTACATAGTGTCTCAATACCAAAGTCTATGCTCAGTGTGTGTGATTACATACGGGACCGAAACGTAGTCGTAGTCGTGGCCTCATCAGAAGGCTTAAAGTCACCCAAAGGGCTATGCTTGGAGTTTCCTTGCGTGAGCGAGTCAGAACTGAAGACATGCGTAAGTGGTGTATGAGGGCAAGTAATCGGACTATTTCGGTAACCCTGGTTGTTACCGACATAGCCTGAAGACTTGACAAACTTAAGTGGCAGTGGCCAGGGCACATTGCTTGCAGAGTGGATGGTCGATGGGGCTGAAAAGTTCTGGAGTGGCGACCGTGAACCGGAAGACGTTGCGTTGGAAGACCTCCCACTAGGTGGACGAAAGACCTGGTGAGGGTTATGGGAGTCCTCTGGATGCGAGACGTTCAATTTGATGAATGACACTTGGGGAAGGCCTATGTCCAGAGGTGGACGTCTTTTGATTGAAATGTTAATTATACAATTTTAAACAGCTTTATTTTTATGAAACGGTGTTATAGCATTGTTATTTTTTTATTCCTAACAGTTTTGTGTTATAAGTGTTTTGTATTCAATCAATATTGCCATATTTTTTCTTATTTTTTGACTAACAGAAGATTTTGTATTTTGTGATTTACATGTTTTAATTAACACTATGGGTGCAAAAAAAGTACTAGTTTATGTTTAAAATATAAGTACCGACTGGTTTTAGTAAATTTTTGCCGTTTATTTAAGTTTTAATAGGTTTATTACTGAAAAGAAAAAAAAGGGGCCGCTATTGTATATTAAATCACAATAAAAAAACAGTAGATCAATAGTGCATTATTTCAGAATCAATCAGTAAAAAGCACGTAACTCGAAATAATTCTTTTTTATTTCGTTCAATCATTCCACAACAGTGAATTAAATCAAAAAATACATTTATTTGCTTTATTAACGCGTTTTGAATCAATTGAACTATAAAATGCTGATACGGATTGGATTCTTGACATGAAATAATCAAGAAATTTACAACTTTGACATAATAGTACATTATGGTACAAGTGTGTAATCATCAATACACACGTATATCATACGACGTTTTCAACACACTTGTGAAGAAAATAATACTAAAAAATCATTTCCAACAGTGAAAACGAGTTGTGAAACTTTTTTCACAATGGCGGGCAAAATTAATCAGTTTTCCTATGCGCGCGCATCTAACCATGGCGATCGGCCATAGACAAAAAATAATGAGTTATCTTTTTTTTGGCTTTTCGCGAATAGCGTTTTAGCCACGTACAAAATGGGGAATTTCAAGTTTTCTTTATTACAGACAAAAACAAAAGTTATATTTAAATGAAAGTTTTATTTATTAAACACGTACAAGTTGAAATTATCTATTTAAAAGAAATGTGTTGCATTTGTACTATTGAGCACGATCTTTTTTGTATCGAATATTTTTTAAGAACAAAGCAACTCAACCAATAAATTAAAAAAAATACTCTTTATCTCACTTGTGAATAATAGTAATGAAAAAGTCACAGTTTGATAACATGTGTCATTATGTGCCTAATTGCGGTGAAATTAGAGCCTTTTTATGAGCAAGTGTGTTGAAAATTAAGATAACGGTTTTTCGTCGATTCTGAAAAATTAGCTATTTTGACTTAGTGCAGTGTTGATTTGGGCGTGCGATATACAGATGTTTGTAGCAAAACAATCGCAATGTGGAGTGAAACCCCAAAAGTTTCCCCAACTCGTAATCGGTCTGTATAAATATCCAGTTAGGTTGGAAGCTGACCTTATTAAAGTTGGGAAAGGACTCAGTTGATAATTATATAGGTGAAATAAGAGCCTCCACGAGTGTCACTACTTAATCACACCATGAGCAGCCAGATCCACTACTAACAAAGTTTTACAATATTACGTTGCAAACCTAACTTTACCGGAGACGTTGTTTCGCAATGGCATCTATCCTATTTTTGGCAAGCTTTAAAATCTTCACATCAGTGTCGGCAACTATTCGACCATCGCTTTTCATCATTATGGCGCCGCTTGCCAGCACCACAGGACTAATCTGACTGAAAATTTAATACTTGCATAATGGAACTATTACCAGTTGTTATGTAACGTTCTTAATGATAAAAAAAAACCTCATACATTAAGTTTACCCTACCTCACGTTAGGCAGGTGAAAACCGATGTGTTCATAAAGGGCGAAGAATTGAATCCTGAAATTAGCACAGTATTCTTAGGCTTAACTTTGGATGCTAAGCTTCAGTGGGGCCCACATATAGATAAATTTTCAAAGAAGCTAAGCTCCGCAGCATTTGCTGTTAGAAAATTCGTAATTGAACTGACATAGAGACAGCCCGTTTAGTATACTTTAGCTATTTTCATAGTGTAATGTCGTACGGTATTCTGTTGTGGGGAAATGCCGCCGAAATCCAGACTATCATTATTTTGCAGAATAGAGCTATTCGATCAATTTATAAATCAAGCCCGAGACACTCTCTCAGAGAGAAATTTAAGGAGATCAATGTAATGACTGTGTCTTCTCAGTATATTTATGAAAATCTTTTATATGCCCATAATAATATAAAATTGTTTAAAAAATACAGTGATATCCATAACATAAATACTAGGAATAAACATAAATTTGTAGTACCTACAACAAGGCTCAAGAAAACAGGTGGCTCGTTTAGATGACAATGTGTACACTTTTATAATAAGCTTCCAAGCCACGTACAAGATCTAAGTCTTAATACATTCAAATCTTTCATTAAACGTTAGTTGTGCTGGAAAGCGTTTTATACAACTAAAGATTACCTTGAAGATAAAAAGGCTTGGGATTGAGCTGCTCTAATTAATTTTGTTTTTTTATTATATTTTGCACCGTGAATTTTGTTATTATAATTTTTAATTATTTTTATTTGGTTTTCTTGCAATGACAAGAATATTTACTTTTTGAAATATTATATTATTTTATTTTAATTATTGTGAATGTGAAGACTATGTGGATCATTCTTTTTTGTTTTAATTTAAATTTATCTTAGTTTTTAATCATGGTCTGGCAGTTTAAGTAGTTTATGCGGCCTACCCGAATGTCCTTTCTTTGGTATTGTTCGTCGAATCGTTGAGCTCCTTAAATTCTGAGTTGAGCTGCTCGGTTATTGACAAATGCGTACACTGACCGGACAGGTCCACTCAATCTGGCTGGTTCTTTCCTCAAAAGACCATTTCAGACATCAGTCTACATGGTCTTCACATGATCTAACCAATATTTTGTCTGGACTTTAAAAGAGACTGTGACCCCTGAGTTTGTTTCGGCCTTTCTTCTCAGAGTAGTCAGATAGAAAAAGCCGACCTCATCTAGTTTAAAAAATATGTTCGACATGTAAAAGTGTTATTACAAACCAACTTACAGAAATAAAATCATTTATCATTTTCATCATTTATGCAACAATGTGTAGCTGGAAAATTTCTCCGTAGTCCTGGCCATCCTACGCAGCAGTGGACAATCTACTTTTTCGGCATCAATCCACATCTTTACTACCTACGTACATGTTCTGCAGTTTTGTGACAGCTATAAAACGCTCCATAACACTTTTTGCGACTTTAATTTCGTGAAAACCTGCTACGGTAAGAACTTTAGCGTCATAAATTAGGATACTTAGGGTAAAACCGTATAAATACTGTAAAACTCTTACGAATACTTCACAAAATACTCGTAAACAAAGCCTGCCCTGTTACCTCGGACATTAATAGCCTATTCCATTCTGGGCAAAAATTTGTTTTCAATAGACTAGCATCTAGTTTTATAGCGATACCTGAAGAGTTTTCAGGAGAGAGATCATAAAATAAGTTAGTGAAACAATATGGACAATACAGGGTTTAAAAACAGAAGTATCAGAAGTAGTACTAAAGATTACGACAGTTTTCTTCAAAAGATTCGAAATAATGTATAGTGCTCATACCTGTACGACCCATCATCCAAGTGGCTGCAAGCGCAACTACGAAGCAGTGTGGTCTTGGTCACAATCCCGGTCGAGCTAATTGTCTGGATTTTTCTATAAAGAAAATTCGCCGCAGGCGCCAGTCCAGAGTGAGTATTTATGCCCCGTATGGTAATAGGCGCGTCACTTGGGATTTATAATCTAGCTGGGTTAATCAGTCTGACAACCTGTCTGGCAAAGGAGTATCGTGTTGTCCAGTAGGTAACTGGGTTGTACAGGTAAGATAGGCAGTCGCTTCGTCGCTTCATTCAATCGCATCCGCTTAGACTGGAAGCCGGCTTAAATTTAATTGGGAAGAGGCTAGCTAGATGATGAATTTGTACAAACAATAAATTACAGTCTGCTAACCATTTGCGGAATACTGGCATCAATTTGTAATTTATGTATCTACTTAACAAATCTTATTAAGATTTCTGTTATGTTCCTGTACGTTGGCAAGGCTTTTCGGAAATGAAGTTTTTATGGAAATGGCTTGGTATATAGCCTACTTAATATATCTTCGGCTCAAAAGAAATTGCTCAAATGAACTGTGAGTTATTATCTTCGTTCATTGATAAATATTTATAGGTAGCTATGTTCATGTTTTACTAAAGGGAAAAGCAAGATGTCTTGAAGTCTTGTACTAAAAAAGGAACCTTATATTTTGTCGATATAACTAAGAAACCTCAAATATGGTGTTTTCAGATGGACTGCTCAGGTTTTTTTTATTGAATTTCTGATATAAATATTTAGATGCCATTGAAGTAGGAAGTCTATAGCTGGCTATTGTTCAATCAGTCGTAATTGGCTGGATGGATTTGGGTAAATTTGGTACACATACCTATAGGCCACATTCTTGATTTCAACATAGGATATTTTTTATCTACATATCTTAAGGGATTCCCTTAGTATACAATTTGTGAAGTTACGGGGCAGGTAAGTGTACCTACATTAAAATGATAATTATTATGAACACAAACCCTAAATTATATAGGATGTATCTAACACCGACGCGAAACAAAATATTGTGGATTCAATCAATGTTGGCATTTTTTGTGTCAATTTAAATTTTTTGAAAAATAGTAATATTTTAGAAAAATCATTAAATACCTTTTTCACAAAAGATGGCACTGAAAATTAAATTCAAAAGCGCTACCTATCAGCTGATTTCCTAAAGTACCTACACGCACCGCATCGCCCGCACTTTTTATTTTAAGAATTTGAAAATAATAAGAAATCTGATTAAGTTAGATATGAATAACGATTTTGAACTCATTATAGTAATTTTATTTCAAGAATCAGGAAAAAGAGAACGAAAAATTCAACACTCGAAAAAAATCGTGGATTCAACCACAATTTATTTTTGCGTCATTTTCAGGCCCTCCTTGGTCTGACACTGATAATTATTATGAAATAAAAATTGGTTTCTATTCGGTTTTCAATATCAATGCAAAAACTGATCATCCGTAAAGAGGACATACAGTGTTATGTATGTATAATAAATTAAATGACACAACCATATGAGGTACACAATACAGGTATTTACTTGGTTTTAGTACTGAATTGATTTCATTGGGTAGGTTTGTTGGTAGTCGTTGTTGGGGCTTCTAAAGTAGCGGATGCAGAGAGGGTAGGTCACAGGAAAATGAGAAGAAGGGAGGATAGCGAAAGAGGTATAAATTACTTAAGTCTTACAAAAGTACAATACAGTTTTTGTATTTACATCGACTTTTATGTTTTGGTCATTACAATTTACAATTTACTGCAAATAGTCATAGACATGTGAATATTCTTTTTCGGCACAGACCTTATCCCGCGATTCTAGTGACCACAAACAAACGGTTTATCAGTTTGTATCTGAATACGTATTTCAAAACGCCATTCACCTACAAACTAACGTCAATCTATTTTGAACTTTAATCGTTTGCAATAAGGTCACATGTTTGTGAATTTAGGCTTTATTAATTTTAGCTTCTGGGACACTCACGCATGTCAAAGTTCTAATCTTTCCCAGGGTATTCATTTAGATATCATTTGCTGACAAAGGAAAAACTTTTAAACCCTATTTTGATGACCTTAAAGTTTAATATCAGTTGTGCTAGTTTTTGAAAGTAACCTAGGCGTTAACATTTGTGCAAATACTAGATAAAACAGTATATGAAATTAATATCTAGTTTTGATAGTGAAGTAAAAGAGTTTTCCTAATTGTGTATAGTTTAGTATGGGAATATTGGAAGCCGGTAGCTAAGTCTAGGTTTACACATACTTGAATAATAATTATAAATTATTATGTTGTGGTCTTTTAGCCGTTTTCTCGCGTGGTATGGTGACTTTATGTAATACGCATAGCCATAATTTAAGAAGCATTAAAGTAGCGTCCATGAGAGGCGATATTTAAAGTTGGGATTTTAACGGCACTGCAACCAGCTTATTGACTAGCTAACTCGTCACCGATATGTCAATTATGTGATAAAGAGTCCGTTTTAGTAAGAGAGACAAAGCTTATCAGAGAATTATATTTATTGGCATTTTACCTATGAATAGGTAAAAACTTCAGGATGATCATAGATCTGGCTATTTTATTTTTACCACCAAACAAGCTATTCAAAACAGCTCGTATCAACAAGATAAAGAGTAATTATCGTCGTTTGCCATGCTTTTTCTCAATTATGTTGGGGTCGGCTTCCAGCTGAATATCACTAACTTACATACCCCACTGCCTTTTTGTTGGTAGCACGATACTTCTTGGTGATATTGATTTTCAAATTGCCAAACTCATTTGAAACTGTCATTTGCCTTGAAAAGTAAACGCTACTAGATACACACTTGACCAACATAGCCTCTAAAGTTATCTTCATGATTACTGAAACATGACTACAGATCACTAAAGTTATACAAGTCGATACAATGTATCAATCTGTCCAAACTTAGATAAATAACGTCGGCGTCGGTACGATCACGTTCCAGAGAGAGAATCGGTTTGGGAGATAAGATAGGTATGCAAATGCAATTGGACGGCCTTCGAAACATCATGTGGATTAGTAATAGGACTTGATAAACTGTGTTTGAATCCTTGCAGTTCCTCTTCATAAGTTCTTTATGTGCCAAGTCTTTCCATTGATGTTGGGATTTCGGTCTAAATAGATGCACTTGAATACCAGTGGTTTGAACATGGAGAGATTAATTTGACCTCAACAATCCTGCTGCTGGGCGTCACATTACATACTGCTTGTAGAGACACCAGTCTGTACCAGATTTTCCATACAGGAGATAACGGCAGGAATTTGGCGGTACAAATAAGCATGGTAGAACTTTCTTCTTGCCCTCCTTAACAGATGGTTGATGAGGCCGAAAACTTCCGGACTGGCCGTGTACCGGCAGACGCAGAGTTAGATCCGTTCCTCATACTGGGAGGACCGATTACCTGGTGAAGGCCATGAGAGTCAGTTGGAGTGTGAGAAGTACGGAACCGGTCGATGTGGTAACGACGCTAGAAAAAGACTTCCCCGTTCGAGACCTATCACAAACAGGTTTACTTAGTACTCACTACAATATGTCGTATATAAACAGCTTTCTAATCACATTTTTTACTCTTTTGTTGTTTACCCAATTGGAAGTCTGTAGCTAAGAAATATTTCTAGACATTTCATTCCAGTTTTCAAGGCAGTTGCCTCCACCGCGTATATTCTGAAGTACATACAAACTAAGTACTAGTTTGTATGTACTACAATATGCGTTTTGTTTTGCGACGAACATTTTAACGACGCTCATACAACTTCTTGAGTATTGTATCGCACATATATTATTATTAGATCATAAGTTATTCTTGTAAACCTGAAATAGTTAAAAAAAAGGGAAAATGGTCCTTCTGAATTTCGATCGTGCTGACCAAACTCAGCGGAGACTAGGCATCAACGCGGAAAATATTAAAGTGCACAAGTTTTTGCACAAACACAGGTGCACTGTAACTTTATCGGCAATCCGCCAAGACCGGACAGAGATCATGCACAGGACCCGTTAGGCCAGCCTCTAGGTTATTACTTAGCGTGCTTGTCGACGCTCGAAGGTATCACACAAACTTCCAAAATCTGGGTTTCAACTGATAAATTACTAATGGAATAACCAAAAACCACTTTGCCTGCCCCGGGCCTTGAACCGAAGAGGCTGAACACTGCAGTGGTTATACGAAATACAATGTAAGATATGGTGTTCCGACCTCAAATATTTCATTGATATAAAGACAGAAGAATGATGAACTTTTCTCGAATAGCTTAAACTAATATGAGAGAGAGGTCATATATATAAATTATTTTTTAGTTCAGTATACTCCGAGCAACCACCTCAGAAACTATGAACAAATTCTGCTTTTTGTCCTTCTAAATATATTAGACTCGTTTCATGATGTATATCGTTTTTATATTTATTTTAACGTACTTGTGAATAAAACTGTGGCGAATGGTTTTTCAACGGAAGCCAGATTAATTCATGAGGAGATTGTAGATTTAGCGACGGTAAGCGATTGGTCTCACTTGCGAATTCAGAATAGGAAGCAGTTTTAAATGGTTAAATTTATGAAAAACGACAACAAAAGTTTAAAGTAGGTAAATGGTTTATTACTTTTTATCATCTCTTTCACATTAGAAGATACATTAACATACTTTTCATCTTCGAAATAATCTCAGATCACCTATATGTTCAACAAGTTCTTATCACAACTTTTCATTATCATACCTTCATATGACGCGTCAGCAGAAGACGTCTACGTGCAGACAACTAAATATTCTAATCATTATGTAGATATACTATTACCTATTTACCTATTACCAGGATATAAATATGCTTAGATATCTTATACCCGATTTATTTTGTTTTACGACCTATCTTGTCCTGCTGCTGGGCAAAGGTCTCCCCCACAGCTTTCTGCCCGTCTTGTATTTCGAATTCTCAGGCCAATTTCCCATAAACGCCTCTAAGTCACTCTTGACTTCAACAAGACTTTATTCCAACAACTTCTATTCCTCGCATTGTACACTCAGCCTTACTTTCGGCTCAGAGTGACAAATCCCTGTTGGCAGCACTGTATTGTGGGCTCTGCCCGGGTATTTTGCGTAATACCCTGGTTCTTTCTTTATTGTTTTATTTTGGAGACGATCTATCGGTGTTAAGTCAATTACGATAGAAAGAAATGAGAATTGAAATTGAATGTAATTTTGTATTTTTTGGTCAATTTAGTTACTGTACTGTTTGTGATGTGTAAGACATTATAAAATTCAGCTTTTAATGTATGTATTTACATGTTTTTTTTATCGCAGTGTAATATTGCATGGATAGGTATGAGGTTATGCAAAAGTGGCTTAAGTATGTATTGATTATTTAGGATAAAACAAAATAAAGAAAACAGCACTAATGATCTATCATTTACCACATAAATGCTATTGCCTGCAGTTAGTTTTCAGTTCACTATCTTTTGATTGGGAAGATTTTACGAATTTAAGATTGATGTCATTATGAATATTTAAACAACGCATTACCGTTTGATTATTAAATTATAAATGCACGTATGCATGACTTGTATCACAGTTTTAAGAGTTAGCGTCTCAATGTGTCCCTAACGGTCGTATGTGTCGATACCCACTTGTTATATTATGGCCGAGGAAACACCAGCAGAATTATACCAAAAGGAACCTGTACTAGTCAAGTTAAATCATCATTGGTTCTTCTAATACAAACTACTGAAATTAAGTGTAGATAAGTCTTCCATACCGCAAACTGGTGCGATGTGACAAGCCTTAAAAATGTTTCGCTTTCCAAATAGAACACAATTAGTTACTTAGTCTATAGGTCTTATTCCTTTCCATTTTACTCCAAGAATTATTTATAGAAGCGACGTGACATTTATCAAATGAATATAAATCAAAGGTACATATACTTTTCTTCAAATCACCAGCACGTTTCCAACAAATCTTGAAGCTCGATATCTGGGACGAATATCAACACATTCGTCATTCATCTATTATTTCGGCTGAATATTTACTAGCTTTTTGGGTTCCGTGTCTAGTTTTCTTCTTCTCACGTATGAGCAAGAATGTGTACTTCACCCATGTCGTGGTTAAAGGGCTGGTTGCATTGGGTGCACCAGGCTTAAATCCAGTTTCTGGAACATAAATTATAGCATAATATTAATGTGAGAAATTGTGAATCGCGTATTAGCTCTGATTGGTTGAATGAATTTTCAACAGCCCATTGGAACACTTGACTTGCGTTAATGTTGTGACTGGTCGATAAATTCTTTACAGAAATCGGGAATGACTTTTGAGTATGAAAGTTCATGCGACAAAAACAAACCTATTTGAAAGATACTTACCTACCTTTTTTGTTCCCCATGAAAGTCTTTTTAAGCGAAAAATTGAATTTTGCTCGCCAGTATATCATACATTTTCTTTCCTCAACTCGTTGTAGTCCTCTCACTCTTAAACTTTTTAAATATAAACGCAGAAAGTTATTAAAATAAGACGTGTCGTAAAGTTTTCAACTAAAGTTACGGCTCGCTTTGACAGCTTTAAGATTTGATAAACTAGTCGTACCTTGGTTCTATAATGAACTAACTTTTGCCACTGGCTTTATCCGCTTAAAGTTTGGACGGCAATACTTTTCATGTAAGGAACTTTCATGTTGTAGAAATTGTGACCAAGGAAATCATAAATATCGAATTTCCTTATAGTAGCATAGCCGAAGAAGTAATAATATCTACTGCTATAGATGACGAGCAACACTCTCGCTATATTTCACAGCTTTAGGGTTTATGTTACGTTCTATTTTACTGCTATACGAGTAATAATAAAGAACTAGCCTTGCCCAGCGGCTTCGCTGCCAAGGCATATCCCGCAGTTTACATGCAATTTTCGATATAAAAGTACAAACAAATAAAAATACGAATGAGAATAAATGTAATCGGTTCTTTGGTACTCTTCCTAACCAAAGATATTACTTTTTATTATAACACGAGTAATTTTTAACTTTGTACAATATAACTTTATGATTTCATTTTCTAAGGTCACATTCACGATCTCCCATACGGACGCACGTAGTCAGTATGTTAGTATTGTGAAACGATGTCTGTATGTTAGACGATCTAGAAGCTGATAAGATTTAAGACCAAGACTGCGTACTGAATATTGATTACATTTCAGGCTTTTTATTTAGTCAAGTCATTGGCTTTCTTTTTTTGGTGGATAGTGTCTAATCGATGTTTCGTTGTTATTGCAATTTAGCTTTGGTTGGGTCAGAGGAATGGTAGCCCAGTATTAACGGCCGTGACTTACAAGTTGTGAGTCGTGGGTTCGAACCCAGGCACTTTACTTTGTGTAAATGATTTAATCACCACTGTTCTCAAAACTGTGAAGGAAAACCTCTTGAAGAAACCGGTCCTTGAAACTAAAATTTGAAGACATCTGACATCCACCAACCCACACTGGTCCCGCGTGGTGGACTCCGGCCCATTCCCTCTTTCACAGACAGGAGGTCTGTGTCCCAGCAGTGGTTCATTAAAAGGCTGATGATGATGATAAGGTCACCGTTAACCGGAATGGCAGTCAAGGTATTATTATCTACTAAATCGTTACCAACACTATGGATTCTATCTTAAATAAAAGTTAATTAACGATTTACAATCGATAAGTCAGTGTACCCAGAATCAGGACTACTGCCGACAAACTGTCCTGCAGTTTGGCAGAAGATTTGTATAATACCCACTCATGTAACTTATGTTGAAATAAAAAAAAAAAGGAAACAGTTCCATTGATTAAACCCTCAACCTCAGAGCTATTAAGATATAAATAAATGGTCACGCCTACTAACCCTAGCGATCTCTTGACCTACAGCCTGGACTATTAATATGGCTCGGAATTATTTAATACTTTCGCTTTGGAAACTGATTTAAGAGGGGTTGTATTTCATTACTGTGTCTTCAGAAGGTTGTACCCGGATGCGGGTTATAGTTGGGGTGGAAACAGATCTATGATTCGTAATATGTATCCTTTTTAGTTTTTTTAAAACCTTATTACAATGAAATGAAACCTGGATAAGTGAGACACATCTACGCTGTCCCAGCACGAAGGTGATCGGACACTTTCTCTTCTGTTCTGATCCTAGTGAGCTGTCATGGCGGCTCCGTAAAGCAAGCCAAACTGTAATTATGTTTGAACGACGCCAGGGGCGCCCTGCGATTCGTTTTGATGACTATATTAGTGACCGGATCCGAAGTGGGATTATGTGGTGTGCTTTTTTATGAGAGTCAAACTTCAACCGTGAATAAACATTCTGTGAATCGTACAATGGTCAATTAAGTTATCCATTGCACTTAGGTGCATTCAAGTGTTACGGGGAAGAATCCATATTAACATTATTAATGAGATAGTAACTCTATCTGTCTGTTTATAACCTTTTTCCGTTTTAAAGGCTAAAAAGATTTAGAAGAAAGCCGTGAGTATAAGAAGGTATCTAGATATTAATAAAATCCACTACGAGAACACAATGCGTAGGCGCAGGCAGTGAATCTTGGCATCAAACCCGCAATATTATTGTCTCCAATCATATAATCATACGTTTCTATATCCTACATATATATTCCTGTAACCCTCGTACCCTACGTAGTTAAATAATAAACTAAAGTTTATGACATAACTGACAATAGTGTTTGCCGTTAAACGACAGTTGAACTGTGAATATAAGCATTCAACCGGGATCGCTGTTAAAGGTTGCAATTTGAAGGATAACAGGGGAAAACAATGTAATATCCATAATTAAACAAAACACAAACATGAATGTGTTAGAATTTGAAGTATGTGTGATGTCATTAAATCGTTAATTTTCATTTTTCAATGGTTTGCTACATAATACATACCTGTCATATTTATTAAGCACCTACCTAAATGTCTAAGTACCTACCTCAATTATTATTGTGGTGTCAACTACCTGCAAATGTAAAAGAGAACCCACATAAGTAAATATTGTTGTTTGTACAGGAAATAACTCTCAACTTATATTTAAGCCACGTTGATAATATTCTATAAATGATTACGTAATTTGTAATGATCATTGTGATGAATCCTGGATTTTATAATGCTATATTAGTATTATAAGTCCTTTGAAACAAATAGTACAATACTATCTGTTAGTATTAATATTCTTTCGAATATTGATTAAGAATTACTATATAGACGCAAAATACGCGCTTAGACGTGGAGTTGCGGACACCAGCCCGTCTTAACCTAACCTACTATATAGACGATATTAAATTCCTTAATTATCTTGATACGTTTTAAAACATATTCACTTCATAGTAATTGATTATTGTTTACCTAATTTTGAGATTATTTGAAGCAATATAGAAAATGGCGGGATACCGCGTCATTTTCTCATAATGGACGTATTGAAACACAGATAGACCCGATATTATAAAATATTGTGTAATTGATAAGCGACTTACTTTTTTGTGAACTATAAGCCAGTACAGGCCAGATATTGTTATATAGAAGTATACTACTTTATAATACTTGGTGTAAGTTCGACTACACAAGACTAACGTAAGTTATTTGATATTATAACTTTATTATTTCTAATGGTTGTGTTGAAGCTGTATATATGCTATATCGTATTATGGCCTTTATTCCTAATATGTTATATTGATTTAAGGGATACTCTATGTCCTTTGCCTTATCCTTGTTATTTTGAATCTATAATATTGTAAATACTTTATGTGGTTGTAAAAGATATCGATAAATACTATGAAAGAGCTTCCGTGGGGTTTGTTGCCCTTCTTCCCCACGAGAACTAGTCTAGCGACAGGGCAGTAATCTCAATGAGCCTTCTAAATATGAATTAATTGACAAGCCTTACTTAAATAAATACCTAGTTTTGTCTTTCTGTGCTTTTATTCATAAAACACTTTCTTTATACACCACATACATTAGATCTCTGATACACAGTAAATAACCAATAACCATCTTGACATTCAAAGCTTGCTATCTTGGTAGATACCAATACTTTTATATAGAATTCCATTCATGATTCTAACAAATGCAACATAGGAGACATTATAAACTCACTACTATAGATTATAGAATCGAATCATTGATTAGGAACGCCATTTGAACGCCATAATCTGAAAACCTTTACTCAACCATATTGGCGTCAGCCTAAAGTAGTTATACTTACGTGCCCGCATAATTAGCGCTGAGTGCAAGCTGCCGAAGTCACAGAGTCACCTTGGTTGTCAGAATTGTCAACTACCACTTTCTATGAGACGGCTACAAATGCACTTTGCACAAATGCGCTGAATAAATAATTTATCTATCTATAATTTATTTAACGTAATAAATATTAAATGAAATTTTTTTTTTTTAAATATCATCATCCAAATGTGCGCCGTCTCGTTGTTGGCACTCCTGCAATCGACTACGCAAACTTTGGAAGACTCGATGAAACATGCTGTGGGGGACCGCGGCTATCTCCTCGTGGGTGTTTTGTTTTAATTGGAATATGGTCGTCAGTTTATTAAGGTACATTTGATTTTTCACACTAAACAATTACTCATTTGATTATGGACCTTTATTAAGCTTTAACTGGTATTACATACATGGAAGGTGGAACCGTTATTATTCATTCTGTATAAAATAGGCTAAATATGGCCGCTCTTAATTGGGCACCTAGGACATCCAAATGTTGGTTGTTAAAATATACTGTTTCCTTTATAAGGTCTGACTGCGGGTCTCACTACATTGCACTTGATGTATGTATACTTATAAACTAACGGGGGTAGCTATCGCCGAACATCACAAACTGGGATATGATCATTTTGATGAATGTTAGAGTCGTGTCTCGTTAAATCGCACCAGGCTTTCGGGCTAATATCTGAATTAAAAAATAATATTTAACGAGACACGATGGTTGCCTAATGGAAAAACTCCGTTGTTGACGTGGCACGGAAGTCAATTACATCGGTGCATCCTTGAAATTGGGAAGTTTAAAGAAGTATGAAGTGACGACTTAATCCATTTCGACATACAGCAGGGCAATTGTGGTGAACCTGCATCAGACTGAGTCTACGGTACGCTTACTAGTTTTGTATTGTCTTAGTAAAGGGGCTAGGTCGAGGGTGAGCTATTTATTATAGTGCGCGTCCAGTAATTCTGGAAGCATGTCTCGCTCAATGGCAAAGGCACTTAGGCACAAACCGCCCTTGCCTTAGGATTGTGTAAGACAAGTTTAAGTTTAGGGAAACATGTATTGCTCGGACCGTTGCAAAGCCTTCTCTAAGGCCTTGTATTCTAGGACCAGCATTACACGTACGACGTACAGGTGGACGCTCGTCACGTGGGTGGGAAATCTAGACTATTGTCAATGAACTCATTAAAGTAATTCAAGTAAATGTATTTATCGAAGCAAGTGTAGCGTTCCTTCCACTGACCTTCCGTTGCAACCCCTTTGTCTCATCATCATCATCATCATATCAGCCGCAAGACGTCCACTGCTGGACATAGGCATCCCCCAAGCGTCGCCACATTGACCAGTCCCGTGCATCCCGCATCCAGCGGATCCCTGCAACCTTCACCAGGTCATCGGTCCACCTGGTGGGAAGCCTTCAAACGCAACGTCTTCCGGTTCGCGGTCGCCATTCCAGAACCTTTCTGCCCCATCGGCCATCCGTTCTGCGAGCAATGTGCCCTGCCCACTGCCACTTAAGTTTGGCAATTCTTCGGGCTATGTCGGTAACCCTGGTTCTCTTGCGGATCTCTACATTTCTGATTCGATCACGTAAGGAAACTCCGAGCATAGCTCTCTCCATTGCCCTTTGGGTGACTGTAAGCTTTCTGATGAGGCCCATTGTGAGCGACCACGTCTCAGAGCCATAAGTCATAACTGGCAACACACACTGGTCATAGACTTTTGTCTTGAGACACTGTGGTAGTTGGACGTGAGGATACCGCGCAACTTCCCGAACGCTGCCCAGCCGAGTCGGATTCAACGGTTGACCTCTTTCTCGAAGTTGGCCCTACCCAACTGGATCGTTTGTCCCAGGTAGACATAGTCATCCACAACTTCGAATATAGAGTCTCCGACCCTGATAGGAGTGGGTGTGACAATTTAATGTGTCAATTTGGCACCGTTGGAGAGACTGCAGCACAGCCCAAGTCTCGATCGAATCAAAGGCTTTCTCGTAGTCCACAAACGCTAAGCAGAGAGGCAGGTTGTACGCTTCGGTCTTCTGTATAACCTGCCGCAGCGTATGTATGTGGTCTACGGTGTTAAAGCCTTTACGGAAACCGGCTTGTTCAGGAGGCTGGAAATCGTCAAAACTGCGCGCGAGACGATTCGTGATGACTCTTGAAAACAGCTTGTAGATATGGGTAAGAAGTGAGATGGGCCTATAGATCTTTAGTAGGGCATTGTCGCCCTTCTTGAAGAAGAGTACCACCACACCCCTGCACCATGCCTGTGGCGTTTTGCCCTCGAGTATGACGTAATCAAACAGCTTCTGAAGGGCCTTAAGGACCCCTTTGTCTAATTAACCTCATACTTTACTATTGCTTTACTTATATAGTCCTTATGGCTAACAGACAGAAAGTGTGCTGGGAAGTTTGTTTCATCATTTCTTCTTACCAGCTATTACACTAGGAATTGATGACGGGATGAGCGCTTTTTGGGGCTGTCTGTAGGGGAGTTAATCTAATCAACTCCAGTTATTTCCTGAATTAAAACTCCTTGCTTTATTAGTTATTTGTATAAGTAATAATTCATGAATGTACATTCATTATCCGCTAACACTATGCGGTCTTTGATTTAAAAACTGTATACATTTGTGTAAACGGTTTCTCACACAACCTTTAATAAATTGTAAGAGTTTAGTTTATATCCCTTTACTTTTATTTTATCCTTCTAAACCACTTTCAAGTTATAATCTTATAACTGTAAATTCCGAAAAATAAAACAAAACCATGGTGGAATTCACGTGTACACGGTGGAGAGGTGTCCAAGTCAGGAAGACGAACCTCACAAATTTGTGCGGCTGGTTGGGGCACAGATTCTACTTCTTCAGAAGTAGCCGACCTTTAACTCTAAATCTAGGGCATTTTAGGAATAACTAAATTTTTATCAGCCTAGGCTCGTTTAGGAACAGTTACACTGGCTTGGTGATAATGGGATCACCTAGGGAGATACCCTTTTCTCAACAACAAGAATTTCCAAAATTGGTCCAAAATTTAAAAAAAACCTTCTCGTTTTTGGGAAATCGGTTAAAAATTCAAAATGATTGACATATGCTATTTGAGTGCATGTCAATGTCATGGTCAATCCAAAACATTTCAGACTTTTGACTTCCGATATAGCTGCTAGAATGTCTCTTTGTCTAGAGCACCAAAGTTGATTTTTACCACCACTTTTATCTTAACAATTAACTCTTCATGTAACTGATTCATAAACACAGTTAATTTGTAACTTTATAAAATGAAAACTTGTGAAAATTAATGGCCGACTCAAATGAAAGTTGGTCTCGTTATTCAGTAAAATGTATTTACATTAAAACTGTTTGTTAGTCTATTTCTACAATACTTTACGAGTATGTAACTGCTCGGCACTTGGTTTGTGAAGTTTTTTTGTGTATGTTACAGGAAAATGATAAAAGTGGAGATTTATTCAAATCCCTCAAGTAGAAATGGAGAAAGAATTTTTCAAATAGGCGGTTTGGTCCCGAAAATAACTCTCAAAATTTTCATATTTTCAGACAACTCCCAGTTTAATATTTTAAGTAAATATTATTTCTAAACCGAATAAAGATAGAACATATATTTATTTGTTACCCGCACAGGAGACACGAGAGATAAGCAAAAACAAAAAAAATAAACAATAATAACAAAAAATCCCATACGAGATCAAAAGGCTCCTAGCTCAGCATGTGCATTCTTTAATATAAAGGACAAATATATCGACATTATTTCCGGAAAGACCCAATCATTTCAAGAATGATTCAATTAAAAGCAAAAGATATAAGTAAACCCGAGTACTTATATACGTTTTCATTAATAAAAGTTTATACATCCTGATGCGTTACGAATTAATTGATACCGAGCTAATTATTACCAGCGTGAGTAATGGAGTCGTTATCGTGGCTATTTTACTTTCATTCATGTTGTTTTCTGTAGAAAACGTGTTTTAAGTTGACAGAATATGAACTTTCCTAGTTCTTTTAAGACCGTACGTATGACTTTTAAGCTGCGCACTGCGTATTACTTTACAGTAGTTTAAATGCCTTGAATTCCTTGCATGTCTTGCTTTTTCTTTTATGAGAAGGTTACTGGTTTATATTTTTAAAACTTTACTGCACCCTACTGCAATAATTAACAACATTGTATGTCCTTAAGGAACCAAAATAAACGCTTAATCAAGGTCTACTTCTCAATAGGTAACTATTTGAAGTCGGTTAACAACCCGTTTATTTTTAATATCACACAGACATACAAACATTCCCGTTAAATGTACCTTAACACACTGTTTTAAGCCTACAAAAATGTCTTAGCCTTCTAGCCTGGCAAAATATTTTCAGGAGGTATTTTTTATTTTAGATATTAGGCTCGACCTTGACCACTCACCTTGATGTGGTCGACGGTGTAGCACGCTTGCCTTGAAGTAACATTTTCACTCTTGACATAAAGACCCCGAGGTAGGCTCTTTTTAACTTTTTGATAGTTTCTATTTCTTACTTTTCTACTTAGCAACTACTCTGATTTGAATTGGTTCATCCTTATTCTACACAAGATCGACCGGTATTTAAACAAAAATTGCTTATATTCTTGCTCCTTTTTTTCAAAAACTGTGAACACAGTTAGCAATTTGCCAAAAAACTACGTCAGTATTCTAAGAACGTTTTCCTGTAACTACAACGGTAAAGGTTCTTCAGGGCAGAGACAGCGGACAGGGTCCGCTGTCTTTGCCCTTACTTACAGTCCTGTATCAAAAATACTGTACTGCCCCATCTTAAAAATACAGCCTGTATAATTGTGCAAACATTCTTCTTCACACGACCAGTAACTATACATTAAAATAAAAATCAAACAGAAGCAACGATTATACAGGAGTCCAATAATTTTTCTTAATTCAAACTTTGTTGAAACGGTAACACCCACCAATAAACAAGAAAGACATAAGTAACAATAAAAAGTTACAAGCTAAACGCTCCCTTGCTGCATATAAAATATTTAAAAAATGAGTGAAAATTGAATGGTTTTGTAAGTACAAGAATTCTTGACATTTGCGTCGGTACAGCCTTGTTTTTCATTTTGCCTTAAGCTACAGAATTGTGCAGATACAATTCAAACCTTGGTACTTAACAATAGAATATATGGTTACTTGTTTCAGGGCGGTAATTTTTTGTTTCTATGGGTCATAAGACTACCCATTTTGTCGTCAATGAATAGGCGCCAGTGCCCAATTTGACCAATAGTGCGCACTTAACTTTGATACAAAAATGTTGGAATAGTGACTTACCATGTAACTTAATAAATGATTGGCGTTTATTTAAATGCAATTTCTTCTCCTTACATAGGTATTTAATTTGTATCTGTCTGGATTGTGGAGTTTGATCGTGAGTTTTTTCCTTTTCCTTTGCCTGGACAAACCAATAAAATCTTATCAAGCGTTATTAATTACGCAATATTTTGCCTGTGAAATATAAAACAAGCAAAAACAACGCCATGAAAACAACGATAAGCGGCGTCAGAACATAAAACCGCACACAGAACAATAAAACACAAAAAAATTGAAATCATAATGTCAAAACCGTACACGTCACAACGTAGCACAAATTGGTAAAATATTCCAAATAACCATCACGGTCATAGTAGAGCATACTCCAATCTTTTATCATTTTCCCACATTTCCGGGACACGGGATCGCTCTACGATATTTATATACAGGCTTATAAACAACCCTGATATTTTTTATTCGCTTTTCGCTAAATGCGATAGCCTGAAGCGAGGAAGGCGTAGCACACGTTTTCTTGCAAAGTAAAGTTTAAGATGAGCATCGGAACGTTTTCTGTATTATTTTTCAGTTCACTGTCAAGAAGTTTGTTGGTGTATTTAAAAAAAAAATACACTTTGAATAATCTTATTACGAGAGATAAGCCTAAAAGATTACTGTACAGACATAATCTCTCTGTAGTTTTACGGCTAAAAACATTTGTTCTTGTATTTAGTGAGAATCTGAGACAAGAATTAGTTTGTATTATTAAAAAATATTTGGTAATCAATGGACAAAAATAAACTACTGAATGCTATAGATATTATTTACGATCAAACAATGTACAAGTCAGCTAAGTAATTATATATTGAATAACTAGCTTTATCCCGCGGTATGTCGTAGCCTCGGTGGGTTAACCCACAGGAAACGTGCAATTTCTTGTGTAAAAGTTGTCTATCGCATAGAATTTTCGTAATTGTATTAGTGCTTCCAGAGATGACCTTTTAAAACATACGAACGGAGAAACAATTTTACCACCTTAAGATTAGTATATTATAGAGTTATTTAGAGATCAGTGTAAAATATTGATACTTATCCAAAAATTGATTAACTAATATTGATTAGTTAGTTTATGAATATCCCAATTTAATTATTGTTCATATTTTCATCCTTTTGTACACCAACAACTGTTATGTCCTTTTAACCCAAAGGTTGATTGGTAAAGAATGCCTTGCTGCTTTAGTTCCGCCTATATCAGCGTATCACATTGTACATGAAGTTTAAATAAATAATTCAAAATCATTAACATCTTATCCACAAAAACGCATCCAAGCCACTTCTTTCCTCCGAGCATATCGGCGGCGTACTTTAACGGAGCTTTAATGGTATCAGTTTGATCACATCACAACATCTGCCTCACCTCCGTCATTTACGTATTAATTAAGAGACCGGACCGAATTAAAAGATGGTTGATGGAATTATGGTACGTCATACTTTCCAGGTGATTTTTTGGTTTATTGATAGATATTAGCTTATATAAGCTTATATATATAGGGTATTAAAACTATGCCTAGTTCTGAGGCAATACTTTCTATTAGATATGCTTTCGTTGTTGTGTTGTGAAAACAACGATAGCGCACCCATTCGCATTGAAACAGTCATATAGTCAAAGTTAAGAACTTAATAAAGTAAATAACTTGAGAGGGGTTTAATTAAATAATCATCCAAAAGTACTGACACTATAAATATAGATCTCGGACAAGATCTAGTACTGCTCCATATAAGAACAAAACTTCTAGCAGAACATTATCAAAAAAAAGTTGTGCCAATGGAGAGCAAACTGTTTGGACACAAGAAAATATTTTCTGTCATGCAAACGGGTTAGAATTTTTGTTTCTGGTGTATGCGCTATACGCTCGGTGTATTTTGGGCTGTCAGCCTCGCTTCTATCTCACCGACTACCATGATTAAACCGCACATTTATGGAATTCAGACACGAGGGAACTTCAGATGTTGTTTTCTGAGCCAATGATCTGTTTAAAGAACTTTAAAACTAGATTTGTGCCTACTTCGACGCCTACTGCTACAAAGCGTAGTCACGGGTTCTACAGAAAGAGGTTTTAATAAAGTAGAATCATATATTTTCTAGAGGTATAACATATACGCAATATTAAGACTTCAGAGAGTTCCCGTAAATATCAATAAAATATTAGATTTGATTAAGTTTAGTATAAGAATATCGCTTTAAATTACCATTTAATCCGCATCAAGTTACAATGTAAACCTATGAGCTGGTGACACCCAACGGACCATGGTGACGCTTGGGGGACGTCTCGATAGTGAAACATCGAATTATGATAACATTGTCATATTATGTATGAAAAAAGAAGGCAAAGTCATTCAAGAACGCATCAACCCGAATCTCTTCAAAGTTAGAGTAAACAGGCTCCTTCTGGGTAAGCTCACTCCATCGTCGACTCTGTCTCTGTCACCTATGACTTAGACTAGAGTCAAGAGCAAACCCATATCAAATAAAAAAAAAAAAAAAAGAACTGAGAGGCAAAAATATTTGAATACCAAAAGATTAAACACAATCACCAAATATCAATAAATGAAATTGCAGGAACGCCATCAAATTCTGCCTACCAAATTTAATAAGCATTACTGCCAATGTAAATGCGAACCTTTGAGGTGTTCAGATTCGGAAATGTAAAAAGCTAAGTCGGTCAATGGTAAAGGAAAAAAGACCGAATATAAAATAGATATAAGTTTTTAAGCTGACATGGTCACAATCATTAGAATTAATATTTGTTTCGGGACATTTACCATGTATATTTAGTTTTTGGTTGAGAGCTCGATATTTCGGCACCGTTACAAACGCCATGATCACGAGAACTATAAAGTCTTTGCGGGTGGGTGTTGTTTACGAGCTGACATATCTGTCTACCCTCTTCCTCACTCGTTTTTCACGCACGATGTCGCTACCACCAGAACTCGTCTCACTAGTTACTCGAGTAACTAAAAACTAAATATACATGGTAAATATCCCGAAACAAATATATAAAATAGATGTTAGGCGCTCAAACGGAGTCGATTATAGTAAATCTCGCAATGAATGACTTTTACACACCTTTAATATATACGGGGTGGAGGCAAATCAGCTTTAATATAAAGGTTGGTGTTTAAATGGTTCGAGGGAAATAGGATGATTTTATTATGGAACGCTATGTTTGTAAATCTGGATTTCAGATTGGCTTTTACAGTATTTCTGGGCTAATTTGGACAAAGGTCTTTGAAAACCTGGCATGGAATTACAAACTCTACCAAATCCTTATTAGTCACTGCATAATTATGCTCAAATTTCATTCCTCATCATAATTCACCAGGGTTTAACCTCCATCCTGTACTCAGCAGTAAGTCTCTATTGACATATTATAGACCAAAACCAAGGCGCTCCCGCTGGGTCGCGGCCTAGAATTTATTTGAATAGAAAAATGTGGTTTGTGCGTTGACCGTTGTGGTTATCCGGATCGAGTCACGTAATTTTTGTTGACGTTGAGAAGGAATGGTAAAGAAAACTTCGTTGTGTGAAACTAGCAAATACCAATTTTATATTTAGGAGATCCAGTTTGAAATGAAGTAATATTAACTAAGGTTGTCTTTAATCTTCTAAAGTCTGATTGTTGTCCATCATGTTATTTGGATACATAATTGGAAAAACACAAAAGCATGTTTTGCAGCTAACTCAGTTCTTTGGTATCACAATATTCATAAAACTCGAGATGAACATCAAAACACC
This sequence comes from Orthosia cruda, assembly GCA_964057195.1. Classification (NCBI taxonomy): domain Eukaryota; kingdom Metazoa; phylum Arthropoda; class Insecta; order Lepidoptera; family Noctuidae; genus Orthosia; species Orthosia cruda. Next base: position 13,393,294 of record OZ059839.1, on the reverse strand, counting down.
AAAAGGATTTATGTCATTATAAAGAAACAAGGTTTTACTGCTGGCCATTTTCTTAACTCGATGTCCCTACTATTTGTCGTTTTTAAAACACCAATATTCTAAGGTAAGAAATAGTGTATGCGTTTTGGTATTGCTCCACTAGAGCCAAGGGTCTATGCGTAAACGCTACCAAAATACCTACTTATTACTACGGCAACTGAACTGATGTCAATAAAATTAATTAGATACAAAGATAAGAAATATTAGAGATACTATAATATATTCTAACAATAATAGATTTAATGTACTGTGCACAGAATCTATATATTTTATTAGCTACCCAGAAATTGGCTCAAATCCGAATTGGAACGGTTGGAATATTATTGTGTATGTACAATGCAAGTAGTGCGTATTTATATTTATGTGTTTTCTGCTCCATATAATATCTGTGGAATCATTTATAAGATCAAGTTTATATGACTTTAATAGAGCCTATCGAAAGATTGAATAGAGCCTTTAGATAGGCTGAATGAAGCAATTAATTAGTTGTGACCTAGAATTGAAAAATTGATGCAGCTTATAAATAGTGCCCATGAACAGATTTAATCGAACACTTAATTAGTGAACCTCCACGTAACATAACATTTCTGTTAAAATAGCTGCCCACAGTATAATTTTCATAATTAATAAGCATTGAATAATCTTTCAGCCAATGCTCAGTAAAACAAATAATTTCAAACATTGTCTTTTCTAAAAACAGTTCTATTTTCAATTGATTTGCAGAAAAACCTTGAATGTTTTGATGGAATAATTTTAAAGAATTCTGCTTAATCCCTTTTTTTAAATTAACTAAAAACAAAACAAAAATGTTGATGTAAAAAAAAACTAATTTGTCACTGTAATGGCTGACAAGGAAATGAACATGTTTATTCAGCATGTGAATATAATTATTTTGTCTACTAGACAATTTTTACAAATATGGAAAAGCACATAATATGATTTTATTACAATTTAATTTTAATAACTTTGTTACACAGTGAAGTCGTCTTTTTTTACATCCAAACTGTTACCTATAAAGACAGTTACATTGGTGTCTGATTTATATACATTGTTTGTTAAAGATGTCGTATCGTGTTAGTTCATCATCATCATCATCAGCCTTTTTATTGTTCCCACTGCTGGGACACAGGCCTCCTCTCGTAGAGGGATTGGGCTATAATCCACCACGCGGGCCCAGTGCGGATTGGTAGATGTCACATGTCTTTGAATTTTTGGTTCTAGGCCATGCCGGTTTCCTCACGATGTTTTCCTTCACCATTTTGAGTGCAGTATCGTGTTAGTTACACCACCTATAACTCAAGAACGGCTGGACCATTTATTATGATTTTAGTGTTTTTGGATTTATCATCGTCCGGAACAGGTTAATAAGTAATAAAAATCGAAAAAATAAACGATAAAAAAAAATATTTTCCTATACATTTTGCGAACACAGCGCCAACAAAGCACACATAAAAATTAACATGGCGTTGTATGCTGGTTTCGGTATTGCCAGTAGATGGCGTTGTCTCTGGTTGTTGATTTTTCTGCAATTCATCCCATTATTCTAATATATAAAACACAAAAAAATTAAATGTCTCTACCTATGTCCGTTATAGACTTTGAAACCATCCAACCGATATGCCCCAAACCCGTTTCATTAGAAAGGCAATGAGCAGAATTAAAAAAAAAAAAAAAGTTAGGTGGGTATGGTATGTAGGTATGTAGGGTTGGGTAGGCAGATATATAGGGTAGGGTAGAGTAGGACAGGTAGGTTGGTAGGTAGGGTAGATGTGTAAGTAGGTAGGTAGGGTAGGTGTTTAGATAGGTAGGATAGTAGGATATGGGTAGGCTAGTAGGGTAGGTTGGTATGTACCTACGGTAGGGTAGGATAGGTAGGTAGGTAGGTATGTAGGGTAGGGTAGGGTAGGTAGGTGCCATTTTGCTCAAGATAGTTCTCACGTACAGTTAATTAAGTGATCTCATATAAATCAATAGTATTTAACACGTGTCACGAGCTCCCGCCAAGAAAAACCATTCCATTATTAAACGACAATTAAAAATACTATAATACACTGAGTATTATAGTATTTTTAATTGTCGTTTGCAAAATTTTTGAGAATCTTTGATAAAATCTATAAGGCAAAACAATGTTTGCCGGGTCAGCTAGTATTTTATAAAATACTTGTAATTCTTCGTGAAAATAGTAAATTTTCAACCGAAACAGAATGGTTGCCTTGTAAAAACCGTTCGTTCGGTATAACAGCGGCTTTTGAATTTAATTAATTGTATTTATTAATTAATACTGTCGGAGATTTATTGTTGGTTATATTTAGGATTTGTTGTTGCTGTATGTCCGAGGAGGTTTGGTATTTGGCCTTTAAGTGTCCCCAAAACCTTTGTAAAATATTTGTGAGGCATTTGTCCTGCAGTGTAAGCGACCTTCGTAATGGCTCGACGCGATTCAATTTATATCACACCGATAAGCGAGTTTTACTAAGCTTAGGTACGATTGCAGGTACGTTGACATGCACGCAATACGATGCAATTCCAACGATTCGGTGAAATTTTCTACGTGCGCAATATCGCCTATATAGACGCAATTTAAGAGGAAATGCGGTCGCAAACATCCGACTGAGTTTCTTAAGTAAAAAGTCATAATTCGAGGTTTGGCTCTCGTCTATTTCCTCCTCCTTTCCATATTTGACTAATTTAAAAGATATTCCATAAACTAAAAACATCACGGAATTATTCATACAACTAAGATGAAATAATACTAATTTACACGACCCACTATAGAGAATAATCGACCCTAACTTCTTTAAAACAAGGTGTAATATCTGTTGTGGTGTAGTCAAAAGGAAAGCCAACTTACCGAACTATGTGTGTGGTCCTTAACGACTTTGATACACTCGCGTGCCAAAAATTGATGCAATTTTCGTGAATATTGGTTAGAGTTTATTAATATGTGTGGGCACTTGGTTTCATCGCCAGTGTACTTTATGCCAAGATTATGGATACAATGTGGGTATTTTAATTGATTAATGCTAGGATTATATCGAGTGCAAGTTGCATTATTAAATTGTCTAAGTTTTTTGCAGGGTCTTTTACTTTTCTGAGGAATCATCTACCTAGCCTTAAAACCCAACTATGTTAGGGACTGTGGTCGGCTTCCAGTCTAGCTGGATGTAGCGGAATGTACTACAGTAATTTAAATGAAGCGACTACCTATCCAACCTTTATAACCCTGTTATTAGGTAACAAAGTAACTGGGTTGCTAAGAGTTTTACCTAGAAGTGTTACTTGTTTTTTAAATCATCATCATCACAGCCAAAAAACATTCACTGCTGGACATAGGCCAAGCGTCGCCGTCGTTTCATTGACCGGTTATGTGCGTCTCTGCCTATGGCCTCTGCGCTGTATACGACAACGAATTCCCGTGGTTTTCACCGGTTCATCAGTTCAGTTACAACCACGTCGGTTTTTACAATATGCAAGAAAACAATTTCTACATTACCAATTTTTCTGCAATCATCTTAAGTTATAAAATAAAAATAAAGATTGTCGGTGTCGCTAGAAGTCTAAAATACCCTTTTTATCATCGGTAGGACGCGCATAAAGATAATTTATCATAATAAAAATCTGTGAACCAAATATCTACTGAATGATACCAACACTCGAGTGGGAGCCATTGTGTGGATAGTGGCCAGAAGATTTGGACTCTTGAAGATAAAAATGTGTGGGATAGACAACGTGAAATATCCAATGTTTGTCCAAGGTACCTATTTCATAAGTAGAAGTTAAAGATCGTATTGTTTTGATCAGCTTTTAGGGTTTTCTAGATATCAGTCTATTTATTTAAACCAAATCCAATAAATAAGCTTTTTTTTTTTCCTATCCGTAACCGTCGCGACACATTTAAAAGATGGAGGGTGAAGCTAAACTAAACCGACAAGTAATCATGTAATGATTATAGCCAGCAGTGAATCATCCATTCAAGCTTAAAATTGCCACATAAAATAAATCATTTTGAAGTATTGTCATCTTTTACGTGGATACTTATCTTCATTCAGCGTATTGATAGAAGAAGGTCTTCTGCTATCTTCCTACTCAGTGCTGGATCCTTCGAAAGTAGGTCTGGGTAGTAAGACCTCTTCATGGAGACAGGGGGAGGAACACCTAATTTGTCTTGTATTATCAAAGTTATGATTAGATGCACCGTACTTCATGTTTATACTGCAAACTGGAAGAAAGGACTTAGTAAATACGTAAGATCATCTTGTAATGGAGAAACTATCTGTAAGTCATTCCGTGTTAGTAGGAATAATTTGAAAATCCAAATTAACAGTTGAATGTTGTTTTCTAGTGTATTTTTTTATAAGTGATAGATTGATTTATTATATCTGTCTACTCAATAATGAAATTCTCTGACTGTACCTACATATCTAAAGCTCTTACGTAAAGGTTGTCATTATCAAACTCGGTAAATCACAAGCATAAATACCGATGAACTGCCTCGTTGATAAGTGGTCATAAGACCAACGAGGTGCCAGACTTTTGCTGAGCATAAGTCCTGGGTTCGATACCATGTTTGTACATTTTATTGGGATTTGTCAGTAGCAGCCCGGAGTCTGGACGTATGTCTGGACGACGACAGTTGGCTTTTCCCCTATGTCAGGGGACTAAAGTATACTACTACTTCACTACAGGCGTAATGATAATGTATGAATATTAGATATCGACGAGTCATCAAATTGAATCTCAAAAAATATGTTGTCTTCATAATGTATCTATTGGTATCTATTTTTTTTTAATGGTCTATCTTTTTGGTCGAGTTTTAACTTTCTTTTGATTATGTAAGAAAACTGGAAACGGTTGTTTTTCAAAGTCAACCTAAGACACTCTGGATACATGTACCTACCGTTTCATCATTTAAAAGAACACCCATTTTTGCATTCTATTTTAATTAAATTCCCCACTATTATATCCATATTTTCTCTCACGAATTTAAAACTACACTTCCTTGAAAAACAATGCATAAGGTTTCTTTCTCTCGAGCGTTTTCTGAACGAGATTTCTTCGGGTTTTCAGAATAAAACAGTTTGCAAAGGAATTTGTATCTCTGTCATTTGCACGCAAATATACAGACTAAAACTAAGTATGATTGTAATAGTCTTGAAATATCTGAATTTAAAGTGTTTATTGTCTTTTTCTTCATGGAATTCGTTGGAATTGTGGGATTATACGGACAAGAAGAATGATTAGTACAGTGAATTTGTAACTGATAAAAGCTTTGTTTTCTTGAATGAGAAAGAGAGCACCTTTAGCTAAAGGATGTGTTGTCAATTAAAGACGCTGAAACGTAGAACATGTTTGTTTTTGTATTGAATGTTGTTATATTATGTGGAGAATGTCGCTGGTTGCACATTTGTCAATCTTCGTGCTCAAATTGAATGTGTTGTTGTAGTGCTTAACCATTTATTTTCCATTTTTTTTTGTTTTTTTGCGTTTTCACTTGACTCTAGTCTAAGTCATAGGTGAAAAAGACAGAGTCGACGATGATGGAGTGAGCTTACCCAGAAGAAGCATGTTCACTCTAACTTTGAAGAGATTCGGGTTGAATGCATTCGGAAACACAGACGCAGGTAGTGAATTCCATTCATTCGCTGTGCGCATTATGAAGCATGTTTAGAAGCGCTTGGTGCGAATTGGTGGAATGGCAACAAGGTAAGGATGGTAACTTGCAGTGCGTCTAGATGTCCGATGGTAGAAGGGGGTTGGTGGGATGAGGTCGTGGAGTTCTTGAGCACACTCACCGAAATACAGTCTGTAGAAGACCGACAAGCAGGCGAGCTTGCGGCGATGAGCCAAGCTGTGAATCTTGGTACCCACCAGTACAGTGTCGCCGATGAGCCTCTTGGCTCTGCGTTCCACCGAGTCAAGCGCGGCAAGCTGATACTTAGCTGAGCCATCCCAAAGGTGGCTGTAATACTCCATGCAGGATCGGACTTGCGCTTTGTACAGGGTTAAAAGCTGTCCAGGCGTAAAGTATCGCTTCACCCTATTTAGGCCAGGCCCAGTTTTTTGCCGCAATTTGGGGTTTGTACTCAATGGAGGCGCCGAAGTTGAGACTGGATGTCAACTCCATGCCTAGGAGCTCGAAACGATCAGTACACTGGAACAGACGCACCCAGAAAAGTAGGCGCCTGATCGAAAAGACTCCTTTTAGCGGTAAAAAGACACGTCTGTGTTTTGGTGGCGTTAAGGGAGACCAGATTGTCATCACCCTACTGGGAGACAAGGCTTTAGGTCAAATCTGTCCGCTCTACCATAGTCTCTTTCAAGGAACGAACTTCATCCACGCTGGTTCTTGCGCTGGACAGGTATCTCTCTGAAACAGTACTGTCATCTGCGTACCCAACAATACCAAGCTGAAGTAGATCATTGATGTGCAGCAGGAAAAGAGTTGCAGAGAGAACAGACCCCTGAGGAACTCCGGAATCAATAGCCATAAGGTCAGAGGAGCAGCCGTCTATGACTACTCGGATCGACCGTTCGCTAGGCAAGTCTGATATCCAGCTACAAAAACCAGCGGGGATGCCATACGCAGAAAGCTTGCTGAGTATACTTGCGTGCCAGACCCTGTCAAAGGTCTTCGAGATACCCAGCGATACAGCAAGTGCTTCACCGTGTCTCTCAATGGCTTCGCCCCAGCAGTGCGTGACATACACAAGAATATTGCCAGTAGACCGTCCCCGATGAAAGCCATATTCACGGTCACTGAGGAGATTATTGTCTTCAAGATAGGTCAGCAACTTACTGTTCAGTACCCTTTCCATAACTTTGCAAAGAATCGAGGTAATAGCGATTGGACGGTAATGGATAGGGTCTGCACGGTTGCCTTTATTGGGCACTGGTTGCACATTTGCAAGTTTCCAGGACTTTGGCACCGTTTTTTTTACAATAGAGAGGCGGAACAAGCGTTTCAACACAGGAGAGAGTTCGGGTGCACACATCCCCAGCACTCTGGCTGGAAGGCCCTCTGGCTTTGTTCACGTCTACACTGCACAATAAATCGGACCTCTTTAGTTTGCAAAGCGATCTCCGGCATCAAAGAGTCACAATGACGTAGGTGGTTGCTTGGATCCAGCATCCAGACGTGAATTGCTAGCAAAGAGAGATGCAAATCAATTTGCTTTCTCACTTGCAGAGTGAGCCAGCGATCCATCAGGTTTCAGCTTTGCCCCAATACGTCCAATATGGTCAAAACGTGCCTGACGCAAATTGCTTGCAGAACTTGGTGGCAGAATTAAAAGCTCTTTTCCTCGCGCGAACCCTACGTGCTCGGTAGGTTTCGCGCGAGGCAGACTATTTTCGGGCCTAAGCGTGGGCACATTCTGCATTATACCAAGGTCGGGATTTGTGACCGAGCGGAATGTCGAAGAATGGAATTAAATACTCCATTCCCTGCCGAATCACATCCGCAACCGAGTCCGCACAGCTCGAGGGGTCACCCGAGGAGAAGCACACATCTATAAGACACAGGCACAAAAGTATAAGACGCAAAAAGTGCCACATCTCGTCCCAGTCTGCTGACTCAAATCGCCATACTCACCTTGTGCCTCTAGCACTCTCATCTGGAGGAGAGCAAGTCGACACGGATTTCACCAGACAATGGTCAGACGTTCCCAGCGGGGCTGAGACCGATATTGAATGACTGTCCAGATCAGTTGTCAGCAGAAGGTCTAAGCAATTGGGTTTATGTCCGTCAACATCCGGTACCCACGTTGCCACATTCACAAGGTGGGTTAGATCTAGCGATAGAGAAAACTTGCGCGCCTCTAACCCGGTATGGTCAGTTTTCCGGTACGGGTACAAACACTCCTTATGATGGGCGTTAAAGTCCCCCAGAAAATTAAGCCTCGCTGTTGGGTACCGTTGCTGCAGACTCCATGAGGCAGTTAAAGAGCGCTTTCGTCTCCTGGTCACCGGCGTGCGATCGATAGACGCCGATGTAGAGAGACTTCTCCACGCCAGTGTCCACAAGTAGCCATATGGCAGAAAAACCCGATTTCTCAAAGCAACGGAGACGGCGACAGCAAATGTCATCACGGACGTACACATAGACCACAGCTTGCTTCTTGAACTTGTCGAAACCCCACCTGCATCATAAGGTGGCTCAAGGTCGCGGGCAATCAGATTTGGGACGCTGTCCGGCCACCAAGTGACCCCAGAAAAAACGGTGACACAGTGATCACGTGCTGACGTGCACAGCAAGGTTTAGGGGAGGCGTTTTTTTTAGTCTCCCCAGGGATGTGCCCTAGCAGACGTTGCATAAAGGGGGTTCCGGGGTAATTTTTTGAGAGGCCACGGAGCCACTTCCACTTGCTGATTAACTACTGGGCTGCAAATGGTTACAAAGTTAGGGTTTTTATACAAGTAATCAATCGATAGGTACGCATATATTTAGGAATTAATAACAAATTATGGGTATACTCGTAGTTTATTTACTAATTAATGTTGTAGGTACCTAATACAGGTTTAAACCTGACAGCTCATTGTTTAAACGATTAAGGCTATATTCGAGCCTCTTAATTGTTTAGAAGTAAACGGTATTAGATCCTTTGTTTTAGAACTTTAGGGCCAATTCAGTGTGTTAGGTTCAGACAGTTTGGGACGTGTTTTATTGGATTTAAGTTGACACCAGAAAATTTTAAAAAAGCATGTTGTTTAATTTGTATTTAATGTTACTTAAAATTCTGTTATTTAAGTCATCAGCCTGTAGCTTTATACTTAAAGATTTCTGTGACTTCATATGAAAACAAGAAAGGTGCAATGATCATCACGCTTGCATAGATTGAATAATCGCTGATAGAAGGTTAGTTTGTCTAGCTGGCTGGAATAAGGTTCAAAATACCGATGACTAACCCAGAAGGCATAATTTTCTCAAGTGCACTAATAAGGAGACTTTCTCAATAGTTCAGAGTACAGTCACAGAATCACTACTGGGTTGTAAATGTAAACTTAGTTAAGGGTACATATAATAAATCAGTAGTTACTTGAAAAGGTAGCAGAAATGTAGCTAATGCTGGCTGCCTTGTGTAAATGCGATTGGTTGTAGTTACTATGTGTCATCAAACAGTGTCATTGGCCGTTGTAGATTTTTTGAAATGAGTAGGTACCGACGTGGTAACCACAAGGGTACCAGCAACTGATATTTAGCAGATTGATCAAATTTGGAGGAGGAAAAATTAGGAAATATTTGAAAACATTTTTGTTTAGTTTTCTTGGGACTTATGTGAAAGCCACCATAGGGTGAAGACTATTTTGAAAATATAACTAAGTAAAAGCAGTATTCCTCTTGAATTTAACACGCACAAGCTACGTCCCCACATAAGGCGTAGCTCATATAAGGAGTCTGCGATCCCTTGATTACTTGATAGCTGGATCTAATTTAAAGTATCATTCGTATTTAGAATTTTCTGAATGTCACCTTTATCAGGGTGCCTGGAGGCGTAAGGCACGTTTTTTGATAAATGATGGAATATTTATAAAATTAATGCGAATAAACGCTAAATACAATATAAATAAAGCCTATTACGTAGCGTATTAGCGTGTGGTAACCCCCAGATTACCACAGTATTTACCGGATAATCTGACTCACTTTCAATTAGGATATGGGAGACTAAATTAATGCTAGGCATTGCATGTTTCTTCATTTATTCTGCAATTTATTTCAGTTATGCTGAACTTAAACTGTCCCTGAGTGCCATAGGTAACTTTTGGGGTATGCGGGCGAGGAATGTGTGTGAGGGACGCGAAGAAAGAATGAGTGTAATTCTAGTGCTAAAAAGAGTCCCCTACGTTTCACAGCATCGCTACGCAACCTGGCACCGCATAACTACCTCACACAGTTTTGGTGGAAAACTACCCTTAAGGCGTACAAACGTAATAAACAGACAGACAGTCGCGTTTCGCTATTTCGCATTTACAATATTAGTATGGTATATGCTTTAAGAAAGTCTGTCACAATTATCCTTATAGGCGCGTTATAATTTACTCTTTTGTTAAGCGCACAATACCGCGCGGCCATTATTAGGATTGGTCGGTGGGCTCGAATTGATAGCTATTCAAATTTTGTACAGAAATGCCTTTGTTCTATTCTAATAGGGTTGTATGGGTTTAGAATATGTTTTTAAGAGTATTGTGTGTTAGTTTATAGCATAAAAGGTTTGTATAGATAGTTTATTTTAAAAATGGGCTGCACGTTGATCTCCTAACTAGACGCTATGCGATTATTCCCGATGTACACCACTTGGTTTGCCACCACTGGGGGACAGTGACATGTGCATGATATGAGTGGGATTTTCAGTACTTTTTCAGAGCCAAGCAAAGTGGTGTTAACTCAAGTTACCATCCAGAAAACTCCGTTTTGGATCAACAGTCTCTGTTAGTTATAGTTAGTTATAGTCTCAGTATGTTATATCATGAGCCTTATTACTTCTAGGTCAGAAAGTTTTTGATATACCTGATGTTGTAAATTTTCTAAAAAAGTCCAAACGAATTATCATCAACTATCTCCTAAATATGTGATTTCTAGTGACAACTATTATTTCGCAGTACACATTTTATATTGGTACAGTATATGGTTTCTGCATAGTACACACAGGAAAAGTAATGTATCAGCTGCTAATTATAAATGACAAATTCGGAAACTGGGTTAGTGTGAGTCAATAGTTACTTTCATATTGTTTACGACAAATGATTTATAATAAATTGTGTTTAATTGTGGGACTAGATTGCTAATGTTCAACCCAGAATATACAGGGCATGAATCGATAAATTTTGGTCAAGGTTGTTTGTTAGTCTATTCGGATTACAACATAATAATTACTCTGATCGAGCGTAAATTCATCCTTCAATGAATAAAAATCGATAGACTTCCAACTCAATTAAATCTATATGCTAGTATTAACTACTGAACTTAAACTTAAGAATTCAGAACTATATAGAAAAATAAAGCAGCAGTATTATTCAAAAACATTCCCAATAAATTTGTGTGAACAACCGGTCGTTATCAAAAACAAGTCGTTACAAAGTATATGGATGTCATTAATTCAGGAACATCACTACATTATGTTTAAACATTATCGAAACATCGTGTGTGGTCTTTAATAAACCTACAATTGCAACCAATTCATTACCTATTTTGTAAGATTTATTAGAAGAGCTACCGGTGAAAACCAAAGATTCAAATCAAACAAAATATCTAGAACAGTAAAAAAATAATAAAACATAAATCTTAACATACATGATGCCACAATACTCTAATATAAGCATCTAATAAACGTCTAGATTAATCGTTAATCGATTCGGTGAATAAATCTGTACTTTCTGTGTGGTCGGATGTTTATCGGTTACTACTGTTTATTAAATACTTGGAGATTTATTCAAGAGCTGATCTCTTGATTTGACGATGCCTTAACAATCAATCAATATACCGACTGAATTTAAATGTATCGGAAATGAAGGAAGGAAGTCAAAAGTACCTACTTGTGTTTGTGAAATCGTTTACTTCAGGAATTACTCCGTAATGGCGAAAATAAAAACGTTATTTTAGTTATGATTTGCATAAAACTGCTAGTATTTTTCCGACAGACTTCACATAGCTTCGCTGTCTTTGCCTAGCGTATGCCGTGGTAAGTAGGTATACGTTTTTTTGTGAATTTGGTTTTGATGGGCTTACACAAATTTGTATACTGACCATGTGCTAGGCAGCACTGATAACGGACATTACAACTATGGGAGAAATAGCAGAACAGCAGTTTCTTAATTTTTAAAAAACCTTGGGTCTTCCTCTACTTTGCCAAATGCTATTCATGATTCCACTGTGTGCAAGAGACGGAGATATATAGGATGAAGAGCACTACCCCTTTATCACAGCGCAATTATAGTAGTTTTGATACGTCATAGTACGGCCCCAAACATAAGTTTAGTATCCCGGAAGTCTTTCCCGGAAAATCTATGCCTAGTGCTCTCTACCTTGCATTCATACTCTAATGAAAAGCCATTGGCCTCAATACTAACTCCCATTCAGTAACAATATTATTTGTATTGCTGTATTATAATATAATAGATTGGAAAAGTTTAGCGGTCTCTTCGAATATGTTTGCCTATACATATTAATTTAAATAGGTTATTTGGTACCATTTATGCGAAATAACCATTTTTTGCCTCAGTAAATCTTAATATAGAATTTCGATTTAACAGGTCTGTTTTCTTGAAGTTAGGTGAACATACATATATCATAGATGTGCATTCCTTTATTTTCCGAAGAGGAAGACAGAGGTCTAATAATATTATACCTTGCTAAGTTTCAATCCCATTTGATATATCGCGAGCCTTTTGCCTCTTATCTAGTCCAAGCTCCAAGCTTATATTAATAAAACCTGGTGGAAAACTTAATAACGTTACGAACGACCCAGGGATTAAACCCCATAGTTATTATTTACGCTTGGGAGAACCAGACAAATAGTAGCACATAACAAATGGTAAAGGTGTGTTATTATAGTAGATCCATATTTCGCCAGTGACACTGTCCCATAAAATAGGGAGCGAACCTACATCAATCAGGTACAAATCTAGACTTCAGGCTGCTACTAAGAAATTCTAGATTAAAAAACCCAATAACACTACCCGACCCAGGAACTCACGCTCAGCAGTCAATATACAAAATCCACGGAAAACATCCAGTAGCATCCAATCTCATGTGTCCCTTATCACAAACAAACCCTTTATATCCACTCAAAATTCAAAACAAGTCGAATCCAATGAAGATATTTAACAGTATACTATAAAAATAAAAGGCGGTAAATGAGTAATATATCCTTAAAAACACTTTAATCCATCAATATCCTTAGGGAACTGTAAAACACCGGTTGAGACGAAAAATAAAGTAATTTTACGATATACGTCCCATGAACATACACTAGAATTTGTGAGTGGGTTTGTCTGCGATTAAACGTAATGTTATGCAAAACGTTGACAGTTATTTAACTTAAGTTTTGGAAGAATTTTCAAATGCTATGTTGTTAAGGACAAAAGCAGCTGAGTTTTTCGCCGACGTACTTTGGCGACTTTTCGTTTTAGTATAGATTTTAGTAATTTTGATTGTTGAAGTTAAGTATGTATGTGATGATGTATTATTGTATGTTAAGGATTTATTAAGTTTAACGCATGCTTAACACAAACATTTTCGACTTTTCAACCGTTGTTATTGCTGTTAGAATATATATTATATTTTTGCAATTAAAAGTGTACGCTATAAAATCCCCCAAGATTAACGTTTTCAGCTGCACTATTTGGGAACTTGGGACTAGAGATGCCGATGCATTCCACCAGCTTTTACGACAAATCTTTTACGGTTCAAGCGGTGCGGTTGTGGAATGCTTTGCCCGTATCAATAAGGCTTGCTCAATCTCTGCCTATTTTTCAAACTATGGTAAAGAATCACTACCTCTCTCTTTAATAGTTGTTTTTCTTGATTGCTATGTTTTTGTTCCATACTTATAACTGTATATATTTGTCTATATAATATATATGTATTTATTTTATATATAATTAGTACACCTAAGACTACCTACAGTACTGTCTTTCCTTTATTTTTTTAAATCCATCCAAAGTTGTCTTGAAAAGATCGCTTTTAGCGATAAGGCCGCCCATTGTGTCACCCAGTGTAATGTTTTCTTCATCTATACTTTCTGTAACTTATATGGTGTACATAATAAAGAGTATTCTATTCTATTCTATTTGTAGAGAATAGAGACTTGTTTTGCCTTTTATTTAAGTCATAGAAAATTCCTACCAAGTAACATTGGACTTACAAAGGCTGCGCTTCAGCTGGAGTGTGAAATTATAAACAAAATATGCAAAAAAATACAAACAATTTTTTTTCTCATCACACGATATCATTTACACAGAGTCTCACCATGTTACGTGCAACCTCTATAAAATAGTGTTCCTCTAAATATTTATTAATTTAATTCCAAATATGTGTTTCGAATGGCAAATGTTTTTCCGAGGCCATTGTTAGTCCTTTGTTCCTGCTTGTTTCGAGCAGCAAGAAATAAAGACGAACTTTATTAAACATTTTGGGCAGTAAAAGAAATCGACGTACGCGGTTATGGTAAAATGTTGTTTGTGAAGATTGCACTTATGAAGTAATTTTTTCTCCCTATTATGAACAGAAAGTATTAGCTTTTAGGAAGCCGTGTATTCACCAATAACAAAATCCTTAACTTTGTATTGTCTCTGTACCTTCAAGTGTTTGCCTATTAAAGGTTGTACTTCAATATCAATATTATGTACAAGCGAATGTGGTTAAAGAAGGGCAGGAAAAATGCAATATGCATCAAAAAATTCTGGTGCATTGCTGTCAAAAGAAAAAGTACGCAAAAGGCTGGCAGCATTGCAATGTTGAATGACAATGCTGATTCTTGGGCCAGCAAAACGCCTTTGGCCATGTCAGGTGTCGGGTAGAGTCGGGTATTATAGTTTGCATAAGATGAAGTTTTCAGTATTCTTAATTTTTAGCCAAACCTTGTTACTTATATCTCAAAGTGCGAAACTAAAATAACTCAAATAGTGCCTCATATAAGTAGGTCCCTTGAAACTCATTTAGCAATGCATCTCGCGTCCACGTACTGTCGTTCACGACGTCATTAATCCTAGACAAGTAACGACAGTATGTCTGCCGATGACGTATTTACTATTATAGCTCCGAATAAGTTACCTACTAAATAAATAATTCAAAAGGCTTTAGTTGCGTTCTCATATAAGATACGAATCATTCTCTCTTCGTCGATTTGAGTTATGTAGACTTTTGTGTTCAGCAAATATGATTTGTTTTATGTTTGTAAGAGCTAGATAAAATCTTACTTAATAATGTGTATTATCATAGTGAAAAGGTTTTGTGGCCTACCTTGCAGCTACGCCTCATTGGCCATGAGATAATTTTGTAAGACCATAACTTTCTGGTAAACGCACGATACAAAACGAATTTCTTCGTATATAAAAACAAACAGAGCTCCAAATAGAACGACACAATCTCGTTTCTTGCCAAATAATGCCTGGTATTTTCTGCCGAAAATACCCAAAATTATACTGAAAAAGAAATAGTAGATTATGCACCGAGGGGCTAAAGTTGTGTCTTATGTCACGGGCGTCATATTGAATCTCGAGCGCAATGAAGGATTCGGGATTTAACTCACGAGCAAAGCGAGGGAGTTAATACAAGAATCCTGAATGCAGTGAGGGATTCAAGCTAGCCCAAGGTAAAGACACCTTTAGCCCAGAGGAGGATACTCTACTTTTTACACCTAAGGTGAGAAAATAATAGCCATAGTACGAAAAACAAAGTATTTATTAAATAAACAAACAGTAAGAATAACATATTTAGAACTTGATAAAATGTGATAAATCGACTGTAGTACAGAAAGCTTTTATTATTTATTTATTTAATCACAAAATCCACAGCAATCTTTGCGCAGTTTACTTAAAATAAATTAACGAATGTTACAGCCAATTACTATTACGGTATTACGGCGCGGTACGGTATTTGTTATTATTAATGCCAGTTTTAATGTTATTCCAATCCTTTTAAAACATGGTTCGTAGTTATCTAATTATTCTTACAATATTATGTCTTCGAAAACATGGCAACGATATGAAGAAGCAGTCGTTACGATTTTGTAGGAAATCGAGAATATCATCCACGTGTAGTAAGGGTATCGAGAATAGCTTTCCTCTTTTTGGCACCAAAGGGTGTTTGTTAGTATTATACTGCCAATTTAGCTGAACATGTGAGATTCCAAATTCAAATCACTTTATTGACCAGCGGGTCATAATGAAATCCAGTACAACATTATTGACCGGCTGTGCCCCCGGCCACTAATGACTCACTTTAGGTTAAGGTTGCTTGACATATAATTTGACATTTTCGAGCAGGTGGTGTGAAAAATTATTTACAACAACACTGGACAATTTTTCATTAACATTCATCAAGTTCTGACAGTCAGTTATAAGTGGAAATTGTGAGTTGTGGCGTGTCAATTTGTGCCAGTGTGTCCCCGCCTTATTATGCGACATTATGGGGACTAAACGAGACTGCTGGTAGAAATAATTATAGTTTGAGGAGATATTAGTGGAATACCGCGAGTATGCTTGTAGTTTAAAAGCTAGAGCGTTCAACAGGGATGTTTTTATATCTCCAAAATGGGCTCAATTTAAAAAATCAAAATAAACAGCGCTACCTAACTCATCCACCTAGCCGGCTCCCAACTATATTGGAGTCGGCTTCCAATCTAAACGGATGCAACTGAAAACCATTATATTGCATGGAGCGACTGCCTATCTTGCCTCTACAACTCAGTATGTGGACAACAAGATATCCAAAGTAAGTCTGGTTGTCAGATTTCAGGCTTTTGTCTACCTATTAAGACAGTCAATGATTTACAAATGACGCCTGGGACAAGAGTCTAACGTAGTCTCCGAGTCACGGAGGGGTCACGGTATAAAATGAATGCTCCCACGAGGCTGCACCCAAAATATTTACTAAACAATCACGCTGGTTAAAAATTAAACACTTTTTAACAAGAAACATGTAACATAAATAAAAAAAACTCGTAATGATGTAAATCATTCCATAAAACAAATCCCGAAGAAAAGTTTTTTAATAATATCATCCGCTCTTACAGGATGGCAGTTCAATTACACTTCTTTAACATTCATCGATTAATTTTCTTCAATACACCGTCGAAACTTGTTAAATACCCATAATCAATGAACATGGTGTTCCTATGGAGTAATGGTGTTCTGCCCTTGCCCTTTAATTAAACATTGCAGTTGATCTTCAGGGTAAATAAACTCTGGCCGAGGTCGGTCATATCTGACTCCTCCATACCTAGGAAAGTAGGTACATTATAGTGGTGGTCCCAACTGTCACTTGTATTGCCAGTCGTGATGGATAGTCAGCAACCAGAAAATCTGACAGCAGTGGTGCCATACCGTTAGCATTGTAACCCCAGTTAGGTACCGCGTTACGAGGATCCAACTGGCAGTCAGTCCATGTAAAATACCAGTAGACACAAATCAAGGATTTTTTCGGTATCATGGCGGCCGGGTCGGGTGTAGGTCCTTCCAAATAACTCGGAATAAAGGCCTAACTGTAAGCCTGTGACAGACAGTTGAAATCCAATAGAAGAACCTATATTTCTTTCAGACAGACAATCTCACACTTTAATATTAGCGCACCCAACACATTATGTAAATGCTCACGCCGCGCGCCGCATCTCGGCGATGTCTGCAATACAATGAGTTTTAATATTATTATGAATGTATTAAAGAATAAATTCAAGGGATGAATTATGTCGCGTTCTTCTCCTTAAGAATAGCCTGGATAATATTTGACGTTTAATTTTAGCATTCCCATCCCCTTTTTAGGGGGGTTGTAGACGAGAGTTAGTTGGTGATCCATATTTAGTCGCAGGCAATTTGACAGAGATTATAATCTTTCGAAAAAAATACGAGATATTTCTTTTTCGTCCAGTCTTTCGGTTGTATGATCTATCTTTGAAAAGTTGGTGTCATTTCTGCGTTAAAATGAGAGTAGTTATCAAAAATGGTTAAAACTCGCTTGATACGATCTTAGTTTTTTCTGCCTTTCCCCTTCGATATATAGGTAGGTATAAATGGGCCTAAATACGCTTCAACCAATAATTATGAAGATCACAGTCAGTGGACCCGTGGCAGATTGGGTATTGAATCTACAAGTCGGCCGTCTGTAGTCAGCCTTACCATTAGTTTGCAGACGCTCATGTTTTGAAATAGTTTCATGAATTTTCCTATAAAATTAAGTAGACTCGGGTTTTTATTTATGAACTGAACTATGTCGCGACCGAGTCTCACAAATAAGACCCAGTATTTTTATCCGTAGTTAACTTAACTAATGGTTAAATAAGCTAACCGATTGTTGCAAATTTCGGAAAACACATTTTTTTTTTAGTTGCTGGCCTCACAAATGATCAAATAAGTTGGCGATTTAATTATTTGTCAGTTTGTTAGAATGACAATTGACCAATAAAACTTTTTACGGTATGTTAAAACCATTGGTTAACATATTTAACCATTGGTTGAGTTAACTACGGATCAAAAAACTGGGCCTAAGACAGCCTCTAAATAATAACAAGTATAACAGGTAGCAGCAAGAGGAACATGCTTGCATCTCGTGAAAAATATAGAAGGTGAAGAGGCAGCATAAATCATACATTTTAGAACATTATTTTTACACCATTAGTTCAGCTAAAATTAACTTACCAACCTATTTTGGGGGATTTCGAACCCCCATTATCAATGACAACCACCAAAAAGAGACGCCGTAAAAATCGTGTAAGTAATCATTGCCTTTTAAATTTTATGAAATCGAATTCGCCTTCATCACTCTTTTATGACAGAAAATCAAAATCTGATCCATATTGCAACGTTCAAATATTTTTAAGGACTGTAAACCGTCAGAAATGCTATAATCTCGGCAATGCTCTTAAATATACCATAAAAGTTTATCATCCCGTGACATATCTCTGTAACTACGTACAATCATTAGTCATTAGTTTAAAACCACCACAAAAAGCAAACCATGAAATATACAAAATTCCACAGCGTGATATCTCAGCATATAACAATCGTGGCAAAACAATAACCAGAATGTCACGAACCCTGGTTTTTCTACCATTTATTCTAAATAGCAAATTTATAGCAAATATAGGTTTTGTTAAGGGTCAAAGGATAATGGCTATTAATAAAACGATATACATGATCGAGCGTTTCATTATATCCGTTGTAAAACACGAATAATATTGCTTTGGTATCGACAAGAAGTATAGGTTTTGGTAAACCTTGTTTTATTAGAGGATACAGTGTAGAAATATAATCAAAAAGCCCGAAAAAACTGCAGTAGAACACTTGCTTATGCTGCATGTTGCATTTAGGCTATAACATTTTATAGGGTTCAAATTATATCAGCAAGTAATTCGAGAAAATATATCGATACAAGTCGAGTTAGATTACCTTGAATAACGGATGGAAGAAGTAATTGGTCTGAACGGGTAGTAAATAACTATTAAAAAAGGGTACAATTTAAATGCACACCAAAATAATTTTTGTCCCCAAGACTAACTACCAAGTAAAATATATTAACTACATATAAATTAAATCCACTCTATACCGAGGTGCCTTAAAACATCATTTTAGTTTTCAAAATAAATATACACTCATCAGAATAATTGTACGTTTTGTATTCAATTCTTTTTGCTTATCAAAATTGATAAATGCTCACCAAATATTGTTTTATAGTCCAGTAGGGATATAATTATTTTTCACATAACCTTTGATAATTCTAAAGTTTTTTATTTTCGCTGGGTGGATAACGTATTTGAATTAATTTCTATGTACCAAAATGCTTACACTTTAGAGTTATGGAATAGGTATGCAGTAGGTATTTCCTTATAATTCGTGTCATAACAATAATTAAATATTTCAATTTAAATAATTTAGTGTTTCTTTATTAATACTATCTACACTTTATAATCGTGAAAATGCTAACAGATGGTTACTGTGGCACAATGGAAAACTGAAAATGGCTCGTAACTCTTTCAATAAAAGATTTAAGTTTTCAAATTATTTCCTATAAGCAAAGAGGGATTAGATATACCTTATAATAAAAGTTCTAACAACTAAGTATTATGGTGCGCAGGCAATTGTATTTTTACTTTGCGATATGCGAAATATTGAATTTAAGTTTATAATTTTGCGCCTACATATTCGGAATAATAAACTCTGCCACCATATAAAAGTTTAAACACTTACGTGCTAAGCCTAATAAAATAGAATTTGGGTATTGCGGAGCGCGGTGTAGGTATGTACGATCACTATTAAATTCTTTGAACTATAGTATTTACGGGATCCAGTAGAACAGTTGACAATCGACATCTGAGGTTTTGAGCTACGCCCACTGTCATCGATAGCTATGAGCCACACAGCCACACATAAATTGCAGCGAAAAGTATATGAAAATTAAATATACACGACCGACCACAGAGGCCCACACCATAAACGGACTCTTCCGATGATTTAAAAAAAAACATTACCACGCATATTTTTATTTCAAACTGGCGCCTAGTATCAGACAGACTATTCACTGTTATTTTGCCAATGAACGCAACCTTATTGCTATGAAAATAAAGATGACTAAAATAGGTAATCTGGCATGCGAATTGCATATCAAAATTAATTCTGGTACTTTAGGACTGCACCATATAAGAACGCAGTAGGTGACATTTTTTATAATGGTTTTCCCTGATAATCATATTTTTTTATGAGATTTACTAAGCTGCGATGGACTGTGTGATTTTAACCTGGGAATTTAAAATTTGAATAGGGATTTGGTGCTTTAACTCATTAATTATAATAAAAGTACAATGTAACAGTTACTAATTATTACTTACTTTACCACATGGCACGTACAATAATAGAAGATATTAAAAAAGAAAAAATCCATCTAATGGGAGGTATGAAACTGTTTTTTATTTTTCATCAATTGGTTGATATCAGGTTTGATAGAAGACAGTTGAAGTCTCATATCAGGTTCGGCGTCCAGTCTATTGCGATATTTTGTTTTCGTCGCTGCATAGGTTGAGAATCCTGTTTCGCACAAATATGTTGTTGGGAACGGGAGAAGAATATTCAGAGCCATTTTACCAAGCATTGGATATTCATCAAGATTCTGCACCAAAAATCGTTGAGCGGCGTCGTTTTGAACAGTGACTCCATACTTGTGTCTGATGCAATTTCTAAAAGAGATTCATATATCTCGTTTGACATACTTTCGGGCTTTTGCAATTTGGGTAAAAAAGGATTATGAATTCATGAATTCAGTTTCATTTAATATGGAACAAGACAAAATATAAACAGAAACTATTAATTAACTAGCTCCTCCTAATTAACTAATTAGCTCCTTCTGCGCATGCAGCTTCCCTGGTAACTTGTAAACGGCACAAATATGTGAATGTCTCTAACTATTCTCAATCTAATTTTTTCTTTCCTTCTTTTAATTAGACTTTTTACAATGGTTTTCAATCATCTTTAAAGCCCTTTGCTAAGAATAGTTACAGCACTGATAACAAAATTTGTGCAACATGTTAAATTTAGTCTTGTTATACTTATTTTTATTATTTTTTACCTTTGTATAGATTCTTTTACCGATTGTTTTGTGAATGTGTGAACACTGTAGGCCTTCTAGATGCTAGTTAACATTTGTTAACTTTTTTATATAATCTTTTTCGTTTTTTTTTTAGTTTCTTACGACTTATTGTCATAATTCGGGCCTACGTTGTCCCCCCATATCTAAGTACTAATGCTGTAGCATGGAAATATTGTAAAACCAAACCATTTTTAAAAGAGTAACCATGGAGTTTCTTGCCGGTTCTTCTACATAGGAAACGACCAACCCGAACCGTGCACATTTTGTCGACGTTTTATAGGTGCCCATATAGGCCTATGTGAAATAAAAAAATTGATTTTGATTTTGATTTTGAAACATCACAAAAACCTCATGAGGTTTGTCCGGATTAAATTGTTCCATATTAAATAAACAAAAAAAATGTAAAACAATTATAAACAATCTTAATACTAACGAGATATCAATGACACAGTTTATAAAAAAATGAGGTAGGAATGAGGGTGTACTAAGAGTATCTGCTTTATCAGGAAAATAGGCGTTCATTCAACACTCAAGTTTTGCTTTACCTAGCACACCAAAATAGAAGTGAATAAATAACAAATAGTACCACCATCAGTTAAGAGTGACCAGTCTCAAACTCATGTGAAGGGCACTCAGACCGCGGATCATCTTATTTTACACCACACATAGATTATACATGCTATGTATATATATAAATTCGTTAAATTCTGACGGATTCAGAGACTTCTTGTTGTTCGGGCTTCTGGGGATATATTGCCAGGGAAGCGGCGTGCTGGCTGAAAAAAATATATGTAATTCTATAAATTAATTATAAAGACAACCATTTTTTTATTTTTTTAGTTAATTAAAAAGATCCTTTGACCCGGTCACTTGGAATATCTCTCCTGTATCCATATCAGCTGTATTTCTGGTTGCCAATCACTAAACAAACTTGACTGACCTAATGTAATCTTTTCACAGTCACTGACTGTGTGAGATTTATTAGGAAAAAAATAATGTAGCGTATTTGGAAAGATTCAGCCTCTATTTGATGCAGTATTATTTTGTAGTGGATCTTCACTGGATGGTTAGTAGCAACTCGATGAGTTTTGCTGTGGATCAATTTATAAGGCTTGCGATTGGAGAGGCTTATGTCTGTCAGTGCTCTGATTTAAACTGATGATGATAGATGATCCACATGTGTACCCCTATGTACAAATAGCTTAAATAAATAAGTCGCTTGACCTGAACAAGCCCGATTGACTTAATGTCCCATGGCCTCTAGATGGAGCAGAGGGACTCCACAGTAGTAATCCATAGCGAAAGGTCGCTTCATCTCGCGCTACATCAATTGGATGTCCGTCGCTTCGGCCAACACGATGTGACGCGAGGCCCTCGCTTAAAACAAACCTGATACAGCTTCTTAATTCTTTCATAACACACGATTTAGCAGCAATACATATAAATACATCTATTACCTCAATATTTACCTCGGTCGTCCCCCAATGAATATAATACAACACATGCGCGTGGTATGTTGTTGTGAAGTTATGAAAAGTGATTGTTTATAATTGACTAGGTATGTCTGGAGAATTGTGTGCTCCTGAAGTATAAAGTTACCATATTTTAAACTTTATCTTTTGTGAGACATTACTGTTTACAAACTAAGTCTAGATCAAAAACCTAATAAATATGCATACATCTTACTAAAATACTTACTATTTTAGTAAGATGTATGGTTGTTTCGTTGGCCTTAACACATAAAAAAGAAAGTAAATGTGGATTATGGACTCCAAAAAGAAATTTCTGGCAGGTTATCATTTAACCGGTCAGCTAAGTAAAGTGGAAATCACTGTTCACTTTTTCAGTTAGCTATAAATTGTATTTTTTCAACGAACAAAGTGATTTAAGCTGCTTCAAGTGGTTGGCAAAAATAACTAAATTGTTCAGGAAAAGTTACTACATAAATGATCAGCAATTAATGTGATATTGGGTAGCCTTAAAATCGATATCATAGGCAATTAAATAATTATATCAGCAGCAATATCAGTAATAGAGCAGAAAATTGTGGTATGGAATTGATGAATCTTTTATTAAATTACGGCCGTAACGAAATCGTTATGCAGGGTTTAAAAGAACCTAACATGAATATTAATTTTGCTTTCAGGGACAAAGCAAAATATGACTTCTGCCTTACCCCCCTTAACACCTCAGCAGATATGTTAATGTATGAGATGATTATACGATCTCATAGTGGAGCAGTGACCACTCGAATTAGTGTCGCTATATAATCTCACCGGGCGGTGCTCATGGATGAAGATTTTAGGCCTTTGTTTAGACCTGCAAAGGTCGAACAAAAATAAAAATGATTTGCAGAGTGAGGGGACTGTGTCACAGCAATGGGAAAGCTATAAGCTGATGTGCACGTGTTTTGAAAAAAAAAACAATGGTAGTGAGGGAATTCATTTTGGGAAGGAATGGATGTTATACGGAGAGGGTTAAATACGTGTAGAAAGAGAAGAAAACAAGAAATAGAAGTCTGTAAGAGATTGCCCTGTGCGATCAGACCGCCCATTGTACACTTTGTTTTTGAAAATGTTTGTTCTTTTATTTAACGGCTCATTAAAAATTATTAATAAAATTTAACGACAGCATGAACTACATATTTTCACAAAAATCAACGGAAGAAATGTTACTTAACAAAGATATAAAACCCACTTTGGTATCTCACCCACAAATAAACCATAAACATGTCACCCATCTCAATCATACTAAAACGGAACAATGTTTCTGTACCATTGATCATTTACTATAATCTATTTCTACATTCGTTCCGTTTATATATTCAACATGAATATGATGAATAAGTAAACGTAAGTAGTACACTAATTGCCGCACACACATACGAAAGCAAGGTATTATAAAGCTTGTAAAAATAAAATTTTGGTTAACTTGTTTAACATTGTTATTTGATTAAAATTAAACTTAAATGTTTAAAATTGCACCTAAGGATGTTTGAGGGTTTACTATTGATTCGTGACAACAGCAGTGTTATTTGTTTTTTTGGCACACAATTGAAATATTAAAAAAACGGCCAAGTGCGAGTCGGCCCCGCGCACCATGGGTTTTGTACAAACAGCTACATTTTCCAAAATAATAAGATAAAATTACTGAAATTTATACCTATTTGGTGTCACGTAAACTCGGAATCGCTGTGGTTTCCAAAGTAAGTTTTTTTACCGAACATATATAACTTTGTTCTTGCAAGTTTGTCTTAAAGTTAAGTTACAGAAACTATGTTGTTTGCTTATATAATAAAATCAAACTACAGCGTAAAGTAGACGAGGAGTAGAGTAGACGAGGCTTCGTAAATTAACGGAGGAGAATTCATCAGGTGTGGCAAAATGATCTGCATTTGAATTATTTTCTTATTCCTCCGCTGTATCTTTTTGATTAATTTCACTGGGTGAACACAGTTGAACCATTTCTCTGGGATTCGTCGAGCCTAACTTTACTGGTGGTCGCCATTGTTGATCATTCTGGCTTTCAGGAGTTGTAGTGATTGAGAATAGAATATATAGTGTGGCGGTGTTAAACAAAAACAAAACGCTATCTAGCATATAAGTTTCGATAATTTTACTTGTAGATACAATCAGACAGTATTATCCTTGATCAAACAAAAAAAATATCGGACAGTCTACAGTAGTGTTGTAATTTCTCTTCAAATAATATTATTTATCTTCCTGCTTTCCACAAGTAAGTACCTTGACTTTCACTTACATTTTTTCTGTGTCCGCTGTAGCCTTCCTTCTCATTCTTATCATCTTACACAAAACGCATCTATGTTTTCTTTAGTTGTCTTAGCCGCCTCTATTCAAAAAGTTTTATACTCATGACTTCCTATCAAGGGTTAGTAGTGGGTGCCGTCTTACCAAATTACTGGTCTATTAGATCTATAAAACCGTTGTGAACCGCATGTGAAAGTCTGGTATTGAGTAGGACTGAAAGCCGAATCTAACTTAAATAAGAAAAGGCTAGATAAATGATGACTACTGTCCTTGTCACTTGCCCTTCAAAAATTCATCAATTCCAAAAAACCAATCAATCGAAAATTGTCCCACGGAAACGTACTAACGGTATAAAAAATATCGCACGTACTAATCCCGTCTAATACCCGTGTTCCAAGTTACATCCAAATCAGTTTAGCCATTGAGGCATGATTGATTAACAAACATACAGACATTCTTAGTAATTAAATTCATTAAGATGTTTTGGATGACATAACTGTGTAGTATGTTTTCTATTAGACAAAAGATGTGTCCACATGAATTTCCAATCAGAAAAACGAAGCCACTCATTTTCGATTGAGAATTAGACACTAAAACCCACTTGAATGATTCTGATTAGTATGGTTGACAAGAAACAGTCTTTTATTTTTCAAAACCAAGCTCGAGATCAAAGTGTTACACCACCGAGGTGTAATAAAGTGTATGTTGTTGGGATAACTTGGGACTTGAAGTTTGCTTTAATTCCCCAGGTGATGACGTAATAGGGTATTTGACTGTTTTTATTACACCTCATCCATATGCAGAATTACACACAGGTTGCAGGGTTAAGACTGCAAACTGCGAACTCCTGTTACGTTGAACTAGCGCGACATTAGCAGTTTAGCGTACATACAGTTATAATAGTCCATCCAAAGGTTGTCTGTAAGAGATTGCCTAGTGCGATAAGACCGCCCATTGTACACTTGTATATTTGAACGTTTGTCCTGTATGTTTTTTTTGTGGTGTACAATAAAGTATATAATAATAATAATAATGACCGAAACCAGCCGTACCGGCTTGGCAGTGCAGGATCGAGCGTCGTATTGGTGGGGCCAGAGCACTCATCGGCAAACTAATTTGTTTCAGGGAGGGCAATAGCCGCCCAAGAGTGATGCGCTTTGTGAGACGGGCGTTTTCGGGGACTGATGTCAGCCCCCGGGACTATATATCCCATGTCACAGAGCGCATCGACTTCCTGAAACAAAAAGTGTATGCATGGGCAAACCGTATTCGTAGGTACAGGCGGAGAGTGGAGCGATACACCCAGAATCGCACATTCCAAAGTAATGAAAGGTGGGTTTATCGGGCTTGGGAGCGACCCAACCAAGGTGTGACTGATACGCACCTGCCGGATAATGACGCTATGTCTTCATTCTGGCGCAGCATCTGGTCGGTGCCTGTCAGTCACACCGAAGGTGAATGGACTCGGGAGGTCGAACGAGCGTGTGATCCAATACAAGAAATGGGGGCTATCACGATCAGCCCCCAAGATGTAGCCCGTGCAGTCCGTCCGTTGCCGAACTGGAAATCTCCAGGACCGGACGGACTGCACAACTTTTGGATCAAGTGGCTACAAAGGTCACACGCTCGTTTGGCATCTCAGTACCAGGCAGCCTTAGAGTCTGGTTCGCTACCCAAGTTCCTTACGACAGGTATAACCCACCTGCTCCACAAGTCTGGTAGCACCGCGGAACCCAAAAATTATAGACCAATTACATGTTTACCAACGGTCTATAAGGTTCTTACATCCATTTTGAGAGTAAAAATTAATAAACATGTTGACAATAACTCCATCATGTCGGTCTCTCAGAATGGATGTAGGAACGGGTCCCGTGGTACTAAGGAGCTACTCCTTATTGATATGGCCATTAGCCAACAGGTTCGGCGTTCCCGAAAGGATCTGTCGACATGTTGGATAGATTATAAGAAGGCCTATGACTCGGTGCCGCATACATGGCTCATGAGGGTGCTAGAATTGTATAAAATAGATACAACTCTACGCACCTTCCTGATGTCGTGTATGAGGCAATGGAGCACAGTCCTTCGCTATCCAGGATGTCGAAATATCCAGAGGAATAGCGAACCTGTAAGGATCGAGCGAGGTATATTCCAGGGCGATAGTTTGAGTCCACTTTGGTTTTGCCTAGCCTTGAATCCTCTAAGCATGATGCTGGAGAATTCAGGGCTAGGCTATCGGTTGAAGAGAGGTGGTCAGGTTATATCTCACCTCCTTTACATGGATGACTTGAAGCTTTTTGCCCCCAGCAATCTTCAGCTGATGGAGCTACTAAAGGTAACTGAAACTTTTAGTAGCGCCATCAGGATGGAGTTTGGTGTGGACAAATGTGCGGTCATGCATGTAAAGCGAGGGGAGATTGTGGAATCCGTAGGAATTCAACTTGCGGATTCCATAAACCTGAGATCCCTCTCTCCAAACGAAACTTATAAGTATTTGGGTATGTCGGAAGCGTTAGGTATCAGTACTATAGACATGAAGCAATCGTTGAGGGAACGCTTCTTTGGCCGCCTGAAGAAGGTATTCAATAGCCTTCTTTCGGGCGGAAACAAGGTGCGCGCCTTCAACGGTTGGGTCATGCCGGTGCTGATGTACTCTTTCGGCATACTCAAATGGACTCAAACGGAACTTGACGCCCTGGATAGGCGGGTCCGTACACTGCTGACTGCATATCGAATGCATCACCCACGATCGTCAGTCATGAGATTGTATATCCCGCGGAAGTGTGGAGGCCGAGGCTTTTTAAATGCCAAAAATCTCCACAACCGCGAGATATGCAATCTCAGAGAATATTTTCTAAACACCGACGTGGGTATTCATCGAGATGTAGTAGCAGTGGACAAGGGACTCACCCCGATCTCCTTGGCGAATGAGAACTGGCGCAAGCCTGTAGTGCTTGACACTAACGACCGCAAGGAGGTATGGCAGAGTAAGGAGCTTCACGGACGCTTTTTCCGGGCCCTACATGGGTCCGAAGTAGATCAATCAGCGTCCGTAGCCTGGCTGCGATTCGGTGACCTCTTTGGGGAAACCGAAGGTTTCGTCTGTGCAATTATGGACGAAGTTATCATGACGAATAACTACCGGAGATTTATTGTAAAGGATGGCACGGTTGACATCTGTCGGGCATGTCACCGTCCGGGTGAATCGATCCGCCACATTATCTCTGGTTGTTCTCGTCTAGCTAACGAAGAGTACTTGCATAGGCACAACCTTGTAGCCAGGATTATTCATCAGCAACTTGCTCTGAAATACACTCTTGTGGCGTCGGAGGTGCCGTACTACAGGTATGTGCCCGACCCAGTTCTCGAGAATGGCAATATCACATTGTACTGGGATCGGTCCATCATCACTGACAGAACTATTATCGCTAATAAGCCTGATATAGTGGTGGTGGACCGAATCGAGAGGCGTGCAATGATTGTTGACATAACTGTCCCGCATGACGGGAACCTCGTGAAAGCCGAGAAAGATAAGCAAATCAAGTATCTTGACTTGGCTCGCGAGGTTGTCGACATGTGGGATGTGGACTCAGCGATCATTGTACCGATAGTCGTGTCAGCCCATGGCTTAATAGCCACGAGCCTCGACCAACACCTTAGGAGGCTCTCGTTAGGCGGCTGGGTCAAGGGCCTGATCCAGAAAGCAGTACTGCTGGACACGGCTCGTATTGTTAGGAGGTTCCTCTCTCTGGAGCCCTGACCGCCGGTAGCTTGGACCCTGTTCCCGATACCGGTGGGCCTCTATTTTTTATATTTTTAAATGTTTTTCTTTTTTGTGTGTTTTGTAAAAATATTTAAAAATGTAATAAATAAGAAAAAAGTTAAATAAAAGAGATAATAATAATAGTTTTGGAGTGGGTAATTAGGAGTGGAGGAAGTATAGAGAAAACTTACTTGGTATAGCATCTTAAGTGACAAAATAGAACCGCGCTCGCTCGTTCAACTATTTTACTAGTGCCTTTGTGAGCTGTAGACCTCGTGGGTCTATCAATATTGATACAGTTTAAAAATGTCTCTTATAAAATTGCATATAATTAATAAAGCTGCTTACAAAATTTCACGAAAATAGTTTGAGAAAGGCGACCTGTAGAAGAGAACAGCCGGACATCCGCCAGACATTCGAGAGAATTTCTGAAACGGAGACGCTTCTTTCGCGTTTCGCGTCCGCTCGATTAATTATATTCATTTTTGACATAGTTACATAATATGCTTCCATGAGAATAAGTCATTCCATAATTTAAAATAGAATACTAATAGTAAGCTGCATCGAAACCAACAGTTCTCGATATTATCGCGCTAATATAGATCAAACAAAGAAACTAAAACAGGCATTACAGGTTTTCTAAAACTAACCATATATTTACAATATTGCAGTTGCTGGTGGCTTTACTTCAAGCATTCATGAATGTTTAATGTTAATGTTCGGAATCAGATTTTGTTATAACAAAGACAAGCCAATGAATGGGCGGTTTTACTAGCGGTTATAATTATAACAATACTTGTTTACTGTATCATTTAATAAGGATATTTCTAGAAGTACCAAAGTTCACAGGCTAAAACAAAGTCGTTTACAGAATAAAGAACAATTTGGTAAACAATTTGTTGATTGACAAACAGACTTCGTTACCTGGCCGATCAGTATGTGCCAACCAGGACAGCTCTATCATTTAACACGTTCAATTCCCGGAAGGTGCCGATTGTCGTGCTTGCTGGACAGGAATTGAGATGACGTACGAAAGGAGATATCTATAGGTCATACACTAATCACCCATTTCAGCCTTATTCCTCTCACTGTTGAGTATGATCCTCCCTAATGGGTCATGAATTCTAGTCATAGTCTCAACCACCAGAGATTGTTTGAATAGCATTCACCCATCCGTCTGTTTTTCTGCCTATGCTACTAACCTCTAGGCTTCTTTGGGTTACCATTCAGTGAGGACCCAGTCTTTGTACCAGTTTGATATATTCACCATCCAATTAATAAATTAAATACTTCAAAAATCTATGGCAGTTATTCTTCTTTTATTTTTTTCGTACGTTCAGCTTCAGCCGCATAAAGGGATTCAAGTGACACAGAAAAATGTTTTCAGTATTATTTCATTGTTATGCTGCAATTACAATAAAATAACTTGAATTCTTATCCTCTTTGACATTAAGGTAAACTTTTATTTGTAGATGCTAAAAAATCTCGAGATTATTTGTTTGAAAGCAGGTGGGTACCTGCAGTGCTAAACCCTTGATCCAAGGAATAAGGGTTTAGCACCGCAGGCGGGGTTATTCTTGTTTCGAATCCTTCGTCGAGCAAAAAGTGTAAGTGGGGTTTTCTATTAGGAGTTGTTCAGTAATTGGAAAACCACTTGGAGTTTTAAAGTTGGTTTGACGTCCCCGTGTTTCGGTAAACACGTAAAAAAAGTCGATCTCTCTCCTGTCTTGTCGGATAGCCGTCTCATCGTACTTTGAGAGTATGGAACAGAGTGTGCACCTGTGCTTGCACACACATTGTTTAGATAAACCATACAAGACTTATCACTATTATTACACGAGACGGCTAGCCAAGTAGGTACGCATCAGAGGCTCCCGATGCGTACCTACTTAGCTAGCCTTCGTTGAGATAGCATTTTTTTACATAGGTAAGCTCGACGTAGGCACTGTTAAGAGGACCCCGCAAAATACGGGAATTGCCTCTCGGACACAAGATTTGTAAACAACTAAACGAAAATTGCTAATCGCTTTCACGCACGTCATAGTCCACGAGTTTACAATAACAATACCCATGAAATTGCGTCAAATTGCATGAAAGCAGAACATCTACTGCTCTGTAAGTGCTTGGTTTGTTCTTGAGAAATGAACGCTAAAGGCCAAAAGGACAAAAAAAAACAGGAGGTTTGGTGTCCAAAAGTGCCACATTGCCAACATATTTGCAGGCAAAGATTGCTAAATTAGTTCTTTACATCGACATATCGCAGCACCGTGGCACTTTTTAGTACAGTATTTGGGTCAGTTTTGGTTTCCCATATATACTCGTACCAATACAACGCGAAGACTTTTTTGAAAAATTATAATGACTATTATGATAGGTATACGGAGAGCAGTGGTGGCCCAGTGGTATTGGCCGTGACATGCAAGTTGTAGGTCGTGGGTTCGAACCCAGGCAGGCGCTTTACTTTGTGTAAATTATTTCATCACCACTGCACTCGGTGAAGAAAAACATTGTGAGGAAACCGGCATGTCCTAGAACCAAAAATTCGAAGACATGTGACATCCACCAACCCGCACTGGGCCAGCGTGGTGGATTACGCACCATCCCCTCTTACAGTGAGGAGGCCTGTTTCCCAGCAGTGGGAACATTAATAGGCTGATAATGATGGTGATAGGTATATCCAAATACGGAATTTATTAGATTTATGATCGATAAACGGTGAAGGAAAACATCGTGAGGAAACCTGAGGGCCTAGATAAGTGACATCGAAAGCGATAGCGATTGGAAATTATGTCAAAAACATATGGGAAAGTCAAACGCTATCGAAATGTCACGTGATCAATCCCTTATATTTAGGCATTTCGATCAGCGCTATCGCTGATAGAGTGGTGCTTTTTCTAGAGCCTCTGGTAATTAATGCTCGTGCCTTCTCTGTATGAGAACTGAGAAGAGGCCTTTGCCCTGCAGTGGGACTGTAACAAGCTAATATTATATGCACCGTAAAAGAAGTTACTCAATATATATTTTATGAACCAAGTCATTTTAGGGCATTATTCATAATGCCCAGACAATGTGAAAATAAATAATAGGCAAAAAAAAAAAAAAAAATTGACTGGGTTTTCTGAATAATGGCCATTACATATTGGGCCGGGTAATGGAAGTAGATGTGTTTAAAAAAATATGTAAATGTTGACATTTATATTAAATATAGAATAGTAAAAGTACGATTACTTTGTCGCATAAAACAACAAAGTCGATGGAGCCCAGCTGCGCGGGGCTCCTATTTCTGTCTGCAGAGTCTAAAGTAACCTTAAATGAAAGAGATGACGGGAACTGAATACGTTCGCTTTGCTCGCTCAATTCAGCTCCCGTCATCCCCTTTGAACCAAACCTATCCGTGTCGGGGTGCCCTAAGCTCCCGACACGGATAGGTTTGCTAAGAGCTAAGAGTAATTCATTGACCATAATTATCGAATTGCCCAACCGTTACGTAGCAATATACACAATATACAATATACATTGCCCGATTTGACGTGACTTTATTCATAATGCTCGGGCATTATACATTGTGCACTGATTAATCAGTGGGTACATGACATATTTATTTATTTATTTTAGTATATGGAAGATTTACAGCTAGTAAATACAAACATAAAAGGAAACCATAGTCAACAGAAAGCCAATTACAAATCCTCACGTATATACACCAGCTAGAGAAATTATTCCTCGTAGAGACACTTTTAGAAAACATTCACTACTTGTGTTCCTGTCAGATACATGTTTTAAAAACCTGAACGGTTATTACATAGTTATTATAGTTGTGCACTAAATAATTAGAATTATGTTGATGATGAATTATGAATTGATTTGCTCGTGGCTTAGTAATAACAGCCGCATGGGTCGATAGATCATGTTAAGCTGCGCTTGTCGCCGTTGGTCCGTGGTACCATCTGTACATACCGAGACCTCCGTGCTTCGGAAACCACGAGCCGTTGGTCCCGGCTGTCATTCGTGGATCTTTGACAATCGTTACGGGTCGTCAGAAGTCCGAAAGTCTCACATCCGAGGGGTATCATCATATTACCCAGTGCCTGGGTTGTGGAGGTCAGATAGGAAGTCGCTCCATGTAAAATATTTAGCTTCTTATGGTTAGACTAGGAAACTCCAATATAGTTGGGAAAAAGCTAGATAAATGATGATGATGAATTGAAAGCATATTCAATCTTATGTCTATTACCGTGCGTTCGTTTCGTTATTCATGATAGAGTTGGCGTAATAAATGCCGCTTAGGATGTTTTCCCTAGAATCGATGTAAGAGGCTGTTTATTTCATTACTCCCAAGCATCATGGCAAAAGTTTGGCATTAAATCTAAAAGCACAAAAACGTAGTAGCTTTATATGCTTAAATTCCTTATTTACCATTAAATTATTTACCCGAAGCAATAATGACTATCAAAAATATTTCGATCAATTACGAGCGGTTTACTTTGTTTTACGACTACTTTGTAAAACAACGGTTGAAGCCAAATATAATGCTGACCATATTATGGGTTTTATGGCCAAAGATAACGCACGACAAACTCAGTCGAAGGCTGGGCATAACCGCTTGAATAAGAAAGTTGCAGTTAAACATCCAAACTTATTTTTAATGATTCAAATCTTGAAAAGAAAATATGTGTTGAGAGTTTCGGATGATTCAAGCACTGCACTCCACAGGTACATATTAAACGTCACATAGGAATATAGCGTGATATGATATCGATTTACGAATCAATAAAATTGTAAATGACGTCATTGATGAAAAAATCGACATAGACCAGTGCCTTAGGCGTCTCTCATTCATCCGTATAAAAACAAGAGTTTAAGTTTTAAGAGATTTTTGTTAATTTGTTTAAGGTAAGCTTAATTTTCTTTGTATTTTTTAGATAAGAAGTAGCTATTATTCTTATGTCTAGCATGTGTCCCATTGGTAGGTAACGTTATATTTCTTCATTGAACATAAGCAATTAGTTACCTTTTTTTTTGTTACTAAATTTACTCTAACTCTTTTCTGCATTGCTGTACTAAACGAAAGTGAATCTATTTGGAACAGAAGAGAGATTTTTTCGAAATTGTGTTTTCGAGGAACGTGTATCTACGAGGCATAATTCCAATTGAGAACTAATGCTACAATCATAAGAAATCAACAGTTTTCTGTTAATTAATAAGTTACACATTTGCAATATTTTGCGTAGGAATAAAGCGATAAAAATTGTTTTAAACTTTATTTCTGATACAAATATACTTCAATACCGTACCGTACTTCTGTACCGATACTGTCACCGTAATATTACACTTAAAATAAAGTCTGAAGTTCATTTAACGTGGTTACTTCATTACCGCAGTACTATGATTTACGATTACAACCTTTTTATATATCACGATTCTGGACCGCACTTTCACTGCAATTTTTTTAACGTGTGTACACGACTTCTCCCGGCTGCGTCCCTTTACGCTGACCACGAAGTATGCTCGCATATCTTCTTAAGACCAGGTCGTTCACATGTCTCTCAACCAATTTTTCGTGACTTCTGCGGTACATTTTATACACCAAAAAATGCCTCCAATACTTAGAAACAGTGCGATAACTAGTAGTATTATGTTGGTGGTACTTGCATGATACAGCAATTGTTCCGTTTTAGAAGAATTTTGGCCATCACCGGCTGCAACTTGAGCGATCACTACTTCTTCCTTCGAATTACTCTGAATTCGAAGGAAGAAGTAGTGATCGCTGAACTGATCTGATCTCAAAATTTTGCCCGCACGAACACGACAGTTCACAGTGTTGTCCCTTAAAATTCTTCATCTTGTACGTATATCGTTAGTTTATTATTCACTTGCCACATAGAGTCATGGTATCAAATGCACACGCGCGAGGCTGCCCATCCTGGCAGGGTCGCCATATAATGTTGGGATTGGAATAGATTAAAACATAAGCTTGTACGAAATGATACTAACTTTTATTACGGATAAACATCGATTATATATTGGTTACATTGGTCACATGACTTAGCTATAATAGGTACATGCTTATACACTACAAAAAACCTATATATACATTTTTCTAAAATTTATCAATTTATGATTTTCGTATAAGTATGTCAAATTTATTATTAATATTTATTTAATAATTAACAAATGACAAAAAGTTTTTGATTTCATTAGCTATCACATTTATTTATTTTTTGTATAGTTATATTTATAACCATCGGTAAGTAAAGTACCAGCGTGATCTTTCGCATAGGCCTCGCAATAAGTGGGTGTCTCTTAATAAATGAAAATTAATTGGAGGTACAGCTACTGATTGTTTCAAAAAAATATAATGTTTAATGAGATAACATTTTTAAATCTAACCAACGTAATCTTCAAAAATGGTAAAAAAATCGGGACTCATTGTAGTGGTTGTTGGCGCACATTTTTCTTTCAATCTGAACATATTACCAGGACAAGGCATATTTTTAGAAGACGCAATAGTCCCTTGTCCGTTGACTTCAGTACTCATGTGTGACGTAAGCACTACGTCAATCAGGTATAGCAACACCTCTGCAGGCGTAGCACCCTCCAGTACTGTGGGGACTGGCTCACTTGTGCTGGCGAGCTCGGCCGCAGCAGTGGCGACTGCGATCAGCAATATTACTGCTCTCATCGTAGTGGCTCTGGGCAGACTGTCTGGAAACTAAATATAGATATCACATCGATGTGATCAAATCACACTAGTTTTTTCTCATAGATGTGCCTTAAAAATGATTGGTTGGCAATTACGTAACACAAGTAAAAAAACAATGCCTTTCAATGGTAGCAGTATATATAATGTAGCCGTCGAAAGCCGAAAAATAAAACCTTGTCTCTGTAGCCTCTTGTCAAATGAAGAGTATAGAACGTAAATGTTCGAGGCGTTTAGGGTTTAATCATCAATGGGATCTGAGTACCCTCTTAGTTTTTCGCGACCTTACCCGGAAATTAGGTGGGTGTTTATGAGGAGGAATGGTAGCGGTACCGAGTGCAAAAAACGAACAAGAAAGAGGGTAGACCGTTTTGTCTCCTCATAAACACCCACCCGCAATGACTTCAGTTTATCCGTGATCATGGTGCTTGCAACAGCACCGAAATATCGGAAACTCGCTACAAACAGTAAACATGGTAAATATCCCGCTTATAATGTTAATGTTAGTGTTAGTGACCATGACAGTTTAAAAACTTATATTATATACCAGTTGTTGCACACAATAACAGTACCTAACCATAAGTTCTATCCTACTTGCAGCTGCATACGAGTATGTCTCTAATATTATAAATGAGATAGTCAATATGTTTGGATGTCCGCTAACAAATCTCGTCTAAACGGATCTGGGCGAAATTTGGATAACGGCTACATCATGACCACAAAGCATACTTTTTACCCCGATAGTAAGTTTCCTTAAGGGCCTACATACGCTTTAGTGCCGTAAAACGGTAACTTTCTAAAGCATACTCCTTAGAAACGGCTAGGTTAAAAGGTTTGAAAAAAATATATATTTTTTATTGATTCATGTACATAATTTAGAACACAAGGTTTTTTCGTGTAACTAATAGTTATGCTTTAAAAAAATAATTAACAAGACGATATTTTTCGCAACTTTTGGAAATTCCTCCAAAACGACTTGGATGATAAAAAATATTTTTATACAGAAAAATTGATGGCTGGCATTACTTCATACCTAACATAGCATATGTAAATCAAATAATATTTTGCAAACAAAACTGTTCAAAAGGAGGTTCAATTTTGATATTTTGGCACCGAGCGGACGCACGGCCAGTAAGCTAGTGGGGCGTAATATATCACCTTAAGTTAAAAGAGTTTTTACACGAGTAAAGCCGAAAGCAGAAGCTAGTCCATTGTATACTAATATTATAAATGTGAAAGTAACTCTGTTTGTCTGTCTGTTACATTTACAAGCTTAAACAGCTGAACCGATTGAGATTAAATTTAGTATGTGTTTGAGACTCTAAGAAGGAGATAATGATAGTTGTTATCCCGGTAGTGTGTGATAAAACACTTTTTACAAGGGCGAAGCTGCGGGCAGAAGCTAGGTACTATAAATAAAAACCTAATCAAATAGAGAGGATAATGATAACCGCCAATTTAATAACTTAAAAACAGACATTATTAATATTTGCATATTATTTGAGTTGCTGCAAAAGTTCAACTACCGGTAAATCCCAGGATTTACCAAGTCTTGATAGTGAAATGGATCTTCTTGAAGCGGTACTCCATCGATTTTGTAAAAGAACTGATTTTTTTGGGTTAGATTCGAAACATTTCGACAACACGCTTATTATTCCCAAAAATATCATTTTACTTGCCAACATTAGTAAAATTTACATACCAATTTCTAGAATAAAAATTGTTACAAAATTATAAGTATTAATAAAATATTGCTTATCTACTATTCAGTTAATTTATAAGCAGGCACTTGAGTTCCGGCTTATAAATTATTACATTTACAATTTGACAAAAAGTCAAATTCGATTAACTGTTGAGAATTCATTCAACAAATCACAGTTACAACAATACCGGTCAAATTAGTTTTACGATATTTTTTTTTGGGGAGACCGGTAGTCTTAATACGTAAGAAATAGCAATCAGCGTGCGATCAAAAGCTTTATGTCATAAAAGTCTGAATTATATAATATTAATGTAGATATGGTAGGTCCTACACAACGGATTCCTAATCTCTCGCTGTTTGTCAAATGCACTTATATCTAAAAAACCGCCAAGAACTCTAAAACTTATCTATTGAAGAGCAATTATTGCGCAAAAATAGCTATTGTTTTGCTCTTGCAAGATACGTGAAAGCCTTCCGGTGATAAAATGTGCCAGTCGTTTATTTTTAAGTTCAAAAATCATCTTATTACCATGTCGGTAAATCCTAAGAATTACTAGTACCTAAAACCTTTCATTGCCCAATGTTCGGGATTTTGCAGTAACATCATAACATTTTAATTAAGTATTTGAAAAATACATAAAATTCCCTAAACAAATATCCTTATTTATTCTACATATTGTCACAATAAGTGTTATGATCCAAATTCGTTCCTGATGTTATTAAAAAGTAAGTAGTTCGTTTTTTTTACTAATTTTACTAATAGCCATTGACAGTGGCTTGCCGTGTGAATGCGAAATTAGCATGTTAACTGTCGAAATTCAGAATGACACTCAATTTCTGTAAACAAGCTGTCAAACCGCCTTTTTTATTCCTCAGTTAAAAGTTATCAGACTATTGTAAAATCGGCCCAAAGTACATTAAGTTTTTTAATGAGTTTATAAAACTTAACAGATTAAATACCTGGTAAAAATAATGTGCTGAATAATAGGTTAAACACCTAATAAAATAACGTGTTATTATTGTATAAATATTATTAGAGATCTGCTTATTGTAAGCACCTTCACTCATATTATCTTCATAATTGCGTACCAACGTGCCAATATAATCCTCAATGGCTTTGACTTTGACTTTCACTAAATCTTTTTCTCAATTAGCATGTCTCTAATTTACCTATTTATTTTTGTTTCTTATATTATCATTTTTGGACATTTAGTTGTCACTTAATTGAGATCACTAGAATTTACGGGAATCCAATTGAATTGCTGGTGGGGAGTGAGCCGACTTGGCAATCTATGATATTAAAAATATAATATTTTATTTTCCAGCTCATCTGTTCAGAACCGCTGGGATTAGAGCAGTAATATTGCTGATCGCACTCGCCACTGCTGCGGCTGAGCTCTCCAGCACGAGTGAGCCAATCCCCACGATACTGGAGGAAGCTACTCCTGCAGACGTGTTGCTGTACCTCATTGACGTAGTGCTTACGTCACACTTCAGTACTGATGTGAATGGACAAGGGGATCTTCTTTCTCTTAAATATGTACCTTGTCCTGGTAATATGCCCAGAGATTTAAATAACAAATGTGTATCAACAACCACCACAAATAAATACAAAATCAAGATTTGAGTTATGAATTATGAATCAAGACGATTATTAAGATTTAAAAATCTTATCTTATTAAATTTAGGTTATAATATGCAATAAATTGTTCAACAAAATTGTCTTTCTTTATTCGAAGGTTATGTATTCTGCTTACTTCCTTTGAAATTATTAATTAAGTAGAAACATGGTGGTTATTAACTTAATTATAGCAATATTTTTAAGTAACCTCTATTATTTACAAATGCCTACCTACATTGGACACCATATAATACAAGTACACAACAAAACAAGGATGACCAAATAACATTTCACAACAACTGACCAACATTGTAAAACTAAAGCCTAAGATTCAAATTGCTTTTTCAGTCATTTTTGTTCAAACAGCTGTTCAAACTTTTAATTAGAAAATTACCCTTTTTTCTTCCGTAAATAAGTCATAAGAGAATAGCGATTCAGACGATTTGGAGTGACTGCTTACCGGACGGTGTGACGTTGGGAGGCCACCCGTGAGCTGCCAGAGGTCTACATCTCTTAACACGAATGTTGAGCGTGGGATTCCCAGGTCCGTCAAAAAGTGTCAAAACTTTTCTATTAGGAATTTCTCTGACACAGTCCGAATTTGAAAATTGGTGGTGCGTCACCCCGATTCATCAAAAACCACGCGGCCATTGCTCAATTACCTAACTAAATTACTTAGAAGTAAAATAATTATTCAGTAATTAAAAAAATAACATAACTAAAATAAAGGAACCCAAATAAATTATGCCACAGTTTTGCCTTAACAATAAGGAAACTATTGAAAATCAATAATATTCCTCTCAAATAAATCTAATATTCTGTAAATATCACATTTTATTTGGAGTTTCCTTAATCAAAATGATCATAACACCAGAAGGTCAATTTCCGTGTAGCACCATCTATACTGCCTTTTAACACAAACTACATAAACGCAAGCCAATGCAATATTAATGTAGAATTCACCACAGATAGACACGTAAAATCATATCACCAAGCGTACAAAAAATTGCAGTTATACAGGATTCAGGTTTCAATTTCAACGGAGTTAAGCTCCTTTCAAATGAATCCCAGGGATTTCCTACGGATACCGTCCGACAATTGACCTTAAGAAAGCCTAGGAAGACTTTATACTATTACTATTTTAGTACAAAAAATATTACTAGAGAGAGAAACTGATTGTTATCGTAATCTTATTTTAAATCAGTAATAATATTGGTTTATTAAAAGACTAATTGAGCGTCTCATTCTTTAAACGGCTTTCTGCAACAAAATCAAATAGTGCCTATATTATAGACATAGTACCCAGTAGCTGGGTAGTGGTGGTCAGAAATGCAGTGGCTTTAAATTAAATACTGATATTCAGCTGCATTCACTCAAAAACCAGTCTTCCAGCATTATAAAATATATAAAAACTAACTATACACCGGATACTAATTGCAAACGGAACTATAGAAAAGGTAACAAATCTTTTTACCCATTTAAAATCAACAATGAATCGTATCGAACGAATGAAAACGTTCAGGTGTTCTATAAATACAAAGATGGCGGACGGGAACGCGCCTCCGCCGGTAAAAAGCTAATAACAAAAACTTAAATTTCAGTATTGAAATATTGAGAGCTGGAGCGTCTAGGAAATCCGTACCATGGTTCTTGTAATATGGCTGCTGCTATATGAGTTTTTTATTTTAGTATGCAGCTTATGTGACTTTTATTTCACCTCCTCATAGCTGTACTATTCAAATCGGAATGTCTTGTTGTACAATAAAGAATAATGTAAAGTTTGTATTCACTTGCATAGTACTGAACTTAACTTGTATTAATACAACACAGATGATAGAGTGATAAGTGACTGCATGGTTATTCGAGTGGTTACAAGCGCTACTGCTGAGCATGAGGTCTTGTGTTTGATTCCTGGCACAGGCAAAGTGTATTTAGGTTTTCTCGTCCTTAATTTTGCAGTAGCAGCCTGGAGTGTGGATATAACAACACGTAGGGTGCTTATACTGGATTTATGAAATTGATAGCAATAGGTTCACTCTTTGTTACATGGGAATCGAGCATAACTGGCGAAATGCCGAAGCGTATGACTCTGCCTAACCCTTCGAGGAAAACTGTGTTGTACCACTTCATCTTGGCAAAGTTCTGCCGTAGGCTTTCGTTGAAGCGTAATTTTATGTAACTGAGATATCATAACTGCACAATCAAGACTCATAGCTATCCAACAATCTGTCAAAGCACACATTTCAATCTGACATCTTAAATCCAACAAAACAAATTAACAGACACGAAATATCTCAAAAGAATATACGCAACGATGCAAAACACGATTTAGTATGGTTTACATCGCGAACAAATCCAACATGTTGGGGAAATGCATCTCTTTGTGAAGAGGTAGCATCTGAGATTGATGGTCATAGCCGGCGCGAGAATGAAGAAGATGTGAGGTAATGGAAGCGTGGTAATTAATGAGACGAGATGTGCTGATATTGTGTTTTGAAATTAAGATATGAGATAGAATTAGAAAAAAAAGTAAAGACATATCTACCAATTTCGAAAAAGAACAATAATTGACAACTAGTATTGGCTTTTTGAAGGTTACTTGGAGCATCACTACAATGAACGGCAACGATTCAATTTGCGAACTTAATTGTTTTTATAAGTAAATCACCGTGGGTCCAATAATGATATATTGTTGGACCCACGGTGATTTGAATGATGAACTGATGTTTAGAGATTATTAATAAGTAGAAGGTAGCTTAATATCCCTTGGAACTTTTGCTATACCAAACAAAAATACTATCCCTAACTAGTATTTTGGCACACCGAACACAACAGAATATGACACGATGTCTCATTGAAAATGCAAAAAGATGAATAGTTTGTGTAACTTCTGAATATTTTTGGCAAACTGAATGTTTGCGTAAATGATATGAGACTTCTTGAGAACGGATATCAGCATGAAAAATTTCCGTTTGTGAAATACATCTGACTGGTATTTTTCTAAATACGTTGGGGTCGGCTTCCTGTCCTAACTGGATGCAGCTATTTTAAATGGAATTACAATCTATATGCCTCCAGTTAATTGGTTATACCCTTGACGAGACTGCTTTCAGACTGTGAATCGTTACAAGATTTGATGTTTGAAGCACGAAGGGGTCTCGTTATGTAATGGATTGTCGCCCATTCACATAAAGATTTCTTGAAGCGTTTTTTGATAATGTCACGATGCCTCCACACCATACCAGCCTGTAACTTTTACTCAGCAAACGTAGTGATACAGCATTACAACTACAATTTTCCTTCTTTTTTTTTCTGTATTACCTAATACCGTATTTCCCCTCTCACAGAGAGGAGGCCTGTGTCCCAGCAGTAGGAACATTAATAGGCTGATGATGTGATGATGTGATGTATTTCCAGTCCTATTGTGAGTCGTTGAACTCGCATCAACATATGGAACCTGGAGCTCAGAGCCTCTATGTAGCTTATTTTATTTTATTTATTTTATTTTTTTTATTATTTAATTTTTTTTATTTATTTTATTTATTTTATTTATTTTATTTATTTTATTTATTTTATTTATTTTATTTATTTTATTTATTTTATTTATTTTATTTATTTTATTTATTTTATTTATTTTATTTATTTTATTTATTTTATTTATTTTATTTATTTTATTTATTTTATTTATTTTATTTTATTAAAATCAAAATCAAAATCAAAATCAAAATCATTTTTTTTATTTCACATAGGCCTACATGGGCACTTATAAAACGTCGACAAAATGAGCACGGTTCGGGTTGGTCGTTTCCTATGGAGAAGAACCGGCAAGAAACTCCATGGTTACTCTTTTAAAAATGGTTTGGTTTTACAATATTTACATGTTACAGCTATGTACTTAGATATGGGGGGACAACGTAGGCCCGAATTATGACAATAAGTCGTAAGAAACTAAAAAAAAAGAAAAAGATTATATAAAAAAGTTAACAAATGTTAACTAGCATCTAGAAGGCCTACAATGTTCACACATTCACAAAACAATCGGTAAAAGAATCTATACAAAGGTAAAAAATAATAAAAATAAATATAACAAGACTAAATTTAACATGTTGCACAAATTTTGTTATCAGTGCTGTAACTATTCTTAGCAAAGGGCTTTAAAGATGATTGAAAACCATTTTAAAAAGTCTAATTAAAAGAAGGAAAGAAAAAATGAGATTGAGAATAGTTAGAGACATCCACATATTTGTGCCGTTTACAAGTTACCAGGGAAGCTGCATGCGCAGAAGGAGCTAAGGCCAAATGTTTTTATCTTCAACGTATTCCTTGATTTTATAATATGCTTTTTTAACAAGGATACGTTTGATGTAGTTTTTGAACCTTCCATCGGTCAGTTCTATAACTGACTTTGGCAACTTGTTATAAAAGCGTATACTGTTTATAAGAAAAGACTTGCTAGTTTTCGTTAATCTGAATTTGGGTATTACAATTTCGTGCTTACTGCGTGTATTTAAATTATGGAAGTCGCTTCTAGTTTTGAAAAGCCCCCGATTTTTACGGACATACAAAATACATTCCAAAATATAAAGTGAAGGTAGAGTCAGTATATCGATCTCTTTAAATTTTTCTCTGAGGGACTCGCGAGGACCCATTTTATAGATTGCGCGGATTGCCCTCTTTTGTAGGATGAAAATTGAGTCAACGTCTGCTGCTGATCCCCACAGCAGAATGCCATAAGACATAATACTGTGGAAATAAGCATAGTATACTAACCTCGCTGTAGCTACATCGGTTAGCTGCCTTATTTTCCTTACTGCATATGCAGCCGAACTTAACCTACCCGAAAGAGTTCTAATGTGCGCGCCCCACTGCAAATTTGAATCGATAGTAATCCCTAAGAATACAGTTTCCGTTATAACTTCAAGATTTTTGCCGTCAAGATTTAAGTTTAGGTCATGTTG
The DNA here is from genome assembly GCA_964057195.1 of Orthosia cruda. NCBI lineage: Eukaryota > Metazoa > Arthropoda > Insecta > Lepidoptera > Noctuidae > Orthosia > Orthosia cruda. Next base: position 13,349,458 of record OZ059839.1, on the reverse strand, counting down.
TGGTACATTTGGTAAAGAGAACTTTAGACATTTTGTTTTTTTCGCATTCAGTAAAAGATTGTTAGCTGCGAACCATTTTGAGAGAACAATTAGACTTTCGTTGACATTTATGACATCCGTATCTTGCCTATCTATTTTAAAAATTAGCGAAGTATCATCAGCAAATAGAATTATATCCGAAAATTTGGCCATCATACTATTACTTTTAAGAAGGCTTACAGTCTAATTACAAATAATAATAGGTAACTATAATACATTTTCAAGTTGCTAATAACAAGCCTCCACAGATATGTAACTTAACGATTAATTCAGGCTATTATGTTGCTACATATTAATCAAAGAACCACTAGCCGGTGCATTATTCACAAAAAAATGATTTGGCTAAGAGCGTCCTTGCTGTGCTTATTTTAGTGCAAAATAAGTCAATATCATGCTCAGAAGATACATCATTGAAGCTTCTAGCGCTTCTTATAAGAAAAGCATTACGCCTATAATTAGTACTGGTAGAAGACACATCTAGAAGCGGCCGTTTACGTAATCCAATAGTGTTAGTGCGAAATGCTTACTTTGTTAGTAGCTCAGGGCAGTCAATTGAGCCATTCGCTATGTTAATCAAAAAACATACATCATTAATGAGCCGCCTACGATCTAATGGCAGAAAATGGTACCTCTTACAACGGTGACTGTAATCTATAGATACTTGGTGCGCCCTATAATCGAGATATCTCAGAAACTTTTTCTGGATGCCCTCAATGCGTGACTTATGGATCCCGTATTGAGGGTTCCAAACTTGCGATGCGTACTCCAAGTGGCTACGCACGAACGAACAGTATAAAACTTTGATAGGCTTCAGAGAACGGAAACAGGCTGAGGCCCTGATTACAAATCCTAGTGCCCGTGAAGCCTTGCCCACAATACCGTCAATGTGTTGGTCAAACAGTAATTTGCTATCTTGTATGATACCTAAATCCCTTATGCTGTTAACTTTGCCCAAGGTAAGTCGGTTGAGACTATAGACCGAATTTACTATAGATTTCTGGTGCGTGAAGGTCATTTGTAAACATTTGGAGACATTCAATTGGAGCAAATTATGTTTACAATATTCTACAAATCTATTCAGATCCTCTTGTAACTGGTGAGTATCTGAGATATCACGTATAATCTTGTGAACCTTCATGTCATCAGCATATAGCAACACGTAAGAGTGCTTGAAGCAGTTTACAACATCAGCAATAAACAGAGTGAAAAGCAAGGTCCCAAAACTGAACCCTGTGGCACACCCGAGGGGACCGATGTCCAACCCGAAGTGTAACCTTGGAGAACCACAGCCTGACTCCGATTCTCAATATAAGACGAAAACCATCTCATAAAGGTCTCCGCGTATACCGGCTTTGAGCAACTTCTCCAGCAGTAGACGATGGTCGATACGGTCGAAGCACTTGCTGTAGTCGGTATAAATGACATCCACCTGCGCACGTTGATCCATACCACCCGATATAAACTCGTGCGACAACACCAAGTTAGTCGTAGTGGATCTTTTTTTGAGGAAGCCATGTTGTTCGCCCCCGAAGTTACTTTCCATAGCCGCATAAACATCGTTATACACTATACGCTCAAGGATCTTTGAAAATAAACACAACTTAGATATCGGGCGATAGTTCGTAACATCAGATTTGTTTCCTTTCTTGTGAACAGGGGTGATGAATGCTGATTTCCAAATTTTAGGTACTATACCCTCGGAAATAGATCGATTGAATAGGATACACAATGGGACTACCAAACTAGCAGCACATTGTACTATAAACTCTGGGGGTATGAGATCCGGGCCACCTGATTTAGAATGGTCCAAGGACTTAAGCAATTTCAGTACTCTAGAATGAGATATTTCTAACGTACTGATAAATGCAACACTATCATCACCACTAACACCACTATAAGTCTGCGAAGATGTACCAGGGACGTGCACAGGTTCTTGGAAAGTGGAGTGAAAGTACGCCGCAAATAAATTGCTGATATCCTCACCACTACTCGCTGTGACGTCACCATACTGCATGAACTTAGGAATTGCATTAGAAATTCTCTTACTTTTCATATATGACCAGAAAGATTTTGGATTTTTGATTATCGATGATTCTATTTTATCCATGTATGCATCATAGCATGTCTTTTCCAAGTTAATGGCCCTGCTCCGTAATAGGGAAAAAGAATGAAAATCAGAGATATTACCATACGTTTTTATATTTACGATGATACTTATATTTTCCTCTTAATACCTTTATTAGAGCAGAACTATACCATAAAGGATACGAAGATTTTTTAACACATTTAAGAGGGATGTACTTGTCCCTAAGTTCATATAATATACTGTAAAAGATTTCAACAGCACTTTCCAATGACTCCGAATTTAAAAGGCCAGTCCAGTTTATACTGTCCAATTCAGATCTAATGGCCACATAGTCACCCTTAGAAAACATGTACCGACGTGTTGCGTTGTCCGCCAATTTATGAATTTCAACAAAATCAGCTCGAATTGATATCGGTTTGTGATGCAAATCAACTGGCAGAGCCAATGGATCATGACATTCACTGACACTCAAAGAGTCATTAGAAAAAACTAGGTCCAAAACCCTTCCGTTGATATTCCTCTCACCGTTATACTGAGACAAGTTAGAAGTAAGAATGGCATCAAAAAAATCGCTTAAGTGCTGACACGTAACATTTTGCTGAATCAATTCATTGCTACCATCGTCGGTACTCACTATCCAGTCTACACTATTTCCGAAGTTAAAATCACCTAATATTATAAATTTGTCCAACGGGTGTGTTAAAATTAAGTTTGTCATGTTATCAGTGAAGTTATTTAATTGTATGTTATATGAATTGCCAAGATTCTGCTTACAAAGATAAAGGGCGCAAATGTGCAATCTATAAGAAGTAGCAGGCCGAGACCTCCTGAGAGTAAGGGACACCCAAATGTCCTCAGCAGAACTACACCAATCACGCCTCTCGACTACAGCAAGCTCGCTTCTCACCGCTATTAAAACACCCCCACCCCGCTGTTGAGCAGTACGGGAGTAATCACGATCTCGTCTTATCACCATGTACCGACCATCAAACATCTCACTGCTGAATATATCATCTACCAGCCACGTCTCGGTAAAAACAATAACATCATATGAACTAAGTAGTATTTTACGGAAGATACTGTTCGTTTTCGTACGCAGGCCACGCACGTTCTGATAATATATGCTAAGAGTGAATATTTTTAAATCTAACTATAATAAAATATACAACAAAAACAGAGACGTTGCATAGTAAAGGCGCACAAGATTGTCTTTCTATAAGAAGTAAGTAAACTACGAGGGTAGAAGCTAATAACTCGCGATAAATTAATAGGCACTGTAATGCACAGTGTCCGAAAAATAACACTTTTAAGTAATATACGACCATCGACTTATGAATAGAAACAAAAGGTGACGAGCAAAAACAAGATAAGAAACGCTCGGGACAGATTGCATTAACGAACACGATGCCGCATTCAAAATTGAGCCATAACGGAGTACACAAAAGATCATAATTATATTGGAACAACTTATATGAGCAAAAATAATATTTAAAAGACTTACTTTCTAGCACCGTGCAATGACACAATGCCAATAGGAAAACACCAATAGCACAATGCATTATGTGGTTCTCAAACTTTACATGTAAGTAAATAGATTTTAAGTATTTTATAAAGTTTCCTAGATTAGTTACACAATTTTCGCGAGATCCTTTACCGATTTGACAAAAATTACCGGAAAAGTGTCCATTTTCCTCGTGTGGATTTTTGAATGTTTGACCCACACGTATTGAAAATTCATTTCCGCCGCCAGTTTTTTGGTTTTTGACAACAGTAACTTATTTTTTGTTGTAAGATGGTCATTAATAAATACTCTCTGATTCCCCGCTAGACCAAATTGGCTTGCCGCTATCGGTGAAGTCTTGAGAGCATATCTTGCAGCAGCAACAAAACTTCACGTAGCGACTACAGAAACAAACTATTATTGGTTTAGTACGATCTTTTTCCCTCGCAGGCACCCTGGTAACAAAGTTGACTTGTGTCTTGGTAACGGGATAATTTATTTTGGCTCCAATCTTGGTAATAATTTCGAATAGGTTTTCATTATTCACCTGTGGCAAGCCTTTTATTTCCACGTTATTCAAACGCGACCATTGATCCTTAATGTCAGATTCTTCTTCCAACTTTTCTAATCGATCCTGAAGAAGATTCACTTGCTCCTTAACTGCCTCCATCACATCCATACGCTGTTCCATTGCGCAGATTTTGTGTCTGAACTCATTAACCGTCTCCTCAAACTGCTGGTGTAAGGACGATTTTAGTTCAGCGAACTCACTTCTAAGTGCTAAGATCTCCTCTTTTAAACCATCCAAAGGAGCAAGTTTTGCAGCCAACGCTCGTATCTCTTGCAAGACTGCAGATCCTGTGTCCAGTCTTAGCAATTCCGGTTCCAATATCATAGGTGATCCAGGTGCGCTAGTCGGATTGATAGTAACTGCAACCGCTTCAGGTGGACGAACAACTCCAGTCTGCTTACATTTCATGCATCGCCAAGTGAGTTTTCTATCGCCAAGCTTTCGGTAACCGGCCTCTGTACATTGAAAATGCAACTAACGACCACATACCGTGCAAGGCATTCCATCCGACATAGATTCGTCACAGGCTCCACACATTTTCTCCATTTCGTACCGGTTGGTATATAAATAATTTTTTCAAAACAATAAACAGCAACAACCTCAAACTTCGAGAAACACTGTTCAAGCTTTATAAATCGTTAGTAGGTTCAACTTAAACACGACCGTAAACAACAGGGCCTACGACCGTACTGACAACTCTTTCTGCTTACAACTCTTCATTGTGAAGCCGATGACGCTTGAACTTAAAGATAGTACAATAACTCCTGTGCATAAAAAAGGGCATAAAAGTGAAGTAGTTAACTATAGGCCAATTTCTAAACTGTGCATATTAGCAAAGATTTTTGAGAGGGTGGTCTATGACCAAGTGTATGCTGCGCTCAGTAAGTCTTTTAGTCCCTCACAGCATGGGTTCCTCAAAGGCCGTTCAACTGTTTCTAACTTGACTCTGCTTAATGACTTCCTAACGGAAAGGATGGATGATGGGGCACAGGTGGATGTCGTCTACACGGACTATAGCAAAGCTTTTGATAGAATCGATCACAACATCCTCAAAACGAAGCTTTTTAACAACGGTATTAGAGGCGCCTTACTTCGCTGGTTTTCCTCATATTTGGATAACAGGTCTCAAGCAGTCGTTGTTAGTAACTACATCTCAAGCTGGGTGTCGGCTCCCAGTGGTGTTCCTCAGGGTTCTCTAATGGGTCCTTTACTTTTTATCATCTACGTGAGCGACATTGGCTCGTGTTTTCACCATTCTAACTTGCTCTGCTTTGCTGATGATATGAAGATATTTTCTTCAATTTCATCATTGGATGATATGGATGCTCTCCAATCAGACATAGCACGTTTAGATGATTACTGCCGCATCAATAAATTTGACTTGAACCCTTCTAAATGCTCCGTAATATCATTTACCAGAAGACGTGTGCCACTCCCTACTACTTACATACTTAAAGGGCAGCTACTACAGCGATGCGATGGAGTGCGTGACTTAGGAGTCTATCACGATTCTAAGCTTTTATTTAACACACACGTGGAACATATAGTGGCTAAAGCCTCGAAGTCTCTCGGCTTTGTCATGAGACTTGCAGGATGCTTTAAGAAAGCGAAAACCCTAAAGATTTTGTATTGCTCATTTGTGCGGAGTCATCTCGAGTATGCGTCTCAAATTTGGAACCCTTGTTACAATAAATACATAGACCGTATTGAAAGTATCCAAAAAAGATTCCTTCGCTTTATGTGTTTTCGCCTCCGTATTCAATATCGTTCTGAAAATTACTTAGACCTTTGCAAGAAATTCCATCTGCAGCCACTTAGGAATCGTCGCAGGATAGCGGATTGCACATATCTTTTAAAAATATTGTCAAATGAAATCGACTGCCCTGATCTCCTCCATAAACTGTATTTCAATGTTCCACAGAGATCAGTAAGATTTAATCCACCTATCTCCATTCCCTCCTCTTCATCTAACTACAGGCGTAATTCATACTTAGTGCGAGCGAGTAAGGATCTTAACTTATTGTGTAAGGAGTTCTCGTTTGATGTGTTTACCACTAAAAGCTTGTCAGTGCGTAAGCAGCTTAACCTTGACTTTTTCAAAGGTGGATAGTGTGCAATATTGTCCTTTAGCGTTAGTGATTAAATTTTTCTGATTGTTGTGCCTGCTGCTAGTGATCCCTAAGATCTCTTTAAAATTAATATATCTCCAGCCGTGAGAACCTGTAATTGGCTTAATGTAACATACTCAACTTGTGTCTTCATTTTATGTATAGCTGTTGGTTTTCCATCTAATAAATAAATAAATAAATATAATGTGAGATATTTATTTCCTTCAGGGGGGTGCTATAGTTTTGTTAGAGGAGCGTTTATGGGCTAGACAATACCTGAGTATTGTAACAAAACTGTGGCTGAACTTTTGTAATCTTCTAACAAGTAATTTTATAATTTTACAATATTAGTTAAAATTTAGATAACAATTTTACAGACATACTTCTCCAGGGACTTATAGTTATAAAATTAGTTAAGTAGATAAAAAGTCGAATATCCGCTGTAAAGCAAGACATCGGCTGCAAAATCTGAAACAAACTTAACAGAACTAAACTCATGGCGCGGGATTTTTTTTCTTTGATTAAAATATTTTGGTGCAAGTAATGAGAAGTTAATATAGACTCTAAAGCCTAAGGTATAGGCTAATACACACATTGACATTGACATTCTATCAGCGATAATGTTAGTCATAGTAAGAGATCCCACTGCAAAAATCTGTTTGTATTTTGTTTTTGATGCATCTTGATTTTTATGAATAATTCTTGATAGTAGAATAGATCACTGCAAGGTTGCCTGGCCGTTTCTGGCCGCCATTCATGTATTACCAGGTTCAGCAGATAAACTGGCAACAAACAGGTTGCGGATAACTGAGAGCTGGCAAACTTATTTTTTCAGATTTTCTACACCACTTTGTTTCAAATTACGTAGGATTCACTTGTAAAACTTATATATTTTGAGTTAACTATCAAACATTTCACATTTAACATTTCAGTTTATTTGATTAAGGTAATTGTGGCAAGATAATTCCAGACAACTTTGCAGCAATCTATTTTTATCTACTATTAAATATCTAAGTTTCATCAAAAACCCTGATTCCTGCAGATTTTTGCAGTCGGATCACAGGCTATTAAAGAGTAAAAGTTACATGCTTTACCGAAATGTCAGGTGTTCAACCCTAAACATTAGCATTTTGAAAATTGCTACAGCTGATTATATTTCAGTTCAGTTGTAGTCAGTTCTCTGGACCTGACGCCAATTTTTACAAAGCATTGCTTGCTTCTATCTTATTCTAGGAGAAGAACTCCCAGCTACAAAACAGACCTTTTTAACTTAGGAATCCATTTGTCTTGATTTACTAAAATAAGCAAAGCAGGCAAGCATGCTCCATCAAGATCGCATCATTGCTTACAATCACGTGAGATAGTGGTAAAGCTGGACCAAAAAAAAACTTAACAGGCTTCAAAACGCTAATCGCTGTCACATAACCCTCACACCACCGCCAATGTTCATTTTTTTAGACGGCTGGGCCTCAAAATTGTAAATTCATGTCTCTTGTCAGCGTACCAGCATACCAGCGCCAGTGCAATTCTGAGGGTTAATTAGGGTTGTTTTATGTATTTTTAATGGTTCCGTACCGTTGCGTTCAGTGTTTCTTGTTGCTGCGGCTGAAATATTCCTTTTTTTTTGTTTATTTTTGGGGTTCGTGTTTATATTTTTGTTATCATTTGGGAATAAAGGTCACTTAATAGTGAATACAGACATTGAGTAGAGATAAGGGCTATTAGCTAAACAAAAATATGTAAACAATATAACTAACCCACAAAAAAGGACAATAATTAACTTCCCTTCATTACACTGCAATTACTCTTCTAAAAAGCGTGTTTAATTCCGCGTTTAATGCTAAAACTTAAACACTTTCAATTACACGATAAAAAACAACAATAAATGGTACGATATGTCGATTCTTCTTCTCACCTATAAAATTCGGTATTATAAATAAATTTTCCAAGTCTGAAATAAAGTAGGACAATAATGGGCAAAGAACAAGCAATACATTTAATTGAAATATTAAATTTCAACTATGTGTAAGGGTTTCCCGGAATATGGCTTGAATGATTGAGTTAACGAATGTGCTACAACCCTATCATTACAGGGATTTTATCATGCGAATTGTAAGGGGTTGTATAGACGAGAGTGCTTTTTTAAAAACATTTGATAATTCCAGATTGAGAGCAAACAAACAAACAATATAATATCTTTATAAATATTAGTTCAGATAAAATTGCCTCTTCAATAAGGCTTAAAACATAATTGGCTAAAACCAAATGAATCGTTTACGGAGCCTAAATCAAATACAGAAGCATCGACAGTCATTTATCTTAAAACCAGTTAAAGTACCAAAGATAACTGATTTAATTTTAAAACCTAGCCATCTAGAATAACGTAATTATTCTATCCAAGAGTCTATATTGAAATAAATACTCAGAAAGTTCGGTTGTAATTCAAAAGCCTCTATGAGTACCACCTCATTATGCCGCCACACGTTGGCGAACCCTCCTCAAACATCACGCCTCCACAACTAACGTAGGGAAGGACGGACATCTACGAGTATATGATGTGTTAGTAGATATATGTATCTAATTGTCTGGTTTTCTTTGGCTTGAATGACTCTTGGTGTTGTGTTATGAAAACATTGCAATTAACTAAGAAAGTTTTTAGTAGGAAAGTTGGTTCATTTATGTTATGACGGTACTTTTATATCACATAGAATATTAGTTACTTATGTGGGTATGTCTAAATACTTCAGTAATAAACCAGTCTGCTTTGAATCTCGGTGTTTCATTGTCACGAACACAACATTGGCGACGAGAAAATTATTAAAATATCTATTTTTACGCGTGTGTATAAAGTTTCAACTTGCCGATCGGAAAAGTCGAAGATTTCCAAGTCGGAACCCAAAATTGGGACACTTATGTTCGTCGAATTAAGCAGTTTATTATGTTGAACGACATCGAAAAAAATTTACACGTGGCTACGCTAGTGACGTTGGTCGGTAAGGAGTGTTACGACTTAATGTGCGATTTATGTTCACCTGATGAGCCAGATGATAAGACTTTCGATGTACTTGTTAAACTAGTGAAAGATCATTTAGAACCCGAGAGATCAGAAATAGCCGAAAGGCATATTTTCAGGCAGAGGAAGCAGCAGCAAGGGGAAAGCGTTCGTTCGTACCTACAAGGTTTAAAACATCTGGCAAAAACCTGCAATTTCGGTGCCACACTGGAGGTAAACCTCCGAGACCAGTTCGTATCGGGCCTGTACAGCGAGGACATGCGATCTAGGTTATTCGCCGAAAAGAATGTGGACTACAAGCGTGGTGTGGAGTTGGCAATGGCACTCGAAGCGGCGGAGCGGCACGCAAGCGTGGCGAGCACCCCGGCTGCGGAGGCCGCAAGCGCAGGCTCCAGCGCCGCCACAAGCGACGGCCTGCACCGAGTTGGGAGCGCGCGCAAGCGCAGCGGCCGCGTTACGCCGGCGGCGGCGGCCGAGCGCCGCTCGTGCGCGCGTTGCGGCAAGGCCGGTCTCGTGAAGGGCAGGTGTCGTTACAAGCATAAGCAGCATTCTTGTGATAAGTGTGGTGAAAAAGGACATTTAAAATCGGTGTGCAGTCGTAGTGAGACGGATGGTAATAATAAGAAGACAAACAAAGGTCACTTCTATCTTGACAATAATTCCGTTACCGACTCCGACACTGATAACGATTGTAATTTCTATAACATGGGGCACACCAACCATAATAATAGTATAAACGGGTGTGAGGATGACGGACCCTATTACATAAGGTTGAATATCGAGGGTATATTCTTAAAGTTCGAAGTAGATAGGGAAGTAAGATATCGGCTATATCAATGGGGGTCCTCCGTTAATGGGACGCACATGGATAAAACAATTAAAACTGTCAAGTTTCGATGCACTTCACAGCCATCATTATGTATCCGATCAGAATTTCTTGGCGAAATCACTGAAGGATGAATATCCTGAAGTTTTCGCTGAGGGACTGGGCACATTCAAGTCGCAGATACGACTTCACCTAAATGATACGACTCCAGTGTTTGTGAAGGCGCGGCCACTGCCTCTGGCTCTGCGCGCGCGCGTCGAATGGGAACTCGATCCCCTGTCACGCCTTCCTCTTAGCTCGACTAGAGAACGAGTAAGAGCAGATGATGACGAATGTAGCTATCTAAACTTTGTAGAAGAAAACTTTCCTCTCAGTTTTAAGCAAATTAAAACAGAGACGGACAAGGATTCTCTTCTTAATAAAATAGTTGGTTATACAATGTTTAGGTGGCCGTTACAGGTTTGCATCGATCAAGAAAAACCTTATTTTACAAGAAAAGACTCATTAAACTTAGATCACGGATGTTTAGTGTGGGGTTACAGGATTGTTATACCTAAAGTGTTACGACAATCAATATTGCAGGCAATTCACGAGAGTCATCCGGGAATAGTTAAAATGAAACAGATAGCCCGCAACTATGTATGGTGGGAGACGTTAGACAGTGATATTGAGCGCATTTGTAGTGAGTGCGCGGCGTGCGTGTCGCAGCGCGCACAGCCTGCGCCAGCGCCGTTACACTCATAGCCCTGGCCCGAGGAGTCGTGGTCACGATTATACGTTGATTTTTTAGGCCCACTACACAATCGATACTATTTAATAATAGTCGATGCTCACTCAAAGTGGATTGAGGTGGAGGAAGTGAGCACCACGTCAGCCACAGCTGTTATTGATAGTTTCAGAAAACTTTTTGCTCGTTTCGACATTCCTAAAAAAAAATCAGCGATAACGGACCTCCGTTTTCATTCGCGGAATTAGGTATCTATTTAAATCGTAACGGCATAAAACATTTGCCCGTCGCACCATATCATCCCTCTAGTAATGGAGCCGCTGAGAACGCAGTACGCACTATAAAACGGGTTTTAAAGAAGGCATCACTAGAAAATGTTAATGACAGTACAGCTTTAAGTAAGTTCCTGTTTATGTATCGCAATACGGAGCATAGCACCACGGGGCGCGAGCCGGCGGTTGCGATGTTCGGCCGCCGTTCGCGTCGGCCAGCTTCGCCCCAAGAGTCAAGACGCTTTTCCTGAGTAAACGATGTACTTTATTATTAAAAACCACCAGGTGGACCGATGACCTGGTGAAGGTTGCAGTGATACGCTGTTTGCGAGACGCGCGGGACCGTTAAAGTGGCGACGCTTGGGGGAGACCTATGTCCAGCACTGGATGTCTTTCGGCTGATATGATTATGATGATAGAATGAAGTACGAAACAAAATCTATACGAATTATTTCGATTACAGCAGTGATTGCCAAATTGCAAGAAAAAATTTGCAGTAAAACGTCTATATTAGAATTATAGTAGGATCCTGTCATTAAGATGACAGCGAAATGGGTGAGCTACTGCCACTGTCTTATTAATCGATAACATTGTTGCTAAAGAAATATAAAGGTCTAAGCATAATTCGACCTAATTGTATTAGTTAGAATATCTTTAGTGAAATTCGCTTAGGACGGGTTAGGAATCAACTAGGCCGATACTTTTACGTTTTAGATTTGTACAACAACAAACAAATTAAATTGTTTTGTAGAAAATACATCAATTTTACCGGGGGGCAAAGAATCAAGTACGTCTAACTTTGGAAGATGCGCAATATTTTCTCTAATGGTATAATATCAAAATATTACTAATTACCTTTAAATATCTGGAACCAGGACACAGTAGGCTCACGACCACACAATTCTCTACAAGGATAATTATTCTCAGCTTTCACTAATAACAATGCAATTTGGTAGTGTGCAGCGCGTATTATATACCTGTCGTTGTCACCTATAATTTTGTAGGTAATTAAATGATTTGTCCTCGTTGGTAATATCCGCGGTCATACAAATAATTTAGTATGATTCCGATATATATGCGTGGTAGCAGGATTATGGTGGATAGCCTATTGTTGTATAACTACAAAATTTAATTACCAGACTTTGATAACATTATTATTAAGAGTTGGCCTGCATATGAATGCCCGCACCTGTTGCATATGAACAGATCTAGAGACTCCACACTCCACAGGACAATACATTATTTAAATCAATACAATCAAAATTCTTATTATCAATCTTTTCATTGTTTGGATCGAGAGTTGAGTCGACAGTTTGTAACTACTGAGCAACTAGTGAAGATGAGTAGTGTGACATCGATTAGTAATAAAGACCAATTCAAATTTAGACAGAAAAGAAAGTTATTACATTAATAATGTACATAATTGTTTCTTTGAAAAAAAACATTTACCTATGTTTAACCCTCCGTGCACCATGTGGGGACCCCAGCAAAACCAAAATCTCTGTAATTCTTTAAATATTTGCGTGATTATTCTGATGCTTTAAGTAGCTGGAGCTGCGGTATTGCTAAACAGCGATTTAGTGGATAAGTCGCGGGTGCAGCGGACAAACGTATCCAAAGTGCTTCAGGGTTTCACAAACCCCACGTGGTTTGGGACGTCGTCTAGAACGTCAGTAGTAATTTGGTATGAATTAGTATGAAGACTAAATATATTTAGCTACTTCTCAGCTTTTTTATTTTTATTACGTTAATCTTTCATATAAAGGATATAAAGTTTATTTTAATAACATTTTCTTAAATAGACTATTCCAAAGAAGAGTATAATTTTTAGTTTGTGAAGAAAAGCTATTTTTTTTTTATCTAAGCGTATGTAAATGTTTATTATATTTGACTTATTTGTTTTATTTTATATCCAAAACAAATCAAAAATACTATTCAAATAATAAAAACAAATAAATAAAAACTAAACTATCCTTGAAAATAATCAGGGACTAGAAAACCCCACGTGGTGCAGGACGTAACTTCTATCCACGTGTTCACGGAGGGTTAATCTTCGTAATCACCGAAAAATTTCGGCATAAATTCGGGATTCATTGTGGTTGTTATAGGCCCACATTTCCCGCTATCAAATCTGGGCAGCACACACGAATGTAAATGGATTAAATATATTATTACATAACATTATCACACATGTTTTCTTCGAGTTAATTTTAATGTTCATATGAAAACTTGTCCAATTACTGTGAGTTATCATCATATCAGCCGAAAGACGTCTACTACTGGACATAGGGCTCCCCCAAGCGTCGCCACATTGATCGGTCCCGTGCGTCTTGCATCTAGCGGATCCCCGCCAACTTTAACAAGACTTAGCAGAGCAGCTTAGAGCAACGCAAATTAGCGGATGTATACAAATTAATGGATTTTATTAATTTATTTATTCGTAATGTAAATAAAACATTGCGTTTTTTATCAACAGCAACGAGGGTAAAGTGGTAATCTGATAAAATTTTACACATAACAACATATACTAAACACGTTTACCCAAATTCTTACACGATAAACATTCATCAAAGGACGTTGATGCCAGTGTGATCTTATAAACATGAATGCATACACTACACATATTGAATGCTTGAGAATAGGCACAAGATGCATGTATGATATCTACGAGCAGTCTGATCAGTTTGATTGCGTAAATCACAAAAAATTGGTACTAAAACTTTAGCATTACGGACTATGTAAAACAGTTTCAAGCTTATTAAGAACTTATTTGTGTGATAGAACAAATCAGTCAAATTAAACGAGTTCAATTCGTTGGGATATTAAAAACATGTATGAGTAAAATTTCATAATATAATATCTCTAATTACCTTGTAAAAATATCTGGATGGCAGAGTACAATGTAAAATTGTGTAATATGTTGGTATTACAAAATGAACATAAGAATAATCCTAAACGGCTTTCAATTATTAAAATGTTATTTAATGTTGATTAGCTTGTGTTATATACTCTTTGTAATTGATAATCGTGACCATACATAATTCCGCACATTTAAAGCAAAACGAATATAATGTGAGGAAGAAAGTAGGACAACCATAATATATACCCGAACCGTGCACCTTTTATCGACGTTTTATAAGTGCCCATGTAGGCCTATGTGAAATAAAAAAAATGATTTTGATACAATAACTCTAAGTTATCATGACGACGAAGTTATCATGACGAATAACTACCGGAGATTTATTGTGAAGGATGGCACGGTTGAAATCTGTCGGGTATGTCGCCTGGGTGAATCGATCCGCCACATTGTCTCTGGTTGTTCTCGTCTAGCTAACAAAGAGTACTTGCATAGGCACAACCTTGTAGCCAGGATTATCCATCAGCAACTTGCTCTGAAATACACTCTTGTGGCATCGGAGGTGCCATACTACAGGTATGTGCCCGACCCAGTTCTCGAGAATGGCAATATCACATTGTACTGGGATCGGTCCATCATCACTGACAGGACTATTATCGCTAATAAGCCTGATATAGTGGTGGTGGACCGAATCGAGAGGCGTGCAATGATTGTTGACATAACTGTCACGCATGACGGAAACCTCGTGAAAGTCAAGAAAGATAAGCAAATCAAGTATCTTGACTTACTTACTTGATTACATAACGCCCGAAATGCATCACTCGAATGGGCAAGTCGAGCGTTATGTGAGAACGGTCCTTAATATGATTCGTGTCGAGAGTGGTAACAAAAACTCCACTTGGTCTGATAGTTTATGTAAAATTCAGTTGGTTTTAAACGTTACAAAGCAGAAAACCACTCAGTACTCAGCTTTGTACTTGTTAATCGGTACTAACGCGACCACTCCTGTGATTCGTGCACTGATTCGTGACATTGCAGCTGAAAACTCCAGTCCAAATCGAGAAGCCATGAGGGAGCTCAGCAGGAGCTCCGCTAAAGGATCTCTTGACAAAAATCAAGAGAGCCAAGACGTCCGGGTAAATCGTCAAAGAGTTTTCCAGTACTATCGTTACTGCAAAACATCGAACTACGGTAAATCATATGATTTATTACATACGTATTAATGGTAAAGTTGAACTAGACTTAGCATCATCTTCCTGTCCTTGTCCCATGTTACTTGGGTTCGGTGCAACACGAAAGAACTAAAGTTCCTTGTAATTGGTAAACTTCAAAACATTACTAATGGTAAAGTTGAACTAGACTTAGCATCATCTTCCTGTCCTTGTCCCATGTTACTTGGGTTCGGTGCAACATGAAAGAACTAAAGTTGCTTGTAATTGGTAAACTTCAAAACATTACACAACACACTTTTTATCCCCAAATGAAAATATTTTCTAGTTATCGGATAGGTCAAACAATACGAATACATATACTTTTATGACTAAATATACTATACTATGAGTTAACAAAACGTGAAACAAAATAGAGAAGAAAAGTAAGTTACATAATACATAACACTGTAATATATTATGGAAAAATAGCAGCAATGAAATTTTGGGCATTTTCTAGTCGGTTCTTCTCCAGACGAAACGAAAAATTGGAGCTTCTGACGTTTTATAAGTGTCCGTGTAGGACACTTATAAAACGTCAAACTTCTTTTCTGACGGAGGTCCCACGACTTGTGCAGTCGTGGGACCTCCGTCAGAAAAGAAGTTCTTATGTTCAAGGATTAATATAATAATAAAATTATTCATTTTCATTAGCACTAGCAGTTTTTAAAATAGGACTACCCATTTCCGTTACAGCGTGCTCAATATAAGTCAGTGTTCCTATCCCTATTTACTTTTTCGCAAAACCGATCACTAGTCGTGTTGTTATACCACGAACTTCCAATTCGGGTATGAAACACTGTGGTTTTGGTTTTTCCATTCTGTTTGCGTAATGATTAGGGAAACTCAGATATAGCTTCCCTAATCATTATTATAATACCTAAAAAAATATGTTTAATACAAAATTTAATTACGTATAAATCCAAACATGTACATGATTAACTTTATGGTAACGGAAGGAAAGCCCATTAATCAATAATAAACGCGCATTAATAATCCATACTTCCGTACTAATATTATAAATAGTATTAATCAATACATTGAGATAGTCTTGCAAATTATATTTTTGCTTAAAAATACATAAATTTGTAATATTGAAGTACACTGGGAGAAAGGCGCTGTCTGTGTGTACACACGTCAAAGTAATTTCGTAAGCATTTTAAGTAGGTATGAGTACCTTCTTATCATGCTTTCATTGTCATTGCTCAACTGAGATTAAGAGAAAATTGATAATTTGAATGTTATTATATTTTTCTTTTTATCTATTTATTATAATATATTAGTATTTTAAATTCGAAAGTAGGTCTATCTGTTTATTACATTTGCACATCGTATCCAATATTTTTATAGAGAAATATTGAACCTTGGAGACTTCGACATATCCCTACCGTGTGTAGCGTTACGTTTAGCTCAGAGGGAGCTAAACGTAAGCCACGTTAATAAAATTAAATAATTATAAACTAAAAAATTAATAAAAGGATATTAAGAATAAAAACAGAAGGCACAGGCACAACAGGCTTCGCACGACGTGGGGTGCTGGAGTTAGGCAGCTAACCGGGCAGCAGGTCAGACAGGAAGACGTGGTAGGCCCTGGGTAGGCAGATGAGCTGGCACCACGACGGACAAGCAGGCAATCGGATAGGCAGGCTGTAGAGTATGCAACAGGACGGATAGGCAGGCACACGCAGATAATGGTCGAAGGCGCAGGCAGCAAGGGGTGTGGAGGCCGGGCCGTGGCTTCATACGCCGATCAAACGAGCCCTTTAAGATGAACGGTAATGAACCAGTAAAAATGCTCATATTTAAGTTCCACACTGAATACATTATATTTATTGCACTCAAAGATTAGATAAAATTCACAGCCGTATATGTTATAGTTTAAGGAGTTTTCAGATACAATAGTACACTTGGTAGTATTAAGAATTCAACCGTCTTACGGCGTTCAGTCTCGATCCCAAACTAAAAATTGACGCCCGTTTTTCATCGTTCTGTATTTTTCTCGTATCTACATTTCAAATTCAAATTTCAATTAAGAAATAAAGACCAGAACGAATAAAAACGGTTCACAAAGAGGTCAGTTTACGCTACCCTTATAATAGTGTAAACCTAGCTTAAAGGAGGTTTAGTCCATGGTACCTATGTTACGGTCTATGGTTTTAAGAAAAATAAAATAGACAGACAGATGTCATTTCAGATGAAAATGTCACAGTAGAAAAATATTGCAAGAATTACAAATTAACAATATAATTTAAGTTTCAGATATTAAAACAATCAGATATAACTAAAAGTATGTTTTTCAGATGATAACAAAAGAAAGAAAACATAAAAATGAATTACAAAAGTTGATACAATATCTAAATATATAGGAAGGTATGGTTTGTATAGTGTTATGAATTGTAAATAGAGTTAAAAAATGTGGATCTGTAAATCAGAACACCACACGTGGGAGTACGTTCCTTTGTGGTGATTTTAGATTTTCACACTATTTATTTCATGACGTGCAGTCAACTTAAAAGGTTCGAACAAAGTCACTCTTCAAGCATTCTGATGCAGTTTGTAGCATAACGTGACTGATATGGCAAACTGCTTGAAAAGTGATCTTGTTTCCAAAATTTTTATACATTAGCACTGCAATTTACGGAATTTAAATCGGCTTTCTGGTGGAACATCGGCCAATTTTTCATTCTATGACTTTCAAATATTCATATTTTATTTCCAGATGGTCTGCATAAAGCCGATACAATTAGAGCAGTTTTATAGCTAATCGCAGTCGCCACTGCTGCGGCCGAGCTCACCAGCATGAGTGAGCCAGTCAAGAGGTCCCTACTAGTAACTTCGGTTACTAGTAGGTCCTTCTCAGCGGATTAACCGCTCGCCCAGCCCTATGGTAATAACAAATACCACTAGGAAGCCACCTCCTCCTCCACTTATTTATCTTCAAGATAATGGGAAATGGAGTGACATTTCTAGCGCCTGTGTAGAGCGCAAAATTAATTTCACCAAGGCCACTGCATGCTAACAGGGCTCAGAATTCAAGTCCCCACGTCCTGTGATTACCGAGATCTAACTCGTTTCCTTAAAGACCGGAAATTTTCATTCCACACTTACTCCCTTCCGGAGGAAAAGTTCACCAGAGTCGTGATCAAGCGCGTTCCGAAGGAAATCCCTACGGAAGAAATCCGCAAGGATTTAATAGCGCAGAAAGTCCCTGTTTCAGAAGTCCACCGATTGCATAAAGCAAGAGGCGGAGAACTTAACGACATTGTTTTGGTCGTGTGCTTCCCCTTTGAGGGTCACAATCCCATATTCAATTTCCAGACTGTCTGCAATCTGTCTGGCATTTCCATCGAAAAGCCATACCGCCCCCATCTCGTTGGTCAGTGTCACAACTGCCAACTCTACGGTCACTCTCAGACCAATTGCTTCGCGGCTCGTAGGTGCGTTAAGTGCATGGGAGAGCATGGCACTAAGGACTGTCCCCGTCCAAAAGACCGCTCACAATGCACGGAGCCTCCCAGCTGCGTGCTTTGTGGCCAAGTCGGGCACCCGGCTAATTACCGTGGTTCCCCGAAAGCCCCAAAGCTAGCGCCTAAAGTGGCCAAGCGAAATGAAGCAGGCCAAGCACGCGTAGCCCCTACCTCCCAACTTCCCCCCAGACTTGCCCCTCAGAGGACTTCACCCTGGGGTATGCTGAACCACCAAAGTGTGGCCCCTCAGACTTGCTCCCAGCCCATTCCAGCGCTGATGGCCACTCCCATCGCAGTGCCAATTCTAATCCCCGACTCAATACTCCCCGCCGCCCCTATGACCACACAAAGCCAGAAGGTGGCTTCCACCACCCCTGCCGCTAAGTGCCAGCCCCCTGTCACCCCCTCCGGGCCAAAGCCATATCTATGCGTCGCTGAAAATATAATCAGCGCGTATTCCATATTTATGTCCCCTCAAGCCCGCGCTCTGGATGTAGAAATCCGGAATGCAGTCTCTCTCCCCCAATGCATGCGCCCGCCTCTTTTCGAGGTATGAGTCCATTACTAGGGAGCTCGATAGCCTTATCTACAAGGACGGTCAATGGGTTCGTAAATAGTACGAACAAATTCGTTCCGTCCTCGCCGCAGAGGCTCGTTGCATAATCCTTTTCGATTCATATAAGCCAGCCCGCGTAATGCTGAGCCATAGTTAAATGTCAGTAAGATATTCATTGGAGTTTCTTGTCCGTTCTTCTCCACGTAGACTTTTCCGAACGGATGGTAGAATCACTTTATTAGATCCGGCCTTAGCCATCCCCACAGCGACGCCCTGAGCCGAGGTCCGACCCCAACTGGGGTAGCCCTCAGCGCTGTCGTTTTAGGTTTAGAAATTTGAAGCCTGGCCGGAGGCTAAAAGATTAGTCTCCTTTAGTAGCCCGGTTAAGCAGAAGACGGTCACTTTGGTCGAACTGTGAGAGGAAACAAAAAAAAACCTGGTAAAATGTTCAGATTTGCAAATGGAGAATGTGCACTTACAGTCAATCTGCCTTGCTTTTTCGCAACTATATTGGGGTAGGCTTCCATTCTAACCGGATTCAGTTGAGTACTAGTGTTTTACATGGAGTGGCTGCCTATCCAGTAACTGTTAACCCAGTTAATAGTTTGCGAGAAAATTGTTATTTAAAATTATTGGAATAAAAAAATGTACCAGCGGCTTCTCCCCCGTGACAAGTGTTTTCTCATCCCAAGGTCATTATACTGGGATGCAAAGTAGCCTTTGTTGTCTATAAAACTGCGAAGTATTTGTAAAACTCATCACGTCATTTTAGTTGTTGAGCAGACGATATTTTTATAATATAATATAATGGATTCGGTATTTTATTCAAAATCCTTTTGCTTTTACCTAGTTACCTATCCCAGTCGGATCAGACATCAAATCTTTTTTAAGGAGCTTTAAATCTATTAAATATAATGGGTTATTTAAAGTTATCCTATCATATTCCAAATCGACCAGACTTTTCTTAAAGTCTGAAGCCTAATGAACTGAATAGATTTTAACGAAGCATATACAACTTTTAAAATAAGTTAATATAACAATTTTAAGTCCTTTTTGTTAAAGTCCGTAAGTATTTTAAATCTTATTTAAAGTTATTCAAAAGAGAAACAAATCGTATTTAATCTTATATTTTTCAAACATCTGTCGAAGAGAACTTTTCTAAAAGAATAAAACAATTAAGTAAGTATTCATGCTTAAAAACTTCTATCTGATCTATGCTTTTATTACTTTGAAATTCACAAATAAAATTTTATGTGTTCAAATCTGGATTAATAATTGAATTGAACGAGAGAAACAAATAAAGTTTAACAACTCAAAACTTGGTGCCCACGGAGTTTCAAGTCAAGTATTGCAGGATAAAAGACAATCTAAATATCAATGTTTTATTTTTTATATCATTGATTTTTGTTCAGAATATTCATCGTCTGATCCTAAATAGCCTATTTTGAATAAATAGAAAAGAAACATGCCTCCTTGTCTTTCATATACGATTTTAAGTAAAATTAAAACGATGGGCATCTGACAACAGGTACGCTACAATGTTGAATAGAAATGAAAGTATAGATTATACCTATAAAAAACATGGTGCTGCTGTTTTGGTAGAGTGTGACTGCACTTTGAACCTTATGAAAATTGCTATAATGTAACCCAAAGTAGGAAAATGTTGCCTATAAAATGCATTCTTTGGCGTGCGCTGATAAAAGTATTGATCTATTGTTTATACCAATTCATAACATAACATCACGCCAGTACACTCTTAAGGGGCTGAAGTGGAACAGTTGACAATCAACATCTGAGGTTCTAAGCCACGCCCACTGTCATCGATAGCTTAGGGGCAAACTATAAATTGGAGCGAAAACTATTTGAAAATTAAATTCACAAGGCCGACCACAGAGGCCCACATCATAAACGGACTCTGCCGATAGTTTTTACAAAAACATTACCGCGCAAATGCTTATTTCAAACTAGCGGCTAGCATCTGACATCAGATCGTTCACTGTTATTTTGCCTATGCATGCAACCTTATCGCTACAAAAATAAAGATCACTAAAATATGTGTAGGTTCATATTCCTTGTTTAGTATTCTCTTGAAATCTTAGTATGTCATTTAGTTACTAATACAAGATGACTTTCCGCTATCCTGAAATATAATAATTACAAAGCACTTATTGGGTTTTGATATACATCAGCCCTCTGTGGTGAGGTCACGTGGTGCCTTTTTTCTATATATTAGAGTTTAAAAACAAATAGATAGGGCGCAAAAAACACGGTCATGTAAACTTTATCTATCTATATAAATTAAAAAAACCGGCCCAGTGCAAGTTGCACTCGCGCACTAAGGTTCCATACCATTATCGCAAAAAAACAAAAAAAAACACGTATGTTGTATGGGAGCCCCACTTAAATATTGATTTTATTCTGTTTTTAGTATTTGTTGTTATAGTGGCAACAGAAATACACCATCTGTAAAAAAAAAAATTGCCTAGCTATGACGGTTCATGAGATACAGCCTGGTGACAGACGGACAGACAGACAGGGAGATAGACGGATCCCTAAAAATGCTGTATGTGATTGTAAGCGTGTCACTAGAGAAAATGTTTATATGCGCCAGGCATGACGCATGCCATAAAAAAACCGGCTAAGTGCGAGTCGGACTCGCGCAGGAAATGTTTCGTACTTGTTAAATTGTGGTTTACGATTTATGACCTATTAAAAAAAACTACTTACTAGACCTCGTTCAAACCAATTTTCGGTGGAAGATTATATGGTAATGTACATCATATATTATTTTTAGTTTTATCATTCTCTTATTTTAGAAGTTTAAGGGGGGGGACACATTTTACCACTTTGGAAGTGTCTCTCACGCAAACTATTCATACATACATACATAAACTCACGCCTTTTTCCCAAGGGGGTAGGCAGAAACTACAGAACGCCACCTGCTACGATCCTTACATACTTCTTTTGCTTCACTCACATTCATGCATCTAGTCATACACACCCGCCGGTTATGAGTACTGCGCACCTGGCCTTTTTGAAGAACATCACCTATAAGGTCTATGTCTGTCAACTATTCAGTTTAGAAAAAAATAATATTCGAAACCTCAATATGATTTTTGAAGACCTATCCATAGACACGTATAGGTAGGATGAAAAAAAAAATGTGTTTTAGTTTTTTTCTATTTTATTTGGAAATCTTAGTGCGGTTCACAGAATACACCTGCTTACCAAGTTTCAACAGCATAGTTCTTATATTTTCGGAAAAAAGTGGCTGTGACATACGGACGGACAGACAGACAGACAGACATGACGAATCCATAAGGGTTCCGTTTTTTAACTTTTGGCTACGGAACCCTAAAAAGGAAAACATAAATACTAAAAACAGTGTATGCCTCACAACCACGTTTATGTGTACATGTAAAAGCCGAACTGTTGTTTCAGTTTACAAAAAAAAACTATAATGAAACTTATTATTTATCGGTAAAACAGATTTACCAAGTCTTACCGGTAAAAGTCCGAAATCATCATCATCTACCTGCCCTTGTCCCATGTTACTTGGGGTCGGCGCAACACGTTTTCTTCTTCCATATCGTCCTGTCCCGCACCACGCTATAATTGACTCCCTTTTCTTTCATATCACTCCTCACACAGTCTTTCTATCTTTTCTATGGCCATCCCCTCCCTCTCCATCAATCCCCATTTAAATTCATAAGAGTACACCCAAGTCATTCCAGACATTCTTTTCCCGCACTGTCTAGAACCAGCCCTCACGGTACGCGTCCAAATCATCTCGGCACCTATTTCTCTCAACGGTGCGTTCCATCTTCAGGATTGTGGAGGCTTGCCCAGCGGTCAATTTGCATGCAACTAACATGAGCCGTAATGGCATTGGCTCATTTGAGCCGAACAGCCTTTTTACCCACGTTTATTATGCCCGTTTGGGAACACAGTGTGGTATTCCGTATTCGGTCTGTTCTTTTTACATCCAGAATGCTGCGTAACTCTCTGGCAATCCCCAAGTGTAAGTCTTTGAGTGACCATGTCTGAGAACCGTAGGTTCGGATAAGCAGAATACGCATATCGATGAGTTTACTTTTCAGGGCGATCGGCGGATTTATTGTTAATAAATAAGAATTATCAGTTCCGATTTGGCAAAATGATAAGATCAATTAATAAGTAGCTTAACAATATTAATAGAATAACAAACTATTATTGTAGCCCGTTATTGCAATTGGGATAGTTAATTGCGAGAAATACAGGACTAAACAATGTGGTGATTCTTGGTGAGATTTATGTACACATGTGGACATTTTTTGGTTGAAACGACGAAAAATGACAAATTCCTGACAAATGACTTTTTTGGTCAGTTCTAGATGCCGTATGTTAGAAAGAAAAAAAAATGAAACAAATGGATACGGAGAATTTTATTAGTTCTGTCATTTTGAGACACTGCCAGCGCGGTTGGTACGACCATTCCATGTTCTGTGTTTTTTGCTTCTATTGTTTTCACATGAACGAAGAAGGTTAAAATCGTATTCGACCTCACCTATATTTTAAATAATGTTTAATTCAAATTGAGATAACATTTGTTGTATTTTCAAAGAGGTTCAAATACTTTTTAGTTATGGACTTAGTAAGTAAACTAAACGATGTGAGTCGTTTATAATACAACAAAAATATAGATGCCAGTGACAGCGGTAGTGCCAGAAAATAAAAATAATACAGACTTTGACAATATTACTTGTGATTTCGTTAGTTCCAATTAAAGCCACCAGGCTACATGATCTGGCTGCATTACACCTGATATTTTTTTTGACAGTTTGAATTGACGAGAAATAAATCGAAATTATTTTTGCTTTTTGTGGAAAAAAGCGACATACATCCACCTAGCAACGCCGCAAAGCGGTCACTGTCGAATTGCACTGGATGGAAAGAGAAGCACGATGGAATTTGTATAGACTTTTTTACAAAACATAATAATACGAATTACTTAAAAAAAATAATGAAACTTCAATATATAAGACAATTAAGTTTTGCGTCCTGTTATGATACGTTATTGTTGTTAATTGTACCAATGTACGCTGGTCAATATTACCGGAAAATTTGTTTGAAGATCACTGTTAGAGGTTACTTTGCCATTCAATTGTAACGAGGTTTTTGTGCGTAAACGTGTTTCGGCCACAACAAAGTTGTCGGAAATATGATCAAGATTAACATATCTTTTTTCTGCTGCCACATCTTCAATATATTTGGGTAAAAAAAGTTTAAAAGAAAGCCTATTTTGAGTATTCAGCCCCTTAATGTGTACGCAGATCTCTCATTTAGCCGATTATGTTCAAGTTTAATGATATTCTGTCCATAACGAAAAAAATTGGTACCTACAAACAAATAAAGAATTTTCAAAATCGGTCCACAATTGAAGGAGATATCGGTGAATAAAAACAAAAAAAACATAATGTTGAAAATAGAACCTCCTCCTTTTTGGGAAGTTGGTTAAATAGTAGGTAGTGTAGGAAGGGTAGGCAGTGTAGGCAGGGTAGGCAGGGTAGGCAGGGTAGGCAGGGTAGGCAAGGTAGGCAGGGTAGGCAGGGTAGGCAGGGTAGGCAGGTTAGGCAGGGTAGGCAGGGTATGCAGGGTAGGTAAGTAGCCAGTTGACGCAAAGCCCCGGAGGTCAGCTAGTATATAAAAATATGCTAATATAACCCCATTACAAACTATTAGGTTGCTGTGTAAATTGATGGGGGAAAAAACCTGGCATCGAGTTACAGTGTTACTAATCGTTTATTTGTATCCCAATGGATAACAGTGGAACACAAAATGGTGTAACTCAACGGGAACATGCCCTTCATACCAACTAAACTAAATGAAACTTAAACGCACGAACATGCAAATTTGAATACGGTCAGCATACAAAAAAAAGTTTCATGCATCTTTTATAACATTATCTGATCCTGACGTCATGGATTGTAACGTCAGAAGTTATGACGTGAATTAGGTGCTTTCCAAACCGATCACCGATATAAAGCCATAGTGATCGGGGCGAAGCCGTTGGCGGAAGCTAGTATAATATTATAAATGCGAAAGATTGGATGGATAGATGTATTTTTGTTACACAATCACGCCAGAACGGCTGAACAGATCTGGATGAAATTTAACACAGAGAGAGATTATAGTCTGGAATAGCAAATAGGCTTTTCATCCTCTTATAATGTTCCCTTGGTATAAGAAAATACTTTACACACGGGCGAAGCCGCTGGCGGAAGCTAGTATTATTATAAAGGTGAAAGTTCGTGAGAGTGTTTGTATGTTTATTACTCTTCCACGCAAAAATACCGTAAGACTATCGATAAAATTTGGCACAGACATAGATTACAGGAATAGCACGTAAGCTACTTTTCATCCCAGTATAAAGTGCCCTTGGGATAAGAAAACACTTTTAAAGCGGGCGAAGCCGCAAACTGGTACCTACACTAAATCTATTTTAATATAATCCGAGAGGTGAAGCCAGCTCAGTTCTTCGATTAAAACGCTGTCAGATATATCACAGGCACATGAGACATATACATTCCACCTTTGTCTTTAGGTAACAGGGATAATGCACACCCAGGACAAAGCACGTACTGTGGACGTGATATATGAGCTCTAGTGATAGGCAAAGGTAATCTCATAACACCCTGATCCTGTTACATTTTTGACGAACTCAAATTTATCTTTACACGGCAACATTACGCGCACGCACTCATTGAAACTACTAAGCGCTCGATTTTATATATCACTGAAATAATATTGGTCCTTGATATTATTTTTTAATTTTATTGAAGTTGATTCAGGAAGGTTAGTAGGCACTTTGAAAATGCATTTGGTAACTTTTACAAACCGTCGTCGTAAAAAGTAGGTTATTAATTTCAAACGACTTCAAAAAAAGGAGGTGATTTATCTATTCGACCCGTAGTATGTATCCGCGATTTTCTTGAAAACTACTTATCCGATACTGATCGGATTTTCGTCGATAAGTGTATGTATTTTCAGGAAAGGTTTTATTGTATAATATATTAGAATCTGATAAAGATCTTCGGAGATACGACAGTGGAACTCTTCAATAACAAATAGCAAATGACCTGCGATTAGTGTGATCGTAGGTTTATGTTTTGTTTTACCATGCCATAATATAAAAGCACGCTTATATGGTTTTAGGGGGTAAACAGATGTATTTAGTATACCCACTATGGGGTACCAACAAAAACTAAAAATAGTAAAATTATAACTTTCCTGTGTCCATAAACCAAAAAACAATAGGTACCGACACCGACTTCCGAAAAGAAAATTAGTTTTGACTTTGTAGTATGTATTTAAAAAAAATGTTAGGTACGTGAAATAAGTAGATAGAACCTAAAACGAAATAATTTTTGGTCACAAGGATTAAAAATGACTTGAATTTTTAATTTGCATTACATGGAACATATAAAATATTATTATCTAAAATTTTTACTTATCGAACAGCAGCTAATGACATACTACCCAAAATCCATGAAAATGACACCCATGACGAAAAGATGTAAAATTTTCATCGACGCCATCTTGTATTTTGATGTTGACCCCATATTAGATATAAGCGACCCCAAAAACCATGAAAATGACACCCATGTCGAAAAGCGGCCAAATTTTTGTCGGCACCATCTTGTATTTTATTTTTGACCCCATATTCGATATAAGCTACCCCAAAAACCTTGACAATGACACCCATGAAGAAAAGCGACCAAATTTTCGTCGGTGCCATCTTGTATTTTGTTTTTGACCCCATATTCGATTTAGGCGACCCCAAAAATCATGAAAATGACACCCATGTCGAAAAGAGGTCAGATTTTCGTCGGCGCCATCTTGTATTTTGGTTTTGACCCCATATTCGATATAAGCGACCCCAAAAACCATGAAAACGACACCCATGTCGAAAAGCGGCCAAATTTTCGCGTCACACGCCCTGTACGTCACTAGTCTCCGATTTTGCTGAAACTTTGTGAGGATGTTGTTCTCAAATTGTTCTATTCAGTACCTTCAATGACAAAAAGTGTACCTCTCGGATTTCGCTAAAAAAAGGAAAACAAAAACTGACGTACAGGGCGTATACGCCCCTACGTCATTTTTTTTCTGTAAGACTTAGAGATGCACAGCATACATCAAATAAATGTTCCCGAATATAAAACTACGAATACTGAATATAGACTCTACAGCACACACCAAACCGCCACAATATTAAATTGAAAATCGTAAAAATATAACCTAAAAATTTTGGTGCCAGAAAAAAGGCATTTTGATGAGATTTTTTTACCTGAAATAAATGTTCTCATTTAGCGCTCCAAAAATTAAACTTAACATTACCAACACAGACCTAAAGATTTTTGCTGTACCTAGATGTGGCAATCAAATTTCCAAGTAGGTACGTACTGAACGATCGTTGATACTATTTTGACTTAGGTTTTTTAATGATAATATCATAGTGATATCAGAGCTTAAAAAAAACGAGCGTATTTTTTGTACGCAATTCATTAATGCGGCTGGCGTAAAAAGTTGCCTGGTAGAAATTGTCACGTAACGAGACGGTCGGTGCTGTCTGGCGAAGGTTCGGCTATTATCTTCTTTCAATGGTCAAAAATACAACGCATTGTTTTGCAGGCTTTATAATGATGGCTTTAAAAGGATCTCACTATACAAACTAGATAAGCATAATTTTTAAGAGAAATTAACTAATTGGTTGAAGTTGTTAAGTTATGATGAATGTGAAAAGCTTATAGTAATCTATACTTCTATACTATAATATATACTATACTATATTATAAAGTGGAAGATTTGTATTTTTGTATGTAACGAATAAACTTAAAACCAGTAGTTTTAAGTTTTATAAAATCCGATTTAAAAAAATCTTTCACCGTTGGGATTGTTGGGAAGCCCACGGGAACGGGAACTACGAGGGTGAAACCGCAAGGCATCTGCTAGTAGTAAAATAAAACTTAGTCTTTGAAATAATCATATTTAGCACGAAACATACACATTATTTTGTAAAATTGCTAATTGAGTAATATTGTTATGTGTAATATTTTAGCACTAAATAAGATGGTGATATGTATACGACATCTAAAACGGCCGACCCCCGACTACCCAAGATACGAGCATGTCTCAGTTTGGGAGTCATTGTCTTAAATTAAAATGACTCTGTACATTTACCCCACTAACATAGATGATAATTTTGTTTCTTGTAACGCTTTTGTACTTTGTGAAGAATATTTTTTTTTATTATTATTATTTATACTTATTGTTTCGTGTTTGGTCGCTATTAGAAGTGCAGCTTTTACATGTGGCCTGTGTGTTTTATAAACATTTTGTTAGACTGATGATGGGTAATATTCTCGTTCATTTAACAATGTAGGTGTTTTTTCAGTATATTTTTTTCACTGTGCGTATTATTTAATTTATACTACATTATACACAGATATGTTGCACGTAATCGCGTTCATCTTAGAGAATTTGATGCGTCTCTTTGCTTATTCGGTTTAGGACAGATTCTGAATTGGGCAGATTCTTTTCAAGTTGAGGCTGAGTTTTCCTCGTGCAGCTGCATGAATTTTCGAACTATTCTACAAGTATTTACTAAGGCAGATTTCTGTAGATTGATATAGATTATATTATACGTATATTATTATTAATCAGATTTATTTATATGGATTTTTCTAAATCCTTTATTCATTACATTCACAATAATTAAAATAAAATAATATAATACTTTAAAAAGAAAGATTAACAAATTAGATGTCAAAGTCACAACGACACGTCAAAAACTGTGGGCTGTCAGTGTACAAAAACTATACTAAATAATATTACTTAGATATAACATAAAATACATACATACAGATAAAATAATATACTAACTAATAAATAATATTTGTTAATAATAATATTTTAAATCAATTTATTACGTGCAAAGTTCAAAACTACAATGGCCATGAATACATGGAAACCTGAAATAAGATTCAAATTCAAATCGTTTTGTCACATATTTTACATTAGCAGTGGCAAATTATGACAATTTTGTAAAGAAAATTAAGTAAATAGCTTAGAAATTATTGTTTATAAGATGTATTGATGTATATTAATGATTGTGTATATTGCATGAAACTTTGTGATACTGTTCTAAAGAAGGATTACTTACTGCCAGTTTCCCAGCTCAAAATTACCGGAGAATTAATGTGACAAATTGTCAAGCACGCGTTATCTGCTATGATTGGCTGTTGAAAATTCATTCATCCAATAACAGTAGATAACGCACGCTTGAAAATTTGTCACATGAATTCTCCGATAACTTTGAGCTGGGAAACTCGGGGTTATACACCTAAAAATAATAATATCCAAACCAATGTGATGTAGGTATTATGCAGTCGAGGCAGAACCAGTTATAAACAACCTCTAGAAATCAGATAGTTCTGTACGCACCTATTTGAAATTGAATTGCCACATCTAGGCACTGCAAAAATCTTTAGGTCTGTGTTGGTGATGTTGAGTTTAATTTTGATTTGCTATTATCTTTGAAAGTATCGCATGTGTCTGTGATAATTACATATTTGTGGAGCGCTAAATGAGAACATTTATTTCAGGTAAAAAAATCTCATCAAAATGCCTTTTTTTTTGGCACCAAAATTTTTAGGTTATATTTTTACGATTTTCAATTTAATATTGTGGCGGTTTGGTGTGTGCTGTAGAGTCAATATTCAGTATTCGTAGGTTTATATTCGGGAACATTTATTTGATGTATGCTGTGCATCTCTAAGTCTTACAGAAAAAAAAATGACGTACGGGGCGTATACGCCCTGTACGTAATTTTTTGTTTTCCATTTTTTAGCGAAACCCAAGAGGTACACTTTTTTTCATTGAAGGTACTGAATAGAACAATTTGAGAACAACATCCTCACAAAGTTTCAGCAAAATCGGAGACTAGTGACGTACAGGGCGTGTGACGCAAATTTTCGTCGGCGCCATCTTGTATTTCGGTTTTGAACCCCTTAATCGATATAAGCTACCCCAAAAACCATGACAATGACACCCATGACGAAAAGATGTAAAATTTTCGTCGACGCCATCTTGTATTTTGGTTTTGACTCCATATTAGATATAAGCGACCCCAAAAACCATGAAAACGACACCCATGTCGAAAAGCGGCCAAATTTTCGTCGGTGCCATCTTGTATTTCGGTTTTGAACCCCATATTGGATATAAGCCACCCCAAAAACCATGACAATGACACCCATGACGAAAAGATGTCAAATTTTTGTCTGCGCCATCTTGTATTTTGGTTTTGGCCCCGTATTCGTCATACATACAAACGGGTTAAAATCATAAATCTTCTTCCTCCCATCCACTTCTAATCTTCACCGCCAATAGCTTAACCTTACCCATCCAAATCCTAACCTTACTAAGAGCTGCCCCACCCATCCATTTCTCAACCTTGTCAACAACTGCTTAACACCACCTATCCAAATCCCAATCTTACCCAACATAATTTCTAAATCACATTCTAATAATAATAGGAAACCCAAACATACTTTTATTTCGGCTTGATAAAATATCAACTCCTTTCGATCAAGACAAACGACGACGACGGTACTCACGCGCATGCACTCTACAATATTTTTTCTATTACTTTTATCGTATTTATTTTCTGCGAGAAAGCGATACGCCCCTCCTTCCACGAGCGCATCTGAGCGCGGAATGATGAGCCTCCAATGCTAAATGTATGAAGAAGTCGGCAAGGGTTTTTATTTTAGCAATTTTTTTTTTTTGTTCTTTGCTTATCTTGCAATCAGTTTAAAACTATGAGCAGATGAGTTGAAGGAGCATTTAGCGGGTAAGAGCTATTCCCCATCAGGAGCAACTCTCTTATTAGTAATACAACTGTCTACATATCATCTAGTTGTAGGATGTTGCGTCTTTTGAGTCTGCTGACACAATCTGGTATTGTGAGTTGAGCGGCCAATTGGTTAGGGTGTCTCTCCAGCCTGGATTTGTATTTTTGAGAAAACAACCTTATTTCTTCCTTGACTGTGTTCATCTGCAGGTGTTCGTGTACTTCAGCATTCTTAATAAACCATGGAGCACTTGAAATCTGTTTTAATATGTTGTTTTGAGTTCTCTGAATTATGCTGAAATTTGAGTCACACGCGGTGCCCCACAGTTGAATGCCATAAGTCCATATAGGTTTTAGTATGGTCTTATAAATCAAGACCTTATTGTCTACGGACAGTTTGGAGTTTCTACCTAGTAGCCAGTACATGCCTTTGTATCTAATGTCGAGCTCTTTTCGTTTTGATTCAATGTGCTTTTTCCATGTTAGTCGCTGATCCAGGTGCATACCTAGGTACTTGACGCAGTCGCTTTGCGGGAGTTGATTAGAACCAAGTTTCACGGGTGGACATTGCTGGCGTCTAAGCGTAAAGGCGACCTGAACCGATTTCAAGGTGTTAGCACGAATCCTCCACTTGGCAAGCCAGAGTTGAATTTCATCCAGACTATCTTGAAGTATTTGCGACGCTTTGTTGGGGCAACTGCTACAAGCCAGGACTGCGGTGTCATCTGCATAAGTGGCAATTGTCACTCCAGGGGTTTGCGGTAGGTCTGCTGTGAAGATAGTGTACAGTACTGGACCAAGAACTGACCCCTGGGGTACTCCCGCTAGTATGTTATGGAAACCAGAGGTACTATTATCTTCCTTTACCTGGAATATTCTATCGGATAGGTACGATTCCAGAATGTTGTAAAAGGAGTGTGGCAAGTGTGATTTTATCTTGCATAGTAGTCCCTTATGCCATACTCTGTCGAAGGCCTGTTGTACGTCGAGGAAGGCTGAGGAACAGTATTTTTTAGTCTCCAAAGCATTTCTGATGATGCGGCACACTCTGTGAATTTGTTCTGTAGTGGCATGTTCTGGTCTGAAGCCAAACTGATGATCAGGGATGATTGACATTGAATTTAGGAGCCGGCGTAACAGAATTTTCTCAAAAAGCTTGGAAAGTACAGGCAGCAAACTAATGGGCCTATAGGACGTCATTTCATGGGGAGGTTTTCCCGGCTTGTGAATCATAATGATTTGTGATGCTTTCCACAGCATAGGAAAATAACCCACTCTTAGCATACTATTGAAGATAGTTGTTAGGAAAACGATCGCTTTGTTAGGCAGTTCCACGAGGACCTTTCTGTCTATGAGATCGAACCCTGGGGCTTTTTTCTCATCCAACGCTCGGATTACTCGCTTAATCTCCTGAGGCGATACAAGTTTAATTGGCAATTCCAGCTGGAAATCATGCTTCAGTGTATCGTCTATATCGCCATCATCTATACCAGGTCGTTTGGGACAAAAACGTTCGCGAGGTGTTCAGCGAAGGCATTTGCTTTTTCTTGGTTTGTTCTAGCCCAAAGTCTTCCTTCTAGTCGAATAGGTGGTTTTGGGTGTTTTGGCTGATTTTTCTTCTGCATACCTTCCAAAGTGAGTAAGCAGTGGAGCTGGTTGCAGACAGGGATTGCAAGTGTGCTTCTAAAGTAGTATTCTCTGCATCTTTGATAGCTTGTTTGAGGTCCACTATAGCCTTGTTGAAGGCCCGTTTATCGTCTGGATGGCGGCTAATGTGCCACACACGACGCAATCTTCGCTTTTCAAGGATCATTTGGCGAATTTCCAGCGGCACTGTATTATGTCTTGGTCTACATTTATTAGCTTCATGTGTGCACTTCCAACATGTCTCCTGAATTATTTTGGTGAAATCCATAACTGCATTGTCTATATCCCCACTATTTTTCAGAGCTATTTTGAGCTTGAGTGTCGTATTAACAATATTGCGGAACTCGGTCCAGTCTGTTCTGCTATTGTACAGTCTGGGACTTTTTTGGCGATTTAGAACAGTCGCACCAATTGTTAGAATGACAGGTATGTGATTTGACGAGCCATCCAAACATGATTCTATGCTAAAGAAGAGGCTGCTGAGTCCCTTCATAATGAAGAAATCCAGGACGTCAGGCAGTTTGTTGGGGTCCGTAGGCCAGTGGGTTGGCTCGGATGTGGCGATTGTAGTCAAATGATTAACATCAATACACTTTTTGAGCTCTCTTCCTCTAGTCGTGTTTAGTCGCGAGCCCCAGTGGACGTGCTTTGAGTTCCAGTCTCCTCCTGATACAAAGCGAGGCCCAAGACTCTTCATATAAATAGTAAATTGCTCTTCTTTAAGTTTGTGTTTTGGGGGACAATACACAGAAGACACGGTGATATCTATATTATTATCATGGATGGCTATTGAAGTTGCCTGTATATGCTCCGTGCTGAATTGGGGCAATTCGTGATGTTTGATGGAATCTCTTATTATAACAGCCGTTCCACCATGCGCAGTGCCATCAGGGTGATTTGTGGAGTATATGTTGTAGTTTTTTATTATGATTTGACTGGTGGATGTAAAGTGTGTTTCGGATAAAAGTAGGACATCGAGTCTATGGAGCTTTATCAGGGTTTCGACTTCACTTTTGTTGGGAGATAGTCCGTTTATGTTCCAGGTGGCTATTTTGATTGTATTGATCATTTTGTGATTTTATTGACGAGCGTAGTTATGAGTCCTAAAAGGGTGCTCATCTGTTGTAAGATAATGTCAATCTTTTCACTTTGTTTTAGGAACATCTCTTCCAGCTTGCTGGTGGTGTGTTGTTTGGTTTGTTCATATGATGTTTGAGTTGAAGTTCTTTCATGCGGTATTGCATTTACTGCATCTGCGTATTGTTTGCGTTTGTTCGTAGCTTCCTTGTATTTGTCCTGTGAGTAAGATTCTTCATTTCTGTTGGTGATCTGAGTGTTTTGTGGGGGTCTGCTTTTAGTGTGTAACGGTTTCGTTACAATCTTTCCTTACTTAATTTAACTTCTTCTAATTTAAACTAATAACACAAAATAATCAAATTACAAATAAAATCAACCTTAAATTCACTATTAAATACTTATAAAATAAATCTAATCCTATTTATACATGTAATTAATAATATCCTAATTATAATAAAATCCCTACAGTTAATTATCTATCAACGCAAACTAAGTATCCGAACGCAGCGAGGTGAAGTTGGTGCGAGCCGCCCGGAACTAAAGTTCTTGAACGAGGATAGGATTGGGATTGCATCGACGGTGAGCGAGCAGACAAGTTGCACTGTCATTCTACTCACATTTTATCCATGCAAAATAATTATTTTAAAATATAACTAAGCCAACAGTAATTGGCACTCTTCCTTCTTATAAGTACGCGAAGTTTACCCCAAAGTGTTGGGGTTCCTACCCCGCCTTCAGATCGGCTTCACACTACCAAGCGCGTGTGTTGGCCTACTCCAACGCACTGTTAGCTGCCTACTCCGTGTCGCCGAGCTACGTGACTACCTACACATCTACTCTGCACCACAGCTTCCCGGGACCTACCCCCGAGTGGAGATTGTACTGCACCTGCACATCGCCGGAAGCCTCTAACGCTAAGGCCAGTGGTACACTATCTTGTGGCTACGCAACGTACTTCGGACCGCGAGTGACAACCCCGACCCTGAGGTCTAATAAAATGTGTTAACCTTCAGTTGGTTTTTTCCATTAATACCCTCTAGCTACCTAGTAGGAAGGCAAACCAGTAAGAAGCGTTACACTGGCGCCCACTTAAGGTTCATTCGTGTCCGAATTACGTTGCCTAACTCTTCGCATTTAAATGGTTATCATTGGTGCTGGTTTGTCGTGAATCACAGTTTAGTTTTGAAAAGAAGTTGACTTAAGTGAATGTTCTAACGCAATTGATTCTATTGTAAAATTTTGTTATCTGTAAATAGTTGCATTCTGTTAGTTATTCACACATAAGGCAATTTCTAAGTTGATTGATGGTGTGTTGAGCTGATCAAAATTATAATAGTTAGATTTTATTCATTTTGAACACTCACCCAATCTTTAAACCACAATGGATTATGTGATTAAGTTCCTACCTCTTCAAAAGTCTGAACTGGAGACATGGCACGTCAAGGATTTTAAGTTAACCTAGTTTTAACAATGGATTTTTCTTAGAAAAATCCTGAACTAAAAAGGGGGGTATGTAACGGTTTCGTTACAATCTTTCCTTACTTAATTTAACTTCTTCTAATTTAAACTAATAACACAAAATAATCAAATTACAAATAAAATCAACCTTAAATTCACTATTAAATACTTATAAAATAAATCTAATCCTATTTATACATGTAATTAATAATATCCTAATTATAATAAAATCCCTACAGTTAATTATCTATCAACGCAAACTAAGTATCCGAACGCAGCGAGGTGAAGTTGGTGCGAGCCGCCCGGAACTAAAGTTCTTGAACGAGGATAGGATTGGGATTGCATCGACGGTGAGCGAGCAGACAAGTTGCACTGTCATTCTACTCACATTTTATCCATGCAAAATAATTATTTTAAAATATAACTAAGCCAACAGTAATTGGCACTCTTCCTTCTTATAAGTACGCGAAGTTTACCCCAAAGTGTTGGGGTTCCTACCCCGCCTTCAGATCGGCTTCACACTACCAAGCGCGTGTGTTGGCCTACTCCAACGCACTGTTAGCTGCCTAGTCCGTGTCGCCGAGCTACGTGACTACCTACACATCTACTCTGCACCACAGCTTCCCGGGACCTACCCCCGAGTGGAGACTGTACTGCACCTGCACATCGCCGGAAGCCTCTAACGCTAAGGCCAGTGGTACACTATCTTGTGGCTACGCAACGTACTTCGGACCGCGAGTGACAACCCCGACCCTGAGGTCTAATAAAATTTGTTAACCTTCAGTTGGTTTTTCCATTAATACCCTCTAGCTACCTAGTAGGTAGGGAAACCAGCAAGAAGCGTTACAAGTGTAGTTTGGTTTTTGCGTCTTT
Organism: Orthosia cruda; assembly: GCA_964057195.1. Classification (NCBI taxonomy): domain Eukaryota; kingdom Metazoa; phylum Arthropoda; class Insecta; order Lepidoptera; family Noctuidae; genus Orthosia; species Orthosia cruda. Next base: position 13,313,282 of record OZ059839.1, on the reverse strand, counting down.
CTGGCCAGGATTTCTTTATAGACCTCACATCCCTTGTAGTTTGCTGGGTGCGGACCTAGGTATAAGGCACAAGTGGCTGGGGAAGTGCGATCAGTCTTTGGGCATTCCTTGGTGTTGTGCGATTCTGCGCATTTTAGACAACGGTAAGGTCTCATGCAGTAGTTTTTTGAGTGACCATACTGCTGACACCTTTGACACTGTACCGGGGCTGTTCTTTTCTTAGGGTCCTCTATAACAACTGCCTGATGATAAATCACTTTCACCTGTTTTGCTGCTTTGTTATTTGGTCCCGATTGCAGATTAATTAAGAAGGTGGATGTGGGTATTTTCTCGGGTCCATATCTGGAGTTTATGATTTCACCCAGTACTATGTTCCCGGTATTTTCGAATGCCTCCTTGATAGCTTGATGTGGGGTTGTGTGGTGTAGGTTTTTGATAACAAGTCTGAGGTTTCTACCATCTTTTCGATTAAAGGCATGACCTATCAGGTTGTGTTCTCTGATCACTGTCATTAATTGCCTATAGATATTTATGTCTTCGCTTGTAATTCTTAGCTGGTTTTTATTGATTATTTTATAGGCGAACTTAGTATTCTCAGCTACTGTTTCTAGAAGCTCTGTGAGTTTGTTGACATCGTCGACCCCATAAAGCATTATAGGTGGTGGTTTACTGACTTTTCTTGCCTTGGTCTGTGTGCTTTCATCGGGACTTTTTTCCACCGGTAATCCGGAATATCGGTTAGAGACCTCTACACCCTCGGGTGACGGTGGACTGTTGAGTTTCCTTTTCTTGGTGTTTCTGGTAGTTGGGACTCGTTGCCAAACGGGGGGACAATTGCTGTGTTCCTTTTGGTATTCCGGTAAGTTTGAACTTTCCCTTCCTTGGCTAGTGCTGACTAGAGGCTGCTCGGGTCTTTGATTAATGTTTCCCAATGATGTGCTCCTAGGTCGCGAGATAAACAGGCTTGGGTGAAAAGCTTGTTGTACAATTTTTTTGCTGCTATTGCTGCCAGACGCATTTACTATCACAGGGGCCTGGTCGCCTCCCCCTGTGAATTCTTCGCAACTCATCGTATTAATTATTTTCCACTATGGCAACACTTTTCCAAATGTCAAATGACATTTCGACATCTGACATTGATGATTTTATGAAATGTAGGTGGATGAAGAAAAGTTTTGATCCCAGGTGTCACTCTTAAATTTTGATTTCTGTTTTAGTTAGGAATTACTGATTGCTTTGAGCTACCAATAATTGTACACAGTTATTACTTTAAAAGGTTCACTTTGGTAATGTTTTAAACACAATATCGCGGTTTTATGCACAATATCACTATAACTTTTGGACAGTATGGTCCGTATGACTATGCGTGTTGACAGTTGAATTTTAGCTAATAATTAAAAAATATAATGATTTAGGTAAAAAATAATTAGCTGAACCTGTAAAGGACTATATATACAGCAATTTCTTATAATTTTGAAGATTAAAAAATGCTGTAAATTGACCTAAACTGGGACCTATTCGGACCCTACTTTTTTAATATTTTTGCGATTATTGTGATGGGCAAAACGTATTTGTGCAAAAATTTTGTATGATGTCATACAATTTTTCTGATGCTAATCTGGAGCTGAATATATTATATTTAAATTAAGACCATAATATCCTCACATTTGTGATTGCATACACATTAAAATTGTACCTGAAAAGCACTATTATTTGTAGAAAAATGTAATAGCGTCCTTAACGTTTCTATTTTTATTTGGGTATTCATTAATTAGAGAAAAATATGTCCTTCTTAGAGCAGGAAAGGTTCCGTACAAAAGTAGCATCCCTTCTTATGTTGAAGGAAAGTATACGATTTCAAAAAATTTCGCTGGACCTTCTCTAAACTACCTACTAATCTACTATTCGATAATTTAGATTCTTAGTTTAGGGAGTGGTCTTTGATAACAAACTGCTATGGAACACGGACCTTGAATACAAATTCAACAAAAACGCAATCGCCCGCAATTATATTAGCAGTCATCAGGCCAAAGCTAACCATTGTAGCTTTAGTTTGTTGGACGAGTAAGGAGATCTCAAACACTGTTATCAAATGGCCCCTATGGTTCCAAAAGCTAGCCGGTTTTGTTATCACTGGCTTCAAAAGTAAGAACCACACCAGTCCCCATGCTATAGCACAAAAAACTATAGCACACAAACAGAAGAAGAAGACAGAGATCAGTCACAAGTCAATAAAGTATGTATTGACACATATTGTGGTTCAATAACCCAAAACAGTTTAGTTGTCTTCCAATACGAATGTGTCGCCTTAACATAAGCTGCAACAGCTGTAAATCGTTATGGAATTCTTATTAGACACACACTCTTATTAGACAGTAACTTTTTTTTACTTTTGTTTAAATTACCACTAAAATGCGTATCAGCGCAGCGTTTTATCTGACGATCATAAATATGTCAAGAAAGTATTAATTACTGTCTTGTTTGACTGCCATATGTTATATACAATAGCTAGCCTAGATGTTATATGCAATGGGGCTTCGCACGTGTGGGTTAATGTCCATCAGAAATCACTTTATGTCCTGGGATGTCCGAATGAGATAGATTGCTAAACATGATCAGAATTTGTTAAAAGTAATTTTGATTATTGCCGTAAGTATTCGTGGCTGGGTAATAACAGCTGCTCAGGTCGATGTTCTAGGTTAAGCAACACTTACCGAGGTCGGCGCGTGGATGCATGACTGCTGCTGTGCCCTTGAGCTGAGCCCATAATGCTGCTGTTCCCGGAAATTTTACTTAGTTACGGGTAATCCGAAGATATTTCAGAAAAGTCTAGTCAAAATGTTTTTGATATCATCAACGCCTTGGCAAAGGTGCAGGTTACACCAAAATACACGTAGTAGGGAAGAATCCCTACTATGTGTTTGTTTAGTGTTTTACATAGAGAGATTGCCTGTCTAACAACCCAGTAACTGAGTAACACGACACCACTCTGAATAAGACTGTCGCCACTGATTGACAGACTTTCAGGGCTTTAGATTGATATGCTCCCCAGCTCCTTTTTGTGCCATATTCCCCACTCGGTATTGCGAAAATGCACATACACAGTTGTATTGGACAAAGCATGACAAAGCAACCTATAATAATTCCTTTTTATCGAAAAACAACAAAAAGAAATGCACATCACATCCGCGCACGTATTTTACAAAAGATATCTTAGTCACCTAGATACGGGCTCAACAAAATTAGTTCATGTCTTTAATAAGAGCCGAGAATTAGCAATAAAATAAACGTAATGAATATAAAGACGAACGTTATCACCATACTATTAAATCTTATATCATAAATGCTGTCTGTCTATCTGTTTATTATATTTTAACGCCTAAACTTCTGAACCGATTTGATAAATTTACCTTCCAATAAAGATAGATTGGACCTCGGACATAGACAGAGCATACTTTTTATTTCTATGATTGTGCTATCTGGTCTTAATATGTTCGGGTGTTTGATAAACACGCCTCAAGAACGGAACGGATTTAGAAGGCACACGGGTAGACCATGTCCTGGATAAGTACCTAAGATACTTTTTATCTCTGTAATAGTTTCCGTGACATAATTTTCGTCTTTCATGCAAGCGAAGCCGCTGGCTGAGAGAGCGAAATGGAAGAAAATTAGAGATCTAGCGAGGTAAATCAAATTACTCGGTATACCTCATTACTAGTGCTTTTCGAAGAGAGCTTTCTAAGGATTTCTATTAAGAGAAAATGGAAATAAAATATGGATTCTGTATGACGTGTTAAGTCTCGATTCTCCGTATTTGTGGACCTCGTAAAGTCTTCAGAAAGGTCTTGTCAGTTAAGTTTTATTTTTAGCAAGCACCTTGGATCGGTGGCTGGCCTGTATAATTTTTAATAGAATTTTCTTAAACATAACTAACACTTGGTTTCTGAATTAAGAATTCAAAGTTCGACTCTATTCTAAGATGACAGATCAAATTGCGCTTTATTTCCATGCATTTTGTATGAAATTTGAATGGAATAGGAAGCCACCCGTGCCATGTCCGCGACCGATGCCATTTCCATGTGGCCTGTGCCTTATGTACTCAAGATGTTAATCTCAAGTACCATGTCAAATATAATATGTCAGAATTTAGGTAAGGCCCAATTTATGATAATAGATACAGATTACAGGGCATTCCATTAATCCATTGGGGTGAGATTACATCCGAGATGGAACTACATGAGAATGATGTCGTATTGTCTATGTCCTTATTCTACGGTTTTATTTTTCTGGGATCTTCAACACAGGAGATTTTATTGTCTCTTAATATTGGAAGCATGATCTTTCTTTGGATTAGATTAAGTCGAAGCTGAGAATATTATCTATCACTAAGGGATTTACGCACTAAATCTCATCTACATCCTTGTCCGTGATTTGAGTTCCAAGTTAATAATGTTCTGAATTATTACGGATAGAGTTCGGATGTAGTTGCTGAGCTTTCCTAAAAGAAATACTACAGCTACTTCAGAACCGACCGGTACCAACAGAACGCATTTCCAGCATTTTTGTAATGTTTGTCTGTTAAGTTGTGCACGCATCACGTAAAATGTAAGAAACTAATGTCGATAACTTTTATATATAAAAATTATGCGTATCTTGAAGTATAACTTACTTTTTGTTTCATTGCAATCGGTTCAGCCTATCAAAAGATAGATGAATTTAAAGTGTTCAAGAAGAAAAATATCGTCGCAACATACGCAATTCAGATACTCGAACTGTTGAACTCCATATTCGATAGATGGCATTGTGCATTATGTTCACCGATATATCCATCAATTGTGGACCGATTTTGAAAATTGATTGTTTGTTTGAAAGAGTATGTTTCCTTAATTGGTCCCATTTTAATTTGGTGAAGATCCGGTGTAGAACTTCGGAGATATACAATAGAACTCTTAAATAAATGACGGCAAATCTCTCGGGATTGCTGCAATCGCATGTCTGTTTATTGTTTATACCATTTCATAACATAACATCACACCAGTACGCTCTAAAGGTGTACGCAGATGTGTACAGTTTACCTTGATACACCCTCATTTCATCGGTTATGTTCAAGTTTCATGATATTCGGGTAATCTATTCTGGCATTATATGTACCTTAAGGTACTAAAGAACTTGCCTATTAGGTACAACAAAAAAGTGAAAATTAAAAATATATTTTTACAAAAAAATACCTACTTCCGTGTTCCAAATAAAAAGACGTGTTGCAAATTGAAAAATAACTTTATTTCTGGAAGTCGGTGTCCATAACGAAAAAAATTTGTACCTACCAAAGACATTTTCCGAAGTCGGTGTCTTCGGTACCTATTGCTTTTCGTGTTTCGACACCGACTTCGAAAAAGAAAGTTATTTTTCACTTTGTCGTGTTTTTTTTTGGAAGGCGGTTTGATTTTTTTGTTAAAAAGTTTATTTTTTATCTCTTTTTAGTTTTGATAGGTACCTCAAATTGCCATAAAAATCATATATAGCCAAAGTACATCTCATGACGATTCCAATAAGCCCAAACACGACTAGGATACATTGTTTTATTTCGGCGTTCCAGTGCCTACCTGCCGGTTTCAGCATCAGATCAGTCCGATGGTACTATTTTCATCAGTACTATGTATTTATAAGTATTTGCTACATCATAGTCGTCTAACTATTCGAGATATCGTAGACCCGTGACATACTTAGCAATAAGGAGTTACATTGGCCATCAGGGGTCTTCTTCACCAGTTCCACTTCACCAAATGTTACTTTCTGAGTGCAAATGATTGCATTGCTGATGAAAATACCAAAATTGCTACATGTAGCCCTATAATATTTAAAGAGTTCCCTCAATTTCTCCAAAATCTCATCATCAGATCCTGACCTGATGATTATGAGACCGATTGAAAAATATACCCTTTCAAACAAAAGAAGAATTTTCCAAATCGGTCCAGGCGTTTTTGAGGAATCGGTGTACATACATAAAAAAAAAATCGAATTGATAACTTCCTCCTTTTTGCGAAGTAGGTTAAAAGGAAAGTTACTTTTCACTTTGTACTGTTTTTATTTGTATGTCAGTAGTATTTTTTTGAAAAATTGTTTCTTTTTATGTTTTCGTTTCGGTGTGGTGTTCTTGAGTGTTACTAGACGGCGCGCAGCAAATCTGTCCTTACTTTTTTGTATGAAGTCGATATTTTTCTCCATAGAGTAAATAGTATTCCATGCAGTGGACGCTCGATCTAGGTAGGTAGGAAGGCGTAAGGTAGGTAGGTCTAGGTAAGTAGGGTAGGTACAAGTAGGTAGGTAAATAGGGTAGGATAGGCAGTTAACGGGAGCGAAGTCCCGGGCACAGCTAGTATATAATAAAACATAAGGAGTTATCCACATCAGTGTGTCATATCATATATCGGTCATAGATCTTTGGCACGCGGCGCCCGGTACACTCGCGAACACTAGTGATTTATGTTCTCTGAATATTTATAATACACATTCGTATGAAGTTGAAAACGTGTGGCCGAATTTATTTTAAATCGAGTTTTGTTATTTGAATAGTTTTATTTGATTTTGTGAATAGGATTTTTATAGAATAAATGTTTGGACTTTATTGGTTTTATATCTTTAAATTAATCGAATATTTTCAATAATCCTGCATTTGTTCCTGGTAGTAAATCAGTAAAAAAAAACTTAAATATCTTTTTTAGTTTGTTTTGGTCCGTAGCAATATCTATCTTTAGATATATTTAACCCAAAAAAGTTCAATTCATTAGCGTTAACAAATCTAATTGTAAAAAAAAAATGTGTCAAAAAAATACAAAAAAAAAAATTTTGTGCATGCCTGTACTATATCTTTCAGGCATGTTGTCAGGCAAAGTGTAAAGGTTCCCACAGATAACTGACGCTTGTGCCTTACTGTACCAAGCACCCGCCATTTTGTATGTATGGCATGTTTTGTGAGTGATGGACTGTAAGCTGCGTGATGATTTTTTAACCGACTTCAAAAAAAGGAGGAGGTTCTCAATTCGTCGGAATCTTTTTTTTTAATGTATGTTCCCCGATTACTCAAAGACGCCTGGACCGATTTCAAAAATTCTTCTTTTGTTTGAAATAGTATACTTCCTAGTTGGTCCCATAATCTTTAGGTGAGGATCTGATGATGGAATCCCAGAGAAATCGAGGGAACTCCTCAAATGTTATAGGCAAACATATAGCGATTTTGGTATTTTCATCAACAATGCAATCATTTGCACCCAGAAAGTATCATTTTGGTGAAGTGGAACTGATGAAGAAGACCACAGATGGCCACTGGAAATCCTAAATGCTAAATATGTCACGGGCATAAGATATCTCGAATAGTTAACCGACTATAATGAAGCAAATACTTATAAATAAATAGTACTGATGAAAATGGCACCATCGAACTGATCTGATGATGAAGACGGAAGGTAGGCTAGTACTCTTATATAAAACAACGTATCCTAGTCGTGTTTGGGCTTATTGGAATCGCCATGAGATGTACTTTGGCTATAAATGATAATCATGTTAATTGGAGGTACCTACCAAAACTAAAAAGAGAAAAATAAAAACTTTTTAACAAAAAATCAAACCGACTTGCAGAACAAAAAACTACAAAGCAAAAAATAAATTTCTTTTCCGAAGTCGGTGTCGAAAAACGGGATACAATGGGTAGGTACAAAAGACACCGACTTCGGAAAAGAAATTTATTTTTTGCTTTGTAGTTTTTTGTTCTGGAAGTCGGTTTGATTTTTTGTTAAAAAGTTTTTTTAGGTTAAATAACTGAATACTTCGTTTTAAATCTATAAACGTCAACAGGCAAGAATTGACTGAAATACATTTTCATCTTGATTGATATCAATATGCAATGAATTTACCATTTTGGACCTAATCAACTTGTTGAACTTTTGAAAACCATACACTCACATTCAAAGCCCCAGACAAAGTGTCATAATGTTTGTCAAAACCTCCGCTGTGTTTGAAGTCTCCGCAAGATGTCCTTTTTTTACATACGGGCAATTGTCCATAATCTAGTCAGTAGTCATCCCTTTCCTATCCATCTTCAGTCTATCCAAATTCACAGTCAAAACAAAAGATGACTCCACCAAGCCGGCGCGCCGCCGCTTACATACTTTGTAACCAAGCTAAGACCACATATAAAATCTATTTACGAAAATAAATAAAACGTTAAAATGTCTTCTATAGCATAGCAATTATATTATCTAATCTAGGCATCAGTACTGAATCCCAACAGGCTTGCTATAAATAAGTATGAGCTATACTATACAACATACAATCAGGCTTCGAAAGTTCAGGGATGTAAGGCTGGGTTAAGATTGAGATGAAGAAATATGGCTAGGTTTTAGTATCCTTGAAAATAAAATCGTATTATAATGGTGCTTTTTTGTGGTCTCAAAGTTAATTTTGAATAAAAATATCATCATCATCACTTCAGCCGAAAGACGTCCACTGGTGGTTATAGGCCTCTCCCAAGCGTCGTCAAATTGATCAGTCCTGTGCGTCTCGCCAATGAATTTCCGCATCCTTAATCAGATCATTAGTCCACCTAGAGGATGGATTTCCAACTTTGCGTGTCCCGTTTCGCGGTCATCATCAATAAACATTAGTAGGCTGATAATTCAGCCTACTAATGTTTCCACTGCTTGAACACAGGCCTCAATTCTGTGAAAGGGAATGGGCCGTAATCCACCACGCGGCCCCGGTGCGAGTTGGTGGATGTCACATTTCTTCGAATTTTACGTTCTAGGACATGCCGGTTACCTTTACCGTTTTGAGAGCAGTGGTGATGAAATAATTTACACAAAGTAAACACCTGCCTGGGCTCGAACCCACGGCTTAGCTACAACTTGTAAGTCGCAGCCGATACCACTGGACCACCACTGCTCGTCTCGCGGTCGCCATTCAGAAATTATCTATAGTAAAAATATAAAAATACATAATTACGTTCATATACCTTTATTTACTACAATAATAACTCAATACATACATACACCTTTCGAAGGGTAAGTCAGAGATATTATTTAAGTCCCAAATAATAGGGGCCGAGCTAAATCTCAAGAACTGGCAACAAATCCAGACACTCGGCTACTACTTAGAGATTCCATTTGAAAAGACCAATTTCCTACTGAAAACTTTCTTCGTTCTTCTTCACTTTACTGCTAGTGATTTTCCAATCTTTCCATAACATCCAAGAGTCCCTCAAGCCAAATAAAACCAGACAAGAATATACATATATCTACTAAGACATCATATACTCTAAGATGTTTGTCTGTCCCTACGTTACTTCTGAAGGAGTAATGTTTGAGGAGGGTTCACAGCGTGTGTCAGCATAAGCTGGTAATTATAGTGGCTTTTGAATTACGGTATAGATCTTGGGTAGAATAATTAAGTTATTCCTGACGACTAGGTTTTACAATTAAATCAAGTCTCTTGGGTATTTTAAGTGCATTACTCGGGGTATGATTGACAATGCTTCAGTATTTATTTTATAGAAGTATAATATATATAATAATTCATATAAGTTACATTTTTGTTTGTTTGTAGACAGCTCTTAATCAGGAATTATTAATCTGATGCCGAACATTCTTTCACTGACAGAAAGCTACGCCGACGCTATGGTCATTACTAGTTTATAATTGAAAAACCCAGTAACACTGCGTGACCTGGTAATTGAACTCAGGACCTCAAACTCTGTAGGTAACGTGTCCGACCACTAGACTAGCGACGTAATCACCTTCTTATTTTATCAAAAAGCGCTCTCGTCTATACAAGCCAGATTACAAGAATTTCTAATCGCATGATAAAAGCCCTGTAATCATAGGCTTCAGCACATTTGTTAACTCAATTTTTCAAATTTTTTTTAAATTCTTTTGGGCGCACGTTTGGCGCAGTGGTTGAGCGATTGACTGCTGCGCTGCGTGTCGCGGGTTCGATTCCCGCACGGATCAAATATTTGTATGAGCTACAGATAGTTGTTCCGGCTCTGGGTGTTGTGTATGTGAGTTTTTAAAGTTTGTAAACGCACCCACGACACAGGAAGAAATTCCTAGTGTGGGGCAACGAGTTTTTAGAAAAAAAAAAAAAAAAAATTACACTACCCCTTCACTGTCATAGTACTAATTTAATATTTCAATTGAATACATTTTGCTTGCTCTTGGACATAATGTGCTAGTTTATTTCTGAGTAGGCAGTGTTATTGGTTGTAATTATAGGTGCGGAATATTTTAATGTTTGTGAAGTGTCGTTTTATTGTTTCTTGTTTATTCTTTATCGGCTGATTAAAGGCTAATACTCAGAGGCTAACGCTAAGATTAACACTCTATTTGGCAGTAAAATAATTTAAGGCAGTACTAAAAATATTGCTTTTTTTGTGGGTATGTAAATATTACTCACATTGTTTGCGCACTTACGTTTGAAAATAGACCTAAGCGCCCTCTGTACTGAAATTCAATATTAAGTGGGCTATATTTTTATCTCCAAAATTAATTACAACTGAAACAAAATAAAAACATGAAACCCAAAAGTAAATAATATATTTCAACCGCAGCAATTTGAGGAATAAGTTATTTGTGAAATATATAGTATACGAAACGTTGGTTATGAACTAAAAAAAATTCAATGGTGTATTGATGAAACATCATTGACAATTTTTCACGACGGGACTTGATATTCTTGTTTTTGTAATAATTCTAATTAAGGAGTAGTAGCTATCTATGTCACTAAAAAGCACAGTTTTCGGCGCTATTTGATCACATACAATAGTCCGACAATATCGGGCAGTTGCCCGAACCGACACACCAGCCGACTCGTCGGAGGATCCTCCGTTTTCAATGGAGGTTTGCGGGACTTTATATCCTGTTTCGCATACTTCCAAAAAGGAAAGTCAATTTGTCAAATAAATTCACATATGTGATATTTACGGGATATCAGATTTATTTGAGAGGAAAATTATTGATTAATGAGTGTTTCCTCACTGAAGAGGAAAACTGTCGCTTGATTTATTTGGGTTTGTTGATTTTAATTATGTTATTTCTGTTATTCCTGAAGAGTTATTTTACTGTTTAGTAATCATGGTAAGTGATTGACCAATGATGGCCCAGAGAAAAGTGCGGGCGCGGGCGGCGGGTGCCGGCCAGCCAGACGCGCGGTACGTTTATTTGTTTACATTCGGTCTTTGCAAGTTGCAACAAACAAGTGCGTCCGTAATTCATGATGTATTTGATTGATTAAAAAACTTAACTCAAAATTAGTTGGTAACACGAGATTAATTGTCAATTTTGTATAACAAACTGTCAATTTAACCTAGTGTGAGCAACTAACTCTGAGTTAAGTTTTTTGCGCAAGTGGGTCTTAAAAGTTAGTTATGAAACTATGAAAGACTAAAATGGAGGTTAAATAAATGTGTTATATCGACACCCAATATAAATAACATTATAACTCAATATGGCATGGTTTTCCATCAACACAGATATTTTTTTTTTGCAAAGTTTATTATTTATTTGCAGCTGACGGCATAAGTTGTTCTGTACATTTTTGGTTTCACGTTGTTTTATTTTAACTGATCTTTCAGTTTTGGTAAAACCACAACGACAACGTAGGCCCAACATAAGACAATAAGTCGTAAGAAACTAATAAAATAAAAAGATTATATATTATATAAAAAAGTTAACAAATGTTAACTAGCATCTAGAAGGCCTACAATGTTCACACATTCACAAAACAATCGGTAAAAGAATCTATACAAAGGAAAAATAAAAAAAAGTATAACAAGACTAAATTTAACATGTGGCACAATGTTGTTATCAGTGCTGTAACTATTCTTAGCAAAGGGCTATTAAGATGATTGAAAATCATTGTAAAAAGTCTAATTAAAGAAGGAAAGAAAAAATGAGATTGAGAATAGTTAGAGACATCCACATATTTGTGCCGTTTACAAGTTACCAGGGAAGCTGCATGCGCAGAAGGAGCTAAGGCCAAATGTTTTTATTGTATCCTCACTTCCGGATATAAACCGGATTTCCTTACCCAGACTCCTTCTACCAGCAGGTAAGTGTCGAGTGAGTCTCCACGAATTTTGTGACGCGTCCGAACGAGCGTGCCGTGGTATTTTTACGGACTGTAAGTCCATCCGGTTCTGTAGAGGTCCACTTGGTGATGGCTAAGAGTAAGGTGGCGCCTATTAGGTCACCGTTAACCATTCCTAAATTGGAATTGTCTGGAGCAGCTATTTTTACTAGGCTCCTTCATCATGTTTACAGCACTCTGGGTCGTTCAGTTGATATCTCAGACGGTTTTGCTTGGACTGATAGTGAGATCGTTCTTTGTTGGCTTCGCACCTCAGGTCATACTTTGGAGGTTTTTGTGGCGAATAGAGTCTCACAAATTCAGATCTCTGAGACTAAACTGATCTGGAGACATATACCAGGAGAATTGAACCCCGCAGACTTCGCGTCCCGTGGTTGCGAGGCTCCTGCCCTTGTTAACCATTCTCTTTGGTGGGGACCAGACTGGTTGTCGCATCGCGAGTCGTCCTGGCCCCAGAATAGGTTCTCCTCTCCAGAGGTTCTGCCAGGCTTGCGTATTGGAATTGTGGAAACGCAACCTGCATATAATTTGGATTATCTTTTGGACAGATACAGTTCTTTGTCGAAATTGTTAGGAGTTACCGCTTGGGTCCGGCGTTTCATACGTAACGGACGGAACCCTAATAATAAATTGTTATCCTCAGTTTTGTCGCCTCATGAACGCCAAGAGGCCCCCATATTTTTGGTTCGTGCTGTACAAGCCGAGCACTTTGACCAGACTATTGAAGCCCTGAAGAAATGCTCAGCTTTGAAAGGCTCAATCGCTCGTCTTAATCCATTCCTAGACCAATCTGGTTTGCTCCGAGTCGAAGGACGACTGCGGAATTCGAATTTGCCTTATGGTCCTCGCCATCCTTTGTTGCTCCCTAAAGGAGGAGCGTTGGTGAAATTGTTGGTGTCCGATCGACACATTAATAATGCACACGCCGGTTGCAACGCCCTCGTAGCCATTTTGCAGCGTGAATTTTGGTTTTCGTCGGCCAGATGCACTATCCGTGACATCATCTTTAAATGTATGCAGTGCTATAAGTTGAAGGCTGCTCGCACTCAACCCATAATGGGTGATTTACCATCCGACCGAGTGACGCAGAACATGTTTGATACGTAACAATCCGATCAGGTAAAAATCTAAACATGTACATGTTTTAATAAATTAAAACGAATGCCATTTAATTACTATTATAACGACGCGCCAATAAAAACGATATATGAAGAGCGTCCTTCGTTTCACATCATCACATCAGCCTTTTTTTTAAAGTTCCCACTGCTGGGACACAGGCCTCCTCTCATAGAGGGAGTGGGCTATAATCCACCAAGCGGGCCCACTGCGGATTGGTAGATATCACATGTCTTTGAATTTTTGGTTCTAGGACATGCCAGTTTCCTCATGATGTTTTCCTTCACCGTTTTGAGAGCAGTGGTGATGAAATAAATTACACAAAGTTAAGCGCCTGCTCCGGTTCGAACCCACGACCTACAACTCGTAAGTCGGGACCGTAACCACTGGGCCACCACTGCTCACTGGGCCACCACTGCTCATTGGGCCACCACTAGTCCTCGGTTTATTAACATATTAATAAATGTATAGATACTAACATTTATGATCACATGAATAAACAAAATGCATGGAGGAAATAAATAAATATCGTTTTGATTTACAAATCATTTTAATTGTATGGTTAGTTCAAGCACTGATTAGCAGATTCATAATACAAATTGAGGTTATGTTTAGTACAAATTTTCTATGAATAATTCGAATTTGCTAAATCAGTTTTAAACTAATCATATGGTTAGATTTTCGAGTATCTATATGGTAGTTATACTATTGATCTACAAGTATCTACAATGTTATGGAAAATATAGTGAGGAATAATACTAATGTGAGAACTAATGTGGATGGCTTTAAGAGTAAGAGCAGCCCAAACAAACGATAGGTGGATTGTGTGATGGATGATATAACTAGAAAGGGAGTGACTACTGAGATGAAGATTAACAGAGAAGTATGGAAAAAGAAGAAATGTTGCGCTGACCCCAAATAAATTGAGATAAGAGCAAGATAATGTTCTGATAAATAAACTTGACAAGTATGGTATTAGAGGAAATGTACTTCATTTAATTAAATCCTATTTAGACAATAGAAAGCAAAAGACAGAAATCACTAGAATTAATATAACCACTAAAAAGGAAGAGATATACTTATCAGATGAACGTCAACCAACTTTTGGTGTTCCACAAGGTAGTGTATTGGGACTGCCACTTTTAACACTATACATTAATGGCTTGCCAAAATCAATTCCACACCCTATGACTTTATTTGCAGATGATGGCCAATAAATGATAAAAGGCTTGACTGGAAATCACAAATCGAGAATCTTTGCAAAAAAAATGTAGTACTGCATTTGCTTTGCACTCTCTAGCTGCAGTTGTGAATGTAGATACCTTGATTGCGACCTACCATGGCTTAGTTGCGTCTCACTTAAGATACGGTATCATATTTTGGGGAAACTCTACAGACGCTAACACGCCATTAAAGGCGCAAAAGAGATGCATTCGATCTATGTTTGTGCTAAAAACGGTCGATACATGTAAACCATATTTTAAAAGTTTCAAGATATTAACTCTTCCTTGTCTATATATCCTCGAAACCGCAATGTTTGTTAAAAAAAATCCAATTTGTTTCCACGTCTACAGGACGTTGTACCGCGTAACACACGGGATATAACTCTTTCTTGTCTATATATCCTCGAAACCGCAATGTTTGTTAAAAAAAACCCAATTTGTTTCCACGTCTACAGGACGTTGTACCGCGTAACACACGGGATATAACTCTTCCTTGTCTATATATCCTCGAAACCGCAATGTTTGTTAAAAAAAACCCAATTTGTTTCCACGTCTACAGGACGTTGTACCGCGTAACACACGGGATATGACAGTTCTTCAAGGCTATTTAGCAAAAACTGCAC
This sequence comes from Orthosia cruda, assembly GCA_964057195.1. Lineage (NCBI taxonomy): Eukaryota > Metazoa > Arthropoda > Insecta > Lepidoptera > Noctuidae > Orthosia > Orthosia cruda. The sequence goes on along the minus strand of OZ059839.1, from coordinate 13,298,182 downwards.
TCATGCGCAGAATTATCGTCTGCATGGCGCCTACTATATTTAACATATTGCCTAAACGTTGGAAGGAGCTTAAAAATGGAAAGTAAATTATTATTATATTTAAATATTCTATTGTAATATGTGGCATTATTAATCTTTTTAATAATAATTTAAATTTAAATTCTGAATTTTATATTTGACTCTATTTTTTAAATCCAGTTATTTGTAAAAGATTGTTAATTATTGAGATACTGTTATTTACCATATTTTTTATGTTTTCACTCAATTTAATCGATCCTTTTTTAATGGTTCTTTTCTATTTTGCTAATTTTTTCTACACAATGTATGTTGTTGCTGTTATGTTCTTATGACTTATGAGTGTGAAGCTCAGAGGTGGAAAACGATTCAAGCAACTCACATGAGTTACTTGCCCACTTAACGAGCTGGTCATCTCTGAGCTCCAACCCTATTGACAGTTTTGGTGCAGAGTAACAAACGTCATCCATATACGTGTTATGTTGTATGACAGTAGAAGCAAGCGGGGAACGGGTACACTCGTCATTGAAGAGTTGTCTGAGTACTCTCATTGCCAAGAAAGGGCCACTTCGAAGGCCGAAGCATACGCGATTAAATAGATAAGTAATTAGCTGGTCGCAAGCGTTAAAACAAAATAAAAACCGAGCCACGGCATGATGAGGTATATAGTAACCAGACATATGGTTATCATTTCTAATGACTGTGGTAGCGCCATCTCTTGTAAATGTCATAAATCAATGACCAAAAACACATAGACAAACGCATTTGAGATTTCGCGGGCGACCGATATCCTAATTATCTCGTTCCTTCCTCATTCCTTTTCCCTTTATGTACGCCTTAATGACAGGTCGCCAGAACGAACCGAAACTTCAACGTGAACGGGCCTCGTATCTCAACCGCCAGCTTTCCAAGCCACCTGGCTGGAGACTGATGCATCTAATTAGTTAGATTGCAGAGAACCTTGTGAACCGTGTCTATTAACCCGCCTCGCGGATATAAAACAATTGTGTGAAGTGTGTGGATCCTGAAGGAGCCATTTTGGAGTAGAAGAACACCAGCTCGCTGCCACACGTGGGCTGGCATCGACCACTACAAGGTAAGGCGTACTACTTCCCTCATTTCCATACTAGATCGCCCGAATTGATCCGTGAATATTTTCCCGCTTATTTTCAACGCACTATTGCCAGAACCCTTCAAATACAGTCCACTTTTCATGATAGACACAAGGATGAAGAGGTTTCTCAAACCGCTATAACATTTTTGGTCACCATCGTAGCCCGATATATTACTATAATATATCTATTTTCCTTTATTTCTTACGTAGGAATCAATTATAAATTCCTACTAGGGTCGTGGCACCTAGCCGCGTACCCACATAATCAAGTTGTAAACCCAATACGTGGTTCCATCAACGCTGCTATAGCAGGTTCATAATTACATATCTGCTATTATTAAAAATAATTCTTATTTAAAACTAACTTGTCGTATTGTAAATTTCCATATTTCAAGCGTCTTTTAGTTTAATTGCCCTTATAGGAATCACCTACCTCCAATTATAAAGTTTTAGGAATAAGTTACTTTCCGAATACCGCGGGGTAGACATTCATTCTATAAGAGAAAAATAAAATAGGTGTACTACTTGTAGGTACCTACGCAGTATAAATATCATAACTTTACCGAATACGTTTCGACGATTGCGGGCTATAAGTTGCATATTTATACCTATTCATTTATCTTAAAAATATTCAAACTTAACAATAAAACTGGTTTGGATAGTAATGCTATTAACATTTTGTACAATATAATTACTTTGGTTAGTGGGTACTACGAAAAAACTTATTTCGTTATTACGCAAATATTGCGAAACCCGTTGTCACAGTACAGTCACAATCAGTAGTATTACTTTTCTACATATAGTTGTTCGTTTAAATAATTACCGTACATTGTTTTGTTTGTGTGGTTATTTGTAACTACATAACATAACAATGCCGCGTGATGCGAAAGCAATCGCTTCTTCGGAAGATCAACAGTTGGTGATTTTAGAAGCTAAGCGTAACATACTTTTCGAGCGTATTCAGTCAATTTATGATCGCTCTAAAGTCGCTAATACTTCCGAATCGGTGAGAGAAGGCTTTCTCAGTTCTTGTGTAACAATAGATGATATTCGAACGGACTTTCATAAATTATTGGATGATTATAATGCTAGGTTACTGGCTATATATCCCGATGCGAAGCCTAGCTATCAAGCCTACGCCTCATTCGAGGATATGTATTGTTCCGTGAAACGTGCAATTGGAAGATAAGCCGTCCGGGAGGCACAGTATGAGTGATTCCGCAACATGTAGACCAAGGTTGCCGCCAATCGAACTCATGTCGTTCGACGGTGATATACGAAACTGGCCATTATTTTATGCAAGTTTTAAATCTACAGTTCATGACAATAAGTCGCTGACGGATGCAGACAGGTTGTACTATTTAATAGGTAAGCTGTCGCCGAAGGCACAGTCTGTGTTCGCGGGAGTCACACCGTGTGCTGAGAATTACCAAGTCATGTTCCAGGCACTCCTCGATAGGTACCAGGATATTCGTGTCCTCGCGTCTACCTACTTGGATCAAGCTTTAAATCTTAAATTGTCCGGTCCCGCGTCTGTTTCGAATTACCAGCTATTCGTGGACAAGTTCATCACCGCAATTAATTCCCTAAAGAATCTAAAATTAGTTGACCTTCTGGATTTCATTTTATTGCACCTCGCAATAAAAAAGTTTGACACTGAAACTATTCGCGCTTTCGAGATGACAGAACGTAATCGTAAGATTCCCACTCTAGATAGTTTTGTCAGCTTCATCAATGATCAGTGTCGGATATTCCGTAATACCCAACCACCCTTAGCTAACAATAATAAGCCTAATAGTTCGGAAAATTCACATAAGTCTAATAAATCGCGTAGTTTTAATAATAAAATGACCGCTCCTAATCCACAATCCTATGTAGCTTGCTCTGAGTTAAATAATTCAAACAAGTGTCTGTGCGAAGCATATATCCATGAACACTTATATAAATGTCCCGCTTTTGATAATTTGACTCCGACAGCTCGTTTCAAATGTGTGAAAGACAACAGTGCTTGTGTCAATTGTTTGAGTATTAAACATAAAACGGTTAACTGTTCTTCTAAATTAAAGTGTCGCGCATGTAATCAACGTCATCATACATTGTTACATTTTAATAAAAACCCGCAATTATCAACTGTAGTGACGTCACAGCCGAATCCGGTCCCAACGCCTATGCCGACTGTACCTTCTATTACCTCACAGTCTGAGGTATCGTTGTGTACGACCTCTGTCGCTGGCGCCGCTCGATCGCGTTCGATTGACACTCGATGCGTTGCGGCGTCGCCGTCGGCGAGAGATAGCCCGCAATGTACGGCGTACACAACCGTTCTGCTCGCTACTGCTCAAGTCGTAATTTACGATGTAAATGATAAGCCGCACATAATACGTTGTTTACTAGATAGTGGATCACAAAGTAATTTTATTACTTCTGAATGTTTTAAGCGTCTAGGACTTTGGAAGAACTTTCATACTTCTAATTTAATAGTTAAAGGAATCGGTGGGTCGGAAAAACCAGTTAAAGGTTCCGTAGATATTAAATTATATTCTCGTTTTAGTAATGATATTAATTTTAACGTTTCTTCGCTTATTGTTGAACGTATAACGGAGACATTGCCGACCGCTCTCGTCGATGTCTCTAAACTTACACATCTCAAAACATTACCGCTCGCAGATTCGAAGTTTGCGGAGCCGAGCGGTATCGATGTTTTGATTGGTGCTGCTATATTCCCGCGCTTGCTTTTGCCTAACATAGTGCATAGCGAGCAATATAATATACCTGCCGCTATTGAAACTGTGTTGGGGTATGTGGTTATGGGTTCCGTACCTACGGCACATACTTCACACTGTACGAGTACAACTTCATGTTGTTCTGTTCTTCAAGATCCCAGTTTAGATTCGCTTCTCAAGCGATTCTGGGAGCTTGAAGAAATTTCCGCCTCGCCCTCGCAGAGCCGTAAGGATCTCGAGTGCGAAGAACATTTTCGCGCTACCACTGTTCGCGATGACAGTGGTAGATATATTGTGTCGCTGCCATTTTGCGACGACCCTTACTAGGCGACTCATACGCTGCCGCACTTAGGCGTTTTCATTGTTTGGAGCGCAAACTTGATGCGTCCTTAGGGTTACGCAGCGCTTACAATGACGTCATGCGGGACTACATTAACAAGGGATATTTGAGTCCGGTTTTAAAAGATGACAACGTTTCTAATCTGTCATATTACATTCCGCATCACGGTGTCGTACGCGAAGATAAGACTTCTACTAAACTTCGCGTAGTTTTAGACGCTAGTAGTCAAACTACATCGGGACAGTCGATCAATGACATTCTACATGCAGGCCCTAATCTACAGGGTGATTTATTTAATATTATAATTCGTTTTCGTCTCTTTCAAATAGCCCTGTCTGCTGATTGCCGCCAAATGTTTCTCAATGTCGGCGTTCGTGAATCGGACCGTAGATTTCAACGCATCTTTTACAGATTCAGTAAACATGAACCTATAATGGTCTACCAATTTAATCGTGTTTGCTTCGGATTTAAGTCTAGTCCATATCACGCGTTACGTGTAGTCCGCCAGTTAGTCGCTGATGAAGGCGATAATTTCCCTGCAGCGTCTGCTGCTGCTTCTTCCGCCCTATATATGGATGACATTGCCTGTAGTGTCATGTCCATACCGCAAGCAATTTCGCTTTGTGATGAGCTTATTTAGCTCTTCAAGCGAGGCCAGTTCGACCTTGTCAAATGGACAAGTAACTCGAAAGAGGTTCTCGCACACATACCTGATACTCATAAGGCTTCGCCCGATATCGAGTATGAGAAGTCTATACCGCATAAGGTCCTGGGTTTACGCTGGGACAAGTCTTGTGACAGTTTCCGCTTTGACGTCACCACACCAGATGATAAATGTACCAAGCGAACCATGCTTTCCACAGTGGCTCGGCTATGGGACTTAATGGGTTTTGTCGCCCCCACTATTTTGTACGCTAAGCTCTTAATTAAGGAACTTTGGCTAGCAAAGTGTGACTGGGACGACATACCACCTGAACATATAGTCACCGCTTGGAAGCAGTTTTGTACTGAGCTTTCTACGCTTAATGAAATTATTGTCCCGCGTCATCTGGGGTTGGTCGACGGATGCACCATGAATTTAGTAGGTTTCGCTGACGCCAGCGAGCGTGCTTACGGTGGAGTCGTATACATGCAAATATACAATGGTTCTAACTACTCCGTGCAGTTAGTTAGTGCGAAGTCTAAAGTCTCACCTGTGAAAACCATTTCGGTGGCTAGACTAGAGTTGTGCACGGCCCTACTGTTGTCTAAGTTGCTTCGCAAGGTACAAGACACAATATCGCCCCACTACCGCATCCATAAGGTATACGCGTTTACTGACTCTAAAGTAGTGCTCGCCTGGATAAATTCCTCACCGCACCGCTGGCAAACTTTTGTTGCCAATCGGGTTACTAAGCTGATAGAGCTTATACCCGCTAATTGTTTCAACCATGTCGCAGGTACTGAGAACCCCGCTGATTGTCTGTCTCGTGGTGTCACGCCAGCTAAGCTCTTGCAGCATCCATTGTGGTATCGTGGACCATCGTGGGTTTCTCATGACCCAGCTGAGTGGCCCATACATACTTTCGAACACAATGCACTGCATGAGGGCGTACCCGAACAGAAATCAGTCGCTCATGCCGTGGTTTCTGAGGTTACGGAATCACCAATTTACGCGCTAGCACTACGTGTTTCGTCGTGGTCTAAGTTGCTACGCGCTATTGTTTACGTCTATAAGTTTTTAAGACAACTGCCTAGTGCACGTACTGTATCAAGCTCTGATCTGAAATATGCAGAAATTAAATTGCTGCGAGCTGTACAGGATGTTCATTTCCGTAACGATATTTTAAATTTAAAAAACAATAAACCATGTACTCCCGCCATCCATAAGCTTAAGCCGTTTCTCGATGAGCACGGCATCATACGAGTTGGTGGTCGTCTCACAAATTCGGACGAACCCTACGAATATAAACATCCCTGTATTCTACCACGTCATGACCATATTGTTGATCTTCTTGTTGACTTTTGTCACAAGAAACATCTTCATGCCGGTCCGGAGTTGCTTATGTCCTTACTCAGGCATAATTATTGGATTTTAGCTGCACGTCGAATAATTCGTCACAGAATCCACAACTGTAACACTTGCTTTAAGTTCCGCCCGCGTCCTATTCTTCCACTTATGGCAGATCTACCTAGCCAGCGTGTTAACCAAGTCGACAAGGCGTTCACTCACACCGGCTGTGACTATGCAGGCCCGCTACAGTACACACCATTTCGTGGTCGAGGTGTTAAGAGCCGTAAGGCTTGGCTCTGCATTTTTACGTGTTTGACGACGCGTGCCACGCACATTGAAGTGGCAACAGATTTAAGTACAGTGACCTTCCTTGCAGCCTTAAAACGTTTTCTTTCGCGACGCGGTCCTATTAAATGCTTATATACCGATAACGGTACTTGTTTCGTAGGTGCAAGTTCTTATTTACGCGACCTTCACAAATTTCTTAAAGATTTTCGTCCTCATCTTGAGGAAGAACTTTCCTTCAATCATATAGATTGGAAGTTTATTCCGCCTGCTTCCCCACATTTTGGAGGATGTTGGGAAAGTATGGTTAAGGTAGTTAAAACTCACCTTTTTAAAGTTATAGGTCAACAAATCCTCTCCTACGAGGAACTTATAACTGTCCTTAGTCAAGTTGAGGCTCTAGTTAATTCGCGGCCACTTACTGCTTTGAGTAGTGACCCTACTGAACCATCAGCACTGACCCCTGCGCATTTCTTGCACACCGCGCCATTGTTGTCCCTTCCCGCTCCTGAAGCAGACTCGCTCAGCTTGCTTCAGCGACATACTCTACTTGACAAACTGGTGCAGTCGTTCTGGCAGCGCTGGCGTTCAGAATACTTACATCAACTTCAGGCTAGATCCAAATGGAATAGTCCTGCACCTTCTATACAAGAGGGTACTATTGTAGTTATCATTACTGATAACTCTCCGCCCCTTTCATGGCCGTTAGGCATTATTGATAAATTGCATACCTCCAAGGACGGTACAACCCGTGTTGTTACTGTGAAAACCGCAAAGGGTAGCTATGTGCGCCCTGTTGTGCTTCTGTGTCCATTACCGACTCAATAAGGCCTGGCTTGATAGTTAGGTCTCTTAGTTTTAGTTAGTTAGCGAAGCAACATAATTTTCTATTAAAATTTAACTATAGGTATGCAACTTAATGTATTATGCAACTCGCAGTATTTATCTTAAATCTTAATAATTGAAATGTAAAAATCCGCATCTTAGTCCGTATTGCTGAATAGGTATACGGTAGTACACCTCATAGGGCTAAGTTTAATTTTCATTAAAGGTGACCCTTTAAGGCCGGGAAAATGGTAGCGCCATCTCTTGTAAATGTCATAAATCAATGACCAAAAACACATAGACAAACGCATTTGAGATTTCGCGGGCGACCGATATCCTAATTATCTCGTTCCTTCCGCATTCCTTTTCCCTTTATGTACGCCTTAATGACAGGTCGCCAGAACGAACCGAAACTTCAACGTGAACGGGCCTCGTATCTCAACCGCCAGCTTTCCAAGCCACCTGGCTGGAGACTGATGCATCTAATTAGTTAGATTGCAGAGAACCTTGTGAACCGTGTCTATTAACCCGCCTCGCGGATATAAAACAATTGTGTGAAGTGTGTGGATCCTGAAGGAGCCATTTTGGAGTAGAAGAACACCAGCTCGCTGCCACACGTGGGCTGGCATCGACCACTACAAGGTAAGGCGTACTACTTCCCTCATTTCCATACTAGATCGCCCGAATTGATCCGTGAATATTTTCCCGCTTATTTTCAACGCACTATTGCCAGAACCCTTCAAATACAGTCCACTTTTCATGATAGACACAAGGATGAAGAGGTTTCTCAAACCGCTATAACAGACTGAAATAAAACCCTTAGCTATATATTCATTGATAATAGCGTTGTGTTCAACTCGTAGTTGAGCGAAACAATTTAATTTACGCTCAAGAAACATGAAGAGATTCTTATCAGTGGCAAATGACTCACCAAGAGTCAGGATCGCGGGCGAACAGCTAAGATACCGTACAGCGGCCCGTATTGTCACGGGAAACATTCTTAGTGGAAAAGGTTTCACTTTCGAGAGCGGCCGGACTCAACGCAGGTTTTAGAATTTGATTTATTTGTTAAAAAAAATCATATATTTATTAGTTTTTGAAAAATTTCTCCCGGAAGGGGGTAAAAAGGTGGTTAAAAGTTTGTATGAAATTTCTACAGTTTCTAAGTTGGACACGTGAAATTTTAGATTTACGCTGTAAGTTGATAAAAAGAATTTATGTATTTATTAGTTTTTAAAAATTCCACTCCTAATGGGGTAAAATTAGGGTTGTGGAAGGGTAGTGAAAATGTCATAATAAAACGAACGAAAAAGAGCTTAGTCAAAATTTCAATATTTTATTACATAAAATAACACAGTTTGACTTAAAAGTTCATTCTACATAGAATGTGCTTTTACAAATAAAAAAAAACAGCTTATTACGTAAGGAACAGCAAGCAGCAATAATTGTGCAATTATTGCGCGATCAATTTAATGACCGGGCTACTGAGGCCTTTAAGAAAAGTCTTTTTTTTACTGTCACTTTTAATAGAAGCTATTTTACCTGTCCATTGATTTATATAATTTATCGTTTTATTAAGTAACCAACTTATGAAAATGCAACAATTTACACGGCGCGTATCGTTAGGCGGTTCCTCTCTCAGGAGCCCTGACCACCGGTAGCTTGGACTCTGTTCCCAATACCGGTGGGCTACTATTTTTTATATTTTCAATGTTTTTTTTATTTTTTTTATAAGCTAATATTTAAAAATGTAAAAAGTATGTATATTAATTGAATAAAGGAAATAACAATAATCATTGATTTTCAAGTTACACAGGCTCATTACTTTAAAATATTCATACACACATAGTCACATTAAATAATCAAATACAAATTCATTATAATATAAATATAAATTAAGACATAATTAAAATAACAAATGATTCAATAATCAATTGATTACTATTTAGCCGATAAATTAATATTTGCAGATGTAAAGTATTTGTGTAACAGTAAATATGGCAGTGAATATTAGATGTTTTCATTTTATTTACATAATATAGTAATTAATTTGATAAATTAATTGAGACTATGAGAATTTTTTCATGACTAAAATGTGTAAAATTGATTAAAATTTCATCGTAATAGTCGATTTTAATAAGAAATCGAATCGATAACGCGAGATGATGATGTCTATTTAGTGATGTCCTAATACATCACTAAATGGACATCATCATCTCGTATTTGAGCTATAAAACGAAAAATAGATCGTTGAACACAACTGTTTGCCAATTTACTTTTGACATTGATAGAATAGTCGACAACCGATTTTGAATATTCTGCCAATGCTCTCCATATAAAAATAAGAATATTATAGAAAATACCTATTGCGGACATAACACATTCTGATGTGTTTGTAAGTATTTGGCAGTATACATAGGTATGTTTTACGTGTGAACCTTTTTGGATAACTCTCTTTCTCTTTTAGGTAGCCAACACTACAATAAAAATTTCGCCACCCCTTTACCGAGATCACGTCTGTTTCAATTATTCAACAAATTGTTCTGTTGCGTATACATTTGATTGTGTCTTACTTCAATTTCAACAATTTGTTATTACAATATTCACTATACTTCATTAAATATAGCTTGATCTCTGCGACATATGTCAAACTGATGTATACGTTATTGATAGGTTATTGTTAGCCTGTCAAGCGCTATTGTTACTGTTTTGATACTGACAGCTGGCGTAGAGATCAAGCTTTCTTTTATGAAATATTGGAATTAATTTTCGGATAATTAAAGTAGTCACAAAATAACACACGGGAAAATGCCTCCAAAAACTTCTGTACCTACTCATAAGTACAGAAGTTTTATTTTTTGGCTTTTTTGGTTTATGGCCATCAGCTAGCGATTGGTAATCTACCAACAACAAGGAAAAAATAATCGTAATTTGACAGCCACATTTTCTCACCGATGGCTGTCACTCTGCTGTCAAAAACCATTGTAATATGAAATGATCGCGACCACCATGCGATAAATGCACATTTCAGTTAGCAGATTTTTATTGTTACCAGTGCTGTCGTAAAATTATTAAGGTGTGACTTTCGCTCATACATAAGGATTCGCGATAAAAGAGCAATTATTTCGAAAAAATTAGCCTGCCGATTTTTTGACGTAAAGCGATAATCGCGCGATGCGCAATTATTGCTGATTGGTGTTTCATACGTAATAAACCTGCCGATCTTAGAAGTAGCACCTCGAGTTTAAGAAAAAGTACCGCTTTATTAGTGAAAGCCTCTGTCTTCTAACGCTAATATTTACTAAATAAGATTGTTCACCTTACAATTTATTCTATCCTACTAATATTATAAAAGTAATAGTTTGTAAAGGTGGATGTTTGTTAGTCTTTCATGCAAAAACTATTGAACTTATTTTGATAAAACTTTACAGTTTATAAACTGAATAACACATAGGCTATAATTAATAAAGTTTTAAGGATAAGTAGAAAATTTACTAATAATCAGCAAAAGAGAATAATTCTTCTATAAGTTTTGGGTTCATTGTGGTTGTTATAGGAGCACATTTACCACCGCTCTTTATTCTGGGCATACCGCCAGGACAAGGCATTTTCAGAGGCATAACTTCCCCTTGTCCGTTGACTTCAGTACTGAAGTGTGACGTAAGTACTACGTCAATGAGGTACAGCAACACTTCTGCAGCAGTAGCGTCCTCCAATATTGTGGGGACTGTCTCACTCGTGCTGGACAGCTCGGCCGCAGCAGTGCCGACTGCGATCAGCAATATTACTACTCTCATAGTGGTTCTAGGCAGACGGGCTGGAAATGAAATACACAAGATTAAATTAAATTGACTAGCGAAACTTCACAGACTTGATAGGAATTGACATATAAACATCGTGATGTTCAAGTAGAAAGCTTTAGTTATATGAATTTAACATTGTTTTAATTGTAACGCCTCTGCCTAACTCTCCGGGGAATATATGCGTGATGTAATGTTGTTTTTAACTATCGCTATGCCACTTTCAAAATCGAATAACTTTTATATTATCCATCGAAATTCTAAAAGTAACGTAGTGTTGTAGTAATGCTTTGCTTTGCCTTGCTTTGCTAGGAGATTATTAGGAATAAAAACCGGTATTACTGACACTTGAAGAGTCTGAATTATCACTTAGATTTCGTAGTTGCCGCAGGTCAAAGGCGATGACATTCATTGAATACCGTGTGAATATTAAAAACTACAAGCTACACATACTGACAACAATTTAAAGCACTTCATACTTCTGATAGTTATTTTTATGGAGCAATCCCAAAACACTCACCGTCAACTACAACTCCTTAAAAACTATAAAAAACTTTTTAACAAAAAATCAAACCGACTTCCAGAACAAAAAACTACAAAGCAAAAAATAACTTTCTTTTCCGAAGTCGGTGTCGAAAAACTGAAAACAAGTGGGTACAAAAGACACCGACTTCGGAAAAGAAAGTTATTTTTTGCTTTGTAGTTTTTTGTTCTGGAAGTCGGTTTGATTTTTTGTTAAAAAGTTATTTTTGTAAAAAGTTTTTTTTTGTAAAAAAAAGTTTTTGGTTACAAGATCCATATTCAAATCAACAGCATTTCTTATTATTTTTCTTACATTTTTCACCTTGGAATAGAACATAAGAACTTTTGAATTGGAAACCGCGCTAGAATAAATTTGTTTACCTTTGATTTTTTTTCAGTTTCAGCATTATTCCTAAGCTAAATAGTCCAGATAAAAGTAAAACCAAATTCTTAGGAAAAACAAAAAAATACCAGAACATAATAATATCTAGAAGTTGTCAAACAAGCGAAGCCAAGTATAAGAATATTTGTTAAATGTTTTTCGTAAAGAAGTTTGTGCTGGGTGCTGGGGGCACCAACACTGGGGCAAAGGTCATTGCCCATTCAATTTGGCATTTAATGTAATTAAATCAGCACTTGTTTCAATTTTTCCCATTCGTTTATCATGTTCACTGCAGCTGCGTGCACGAAGTAACTAAGGTTTAATTTAAAATGATCTGGTAATGGTATTGTTGTGAGTCATGAGTATCCTGGCTTTCACCCAAATTTAATTAATAACTAGTAAACATTAAACACTACAATATTAATAAAAAAACTTTTTGCAAAAAAATACCACCGACTTCCAAATACAAAACTACAAAGTAAAAAATAACTTAATTTTTTGAAGTCGGTGTCTTTCGCAGATACCATTTTTTTGCGTTATGGACACCGACTTCAAAAAATTAAGTTATTTTTTACTTTGTAGTTTTGTATTTGGAAGTCGGTGGTATTTTTTTGCAAAAAGTTTTTTTATTTTTCACTTTTTAGTTGTACGTACCTTTTAGGCAAGTTAGTAAGGGAACTATTTCGCCAGAACAGATTTCATGAAACTTGAACATAACCGGTGAAATGAAAGATCTGCTTATCCCTTAAGAGCGAACTGGCGTGATGTTATGTTATGAAATGTTATAAACAACAAACAGACATGCGATTGCAGCAATCCCGAGAGATTTTCCGTTATTTATTGAAGAGTTCTCTTGTATATCTCCGAAGTTCTTCATCAGATCTTCACCAAATTAAAATGGGACCAATTTCGGAACATACTTTTTCAAACAAAAAAAGAATTTTCAAAATCGGTCCATAATTGACGGAGTTATCGGTGAACATACACAAAAAAAAAAAAAAAAAAAAAAAAAAAAAAAAAACAATCTTGAAGTCGAACATAGAACCTCCTCCTTTTTGGGAAGTCGGTTAAAAATCGATAGCAGCGAACACCAAATAATCTACGAGCCAATAAAACTCGATGCATCTCGCAAAAAGATTCATTTGTTTTGGATACCATAATAAAAAAAAAACATGTAAAAGTTAAAAACATTATTGCCGCTCTGTAACATAAAATAGTCTCACGCAATACGTATACTGCTGGACATCGGTCACCACAAAGCTTTACTACACTGATCGGTTCAGTTTTCGATCATCTGTCCTAGAAGGAGGCCTTTCAAAGCTATGGCTTCCAGTTCCCCGTTGCCACTTCAGAACTTTTGGCCCCATCGACCATAAGTTCTGCGAACAATGTGACTAACCCACATACACCCACACTTCAGCAGCTACCTACGTTTTTATACCTCATGTAAACGAAGTCGCGCCTATGGCCATAACCGAGTCAAAATCTGTACTGAGAATTTAGAAGAAAACCTAATAACACTTTGCTCGCTCAGCGAAACGCTCGCGACCACTAGATCTTCGCAGCAGGCAATTTCGGTATGTGACAGCTTCTCGGTTTAGGAGACATATTCTGTTACACTTGAAAAAATACATAAAGTGTTAAAAGAATTACCCTGAGATATTTAAGGAGTTTTCTAATATAATATTTATTAAATAATCAAGGAGAAACATAAATAAAGATAAGATAAAGATAAGATAAGCAACTATTTGCGCGTCAACTATTGAATTTGCACACCATACAGCGCTCAAGCGCTCAGCCATTCAGTCAGTCAACGACTTGCATGGTACTGGTATACCTACGTAGGTACAGTTCGTAGGTTACATTTAAATTTTTCAATTTATTCAAAGATACCATATATATACACATAGTTACAAAAAATCGTTACCTTATTTAAAATCGCGCTCAGCCCGGCTGTTTTTTTGCTTTTTGTCATTTTATTTATTGATACAGAGCATTACCTTAAAATTCTCAGGGTAATTTTTTTAACACCTTATATAGATACTAGACTGATAGAGACTATAATGATAATTTGCCTAGCCTTCCCAACTATGCAGTGAAATCGGATGCAGCTGTATGCCAGTATTTTATGGAAGTCACATTTTGCCTTATATCAAAAAGCGGTTTTACTATAAACCTCTATAATGTACGGTGTAAACAAGGTTTAAACCTGGGTTTTAGTAAAACCGCTTTTTGTAATATGACACATTGTGTTTGGAAAAAATAATAAAAATCAAATACAAACGAAACTAGATTGGCCACAAAGAGGTGGACGCAGTGGTGTATTATCATGTATGCCTTTTACCTGATAGATGTTAAGTATAGTTGCTGCCGATCGATTTTGTCAAAAACCTCACCGTTTAAGGTGGTTGGTTGGTTTTAAGTTATCACGGTGAGATTTTTACTGAATAGCTCTGCAAGTACTTCGGGACATCTAAAATCCTGTGCTTGGGCGTCAACTGAGAAATTTCGCTATTTTGCACCGGACACAACAGCCTTTATAAAAACTAGAACCTTAGTCAAGCGAAGACGAGTGTAATAAATTTAAATTTATTTTATGTAGTTTGACTTCACGTTCCTATTAACTTACTATATAGCATACACAAATCACGTGAGTGAAGCCATGGGTACAGCTAGTAATAATATAAAATATCTAATTACCTTGTCAAAATATCTGGAACCAGGACGGCAGCGTATAATGTAAAATTGTGTATTAACGTTGGTAGTTCAATATGAACACAAGGATAATTCCAAACTACATTCAATTATTAAAATGGGCTTTTATGTTGATAAGCATGTGGTATATACCAGCCATAATTGATAAAAGTGACCATACGTTAATATGCATTGTAAATGTAATAAGTACTATTAAAGCAAATGAATATAATGGGAGGAAGTAAGTAGGACAACCATAACAAGCAACACTCTAAGTACACACGCACTGCAAATCATTGAACTACAGTAAATCCGATGATTTACCATTATTTTATGGTAAAACAGAACTAGAGTTAGCATAGAACTATTTGTTTGTAAATAGAATTGCTTAACTCCGTAACGTTACACATCGCACAATTTTTATTCCCGAATCAAAAATGTTGTAGTCAACATATTATGTAGTAATAAGTACTTTTATTTTCTAATTTGGTTCATGTTTTGTAAAGTCGTGTCATACCTATTAACACATACGATACATACAACATATTGTTATGAACAAAATTAGTAACAAATTAAGGTTTTTTGTAGTCAGTTTTGCTGCATAGTTAACGAAATATTGAAACCTAGCTTCTGACGTTTTATAAGTGCCCATGTAGGTTAATGAGATACAAAATATTTTTAATTCGTATTTGTGTTATTAACAGTTAAAACTGAATAATCTCCTTACTTTGATTCATAAGTAAAACCTAATATTGAACAGTGTTTGCGTTTTTACAATGTCATGCATATATAACGATTCGCGCTTCACAACAGCGTGCTGGTGCCTACACTTATGTATGGAAGTGAAGGGTGGGTATGGCAAAAAAGACATGAAAGTAGGATTAATGCAGTGGAAATGCGCTCCTTGCGAAGTATGTGTGGGGTAACTTTAAATGATAGGTTGAGGAATGAGGTAATAAGACAACGTTGTGGTCTAAAAGAAGATGTAGTGACTAAAATTGAAAAGAGTATGTTAAGATGGTTTGGCCATGTTGAGAGGATGAATGAAAGGCGACTAACGAAATGTATTTACAAGGCAGACGTGAATGGAAACGCCGGGAGGGGACGCCCTAGAAAGACAAACATAGACCTTATAGGTGATTTTCTTCAAAAAGGCCTGGTGCGCAGTACTCATAACCGGCGTGTGCGTATGACTAGATGCATGAATGTGAGTGAAGCAAAGGAAGTATGTAAGGATCGTAGCAGGTGGCGTTCTGTAGTTTCTGCCCACCCCCATGGGAAAAAGGCGTGAGTTTATGTATGTATGTATGTATATATAAAAAATAAAAAAAGGTTTTATACTAAAGTGACAGTATACTGTGCCTCGCTCGTTCCAGATTTCGTTAAAAAGTAAGTACGATTATGTTTTTTATTAATGTAACTACTAGATTTTGCCATCGGCGCTGCCCGCGCTCATATCGAATACTATCCTACTGAAATAAAAACTCTTATGTCCTACTCCCGGTCATTGTCTATCCGTGTGCAAGAAAGCCTGGTAGCTAACAAAAACGGTTCCAAATCAATGTATCTTTATTGCTCTGCTAAAACCCAGGCGTGTCATTTTTCGCTAAAAAGAGCCAATTTCACATGGCTCCAACTTTACGTGATGTAACCGTGTCAATAACGGACCATCTGGAGCTTCTTGGCGTTACGTTTACATTGACTCTAAATTTTGGGCCATACATTGAGGCAAAGGCTCAGCTGGCTGCCAAAAAGTTGGGGATCCTTGCGAAGGTGAAAAGGTACTTCACACCGAAACAGCTGTATCAAGCGCAGGTTTGATCATGCATGGAGTACTATACTCATCTCTGACGGATCTGCCAAATACCAGCTTGATGCACTAGATTCGATTGAGAAGCGGGCCATATAACTCAACGGCAATGAGGCACTGGTCAATGAGTAGTTTATGCGGCCTATACCAAATGTTCTTTCTTTGGTATTGTTCGTCGAATCGTTGAGCTCCTTAAATTCTGAGTTGAGCTGCTCGGTTATTGACAAATGCGTGCACTGACTGGACAGGTCCACTCAATCTGGCTGGTTCTTTCCTCAAGCGACCATTTCAGACATCAGTCTACATGGTCATCACATGATCTAACCAAGATTTTGTCTGGACTTTAAAAGAGACCTCTGACCTCTGAGTTTGTTTCGGCCTTTCTTCTCAGAGTAGTCAGATAGGAAACGCCGATCTCATCTAGTTTTAAAAATATGACCGACATATAAAAGTGTTTGTACAAACCAGCTTACAGAAATAAAATCATTTATCAAGTCAAAGCTCCAGAGCCTTGATCATCGTCGCCGAGTTGTCAGCTTGTCGGTTTTTTATCGCTTACATTTCGGGGAGTGTGCGATGGAATTACATAATCTAATTCCGCTCAGCCCGTTCCATCATCGGACTACCAGACGTACGGCGATGCGTCATCGGTACATTGGTACCAACTTTTTGGGGACACTATAATTTTGCGTACAGCTAAGGAGTGGAATTGCCTGCCGGAGTCCGTGTTTCCCGATAGCTACAATCTAGGAGTCTTTAAGACAAGAGTGAATGGGTTTTTTATAGGCAAGAGTGCTTCACCGTCGACCACATCATCGCTTACCATCAGGTGAGATAGTGTTCAAGGGCGAGCCTGTAGAGTATAAAAAAAAGAATACATTCGCTTGCTCTTGGCCATAATGTGCTATACTCCGATTTTCAATTTCGTAGACTAAAATGACTTTTGGGGGGTTGTCACTTTATTGTTACTTATTATACGTTCTTTTGATAGAAAATCAAAGTAGATCGAAAATGGAACTATTTCACAACATAATAAAATACATTTGTTAAGAAACTATCGGCCCTTATTTAGTTTATACTCATTTATGTCAGACTTCATTTTAACGATCGCATTTATTTTATTGACGTTTTCGTATTTAATGCAACAAAAGTATATGTACTATGTGTATGAATACTGTTATATTGAAATATATTACGTATATTCATAAAACATTTATTTACACCAATTAGTAAAATTAAATTGAGGAGTCGATTCGAAGAATCACTTATGATTGAGTCTTACCTACAACCCCCGAGATAGCAACATTAAAAAAAATAAGGTCATTGGGATCTGTCAGTTTAGTCTACAAAATAACAAAAAATCAAACCGACTTCCAGAACAAAAAACTACAAAGCTAAAAAAAACTTTCTTTTCCGAAGTCGGTGTCTTTTGTATCCATTTTTTTCAGTTTTTCGACACCGACTTCGGAAAAGAAAGTTTTTTTTTGCTTTGTAGTTTTTTGTTCTGGAAGTCGGTTTGATTTTTTGTTAAAAAGTTTTTTTATTTTTTTCTTTTTAGTTTTGGTAGGTGTCTCCAATTAACATGATAATCATTTGTGGTCAAAGTACACCTCATGACGATTCCAATAAGCCCAAGCACGACTAGGATACATTGTTTTTTTTTCAGAGTTCCGGTGCCTACCTTCCGGCTTCATCATCAGAACAGTTCAATGATACCATTTCCATCAGTCCCATTCATTTATAAGTATTTGCTTCATCGTAGTCGGTTACCTATTCGAGATATTTTATACCCGTGACATACTTAGCATTTAGGAGTTCAAGTGGCCATCTGTGGTCTTCTTCATCAGTTCCACTTCACCAAATTATACTTTCTGAGTGCAAGTGATTGCATTGTTGATGAAAATACCAAAATCACTATATGTTTGCCTATAATATTTGAGGAGTTCCCTCGATTGCTCTAGGATCCCATCATCAGATCCTGACCTGATGACTATGGGACCAACTAGGAAGTATACCCTTCAAAACAAAAGAAGATTTTTTGAAATCGGTCCAGGCGTCTTTGAGTAATCGGGGAACATAAATAAAAAAAAATAAAAAAAAAAGATTCCGACGAATTGAGAACCTCCTCCTTTTTTTGAAGTCGGTTAATAAAACATCACAGTATAGTTTATTTCTGAGTAGTTATAGGTGTGGAAAAAAGGCTTATTCAATGAGTGTGAAGTGTCGTTTTATTGTTTATTCTTTATTGGCTGACTAAACGTGTTTAGATTAACATTAATAGCAAAATCCAGAGCCACCACAGTTACCATCAGGTGAGATAGTGGTCAAGCGCGAGCCTATTGATAATAATAAAAAGTAAAAAAAACGCTCTATTTGATAGTGAAAAGACGGAAGTACAAAAATTATTACTCTTTTTTGTGAATATTTAAATATAACTTACATCATTTGCGCATTTTCGTGTGAAAATTGGCCTAGGCGCCCTTTGTACTGAAATTCAATATTAAGTGGCTTATATTGAATTATACTTACGACGTTACATCCTCAAGATTTAATAATTACTATGTAGTTTCACTTCTCAATGTACTAGGCGTCGCACATAATTTTTAGAAAAACATATAAAATTCAAATTCGTTCTACATCCGCCGACTGCAGCGCCATCTTCACATAACTTCGTTCATTTTTAGAGACGCTACTCTCATTTGATGAATTATTTGATGGGCTTATGTGCGGGCGTCGTAACATTGTGCGTTTTGGAAAAATAAAATTTTAGTTAAAAAATTGTGTGTTTAGTGGAAAAGTTTATTGTAAAAAACGTGTTATTTTGGGAAAACGAAAAACTTCATTATGTTCTTGCATCAACATAGTTATACTCCGTGACGTGAGCACGGCTTTAAAACCATTTTAAAGAAAACTTTAACACTCGAGAATTTCACTTTATCGAAAGCGCCAAAGCTTAATTTAGAAATTTCTGCCATCATAAGTGACAACTTTAAGCATCGGGATAAATTGCTCGAAAGGGCTCAGAACCAACTTGGGTTGGGCATTGCTGGTCTTAGCAATCTGGCTTCGTCTCTGAATAAAGAAGACCACCCAAAGGTAGAAATCTTGAAAAAGCTGTATAACATGCTTGTTACCCGATCCAGGCCTTCATTCCCGTCGAACTTTGTATGGTTGGTCCTTGGCTTAGAGGCATCCCATAGTCCAGCCACAGAAAGTCGATGTGATGTCTTCCTTGCCTCAAATTCAACCATCATTTGCAGATGAGGGATATTGAGGTATCTCTCAATCGCTGCCGTAGGTGTTGTCCTGAAAGCACCTGTGATGCACCGTTCTTTGTAATCTGGTAGGTGGCGCTTTGCACGAGGCAAGCTTTGTTCTGGGCCACCACACTATGCTGCCGTATGTGATAATAGGTGTTATCATTGTCCGGTACAGCCATCGTATCACTTTGGGCTTTAACCCCCAAGTTTTACCGTAGGTGGAACGACACATGCCGAACACTCGTAGGGCTTTCGTCGTAATATTTTACACATGAGTTTTCCACCTGATTTCACTATCAAGGGTTACACCCAGATATTTAACTTCGGTGGACCAGGGCAGCTTTATTCCATCGAGGGAGAGCTCTCCTAGGTTTCCTAGTTGTCTCTTCCTCGTGAATGGCACAATAACTGCTTTGCTTGGGTTGATAGAGAGGTGGTTCTTTGTACACCATTCCTCTGTCATCCTCAATGCCTGTTGTAATAATCCAGAGACTATGTTCGGGAATTTACCATTAACCATTATAGCTATGTCATCTGCATAGCCTACTGTGTAGAATGGAACGGTATTTAGCTTGATAAGTAGCGAGTCTACTACCAAGCACCACAATAATGGTGACAGCACTCCGCCCTGCGGACAACCTCTAGTTGTTTTTGCACTAAGTCTATCTCCCACCAGTTCCGATCTGACTATTCTGCTTCTCAGCATATGGTCAATCCAGTTACACGTGGTATCGTTAATGCCATGTTCCTTTGCAGCGATGCGTATGGACTCGAATGTGGTCTTGTCGAAGGCTCCCTCTATGTCGAGGAAAGCCCCGACGCAGATCTCTTGTCCCTCTAGCGCAGCCTCGGCTCGACTCGCAACATAGTGCAATGCCGTTTCTGTAGATTTGCCAGGGCTGTAGGAGCACTGTAGTTTATGTAGAGGGAATACTTTAAGTGGTCCCTCTCTTAGGTACCTGTCTACCAGTTTCTCCAGAGATTTTAAGAGAAAGGATGATAGACTAATTGGCCTATAAGCTTTAGCTTCTTCGACCCTGGGTAGGGTTGACCATTTCTATTCTGAAAAGTTGCTTTGGAACCTCACTCAAATTACCGCACACAATTTCAAAGCGAACTAAATTCTTTTCAAAGGTTCACAAAGAGCGTCAATTTAAATTTAGTGACATTTATGTTGCACCAATCCCATACGTTCTTGACTTTTCTATTGCTGTTTTCGCTAATGGAATGTCTCTTAGTTTAGAGGCTCAGGGCGTGGCATGTAACATAAAGTTTGTAGTGTAGTTAATATAAAATCAAAGCGACTTCCAAAACAAAATACTAAAAATAACTTTCTTTTTCGAACTGAAGACAAAAAACTGGAAGACAATGGTCTTTATTGTTTTCCATTTTTCGAAACCTACTTCGGAAGAGAAAGTTACTTTTCACTTTTTAGTATTTTGTTTTGGAAGTCGGTTTGATTTTTTTGTTAAAGTTATAAAAATTAAAAGGCCAGTTTTGATAGCTATAAAAATACTTAAAAGTTATCGCGGCATGTAAAATGAGAAACGTCAACAGACTTCTTAGATTGTGACGACTCTAAAAAGCTTTTCATTTATCTCATTTTAGTTTTCGTAGGTATCTCCAATAACCATGAAATTGTCATGACGATTCCAATAACCTCAAACACGACTAGGATACATTGTTTTATTTCGGAGTTCCAGTGCCTACCTTCCGGCGTCATCATCAGATCAGTTTGCTGCTACCATTTATTATAAGTATTTGCTTCATCGTAGTCGGTTAACTATTCGATATATCTTATATCCGTGACGTAATCAGCATTAAGAAGTGGCCATCTGTGGTCTTCTTAACAGTTCCATTTTACCAAATGATACATTCTGACTGCAAATGATTGCATTGCTGATGAAAATGCCAAAATCGGTATATACGAGGGCTGCACTAAAAGTACCGGGAATGGAATATTTCCACTGTTTCTTTCATATTAAAATATTTTTAATTGAAACCCCCCTGGTTTTAAAAATCGAATACCGTTTATTTATTTAAAAAAAGATTCTCGGTTTACTCACAAGGTTTTGTCAAACTTTTTTAGTCGTTGAGAAAATGGAATTGACTCGAGAAAATTCAAGAGCGAAATCATCGCTCTTGAATTTTCTCGAGTATTATGACTTTCGAAGTGGTTTAACACAAAAACAGTGTGTTGACCGGATGATTTCTGCATTTGGTGATGAAGCCCCATCCAAAACCACAATTTATCGCTAGTTTGCTGAATTTCAACGTGGACGTGTCAAGCTCAGTGATGATCCCCGTCAAGGTCGTCCAAAAACTGCAGTCACCCAAGAAAACGTTGATGCTGTGCGTAAGCTGATTGAGGAAGATCGAGATGTGACATACCGCTAAATTCAGGCAACTTTAGACATTGGCATGAGTCAAATACAAATAATCTTGCATGAACAATTAGGTGTAAAAAAGTTTTTTTCCCGATGGTTACCGCATTCGCTCTGTGAAGAGCAAAAAGCGGCTCGCGTTCCTTGGTGTATCAGAACTCTCGAAAGATTCCACGCAGGATCCTCAAATGCTGTATACAACATCGTATCAGGTGAGGAATCCTGGATATACGTGTACGAACCCGAAACAAAGAACCAGTCACGAGTTTGGGTGTTCGAAATTGAGTTAAAGCCAATAAAAATTGTTCGTTCACGGAGTGTTGCAAAAAAAATGGTGGCGACGTTTGTCTCCAAAACCGGCCATGTTGCGACTATTCCTCTTGAGGGACAAAAAACGGTTAATGCAGAATGGTATGCTAGCATTTGTTTGCCACAAGTCGTTTCTGAACTCCGTAAAGAGAACTGCAACCGCCGCATCATCCTCCATCACGACAATGCGAGTTCTCACACCGCACACAAAACAAAAGAGTTTTTGGAGAAAGAAAACATAGAATTATTAGACCATCCGCCGTACAGCCCCGACATAAGCCCTAATGATTTCTATCCTTTCCCTAAAATAAAGAATAAATTGCGTGGTCAGAGATTTTCATCACCTGAAGCTGTGGACGCCTAAAAACCGGCCATTTTGGAGACCCCAACTTCCGAATGGAATGGCTGCTTCAATGATTGGTTCCATCGTATGGAAAAATGTGTCAAATTTCGCGGAGAATACTTCGAAAAGAATTAATACATTTTTAAATAGTAATGTTGTGTCACTTCCTTGATGCCCGAAATTTTCAGTGCCGCTCGTAATCGCCTAAAATATTTGAGGAGTTCCCTCGATTTCTCCAGGATCCCATCATCAGATCTTGAACCCATGACCATGGGAGTGGTCCCATGGTCATCGATGGAAATTGTTTTAAATTCTTCTTTTGTTTCAAAGGTGGCTTTGAAGAATTTCAAACAATTTTCCAAATCGGTCCATGCGTCTTTGAGTAATCGAGGAACAAATATAAAATTAAAAAGTTAAAAATGAAGAGTAAGTACATAACACACAGGTAATCAACGTTATAATAAAAACACAAAAACAAAACTTAACCACTTTAACAAGGGCATCGCTTAATTAAGCAATCCGTTTGCCAATAAAAATCGCATTATGATAATTAATTCGATTAACTTTCGTTCATTCATTCGTTCAATTAACCCGATATTTGTGAACTCTATTAGCGCTCATAATGTGATGTTTTTCGACAGTTATCACTTTACTGCCTGTTGTCCGTAGTTTTACTTGCGTGCGGCGTAGATAATCTATAACGTGGTGTCCTAATATGAATGCAGATAATAGTATTCTTATGCCAAATATTATCCAAATCAGATCAGCTGTTAAACTGTGACGGAGTAACAAACAAACATACAATGAAGAGTGGAATCGAGAATACAGATGTTTTTATTAATTTTTTATGCTGGATAGTAGTACCATATTGAGAGCTTTATTAATAGTGAATAATCTGTAACATGCAGTTTTCAAATGTCATTCAGTAATTAAATTTGTCATTACTTTAATCTTTTAGTCTAATTATAAATCGTTTGCAATATTTTTACATCCATTTGGACGTACGTTCGTTTGGAATGGTATAATTATAGTTTATTTCATAAAATATTTGGTAATGTGTTTGTAAAGATACAGAAAAAATATATAATGAAATTATAACCTTTTTATAAAGAATGTAATACATAGATCAACCGTTCATACGAATACTAAATTGACTATAATTTTATACGAATAGCAAAACACAAAATAGTTCCAGTCATACCTTAACCACAAACCATTCAATCACAAGTCTTCATCCGCAACTCAAAAATGTTCACTCAATTTCGACAGCAGGCTACGCCAGCATTTTCGCACATCCCATTCCTCAGTCCCCAGACGGTATTAGATAAGAGTCGCATCGCATGAGGGTTGAAAAGGGTGCTCGGCTACGCCAAACGCCTCTGATTAGGACCTAAATTTAATTCCCAACATATATTGCCTTTATTTACCCATTTTTTACTATTCCACCCTCTAAAAATATCTGTTTGACTTTTATTGCCATTTACTTACTTGAACCTTTATTTTATGCTGTGTTGAGGTTTTTGGAGAAATAACGGAATGAGCGAAAACTGAATGGTTGGGATTGACGCATTGAAAGACTAAATGATTTGATTCTCTCTGAATGGTGGTGGTTTCTTATTAGAAAACGGTGGAAACAGAAAGCTAACATTTAAGTCTGTCTCTTCCTGTTTTATTTACCGGTGAAGTATAACACTGCTGTTTAATTCTTTGCCTTGGCACAAACAATATAAGTATTTAACCTTTTCTCAACAATGAAATTGTTACCTTTAATCTGAAGTCACGATTAAATGGTGATGTCGACTTCCTTAAAATTTCCCGTCACAAACAATTTGTACTCAGTGTACTCAATACTTACTCTCCAATTAAATTATCATGAACAAAATGTAGCCAGTAGGTAACTTTACGAACATAGAAACCGAAAGAAACTTAGAAGAACTGTAGATCTTAGGAATATCTAGGGCATCTACTCACCGCGGACCTTAAAGACCATGCTGACATTGAGAGGGAACAGAGGGCACTGTCGGTGCGAGGCAACAGGATAGCCCACAGGTTTTCGCGTTGTTCTGTTGGTGTGAAGGTCACGCTTTTTAAAGCGTACTGCACATCACTGTACACGTGCAGCTTGTGGGTTGACTATACTGAAAGGGCGTACAGTGCCCTCCGTGTCCAGTACAATAATGCGTTCCGGACGGTGCTTGGGCTGCCCCGTTTCTGTAGCGCATCAGGGATGTTCGCAATGGCGCGCACTGATTGTTTTCACGCTGCTATGCGTAAGCGTTGTGCGTCCCTGGTGCGCCGGGTGCGGGCTAGCCCCAATACCATCCTGGCAATGATCGCTGACAGACTAGACTGCCCTTATGTCCGGCATGGCTGTGGCAAGCATGTTGCGGTTCCAATACCGGTTAGAAAACTATAAAATTTATGTTTTTATTTTATTGTATAATTTTAATTTAGATGATATTTTTAATTTAATTTATTTTTAATGTATAAAATTTTGATTATTGTGTTTTATTCGATTTTAATTAATGTGACTGCGTGTGCTGCTATTATTGTTATTATGTTATGAGTCTGTGTTACTTAAAATAAATGAATTTGAATTTGAATTTAGAAACTGAAACGCGAACCGCGACGAAATGTTTCGAATTTCTTGCAGTCTGTTAGAACATGGAGTACTCAAACGGTGAGGTGTGCCCCACTTGGAGAGTGAAAAGTTATGGGGGTCGAAGGTTCCACAGAAATAAGCAATACTTACTCAAATTTATTTTTAAATTCCTATTAATCAAAATTGTAATCTAAAAATTGTGGAGGTAGCTATTACCTGTAACACAATCATGATTTTCGACGTTGTCATTTGAGAACTTAAGAGTAACGGTGTGAATGGTGTTGGATTTTATTTTGATGTACTGATGTACATACACACGTGAACATAGTGATTTTATCAGAAAGTTGAACGGGGTGCATATAGTAAAAGTTTGAGAACCACAATGCTAGAAAATAACGGTGCGAATAGTGCTGAGTTCGTTTTGATGTACCTCGCGTTTACGTGCAGTTTTATATACTTGTTGAGTACATTTTTTTTTAAACCTTTATTTAGAGCGTTATTGGAACTGTTCATTACTGTGTTGGTTTTATTTAATATCTCTCTCTTTGGTCGACTATTTGGATAAAAAACTATCTTGAAAATTGACTGCTCATAGAAGTGGGTTACGGAAGTGACAAATTATCTATTCATTGTAGGTTTTTAAAATGCTGGAAATCTCTAATTAGGCTACAAAGCCATGAGGCCTTTGTAGGTAAAACCTGGTCAGATAGGGGTAACCCGATCAGCAACAATGCTAATATGGAAACACACCATAAACGATGCCCCATCTCTTGTCCTGCTCGTTATGCAAAAATAACTGCACCATGAGAGACCTTTGCAAGGCCAGCTTTAATGCTGTCGACGTGGCTGAATCTGGTCGAACCATAACATAATATAAGTAAAGAAATGAACATGGACTTATTGACACGAAGAAGAAGAAGAGTAACTTTGCAATATAATTAGAGGAATCTGATTGCCTCAATGATATGAAAACCCACACGGCGTTACTTGCATATCTATGTTTCACAGGATGTATTGCTCTCTTTATGAATTTGTAGTTTAGTGATTTTTAACAATATCTAAGAACGACAAAGAGGCATGTTCGTCTTCCATTAATTATAAGCACTAAGTATTAGGCTGACATACTTTAAATTTCTCCTACAAACTGTTTTATTTTTCAATGAACAGCAATGCATATAAATATATCGAAGCGTTTTTCTTTTCTACGTTATTTCGTTCGAATCTCAAAACAATAGAAACATAGACACCATAGAATTTTGCAGGCTTAATTTATCAGGTTTTTGTTTAGAAAAGTTCTGTTCAACAGATGTTTCAAAAGATAAGATTATAACAATTTTTCAGTTCAAAGAAATCATTTTAGACTTTAAACAACTTACTTTAATACATGAACTTCTTTTTTTTACATTAACTTGTTCTGAATTGAAAATTGTGTAAGCTTTGATAAAAATCTACTCAGTTCATTAGATTTCAGACTTTTAGTATTCAAGTCGATTTGATCTGTGATATATAACAACCCATACAATTAGTAGATGCAGAGCTCCTTGACCGTGGTAACTTAGTATAGCTTATGCATAATTATGTAGATCTTTACCAAGGTAGGTAGGTATACGTAACGTACGTAAGTTGAGGTAAGTAACTGCCTAGTGCATGCATAAGCCACTAGTTGGTTGTAATCTAGTTTGAAAGATATGATTGCTGGTGAAATGTCATACATCTAATGATGATAGCATAGCACATGTTAAGCCCGACCATCATTAATTGTTGAAAGTTGTTACAGGTAAATAGAATCCAGAAAATTTGACAACCGATCTTATCGAAGACTTTGTAATACCCAATAACAGAATAGTGGAGTTCCAACAGGGAATCGCTTCCTGTAAAATACTGGTATACCGCTGCATCCGGTTAGACTCGAAACAGGCTTTAGCTAATTAGGTATTAGGGAAAAGGCTAGTCAGATGATGAGGTGAGATGATGATCTCATAATCTGTAACTAGTCGAATAGCTGTAACTACTCGCTATAACAAGGGTCACCTGCCTGTCTACCAACCTATCACAAAAGTATAGGTTGGTAGACAGGCAGGCTTTTTGGAAAATGTTTGCAAAAGCAAACATTTTCCAAAAAGCACGAAGTCATTTTAGAGCAAGATAACAAACCGAAAGTGAACTACGATCAGTTAATTTTCAACGCCGGCCTATCCAATTACTGTCAGCACTTATCGCCGCTTCACGTCGAGACACCCTGTTTTAATAATATTAATCATTGTTCAACAATAGGAAAATAAACTACAGTTATATTGTGCTTTTTAAATGATGCCTTTTCTAAAGTTAGGTCAAGAAATTAATATATTTTCAATAATTTTACCGATTTTCAGATGCAGTTTCAGTTTCAGCATTCAATATTGTAAAAAGTCCAATAGATATCTGCTAACACATAATTATGTACTAAGTTTCAACTTTTCCCAGCAACTTCGCTCCCGTAGTCTATCCTACAGGAATATTTTTTTAGAAATCGGCACAAAAGCGACAGTGTAGCTTTTTAACTACTTCCTACTGGAAGAAATTTTATAATCGGATTAGCACTTTCAGAGATTACCTCCTACAACCAAAGACCAATTTCAGCACTATCTTATGTTTAGATTACGGTACGAAAACATCGTATTTCACTTTAGGTTAAGTCTACCTACATACATTTTTACCCTTTGATTACCAGTAGGTACAGTGGACATAAAAATACAAGTACATAATTTATACATTCAGCTAAATGCATATAGCGGGGTATTTGTACTAGAAGTCTATAGTGTACTACTGCAGTTAGTAGTTGTCAACTTGTTTTTATACCATTTTGTGCGTGTGTTCTGTTCCGACAAGACATAGTGTGTCTGCCTTTATATAAGACACCAATCCAAAGAAAGTTATTATGCAGGCATCATCATTTTCCTTGCATAGCGTAAATCAAACTAATAAGGTTGTACTTCTTCCACATTATGAATAAAGAGATTTCCACGGACATGACGGGTCATCGTTCGAGCCCAAAAACCCTCACGGTGGATCAATTTCCCCCAAGTGTCACCACATCGACCGGTCCTGTGCTTTTTGCATCCAGTGGAATAGTGCAACCTTCCGCTATAATGTTTCGCATTATCCCTTTTCCAGGTGTTGTTTCCACCCCATTCAAAAGTAAACAACCTTACCTAACAATCATTCGAGCGGTCTAATCTGAAATGTTGAATACTTCGGGGTCAGTCGTTGAATAGAAAAACTGCTACAAAATAGATAGTCGTATAGAAGGTCAGCTCCATACAACGAGCAAAAACTCACGCAAACAATGTAAAGCGACTTAAGATTCACCTGAGGTGAATACTAGTAAACGTTTACTAATTCTTCATAAATTTTCAATACGCATGGTAAACCTGAAACTCTCTGTATACGTCTGTATACTGTGTAATACGATATATATAATTTTTTTTAGTTTTTTTTTTTTGCTTTGGTAATCATCCAATGACTTCTCCTTCTCCCACTCTGGGTGAAGCGGGAGGGCATGTCAGACTTTTACTGACTAAAACCCACCCGTGTTCCTTCAGTTGCTTGTGCCAGGGCCGCGGTAACTCTCTTTCAAATTTATCCGCGACCCTGCCTCTTATACAATAGGCTTCAAGTTTTGTTAACAGAGTAGTATGATGCACGTAATCAAATGCCTGGGTCATATCGCAAAATATGCCACAGTCAGGTCTACGATTATCGACATTGTTAATAATATTGTATATGAAGTCAATTATAGCCATATTAATCGTCCTATGTAGTCTAAATCCCTTCTGTTCCTCACGCAAAATATTATATTTTCAATAAATGTATACAATTCCTTATAGATATATTTCTCAAATATTTTTGAAATTACGGGAATAAGTGAGATGGGTCGATAAAGTTCCATTAGTCCTCTTAATTCCTTCTTAAACAGTGGCTTTATAATTTATGTTTTTAAGGCATCTGGTTATACACCTGCGTGCGGATGACTTAGATGACCGCATATTGCCATTGATACATGTTTTAATATTTTTGCCGCAATACCAATAATTAAACATAATTATTATTTTGTGTATAACTAATGGAAGACTAGGCGCCATGAACATAGATTTACTATTGTTGTTTATTTTAAAAGGTTAAAATTCGCTGGTGAAATCTCGATTCAGCTGAATTTTATCGATAAAAAAATAGTTATTTAATGCTTCAGAGATGCACTTGGGATTTGAAATAATTTTATTTTACCTTAATTTTATTAATACTACGTTTAGGGAAATTATACTTTGCGCGATTAACAATTTGCCAAGTAGTTTTAGCCTTATTTTTAGATAATTTAATTTTGTGGTCATTTTGTGCCTTTTGTGTCAAATGAATATTTTTTTTAAGTAACTTTGAATAGTTTGAGTAATTATTTCTGTTAAAAGATTTTATTTCTGTAAGTTGGTTTGTACAAACACTTTTACATGTCAATCATATTTTTTTAAACTAGCCAGCGGCCAGCGTTTCCTATCTGACTTCTCGGAGAAGAAAGGCCGAAACAAACTCAGAGGTCACAGTCTCTTTTAAATCGAGACAAAATCTTGGTTAGATCAAGTGAAGACCATGTAGACTGATGTCTGAAATGGTCTTTTGAGGAAAGCACCAGCCAAATTGAGTGGACCTGTCCAGTCAGTGCACGCATTTGTCAATAACCGAGCAGCTCAACTCAGAATTTAAGGAGCTCAACGATTCGACGAACAATACCAAAGAAAGGACATTCAGGTAGGCCGCATAAACTACTCAAACTGCCAGACCATGATTAAAAACTAAGATAAATTAAAATTAAAAACAAAAAAATAATAATCCACACAGCGATCACATTCACAATAATAAAAAAAAAATACTTTATTAGTAAATATTCTTGCCATTGCAAGAAAATAAAAAAATAACAAAATTCACCGTGCAAAATATAAAAATAAACATAATTAATTGGAGCAGCTCAATTCCAGGCCTTTTTTTCCTCAACGTAATCTTTAATGGTATAAAACACTTTCTGGCACAACTTACGTTTAATGAATGTTAGGATTTAACCTCAACTGCCACAAGTGATTTCTTTTTTTCCGACCACATAATTTGATTCCTCTAGTAGAGTACCACTTTGTTTTCTTCATTATATCTAATTTAATTGGCAAACATAAATCGTAAATAAATTTGAATGCATCGAGAAATTTATTATACGCTACAATTGGATCATTCGTGTCATACATCTCTGAAAAAGAAAGGACGGGTTTTTATGTAATTTTTGAATTTCGCTATGTTTTCTATATTCAAATCTCTTCTAGCCGCATACCGATACTTTATAGCATATATTGTTTGCACTGGACAGTGAAGCAGCTGTGCTTTATGAGCGGACAACGCAAACTCTAAGACATCATTTTTAGATGATTTACTAAAATTATGTGCAAAATTATCTAAACATGTCAAGCTGGCCATGCGAGTCGGTTGTCTTAATGCTAGTTTCAAGTTATAACTCGTTAATAGACATTAAAATGCATGTGTGTGACTGTTTTGTTTAAGCACATCTATATTAAAATCACCAGCGATAACAATGTTCTTATAGCGTGAACGTGATATTTCTTTCAAAAGAGTTTCAAGTTTATCCAGACAGTAGTTAAGATTATTAATGTTTGGTACTCTATATATACAGACGACAATGTTTTATAATCAGTAAGCTCAACAGCACAACATTCAAATATGCCTGGAGATGATAAATGCGATATTCTAGGCAATTCCTTTCATTAAACACCGTTTCTTACAAGGATGCATACTCGTCCCCTCTTTTTTGCTACTTTCTACAGTAATAAGAAGCCAGACAATAATTCGGTATAAACAATTGATTCTGATACCCCTCCTTATTGAAATGCTCCGTAATGCACAAAACATCTACATTTATCTTATTTCACTTAGCTCTTCTAAACATACGGCAAGTGCGTTTGATTTTTTTTTGGCCGGCAATATTTTGATGTAAAATTTTGATATATTTATTGGAGAAAAACAATCCATTCTCGTTAGTGTTCGAGAGAGAAAGAGGGGAGAATAATCTTCTTCATGTATATATATAAAAGGCAATGTCCCGACTGACATATCAACGCTTAGCCTAAACCACTAATGATATAAGTTTGAAATTTTGGTAGGATTTTTAATTTATACTGTAGGCGTCATTTAAGAAAGGATTTTTGGAAATTCATCCCTTAAAGGGGTAAAATACGGGTTTAAAGTTCGTATAAAAATCTGTCATTTTTAAATCGAAATTAATGAGATGTGGTATTAAGCGTCTAAGTTTAAAATAATAAAATACGTCTTTCAGGATTTTTCAATTTCATCTTTCAAAGGGTTAAAAAGGGGTTTTAAAGTTTGTATGAAAAATAAATTGTTTATAATCAAAATTACTTGAAATTTAGTATTTATGCTCTTCAATACAATTAAAGAAACACGTGTTTAAGGATTTTTTAAATATCATCCCTTAAAGGGTGTTAAAGTTTGAATGAAAAATAAATTGTTTGTTATCAAAATATTTCACAAAAATATTATAGAGGCCACTGTGATTACTGGGTGTGCTCGAGGGAATCAACTTTTATACCACGAATATCACTGGTACCTTCTGACTATGTCTTTGAGTTTAAACGATTGCAATCGAGGTCTGCTTTCCAATAATCATAAATGAAACTCAGGGTCAGTCATTAAGGCAAAGATTTAAAAAAAAATACTTCTCACACGGGCAATTCTACTTTGCCTGTTCCAGAGTCAGTACTAATAGCAGCCTGATCATTTCGGCACCAGACAAAAAAAACACCAATGCCGTATACAAAGAAGTGCTTAGTTAAATTCTAACTTCCTGATGACGACTTTGTTAGCGTGAGCAAATTGGAGTAACCATATCTAGACTGTACAGGATTACACACACTTGTGAAGTAAACCGATGCAAAAAACGTTATTACAAAAAAAAATGAATGAATGAATTGACTTCCAAATAAAAATACTACAAAATGAAAATAACTTAATTTCGGCAGTATTTGTTTCTTCGTTATAGGGATACTCCTCTGCGTACCCCTTTAAAGCGTACTGGCGTGATGTTATGTTATGAAATGGTGTAAACAATAAACAGTCATGCAAATGCTGCAATCCCGAGAGATTTGCCGTTGTTTAATGAAGACTAATATTATATATCTCCGAAGTTTTTCATCAAATCTTTACCAAATTTTAATGGGACTAATTTGGAAATATGCTATTTCAAACAAAAAAATCATTTTTAAAATCGGTCTACAATTGGCGGAAAAATCGGTGAACATACACAAAAAAAAAACATACAGCCGAACAAAGAACCCTCTTTTTTTTCGAAAGTCGGTTACAAAATTTTATATATATATTCTAAATCGCGACCACGAGGAAGGAAATTTTCCATCGAAAATAATCACGAGCAAGCTCTGAGAATATGTGAATAAGCAAATTTATCACTTCTGTGGCACCCAAAAAAAAAGTATAATCCAGGAAGAGTCACACCCGCTCAAAGTTACTTACTGCATGGTGTGTTGTTTACGCTGGAGGCGTCATCAGGCAACCAAACGACAACTGCGGTCGATGAGGTCACAGAGCCATGAGCAACGTCTTTCTCTATCCTTAAAAGGAATACATTGGAACTGGAGATCATGTGGTTCCAACAGGATTGAGCAACGGCGCTTACTGCACGAGCCACAACCAAAATTCTGAGGGCTGCATTACCAGGTCAGATATTTTTAAATCATTATTCTATGTCAATTAGCATCAGACTCTTGAAGTCCTCAAAGATAATATCCGCCGGAAGTTCTGGCAAGAGTAATGGAAAATGCCATAAATCGGACCCAAATGTTTATCGATTATGGTGGCGGCCATTTAGCCGTATCATTTTATCGATTAAATTGAAAAAAGAAAATTAAGAAACCAAATAAACATTATCGAAAAGCAGAACCAAAGTTGCAAATGCATAAAAAAAAATTATAGCCGATGAACATCGGGTGATAATTTTTGCGCCATCCTGTATTAATTTTCTATCGTGTCGTAGCAGGATTCAAAAAAACTTTTTTGCGAAAAAATACTACCGACTTCCAAATAAAAAACTACAAAGTAAAACATAACTTTATTTTTGGAAGTCGGTGTCTTTCGTAGGTACCAATTATGTTGCATTATGGACACCGACACACACTTCCAAAAATAAAAATATTTTAACTTTGTAGTTTTTTATTTGGAATTCGGTAGTATTTTGTTGGAAAAAAGGTTTTTTATTTTTCACTTTTTAGTTGTACCTACCTAATAGGCAAGTAGTTAAGTAAGGTTCCTATAATGCCAGAATAGATTACCCGTATATAGGAAACTGAACATAACCGGTGAAATGAGAGTGTACCAAGGTGAACTGTACACATTTGCGTACCCGTTTAGAGCGTACTGGCGTGATGTTATGTTATGAAATGGTATAAACAATAAACAGACATGCGATTGCAGCAATCCCGAGAGATTTACCGTTATTTATTAAAGAGTTCTATTGTATATCTGCGAAGTTCTTCATCAGATCTTACCCAAATTAAAATGGGACCAATTTCGGAACATACTCTTTCAAACAAAAAAAGAATGTTCAAAACCGGTCCATAATTGACAGAGATATCGGTTAACATACATAAAAAAAACATTTATTAAGTCGATCATAGAACCTCCTCCTTTTTGGGAAGTCGGTTACAAATTTAAAGCAAAGTAGATTTCGACTATTTGCAACTCCCCATAGAAATCGATCTCACGAGAATAAAAGCCCAGCGCTCTCTATTAGAACACGAAGGCAGTTCAGTTCTGCTCATTTTATAATAATTTATTTGGGTTCAGAAAATTTTGTGGTCTAATATGTTTGCAATATCCCTCCAAAACTGGAATAAACGAAACAGCCAAAATCATGTAGTCCATGCAGGCGAAGCTGCGGGCGGAAAGCTAGTAAATAAATAAACATTCAAATTATCAACTTTCTCTTAATCTCAGTTGACCAATGACAATGAAAGCATTATAAGTAGGTACACATACCTTCTTATCTTGCTTACGAGATTATTTTAACGACTGTACACACATACAGCGTCTTCCTCCCAGTGTATTTCAATATTATAAATTTATGTTTTTTTAAGGCAAAAATATAATTTGCAAGACTATCTCAATGTATTGATTAATACTATTTATAATATTAGTATGGAAGTATGGATTATTAATGCGCGTTTTATTATTGATTAATGGGCTTTCCTTCCGTTAGTATAAAGTTAATCATGTACATGTTTGGATTTATTGAATTTTGTATTTAACATACATTTTTAGGTATTATAATACTGATTAGGGAAACTATATTTCAGTTTCCCTAAGCATTACGCAAACAGATTGGTAAAAACCAAAACCACAGTGTTTCATGCCCTAATTACAACACGACTAGTGATCGGTTTTGCGAAAAAGTAAATAGGGATAGGAATACTGACTTATATTGTACAGGTAGTCCTATTATAAAAACTGCTTGTGTCCATGGCAATGAACAATTTTATAATTATATTAATACTTGAAAATTAAAAACCTGCGCAGTCGGGGGACCACCGTCAGTATAGAAGTTCCTCATATCTTTTCTTCAACTCCGAATGTAATTTGATAATTATGGATGTAAGTCACATTTAACTAACACACGATGTAAACAAGAACACTCGAAATAATAATAATAAATAATAATAAAATCGTTTATTCAGGAAAAACACATGTACAGGTTCAAAGAATGAATACAAACATTTTTAACAGTGAACACGGGAAAAGAGAATCGTTGGTACCTGTACTAATAAAAATCATTGTATCACAGGCACCAACGTCTTACAAAGTAGGTTAAACAAGAAGAAACAACTTCAACATTTACAGTAACTTTTTTTTTTTGTTTCTATAAAATGAATAATTATAGTAAAAGTAATTTGTTCAAATTATAATAGTATTAAAAAATAAATTAACCAAATTAAAGTCAAATCCTAAACACAGTCAAAACCAAAACAATCTATTGGCACTATATAGTTATAAATGTTTACATTTAATTTTAAGCAACTTTAAATACTACATTAAAAATACATCTTTTTTTCATTATTATTATTTGCAACTATTATAAGGTCAAAGTAATTGAAACCCGAAATTAAAAATATTACATCAATCATTTCATTAAACAAAAATGTTAAGAACAGCTGGCGTTGTTTTCCATTTTAAAAAAGGTCATTGCATAAATCGTGTTTTTCATAATATTGATGTCCACTTAATATGCCTGGAGAATAAAAAAGATAAATAAATTATTGATGGTGATAACAAAACACAGAGCAAGTATATATATGAATACATTGATTTGGAACCGTTTTTGGTAGCTACTTTACAAAGATCGCTGTTTTCAATTAATTTAGTACTAGGCCTTCTTGCGCATGGATAGACTATGACTAGGAGTAGGACATAAGAGTTATTATTCCAGTAGGATAATTTTCGAAATGAGCAAAAGCAACGCTGATTTCAAAATCTGTAGTTAAATTAATAATCGTACTTACTTTTTAACGAAATCTGGAACGACTGAGGCACATTATACTTTTTGTCACTATGGTATAAAACAAGGTTTTTTTTTTTTAATAAACTCATGTCACTGTGAAAACGTAAACACTGATATTAGGTTTTACTTATGAATCAAAGTCAGGAGATTATTTTGCTTTAACTGTTAGTGACTCAATTTATTATAAAAATATTTTATTTCGAATAAACCTATCTATGTTTATCTTGGACATCGCTCACAACGGTGAAGGAAAACATCGTGAGGAAACCTGGACTTTATAGTGAGTTTATTTTAAGATTGTGCTCCATTGGTGTAATTGCTGCAAGGCGTTCCAGTGCGAGGATAAACTAATGAATCAATAAATCAATACTGAGTGTTTATCGTGTAAGAATTTAGGGAAACGTGTTTAGTCTATGTTGTTAAGTTTGTTATGTGTAACATTTTACCAGATTACCACTTTACCCTCGTTGCTGTTGATACGAAACGCAAAGCCTTATTTACATTACGAATTATTAAATTAATAAAATCCATTAATTTGTATACTGCCGCTAATTCCCGTTGTTTATAACTCCTGGTGAAGGTTGCGGGGATCCGCTAGATGCGAGATGCACGGGACCGATCAATGTGGCGACGCTTGGGGGAAGCCTATGTCCAGTAGTTGTAGCGTTACGTGAAGCTCTGATGAGCTAAACGTAAGCCACGTTTTCTAAAAAGATAAAAAGGTTATTAAAGAAGAACAGTTATTGATGACTCAAAATAGCTCCCGTTAAAACGTATCCTATCACAATCGCTCATCATAACCATTACCCACAAACATAGAAACTCTCACTTTCTCTCTTCTCAAAATACACACAAGCACACTCATAAGTAGACACACACTCACAAACACACCCACCCATACACACACACGCACTCATACACACTACGCTACTCCACTCATTACATAATTTTTATTATTTCCTTTTATAAATAATTTATTTGTCCGTCTACTCAAAGCAAACAATGCGCTATAAGTATAATTAACTATTCGTATGCTTACAGAATATATATGTAACTACCCTAATAAAATTAAGAAGCATCTACATAAGGGTCGGGCCCAGCATCTTTAACACAAGTTGTCTTGTCAACTTAGTAAGGGAGCTGGTGTCGCCACACTATTGTGCAATTTGCCTCATGATAATGTACTGCCATGTGTTTAATATAAATTGTAAAACTTGTTTTGCAAATAAACTATTAATTAATAAAAAAAAAAGATATAAGGTAAAAATCTAAGGATCCGGCTTCACTCGACGTAGGCTATTCGAGGCTGTCTGTTAAGCTGGCAACAGAATGGACTGATTTATTTCTTGGCTTCAGGAATTTATGACACTCATTCACAAACTGATAACATTATAATTTTTATTAGTAGGTACTTTGTAGATAAGAATATCTTTGTAATTCAAGGCAAAAATATGTCCATCAAAATTTTGCAATCCCAAAAACAACCGGCTTTCGGCGTTCGGTCCAGATTCGAAACTAAAAAAGCTGACGCCCGTTTTTCATCGTTCTGTGTCATATCGTCTAAATTTTAAATTCAAATTTCAATTAAGAAATAAAGACCAGAACGAATAAAAACGGTTCACAAAGGGGTCAGAGTACGCTACCATTAAAATAATGTACACCTAGCTTAAAGCATGTCTAGTCCATGGTACCTATGTTACGGTCTATGGTTTAAGAAAATAAAATAGACAGACAAATGTCATGTCAGATGAAAATGTCACAGTAGAAAATATTCCAAAATTTCACAAATTAGCAATATAATTAAAGTTGTAGATATTAAAACAATCAGAGATAACTAAAAGTATGTTTTTCAGATGATAACAATAGAAAGAAAATATAAAAATGAATTACAAAAGTTGGTACAATATCAAAAGATATGAAGGTATGGTTTGTATAGTGTTATGAATTGTAAATAGACTTAAAAATATGTGGCTCTGTTTAGTAGAATACCACATAGTGGACATTTTTCGGTTGATGTGATGATGATGATATGATGATAACTCAGAGTAATTGGACAAGTTTTCATATGACAATTCAAATTAACTCAAAGAAAACATGTGTGATGATGTTTTTTGTAATAATATATTTAATTCATTTTCATTCGTGTGTGCTGGTACTATGCCCAGATTTGATAGCGGAAAATGTGCGCCTATAACAACTACAATGAGTCCGGAACTTACGCAGAAATTGTTCGGTGATTACGAAGATTAACCCTCTGTGCACCACGTAGATAAAAGTTAGGTCCTGCACCACGTGGGATTTTCTGGACCTTGATTATTTTCGAGGATGGTTTAGTTTTTAATTATTTGCTTTTATTGTTTGAATTATGTTTTTGATTTGTTTTGGATATAAAATAAAACAAATAAGTAAAATATAATAAACATTAAAATATTCTTAGATTAAAAAAACATGTGCTTTTCTTCACAAACTAAAAATTATACTCTTCTTTGGAATAGCCTATTTAAGAAAAAGGTTATTAAAATAAACTTTATTTTAAAGATTAACGTAAAAAAAAGGGTGAGAAGTATCTGTATATATTCAGTCTCCATACTAATTCATTTAAACTTACTACTGAAGTGTTAAACGACGTCCCAAACCACGTGGGTTTTGTGAGACCCTGAAGCACTTTGGATACGTTTGTCCGCTGCACCTGCGACGTGTTCACTAAATCACTGTCACTAGGTGGTTTGGCAATGCCGCAAGCCACAGAGCAAATATTTAAAGAATTACAGAGATTTTTGTTTTGCTGGGGTTTATTAGACCCACATGGTGCACTGAGCGTTAACCATAGGTAAACGATTTGTTCAAAGAAACAATTACATTATTAATTTTTATTTATTTTTTGTCTAAGTTTTATTTGGTCTTTATTACTAATCGATGTCACACTAATCACCTTCACCAGTTGCGCAGTAATTAGGTACAAACTTTTGACGCTCAATTCTCGACCCAAACAATGAGAAGATTGATAATAAGAATTTTGATTTAATTGATTTAAATAATGAATTGTGCTGTTGAGTATGGAGGCCCTAGATCTGTTCGTAGGCAACAGGTACGTGCAGGCCAACTTTTAATAATAATGGTATAAAAGTCTGGTAAGTGGTAATTAAATTTTGTACTTAAACAACCATCGGCCACCCACCATATTCCTGCTACCACGTCCTTATCTGAATCATACTAAACTATTTGTATGGCCGCGTTTATTAACAACGAGGTCAAATCGTTTAATTACCTATAAAATTATAGGTGACAACAACATGTATATAAATACACGCTACACAATACCAAATTCTATTGTTATTAGTGAAAGCTAAGAAGAATTATCCTTGTAGAGAATTTTGTGGTACTGTGTCCTCGTGCCAGATATTTTAAGGTAATTAGTAATATTTTAATATTATACCATTAGAGAAAATATTGTCTATCTTCCAAAGTTAGAGGGACCTTGAGCCTCAGTTAAATTGAAGTATTTTCTACAAAAAAACTTTAATTTGTTTGTTATTACGCACAAATCCAAATAACAATGAAAATATTTAGTATTGGCCTAGTAGATTAAAAAAGATCCGAATTTTACACAAGATCATCATCATCATCATCATCATCTTCCTGCCCTTATCCCATGTTACTTGGGGTCGGCGCAACACGTTTTCTTCTTCCATACCGTTCTGTCCCCTGTCACGCTATCACTGACGCCCTTTTCCTTCATATCACTCCTCACACAGTCCATCCATCTTTTATTTGGCCTTCCTCTTCCTCTCCATCCATCCACATTTATTTTTATTTATTAATTAATTTTACACAAGATATTATCTATATTACTAATACAATTAGGTTGGATTTTGCTTAAACCTTTATATTTCTTTAGCAACTTTGTTATCGATTCAATAAAACAGTGGCAATAGCTCACCCATTTTGCTGTCATCTCAATAATGTTATGTTAAGTCATGTTAAGTTTTTTCTTGTAATTTAGAAATCACTGCTGTATTCGAAATAATTCATATAGGTTTTCTTTTGTACTTCTTTCTATAGGCAAATAAATTGTTGACAACAGATAATTTTAAATAAAAAATAAATAAAAGAAAACTGTTTTATCAATAAAATATTTTTTATTCAATTCATAAATCTACATATATGCACACGATGATTAAAAATCTACGAACCCGTGCTCATTTTGACACAGTTTCTATGTTATTTAAACAAGAAAACATTATGTTTTTTGAAGTTTTCAAATAAAATGTCGATTGAATGTCATAAATCAACTGGGTAGTTTTATGTTAATTAGCAACTCAAATATTTAACTTACTATTTATAAAGCTAATTACGTACAAAAACAAAATACTCTTAGGTGACGAATTGCCCCTCTACATCGCTCATCCCAGAAGACTAGCAGCCTTACCATTTAAGGCAATGCTATTGTTTTGAACAAAGGATGAACCAACCTCCTTATCACACAAAGTATCAAGATATGTCTTTGAATCTAAATTACGTTTAATTTTACCATTAAAACCCAATGGTTTTAAAGTACATTTTATGGACCAAGTGAATAATACGGCATTATTCATTGCATTGAAGCTGAGTTCGCTCGCTATGTTCTCTCACTTCAGCTTACGTCATCTCCTTCGAACCTAACCTATCCGTGTCGGAATGCCCTAAGCTCACTTCGTTCGCTCTAGGACTAATTCATTAACCATAATTATCGAATTGCCCAACCATTAGGTAGCAATATTCATAATGACCAGACAATGTGTTAAATATAGAAGTTTAAAGCAGCATTCATTACATTGCCTTATTTGACATGACTAGATACATAATGCCCGGGCATTATACATAGTTCCCTGATTAATCACTTGGTCCATGACACATAATATATTATGGACCAATGATTAATACGCCATAATTCATAATACCCAGACAATTTAAAAAATGCCCTATATGAGTAGGAAATATGATAAAAACTATTAAAATAATCAAATTGATCGGGCTCTCTGAATAATACCCATCACTTATTGGGTCGGGTAACAAAACGATGTGTTTTTTTTAATTAATTTAATGTTTTGATTGGTTTTAATATACAATAAGTAAGTACAAAAGGAAAGATAATATATAAGTTTTATTACAAAACTATTTGTAAGCATTTTTTTTATTATTGCAAAGTAATTAAAATATTTATTTGAATCCATGTCCAAAAATACACCCACAGTTCCCGGCCCAAACCCGAGCCCGTGTGACGTCACGATGTCCATTCTGGGATGTCCATTTTGCTACTCATTGGTCTATACGCTACGATTCAGTCTTGTTATTATCGTCAGTATATTGATGAATATATTTATATATATATAGAGCAGTGGTGGCCCAGTGGTAACGGCCGCGACTTACAAGTTTTAGGTCGTGGGTTCGAATCCGGGTAGGCGCTTAACTTTGAGTAAATTATTTAATCTCTCGTGGCTAAATAATAACGGCCAAACGGGTTGATCTTCAAGGCAAATCTACGCTTGCCGAGGTCGGTCCATGGATGGGTGACCATCTTTACATAGCGAGTTTCTTCCGTGCCTCGGAAAGCACGTTTAGCCGTTGGTCCCGACTGTCATTTAAAGATCTTTTACAGTCGTTACGGGTAGTCAGAAGTCTGAGATCTGACACCAGTCTAGCTAAAAGGTATCGTGTTGGCCAGTTACTGGGTGGTGGAGATCAGTTAGGGAGTCGCTCCATGTAAAAGACTGGTACTCAGCTAAATCTGGTTAGACTGGAAGCTGAACTCAATATAGTTAGAAAAAGACAAGGCAGATGATGATGATTTTGATGAATACATCAAAAATATCAAACCTTACAAGTTATCGTGCTTACTTCGTACCATTACGTACGAATACTACAAATAAATATCCCCAATAAATATGATTCGCGCAATAGCCAAGTACCTAGCAATCATGTTTTGAGAACGGTTCTATGTCTTACTAGTTTCCAATTATAATGTGTTAATTATGTTATTATCTTGTTCTAATAAAGTATTAGATTAGTGTCAGTTTCTTAAAAGAAAAGTAAATTTGTGAAAGAACTTTCGAGCAAAGTGGACATTGTTGTTTATTTACGTAACTTGATAACATATTTTTTTTTTTATGGAAATATTTTAATTATTTTAGTCATAAATGCCAAATATATGTGTAAAATTAACATTTATGTTTGAATTGTGAAAATCGGTAAACGCATTTAAGAGATATTTACTGTAGAATTAGTATAATGAAGATTTACCGAGTAATATTGCCTCATAATGAATCATTATTTACTTTTAGGTTCTACAAAGTTTCTTTGCGCTTGAAATTACATACTACAGATATGAGAGTTTAATATTAATAGAACACTATGAGATATTAATAGGACAGATATCAAAGTATAATATTAATTGTGAAATATCAATGAATAAATTAAGGCCGTGACTACAAACATTTGACAATCGACTACTTAATTTCAGTACTAGGTACAAATAATATTTTTAAGGGTTTAGTATGAGCATGTTATTATATTGTAAGTCGTTTTTTTTGTGAAATAAACACTTTTTCTTTCTTTCAATGTAGACATAAAGCCGACAAATTAATACCGTTTAGACCTAATAAAAATATGGTTCAAGATTATGCTAAGCTTATTGCTGTTTTTCCTAGTCCGTAATGTTCAAGCTCCGTTTAGTAACGTTTCCTGATTTATTAAATCAAACACCTTAGACTGTTTGGTGGAAATACCTGTATATTAAATGTGGGTTTTATAAAGCCGCGTTTCCACTAGGCAACTATTGACGCGCAACATGTTGCACAACAAGTTGCCCAACATGTTGAAAGTCAGGGCGGAAGTTTTGTTGAACAACGTTGTATGTCTACGCATCTACTACTTTACGTCAGTCGTCGCCAACATG
Organism: Orthosia cruda; assembly: GCA_964057195.1. Lineage (NCBI taxonomy): Eukaryota > Metazoa > Arthropoda > Insecta > Lepidoptera > Noctuidae > Orthosia > Orthosia cruda. Next base: position 13,255,235 of record OZ059839.1, on the reverse strand, counting down.
TCGCCAGAGGAACTTGTGTTGATTTTATAGTTTCTGTGAGCAGTATCCCATAAACATTCATAGTTTTGGTACAGTTCGATTAATTTCAGCACTCGTTCGTTACACCACACTACGGGCATTGTTGCGCGTCACTTCTCCACTTATGTTGCGCGCCAGCCGGCAACTTCGCGCTGTCGTGCAGCGTTGCCGTACATGTTGAGCGTCACGTGTCCCGTGCCAAATGTTGCCTAGTGGAAACGCCGCTTTAGTCATACTAGTGTCAAGTAAGGCTTAGCAAAATTTTAGTACAAAACCCTCAAAAATTGAATTACATACTTCGAAAAAATCGTCTGATGACAGTGGCTAATGATGGGTAAACACACATTTCTTGTAATGATAGGATATGGTAAAAGTTAAAGTCTTGGATTATAAGGTAAACAACTATATTAAATCACTATATAAAACTTAGATACACGAAAGGGTAAATTATGATAAACTATGTAACTAAATTAATGGTAAAAAGTATGGTAAAATGGTTATGGTTTGGTTATGAGTACGTGGTGTCTCTGACGAGATCTAAACGCGAACTGTCCCACATTTTGGTAATCAAGCGAATGTGCATACTTGCGTTTGATGCAATTATGCATTTTCGCTGAGTGTTCGGTTAAAACTCGAACATATTCCCAAGAGCGAGAAGAAATGCGGTATGATGATATGGTGTGTATATAACATTAAATTACTTAAACATATTAGTTTCTAGTAATCTTATCTGGTAAGCTTAACAACATTGATAATATTAAAAGCAAAAATTTAAAGCATATTGGTCTACTTAAATAACTATCATTATTAAAAATATTAATGGTTGATTAAAATTAAACTATAGAGTCTTCCAAAGTAAATATTTTGATTGCCCGATTTCACTTTTGTTCTTTAGATCACTGGCACTGAGCACTTCACCATATGATTCACGTCTTCTGGTTGGTTTCGGAGTCAGCGGAGTCGCTGCTAACTCCTGTTGGCAGCGACTCTCGCTGCGGCGTCGAGGTCTCGGAGGCGGCGAAGTCACCGCGGTCTGCTGCCGGCGGGATCGCTCGCCACGATGCCCAGCAGAAGCCTTCCGGCACAAGCGACATTGCCCCTTTCGCCACATCTAGGCTGCTGCCACGCATAGGGCGACCGACATCAACACGTAGCATATAACGTATTGGTGGATATCATGGGGTGACATATCTCTATCTCTTCTATTTCTGAATTGCTTTTCTTCAGTATTTCTATCGCCTCCCCCGGACTGGTCATAGATATGTTTTGGTTTCCGTCATCAGTTTGCCTTTCTTCAGGGATTTTGAGGTTAATCAAGTGATTAATTTGATCGAATTCGGGCATGTAAATGGTTGGTGAAATGTTTACTTGGTTGGACTGTTGACGTATTGAATATAATGAGAAGTCCTTTCCTTTGATGACACACTCTTGACCTATGCCAATGACCCCAGCATGGGTCAGCTGGCGAACTGTGACATGATCGCCGCATATTATTTTTATTGTGTAGGTGTCACAACAAAAGTAAAAGTGCTGAGAAGTCAAATTTAATTCAATCCATACGTTGGTGCATTTGGTTTTTTGCACTTTACATTGATTGGTTGCCGGATTCTTGTCACAAAAACTTTCGTCATTTTGCAGGTCTTTTATTGGTTTTAACAGCTCACACATGTAAGTTGGTCCATGGTGTAGACATGCCGTTAGTTCCTGTGTTGACATGCTGAAGTATGAATCTTTCTTTAGGGTAACTGCCACATATTCGGAAACTGGTATAATTGTAGTCATCGTGGTGTTTGTTTGATGCGGTACAGGTATTATCTTGTACAGTTTGAAACTTTCTCTGGATACTAGAGGAAAAGTAACTTCAATTATGACGAATTTTTGCATCGCTCTGGCCTTGACTTTCAGTAGTTTGTAAAGATACTGAAGGTCAGTGTCTAAATTGGTAATTGGTAGTGTGAGTTCGCTTAGCATCTGGCCATATATGGTTTGGAGCTCACGTTTAAGTTGCGTTGGTGGCAGTAAATGTATGCTAATTTGACCGCGGTAGATGTCTGTTAATGCACCGAGCAGAGTATCTTGAAGTCGCCTTAATTCTTGCAGCAAGCTGTTTCCAGACATTGCTGACAATGTGAAGTCATTGACGTATGAAATGTTTTGTATTTCACGTTGGAGAGTACTAGCATTTTCTTACAATTCCATAAGCTTCTTGTTTATTAATTTGTGCTGTTTGTTTACAGTGATCTCCATTATTTTCATAAGGTTGAACTCTGCTTCTATTATGGAAGTTTGGTTTTTCCATAAATTAGAAAAGTGTTTCTCATTGCGATGTATGGTTTCAATGTCCTTTTCATCTGGTCTGCAAAACGTGAGTCCAACACTCTGATTAAGTCATTTGCTAGATACTCGATTCTGTTGATTAGGCCTCGTCGGCGCCGACCCGTCTTCCCCGTAGCGCGTCGCCGTCTAGTGTGGACATCAAAATGCTGTGTTAGCAAAAGTGCATTGTAAATTCAGAATTTTAATTCGATTCCAGATTTGACATTAGCTACTGTCATTTTGTGAAATAATGATACCACATATAATAGTGTAGTGATGAATACAAAAATCGATAAACAATCAGTGTGCGTGCCATCAGTGTGCCAATTAAAGACTAAATTATTGAGTTTTGTTTAAATAAATACATAATAATTATTTATTAATTAGTAATCGCTGCTCTATTTTATAAAAAGTTATAATTTTTGTTTTTATATTAAAAACAAAACTTATACTAAAAGAGCCTCGATAGTTTTCAGTATTGGCAACCCGTGCGCGCTCGTGCAGCTATCGCCATTTTGTTTATCGTGTCATTCGGCTTCATTCTCCCAGTGTGACTGCACGAATATCTTATTTCATTGCGAATCGATATTTTGTTGGGTTTTTGTTAAAGTGTTGTTACGTTGTGTTTGTTGTTACGTTTATAGTTTTTTGTGAACTTTAAGTGAATCTATTTGTTTTGGTTTTCCATCAAAATGGATCCTCAGCCAAGTACATCACAAAAAGACGTGGATGTTTTCTTGTCCCCAAGAAAAAAACGTCCACGAAAAGCTTTCACTGTTACTGAAAAAGTAATGATCTGCAACACGCAAATACGTGAAAAATGAAATTTCTGCGCAATTGGAGGCCTTTGAAGTTGTGGAAGAAAATAAATGTATGAGCAAAGTTGCTGACATATTGGGAATAACCTCACGCTCTGTTTGTAACGTTTTGAAGGAAGTAAATAAAGGTGCGCCGCCAACTCCTCCTAAAAAAACTGGACCAAAGCGAAGTTTCAAAGATAAAATTGATGAATTTACATTCTCTGCAATACGAAGAATTGTTCATCAGTTCTTTTACCAAAATGAACCTCCAACCATTGCAAAGGTTAGTCAATCAGTCAGACAGTATTATTTTATACCTACATCTATACCAATATTATAAAGAGGAAAGATTTTTTTGTTTGTTTGTTTGTTTGTACCGAATAGGCTCCGAAACTGCTGGATCAATTTTAAAAATTCTTTCACCTATGGAAAGCTACATTTTTCCCAAGTAACAGGCTATAACTTAATTTCGAAAAAATTGGGGGATGCCTAAGAAAATTGCAATGCAATGTAACCCAAAGTATCAATATTTTGCCTATAAAATTCATAATTTGGCGTGAGCTGAGAAAACTATGGATGATACTTAAAAATTATCTACTACATGATTAAAGTACTCATTATTAACTAAAAAAAAGTCTGCGAGAGAATGTATCTCACTAACATAGTTAAGTCACAACAGCAGCTTTTGTGTTCTAAAATTTAATTAGATCGCCGGTAGAAACAAAAGTTGGTTACATGTTTATTGTAGTAACATTCATTCTTATTCAAATAAACAGTTTAACAAATTGGTAGGTAGGTAGGTAGGGTAGGTGGGTATGTAGGTAGGGTAGGGTAAATAGGGTAAGTAGGTGCAGGTGAGTAGGTTGGTAGGTAGGTAAGGTTAGGTGGCTAGAAGCATGAAATTTGGCAAAAAGATTCCTCAAGTGACGTAAGTGAACACTAAGAAAATATTTTTGGAAATTCTACACCTTAGGGGGTAAAAGGGGGTAGAAAGTTTGTTAGAAAAATCAAATTCCGTCGGCCAAAATTCTTGAAGCTTGGCACAAATAGTAATATAAGTAAATGATAAAGGTTCCCACTATTCGTTATTCGAAACTATCCCCAAATAACGATTTAGGGGGTGTTGAAGTTTGTATGAAAAAATCTGATTTCTTGGGTCAATAAACTTGGAACATGGCACAAATATTAACCTAAATGAATAATGAAGGTTGTTATTATTATTTTTTGAAACTACCTCCAAAATATGATTTAGGCGATGATAAAGTGTTTTTGAAGAATCTTATTTCTTGGGTTAATAAACTTAAAACTTGACTTATTTATGTAGGTGCACACAAAACACTTAAAAGATAAATAACATAGAAAGATAGAATAACACAAAAGTGCTGCTTATTTCTAGAGATATTTCTTCCAGCAGACCTACGACAGGAGAATTAGATAAGAAACATAGACACAGTGTGTATAAGTACAAGGAAAGGTAATACAACTAAACTTAAACACATAATATATAAAATTACAATTAGTACCTAAAGATTATTTTATATATAAAAAAATACATAACTACTATAAAATAAATAAATATCTATAATATGTAAATATATACCTATATATATATCCCGTGAGATAGCAGAAAGAAAGTGTGTTTTGCCTTGCTTTTTAAAAATAGAGATACGTTTAGCGTCACGGATCTTAGGTGGAAGTGCGTTCCACAGTCGTACTGCATGAACAGAAAAGGAGTGGGAATAGAAATGAGTTTTATGGAATGGGAAATTGAGATGGAGTTTAAGGAAGGATCTACACAGGACGTCAGCAGGGCGAGTAAACGAAAAACGGTCGCGCAGGTAGCCAGGGTATGCAGGGTTAAAAGGATGTTGAACAGGGGACATAATATGCGAGTGTTCCTGCGAAGACGGATAGGGAGCCACTTGAGATCCTTGCAGAACTGAGAGACATGATCGTATTTCCTAAGACCAAAAACAACACGAATACACAGGTTTTGCAAGCGCATCACTACCATGTGGATGCTACCATCCAGATAGCAGGCATCGGCGTAGTCTATGATCGGCAGAATTAAGGTTTGGGCTAAATAAATTTTAATAATAATTGGCAGGAGACTTTGAACTTTTTTTTAAGAGTAGAAGGAGATATGCACCTTACGACTAACTTCATGTACTTGCGCTCGCCAAGTAAGATTGCTGTCAATTAAGACACCGAGATTCTTTGCCGTATCGGTGTAAAGAATGATCGAGCCGTTAAGGGTTAGTGGCGTCAAGGTAGAAGTCTCAAGCGCAGTGCGATAACACCGACTGCCTATGATCATGGCCTGGGACTTGGTAGGGTTAATCCGTAAGCCATAAGATTTAGCCCATTCACTGATTCACTCCAGGTCACGATTCATGACATTCATCGCTGAGTCCGCGTCTGCAAGCAGGAAGTGTCCATAAAGCTGCAAATCATCCGCGCAAAGATGGTAGTTGGAGGTGATAACCTTGGTAACAGTGTTTATGAAGATAGAGAAAAGAAGAGGATAGAGAACGCCACCCTGAGGAACACCAGCAGTGAGATTACACTAATCAGAGAAGATCTCTTCAAGGCGGACACACTAAGAGTGATCCAGAAGATATGAGTCAAACCAGGCGAATGCAGAAGAAGAGAAGTTAATAGATTGCAAGATCCCAAGCAGAATGTCGAAATCCACAGGGTTGAACGCACAACTCAAGTAAAGTAGGACTAACACGATTAGATACTTATTGTCCATAGCTCTGTGGATGTCATGAGTGACCTTCAGAAGTGCAGTTACAGTACTGTGACCCGCACGAAAGCCAGATTGTAAAGTTCAGATAAGTGCTTTAGACGAAAGAAATCTGAAAATTTGACCTTGAACGATATGCTCGAGAACTTTAGATAGGAAAGGCAGTATGGAGATGGGTCGGAAGTGAGATAAAGAAGAAGGATTGGTTATTTAGGGAAGTGGAATTATGTGGGCCTGTTTCTGTTACTTAAATACCAACCTAAACAAACAATAAAGGTTGACATTATTAGTTTATCGAATCTTCCCCCAAAAGAAGATTTAGGAGGAGATATTTTTTTTTTTGTTGTGAATTGAAACTTGAAACTTGGCACAAATACCAAACTCAGTAAACAATAAGACAACCTTTATTGTTTACTCAGGTTGGTATTTGTGCCAACTTTAAAATTATAAGTTTTTCGAAACTAAACCCAAGCTAAGAATCTTACTGGACCGGGTTTTGTAATTCCTTGGGAATAAAGTTTATAATCAAAATTTTAATAAAACTACCCCTCAGATAGAGTTAAGGAATCATACTGCGCAATCCGACTAACATAAACGAAAAATTTAAAAGAGAAGAAAAGAGTGAATAACATATAAGGGTTGTTCAAAACTCGACACTCAACGGGGCAAAAAAGGGTATTTTAAGTTTAGTTTTAGAAGAGGATTTTACTTTGGGCTGTAACCTGAAATTTATAAACCTATAAAGCAAATCACGAATTGTCCCAATCCAATAAACCCTGTATATCTACGACACTCAATTTTATATTGATTTAATAATATCTTATTTTTGGTCGCCTTCATTAACTGCACATAAGAAAATAATTTATAGGATAAACGAAATCACGCGAACGAAGTCGCGGGCGGAGTGCTATAGTTTATAAAGATATCTGGAGAAGTACTAATACCACGCGGGCGGAGCCGCGGGCGGCAGCTAGTCTTTTATATATAAGTAATGATTCCAAGCTATTATAAAACTTACTATTTTAGATTTTACAAGTGATGAACGATGATTCAGAAATGCCCAAGATTTCCAAAGACACCCTCAGAAAATTTTTGAAGCATCTTAATTTTAAATTTGTTGCACGGTCACGCAAAAGCACACTTATTGATCGAAATGATATAATAACATGGCGCCAGCGTTACTTGTGATCTATATGTCAGTTTCGACGAGAAGGGAGACATATATATTATCAAGATGAAACTTGGGTTAACGCAGGTAAGGCTAACATTTATACACAAAATGAATTTATATACATTTTACATTAAATTTAATAGTAATATTGAATGTTCATGTACTATATTTATTTTAAGGTCATACTGTAAAAAAAACTTGGGTGGACAAGAAAGTCACATCATCTCGACAAGCGTTTTTGGAGGGACTGACCACTGGATTAAAAAATCCATCTGGAAAAGGCAAACGTCTCATAATTAGCCATATAGGTAGTGAAGATGATTGATGAAGCAAAGAAAAATTGTGAAGATTACCATGATGAGATGAATGCAGTTTGTTTTGAGGAGTGGTTCGCTGGAGTCTTACCAAAATTAAGACCAAACTCAATTGTGGTGATGGATAATGCACCTTACCACTCCCGAAAATTGGAAACGGCACCAAAAATGAGCTGGAAAAAAGCTGCCATTCAAGATTGGCTTTTAAATAAAAATATTCATTACGAACCAGATATGGTTAAAGCTACGCTTTTAGAACTGACTCCACATAACGAGTCTTTTAATAAGTACGCTGTAGACGAAATGGCAGCACAACATGGGATCACGGTTTTAAGACTGCCCCCTTACCATTGCGAGCTAAACCCTATCGCATTGATATGGGCGCAGGTAAAGGGGCATGTAGCTCAAAATAATAAAACTTTCAAATTGACAGACGTGAGAAATTTATTTCAGGAAGGCATTCAAAAAATTACGGCTACCGAATGGTCTAAATGCGTATCCCATGTTGTCAAAGAAGAGGAAAACATGAGTAGGCTAGATATGTTAATTGACAATATCACAGACACATTTATAATAAATGGTACAGAAAGTGATAGCGATAGCGATAGCGATGACGGCGACAATATATAAAATAAATTATTACCATAATACATCTATCTGTTTTATTTGTCATCTTCCTTCATGATCACATTTTTTTATTTATTTCACACACAAATATAAAAAGTCTCAGATCGTTAATTAATCGTCAAAACTAAATTATCGGTTCAGAAATATTTAATTTCCTGATATTTACGAGAGTAAAATTATAAACGAGAAGAATCGATCCGGAAATATTCCATTTCCATATCAAATAATTTTGCAACGTCACTATTTAGTACTTGTCATAACGTTGCAACACTGAAATTGTCAAATCTGGAATCGAATTAAAATTCCGAGTATAGTATTCGAGTTCCTGGTAATCGTGCCGGGCTTGCTGCACGATCGTATTGCAATGGTTTTATGTTTCTATGGTTGCGCACAAGTTTTCTTGGTAATTTGCTATCTTGTTATAAGTGTTTATGCCTGTCCAATAGGGTCCCATGTCGTAGTACATGACTAATGTCCATTTATCCCTGATTAATTGTACTTTTGAAATAGGGTCAAAATAAAGCGTTTGGTTGTTTGGAAATGGTTTCACGGCGTCTAAACCGTAAGATGGTAAGATCAGCGTAAAAAAACTCAGTAAAACAGTTGCTATAGTTGCGATTTTTGACCTTGGTTTTCTTTTTCCTTCTGGTAGTTTGGTTGTTGGTTTTATATCTGGTTCTGTTATATTTACGTTATTCTGGTCAACGGGCAAAACTGAGAGTTTCACAATAGGGCGTTTCATGACCCCATTTTTGGTTTTTAATGAAACTGCTCTGGTTAGACCTTGGTTTGGATGTGTGTCGACCACACGTCCAAGAGCCCATTTGCCTGGAGGCAGATTCTCATCATGAATAACTACTAGATCTCCAATTCCGATGTTTTTCTGTGGTTCCATCCATTTATTTCTAGATGATAGTTGTACCAAATATTCAGTCTTCCCTGTCTTCCCTGCCTGTCAGGGCTGTTTCCCTGTCGCCTCCGAGTCATTCCGATTGCTTTATTTTTCTTTTCTTAAATAGGATTTTATTTTAGGACTTCCTCGATATCCATTTGCAATGGAAAAGAAATGTCACTCTTGTCGGCCATAGACACTGAGCATTTTATTAACCAATAGAGACGTCATGTGTATATTTTCTTTAAGTAATTATGTTTACTAGAAATTAATAACCTAGATATTGTGTGCTTGTTGAATTATATTAATACACACAATATATAACAGGTTTTGTAAAGAATTATAATAATTCCGTCCCGACCTCAACGCCATCTAGTGCAAAAGTGCCTCAACCATCTAGTGACACACCCAGATTAAAGAATACACCTCGCCTGACACCAGATGTCGCTGAAAGCCGTTACGGAAATTTATTTGTTACAATCTTTTCCAAAGATCTTGGAATAATTTTTTGGTTAGATGCCACCTGGTTCTAGCATCTTGCTCGGTTTCAGAAGTTAGGAAGTTTATATCACCGGAACCTCTGATATCGCGCAAAGAGGTCGAGAGTTGAGGCACGCTTCTAGTCCAGCTAACAATGTGGCGTACTCCTCGAAGGTTAGTCTTTGTTGACCGATGACCCTCTTGAGATGATGTTTCAGACTGCGTACTGCTCGCTCCCATAGACCGCCGGCGTTAGGCCAGCTAGGCACGTTGTTGCTATTCTATGCCCATCTCTGCTATCTCGTTTATAAAACTTTCACTGAATACTTCGCGAAGCTGGTTAAATTCTTCCTGTTTGCTCCCACAAAGTTAGTGCCGTTGTCACTGTATATATGTCGTGGTGCCCCTTTTCTGGCAGCTATTCTGGTTAGAGCTGCCAAAAAGGCGGAGCTGCTCAGGTCTGACACGAGCTCTAAGTGAACCGCTTTCGTGACCATACATATAAAAACTGCTATATACCCCTTCGTAGTTTTAATTCCCCGTCCTTTATTAGCCTTGACCTCTACGAAGCCTGTGTAGTCTACGCCGCAGTAAAACGCATGTTCGGGATTCACTCTTGGTTCTGGTAAATCTCCCATGAGCTGGTGCTGCCGCACGGGATTTTGTTTTCTGAATATGACACATTTTCTTATAAACTTTTTAGTTGCCATGTATCCGCCGATAATCCAATACTGTTGTCGAAGGTTTGCTAACGTTAGACGCGCTCCGCCATGGAAAGTCAATTTATGAGCTTAATCGATAAGTAATGTGGTTAACGGGTGGTCGTGAGGTAAGATGATGGGATGTTTCATCTCAAGACTCATGTGGGCGTTTTCTAATCTCCCACCCACACGTAAAATGACACGTTCATCTATGGTAGGATTCAAACTCAAAATCTTGCTTTTGGAGTGCACTCTTCCGTGTTTGTTTATTGAATCTAGGTCGTTTGCAAATTCTGCCAGCTGAACGTTTTTAATGATCAGCTTTTTAGCCCGGCGAAGCTCGTGTAATTCGAGGTAGGGTCGGCGAACTTGTTTGTTCAAGGTAGGTAATCGCAGTATCCACGCAAAAATACGTATGATTTTTGTAATGGAGCTATATTTGTTTATCAAATGTTTAGTAATTTCGGTAGTCAGCGATTCTCTTGGTTGTCCAATGACTACCGCGTTGGTTTGGTTTAAAATAGACGGCTTTACTTCTAAATTCGTCTCGTAAATGGTTTGGTGATTTTCTTGATTGGTGTATGATGGTAGCCATGACGGCCCTTGCCACCATATCTTGTGGTCTTTGAGTTGCCTGACAGTCAAACCACGACTTGCACAGTCAGCTGGATTATCTGTCGTCTTCACATATTGCCAATGTTTTGATGGTATGGTTTTGGTGATGGTTTTTACCCGATTTGCTACAAATGGTTTCCATCGGGCTGGATCTCCTTGTATCCATCCTAGTACTGCAGTTGAATCAGTCCAACAGTAGACACCCGTCGGGTATTCTGACAAGGAATTTTGTACTTTTTGCATTAGCTTTTTTTTTTTTTTTTTTTTTATATCCTATAGGCTCGCGCTTGACCACTATCTCACCTGATGGTAAGCGATGAGCGATAAGCTGAGCTAAAAGATGAGCGCCCATTAGCTCTAGTCTTGGTATTGATATGACTTTGCTTATTGGTGCTAACATAGCCTTTCCCGTAACTAATGTAATGGTTGTCACTGCCTTCTTTACTACCTTGCAGTAGATTACACACGCGTATGCCTTGTTTGATGCGTCGCTGAATCCGTACAATTCAATATTTTGGTTCTCTCCCATTCCCAGCCATCTGTTGACTTCTATAGTGTTTATGTCCGGCAATTCTTGTTTTAATTTTGTCCATTCGGAGTTCATTGCCTCGGGTAGGTGGTCATCCCATTTTATGTCAGACAACCAGACATTTTGAAACAGTAGTTTCATGGTAGTACTCAGGGGGGTTAACCACCCTAATGGATCGAACAGCTTCGAAATATCCGAAAGTAGAGCTCTTTTGGTAATAATTGCTGGTGATTCGGGTTCTATTTTCGAGTTGAAAGTGAAATTATCTTTCTGTCGGTTCCAACAGAGACACAAAGTTTTGGTCGAATCGCTCTGCTTGAACTCGTATGTTAACAGATCACATTGCTCTCTCTCTAAATCGGTTAATAGCTCTGGTTTGTTCGAAGTCCATTTTCTTAGATTAAATCCTCCCAATCGGCATAATTTTATGAGATCTGATTTCTGTTTATTTCTTGCTTCCATTGAGTGACGCCCTCCGCAAAAATCGTCCATATCGTCGCTGACCTCTAATTCTTTTGCTGCATCAGGAAATTTCTGTCTTTCATCGGACGCCAATTGTTTCAAGCACTTCATCGCTAAAAGTCCTGCTGGTTTGGTTCCGTATGTAAGCGTGACGAGTTGGAATGATTGTATTGGTTGCTTATTTGATTTTCGCCATAGTACCTTTTGGTAAGCTTGATCTTCTTGGTGCACTCGGATCATTCTGTACATCTTCTCGATGTCCGAAGTAAATACAAATTGAAATTGTCTCCATTTCAGGATAAGCTCTTGAAGATTCTTCTGTATATTAGGGCCCCTGTACATGACGTCATTTAGACTGTATCCTGATGAAGACTTTGATGAGGCGTTAAAAACTACTCTCAACTCGGTAGTGGTAGATTCAGCCCGAATGACTGCATGGTGTGGTAAGTAGCATTCGGGCGCCTGGTTAATGTTGCATGGTATCATGTGGTTTAATGCAAAATATTCGTCCATGAACCTTTCGTAATCTTTCTTCAATGCGCTGTTCCTCTCAAATTTCTTCTCCATGTTTCTAAATTGAGCTAACGCTTGCGGTTTGGTTGCGCCCAACTTGTCCTTGTATTGAGTGGCAGTCGGACTTCGTACCTTCTGTCCTCAAGCCTCTTAGTGGTTTTTATAAAATACTGTAAACACTCATGGTCATCGTTGGACATCTCAATCTTCTGGTGTATGTCTTCATTCTCCCAATATTTCAGAAGATCTTCTGTGTTGTTAAGAACCACGTTGCACTGGTAGTATGGTATCATGGATCCACAGAGTAGCCATCCTATTTGCGGCTGTTGAGCGATTGGTTGCTTGTCGTTGTCTCCTCTCAAGATACCTCCTAACATTATTTTGCTGTAAACATCTGCGCCTAGGAGTATATCCACGGGTCTGCTTACGTAAAACTCTGGATCAGCCAATTGTATCCCTTGGATATGGTTCCATGTTGTTGGTTTGGTAAACGATTAATTTGGCAATCGCTTGATCAAGTTATTCATAATAATAACGTTCATGTCGCAGGTAAATTCACTATTTGCAGACTGGAGTGTTACTTGTAACATTCCTTTCGTGTTATTTTCTTTTTCACCGAAGCCGAATATTTGACCTTTGAAATGAGCCCTCTTTAATCCCAAGATCTGGGCTGCGTTTTCAGTTATTAACGATAGTTGAGAACCCTGGTCAATTAAAGCCCTCATGTTGTGTTGTGTTCCATTAGCTCCCTTGACTTTTATAATAGCGGTGGCTAAAAGTATTTCAGATATATCATCCCATGACGCGTGCGATGACCTTTTTGGTTGCAACATTGTTGGTGGTTCCTTCTGCTGACGCAGTTGGACTTTGTTTTTCCACTGCTTCGTGAAGTAGTGTGTTGTGTGTAGCTAAGCCACAATCCGTGGTCAGAATTGCACAATGCACAGGTTATCGACCGCGACACGTGTAACAAAGCATTTGATTTTGTGTTTTCTTTGTTGCCTGATTGATGGTTATATCGTTGAAAATTTTTCTTCTGGTTTTGGTTGTGGTTGCTGTATGGGAATGGTTGATGCGGCGTGGCTTTTTGGTTGGCTGGTTCTTGCTTGCGACGAGACGCTTCTAGCGCTGTGAATTTTTCTTCAAGAATTCCAGGAACTCGAACGAACGCGAAGCGTCGCGGCTAGGTTACGCGCCCCGAATTCCGCAGCTGTTGTGATAACGCTACAGCCGGAAGCGGAAGAAAAGGGCGTGTCCTACCGCGAAGTGCTCGCCAAAGCAAGGGCGGCGGTGAACCTGGAGGAGCTCGGCGTCACCGAAGGCATCCGGGTGAGGGTCACCGCGACTGGGGCCCGGATGCTGGAAGTCCCCGGTGCGGCCAGCGGCCCGACCGCTGACGCCCTAGCCGAAAGGCTCAGGGCGTCCCTAAATGCGGACGAAGCCCGAGTGTCCAGGACCACCAAGTGCGTTGACATGCGCATTTTGGGCCTGGACGACTCTGTGACGGAAGAAGAGGTGGTGAACGCCGTCGCTAGGACCGAGGGGTGCTCTGCCGACCTAGTGAGGGCAGGCACCATCCGTCCTGACTATACGGGGATGCGAGCCGTTACGGTGAGCTGCCCCGTCTCGGCGGCCCTAAAAATAGCCGGCGAGGGCCAAAGGCTCTTGGTTGGCTGGGTTTCCGCGCAGGTGAAACTGCTGGAACCCAGACCTCTGAGGTGCTTCCGTTGCCACGTGGGCAACCACGTAGGAGCTAAATGCACCTCGGAGGTGGACCGCAGCAACCACTGCTTCCGCTGTGGTCAGCCCGGTCACATGGCCGGCTCGTGCAATGCCACACCGCACTGCGTCGTATGTGCGGCAGCTGGCAAGCCGGCCGATCATCGGGCTGGGAGCAAGACCTGCGCTCCACCTGCCAAGGCCAGGACAAGGGGCAAGCCCTCCACCACCGCCGTCACCGCCGCAGCCGCAGCCACTTCCGCCGCTGCTGCTGCTCACACTGCCGTCGTCGCCGCCGAAACCACCGCGGCAGAACCCTCACAGGGGGCTCGCGAGGGGGCTGAAATGGAGTGCCAATAATGGTCCCATTAAGCCGGAATATCAACCACTGTGCCGCTGCTCAGGATCTATTGCTTCAGAGCATGTCGCAGTGGTCGATTAACATCGCCGTGGTCGCTGAGCCGTACTTTGTCCCACCCAGAGATGACTGGGTGGAGGACCTGAGCGGCTCAGTGATCTTAATTTCATCGGCCGCCGCCGGTACCCCGTCTCTCGAGGATGTCAAGAGGGGACGGGGTTGCGTGGCAGCACGGTTCGGGGAGATTGCCGTGGTGGTGGTATACTTCTCCCCGAACCGAACTCTCGCCGAATTCCACAACTCCCTTGCGGAGTGCGACGAGACGCTTCTAGCGCTGTGAATTTTTCGCCAAGAATTCCAGGAACTCTTGCAGATCGGGTAGCTCTCTAGGATTCTTGACCGATTCTATGTAATCGGTGAAGGTATCATTATCCAGCTTTTGCGCTAGTAGATGCACTAGAAGTGGATCCCAAGTTGCTATATCCACTCCTAGATTCTGTATAGCGTGTAACGTCTCCTTGATTACGTCATGCAGTTTCTTAATCGTAGCCAGCGATTGCTGTTGTATATTGGGAAGAACAAGTAGGATATTAATATGGGACGTGAAAATCAATTTCTTGTTACCATATCTATGGCTTAAAATGTCCCAGCATACCTGATAATTGTCAGAGCTAATATGTAAATTGTGAATCAGACGCTCTGCTGCCCCAGTCATCTTACTCTTCAAGAACTGCATTTTTGGCGCATTGGACATCGACGGGTTTTTATCGATCGCTTCGCTAAATAAGTCTTTGAACGGAACCCACTGGTTGTAAGTTCTATTGAACACGGGGATGTCCATCGTCGGAGCTGACTTCTCTCGGTGCTTCACTGCCCACATCTTTTTGTTGATGTCGTTTGTCAACTCACTGTTATTTTCCTCATGCTTGCAGAATTCCATTTCGTACGTAATATCGTCGCCTCCATCATCACCTTCAATTTCCCAATGAAGTCTGTCAATCTCACCCCATCGGCTATCCAGTGATTTTAGAGCATTCTCGAATTGCCATTAATTCTCGAACTTGTCTACTTCTATACTACTCACGGTTCTCACGAACGTCTTTAAATTGATAATCTGCTTCTTTACCAACCCGTTCAGCTTGCTGGACCCTCTCTCTGTATGGGGAAAGTTCTCTCGCTGCGTGGACTCCTTATAGCGAGACGACGTACCTGGTTGTGGCTGCGCCGTCTCATCTTCTGGCCGAAGATGGTCAGCGCCTAGCTGTGACCTAGCCCGGAAACCTGGTAATAGCTGTACCTGTACCTCCTCCGCTTTTGGTCTACGGGGGCTTTCTTCCTGCAGCTGCGTTGTGCCTAACTGCCTCATGGTTTTATCAATTATCTCCTTTATTTTGAAATAAACTTCCTGGACTGTTTAGAAACATCCCTTTTTGAAGTAAATGTGCTCAACATCCGCAAACTGACACATTTTCTTATGGTTTTGTTGGTAGGTGTGCCAGTATGCTTCCAACATATCAGCCTTACGCTTGTAATTTTCGATGGTCTTCCTCTCGGATCCATCCTTCTTTATGTTCGTTAAGAACTTGTCCAGGATTTCATAAATCTCCGTTTGGTTGATGAACAGAGTATCGGAATCCATGTTAAGGGTTAGATTGAGAAAAAAAATTGGTAATGGTTAGTTAATATAACTGGTTTGATCTGACCTTTATGCTCCAGCCGACCGTTTCTGCAATCCGAGGTTCCCCCAATTGCAGCGATCTCCTGGTTTGCGTGGTACTGTATCACTTGGTAGTCCCTGGTAATTAAATGCTCGAAGGACCATGTAGAAAGTAGTGCTTGGTGCTATGGTGACCTAACACACCTTTCTTGTAATGATAGGATATGGTAAAAGTTAAAGTCTTGGATTATAAGGTAAACAACTATATTAAATCACTATGTAACACATAGATACACGAAAGGGTAAAATATGGTAAATTATTTAACTAAATTAATGGTAAAAAGTATGGTAAAATGGTTATGGTTTGGTTATAAGTACGCGGTGTCTCTGACGAGATCTGAACGCGAACTGTCTCACATTTTGGTAATCGAGCGAATGTGCATACTTGCGTTTGATGCAATTATGTATTTTCGCTGAGTGTTTTTTTTTTTTTGTATTTTCTGTTATAATTCGAACACTTACATCACGCATATATTCTCCGAAGAGTTAGGTGTAGGCGTTATAATTAAAAAAAACAAATAGCTAACGCCTTTTGTTTGATCATCGCGATGTTTATACGTCACTTCCCATCACGTCAGTGAAGTTTCGCTAGTCAATTTAATTTAACCTTGTATATTTCATTTCCAGCTCGTCTGTCTAGAGCTGCTACGATGAGAGCAGTAATATTGCGGATCGCAGTCGCCACTGCTACGACCGAGCTCTCCAGCACGAATGAGCCTGTCCCCACAATACTGAAGGACGCTACTCCTGCAGACGTGTTGCTGTACCTCATTGACGTAGTGCTTACGTCACACTTCAGTACTGAAGTCAACGGACAAGGGGAATCTATGTCTATAAAATTTGTACGTTGTCCTGGTGATATGGGAAAAATAAAAATTGGTGGTAAATATAAATGTGCTCCTACAACAACCACAATTAGCCCTGAAATTGTAGCACAATTATTAGGTTATGATTACCCGTAAATTTTCTATTTGTCCCTAAATCTTTATAAATTATAGCCTATGTGTTATTTAGTTTATAAACTGTAAAGTTTTATCAAAATTCTTTCAGTAGTTTTTGCATGTAATACTAACAAACATCCACCTTTTCCAATTTTTCCTTTTTTAATATAAGTTGGATAGAATAAATAGTAAGGTGAACAATCTTATTCAAATTTTAAGTATTATCGTTAGAAGACAGAAGCTTTCACTATTAAAGCGGTACTTTTTCTTAAACTCGATGTGCTACTTCTAAGACCGGGTTTTTGTAAAGTTTAATTTTAATTTTTAAAACCACATTCTATTTACAATGAGTTTTAAGTCAAACTGTGTTATTTTATGTTATAAAATATAAAAATTTATCCAAGCTCTTCGTTTTATTTTGACCTTTTCACTACCAATTTCCAAAAACCAATATATACATAAATTTTTTATATCAATCTAGAGCGTAAATCTAAAATTTCACGTGTCCAATTTACTAACTGTAGAAATTTCATACAAACTTTGAATCCTTATTTTACCCCTTTAGTGGTGGCATTTCTTAGTGCGCACTTACGTCAATTGAGGAACCTCCTTGCCAAATTTAATATTTATACGTCAAGCGGTTTGTGATATTTCATTATGAGTGTGTGACCTTTCGCTTTTATATAAATATGTACCCAAAATAAAGTTAGCCAGATCGACGAGAGCAACTTTTTTGTCGATTTGCCCAACTAGTCGCTTGGCCATATCGAGATATGGCTGGGCGCATCGGATTGTAGTTCCGTTTCGCGACGCCTTGTTGCGCTGTTTGCGCCCTGTCAGCAGAAATCGAAAACTGTGATGGGTAGTTCTTTGAGGTCCCTCAAAACGCGGTCACACGGTCTTAATTCCTAACCTATTAAACATTCAGTCTTATAATCAAATACAGATTAGTCTTTATTTATATTTGTGTATAATTTCAACAATGAACATTTATTTATAATGTTTATAAAAAAAAACTAATGTCGCAAACGGGAGCAATATCGGTGTTCGTCACGCGTCACACTCTGTTCGCGCTCACAGCAAACTTTGATAACTTTTGTTTTCAATTCATAAGCATATAATGTAATACATCAAATTAATCGTGTTTAACTATGCATCATAATTACCAGAGAAGATTAATTTTATCTCATACTTGATAGGCATTATGTCTCTCTCACACGATTTTGCTAGTATTGCGAGCGCGCAACAAAACTGCACCTATCTTCCAAGAGCGTCAACTCGTTGCCACCCGTTTTAGCTGTGCGGGAGCTCAGTTGTATCCACAATCAATGGGGGAGACACGTACGGACCTCGCTTCCAAATAAAAAATACTAGATAAGTTATTCTTTGAAAATTTCCAAGTAGCCTTGGTCAAGAAACTTTCATGCGCTTATTTTCAAGGATATTTTTATGAATTTCCTTATCATTTTGAATTAAAAAATAAGAATGATCATCGAGATTATTACTTTGTTGATTTTTACTTTACTTTGTTCGTTAATTGACCTATAACTTTAATCGTAATTCTCAAAAATGTGGAATTTTTCATAACTTTGGTCAGCTAGCGCACCAGAAAGTTATATATCTCCATTAAATACTAACTATAGATTTTTTATAACGCTGCAGATGCATTTACTCGTTTGTCGTCAAGCTCAATAGAAAGGTGTTATGTATTTGTATAAGTATTTATTAGCATGTATGTGTTTCAATTTTTTTCTTGTTACGACTCGTAGAATGTGTTTCTTTTTGTAAGTGCCGCCACAAACTGGGCTATTTTGCCAATTGTAATATCGCTCAGAGTGTTAAGACCAATCTAATCAAACAAAATCCGTCAGGCTAGAGAGATTAGAGAACTTCGAAAAACATAACGTAAGTAATTTAAGTACTATAACCACTATTATAACGTAAAACAACAACGTAATAAGTTACGATTTTCCTGCTTCCTCCCATTATATTTGTGTCGGTTATGTTATGTTAGATACATAATTTGAAAATAATTTAATATAATAATTATTATTATTCCATTCATTTATTATTTTCGCATTTTTAAATATTATTCTATAAAAAATAAAATAAAACATTAAAAATACTAATATAGTAACCCACCGGTATTGGGAACAGGGTCCAAGCTACCGGTGGTCAGGGCTCCTGAGAGAGGAACCTCCTAACTATACGCGCCGTGTCCAGGAGTACCGCTTTCTAGATTAAGCCCTTGATATGTCGACAACCTCGCGAGCCAGATCAAGATACTTGCTTTTTTTATCTCTCTCATACTTCACGAGGTTCTCGTCATGTGGGACCGCTATATCAACAATCATTGCGCGACGCTCTAGTCGGTCTATCACCACTATGTCAGGCTTATTGGCAACAACAGTCCTGTCAGGCATGATAGAATGATCCGGGCACATACTTATAGTAAAGCACTTCCGACTCCACAAGATTGTATTTAAGAGCAAGTTGCTGATGGATAATCCTGGCTACAAGGTTGTGTCTATGCAAATAGTCTCCGGTGACGGATTGATTTACCCGGCCGGTGACATGCCCGACAGATGTCAACCGTGCCGTCCTTCACAATGTATTTAATAATAATAATTATTATTTATTATAATAATTTAATATATTTATTTATTTTTATATATTTTGTTTTTATATATTTAATTAATAATTTAATTTAGTTTTTTAATTATAAGTAAGAATTAATGGTATATAACGCATGCCAGTACAACACAACATCGAATTTAGTAACTGGAAGAATTATATCATTTAAACCCTGCGCTACGCCATCCTGGTTCCCCAGATATTTAACATGGTACTTTTTTTTTAACTCTGGTGTTCTCTCAGCAATTTTTCCTTCTAGTATCTACAAATGTATGATCTTTGCTAAATGTTATTTATAAGTATACAATATTATGTATCATTTTATACTTAAATGTATTTAATACAACATAGTTGTAAACAGCAAAACTTCTAAATTAAAATCTGCAAATGGAATCATCGACACGATGAAGAACAAGAAGAACAGACTTGTCAACTTATACATTGATATTCTTATCTCAGTCTCAATCTGTAATTAAGTAAACTTCTAAGTTACCAAAATTTTCTCTTCAGAAGGAAACAAGACTTTGGATAATGTTATGTTCCTAATATTGATAATATATTATTTCCCGTTCCTATGCCAATGTAGTGATTACGTCACCCTTGCACTCGGTTACGATTATGAGAATTAAACGTTGTCCAGGTTTTATGCCGGCATTTCCAAACGGAAAATGTGCTACTACAACAACCACAATAAGTCCCGAAATTCTGATAAAGATTTTCAGTGATTATGATTACTATTAAAAATCTTATCCAATGTGTAACATTTTTTATTAAAAATTTATCAAAAGTAATATCTACTAGTAATAGGTAAGTATTATTTTCTTTATTAATTACTAGTGTTAAATACAGGTCTTCCGGTCCCAAGCCAGGAGCTCAACACCGAAACCCATAGCAGCCTTGGGACTCCTGGACCCTGTCTGAACCTGTACCCCACGAAACTGCCGTAACGCAGCAGTGGAAAGCTAGGGGGTTTGTTCCTTATTGGGAGATATACTGGTTCCTACTACGGGTGTAAGATGTCACAAGGGTTATTACAACATTACAGACACTTACCTGGGGCTCCTGCGGTAGGCTCCTGGGGGTCAACCAATATCGTGCCGTGCCGGGAGATTAGGGATAGGAGAATATATATAATATTAGGACAATAAGGGATAGACTGACGGCTGTCTAGACCGAAGGCCCCGGCGTCCACCAGGCAAAACACGTTTCCCGCAAAAGCACTTCCATGTGCGTGAAATATATTAAAAAACCGACTTCGCGGGTGCCCCACAACGCCGATTGCGACCGGCGGGCGCGATTAACAATTACAATGGGCGAAACACATCTCGATTCGATATGTTTCCACAAAAACCCGAATTCCGTGTGCTCACTACAAATTTTCTCTTTCGACTCTTGTCAAGTGTCAGATGTCAATCAAAAGCTGACAAATCACTGACAGCTAACTGATCAGCACTACATCTTCTTTTAAACCACAACGTTATTACTTCATTCCTCAACCTATCATTTAAAGTTACACCACACATACTTCTTCTACTTTTTTACTTCTTTTAAAAATAATACACTCTTTTAATATTTTAGAAGTTTTTTTTTCATTTTACACAATACAAAAACTTTTAATAAAAGTTAGATATTGAGGGTTATTATTAGGGTGTTAGGGTTATTATTATTTATTATTATTGTTTTTGTAAGTAGTTCAAATCACAAATCATTATCTTTCTTTCTTTCTTTTATATTAGCGATGGAGAAAAATATGTTTGATAATGTATTGCAATTACATAGACAACGTTTTCTTTATAGAAATTATCAATTTTGCTGTTTTGTTGACAAAAAAACATTTGAACTTTTTGTCTATTTGATCTTATTATTCTTGTAAGAATTAAAGTTTTTAATACAATTTTATTATGACGTCATATCGTGAACTGAGATATCTTGTAACTATTATCACATTTGATATTCATATTTATAGTATTTTATATAATTTACATATAAACAACATCGCTTTTGCCTCCGCGAGTAAGCTTTCAATATTCCGAAATATGTTTAAAACTACAATCCGAAGATATTAACACTCAATATGATTTTCAACAATTTCGCTTTTTGAAGCGTCGATACCATCCTTCCTTTCGTATATTTATAGGGAAAAAAATATTTCCTTATTAATTTTATTTTCCTTCACAAACAAAAATTTAAATCAAAATCATCACTCATAAAATAATAGCTGGATTTTGTGACAGTAATTATTTTTTTGGATAAAAAAATTATTAACCATTTAACCAGTATGGCCACATTTTTGTATAAAACACTTATAATATTTACACTATTTACATTCACAACGTACTTAACTTGTTTAAGCTATTCTCCTTTTAAATATCATAATTTTGATAACAAAAATAAATGAAATACAAATCAGAAATTTAGCAAAGAATAACTACACCATTCTGTTAATCAAACGAAAACTTTTTTTGAGCGTTATTTAAAATGGTTATCATGTTAATAATTAATAACAATAATGTTATCAAATAATTGTTTTTTTCAAACGTTTGTATCTTATAAACATAGGTATTTCTTCACATAGGTATTATTCAGTCTTACCATCTTAAGAAATATACTTAATTTCTTTTACAATCTAGGTACTTTTTGTTCTATCAAATAGACAATTATTGTTCATTCTAATAATTATGTTCACTAATTCAAAAATCTATTTTCACATATAACTATTTTTCAAATTTATTTATTGGCAATATTTATCTTAACAAAGAGATTAGGTATATTGATTGTATTTAATAAAATTTGTCGAACATGTTGAAATAATTCAACCGATACAACCGATATTCACCGAATTTTATCACATTTAATGTACACACATCTTTTCACAACAACTTAGGTATATTGAGGCCCTTTTCCTAGGCCACTGGCCTGTAAATTTTCACTTAAGGCCTTTTTACCTAGTTCACATTGTAGGTCACTTTATCCCTTTCTGATATTTCTTGTCTCAGCAACACTCTTAAGTAACTTAAGAATGTTCTAGGGAAGTGTCGGTAGATTTTGTCACACATTTTGGCTCACTTGGTATTTGGGTTGGAGAGTTACCTGTAAAAGAAAATCATATTTAATTAGCTGTTCCAGTAAAAGGCAGACACAGTGCATGGCAATGGTGGCCATTGATCCACCTAAATTAAATTAACATTTCTTTATTTCAGAAACGAAAGTGAAGCTCGACAGCTCGATTGTTCTGATTTTAACATTTTTCACCAGTGAAAAACTAGCTTTGGAATCGAAAACAAGCTTCATATTTCTATCTGACTAACTCTCAAAGCGCCTGTAATTGTAAAGGGATTAGAGTTTGGGAAAAAATAATGTTCAATAATTCTTACCATTTATTATATTAGGCTTCAAATGTGGTAACGTATTAGTAGCCCTATCTAGCACACCCTTACTGTAGTACACACTGTTACTCTCCGGCTTGAATCTCACTGGCGGCGAGTTGGAGCAACTTCTAGAGTCCATCGCCAGAGACCTTTGTTCTAGGTGGTATCGAGCCTCTAACTCAGGCATCTGAGCCAGGTTCAGTGGGTTTCTGCTGGCGTTACTGTACAGAGATGGTGGTGGTGGCGTTGCATATAGCTCTGGAGGGAGCAGTTGTTCTGCTGGTAGCTGAAATAGGAAAGAAAAGTTAGCTTGTTGATTTCGGTGTATGGCGGAGAGGTGTTGTTTACATAAAATAGTTAAAAAAAACACAAATAGAACGATTTACTTGCGCAAGATTTCTCTTATATTATTGATAAGAATCGTCTCATGTTATGAACATAATTGTTTCGAAACCACAGTTTTTTCTCAAAGTTACATTCTTTATTTCACGAGAAAATCAACTTTGAATTTTGCTTAATAACATGGCAAATGTTTGTGACTATATTTGACAGTTGTTATTTGAATATGGACAATTTTAGATTAGAGGTAGTTAATTTGTTATGCCATCATTAAATTTCCCCTCACTATATACACAATATTTTACGATTTTATTCATTACTCACCAAACCACTAGTATTCAACGGCAACGCATATACTTCAACCAATCCTCGTATACCTTATCATACGGCTGTCTATGACAATCATTGGGGCCAACATTCGGCATATGCAGACTACTCATTGGCCCCAAGCTCTGTAAGCTGGGCCCAAGATTTGGCATTTGCAACGTTGGTGCATAAGGATTTCGGTATTTCATCGGTCGGCCTTGTATGCATTGGTTGCAAGGATCGATGTTGTGGTCGTATAACCTGTCGCAGTTTGTCGTCATGTCGTATTTATCCGTCTTCTTTGATATAAGCGGTCTTATGGAGCTGTAGTCGGTAGTAGAAGATTTATCTGAGTAGCTGTCGCTGATCTTCCCGTCAACTGGTATTATATCTGGGTTTTTATCTATAAAGGAGATAATAAATTATTTTTAGTGCTCGTTATTTTTTTTTTTATGTGTATTGTGTTAGAGCGAATGTTTTTGATATTTCGTTGGATTAGGGCTGTAATTACAAGATGATGTTTGGTTGTTAAATTACAAGGGATTATTATTGTTATTTTTGCTATAAAGTTATAGGTATAATTGCTATTAAACTAGCTCAGATATAATATAATTATATTATAAAATTTTTGGGGACCGAGTCACCCACGTCCGTAGGAAAGTACCCCATGCGATACCCTACACGTGGTCCCCGGGTGGTGCCAATCAGGTGACAATAACTGGTGGTAGGCTTCGGCCAAAGGCTTGCGACCACCCACCGGGCAAAGACGTACCGCCAAGCGGCCTAGCCGTGTTCCGGTGCGATGCCCGGTGTAGCCACTTCAGGAGATGGGTCGAGATGGCGGTTCTATTGCAGACAGACCAGCCTGGCACGTGCTGTTATGGGCGTATCGGGTGACTGGTCGCGGAGGGTAGCGGGATCCGAGGCACGGTGCACCGCTGGCCGACCGCAGGTAGTTGGGGGCCCAAGTAGTGTGCCAGCCCCACACGAAAGGCTGCCCCGCCAACTGACGAAAAATCCCGGAATGCACCATCGTGCTGGTTGGCGACCAGAAGGGAGGGCCCGATGGTCATTCCCGGGGGGGCTCGGGCGTCCCCGCAGTCTCCAGACTAGTCCCCCAATGATGGCGTCCATTCAGTGCGTGTCTGAAGGTAACCAGCGTGAAGCCACATCTCACTTCCCTCTCCTAACCTTTCTTCACTCACTCGCAAATGATGAAAAAGAGAAAAATGTTTAAAGTTGAACAGCGGCTGCACCCCCTCCCACTCAAAGTGCACCTCACTAACATCAGAGGTCTGCACTCAAATCACATAGCAGTCCATCATCACCTGGAGACTGATAAGCCGGCTCTCTTTTTTCTTTCGGAGACGCAGATCAGATGTCCGTCAGATGTATCGTACCTAACATACCCAGGGTATACCCTGGAGCACAATTTTAAGCAACGCGCGGGTGTATGCATGTATGCCCGAGACGACATCTGTTATCGGCGTCTCCGAAACCTTGAGGACTCTAGGTTCTCTGTGCTGTGGGCTTTAGTGGACATGGGCCTTGATAAAATTGTTTACGCCTGTGTCTACCGCTCGCACAGCGGGGATCAGGAGACAACCAGGCTCACTGAGTACCTTAGTGAGGCGGCTGATACGGCACAGCAGCGGTACCCTTCTGCCCAATTGGTGTTACTGGGGGACTTTAATGCCCACCACCAGGAGTGGCTTTTCCCGTACCAGCGCACTGATCATGCTGGGCGGGAGACGAGAAAGCTTGCGCTTGCGTTAAATCTCGCCCAGCTGGTCCAGGGGGCAACGAGGGTGCCGGATGTTGATTCGCACACAGCCAATTGCTTGGACCTTCTGCTGACTACAGATCCAGACCGCTACTCGGTGTCGGTATCTTCACCTTTGGGTAGTTCCGACCATTGTCTGGTGAAGTCCGTATCCGTCCACTCCCCACCCGATCCCAGCCCAAGAGGCGCTCGGCGGGTTTGGCGGTACAAGTCAGCAGATTGGGATGGGATGCGTTCTTTTTTCGCATCGTATCCTTGGCAGCCTACTTGCTTCTCTATGGTTGATCCTTCGTCGTGCGCGGACGCCGTGTCGGATGTGTTGCGTCAGGGAATGGAGTACTTCATTCCGTTCTCTGACGTTGCAATGTCTAGCGCTGACCGGCCATGGTTTGGCGCCGAGTGCAAGCGCGCCAACACGTTCAAACATGAGGCGTACCTGGCATGGGTCGACGCTCGGAAGCGCAAAGCAAGCGACGTGGGTCAGCGCAAGAGAGCCTACAATAGGGCTGCCAAGTCCTGCAAGAAGGTGATGCTAAGATCTCGATTTGATCACATAAGCCGTATTGGGACCAAACTTGCTTCCTACCCAGCGGGTAGTAAAGCGTTTTGGTCCCTGGCTAAGTCGGTTGAATCGAACTTCTGCCGTCCCTCACTACCACCACTGCTGAATCCCGACGGGTCACTGGCCCACTCCGCTGAGGAGAAAGCAAACTTGTTTGCCTCTCTTTTTGCGGAATCTTCGCGTCTGGATTCTGGTGACGCGCGGCCCACTCCTTCTCCTGATTGTTGCGAGACGAGTATGTCGGACATTCGCATACATCAAAAGGACGTTCGTAGGGTGCTGCGCAATCTTGACGTGAACAAAGCTAGTGGCCCCGACGGAATTCCAGCAATTGTTCTCAGAACCTGTGCGCCTGAATTGTCTCCGATCCTGACACGCCTGTTTCGCCTTTCATATGAGACGGGAAAAGTGCCGAATGCCTGGAAGCAAGCTAACGTTCAGCCTGTGCCCAAAAAGGGCAGTCGGGCTGACCCGGCCAACTACAGACCCATTTCAATAACGTCCATCCTCTGCAAGAGTATGGAACGAGTGCTTAAATCCAAGCTCCTGGCATACCTAGAAGCTAACGACATCCTCAGTGACCGCCAATATGGCTTCCGCCAAAATCGGTCAACTGGGGATCTTCTAGCGTATGCCATTCACATCTGGAGTGAGGCCATAGAGAGACACGGGGAAGCGCTTGCCGTCTCCCTCGACATCTCGAAGGCTTTTGACAGGGTCTGGCATGAAAGCCTTATTGGTAAGCTTCCTTCATTCGGTTTGCCCAGTGGTCTGTGCGATTGGATTGCAGACTTCCTGAGGGGCCGGTCCATTCGAGTGGTTATTGATGGCCGCTCGTCTGAATTACTGGATATTAATGCCGGGGTCCCACAGGGGTCAGTACTCTCAGCAACGTTGTTCTTGCTGCACATAAATGATCTGCTAAAACCCGGCACCTTTGGGTATGCAGACGACAGCACTGTAGCTGAGAGATACGTGTCCAACGCGCGCGCTACTGGACCTCAGATCCAGTCTCTCCGGGAGGCCATGGTTGGGCGCTTGAATCTGTCCTTGGAGGCAGTCTCCGAATGGGGCGATGCCAATCTGGTCAAGTTCAATGCTGCTAAGACCCAGGCGTGTCTTTTTTCCGCTAAAAGGAGCCAATTCCACCCGGCTCCTTCTTTCAGAGGTGTGACCGTGCCGATAACTGACCATCTTGAGATTCTTGGCATTACGTTGACATCGACGCTCAATTTTGGTCCATTCATTGAGGCAAAAGCTCAGCTGGCTTCCAAAAAATTGGGGATACTCGCGAAGGTGAGACGGTACTTCACGCCAGAACAGCTGCTCAACTTATATCAAGCGCAAGTTCGATCATGCATGGAATACTGCTCTCATCTCTGGGACGGATCTGCCAAGTACCAGCTGGATGCACTTGATGCGATCGAAAGACGGGCTAAGAGGCTCATCGACAATGAAGTATTGGCCGAATCTAGGCTCCAGAACCTCGAACATCGGCGCCGAGTTGCCAGTCTGTCGGTTTTTTATCGGTTACATTTCGGGGAGTGTGCGTTGGAATTGCATGAACTAATTCCTCCTAGCCCGTTCCATCATCGGACTACAAGACGTACGGCGTTGCGTCATCGGTACATGGTGGACATCCCACCCATACGCACCAAACGTTTTGGGAATTCCTTTATTATGCGTACAGCAAAGGAGTGGAATTCCCTGCCGGAGTCTGTATTTCCTGATACCTACAACCTGGGAGTCTTTAAGTCAAGAGTGAATAGGTTTCTTCTAGGCAAGCGTGCTTCATCGTCGGCCACATCATCGCTTACCATCAGGTGAGATAGTGGTCAAACGCAAGCCTATCAATAATAAAAAAAAAAAAAAAAAAAAAAAAAAAAAACTACTAGTAGCAAGCGCTTCTGTTTACTGGTCCCTTAGTAAGTAAATGGGACCAAAAAAATACTGGCAAAATCTGTCTGTTCTGTGGACTTAGTGAATAAGCCGGTTTAGTCAGAGGTGTACATCACGGCTGTACAGGCGTGATGTTATGTAAGCAAATATTTTATAATCATCACCGTTCTTTTAAGTCAGGTAAAAAATTACACACTTCTCCTAACAAAGTATTACAAAAATGTGTAGAATTTCCTGAAAATAAATCCTATTCGAGATAAATCGATTATTTTGGATGATCCTATGGCTTCCGACTGGTTCAAATTTCTTGGCAAAAAAACACAGCCAAGCCTGTATTAAACTCTTCAGCATTGCCGTCGATTGTTTATGCGACAATTCTCTTTAATACATGATATTTTTTCGACATTAGAACTACGGTTATTGCGTAACACACAATAAATGGCAATGCAATCTTATTGACATTACAGCAACGTTAATTGAGTTCTTAAAAAAACATAACAGGAGCAATGGATTAGAGAAGAATTTTCTGTAAAACTCTTCACATTATGACAGAAAGTGTGTTACACAATTGGGGTGATTTATTCATTAGGAAAACAGTATTTTCTTATATGACGATTCTAAAAGGACATTTTCCAGTCCTTAAACCCAAAATTCCATCCACAATTTTATCCAAAACAAGGCTTTAAGCCTTTTTACCCGAACCAAAAGACCAGAATACTATTCAAATTACTCAGGATTATTATTTAGGGTAGTATAATTTAATATTCAGAACTGTGTCAGTGTGTGGCCAGGTTTAGTAATTCATTTGTCTAGCTTCTGTCCGTTTGCTCTCAAGTGAGCTTAGGGTACGCTCAGGACTGGTCGGGGCTATTGGCTTAGCGGGAGAGTACAGGAATATAGGACTTAGCCTGCCTTGTATAGAAAACCGTCTGGGATAAATACAGGATGGAAACTTGAAGAGGGTCGACGAGAAGTTTCCGTTATATTGATGCTGATACATTTTTAGCTAAAGGAAATTTAATATTTATGACATTTCGTGATGATCTTTAATTTGAGTAAGTGTGAATGTTGCTGTGTCTATCAGACAGATTTGACCATAAAGCTTATATTTGCTATATTTTTCGTGCTATGTTTGAATGCAGCGTTACAAAATGTTGAAAAAAATGGAATGATTCTTTTGAGTAAAAATTGTTAGTATCAGTAATAAGTGTACCTTCCCTTTAGACCGCGTTCCTACTTTCTACACTGTATATGCTTTCTTATCTGTCATAAACGTATGAATACGTATCTTGTACTGTGGTTTGTCTCAGCATAGTTGATTCTGAGAAATGAGATTTGATGCTCACAAAGATAAGCTGTCTTGTATTCCGTTAGTATTCAGAGTATTTAGTGGAATATGTGTGTTTAGCTCATAAGCTAAACACATATATTCCACTAAAGACTATTCTAGTTTAACAGAAGCATAGTTTTATAAAACTGTGCTTCTGTTGGACTAGAATAGTCTTCTAAGAACCAGTATCAGTTTTTTTGCGTTTAGACCTAAGATTATTTGTACAATATTGTTAGAAGTAGAGTTTAGCTTTAGTGTCGCTATGGCGTTAAATTAATTGTTTTGTCTTTAAGATCCTATTGCCAGATGTCAACAGGTTTGCCCCTGTGTCTACTACCTACTGAGGTATTCTCACTTTCCCCAACCCAGGAACTGAATCCAGGACCACGCTCATCTGTCGTACTTGCGATCGTTAAGTTCAACGAGGCAACATGCAACTATTTCGGTATAAAATTTTAGGGACTTACCTATACTATCAACGCTTTCCGTTTCTTTGGTGCCAGTTAGCGGTATATCCGATGTTTCATCCTGCTTATCCTTTGCATGCTTTTCTATAAACAAAAAAAAAACATGAAATCCCCTGTCAGTTTACACTTGGAAATCTTTTAAATTCTCTACCAATTTTATCATAAAAAATGAAAAAAAAATATATTTATTGCGCCAAACTAAAGGTCGGACTTTTAGATTTCTTGGAATTTCATATTTTAATTATGAAAAATATTGCAGTTAAAATTAATAGATAGGATATTTACAGCTTCTGAATAAAAACATTTGTTTTAAAGCGATATATTTTTTTTCCAAATTTTTTTTTTTTTTTTCGTAATTTTAATTATTATTTTAAATATTTTCGCTGAATCGACCTTTCGAATTTTCATTTAAATTGAAAATATTGTTTTAATCTCATCATCATCATATCAGCCGCAAGACGTCCACTGCTGGACATAGGCCTCCCCCAAGCGTCACCACATTGACCGGTCCCGTGCGTCCCGCATCCAGCGGATCCCTGCAACCTTCACCAGGTCATCGGTCCACCTGGTGGGAGGCCTTCCAACGCAACGTCTTCCGGTTCGCGGTCGCCACTCCAGAACCTTTCTGCCCCATCGGCCATCCGTTCTGCGAGCAATGTGCCCTGCCCACTGCCACTTAAGTTTTGCAATTCTTCGGGCTATGTCGGTAACCCTGGTTCTCTTGCGGATCTCTACATTTCTGATTCGATCACGTAAGGAAACTCCGAGCATAGCCCTCTCCATTGCCCTTTGGGTGACTGTAAGCTTTCTGATGAGGCCCATTGTGAGCGACCACGTCTCAGAGCCTTAGGTCATAACTGGCAACACACACTGGTCATAGACTTTCGTCTTGAGACACTGTGGTAAATTGGACGTGAAGATACCGCGCAACTTCCCGAACGCTGCCCAGCCGAGTCGGATTCGACGGTTGACCACTTTCTCGAAGTTGGCCCTACCCAACTGGATCGTTTGTCCCAGGTAGACGTAGTCATCCACAACTTCGAGTGTAGAGTCTCCGACCCTAATAGGAGTGGGTGTGACATGGGCATTCAACATCACCTTGGTTTTGTCCATGTTCCTAAAACCCACTCTTTCGGAGGCTCTACTAAGGTCATCGAGCATTGTATTGAGGTCCTCCATAGTCTCAGCCATGACCACTATATCGTCGGCAAACCGAAGGTGAGTGATGTACTCGCCATTGACGTTGATGCCTAGCCCTCTCCAGTCCAGAACCTTGAAGACATCCTCCAGTGCAGCGGTGAACAGTTTCGGAGATATGACATCTCCCTGCCTCACACCTCGCTGCAGAAAGACAGGTTCCGAGGTCTGATCCTGAAGTCGAACTGTTGTTGTTTTAATCTATTAAGATTATTTTATTTTATAAAACCAACCATTCTTTAGCTTCAAAAAAAAATCTATCGTTTCAATTAAACTACACACCAAATTCAATTAAACTACACACCAAGTTCAATTAATCAAAACCCATACTCACTCTCTCTCTTGTTGAAGTACTTGTAGCACAAGACGACAGCTGACACGGCAGTCATGGCGGCGATCACTGCCACTGCTCCCAGGACTATCATCAGGACTGTCGTCAGCTCCACCTTGACGGGGACCTGCGCTGTGGGAAAAACTGTGGCTTTTATTCTTCTTATCTCACTTATGACCGTGTCATTTTATGTAGAAAAATGGCTAGCGATAAACATAATGTGTATCCGCTAGCCTTTTACCTACTACAAATTTTTTTCGGGTCTTTGAGTTCGAACACTAGCTGCACTAGTTCCAAAATATGAGTATACGTAAAGTTTTGCGTAGTACTGCATTTCTCGCTAGTCACTCCCACACATTTTATCCAGGGTTGAACTAAGTAAACGAGTGACATTAAAAAAAATTCAATCAATATTTTCTAAATAATCTGACTAAACTTCTATATTTTTCTCAATAGGTGACAACTTTTTCTAAGAAAAAGAACTTGACCAAAATGTGATCAAACTTTTTTCGATAGCGAAAAAATCATCATTCCATGAAACATTAGACTAGTTTGATAATCGTCTTTCTAATACGTAGAATCACTAAGATCTACGAATATTCAAAACATGAAATCATACCTGTATGCCGTTGTGGATACTTCAGCAGGCTAGAAGTCAATGTCAGAGATTCACTAAAGCCTTTCCTATTGAAGGCTCTTACTGACACAGCCAAGGAGTTGCTTGCTAATAGACCTGCTACTTCAAACTGAGGATCATCACTGCTGACGTTCCGGAGAAGAAGACCTGTTGCCATGTCGAAGATCTGTGTGGAGAAAGGAGCATAACAATGAAAGAAGGATCGGCACAACGAGAGATGCGTAATCAATAAGCAATCGGGCACTGACTAGTGGAGAAGTGGTGTAATACGAAGAACTTATCCTATATTTAAGATAGGTAGGTTAAAGATCTATCCACACATATCAGGGCCGTAGACGGACTCAAAAGAATATCGTTGTGTACATTTTATATAAACTTGTTTATACACGTTCGTGCACGGGCCAGTAACGAAGCTCCAATGATTGGGCCCGGCCCTGTCACGTCCCGGGCACGGCTCTGATATGTGTGGATAGACCTTAAGAATACTATTTTTAGACATAGGTGAATAAAAATAATCTTCACGAGCTATTACAAGCCTAAAACTTCCAGCTACTGGACATGGGGCTCTCTGATTACAATCCATTTAACTCTGTTCTCGGCTAAACTCATTCAGCTGTCAGTCATCCATTGACGACAGTCGCTCCAACTAGCCTGAAGGCTTCACCTTACGCTTTCAACAGTAGCGATACTTAAATTTACCTACTTCTTACTTATTATGGGCAGTCAACCCTGTGGCCACCTTGCTCATTAGATAATATTATTACCAAAATAATAGCTCATGCTATTATCTTAGGTTGTTCTTACTCTAAAGAAGAAAAAGTAGAATTGGAAGGAACACTGATTTTCCAAGACGATGAAAATGCTTATAAATCGGGTAACAAAATAAAACATTTTTCCAATGTTATTTTATTCCCCAGACAAAAGCGATACATTGTTTGTCCATAAAGAAATTATTGTCGTTCAGGATTTATTTATATGGAACTAAGTGACAGTAACAAGACGTATCGAAGCATATTGATATTTTTAAAATAATTTGTAAAGCCTACTACAAAAAATACTATGTTTGTTTTATTGTAAATAGATAATTTGTGTCTGTTTATTTTGAATTACGTTATTCAGTTTTTTTTTGTTTGTAAAAGGTATTTTAAAGAGTTTTATCACTTACCTCCAACAAGAATGATTGGTGGATCCCTCCATCGTAACCCGGCGTGCAGTTCAGAGTCAAAGAGTCGTAAGTCACGTTGGTGATCTCACATGCCTCGGGCGTGGATGGCTTGTCTGTACGGAAAAGAAAGAAACATTAAATAAACCATTAAATTATTTTTATATATTTATTAACGATCAATATTCGTAGATAATTTTGACCGTGTCTCATTTGGCAGGATAGGGTTAACACAACAAATAGATTTTTGCAATGTAGATATTAGTATTTATCAGATTTTCAAGTTTTCAAGAGTACATTAAAGAGGCATTTAATGAATCCGGCTTGAACTTTTAAAGTTTGTAAACGAGCAACGTTGCTTGTATTAGCTAGATTAGGCGTCTTATAAACATCAGCACCCTCTATGTCTAGTGCTATAACGCTTTACGTCGACATCCGACCTAATAACTTACACAACCCATGTAGGTACCTACTAGAAATGTCTTGCAAAGGATAAGCATAATTTATTTTATGGAATAAGCTTCGGAAATTGATCAGCCCGTCTAGCATTTAACGACCTGAGCTCTTTGATTTTGTATGGAGCTGACTGGGGGTTTTGGCATTGTATTTACTCTTCCTCTCATGTAGATCTTTATTTGAAAATATAATGATACTTTGACGATGTTCCGGTACCGTATACTGATTTATCATTAATTTCGTCACCCAGGGAATAAATGCTGTGTTGGTAATCGTTTCGGCACGGGCAGGCTCAGCAAAATTTTATTGTATCATATTCTTTACTATTCTTTTTAACCGACTTTCCAAAAAGGAGGAGGTTCTATATTCGCCTGTATATTTGTTTCTTTTTGTGTATGTTCACCGATTTCTCCGCCAATTGTGGAACGATTCTGAATTAAAATTTAAATTACTTTTTTCTTTGAAAGAGTTCCCGAATGTGTCCCATATAAATTTGGTGAAGATCTGATAAAGAACTTTGGAGATATGGAACAGAACTTCTTAAAAGAATGACGGCAAATATCTCGGGATATGTTCAATCGCATGTCTGTTTATTGTTTAAACACTATTTCATAACATAACATCAAGCCGGTACGCTCTAAAGGGGTAGGCAAAAAAAGGCTTAGAAAACTAAGTTTATGTTTACAGTAAACTCTGATATGGGTTTTTATGGATTATCTATTTTGGCATAATTTTGGGCATTGTACGTACCTTACTATATAACTTGCCCATTATAGACAGTGTAAAATAAAAAATTTCTTGGCAGTCGGTAGTTTTTTTTTTTGTAAAAGCCCCCTTCACTTTGTGATTGTGTGTGTGTGTTGCTGTTGTTATGTGTCCGCGTCACAATGCTTTCTGTTTTATATACATTTCTCACTTTTTTGGAAACTAATGTGATTTGACTTAAGTTTTTTATGATCTAATAACAGAGATTTTATTATGCCTTTTAAAATCCGGGAGCTTATAAAGTCATATGCATAAGTGGTTTTAAATCTTTACATACATATAGTTTAAAATGGCGTTTTATAATAATATGAAACTGCTTACCAGCTGGTAGTATATGGAAAAGACACGGCTTAGTCTGTCGCCCCACCGAGTTGGTTCCCGAGCACTGGACCCAACCGTAGTCTGAAGAAGTATTCACCATGTAAATGTATATACCTGAATAAGAAAATGTCTTAGATTAATAAAAAACTAAATTTGAATAAAAGCGTCGCTAAAAGAATTTTGGTAATACCTAAGTTTTTATTCATGCTTCTTCTTTAAGCATGTACTAGATAAACGGACCAACCATTCATACTTCATAGGACATAATCCAATATCTCTACGTATTATTTTTTAGCAGAAGATTACAATTTGGTGATTGCTGTTTCTAAAATTGTTTGTAAGACATTGCTACGAGCACTACCATTGGATATTGGATATTGTACTTACCTGGCAAATTAGGTACAGTGGTCATTGATGATGTCGTGAGCTCTTGTTTACTATGAGTAGAGCTGTTGAACCACCAGTGGTACGACATTGGCTCCTGTGAACAAAAAGAGAAGACTTATAGTTTTTTGTCAAAAAATAATGCTCAAAATATGTAGGTCACACACATTTTTACATTTTTATTAAAAAAATAAAGGCTAATAAAGCAATATTTGTAACAATTTGTTAATTATTACTATTTCAGGTTAATTGTCAGAAATATTAATTATTATTTCTATTGCTGGAAACAGTTAGATATGTGGTGTTTCAGAAAAAGGTACCTTATTGGTATTTTGTATGCAGAACTTTATTAATAGTTGCCCTAGTACTAAAATAGTGGTCAAACGCGAGCTTATAACAAATAAAAAAAATACTCATAAATATGATTTTCAATCAATCCGCCGAACCTTTTCCCAACTAAGAGTATGCTGGGATCGGTTTTCAGTCAAACCGGATGCAGCTGAATACCAGTATTTTAATTAGAGCGAATACCTTTCTGACCTTCACAACCCAGTAACTGGGAACACGATACCAAGGGGTAGCAATCACTTTCGGGATTCTGACTACTCGTAACGACTATATCAAAGATCTATAAATGACAGCTGGGACCGACGGCTTGAAGTTCTTGCCGTAACACGTAGGAGTCGCATGTAATGGATCACAATTACATAACTGGCCTAATACCAATGCTCTTATATTCTTCTTTTGTAATATGAAATTTCAAATCGTCAATCATTAATCCTATAAATTATTCACAGTAGGTAATTTGAGTAAACATTGGTTTCAACACCTATTATGAATTGGTTACCGAACCAGTTATTACAATCCTTTGCAACGAGAGGCTATTTTGATTATTTCAATTTGGAATTAACTTGGTACGGTCAGCATAAGTCAGTTTTGATGAGAAGATTGACACTAAATACTTGTATAAATTCTTGTGTTATAGCCACGACTAAAGTATGACAGTTTTGATTTTATAATAAGAACACTTTAACTTTACCATGAAAGTACATAATTCCAGTTATTATCTAAATTGTAAGGTTTTGATGTCGTGCAGAGGAGTGCTATTAATAGGTTGATGATGATGAAACTAAAGTGTAAACTTTTAACCCAACTGTACCCTTTTAAATAACTGATGCATGTTGATAAATGCGTATTACTGAATTGATTTGACGTAATGAGAGCACTCGTGTCTCGTTTAAAATAGCGGAAATGTCATTTATATTTGTTTTCTTTCGTAATGTGTTTTTTGGCGAGTTTCAGTGATGTCAAAACAATTAGTT
Source organism: Orthosia cruda (assembly GCA_964057195.1). Lineage (NCBI taxonomy): Eukaryota > Metazoa > Arthropoda > Insecta > Lepidoptera > Noctuidae > Orthosia > Orthosia cruda. The sequence continues at coordinate 13,219,050 of OZ059839.1, read as the reverse complement.
ATAGGAAATGGCGGTAAAGTGCTTTTTTCTCCCACAGCTGAAAATTTTTGATCACTATCAAACAAACATTGTGCAAACTGTTTTTAGTTTAGGTACATTAGAGAGAAAGCAAACGTATATTTGTGTTTTCATAGGTTGCGGATCGCACACAAGAAGCTTGGCCAGAAAACTAGAAGTTTAAAAGTCGTACAATGACTTTACAATCTCTACTTTACATACAAATAGGGATTTTGAAAATCAATCTCTACTTTACATACAAATAAGGACTTCTCGAAGTAAGATTTTCTTTCAAATTACAGTACTGCGGTTTTCTAATACACTTCTTTTTTAGGACATAGAAAAATGAAATAAAACTTTTTCTAGAAGCAAAAATAGTCGTCGATAATGTGTAAAGAGTCCCACAGACAGACACGACACAACAAAAAAAACATCCTCGCTATCGGAAAAATCGGGCAAACTTTAAAAAATCTGGGAAAAAAATCCACTGAAGTACTGTTTGAATTTTAAATTCAATTTACCTTACACCTATCACAACCCATAAAAAACTTCATATACGAAATAAATGTAGTTAAATTTTAAGGTTTCATTTCCATTATTATTGCCCCCTGTACCAACAGGGAAAAAGTAAACAAAACAAAATATGGGGTAAAATATACGGCTTTGCAGGTAATATAGCTCAATCATGGAGTATTATGTTATGCATGAGCATATTCTCTTTGAGATACTGCACAAATGCTGTGTTATTCTGATCTGCATACCATAAGGAAGGTTTTTTAGAAACTAGCATTTGCCAGCCGCGTCACGTGATATGTTTACAAAAATATCATATATCCTTGGCCAAGTCCTAGGCTATATCTTAATGTTTGGGCCCGGCCCTGTCACGTCCCAGGCACGGCCCTGATATGTATGGATAGACCTTTATTTGTCGACTTCGTACGTTGGTAGCCACTTTAGGCAACCATCTTTCTACGAGATCTACGTATTTGAATCGAAATGGGCTACCCACTACTTGATCAACTTGACAATCTAGTTTGCTGAACATAGGACAACCGTTCTTCAACGGACCCTTTATCTATTTCTAGCTCTTCGTTCGTAACTAACCGTGTAGATACACAAGGAGAATAACTTGTAATTCGACGTAGATAAATATTCCTTCAAAGACGTGATAGTGTGACTCATTTGCAACCAATAAGCATCCCATTTAACCTAGTCCTCCAAAGGCCATTGTGTTAATGGGTAACACAATGTCCTTTGGAGCACTGGGGTAGATAGGCAGTCGCTCCATGAAACATACTGGTATTCAGGTGCCTGACCCCAAACATAAGGATCGGTAAAAGGCTAGGCAGAAGATGATAATACAGAAGGTGAGCTTACCTTCGGATTAGCATCCAGATCACAGTCGATGTCAATCACTTCTCCTCTCGCTGCCCTCACAGCGATGGGAGCTGATGACTTGCAGGTTGGGACGACTACACAGAATATAAAACAGGTATAAAATATAAATATGATGTGGTGCTTGACCTAAAAAAAGATAGATGGATTATGTGAGAGAAGGTTGACTGGTAGAAAAAAATACTTTACTGAACGAAAGGATACTGACCTTACCCCAAAGGGGTAAAAACTACAAACTACCTTCAATTTTACTAGCTGAAGTCACTGCGATTGAAATAGCATACTATAGGGCAGTTCAATACCAACACTATTCTCGTTTCAGTCTCCCACAATACAACAGCATCTACCATTGTGTAAAAGCAATTACAAATTCAGTATTTTAATTTAAACACGGAGGAAGAAGTTGTGAAATCAATATGGCTGGTACCGCGATGAAAAGTTAATCATCGAAGAGGCTATAGAGCATAGAGAGGCTTTGGTAGACACTGCTGAAGACGGCATTGTCAAAACTTTAGGTAGGTAAAAACCAAGAGAGTCACTGTCACCAGTTACTCATAGAGATTGACGGGCGGTGTCCATTCTGACTATGGCTAGGACAGTGGCAACTTCAAATCACATTACGTGGGCGCCGTGACTGAATAATAATAATAGCTGTACGGGTCAATCATCTAGTTTAAGTAACGATTGTCGAAGTCGGTCAATTAATGGGTATCTATCCAATACATATCGAGATTCCTACGAGCACGTTAGGCCTGCACGTTAGTCCTGGCTATTATTTGTAAAGCCAGAAAATCTGACAATAGCATTGACAAGGCTTGAGTTTTACCCAGTTTAAAATAGCGAAATTTGGCTACATCCGGTTAGACGGGAAGCCAAGCCTAACCAAGTTGGGCAAAGGTTGGGTAGATTGATTGGCTTCTCTACTCACTGCCAAAGCGACGACTCCGTGCTACAGTTGGTTTGGTTCAAGGTAGGTTGCGTCACGAAAAATTAATCTTTGTCAAGTTTAGGATACAAAATATAGTACCTCTTTAAGTTGGGAAATAGAAATTTATGATGGAATTTAGTTTTGCATTTAGATAAATTATTCCTGTTTGAAAGCAATATATCGGGTCTTTAAATACCGTAATGGATAAACAAGTAGATTTTTTCATAATCATGCTTTGGAAGAGACCAATATTTTTGTTATTCCCTAAGAGATACTGGTCATACTGCTCTTTATCTATTTTTGAACTAAATATATTTTCCTTAGCCAGAGAAAGCTAAGGAAAATATGTTTGAATTTGAAAATATGCCCACATATAATATTTTTATGCACTAAAGATTTAAAACCAAGCAACATGACCAATCTTTTATTTCTGTTCGCACCATGTTCAACACAGTGCGCCATTTTGAAAATAAACAATCTCTATCACTACTTACACTTGACATCCAGCACCAGGCTCTCAGAAGACCCTTCTCCCAGACTGTTCCTTGCGGAGCAGACGTAAGCACCAGCTGCATTTCTTGATATCCGCTGTAATACCAAGCTTTGGTTGGCTAGGAGAACACCAGGACCTGGTTTTACTACTACACCCTGGTGGGAAAAGTTGGGTTTTCAATTAGATGCATCGAACATTTCCATCTTCTTCATCTTCTGACGGAAATACCGTCCGAATGAAGATGGAAATGTTTTTTTGGCTTGGTAATAAGAGAGGAATCAGCACATTAGTTTTAATGATTTGTATATCCTCGGTTCAAAATTAATATCTTTAATGAATCCTTTGTATCAGTGACTAAGCTAATTGAAAGTAAGTGGGCACAAATTTAAGCGTTTGTTTGTTATTGCAAGCGTTTGGGTCGAATAGACTTGTTTTCTTTGACCAATGACACTGAATATGCTGAACAATGACCACTTCTTTGATTCATTGATTGCACCCAGGAACTCACGCTTAGCAGGTGCGCTTCGGAGCACTAGACCCTCAAAGTAGTATTTAAGTCAAACTACAGTAGCAGTTCATTTTCCTGAACCAAGGATTACTTCGTTCCGTATGGTGCCGGACGTAAAGAATTTCACCATCCCATGTCTTCCCGTGGGTGTCGTAAGAGGCGACTAAGGGACAAACCAGAGAATGGGCAGCAGCGTTCTCTGTGCTTCTATAACAACCATACTGCGATCGCCAACCCGCCTGCCAAGCGTGGCGATTATGGCAAAACCCCCCAATGAATAGCACAAATATAAAATGGCCCCTAGTACCCGGCAGCTTGCCTACCCTCGACTACGGTAGCGGTCGAGGCTACGGCATGGCAAGGGGTGCTAAGAATCTCCGGACGAGATCCGGCTACCCCAACAATCACCGACGACTGGACCTGGCAACGTACAACACGCGCACACTTCGGACCGACGAGAAGGTCACCGAACTCGAGGAAGAATTGAGCAGGTTGCGATGGAGTATTATAGGGTTATCTGAGGTCCGAAGAGAGGGGGAGGACTCGATAATCCTCAAATCCGGTAACCTGCTCTATTTCCGAGAGGGTGACCGGCAGTCCCAGGGTGGTGTCGGGTTTATCGTCCACAAGTCCCTTGTGAACAACGTGGTGAAAATCGAGAGTGTGTCGACCAGGGTGGCGTACCTTATACTCAGAATATCCTCAAGATATTCGCTGAAGGTCATACAGGTCTACGCCCCAACCTCGGCACACCCCGACGATGAGGTAGAGACCATGTATGAGGATATCTCCAGAGCCATGCATGGTTTCAAAACTCACTTCACCGTTGTCATGGGGGACTTCAACGCGAAACTGGGCAAACGAAACGAGGATGAGCTGCAAGTGGGGCAATTTGGAGTTGGACAACGGAACCACCGGGGTCACCTACTAGCCAGTTTTATGGAGAAGGAGGGCCTCTATATGATGAACTCCTTCTTCAAAAAGCGTGAACACAGAAAGTGGACCTGGCAGAGCCCCGATGGTGCAACAAAAAATGAGATCGACTTCATCATGTCAACCAAGAAGCAAATGTTCAATGATGTCTCTGTGATCAATTCGGTAAAAACCGGGAGCGATCACCGCATGGTAAGAGGCACATTGAACATTAATATTAAGCTTGAAAGGTCTCGACTGATGAAGTCCACGCTCCGGCCAGCACAGATCCAGGTCCAAAACCCCGAGAGCTTTCAGCTCGAACTCCAGAATCGTTTCGAATGCCTAGGGAGCTCCGTGGATGAATACAGCAACGGGTTCGTGGAAGCTGTCCATACGGTCGGGTCTAAGTTTTTCAAGACCCGTCGTACAGATAGGAACAAAAAGCTCTCTGATCATACCCTCAAGCTTATGAAGGAGAGGCGTGAGATGATCCTGCAGTCTTCAGATGAGGCGTGCAAATACCGGCGGCTCAATAGACAGATCTCTAAATCCTTGAAAAGAGACCTCCGCCGATTCAATACAGAGCGTATTAAAGACGCGATCGAGCGAAATAAAGGCTCCAAGGTGTTTGCAAGGGATCTGGCTATTGGGCAGAGCCAACTCACGAAACTGAAGACCGACGATGGCAGGATCGTATCCGCCAAACCGGAGCTTCTAAGGGAGATCGAGACATTCTATGGACAGTTGTACACATCGATCAGCAAGCCCGTTGCGAGTCTAGCAAACGATCCAAGAGCTAGATTGACCCGGCACTATACCGAAGATATCCCGGACGTCAGCCTGTACGAGATTAGGATGGCTCTGAAACAGCTCAAAAACAACAAGGCGCCGGGTGATGACGGAATTACGGCCGAACTCCTGAAGGCGGGTGGCAAACCGGTCCTTAGGGCCCTTCAGAAGCTGTTTGATTCCGTCATACTCGAGGGCAAAACGCCACAGGCATGGTGCAGGGGTGTGGTGGTACTCTTCTTCAAGAAGGGCGACAATGCCCGGCTGAAGAACTATAGGCCCATCTCACTTCTTAGCCATGTCTACAAGTTGTTTTCAAGAGTCATCACGAATCGTCTCGCGCGCAGGTTTGACGATTTCCAGCCCCCCGAACAAGCCGGATTCCGAAAAGGCTTTAGCACCGTAGACCACATACATACGCTGAGGCAGGTTATACAGAAGACCGAAGAGTATAACCTGCCTCTATGTTTAGCGTTTGTGGACTACGAGAAAGCCTTCGATTCGATCGAAACTTGGGCTGTACTGCAGTCTCTCCAACGGTGCCAGATCGACTACCGGTACATTGAGGTGTTGAAGTGTTTGTACAAAAACGCCACCATGTCAGTCCGTCTTCAGGATCAGACCTCGAAACCAATCCTTCTCCAGCGCGGCGTGAGACAGGGAGACGTCATTTCTCCGAAACTGTTCACTGCTGCGCTGGAGGATGTCTTCAAGGTTCTGGACTGGAGGGGGCTGGGCATCAACGTTAATGGCGAGTACATTACTCACCTTCGGTTTGCCGACGACATAGTGGTCATGGCTGAGACCATGGAGAGCCTCAGTAAAATGCTCGATGACCTCAGTAGAGCTTCCGAAAGAGTGGGTCTTAAAATGAACATGGACAAAACCAAGATCATGGTGAATGCCCATGTAACACCCACTCCCATCAAGGTCGGAGACTCTACACTCGAAGTTGTAGACCATTATGTCTACCTGGGACAAACGGTCCAGTTGGGTAGGTCCAATTTCGAGAAAGAGATCAACCGTCGAATCCGACTCGGCTGGGCGGCGTTCGGGAAGTTGCGTGGTATCTTCTCGTCCAATTTACCGCAGTGTCTCAAGACAAAAGTCTATGACCAGTGTGTGTTGCCAGTGATCACCTATGGAACCGAGACGTGGTCGCTCACAATGGGCCTTATCAGAAAGCTCAAAGTCACCCAAAGGGCAATGGAGAGGGCTATGCTCGGAATTTCCTTGCGTGATCACGTCAGAAATGATGATATCCGCAGGAGAACCAAAGTTACCGACATAGCCCGAAGAATTGCCAAACTTAAGTGGCAGTGGGCAGGGCACATTGCTCGCAGAACGGATGGCCGATGGGGCCGAAAAGTTCTGGAATGGCGACCGCGAACCGGAAGACGATACGCTGGAAGGCCTCCCACTGGGTGGACTGATGACCTGGTTAAGGTTGCGGGAAGGCGCTGGATGCGAGACGCACGGGATCGGTCAATGTGGCGACGCCTGGGGGAGGCCTATGTCCAGCAGTGGACGTCTTTCGGCTGAAATGATGATGATGATGAAGGATTACTTACATTATGAGTAAAGTACACATGATTGTGCCACGGATTCGCTCTTACTCTGCAGTCTAAGTACACGTCAGATCCTTCCACCACTTTGCTGGCGTCGAAATTAGCCCCTAACTCCAGTTTTGCTACCGGTAAATCTGTGGGATGAAGAAACTAAATATTTATTCACCAATTTCTACATGAGATAATAAAGGAAAGAAGACATGCTGCACTGATTCCAAATAAATTAGGACCAGGATAGGAGGATGATGATGATGATTGTGAAAACTAAGCACATCATTCTATTGAAATCCTTGTCTCTCAAATCTAGGGACTATCTTTTCTTTATCTATGTTTTTAAAATACATAGTAACTTTGGAGCCTAACTAAGCCTAATTCTGACCATTTGAACAAATTTTCGCATCAGTGTCCCAATAGGGATTTTGAGAAGCTTTAGTTATAATTTAAAACAGCTCACAGTTTTGTAATGGATAGCGGGATTACATTTGAAATACTTCCACACGGTTTTGTTAATTTATTTACGTCAAAAGTAGATCTAAATGATCGAGTACGGTTATCACAGCTCAATTGCACATGGCCTTCTCTGTACGAAAAGAGAACTTTACCCTGTAGTGGGACAATAATAGACTGGTTTTATTTAATAACTCACGTTGTATCTCCATCTTCCACCCGTCCTCATGAGTCGAATGCGGCAGACTTGGCTGCACAGCTCTGCAAGAGAGGACTCTTCCAGCGTCCTCTATATTTGGCACGAAGCTCAGAATGCTGCTGGTGATGTTGCCATCCGTTGAGGTCTGGTGACAATGAGTTACCTATGATTAAATTCTAGAGATGATTAATATAATATAATTCCCTTAGTGATGAATTGTTAGGGCGCAGTTAAATCGAGAGCTACTAGCTAGTTTTTTACTTTCAAACTAGAGAACTGTTATATTGTTATTTCTGTCCGATTCTGTATGTTCTTTGTTTCTTTGTGTTTTTTTTTGCGGTTTTTGCCTCCTTTTGTTACGAGTACAATTTAACACAAAACTACTAGTTAAAAACTTTAAATGGACGCGCCCAAGAAGATGGGCGGAAAAATCATACCCTGGCTTTCCAAATTGAGATTTAAACCCTAGGTACTTTAATGGCAAACTTTGCCTGGTTTTCAGACTAGAGTAAAGTTTGACAAATATTTAAGTTAAAAATCTTAACTAAGAAACCGGGACGGGGTTCAGTTTTCTACAGTTCATCACATCATGTGGACCATCTTACGTGCCGGTGACAGTGTGATTTTAGAAGCAAAAAGCGACTATGACCTACTAAGGGCCGGGTCCAAAATTGAGATTTTTATTTACCCTACTTCAGGGAAGCTCCACTTTAATGCCAAAGTTTGACAGATTTTCAGGGTAAAGTAACCACTCTTAACTTTGCAAAGGAAGTGATTAATAAGATTAGGTATAGAGCTTTTCTCAATGCTAATAAAGTTCATTTTCGTACAAACAAACGTAACCGACTTATGATCAAGAGAAGTTGAGTGTTTATCCAACTCTACTGTAGCCTGAATAAAAAAACGTGTATAATTTTGCCATTAAAGTAGGATTTGGCACGATCTTAACTCCATATATTGGTCCTTAGTTATTATTGACAGACGTCTATTAGGTCATTTGATATGGCAAAGAAGACGTTTCCCTTACTTAAAATAGTTGAATCGCAGCTTCGTCATTTCAATGAATTCTGATGGGACGGCGCGTACGCAGTCCCCACTACCAAAAATTACGCATTCGAGTTGTCTCTCGAATTTGGAACGAACCGCGTGTTTATCAGGAATGTGACTAACCATCGCTTATTGATTTTTTATTGCAAATAACTTAGACACTGTCTTATTGATTTTTAAACTAGTAACTCACCGTCTCTCTAACAGTCTTCAGCTTGGTGCCTCCTTTCCACCAAGATATTGTGGGTTTAGGCCTGGCCCCAACAGCTTGGCAGACCAGCTCGGTGCTCTGTCTTGCCACCAGAGGTCGCTTGCCGCCTTGAAGACGCACCCAGAGTGGTCGTACTGTGGACAAAAGTAAAATAAAGTCTTCGATTTTTAAATAGACATTAATTTAAGTAAATATCGTCTTATTTTAATGAGTGTGTTTTGTTTCCATAAAAGGCATTCATATTGCCAAGTAATTTGCTGGCTGGATAAAGTTTTCTTTTCATACAGAGAAGGCAAGGACTCTATACAATGTATGTATTCTGGCGAATCAGAAGTAGGTACATAACTTGTATAGCCTTTCCCATCGCGTTAATCGGTTATTATAAGCCTCCGCATTGTTCGCAAACACACATTTATGGTAGTTTTGGTTAAAATAGAAAAGGAACATGCAGAAATATTTTTAAGCAACTACAATAAAGTAACCAATTCACGCCTTTTAGAACAAATCATCATCATTATACGTTCACACCTCAGAACCCATTGATTAATAACAGCCAAACAAGGCAAGATCAGTCAATGGCAGCAAAATTGTCATTTAATGGCATTTTTCAATTATTTAATTAAAACCTGTTGGTCTAAGATTAAAACGGATTTCATTCTGCCAAGCGTCGGCATTAAGTTTACTTGTGCATATCAAATAGGTATCAATCAATTAAGCTTGTAATGAAATTAAGGATCGAATAGGGGAGAGACCTGATCAATCCGACGTTGATGTTTGGCAGTTTGGTTGTCTGACTATCTTCATCTATACCAATATTATACAGAGGAAAGATTTTTTTGTTTGTTTGTTTGTTTGTACCGAATAGGCTCCAAAACTACTGGACCGATTTCAAAAATTCTTTCACCGTTGGGAAGCCACTTTATCTCCGGGTGACATAGGCTACTTTTTATCCCTATATTCCCACGGGAACGGGAACTACGCGGGTGAAACCGCGAGGCGTCCTCTAGTCGCTAATATAATAATATGTCATTTAGTATAGCTAGAGTTTGGGTCCTTATACTTTCCTTAGGTTGTCCAATAAAGGGGCAAGCGGTTTTCTAGCTACTTTCAAGTCAATTTCAGGTATGTTTCTATCTACCAACATGAAGTTGAGGTCAGTCTTAAGTAAAACCAGGAAATTGATCAAAACATTTCAAAGATATTTGGTTGTCGGCAATGTTTCAATTTTTTTGACAGACCTACTGCCGTGGTCTTAATTTTTTATTTTTACCTTGCAACTCCTGCAGTAGCAAGCAAACGTACAAAAAACAAACATTTAGTTACGCAACCACCAAGAAAAAAAAAATATCTAAGCTCAACTTTTTATGATTAACTGTTTTATAAATTCAGTGTGGGCAACAACAATAGCCCACTTGTGGGGAAACAAAGGTCTAACTTAAATAAAATAATTCGAAAGAATCTGATCCCCTTTTTTATTTAGAGCACTTACGACAGTTAAGTCGAGTTTTTTGTTGGTTTAACCCTTTCTAGGGTACCGCAAGGTTGTGTCATAAAAGTTTTTGTAATGGGTACCAAAAAGCAACCTTACAACTTTTATTCTGTAAATGAAGATAACTTTTTTCCAAGCAAAGGGTTACGATAAATTATTATTTTCTCTACATTCTTGCTCTTTGTACAAGCTTTCATTTAGTTTCTTTCACTTGTCCCGATGTCAATAATCAAAATAAAATTTGGCACACTTCCCAGTGATTGATTGAGCAGATATTTGGCACCCACGTATGATTCTGGTGATAATGCAATTTTAAATATAAAAACTTGTTTGAAAAAAAATATTAAGCTTGTTTTCTATCATTTGCTGTGGCTTACAGTAGCCATTTTTTTCATTTAGTTTTAAACTTATTACCGTTAATGATTTATTTTTTAGCTGCGATTATACTTATTTCAGACTCAAAAGCGACAGCCTTCCATCATTTTATTAACAAATCTGGCTACTGACTGACATGCCTGTTAAAACAAGATCAAAATGTATGATTTAAATTCCATACAAAAGGCAGATTCATCAATTACGCAACGCCTGTGACGGATTAAACAATTTTGCATGTAGTTAATAAAATCGATAACTTTTGAAAGCTACGGATCCCACGGTACAAAAAGTAAAATCAATGAAAACTGTAACTTGCCGCAAGAGAAGATTAACTTTGTAGCTTATAGCTTAACGTTGAATTTTGTTTTTTGTTAAATCTGATATTCTTCCACAAATAAATATTAATTCAATGGCAGACGTGGACTTTAATTCATTAAGAGAGGGTATAAAGTCCAATAGAGCTTACCAATATTAATGCAGATGCAAACAATCAAGTGTGTGAATATTTTCAAGTGAGTGCGACATTTTGAGCTTATTGTTTAAAGTAGGTACTTACCGAGATAGAATAAAATTCAATTGCTAAAGTGTTTTTTATTAAGTGTATAAACCTTTGTTCTTCGTTTGTAGTTGTGAATAAGTATTGTAGGAAGCTGATTCAAATATCGTGGTGTTGAGGCGATAAGGCCCCTCTTTGAGGAGTGGCTTGAGAGGCGCCATGGCGTCCTCACCTTCCACCTGACGCAGGTCCTCACCAGACATGGCTGTTACGGTAGGTTCCTGTTCAGGATAGGGCGGGAGGAAACGCCCGGGTGTCACCATTGTGTGTATCGCCTGGAGGACACGGTGGAGCATACGGTGGAGGTCTGCCCCGCTTGGGCGGAGCACCGCCATGTCCTCGTGGAGGTGGTCGGCAGTGGCGACCTCTCGCGTCCGGCCCCGGGTCAAACCATGGTATGGAGCGAGAGGGCAAGGGGAGCTGTCTCCTCCTTCTGCGAAGCAGTAATGCTCGCAAAGGAAGAGGCGGAACGCGTGAGGGAGTCGGAACGGAGACGCTCTCACGCCCCCAGGCACCGCAGAAGACTTCCTGGGCGTCGGGAGTCACAAGACGATTCCCGGCCACCGTAGGCGCGGACTTGCGGACGGCGAGAAGCGGTTAGCTCACCGTCCATAAGGACCAGGCCCGAGTCGACGGCGCGTTGTGTTCCACGTGCGCCTAAAAGAGATGTCAGCAAAACTGACGGGGTCCGCTAGGGCCGATGCCTGTCTGGGTCGCGGATAAATTTGAATAAGATTTACCGCGGCCCTGGCTCAAGCAACTGAAGGATCACGGGTGGGTTTTAGTCAGTAAACGTCTGACACGCCCTGCCGCTTCACCCAGAGCGGGAGAAGTCACTGGACGATTTACCACAAAAAAAAAGTTCTAAGCTTTTTAATCGGAATGTTGGTTTAGTGATTGATGTTGGGTTGAAAGAAAGTTACAGCAGCAGAACATCTGCTTTTATGACAAAAGTAGACCTTCAAAAAGTGTACGTGTACATTATTCCTCTTGAATTCTTCCATCCTCTGATTCTTTCGATATCACCTAATAGAGGAAATACCTTGATTTTGAGCTGGTCTCGCGTAGAACCAAATTTTAATAGAATGTGAGGCCAGCTTTTACTGGTTTCGTTAACAACCTACTTAACTGTTCCCACATTCTATAGGTTTAAAAATACCTACATAACGAAGTAAAACTACTTTAATATAAAAAAGCTTTTGATAGCATTCCACATTCCTGGCTTATCCAAATACTGTAGAAAATAAACTCAACAATTATAGGCTTAATGTTAATATATAGTGTTAATACATTTCTCAACGTGACCTTTCGTTTCATTCCAATCTGAGCCATGCACAATGAGTAAGTGTCATCCGCTTAAGTAAGGATATGACAGTTTGTAAGTTCCAGTGTGCATAACTGGTTAATATAGATTAGGAAAAGTGTCGGTCCCAAGATACTTCCTTGTGAAACGCCGTAATCACCTGGAGGGTGTTCATTACTTATGTAATTATTTATAATCCCATTTTGGCTTCTCTCCGTGAGATAAGTTTTATATAGACTCAAGGGTGTTCCTCTTACGCCAATATTTTCCAGCTTAAGTAGAAGTTTAGAGACAGAGACTGTGTCAAACGCCTTTGATAGGTCCAAAAAGATTCCAAGGCATTTCTTACCCTGATCTAAATTGCGGGACAGAAGGTCACTCAAGCCTGTAACAGCATCCTCTGTGGACCTACCCGACATGAAACCGAATTGATTGGGTGCTATGATGTTATTGGCATCTAGATATTTTATTAACATACGGTTTAAGATTCTCTCCAGTATCTGAGACTTCGCCGAGAGCACAGAAATAGGTATATAATTATTGAGACAGTCTCTGTCATCTGACTTGTAAATTCACCCAATTTACAATTCAGATGACAGAGACTGTAAGCGCTTTTTTAAAGGCATCGGGAAAGACACCGGTGGTAATCGACAAGTTACAGATATGGGTTATTACCGGCACTGAAAAGTTTTTTTATTCGCTGCCAGAATTTATATTTAAATCCACATTTTATAGAGAAAACACCTACTACGTAAATAAACGTACCATAAACTCAAAGAAAACATTAAGAGATTATTATTAAAATATAATATGACAAACAATGGACGAGTTAATTCTGTGGAATAGGATCTGACGCCATTTATATAATATATGACTGTTTATATTATCTTAAATTAGGTGAAAACACGGAGAAAGGAAAGACCCACTTTTTTTGGGCGAATGTCTAAATAATAGCTTTTAACTAAGTTTAAAAAGGCTGCCAGTTATGTTCCTATTACATTTCTAGGTCCATTTCAAAGAAAAGTTTTCATGCGTGGGAATTAACTTGTGACAGGCTCTTTTAGGCATTGCAACTGATGATTTAAGAACAAAGCATTTATTTCACCAGATAATACCTAATAAACACAAAATAAACAAAAACACTCTTAAGTAACAAAACAAAATACATCCAAAACAATGAGCAATTTGTAATTGAAAGTTTTTATGAACAGGTAGCCCATTTCCGCCTTTGATCATTACTAAATTAAACATGAACCCATCTATTTCTCTACCTTGTTACCCATCACTTAACTCTATCACAAATCACAACTGACTTCAAACAGTTTTTAATAGACTTTAAAACGGCTGTCAAACGTCAAAGGTAGAATGATTAAGCATCTCAAAGTTGATCTATCAAAATAATTAAAGATGGCAGATGGCTGTTTCCGGAGTGAAATGAGTGAAGTAACAATCTAACTTGGACCAAGTTTCACATACCTATTTCAATCGTTTCCTTTGACTAGTATACTGTTGATTTTAAAATCGTAAGGAACTGGCAACTCATTCGCCACCATGAATTTTAAAGTTTTCGCGTTTATCTCTACCATCGATGAATTAAAACATCGTGCGGAAATCTGGACTTAAAGTAAATACAAGTTAGATATCGCCGCAGTGAGCAAGTATGGTGATTAATGCCTTTGCCTTCTCTGTATGATAAGAAGTCTTTGTCCTGCAGTGGGCTAGTACAGGCGGGCTGTATTTCATATTTATATGCAGGCGGGTTTATTATATGAAATGGCCCTCAGTTTGTTTAGGGCGTCAAATATTACAGTCAGTAAGTTGGTAGCCCTAAGTTGGTTCCCTCTCACTGAGAGGAGGTCTGTGTTCCAGCAGTGGAAACATTAATAGGCTGATGATGATGATGATGATGAAGTTGGTAGCAGGGCAAAGGCCTTTTGTTATTTTTGCCTGGAGAAATGCTCATGCGTACTGCACTACCACGGGGAGATAGCGCAGTTATGTGGGAATCTAACCCACTAAAACTCCACGGTGTACTCCTGTGCCGCTTATGGCGGGAACACGGGCATGCGTTAGCGCTGCGGCTGTCCAACACCGGACCCTCCTCTGGGGAGTATCCCCCATCGCCGGCGCACAAGAATACTGTACGCCGTGACCACCCCAGGGACCAAACCAGCACATGGGCACCAGACGACCCCGTGTATACCCCCTGTGACGGGTCAAGGTCAATGGCCCCGCCACCTACCATTTTTCGGCTGACAGGTACTAGGGAAACAGTCAACCGCTGCGATGCTATTGGTTAATGAGTATAAATCGGCGTTACTAAAGTGGGCGAGCCCTACAAGCAGGAATAGTCCTTACGGTGATCAGATATAGATTTGGCTGATAGTACATAACTACTAACATTATTCTAAAATAAACTTTATTTTTTATAATTCAGATTTTTCTTCTCTCCATTTAATGACAACTCTCTATATCGCCATAATATGCACAGTCCCTCCAGTGTCGTTATATAGAGTTTACTTAACTATAATAATCACTAACAGCCATCGATAAACACCGGATGCATATACTCAACACAACAACTGTTAATACTCAATCACTCATTACTTACATTAATATATACACATAACTATGAATACAGGATAATAAGTCAGGGTTCTTATTTAATTGATTCCTTAAAAGACGCCTTATGCAATGTAAATGCCAAATAAGAAAAGGAAAGTATATCATTATGAAGTTACCTAACGAGGATTTATACAAGAAAACCGGCATAATTTTTACCTGAATTAAAATTGTGCATAGGAGCATCTTTAATTGATAGATAGTTACACTATTGGTCAGTGTCAGTTTTTATGGCGGAGAAATGCACGATTTCTGTAGGATAAGCCGCCGGAAAAAGCTAGTCGTATATGGTATGTTATGTCAAGTTATAAGCGTTTCGAATTGACATTGTTCCGTTCGAGTTGGAAACCAGTTGAGGAAACCCGATATAATTACCTACATACTGTCAAATCTATGGTAATACAATGTATTGGAGTAGTAACTAGGTATTATGCTCTGTTACCGCGAAATTATTGACACCTTTTTACCACAATCTCAAAAAAAATATGCACCACCAATTTCACACAACCGAAAACGCCTTACCACAAACACAAAAATACAACATAAAAGCCGCATTCATACAACTCCCATCCGTGTCGCTGTCGGCACATTCGCTAACATAAGTATATCATGCTGTCAATTAGACTCCTTTAGATTAACATCTGCGAGTTATGTATACATGATAATATCGTTCGGCTCTTTTCGGGTTTGACCGTGATTTACGACACGTCACGATTTTGGCGGCAATATAGCGCTTTATAAAGTTTCCAGAAGGGATTCTGATTGGCTTTTGCCGTTGAAGTCATATGTGGATTTTGTGAGCGATGTTTTTTTTTTGTTGTCAGAGAGAATTGGGTTTTCGAGTAATAAATAAATTTGCTCGATCTCTCACATTTCATGAATCCTCTATGTCCCGAAAAGCCAGGAAGAAGTGGTCTAACCTAATTGGTGCACTTACTTGGACAAAATCTGTATATGAGATAGGTACTTAGTACCTTTTCTTTCCTTCATTCTATGGCCAACATTTAGCATGGGCGTGCGAGAAGCCTGGTTACCTCAGATATTATTAACATATATTGTTATTATTTTGCCACCTATCCGAATCAACTTAAACCACACTTTGTCGTGTCATCAAAAACCTTCAAACTAAACCCGTACCTTCTTATACAAATCCCCACCCATGAATCAGCATGATCTTTAAACACAGCCCAAAATTCACCTTTAAACTAAAAAACTTCAAACATCAACATTAATCTGAACTTAAACTAATTCGACAAACCGCTGCTGTGCGCACACGTACAAATCAATACAATAATATGCGTATAAACAATATCGACAAGATAATCCCAACTCGTTAAGGAGAGACGGAAGACTTTGTGTTAGAGTGTGAAAGGGATAGCAATAGGTATAATACGTGCAAGTTATGGACAAATATGTATGATTCACTAAAAGTAGGTTATATTAAGGAGTTTAGAATCAAGAAAATGTATGGGGCAATAATCAAGCGGCATATTTGTTTGTACGGGATCACCGCCTGTTTATGGACGGATGTTACTGTAATCCCAGACGTAAGCTGGCATCTGAACTTAATATTTGAGATTATTTTCTTTGTTAATATCTGGAAGTACTGATCTGATTACGAAAATTCTTACCCTGATAGGATACTCTACTCGCTGAGTGCCATAGGCAAATATTCGTCATATAAATAATATACAGTTTCTGTGGCATATGCCACGGGAGCGAAGTCATGGCAAAAAGCAAGAGTTCTACATAAATGAGTAAGAGCTCCTTCAAACTAGAAACTCCTGTATCTTGAAAAACTTTTTTCTATAGCGGGATTAACATATTTTTCAATCAATTATTTTTATAGAAAAATACGATGTTAACAGATTAAGTATTACAATGTTGGTAGTACTTCCACGGACGAGCTCCTTCACAAAGACTTCTGACAACTGGGTCAAATGTTTAAACAACTATTAATCACTTCGATACAAATAATCTAAACATCCTAATACCCTTAGAACTAACTTAAATACTTAACAAAACCAAAACTATACATAATAAGAAACTGCTCCGACCTGAGTATCTTCTACTTAAGTCAGAGTAAAGTTACCGTTCGTTTATTCAACGTTTCTTTAGACGTTGTCTAGAAATTAAACATAGGATAATAAAGTGCTTAGCGCTGATGTTGCAGCTTCTAGTTTTGTATATTTCGGAGGGATCGAGGCATTTATCCACCAGTGGCAAGCTATATTATTTGAAAAAAATAAGACATGGATGAATGTCTTAGTTCTGTTTTTATTCACGTGAAAATAATGTGACCCTAAATACGATTGCAACTTAGCTCGTAAAGCTGAGCACAAGTATTAGCTAAGCTAGTGTTGGTTGCAACACTAGCAGTGAATGCCTCAAATTATATAATAATATGGAAATGATCTAGGTATTATAAGAACTTACGATTGATATCAATGGATATGTTTTCTGAGACGGGAGCTATTAGCGGATCTGTTACAGCCTGTGAACAAAATTTATGATTTAGTAAAACAAAGAAAAAAGTCATCATTATCAATTCAGCCAAAAGAGGACCTCTGCTGTACATACGCCTCCCCCAAGCGTCGCCAAATTGATTGGTCCGATGTGTCTCGTAGTCTCGTATCTACCGAATTCCCGCAGCCTTGACCAGCCAAGGTCGTCACTTCACTTAGTGGGAGGCCGTCCAACGCTGCGTCTTCGACTATCCGTTCTGCGAGCAATTAGCCCTGCCCACTGCCACTTTAGTTTGGCAATTCTTTGGGCTATGTTGGTAACATTGGTTCTCTTGCGGATGTCTTCATTTTTGCTATACAATGCTCTTTGGGTGACTTTAAGCCTTCTGATGAGGCCACAATTATGAGCGGTCACAATCGAAGAAAAGGGTACATAAGTGAAAATGATTATTATCGATGGTCGACAAAATCAAAATCAAAATTTCATTATTCAATTAGGCCATTATGCGGCACTTTCGAACGTCAAAAAAAAAAATTATATTTAATTATAATTGATGCTACCGTCCATTCGGAAATGTAGCTTGTGCAGCATCGGTATTGTATACAGACTAGTTTTGAAAGATCTTAACCGAAGAAACTTTAAGCTACATAATTTTTATCAACCTCTTGTGTCGATTAACGAAAAAAAAAGTTCAACCGAAATATCACGACTATTGGTCAATCACAGACACTGAACTTTGAAACAGAAAATCATCTCTGGCAGAATATCACTTTTTCTTCATTATATATTACTCATCTTTCAGAATCATAATGTTTCTGACAAAAAATGCTGCAACTTACCTGACAAGTAATATGAGTGCCGTAGTCAGACCTCTGCAGCCTGAAGGAGACGGCGGCCATCGCTTCTGAGTTGGCGAGGAGTGCGTGTGACTTCCACCAGGATACCCTGGCGGTTGGACGACCTGGAAAAACGGTAAGGTATTAGATATAATATGGACTTCATCCCAGTAGTTATCTTCCGTTGCGAATAGTTGACTAAAATAACTATACCTATCCAACTAAAGAACATTGACACGACATTTACCTACATTGTCAGTTTTTCTTCATAATATAATTTTGCCCGCTTGTAGCCTATTCTCTCAAGATTTTTTGACGCAAAGGTATGCTTCTTATATTTTCTTTAACATTCTCTTCTCACACCTTTAAAAAAAAAGTAAAACGAAAAGTAAGCTAGCAAACTCGCAACCTCTTAACTAAACGTGTTTCGGAAAACGGTAAAAATTATTTTCCATTAGCAGGTATCGAAAAATTTTCCTCATGACTTTAAAAAAATCTCCAAAAGCACACCATTTCCTTAATTATTCCCCTCTAATCTAACAAAAACCTATACACACCCAATTTTTTTTCAAAATACCTGTTATTTTTAACCTACATAATTACTGATGGGGTACAAAAGGCCAGACGTAATATAATGGTATAATTTACACTGTGAGCGGTGAATGGCGCGAGTGAATAAAAAAATCGTGTAAAACAATGGCGGCCCCTGTATACCCATGTAATAATAATAATAATAATCTTTATTCAAAACTTGAAATTGGTAAAATAAAAATGTCAATTAAAGATGCGGAGTGTGATACAAGTTGGGAGTGCCAGCGGGTGTATTTTTTAGAGTTGCTCGGCAATTCGGAAACAGTTTGCATACTTTGGTTAAAACTAAAAATATCCGCAATGATTAGTTTTGTTACTAGAGGGTCATTTATTACATAGCAGGTCGTTAAATTTATTTTTAAATCCATTTAAATGTAATTTTGAATAGACTTGCGGGGCTATACAGAATAATATGCTTTTCCGCATGAAGGCTGTTTTGGCTCAATTCGCGTAAAATATCATTCTGCCTGTAACGTTTAAGAGTGTCTGATAGATGGGGAAACAAGTGTGCATTTAACTTAACAAATAAGGCAGTTTCATAAATATACAAAGCCAGCAGTGACAGAATTTTGTATTTTTTTAAATATGGTTCGCAACTGTCAGTTATTTGTAATCCAAACATGGCTCTGATGGATCGCTTTTGCGCTTTAAAAGCGGTTTCACTGTAGTAGTAAGTATCATATTGCAACTAGTTTCTTACCTCCCACAGCGATGCATGTCAGGTTGACTTCAGTTCCTTCATCGTAAGGACCGAGCACACCTCGGACCTCGTTACCCTCATGGTTCAAGATTATCAGCCGGTCTGGAGGAACTGCATGCAAAAATAATAATAATGAATATTGTGCTCGAATAAAGCTCACAGAACTCACAGAAGAAAGCCTTTTGTCCAGTTTTTATTATTTGGTATGGGTTTGCTGTTGACTCAAGTCTAGGTCAGAGATGATAGAGACAGAGTCGACGATGGAGCAAGCTTACCCAGAAGAAGCCTTACCCAGTTATTTTAAAGTTACACCTAATATTGGAGGCAGTCAATTGTCTTGACACAAATGCTACAAACCTCTAGGCAGATACTGAATACTTCCTAATGGAAATACCAAGCTAAACGCACGGCCCGGGCATCGAAACCAGGACCCATGTTTCGTAATAGCTCTTCTGACTACTAGATCAAAAAAGCAGTCTGAATGCAACTATTCAAAAATATTTCTTAAACTTAATATCGGTTTCTGAAAGCCTAAGAAGTAAAAAAACCAAATGCAAAATATAAACATGTAGATCGCTTGTCCTTCCAAATCCAAGCTAATCTTCACAAACAACATACTTAGGTTCTACCCAGTATCACTTGGATTACGTAAATACTTACTCAGCACGGTAAGATTCAGTCTTGTGTTCTTGGTAGGTGACTTGATGAAGTCCACACGACATCTGTACTGTCCACTGTCTTCAGGTCTGTGAACACAAGGTTTTATTAGTTTTATACCGTAGTTAACAGTATAGTAGTTAAAATAAAAGGTTTTATTAGTTTTAATACCGTAGTCCTACCGACTGCGCCATGTAATGTTTATTAATTAAACCACGCTAGTAGAGTTACACATTTATTTCTGTTGTAATATATTATTATAGTCAGAATTTTAATTCGATTCCAGATTTGACATTAGCTACTGTCATTTTGTGAAATAATGATACCACATATAATAGTGTAGTGATGAACACAAAAATCGATAAACAATCAGTGTGTGTGCCATCAGTGTGCCAATTAAAGACTAAATTATTGATTTTTATTTATATGATATGGTTAAAGCTACGCTTTTAGAACTGATTCCACATAACGAGTCTTTTAATAAGTACGCTGTAGACAAAATGGCAGCACAACATGGGATCACGGTTTTAAGACTGCCCCCTTACCATTGCGAGCTAAACCCCATCGAATTGATATGGGCGCAGGTAAAGGGGCATGTAGCTCAAAATAATAAAACTTTCAAATTGACAGACGTGAGAAATTTATTTCAGGAAGGCATTCAAAAAATTACGGCTACCGAATGGTCTAAATGCGTATCCCATGTTGTCAAAGAAGAGGAAAACATGAGTAGGCTAGATATGTTAATTGACAATATCACAGACACATTTATAATAAATGTTACAGAAAGTGACAGCGATAGCGATGACGGCGACAATATATAAAATAAATTATTACCATAATACATCTATCTGTTTTATTTGTCATGTTCCTTCATGATCACATTTTTTTATTTATTTCACACACAATTATAAAAGAAAAGTCTCAGATCGTTAATTAATCGTCAAAACTAAATTATCGGTTCAGAAATATTTAATTTCCTGATATACTTAGTTTACGAGAGTAAAATTATAAACGAGAAGAATCGATCCGGAAATATTCCATTTCCATATCGAATAATTTTGCAACGTCACTATTTATTACTTGTCATAACGTTGCAACACTGAAATTGTCAAATCTGGAATCGAATTAAAATTCCGAGTTATAGGAGTCCGTCTTTACAAGCTCTGTTAACAAGTGGCTCGGGCGCGTTCCCGCGTTACGATGTTTCCATCTTTTGCATAAGCACGTTCCATTCCTACCATAATGTAATAATGCTACACTTACAAAAGATGAAAAGAGCTATCATATTCGGGGATTATAACCTCAATCTTCTTAAACCTGATAAAAACGTGAAACATTATAAATATTCATTAAAGGAGGGTGGCTTTACAATTCTTCACAGGATTGCTAAAAAACATTGCACACGAGAAACTGCAACTACCAACACTATCCTAGATCATGTTAGTACTAACCTGCGAATCACCGACTACAACTTTCATTTGGCAGTTACTGAGTCCTTGTTTTGAGACCACAAACAAATTTACTTTGAAATTAAAAGATTATACCCAAAACTACTACAGAAGATAAAATACAAGAAAACTGAATATGTAAATCTGAACAAAACTATAACTGAAAACAAGTTTGGAAATGAAAATGATGACTATTTGGCACTTGAAGAGTACTTAAAATCTATGATAAACAAAAATAAAACTAAAAAGACGAAGATTCTTAACCCACCGAAAACCGATTGAATAAACAAAGATATAATTAAAACGAATAATACTAGAAATGAACTTGGTAAGAAATTAAAAGAGAATCCCGAAGACTCAGAAATAAGGAGAAATTTTAAAGCTGAACGAAATAATGTAACAGCTGTTATTCGGAATGCAAAGAGTTCTTATTATATAAAATCCTTCAAAAAATGTAATGAAAAGCCTCTTAAGATGTGGAAGTTGATTAATAATATAACATGCAATAAAATAAGGAATAAACCAGCCCCTACAAAACTTGAAGGCCCGATTACCGATACAAAACTTATATGTGAGACTTTCAATAATTATTTTTCAACAATCGGTACAGTGCTAGCAAGCAAAATCCCAAAATGTAATCAAAATAATGCAACTGACACGCTTTCAAGACTGAGTAAAAGTATGCAGACTGGTGTAGAACTTACGGAGTTGTCACCAACCACTACAAAAGAGGTTCCAAAAATTATTGACGAATTGAAAACTAACTTGAGCACAGGCATCGATGGCATCAGTACAATTAAATGTATTAAAGATTTACTTTTGGAAGACCTAACAAAATGTATTAACTAAAGCCTTCAGGAAGCATTAATTCCTGATACATTAAAAATCGCCAAAGTCACACTGATATACAAAACCGGAAACTACGCAGATGTAAGTAATTATCGACCAATTATTCATAATAGGTTGAAAGTTTATTTAAATTCTATAAATTTTATCTCCACAAACCAATATGGCTTCCGACAGAAATCAAACACCCTATCCGCGACTATTGACCTTATTACTAACTTGAAAACTAACATTGATAAAAACAAATAGCTCTTGGGATCTTCATTGATTTAAAGAAGGCATTTGACACTGTAAGTCACAAACTTCTTCTTAATAAACTAGAAAGTATTGGTATTACTGGTTCTGCATTGAAAATATTTAATTCTTCATTATTGTGAATATCAAAGTGAACTCAAATTCACTATCTGTGGAGTACCACAAGGTTCTATATTAGGGCCTCTATTATTCCTTATCTACATCAACAATATTAATGAAATCAGACTTAATGGAGTTATTTTACTGTATGCCGACGATTCTTGGTTTTTTTTTATTTCAGAAAGAGGGGATTGTTAAAGAAGCGCAGAGTGATCTTAATAGACTATATATGAGCTGCTCCAAATAATTTTGTTTTTTTATTATATTTTGCACTATGCATTTTGTTATTATAAATATTTTTTTATTTTTTGATTTTCTTGCAATGACAAGAATATTTACTTTTTAAAGTATTATATTATTTTATTTTAATTATTGTGAATGTGAAGACTATGTGGATATTTTTTTTTTGTTTTTATTTAAATTTATCTTAGTTTTTAATCATGGTCTGGCAGTTTGAGTAGTTTATGCGGCCTACCCGAATGTCCTTTCTTTGGTATTGTTCGTCGAATCGTTGAGCTCCTTAAATTCTGAGTTGAGCTGCTCGGTTATTGACAAATTCGTGCACTGACTAGACAGGTCCACTCAATCTGGCTGGTTCTTTCCTCAAAAGACCATTTCAGACATCAGTCTACATGGTCTTCACATGATCTAATCAAGATTTTGTCAGGACTTTAAAAGAGACTGTGACCTCTGAGTTTGTTTCGGCCTTTCTTCTCAGAGTAGTCAGATAGGAAACGCCGACCTCATCTAATTTTAAAAATATGTTCGACATGTAAAAGTGTTTGTACAAACCAACTTACAGAAATAAAATCATTTATCATTTATCATATCTGGTTCCAATGCAATCTGCTTACTATAAATGCTAGCAAAACCAAATACATGATATATTGTGCCAAAAAAAAAAACTTAATACACATTTTGAATTAAATATGGTCAACCATTATTGAAGACAAATAATGAGAAATACTTAGGTTTTACTCTTGATGATAAACTTCCAATGAGACCTCACATCGAGAAAGTAAGGAAAAAGATATCCTCACTGACTGGTGCACTTAGAGGAATTGACCGATGTCTCCCACTTCAGGACAGATATACTATTTATAATTCAATGGTTAAACCATATCTCGATTACTTAATCGAAGTATGGGGAAGTGCTGCCAAAACTCACCTTAAAAAGCTATATACATCTCAAAATAAAATTATTAAAGTCCTATTCAATTATGATTATTTAACACATTCTCAAAAGGTTTTTAAAGAAACAAAATAATGAATATTGACTATTTATAAATATAACACCTGCATACTTGTACGTAAGATAATGAATAGAGACATACAAAAATAACATTTACAAAAATAATGCAAATTCAAAAGCCTATGACGAGGCAGGCTAACCACATAATTTTAAAGCACCGAGGATAAACTACGGTAAATGGACTTTCCTATATGAAGGGGCTGAACTCTATATATAACTCTATACCTAAAGTAATCAAAGAATCGAAATCACTTTCAACTTTCAATAGGCTATTAAAGCGCCACCTGGATATTGTATAAATTGTAAGTTTTTACCGTTCTTATAACTTAATTTCGTTTATTACCAAGCAAAACCGTCGCTTATCTTAATTATTATGTATCTTTTTTTCCTCATAGAAGTGAATAATTGTATTCTTTTTGAGCGAAATAAATTTCTTAAACTGTAACATATCATAATATCACGCCTGTTTTCTCCAAAGTGTTAGGCAGAGGCGTACAGAGGCCCCAATAAAAGGCGAGCCCATCATGCACGAATCCAGATTTCTGCAAAACCCAATAAAAATTTGTTCAACCTATGAATTTAAACCAATACCGTTAATGTTCTACAGTAGACGTACTATAAAAAATACTAGTGTCAATGATTACCTAAGTCTGTGGCTAGCATAAATGTACTAATCAGCTGACTTTCATTTCGTGATGTCATGTTAGTCCCACAGTGAAAGTTTGTTAATAATTTATAAAGGTTACCCTGTGTATCTCTCTTGGAAACCCATATCAGAAGGAAGGTACCCCGATGGCATCCTTAGGTGCGCCAGATGTATTTTAGTATCGACATTAAGGCTGTTTTGATTGATTTCGAAAGCCTGATTTAAATATTTGATTTCACAAAGGAAACAGTGGCTTAGATGCGATCAGAAATCCATCTTCATGGTGATTACACCTATTTGCAAGTTATCCCCGAACTGACCAAACTTTTGTTTTGATACGGATGACATAAAGTTCTTTCAGTTCAATAACAGTTACCGAGAAAAGGAAATTGTTTAAAAATACCCGCACTTAAACTTCACACACTTCTTTTTACGAAAATATTGTTGACAACTATTCGATAACTATAATACCCGAGAGCGATTGAATCGATAACAGTGTTGTCATCGAATCGGTATCCTTATCTCATATCGGAACTATACATTTTCTAAACCATTTGGAAGCTGTAAATTGACGAAACCTGAACGTCGAGCAAAACATGAAATCGAGAGAATATTGTTGAGAGCAATATTACATTTTATATCGATACGCAGAAGTTACTATAACCATAAAAATATTTGGCAATTGCTAGTGGGTATATATATTTTTATGAAAAAACATAATATCTTGGGTTATTTTCTTACATTATTTATTTATTTAAACTTCATGTACAATGGTGATACATAGGCGGACTTAATGCAGCAAGGCATTCTCTACCAGTCAACCTTTGGGTTAAAAAGGACAAACAGGTGGTAGGAGTACAAAATAAAAATGAACAATAATTAAAGTCGGATATTAATAAACTATCTAACTAATAAAATACATAAATAATTTCTAAAACAATAGACTAATAAATATTATATTAAATATCATATTCTAAATGAAACAGAAATTAAACATAATAACTAAGACGAAGACCGAGCTATGTAAGAGAGGACAAGTAATAGTTCCGGATTCTACGCTTAAATGAAAATTTACTCTCAGCTTTTTTTATGTCAAGGGGAAGGACGTTCCAGAGTTTTTTAGTAGAGACAGCGTAAGAATTAGATATAAACCCAGTGCGGTGAGAAGGAATTTGGAGAAGTAAGTTTTTGGAAGCTCGAAGGTTAAGATCGTGAGAACTGCCCAACACTTTAAAATATTGTTTTAAATAATCAGGAGTACAAGGATCGTTCATGATGTTGAAGAGCATGCAGAGGGATCTTAGGGATCTCCTCTGACGGATAGGCAGCCATTTAAGCTGAGAACGGAAGGAAGAAATGTGATCATATTTACGAAGCCCGAAAATAAAGCGAATACAGTTGTTAATAAGTCGATCCATTTTGTTAAGAAGTTCTTGGGATAGATCAGAATAACAAACATCAGCATAGTCGATTATAGGCAATACAAGAGCTTGAACCAAGGTGGTTTTGGTGCTGGACGGAAGAAAATGTTTGAATCTATAGAGAGACCGCAGTGAGAAAGTGACTCTCTGCATTCTACATTCGGGGGTATGACGAAATTCTTGCAAAATTGCTGTCTCAACGTAGATGAGTATATTAGACACGAGTTTTCTTTACGACTATTATGCCTATAATTTATAAATTCTTTAACAGAAGTGACTTAACTAATCATCAATTAAAGTTCAACCAGTTCTTATCTGTACAAAGCTACACGATTTTTTTCTGAAAACAACAAAAACTATTATGTATCAGATTAAATATTATTTTTAATTGTGCAATCAACCGAGCTTTAGCCCGATTATTGGGTTTAAAGCCATTTCTTGTCCTACAAAATAAACAGCGTTTCGAAAACCGCATATTCAAAAGGATATTTTAACAAAACATAGTTAATGCTTCCCCGCCTGTTGGCCATTTTCCTGTAGCCAACTCAGCGAGTAACTAATATATCGCAGCTGATCAAGCTCCGTCGCTAATATATCTCGCTGCTTAAGCCCCGAGGAGAACGCTAATGTAATCAACGATATTAGGCGATGCATTTGTTTTTACTGGGCACAAATTAGCTTTTTTCGTATTAGCATTGAATAAACCACTTCTATTTAGGCACGAAAGTTGTGTGAGTATGTAGGAATGGGTGTTTGTCACTCTTTCACGCAATAACTATTGGAAAGGTTTAAAATATAAAGGGTTAGCTTCTGCCAGTGGCTTCACCCGCGTGAAAAGTGTTTTGTTATCCCATGGGAACAAATTACTGGAATAAAAAGCTTATATGCTATTCCAGACTATAATCTATCTCTCTCTCTCCTATGCCAATTTTCATCCAGATCCCTTCGGCCATTCATGCGTGAGTTACAAACAGCCATCCATCCATCCATCCTAACTTTCACATTTATAATATTATTATTATGAAGTCTAGGGGTAGAAAGTAGAATAGTAAGAAGTAGAATTTGTATGAAACATTTTTATTGGAAAAGCAATGTAGTAAAGGGGATGACTGTTCAGCGAGTGTCAGATGACACAGGCTACAAGAAGCTATCGTTAGGAGGTGATTAGTAAGTGTTAACCGTGTATCGGAAGGTAATGGAATGACTAATATCTATCAGAGGGAACATTCCCGTATTTTAAAGAATGTTTATATATCAATCTATCAAAAATATTTGTAATTTACTCACGTATTTTATTTTTAAATTTACTTACGTAAATTACGTTTAATTTTTTTAACGTTTGTGACGAGTCTTTGGGTACATTTTGATTGCTGGTATTGACCTTCTAATACCAAAAAACCAAATACTGATACTATAGTTAGGTACCCAGCTACCCACCCGTTTACTTAATATAGCCTGCCGATACCGTTAGATTTTCAGGCTTCTAACTATTGATTAGGAATCTTCCGGGCGAATTTTGATCTTTGAAATCAAAACGTTGATGAAACGATCATCAACAGATTTAACCTACATACCGCCTACAAATCTCAAAGCAATTAACATAATATTCCATGTTTTCCTAAACACATACTAATTACTGCCTCGCGAAATTAAATGCCTACCGATCAGTAATTTCCACGAATCAATCATAGTGGAAATTGCTACAAATCTGATTAATTGTAAACAAGTGTGTTGTTTATTCAAAAACTCGTACATTTCAACCCTGCATGGATTCCATACTAATCGAATCGGAATTTGATATTTTGTCCTAAGATCGACGGTGTTTGAAACGTATATTCATTGATTTGGTATCAGGTAACGGGTTGAAAATGGAGAAAATGTTTCTTTATTATTGTTTACAGTAAAACTTGTGAACGTTTTAAGTCCCTGACGGCTTTGATGACGTAATAAAGATTTACGTTAAAAATTTACAACAACCTTGTGTTTTATCCAATAGTCGGGTTGTAAAGGTCATATAGTCAGTCGATCCATGTAAAATATGGGTGTTCAACAGCGTCCGGAATCACGTCCCCAACATACGCAGATGATAATGATCTTGCAAGACGTATAATCACCACAGCATGAGCTCATTTCTAATCATAGAACAATATATAGAATGAGATTTCTAAGAACTGTCTCAGTCATCTCAAACTATTTAGTACAATCTCTTTTTTTAACTAATTAGTATTATGGGAGACCCAATTAAAAATTATTCTAAGATGTGGAATTATTTAAGACCCAAATTACAAAATTGCTGTCCGTAATGTGCAAAAATATTTCAGATGCCATTAAGATTTTTTTCTTTTAAAAATATTGAATTGAGGATTTTCGACTTTCTGTGACCGAATACAGATGAATATCAGTATTTTACGTGGAGCAACTGATCTAACTTCCATAAAACAGTTACTGGGGAACATGATACCCCTCCCTCGCAAGAAAGAAATGATATTTATTTATCTATGTTTTAGAAAGCACAATCCTAGTAATATTATAAATCGGAAAGTTTGTATGTTTGTGTTCTAATTACGCGAAAAGGGCTGAACGGATTTGGTTAAAATTTTGGACATAGAGTATACATTTTTTTCCCGATAGACTCGGTGTATTGAGATAAGATCCTTGGTATAATAAAATACTTTTCACACGAGCAACGCCGCCAGTAAAAGCTAGTATATAGTATGTCTATTAAGTAGAATGTACAGTTCTCGCCAAACTTCTTGGCCACCCTGAAGTTGGCTACACAATTGGTCAAATTTCAATTGGTCCATGGAGCACCGACGGCGCTGTAGTAAATCTCATAAAAAACTTTTTAATAAAAAATACAACCGACTTCCAAATAAAAACACTACAAAGTGAAAATAACTTCAATTTCGGAAGCCGGTGTTCCTGTTTGGGATCTTCGTTTTTTGACACCGACTTCCGAAATTGAAGTTATTTTTCACTTTGTAGTGTTTTTATTTGGAAGTCGGTTGTATTTTTTGTTAAAAAGATTTTTATTTTTCACTTTTTAGTTGTGGGTATATAACGGACCAATTCTCCAAAGTGAAGCCAGAATAGATTAACCCAGAAACATGAAACTTAAACAAAACGGTGGATTTAGAGTATACCAGGGTGAACTGTTCACACCTGCGTACCCCTCTAAAGCGTGCTAGTGTAATGTTATGTTATGAAATGATGTAATCAATAAACAGACATCCGATTGTAGCTATCCCGAGTTATCTGCTGTCATTTATTGAAGAGTTCTGATGTATATCTCCGAAGTTCTTCATCAGATCTTGACCAAATTTAAATGGGACCACATGACAAGCACCAGCTTTCAATTAAAAAAAGAATCATTAAAATCGGTTTACCCAGAAACAAGTTCTAAGGTAACACACATTAAAAAAAAAATACAGTCGAATTGAGAACCTCCTCCTTTTTTGCGAAGTCGGTTAAAAAAATAGCAGTGATCCATGCCTTGCGCATCGGAAAGCCAACTTCAGGGCGTCAAAGAAATTTGGCGAGAACTATACATGCGTCTGTTTTAAACTTCTAAATTTATTCATGATATGATATGGTTTTACCAAGCTACACTCCTAAGTGGTAATATTAAAGTAACTCCTTACATTGGTCTACACTCTCTCTAGGCTAACAGGTCATTAGTCGGCGGCTATATTGCTCCGTTGTGTTCCATCCTTAATTAATACCATGTTTTGGGCTATAAAGTGCCATACATACGAGCGTGGGTTATGTCCAACTGGGTTTTACTTTATCTTTGTACTTAATAGGTTGTGTTATCTAGGTTTTAGTAATGGAGGGATAATCGTTTTAGTTTTAGATAGGATTTTAAATGTTTTAGGATGAAGATAAATTGATTTTAAAGAGTGACGTTCCTTCAGTAGACATCCACTTATCTAAGTATCGCACACCCTAGGTATTTACCTAGGGTGTGCAACTGGTACTTACCAGTTACGCTAAAAACGCCTTTATTCTTTGCGTACGAACAAAAAGGTTCAGATAGCTGCATAAATTAGGTACAATTACTCATGACACATTAGAAAAGGGGGAATGCAGTTCATGACGCTGTCTTTACCTATTTCTCTGATAGTTACTTACTTACCTACGTATGCATAAAATTATTCAATAAGAGCTTACCTTAACTTAGTGAGGACCAGTACTGCAGGTCTGGTGTCGCTTCTGAAGGTAGCTCTGACTCCCAGCATGGAGTCCGCCCAATGTGAAGTCAAGTCTTCTCGAGTATCCAGTCTGGGCACAAAGAGGATTTGTAAGTCAGGTTGACAGAATCATAGGGCGCCGAGATACCTGGGTGGCCACTGCTAGAAACAGCATTGTCAAAACTTTTCATACAAAACTATAAAGCTATTATCGTTTGAATAATTCAAATAATTTAAAAGCATGATTTAAAATATCCCAGTTGGTAGTTTAGGACTACATTTTAGGATATAATTTTAATAATGATACCTGAAATGAAACCTTAATGCAGATTGAATTTATGTTAAAAACTTTCGAAAACTTCACAATAGAAAGATGACGCCATAAAATCCTCAAAACTAATAACGCACTTGCATGAAAATACTTCAAACACTCCTGGAGTAATATACATTTTAATAATCCCGTATCAAAAACTCACTTAAAAACGTTATTACATTTTGCGGTTCTATTGGCAAATCTTTGGTGACAAATGTCAAGTCTCCAAACTTTACTCTTGCTTGGCACAGTCGGGTTGGGTCAGTTTGTTGTTAATTTTCATGAAAGAAACTATAAGTATACTAGCTGCCCCGCGGCTTCGCCCGCGTGTAAGTTAGTACTCACCCCGATTTCATTATAAATAATAGCTCATGTGTTATTCTGACGTAGAAGCTTGGGCACGGGAACGTAGATACTATCAGGATGAAAGTAACCTATGTCCCAACCCAGGCTATGGTCTGTTAGTGTTCTTCTACCAAATCCGTTCGCTTGTTGAGTTGTAATTAACAAACATACAAGCATGCAAGCTTTCATATTTATAATATTAGTGGGATAAGAAATAAGATTATTTTAAGTACCTTTTAACACACGCTTAGCTTTTATAACAAAATAATTAAAATAATATTTTTTTCGAAATCTGAAAATCGTCATGATAATGCCCTCAGCCCAATTCATGAAGGGTTGGCGCAACATGTCTTCTTATTCCATAACTCCTAATGAAAATAAAACTGATATCTGAAAGACTAGATGAAATAAAAAAGGAAGTCAAATCTTCTAAATCAGTGGGGTTGAGGACCTGTCGTGTGTTATAGACGTTAATCCACGCGAGACACATTGGCTCTTATGTTGTTTCGGTAATTACGAGCACACGACCGGTTAATAACCCTCTTTTCCTCCTGGAGGCGGACATCATGAGTCACGAATTTGATAACAGGCACCTGATGCGCTGTGTTATCTGTATACGTCCACCCGTGAGAGACGTACACAACCCCCAGTTACATTGTAACTGTGGGGGGATGGATTTAGGGTAGCTCCACCGAACTACTTCACTGCGTAGAAAGGGACTTCCCGAAATTATAGCCGCCACGATTATACTCATACAAAGGGCGACGAAAACATTAATATCGCGATTTAGTACGTTTACTGTTATTGCTACTAATAACCACTCAAATAGATTTAAATCTGCTTGAATAAATACCGTTTAATTTTATCTTTCAAGAAAATGTATTTGTCAAATTTAATCTAGGAGAAATTTGGATTTTTACTAACGTCACTTGAAACGTGACTATACCAATTCCCGTGGAGCGAAAGGGAGCGCGATAATGACCCTAATATTTTTAGCTACAGTGCTGCCATCCCTTATCGTTTATAGGAATAGTGTTTTTTATCGTTATGTTCGACACGGGTGGTTTATCATAGCCTGTTGTTGTTTTAATTGTTTAAATATTGAATGTCATTAATATTCCTTTATTGTTGATTTATTATGTAGTTTATGCTGATAAATTTATGACTTGAGATATTAGTGTACCAATGATTAACAGGGATTGGACTATATAAAGTACATTAAACTAAAATACTGCAGAGTAAGTAATGTAGAGTAGGTAATACCTCGTCTGAAATCTCGGCATTAACATTGAAACGTATGAATCCCGGGATATAACAATGACGATTTTTATAGGACTTTGAGTATATTGGAGACAAATAATTGTTTCGGTGTGATGTGTATTAAGGGTTCCGTAGTTTTATACGGGATTAAAATGTTTCGATTAACGTGCAAGATAAAAACGTTCACCGATTTATTTGTTTAAGTGGTCAAATTGAAACTTGTGCTTCAAATAACAGAGCTTTACCTCAGGTAGCGGGGCCATTGCGGTGGTTCCTATTATAAAAAAGGGATGCTATTTTTTATCTCGGAGTGTACGTGAGCGCATTGCGGCATTATGAACAATGTATTGTTAGGTAAAGCGCTCGCGCACATATTACAAAAAATACCTACAAATAAATTGTAGGCACTTTAACTTTGGGTGTATGTGACTGCACTTTTGGTCCTTGACTGTACCTACTGCTTTTCTTTACAACTGACCTGCGACCAACGATGTCTATAACAATTGGAAATTATCGGCTAACATGTTTTAAAATTGTAATATTGATTTTAGAGATAATTAACAAAACATTTTAATAACCGAAACGTTTAAGCAGCGTGCTCCTCGATAACATTAAAAATAACGCGTTGAATAGCGGCTACGAATATCTTGAACGATTCGGTTTATCGTTACGGTTATCGGTATAGTGGCACAAACAGGCCGCCTCGTCTTCGGTTAGTTATATAAGCATGGAGATGACCGTAAAATAATTATGATGATGTCAGTAAGAGTGTAGCGTTAGTATACCTACGCTTTGCCATGACGTCAACGTATATTGTTAAGTGACATTATTTTACCTATACAATTGTTGTGAACCGAAGAGACCAGAAGAATGTCAAAGTCAAATATATTTATTTCAACTAAGCCACTAAGCGGAACTTTTGAATTTCAACAATTAAAATTTACAAGTACTACAAATTGAGTCTACCGTGCATTCGGAAAAGTAGCCTGTTATGGAGAAGAACGCACAAGAAACTCCAAACTTACTCTTTAAAAAAATATAAGTTTTTTACAATATTTACATAAGTAGGTACATACATCAATAAATTCATAATTTCAATTCATTATACGTGACGTGAATGGGTTCCTTAGTAGGCTTTGTCAGATCTCATACCAAAGTCCTGTCTAGAGTCAATATTGTTTAGTTTTTTGACAAAAGGTACAATATTAAATTCGAAAGAATCTACTTCAAATTAATCATATTCCTTTTCGTTATTTGGACTAATATCATAAAATACTATATTTTACTCTTAACATTATTTTAATGAGCTTTTTAACCTACCTGAATTCGCGTAAAAGATATTTAAATATTTAGGCCAACATTTTGACGTCACTAAAAGTTATGACAGTCATTAAAATGGTTAGAAAGGTGGTGACTATTATGATGGCTGCAAAACAAAAATATGTCAGAAAAGGACATACTGTGCTGACTCAAATTAATGGATTGGATAAGGGCAGGAGAATGATAATCGTGTAACGCATGCTAGAGATGTTTTTATTAAACTATCAAGATTTTGAACCGACAGAACTTATACTAAAACTTTTATAAAGTAATCAAAAATGTTGTTTGAATATATTATTAAAAGTACTTTATTTCCTAAAAAAATCTCTAATATATGGTTTCTATAAATTAATGGTTTTGTTATTTATTTTAAATGAAATATTGTTTGTTGTTTATGTGCCAAACGTTTGTATTTTTGGATTAAACATTTAAATTAAGCCTGTTTTTTATTCATATAAAATTAGAATATAAATAACATGCAAACTTTTTCTAAATTAAGGCTCAACTAGTGGAGTAGTAGAGTTTCTTTAGAAATATTTGTGTTTTTTAATATATATTTAAATATTTGTGTGGCATTTTGACACTAATTTTAGAATCAGAGGTATTTTGGGCAATCAGTTTCGGTTATCGGGTCCAGTAACAAATGTTATGGTATTTAACATATAGATATTTTCAGTAGCAGCCTGGATTGGTGCCTAATTAAACGTAATAGGCTCGCTATTACATCTGGGCTTTCATTATAATAGGCAAAATGTGAGTTTTTTCAATTAATTGAATTTAACAAAATTATACATTCTGAGTGCAAATGATTGCATATTTGAGGAGTTCCCTCGATTTCCATGGGATTCCATAAATAGATTCTGCCTTGTTGACAATAAGACTACATCGGGAGTACTCTTTCAAACATAAAAATGATTTCCAAAATCGGCCAAGAAAAAAAACATACTCTCGAATTGAAACCCTGCTCCTTTTTTGAAGTCGGTTGAAAACCTAATAAACTCTCAGCAAGGGTTGTCTTTATTAGAAATCTAGTAACATCTTCTTAAACTGTCTTCAACAGATTTAACATCCTATTACACCAAAACTCGACGAGCCAATGTAAACCACATCACATACTAACCACGATCCAACCAATTATCCCCATACGTCCGTTAATCCTAAAATGTCGAAGTTATACAAACCCAAATCACTTGATCACGACTAAGCCTTCGATTGACAAAAAAAAACATCTCTATGACAGCGGCAGGAAACGGTTGACACCAAAGACACGGGATCCAAATTGATAGATTATAAAGATTAATGTAAATTTGTTTATGGTGCAGAGCAACTTGCGTTCTGTTTATCGTATTTTTTTTCGTGAGAATAAAATGAAATGGTAAGTGTTTAGTGGGATTTACGTTTTTTTAATATAAAACAGTGTGTTTAATCCTTTATTTTGGTATTTTAGATTAAGACATATAAATCATATTAGCGCAACTAAAAGAAGCTTTATCAAAGGGTCAAATCTATGATTAATACTACTAGCACTACAATAAAAGTAGATTTTGCAAACTGGTTGGGTCTGCCGAAAAGGGACCAGGAAAATGAGCGCGAAACACCTAAAATTCATCTCTGACTCCGAACAACAGTTCACTCACATACATCTCTACCTACCATATATAGACAAAGCGGCGTGAGGTTTCCCTACATTACACCACCACTTCTTGGCATAGTACGACACGTACCAACTTCTGATCGTATTCCCAGAATTTTCAATTCTTTTTTATGTGGTTTCCAAGTTCTATTCATGATGCGTACTAAGTCGGGCCATGGGTTTTGCAGGAATTGAAATAATGGTCTAAGTTTAGTTATAGTTTAAGCGTTGTTTTGAACTAGTTAAGGCCTGCGGTTTTACTCCCATCTTCGGAAAACTACATCACATACAGTCAAGGATCAAAAGTGCAGTCGCAATCACACAAAGCTATAAAGTACATATCTTTGTGGCCTGTCTTGCAATTCGTAATTTTTTCCTATTACGATTAACTTGATTTTGTGGTTTGGTACGGAACCCTAAATGTGCGAAGTCCGACACGCACTTGGCCGGTTTTTTTATGAACAAATTAATGTATGAGTACATACAGTACACACCTAATGATATAAAGTTTTCCTCGTCCCTCTAAACTACAGGTTTTTAAATATTTGCCTTTTTATTGCAAGGTTAAGACTTCTGAATTTTCTTTCTAAAACTTTCCTATACAGTGGCACAACAAAGCTAGGCAAGTTTCAAATTTGAAGGTTATTGAGTCATAGCCTTATGTGGTTTTATAGGCTAGAGCTACACCTATAGATCCTTCTGTAGTGTGAATTCGTTATAAGAAGAGTATGAACAAATGTGGCGGTTCCTTGAATATATTAAAGTACGTTAAATAATCCAACATTTCTAGGAGTATGTAAGGATCGTAGCAGGTGGCTTTCATTAGTGTCGTTCCATCCCCATGGGCAAAAGGCGTGAGTTTATGTATATTTGAATAATCTTATGCAGAACCTTGCAGGTTTAAAGACTTTACCGTAGTTTAAGGTGAAAAGTAGCGTAATAAAATCAACGGTCAATAAACTATATAAAACTATGTACATAGTCAGTTTTCGTCAATATTATAATCCTACAAGCCACTTTCAAGTACCCGAAGCCTTCAACCACCATTTTGCTTCGTCATTCATACAATAAATAATTACTAATCATGTCTAGAGTACTAAACTGACGTCCGAGTATCCCGGCTCCACTCGTCGTGATTGACATCAATATGGTTTATGGCACTGGTATCTGTAACTGTATAGGTGAGTGAGTATTTAAGCGATTGATAAAGTATTATTTTGATAACATTTTGTTGAGAACTTCACTAAGAATAATAGGTTTTAGGGTTTAATTTGTTATTACTGTCACTTTTTTGAGGGTGAGATTTTATTTATACAGTGAACTACGTACGAGGAGGTACTTGTTCTTCCAAATTATTTTTATGATACCTGTCCTATTACATTTTTTCATTTAAAACAAAGACAGATTACAGTAATGTAAACCCATCCCGAAAATAATATCCTTGTTCCTGTCCCTTTTGCTAGGTTTTTCAAGGTGGTTAATGATTTTCTTTTTTCGCTTTCAAACCTCCGCATTGTACCTGCTAAACAATACATTAATTTACAATAGGTACTCACGTATAAATAGGCGACTCATGGCCCTGCTTGTACCATATGACGAGCCCCATGCGGTCGTCTGGCAGCACTGGAGTGACGTCACAGGGCAGCTCCACACCACCCCCTGTCGGTGCATGCAGGGACTCGATTGATGCTGCAACAAGAGAAAACAGTGGACTTTATAATATAAGTTTTTAAGCTGACATGGTCACAATCATTAGAATTAATATTTGGTTCGGGATATTTGCCATGTATATTTTGTTTTTGGTTGAGGGCTCGATATTTCGGCACCGTTACAAGCGCCATTATCACGAGAACTAAAGTCTTTGCGGGTGGGTGTTGTTTACGAGCTGACATATCTGTCTACCCTCTTCCTCACTCGTTTTTCACGCACGATGTCGCTACCACCAGAACTCGTCTCACTAGTTACTCGACACTGTTCAGCACTCGTCTCACTAGTTACACGATGTTGTTCACGACAAACGATGCTCACTGTATCCACTTTTGACAATTGATCAGCAGTTTTACGATCTTTACATAGTTGAACCACTTTATTCCAGGCTCTCGACAATTGAAACCCGTCGTCCCTATTGAAATTTTTGCACTTGGTTATTTCAATTGCTTCCCGAACCATTCTAGGTATGTAATGGCGTTCAGTCGAGATAAACTGTGGGTCATGTAACTCAAGCCAGTGGTTTGGCCCTGATTCAAGAAGATGTTCTGCTATGGCCGATTTTTGCGTATCGTTGTTTTTCACTGCCCTAATGTGTTCCTTGATTCGGCAAGCAACAGTTATGATTGCCCACAGCTACAAACACCCACCCTCAATGACTAACAAGTTCTCGTGATCATGGGCTTTATGTTTATAAATAAAGAGTAACATATTAGCACGCCTGTATTCTTAGAAAGAGAAGGCAAACGAAGAGATGAAATAAAAATTAAGTCCCAATTTGTCTTTATATTAACGGCAAACATCATCTCCGCTGTCACAGAAAATACCTTATAGAAAACAAAATATCACTTATTTAGACAACCCAGACCCAGAACCTAAAGTTGTTTTGATTGTGATAGCTAGAGCAAAGAAGCAGTCACAAAATTAGATTTCATGCATCATGTTTTGTATAAATAGTGAAACTACAGACGCAAGGCAAAATTATGCAGGTAAGTATTAAAGTTTTTTTTTGCTTTTTAGTTCCGTATCAATTTCAAACATTGGCCCCATCCACATTATAATCCTGTATCCTGTTGTTATCAATAAATAATGACTGAAACGTTTTGATTCGACGGGCGCCGATAAGTATGGGGTAAAATAAACTCCGATACTGATATAAAGAAATGTAACCGCGAGATGACAGTAGCATACAGCCCTATTTGGAACAAAATAGTGGAAGCCTCCCCAAAGATGGCCGCTTGTAGGCATGATTACCGAACGCTTTCTGTCAATAATTACTTATTTACCTTAACTACCGAATTACATCCCGCGAAGAACTACCAATCACTTGCCACGTAATTTTATATCGTTTTCAGATCATAACGAAAAAAAATAAAGTAATAATTTTATCGAATTTCCCCATGCTGTATTACAGATGGATGTGAAATAATCGCAGTGAAAAGATAACAGGTTATTTAAGTGGTATTTCATCGCGATAAAATTGCGATCCGTGAAAAATTGTTGGTCTAAAATGATACAGCAGTTTATAGCAGCAAGGGCATTATTTTTATGATTGCTTTTGGGCACAATAACTGTGGATGTTTGCATCCATGATCGGGCAGAATTATCCTTAACCGACGACGCGGTAACAAAGTGCGAAATGCGTTTTTGTTTTTTGGACCCTGTAGCGACTGTGGTTTTATAGAATAATAATGTGTTCGTAGTATAATTTATTATTGTCTAAATTATAATTTCTATGGGTCATATGCGAAGGAATGAGGAACATGTCGTGAGGAAAGTTTTGAGACTGAATGTTATTAAGGTTATTAAGGAAGACCAAAGAAACATTAGAAGGATTATGTCAAAGATGATAGGAATAGAAAGAAGGTGACGGTTAAAATGACGTGCAAATAGAGATGTATTAAAGAAGATGACATGCTGAGCCTACCTCAAAAAATTGGGATCAGGACAGGAGGAGGATGGTTAAGAAAAAATACTTTAAAAAATGTTGTAGAAACAACAGATAATCAGGTATTACGGTTATAACAAATTAACAAAGTACCACGATACCAAATATTAACAACGACGGTAACGACTAACCAAATATTAATTAGAGCAGTTTACTTGTACCGAATAAGGGATTTCTCTGCAACGCCATAAAGACGAATGTTTGTCACTGGACCAAGTTGCGCAAAACGACACAAAGGGTAGATTTTTTTAAATTAACGAGGCATTATTTGGAATATTTCATAGTTCCTTCATAAAAAAAAGACTAAAAGGTAACAATTTTATTCCATAAAGAAAATCCGAAATTCTGTATCTATCTATTCTGTGTCTCTGAATAGAACCTGGATGAAAATCAATTTGCGTGCTAATCACTCCGCTTCATCTTTACGCAGCCTCCCGTATCAGATTAATCCAAGCTCATCTCATCAAGTAGTTATTATATGAGTGGAATTATGTGTATTTATATTTATGCAGTTCAATTAATTGAAATATAGGATTTACTGATGTTAGTTTAATAAGATTATGGAAATGATAAAATATATTTATAAGGAAATTAATAAAAATTCTGAGATCGTCCATTTACTGATTGAAAGCTCACACGGTCGCTAAAAGCCATAGACTATCTTTGATCACGGCAAATTGAATGCTTAGAATGGCCACAGAAGCGAAATCACGAGAAATTTCATTTTGTACAATAATTATAAATTCACATCTTAAAAACTGTATTTCAGTAGCAGGCAGATTTTAGCACCGTCGCCGCGCTTTATAATAAGGCGGGCTATTTATTCACTATACTCGGAATTTTAATTCGATTCCAGATTTGACAATTTCAGTGTTGCAACGTTATGACAAGTGCTAAATAGTGACGTTGCAAAATTATTCGATATGGAAATGGAATATTTCCGGATCGATTCTTCTCGTTTAAAAATTTTACTCTCGTAAACTAAGTATATCAGGAAATTAAATATTTCTGAACCGATAATTTAGTTTTGACGATTAATTAACGATCTGAGACTTTTCTTTTATAATTGTGTGTGAAATAAATAAAAAAATGTGATCATGAAGGAACATGACAAATAAAACAGATAGATTTATTATGGTAATAATTTATTTTATATATTGTCGCCGTCATCGCTATCGCTATCGCTGTCACTTTCTGTAACATTTATTATAAATGTGTCTGTGATATTGTCAATTAACATATCTAGCCTCCTCATGTTTTCCTCTTCTTTTACAACATGGGATACGCATTTAGACCATTCGGTAGCCGTAATTTTTTGAATGCCTTCCTGAAATAAATTTCTCACGTCTGTCAATTTGAAAGTTTTATTATTTTGAGCTACATGCCCCTTTACCTGCGCCCATATCAATTCGATAGGGTTTAGCTCGCAATGGTAAGGAGGCAGTCTTAAAACCGTGATCCCATGTTGTGCTGCCATTTCGTCTACAGCGTACTTATTAAAAGACTCGTTATGTGGAATCAGTTCTAAAAGCGTAGCTTTAACCATATCTGGTTCGTAATGAATATTTTTATTTAAAACCCAATCTTGAATGGCAGTTTTTTTCCAGCTCATTTTGTTTTTCGATTGTTATTCGATTGTTTATCGATTTTTGTGTTCATCACTACATATGTGGTATCATTATTTCACAAAATGACAGTAGCTAATGTCAAATCTGGAATCGAATTAAAATTCTGACTATAGACGCAAAATGGCAACGTTTAATAAAGCGCCCATCTGACATTCTGACAGAACAATGACAATGTAGCAGATTGCATGTGACGTAATTTCCTCATAAAACTCCCCTCGTGAAATTAAATCGAATTGATTTTAACGACATTTTTAAACTGGTTAAAAGTTGAAATTGATATATTCACTTTGTTTTAATTGAATTAAGCCTAAAGAGATCAGGGAAGAGTAAAGCAAGAAAAATTCAAGCATTTTCATGTGTTTTTTTCCCTGTAATGTAGGGCTTTTTCAGTCGTATTTTTGGTACGTTATTTTAATTAGGTCTGGAATTGGGTGGAGAAATTGTTTTTTTGTTTGTTCATACAATCCAGATTCTTCCACACGTAGAAAGATACTCTATGGCTTCGTACATTAGCCTTTTACCCCGGCAGAATAGACCGCAGGCAAAATCTAGTATAAAAATACTTTTTAAAGGTTAAATAGTCCTTTAGAGGCACCAGTATAACATCATATTTTTTTAAGTAATCGGGAATACAGGATTGAAGTTTGATTGCTACCATGTTACTACTAAAATAACAAACTGTTGTAATATTAACTTTAAAACTTTCGCGTTTCATAATGGTCACGGTCAGTGTCGTGTGTAGAAATGTGAGGGTAGATGAAGAATTTTCTGCCCCAACGGAGCCAGTACACCGAGACACCAGTCTACCCGGGACCACGGTCGTTGCAACACGACCGAAACATCGGGTGAAATAGATAAATAAATAATCGAAATCATCGCGGTGGTATATTGTTTCTGAAACTGTTGTAAATC
This sequence comes from Orthosia cruda, assembly GCA_964057195.1. NCBI lineage: Eukaryota > Metazoa > Arthropoda > Insecta > Lepidoptera > Noctuidae > Orthosia > Orthosia cruda. The sequence goes on along the minus strand of OZ059839.1, from coordinate 13,177,735 downwards.
GTTTTTTCCACAATCCCACGATTGTTGACCACAATCCACGATCCCGCAATAATCGTTAAGGCGTTCGTGTGTTACATAATTGTTGACTCTTACGCAGAATCAAGTAATGATTTGGTTTAAATAAGAAATAAACTGTTATTCAGGTTCAGGGCGTCAGGTTTTAAATATAGAATAAAAGATAATTGTTCATGTACTTACTTATTATATTTCTCGAACCGAAACACAATACAACCAACACTATTTTTCCTCACGAATGCACAAGTTGAGGTTATATTCACGACTGAGCTCGGAGCACTGGCACGACAACCCAAGTGACGTTTACCCCACCATCTCACCTACATTCCAACCAATGCGGTATGATTGGTTAGTCGTGCCATACCCGAACACAGTTGGTACTACAATAGTCAATACAATACTTTTAATATTAAAATAAGGTTTAATTAAACATATTGAATTGGAAAAATAGCTAGATAATTTACTATTGATAACAGTCGGCCATCCAAGGTACATTACACGACCTCGTGTTCATAAATAGAAGGAGACAAACGAAACAAGATTTGATTGCCCAAATGCTATCAACAATAATAACCAAATTCTTACTTTCAGTTAAAATAATCTAAAAAAAATATATAATCATAGTGAAATCAGGTTTTTTTTTTTTTATTTAAATCACAATCATAATTTTGGGTATTATTTCATACATATAAAATAGCAAAAGCTAACCCGGTAGATAAATACATTTAAGGGCATTATTTCATGGCCCACGAGCATTATTTAATGGCTCGGTGTGTACATATAAGGGCATTATTTCATGGCCCACGAGCATTATTTTATGGCTCGGTGTGTACATATAAGGGCATTATTTCATGGCCCACGAGCATTATTTCATGGCTCGGTGTATACATATAAGGGCATTATTTCATGGCCCCTGAGCATTATTTCATGGCTCGATGTACACATAATATATAAGGGCATTATTTCATGGCCCATTTGAGCAACTGGCATTATTTCATGGCCAGGGTTAGAAAGAAAGAACCTGAAAATAAAACATATTAGGTTTTACACATTTATGGGCAGTATTTCATGGCCCACGAGCATTTTTTCATGGCTCGATGTACACATAAAAATAAGGGCAATATTTCATGGCCCATTTTGAGTAACTGGCATTATTTTATGGCCATAAAGATATAGAATCTGAAATTAAAACACCAGATTAGGTTTAATAATCACAAATTGAATATTAATATAGACGTGTGATGGCAAAATAATTTAGTCAATCACTGTCATTGCCAGACGATTCGTCATGTGGTCTATTAAAGTTCAACCATGCCTTGATTTTGTCAATAGCTACTACTGTCGAATAAGACCGTCCAGATTTCTGCATGAGGGGAGTATCCTCAATTTGATATCGATCGAAATCATAGATTTTTGTAATCCTATAGGGTCCCTGAAACTTTGGAACAAGTTTTTTTACTATTTCCTGTAGCTGGGACTTGACGTTCAACCGTAACAAGATCGCCTACTTTATATTTAGGAGCTGGGCAGTGTTTTGAGTCATAAACCTTCTTTTGCGACTCTTGGTATGAGCTAACGTGAGAGTTAATTTATTCTCTAATTCGTGACATGTCATGACTGTTGGAAGAAGCTGATAAGTCGTCTGTCAGTTCGGATACAATTCTACAGTCACTTGGACCCGATGGTCTAGTGCCGAAAAGAGCCTCTGATGGTGTCCGATTTATGCCCTTGTTGAGCGTGTTGTTCATGCCCACTGCACATCGATGCTCATCCCATTTATTTTCGGGAGAGCCAACACATTTTGCAGTCAAAGCATCAACAAGAGTCCTATTATATCGTTCTACTTGACCATTAGCTCTTGGGGTACTAACGGCGTTCAACACGTGTTTAATGTTCTTATCGATTATGAACATTTTAATGTTTTTGCTAGTGAAAGAGGTTCCACGATCCGTTATAACCCTCCTTGGGACGCCAAACAAACCAAAGTACCCACGGAAAACCTTTATAGAAGTACTCGTAGATGTTTTTGTGTTCTTTACGGGTTTCAAATAAATATACCGAGTATATGAGTCAATCAAGGCTAGAACATACATATTACCCCTCGTACTTCGTACAAAGGGGCCCACATGATCTGCATGAATAGCGTCGAAGGGGATATCTTATTTTTTTGTATAGGGTGTAAAGTGCCAGGTTTCTTACCTCCAGAAGCCTTTGAATAAGCGCATTCAAGACAAGAACCGACGTACTTCTTGACAAAACCACGCATCTTTGCGAACCAATATTTAGCTTTGATACGTTCCAGAGTTTTGTCAAGAGCGAAGTGGCCTATGTCGTCGTGATTTTGTTTTACGATCTGCCATCTTACCCCCTTCGGCACGACCCACCTATCGCCCTAACTAGTTGTCCTATAGAGCCTATCATGCTTCACTTTATAATTTGATTTAATGTCAAACACGTCATCAAATTGAGGATCTTTTAAAATACCAACAATCCTTTGAATTAGTATGTAGCTAACCAATCACCTTCACTAACGACCATAACGTCATGAGCCTGCTGTATAGGGTTCCGACTGAGTGCATCAACATGAGCCATACGATGACCGGCCCTATATTAGATGAAAAAATCATATTCCTGCATCTGTTCCCACCACCTAGCGACTCGGGGAATCATATCTCTCTTCTGAAAGGTTGCGCGAAGAGTAACTATTTTAAATTTGGTGCCCAGTAAATAAACGCGGAATTTCTGCAAGGAAGAAACTACGGCCAAGGTCTCCAAGTCATAAGGCCAGTAGTTCTGTTCCTCAGGCGTTGTTTGCCTGCTAAAGTAAGCGACAGGCCGAAGAACATCGTCTCCATGTTTTTGCAACAAGATACCTGGCACTCCAATCTTACAAGCGTCCGTATGAAGCTGAGTATCGTCTGCCTTCGGATTGTATAAAGCCAGAGTGGGACGCTGGACAATCTTTCTGTAGACAACGGAATGCGGTTTCCTGATCTGTACCCCAAGACCATATAGCGTCCTTTTTTAAGAGTTGTGTGAGAGGTTTTGCAATAACCGAGAAATTCCGAACAAATCTGCGGAGAAAACGAGACGGTCCAAGAAACTGACGAACATTATGTTGGTTTTGAGGTATTGGGAAGAGCTTCACAGCCTCTACCTTCCTCTCGCCTGGCCGGATGCCATTAGCAGAACTTTCAAAGCCTAAATATTCGACAGAGTTACAGAAAAATAAGCATTTGGGAAGCTTTAATGTAAGACCAGCATCCATGAAAAGACGTAGCACGGACTCTATTCGTGACATCCCTTCATTTATATCTTTTGAAGGAATAATTACGTTATCTAAGTAAGCCAGAGCTTCCTTAGACATCGACAACTTCCAATGACCCAAGGACTTGGTTCATAATACGTTGGAACGTTGCTGGAGCGTTTGCAAGGCCGAATGGCATACGATTAAATCCGTAGTGGCCATCCGGCGTGACAAACCCAGTCTTATGTTTGTCCGCTTCTTGGATTGGTATTTGGTAATAACCTGAAGCAAGGTTCAAAGTAGTATAATATTTATTACCAGAGAGGACATCTAGCTAATCGTCCATCAGTGGCATGGGATAGTTTTCACGGACAGTTTTTTTTTTTTTTTTTAGTGCACGATAATCTATATATAAGCGAAGCTCGCCGGACTTCTTTCTAACCACGACAATAGGATTCGCATAACATGATGTTGATGGTCTTATTCAGTAGATTGAGTAGTTGGATTCTATACTCAGAAGATAGTTCGTCGTTAAGATTTAAGTCAGCCTCAGTAATAGATTTAGAATCACTGCTAATAGTTGAAGAAATTGACAAGACTTGGACACTGGACTCTTCCCGAGCTACACGACCACGAGCAATTAAAGTGCCTTCTGGAAGCACTAATGGTGATGGTGAACCGTTACTGACAACGATATGTCCTGTTCCACGTTCATCCATTTGGAACAATCCGGCAGCTACTGAATAGCGAATGCCCTTCAAAAACCGGATACTGCAATTGACAAAGATATCGCCTTGATTTGGCGGATCCGCATACACATCCACAATGGCAAGACCCAAAACTTTGACAGGTCCTTTACAAAATAAATTTATTTTACTATTGCGTACTGTATTTTGGTGATAAAGTTCCGAAATTCCTAAGGCATCGCTAGTTTTCCGTATGACTACGTGTGGCTGTTCCGTAAAGGTTTGACCTACCAATAGGGGCACATGCATGACATCGTCTGCGACTATCAGCAACTCTAGGTCAGCTTGTCATAGTAATATTCTTCTAAGGAGTACGTGAACCTAGCTCGTTTGGCCAACATGTCGCTTAGCATTTGGCCATAATTCTCTTCCGATGGGAAAGTAGCCAAAAGCTTTGCCTGCCATTCGGCCCAAGTAAACAGGACGGACGGCCCTCATACCATCTCTGGGCTAATCCCTTTAGTTTTGGTAATGCAAAATGTTTTACTTGCTTTTCCGACCACGCATAAATGGTGGCGCACTCATTAACTTTATGGAGCCACATAGTTATTGTCTGTTCTCGTTTACTTGGGTCAAACTCTGGGATTGTATTGTTAAGGGAACCTAGTTTGTGGGAATCATTATTAAACATGGATGTTAAAACATTGACAAGGTCCGAAAGACTGGATAACTCTGATAGAGAAGTGGACTCACCCGTGGTCTTCTCCTGCGTCGAGGCTTGGATATCCCTCACAGTGCAGGCCCGGGGCTGCAGTGCCAGGTGAACCACCCGGCTGGAAGCCCGGTGGCCCACGCAGGGATCCTGCCGGCTGGAGTCCCGGTGTTCCACGCGGTGAACCTCCTGGCTGGAAGCCCAGTGGTCCACGTGGTGAACCTCCGGACTGGAAGCCCGGTGGACCACGAGGTGAACCTCCTGGCTAGAAGCGCGGTGGTCCACGTGGTGGTACTCCTGGCTGGCGGCCCGGCGGTCCACGCGTAGATCCTCCCAGCCGGAAGCCCTGTGAACCTCCGGGCTGGAAGCGCGGTGATCCACGCAGTAAACCCCCCGGCCGGAAGCCCGGTGATCCACGCGATGAATCTCCGGACTGGAAGCCCGGTGGTCCACAAGGTAAACCTCCCGGCTAGAAGCGCGGCGGTCCACGTGGTGTTTCTCCTGGCTGGTGGCCTGGCGGTCCACGCGTATATCCTCCCAGTCAGCAGCCCTGTGACCTTCCGGCCGGAAGGGCGACGATCCACGCGGTGGACCTCACGGCTAGAAGCACGATGATCCCCGCGGTGGACCTCCCGGCTGGAAGCCCGGTGGTCCACAAGGTGAACCTCCCGGCTAGAAGCGCGGCGGTCCACGTGGTGGTTCTCCTGGCTGGCGGCCCGGCGGTCCACGCGTATATCCTCCCAGTCGGAAGCCCTGTGACCTTCCGGCCGGAAGGGCGACGATCCACGCGGTGGACCTCACGGCTAGAAGCACGATGATCCCCGCGGTGGACCTCCCGGCTGGAAGCCCGGTGGTCCACAAGGTGAACCTCCCCGGCTCCCGGCTAAGGCGCCCTCCTGATTGACGACCCAGTCGGCTGCGTGACCGATTCACATCCCGGGTGACAGTAGTGCCAACTCTACGCCTAACAGGGCTGCGTGACCGACGAGGAGGTGTAGGTGATCCTGTAGGATCTATCGGGGTATAGAGAACTCTTTCTCGATTGCCCTTCTCCATGGGGTAAATGGGGTAATTCTGGAACAGAAATTATATCCCAAAGAATTCGTTCTTAAAAATATCCTTAAATCAAAAGAGCTTTATCAGCAAACACATAATAGGCACGTTCTTTATGAAGAAATTGCGACCGAGTATGATTTAATCATCTTCCAATATTTAGCTAGTCTATGTTGAGTATGATTTAGGAGTGAGTTACTTACTATTTTTATTTTTTTAAAGAAGAAATATATAGGTCAGATAAAGTACCACCCATACCAACATCTAATAGTAATCATAACCCTCAGTAAATAATAAAAGAGAAAGAAAAAAAAAAGATAATAATACAATAAGCCAAGTATTTTATAATTATTTCTCAATACACCCGCAGGTAATTTAAATTGGGATGGTATAACGAATAAACTGGCCAAAACAGGATTCTTTATCCCACTTCTGAAATGTTGACTCTTACGCAGAATCAAGTAATGATTTGGTTTAAATAAGAAATAAACTGTTATTCAGGTTCAGGGCGTCAGGTTTTAAATATAGAATAAAAGATAATTGTTCATGTACTTACTTATTATATTTCTCGAACCGAAACACAATACAACCAACACTATTTTTCCTCACGAATGCACAAGTTGAGGTTATATTCACGACTGAGCTCGGAGCACTGGCACGACAACCCAAGTGACGTTTACCCCACCATCTCACCTACATTCCAACCAATGCGGTATGATTGGTTAGTCGTGCCATACCCGAACACAGTTGGTACTACAATAGTCAATACAATACTTTTAATATTAAAATAAGGTTTAATTAAACATATTGAATTGGAAAAATAGCTAGATAATTTACTATTGATAACATAATACATAAAATATGTCAGTGATTTGCGTACAAACGGCTAAATTGTTTTAGCAACCCGTCCTGTAATTTCTGTGCGTATGTCAATCCCATACATTTTGGACTTTTCAATCCTCTTCAGTGAATAGACGGTCAAATTACTTGACAGCTTCTGTTTTGAATGATAATGTTAAAAGCCAATTGACACGACCTTTGGCAAAAGTTAAGGTACTACATGATACTCATTAAATTACCTTTTGAATCCAAAATTTTGTTTTCACTCTTATGAAAACAACGAAATCGGAGGGAAGAGCTAGTAAGAACAAAAAAATACGAACAATAAAATAAATACTTTACCTCTGAAAATCTTGAAAGCAGATCCCCCTATTTCCCTGTCGAAGTGAAAGCTACTTCAATTTGTATCATAATAGCTCACTCTGCGGTACCTCAAAGCTATACTAATCCACATGACTGGTAAATAATAAAATGTATTAAGCAGTCCATCTATTGTTTAAAATGATTTAAGTCAGTATAACTTCGGCCACGTCACTCTCCACAAGCATCGACAAAAACTTCTAAATTCAGAAAGTCATAAAAATAACGTGCTCCGAAGAGCTAACAATATGTTCACGCCACCAACAAAGCGGGGTGAACTTGAACGCAATTTTCGTCGGTTTGACAATGGTGACTGGCAGGCAAAATGTTGTTATATTTAGGTATTTTTTTTCGAAACACCCAAGTTGTTAGATGAAGTTTTATTTTTAAGATTTTAAACGAGTGGATGAGCTGTTATAGAGCGCGTAATGTGTTAATTCTGAGCGTAGCTTTTTATGTCGGTAACTAAGTAAACAAGGGTTTGCACTTTATGAGTATTTGCGATTGAGGCTATGAAATAAAATGCAGGTGTAATTTTTTAGGGTTCCACACCCAAAGGATAAAAACGGTGTCTGTCTGTCACCAGGCTGTATCTCATTAACCATGATAGAAAGACAGTTGAAATTTTATTGTATTTCTGTTGCCGCTATAACAACAAATACTAAAAACGGAATAAAATAAATATTTAAATGGGGCTCCCATGCAACAAACGTGCTTTTTTGCCGTTTTTTGCGATAATGGTACGGAACCCTTTGTGCGCGAGTCCTACTCGCTCTTGGCCGGTTTTTATTTACATATAAATTTATTTTACAATTTCACAAAACACTTTTACCTACATACTACACATCAGTAACTCCAATGGATATTGTAATACGTAAGTGTTGTTGAAGACCAAATACAAACAGCCTTAGGACGAGCCGGTTTATACCAGGACCCTTATTATAACAACACAAACTCGCTTTGGGAAGAAAACAAGCTCAATACGATTTTCTGTTCTATGCACAGAAAATCGTATTGAGCTTGTTTTTTTTTCAAAGCGAGTTTTTTACACAAAGCTATACCTATTATATATATTTGTATTGAAACACAAATATCAAGTGTTTTTAATGCAGCAAGTTTAATTATAGGCTTTTTTCTCAATTGCACCAATTTTAAGTCGGGCATTGCGTTTTGAAGTGCTATAAGTGTCTGACTAATGTTTAAATGTGGTTCTATTTCAAAATTTGGACGCAATAATCGATTTAGTATCAATATTTAAATAATAACAGCCTATGAATTCGTCTACGGGCTGTTAAATGACTCGTTGGGACGGAAATAAAAAAAGATTCACTACGCCTGCACACACTGCACTAATTATTTTGTTGGTAAAACTATTGAATTCAGTTTCCCCACGACTGTATTTTAAATGAAAAGAGCCCATTTGATCAGTTTACATTATACATTACACTTATGAACTGTATAAAAGGCACGAATACATGAGATTGCACAATTATACTGATCAAAATCACGACACACAACAACTTTGCCGCTCACCATTTCCTACATTCTTTTCAGCCTTAAAACACTACATATAAAACAAAGACATACTTATCTACGGCCCCAAATCCCCCTCTCCCTCGGATCTAACTTCCCCAAAAACGGATATAAACGGGCTCATGATATTCATCAAACGTATTGTGTGTATGTGTTAAATTAAAGAGTATTGTTTGAGGCCCTTCCATACGGACAAAGTCTGTGTTCTCGACGATATTTTGTGCACGTGTGCCTATTCAGAGTTAAGCGTCGTGGAAGGAATGCCTTTGTAGTTAAATTTTACGAACTTACGATCTATTGTGTAGGGATGGAGTGTTAATTAGACATAAGGGATCGATATCGACAGAATTGCAGTTATTTTATTTACAAATGAATTGTACAAAAACATTACATTGAGAGTTGTTGATTTGATAATCGGTTTATTGTCGATCGTGATTGCTGCATGATATATATAAACAGCGAATAAGTTGCAGATGCATCTGCTATTAGAGGTGACTTATTGCTGTATCGTTACAATTAGCGTTCATAGTTATTAAGTTTAATATTTTTTACAAGTTCACTGAGTGTGTGTCATTCAGGCTTTGTTTTAAAACTTGTACATATTTTAATATATTATGTTATGTATATGAATAAAGGAGCTCATGGCTAAATAATAACAGCCACACGAAGTGACCTTCAAGGTTAAGCAACGCTTGACGAGGTCGGTCCGTAGATGGGAGTCCATTTCAACATACCGAGTTTCCTCCGTGCCTCGGCAAGCACGTTAAGCCGTTGATCCCGGCTGTCATTCGAAAATCTTTGACAGTCGTTACGAGTAGTCAGAAGCTTGAGATCTGACACCAGTCTAGCCAAGGGGTACCGCTGTTACCCAGTTACTGCGTTGTAGAGGTCAGATAGGCAGGCGCTCCATGTAAAACAGGCATATTCAATCAATGTTTGGACAGCGGCACGTTTCCTGACTTAATGAAGCACAGTAAAGTAGTACCAATTTTCAAATCAGGCTGTAAGAGTGATCCCTCTAATTATAGACCTATATCCGTGCTTCCAGCATTGAGTAAAATCTATGAAAAAATCATGCTGGACCAGATGTTGTCTCACTTCAATTCTAATGGGATCCTGCATAGTCAGCAGTTTGGTTTCACGAAAGGTAGGTCGACAACGGACGCGGGAGTAAAACTCATAAGCCACATCTTGGAATCTTGGGAGAAGTCCCAGGATGCCATTGGCGTTTTCTGTGATCTCTCAAAAGCGTTCGACTGCGTCGACCACAACACACTGATCTGTAAATTACACCATTACGGAATTCGAGGACAAGCTGCTGATCTCGTGCTTTCCTATTTATCACACAGACAGCAAAAAGTAAATGTTAATGGGGCGACGTCCTCCGGGTCTCTAGTCAAGATGGGCGTACCCCAAGGTTCAATTCTCGGCCCTTTCCTCTTTCTTATTTACATTAATGATCTCCCCTTTATGATGGCCAAATTATCGGATATAATTCTATTTGCTGATGATACTTCGCTAATTTTTAAAATAGATAGGAAAGATACGGATATCTTACATGTCAAAGAAAGTCTAATTATTCTCTCAAAATGGTTCGCAGCTAACAATCTCTTACTGAATGCGAAAAAAACAAAATGTCTTAAGTTCTCTTTACCAAATGTACCACAACGTGACCTAAACTTAAATCTTGACGGCAAAAATCTTGAAGTTATAACGGAAACTTTATTCTTAGGGATTACTATCGATTCAAAATTGCAGTGGGGCGCGCACATTAGAACTCTTTCGGGAAGGTTAAGTTCAGCTGCATATGCAGTAAGGAAAATAAGGCACTTAACCGATGTAGCCACAGCTAGGTTAGTATACTATGCTTATTTCCACAGTATTATGTCTTATGGCATTCTGCTGTTGTGGGGATCAGCAGCAGATGTTGACTCAGTTTTCATATTACAAAAGAGGGCAATCCGCGCGATTTATAAAATGGGTCCTCGCGAGTCCCTCAGAGATAAATTTAAAGAGATCGATATACTGACTCTACCTTCACTTTATATTTTGGAATGTATTTTGTATGTCCGAAAAAATCTAGGGCTTTCAAAACTAGACGCGACTTACATAATTTAAATACACGCAGTAAGCACGAACTTGTAATACCCAAATTCAGATTAACTAAAACTAGCAAGTCTTTTCTTATAAACAGTATACGTTTTTATAACAAGTTACCAAAGTCAGTTATAGAACTGACCGATGGAAAGTTCAAAAATCACATCAAACGTGTCCTTATTAAAAAAGCATATTATAAAAGGACTACGTTGAAGATAAAAATTTTGGCTTTAGCTCCTTCTGCGCATGCGGCTTCCCTGGTAACTCATAAACGGCACAAATATGTGGATGGCTCTAACTATTCGCAATCAATTTTTTTTTTTTTGTTTTTCTTCTTTTAATTTGACTTTTTACAATAGTTCGCAATCATCTTTATAGCCCTTTGCAAAGAATAGTTACAGCACTGATAACAACATTTGTGCCACATGTTAAATTTAGTCTTGTTAGTTATATATATATATTTTTTTTTTTTAACTTTGTATAGATTCTTTTACCGATTATTTTGTGAATGTGTGAACATTGTAGGCCTTCTAGATGTTAATTAACATTTGTTATATATTATATAAACTTTTTTTTTTGTAGTTCCTTACGACTTATTGTCGGGCCTACGTTGTCCCCCCATAGTACTAATGCTGTAACATGGAAATATTGTAAAACCAAAATAAATAAATGGATTATTGATTTTGATTAGAACACTGGTACTGAGCTGAATCCGGTGAGACTGGAAGCCGACCCCTACATAATTGGCAAAAGGCTAGGCCGATTGATTGATATTATGTATGTCGGAGGAAGGTATACGATTAATAATTAGGAACAAAGAAATATTGCGTGTAAACTTATTAATTCAGTTTTGTTTAATTGTCAACATTTAGCTTCTGACTTAAACCTCAGTTCGATTTTATTCGATTGACAACACTTTATTCTTCTTATGTCAAAATACTTGATTTCGATTGGATGTTAAAAGCGGTACTTTGCCGGATGAGTCCATGGGCCAATGAAAAAGCGAGGAGAGTATAGACTCTCCTCGCTTTTTCATAGCTATGCTAGCTCTCTCGAGTAGGGTCTCCCGCCATGTTTTTCGTAGAGTTAGAGAAAAGAAGCGCGCGGAGGCGCGCTTCGGAGTTAAAAAGAGTTGTGAGGAAAAGAGTTGAGAAGTGAAGTAGCCAAAAAATGGCGTGTATAAACTTGAAAAAGTGTGTTTGGGTTGAGAGAAAGCGAAATGCTTGGTGACCGAATCCGCTGCTTTGTTAAAATTGGACCAAGGACTATCTCAATGGCATTAGTTACCTGCTACTTACTTTGTGCCAGCATTAAACCCAACATGACGCCCACGAGACCCAAGAGAGACATGGAGCATGAACTCGAATTTATTGAGGAGAGTCCTCCTTTTCGACATGTAAATGAATCTTATAAAGAAAATTTAGGTGTGAATATAATTATTATTCGATACGAAGAAATGTAAGATTTTGTAATTTCACAGACGTTGACAGTAATGTACAATGTTATTAATTAAAGAAACAAAAAAAGGTTTATAACTAAGTAGTTATTTGAATCAAATTATTACTTATTAAACCTAATACCTAAGGTAAGCCTGTAATATACAGGCTTATCCTAGGCATTAGGTAGTCATTTAGCTGTTCACGCTAAAAGCTATGAATGCTCACTAGCTTTTAGCGTGAACATTAAAACTTTCAACTTTTAATTGGATAGTGAAGGAATTTCATATAAGAAAATGTAAACTATTATAACTTAGTAATCTATAATAAGCAGTTTCTTAGACTATGATAGATCACAAGCTACGACTAATATATTCACAAAATATTTCGCTGAAATCAAAAAGACAGAAGAAGTCAGAACCAAAGAAATATCTCGGGTCATAACTCGCTTCAATCATCGACAAAAATATCGATAACCCACTCTTAGCCCACCACTAATAAACGACTCACGCCAGGTGTTCTCAATCTCTAGTCCAGATTCCTTCTTAACAAAGAGCCCGTTCATTTCTCGAATAATCTAGCGATCGTTCCTTGTAAGTGAGATAATCGACTACGTAATATCGATCCTTTCTTCAATTAAATTTGTGGAATAATAATGAGGTGTCATTGACGCCTGCCATCCAAAAAAAAAGGAAACAAATAACATGACCGCACGTCAAAGACGTTTTGTGCGTTCTCGCCATAGATTTAGTATGTTTATTTTAAGGTTCCCTCACAGTAATCTTTATTGGGTGTTATTTTCTTGGACTTTGTTAGAAATATGTCTTAATTGTATCCCAGATAACCGAATGGGTTCATAAAGTATTTTTTTTCGATGGACAGAAATTTTAGTGTGTTCTTATTTGACAGTTATTTGATGTTTCTCGAAGTTATTTATGTGACAGCAGTTTGAATTAAGCGGTTCCATTTTAATCACTTGCCATTTTTATTAGGTTTTGTATTTTTTTTAATATTTAGCTTTCGAGAGAATCTGAAAATTATAAAATGTGATTCAATACTACTTTTTGTTTTTGTTACTAAATACCAACAAGGACCATTACCAAGTCAAATGTCTTTATTTTAAGCACCTTTTAAAGATTTCACTCCTCTCGACTCAGTCGCCATTGCAACGAAAAAACACTTGATTACTCTATATAATTATAAAAAAATATAGGTACTTATAACTGTCAATTTGATTGAGCCGAGTTCGACAGAAATACTAAGAATATAGGAAAAATACATTTTTCTTGAATTAACTCTATAAGTAGTTTAACTAAATATTAGCACTGACAATGGCATCAAACGTACTGCTAATGACTGAACTAATAGCTAATTAATATGACAGGAGCCACACCGAGTAGTTAGAGTGCGCGTAAGTTAAGTCTGCGCGCACTCTAACCACTCGGTGGCCAAAATCAGAACTAATCGTTTGTCATTTATGTCATGTGTCAAGAGAGTGTGTTGTATTCTATGTTTTATTAGTTTCCGAAGTAAATAATCGCCATCATTATGCTAAAAGAAATTTAAAGTGATGGCAGGGCAGTTTTCTTGAAGAGAACAAGACAATAACGGGCCTACGGTACCGTTTTATAAAGACAGAGCCCGCGTTGCTTATTTGACAGGTAACTTTTAGGGATACCACTACACTAAAATTTCTATACTAATTTTCGCACTACCGTTGCCTGACAGTATTGGTTTTTGGGTGGTACACGGGACAGGACCAGCATAATGTAATATGATGCATCATTGTTATTTTGGTTTAGGCGTTTCTGAATGCACCGTCACTCAAATAACTCAAGAGGGTTATGTGGCAGCAGCTTCTTCAAAAATTGTTGAAGAAGAAATTAAAAAAGGAATTGAAATGGACGGTATTAGCCACTGCAGGACCATTGTTAGACCAAATTTAACAGTACTCAGGTACTACTTAGTATTCAATTAAAGATTTACAATAATTTTATGAAGCTATTTTCATCATATTCTATGCAAGTAGAAAAACCTAGTAATTAATTGTGCTTAACTTAAATTACTTTAAGTTTCGAGTAATGAAAAATGACTATTGATTAAATGAAGGAAAAAATATCAGTAAAACTGGCAACATTAAGCACGCCACCCGTCGCGCGTAGACTTATCTTGCGCGCACTTTAGATCGTAGACAATTATAGTTATCAAGATGTGAAGACCAAAGACATTATACGTATTTCTTACTACTAGACTGTGTAACAACATTTTTTGTCTATCTAAAATGAAATCTATTATCATACACCTAGGTTAGCTATTTCCTTATAAGCGATAGCTAACAAAAAGCGGTCCTGGTGAGAGGGTTTCCGCTGGTAGTGTGTCCTTGTCTGACCTCTTGCTAGCTCAACTAATCATTGGGTTTGGTAGAAATGGTAGAAAATTTTATATTTTTATTTTTGTGTTATACCAAAACGAACTTAACGAATTGATAGACTTTGATACGTATTTAAATATTTCTAGAAAGGTATTTAAATATTTCTACAGTTCCTAAAATTAATCAATTCGTTGTATTTAAAAAAAATCATTAATACTGAGTAAGAGTTTAAAAGTTTTAAAAGTTTGGGCCTGGTAATACTAAATGTAGGATGGTGGCTTGCGGAGTTTTTGGCGGACTTTGTTTGAGTAAAATCCAGCAGCTGTTAATATTATTTGCAAATTGATTCCTAGTAGAATACAATTGATGTAGTTTTATTTCTCAACTGTCTACGCCTACGTCTGCCAGGATCGAAAGGTAACCTATGACATGGCTTTCAGTGAACCGCGAATTTATCCAAATCTATTCAGCTGGTTGAAGCGTAAATGATTTACAAAGAGCCAGAACATCGTTCAAACTTTTACATTTTAACGGTTTTAGGATAGCATGTATACCTATGTCTTAACTTCATAATTTTCTTAATTTTTTTAATAAGTAAGTAGTAGTTTCATGATAAATAATAGAAAATCCCTTTTTAAAGACTACGTTCAATAATGAGTCAAAAATTGGTGCGACAACAAAATCCGCCTCTCCGACATTCATTCATAATAATAAAATAAAACATCATATAGTAATGCTTACTTTAATTTGAAGCTGCCTGCTATGCGCGGCCGACTTGGCTTTGAGCTTAACTCTCTGTAAGCACTGAACCGAATAAATGAATTTAGTAGATCTTTTGCTATTAGTATGAAAATACCAGCTTTGAAATGATTTAAATGTGTATAATTGTTTCGTTAAATGTAATGCCTGTGCCTTGAGCTACGGTTCTTTACGTTCGGAATCTTAATTACTCAGTTAATAACTTAAGTTTAGGTTGTATTTGTGTTTATAGTCTTGTTTCTGATAAGTTATCTTGATTTACAAAGAGAGTTAAATGTCGTTTTTTATTCATCATCATCATCCTATAGCAGTCCACTGCTGGACATAGGCCTCTCCAATTGCACGCCATTTGCTTCGATTTTCGGCAACTCTTAGCCAGCTGCTACCAGCCACCCCGCGAAGATCGTCACTCCATCTAGCCTGAGGGCGTCCCACCTTACGTTTACCAATTCGCGGTCTCCACTCAAGAACACGTCTACCCCAACGGTCATCGGTTCTACGACTTATATGCCCGGCCCATTGCCATTTCAGCTTACTTATTCTGTAAGCTATGTCGACAACTTTGGTTCTCTGCCGGATCACCTCGTTTCGGATTCGATCCCTTAGAGAGACTCCGAGCATAGCCCTTTCCATAGCTCGCTGAGCAACTTTGAACCGATGAACCAGCCGTATTGTGAGTGTCCACGTCTCGGCGCCGTAGGTCATAACAGGTAGGACGCACTGGTTGAAGACTTTGGTCTTCAGGCTCTGTGGGATACGTGACGAGAAGACTCGACGAAGTTTCCCAAACGCCGCCCAGCCCAGATGTATTCTTCTATTAGCCTCCTTATCAAAGTTGTTCTTACCAAACTGCAGAGTTTGCCCGAGGTAAACGTATTCTCGAACAACTTTGAGAGCACCGCCATTGACCACAATGGGTCCCGGAGTGACGTGTGAATTGAACATAACCTGAGTTTTGTCCAAGTTCATCCGGAGCCCGATGCGTGCAGAAGAACCAGCTAAGCCGTTCAGCATCAGCTGCAAGTCATGCAGTGACTCTGCTATTACGACGATGTCATCTGCAAATCGCAGGTGTGAGATGTACTTGCCGTTTATATTAATGCCGCGTCCTTCCCAGTCCAGCGTCTTAAACATATCCTCCACCGCGTTGCTAAACAATTTCGGGGAAATAACGTCCCCTTGTCTAACCCCTCGACGCAGTGAGATATGCTTAGTTTGCCGGTCCTGACTTTGGACGGTCATTGTGGCGTTTGCATAAAGACATCTCAGCACTTGGATGTATCGCCAGTCCACTTGGCACCGCTGCATAGACTCCAAAACAGACCAGGTTTCGATAGAGTCAAAAGCCTTCTCATAGTCCACAAAAGCAAAACACAGGGGCCGATTATATTCTTCGGACTTCTGTATAATTTGCCGCACTGTGTGGATGTGGTCTATGGTGCTGTATCCACCTCGGAACCCGGCCTGCTCTGGTGGTTGAAACTCGTCGAATCTTCGCGCTAGACGATTCGTGACGACTCTCGAAAACAACTTATATACGTGGCTAAGAAGCGAAATGGGTCTATAATTCTTCAAAAGGGTCTTGTCACCCTTTTTGAAGAACAGAATGACCACGCTCCTTTGCCACGCTTCTGGAGTTCTCCCAGAGAACAGGACAGAATTGAAGAGCTCCCCAAGCTCCTTCAGTACCGGTCGTCCTCCCGCTTTCAGTAGCTCGGTAGTTATCCCGTCCTCACCCGGGGCTTTTCCATTTTGAAGCTGTTTGAGAGCCGCCTCGATTTCGTCTTGGCTTATTTCAGGCAGGTCTTCTGTGAAATGGCGTGTTAAGGTGGCATTAGAATCCTAATTTTCGGGATCAGGCCGAGATGCATGCGTTGCGTACAATTGGCCGTAGAAGTTTTCAACTTCCGAAAGAATCTCCGGCTTCGAAACGACGATATTCCCATTAGATGTAGTCAACTTCGTCAGATGGCTCCTCCCAAGTGACTGGACAAACACTTTCGACCCCCGGTTTTGCTCAATCGCTTTCTCTATAGAGAGCGTGTTGGCTCGTCGGAGGTCGCGTCGTACCATTTTCCTTATATGTTTATTGAGTGCCCGCTGTTCTGACGAAGTGACCGGTGGCTTTTCACGTCGTTCCATCATAAGCTTCAGAGTTCCCTCCAAAAGTTTGGACTTTCTGCCCGTACGCCGCATCTTACAAAATCTCGCACCTTCCTCCCTGAGGATTTCCACCATTTGGTCGAGCGCCTGGTCAACGCTATTTGCGGTTTCCACGGCAGCAAAACGGTTCTCCAGGTCTGACTGGAACGCTTCAGATCCCAACATTGTTTGGAGCATATTGGGACGGAGCCTAGACTTCATCAAACAAGTTCTCTCTAGCTTGCAATTAATATTCAGGGAGCCTCGAACAAGTCTGTGATCGCTGCCGGTATTAAACCTGTTGATCACTGAGACATCCCTGAATGTGTGCTTTTTATCTGTTATGATGAAGTCTATCTCATTTTTGGTCACGTTGTCGGGGCTTCCCCATGTCCACTTCCTTTGTGGCTGTTTCTTAAAGAAGGAATTCATTACGAAAAGACCCTCTCTTTCTAGGAAGTTGACAAGCATTTGCCCCCTATGATTCCTGCTACCAAACCCGTAGGATCCTACTACCGAATCACTGCAATTCTGTGCTCCCACTTTGGCGTTAAAATCCCCCATGAGAACGCTGTAGTCGGTCTTAGTGGTGGAATGCAAGGCCTTGGAAATGTCCTCAAACATTTCCTCCACTTCGTCGTCCGAGTGTGCCGAGGTCGGTGCGTAAACCTGTACAACCTTGAGGCTATACCTTTCGGTTAGCTTAATTATGAGGTACGCTACCCGGTTCGAGACACTGGAAACCTCCACAACGTTGTCACAGGACTTGTTTACCAGGAACCCGACGCCACCCTGGGATAGCTGGTCTCCCTCTCGGAAATACATAAGGTGGCCTGATTTGAGTGTTATTGTATCCTCCCCCTCTCTTCGGACTTCACTCAGCCCTAGAACGTGCCACCTTATACTCTCGAGTTCTTCCTCAAGCTGCACGAGGTGTTCATCAAGCCGTAACGTGCGTCCATTATACGTCGCCAAGGTCAGTTGGGTTCGGCGGCCGTCCGTAACCCGGTGATTCTTCGCACCCCCGAATGCCCTGCCGTCTCCGTGACCGCCGCCATAATCAGGTATAACAGCAGGGCGGCCGGGAACTGGGGGCCGTGGTTGATTTTGACTTGTCATATTGGAGGGTTTGCCCATAATCGCCACGCTGGGCATGCGGGTTGGCGATCGCAGATCGCAGCTTTTTCGCACTGGTGACGCTGCTGCCCATCACCAGTCTGTACCACTTAGCTGCGAAGATTTGTTAAAATGGTTATACCGCCATTTATCGGTTGTCGTCAGAGCCTCGTTTGTTATTTAGCAGGATGTACCGCGAGCAGGTGAGGATGACTTGGGGCACTTAGATCTTGAATGTACCCCCTTACATCCCGTTTTTTATTAGAACCTCGTTAAAAATCCATGCGTGGATGACCCGGTGATGGAACCTAGATCCAGAACTGCAGTGGCTTTAATACCTAAGTTAAATTAATGTGTTGACTGTCACATGGATTTTCAAACTAACAACATGGCACAACCGATATTCTGCATCTGGTATGGGAACATGGAAATTATTGGGAGACTTATAAAACTCCATACAGTGCTCATCACTTAACAATGTCAAGAAAGAAAACCATAAACTAGATCAACAACCAACATAAAACAGGCTCCTAAACAATTTAATAAACAATACGGCTTTAACGCCTCTTAAACATCAGAAAATGTAGACGTCCTTTAAAGATGTTGTCCTTTGTAGCCAGAGGGCGGAATACCAATCCCTTCCAGCAAAGATGGATTCGTGTCAGGCTGAAACACAGACGGATTAGCTGGCAGTTAAACATTGTCGCGAAAATGAGGAGGAAGACATTTGGATAAAGTGAACTCATAGAACTGGCAAAGAATGCCTTTAGGCGGTATTATATCCAAATGCGTATGTGATATGTGTATATAACGAAAAAAAAACATGCGATAGGGGGCCAAGCAAGCTGATAAGCATAATAGTTTCCTGAATTAGGAGGCCCTAAAACGGCCCGTTATGAATAGTTTAAAGAGATCCGAATATAGTCTTCAATTCATAAATTATGTATGTCGTTAATGTAATTATAGATAAATATTAGTTAGGATTTAGTACACAGTATTAAGAGCACCTAATATATTAAAATTTCTGCTCTGTTCTTCTTAACAAGTTTTGCCATACTGTACCATTACTTCAAGTTAGTAACAAATGGAGAAACATGCGGATTATATGTATTTGAACTTCAATTGAACCAATGTTTTTCCGTAGAAAAGCTTAGTTTAGGGAAGATTTTACGGTAACTAGCGAATATCTTTTATTTCTTATTATCGATTGTAGCATCTAAAAAGTTGATGTGGTTCTAGTTAGTTCGAATAATTATGTTTATTCATTAAAACTACAGGTACAAATGCGGACTTAATGCCTGAGGCATTATTTACCAGCCACCAAGGGATATAACATGGCAGGCGAATAATAAAAAAATATTACTAAAGTAAAATTTGTATAGATAGTTAAAATAGGCATACATTATGTAGCCACAACTCAAAACCCACGTTTTTGACACTCTGTTTATTAGAAACATTGAAACAATTAGCTCTGAAAAGAACTTTTGATCACAGTACGTTTTGACACTGTCTACCAGAAATATTGAAGCAAGCAGTTCTCAAAAGAACCTTTTTATTATACGTTTTGACAATCACCAGTTCTAAAAAGAACTCATCTGGGATCCCGAAGGAACTCATTTGTAAAGAAATAGGACACGAACAACCGTCGCGCCAGACACGTCTGTCTTGCGCAACGGCCGCTCGAGGAAAAGGCCCAATCAACGCACCACCTATATTTATAACTTTAGTGCGCAGAATGCCTCGTAGGATACGCGCCTAAACGAACGGAACAAACACCGAACTATGCTTCAACCCTATTGGTCACAAGAATTATGCAACTCTATTGGTTAAGATTTTATTTTTATATTTGTAAATCTGTTTCTGTATTTTCATTGGTTAGAGTATAAGTGTAAAATAGTATTTAAGTGTGTGCAACCAAAAATAAAGCCCTTATTATTTTCTACAATCTGGAGTCATTATTATTTCCATCATCCTGCGTCCCATCGCTAAAGTGGTGACCCCGGACAGAACACACCCGAGCAGAACATACCCGGACAGAGCACATCCGAATCAGAACATAACTGAAGAATAATTTGGCGAATAACCTTGACTGTACCCATTTCAAGATGCCGAATACCTGCCCAACAGAAGAACAATCAAGCTCAGCGACATCACACACCATCACAAAGGCTGAAGCTGCTGGTATCTCCCTCACCATGCGCATCCCACCATTCTGGCGCGATCGACCACGACTCTGGTTCATTAGCTTCGAAGCCGCAACGAACGACCTCAAGAAAAACCAGTCTCAACTCGCTCAGATGGTTATAGCACAGCTAGAGCGACAAGACATCGAGCAGATCACGGATTTACTCTACAATCCACCAGAGAAGGACCAGTACAAAGCCATCAAAGAAAGACTAATATCTGCCTACGAAGAATCTGACAGCCGCCAATTCCAAAAACTGTTGTCCGAGATGGAACTCGGCGATCAGAAACCCACCCAACTACTCTGCTGCATGAGAAATCTTGCCAGAGACAAAGTTCCCGACTCCACGCTGCGTCTCATGTGGACAAATCACCTTCCACCACACGTCCGCTCAGTCCTCGCAGTAAGTGAACAATTCAGCACAAAGACAGCACTCGAAGAACTGGCGCTACTCGCTGACAAAATGATGGAGCAGACTACATCAACAGAAGTCGCAGCCGTGCAGTCAACCGCTGTACCTACACCATCAACACCGCTAGCAGATACGCATTTCATCTTGAATGAGCTTAGAAAGCTATCGCTAGAAATAGCTGAGCTCAAAGCAAGACCGCAATATCCTAACAATTATCGCCGCAGCCGCTACCCTTCTCGGAACCGTTACGCTTTAAGATCACGCAATCGAGCAGAATCGCCATCACCATTCTGTTACTATCACAGCCGATTTAAAGAGCAAGCTAGACGCTGCACGTCGCCTTGCTCATTCGTAAAACAAAATGCGGGAAACTAAACAGGACGTTGGCAGAGGCGGACACCGGCGTTCAAGATAAATCTCACCGCCTATACATCACCGATAGAAACATGAAACTATCATTCTTAGTCGACACAGGAGCTAACATATCCGTGCTACCAAGAAGAAAGGGTCAAGTAACAACGCCGTTACCATTTCAATTATACGCAGCTAACAACACAACAATAGCTACGTATGGCGAGAAAACGCTATCGCTCGACTTCAACTTACGACGCCGCTACAAATGGAAATTCATTGTAGCTGACGTTTCGAAGCCAATTCTCGGAGCAGACTTCCTCAAGCATCATCAACTCATCGTCGACCTGAAAAACCGAAAACTCATCGACGGTGTCACGAGCTTAAAGGTAAATGCCCCAATACGAGTATCAAACACGCCTACCGTACGCAGCATTGACATGTCGCAATCATACCACGAGCTCCTAGCTCAATATCCCAACATAACACGGTTAACATCGATGAAATTAAACTCCGACATCAACGTGCAACTTTTTATCGAAACACGTGGTCAACCGTTATATTGCCGCGCCCGACCAATCCCACCGCATCGTTTCGAAACAGTCAAGCGAGAATTCGAAAACACGATTGAACAAGGACTATGCAGACCCAGTAAAAGCCCATGGTCATCACCTCTACATATCGTACCCAAGAAGAATGGCGATATTAGAGTTTGTGGTGATTATCGCCGACTCAACTCCATTACCATACCAGATCGCTACCCTGTTCCACGAATCAAAGACTTCACGCATCATCTATCTGGTAAAACTATCTTCTCTACAATAGACCTCAATCGTGCCTACCAACAACTGAACGTAAGAGAAGAAGACATTGAGAAAACAGCAATCATCACACCAATGGGATTATTCGAATTTCCTCGTATGATTTGAAAAACGCGGGACAAACGTTTCAACGATACATCCATGAAGTGCTACGAGGATTAGATTTCGTTTTCCCGTTCATCGATGATTTGTTACTTGCATCAGAAAACGAAGCTCAACACCGAGAACACCTTCACATCGTGCTAAAGAGGTTAGAAGATAACGGTATCACGATAAACCCCGTTAAATGCAACCTAGGCAAACCAGAAGTCCAATTCCTAGGATACACCGTATCAACAGAAGGCATCAAACCTCCGGATCATAAAATTGATGTTATTATCAACTATCCCAAACCGACCACAATCGAAGAGCTAAGAAGATTTCTCGGTATGATCAATTTTTATCGCGATCACATACCTAACGCCGCATCTCCATAAGCACCATTAAACGCATACCTACATAATGTCAAGAAGAGAGACAAAACTCAGATCACGTGGACCGACGAAGCAACCCATGCGTTCGAACAATGTAAAGCTAGCATCATTAACGGCTCTACTAGCTCACCCATCGCATCGTGCAACACTCGCCTTATTTTGTGACGCATCCGATAACTCAGCTGGAGCCGTATTGCAACAATACATCAAAGAAACATGGCAACCGCTCGGATACTATTCCAAGAAATTCACCGACGCACAAAAGAAATATTCTACTTTCGATCGTGAGTTACTTGCAATCTACATGGCAGTCAAACATTTCCGCAAAATATTTGAAGGACGCCATCTTATCGTATTCACCGACCACAAGCCGCTAACATTTGTAATGTCGAAGACTCATAAAAACTCGGAAACACAAAGGCGAACGAGACAACTTTTGTTTATCAGCGAATTCACCACGGACATAAGGTACGTGCGCGGTAAACAAAACATCGTCGCCGACACACTCAGCCGCATAGAAACAATTACTTGCCCATCTGGTATCAACTTCACTGAAATAGCCAGCGCACAATAAAAGGATAGCACCATTGAACAATTGTTATTACAAGAAAACATAATTCTAAAGAAAGTAATTATACCCAACACCGACGTAGAGTTATACTGCGAAACATCCACCCAATATTTACGACCTTATATACCCATACAATATCGACAAGAAGTTTTTAACAGCGTGCACAATATCAGTCACCCAGGTACGCGCACGACTCGTAAACTTACAACCCAAAAATTCTTTTGGCCATCAATGAACGCAGACATCAACCTTTGGACTCGATCCTGCATACATTGCCAGAAAAGCAAGATACAACGACACACATTCTCGAACATAGCATCATACCCACCAAGTGAGCGTTTTCAACATCTACACGTTGACATCGTTGGACCGCTACCTACAACAGCTCAAGGTCACCGTTACTTAGTAACAATGATCGACCGATTAACTA
Organism: Orthosia cruda; assembly: GCA_964057195.1. Classification (NCBI taxonomy): domain Eukaryota; kingdom Metazoa; phylum Arthropoda; class Insecta; order Lepidoptera; family Noctuidae; genus Orthosia; species Orthosia cruda. Next base: position 13,154,125 of record OZ059839.1, on the reverse strand, counting down.
AGTGGCCTGAAGCAATCCCTACCGAAGAAATATCAGCTGTTCGTATAGCCGATATCGTCTACCAACACTGGATAGCAAGATTTGGATGCTCTACAACACTAACAAGCGATCAAGGACGCCAATTCGAGAGTCAACTATTCCTAAACCTAATGAAGCAAATGGGAATCAAGAAAAATCGAACAACAGCTTATCACCCTCAAAGCAACGGTATCGTCGAACGGTGGCATCGCTCTCTTAAAACTGCGTTGCGCGCGAAAATCACCGACTCAAGCACATGGATCGACGAATTGCCTACCGTGCTACTTGGATTGCGAGCCGCTCTACGCACAGACACCGGCGTGAGCGCCGCCGAGCTTACCTATGGTTACAACCTACGCCTACCTGGCGATTTTTTCAATACAAGTACCTGCACACCTGCGATGGATTATAACTACGTTGAGAAACTGCGTGGTATTATTCAAGCAAACAAGCCGCAAGCTGTAACCGAGCATCACAGCAATAACAGACACATGTTCGTGCATCAAGAATTGCCCACGTGCAGTCACGTTTTTGTCAGAACTGATGCAGTAAAAAAACCACTTCAAACTCCATATGAAGGCCCCTATCGAGTTATAAGCCGAACAGATAAAGTATATCTCATCCAACTACCAGATCGGCAAGTCAACATTTCTATCGATTGATTGAAGCCTGCATATGTCATCACTGAAGATACCTTACCACCAACCAATATTACCACATCAAGAAACAGTACCGTTACCATTACCAAAGAAACCAACACCAATACCGAGCCAACCGTCACCAAGCAAGCAACAGAGGTACCTGCTGCCAACATGCCGCTACAGCCCGCCGTGAACAAAACAACACGTAAGGCCGCACCGTCAAGCTGCCGGTACGCTTCGCTTGAAGGGGAGTACTGTAGCCACAACTCAAAACCCACGTTTTTGACACTCTGTTTATTAGAAACATTGAAACAATTAGCTCTGAAAAGAACTTTTGATCACAGTACGTTTTGACACTGTCTACCAGACATATTGAAGCAAGCAGTTCTCAAAAGAACCTTTTTATTATACGTTTTGACAATCACCAGTTCTAAAAAGAACTCATCTGAGATCCCGAAGGAACTCATTTGTAAAGAAATAGGACACGAACAACCGTCGCGCCAGACAAGTCTGTCTTGCGCAACGGCCGCTCGAGGAAAAGGCCGAATCAACGCGCCACCTATATTTATAACTTTAGTGCGCAGAATGCCTGTAGGATACGCGCCTAAACGAACGGAACAAACACCGAACTATGCTTCAACCCTATTGGTCACAAGAATTATGCAACTCTATTGGTTAAGATTTTATTTTTATATTTGTAAATCTGTTTCTGTATTTTCATTGGTTAGAGTATAAGTGTAAAATAGTATTTAAGTGTGTGCAACCATAAATAAAGCCCTTATTATTTTCTACAATCTGGAGTCATTATTGTTTCCATCATCCTGCGTCCCATCGCTAAACATATAAATTAACTATAATAAATAATTATAAGTATATATAATACTAGCGGAGGCCTCATGGTTGCACCCGCATGTAGTTCCCGTTCCCGTGGGAATACAGGGATAAAAAGTAGCCTATGTTACCCGGTGATAATGCAGCTTCCCAACGGTGAAAGAATTTTTGTAATCGGTCTATTAGCTTTTAAGTTTATTCGTTACATACAAAAAATACATACAAATCTTGCCTCTTTATAATATTATTAGTATATAGTATAATATAGATAATAAGTAATAGAAAGACGGTTTATTGAGAATAATCTGTTGAAAATGTTGGTATTCAATAACTATTTGCTAAAAAGCAAGGTACAAAAAAAACTAATCTATTTTAAAAACGTTTGATTTTCATCGACCAATTAGCCAAATAATTCGCTTTGAGTTTACCTAGAAATTTTTAGCAAAAAGTGGGGCCCTAAAGTTCAACAGCGCTTCAAACTAAATATAAATATATTTCAAAGCTTCTCAACACCAATTAAAACTACGTTTGATCGAGCTTGCTAACTGAACTTAATATTTTCAAAGGTTGACATGGCAACCAACTTGTTAGTTGCAAATTCTTTAGAGGAAAACCATTATTATTAGATTTACTTATAATGAAAATGTGTAATAGGACAGTATTTGGAACTGGTACGTAATAAGAAGCTAACTATAAATATTGTAGTGTAGGTACAATAAAATTTATAAAGATTAAATCAACCATCAGGGGTGATATAATGGTCAAACGCGATCCCTTTAAAACTTAAAAGAAATAAAATCCCTGTTTTAAATATTAAAAACGAAAGTAGCGTTTAACGAACTGGATATCTATGGTAGTCAAATAAATCGTGAAAATACATAAAAACTTAATAGTTTACTTCCGTCTCTAGCATTTGTTAAACACAACAGAAGGCACATTTTATTGAATGTTTTGTCGCTAATCCGGGGTTCCCTTTCAATCCACAGCTACACAAACTTACAGATGTAGGGTTAAAATTACCCATCATAAATAACGAAAAAACCAAATTGTCCCCCACAAAACATTGTAAATAACGCAATCATTGCTAATTGCCGAGTTATAACAAATAGCTTTTATTATTTTGTCACTAAGACGCGACGACGTGTTTGTAACAATCGCAGTACGATACATTAGCAGTGTTTACAGAGACATCCCTCAATGGCCACACACAGGCAATGACAGTCGGATGCACAGATGATTTTTCAATAAATAAAAATATGTTTGTTAATAAAAACATGTTTGCAATTCATATTTAATCATGGAAATAAAGTATTCAGTAGAAATATTTTGGCGGTGTTCTGGCATTTAGTTTGTGTTTATATTTAATTAATTTGTTTTAATCCTGTCGACTGCATTTCCTCTGTTTGCGACTTTCAAGCACCATTTAGTTTCACATGTTAATTTAACAGAAATAAAGCTATTTAAGCTCTGAAATTTTATTTCATACCTACCGTTTAGCAAAATTTAAACACATATTCACAAAATAAGTAACCAATTATTCCCTTTTATATGAGTACATTTCGCCCATAATACTATTAAAATTCGTTCCCAGTACTGAAGCACAGGTACTACATACTCTGTGAGATGGAGTGGGCCATAATCTACCACGCGGGCCCAATGTGAACAGTTGGATGTCACGTGTCTCCGAGTTGTTTGTACAGGACCACATACGGATTCTCATATGGAGACGATTTTAGTAAATTTTATTAAACAGTATTCTTGCCAGATTTCTCACATTCCTCAGATTTCTCTAAAAATGTCAATAAGTAACTTTAGTCAGAGACCAACATGACGTAGAACATTCATATTTTTATTACATTCCAGGTTTCGGGCCCGCAAAGTACTTTCACTCTCTCTCGGGTCTGTAAACCTAAATTCTATTCTCTAGAGTCTAGACTCTGTGTCCTAAATTAACTTTGTTCCATTTACGTTAAATCAAAACGATTTAGTTTGAAATATGTGTTTCGGGCTACAGTCTAAATAAATATTGAACTGAAAGTTGGGCCGAAATAATGGTTCTTGATCATTTAAATGTAATTCTAGGTTTGTCCTAGAAATCTGAATACTGCGAATAATTAAAACTGAACTGTGGGTTTATTTTGCTTACCTTCTTATTATTTTTTTGTATTACCATAAAGGCCACCTTTAAACATTTTCAACCAAAACAAAATGGAGAGACGTAATTGATGGTTACCGACATAACTTGTTCTCAATGGCAGACGTTATTTGATTTGATTTTAAACAATACAAAATGTTAAGCAAAGTAACCCTCTCACATAAAGGAGGCCTGTGTCCCAGCAGTGGGAACATTAATAGGCTGATGATGATGATGAAGCAAAGTAAAATAACAATATGTTTAATCGATTAAAATTTCTTCACTGATAAATTTTATTGTTATAAGAGATTGAATCGGTACCGCTTTTAGCTTTTTCCTCATGGAAAACCTTATTTATTACTTCGCCCGACCTGTCTCTCTGATTCTCAGATGCAGCCCTGAGTTTGGAAGTTGGCTTATTTGTATAACATGATCAGTCCATCTCATTGGCCTATGAAAGTAAGGAACAGCGAGTGCACCTGTAATATCTTTGAGACAAAATCTGTTTGCATCTAGATTCCGGAAAACCAACCGGCACTAAGATGGAAATAGTATTACTAGAAGAATGTGATTGCCAAAGGTCAGTATAAAGTCCCTAATGGTTTGTGATGTCTGTCGTTCACTTACCAAAGCTATACTTACACCGAGTATTCGGCGAATTGAGCTCAATTCAAAATCTCAATCAAACATTGTATGTTGTGTATTGTTTGTTTGTCACAAATACACATGAAATGCATTCGAACAAGCTTTAATGTATGCTAAGTAACTGGTTAAGGCACCATACTGCTGACGATTAGTGAAAATCAATTTGGCAAACAACAAGCAGCGAGTATTTTTATCTTGACGCTGCGAAAACTACATAACGTAACATAAGCGTAAACAAAAAAATAAATGACAATCTAGTAGTAACCCTTTCTAGCATTGTCATCTTTCACATAGTCCATCCATCGTTTCTTTAGTCTTTTCTCTTAGACATGCACATTAACCCCCAAAACTTTCATCAATCCTCCGCCTCATTCTATGAAAGCCAGACGGCCGTAGACACAAAAGAGGTACCTTAAAGAATCATGAAAACATTGACTCATTATTCCTCTGACTAAGATAAATTCTTAGAATGTACATTCTTAATTAACTTTGAATTTAATTAGAAAATAATCTTCAAATACCATAACGTTATTTTAAATACTCTGACAGGAATATTATGTAACAAAGCCAGCTCAAGCCTTTCTTGAAGCCGATTCAAATCTGTCTAGACTTGTCAATTTGAGCCGCAGCATTGAATATATGAAAACTTAATATATTTCTTAATAACATACGCCAGATATGGCACATACATATTATTAGTAGGCTTTCATTGTAATTTCTATTCTAGAGTCAATAATGAACCTTGTCTTTCACAAGTTTTAGTTTAGTTTCACTTTTTTTCTTGTATATAAAATGTATGTAGTTAAATCAATCAAATAAAAATATTTTGTTGGCAATTATGTAAGTTAAGTATTGTACGAATAGTCATATTGTGTTACTTTTGGAGTATTTTATAGTTGTAATTTTCTATGGACTGTGTGATAGATGAAAAGTAATTATGTCCAGAAAAGGTGCGACTATTGAGGTGATGACTAATACTATAAAACAAGATATATTGCAATAACTCCAAATAAATTAAGATGATTAAAGAATGATCATTGTGACTTGCGATTTGTTTTCACCTATTAAGTCTAATACATTTTCTTTCTTTCCTGAATCAACTAGATTTAATACTCGATTAGCGCCCATGTTGTGTTAGTACTTATTTTTGCGTGAAAGAGTATGACCAACAGGCATCGACAAACTTTCTCGTTTGTAATAATGTAAGGATGAGTAGGACTTAAGTATTGGTCAGAGAGTAAAGATGTTAGATAGTACTAGTACAACTTACAAATAACACAAAATGGTTGCGGAGATCAAAACTCAATTGCCGACAAAGCTCTCAAGTCTAAGCCCCTGCAGCGTCTAACCACAATATAATAATGTCCTTGAACTTCCGAGCCATTTAAAAACTGAATTCAAAAACGATTGCCGGTACTTAAATAAATCTATATATATAAAAGGCAATGTCCCGACTGACATATCAACGCCTAGCCTAAACCACTAATGATAGAAGTTTGAAATTTTGGGAGGATTTTGAGTTTATAGTGTAGGCGTCATTTAAGAAAGGATTTTTGGAAATTCACCCCCTAAAGGGGTAAAATAGGGGTTTAAAGTTTGTATGAAACTCTGTCATTTTTATTTGAAATTAATGAGATGTGGTATTTACCATCTAAGTTTAACATAATAAAATACATCTTTCAGGATTTTTTTAATTTTATTCCTTAAAGGGTTCAAAAGGGGTGTTAAAGTTTGTATGAAAAATAAATTGTTTATTGTCGAAATTACTTGAAAATTAGTATTTATGCTCTTCAATACAATTAAAGAAACAAGTATTTAAGGATTTTTTGAATTTCATCCCTTAAAGGGGCATAATGGGGTTTTAAAGTTCGTATGACAAATTAATTGTTTATTCTCAAAATTACTTGATATATAGTATTTCTGCTCTTCTATACAATTAAAGAAACAGGTATTTAAGGATTTTTTGAGTTTCATCCCTTAAAGGGGTGTTAACGATTGAATGAAAAATAAATTGTTTATTATCAAATTTACTTGATAATTAGTATTTCTGCTCTTCTATACAATTAAAGAAACAGGTATTAAGGGATTTTTTGAATTTCATCCCTTAGTTAGTTTAGTTTAGTTTCGACGGGCTGTTTCCGCAACTCCACGACCAAGCGCGTATTTTGCGTACGAGTTTGGAGTTTCATCCCTTAATTCGGTTTAAAGGGGTGTGAATTGCGATTGAATGAAAAATAAATTGTTTATAATCGAATTACTTTAGGATTAGTATTTATGCTCATGAATACAATTAAACAAATACGTATTCAAGGATTTCTTGAACTTCATCCCTTAAAGGGGTGTTAAAGTTTGAATGTAAAATAAATTGTTTGTTATCAAAATACTGCTCAAAAATATTATAGAGGCCACTGTGATTACCAGATGTGCTCGAGGGAATCAGTTTTATACCTCGAATACGTGGTGGTACTCTCTGACTATGTCTTTGAGTTTTAACGATTACAATCGAAGTCTGCGTTGAAAGATCATAAATTAAACTCAGGGTCAGTAATTAAGGCAAAGGTTTAAAGGAAATGACTTCTCACACGGGCAATTCTACTTTGACAGTTCCAGAGTCAGTACTAATAGCAGTCTGATCATTTCGGCACCAGACAGAAAAACCACCAATGCGGTATACACGATGCGTGCTTACTTAAATTCTAACTTCCTGATGACGACTTTGTTAGCGTGAGCAAATTGGAGTAACCATATCTAGACTGTACAGGATCGCGCAAAACTCATCACTCTATCGGCAGATGCTATAATTTTTGCATATGGCGGCAAAATCTCAGTTCTGTTTCGACACTTATGGAGTAAACTGATGCAAAAAACGTTATTACAAAAAATAAAATGAATGAATGAATTGACTTCCAAATAAAAATACTACAAAATGAAAATAACTTTAATTTCGGCAATCTTTGTGCCTGTTTTTGTCTCTTCGTTATATCGATACCCCTATACGTACCCCTTTAAAACGTACTGGCGTGATTTTATGTTATGAAATGGCGTAAACAACAAACAGTCAAGCAAATGCTGCAATCCCGAGAGATTTGCCGTTGTTTTTTCTGTTATGTTGTATATCTCCGAAGTTTTTCATCAGATCTTCACCAAATTTGAATGGTTTCAATTTGGGAACATACTATTTCAAACAGAAAATATTTTTTTAAATCGATCTACAATTAGCGGAAAAATACAGCCGAACATCTTCACTTGAATGAATGAATATACAGCCTCCTCCTTTTTGGAAAGTCGGTTAAAAAACATAGCTGTTAACCTCCAAGCGAGTGTAATCTATGTTAAGCCATTCTAAATCGCGACCACGGGGAAGGAAATTTTTCATCGAAAATCATCACGAGCAAGCTCTGTGAATATGTAAATAAGCAAAATTATCATTTCTGTGGCACCGAAAATCTGCCAGAATAATCCAGAAAAAGTCACACCCTACAAAGTTACTGCATGGTGTGTTGTTTATGCTGAAGGCGTCATCGGGCCACCAAACGACTACTGTGATCGACGAGGTCACATAGCCATGATCAACGTCTTTCTCTATCCTTAAAATTAATAAATTGGAACTGGAGAACATGTGGTTCCAACAGGATTGAGCAACGGCGCTTACTGCACGAGCCACAACCAAAATTCTGAGGGCTGCAATACCAGGTATTTCAATGGCCGGTAAGATAGCCTGATTTAACTGTTCCAGACTTCTTCCTGTGGTTTTTTTTAAGTCATTAGAATATGTCAATTAGCATCAGACTCTTGAAGTCCTCAAAGATAATATCCGCCGGCAGTTCTGCCAAGACTAATGGAAAATATCATAAATTGGGCCCGAATGTTTATCGATTATGGTGGTGGCCACTTAGCCGTATCATTTTATCGATAAAATTGAAAAAAAGAAAATTAAGAAACCAAATAAACATTATCCAAAAGCAGAACCAAAGTTTTCCATGCATAAAAAAATTACAGCCGAAAAACATCGGGTGATCATTTTTGCGCCAGTATTAATTTTCTATCGTGTCAGTGGCAGGATTCAAAAAAATGTTTTGCAAAAAAATACTACCGACTTCCAAATAAAAAAATACAAAGTGAAAATAACTTTATTTTTGGAAGTCGGTGTCTTTTGTAGGTATCAATTTTTTTGCATTATGGACACCGACTTCCAAAAATAAAGTTATTTTTCACTTTGTAGTTTTTGATTTGGAATTCGGTAGTACTTTTTTGTATTTTTTTTTTATTTTTCACTTTTTAGTTGTACCTACCTAATAGGCAAGTAGTTAAATAAGGTCCCTATAATGCCAGAATAGATTACCCGAATATAATAAACTGAACATAACCGGTGAAATGAGAGTGTACCAAGCTGAACTATACGCATTTGCGTACCCGTTTAGAGCATACTGGCGTGATATTATGTTATGAATGGTATAAACAATAAACAGATATGCGATTGCAGCAATCCCGAGAGATTTTCCGTTATTTATTGAAGAGTTCTGTTGTATATCTCCGAAGTTCTTCATCAGATCAGTTCTCTTTCAAACAAAAAAAGATTTTTTTAAACTGGTCCACAATTGACGCCGATATCAGTCACACACACATATATAAAAAAAAAACATAATAAAGTCGAACATAGAACCTCCTCCTTTTTGGTAAGTCGGTTAAAAATTTAAAGTAAAGTAGCTTGTAACTCCCCATAGAAATCGATTCCACGAGACCTCCGGCATAAAAGCCCAGCACTCTCTATTAGAACACATAGGAAGTTCAGTTTATGCTCATTTTATATTAATTTATTTACAAAGAGTAAAATAACTTTATTTTTTGAAGTCGGTGTCCATAACGCAAAATTGTACCTACGGAAGACACCTACTTCAAAAAATAAAGTTATTTTACTCTTTGTAGTTCTGTATTTGGAAGTCGGTAGTATTTTTTTACAAAAAAGTATTTTATATATCAATTTATTTGTATTCAGAAAATGTTGTGTTCTAATATGTTTGGATAATAATTTGCAATATCCCGCCAAAACTGGAATAAACGAAACAGCCAAAATCATATAGTCCACGCAGGCGAAGCTGCGGGCGGAAAGCTAGAATTATAATATATTTATGTGCCTTTTGTTAGTCATTTTTTCTCAGCGTGTGACTTTTATGGCACATTGTTGAAGATTGTATCCTTATTTTCGTTAGATTTTGTAAATAAGACAAGAAATGTTTGGCTTGGTTTGTTTAAGATATTTTTTGATGTTTTGACGTCCGTTTGTTAATTGTGTATTGAATTGGTGAACGGACCTATAAATCTTGTATTTTATTTTAAGAGTCATCAGTAATTTCGACATTGGAGTAGAGAGCATATTAAGTAAGGAAGGTAGGTCTTTGCCTTAAAGTGGGATAGAAGAGACTGAAAAAAAATCACATAAGTAGTGTAAAAAATAGGAAAAATTTCCGAAGTCGAACCACTCGTCACAATTTTACACTGTCTGAAAGTGACAAAAGTGAGTTTGCTTAGTTGGCCTTCTGTTCATTAATTTTCATTGTATCTAAACATCGCTACTTCAACACGGGGCGTGAATTAAAATGTTACGATACACCGCTTTAGGTTCCTAGTTCGATATCATACATAGTTCGATACGAAAAATAGTTTGATACCAGACCGTGGTGCAAAATTGATGTTTGTATAACTGCGCGTAAAAACGACTGGTAGCTTTACAGCTAAGTTTTAATAGGTTTTCTGTTTTGTTGGCTGTGAGCACTCTCGTGTTTTAAAGTGTTGTAGCTCTATAGTCTAAATAGTGCTTGGGAAAAACGATATTGATTGGTAACAGGCAGGAACTTTTTAAATCCTTACATAACAAACAAACAAGCAAAACAAAGTCGCTTTCCGCTGTCTGTCCCTATGTATGCTTAGATCTTTAAAACTACGCAACGGATTTCGATGCGGTTTTTTTTGTATAGATAGAGTGATTCAAGAGGAAGGTTTATATGTATAATACACGCAGGCAAAGCCGCTGGCGAGAAGCTAGTCATCAATAAAGTTAAGTACTTTCTTACACCAGCTTAATTATGCCATAAATAGTGTTACCGCAGAATATTCCGGTAAAGTGTCACTAAGCAAAACATAATTTATTCTGACCGAAAAAAAATCAGGTAAAATAGTTCAACAACAGTCAGGTATTATTGAAAATTAAATCTTTGACATGAACTTTCAATTTTACATACCAGGTACCGCCCGATACGTAACAATGTTCATTACGAAAAAGCATAAAGATTAAATTCCCCTTTTAAATTTTATTTCATTCAATACTTACATAATTCAAAAATGCTACCAGAAACAAAAATCGCCAAAACTCAAGGTTTAACAGCAAAGCAAGCATGTCAGTGTCACCGTTTAATCGTATAAATTGTCGGCCCTTGAAAATTCCTACTATGCCTATGCCAAAATTTGAAGGGCTCAGCGGGTATTCTGCGGCCACGAATATTATTTATGGCGTAATCGCTGCCGTTGCGGCTATTCTCTGTTGTATGGTAGAATAGATGCATTTTAATGTTTTGTTTTATTGTAATCATGACTAATCCGTTTTAGAATTGACATAAGTCATACGTTTAATTGTTCTAGAAATGAGGCAAGCAAGATAAGTTGAATTTAAATATTCCAGAGGGCAGGACACATTGCTCGACGAACGGATGTCCAATGGGGCTGAATGGTTTCCCACAAGGTTGATAGATAACCTAGTGAGGACAAAAAACTTAGAAATATATAATAATAAAGTACCAGCAATTACAAAGTAAAAACTGGCACCTTTATATTAATTCCCAATGTGTCCATAAACAACAGTTAGTAATCATAATAAACAACTTTACATGCAAAACAAATTAAAATAATTAAAAACAATATAGTAGTATCCTACTACTATACAAAATAATGTTACTGAAATATAAGCCCGCTTCACCAGACGACCTACTAAATTCAAATTACGTAAGACAATCCCCACGCATTATCGTAAGTCTGTAGCAAGCCTTATGCCGTAGGAGGCCTTTTAACCGATCTTTATGGCTCGTTGGCGCTCTATAGAGAAATATAAAAACGTTAAAGAGAATAAGATTGTTATTAAAACAAATAAATGTTAGTTTACTGGCCGTTTAGAGAGAACAAGTGTAGTTAGTTTGAAAAACTTCGGTTGTTTGAAAGGGACATTTCAATTATGTGTGGTTGGGATAGTTGGGACCCATTTATATATATGAAAGCGAAAGGTCACTCACTCACTCATCACGAAATATCGAAAAGCGCTTGATGTATAAAAATTAACTTTGGCAGGGAAGTTCCTCAAGTGACATAAGGGCGCACTAACAAAGGATTTTTGGAAATTCTACCCCAAAGTGGATCAAAAGGGGGATGAAAGTTTGTATAAAATTTCTGGAGTTTGGGTTCGGTTTGTTAGGTAAAACCCCTGAAATTGTTAATTTGCGCTCTTGGTTAATAAAAAAACGATGAGTTTTTATTTACGAAAATTCTACCCGTAAGGGAGTAAAAAGGGGGTTGAATGTTTGTATATTTGAACACACTAACGGCTGAACTGATGGCTCCTCAGAGGCACGATGCAACAATGCTACAATCCGATCGTGCAATGCACTTGTCTGTTGGACCTTAATTCGAACGTTGAAAAAAGGCAATATGTCGCAAAAATTTAAGGCAATCGTTAAAATATGTTCATACAGGTAATACCTAATTAAAATAATATTGACCATCGTATTTCTTTCATACAGTGAGTAAAAAAATGTAAAGAGCAATTTACTTATCAACAACAAACTAGTTAATCTATTAACATTGATCAAGCAATTTCTCTCATCACTATGCTAACTAGCAAACATTATAGATAAGTGTATGCAAATAGGGTTCCACACATTGCACATCAAATTTCTTAGATTACACAGTAAACAAACATACTACTAATAACAGGACAGGCCTAACTACTTAGGCCACCCACGGGGTAATCATAAAACAAGTTTTTATTTAATAATATTATATGACAAGTAATCGAAGAAAATATGTGTAGCTGTAAAAAAATAGGCTTATTTCCATTTAAAAGTGAGGTAACATACCAAATTGTATCCAAAGAAGGGACGTTGGATGCCCGTCATCAATCAAACAATGATTTATTTCTATAGTTAACCTCAAACCATCAGTCAGATTTATAACAATACGTCTTAGATTACTTTACAAATAACGGATTTATTGTGATGCCCGTTTGGGCATTTAAATATTAGTTAGAAGTTGATTCTTTGGTCAGAATTATAGCTTTTTACTTAAATAAATTCATAATAAATGGCAGAAAGCATTGCGCTGTTGATTATTCCATTTTAATGATATCTTGGGCTTCACTCTATCCATAACCCTTACTACTTTATAGGCACGTTCCAAATCGTTATGCTTTGTTAAATCAAGATCAAGACAAGAGATCCAGAATTTAATCAATCGAAAAATATATAGTTGGATGTAAAAAAAAGGTTAAAAAATGTAGAAAGTGAACACAATGATGAGCACCTAATTAAACCGTATAATACTAAACTGAAACAAACAATGAAACAAGAATAAAATCTCAGAAAACTAATTACCATTTTCCGTGACTGATGTGTTCTGCCAGTAATTTGACAAATGGCAAGTAGCCTGCCACTTATAGTGTCAACCACACTACTCGGCAGTAGTAATTGCTATTTGATAATAATTATCGTCAATATCCTAGCGCTGAGCAAAGGCCTTTCACAGTTCTCGGTGTGTTGTCTTCACTTAACATCAAGTAAAACAAAATCATTGATAAATTGTGTCATACCTATGAGTTTTTGTACGAGGAACTGCCCATAGGCAATTCAACTGACACAAAGAATTTCCTCAATGTATTCTATTGTAATCCCAAATTCACAAATCTGTTCAAATTTTGATCCCCAAAGGGAATATAGACCCTGACCTATAAAGACTCTTCCGCCACGTAAATCAATATTGAAACAACCCTAACTAATCCGAGTCAAACTATTTAGTTAAGGTAATAAATTCTCATAAAATTTATTATTAGAATATTGCTTTTATCGATGTTTAATATTCTTATAAGTGAAGGGCTGTCTCGCTGATGGAATTTAGGATGTTATTAACTTTTCTATTCTTAGGTACATATTAATATCAAATTATTATAAAATAGCATTTTTCTGCGGTATTGTTCCCGTGGCCTATCTACAATTTGACTCAACACAGAGATCTCTACCAACAAGTTTGTCGTTTGGTCAGATTGGTAGCCTAGGTTAACCAAGCCAACTCAGTGGCGTAAAACTTGATGATCATCATCCCCAGTAGCAAAGACAGACCCAGAAATAGTATGCTGGATCAATCGAAACGATCTGCATACATTTGCAATGATAGTCTAACTAATACATATGGTGTGAAATGTAATAGATATCAATCGCACAGCAATTTAGTGCTATTATAACTCTTCAGTTTAATGCGAATACTAGTTCGAATAACATGTTAGTACCAAATCGGGAGTTTGCGAATCTCAATAGTAGTTTTTAACTTGGATATGTGGAATAAACTGGAAAGGACGTAGGCATTGAGGGATGTGGAAATAAGATGGGAGTATAAATTTGTATCTAGTTTGTGAGTGGGTTGAAAAACGTATGGTGTTTTAGATAAAAGAATCTGGTGAAGAGTGAGATGACAACCTGAGAGAATATAAGAAGACTGATGATTCTAAACAAAGATGTGAGCATGGCGATGATATTGCATTAAATATAGTGAACATAAACTACTATTCTATCATCGAACCGTGAAAAGAACGGACACCCCATAGACCTTTTTAGAGATGTTTTTTCAGTAATTGCTGCCAACCGGCGTGCATGTGTGACGAAATATTTTAATGTAGACAGAGCAAAAGAAGTGTGAGAAAATTTAGGGATCGTGGCGCTCTGTAGTTCCTACTTTATCTATGCGGAAAATTTGTGAGCTTATATGTTCAACACCCAGCAATTAAAAAGTTTACAGATTTGGACCGTGGTCTCTCTCAGTCTACGAGTATGTCCCCTACTTAACTGATCTGAATGAAAAATCCTTATACCGTGACACCGCTATTCCTATACGCATATCATATTCTTGCTACACCCTCTCAGGCCTTTAATTCCTATAATGTGAAGCACCATAGCACTTTAGCACTACAGGAACATCCTGAAACACAATAGTATAACAAAGTAGGCACTCAATTATCCATGTTAGCTGCATTTTCAATGAAAGGAAGAAGCGGGAGGTTGTTAATACGGGCGGGAGTAGTTCCGTGGTTTTAAGGTTGGGGGCCTATGTTGGCGATTATATGCTGTACTGAGTACAGCATAAATTGAGCAATTTTAGTAGATGTCATTTATGCAAAAAACGATATAGCGAATAAGTGTTACCTTGGCCTTTAAACAAATTCATATTCTATCAGCGATAAAATCCAAATGTTTGAAATAATTCAGAACAAAGTAAAATTGAAACCTAAACGTTGCGAAAACGCGAATTGCCTCAAACAAATATCTACGAGATCTGACTCGACACAAAACTTCAAAACATAAACCTATTAGTATGCAAATGAAGCAATGTTTGTCTACCTTTATAATTCCGTCCTAACATCAAGATCAACGCCCATTCATTGGTATCTTATTCCTTAAACTAATTTCGATTGGAATCAATATTCGAGAGCCATAAGAGCGGAATGAGATAAGCGAGGGAGCAGTAAAAGGGTTGATATTCAAGGCTAAGCAACGCTTGCCGAGGTAGTTCCGTAGATGGGTGTCCATTCATAAAATAATGAGACTCCTACGAAAATCAGATTTAGCCTTTGGTCGCAACTGTTTTTTCTAGATCTGTGACAGTCATTACGGGTAGTCATAAGCCAGATAGTCTGGCATCAGTCTTACCAAGGTATATCGTGTTACCCAATTACTGGGTTTTAATCAGATAGACCGGCTGTTTCCACTTAGGTTGGAAGTCTACCATGGCATAGATGGGAAAAGCCTAGGCAAATTGGCAGATTGATTAACTTGTTTACTTATGACAAGCCATTTATATAAATTAGAGGTCAAATAATATTCCAATAATTAGTCATAATTACTTAAGCTGGTTACTGATCTAGAAGATATTATGTTCGCTTGTTCGAATAGAAGACTGTCGCTGCCATTGATATGCTTATTGCATAAATTAGCCGATATTGTTCGGTTAGTCCTACAAATTCTCTGCTTATTTTGTGAAGATAAATACTAGTCTTCAGCTATATTCGGCTAGACTGGAAGCCGATCCCTAGACTAGAAGCTAACCGGTCATATTAAATCTGGTTATACACGCACGCCAATTAGTTGTGAGTACTACGTACCTGACCTTTTTAAAGAAATTTCCCATACGGTATTTATATAACACGGAAATGCAAAAAAAAAGTTAATTAAAAAACTCAAAAAACCCGACTGCTTAAAAAGCGTAATAAAAAGAGGTAAACAAGAAGAAAATCATGCTGTGCAGTCAGAGTATACATATTCGCGAGCTGGCTGACCAAAACCAGATGTAACTTTTTGTTTTTTTTTTAATTAGGCACATTTAAACATATAAGTGTTACATATTTTTGAAATCACCTCTTAAAATACTTTATTTTGATACCGTGGGGTATGACGATGGGTTTGGAAGAAAAAATCTTTTCTTCCTCCACAAAATGGCGCCCAAAAACCGCCATTTTTTCTTTTGCAGTTTTTATTTAGCCAGTGACACTCGCAGGGTTAAGACGAATCGATTGACGTAAGAATCATCAAAATCGGCCAACGCGTTTGGTCTCTAGAACGCCACACAGCCACAAACATACATACATACATAGA
Source organism: Orthosia cruda (assembly GCA_964057195.1). Classification (NCBI taxonomy): domain Eukaryota; kingdom Metazoa; phylum Arthropoda; class Insecta; order Lepidoptera; family Noctuidae; genus Orthosia; species Orthosia cruda. The sequence continues at coordinate 13,137,959 of OZ059839.1, read as the reverse complement.
CTGATAAACACATTACCCTCCTTCGGCAGTCGGGTAAAAAGAATCCGCTTCATATTTTACTACCCAATAATCTCAACAAATTCTCAGAATATAGCAGGAGTCATATCAGAAGAATCTACTTAACAAAGATTAATCACCAGTGATCCGGCTAAGAGATCCGGCAAGTGGGGGTTTATTGCAATTTCAATTACTGGTGTACCTTAATGAAGTGGCGGACAGCCAGAAGCATTACTTGTAGAAAAATATGTTCAGATTTAGTCATCGACTTTGAATTATATGCGAAAAAGAATCTGTAATACCCGACTCTTAACGGCATCTCTTTAGAAACATTATTGATCCGTCTATATCAAGATCTAGTATAACCCCCGGCTTTGCCCACATGAATAATTTTTTTTCAACGCCTTAGGATCATTCCTTTTACTGGGATGAAAAGCATCCTATGTCATGATCCACGTCATGGTTCACTCGTGTACCAAGTTTTATTCGCATCCGTTCAGTCGTTAAACGTGATAAAAAAAATAGGGACGAACAAGCCTATATTAATTTTGATATAATTATTTGGCTGATGAAAACATAGGTATTTACTTTCGTCATTATTCCAGAAACGTGTGCGGAAAAAACGCTATACCTTGTCCCATATTACTTGGGGTTGGCGTAACACGTTTTTTCTTTCATACCGTCTTGTCCCCTGTCACGCCATCACTGACTCCCTTTTCTTTCATATTACTCCTCACACAGTCCATCCATCTTTTATTTGGCCGTCCCCTCCCTCTTCATCTATCCACATTTATATTCATAACTCTGCCAGTCTATGCAACCACACCTCTAATCTGCTCTGAACCTCTAGGCCATTCTCGGAAACCAGCACAATGTCATCGGCAAACAGTATGACGTAAGAGCGTCCATTATCATCAGGAAGAGATAAGGACTGAGAGCCGACCATTGGTGCAAGCCGACTGCCACTCTGAAGCTGCCGGTAGTGCCCACTGTAGATCGGACTTGGGTACTGCATCGACTGTACATCTCTCAGACCAACTATACATACTTCCCAGGCACACCTTTCTTCTTAAGGGCCCACCACAAAACCTCACAGGACACCCGATTATATGCCTTCTCGAAATCAATGAACACCATGTGCATTTTTTTATGTGCACCTCTGTATTTCTCGCACAACTGGCGGATTGCAAAAATGGCAACCATTGTACCCCGACCAGGCATAAAACCGAATTGGTTCTGCGATATTTCACTTTCTTCTCTGAGAGAAGAGAGTGAAATATCGCAGAACCAATTCGGCCGCCTGTCAATAACTTTCTTCCTAGCTTTCATACTAACTGACATTAGCTTAATTCCTCTATAGTTGTTGCACTCCAGTACATCACCTTTGTTTTTAAAGATAACTATTGCACTATTGCACCATTCATCAGTTATGGCTTCTTCCCTTAACAACTTATTGAAGAATAAAGCAAACCACGTCCATCCATCGACATGCAATATCTTCCACACATCAACTGGAATTCCGTCCGGACCAACTGCCTTACCATTCTTCATTCCTTTTACGGCTATTCTTTCTTCCTCCATACTAACCATTCTCACTAACCCCTCATTCACAGGTGTATTTCCTAACATACCTTTTAATAACAACCAGTTATTTTCCTCATTCATCAGTTTCTTAAAGTATTCCTTCTACCTATCCTTAATTTTTTCATCATCACAAAGAATCATTCCAGCCTCATCTTTTATTCATCTTATCTGACAGATATCTCTCGCCCTTTTCTCCCTAGCTCTAGCAAGCCGGTACAGATCCTTTTGGCTTGCTGGACTATCCAGCGCGTCGTAAAACTTGTCCTGTATTTATGCTCTCGCTGTAGCCACTAGCTTTCTTAGCTAGCAATCCACAACTTGCTTCTCTGATACAATTAATAATGTTCACAAAAATATAACATATGTAAGCCTTTATCTTATTGTAGTTGGTTTTAACATAACAAAGGTAAGGACAGAAGAGCCACTTTTTAGAATCGGTGCTATCTTCATTTGCAGCACCGTTAACTTACTAATATTATAAATATGAAAGTTTGGGCGGACATTTGTTACTCTTTGACGCAAAAACTACTAAACGGACTTTACAATAATATAGCTTAAATATCAGAATAACACACAGACTAGAAAATTATGACCTACTAGCTTCGGCCCGCGGCTTCACCCGTGTGAAAGTCAGATATCATTTCAAGAGAACATATTCCCAGGATAAAAACTACCACATTTTCTGCTCCAGATTTCAAACTATATCCATACCAAATTTCATCTAAGTCTGTTCAGTGGTTTTAGCGTTTAAAGGGAACAGACAGACAGAGTTTCTTTCGCATTTATAATATTATAATTTGGATTTGGACGCGGGCAGAGCCGTGGGTTGCAGCTAGTCGACTATAAAATACCTTCAAAATAAAGCAGTGTGGATTGGATCCTCTGTCTTCACTTATAACATGATAGTCTTTAACCACAAATGCACAGCCACTGCGGGCGGTCTATAATGTGGGACCTACCTAATGTAAGGTTATCTTAAACAAACGTTGGGTCATAGCACAATAAGGTTTGTATACCTACCGTCATTCGTGTAGGCGTTGATTTATACAGCAAGGGTTTTATGTGCCGGGGTTATTTGTGTGGGTCACGACTGCAATGGTGTCGGTAGAGGATTCATGGGAATAGGGTTTTAATATTTGCATGGATATAATATATATTGCGATATATTATGTTTTGTGTTTTTATACCAGATTTTATGGGTGACGATTCCTTTTTTTGAAGTAAATATAATATGGCATATCTAACATTAGTCAGGTATCCTTGTAGGTGTTATGAACTGTGGTTACATTGAACATACCCGGTACACCTATACCCGGTGGGTCAAACGAAACAGGGCGATATTTGGTGTTATTTGCAGTAGGTCTTAAAGTACCAAAAATCTTTGTCTTTTTTATTCTGCTCGCAAATTAGACTAGACTACTAGAATACTACAGAAATAACCTTGCTCTAAGTGCTTATGGTCACCCCCCTGCTCCTGCTCCCTGCTCCTGCTCCAGTCGATGTTTGAGAGGTAAAAAATTTTACAAGTTAAACAAAAGAAATCATGCTTTAAAACTAGATGATTGATGTTTCTTCTCTGGGAAAAAAAGTCAGACGAAGCAAGTTAGTGAATTCAGTCAGTCAAGTTACTCATGATATTGTTTACCTATACAAATAACTAGCGGACGCCTCGCGGTTTCGCCCGCGTAGTTCCCGTTCCCGTAGGAATACAGGGATAAAAAGTCACCTGGGGATAGTGTGGCTTCTCAACGGTGAAAGAATTTTTGTAATTGGTCGAGTAGTTTTAAGGTTATTCGTTAAATACAAAAATCCCTCTTTATAATATTATAGTAGAGATATAGATAAAGATAAATTACGAGTAAGAATTGTACCCACAACTTTCAGCTCCATAATCAATCAGCCATTATCTCCAAACGCACTTAATTGCCCAAATTCTCTAAAATCTGGCCCAAAATCAGATCACTTCTAATTAAAATATCAGATGTTATTATCGGCCCATCACCTTTATGCTGAAGTCTTTAATTAAGAGTCGACGGCTGCCGGTGATCGGACGAGCCAATGTTCGTCAGAGACATTAAATTACCAGTACTATTACACGTTATTGCACCTACAGAGCTTTTGAAGGTTAATTTTCGGCTACTTTGACACATTTTGAGTGTAATAATTAATAATATTTTTTGAAAATTTGGGGGCCCAATTCAGTTTGATATAAGAATTAAAACTGACCATCTTTTGACGAATAATTAAATATTTTATGTGTAACCATTTTAAGTTAAAGTTTTTCTCTAAGGCACAGACTTCAAAACTGTTTCAAAAACTATGTATTGGCGGCAATATGCTCAACATCATTTTTTTCATTGTATGTTATTATTTTCTTTCAATGGTCTAATTGAAATAAATAGCGTGCGATCGGAGAAGCCTATGACCAGCAATGGATTGCTGAAAGGCTGATGATGATGATTTGTTTAACCTGGATGGTGTCAGTATTCTCCTAAACAATCATTGTTTTTATAATTTAAAACTAGTATCTTATTTTGTTTTCACCTTCGACAGTTTCTTTATATGAGCTTATTGTCATAAATTATTGGTTTATTGACTTTGACTATACAGAGATACTTAGTCTGACCTAAACCATTTTTCAAAAAGACTGCGCAGTTTAATAAATCACTTATTTTTATCTCCATTGTCATAGATATCAGTAATGTAACACCATATAATTTCCATACAGACAACCGTGTACATTACTTTACTTACTCAGATTAGGAAAACGTGTTAAATCATCGATCAAAATGATTTACTTTTACAGAAATTATAAAATGTTACGTACCAAGAAGGGATTTTATTACCTTTGAGTAACGCGAAGGGTCAAAGAATATTGTTGCAAAGAAAAAAATACGTGATTAGTAAAATAATATGTCATCATGATTTATATGCCATTTCGTCTTGCCCGTATTCCCCGAAAGACTAAGCAGAAGTGTATGAAATAAGAATGTCACATCTTGTCGAAAGGAGGCCAGTGAAAGAACAAAATGGAAGAAGATCGTTGAGGAGGCCAAGACCCACAGAGGGTTGTAACGCCACAGGAATGAATGAGGTGTATCTACATTTTGCGTGTTCAGTTACTTATGTCCCATTTATGACGCACAATCAGACTTCAGGCTACAGAGAAATTCCTAATTTCAAAAGTCAGTAAAACGTCTTGTGGATCGAAACTAAAAAACCCTATTGGCAGGCTAAATGTTAATGCTAATGATCGTACAAGCGACCTAATAGTCTGAAAGATTGTGCGCTGGGACAAAGTGCTTTCTTGTTCTTTACATTGGAGCAAGGATTTCTGTTGGAAACTGCATAAATTTTCTGTTTTACCATAATACAACCATATAAAAAGTTAAATCCAAAAAATAAAAAAGTAATAATCCAAAGTTTGGAACAATATTCCACCACCGATCAGAACAGCCAACACTATGGACACATTTAGGAGACGATTACGGCAGTATCTGGTGGAAGCGCAGCGTAAGCTGGATATGGTCGCACTGAATGCCTCAATAATATAACGCACTAGCCTACCTACCCACACCTCGTTTATTGTCTGACTCACCTTATTTATCTTATGTAGTGTACACGTATTTATTTTTTATTATTTGTAATATACACATACTATACACCTATTTTTTATCTTTTATATAAGTAAGTATTTGTTTCACATACACATTTAGTTAATAAAACTGCGTTACGTCCGTCACGTCATCGGTCACAGGTCCAGTTGAAAACCAGCGTCGGGCACTAGTTGCCCGACATTATGCTGAACTGGTCCTATTTGGCGCAGCCGTGGGACACACAATGTTACTTATATATTGTTTTAGTTTTTTATATTATTGTTGTTTAGTCTAAGTTATTTTTTATTTTTTTTATGTGTGTGTTGTGTCAAATAAATGTGTTTTCTTTCTTTCTTTCTTTCTTTTTATATACTTGAAATAAGAGTCCGTCCTTTCAGTATTCTTGCAAGTCAACTTGATAGAGATATATTAGAGGTCACAGACATTTCTAACACATTAGACCTCCATACATGGAAAGACACTTGCCATGACATGGTTGGTAAGAAAGGAACGGTCATAAAATATGTTTTCGGGGACTTCTAGTCAAAAAGTGATCGTTGGGGACTGGGCTTATTGTAGAGTAGTTACTTGGAAGGTAGTGATTATGTTCAGATTTTATTGTGTTTTTAGTAGTTTAAATTGTTTCTCTTGCTCGAACAATAAGGTCATACTAGACCGAAGCGAGTTCGCCACGCAGTCGGCTATCTTCAGGAGCAGTCGTGTGAATGAGACATTAAAAATTCCGTATTTCTTGTATAATGAAAGCCTATAAGCAAACGTTCAGACGCGGACGGCTGTATTTTACTTTTTAAATCTATTGCAGGTTCACATCACATATCTTTTAAAACAGCTAAAGGTATAATTTTATACAGTTAAGTACCAAAGAAAATTACAAATCATTTCCTTAAAAAACATTTCAGTATTTTTTTTATCTCATACTCGTAACCTTGTTTTTAAGATCACAAGAAAACTTGAAAAACGTTGTATTTCGTGGCTTTAAAGACGGTTGGAGAGTGGAGAGAGCCACTTTATTCCGAAGAGTGCTTCATAGGATTAGGAGCGGAAGCCACATAGGAAAAAAATCCCGGGTGTTTTACAATAAAAAGTTACATATGACGGCATAAGCTGGGAACGGAAGGTATGGCTGATGTTTTTATCGTAAGTACAAAAATATATGTTGAGCGGTTTTAAGTTAATTTTACTTTACATATTTATTTTTCCCAAAATAAGGGTTTTTAATTCTGTTCTTTAAAATATAAATTACGTACGCTAAGGGCTTAGATTAAGTATGATTTTATCGGTGGCATTTTATCAACCAAAGCGTCGGGATAGTGATTGGTAAAAATATCAGAAATGTATGAAAATGTCAAGCGCTAGTAAAATGTAACATAATCTGACCTTATATTTCGGCATTTCGACAATCGTATTGCTGATAGAATTCAATTTGTCTAGAGCTTCTTGACGCAAACATCTCTATAAACCTCTCAAACAAGCAAAAATATTTACCTAGGCACAAGGGAAGCCCTTCTATTTATAACAATAGGCACTAATAAAGTTTTATCTACTCTCATATCGTAATATTCGAATTATAAGATTCAAAACGAGTTTATATTGGCATACTTTATAAACACAATACCAAAATTTAAAAATAGAATCTTATTATAACACTATTTCTGTAACAAAATAATGCTATAAAACAATTTTTTTTCTATTACGATACAGGACAAATCCAAGAAGTTAATCACTAAGGAGTTTCCATCAATAAGCCATTTTATAGTACCTATGTCACGTGTATAAGACGTGAACAAGAAAAGAGAAGAAATGAAACTCAGTTTGAAATTATAAAAAAAAACGGTATATTAAAAAAAAGAAAGTAAGGTTCGGCCTAGGTCGTTGCGCACTTGTCTAGCCTTCCACACTTCCCTGGCGAAGTCCCGTCCTCCAGGCGTAGTCCCGGTCAGCTCGGCCACTCCACTCAGGCGATGAAGGAGACAGAATGAGAATCCGGCTCAGTCAGTTGAACCGTGACGTAATTCCTAGGAACAAAAGCCGAATCATTAAGCTGCCGGTATAAGGGGCGCACGGGAAACGCCAGGATGCATGGCAAGAACTAGATTGGCAATTTAGGGCTTATAACGGCGGGAAGAATTCTAGGTGTAAAGAATCTAAATTAATAGTAAATTTAAGCAAGCAGAGACGGTTACAACGTTAAGCTTTGAAAGTTTTAAGTAGAACATAATGGAAGAAAGGCAACTATAAGCATTACACACAGGATAGAATAAAGCTACAATATCTACTCGGACTCGTACCTCCAAAATTAAGACAAAGAAAATACAACAGGTAGGTAACGGCCGTTAGAAATCTTTATAAATAAATGTGCACAACTCACCCAAGTTTGGGAATCACGGTCACTTAATTAATAATTACAACTGTTTTAAGTATATGGACAAAGGCAATCCACTCTTAAGTTGATAATATAGTTTAAATATTCGTAACTAACTTCACGTGCAAAATTGATATTTCGCAATGACGGTAGTACAGCGAGAAAATTAGTCAAGGCGACAGCGTCCGTGCCTCGAGAGGTTCGGCTACGGACTGCCTGTGTTAGCTACGTGCGCGCGCGACGCGCGGCCGCTGGCGGGCGGCGATGAGGAACCGGTTATTTCCGTATCTATAAACCGCATTACTTGTACACTTTGGTTTTTTTATTTTTATTTTTAATAGTTACATTTCAATAATAGTTGAATATAATTGAATAATTATTTTATAGCTTCAAGTAGTAGCTTTATTTAGATTGTTTATTTTTTGTAAATAGTTTTATTTAATTGTTTATTTTTAAGTTAATTTGTTTTTTTTTTTTAATCAGTATTAATGAACACTATGTTACATTACCCCTCTCCCCAGAAAAAGGATTTCAACTTATTGAAATCCGCAAAAAAAAATGTTATTAACTTACTACGGGTATCTCTTAAGCTTGAGGTCCTGAATATGCCAAACGCCAAGGTCGCGACCATTCATGTCTTCTAGAACGTAAACTAATGGTGATCGTTTAACTTTTACCCGGCATTTTTGAAATTTAGGAGCTAATTTTTTACTAAAATGAGCATCTTTATCGCTCTGGAAGTAGCAACGCTTCCAAACGATATCGCCCACACTGAACTCTGCATGTTTGCGGCGCAAGTTATAATGCTGTGTATTTTTTACATGAGCTTCCCACAAAGCAACCTGAACTTTATCGAATATTGGCGATAATTGACCCAGGTTTGCAGCATAAGCATCGCGTGGTAGAAATATAAGGTCTGCTGGATCTGGATATTCGATGTAATGAGAACCACACACGACTAACTCTCTTCCGTGTACCAAGAAGGATGGAGTATAACCAGTGCTTTCGTTAACAGAATTATTAATAGCGAATTGGATTTGAGGAAGGTTGGAGTCCCAAGATCTATGATCCCCATCTACGAAACTAGAAACAGCAGTTATTATTGTTTTATTATATCTTTCCACTGTGTTGATTTGTGGAGTGTACTTTGGAGTAAAATGTATGCTAGGAATTTTGTGCTTTTTGAAAAGCTTATCCAAATCTCGGCTAATAAACTGACTTCCATTATCAAGAATAATAGTTTGAGGAATTCCGTGGACGAGAAAGACGTCATCCTCAAGGTGTTTAACTATTAAATTTGAGGTAGCTCGACGAAGTGGAAAAAGAAGGCAATATTTAGAAAAGCAGCAAGTCACAACGAAAATAAACTGATTCTGTTTCCGAGAAGAAGGCAATGGACCAACCAAGTCAATTGATAGAACCTGGAAGGGACGAGAAACGTCTTTAGGCCTACCCATTTTTCCAGAGACACCTTGTGTAGAATGCTTATGAGCTAGACATGTTTCACAGTTAGAAACAAATTGAACTACGCTAGAATACATACCGGGCCAATAAAAACGAAGTGCTAAGCGCTTATATGTCTTAAACACGCCGAAATGACCAGAAATAGGTTCAGAGTGGCACTCAATTAAAGTGTCTGCTTGTTGTTCTTTAGGAATAACCTTCTTCCAAGCAAATTCAACCGTAAGGTCAACCTTAGTTTTGTGACAATGGCGCCCCACGTTGGGCGCCATTGTCACGTGTATAAGACGTGAACAAGAAAAGAGAAGAAATGAAACTCAGTTTGAAATTATAAAAAAAAACGGTATATTAAAAAAAAGAAAGTAAGGTTCGGCCTAGGTCGTTGCGCACTTGTCTAGCCTTCCACACTTCCCTGGCGAAGTCCCGTCCTCCAGGCGTAGTCCCGGTCAGCTCGGCCACTCCACTCAGGCGATGAAGGAGACAGAATGAGAATCCGGCTCAGTCAGTTGAACCGTGACGTAATTCCTAGGAACAAAAGCCGAATCATTAAGCTGCCGGTATAAGGGGCGCACGGGAAACGCCAGGATGCATGGCAAGAACTAGATTGGCAATTTAGGGCTTATAACGGCGGGAAGAATTCTAGGTGTAAAGAATCTAAATTAATAGTAAATTTAAGCAAGCAGAGACGGTTACAACGTTAAGCTTTGAAAGTTTTAAGTAGAACATAATGGAAGAAAGGCAACTATAAGCATTACACACAGGATAGAATAAAGCTACAATATCTACTCGGACTCGTACCTCCAAAATTAAGACAAAGAAAATACAACAGGTAGGTAACGGCCGTTAGAAATCTTTATAAATAAATGTGCACAACTCACCCAAGTTTGGGAATCACGGTCACTTAATTAATAATTACAACTGTTTTAAGTATATGGACAAAGGCAATCCACTCTTAAGTTGATAATATAGTTTAAATATTCGTAACTAACTTCACGTGCAAAATTGATATTTCGCAATGACGGTAGTACAGCGAGAAAATTAGTCAAGGCGACAGCGTCCGTGCCTCGAGAGGTTCGGCTACGGACTGCCTGTGTTAGCTACGTGCGCGCGCGACGCGCGGCCGCTGGCGGGCGGCGATGAGGAACCGGTTATTTCCGTATCTATAAAATAATGTGGTTGTCCGCATTACTTGTACACTTTGGTTTTTTTATTTTTATTTTTAATAGTTACATTTCAATAATAGTTGAATATAATTGAATAATTATTTTATAGCTTCAAGTAATAGCTTTATTTAGATTGTTTATTTTTTGTAAATAGTTTTATTTAATTGTTTATTTTTAAGTTAAGTTGTTTTTTTTTTTTAATCAGTATTAATGAACACTATGTTACACCTATTATAAAAAGATTTGATTCCAATTTTAAATTGTCTATGGCAATGCCCGCTTTAGACTTAGCACGCACTGCGATTTTTATTCGCGCGTATTTTGTTTCCTTCTACCTGTTCATAGAGCTCAAAATATTCGGGCGAATTAAATTCGCGCCGTGGTGCGGTGGTTTCTGTAGCAAAACACGGATTTCTGGCGGTATTATTTCCGCACGATTTCTTTACCGCAATGCGAACGACTTCATACAATTCCATAGGTCGCAGAATGGGCGGAAAAAAATCACGCGAATAAAGATCGCAGTGCGTGCTAAGCCTTAGCGCATGCGCGGTTAATGCGGTGATGTGGTTTTGGCGCCATTCATACGTTTTGCAAGTTTTGCTGTACTGAATTTCATGAGTTATTTAAATTATTGTTTAAAAATGTCTGATATCAGTGAATGTGAAGAAAATTTGACTCCGCCCGATATTTTAGATGCGGTGAAGGAAATTACTCTTAATTTATGACCAGCAAAGTCGAGAAAAGTATATGACAAATGCTATTACGATTTTATGGCATGGAAAATGCAAAAAAAGGTATTTAGTAGGTTTAATCCCAATTTATGAGTGTAGATAAAGTAGTTTATGAAACTGCACATAACTAGGTATTAAAACATTCGTGTGATAACTATTAAAAACCTCGCCTACGGCTCGGTTTTTAAATACACACTCATGTTTTAATACCCCTCATTATGCAACCGTTTCATAAACTACTATTATCTACCAAATCTAATTCAACACGAAAGTAGCAAAATTCAACAGAAATCTGATAACAAACTCAATTTCTCGACTTCTTTATATTATGACTACATAAGTCATTACTTCTAAAAAGGAAAAAAAGTCTAACAAAAGGTTTTTTCGTAAGTCAGACTTATAATAAAATAATATAATGTTATAGACTATTTTGCCGTAGTTTTCCACTGAGGCACACAAAGATGAAAGTGGGTCAAGTTTACGAGAAATTTGTGTATTACATTAGTGTTTTTAAAGGGTTTTCCTGAGATACAAGTCGTGTGCAAGATAGGTTTCGCCTTCGGCAAGAAAAATCTTCGATACAAACTTTAATCCCTTCGGAGGACGGATTTTCAAAAATGAAATTTTCTTATTTTTTATACGCATAAAGCTGGACCAGCATTTTTATATAACCAAAAGGCAACTCATGCAAAATGATTGTTTTATATACAAGTGGGTATTATTTGAAATATGGTTTATACACTTTTACGAGTGCGGCCCTATTATGACCAATGCTTAGCGTGGATATGGAGAGTTTTAATACAATCGCTGTAGACTAAATTATATTAAAAATATGTTTGTTCAAATAACATGACATAACACGCTTGTAGTGTCGGAAAGGGTAGGCACTGGGCAAGTCTACCTCATCATTTCGCCTATGTTTAAGTTTGTTTACGTCCTATACACGTAATAGGGGATGAAAGTGATTGCAGTCCGTGAAATTGAAGACTGAAAATCCAAAGACCTATCCGAGAATTGAACTCAGGACCTCTTGCTCAGCAGTAGCTACGATGTAGTCGTACTTTAAAATACTTGGAAGTAATTCAGGAAGGTGACACCTAATACAATGCAGCTCTTACTCTCACTATTAAGTCCAACGAAGTCTTTGCTGGATTTAAACCTAATTTTGGGGCTGATGCCGCTTACTAGCCAGAAAAAAACTCTTTACCTAATTTGGGAATCTAACCCAGAACCTTCCGGTTCAGAGCCAACCAAACAATCTATCAACCCAAAAGGGCAGTCATACCTAATACCCACAAAGTCACAGCTTGTCGGTTTTTATCGGTTACATTTCGGGGAGTGTGCGATGGAATTGCATGATTTAATTGCACCCAGTCCGTTCCATCATCGGACTACCAGACGTACGGCGAAGCGTCATCGGTACATGGTGGACATCCCACCCATACGCACTAAACGTTTTGAGAATACTTTTATTATGCGTACAGCTAAGGAGTGGAATTCCCTGCCGGAGTCTGTGTTTCCCGATAGCTACAATCTAGGGGTCTTTAAGTCAAGAGTGAATAGGTTACTTCTAGGCAAGCATGCTCCACCGTCGACCACATCATCGCTTACTATCAGGTGAGATAGTGGTCAAGCGCGAGCCTAAATGAGATAAAAAAAATTAAAAATAAACCATACACTTATTCACCCATTTAATTCGGTTACAAAACAGCCACATTATTTCCAGAATATCTAATACAACGTACAACTAAGTCATTAGTTAATTCCACGTACATTTCAAACATTAATGATAGATAGAAAGTACTGGCATTAGTAATCGATTCTACTAAGCTTTACTTTGTGTGGTCTGTTACATAAATACGACACCACATCTGTACTCTAAAGCGGCCATTTTGTTCTATAGTTGTCAAAGTAGAAATGTTGCAAGTACAATTTAGTTAAATCTTTGATTATATACGACCAAGAGGCATTCTTTCACAATGCCAAAATGTAAAGGATTGACCACGTGAATCCAAGTGTATGTAGTCAAGTAATGCCAAAAATTTGACAATCGTTATCGCTGATAAAATATCACTTTATCCAGAGATAGTATGTATTTCTTTTATGTATTTTTCCACTCTTCCCCTTTATGGCAGCAGCCACTTCTCCTGGAAAATATTGACGAAATTATTCCATGCACTCTGACATATATCTTAAATATGGCCTTGGATGACCGAGCCTGGATGCAAGCCACGCACTTCTTCTTCTTCTCGCACTTCACTAAGTCTTCGGTCCACAGCACTGAAACGTTAACCACTAAAATTGTATCCCTGTCACTGGTTAACTATGAAGTGCCGTGCTCGACCTGCGTGCGTCTGGAAAGTGGCTTGCTCGAATACGGCGTTGCCAGAAAACCCATCTTCCCAAAGACAGTGGGATGAGCCGCTCTGCAGATTGGTACGGAATAAACTCATAAATACGTCCACCAATACTGCTGAGCGTGCTTGCCTATTGGCTGTGGGTGAGTGGGAGTCGGGCCTCTGGCTACAGGCATTACCGTCACCCAACATAGGTACAATGTTGAGTGACACTACCTTCCGGATCGCTGCATGTCTGCGCCTAGGTACTCCCAGCGGAGCTCCACATCGTTGTCAATGTGGTGAAGCAGTCGACCGCCTCGGACACCATGGCCTATCCTGCAGTAGGAGCGCTGGTCGGATAGCACGGCACGCCAGCATTAATGACATCATTCGTCGAGCTCTTGTCATCGCCAGGGTGCCAGCTTTTTTAGAACCCAATGGCTTGGCGCGCAACGATGTAAAGAGACCGGACGGGATGACCATAATGCCTTGGAAGTTGGGTAGGCCTTTGGTGTGGGATGCAACATGTGTCGATACACGGCGGGCTGTGCTGGGTCGGCTGCCGCTGGTGCAGACAACCTCAAACGGCGCAAATATAACAACCTTTTTGGCAGTTATATGTTTGAGCAGTTTGGGGTTGAGACATTAGGTCCATGGGGTCCGAGAGCTCACCGAGTGTTTCGAGACATAAGTAAACGGTTTGTTGACTGTTCGCGTGACCAGAGGGCTGGCCTTTTCTTTAGCCAGAGAATCAGCATTGCCATTCAACGTGGCAATGCTGCCAGCATTCTGCGTACGTTTCCCATTGACATCGATGTGGACGAATTTTTTGATGCGCAATGAGCCCTTTTCCCTCTCCCCTTTGTATGTAAGTTTGTTTTGTTATTAGTCATAAGATTAGAAATATTCAATTGTGTATCTGTGTGTGCCAAATAAACTAGTTTTCTTTCTTTCTTTTTCTTTCTTTCAATTGTATATATTTTTTAGAGGTAGTTGCATTCATTCGTGCGGTGTGTTATTGAAAGACGTTTTATGGGAGTAATTTTCAGGGTTAAAACAAAATTTGCTCATTCTGGTGAAAACAGAGAAAACGCCCACACCACATAATATATATACTAATTCTAATATACTAATAATCTATACCAATATTATAAAGAGGAAAGATTTTTTTGTTTGTTTGTACCGAATAGGCTCCAAAACTACTGGACTGATTTCAAAAATTCTAAGGCTACTTTTTATCCCTGTATTCCCACAGGAACGGGAACTACGCGGGTGAAACCGCGAGGCGTCCTCTAGTAATATTATAAAGAGGAAAGATTTTTTTGTTTGTTTGTACCGAATAGGCTCCGAAACTACTGGACCGATTTAAAAGAATCTTTCACCAATAGAAAGCTACATTATTCCTGAGTGACATAGGCTATTTTTTAATCCCGAAAACCGGTCTTGTGGGCTGGTCCACGGGCGCGAAGCCGCGGGGAACAACTATTCTATAATAAAAATGTAATAAACCTTCACCTTATTAGAAGGATTTTTAACCGAGGAAAAAAAAGGAGGAGGTTGTCATTTCGATATGTATTTTTAGGGTTCCGTATCCAAAGGGTAAAAACGGAACCCTATTAGTCTCCATTGTCCGTCTGTCTGTCTGTCACCAGGCCGTATCTCATGAACCGTGATAGCTAGACAGTTGAAATTTTCACAGATGATGTATTTCTAAAATATTATTGAAAAACATTAAATTAAATATTTTCTTGGCTTGTTTTGTTATGTGAGTTTCAGGATAACTTTATATAGGGTGTAACCCTGTAAACATTTTATGTGATTAGGTCGAAATAAATAAATCTTAATAAAATCTCCAGAACACAAGTTATATTGAAGAAAACGTTTGATAAAAAAATAGTGTCTTTTTTAGCCAAATTATTCTCAAAAACACAAAGACCTTACTTATTGAAATAAAAACAGAAAGTCTTACACAATGTATTGAATCAGAAAAAGTACAGAACCTTCGTTGAACGTCAAAGCTTCATTTATCAGTTATTTCTGCATGACAAACAACTGAAGAAACTTTCCGTTTTATTCAGTTTACGCATCATTGGCTTAATTTTAATAAATATTTTGTTATTGGGAATTATAGTTCATAATGTATTTTTTTATTCTAGCTGTTTCTGCTTATTGCAATACAGTGGTAATATATTATATTAGGTCTCCAAGGACTTATCGTTTGTGCTTTAACGAATTATTTTATGTATTAACACAGGACACAGTATATTTGCGTGGGATATCATCTTATTCCACATCAAATATGGATGCTCCAATATTACATAGGCAAACTAATTGGCCAATTAATCGCCTATCTGGCGAAATGTAGGTGTGCTATGGACCTCAGCAATCCCTCAAATTCTCATCTGCCAAGCCATTTCAAAATTCTGTTGGGGTCTGCTTCCAAACTAACTGTATTCAGCTAAATACCAGTATTTTACATGGAGCGACTCTGACTGACCTGGTCAACTAAAATACATGGAGTATTTGTAGTTAACGAGGTACGGTAAGATTCTAAACCATAACTACAGGGATTAAAAGTGCTTTTGATAACCAACACGGTTGATGGAACAATTGTTAATCACAGTGCACTATTGAAATCTAGAAAAACATCATTCGTTCTTTAGAAAATAATCCTTCTAGTTATCTTCTATATCACAATTCAGTCCTCACCCGAAATCACACGGAATGTGTCTACAAAAAATCCATTTTTGACGGTTGGATCGCCGCAGTGGCTCAGCACCTACATTTCTTGAGGTCTGTGGATACCATTAGCCTAATTTCGTAAGTGAATTCGGCAAGGCTAAGAGTTTGACCATGAAAGAGTATAGGCTGCACGTCACAGGAGGACAAATATTTGTCTGCAACGCGGTAATTGTTCCGAGACTGGGGAAAATAGCTACCGTAGCGTGTACGGCTTGAAGCTGTGTTATATTTTATTATATTAGAGAAAATTTATTAAATTATTTTATTTGGTAGTGTCTTGTGCATTTAATTTTAGAAGAATATAATTAAATAGCTGGATTTGACATAAATCCACCTGCATTCTCAACTTAGCTCAACTCATAGCATTTATTTCAATATAAACATTTACAGGCACTTTTGAATTGTAAATAAATTCATCAGGCAGAAAGATAAAGCTAATTGCACGTTCGGAACGAAACGTTAGACTTTAGTTAGTTAGAGATGTATATTATTATACAAGTTCTTTCCTGTGGCTTCACTTTTGTGGAAGGCCACGCAATTAACCACCCAATTTTTGCATCAAATATATGTATATTTAATTTTCTGTGACTAGCATTTCATGTTACCCATTTTACTAAACTACATAACTAACATAAAACTTACCTGAAAACAAAAGAAACAAAAAAAAATATTATTGTTCATAATATAATCTGCTTTCTAAATAATCGTTAAGTCTTATAAATAAATAAATGTTACTTTGTGTACGTCTACTAAAGACTCGGTTATAAAATGTATCCATAAGGCCTGAAATCGTATTATTCTGACATCACTACATAAAAGTTATATAGCAATTATTATTGTGATTGGTCAATAATAAGATTCTCAATATCGGCAAGCGAGTCATTGAGTCTTGAAGCTTTCATGTTCCATGTAACTTTGAAAATTACTCCACAATCAGTGGACCCAAATAACTTTCTATCTCTACATCACAAAGCAAATTGTACACATCCGAAATGCTACCAAAAATATACTTATAAACGGAGTCATTGACCCATTTCAAGCAAACTTTTGACTCCCGAAAGCATTCCCTGAATCTCACACTTGGCAGTTTTCGAGATATCTTTTTCTTTTTCTCTCATCTATTTCAAACCTATACTGGGAGTCAAAAGAGCGAGAGGAATGCTCGTTAAAGTATCTAGTGTTGTTCGTCGGTCGGCATTTGTAATCCGATATCCGTGTGCGAGCAACGGGTGACGGATTATAGTGACGTGCACTATCGATTTAGCGGTTTTCGATAAGCTTAATTAGCTGCGGGTTAGGTGATTTAGTTTGCGATGTTGGTGCTGGGTTTTGCCTGTGTTCTGTGCAACTCGAGTCGCGATACTTACTTACGATATATGGGCATTGCGGATAGGATTATGGCGTAGATTATTATTGTTTGCTCGTGCTTAAGGTTTGGCAAATGTTGGTGAATGAATACGACAGAAGTATTAGAATTTGCGCTAATTTGAGCATTTATATTTTTTTAGATCGCAGATTATTTATGTCAGCATTTCTTTATAATAGTATTTTTTTGTTTTCTTTTCCTTACAATAAGGTTGCTTTACAAAAATATATTTTCTAACGTAAGTAAACAATAAAAATAAAGGCATTAATATACTTAGATAAGAAATTTAATAAATATTCCCTAATGCTAATATTTTAAGCCAGAAAATGGTTTCTGGCTTAAAATATTAGCATGAGGGTACCGACAGTCGTTAGTAGGTTGTGATACCCGGATGTCATTGATTATGAAATGTATCTATAGAAAATTCAATCAGTGCTCAACACTGGTGACGTGATCCCGTTAATTCAAACAACACTACTTCATGTCAATTGTCATCTGGTTTTGACACGTGTGTAATGTTATTAATGGCAGATTTAGATTTATCAATCTTCATTTCTGAAGTTGAGATTAAAGAAATTAGGCTGAACTTATTGAAAAAGATTTGGATATTAAGTACTTTGTTTGTGAAGTTTTGGTATGCAGTGTGGCAAGTTTCAGCTCTGTTTTAAAATAGAGACTTGTTACAAGATGATATAATAGTACATTATGGTACAAGTGTGTAATGTTGGTGATTACTGCTGAGGCGCCATTGAGACCCGAGCCGCTAGGTGAGGGTTTTAAGAGAGCCGAGGACGGTAATCATCAATACAAACGTGCATCATACGACGTTTTTCAACACACTTGTGAAGAAAATAATAAAAAAAAATCATTTACAACCAATTTTTCAGAAGAGAAAAAGTTGCAAAAAAAATTTCGCATTGGCGGGCAAAATTCATCAGTTTGCCTATGCGCGCGCATCTGAAGAAATAAACAAAAAAAGAAAACGTTTATTTGCGCCAGGCACGACGCATACCATAAAAAAACAAAGGAAAGCTTAAATACAAATACAAAGTATGTGTCAAAACCACGCAAAACGGTCATCGCTCAGCATAATGCTGAGAGTCTGCGCAATACAGAGCCACAGCGCTGCCGGCGATAGCCGGTCGCCATCTAACAATGGCGATCGGCCATAGACTAAAATAATGAGGATTCTTGTTTTTTGGCTTTTCGCGGATAGCGTTTTAGCCACGTACAAAATGGTGACTTTCAAGTTTTCTTTATTACAGAGAGAAACAAAAGTTATATTTGAGTGAAGGTTTTATTTATTAAACACGAAAAGGTTGAAATTATCTATTTAAATAAGAAGTTGTAATAAGCAAGCAATAAGTAGAAACATTAATTTATTTGTACTATTGATCACGATCGTTTTTGTATCTAAACTTTTTTAAGAACAAAGCAACTCAATAAACAAATTAAAAAAACTCTATAATTCACTTGTGAATAATAGCAATGAAAAAGTCACAGTTTGATTACAGGTGTCATTATGTGCCCAATTGCGGTGAAATTAGAGCCACTTTATGAGCAAGTGTGTTGAAAAGGTTTTCTTTTTTTTCATTTTTTTGTTAATCATACAAAATAAATTATAATCCTTAGAAAACGTACACTTTATAAGTCATAACGATCATACACACATCATACCAAAATATTAACAAACTTGACCATTCCCGAACTGTCAGCCCTGGAAGTAACCCGATATATTTTGTACCATTTTTGGTCCGCTCCATATATGGGACAGATTAAATGGCAGTTTGTTGTGTAACCATATATTATATAGTAAGCTTTTATGGGGACAGTCCCATTCAATGAAAAGGGTATCGCGGTAAAGGGTTTTTGTTATTGTGTTTAACAAACGTAGGTAGTAAGTAGGGTGAAGTATTGACATACAAACATTTATACAAATAAATGACAGAATAAGCTTGCAAAAACTCTCAAATAGTTAAAAATACGAGTTCTTAATAAAATGATTTTAAAACCAAATATATTGTTTAAAACTTTATATTTTACAAAAATATACGCTTTTTCAATTACGTATCTTTTTGTTTGGGTGTTATTGTGCTGTCGTGATAAATAAGTAGATGTCTACAACGGATTGACCCCAAAGTGCAACAAATCCAGACCAATTGACAGAGGAGGCTTTTGACTCCATTGCATCGATACGACCGATCACTTCTAAATGTATCGCGCAGACTTTTCCCAACTTCAAGTCTAATTCTGTACAGCTGAATATCAGAATTTTACATGAAGCAACTGCCTAAATGACTTCCAGAACCCACTATCTGGGTAGCACGATAGCGCTTAAGAAAACTTGTAATAGTACATTATGGTACAAGTGTGTAATGTTGGTGATTATCGCTGAGGCGCCATTGAGACCCGAGCCGTTAGGTGAGGGTCTTAAGAGAGCCGAGGACGGTAATCATCAATACACACGTGTATCATACGACGTTTTTCAACACACTTGTGAAGAAAATAATACTAAAAAATCATTTCCAACAATAAAAACGAGCTGTGAATTTTTTTTCGCAATGGCGGGCAAAATTAATCAGTTTTCCTATGCGCGCGCATCTAACAATGGCGATCGGCCATAGACTAAAAATAATGAGTTATCTTTTTTTTGGCTTTTCGCGGATAGCGTTTTAGCCACGTACAAAATGGGGAATCTCAAGTTTTCTTTATTACAGACAAAAACAAAAGTTATATTTAAGTGAAAGTTTTATTTATTAAACACGTACAAGTTGAAATTATCTATTTAAATACGAAGTTGCATGAAATGTGTTGCATTTGTACTATTGAGCAGGATCTTTTTTGTATCGAAACTTTTTTAAGAACCAATCAACTCAACCAATAAATAAAAAAAAAGAAACTCTTTATCTCACTTGTGAATAATAGTAATGAAAAAGTCACAGTTTGATAACAGGTGTCATTATGTGCCTAATTGCGGTGAAATTAGAGCCACTTTATGAGCAAGTGTGTTGAAAAAATGATTTGTTCCTGAAACATATCTTGCCAACAAACACGAACAACAAACGAACTATTTTAAGTTCTCGCCCGTATTCTTACAACCGGATGAGATCACAACTTCCTTTTTCTTAAGAAGAAGGATATTACGTAAGGAATAATAGGAATTTCTCCTGTAATAGACACATCAAGAATTGTTTAGACAAATCAAGGAGTAACTAACACACATATAAAGACCGATTGATAAAAGCTTTATAAAGCTTTTTTTTTCTTACGAGAATCGAGATGAAAGGAAGATGCATTTTGTTTTTCCGGATACATCGCGATTGGGTACACTAAATGAAATCTTACCCTCCGTCCTATGTGTATGTCGAAGCGCTAATATCAAACAGTTGTAGTTTTAAGGATACGTGAAAATATAGGACATCGCGCTTGTAGCAATTCCAGAAAATGTAGGCAGATGTACACGACTAGATGACTGAAATAATATTATACATATTTACATTCATAAACTCACGCGTTTTTCCTAAGGGGATAGGCAGAATCTACATATTGCCACCTACTACGATTTTTTTATTTCAACGTGGCAAAAGAAAATTCTTCTTCAAATGTTGAGCAGTGTATCACATAGCCACAACGCTGTCAACTGGTTTCAAATCTAGACATTGTTCTTTCACCTAGAAAGAAACGGATTCGATGATCGGATTAAGGACAATGCTCTTTAGTCGCATTTGCGACAGCCAAACTAAAGAGGCAGTTATAAACAAAACAAATTCTTTAAACCGTTCAAAACAATCCCAGATGTTTCCATTTTGTTTTCATCAATAAAATAAACATCAATTAACAAAACTCAATCATGTATCAAAACACATAAAGTTTATAATTGATTACATTGTTATCGTCGGTGTTTCTCAAAGAGGAATGTAGGCAGGTTCAAAGATCAGAGTGACCATTAGGTTTGACACGTCGTTAGATCATTGGCTGATGTTAGAAATAATGAGGAAAAATTAACGTGATTGCTAGGAAGCGGTGTGTGACAAAGAATCAATTAAGTTTGGTATTTTTGGAGGAAGATGAGCAGTTAGAAAAGGCAGGTAGGCTCCAACTTTCTAACCGATAATCCGAAATTGCCTCCACTCTATTCGGATTCAGTCGTCATGACAACGGTAAAAACCCACGGTTTATGTCAATAAATAACAAGCTATGACTGTCAATTTGATTGAATCGAGTGGAGAAAATAACTTACAACTTAAGGGTTAGGTAAGCAGTTATCTGCTGGACATAGGAGTATCCTAAACACTTAAGGACATTTAATTACAAAAAAAATCGAAAAAGATGATCCAGTATGTTCAGAATGGTAACGAAACATCAATATGTCGCTACGTCAAGGAAACTACATGTACTTTCCGCATTAACATTATTTGGCGACTTCAGCATGCATGAGAGTATTAGAGTTTTATAATTATTGTTATGATGAAAAGTAAGAATTGAACTCTCCACAGAAGTTATGACTACATGGTTCATGATGTCTGAACATTGGCAACGGATTCTGTAAATAACTAGGTCTTTCATAGTTGTACGAAAACATTACATAATATCTGGACTTGTATGAAATATATCAGTTCAAATGAAATGTTTAGTATTATTTTCTTTTCTGAATGATAAGAGACGCCCTGCAGTAGTACACACAAAATTCAGCAAAATAAGAAAAGAAAACCGAAATCAGAGACCAGGTAAAAACGGAAGCTTAACTCTTAAAACAATTAATATAAAATAATCTCGATTTCCCACGATAAGCTTCCTCAAAAAACCCTTGAAAAGACAACATTTGACAAGCATCTCTATAGTGTATTTACATTGCAAATACCGCAATAAAATTTACCAGAAACATGGATGCTGTACCATTTTAAAATGCAAACTTATACTGCAGTTGCCGCAATAAACTTTCAACTTTATTGCTAAAACAATAAAATTATGAGCGCCGGTAATGCAAAGTTTGTCAATCTTGAAGCCCGTTGTAAGATTTATGTCGGTAGTAAAATAATGCGAATGGTTCTCACGTGGATGGAATATGTCTAGTAGGAACTGCGGATTCTTGTGAACTACAAAATGGCGACTTGAGGGACGATATTTATGAGTTAGGCAGATCTCTGGGTGAGGATTTGTCAGCCCATGTCGTTTTACTGAGTACTGCCTTTGTTCATCTAATTTATGACAACCAAGGAAACTTCATTGCCAAATTTTTAAATTGAATACCTTAAATTGCATTACAGGCGTATGAGAATCCTATACGTAAATTGATAGCTGGTAAAAATGTGATGACTGTCTAACCAATTGACCATGATACAACGGATTTTATTTTGTCCAATCACTAGATCCAGCATTAAATTATACTTTACGGTCAGCCTCGCTTTAGACCACCATAGGTCGTTCTGTAACAATATACAATAGCCGCACAAGTAGGTTTCTCTAAGGTGCAACTAATTTGTACATACTGTACTTGTAGCACCACATTCTGTCCAACCCTTCATAAAGCAACACTCGTCAGTTCATCCAATGCCTCACTCATTAAAAAATAGACGCTATAATTGCGTTACGAGATTGGCCGCCATTTTCACAGTTGATTCGAAGAATAGATTTTTAAAATTGGAGGTTTGTTTTTTGTTTATGTAGTATGGCGCTATTTACATCCCAGACGAATGTAGAGAAAATTCTCCGAATAATTTACTACATGTTTGGTTTCGTCTCTTTTTAAATTAGGAAAATTACGTATAAAGTTGCCAGAAAAAAATCGAGCAAGACAAATAAATGAACATCACTCGGAGAAAGTAAAGGCCACAGATTTATTCAGGAGTTCTTTAACGAAAATAAACGAAGAAAAAGTTAATGAAGAATTGTCAAACGAAAGTTAATATGTGGTGATTGGAGCACTGATATTATAAAGATTCAATCAAAACTATTGGTTTGGTTTGATTTTGACGTTATTTAATCATTTTCGATGCAGAAGAGAAGTGTAATCTCCTCAATTTTCATTCTTTGACATAATATGACGGATGACGACATTAAAACGTGTCCGTCATACCCTTGACCGTCCATCCTTGCTGTTATCGAGTTGACCGGCTGAAACAAGGCCACAAACTAAGAAAGTGAAAAATAGTCACACTGGTTCTACTCAGGTTTTAAACCTACAAACTTATACGTTAAATAAAAATACAGATACACATTTATCTTCCCTATTAACGAAAACATAATAAAACCCTTTCCCGAAATCCCCCAAACAACAAGACAAGGTCAACAGCCCAACAGCTAATTACGCTCCTTCCTAAACAGACTGACTGATAAGGCTGATAATCCCTTATCGAATGACCAGACAC
Source organism: Orthosia cruda (assembly GCA_964057195.1). Lineage (NCBI taxonomy): Eukaryota > Metazoa > Arthropoda > Insecta > Lepidoptera > Noctuidae > Orthosia > Orthosia cruda. Next base: position 13,114,229 of record OZ059839.1, on the reverse strand, counting down.
AAACATTTGCCTTCTATGTAAATACCTTGAAGGTACCTTGTAATCAAAAGGCTGGGCAAAATAAGGTTTTACCCTTACATAGCAATGCTAATATTAACGTAGGGTGAGACATCCCTTGCAAGGGGATCTGTTCTGAGAATTAATGTGTTGAGAAAAAGGCTGGGATAAGTGTTTGCTTTTTCATTTTCCTTGGTTTTTAATTGTTTGAGATACTTTTTAGCAGTAACAAGGACTTTATGAACAAGTTTAGTTTTATTGCAAAACTATGGGTGGTCGATTATAAGCAACTTCCATTACAGGTTGATATTACTAGCTGTTTGAAATAGTCATCCTTCAAACGTTTCGTCAACCATTTGAAACTAATTAAGTTATAATTGTATCTACTAATAACCACATCATCTGACCGTAGTAATTACTTAGTTAACGTATTAACAACGACCACCATGAAATAGGAATAACTACTACTAATAATTACGTATAGTATCCACCATACCATTGTGTTGTTATGCTATTGTGTGGCTATTAATATTAAGTACCAAGTTTTTATTATTTTCTAAACTTGTATGTATTTCTTCGATTTTTGTATTAGATTGCGATGTCGTTCTTAGGTATTTGATTCTTAATGTTTCTGTAGAACATCGCAATGTGTGAAAATCGATATCGGCCACAACACATTATATCTAGTCGAATTTGTTGAGATGTCTATTAACACATACAGCAGCACGGCACACGATGAACAATCACAACTCGAATGACCGTCCACAGAGGCTCTCCAAATAGGACCTCAAATGAGATCAAAACGTTGGATTGACGGAATTCAGTACGAGTAGTGGATCCGACTCCCGCTAAAGGGATTAAGTTTGAATCCAAATTACGGTTTGTATGTATAGTGGTTACCGAATATTATACGGGTCTTTATGATTTTTAGCTCGGAATTAAACGTGTGGTATCTCTTTTTGTAATAGGGAGACGTTTTGGTCGTGTTGAGAGGATGAGTGAATCACCATTTGGTTACAAAATGAATGTTTTTAGAACAACCCGATCTTATTAGTTTGTCTCTCAAACTGGTTCGACCATCCGTATAATTATAATCCAAAGTCTTTCGACAGGCTCTAAAGTGTAGTTAATAAGGTTTCATTAAATGCAAGATTTACTTAAAACAAATTACGTGCTGACTATAACTCTTTCATAGTTATTGAAATCCTACTTCTCCTCAATACTTTCGCGAACGGTTTGAGTACCTCATCCCAACGCGTAAGCATTGTCGAACGGCCACTTCGCTTCTCCTTCGTATTCCGCGTCACACTACTAGCCGCTACGATGGCTCCTTCTCTGTTACTGCAGTGCATCTCTGGAACTCTCTTCCACACTCCATACGCGATAGCCCTTCTCTCGATGTCTTCAAGAGGAAAATTAACCCAGATACTGCGACGGGAATTTTTAAAAGACCCAAATAAATGACTAAATCTACCTGCATTTTTCATAATTTTTCAATTAATTGAGAACCATATTCATATTAGAAACTTACTTAGTACCTATCAATGTATTATTTGATGCAGTTTCTTTTACATTTGGACACACATTTTTATGTATATTGAGTGTTTTTGAAGATCTTGGAGTTTTTTTTACAGTGGCTGCACAAAGGTAAGCAATTATGTTATTATATGCGAAATCTGATAAAAAATCACTTTGATATATGAATATGAACATATGAATGTTAGTTATTTCATGAAAATATAACCTCATTTGTTTGGTTCGAAAATCAAAATAAATATTCTTTTTCACGTTTGAAATCGATGGCCTGTTAAACGCCCTGTCGTAATGTAGGGGTTTATTATATGATTATTTCTATTTTAGCACGCGATTAGTAAAAGTGCTCAAACTCATCGAAATTGCTGATAAATTAGAGTGAGGTGACAAAGACATTTTGTTGCTGAACCAAATAATCATTTTTGCACATGGTAATGCCAATGCGGATGTTACTGACGAAGATTCTGGAGATAAAGAGTTCGTAACATTACAAAAGTTCCAGGTAAAGTAATTATGTATTTATTTCATTTACATGTCAATGAACCCACGAGTAGATATGTTATCTCAGATAACATATGTCATTGTCTTATAGGCTCCTATCTAAGAGCTCCTGCTGAGTTAATGTTTTCTCAGATTTCTGACGAGAAAAATGACGAGCCTTTGTCAAGTTTGCGTAAAAGAAGGCGCACAATTGACACGATCGGTGAAGATAGCGAAATTTCTGTGCCTTTTACATCTGTTTCTTCTACTCCAGGCGCAACATCTATTTCTGGGTTACAAAGAATTTTGTCTAGGGGGAAGCGTGATTTTGCAATTTGCAGATGAGAGCAAATCTATTTTAGCTGAACACATTCTAGTTTGCAAATGGAATGACAACAGTGTCATTACTGTTAGCTCAAATGCTAAGATTGTAGAGCCTTAGCATAAAGTCAAGAGATTTCACAAGAACATAAGAAATATATGCATATTGATCAACCCCTTTTTATAAAAAAATAAAATGAAAATATGGAGGGATAGGTCGGTCGGATCAGAACATAGGTTTGTTCGTGGCAAGAAATTGTACTTTTCACTTTTCTGTCATAGCCTAGATGTGGCTGTACATAATGCGTGTATCACTGTATGTGATATGTGGCTGTATGGCAAAGGGTTTGCTGGAAAACTACAAAAAGAGCGATAGGAGAGGACCCTGTCCTACACCTAGGTCTCATCGAGAATTATCTCGATATGATGGGGTTGATCAAGTAGTCTTGGTTCAATATAATGCGCTTCAGATAAGATTGCAAAGTAAAAAGCTTTTTTATTTGTCGAAAAGTGTAAAATTCATTTACACTCCAAGAACTTTTTTTATGACTATCACAGTCAAAGTCAATAACGAGAGTATTTGCATGTGTGTATTTCTATTGTTATAATATCAACGTATTTTTTTAAATTAAAAACACTTTTTTTACTATCTAAATTGATTCAATACTGATTTTATAATATTTTGTTTCATTACTAGACCGCCATACATGTATAACCATATAACGACGGGCCTTTTAAAAGGCCACATTTTTTTTGGTTTACCAGATTTTTTTTTTTTTTTCATATTTTTTTCTGCTTATAATGAGTCATAAAAGAAACATATCCAAAAATCACAGTTATCGGAGGTCAAAAATAGTTTCAGTAACATTCATTGCATTTCCTTTCAACGCAATGAATTATATATATAATAAACGTAGGTAGGTATTTTACGTAGTATTATGTAATTAGTTTCATCTTACTATAAAGGTATATATATTGTACACTGGATTACTGTCCTCTATTATGATCTTTATCACTCAAAGGTTTGGTGGAAGAAAATTCCATTTGGAGTTAAGCTCGCCTTTGTACATGAAATATGTTAACAATTTGTTTAAATGTAATGTCTTGTTGTACAATAAAGAATAAAGCTAACAAGATCTACATAACACGGGTTGTTGATTTATTATTGATTGGCTTTTGCCAACGGAGTCAAGTATAGTCACCCACGTATAAGAAAATAAATATCTCATGGGAACTCATTACTGGGATAAAATATATAATTCTACGTCCTAATCCAGACCGTTTAGACGTGGTTGATTAACAAATGTCCAAACTTAAGCATTTATGTTAGATATATACTAGTAGGACATAACGAATAGGAAAGTGAGGATATTTCAAATTAATCTAATAAAACAAAACTAGGTCACTTCAAAGGTCTACCGGGAAACCAGAGGTTCGTTAATTTAAACATGAATTCTACCGGGTAGTTAGTCAAGAATCGGTCGAATGTCAATTAGTTTTTAAACGACATACATTCTACCCACAGAACAGAAAAAACGCCTATATTCTACCGAAGAACATTCATGAAAATCATTTGTTAAAATGCTGGTGAGTTAGAACTACAGTTCGCTGCAGCGCTAAATATCATTTATGTTGTCTGAAACTATTAAAACATGCAGCGCTAGATCGCTTATAGAGTTTAGTTTATTCGCGATCAAATCGACGTAAACGCCAAGAAATTCATGCCGCTTACGCGTTTCGTTCAATATAGTGTAAAGTAAGGTGTACTGATTACAGTACAGATCAGTCAAACAGAGTGAGTGTTCGGATTATCAAATCAAATGCGTCTATGTACCTATATATAACATCGATATATATGTACATATATATCGATGTTTGCCGGTGACCTAAGGACGTACAGACATATTTAAAATGGCCTTTTCATTTGTTGATTTATTAGTGCCTTCCTGTGTTTTTTATATTACAGGTAGGTACAGGTTACAGATAGAACATCCATATTTCGCCCAACTGCACACATATCCAGACTCTGGGTTGCTAGTGGGAAATTTCAGATGGAAGAACCCAATATCAGTTTGCCCGAACTGAATATCGAATCCAGGTTTGCTCAGTAGCGTTTGCGACCACTATACCAGCTAGGCAGATTGAATCCTTAAAAAAGTTTAAATATCATCAATTTAAATAAGTCAACTTTCAAAAGCCACGGCATATTCAGGATAGAAAAAAAACTTCCTCAGTCTTATTACAAAAAGCGGTTTAACTAAAAACCCAGGTTTAAATCTCTATAAACTGTGCTTTACACAAAAATGATAATACAAATAATGGTTTAGCGATAAACCGTAGTCCAAATCATGGTCTAACGCTAAACCTCGGCGGCCCCTAGTTTAACGATGGTCTAAGTCGTATCTGTCAGTTTCTCTTTTAGGTTATAGCATCTTTTTTATTGTGTTTTGCTGTTTTGACCCGTAAATGGATATTAACATGGTTAATTTCATATATTATTGAGGAAATTTACTACTTTTTCCTCGGTACTCCAATTCTCAGAAAGTTTTTTTTTTTGTTGTTCCATCACAATATATTATTATATATATTATTAACAAAGAGGCAATTGCTCTATAATATTAGAGACTTCGATAACTTAAAATTCCAAATCTTAGTGAACTTTGTTCAGCTTGCGATGGTTTTGTTTAATGTTAAATTTTCATATAGCGCGCGAGAATGTTACGTTTTGTTACACGTACGTAGATGTATTATTAGTAATTATTAAGAATTCAAGTAATTTTCTTAAATCTAAACAAAACTTCAATCGATAAATAACAAATGTTTATATCCATGCAAAATAACAAAGTCTCGATATTTTTAACACTCTTAAACGTAATTTAATCCTTATCGTATTATCAAAACGTTTTTATTTCTGGGCTTACGGAACGTTGCAATTGAATGATATTATGGTGAACAAATGCTATTTGTATTAATCTGTGGTTGATATATTGACAATGGTTCAAATGACGGGACTATGAAAACCACGGTTTTTTTAAGTTTTGTAATACGGACAAATTTAGACCATGGTTTTGCAGATAAGCCTGGACTTGATAGTACAGGTTTAAACCAAGGTTTATTTCGTTTTTTGTAATAAGACTGCCTATGTGTAAGTAGTTTGTTCCCCCAAACATTGAAAGAAGATCAATAATCTGTTGTAAGCAAAGACCTCAAAAATCACTAGGCATTTTATTTGATCTTCTAACCCTAAGGGAATTCATTCAGTACCCTATAAAGGTTAACCTATATCTATATCAAATAGAAAAGAAATTCCTAGTTCACATTTTTACCTTTGAACTAACATTTGTCAACTCGTCACGTACGTAGCTTACTAACAAGTAAAATAATGTGCCTTGGCATTTTCCTTTTATTACTATTATTGGAAAAAAAAACAAAACTTGTTAATTAAACTTGGGACTAGAGATGCCGATGCATTCCACCAGCTTTTATGACAAATCTATTACGGTTCAAGCGGTGCGATTGTGGAATGCTTTGCCTGTGTCAATAAGGCGTGCTCAATCTCTGCCCATTTTTAAAACTATGGTAAAGAATCACTACCTCTCTCTTTAGTAGTTGTTTTCTTGATTTCTATGTTTTTGTTCCATACTTATAACTGTATATATTTTTATATATAGTATATTTATATATATGTATTTATTTTATATATAAATAGTACACCAATAGACTACCTACAGTACTTTCTTTCCTTTCTTTTTTAAAATCCATCCAAAGGTTGTCTTGAAAAGATCGCTTTTAGCGATAAGGCCGCCCATTGTGTCACCCAGTGTATTTTTTTTCTTCATCTATACTTTCTGTAACTTATATGGTGTACATAATAAAGAGTATTCTATTCTATTCTATTCTATTATTAACTCAAAACCTATTACTAACATGAAATAGAAAACGTGACGAAAACTGTGTGTCAGAGGAATGATTACATTATGAAAACATAAGAAATACTTGTTTGACTGGATTTCTTGGTTTTAAAGAATTCGTAAATATGATATCTGCGTTTTATTTCAGTGGACCTTATGCCTTCTTTAGCTATTTGTTTAAGACTACTTGAAATGGTTCTTAAAGTCCGTCTTCACCCTATAAGAAGTTAGTTTAGAGGAGGAGCGGAGGAAACGGAGATATGATCCGTGTCAGATTTTGTTTTAAAATAGTTTTGATAGATGGTGATTTGTGTAAATCTAAATGTAGTGAATAGATCTTATAGGATTTCGCTTGTTGGTAAATATAAAAGCCGCAAGGTTCGGTCAAAGGTTCAGCTATGTTTGACGAGGTCAGACGGTGGATAGGTGACCGTCCATTAGAACCATATCGGGTCCCTTCCGGCCTCGGAAATCATATTAACCCGTTGTCATAGTCCCGCCTGTCATTTGAACCTCTTTGACAGTGGTTATCAGAAGCCCAAAGTTTGGCCTCCAGTTTTACCCAAGTGGTAAGAATTATAAGAAATACAATAACGGTTTTACTATGCCAGACTAATATCGTTTTTCTATGACAGAATGTTCATGATATAAGTTTTTAAACTGTCATGGTCACTAACACTAATATTAACATTATAAGCGGGATATTTACCATGTTGTTTACATCTTGAATGCAGTACTTTGCTGACAGCTAGTGATTTCGATGTTTGTGATCGTATTACCTACTTGCAAGCTGAACGTTCACGAGAGTTTGGTGCATTGATAAAGAAACAAAAATATGAATCACTAATTCAAAAACAAAAACCGGTGAGCCCCTACAATGATAACTCACCAGTTACTCGAACGGTTGTTAATTTGTCTGGCAAGGAATTATCGCAGAGTGCTTTTAGGGTCCTTGAGAAAGGGTTGAATTTTGCTCCTACTCCGAAACGCATACCTTACGAACAGGTGATCGGAGGTGTGGAGGAAGCGATACGACGTAATATGATACCCGCGAGTGATGCCGATGTGCTGAGACAGGACACCGCCGTAGCGTTACGTCACGCTAAACCTCCATCATCTAATATCACTGCTGAATAGTTGGCCGCACTACGTGACCTCCGCAAGGATGAGGACGTACTTGTACTTAAAGCGGACAAAGGTAATGCTACTGTGGTTATGAACGTTACTGAATATGATAATAAGATCCGTAACTTATTGAGTGATGTGAACACCTACAAGGAAGTGAACTACAACCCGACGGCACGAGTGAACCGCAGTACACGCAAAATAATAAAGGAGTATCAACATATTATCACGGATGATACGGCTAAGTACTTGCTCCGTCCAAGAAATATACAGCCCCCAAAACTATATGGCTTACCAAAAGTGCACAAGCAAAATGTTCCGCTACGACCCAAAGTCAGTCAGATTGACTCGCCCACATACTACCTAGCGAAACACGTAGCTTCTGTTCTTCTACCATTAGTTGGACATTCAACATCTTATGTAAGAGACTCTCGACATTTCATTGACATCTTGCAATCCATAGATCTCCAAACAAATGACGTTATGGTCAGCTTCGATGTTGAGTCCTTATTTACCAATGTACCAGTGGCGGACTGCATGGAGGTAATTGAGATGAAATTGCAAGAAAATAACATCCCTGTAGAGTACGTGAAATTACTTCATCACTGTTTATCTACCAGTTACTTCATATACCAAGGTCAATACTACCTGCAGATTGATGGTGTAGCCATGGGTAGTCCGGTGGCTCCAGTGGTGGCCAACATTTGGATGGAACATTTTGAAGAGTTGTCGGTCTCCACTGCATCTACACATATTAAATTATGGAAAAGGTATGTTGATGACGTTTTTGGGATCATTGAAGGAGACTAACATGAGGTAGAATTATGCTTGGCACACCTTAATAGCATACATTCTAAAATCAAATTTACCTACGAGATGAAAAAAGAGAGGGAAATTCCATTCTTGGACGTGAAAATAGGGGCCCGTGCTGACGGTTCATTGAGTCACACAGTGTATAGGAAGTTGACTCACACGGATCGATATCTACACGCTGATTCTCACCACCATCCCCGACAACTGAACTCTGTAGTGACTTCACTTACCAACCGCGCATATGATCTATGCGACGAGGAACATTTACGTGCTGAGCTAACACATGTGCAGAGGGTCCTACAGAGAAACGGATATATAGGGAAGACTGCACAACCCAACCAAAAAACTGGTTGTAAACAACGGAAATGCGAGGTTGAGAGGCAGCCAGCATTTTTGCCGTACGTGAGGGGAGTAACAGATAAGGTTGCTAACATTCTTCGGAAATACGCCGTAAAGACTGTCTTCACTCCTTTCAGAAAAGTGTCACAGATGCTGCGCTCGTCGAAGGACAACTTTCCGCTGGAAAAGCTCGGTGTTTATAAAGTAGATTGTAGTTGTGGCAAGTCATACATCGGTCAGACGAAGCGTACGGTTGCTTGTCGAATTTCAGAGCATATCAGGGCAGTAAAGAACAATGACACACAAAAATCAGCCATAGCTCAACATCTCTTGGAATCAGGATTAAACCACTGGATTGAGTTACATAACCCTCAGGTCATTTCGACAGAACGCCACTATATCCCTAGACTGGTGAGGGAAGCTATCGAAATTACCAAATATAAAAATTTTAACCGGGAAGATGGGTTTCAACTGTCGAGAGCTTGGAATCCAGTGGTCCAGCTGTGTAAACCCCGAAAAAGTGCCGTAAAAAGTTCGCGAGCGGACACAGTGAGTTTCGTTTGTCGAGAACAGAATCGAGTTGTGAGTGACAATGGTAGCGGTACCGAGTGCAAAAAACGAACAAGAAAGAGGGTAGACCGTTTTGTCTCCTCATAAACACCCACCCGCAATGACTTCAGTTTATCCGTGATCATGGTGCTTGCAACAGCACCGAAATATCGGAAACTCGCTACAAACAGTAAACATGGTAAATATCCCGCTTATAATGTTAATATTACAGAATGTTCATGTTCTTAGTATACACAAATATTATTAAACTTGAAGACAAACACAATAAAAGACGAATATTCCTTTTAAGAAGCAATAAATGCGTATACGTACTCAAATAAGATTCACGTTGATTCCTACAAGTATTCCTAACAATAGATTAGCAGTGACAAAGAAACAATATATGAGAAACATTACTTTGATGGTACCGTAACAAAACTGAAAACCCGTACTGTGTCAAAGACCCCAAAGTCTTATAAGCCAGCTAGGTGGCCTGACTTTAAAAATATGACTGGAACGAACTGGATGCGCGAGGCGGAGAACCGGGAATCATAGCGAAGCTTGGTAGAGGCCTATGCCCAGCTGTGGAAAGTGGCAGTTTTTTGATAGCCTTTTTGCGTAACACGGTCCAAATAACAATCAATGTAATTATGCCAGTTCAACGACATGCATTGCATTGACTTAGGTATCGTAAAGCTCAATATTAAAAACTGATAGCGCATTGGAGTTTTTTTTTTGGCCAAGAAAGTGCTTGCAGCAAACAAAATACTTACCTTCTTATCTATAATCGTTAGGTCTTCAAAATCGAAAGTACATACTTTTTAGAGCGTGATTTTTCAGTAGTTGGGTTTTAGTTTTTAAACTTATTTATTATTTTATTTACATTTTTTTTTACTTTTAAACATTACTTTTCTAACAATCTCTTAAAAACCTTTCTTTTGATATCCCACTAGATAGGTTAGGAAGAAAAAAAAATGCGACCCCAACAATATATGGCGCTCAAAATCCACCATGACACTGTTTTTTTAACAACAATTATTTAATAGGATTTAGGCGGTCAAGACGTATCTAAAGATATCTTGATTATATAAATCCGTCGAGTGCTTTGAAAGATATGAGGTAATAAAGAATATTACATATCTACATACAAGATAAGTGTGAAAAACATAACCCTTTCCTTGCAGATGGGTAAAAAGATATCTTTTATGAAAAGAAAACGATTTTGAATCCTTTGATACATAAAGAAACATCCCGTTTGAGTCACGTCACGTAAGTAAGTTATAAGATATTTCGACTTTGCCAATACTTTTCTAGCATAAAAGATACAAAGATATGCTTCGTTTTGTTTGCGGTATTTTGTAGTATAGAATGTATTTATCTTTTCTATTTATTTGTTGTTTAAGGGATAATTTGGTAAATGTGTGTTAGATATGTTTGAGGATACGCGAGTGATGCTGCGAAATGGAATGCTGGATATTACTTCCTAGATTGTTGATACTTTGAACAAATTCACTTTGACGTAATAGAATACGATCTAAATTAAAAAATAGAAATAATTAATCAACTAATATATTAAAATCAACTTAGTAGGTTTAAGTGAGATAACAAAATTTTAACAGTTTCAAATAGTCTCGTTATTTGTTACATTAGTTAAGTATATACTCAAGTACCAAATATTGGCAATAAGTAAAGTAATATTATGTAATATGAAAAAAGTGTTTGTACTAATAAATCCCCTCTTAAATTATTTATTTACAATTATCTCGCCAATAATTTTTTTTTCCCACAACATTAAAGGAAAATGAGTCTTATGTTAAAGGATTAACAGCTATGTTGGTCGTAAATTAGTTGTGAATAGGACTAATCCTTGGATTGCCACCAGAGGCCAATATGGCTGAAATTATTATTCATGGAGTTTGATAGCAACAGCATTCAAAACAAATCTATGTTTCTAGTATTATATTTTAGGTCCAATTATGGAACTTAAATAGAGCAGCTGCTGTTATGAATTTTAGTAAAATATTTCTACATTTATAATGAAGATTTGTTCATTAAAATGGTTGAGCCAAATTATTTTAGCCAAATTAATTTGTTTTATTTCATTTAAATGTAGAATTAGTTTAAGTGTTAATAGAAGTTTGAAATCGCCAGCCTGCATTGAGCAAGTGTGTTAATTAATGCCTTCTCTCTGTGAAAAGAGATCTTGCACCTGCATTGGACAGTTACAGGTTGGTCTATATACCTACTATAAATTTCTTTCACCTCATTTTTCCCTAACACAGCCATGGTGTTATGTTTAAAGTACCCTTTTAGCATTTTATCATCAAAACTTTTCAAATCAGCAATATTTTTATTTTCCTATTCTTTATCACTACATAGTATAAAACATAGTCGCTTCCCGCTGTCTTTCTCTCCTTAGGTATGCTTAGATCTTTAAAACTACGCAACGGATTTTGATGCATTTCATCAGATTCAAGAGGAAGGTTTATATGTATAATACATGCGGGCAAAGCCGCTGGCAGAAGCTAGTTTATATTAATTGCGAACTAAACCATAAATACTTGCGAACAACTGCACACTAACATTGCTTGTTTGTCTTAGTCAAAATTACAAATATTTGCACATAACCAACAATGTACATGTTACTAAGTAAACAATGTTATTACACTACTGATTGGTCGGTCCTAGCAAATAATAATGCATTTCCTAACTATTTGTTATTTTGTGTTTAGTGAAGCTTACGAGTTAAAGGTAAATCATTTAAAAAGGAAGTTAGGGCAATTCTATTATTTTTGCTTTTGTGATGTTTCATAACAACTTATCGAGACTTCACTGAGCCTCGGAAAGCAGTTTGAGCCGTTGGCCCAACTGCTACGTGTAGACCGCCGTTAAAGGTCAGAAGTTTGATAGTTTGAGATAATCAGTCATACCAAAAGATATCTTACCTTGTTACTTGGTCATGGAGATGCATCCGATTAGACTAGGTGTATATATCAACATAGTTACGAAAAGATCAGGCATCTGCCTGACCATCTTAAAATAGCTTGCACGAGTGGTAATTTTTACAAGCACGGCCAACTCACCCTGGACAGTCATCAACCTATACCTAACCTTCTCAACGCTGGGACACATTCCTTTCGGCTATGATTCGCGCAAGCTAATTGCAGATTGGTGGAAGTGACATGTCTCAGATTTTTTGGTTCAAAGACATGCTGGTTTCACGACGTTTTCCACCTTGTCAGACTGCTAATCTTTTTACTCATTAAAAGCTATTATCGTCTACCTACGAGTATCTAATTCGGATTTTCAAAAAAAGAGATAAAGTAACAAACAAAGCGATGGACTGCCCAACTTTTTGATGAAATCCTGTCAATATGACTACCCTGAGGTCAATATTTGATACGCCATATAAAATTCGTAGCGACCGTCCATTGACGAATATTTGAGCACTTCTACGCGAATAGGTTATGAACGCTGAAATCCATGGGCGGCAAAATGTATGGAGACCGATTTATTAGTGGTCGGTCATGCTAAGCAGGGTATATAGCCATTTTGCGGTTGGATGGATAGCATACTAAAGCAGGTGTTATTTAACTAGTAAACTGGTTAGTCAACGATGATCTGGATAGAGATGTAATAAATGCTTGAATAATGTCATTGAGAAAGATACTAAAGATATTGGTGAAGTAATCGACAGACAATGACGTCGGTTCGAGTCGTTTTCTTTTACAGCCAAATCAGCTTAAGTATGTCAGACGCTAGATAAGTGTTGTGAGCGTTTGGAAACAAAACAAAATTGCCTCTATCATGTCTTCTATTCATAAAGCAACATTCTGCCTACTTGAGAACAAGTCTTTAACACCTAGCAACAAGTAAATTTTTAAAAGCTCCCGACACAAATATCTCTTTAAACTACATATATCTATTAGTAAACACGCTTCCATCGAAACGAGTAATTATAACACGATATCTTGCGAAAATACCCCGATTTAAATAATAAAATATGCATAACTTTTGAATGGCTGAACCGATTTTCATCAAAAATAGCTAAGAACATTCTCCACTAAGTCACCTTTTGATTCGTTTAGGAGCTATGATGACACAGACAGATACACAAATACACAGATACATACGTCAAACTTTTAACAACCCTCTTTTTCCGTCGGGGCCGCAGGGGGTGAAAATACTTTTTCCCTTGAAAGTTCCCCCACCTTTTTTCGCAGCGTTCGCCTACGTTTTCTCAGAGACCTTAATACCTAAGGATCAATTGCACTGTAATATCAAGACTGACACAATATTTGTTTATAATTAGAAGCCATACGTCACAAGGGATCAATATTATCTTGAGAGATAGAATAAGATAATTTGCGCTTCGTCTATAGAAGATTAAAATCGGCGTAATGACTTGGCGGGCTTGGAATTTGGAGCGGCAGAATAAATGATGAGAATATTTGATGACCTTTTCGGACGACAGAAAAATGTTTCGAAAATGGAATATTATGTCTTCGTTCGTACAGGACGCGTGCTGGTAATTGGAATTGGACCTTCAGCTGGCCTTGTGTAGAACGGAGTTTTAATGTATTCAGAGATCAAACTATAGTGGTTTTTACCCCAGACGGACCCACTGTACTGTATGATATGCTACTTCACATCTATTTTTTATTTTTACTTCACATATATTATATATCTATCAAGCCAACAATTTGAAACCATGTGACATCTACTATTACTGTTGATCGTGAAGTAAAGGCCACGCCCGCTTACTTAGAGGAGGCTGTAGTGGGATATTATAGACTTATTATGCTTTACACAGGGTAAATTCTTCAGGAGGGCGTGAATGGTAAATCCTAAATTATGAGGAAAAACGAAAATCCCTCAAAGGAGTCACGAAGCCGATTTTGATGAAAACTAAAAGTGCATCATTGGATTTTATTTAAATCTATATTCCTAGCCAGGCATCGAACCCATTTAAAAAAAAAAGGCACCAGCTAAATTATTACACTTTTCGATAGTGCCACTAGTAAAATGGTCTATTCAAAAATGTATGGGTACTGTTGAAAGCCAAAAAAAAGTCGCAAGCAGTAAATCTATTGAAGAAGAACTGTTGAAGTCGTTAAACTTTTTATCCATGTTCGACTTTCCTGTTTTTTTTGGAAACTTTTAGCATATTTCTGAGAACATCTGAATTTGTTCGAATAAGTACAAATCATGTACTTATTGAAAGTAAAATATTATTTTCGTCTATACAGTCGTTTTCGGGTACGAGTATATATAGTTTTTTAGATTCTTGATTGGGATCGATGATGAAACGGATTTGTATACATTAAGGTCATGAAAAAGGTAATTAATTAAATGTTTGATAATGTGATTAAATTTTTTGTACAGTATTTATTCTACTACTTAATAGATACTTAATTTATATGTTTTCTAAAAGGTTAAACAGTCAAGTACTAACATAAGTTACAACATACAATAATTTCTGCATTACGCTAGCGTGGTATCTACGCTGCATTGACGCAACGTCCAACAATGATACTTTTTAATACCTACTTATATTTTAGTTGAAAAAAAATCCCTTAATAGTTGTCACCAAATACCTTTTAGTAACGAATATCTGAACCTAAAATAAGCCTAGGTACGATCTGATTATGATCTAACGACGTGTATTGATTTTCACTGAATATCCGTTACTGAATTATCATCGCAATGATATAGGGGGCTGATCCCCTAAAATAGCCTCCAACCTCTTCTTATAGCCACCCCAAGCCTCGCATCAGAATGGTGGTCTGATTTAGTATCATTTCTGAATCTGAATATCTGAATCTGATCGCTGTAAAAACAACATACACACATGTCGAAAACATTGTAAAACATTTTAAAATGAATATCTGGTTAATCTGAATATACATTCACTGAGATAAAACTGATTTGCTCACTCATATACTTCTACCCCTCACCAGCTTCGACCATCAGTTCCAAGAGCCGCGGGTGCGCGCGCGCGAGCTCTCCAGCCCCGCGCGCTATCCCCTCTCTCGCCCACCTCACGCCACGTCTTACTAGTTATTATGTGTTCCTATAGGCATAGACATTACATCGCATTCGCGACAATAGTGTCCATGAATGATAGGTAGACGAATGCCGCAATCTAGCTTTAATAGAGCAATTAAATAATATTCCCAAAGAATAATGGAGAAATTGGTAGCAAAGGGAACTGGCAGATTCCCTTGTAAATTATGTTTGGAAGCCATCACAAACATCGACACCAATTTGGATAGTAATATGATTATGTCACAATTCATTAAAATTCTCAATTAGGAAGGATTGATACGGGTTAACCGTATCAGGCCTTCCTAATTGAGAATTTAGGAGAATTTCAGGGAGGGGATTTTAAACGGCCAAGCCACATATTTTGACTAAGGTGAAGAGTTTTTGAAGTTAGGGTGGATAGCTTGGCTCTACGTGAGATCTGCTAAGTTTTTGACAGTGCGAGCCATATGGTCTCATCTTGGCAACATTTTACATGAAAATGTATTTAGTGGGATTTCACATCTTTTTTTAAGTTGCTTATGACAATATTTTTTTAATTTTGTTACTTTTTCCATCACCTAATTTAAAGGTTGGGGAGATGATTTACTAAAAATCCTGAAATATGTATTTTATTATTTATAACAAGGAGTCCCTATATCAATTATCAGACCTCTAGCATCAAAATTTGCGGAAGGCACATACAAACTTCCATCCCCTAGTTTCAGGGGTTGGGGAGCAAAATTTCCAAGTTATCTTTTTTTTTGTTGTTTGTGTACTAATACTAGCTTGAAAACCAAATGTCAGCTTTCTAAGACTTCAGAAAGTCTACGAATTTTCATGATCCTCATTGAGTGAGTGATTCAGTAACGAGGGCTTTTTTAGATATCAATAAAATCTAAAATATAAGAGCTATGCAATTGAAACTTTAAATTTTTAATAAGTCTACTATTGAAATCATATCCTGAGATTTTTTTTTATCTTATATAACCCAAACCCAAGTTATGAGGGTTCATAAAAATGACGAAGCGCTTCGAGAAAAGGTAGGTAGTGCCCTTGCGCTTCGCTTGGCTCGTCTTGGCGGGGGCTCTAACGTGTCCCCGGATTTATTATGATATAAAAAATGCGCGCATAGTGACTTAAAAACAAATAATCTATCTACTTACATGCTTCCTCAATGAGATTCTCCTGTTGACTCTCGACGCAGTACTGTAGCAGTACGGTGAACAGCACACCGGAGATCATTTGCGTCCTTATAAACGGCATCGTGGGCAACACTAGCTGTTTCTATCGATATGAAGCATTTTTCGGTGGCACATCACTAGCACTTTAATTCACTGGTGACTGCACTTTAATTCGCTTGTGTCAACACTTTCATTCACTGGTGACTTGATGACTTAAGCCATGATGATCCTTTTTGGTTCTGTAAAATAAGAAAAACTAAGTTAGCAGTGTAGTAGGCAGTGTTACTTTGAAGTCCGGTAGGATCACAATTCGAATTTACAATTTTCGATTAAAACAAAAAATGATTTTCGAATAAAAATATCTTCGATTATCGTCATGTCTTAATTCAAACCTCTTTAATAAGAAAATTTGCGTGTGTCAAATTATCAAGTGACCATATGGCATCAATCTTTCTTTTCCTGAACAGGACATGAACTTATGCCGTTTTCCGTGGGGTAGATAATTTCTTTAACAGACTACTATTCCAATACCTATTTTAGTATATATAACAAATTTTAAGCCAGAGTTATTCTAACATGATTAACTACTGTTCCCAAAATCCAAAAATAAACTCGTATGAACCCCTCTCCAAGTCCTCACCAAGATCTATATCTGGCCATCTATCGAAATAAACATCTTGAGAGGTGGTCCCTCAGACTTCAGACTTGCCGATATACGACCTCGATGATCCACTCTTCAAGTCGTTACGGTGGATCTTTTACTGTTCGTGCTGTGCGCCTCTGGAATACTCTGCCACACTCTATACGGGATAGCCCTTCATTGGAGGTTTTCAAGAGAAGAATTAAGGAATATTTCCTATCAACATGGCTCATTAATTTATGTATTTACAATTGTAATATTTTAGTTTTGTAATAAATAGGTATATATTATGTTTATGTATTGTGTGTTGCACACGTATTTGTTTAGTTTATTTAGTGAGTAAGTATTTAAAATTGTTACGAGTTTTTAATAAGCTTTTGTTGTGCACATGGATGTACTATCCTCAATTGCATATTTCTCTACGCAACTGAGGTTTGCTGTTAGAGAACCCAACTATGGGTTAAGCTCGCCTTTGTACATAAACTGTCCTATTGTATTTGTATGTTTCTATGTTTTGTGTACAATAAAGAATAAGAATAAGAATCGATATCGAATCTTCCGATCTGTCTACGTTTTGCCATTTATTTTTCGTTGAAGTTGAAGCTTGTATTGGTGAAGTGTCTTTCTCTTGGGTTTTTTGTTTATATTTCTGTTGCGAAATTCGGAGAAAAACCTTAGAGTACAAAAACAACAATGGCATCTGAGTGGTAATCTTACTTCTTGGTAATATTATAAATGCGGCAGTTTGGATGTTTGTCGCTCAATCACGCCAGAACAGCTGAACAGATATGGATAAAATTTAACACAGAGATAGATTTTAGTCTGGAATACACTTTTTATCCCGGTACTATGTTCCCGTAGGATAATTTCCGACTATCACGTGGGCTAGGCCGCTGGCAGAAGGTAGCATTAGATAAACGAGAGAGTTTGCAACCATAACGTTTTAAGCACAAATGGAAAAGTATTACTGAAGGGAAGATAGGAAGACCCTAATCAGGGTTTTCCTAAATAGATAACATTTCTACAAAGTAGGGAATGGTGAGAAAAGACCCACTACAACATTCAACTAGATCCTCGATCACTTTCATTCAGCTGCTATGAGCCATCTGAAAAGTTCATTACTCCATATAACTTGTACGCAAAATACGCGCTTAGACGTGGAGTTGCGGACACCAGCCCGTCTTAACCTAACCTAACCTACTCCATATAACCTGAGGAATTCGAGGTAAAATATGTCGTTTCTCGCTATTCCTCTTAATAATACATGTAATCCAAAGGTCATCAGTTCTATGGTCATCATGGCCGACTCATAAATAAAAAAAAAGAATGCTAAAAAATACACCATTCTCGCCCACACAGAGTAGCACCTGCAATTAACCGATTTCACATTAAAACGTCTATTTGATGCTTGGAGCAGTCAATCCAATCAGGTACCTGTTAATGTCAACACATTTGATGCTCATTGGCTGATTAAAAATATTACGCGGGCTTTTGTCAGCGAGCCGATTTGTTGTGTCGGGTTGACGTGATGGCAATTAATTGTGGCTTTTGTTGGTGGAATTTTAAATGGGTAATTGTGATGGGGTGTTTGTGTAGTTGTTTAAGGTAGTATTACGATTTGGAGAGTTTCCTTCCTCTCCAAATAACAATAGTGCACCTTGTGGTGGGTGACTTACTGATGGATGTTGTGGGTTCCTATGAATGTCAAATTCTGCATCAATCCTACTTCTACTGTCAATTCCTACTTTGTAAACTGTTAGCAGAATTGTTTTTGGGTATGTTAATATGATTATTTTGATTATTTAATTTTTTTAACAAGTTTACAATATGTCTACTATAACAACACACTGTGATATTAAAACATATCAATAAATGTTATTGATAGAAGCGTTAATTCATAAATTTCTGAACAGCTTAGGTATCAAATTCAGTCTCAATAACTTTGGTGCACAGCGAACTTGTGTTCTGGCCGATTTCTAATGAGTATTTGACGTCAAGATCGTGTCAAGCCCTACTTAAGTGGCAAATTTTGACGGGTTTTTTAGCCTAAGGTACTGTTTGAGAAATACTCAACTTGCAACAATATTGTTAATTCTGAAATCGGGGGTTAGTTACAGAAAATATAAGAATTTATCGATAACACTCAAATTTATGTAGACTTTATACGATAAATAAAGGTTTAGTAAATATACTTTTAACTTGGGATAATGATTGAAGTGGGATTTCATTGGGATAATTCTTTCAAAATAAAGTGTGCCTAGCCTGCCTACCCTGCCTACTATATCTAACCTGCCTACCCTGCCTACCCTGCCAACCCTACCTACCGTCATAATAATTTTATCTATAATCAATAGTTTTCTCAGCCCACGCCAAAGAATGAATTTTATAAGCAACATTTTGCTACCTTGGGTTACATTATTGCAATTTTCATAAGGATCTCTAACGTTTTTGAAAATATATTATAGCCTATGACAGTCAGGAATAATGTAGCTTTCTACTGGTGAAAGAATTTTCAAAATCGGTTCAGTAGAGCCAGAGATTACCCCTTACAACGTCACAAACTTTACCTCTTTATAATATTAGTATACTGTAGTAATATATTTATCTGTAGTATAGATGAACACAGCAATCATAATTTTAAACTTAATTATGAGAATCTTTTTTCGCAAGAACTGAATTAACTACCAGAATTGCACGTCGTCTGAAAAAACACCGGCCAAGTGCGAGTCGGACACGCACACGAAGGGTTCCGTAACATTATCTCAAAAAACGGAAAAAAAACACGTTTGTTGTATGGGAAATAAATATTTTTTTTATTCTGTGTTTAGTATTTGTTGTTATAGCGGCAACAGAAATACATAATCTATGAAAATTTTAACTGACTAGCTATCACGGTTCATGAGATAAATTAACTAAATCTTCAGTGTCTTCTTTATTTGTAGCTTTAACTTCAACGGCTTTGGTCCCGTGGCCTGTCCCGCTGGAACCATGCAGTTTCCACAATAAGCTTAGTGCACTCACTTAAAGTGTTCGTATTCGAATGAGTACTACCTGATATTACCACTTACAAACAAACAATTTTAGAATGAAAATGATATTTAGAAAATAGCTGCCCTATTAAGAGTAAAATTGTGTTTCTTTTAGATAAACCAATAAATCATAAAATCTCGGGACTCTTTCATAATAATAATATCGAGGCAGGTATACAAAATCCGAGAAATAAAAGACAAGCCTTTCCAAACAAAATAAATTCGTGGTAGTCTGGGTTTTTGTTAAAGTTGTGATCTCATCTTCGTATGTTCGGTACCAGAAATTCGGGCACATTGTTTTAAAAGCTACCAATACAAAAGTGATAAAAAAAGAGTTTAAAGTGGGTTGCTCCTACAAAAGCCATATTATCGTCAACGCAAAATCCAATGAAATGTCAAGCAAATATTCATATTCATCCAAACTCTGATGTTTGGATATCGTAATCACAAACACATACCAACTTTATCGTCACGACGCTAAGTTTGAAATCGACGAACCATACACAAAAATGGGCCATTGGGCTAAGTCATTGTGAGCTTTAAGAGTAAATATGTCACCCGGAAAGGGTCTATTATCATTCGAACATTGATGAATAAGTCTAAAAGGAATGAAGTTGCGTGTAATGAAGATCTTTTTTACGGTTTTGGGTTGTTGAAGCCTTTTGTGGTTGAAAATGCTAGTGTTATAAGAAGTGGTTACGAGGGCAGTTAGGCCAACGTTGAACAATGACGAGTATAATCATTATGTTCTGTGCAGGGACGGGCAAATGTTTGATTTGGTATGATGATCATACATTCTATGGGTTTCTGTGGAAATGTATGCCAATATTTAACATAATTTTGAAAGGGACTATTAATACTGTGAATAAGGAAGACGAAGGCCGTGGTCTAACGGTGACCCTTTCATTTTCATAAAGGAAGACATTGGGCGTACGATGTCTTGCGATGCCTAGATACGATTATTCACCAGCATAACGAAATTTGAATGAAATTCATGCATGGAGAAATCTTCTAATCATTCCACCAACTGGGTCGTCAGTAACACATAGCAATTAAAACTTAGTAATATAGGACTCAAAGGCTCTTTGTGACAATTCATAGCACATTATAAAAAGAGGTTTAATTACTCATAAAAGCATCCAGCTATCTTCTTAGGTACGTGACTGGTTTTAATAACATTAATATTATAATTATAGGTGCTAATCTATACTATAATCATTATAAATTTGCATTCCGGTGTGAATGAGGAGATAGGTGAAAAGGTATTGCTTATGTGGAGGTCTATGCGACACAATGCATTAATCTTTAAGGGAAAATTAAAAGCCAATCTGAAGGTGGTCTTCAAGGCGTATTTTGCTGTATCGGATAGACAGTCACTCCTACTGTTACTCTGATGCATCTGCTTAGACTGGAAGCTAACTCTAAAGTATTATGTATTTGGGAAAAAGCTAGATATTTAATGATCTATCTGTGGTTTCTTAAGTTTTAACACATGACATTTTGATAGTGGTCTTGCGGGATTTCGAAAATCTGTCTTACATCTCAAGAATTTCCTCTAAACTAAATGAGCGGGGAATCACATAGTATTTGTATTAAATAGGCAGATAGTATTTACAAATAATTCGACTGTCGAAACATACTGTTGTGAGAGTATGTTATTTATTAATGAACTCCTGATGAACACTGGTCTCATTTTATCGCCGCATTTTGTCATTGAAGGGGTTAAGGTATAAGCGGTAGCGGGACTGGCTGTAAGACTGGACTGGCTTAGTGGGTCTGTAAGCTTTTCGGTAACCACGTAAGTTACCGAAAAGCTTACAGACCCACTAAGTACCAAGTTAGAAGTTTCAAAATCAGTGACCAATTTACCTAATGTGTAGTAAACAGAATGTCAGATAGACAGAGTTAGTTTCGTGTTTACAATATTAGTATGGATTTTTCCTTTGCTGCAAAATCAGATCATGTTCCTCGTTTAACTAAATTTTAGTAATTATAAAAATTTATATATATCACTGAGTAAGTCCTCGTTGGTCCAAACCTTCGCTAAAACGCTTCTGAATAATTGCACTTAATTCAGGAAAATAGAGATTTTCCTGACTTGAACCAACCTTCAAACAATGATTAGTTTACCTGTCCGCCTGCTTTATTTGTTTTTCTAATTACAAAATACTTTGAATTAATAAGCGCGAGCCTTAACCATAACTTAACGTTATTCATTAATAACATATAGTTTCAATTAATTTCGTCAAGTATCTAGTTAGACTTCTAAAGGTGCCGCAGGGTTTAAGCGTTTTCGTTCATTTTTCATTTGTGGTAATCGGAAGTTTTATAACGGTCGTAAAAGTTACGGAATAGGTAACTAGGCAATCTACTGCATATTTAAAATAGTAATCTATAAAACTAAATAGAATGAACGCAGTAATGTTCTTACCCATGGAGTTTCCTTTATATGGGTTATAGTTTGGTCCATAAACCTAAAGATGCCTTGCCTTGCCTTCAAAGCAAGATTAAGAGTAAACACTGAACAGGCACATTTTGGGCTCGCTTATTCCGTCGTAGATCTCATTAGTCGCTTTCCATCAATCCAGATTGAGGTCAAGACCTGGCCCATCAGTCAATAAATAAAAGGAGAGAGGAAAAAGTGATAGTCGTAGGTATAGAAGTGAAATATTAAAGAAATATATATTTTACAAACAAAGGTCTAAAAGTAAAGCAAAAAGCAAACAAAAATGGTTAGTAAGATATTTGTCACGTTAGGTCTATTATTTGAGCATAAATCTGCCAAGAGGTGTGGAAATAGATGAAAAAGCGGTAATGATAACATTTATCAACACGCCAAACTGAGCGTTAGACGGAATAATAAGACGTAGACTGATTGGTCGAAGAATGCTAGCCTTTATGACAGCCGAAGACATAGGGTTTCTTTTTTCTTATTTGTCTTGAACAACAAATTGTACAAATGGATTTATAAATTGATTTTTTCTATTTTCGGTCAATTCAGAAATTCAAACGTAGCAAAATGTTGAAATTCTATATAGATTAAAACACAGGCATTTCTTTCTACACAGAAGTTATTATCATTAGAATGAAATTAACATAAAACAAGTAGAACAGATGGCAACTTCATCAAAAGCCAGTTGAAATTAAACTGGTTTTAAAATCAAACTCCACTCTTAGTCACCTTAAAACGGCACTTCAAAGGATTCATGCGTGCTAAAAAAAGTTAGTAAAAAAAATTAAAAAGCCCAACAGCTAAAAAACGAGCTAAAAAGAAGTAAACAAGAAGAAAAGCATGCTGAGCAGTCAGAGGATACATGTTCGCGTGCTGGCCGACAAATTATTAGTATTTTTTTTAGAAATACGTACATTTAAACATATAAGTATTATAATTATATTATTGATACCCACACGATTGGTTTGGAAGAAAATAAATTTGGTTGCCCACAAGATAGCGCCCAAAAATGGATAAGATACTTAGGCCAAATGAGCACAGTCGCGGCCTATTAACTGACAAAAGAAACAATTTTGAATAAAGAATGAAGACTTCTAAATTTAGAACAGCCATGAAAATGGCGAACTTGCATAATCCCGCATACACACCATTTTGATGTCACTGACATGAAGTGAAACAGATTATGTGCGGTAGGAAAGCTTGGATCGGGTTTTTATTTATGGGACATGCCGTGTTACGGAACAAGTTAGTTAGTATATAAAGCTTGTGCGTCTACTAGAATTGCAATCTTTATGTAACCATAAGTATATTACTCATTCGCGAAACAAAAGCAAAGCTACATGGAATGTTGTAAAGTGCAATGCGGGCACCGAACCGTCAAGGGATTGCATCAATAAAATCGAAGACAATTGTATAACATTTACCTCCGGATCTGACATCGCTAATAAATTCAATAATCACTTCATTGACATTGCCATCAATAATTCCTCTAATTTTAATAATGATAATAATGACATGCAAAATATAGAAATTCATGATAATAGTATATTTTTAGGACCTACAAATGCTTCTGAAATTGAAACTATCATAAAGTCATTAAGAAATACTAAATCGGCAGGCTACGATAATATCACAACCGAACTTCTTAAAAATATATCAAAATATATATCATCGCCCTTGGCATATATTATTAATCTATCCTTGGAACAGGGCTGTTTTCCTGACAGATTGCAACTTTCCTTAATTAAGCCATTACATAAAAAGGGCTCCAAATCTAACGTTGACAACTATAGACCTATAGCACTAACTCCCATACTTTCTAAAGTTTTTGAAAGAGTAATGTGCAGGCGGTTGTTAGGGTTCCTAGATAAATATAATATTCTAGTTAGTCAACAATATGGATTTAGACAAAATAAATCCACTACCTTAGCAATTTATACTTTAATAAAACAAATTATGAATAAAATCAATAAAAAAATCCCTTCCTGTGCACTATTTTTAGATTTAAGCAAAGCGTTTGACCTCGTTAATCATGTTAGGCTATTGGATAAAATGGAAAGATATGGAATAAGGGGTCCGGCTTTGAAATGGTTTCAATCGTATTTACGTGACAGGAAGCAAATAACAAGAATAGCAAAGTTGAACCATGTGACAAATAATATGGATAATTTCGAATCCAAACCAAGAATTAATCATTGCGGTGTCCCTCAGGGAAGCATTCCGGGGCCGTTGTTGTTTCTTCTCTATATAAACGACTTACCTAAATCAATAGAACACCAATGTGTTCTGTTTGCTGATGACACCACAATTATTATTAAATGTAAAGATCAACAAAACTATGACGATGAAATGAATCAAACATTAAATGATATTATAAAATGGTTAGATATTAACAAACTAAAGTTGAATATTGCTAAAACGAACGTACTCCATTTTAAAACATGGAAAAGTAAACCTATCCATCTTCATATTGCGTATAATAATATAAGCGTAAAGCAGGTACATAACACAAAGTTTCTAGGCGTAACACTTGATGAGCACTTAACATGGAAGAATCATATCGAGATACTCTGCAAGAAAATCAACCAATTTGTTTTTGCGCTAAGAAAGGTCAAAAATGTAACGTCGAGAGAAACATCCATAATGGTGTATCATGCCTATGTCTGTTCAGTATTCGCTACGGCATAGTTGTATGGGGAAACTCCTCAGAAATAGATCGAATTTTCATTGCTCAATAAAAATGTATCCGCGCAATTTTTAACATGGAATGGTCTGATTCGTGTAGGCCTATATTTAAGCGACATAACCTTTTGACTGTACCCTGCATATATATCTTTGAAATTGCCAAGTTTCTGAGATCCAATCTTACATTATTTGAACGAAGGGATAATACAAATAAGAGGAAAGCTGCACATTTGGATTTTGAGATACCTGTTCCTAAGTTGCAACTCTTCCGGAAGAGTTGTATCTACATGGCTCCCCTAATTTATAATGCTTTGCCAAAGTTAATTACCCAAATACGCTTCAAAAAATTTTGTTCGGCACTGCGGCAGTGGTTGTTGCAGGAATTTTTTTATTCAATTAACGAATTTTTTGTAAAATGTCCCTGTAATTTTTTTTCCCTTGATCTGGAATCAAAATACAGGCTTAAGTGACTGTTTAAGTTAAATGATAATATGTTGAATGTAATGTTTTATTTAATGATATGGTAAACATGAAAGTGTGTAGTATATAGATATATAATGATTGAAATTATATTTAAATTGTAATATTAATGATGTAATATAATTGAAAATTTATGTAAGAATTTCCTTAAATTGGAATTGATTTTGCATGCCGTTAAAACGGTGAGACATGTAGCACTATGCAATTTTATGAAATGAACACCTCTGTAAACACCATGTTTCTTGCAAATAAATATTATATTCTATTCTATTCTATTCTAGAAGTACCTTAGCATTTTGATGATCGGTGAGTGAGTGAGTGTGACGAAATAAAGGAACTTTGACTTGACATCCATAAACGACAAGTTCAGATTAAATTATGTCCTCTTAGCCTCTGAAAACTCATGCTTCTAGCTTTATCCACAACGAAGTTGCAGGGGAGTTGAACGTGTTCTGAATGGCTTCGAGAAAAGGATAGCAGCTGACCACTGTGCCTTTGTTTGCTCGACCTGTGGGGGCACAGCCGTGCCGTAATTTTCGTAACATTATCCGTATTTTTTTGAAATTTTCTATGAAAAATGTTTGACGCATCGGAGTCGCATTGTCAAGTCACGTCTGTCTGTGGAAGTTTCCCTGCCAAATTTGCAATTTTATATCTTTATCATCATCATCCACAGCCCGAGTTCACCACTGATAAGCATAGGCCTTTCTTTTCTTGTGCCAATCCTCACGTTCCTGTGCCAGCCTCATACAGGTTCTACCTGCGATGGCAACAATGTATTCTGCCCATCTCGCCTCTGGACGCGCGATACTTCTTCCATTCCATGCCTTATGGACCTGCAAATACAACGTAATACTAGCTGTACTGCTGGATACCCCACCTCTTCTTCTTCTTCTTGCTCTCGTGCTGAATGGGATATTTTTAGTGGTGAAAATTCTCGAGAGCGAGACCTTTTTGATTGTATTATTTGTAAACGAGCTGATTTAGAAGCCGCGTTTACGGTTTAGGTTATAGGCACTTTTATACTTTCGTTGAAATTATTGAAGTTATTTTTCAGGTTTCGGTGTTTCAATTATTATTTTTGTGACGTGGGTTTATTGTAACAGCTGTATTGCGTGAAGGAGTAAGTAGTAGTTTATGGACACATTATTTTGCAACCTTTAATAATGTTTCATGCAGTAGAAGGCTAAATGGTTGCCATCTAAAATTAAAACTCAATAACACTGCCCGACATGGCGGTCGAAGTCTAGACGCACGCTCAGTAGTCACTCTTAGGACCAGCAGAACAGGAAGATTGTCCAACCTCCGTGATCGGTTTTGCCTTCTATCAATAGATGTTCTATGAAGACCTGTACCAGGTTTTTCTTGCGAAAAGCATGCTCTATTCGCATCACATACCAACATGAAAAGTTGAAGGACCCATTCGTGCCTTTTTCTGTAAACAGACAGACACGTGCAACAGCCTACAAACATGGATCTTTCACTCAAAAGAGTTCTTAAAATAAACGGGAAAGTGAAAGAAAATTGGAAAGGTATACTAAAGTAGACAGGTTTCGATCTTCTTTAGATTTTGTTTGCAAACGCCAATTGTTATACTGAAACATGTTTACTTTTGTGATAAAAGGAAGTTGCAAATCGTCATACCTTATTTCATCTTCTTTGTATTTTCATTGGAGTAGCTGCTACGTTGGTTTAGAGGTCACAAACGCTTCTGTTGTTTATAAGGTCCTGGGTTCGATGCCCGATTTGGACAAGGTATTATTATGTTTTTCCATCTGGAATTTTTCATTTGCAGCTCGGAGTCTGTATTTGGACCAGGTTGCATGCAAAAGGCTCGTCCTCATTTAGGGTAATAAAGGTAGGTTCACTTTAGCCTAACCCTTTAGAAAATACAAGTGTGATGTTATATAAGGTAAATGAGATCTTCCCGCTAAGGTCCAAAGTTAATTCAGTGAACACAGTACAGGACAAGAGATAACACATCACCATCGGGCAATAAGCTTTAGAATATCATAGTTCGTGGAGCTCTTCAGGAAAAGTTTTAGCTACAAGCCTCAACTGGATATAAGGCTAGGTCACTGACTTCGAAACTAACGAACCCGAACAGTAGTTTAATTTATTCCTCGACCTAGAACCCGAAAATACCAACTGAACCCAATAATTCCTAATGCCAACAAACAAAAGCCTGGATAAAGTAAATAACAGGTATTTTGAATTATTACCAGTTTATTATTGCATTTTTCACAACGGAAAGTTATTTTATTTTAATCGCTTTCTCACTTTTTATCATTTTCGTATATCACAAAACAAAACCGATACTGATTAACTTTATAGCTTTGAATTTTATAAAGTAACATTCTATCAGCGTTTGCATTGACTTACGCTATTACCGAGATATCATGTAGGTTATCTAATCACAGACCATTGTTATTGCTGTTACACTGTAAATTTGTATAAGCCCATAGTTTTAATCTTATTAAAGCAATTCTCAATCCAATTCAGAATGTTATAAAGTATCATCATTGATTCAGCGAATTGTTGTACTGTAAATAAATTACTACCCATTTTGCTCACTAATATGTCTTTTGTAATTGACAACGCTCGACATTTTAGTAATTCAAGGAGGATCAAGGAATTGAAGGCTTTGTACTTCAGATTTCAGATAGAATAGTATAGACTATCTACATTAATCATACAGAACAGAATTTGAATGGAATGATGAGTTAGCCAGAATTTATCCAGACTCAATCTATAAGCATTTATTTCAATTAAAAAAGAGGAGTATCGGTATGTATTGGATGGAAACTCATCCTCGGCAATCGTTTACCTTGAAGGTCGACCTTTACGGCTGTTATTATTTAGCCACGAGCTATGTATGTAACATACACCAAATTAATTTCAAAAGGCCCTATTTCAATAGAAACTTGTTCAAGAACAAAGCAGTATCAATGACTGAGTTTTCTACAAAGCTAAGTGCTTGACAGGCAACTGCACTGCATACATTGCATCACTTAATATATACAAAATAGCTAGTTTGTTTTCTTGAATTCTAGCAGCGTCTAATTGAATGTTGTGCCACTGTATTTGTTTGTAGAAATGTTCATAATAATGTCTTACGAGACAGTGATTTTCATGAATAGTTTTGGAATAATAGATCTAAGCAAGGCGATCATACATACAGGGTACTATATAAATGTACTAGTCCATGTAATAGGGAGCGATTCATCAACCGGAGACAAATCCAGACTCCAGGTTTCAACTGATAAATTCCAGATGAGAAACTGACCCGGGAATCGAACCTTCTTGCTCAGTATTAGCAATGGCGACCGCTAGACCAATGAGGCTAGCGAAAATTAAATAGATATCTCTCCATTGTCATCCAAGAGCTAATTTAATAAATATGTCTTCAATTGTGTGGGACGAGAATATTCTAGGAACATGTTAAGATGGAAATGATGTGTAATAGGTACAAATAAACTAAATTAGGACAGCAAAAGCCTACAATTTCTCTATTTACTCTTTTATTAAGAATGTTTGGAATAATTAGCGCTTAAATCTATTTGAGTGGAAATGTGGCAACAATGTACATAACATCAATGCGTATCGTATTTCGAAAACTGACGCCTTATATACAAAGTTGTTGGTACGTTAGAACTGTAAGCTTCGTCTTAAAATAGAAGTATAATATAAAAATAATACTATTTGAGAATGAAGTCTGGTACTGGGGATAATGATAAGAAAATGAATTAAGTATTTAAAAAAATGTTAATATAAAATAAATACTGATAGGTCGACATCCTTTACTTCTTCCCATATTCTACTAAGACAAACCAAGACCCAAACAAACACACCATCATCAGATTCTATCCCCGACACAGCCTCCCCTCTCTCTTTTATGTAAAGCGTGCCATTCATCGTGGCGTTGTATGCACACCGATTTAAACTAGATGTAACATAACGTTTGATGCATAGCCATCCTTACTTATATTATAAGAAGTGAGCATTTTTCTTGGCATTTAATTTTGTGGGAGAGGAATGATGATTTTGAATTGCATTCTGCAACTCAAAATCATGCTGCAGTGCAGTGCAGTGTGTTATATAATTGACAAAAGAAAAATATTGTAGTTTAGTGGTAGGTAGTCAAAAGCTCGTTTTATTCTTTGGTCTCGTATATTACAGGATTTAAAGTCGTATATTATATTAGTGAGTTCTAGTTATCATTATAAGAATTCAGAAATAAGATTATAGATAAATAGAACATGTCAATAATATTTCTGATTTCTGGTGTCACAATTGAATGAATGAATTTCCCCTTAAGTCCTCCGAAAGTGTTTGGTACTGTTTTACGATTCAGTGCAGAAAGATCGTTAAGATAACGGTTCAGCGATATGATAGTTTTTTAGACCGGTTTACCCCACGTGTTAGGAAATATTAAATAGCAACTTAGCAAGTATCTTTACATGGGTTATCTTATATCTTTTACCCCAAACAACGTACACAAACAAACACCTGAAAATCGTGTTCTCTCACATGCACTTTCAATTCACGAGTACCGTTTAAAATGCGTATCCCCAATTTTACAGATTCATCTCGGATCCTCCTAATTGGAGCCAGCACTGGCCCCCTAAAGGAACATTACGTACGCACAAGTAACAGCTGATATCAGCGTCTGCTTCAGTAGCGTGCCGATTGCTAGTAACGTCTATAGACGTTTTACGTCTAACGTAGTGATGTCACAGTGGTGATCAGTGTAGTCTGAGAGCTAGGGTGAGATTACGTGTCTAGATTGTGTTATTTTTTAGGCTTATGCTAATGAATTTTGTGAAATGAAATACATATTCAGAGATTACACATATCGAAGTGACTGTTTTTACTAGGCAATCATCATCATTAAATTTCTGATTCTGTAATAACGGAGAAGCTTCGAACGCATGACTATTCAGAAAATGAACCTCGAAATATCATCCAATTATACGATAAACATTTCTCAGAACTCGTTACGCAGCAAATATGGCAAAATAAAAACAAAATCCTGCCGAAAAATCGTGTAAACACTGATTTTTAACAAACAGCGTATCAAATAGCAAGTACATACTCTAACAAACACCATTACATGACCCAAAAACATAACTCTACAAATTAAAGCTGTCATCAATTAATGGACTGTGCATTAAGTATTGTAACCCAATGTTTGTAGCAGCCATTGTAAAAAATATTCCAACAGAAATTGATCCTTATTTACTTAAAACAAATCATATAAAATGTCTGTAACTGCAAAATTTTAATGGAGTTATGCTGAATCGCAATGCGTAAACATTTTTCAACGTCACAAGTAAATATTGAGCTGTCTAAATATAATGAGTTACAATACAGTGTGCAAAAGTTTCAGAAAACCTGAAAGCTCATAATAAAATTTTACAAGTTTTATCGAATTTTTATAATTATTATTTAAAATATACTTTATCTGGGTGTATCTCTGTGTTTGTGTATGTGAGTTTATATGTTTGTAAACGCACCAACGATACAGGAAGAAATTCCTAGACTTACTAGACTTTGCCCCACAGGCAAAATCAATAGAAAAAAAACAAAAAAAAAAAACACAACTAGTAAAATGTTATGTTGTGATTTAATAATCAAAATAATAACTAACAATATAATCATGTAATAATGTAGCTTCTGGTGTTAAAGTATTAGATAGTATAAATTGGCATTACAGTCGCCAACTTACAAGCTTTAAAATAACCTTTTGAACCAAGTTTAATCTCGCGTTGTCATCATAATGTGACCATTCGAAATCTAAACTATACCTTAACTTTTTGTCCACTTATAGACTACCTACTCGTAAAGTCGCTGATTCATTCTATAAACTGGTTTGGAAACATCCGGGATGAAAGAGAGAACAGGACTGTTGAAGGTGGACTTCCGTTGCACTTTGTTAGAGACTATCTTTTTCTCGAAGCTTCGCTCTCATGGCCTTTCCCATAAAAACAGTATTTTTTGCCGGCATAAAAGAAGCCTTTGGCACTTAGTAATAGTATAGCTTCCTATTAGTAGAAGAGTTTTCGTTATTGGATCAATATTTCCGAAGATTAAAATTTCACAAACAATTTTACTTCTTTATAATATTAATCTAGGTGAAGCTAAGCATAGGTTGTTACTAGGCCAGAAATATTTTTACAACTTTATAAAACATGCTCAACAATAATTTAAAACGAACTTAGGATATTATTTTGAGATTCATTGTATTTATAGATAAGAACTCCAAACTTACGTGGCAACATTAACTTAAAAGTACCTTAGATTTACGATAGTTGTCTTACAATAAAATTTATACCTTCAGACAAAAAACACGCAAAGAATTGTTGCGGTAAAGGCATTTTATTGAATACGTGTTTTCACACTTCCCAAGGGTTGGTCGTTCCTATCATGAAAATCTCCTAAGGTATGTACTTATATGTAACGGTTAAAGATTTTGTATAGCCGATTTAATCCCGAGAGGATCAAAATACTCGAAATATCGGATAAAAATAAAATGTTTTGGGATCGTTATATTGGTTAAGTTCGATAAAGGGGTACTGGGTAAAGCGAGGCAATATTTAATGTGATTTTGCTTTTATTTTCAAAAAAGTATTGAGGTCACTGAAACCGAGCACAGAGATATTTAAAAAAAACTGGGCTTTTCTTTATTTTTTATGGTATTGTATGACAAAAAAGTAGGCTGTAATTGATCACATATACTTCTGGACCAAGTCCGCCATAAAAAAAAAAAATTGCATAGTTAGCACATGGAAAACTGTTCCCAACCACTCCATCTCCAGAAAGCTAGAATCATCAGTGGCGACTACAAATGATACAAATGACAGCCGAAACCAACTTCTTAGCGTGCTTTCCGAGGCACGGAGGACATTCGGTATTTAGCTAATGGTCACCCATCCACGGACTGACCTCGGCAAGCAATGCTTAACCTTACAGATCGACCAGTGAAGCTGTTATTTCTTAACTGCGAGCTCTTCTATATCTTCATGTACTAGCAGTACGCGCAATGACACAAGTTGCTCTCAATTTCAATTGTGGATTCAGATTTTAGTGTCTGCATCCAGGCTTGATTGCTTTAGTGTCAGAGATGGCTGAATTTTAGACAACAAACCAATTTGTACGCCAGTGATAGTTATAGGTAAATCACGACTGTAGATTATGCGATAAGGTTAGAGGTTAATATTCTTGTAGTATTTTACTTTGTCTAGAACCCTAAGCCTTGTTCTTATGTCAAAATTAATCATAAAATGTATGTGGTAGCTTACAAGTAATCTAAATTATCTAGATTTAGCCTATTTTATTTTTGCTTCTTATATTGCTGATGCCGTGCATAGTTATAATATCTGAACGTTATTCTACTCCATCGTTATTCTATGCTCTACCTTATAAAACAAACATGGCTCCCAAGTCACACAACAAACAATGAATATTGTTACAAAACATATGTTTTCTTGGCAAAATCAATATAATCTATAACATATAATGCTGCACCAATTGACTGGTCCCGATGGCCAGTTGCTTATAATCTCGGAAAGCCAGTTACAGTGTCACAAGCAGAGATACAGCGAATATAGTGCGAAGTATAGATATATTAAAATAACATAATAGGCTCTTGAAATGCTAAGTTGCTACTGAGCTAGTTTTCACAATTTAGTCGACAAATCATTCTGATTTTATAGTTATGATTTTTTTTCTTATACGGGTTTATCGAAAGTTGTTGTCACATAAAGATGTTGTGTTTTAAAGTGTTAAGACGCTGCTATTTGGTGGAAATTACTGGTTGGACTGTATTCATAAGACATACTTAAAATATAGTATTAGTTAGTGTGTCCTTGAATAAAAGATTAACCGTTTCGCATTATAACGGTCTTGTCTCACTTAGTCTCGAGACTTAATAAGTGAGATAGATATCATGGGTATAATATGAAGTCTAGACATACATATAACAGGTTGACTTGCCTCATGGAGTTCGGCGATAAAACCTTTTATTAACTTTATGTATGTAGACATGAAACCTTGAATCGTTCAAACAATATTAACCTCCAACACCCTAAATTAATTTTAGGTTTGAGGAAAATTGACGGATCATCATATACACATCCACATACAGAACAATACGTACCCATCTCACAATCCCATTCCTTGAAGGAATTTTTCTCCCGATTCGTCGTGAAAGTCATTAAGAATAACAAAAACTAAAGTAGGCCGAACTCTAAGTTGGCTAGAAGTTGGATGTTTTAATATCCTCTAGAGTCTAGGTGAATAGCAAAACCTACGTCAACGTGTCAGTTGTTGGTGGGAAAGTTTTGACATAAAATAAATGAGAGAAAAAGCAATTTTTTGCGTTGGTCATTTATGTTATTCTTTATTGTACACAAAAAACAATTACATATACAACATGAGTGGTTATAAAGTTGATGTACAAAGGGGAGCTTAACTCTAAGAAGAGTTTTCTACCAGCAAACCTTAAAGTGATAGAGAGAGTTTAAAAAAAAAGGAAGAAGAGAAGTAGTCCAGTGTACAATTTTAGAATAATATACAATAAATATACATACATACATAAGTACAATATATATATATATATATATATACCTATATACTACTAATATTATGTCATTCCGAAAGAAAATGATCCTTGATTTTCCTCTTGAAGACATTCAGAGAAGGGCTGTCGCGTATGGAATGTGGTAGAGAGTTCCAGAGACGCACTGCAGTGACAGAAAAGGAGCCATCATAGCGGCTGGAAGTGTGACGTGGGGTACGAAGGAGAAGAGAAGTGGAAGTGCGACAGGGTTTACCCCTCGGGACAAAGTACTCAAAGCGTTCACGAAGGTATTGAGGAGAATTAGGATTGTGTAGGACTGTATAGAGAAGAGACAGGATATGGGTATCTCGACGACGCCGAATCGGCAGCCACTTCAATCTAGCCCGAAACTCCGACACGTGATCGTATTTACGGAGGGCAAAAATAAAGCGGATGCACAAGTTCTGCAGTCGCTCGAGTTTATTTAGGAGTAACTCTGTTGCATCTAGAAAACAGACATCCGCATAGTCAATGAGCGGTAGAAGAAGAGATTGAGCAAGAGTGACCTTAGTGTGAAATGGTAAGAATTTCTGGAGACGTTTAAGAGACTGAAAAGAGTAGAAGACCCTCTTACTTACATCAGCAACATGAACCTCCCAAGAGAGGTTAGTATCCATATAGACGCCTAGGTTTTTCACGCTTTTAGAGTAACAAATGGGCACTGAATCATAAACTACTGGCGGGAGGGCTTGGTGATTTAAAAGGTTGAGCATGTATCTACCACCAACAATGAGCGCTTGAGATTTGGTTGGGTTTAATAAGAGTCCAAAGGATTTGGCCCACTTGTTAATATTTTCTAGGTCACTATTGATGGCAGACACAGCCCCAACCAGATCACCCACTTTAAAGTGTCGATATAGCTGCAAGTCGTCTGCATAGAGATGATAGTTAGAAGTTAGGACTTTAGTGATAGCATTTATGAAAATCGAGAAGAGGAGAGGAGAGAGGACGCCACCCTGAGGAACGCCCGCAGTCAAGTCACACGAGTCAGAGGAGTCCTCATCGGATTGAACAGACTGCGAGCGGCCCCGAAGATAAGATTTGAACCACTCAATTACCGAAGCAGAGACATTAAGAGAGGAAAGGATTCCTAAGAGTACGTCAAAGTCAACTGAGTTAAAAGCACTGCTGAAGTCCAGTAGAACCAATATAGTAAGACATTTATTATCCATAGCCAGTCTTATATCGTCAGTTATTTTGACAAGAGTAGTCACATTACTATGGCCAGGTCTGAAACCAGATTGGTAAGGACTCAGCAGGCTATTAGAGGACAAATAACAAGAAAGTTGCTTCTGAGCAATACTTTCGAGGACTTTGGAGAGGATTGGTAGGATGGATATTGAACGGAACTGGGAAGGTAAGGAGGGGTTTGAAACTTTAGGAAGCGGTAGGACGTGAGCTCTCTTCCAAGCTGCAGGAAAGGAATTTTGGAAAAGAGAAAAATTTATTATGTGAGTTATGATAGGCACTATTTCACTTAAAATAGGTAGGAACATTTGGAGGTGCAGGCCATCATCACCTACCGCTTTAGTGGATATGGATTGGATACATCCCTTAATATCTAGTTCAGTAACTGGGTGAAATGAGAAAGAAATATTTGCTGGCAAAGGAAGATTAGAGAGTTCTTTGAGAGTGGAGGATTTAACGTGGTTGTCGAGGGTGATTGGTGACTTAGAAAAGTGTGCATTAAGTGCATTGAGGTCCATCTTAACAGGAGAACTCTTGCTAATGGATTTGCCAATACCAAGAGTCTTTAAAAATTGCCATATTTGTGCTGGGTTGAAGTTATCAATTGAGTTGTGAATGTGGCGCCTTTTTGCATTCCTACACAAACGACTGCAGCGATTTCGCATCTTCTTGTAAACGTCCCAGTTTTCCTACGTGGGCCGCTTTCTGTACAAACGCTTAGCCTTGTCACGCTTAGCCATCTGAGTTTTTATTACTGTGGATAGCCATGGCGCAGGAAGGTGTTTGACTCTTACCTTTTTAAGGGGAGCATGCGCCTCGTACAATTCTAAGATAGTCCTGCTGAAGGTTGACACCATAGTGTCTATATCCTCGCAAGTGATTATAGGCCCCCAGTAAATCATACCCGCATCAGCCCTCAAACGCTCCAAATCAATGTTTTTAAAACTTCGAAGAAATAGAAATTTGGTCTTGCGTTTAGGAGGTCGAATCTTATAGGACAGATAAATGAGGTCATGATAGGAAAAAGGAGCAGAAAGCTGTCCATGTGCTGCTACTTTGTGAGGGTCAGAAACCAGAATAAGATCTAAGAGAGAAGGAGTACAGTGAGGAGCCCTGTGAGTAGCATTTAGTGGAAGTATGTGCATGTTGACAGAAGAGACAAGTGATTGGAGTTTACGGCTGCGCGAAGTGTTGAAGTCTCCGAAGATAAGTGTGTGCTCATAAAGTGTGGAAAGATTTTCTAATTTTGCTTCGAAAGAGGAAAAATAATCGATTTGGCAAGAGGGATTGTAATAGACACCCAGAAGTAGCTTTGTTGCTTTTGAAAAATTTCCTCCTGTGGCAACACTACAGCTAACAGCTGATTTGATTTTGAATTTGTCCTAATAATTTTAATTTTAAATAATAGATTTCCTTTATAATAAGGCCTATTTCCAATTTCTTAACTAGTTTTAAAACTTAATTAAGTGTTTTGTGCTAAATACAGACACTACAAGTGCAAAATAAGTGTTGAAATTTAATTGTGTTTCGTTGACAGTTACCGGCTCAAGCGAATGTTACTTTTTCGCCTCGGTATCAGGTACAATACTATATATTTTACTTGATATTGGATTGTTTGCGTTTTAATATTTTGCCTACAATTAATTGGATCACTTTTGTTGAGGTTACAAGTTGATGCCAATGACCTATAAAACGTAAACATAACCTTAATTAGTTTGGTGACAGAACTTCTTTCTTAACTATCTAAATTTCATTTTTCCATCAACTAATCATCTGTTACTCATTCCACTACTCTTTTCCAACATCATCTTTCTTCTCTTTCGTCATGATTATGACTCGCAGCGCGCGAGCTCGCCTAGAAGAGACCAAACTCAGTCAGGCTTTGAGCGAATTAAAGGCGTCTCAGGAGTTCTGTGACCAACTGATAAGGGAAAAAGATGAAAACGAAATAGAGTTCCTTAGGATCCTTGACAGGAATAGTAAACTGAAAACAGAAATGGCTCAGTTATATATTCAACACACTGATGCCATAGCAGCCCGGGACAGGCTCCAAATTGTTGTGGACAGGTTCAGCCAGTGTAGCAATGAGTATGAACAAGCTCTTAGTCACAATTATTCACTACAACAGCAGCTACATGAGGCTCAAAGTCAGATTGAACATCTTGAAACAACAAATCATAACATCACTGCCTCGTTGAATCAAAGTCTATTCAATGAATTGGTGCCTGTTGCCCCATCAATGGTTACTGCAATAAACCCCTCTTACACACTAGATTTAACAGGTCATGATGATTCAAAATCAATTAAATCATTGAGGGTAGTTACTAATAAAAATAAAATAAAAAAGTACATTAAAATTAACAAATACATAGTTAAAACTAAGAAAATGATCAAAAAACAAAGGCTTTTCATCAAAAATGTAAAACTTAATAGAGAAAGGTTGCATCTACTTAAACAATTAGATATGTATTCATTTAACTTAGAAAAAAGTACTAGAAAATACCAAACTGACACAGAAGACTTGCGGTATGAACTTGACCATCTACAGGAGAAACTTGCTTCTATGACCATCAAATATACAGCCTCTGAAAACCAAATGAGGGAATATGTATTGGCAATGAATGAGCTGGTAAGTTCACAAATTAACAAATGTGATCATTGTCAACCACCATCTGTTGAACCCACACCGGACCATTCATTGACAATATGTGATGCCACCATACCGCAGTCTTGTGCAAGTTTGCCATTAGAAATTACTAACTGTTTGCCTAAAAAGAATGTAAATACAGAAATAGTATTATTTTGTGATGAAATTGGAAAGGATTTAGGCCACTTGTTGACAAATAGATATCCAGGACACTCAATAATGAACTACTGTATGCCTGGCTGTTCTTTATTTGACATAATGAAAAAAGTTATAAAATGCAATTTTAACCAGGATACCACATTATTAATATTTATTGGTAATAGGGGTAATGTGAACAAAGGAGAATTACTCCAACATTATAGAACTTTGTGCAACCTTAGTTTAAACAAAATTGTGATGTTCACTTTCCCTTACAGCCAAAGTTTGCCACAGGAAGAAAACAATCTTAGATATGAATTGAATAGGACATTACATAATTTAACATATAGTAGTAATTTATTCCATTTAATTGACACTAACAATTATGTTGGTAATCATTTTTATTTGACAAAAGATAAATTTTTCATGGATAGGTACTTTCTTTCAAAGTATTATAAAAGACAGATAGCTGTGTCGCTATCATATTATTTTTCTATTACAGCCAAGAATTTGGCTAAACAACTTGCTGCTATTGTGCAATGCCAAGGAATGTTAATTAATTCAGCCAATGATTTGGTATCAGAAATTGATATTGATAATAATTTAAATTAGAAATTAGGACAATAGGGACAACCTCTTGCAAAATTATACAGGATAAAAATTGCAAAATAGATCAAATAAAAGTTTAAATTCGGTAAATAGTATTAACCTGGTGCATCAAAATATTCAAGGATTTATGAACAAAGATTTAGAAGTAGAATTATTTATGAACTTTAACAGTATTGATATTCTTTGTATAACAGAACATTGGCTTAAAAGCCACCAGTTATTGTTCAATTTTAATAATCACCAGGTTGGTAGTTCATTCAGCAGAGTTAATGCTATACATGGTGGCTCATTGATTTTAGTAAGTAACCAGCTTAAATTTAAAGACCGTAAGGATATTGTGAGCCTATCTGTTGAGCGGACAGTTGAAATAGCTTGTATAGAATTGGAGCAGTTTATTGTATTAAGCGTATACAGACCGCCTTCAGGATTGTATGACTGCTTTGAAAAGGTAATGGATGAAGTGTTACACAAGATTTGTAACTCGAATAAATCCATTATCACTTGTGGTGATTTTAATGTTAATTTATTAGAAAA
Source organism: Orthosia cruda (assembly GCA_964057195.1). Taxonomy (NCBI): domain Eukaryota; kingdom Metazoa; phylum Arthropoda; class Insecta; order Lepidoptera; family Noctuidae; genus Orthosia; species Orthosia cruda. The sequence continues at coordinate 13,074,931 of OZ059839.1, read as the reverse complement.
CTCAGGTTCTTGTAGTAAAATAATAAGTCTGTTTCAGTCCTACGATCTTGTAAATCTATTTTTGGAGCCCACAAGAATAACCCCAACTAGTGCTACATGCTTAGATAATATTTATACTAATGTTATACCAGTCCACAAAGAAATTATAAATTTACTAGATTCTGATCATTGCGGGCAGAGGATTACTATACCAAACCAAAACAACAAAGTGGCTAAAAAGGATATCACTGTTAACCCCAAAACTGCAAGTCGCTTGGCAGCTTTTAAAGTTAAACTCATTAATAAGTTACCAATTTTGTCAATTGATGCTGATCCTAATCATCTATATGATGATTTTTTTAGTATATACTGTAAACAATTTAATTCGACCTTTGTTCCAAAGACTATCTCCGTTAATAGTAACGCATCATTCAGTGATTGGGCTACCATTGGTATTCATAAAAGTAGAACACGGCTTTATGAGCTGTACAGTGAAAGGACTTATGTAAACACTGCTGAATTTAATTTATATGTTAGAAATTATTCAAAATTATTTTAAAAAGTTTGTTGTTTGGCCAAGTCGCGTTATTTGAGCTCGAAGATTAAAAACAGTAGTAATGTTATTAAAACGACTTGGAATATTATTAATAGTGAAACGGGAAGATCTGGTAACCGAAATATTGACTACGGCCTGTCTATTAATGGCAACATCATAAAATCAGACTCACAAGTCGCAGTGGCCTTTGAAAATTTCTTTTCAGATATTCCCATTTCAACTACTAAATCCTTAAACTCATCACCTTCTGTTGCTGAGTCTTTGCTAAAAGAAAATGTTAATGTTTGCAATTCGGAATTTCGTTTTGAACATATTACTTGTAAAGACATAATTAAAACCTTTCACACTTTAAATGTTAAAAAGACTGCAGATCTGTGGGGTCATTCTGTAGAAGTTGCTAAGACTATTATTGACATTGTCGCACCTAGTTTAGTTATTATCTTTAATAATTGTATCGACTGTGGGGAGTTTCCTGACCTTATGAAAAATAGTAAAATAATACCTTTGTTTAAATCAGGTAGTACATCAGACCCTACAAATTATAGACCTATTTCAGTACTACCTACGTTTAGCAAAATATTTGAGAAATTAATTTTAGAGCAATTGCAAAGATTTTTTAATAAACATAAATTATTACATAGCAAACAGTTCGGTTTTACAAGGGGTCGTTCAACTACTCGGCATCAGTCTAAGTCTTAATAAATTCAAGTCTTTCATTAAACGTAAGTTGTGCCAGAAAGCGTTTTATACAACAAAAGATTACATTGAGGACAAAATGGCTTGGGATTGAGCTGCTCCAATCAATTTTGTTTTTTTATTATATTTTGCACTATGCATTTTGTTATTATAATTTTTTTTTTTTTTTTTTTGGTTTTCTTGCAATGACAAGAATATTTACTTTTTAAAGTATTATATTATTTTATTTTAATTATTGTGAATGTGAAGACTATGTGGATATATATTTTTATTTTTTTTTGTTTTTATTTAAATTTATCTTAGTTTTTAATCATGGTCTGGCAGTTTGAGTAGTTTATGCGGCCTACCCGAATGTCCTTTCTTTGGTATTGTTCGTCGAATCGTTGAGCTCCTTAAATTCTGAGTTGAGCTGCTCGGTTATTGACAAATGCGTGCACTGACTGGACAGGTCCACTCAATCTGGCTGGTTCTTTCCTCAAAAGACCATTTCAGACATCAGTCTACATGGTCTTCACATGATCTAATCAAGATTTTGTCAGGACTTTAAAAGAGACTGTGACCTCTGAGTTTGTTTCGGCCTTTCTTCTCAGAGTAGTCAGCTAGGAAACGCCGACCTCATCTAGTTTTAAAAATATGTTCGACATGTAAAAGTGTTTGTACAAACCAACTTACAGAAATAAAATCATTTATCATTTGTGTGAAGAAAGTTTATTTCGATAAATAGGTGTTCAGCAAATTTAGAGTAGACACTCGGAGACTGGTCAACTATCTTGTACTCTATATCCCCGCGCAGATAAATGGCAATCCGTCCATATCCCTTGCCCGTTCTGTCATTGCGGACAATCTTGTAACCAGGCAGAGAATACTGCGTGGAAGGAAGTGCAGGCTTGAGAAAAGTTTCGGATTCAAGGACAGCATGAACAAGATCTGAGTCGAAGTACGATAGCAAATCAGAGTAGTGGGCGGGGACGCTTTGAGCATTTATGTGAACGTTATTAGATGTGGTCATTATTAGAAAGTGTACATAGTAGCCCGCTGTTGATATGGCAATCTCAGTTTTAGAAATAAAATTAGATTTGTAAAGTGTCTTCTCATCGATTTAATGTGTCAAAAGCTCTAAGCTTTATTATTGGCCTTATTACGTACCGATACATTTTGCCCAGTAAAAATGTTGGATAAGAAAATTATATTCCAAGAGAGAATTATCTCTGACACTCAAGTCCACTAAACATTCACACCTCTGCCGCATTTTCAAACGATTTTAGATTTTGTATTTTAAACAGCGGTGGCCCAATTTATCTATCCCCCTCAACGCAGCGCTTTGTCAATAAGCACAGCATCCCATAAAACTATACGGCCCTGTAGTTCCCACACGATACGCAATTTCGAATCATGAGACGTACTGTGTACTTATTACTTACGATACGTAAATACTTCCGAGTAACGATACGTTATAGTACTAAGAGTTCTCGTAAGTACAAATGTTCGAGATTGCGTTGCGTAACTGCCTATAACTATATCAATGGTAGTTCAGGAGTTTTGGGAGGATGCTACAGATTCCTTATGGGGTAAAGCTGCCAAGATTTTTGTTATGGCCATGTTTCTCCATAGGTTTGTATTGGGTGATTCATGTTCAATAGGAAATGTTTATGGGTCCAATATCTAGAAACGTTTTCCGGCAATGGGGAAAGAGGCGTGAGTTTATGGTATTGTCAAATGCATAGCAATGGTTTAAGTGTGATGTTGAAATTAATTTGATTAATTTTTAAAAGGAGCAGCAATTACTCCTTACCTTATTGCTCCTTTTAATTACTTCCATTGTACTTGTTTGGGATTTCATTAGGTTTATTTAGCGGGAGATGTAATAAATACGCCTTGATTGTTAAGTAAAATTCGTATAATGAAAAAAAAACATATTACTGTCGGTAGATGTAAAATATAATAAAAATAAAAGGTACGAGCCAAAATATGAAGTAATATAAAGTATGATGATTTTTGCAGGCGTTCTGCGCAAACAGTACTTATATCTTGTACAACTTTATCTTCAGTTCAACAAGTGGTTCCATTAATTCAAGCTACCACAAATGATCATACCTAGATGACTTTCTTTAAAGCTAGAAACATTTCAACAATATTGTCTTAAAAACATTATCGAACTATTAAAACAGATTTATAACTTGAAACAGTCCTTAAAACTGCCAATAAATGCAATAACGACCATGTTGCCGGAATACTAAGGAATCCGATTGACATTGCAAATCTCAAGCTAAGATAAGATAAGATCATTTATTTGTCCAAAACATGAGTATACACACACATGGCATGCAAGATGTTACAATAACATTTATCACTGTCATGTTTTGCCTCAACGGCGTACAAATATAACAAGTAAACATCAAATAATTACAAATTTATCCATTATAATAAATAATCAATAATCCAAATTAAAACCTAATAATTAAAAATATGCCATAGCATAGTGTCATCAACTCATCAAATAAATGTATACAAAATTAGTCAATTAAATGTCAAAGTAATTAGGAAAATTTGGATATTTCACACAAGTCAGATTAATTTATCTGTCAAAAATTCGTCAGTGCTATAATAGACTTTCTCTAACAAAAGACGTTTTAAACTAATTCTTAATTTCTCCATTGTATATTTCCTCCAATATTTTGGTAATGTATTATAAATAATTGGTGCCATACAGAATATACTTTTCCGCAATAGTGCTGTCCTAGAACTAGGCACGCAAAGTTTGCTATTGTCGCGTCTATTTCGAATTACTTTATCTGACAATAGGGGAAATAAGTGTGGGTTCGATCTGACAAACATAATGGTCTCTAAAATGTACAAGGATGGTAGGGTCAATATTTTGTATTTTTTGAAATATGATTTGCAACTTTCGGTAACATGAAGTCCAAACATAGTTCTAAGGCACCTCTTTTGGGTTTTAAAAATTACATGTTTATTTGTTGAGTTGCCCCAAAAAATTACTCCGTATCTTAACTTAGAGGATACTAAGTCATGATAAGCAGTTAGCAGCGCATCAACATTTAGCATCGGAGCTAATGTATACAGAGCATATGTGGAATTACTAATTGTTTTGCTTAAGGCTTCCGTATGCGCTTTCCAATCTAATTTACTGTCAATAGTCACTCCAAGAAATTTTGTAGTGTCAAATTTGTCCATGTTACCATTACAATAGTGTACTAATGTACACATTTGGAATTGTTAATCTTTGGGCAAAATGCATGATATTCGTTTTTCCAAGATTTATGTTAAGATTGTTGTTTTCCAAACATTTTATTATTGAACCTATAGAATTGTTAATGTCAGCTTCGTAAGTGTCTCTATATTTACAAGCGATCGTAATGGTACTATCATCAGCAAAAAGTGTCATAGGTTGGTCAATACTTTTGGGTATGTCATTAATATAAAGTATAAAAAATAGTGGGCCTACGACAGTGCCTTGCGGTACGCCAAATTTGACTTCACGCTCTTTTGATTTATGAATTACTTCATGCTTATTGTCTCTATTTACTGCCGACATTTCTGTAAATTGTCTTCTATTGCTCAAATAAGATTTAATAAGGCTGGAGACATTACCTCTAATGCCGTATGCTTCTAACTTCTCAATTAATGTATCGTAACGGACATGGTCGAAAGCCTGTGTCATGTCACAGAATATCGTACATACAGGTATATTCGTATCTACTTTTGGCATGACATTATGTAAAAAATCATATAGTGCCAAGTTTATGGTTTTACCATTTCTGAACCCTTTCTGTTCATGAGCAAGTATATTTTCTTTTTCGATATAGGTATATAACTGTTTATATAAATACTTTTCAAATATTTTTGATATTATACTTATAAGGGATATGGGTCTATAAAATTGCATTAGCTCTTTATTTTCCTTTTTAAATAATGGCTTAACAGTAGATATTTTGAGTGCCTCAGGAAAAACACCAGTCTATGCAAAGATTAATTATATCGCTAAGATGCGTTGATATTTCTCCCGCTACTGCTTTTATAACTTTTGTTGATAGACCATCGTATCCTACACTATTTGTGTTTTTAAATGTTTTTATAATTTTTAACACCTCGATTTGCAGACAGAAAAAAAAAATCTTTTCTTTTATGTATCAATGCTGTAGGGTTTTGCCCAGATCCTGCTATAGGATTGATTTTGTCAACGAAGTAATTATTGAAGGCATCTGCAATGTCTTTTGGGTCAGTGATAAACTCATTGTTCATACGAATTTTGTCAATGTAGTTTTTCGGAATATTGAATTTTGAGTTATTTATTATTTTCCAGGTAGCTTTAGATTTATTATCTGAAATATTTATTGTGTAGTTATTTTGAGCTCTATGAGTGAGTTTTACAATTCTTTTAAATAGCCTAGAATAATTAGTAAGTTTTACTTTATTACTCTGATTTGGTTTAAGTCTGTATTGCCATAAGAGTTGTCTTTTCTTTTTACTACATAGTTTAATGCCACGTGACACCCATTTCGGTTTTCTCATAGTATTAATTCTAACATTCATTTCGGGTAAGCACAATTTATAAAATAATGAAAATATGTCAGGATAAGAATTATTCGCTACATTAGGATTATTGCTTTTGTAAATGTCAGAAAATGATAAATTCTGTAAGCAATTTTTTAATTTTGTCATGTTTTCATTGCAGTAGTCACGTCTTTTTACCTGCCAGTATTTAATGTTACATTTTTTTTTGTACTGGGAATATCATCAATTGTGCTGTATGGTCCGATAGAGCAAGTTCTAGGACTTCAACCTTAAATGCTTTGCGAAAATTATGAGCAAACCCAACACGTTCTTACCAGCAATATCTCTCAGCCTCACAGAATCACAAGCGAATATTCTTGTAAATAATTCCAAGATAAAGTTATGGGAGGCCATGTTATGTTCGTCCCACGGCTGGGCTTATTGGACCGGATCACGTGGGATAACGTATAATCCTTGTCTTTCTGAGGATACTTAACTTGAGTTTAGGTGTTATCAGTTTGTTCTCATTAGCCAGTTTAAGGGTACTTTTTGGGGAGACGCCTATTTCGTGAAAATTGTGTTTTTGTTTTTCGTGTAGGCTTACGAAAAGTTCAAAAGGCTTAACTTTTTGATGTGAAATTAAATGGCTTACATTTGGTAAGCAAAATGAAAATATAACTTTTCCGTCCATATTTATTTGAAAATGTTCTTGTAACTTAACTCGTAAAATATCCCAAAAAGAAGTGTTTCTTCCGATTTAAAACGTATGAAACCAGTGCATTTTTTTTCTACGCAAAAAAATGAGTTTTTAAAATAGAAACAGTTTTCCAACGGTAAACTTTCAGTACTTGCGTTAAGTTAAACTGTGTCTGCATTTCAATCCATCAATAATAAAAGCGTTGCAAAAAGCTTCATAATCAAGCAATCAGTTTTTATTTTTCATTAAAAACAAAACAAACACCATGATAGGGCGTACCCTAAGATTACAGATGATATTATCTTTGTGGTGTAAAGACATGGTATTCACTGTATTTTCTAATTTCAGGGGAAACCTACGCTAAATTCCGGCGCTTCACTCGGATATTAAATTAAGACTTATGTGGAAATAAATTAATTTGGTAGCTATGGAGTATATATTAAAGCTTTGTGGTTGAATTATTAAATTCAGCTGACTTTCATAAATGAAGAAGTCAATTTGGTATTTGCTTATCTTCTTTATATTAATATATAAAACAAAGAAGTGTTAGTTACACCATTTATAACTCGAAAACGGCAGGACCGATTTTTTTGATTTTTGATTTGTAGTATTTATATCCACCCCGAATAACAGACTTACTAATAAAATATCGGAAATATGAACGAAAAACAACATTATGAAGATATTTTTTTTCCATACGTTTTGCGAACACGCGCCATCTCTGATACGAAGTTTTTTTTTAACTTCCCTTGACCTACGAACTTGAAATATGGTGATAATGTTTATTATTACGTATACTTTACTAAAAAAAACTAATATATTGTAAAAAAAAACAGATTTTTTCTTTGGTATTGAACCCTAAATGTGCTTCTTCTCACCGCACTGGGTTTATATCTAATTCTTACGCTGTCTCTACTATAAAACTCTGGAACGTCCTTCCCCTTAACATAAAAAAGCTGAGAGTAAATTTTCATTTAAGCGTAGAATCCGGAACTATTACTTGTCCTCTCTTACATAGCTCGGTCTTCGTCTTAGTTATTGTGTTTAATTTCTGTTTCATTTAGAATATGATATTTATTAGTCTATTGTTTTAGAAATTATTTATGTATTTTATTAGTCAGATAGTTTATTAATATCCGACTTTAATTATTGTTCATTTTTATTTTGTACTCCTACTACCTGTTTGTCCTTTTTAACCCAAAGGTTGACTGGTAGAGAATGCCTTGCTGCATTAAGTCCGCCTATGTATCACCATTGTACATGAAGTTTAAATAAATAAATGTGCACGCACTTGGCCGGTTTTTGTATAGATTTTTGCCGCGTGCGAGCAAGTGGCGTGGCAGAGCGGAGATATGTGTAGTCGGCCTCCCGCGCTCGCTCGCCTCATTCTCCGCTGACTTCTCCCCGCGCCTTGCAAACCCGAAAGCGTCATTCGATTGACACAGCTCGCATCTCCTTTCCACTTAGGTGGACATAACTTGCCAACATCGCAGCACATCTCTCGTCTCCTCTCCGCTTTGGTGGATACCAGGCCTTATGCAAAAAGCGAAAACAGGCGCACGCACACATAGACGCGTACGTACGGCAAGTCGGCGATCTCAAACAAAAATGCCGTTTGCGAGTACGCTTGCACTCGCTGTACGTGATGCGTGTCTATGTGTGCGTGTATTCTCGTTAAATGGAGTTTAACTTCTGTACCTATTTACTTTGTGTCAATACCTAACCTTTGTATGTTCCCAGCAAATATTATCGCAACGGCTTACAAAATAAGACTAACGACAACATTTTGTTCTCACTTACAAATCTTAGCTGAAGAAAATTGTTTGAAATTATCTAAGCAAATTGCGGGCTCACGAAATTAGCTCATTATTTCCATATCCTGTGGGTAATGTTTGCGGCAGATGGTCAATGTTTTTTCAGATTCTTTTTTTTAATATAGTGTTGCTATTTGATTACCTGATTACATTGTAAATAAAAAGCTATATGATTGTTTAAAATAAAACATGACAAATAATCCTCGTATAAATAAAAACCACAAAAGGTCATTAATATTATTTTAATGAATAATGCACGTCTCTGGACGTATATTAGACGCTTGGCTAAATAAAAAAAAATTAAAAGGTAAGTTTGTATCAAATAATGCCATTAGTTTCGGTTAATTGCAGGCTCCCGGTATGTTTTTGCAGTTTGCTTACTATATAAAGTAAGTATACCTAAGGATAATGAAAAAATATGCAATATTATAGCTTAGTACCAAAACATTATTTTTTAGTTTTACCTGATATATGTCCAGCAGTAGACGTCTTTCGGCTGAAATGATGATGATGATGACTCGAGATATGTAACAGGAGGGATTTTAAAAGACATTGCTCGCAGAATAGACAGGGTGACTGCCGCTGTAGAATGTATCTTTTTACGAGATGATTAGTATACAGTTGTTTATTTTTTTTAAGCATGGCATGATTGTCACTGTTTCTAACGCGAACTATAAACTAACCATGTCTCAATTTTTATTGGCAAAAATCACACACGACAGATGTTGATTTAAGATGATAATGAACTGCGTTTCCGTTTTTAAACGTCAATAAATGTAAGTAGATCAGTGTCCCCTATTGTCAAACTAAAGCGCAACAACTATATATCCATTTGTCAGATCCAGGTATATAGGATCTTGATTTGACCTATTTAGTGACATACCGGTGTTAGATTATAGTCGTGGGCGCAGAATTTGGGATACGGGTAAACTAGAGAAATATCTCCTGTAACTTCTACACAGTTTAATTCGTTACAGAGTCAATTACTATCACTATGATACTAAGTACTACTCTGGACTTAAAAGGAAACACTGAGCAGTTCCTAGGCCAGTATGTTGTCACGGCCATGTCCGAACGATCACTGTCGCTCTCCAATACCATATCGACACCATACGACACTATACTCCACCCAGTACCAAACTAAGGTACTTGTGTATCGTTTTAAGTAAACAAATAATGTCAAGATCTGACACATTTATAAAATTTCTCTCGAGAAGCTAAAATGATGGTAGTCAAAAGGAGTCTTCGAGGTAGCTTTCTTATTATGAAATTATGAAGGTGGTACACAAAAGAATTGCTGCCTAATGTAAACCGTTAACAATAAAAAGTAATATCATATCAATAAACATCGACAATAAAGCCTGATCGTTTGCAATTCCGAACGAAGGAGCTATGTATTATTCCGAGCAACGCAAAAACCACAAGTAATCAATCAAAAGAGAACCGTACTAGTTTGCCATACTTAACTTACACCATTACAACAAAATGAATACACAAATCTGTTATGGAAATGGGTTAGTATGAAACCAGGAATCAAACTAAGGATTATTTTTCAGAAAATGGTAAAGTATGAAGATTTTTTTACCTGACGAATCGTTTTACGTTTTGGGAGTATATTCATTGTTCGTAATGCGGGAGTGTTATTGGCTGCCGGAGTTTGTTTCCTGATAGCTACAATACAATCAGAGGGGTGACCATAAGCTCTTAGAGTAAGGTATTTTGATTTGAGTGTGTGTAAGGGACAGACGTATATGACTTGTACACCTCTGTCCCTCATGCACACTCAAAATCCCCCCCTGGGGTCTGTAAGTCAAGAGCCGCAACAGAGACGTTAGACAAGTAACATTCTATCAAAGAAAGCGACTGGAAATGGCGAATGTATGGGATTGACAAGCGTTATCTTAATGTCGCCCGTACATTTTGTATTTTTGTCATTTTGACCATCGCCATAGCTAAGATCGAATGACACTTGTCTAAAGCTTAAAGTTATTCTTTCTAGCCAAGCTTCCTCCACAGTCGATCACATCGCTTACCAACAGGAGACATAGTGGTCAAACGCGAGCCTATCAGTAGTTTATAAGAATAAAAGAAAAAATCAGTTAGTGCTATTCCGTAAAGTTCACTTGGAACCTCACTTAACTGAACACAAAACAATTCGAAAGCGAACTTATTCTATGGGATTCACAACGAGGCCGTCCAAATTTCGAAGTAAAGACAATAAATTACAAAGAAGAGTGGTTATGACGCCAAGTTTTGAAAACCGAAACAATAATTCTAAAATCAGCCACAAATTTTTCATATAAATGCCTTTTTTTTGGGACAATCCCACCGCACTATTCCCAAACCACTGCAACTACTGAAAGCCAGAATCAACAGTGGCGATATCATATAAATGCCTGCAAATTATTTTTTTAACGTAACAAAATTAAGCGGAACCGTCTTATTCTTAGAATTTCACGGTATTTCATTTAAAGGTTTTACATCCCTTTCACATTTTAGAATTTAAACAGGCTTTTAGTACCTTGTGGGGTCCCTAATTACATTATCAAGAGTAGAATTATGCAAAATCAGGCTTTAAAGGTGTTCGTTAAAAGTCAACGGGACTACGTTTGTTTTTTTAATTTATGATTTTCAGGCATTTTCAGGGGAGAGAAGGGTGATATTTATATTCAAAGCAGAAGCTTTGTAGATTGATTTCAATAAATTTTAATATTGATTGCCTTTGATGTTCGTTATGAAACTTGTCGCGATGATAACGGATGACCGGTTGATTAAATATACTCCAAATATAGAAATAGCTGATTTTTGTCTACGACTTTGTTCGCAACTTAGGGCTGTGTGGAAGCCAATGAACTGATTAAAACTTAAAATTTCCAGAAAGAAACGTAAAATAAACCTTCGACGGTCATGTAAGTCCCATGTAAAGCGGGCTTAGACACAGTGATATTCTACCAGTGATAACGTTATTCAAAAGGTCCAAAATGTATGGTATTGACACGCGCAACCGAGATGTCACGTGGACAATCCCGAACATTTCGGACATAAAAAGTTTCACTGCTAGTAATTCTATAATAATTAGTTCAACACGATTATAATAACGACATTACAATCGGTAGTTAACACCGTACTAATGGGGTAACAGCCAAATATGTCATTTTAAACTCTTTCACCAAAGTACCGGACTGAAAAACATTAAGCACTTTTTGCGCTCCATCACTGACAGTTGGGTTCAAAAATAGTTCAATACTTTTTGGGAAAATCGCTAATCCATCACTTTTCTAACCATAATACCATTGCTTGACATGCGCCTTAACAACCAATATTCATCATTTTCTTGTCATTGTTCCAATTTCGCTCCTCGTATAGTCACCCATTAATCCCATATTTGTTTATTTGTCACTCAGGTAATTTAACAAAAGTATTGCGCCTGTGTTTTTGCATCCTGTATTTAGCTTATATTTCTCTTACCTTTGTAAAACGAAGCTAGTGTGGTTATGCATTTCATCGGGATAGAAAATTATCGGAAACTGTGGTAAAACCCTATGCATTTTCGTTATTATGCAATATTTACCTACAAACATCGGGTTAGGAGTATAAATCTCGCTGGAATAACTTTGTATGTTTTCCAGAATCCGGTTTTTTGCGTAGCAGAATATTTAGCTTGATTAATTTTACGTTGGATGTCAACGCATAAATGGATTACTTTTATTTAGTACGGACTTAACTCTAAGTGTATTTGACGATCATAGATGTCCTAATAATACATTCTAGAATATTTTTTCCTAGACTTTTGAAAACCAAATCAATGAAACTTCTAAGCCCCCATGATTTAAATCTATTAACAAGTGTTAATAACTGACAGTAGAATATTAGGCTTATTTCTCAAAGAGTATAATTACCTCGTTTTATTGCATACCGTATTTTATTTTGAGGACATATAAGCCACCGTATTTCGTTCAAGCTCGCACTCGTCTTAAGATAACACACAAGCCTTTAAAATTTAAGACATAACCCTTATTGGCAGATAACATTCAACAAAATAGAATACGGGGAACACAAGTCGCATTTGCTTAGACATCCCGGGACCCAGACAACACAAGCCATGGCTGATTTATACGCGGCAAGCAAAAATTTTAATTAAAGCACTTTAGGACCCATACAATGTAATGCTCGGGCTGTTTTTCGCTATGTTATTTTTGCTCTCTTTCTTGTAGACTTGGTAAGGTTTTACGCACTGTCATCTTGTCGCCGAAGACTTGGCGACCAAAACATAGGCAACTAGGGCCAGGAGACCAAGCCAAGCGTAATGTTTCCATGTTCCATGTACAGAATGCACTTCGGAGAAGCTGCAATAGTAGTGTTACTAAATATAAAGAGAAAAAAAAGAAAAGAAATGCAAGAGAGTATTGGGTACATCCTTTGTTGCAAGAATGGAGATTAAAAGGTATGTTTAAAATATTTTATGAAGACATTAGAAAGTACTTAGTAAATTAAAATAAAAACACCGATTAGAATATTGGTCACTGGATAAATTGCAAATAGCTTTTCGGAATTGTATTTCCAATATTAATCTGTCTGTATCAAAAGGCTATTTTTGTGCGCGACATCGACGGGCTTATTAGGTAAGGAACAGCAAGCAACAATAATTGTGCAATTATCGCGCGATCAATATAATGACCTGGCTACACTAAGGCCTTTGAGTCATTTTTTTTTTTTGACCGTAACTTTTAAAAGAAACTGTTATACCTGTCCAATGATTTATAAAATTTATCGTTTGATTAAGTAACCAGCTTATGAAAATGCAACACTTCGTGGACGATGTTATTTTTTCCAATTAATTATTTTTTAGCTCCAATATTCCGTTTAATTAATATTTGCAGATGTAAAGTATTTGTAATTAGTGAATATTGGATATTTTCATAATATAATAATTAAATGGAAAAGAACAATGGCGAAATCTTAGCTGACTTAAATTTGAGCGTCTAAAAGTGAGTTATATAAGAAAGAAATTCCAATAATTGTCTCCGTTTTTTTCAAAGTTTAACATTTGGTCAACAAAAAAAACATTATAAATGAAAATTATTTGATTTATTCGTTAAATTTCACTAACTTAGTGTTGCCATTTTACACTTATTCTAAGTGTAGGTGTTCCTTGCAGGGAGTTAGTGTAGTAGAAATAAATGAATTACTTACTTTCAATTAATCATAGGCAAAAAGACTAGTATTAAAGTCTAAAAAAAATATAGGTTGGTTGTTGAAGAGGACCTTTTGATACACGTCAAAGTCACTATACTTCATAAAAGATAGCTTGATCACTGCGACAGCTGTCCGTATCAATACTGTAACAATAGCGCTTGATAGGCAAATAATAACGTATACGTCAGTTTGACATATGTCGCAGAGATCAAGCTATATTTACATAGTATAGAGTATACATAAACTCTTTTCAAAGATTATATTTTCAAATTTATGCCGACTTAACTAGGTAAGGGAAATACTCATGCGATATTGCCCTTTTACTTCCACGAAATTGAATTATATTACATATTAAATACGTTATTAAAAGTTACCCAGCTAATATCTCGGTGTCCTCGGTAAAAATTTTAAGTAATTCAGAACATGGTCCTGACTTAAACCAGATATTTTTCATTGATTGACATAGGAATTTAATCTCAGCTAAAACAATATACCTTTAGGCTACTGCCATTGTCCTTTATTAAAACTATCAAAAAAAAATGGATGACTAAAATGACAATGTGTAAAATTGGTTATAAATGCTTTGTAATAGTCGATTGTTATAAGAACTTGAATCGATAACGAATTAGGACATCACTAAATGGACATCAACATCTCGTATTTGAGCTATGAAATAGATCGTTGAACACACTTGTTTTCCAAATTACTTTAGACATTGACAGAATAGTCGTCATCGGTGCTTGCCATATAGAAACAAGAATGTTATAAAATATACTTATTGCGGACATAACACATTCTTATGTGTTTGTAAGTATTTGGCAGTAAAGATACCTAGCGTGTCAAACATTTTGGCAAGCTTCGCTGAGGTAGCCAACACTACAATAAAAATTCTACTCCACTTTACCGAGATCACGTCTTTTTCAATGATTCAACAAATTGTCCAGTTGCGCAGACAATTACAATATTCACTAAGAATTAATTTGTGTATAATTGAAGTAAGACTTCAGTAACCACTCCGCCATAAGCGAGCGATTGGCAATCGACCAAAAACAAGGGAAAAAGTAATTGAAATTTGACAATCACATTGCTTGCCTATGGCTGTCGCTCTGCTGTCAAAAACCATGCGTAATACGAAATCATCGCGATCATCTTGCAATAGATGCATATTTATTTACCAGATTTTTATTGTTAGCAGTGCTGTCGTAAAATTATTATGGTATGGCTATCGCTCATACATAATGCGGATTCGCGATTGAAGAGCAATTATTTCGCAAAAATAAGCCTGCCGATTTTTTGACGTAAAACGATAATCACACGATGATTGTAGAATCTCAGAATCTCTGCGCAATTATTGCTGATTGCTGTTTCATACGTAATAAGGCTGCCGGTCGTCAACAGTTGCTCGGAGTGTGAACGCTTCCATTTGAACCCGTGGTCCTATTGGTCGCCGGCGAACAGCAGTCGCTTGTGCGTCGCCACTGCGCGGCAAGTCGAGCGGCGACCGAGTGCGTATACACCTATTTAAACTTTTAAAAGTCTCAGTTGCCGTCGACCATGTCTCCGGCGACCAGTCGACAGTGCGTTATGGCTTTAACGCTTACGTAAGTGAATTTTGGTTACAGTTCCACGTGGTTGGGGTTTTGCTGCAAATGAGCACTTATTTCCTCCTCTCCCTTGGCGTATCCCACAGGAATCAAGCATTTTAACGATAATAGTAGCTTAATGCACTCAGCGACAGTGTAGCTTTCTATTAGTAAATGATTTTCTTAATCGGATGTTCCTCCAAAGACAGAAATACTCTTTTTAAATAATAGTTGAGATTAAAAATTGTGTTTTTTAATCCCCGTTCTTTTAAATCAGCCCCTTAGTTGCCTTTTTAGCACCCAAATCATGATATGAGATTTTTTCCTAGCCAGAAATTCCTCGGCTAGACGTGACGGTAGGAACATGGCTAAGTAATGCCCGTATAAAGGTTAAACCCGTTTTCTCAGGGGTGTCGTAGAGACGATTAAGACATTGCAATGGATAGGTAGCATACTCCTTTGGTCTGATAATGTTGCATGGGAGGCAAAAGCAGATTTGACTGATTGGCTAAACTTTCGGTTTATCTTTAGTTGGGTTGACTACTTTGTACATTTGTATTTGTTTTTAAAGGCACATTCAAAAGTAGGCTGTGAGTATGCCGTACCTGTATAAGTAGGTTTTAAAGTATACACTGACATATCTCACTTTTTCCATTGGGATCGACAGTAAGTACAGCTTACCACCTACTACGACGTTTACATACTTCTTTTGCTTCGTTTAATAATAGAGTCATGTTATGATATAGCCAGGAATTTGTCACCTGCAACTACAATCTAGAGAAATAAAATACGACTCGGTATAAAATGTTCAAATAAAAACACCCAGCAAATTTCACAATGGCAAACCTTTTTGCCAAAAACAAATCAAACTAAATACTTACGAAAAACCACTTCAAAATTACAATCTAGGACGAATAATGCAAAATTCTGAAAAAGTTCAAAACACACTGAAAAATTTCGAAATTCGCTGACAATGCACCTGGATTAGGGAGTTTGTTTCTCATGTCGGCATTCAGAATTCGCCGACACCGTTTGCCGTCCAAGGGCCATTAAACCGACAAACTTCGCCGACACGCAATTCACACGTTCAAATGGCTCTTTGAATACGAATTTATTTCTATTTAGTAAATATTACGAACATATGCCAGCATATTTTCTCGCTACATTTCCTCTGAAGCTGCAAGCGGATACATAATACACGGGTTGAATATTTCAAATATTCCCTTTACCTACCTAAAGCTTTCCTTGTTTTTATGAATCAAACAAACTAGTGGATTCAAAACACTGGTAAACAATACGCCATTCGCTGACAATGCAGCAGGATTAGCGCGTTTGTTCGGCATGTCGGCGTAGTCTGCATTTCGTCGACACTCTGACAACGTTGTTGCACATTAGCCGACACATTACGCCGACGCGCTGTTCTCACGTTTGAATTTTCAGTTTGAATAAAGTTTGAATAAGCAATATCTGGTATGAACTGAAGCTACAATATCGTATGGAATTAGAATTTGGAAAGCATTAGAATACAGTTATTAGTCTGAAATGCTAGTTATCCAATGTGCTTTGTACGATACAATTTAGTTGTACCTAATTTTTGAAGAATGCCGGAGAAGCGAATTAGAATTCTCTACATAATCTGATTTAGGGTTTGTTCAGGCATTTCTGCAGTAGGTATTAATTCTAGAATTGAGAGCAAGGCTTTTGCGTTTGTGCAGCTTAGTTACAATACTGTAGTTTTCTGTACAACAGTTTCTTCTTTTTATATTATTAGTTTGTTTAGACGATAAAGCCTGATTCAGCAACACGACGGGTACCGTCAAAAAACCACAGTTCAAAACTAAATTTATTGCGATCATAGTTTTTCACACTATCCATCACTAAGTAGACATACTCGTACATACTGGTTGAAATATTGCCATAGGTATATAACAGATCATTCATAGTAATAGAATGTCTATTGCCCATTCAAGAATTCCTCCTTATTATTTTCCTATACCCTCGAGCAATAGTGACATACGACTTTATTAGGCGTAAATAAACCCTCAAGGGTACCTCAAATTACGTCGGTTCGAATTGACCCTTGACATAATCCAAAAATGTGGACGCAATACTGGAGAGATAAAAACAAAGTTCATTACGAGCAGTGGTAGCCCAGTGGTAACAGCCCCAACTTACGTATCGAGGATCGTGGGTTTGAACCCAGGCAGGCGCTTTACTTTGTGTAAATTATTTACTCACCACTGCTCTAAAACGGTGATACAGCCAAAAATTCGTAGACATGTGACATTCACCAACCCGCACTGGTCCCGCGTGATGGATTAAGGCCCATCTTTCTCTCACAGAGAGGAGGCCTGTTTCCCAGCAATGGGATCATTAAAAAGCTGATGATGATGATAACTGGACAGAAAGGGTTCTCATTTGAATCTGTTCTCTTCTAAATAAAGATCTATTAAATTACTATTTAGGTAAGAAAAAAAAAGTGAAAAAGTTGAAGTAACGATACATAGAAATATTCAGAGGCTTTAGAGTGACATTCTCTCGGTTTTTTTTTTCCAAAATGTTCATAATGCATGGTATTGACAAGATAACCTGAAACTAAGAAGACACAGGCTTTGATAGCTATAATCCACTGCGAGTTTGCGATTTTAGATTGATGTTAGTTTGCCAAGGTTATTTTTAAGTAATACTGAATTTGAAGTACTACGTTAGAACACGTTATGGAGGGCATTGCCGTGGTTGAATATTGGGCCAAGCAAGGTATTTAACTAAAAAGAGTCGGTTTCTCATCGACACGCTAAGAAGAAGAAAAAGTCCATAGGTTTATCGCCCTCAATCCTTTACTTACTGAAGTTCTATCTGTCCCAAAACAAACGCCATTCCTGATCGTAAGAAGCCATTTCTCACACAGTATGACACAAACAAATATATTTCAGATTCCTCTTTATCATGATTCCTGAGATAAATCTTAAAGGTAAAGTATAAAAGTACATTATGTATAACACGCAAAACATTCAAGGAATTCTACCAGGCATTCACTACCTGCCAGAAAAACCATATATATTTCGAACCAAATATTGGTTTTCACCATTCAGCCACTGGCGTGATTTATGATCTGAGATGGAAAAAATATGCACAGCTCTGCAGCGCTGTATTTCTAAAGTTTTGGGATTTTGGCGGTTTGCGGTCGCGCTGTTTTCGATGAATAATGGGACTTATGTTTAAAAAAAATAATTGGTGTAGTAAGTCTATGACCAAATGTATAATCATAAACCAAGCAAAAGGTGTATGGATCGTAAAGTGTGGGTGTCTGTAGTTTCTGCCGCATAAGTGGATATTTATTTCAGTTAATTGCGGAATAACTCTCCAAAAAGGTGAGCGTGAGGAACAGTTTCAATTTTATTTATCTTCAAGTTTCAACAGTAGCCCGGATTCAGGTTTTCAACCGGTATACATATCATAAGGTGATAGGGAGCTATTACTTAGGACTTGTGAGATGCCAAATGGAGGCGTACAGTCCTACTATAACACTTTTCCCCATACCCTCGAAGAATCGACGAGATATTTCGTAATATTTTTATTAATATGTGTTGTAATTATCAATTCATTTTCACGGATATGCTAAAAAGAGTCCATCATTTTGCCCCATTCAGTGCCTGGATCGCTTATTCCTAGGTAGGTAGCTAGCCAACACTTCAGTCTTGGCAAAACCTCAAGTTTGAGTGTGCTCTTTGTCTGTTCCAAATTGTAAAAGGTGACTTAATTTCAAGACACGGATAGAATACAAAGATCTTTGGTAGAAAGATATAATATGTGATGCCCTCTTTATTTTTAACAATTTAGTCTTACTAGCGGTTAATTTTCATATCATTGGTTCGACAGCCTTAGATTAGCTACCATTTTGGTAAGCAGAAAAAGTTGAAGCTGAGCGTCGTTTGGTATAAAGGCTAGGCTGTTAACTTATTGGCAGATTAGGTTAGTTGTCTACGATACGTACACACTTTATTACTCCTAAACTATGTAAGTCATTTTGCCGATTTGCTTTTAATGACAACTTTTAACACAACATACAAAAAACTTTTTACAAATAAATAGAACCGATTCCCAAATAATACTTTACAAAGTGCAAAATTATTTCAATTTCGGAAGTCAGTGTTCCTGTTTTTGACTCTTCATTTTTGCCACCGACTTCCAAAATTAAAGTAATTTTTCACTTTGTAGTGTTTTTATTTGGAAATTTGGAAGTCGGTTGTATTTTTTTGTAAAAAGTTTTCTTTTTTTCTAACCAATAAACAGACATGCGATTGCAGCAATCCCGAGAGATTTGCCATAATTTATTGAAGAGTTCTGTTGTATACGTCCGATGTTCTTCATCAGATCTTTACCAAATTTAAATAGGACCATTTCGGAATAAACTTCTTTCATACAAAAAAAAAATATTTTGCAAAGCCGTTTATATATGACGGAGTTATTTATGCCCGAACATACATAAAAAAACCTCCTCCTTTTTGAGAAGTCGGTTTATAAATAAAATGCTGCGGTTATGTTAGTCTTCTTTTAAGATAAGACAAAACGAATCTAGGGTCAGAAGCTCTAAAGTGAAATTTGTTCCGCGTCAGTGACAATAGGATAACCGAAATAGCATTTAGTAATCCATCGCTATTCCTCGCACCTCTGTAAAACGCAATTAGTCACCACAACTCATTCAGCATAGATATTGCACATGCTGCCGAAATACTGACATCCAATTAGATTCGCGACCACCATACAAAAACGACGAGTTTTTTTGTATTTTCACGGTATTATTTTATAGAGGCGTGAAGTTTTCAAAATATTTGGAAACTAGGATAGATTTTTTAGAACACAGCAAAAATAACAGATATTGACTCACTGAATGTTTGGCTCGAAAGTGTTTATCTGCTTACCTAAAATAGAAAAATAAAAATTCCATAAAATGCAACTACACAAAATGATAACAAATTCTCTTGCGAGTAGGGACAACGTTCTTTTCCTTAGGTAATACAGCAGCGTAAGAGATAAGTTGTTTAAGTACCTGCATCAGTTCTTTATCCAACCTTTAGCGGCTTCATTGATATGGGTAGCACCATTGTGTTGCCCAATTTCTCACAAATCATGGCAGCTTAAAGAGTAAATTATTTGCCATAACGTTTTTGCCATACCTATTACTGGAATAAATTAATTTAGCATAGCAACCCACAATTTAGGACATACGAGTTAATTTTAATCCGTGATGTTTGGCAACTGAACTTATCCCAGTTGTAAACATTTTTTTGTGCCTATTGGCCTAGCTCGTTTCTGTCTCCTGCTTGATGAGATGTGAAAATTTTGCTCTCGCTGTTCTTTTTTTATTAATTTCGATGCGGGATTCAGGACTTTGAGCTTCATTGACTCGTGATCGCCACTATTATTCATTCTTTTAGTACATAGCTAAAATTGGGTGTAACTCAGTCATCATAAAATACAAATAACAACTTCGCTGTTTCTTTGTAAGTACCCCCTCTTTTTTACAAAAAAATACCATGATTAAAAATATATGACAGAACCTCTACTCATGCCTTCAAAAGTAATAACGACTCCGCATGGCATTGTATTAGATTTTTACTTTTTGTAGCATGACACAATAACTGACACAGGATGAAATGAAAATTAAAATGAAAAATAATGAATCCAAAGAACCAACAGTAGTTAAATATTTTTGAAAATGTGGCGACGCCTGGGGGAGGCGTATGTCCAGCAGTGGACGTCTTTCGGCTAAAATTATGATGATGATTTTTGAATAAGTTGACAAATCTGTCGCATGTCACCTGTCATTGTCGCGTTTATTAAATAGGCCCCAGAGCGGATACACGTATTACTGTTGTACATCATTCCGAGTTGGGTTACATGAGTTACGGCCCCATAACTTGATTGGGAAATAATATTTTGGATAAGTGCGGTGGTGAAATTTCATTCACTCACATCTAAACAGAAAGCTGTAAAGCCAGTGGCTTCACCCGCGTGAAAGACGAAATTATATCAAGGGAAAGGATATTTCCGGAATTAAAAGTGCCTTATGTTCTACTCTAATTCAATGTTTTTTTTTCTACCAAAATTCGAGATGTGTAAATTTATTATTTTTAAATTTCCGGCATTTCCCCAAAAAAAAAAACTACAGATTGCCAGTAAATTGCCAAAATGCCAAAAATAACCCTTTGACATTTCCAAACTTTTCGCTACATTTTCAAACTGTTTTAACCCTTGAAAAGTTGTGTGGGAAAAGTGATGGGTCTATTAGACTCTTTTAAAAATAATTGGTGTATCAAATTGTCTTATTCGAGAGTTTTGAGGGTTATACTTTATGTAATACGCTGAACCTTTTTTTGGGAGTGATTAAAATGGTAATTTTTAATTAATTGTTAACGGTTTCAAGTTCGTTCATCATTATCTTCCTGTCCTTGTCCCATCGTAGTCGGGGTAAGTAAAATGTTTTTCTTTTTCTATTTTCATGTCACTGATAAGCAGTAAATAAACTTATTTTAGGCAAGGAATTTTCGTTTTATTTAGGTTAGCAAAGTCAGAGTTAAAATCTGTTACGATTTAATATGCCAACGTAAAAATTGTTTGCACGTCAGCGAGTTTTAATAATAACACTATTAATTTAATTAACGCGAAACGCTTAAAAAATGTTTAGCAGGTTTTTTTGGGGAGTCTGCCAAAATGACGGATTTACCAGTAAACAGAAATATATAATAACGCTGCATTCTTAAATCATTTTTATTGTTCCGCACAAATAAGGACTAAATTAATTACGTAGACCTGTTGATAAATTGTAGCGGATACCTGCATGCTGAAAAGGACCTTCTGTTATGGGCTTTTTGTGTGTCCTTCGTGTTACTAAGGTCGTCAAATTCATTTTTTCGCTCTCATACCAACTTATATTGGGTCAGCGCAATATGTCTTCTTCTACACTTCACTTTTAAGTGTCATTTTTTTACAATTATTGAGCTCGTCTTGAGAAAATGTTGTACACTTTCCAAACAGGAACAGCAATTATGTATGTTTGGCAGCTGAAATAGACATGCTTATGTTGTTGCTATGCTGCTATTTTCGGTCAAATGCAGAATTTAAATGGCAAAGCTCCGCAGACGTGATGTGATCGGAATCTAACGACGATGAACAAAAACAAACTTAGACTCGTAATTTCAAGTAAAATAGCTCTGCTACTCACAACCTAAGCTTTTTGAGTTTTTATCCATACCCATTACGTCTGAAATGTTTCACTAACTTATTTAATTTGGCTCTGCTGCCTGCATAACTATCACTATGGTAGTAGTTAGTACTATAATGGTTACTCTTTGACACATAAGATTGCCGTAAGAGATGAAAAACGATTAAATGTATATTTTCAAAATAAAATTATTTACATTATTGAATTACTAATCCATCCCTGTATAGAGGCCGTTTTGCTTTTTCTTATGGTATTTATTTCCTTCCAAAGATGCGTTAAAATTAGTGTTGAAATATGGAAATTTCAACGCTCATAACATTTTAGTTTTTACTGTTTTGTTTCCAAACAGGGCCAGATAATAATGAGACAAATTGATGTCATTTCTAGAGTTCCGTACCCAAAGGGTAAAAACGGGACCCTATTACGAAGACTCCACGGTCCGTCTGTCTGTCTGTCTGGCTGGCTGTCTCTCTGTCTGTCTGTCTGTCACCAGGCTGTATCTCATGAACCGTGATAGCTAGACAGTTGAAATTTTCACAGATGATGTATTTCTGTTGCCGCTATAACAACACATACTAAAAACAGAATAAAATAAATATTTAAGGGGGGCTCCCATACAACAAACGTGTTTTTTTTTGCCGTTTTTTGCGATAATGGTACGGAACCCTTGGTGCGCGAGTCCGACTCGCATTTGGCCGGTATTTTTTTGAACGTACATCGGCAAACAGTGGAGAAATCGTCAGACTTATCTTTTTTGTAATAGCATATAGAAACATCTTTATTGAAAAATTGTACATTCTCGTCCTTCTTATTTTTGTGCTTCACTCTTAAAAAGGGTAAAATTGTTTGTTTATTAGTTTATGAAAGACATTCTCTGATAGTCTTGATCCGATTATGAAAATTCTTCACTGTTAGAAAGCTCTACCACCGGTGTGAATTTAGCATAGAATATTTATTATCCAAAAAAATGCTTGGTTCCTGTGGTAAGCCTACGGTAAAGTTAGTGTAAAATCCAAACAATTACCTATGTTTGTAACACGTTCGTAAACACTAAAGCACTACCCTGACATGCATGTCAACCACTAATCAGACCCTTTGAGATCAAAGCGCTAATTACCGTCCTAATTCTCGTCTAATATTAATAATCTAATTTAACTAAACTAAATTTAATTTTATTTTAGCTAATTTTCGTCGCCGAGTTGCCAGCTTGTCGGTATTTTATTGGTTACATTTCGGGGAGTGTGCGATGGAATTGCATGATTTAATTCCGCCCAGCCCGTTCCATCATCGGACAACCAGACGCACGGTGATGCGTCATCGGTACATGGTGGACATCCCACCCATACGCACAAAACGTTTTGGGGACACTTTTATTATGCGTACAGCTAAGGAGTGGAATTCCCTGCCGGAGTCTGTGTTTCCCGATAGCTACAATCTAGGGGTCTTTAAGTCAAGAGTGAATAGGTTTATTCTAGGCAAGCGTGCTTCACCGTCGACCACATCATCGCTTTCCATCAGGTGAGATAGTGGTCAAGCGCGAGCCTATTGATAATAAAAAAAAAAAAAAAAAAAATATCTCTTCAATCTATGTTGCTATTCTCAGTGCTAACATAACCTGGACTCTGTCTACCCCACAAGCGAACAGCCTGTGTATGACAGGGATCAATAGCTGAAGTAATTTAAACAAGTTCGAGGCTTGAGTATTAAAAATGAAAAGTTATTATGATTTAGAATGCAAAAGTATTTTTCACTTTTCAAGGTTTGGAATGTAATTTTACTTAATGATTTTATATTTAAGTTTTAATTTTAAGAGTCGTTATAAAATGACATGCACTTTATCGTACTGGGCTTGTTTACCAAAAGTCCAGTCAAGAATAGAATAGAATATACTTTATTGTACACCATACAATTTTACACATTTACAAGAAAACTTATTTATACGGCTACAAAGGCGGTCTTATCGCTGACAACGATATCTACCAGACAACCTTTGGATGGACTAGAAAAACTTAAAATAAAAGGGGGTAGTCTGCGGTGTACGCAGACTACCCCCTTTTATTTTAAGTTCTGCTATTAGATAAAAACATAAATATATACAAGATTATATTACTCTAATAAATACTATAGATAAACCTATATATAAACAGACAAACATAATATGACATGAAATTTATAGAAAGAGAGAGAAACAAAAAATAAAAAGGGTTAATTAATGATGACAGAGATTCGATCTAAATAGAAAAGCGTTATAGAGATAGGAAACGGTTTTAACCAGGTTTTTAAAAGAAACCAGTGACTGGACTTGTCTAACTGACAACGGCTACTCATTCCACAATCGCACAGCCTGGACTGTAAACGATTTGTCGTAAAACTTAGTGGAATGAGCAGGCATCAAAAGTTTCAAATTCTCCGATGATCTCAAGTGTCTAGAATGTGTGTCATGAAGGAACTTAAATCGTTTTTTGAGATACGTAGAGGTTGTAGGCATAAACAGAATACTGTAGAGTAATGATAAAATATGGGCATTCCGGCGAAAGCGGATTGGCAGCCACTTGAGCTTAATTCGAAATTCGGAAACATGGTCATATTTGCGTAAACCAAATATGAATCTAATACAAAAGTTCTGAAGTCGCTCAAGCTTATCGGCTGACATCGGCATAATCGAGGATTAGGAGAAGGAGGGATTTAGCTAGTGCAGTTTTGATGGCAGTGGGAAGGAAATTGCGCAGTCTGCGCAAAGACCTCGCAGACGCAAACATCTTGCGGCTAACTTACTGCAGCTGAGGACCCCATGAAAAGTCTTTGTCAACTAAAATAACCCAGATCTTTCACTGAGTCGCTGTATGGAATAGCTGAGCCATCAAAGACAATTCGGGGGAGCTGCAACCAGTTAATTTTCAAGCGCAACCTAGGACTACCGACAACAATGACTTGAGTCTTCGTAGGATTTATCTTCAGAGCATGAGTCAAACTCCACTCAGAAATACGAGCCAAATCTTTATTGACCATATTAACTGCCTCAAACAATTCTTCTACCGGAGCTTGAGAATATATTTGCAGATCGTCAGCGTACAGGTGGTAGGACGAGAGAAGTGCATTGGAAATAGAGTTAATAAAAATAGTGAAGAGAAGAGGAGATAAAACTTTTTTTTTTGCAGATGTATTGCACCATGACGAACCTTCAATGCAAATACGTTGTCGGCGGCCACACGGGTAACTACGAAACC
Source organism: Orthosia cruda (assembly GCA_964057195.1). NCBI lineage: Eukaryota > Metazoa > Arthropoda > Insecta > Lepidoptera > Noctuidae > Orthosia > Orthosia cruda. Next base: position 13,049,446 of record OZ059839.1, on the reverse strand, counting down.
AGTCAATTGCCGTTGGAGATATGTTAAGAGCGCCAAGTATGCCGAGTAAGATATCAAAATCGACGGTGTTAAAAGCATTGCTAAAGTCTAATAAGTCTATATTAAATTATAATTATTAAATTTCTAATGAGCAATTTTTTCGTGCCTACTGTCACAATTACCCGCCGCCGAGTCAAGGAACGGAAAAGTGCGCTGCCTACTTGAATTCCCGTAAGGTTTTGGATAATTGGCAAATACCCGACGAAACAGTGTGTCTATACCAACAGGACGATATCCATTAAGATCCTGTTTTTTTGTTAACGAACCAGTGAGATATAAAAATAAATGGACAATCGAATAATCGGTGCTTTAATTGCCTTTTAAAAGTCTCTTCCAAGTAATTTCAATTCTTTGATAACTTTAGCCCCCTCATATACGACAGTCCTTTTACCGTAGTTTGTCCTCGTTGCTCTTAAAATTATGTGATTAGACTGCCTCTTCATGCGCTTTTGAATTTGCGTTATTTTTGTGTCACAGTGTCTTTCACAGCAACATCAGAACAGCTGTACATAAAGTTTCCCAAACTCAGGCCCCGTGTAGCCCAAACAGAATTTTAGACAATTAAATTCTGAAGTACGTCGAACAACTTTTAGGAAGTTCTAAATATACTGGTCTTTTAGAGATTATACAAGAAGAACAATTTCCTGCTGTATTCTTGGCGTTGGTCCAAGGCTTCCAAAAGTGTACCAGCTTAGTCAGCCCATGGTTTTATGGATATTGCAGTTATTGCTGTGTGATCATTGTGATCTGCCATGGAGGATAAAGTTTAAGTTGAAGGCAGTCAAGATGATATCGGTTCGAAAATGGGTATCGATAACCTCTTGGATAGGTAAAACGGGTTTAGAAGATTTTGATTTAAGTAGCAAAATTTATGGACGATTTTCCTCTTGTGTGCCCAAAACTGGATCCTTGCAAGACTACTTTGGTAAGATGCCAGTGGCCTGGATTTGCCATAAACCTTTTTTGGGCAGCCTTTTGATGGTTCACATTTGGATGTGTTGACTTCTCAGTTTTATGTGAATGGCGGTGCATAGCTCCACTCGAGGCTAGCTATGTTCGAATATTGGATTGTAAAGAATAATTTGATGGAGTTGCAACTCTTTAACATCAGTTACCCTGTGCATTTAGTCAGCTTTACCTTGCTGACTGGCTAATAAGTTTACCATGATAGAACAAGAACCAAAATACTCGATCGACAGTCGATAAAGTTAGCAAGCATAATATTAGCCTATAATGTTCGTACTTTAGGGACACAGGTGCAATCCCTGCAAGAGAAAGAGGATTGTAATCCACCACACAGGCACAGTGCGAATTGATGTTTTCGAATTTTTGTCTCGTTTACTTCACGATATTTTGGATAAAGCTGTATTCAATATAATTCAAAACTATCTGTTATGATACAGGGCTGCTGTTACTCGGGATAGGCAGAACTACTTGGTGAAGCTATGGTGTTCAAATGAAGGTACTTAAACCAAAATAATTGGGCTAGATCCCGCATATCTTATATTTAGCATTGAAAAAGGTGTATTGATCGATAAGGAGCTCGTGGCTAAATAACAACAGCCGCACGGGTCGATCTTTAAGGTTTTGGAGTCTGAATAAGGGCGCTTGGTAAAATAAATTTAAATATCGAAGGACCGAAAGAAAATTATTGGTGGAACGGAGGTTTGTTGCACGTGTTTTCGATTTCCGTGTTGGTATTTTTAGATGAAAAATTTTTTTGCGGGGGGAGGTAAACGGTTAAGGGAGGGGGGTAAATCCTATCTTGTTCTCCTGGATGAAGTAGCACGAGGCAGGGGGGCAAATTTTTTGTCAGAAATGCGCTAACTCCAACCGTTTCTGAGATATGAGGGTTTTAAAATTTTTGTTGGTCGTAATTTTTTTGCCTTTTATCGGTCTCTCTGAGCTGTTTCTGTGACAATGGTGATCAATGTGGACCTTATGCTAATAAGAATAAGGGTCACTTTTGCTTGTTAAAGAAAAGCGACCTTATTTCAATGTGAATAAGGGTATTTTTGTTTTGTTTTTTAGAGTTTTATTAATCGTAAATAAATGCGGGTTTGGCTCGCTACGTTTTCGAGTTTTTAACGTTTTTAATTTTTTTGACGCATTTTCCAGGACTGGATCTAGAATAAATGCTATGCAATAGCTTTACCGCGGCAGTCCCCGAGTGCCACACAACTTTTTTTATGAGCAAATATCGAACATACCCCCCACCGAAATTATCATGATAATTTCAAAATGAACCTAATAATGAGTAGGTACAGCATTCTAAGATTCGGAAAGAATGTCGCCCATAAAAGGGTTAAAACTAATTAAATGAGAAATTTACTTAAGTACTATGGTGACCTGCTTAGACAACAGAAATACTAAACAGGCCTATGATTTATGAAAAGTATTAATTTAATTTGAATAAAGAAGAGGACTCAGCTTGTTTACTGGCCTCTTTAAAAGTCCCCTTTGTGTCCTCAAAGTAACAACTCGAACTATTTTATCTGGACCTTCATGGAGCTGCTCTACTTTAGCACGAACCCAGTTTAGTGGACGAGTTAAATCAGATTTGATAAGAACTTAGTCACCGATCTTCATGTTTGGAGGTGAATTGAACCACTTTGCTCGTTGTTGCAAAGTCATCAGATCATTTCTTCCAAAACATTTGAGAGATTTTTTGTATGCACTGCCAACATGACAGTCGGTTCGTACGCACATCATTTAAATCATATTCGGGTGCAGCGAGAAGACTTTGTCCTATCAAAAAGTGACCCGGTGTTATGACTTCAAACTCGTTAGGATTGTCAGATAAGGGACAAAGGAGCCGCGAATTCATGATCGCTTCAATTTTACTGAAAACTGTAGTGAGTTCTTCAAAGGTAAGTGACCTTTCACCTTCTGCACGGAGTAGGTGGTGTTTGGCAGATTTGATGCCAGCTTCCCACAATTCGCCCATAGATGCTGCCGTTGGTGGAATATCTTTCCATTCAATCGAGCGGCTTGAACAACCATCAGCAATTGCATTATTATTTTCATTGAAAAATTTGCAAACTTCTTTTAAATGTTTCGCAGCGGCGATAAAATTCGTGCCATTATCCGAATGTAAACACGAGCATAGGCCGCGTCGCGCCACGAACCTATCGAGCGCGGCGAGGAAATAATCAACTGATAGATCGCTAAGTACCTCAATGTGAACGGCCTTTGTGGAGAAACACACAAAAAGACACATGTAACATTTAAGGATTTTTGCATTGCGATTTAAACTTGCCTTGATAAAAAACGGGCCACCCAGGTCACAACCGACATCATTAAATACCTTATTGATTTTTAATCGTTCGCCGGGCAACAGACTCATTGCTGGCTGTATTGACTTGGGTTTGCATTTAAAACAAGTGATGCATTTAGACAATACACGCCGAATCATACTGCGTGCAGATAAGATCCAATATCGCTTGCACAAAATCCCTTGTAGGGAACGAGGTCCCACGTGTAAGTATAATTTATGAAAATGTTCAATTATTAAAATTGTTATGTGACATTTTTTAGGCAATAGCAAGGGATGCTTGCTATTGTAGGGTAGGTCAGCTTCAATGATCCTACCCCCACCCTGAGGAAATCATGCGCATCCACGAAGGGTGAAAGTTTCCTTAGTGATGGAACAAATTTATTATTTTTAATGTTTTTTATTTCGTTAGAAAAATATTGCTGCTGTGTCATTCTTATTATAAGATCATGAGACGCATTCAACTCGTGTGTCGACAACGGTCCGCAAGAACGTTGAGATGTCTTGCAGTTTTTCATAAACCGCAAACACCAAGCAATGACACGTTACAATTTTTTTAATGTCGAGAATTTTTGAAATAATGAGTCTGTAATTTCCTCTTTAATGTTTTGAGAAGCAAAGCCGAATAAATCAGTATTAGTTTTAAGTTCTAAAATTTCTGTTTTATCATTGATGTAAAATGTACTGATCGGCCACAAATGAACGTCATCTGTTAGCCACTCTGGGCCGCGTAACCAGCGCTCGTACTCAGCTACGATCTGAGTAGGAAAAGCGCCACGCGAGCACAGGTCAGCAGCATTATTTTCGCTTCGTACATGAAACCAGCAGTTGAACGGAACCACCTCCACTACTTGAGCGCCACTCGAAACAAATGTTTTTAATTTGTAGGGAGGCGTTTGCAACCAGGCTAGTGCTACACTAGAGTCCGTCAAGGCGGTAATTTGAAATGTGATGTTTTGAATGTTTTGCTTAATAAATAGAACCAGTTTAGATAGCAACACAGCGGACATTAATTCGAGCCTCGGGATTGAAAGAGGTTTAATCGGGGCAACCTTGCTTTAACTGATAAGCAAACGGGTCTTTAACTCATTGTTTTGATTGACACTGCGTACATAAATTACAGAAGCATAACCACGGGTAGATGCGTCACAAAAGGCAATTAAATGCACATCACAAAATTTAGGTATAAGCATGTGTCGCTCAATTTTTTGTGATGAGAGACAAGACAATGAAGAGATAAACAAAGACCACTTATCGCGCAAATCGGAAGGAAGTGCGTCATCCCAACCACTCTCTCAATTTCCACAAGTCTTGAACTATGCATTTTGCTAGAAAGGTACATGGAGATAGGTATCCCACAGGATCAAAAATACTAGCTAGCAATTTCAGCACTGAACGCTTCGTGTATGTATTATCAGTCATGTTGTAATCGAATGAAAAACAATCATCGATGGGTAGCCATTTCAGGCCTAATACCTTCAGTGACGAACACGCGGTGTCATCGCTGAAATTTATAGCTACTGCTTGATCTGCGTTAACTCTTGACAGTAAATCGGGGGTGTTGCTTGCCCTCTTGCGAAGATCAAAACCACCCAGTTTTAACAGAGCTACGAGCTCGTCCTGTAAAGTACAGGCTTCATCGAGGTCTTCAGCAGACCATAGCAGGTCGTCTACAAAAACATGAGTACGTCAGCCGCGTAAGGATAACGGGCACCCTCATCAGTAGCTAGCTGTTGCAACGAGCGTACAGCTACATAACCAGACGATCGTAAACCGTAAGTATTTGTCATTAGCTCATAAGTTTTTATTTCGTCACAAGGTGACTCCCTCCATAGAATATGCTGATAAAAGCGTTCAGATGGGTTGATAAGTACCATTCTGTAAAATTTTGCTATGTCAGCGGTGAAGCAAATTGGATACAGGCGAAATTTAAAAATTATTTTTAAAATATCATGATGAAGTTTCCTACCTATAAGCAAGTTATCATTTAATGACACCCCGTTGGATGTCGCCGCTGAGCCATCGAATACCACTCGTACGGGAGTAGTGGTACTAGAGCTTTTAAACACGCAGTGGTGTGGGATAATGTACCGACTTGGTTCTGTACCGGTATATTGTTGCATGTGCCCCATCAGCTCTTATTCGCGCATAAATTTTATGTAGGGCTTACGCAACTCAGGTGAACGAACGAAACGTCGTTCTAGATGCTGTAACCGACGCACGGCGTGGTTATAAGATTCGCCCAGAGGCATTCCATTAGGGTCCAGTAGGATAGGTGAAACGTACCTACCGGTCTCGTCCCTGTAGTGGCGCTCTGAATAAATCTCGTCAGCGAGTTTATCAAGTGGGCTGATAGGGCTGTCGCACGGCGACTCTTCTATTTCCCAAAATGCTTTAAGTTGTTGGTTGAGGGTGTCACTATCATTAATGTACGACATTATATTGCAAGACGTTGCAATATTAGCGACATCATCAGAAGTACACGGTACTTCAATTTTGCCACACAATACGAACCCAAAAATACTGCTTAGCGCAGTGGGTAATGTGGGGCCTAAAGTTATTTTGTTTCCATCATATATGTGAGGAAATATGTCACCTGCGAGTATTATGTCGACAGGTGACCTTTTATGGAAGTAGGGATCCGCTAACAAAAGGTATTTATATTTTAGGGATATATCCTCAGAAATTTCTACCGTAGGTAAATCAGATGTAATTTTTTGTAGAATAATAGCATCGATTTTTAGAGTAGGTTTATCAGAATGCCGAGGCGATATAGTGCAAGAAGTCATGCCAAAGTTTTTTACAGAATTTCCACCTAGACCATAATATTGAACGGGCATTTTTGACGCGACAGCCCTAGCCGCTCCAAACAGTTTAAAGTTATGAAATTGGATTGAGCGCCAGAGTCGATAAGAACGCGGCAAGCGTGCGGTTTTCCGAATGAGTCACTGACATTTACTATGGCTGTACCTAGCAACACCAAATAGCCTTTGTTTACGTCGGATGAGTGGTAGTTAGCTGCATTCGCTGTGCAAGCATTTATCGGCTCAGCGCTGCGGTTGTCGGGCACGGCTCGCGCAGTAGCAGGTTTGAATTCACAATCAATGTGCAGTAATGCATGATGACGTTGATTACATGTAAAGCATTTGTATTCACTTTTACAATCAGCAGTCGAATGATTTTGCTTGAGGCAATTATGACAAAGATTCAATTCATCAGCACGCTTGATTCTCTGCGCGGGAGACAATTCACGGAATTGCACACAGCGAAAGATCATGTGATTATTGTCACAATGTACACAAGCAAATTTATTATCTCTCGATTGCGAAGCAAATGCCTTTCTACTGTTGTTATCATTCGATCTTTTATTTTGATTGCTAGGTGTAAAATTCTTATTTTGTGTGGTATTTGAACCAGAATAAGCCTGCGAATGCTCCAATATTTTTATTTGATTATGCACATGAGACATCAGCTGATCATAGGTAGGTATTAGGGTGTCCCTTATATACGTGATTTTTTTTTTTTCGGATTTCGAAATGCATACCCCGTAATTCTTTTTAAACTACCCAGATCTACTTAAATACAAAATGTTATCTTCCTATGTCAACATTAACCCGTGCCGACAAGGCCGTAAAGATTTTGAAAATAGCTGCCTTTGACCCTTTTCGATATTCAACTAAACAAAATGAAATATTTATAGTTTAAAAAAACAATAATAAAAATTTAGTAAGAAAATAGGTATTAATTTATTAAAAGAACATAAAATTACAGATTAGCAAGGATATTTTCTTTTAAGGGTCTCTTTGTTACTGTCTGGATAAAGATTTCTGTGCTCTTGTACACAGCGTAGTAAAAATTGTTTCTGTTCTTCCTTTGCAGTAATTAAACCATGAAAATCTTGCATAAGTTTTACAGCTCTTTCAGCTGTATCATTCACTGCCCTTAAAGAAAAAACCTTTCTTTTTGCCTGTAAATAGGCAACATCTTCTTCCCACGTAGAAACAGGTTTCTCCAAGAAGTTATCATCAATTTTTAAACGAGAAAATAATTTTCTGCTCTTGATAGACACAAAATCACTCAATGATTTTCCTGTAACAATAGACAAGACAGTATTATTATCAGTTTATTAAATCAATTTAAGACATAGTAAAGTAAGCTTAGCGTTAGATCCTTTTACATGTTTTTTTTTTAATTAATGTTTAATAGCTAACTTTAACATAAAATTAAGTATTCCCACTTACCATGCAAATAATCAGACATATCTTCCTTCGATGGAATGTATCTCTTCCCAGAATCATACAAACTCTCTCTTTGTAAGTTCTCTACGATACTTCTCTTGGTTGCTTCATCAACTTCATCATCAAAGAGTGACAAAACAGTAATTTCTTCTGACAAGTACCAAAGATGTTGACTAAACTTTTTCAAAGCTGCTTGGGAGATCTCTTTGTTAATAGTTTCGTATTCCTTAAGCCTTTTTAAAAAGGACAAATCTTGATTTGGTGCCTTCACCGCCAGACTACATCCCAGCCATGATTTCACATATACAACTGCAATGAATAAACAAATGTCTTGGAGTGCTCGTTTATCTTTGGCGCTAATTTTGAATTGAGATTGCAGCAAACATATTTTCAAACAGTAAATAGCTCTTGCCATCCACCTTGCTTGATGCATTGCTCCAGGAGGTCTTATTTTAATTTTTTTCTCACTATCGCCTCCTAAGAAAATAATAGACAGTTCAATCAGTTCTCGATAATCGTCACGTACAATAGATTTTTGCAGTTCTTCATTATAAAATGTCAACAGTTCTTTAATTTTTGTATTACAAAAATGTTGTGTGACGATGTGGCTGTGTGTTTCAATAGCAGCAGAATTAATAGTATTCCAGCTGTCTCTAAACTTTTTAAACATCGGGATATCAGGGTTATTTGTTATTTGGTGGATTTTTGTTTCAAACACACACTTTAAAACCAGTTCGTAAACGTGATGGCGGCAAGCAAAGAGTAATAATTCCCTGTCTAGCTTTTGTTCCAAAAGTACACAAGCTCCTTTCAATCGCCCTGTATTAGATGCAGTTGTATCACAGCACATTATTTGTACTTTGTCCTCGAGGTTCCAGTCATAAAGTGCGTTTAACACAGCTTTAGCTTGATCTTGACCAGAAGAGCTCTCCAGCTTAGGCACAGCCAAAAGTTGTTCCTTTTCTTCAAATGATATAAGGATTGGCAGGCGTTCTTCTTTAGAACTTCTTACGTCCAGTCCAGGTAATAATTTTCCATCCCAATGAACGGTCACACTTTCAGGTAAATTATTCTGAAAATCTGATTTTATAGATTCCGCTCTATCTTTTCTAGTCTTTGTACGAATGCGTTGAATAGACGACTTGTTTATCGGGAAATCATCATTACTAAGATCTAGGGCTTCCACTACAGCCTGAAGTATATATACGGAATCTCTTATGCTTAATTGACATCTATCCAAAGCTGCAACTAATTTAGGAGTGATGAAATCTTTCCTTCCCCTTTTTGTAATACTTCCAGAACTTACCGTTTGAGATGTCGACGGTAAGGGTTCGTCGATGCTTTCATCAGAGCTGGTAGGTTGATCGGGATATCCTGGTGTCTCAATAAGATCTTGTGTAGTTAAAGATAAAGATAAACTCTCGGAACAGATTTGATCATGTCTTTTTTTCTCTTCTTTTAATTTTCTCTGTGTGGATCTTTCTTCTTTCTCAGCTAACTTTTTATCTACACCGGCTAAACATCCTGGACGCCCTGGTTCTCTTTGCTTTTGTAAAAAGATTTTATCTTCTTCTATTTTAATCCATTCCAAAGCATTAGCGTGTGCTATGTCGAATAAATTATCTAAATTGTTTTGAAAGTCCTTCTCACGGTGCTTGTAAATATCTTGTGTTTTTTTGGAATTTTTTTGCAACTCTCTCCAAGCATGGTGAAGATCCACAAGTTTCTTTACGCAGTTAGGAATAGCTCTGGTAGGGATTCTAGCTTTTTCCCAGAATATAATACACTCTCGAACGACGAGATTTGCGCTTTCACTAACACTCAATTTAACTTCACGAATGTTAAAAAAGAGGACTGCAAGAACTTGACGGTTAGACGGTAACTTTGCCCCAGTTATTTGATAGTTCAAGTCACCTACTAAGAAAATACTTTTTTTATTGCTTCTTAATTCCACTGCCATTTTTTAACGTCAAACAATATATTGTGTTCATCACGAGATTAACTAATAACAAATGACAAATACGGCGAGTACGCGCCGCTATTTCCGCGTAACTTGTATGAACATGATTCGATGCAAGTCGGCACGGGTTTCCGTTCTCCAAATAAGGTAAAAATTAATTCCCGAGTGTTTTAGGTACTAATCAACAAAACTAAGACCTATGCGTTAAAAATATAAACTTTGAAAAATAAGGGACACCCTAGTAGGTATAGTACTTTGATCCAGACCCTGTTCAAATGTTTTTCTTGTGCTCGGATCTAAACCCCTCAAAGCTATATGGCATAACACATAACTAGACAAGTGCTCAATATTTAGAGCATTAATGGCTCTGTACGAATGATCAAATGTTTCTATGAAATTATTTAAGTTTGTAGGAGATTCATTTTTTAGCGCGGGAAAATTGATCATTTTGTCTAAGTATTTACCTACAAGCAACCTATTATCATGATATTTGTCTAACAAGGATTGCCAGACTAATTCGTAGTTATTAGCAGTTATAGGTACACTTTTAACAATACTAAGCGCAGAACCTTTTGTGCTTGATAACAGGTAGTGAAATTTATCTATGTTTGATATACCCGTCTGATTGTGCACCAATGAGCAAAATGTTTCATAAAACGTAGTGAAACTCTCAATATCTCCATCAAACATGAACAATTCCAGCTTGGGCAAACGTGGGCGAATTTCTACGTTAATATTTTTACTCGTTGGACAGGACGACACGTCTGCCATTTTGTATTGCTCCGCACACAATTTTACATGAAAGAATAAATCATCAAAGCCCTTTAAGTCGTTTTCAGAGAATTGCGCTTCAGGATTCATGATTAGTTGCATTTCATAAACATCATAGCATACGGCTTCAAATGATTCCCGCAATGATTGTACCTCTGAGGCACGCAAAAGGAACATATCTTTTGTGCTAGGATGAGTATCAATTTTTTTCGACAAATCATAAACCTGCTGCATTTGTGAAAATAAACGTTGTTTTTAGCAATAGACTTATTTAAATTCCTATTAGCTTCTAGCTCCTTCCTAGACGGGGCCTTGTCTGATTCGTTAGTCATCTTGCAAAAGATTTAAGTTTATCGATGGGGAAAATGACTATATCTGACTAAATGAAATTTATACTTAACAAGTTTAATAGAACACAAGCACGGCTTGTAAAAGTTGAACAAACCGTTGATACACGGTACGTAATGGCTTTGTTCAAAATGGCGTCTTTCTAACAAGAAAATTACCAACGTGGTAATGGACGAGGAAGACAAAATATAAATAAGTATGGAATGATTTTAACAAAATCAATCGATTAATTCTATTCCGGCTCGAAGGACCAAAATGTGGAGTCTGAATAAGGGCGCTTGGTAAAATAAATTAAAATATCGAAGGACCGAAAGAAAATTATTGGTGGAATGTGCTGTACCTAAAAACCCCCTATTGAAGGAATGATTTTGCTCAATACACAGGGTAGATAAAAGGGCCTGACCACCAACCTGAATATCCCAGCCACGGCACCAGATCTCAGCTTCAGGAAATACCACAGCAACTCGGCACTCGCGTGGAAAAATGTCTCGATGAACACACACGTAACTAATTGCACGGCAATTTATGTATGTCCAGGAAAATATTCAGTTTTGAGTTTATGACAAGTAAAATGACCACATCTAATGGTGATCCAGATCGAACTGGGAGAGGCTTCACACAGGGGGCGCGGGCGCGCGCGCGGAGCTGAGATCACGCCACCAGTCCATTCACCGATTTCCAAATGCGGGTAGGAGAACAGACGAGCGGACAAGCCAAATTAAAACTACCCTATGTTTTTATGACCAAATGACGAACAATGCAAGTGTTATATATGTTTGAAATCACCTCTTAAAACCCTTTATTTTGATACCCCATACGATGGGTTTGGGGCTCCCAAAATCCGCCATTTTTTTATTTGCCATGTTTAATGTAGTTTCACTCGCAGGGTGAAGACGAATCGATTGACGTAAGAATCATCAAAATAGGCCAACGCGTTTGGTCTCTAGAACGCCACATAGGAACAAACATATATACATACATATATACATAGTCTGATAAACACATTACCCTCCTTCGGCAGTGGGGTAAAGATTGAGTGTTATTGGAAAATAGGTTGAGGTGTATCTTTAAATGTACAGGTGATGATTCCAATCCTAGTAAGGAACAGTAACTTTAGATTCATTTCGTGATTATTTTTTTAAGTTTAGGCTATAATTGACTTCGTGAGCAAAAACTGACCATTAAAACCTGATTTTGCCAACACACTTGTTCACTAAGTTGTGAATTACATAATATGATTAATAGGATTTGTTTTTTTCAGAAGAGCCTGTGTTTCACAACCAATGGTTTCTTAAGCCCGAATAAAGGAAATAGTTAATGATTTATACAAATAACCTAATATTCTATATGTAATATTTAAAAGTATCTTGAAAACTTCGTTAGTCTATAGTTAGTTAACTATTTTCAGGGGCTACAAAACATGAGAATGACTGATTGGACTTCGTCCGCAGAAACAATTACAATCTCCGATGTTGGCAATCCCAATCCTGCGATTCCTTGCGTTGAGAAAAAGTATAAACACTCACCTGGATAGGCAGGGATTGAAGGTAACCACTACACTCGGGACTCCGGGCCGGCCGGCGTGGAGTATATTCAATATGCACTACAAGTTCACGTTTCTGCTTGATTTCACTTCACAAGGAGGATTACGAGAACCAATCAGTTAATCAATTTCTAGCGAAGCCCTTTGGGTAATTTTTAACCCTATTTTGAATCGGACCCAGCGCGGGAGCAGTTATCTGCTTTTCGCCATTTTTTTTTCAAGTCTTAGTTTTCACTCTCACCGCAGTGAGGCGCTAGCGCGGCACCAGCGGGATGGCGCCAATTTTGAATTAGGAAGGGAAACAATTTGGATAGGATATTTAGAAGGATAGGCTTAATGTTTATCCATTTCCCCCCACTCGAAATCGACCAGGATTTCGCAAGTTAAAGGACTGCCAGAGTACATCTAGCAGTGCTCGAGAAATATAAAATTCTTACTTAATAAGCACAATTACCTAAGTACCTTAAACTATTTTAATTGAACAATACTGATCAATACACAATATTGTTCGAGATATAAGATAATAGTTAATTAATTGGTAGCGGACAAACCTTAACTACTGGTCTGCGCATAGTTTTACCGTTTGCAGTTCAAAGAGTCACAACCCGAACTATGTTATCAGATCCCGGATGGATCTGTTCTATACGAGCTAATTTCCATAGTAAAGGAGGCAGATTAGGCTCATTAACCAGGACTAAGCCGTTTATTTTAAGGTTAGGTGTATCTTTGAACCATTTAGTTTTTTGTTGAAGCGTATGCAGATAATCACGTTGCCAAGCAAGCCAAAAACTTTGAGTTATTTTCTTGAGCATTTGCCAACGAGAACGTGGACATAAGCAGTCACTAACAGGTTCTTCAGGTAGTGAAACTAAAGGACCTCCCGACAAGAAGTGTCCTGGAGTCAAGACGTTCGATTCTTGCGGGTCTGAAGACAAAGTACAAAGCGGGCGTGAATTTAACACAGCTTCCACTTTAGCGAGAATCGTAATAAACTCTTCCAGAGTTAAAACTTGAGCACCAACCACACGCTTAAGGTGATATTTTGTGGACTTTATGCCACTTTCAATTATGCCACCGAAATGTGGTGCACCTGGCGGGTTAAATTTCCATTTTATTTGACGGATAGCCAAACCATCTGATATGTCAGCTTGATGTTTGCGAAGCTCGCCGGTTATTTCGTTAAGATATTTGTTTGCACCCACAAAGTTGGTGCCACAATCTGTAATGATTGTATCACACATTCCGCGACGGGAAACAAATCTATCAAGAGCCGCGAGGAATGCTTCAGAACTCAACTCAGTGACGGCCTCCAAATGGACGGCTTTCGAACTCAAGCACACAAAAAGAGATATGTATGCTTTATAGGTTTTTGCTCCACGTCGACGACTTTCCTTTATAATAAATGGGCCACCGAAATCAATACCTGTGGTTTGGAAGCATCGAGAGGGCTGAAGACGAGCGGCAGGGAGCTTGCCCATCATGGGTTGACTGGACACTGGTTTTACTTTGAAGCAACGCACGAACTTTGAGAGTGCGGTACGAATAAGTAGTCTCAACCCAATTATCCAGAACCTTCTATGAATTAGAGACTGTAAAGTCCGAGGGCCGCAATGCAGATATTTTAGATGGAAATGTTCGACAATCTGCCTCGACAAAGGACTCAATTTAGGTAAGAGAAGAGGATGTAACGCAGATGGCGATAGATTAGCTTCATCGATGCGTCCCCCTACTCGCAATAAACCATCTTCATCCAAAAAAGGAGACAGTTTTTGAATCGACTTGTCGCATTGTTCATGATTTTTCACTTGACTGACGTGAGACGACATATAATGGTCTTGAGTAAACTTGACTAGCGTCTTCATTGATTTATCGAGTTCAGAACTACTAAGGGAGGAGAAATTTCTATTTGAATAAACAACCTTTGCATTTGATATAAAACGGAAACACCATGCCAAAGTTCGTTGAATCTTTGTCAGAGAAGAAAGCTTAGAAGTTAACGTCAGAAGCGGATTATCAGATTGAGTAGCGTGTAGGCTGCTTGGAACTGAAGTTCTTAATTCCGGCAGTTCTGCATTTACGAGGAACGTACGTTTGCAAGGCCAATAATTCTGAACAGAGAACACCGCGACTACAACAGTCGGCCGGGTTATCCTCAGTGGACACGTGAAACCAAATTTCGGGACCAATTAAATCGGTTGCTTGCACGACTCGATTTGCTACATACATTTTTAGCAAATGAGGTGCCGTGTTGAGCCAAGAAAGAGTGGTGGTACTGTCCGAGTAGGCTTTCATAGAATTTATGTGAATTTTATCCTTGAGTAAGTTGTGCATGTGTGACATAACTTGCGCTAGAAGTACAGCTGCGCTTAGTTCGAGTCTATTTATCGTTGTCGGTTTTAACGGAGCCACTCGAGATTTACCTATTAACAGGTTAGTGACCGTGGTAACTTCATCCACAACAACACAAAGATATACACAACAGCCATACCCTTTGAGTGAACCATCACAAAATCCTACCAAATGCACTTCGGCCGGACTAGAGGGCATAATCAGTCTCGGTAGTGAAATATTCTGTAGATCAGATAAGTTGGCTGCTATTAAATGCCACACCTTAGCCAATTGTGGTGGTATAGCTTCGTCCCAACCTAAGTTTAAGCGCCACATTTCTTGTAAAAGCGACTTTGCAGAAAACACTACCGGGCTTATCCAACCGAGTGGGTCGAAAATGCGGGCCACTATAGAGAGGATAGATCTCTTAGTAAATTTAACGTCAAACGAGTCTGAAAACTTGTAGGAGAAATTGTCATCCAATGGATTCCACCGTATCCCTAATATCTTGACAAACTCATTTCCAGCATCATCGAAGGATTTAGAAGTCTGAAGATGGTCAGGAGGAACATCAGACAAAAGAATTGGTGTATTCGTACTCCACTTACGAAGTTCAAAATGACCCTTTGACAATAACGAGGTAACATCCTCTTTTAATTGTTTCGCTTCATCAAGAGATAAGCATCCCGTAGTGATGTCGTCCATGAATGTATCTTCATAAAGAACTTGAGCGGCGCGGCTTGAATATTCAGAACCGTGATCCTCAGCAAGTTGACGCAGAGTGCGAATAGCTAAGTATGGGGAGCTGCTGACTCCATAAGTCACGGTATTAAGCTCATACTCATTCAAAGCCTCGCTAGGCTCGTCACGCCACAAAACATGTTGATAACACCTGTCCTCAGGACGTATCAATATCTGACGGTACATTTTACAGATGTCCGCAGTGAAGACAATCTTATGAAGTCGGAATTTCGTAACTAAATCGACAATGTCAATTTGAAGTTTCGGTCCAACATGAACTAAATCATTCAGAGAAAGATTATTTGTAGTCCGACTGCTAGCGTCGAAGACTACCCGGAGTCGTGTCGTAGAGCTATCTGGACGCACGACGCAATGATGTGGAATTATGTAACGATCAGTAGTCGAAGAATCTGCAGGCTTCATATGTCCTAGTTCTTCGTACTGGTGCATAAATTCCTTATAATCAGCTTTCAGCTCGGTCTGATTAATAAGACGCCTTTCTAAGCTGAGAAAGCGATTAAAAGCTTGGCGAGACGAATCGCCTAAACTAGGCGCATCCTTCTTTAACATTATAGGTACCACGTAACGACCTTCACGTGTACGGTAAGTATCCTGTTTATACATTTGTTCACAGAGATCATCTTCAGGACCGGAAATTTTACATTTCGGCGGTTCTTCAGAATCCCAGAACCGTTGAACGATATCTTCGAGCGTGCAAGAGGACGCGAGGAGTGACGTAACGGATTCACTGTGAATATTGTTAGGTGGTGTGTTATGAAAATATTGACCACTTATCACCCAGCCGAATACACTAGACAAGGCGCAAGGTAATCCGGGACCGGGAGTGAAACGTGAGCCAGTGTATATTTGATCAAAACACTCGACACCTAACAGTAGATCGATCGGACCGGATCTATCGAAGTCGCGGTCGGCGAGATCAAGATGTTTGAAATGATCCTTGACGTGCAACGGTAACGTGGATGAAGGCAGCAAGGAAGTAATTATAGGCAAAACTACTAAAGGTAAGTCAAACTTAGGTGACTCACAAGAATGAGGTATTATTGAAGCGAAAGTATAACCTTTTATGTCACAAACATTACTCTGTCCGAGACCGGTAACGTTCAAGTTACATTTTCTTATACGTAAACTAAGGCGGCGCACGCATGCGCTGGTAATGAAAGAATCCATCGAACCGCTGTCAATAACGGCGCGTGCACACTGGAGCGAGCCGTCTGCGTGACGTAAACGAACTACCGCTGAGCCAAGAATCTTCGTACTACAATTTGGACTCGAAGTTTGTGACGTAATACAAGTAAGTGTGCTCGTAGCTTTAGCGGAACTTTCGCTATTCTCATTTGAATTAACAGTAGACCTTAATAAACTTATATTTTCAACATGTAATAACGTGTTATGTTTCGCGTTACAAACAAAACATGTGGTTTTAGATTTGCAATTATTATTATCGTGACCGGGCCTTAAGCAATTGGCACACAGGTTCAATTTCTTAACGAAATGTTGACGCTGTTCAAGTGTCATAGAATGTAACTTGCCGCATCGGTAAATAGAATGATTTTCATTACAACATAAACAAACAAATGAGCCCGATGCATTATTATTATTACTTTGGTTCGTAGATGCTACAAATGATGATGACCTTTGCTGACCCTTATGTCCTGCCTTATGAGGAGTAGTCGAAACCGAGACAGGTTGACTAACTTCCAGAATCTTTATATAATTTTGTAAATAAACAATTAAGTCATTGAACTTAGGAATCTCGTGAGTATTTTGTAACTCGAACCGTTTCCTAGTTTCAAGGTCAAGTGATCGCGATGCAATGTGAAATAAAATAAATTCACTTAGCTCATCAATTTGCAAAGCACGTAACGCATTTACGCTTTCATATAACGCATTGGTCAGTTCGGATAAAGTTTCAAGTGACGGCTTGTTAACAGACGTTAATTTAAATATTTTTTCTAGATAAGTATTTGCTAATATACGCTTGTTATCATATCGATCTAATAAAAGATTGAAAACCACGGAATAATTCGACTCTGTTATAGGTACGCCCCTGGCCAATGTCAGTGCACACCCAGACAAACAAGACAGCAAATAATGAAACCTTTCCGTGTCCGAAAGCGAACTATTATTATGAATAAGCGGGATGTAACTATCCTTGAACGTCTGCCAGTTTTCTATTTTCCCATTGAAATGCGGAATTTTCAATTTAGGTAATTTCACTTGAACAATAGAACCTTCTGGACGACAATGTACGGACGGATCGGCGACTGCAGACGCGTGGGGCGCAGGCAGCGACGTCGCAAACAAAGATTCGGCAACTTCGATAGACGCATAATACAAATCATCAAATGACAACATCGCACTCAAATCTATTTCTGACTTGGGTTTTAACTTTAACTGTAATCTATTGATATTTTCGCTAGACTCCATAAAAGCAGCCCTAATCTGATCAATCTTCTTGTATCTAGCCTTGAAAGGAGATAGCTTAGAACTATCCTTCAGAACATCTTTAGACAAATCGTAGATAATCTGCATACACTTGAAATCATATTCGCGTCTTTTAAGGGACGCCTGTAATTCAACTTCATCAGACATTTTGTTAACTTACGTATTCACGATTTATAAATGAGATGAGAAGGTAGGTAGGTAAGTACCTATCCGAACTGCAAGCGGAATATACTTTAGGCACTATTATGCGTACCTACTTTGGCAAGCAATACAAGTTATGAATTTAAATATGTAGGTATAAATACCTATTACGATTTAGACACTTATAAGTTATCACTTTTATTCGTAATAAAATGTAGGTGGATAGGTAATTTCTCGAGCACAACTATTTGACCATGAAACATTCCCATTAGCTTTATACCAACATCAGTTATTGCACGAAATAGTCATACAAGAAATACCCATTGAATTGAAGGTTTCAATTTAAACCTTAAATACGATTAAATTTCCTGAATAAATAATAATGATCAATGAGAGTAGGTTAGGTACAATCGTGGTCCGCTGGCCAGCTTGGCACGTTGTACGGGAACCCGACTTGAATTGGACCTACCTTTTGCGTTGTACCGTTAATAGAAATTATGAAATGTATTTATTTAAATCGTGATTCTTACTTGTTACTTATTAAATTAATAAGAATACACGATATTACAACGCAATATGTACTCATTAAAACGAGAATTTATGATTAATAAGAGAATGTGAGGGTAAGTAGAAACCTCACAGGATGCACCAAAAAGAAATGATTGGACTTCGTCCGCAGAAACAATTACAATCTCCGATGTTGGCAATCCCAATCCTGCGATTCCTTGCGTTGAGAAAAAGTATAAACACTCACCTGGATAGGCAGGGATTGAAGGTAACCACTACACTCGGGACTCCGGGCCGGCCGGCGTGGCGGATATTCAATATGCACTACAAGTTCACGTTTCTGCTTGATTTCACTTCACAAGGAGGATTACGAGAACCAATCAGTTAATCAATTTCTAGCGAAGCCCTTTGGGTAATTTTTAACCCTATTTTGAATCGGACCCAGCGCGGGAGCAGTTATCTGCTTTTCGCCATTTTTTTTTCAAGTCTTAGTTTTCACTCTCACCGCAGTGAGGCGCTAGCGCGGCACCAGCGGGATGGCGCCAATTTTGAATTAGGAAGGGAAACAATTTGGATAGGATATTTAGAAGGATAGGCTTAATGTTTATCCAATGACAACCTCATCTACTGAATACCGGAAAATATCATAGCGAGCTAAAACGACATACGCATGCACACGCATTCTTTTAAAAGTTGAATACACAATACGGATCGCAGCACAAAAATCTCACAGAAAGAAACAGACAATAATAAAAACTTCTTAACAAAAAATCAAACCGACTTCCAGAACAAAAAAATACAAAGCAAAAAATAAATTTATTTTCCGAAGTCGGTGGCTTTTGTACCTACCCATTATTTCCCGTTTTACGACACCGACTTCGGAAAAGAAATTTATTTTTTGCTTTGTAGTTTGTTGTTCTGGAAGTCGGTTTGATTTTTTGTTAGAAAGTTTTTATTTTTCTCCTTTTAGTTTTGGTAGGTACCTCCAATTAAGATGATTATTATTTATAGCCAAAGTACATCTCGTGGCGATTACAATAAGCCCAAACACGACTAGGATATATTGTTTTATATTAGAGTTCCAGTGCCTACCTTCCGGCTTCATCATCAGATCAGTTCGATGGTGCTATTTTCATCAGTATAATTTATTTATAAGTATTTGTTTCATTATAGTCGGTTAACTATTCGAGATATCTTATGCTCGTGACATATTTAGCATTTAGGAGTTCCAGTGGCCATCTGTGGTTTTCTTCATCAGATCCACTTCACCAAATGATACTTTCTGAGTGCAAATGATTGCATTGTTGATGAAAATACCAAAATCGCTATATGATTGCCTATAATATTTGAGGAGTTCCCTAGATTTCTCTAGGATTCCATCATCAGATCCTGACCTGATGATTATGGGACCAAATAGGAAGTATACCCTATCAAACAAAAGAAGAATTTTTGAAATCGGTCCAGGCGTCTTTGAGTAATCGGGGAACATACAAAAAAAAAAGATTCCGACGAATTGAGAACCTCCTCCTTTTTTTGAATTCGGTTAAAAATCACGGTTTTATATAACTATTAAAAATGTCGACCATAATGTTACCCTCAAGTTACTCTGTGATTCCTCCTCTCCTCTGTCGTTTCGCTCTTGGCAGAGCGGTCGTGGTCACGTTGAGTCATCCACTTTGGTGTTAGAGGCGGACACAGCTCTTTTCACGATCTGCCGCCATCTCTCTCTGTTTGTAGACTGCCTGGTGCAGTCTGATACGCGGCTTCCCACTGCAGATTTAACTTGATCAGTCCAGCGCATAGGTGATCTGCCGCGTGATCTGGTTCCCTCTACTTTTCCTTGCACGACCAGCCGTTCTATAGAGTTGTTATCAAGCCTAGAGACATGGCCAAAGTACTGCAGTATGCGCGTCTGTACTATGGACGATAGACGCTTTGTGACGCCAAACCGGAGCTTCTAAGGGAGATCGAGACATTCTATGGACAGTTGTACACATCGATCAGCAAGCCCGTTGCGAGTCTAGCAAACGATCCAAGAGCTAGATTGACCCGGCACTATACCGAAGATATCCCGGACGTCAGCCTGTACGAGATTAGGATGGCTCTGAAACAGCTCAAAAACAACAAGGCGCCGGGTGATGACGGAATTACGGCCGAACTCCTGAAGGCGGGTGGCAAACCGGTCCTTAGGGCCCTTCAGAAGCTGTTTGATTCCGTCATACTCGAGGGCAAAACGCCACAGGCATGGTGCAGGGGTGTGGTGGTACTCTTCTTCAAGAAGGGCGACAATGCCCGGCTGAAGAACTATAGGCCCATCTCACTTCTTAGCCATGTCTACAAGTTGTTTTCAAGAGTCATCACGAATCGTCTCGCGCGCAGGTTTGACGATTTCCAGCCCCCCGAACAAGCCGGATTCCGAAAAGGCTTTAGCACCGTAGACCACATACATACGCTGAGGCAGGTTATACAGAAGACCGAAGAGTATAACCTGCCTCTCTGTTTAGCGTTTGTGGACTACGAGAAAGCCTTCGATTCGATCGAAACTTGGGCTGTACTGCAGTCTCTCCAACGGTGCCAGATCGACTACCGGTACATTGAGGTGTTGAAGTGTTTGTACAAAAACGCCACCATGTCAGTCCGTCTTCAGGATCAGACCTCGAAACCAATCCTTCTCCAGCGCGGCGTGAGACAGGGAGACGTCATTTCTCCGAAACTGTTCACTGCTGCGCTGGAGGATGTCTTCAAGGTTCTGGACTGGAGGGGGCTGGGCATCAACGTTAATGGCGAGTACATTACTCACCTTCGGTTTGCCGACGACATAGTGGTCATGGCTGAGACCATGGAGAGCCTCAGTAAAATGCTCGATGACCTCAGTAGAGCTTCCGAAAGAGTGGGTCTTAAAATGAACATGGACAAAACCAAGATCATGGTGAATGCCCATGTAACACCCACTCCCATCAAGGTCGGAGACTCTACACTCGAAGTTGTAGACCATTATGTCTACCTGGGACAAACGGTCCAGTTGGGTAGGTCCAATTTCGAGAAAGAGATCAACCGTCGAATCCGACTCGGCTGGGCGGCGTTCGGGAAGTTGCGTGGTATCTTCTCGTCCAATTTACCGCAGTGTCTCAAGACAAAAGTCTATGACCAGTGTGTGTTGCCAGTGATCACCTATGGAACCGAGACGTGGTCGCTCACAATGGGCCTTATCAGAAAGCTCAAAGTCACCCAAAGGGCAATGGAGAGGGCTATGCTCGGAATTTCCTTGCGTGATCACGTCAGAAATGATGATATCCGCAGGAGAACCAAAGTTACCGACATAGCCCGAAGAATTGCCAAACTTAAGTGGCAGTGGGCAGGGCACATTGCTCGCAGAACGAATGGCCGATGGGGCCGAAAAGTTCTGGAATGGCGACCGCGAACCGGAAGACGATACGCTGGAAGGCCTCCCACTAGGTGGACTGATGACCTGGTTAAGGTTGCGGGAAGGCGCTGGATGCGAGACGCACGGGATCGGTCAATGTGGCGACGCCTGGGGGAGGCCTATGTCCAGCAGTGGACGTCTTTCGGCTGAAATGATGAATGATGATGATGATGATGATGCCGAGTTCCTGGAGTATGGACACGTTGGTGCGGAACTCTGTCCACGATATGCCGAGCATCTTCCTCCAGCACCACATCTCTAGAGCATCTATCTTCCCCTTTTCCAACTCACGCACTGTCCATGTCTCTGCTGCGTAAAGGAAGATTGGGAACACCAATGTTCGCATGAGTCTGACTTTGGTGGCTTTGGTGATATTGCGATTCTTCCACACTTTCTTTAATTTCTCTACCGCGGTTCTGGTTATGGCCATACGACGCTTTACTTCATCTACGCAACCACCACTGTTTGTGATTAAGGCCCCAAGGTATACGTAGGCTTGAACCACGTCGCAGTTCGCAATCTGTGTTACTTCTGGCGAGTTGTCATTGACGCGGTCCACGATCATAATCTTGGTCTTGGATCGGTTAATCTTCAGTCCAAACGTTAGACTTACGCGCTCCATTCTGATAAGTAATTCCTGCATGAGGTCCCCGTTACTCGCAAATAAGGTGGTGTCGTCTGCGTATCGTAAGTTAGAAATCCTGTATCCACCAATTATAACACCATCGTTCCAATCTTCGAGAGTGATTCGCATTATAAGCTCCGTGTAGATGTTAAACAGCAAGGGTGAAATTATGCATCCTTGTCGTACACCCGCACTTGGGTGGAAATTGTCTGAGAAGACGTCATCTGTCCGCACTGATGCTGTTCCTCCTTCATAGAGTCCTCTGAGCAGGTGTACGAGGTGTTGAGGTGTGCCCGTGTCCAGTAGTGTTTTCCACAGTGTTGGCCATTTCACCGAATCAAACGCTTTGGAGAAATCAACAAAGCATAATGTATGTCGGCTTGTTGAATTCTCGAGCTTTTTCGATAATTTGACGAACGATGAGAATTTGCTCACGGGTTCCCTTGCCTTTTACAAAACCGGCTTGTTCTGGCGCAATTTATCTGGACAAAAACGATTTCAGTCGTTCGTTTATAATGTGCAGCATTATTTTACTAGAGTGTGATATTAGGGCAATTAGTCGAAAGTTGCCACATTTCTTAGTTGTACCTTTTTTATGAAGAGGAGTGAAAACTGAGTGAGTCCATTCCGAAGGCCACTTGCCTGTGAGCCATATCTTGTTGCAGATGGTGTAGAAGATATGAACGCCATGTTCCCCCATTGCTCGAATAGTTTCTATTGGAATTTCATCCTTCCCTGTGGCTTTCCCATTCTTAAGATGTTGAATAGCGGCTCTTACTTCTGATTTAAGGATTTACTCTGTGATTAGACAACAATTATTTCTGAAAGAAGGAATAGTAGGTAATATTTATATTTCGGCTTTCCTGATATTTCGTAGCGCAACGTAGCGTGAAGCGTAGCACCGTAGCTCGTAGCCCGTAGACGCAGTTACGACGTAGCAAGTAATATATTCGCTATCAGTATTACGTATTGGGAAATTTTCTTCGAAGCAGATTTCGCGGGACCAGAATATTTATATTGATCGATCTTATAAGTGTGAGGAAATATCGTGTTGAGAAATTTGAAAATCTTGTTGGCTGAATATAGCTGGGAGTTATGATGTTTCAATGGGTTATCGGTAGGATAAAGTAGGGTATTGTGAATGGTTGCCATTCTGATCTGAAAATAATTCCAAAAATATTACATGCACGATAATCATAAAATGTTTGACTGAAAGTCAACCATGACCTAATTCAGGTGAAATTGTCAACTTCAAGCTGTCCTCGTCTACGGGATAACCGTGTAACGCCTCCATACATTTCAGAGTAGGTAAATTATTTTTACAGCCAAGCCATTCTCTCTGAACGTGAAACTTTACACTTCTAACGAATATACGAGAATTGTGACTTATTTTCCGATGTTCTCAACTTACTTTGGAGGTATTTTTTAGTCGGGCGTGGGCTGAAAAGTGTAGTTTTATGACGAAAATAAACTGTGATTTTACTTGTTTTAATTGGGTAAATGCTTGGGAATGGGTACAAAGTTTTTCTTACGTCACAACAATTTATTGTTCTTGAAAAAAAAAGACTTGAATCTGTTTGACACCCTAGACATGAATAAATCCATTGAAACACGAACGTTACAAAAAAATAGTTGGTAATGTACTTTTTGTGCTGGTGATGTTTTTTATAAGATAAATTTAATAAGAGTTAGTATTCTTCCGTATAGATGAGGTTCTAGACATTGGTAAATACCTCACATTCATCAAGTCTTAAAAATATTATTTTGTTCAAAGAAATGTTGCCAACTAAAACAAAAAAAAAACGAAAAAGCTCAACACATTATTTAAGAACCAATATTATATTTTATTTTTAAATAAAAATACTATTGGTACTTTTTATAAGTAATTTGTATGCGTGTCTTGTCATGCATAATTAAGTACTTATAATAGATAACGCACCTAAATTTTAAATGAAAACACTTGAATTTCTGCTCTAATTTATTTTTCAAAACACTTCACTCTATTTCTCGTCAAAATCAAAAACATCTCTTTATTCAAAAGGCACTTTTAGTTTTTTTTTAAATCGTTGGTAAGCTCGCAATATCGGTCACATTTACTATGGAACAAAGGAAATTCTAATATAAGTCAAAGTAATAAAACACAAGGTGCATTGATAACTGAAGCGGTTTTGATCCAAGATTTATTCTCTTCCTGTTCAAAGAATACGTTTATTTAAAACTGTTTTCCATTTTCACGTAATTAATCTGTGTGAAAAATGGATGAGAATATATTTTTCCGTAAAAAATAGATTGGCTTAGATTTCAATACTTTTTGGTATTCTGATTTCTATGATATTCCATATTCATCATCGATGTTCTTACTTGGCTTCCGTGTTCAAGTTTAATCAAAATGTCAGGTATTGGGGTGAGGATTTTGGACTAAGGAGTCTGTAAATAAGCCGGTAGGAACTTATACATATTGTAATAAGAAGCGTCAGGTAGGTACCAACTCCAAACATGTGCAAAATCGTGTTATTGGCCCTATAACTTTGGGCGTATGATACGCCAAATTTAGCTTACTTTCAAGCCCAATTTTTTTTCCTTGTAATTCATTGCATAGAAACTTCGACTTATTGACTTAAAACCATGGTCTAGCGTTTTTAAGTTTTGCGTTACCAAAGGATCAATGTAAGTGACCCAAAAATGAGAATGCAAGAAATTGTGAACATTATACCAGTTTTATTTTCCTCAAACTACCCACTATTTTTCTTATTGCAACATTTACTGGATTACAGCTAATTTTACACTGTTTCATGTTTTGTAAATGCTCATCACGCATGTCTCGTCATAGCACGTCTGTATGTTTATAAATCATACTGTTAGCACTTTAAATATATCACATACCTAAAACAGTGGCATGCAATAGAAAAACACCATTATTCACCTTTACAGGCGGATACGACCATTTGCTTGTTAAATTAAACATTCCATCTCTTCGCCAAATAACCAACTGTTTTGATCTGAGCAACGATTACTGCTAATTGGTCCTCACAGTGCCTGATGCTTGACTTTTTTTATTTAAAAGAGCCTTTTAAAACGAGGTCTGTTAATGAATTACTTAATTACTTCGACTTCGTTGTTAATTTAGGATTGGTCATACATGGAATTTGAAAAAGAAAGTGTTTATTTATGAAACGTTTGATGATTATAGTGTTAATTACATCATGGTAAATGAGTATAACATATTTTTTTTACTAATTACATAGGTTCTAGCACTTAATTATAAGCGCTGGGATATTTGCCTAGATTTAGAGTTCCTAGAATATGTAAATATGTTTTGAAATAAAGTTAAGGGTCAAATTGCAGTCACACTATTAAAACAGCAGCAGTATTTTTTATTAGTCAGTAGAATTTCAACTTTTCACGGTTAGTAGGTATAAACTATACTTTAATTCCTTCACAACATATTAAATCAGTTGTGGATAATTTAAGATCTTCTATAAAAACTAGCCATTTGAGTTTTGAAAGAAACTGTGATGATGACGGGGCCTGACTCAGGCCCCGTCATCGCCACAATAGACCAATCGGAGTCTGCATGCCAATAGATTATCTGGTCGCATCGCGCGTTCGATTTCATTCCGGTGGGAAAGATCGGCGGCCATGTTGGAATGAGATGACGGAGGTGAGAATGTTTGGTTGATGGAAATTAGTGTGGTTGTGCTTTAAGATTATTAATTTTATAACTATGTAAATTAGTGCTACTACGTTTAACATTAATTAAATGGGTATTAGTTAAAACTTTTTAGTATAAGCTGTTAATGAACCAACAATAACTAAATGTAATTGCCCAAACACTGGTGCTATCTTGTTTGGTTGAGGAGTTCCAATGACCACGTTCCAGCATGATAATCGGAGCTCCATAGTGCCATATTATTGCATTGTCTTCTTAGTTATACAAGTATCGTAAAATTAAGCTTAATTTGATGTCATGAAAGTACAAAAATGGATTACTAACTTGTAACCGGACACACATACAAACGAGGCAAGTTAAAATAAAGCTTATAAAAATAGACTTCTTGACTAGTAACGTGTAGTTACCATCGGGTTCGTACTACGTTTCGCTGCCCTGGTCGTATAAGCTGGATGTATGACCGTTTAATAGGTATCTACTACTTCGGTGGATACGGGCGTGAAGTAATGTTATATTTTTCAAAAAGTGCTTTTCGGGTTTATATAGAACTAGCAGCCAAGTGGTCATCCCTTGAGACAGTAACCGGAAAAACGAGTCTTCGAAAATGTTTGCAAAACCACATGGTTAAAAGTTTGAAAGCGTTTGCAATATTTGGAATGCCAACCACATAGGTATATACATAGCCTATTTCCCATTGGGGTAGAAACTACAGAACGCCACCTGCTATAATCCTAGCGCATAATCTTTTGGCTTCATTTGCGTTTATACATCAAGTTATACACGCACGAGTACTAAGCACCCGGCTTTTCTGACAAAAAAATGTTAATAATAAAACAAACACCAACACTTCCTTTGAAAGGAAAACATCTTGAGAAAATCTGAACTTATTGGTTATAATCAAATCGAACAAAACACAGAATATTGGCATAGGCAATGCTCTAGCCTAAATAACCCAAAAATAATAAGTAAATAAGTATGCCTCCAACGCAAAATTATTATAATTCCTAATTTCCGACGTGACAGAATTTACTTCGTTCAAAGTAATAACACCTTTATTGAGCCGCAAAAGAGCTTATCTTTATGAACTTCACATTTTATTATAATTATGAATGGAAATTGAGGGTAGTCGAAGAATATTTCGCCTTTGAATTAGAGGGAAATCTATGTTTTTGTGTGGGTGGCGTAAAGACCACTTGGGAATCGTATCAGGTACCTTTTTAGGTGCCAATAATATCGTAGTGCGTTTTGTGTCTACTTTGCTCAAAAAAGGCTTATTCGAAGGTGGGTTTCGTAAAGTCAACAAAGGCTTGGTCATATTGGGTTAAAAATATAGGGCTGAGGTGAGAATATCCTCCATTTCTGTCGATAATTCAGTGCCTATGACACACAGCGACAGTGAGGCTTTCAACCAGTGAGAAATTTTTCGTAACCGGATCAGAACTCCCAGCGAAAACTTTTTACAAAAATATATAGAAACAATTTTACCTTTTAAAAGCTCACACTTGAACTCACATCATCATCATCATCTTCCTGCCCTTATCCCTTGTTACTTTGGCATACCGTCCTGTACTTTGTGACGCTATCACTGACTCCCTTTTCTTTCTTGCCTTTCTCTCTCACACAGTCCATCCATCTTTTCTGTGGCCTTCCACTCCATCTCCATCTATCCACATTTGTATTGATAACTCTTTTAGTAACATGCGTTGTATCTCTCCTCATGACATGACCAGGACAATCGGTTACCTTTCAACTTTTCTATCTCTGGCGCCACTTTCAAACTTCCTCTAATATATTCATTTCTCGCTATATCCAGTCTCGTCACTCCGTACATCCATCTCAAAATTCTCATCTCTGCTACATGCAGTCTCTTTTCACTTGAACTCACATGACCTTACTACATACTCATATAAACAATTTTACCAAGGAATCTTCCAAGATTCCCAAAACATTTACTAACACACGCACAATAACATGAGGAAAACGTAGAAAATACGGAAAAATACCGGATATTGTGAGCGGTTTACTTAAAATAATATAGTAAGACATGGTATGAGAATAGTATGGTAGTGCTGTGATTTACTTAAGAAAATAAAGGAAAAGCCGTACTCTATTTATTCTCTGCCGTATCAATATCGGGCACGTGACCTTTGTGTGTGGTATAAGTGATAAGTTCACAGCGACTAGGTTGGCACCAGCTGGTACTATGTTAATTATTTATTTTTGAAGAAATTGTCATAGCATTTTCTTCCTTTGGATCTCAATAAGTTAATTAAACTACAAGACCGAGAACATAAATAGCATTGTATGTTTTCAGTTAGGATGGTTTGTGGCCTTTGTGGTCAAATGGTAGTCGCTATCATACTGATGAAATTAAATGCATTCATTTTAATCTAGTCATAGCCACAGTCGGAATTGACTCGGGTCGACACACTTGGTTTGTGGGGAAAGTTCATGATGTCGTTTCTAACAATGGCATTGGCAGCCGATCCTTCTCGGTGATCTGTTCAAGGGAAGAAACCCTGCGGATGGGAGTAGTTTACATTGTAAAGTTACTAAGACTACAAAATACCATTTATACTTAACGTATTAAAATTTTCTTAAACCGCTTTTCTCCCATTACTTTTTCTAGAGTAGAGTGGTGGTCCAGTCGTAACGGCCACGACTTACAAGTTGTGGGTCGTGGGTTCAAACCCAGGCAGGCGCTTTACTTTGTGTAAATTATTTCATCACCACTGCACTCAAAACGGTGAAGGAAAACATCAAGAGGAAACCGGCATGTCTTAGAACCAAAAATTCGAAGACATGTAACATCCACCAACTCAGACAGGGCCCGCGTGGTGGATTACGGCCCATTCCCTCTCACAGAAAGGAGGACTGCTCACAACGGACCAAATAGGAGTCTAAGTGCGGATAACGGGGTACATCTATCCTATATCCCATTACTTGTGCACAAAACCTTATGCATTCCCGCGGCGTGGCACAGTGGAGGGTCAGTTAGACAAATGCTGTCATCAATCTTGAAAGATCGCCACCACGTCTCAGTTCGACATTCCTTGTCTTATTCAATGATACTGTGTTTTCATACGACGAGGAGATAAGGAAAAAGTTTTTGTGTGATGTTATTTGCGAGATAGAGATAAGTTGCCAGTTTCTCCATGTGAGATACGTATTCAGTTACAATCTAATTAGACTGGCTAGGCAGGTTATTATGACTTATCAGTGATGACAATTTTCTATAGGCAATAATCGTACATCAAGGGTCAAAAGGCTGTCACAATCATGCAAAGCTAAAACTACTTCCCAAAATGTATTTATAAAAGAAGTTCACAATGTAAATTAATTTAGCTTCAGGAGATTGCGACCACACTTTTAATTGTACATTTTAACAATAGATAAAAAGTGTTGCTATGTTTAAAAACTTCACTATTTAACGAAAAAGAACATTAGCAACTTACACAGGGAATCCTCCTGTGCTAGATCTATGGGAAGTTGCAAAATGTAACAAAACTGGAAATGAAAAGTACCTAGACACAACACAACTCTTAAACTGGGACTTGATCTTATTACAATTACTTATTATTGTAGGGTTTATTTCCTTTTTAATTAGTTGAACAGAGTTTAACTAAGTTCAGAATAATATTAGATGTAAGGCTTAATAGAAAAATTCGAAGCTTATCAATGTGTTGCTAAGCATTATGCTACGGCGTAGCTCTGTTTTAATACTCAAACAAGGACTAAAAGTTAATCTTTTGTTTCTTTTTGGTAATTAGCAAGCTTAATAACAAATTTAAGTAATAGCACGACCCAATATGTGCAATAATCTGCTTGATAAAATCTTAAATTCACTGACAAACAACACACAGCCTAAAACCACTGAATCTTGAAGCATGAGATTCTTTTGAACACGAATATGAGCACCAAATAAGGAGTTTTTAAACGTCATCCCTTAATGGAGTTAAACAGTTGACGTAGTCAGTTTTACCGACGATAAATCTCATCACCACATGGTTGGTTCAAGATAATCCATACTGTCAAAAAAAAAAACAAAATCAATTTTTATTTTACATAGGCCAACATGGGCACTTATAAAACGTCGACAAAAGGTGCACGGTTCGGGTTGGTCGTTTCCTATGGAGAAGAACCGGCAAGAAACTCCATGGTTACTCTTTCAAAAAATGGTTTGGTTTTACAATATTTCCATGTTACAGTATTAGTACTATGGGGGGACAACGTAGGCCCAACAATAAGTCGTAAGAAACTAAAAAAAAAGTTTAAATAATATATAACAAAGTTAACAAATGTTAACTAACATCTAGAAGGCCTACAATGTTCACACATTCACAAAATAATCGGTAAAAGAATCTATACAAAGTTGAAAAAAAAAAATATAACAAGACTAAATTTAACATGTGGCACAAATGTTGTTATCAGTGCTGTAACTATTCTTTGCAAAGGGCTATGAAGATGATTGCGAACTATTGTAAAAAAGTCCAATCAATCTGCCTAGCCTTTTCCCAACTATGTTGGGGTCGGCTTCCAGTCTAACCGGATTCAGCTGAGTACCAGTGTTTTACATGGAGCGACTGCCTATCTGACCTCCACAACCCAATAACTGGGTAACACGATAACCCTTGGCAAGACTGGTGTCAGATATCAAGCTTCTGACTACTCGTAACGACTATCAAAGATCTTCAAATGACAGCCGGGACCAACGGCTTAACGTGCTTTCCGAGGCACGGAGGAAACTCGGTATGTTGAAAATGGTTACCCATCCACGGACCGACCTCGTCAAGCGTTGCTTAACCTTGATGATCGACCCGTGTGGCTGTTATTATTTAGCCACGAGCTAAAAAAGTCCAATTAAAAGAAAAAATTGAAAAAATGAGATTGAGAATATTGAATTTAAACCCTGATTGAATGTGATCAATGAGTCTTCAATCTCACATGATCACTAATAGCTGCACTTGTTTGTAGCTAATTAAAATAACCTAACCTAGCTTTACACATGCCGTGAAACTATGTTATTGGCTTAAGCGATAATTGTCATCATCTTGCTGTCACTGTGCAGTGTGTGTGTGTTTGCTAATTACTAAGATGCTAGTAACGTTGATACAACTGCACTAGGCTGTTCATTGACAGTGAGGTGAATATCTATTCATGTAAATTTGTAATAAGCTGTTGAGTTTACAAATAAATAAATAAATAAGCCTTCAGTATTTTTATATTGAGACTTTTGAATGCGTTTTTAATTGTATCAAGACATATTGGTTTAAATTTAAAGGTTGGTATGTCTTTAGTAAAGTTTTCTTTAAGAAGAGCTTCAGCTAATTTGAGTGTGCTCATGAACTCTACGACCTCATCCCACCGGCCCCCTTCTACCATTGGACATCTAGACGAACTACTAATTACCATCCTCACCTAGTTTCCATTCCACCAATTCGCATTTCGCTTCCAAACATCCTTCATAATGCGCACAGCAAAAGAGTGGATCTCACTGCCTGCGTCTGTATTTCCGAACGCATACAACCCGAATCTCTTCAAAGTTAGAGTGAACATGTGTCTTCTGGGAAAGCTCACTCCATCGTCGACTTTGTCTCTGTCGCCTTTGATCTAGACTAGAGTCAAGAGCAAACCCATCATAAATAAAAAATAATTACAGCATTCAAAAATGTATGTGTTTGGCATGTGCTGCTGAAATGTCTTATGGTATATAAGTTCCAAACATTTTGCATTTCGACATCAACTAACGCCGATAGAATAACACTTTTTCTAGATCCTCAGGTAACTATGGCAGTTGCCTAGCGCGACGGGACTGAGCAATGACGCAATGTGTTCACCATATCTCTAGTGATGTGCATTCACTCTTTACAATGCCTATAACGCTTATCGCAACGGGACTGAGTGACTACGCTAACGAGCGGCCGTCTATTGTTTTACCCTAAGGAAACACGTCTTCTGCCCACTACAACCACTCGCGATGAACTCTGACCCTTATCCACATGGCTTGCGAAAGTCAATATAACTTAAAACTTTATGTGGGCATAACTTTTTGCACTATCAAAATCAAAAAAATCATAATCAATATTTTTTATTTCACATAGGCCTACATGGGCACTTATAAAACGTCGACAAAAGGTGCACGGTTCGGGTTGGTCGTTTCCTATGGAGAAGAACCGGCAAGAAACTCCATGGTTACTCTTTTAAAAATGGTTTGGTTTTACAATATTTCCATGTTACAGCATTAGTACTTAGACATGGGGGGACAACGTAGGCCCGACTTATGACAATAAGTCGTAAGAAACTAAAAAAATAAAATAAAAGGATTATATATTTTATAAAAAAGTTAACAAATGTTAACTAGCATCTAGAAGGCCTACAATGTTCACACATTCACAAAACAATCGGTAAAAGAATCTATACAAAGGTAAATAAAAATAGTATTACATGACTAAATTTAACATGTGGCACAAATTTTGTTATCAGTGCTGTAACTATTCTTAGCAAAGGGCTATAAAGATGTTTGAAAACCATTGTAAAAGTCTAATTAAAAGAAGGAAAGGAAAATGAGATTGAGAATAGTTAGAGACATCCACATATTTGTGCCGTTTACAAGTTACCAGGGAAGCTGCATGCGCAGAAGGAGCTAAGGCCAAATGTTTTTATCTTCAACGTAGTCCTTGATTTTATAATATGCTTTTTTAATAAGGATACGTTTGATGTAGTTTTTGAACCTTCCATCGGTCAGTTCTATAACTGAGTTTGGCAACTTGTTATAAAAGCGTATACTGTTTATAAGAAAAGACTTGCTAGTTTTCGTTAATCTGAATTTGGGTATTACAATTTCGTGCTTACTGCGTGTATTTAAATTATGGAAGTCGCTTCTAGTTTTGAAAAGCCCCCGATTTTTACGGACATACAAAATATATTCCAAAATATAAAGTGAAGGTAGAGTCAGTATATCGATCTCTTTAAATTTTTCTCTGAGGGACTCGCGAGGACCCATTTTATAGATTGCGCGGATTGCCCTCTTTTGTAGGATGAAAATTGAGTCAACGTCTGCTGCTGATCCCCACAGCAGAATGCCATAAGACATAATACTGTGGAAATAAGCATAGTATACTAACCTAGCTGTAGCTACATCGGTTAGCTGCCTTATTTTCCTTACTGCATATGCAGCCGAACTTAACCTACCCGAAAGAGTTCTAATGTGCGCGCCCCACTGCAATTTTGAATCGATAGTAATCCCCAAGAATACAGTTTCCGTTATAACTTCAAGATTTTTGCCGTCAAGATTTAAGTTTAGGTCATGTTGTGGTACATTTGGTAAAGAGAACTTTAGACATTTTGTTTTTTTCGCATTCAGTAAAAGATTGTTAGCTGCGAACCATTTTGAGAGAACAATTAGACTTTCGTTGACATTTAAAACATCCGTATCTTGCCTATCTATTTTAAAAATTAGCGAAGTATCATCAGCAAATAGAATTATATCCGATAATTTGGCCATCATAAAAGGGAGATCATTTATGTAAACCAGAAAAAGGAAAGGGCCGAGAATTGAACCTTGGGGCACGCCCATCTTGACTAGAGACCCGGAGGACGTCGCCCCATTAACATTTACTTTTTGCTGTCTGTTTGATAAATAGGAAAGCACGAGATCAGTAGTTTATATGACATACGTTCTGCTGACATATGAGATGGAAGCTTATACGAGGAACTGTAGAGAGATTTAGTAGCGGGGATGAGATTGGATGGGAGAACATCTGAGACTCTTGCCTAATATTAAAATTGCAACTCCACATTACAAGGCCCAAATATAGGCAAGTTTTTTATAGTAGGACAAAAGCAGAATCGGTCAGTAGTCTGAAAAAAAGAAATACTTATTCCAGAGAGTGTTCGATTCAATCTTAATGGTGACTTGGAACACTCCGTGAGATGCTGCGCAGTACCAATTTCATGTGACAGCATAGTGGAATGTGGGGTCTTGCGCAGCGAGTAGAGAACTAAAGAGACGCCATTCAAATTGAATTATCTGTACGCAAGAATGATTCATATCAAATATTAGTGAACACGTTTCGAAACGAGTTGTTATGTAGGTACCTAAGAGTGCAACAGTGTGATTACCAAGTACCCAAACATGCTACTTAACACCCCACAAAAATACTACCACCCATGCTCCCAAACAGCTGTAACACCCTTAATCCTTTCCCTGTACCTTCCTATATACGTACCTAAAAGTGCAACTGTCCAATTATATTACAATCAAACAGTGTTAGTTAACGCCCTATAAAGCACTACCATTCTTCTTAACAGCCCAGTTTGATACCCTCAACCCAGCTATAACGAGCTTCCCTTATCACCTAGCCAATACCACCCGCGCACACATTCACACAAGTCCCTTATCGCCCTTCTGTCCAGCACTCGCCTTATTTGGCGCACGATGCTACTAAAATTAAAGAAACGGAGCTGCTAAACGCATGCAAATGGAGATTATAGTGATGGCGATTTTAGAGATGGAGGCTGTGATTCAAAGTGGATGATGAATTAAATGTTTGTTATTGTTTCTTTTTACTGAATTTAAAAAGGATTTTTTTACTATCCAGGTTCCTATAATGTTATGTTGTCAAGAAGGAATGAAATAACAGACTTAAGACCTTTTTAGGGTTGCAGGACAATGGCAATTTGATTGAGTCGGTGGAAGCTTATAAGTTATACACGTGACAGGTATAAACGAAGAAAATCACTGTTTAATTCATCAAATAAATTACAGTGTGAAAAAATAACATTAATTATTCAATTTTTACCGAGTTCCCAAAGACTTGATGAAAATAAACGCTCCACTTAGTTATCAAAGTTTTCTCGGTTAGCGTTAAAATTAGAAAATAAATGGAATCTTATCTAGGTATATACTTTCTGATACAGAAATACCAAAATCCAATTCATGATAATAACTTTTAATTAATTTTACCGTTTTGCTCAGAAATTACTGCTTTGCGCATTGTTCAATTTCTGTGTACTAGTTGTAAGAAACAACTAATTATAAAGGTTAAAATTACACACTAACATACGATTACTGAATTGAGAATTTGGGGTTAAGAATTTGAGTCTCTTCTTTTTGTATGCTTATTCTTTGATAGAAATTGACTATGTGACACGTAGCTAGAATTTGCAATATAATATGTAGGTAGTTTTTGACCTCTGGTTTTATTATCCTGTAGGTACCCATTTTATTTATATAAAATAATTATGTAACCGTAAATAAACCCATTAAAAGTTGCGTCCAGAATCAAACTTCCTAAAACTATCAAGAAACTTTTAACATTGAAAATAAGTCCCATAACAGACACATTTATAGCTAGAATTTTAGTTATAACCTAGATAACATCCCATTTCAAGCCCAGCCAGACAAAAGCATTTAACAGATAGATAAAAATCACGATCAGCTTAAAAAAACAATATCTATACCAATATTATAAAGAGGAAAGATTTTTTTGTTTGTTTGTTTGTTTGTACCGAATAGGCTCCAAAACTGCTAGACCGATTTCAAAAATTCTTTCACCGTTGGGAAGCTACTCTATCCCCGGGTGACATAGGCTACTTTTTATCCCTGTATTCCCACGGGAACGGGCACTATGCGGGTGAAACCGCGAGGCGTCCTCTAGTATAACAATAAAAATAGTTTACGACCCTTTATACAAAAGTTAATGGCAACATTAAAGGGTATTACTAAACATTTTAGTAGATGATAGGCAACAAAATTTCAACAATTTCGCCAACGAGGCGGCTAAAAACAGTGACGTCATCCAGGTGCCCGATAGCGCCATTGTCACCTAATAAAAGTACTCTGTGA
Organism: Orthosia cruda; assembly: GCA_964057195.1. Classification (NCBI taxonomy): domain Eukaryota; kingdom Metazoa; phylum Arthropoda; class Insecta; order Lepidoptera; family Noctuidae; genus Orthosia; species Orthosia cruda. The sequence goes on along the minus strand of OZ059839.1, from coordinate 13,013,524 downwards.
ATATTGTCACTTTCGCTGTTGGAGCGAGCGGACGTGAATATGTTCAATTATTGAGCGAAGCGGTAAGCAAATCTAGAATATTATTCGATTGGATTTTTACGTGCTAGACTGGTTTACGCATAGCCTCTGTAATAAAATACGTAATTGATCAATCAATCATATTTTATTTTGTCTACAAATTACTTTGCACGTGGTAAAGTAATCCCCGTCTGGGAGTCTTTTAAAATCCAGCACTTCTGCTTTATTTTCATACTCAAAGCAATAATTATTAATCCTGAGAATAATAATAGCAAGGCACTCCTTTCAGGATGCTGAATTCATGCGGAATAATATGATAGCCGCAAGCTGCTAACTATAGGTATTAAATATTATAACGGGCAACTTCTTTGTGATCTACCTATGTCTCATTTCCCTTGTTCAAACCCCGTATTCGTGATTAATTATATGTACTCCATTTTTCAAAAAGATCTCAAGTGTTTCACCGTCTGCCTAACACCATCCCCATAGATAAGAACAAAAGTTACGCCATACCAAGTCACTGGATACGCACTCTACTCATTCCGTGCTAATAAACCACAGTTTTCACCAGCGGACGCCATAAAAAGGTGCTTAGATTAAAGATTAAACCAATAGCCATATTCTACAACTTACCATTGTGCTAATGCCAAAAGCGGATGCTTAGTTACATCACAAAAAATAGGCATGTACAGAGGGTCGGCTCCATACAAAGAGCCAAAACGCACGCATACATAGACACGTTTCACGTACAACGAGTGCAAGCGAGCTCGAGACCGGCATTTGTTTGAGATCACTAAACGTACGCGTCTAAACTCTAGAGAGAGGCTCTAAACAAGTGGCACTTGATGTCAGCGAACGCAATAGACGAAATGTCAAAGTGTAAGGGATTGATCACGTGCTTTTTCGATATCGCTTGTCAATCCCATACAACTTTGCCTTTTTGACATCCGCTATCGCCACGCTTTCGATGATAGAATGTCACTTGTCTAGGGTCTTAAGTGTGCATGCGCCTGTTTTCGCTCGTTTTATTGAGTTGATCTTATGCACTAATCTATTTTATACTTACGTGTTGGCAGACCTATTTTTGCTGCTATGTAACCTTAAGACGTATGGGTCCTGAAGATGCACTTAGGTATATTCATTAACCTATTCATCCTTGTGTCTATTATGAAAAGTGGACTGTATTTGAAGGGTTCTGGCAATAGTGCGTTGAAAATAAGCGGGAAAATATTCACGGATCAATTCGGGCGATCTAGTATGGAAATGAGGGAAGTAGTACGCCTTACCTTGTAGTGGTCGATGCCAGCCCACGTGTGGCAGCGAGCTGGTGTTCTTCTACTCCAAACTGGCGACCTTCAGGATCCACACACTTCACACAATTGTTTTATATCCGCGAGGCGGGTGAATAGACACGGTTCACAAGGTTCTCAGCAATCTAACTAATTAGATGCATCAGTCTCCAGCCTTGTGGCTTGGAAAGCTGGCGGTTGAGATACGAGGCCCGTTCACGTTGAAGTTTCGGTTCGTTCTGGCGACCTGTCATTAAGGCGTACATAAAGGGAAAAGGAATGAGGAAGGAACGAGATAATTAGGATATCGATCGCCCGCGAAATCTCAAATGCGTTTTTCTATGTGTTTTCGGTCATTGATTTATGACATTTACAAGAGATGGCGCTACCAATAATTATTAGTGAATTTCATGCAGAATATCTTGCAAGAAGAACACGAACGGTGTTATTTTTTGAAACAATCTTTTAAAATGCTTTTTCTCAATATTAGCTTTTTCTGGGTTGAAAAAGTTAGTTTATGAGTTCATTTGAATGTCTGATGACGCCAATTTTTGGATATTTTTTATTCCTTATTATCAATTCACTTTTCTAAATACAGACTTTTGTCATAGTTCAATGCCTACGCACTACTGGACCCTCTGCTTGGACACTCACAAATAGATACCTACTATTAAAATAAGCTTAAAAAAATGAGTTTGCATTTAAGTAAGTACCTGCTTACCTCTCCTCTCAAATACAGTTCAATGTGTAAAAATAAATTGCTGTAAACTATGACAGGCTTTACTAGACAAAGTGACCTTCAGTCAGCGATAACGGTTGTCAAAACTACAAAATGTTTGGGATTAACATTTTTTATCATTGACATTTCGTCGTTGATAGTCCAATTCCGCATAACTAACATTGTTAAATACCGCGAAATATGTACAAAAAAAAACAAAAATGAGATTTCGCGGTTTTAGGTAACTGATTGTGATTGGCGTCGACCCGTATGAAATTTTTTGAATCGACCTATATCTATATATATATCAAAAATAACAATACCGCGGATCTTTCGACGAACAAGTTACGACACGAAAACCGCGTATCCGCGCCAATTTGTATTGAGTGTGTGCAGTGTTTATGTGACACTCCGGGCAAAAATTGTGTTATATGTAATTACTGAATTATTTTTAATGTGTGTATTATTTTACACAGGTATTCTACTCTTTAATATAAATAAAATTGTGATGTTTTTTTTTCTGAAATTGTGTGATTTCGTGTATAGTACATTAAATTAAGAAGAACAAAACGGTCCTAAACTCAAGTTCGTTCAAAGTTCTGCCAATTAGTTTTTTGGATAATTAGTTTTTTGGTCCTCCTGTAAAATCAGCGAGAGTGTACATACGCTGTATTTAACAGAGTTAGTTACGCGAAATTGGACTATCAACGACGATTTCATTTCGGTAAAATATTATTACAATAGCTCAAGCCAATCCCATACATTTTAGACTTATTAAATAAAATTATACGTCTGATTGTTTTATAAAACTGCAGTAATCTAAATAATCCTGAAAACATCAAACAATCTAACTTTTCTTATACACCTGCAGGCAACCGTTTGTCACTCTTCTATCCTACCCAACGACCTTTCTATACTGATTGCAGTATTCGATTGAATTGTTGTTGTGACTAATTAAATCGATTTCAAACAAAAAAGCAGATTTTGAAACAATATATTTTTCATCACACTTGCACGTAAACAGTACCTAAGCATACAGGTTAATTTGGCCGTAATGCCCCATATAAAACACTTGAGCTTTCTTTTTGTCATGAAACCCAAGGTCGGTAAGTAATATTTTTTAATTTATAGCACAGCACACAGGTCATGCAAGTTCAAGCAAGGAGTTTACACGCAATTGAAAAATTGTGTTAAAATGTTATCTAAACAGGAACTTCTTTGCAATCTCGCTACATGTTACTTAAATACTCAACTATTGTTCATAATAATCGATTTTAATAGTTATTTGTATCAAAACGGCGTTTTTTTTTTTACTCTCCGTCATGGCTGACTACCTACGTAAGTATTTGCACTTAACGTTTCTGAACGAAACATTAGTATAATCTGTGGTATGGGCAAAAACTCGCCAAAACACGTCGCTTAAAAAAAAGTTCATGTATTTCGTAATAATAGCTGTGCTTTCTTGTGTATTAAAGCTATCATTCATAATTATTACTTGCAAATGAGATGAAAAACATTGTATGTTTCACGGGCGATACGGGAATTACGAACCTCGACTCAGAAAGCCCTCACTCAGTCTTTGACTTCGGGCTTCTACTAGAGCCTTGATCGTAATTCCTTCCTTACTGCCATTAATACACAATGAACTATTACAATGCATGCATGTCCTCGAAAAGAGCGTTTTCTAAGCAGCCAAACTGGACGGAAAGTCTCACTTTTTAACTAGTGCTTTTTACTTTTCTGTTCTTTTTTTAATCTTTAACTCCGTCTGCAGCCAGACGCATAGAGTTTTTATTATTTGAGAAAAGTTTTACAAATTAGTTAAGTACAGATTATCATTCATATAAAAGGTAAAATATAATTAATACTTCATTAAAGCGATTTTAATTACTCTAAATTTAGATTTCATCAATAAATTAATTTTAAATATTCATTTAATATGTTTGGAAGAACGTATATTTTGCTCGTGCCTTTTTGCGTTAGGACGTGACAGCTATTTGCGCATGCGCAGTAGATATGCCCGAGGAACTATTAGTTAATCTGTGGATATGCTGAGCGCGCTGGAATAAGCTCGCCATTTTATTAATTTCTTGCTTGGGTCAGATTTTTTTTTTATTTCCTCGCACAATGCATAGTATGTTGTTTGATACACGTACGTAAGATGATGCCCGACTCGTGTCAATTTATTCACTCACTTGCTTCGCTCGCTCGAGTATAAAAATGCCACTCATCGGGAATCACCTACCTTCCGCACTTGTAGCATAAATTACTATTTTTGATCATTCGATTCTGTTTTGCGTTAAAAAATTTGAATCTGGAACATGTAAAATCAAATGAATACTAATTCGGTGTAGATGAGATTTTTTATGTTTTTATTCGAAATATTGCCATATTTTTTGTTTGGGGCTTGTTGAAATTGTTAACCGTGGCAAAAGTAGAAAGTTATTCTGATTAACAATAAAAGTTAAATAATAAAAATGTACACCTGGATTTAGTAACTACTGCTCAACATTTGCTTGCTTACCTGAAAACAAAATAATAAAATAGGTTATTACTAAAAGTCTTAATTTCAATAAATTGGACAATCGAGTATTTCCGTAATAAGTACCTTCTACGCATAAAATATTATTGGGAAACAAAAAAAAAGATTTCACACACAACGAGGTTTCGTTTTCCCAAAATTGAAAGTCTTAGCAACTATTTTTACCCGACTGCCCCAGAAGGAGGGCTATGTTTTTAAAAGCTTGGTAACAGAGTATTTATACAAGAAAACTAAAGAAAGGCTCGGTATCTTTGGATATAAATCTTTATTACTCCCGAGAGAACCGATACGAAAGGAACGGATCCGGAACCACGCATGATCCCTTCAGACGTGCACAGATTTAAATATGGAATGTCTAAATCTTCTATACTCATCATGGTGGAGCCTGACGGAACTAAAAAACTTACAAAGGATGACGCCAAAATCTGACGTTAAAACTTTAGTCCTGCATTTTTCCACGGAGCATTTTAAAATGGTCATTGGGAAAAAATCTCGCGCTTGATTTTCGAATATTAATAATATTCTGAAAACTTTCAATATTGCCTTTTATTTTAACATTTGAAAAAAATACGTTGCTGCGTTTTGACGGAAAAATATATCCTGCGTCGGGCTTTTCTTTCGTGCCGATTACTTTTTATATATTCCGAGAAGTTTTATCTGTTTGTGCATGTTGATAGTGTAAATTATTGAAACTGCAAAATATTAATCGAAAATCTGCAATTTCGCTGAACGAGAAACGCATTTAAAATAATAGATATTTAATCCCGTTTCATGAAACGTTGTTGATAAAATTCGATGTCAAATATCGAGTAAGCAATAAAATATTTAAATAATTTTCAAACCAGAATTGTCTCGACAAAGAGATCTTCTATCAGCGATAGTGATTTACAATATGCCAATATCTTTGTGATCACTCTTCGCCTGCCATCGCTGCCGAGCGGACGTCTCGCTGCCGCCCGCCGCTTTCGCCGCCCCCACCGCGCGCCCCGCCGCGCCCCTCTCTCCGACTCGTCGCGCCACTGCGTGACGTCACTGCGGTCGCCGCGTCTCCGCGCGCCGCCCACAGGTGTCGCTTCACATCTTCACATCTTTTTTGGCCCCTTCCGGGTTAAAACCACGACTTAGTGGTCCTTGGTGGATACCTAACGGTGTTAACGAAGCCAAGTGGAGTGGTGACCCGCCCACTCGCCAAGTCCCGTCTGGACACGGCAGTCAGAAGGAGTCGGGAGCAGGGTAGTTGGCCTTGGTAGATAGCCTAGTCAACCCCTGTCTCTGCCCCACAGCGATTCACCTGGCACGGTCGGGTGTCTCAACCCCGACGTGCCAGACTTTCGGTACACAGGAGGAGGGTGGCCCACCTTCGGTGGGTTCACCGGTACCCTAGGACCCCTGCCACCCAATAAGATTGGTGGCAAGATAACAAGCTTAGGGCTCACCAGATACTCACCTCCCAGTCTAACCCGGCTGGGAGGGTAGGATTCACACATCCCCGGGCCCATCCACCCGGGGAATAAGGTTATCAGCCCCTTAGTAGAATTTGATTTTTCTCTTCTCTTTGCACTAGCTCTATTGACAACGATGCATCCCGTTGAGGTGTTAATCATGTCGGACGATCCCAGTCCGCGTCATGAAAACCAGTCCCGTTTCAAGATTATTCTTGCCTCCCTTGCCAGATGTGCACCTTACAGTGCTTCTGCCCCCCCGCCCTATTCTGACATAAGTCATCTCCCAGAAAATGTGCAATACGCCATTAAAACAATTAAGGAGAGGTTCGCTCAGGACTGTCATCTCCTCTGAAGGGCACGTTCACGCGTGCCTTGAAGGATGCGGTGAACAGCATCCAGGAGGCGGTTGAGGTCCTTAGTAGCCGCACAACCACGGATGAGACGGCGAAGTTGTGGGAAGAGAACAACCGTCTCCGATCCGAGGTGGAGGACCTCAAGCGGCAGTTTGCCGTCCAGAAGGCAGCAACTGCCATCACGAGCCCATCGCCGGCCCCGTCGTCGGCCCCGTCGTCGGCCCCATCTTCGGCCCCATCGTCGGCCCCTGCATTTGCGGATGCGGATATCGAGAGGATCGCGCGCATCTGCATGATGCAGTGCGGCCAAATGGTGGGTGCCCGGATAGAGGCAATAGAGTCGAGGTTACTCCCAGCCGGATCCGCCCGCCCGCCACTGGCTGCAGACAAGCGGAGACAGGAGGGGCCCGCTAATCCTGGGCCGGCAGCCGCTTCGGCTGGGCCGAGAAGTGCCGGGAAGGAGGCCACCAGGCTCACGGAGGGGCCCAGCAAACCCGCTAAGGGAAGATCCGTGCCCACTTCCCAGTCGGCGGCTGTAACTCCGCCAACACCACCTGGCCCCCTCACGGAGGCCTGGACGACGGTTGTCAAGAGGGGCCGCCGTCGAGGAAAGAGGACGGCGCCACCGCCGGCAACCACTGGAGCACCTACACAAGGTCAGAGCCCCACGCTCCGCGGCTGTAGTGATCACGCTGCAGCCCGGAGCCGTCGAAAGGGGCGTCTCGTACAAGGCGGTCTTGTCAGAGGCGAAGGCCAAAGTCGCGTTCCCCGACCTTGGCACACCGTCCGGCTTCCGAATGAGGTCGGCAATTACGGGGGCGCGGCTGCTTGAGGTGTCAGGTGCCTCCAGCGCTGAAAAGGCGGACATTTTGGCCGCCAAGCTGCGAGAGGTCCTCAACCCTGAGGACGTCCGAGTGTCGAGGCCGATGAAGACGGCTGAGCTGCGTATCGACGGTCTGGATGACTCGACGACCCCAGCTGAGGTCATGGCGGCCATCGCCCAAGCCAGTGGATGTCCACCCGAGCATGTGCGGACGGGCGAGATCCGCGCCGACGCTACCGGGCTCGGCATGATTTGGGTGCGGTGCCCGGTGCCGGCGGCGAAAAAAGTTGCAGACGCAGGACGACTGCTGGTGGGGTGGGTTGCAGCGAGGGTCAAGCTGCTGCAACCCAGGGCTCTGCGGTGCTATCGTTGCCTGGACATTGGGCATGTCAGGGCGCTATGCACCGCCGAAATAGACCGCAGCGAGCAGTGCTATCGCTGCGGTCAGCCCGGCCACAAAGCGGCCCAGTGCTCCGCGGCGCCAAACTGCAGCCTCTGTACAGCTGCAGGGAGGTCCGCTGGGCACAGAGCGGGCGGAAAGGCTTGTGGCGCACCCGCGCAGCAGCAGAAGAGGAGAAGGAGGGCCAAGGTTGCCGGGGGCTCTTTACCCCCCCGTCAGCCTGGCTGCTCTTCGGCCGACTCCCGGCCTAGGAATGGAGTGGAGGGAATGGATTGCGCATAATGGCGCTCTATCATTTCCTCCAGGGCAATATCAACCACTCTGCCAGAGCTCAGGATCTCTTGCTCCAGAGCATTGCAGAGTGGTCGATTCACGTGGCTGTGGTCGCCGAGCCGTATTTCGTCCCACCTAGAGACAACTGGGTTGGAGACCTCGACGGTTTGGTGGCCATCATTGGCGGGGCTCTTGTCAGCCCGTCCCGAGGTCACGGCTGGGTGGCCGCCCTCACGGACGGCGTTGGCGTTGTTGGTGCGTATTTTTCGCCCAACAAGAGTCTCGCCGACTTTGAGAGTTTCCTTGTCGAGTTGGGCGCCGTCGTAGGCCAACTCGACCCTCGCCCTGTGCTGTTGCTAGGGGATCTCAACGCCAAGTCTTCGGCGTGGGGATCTCCGGTAACCGATGCTAGGGGCGAGGCGCTGGAGGAGTGGGCAGTAACCACCGGCCTGGTCATCCTAAACCGGGGCTCGGTTTACACGTGCGTGCGACAGCGGGGTGGGTCAGTAGTGGACGTCTCATTCGCTAGCCCTGCTGTCGCGAGCCGTGTCCGTGACTGGCGTGTCGCCGTGGAGGTGGAGACGTTATCGGATCACAGATATATCCGTTTCGACGTCTCCACCCAAACTGCAGGCGGCCGTGGCTCACCAGCCCCGCGGACGGTCAATCCACGCTGGGCGCGCAAGCGCATCGACAGGGAACTTCTCGAGGAGGCCACCATTGTCCAGGCCTGGATCCGGGAGTCGGCAACAACCGGACCCGTCGACGTCGAACAGGAGGCGCTGTGGTTCCGCGGGGCGATGACGCAAATCAGCGACGCGTCCATGCCCCGGGTCCACGCACAGTCAGCGAGGCGCCAGGTGTACTGGTGGTCCGCTGAGATCGCACAGTTGCGTGTCGCGTGCGTAGCGGCCAGACGCCAGTACACCCGATACCGGAGGAGACGTCGTCGGGTCCCTGACGAAGAAGCCGCGCTGTATGAGGTGTACCGCGCGGCGACGAAGACTCTGCGGCTGGCCATCGGCGAGGCGAAGAAGCGAGCCAGGGAGGAGATGTTGGAGACTCTAGACGGGGATCCTTGGGGGCGCCCTTATCGAGCGGTTCGAGGGAAACTTCGAGCCGCCGCGCCTCCAGTTACGGAGAGTCTCCAACCCGAGCTGCTGGAGGAGGTAGTCGCAGCCCTCTTCCCGGCGAGAGTGGAGCATATTCCGCCGCCGATGGCTTTGCCCACGGCCGCAGAGTCTACAGAGGAGGACGCCATCAGCGTCCCAGAGGTGACACAGGCAGAGATGGAGGCGGCCGTGATGCGGCTCCGGGCCAAGAACGTGGCTCCTGGGCCCGATGGAATTCACGGCAACGTGCTTGCCCTCGCTCTGAAGGAGCTAGAGCCCTGGCTGAGAGGACTCTTCACAGCGTGCCTTGAGCGGGGCCAGTTTCCCACTCTGTGGAAATCTGGTCGCCTGGTCCTGCTCAGGAAGGCGGGGCGCCCTGCGGACTCGCCGTCCGCGTACCGGCCCATAGTGCTGCTAGACGAGGTGGGTAAGCTGTTCGAGCGGATAATCGCTGCCCGCCTCGTCAGCCACTTGCACAGAGAGGGGCCAGACCTGGATGAAAGCCAGTTCGGCTTTCGGCATGGGCGCTCCACCATCCACGCGATATCGCATGTGAGAGTCCTGGCGGAGGAAGCGGTGTCCCGGGGTGGGGTGATGTTGGCCGTGTCCTTGGACATTTCCAACGCCTTCAACACCCTGCCCTGGAGTTGTGTTCGGGAGGCACTGCGGTATCATCGAGTGCCTCCCTGCCTCCGCCGCATCGTCGGGGCTTATTTGGCGGAGAGGTGTGTCACCTACGTGGGACGTGATGGCGTCGAAAACCAGCACGGCATGTCGTGCGGTGTTCCACAGGGCTCAGTTTTGGGCCCAACCCTGTGGAACATCGGGTACGACTGGGTGCTGAGGGGCGAACTCCAACCGGGCGTAGACCTGACGTGTTACGCGGATGATACGCTGGTCACCGCTCGGGGGAGTTCGTACAGGGAGGCAGCGTTGCTGGCGACGGCTGCGGTCTCACAGGTGGTGAGCCGCATACAGCGCCTTGGCCTGGAGGTGGCCCTCAACAAGTCGGAGGCCATGGTCTTTCATGGTCCCCGGCGGGCGCCACCGCCCGATGCCCACATCGTCGTCGGGGGGGCTCGAATCGCTGTCGAGTCAACCATGAAGTACCTGGGATTGGTGCTCGGCAGCCGGTGGGATTTCGGCCCCCACTTCCAGCGGCTGGCGCCCAAGTTGTTGGGCGCGGCTGGGGCGCTGTCATCGCTGCTTCCCAATCTGGGGGGCCCGAGCGCTGCCTGTAGGCGGCTCTACGTGGGCATCGTGCGATCAATGGCCCTGTATGGGGCCCCGATCTGGGCGACTGATCTGACGGCCGGCAGCATCGCTGTTCTGCGAAAGCCGCAGAGAGCGATGGCCGTCAGAGTCATCAGGGGGTATCGCACGATCTCCTACGAGGCGGCTTGTGCACTGGCCGGATCCCCGCCTGGGACCTGGAGGCGAAGGTACTCGCGTCACTGTATCGGTGGCGCGAGGAAGCGCGGGCGCGGGGCGAAGGGCCGATGCAGCGACATATGGAGTTGCGTCGGTCTCAGCTGCGCGAGGTCCTGGTGGCAGAATGGCGGGACAGGCTTGCACGCCCTACCGCCGGCCTCGTCACTATCGAGGCGGTCCGGCCAGTGCTCGAGCACTGGCTCGGGAGGAGGCACGGCTCCCTGTCGTTTCGGGTGACGCAGGTGCTCTCGGGGCATGGTTGCTTCGGGAAGTACCTGTGTCGCATAAACAGGGAGCCGGTCGCCCGGTGTCACCACTGCGTCGACTGCCGGGAGGACACGGCACGGCATACGCTGGCAGAATGTGCCGCTTGGGAGGAGCCGCGCCGTGCCCTCATCTCAGAAGTAGGCAGTGACCTGTCGCTGCCGGCCGTAGTCGAGTCAATGGTCGGCAGTGAAGAGTCCTGGGACGCGGTGGTATCCTTCTGCGAAACAGTGGTCTCGCAGAAGGAGGCTGCGGAGAGGGAAAGGGAGATTTCATCCGCTAACCCGATCCGCAGCAGACGCGCCGGACGTCGGCGGAGGGCGGATAACGCCCTTTTCCGGCCCCCGTAAATGGGGACGTCCGTCGCCCCCCAAACATCTGGACCCGAGGTGGCGGCGCGTAGTGTTCCACGCGCGCCCCTCTCAGACGTTGCGGGGGAGTCAAACACCTCACTCCCCCCCAACCCGAGGTCGTGGCCCGCATCGGCGGGCCGGCACTAGCCGGGGGTTGCGGAAGTATCGTTGTTCCCGCGACCCCCGGTGTAGGTGTGAGACGGAACACCGGGGTGGTTTTTAGTCAGTACGAGTCTGACAGACCCCTCCGCTCCCCCCAGGGCAGAGGACATCCAATGAGGATTTTCCACCCCGAAAAAAAAAAAAAAAAAGGACTGTCATCTCCGAGGTAGACTCGCCTGTCTTTTTGGCACAGTTTTAGAAGCCCTTGTACCAAACATAAATCCGATCGTGGATGATGTACTGGAACCCGAACCTAGCATGGCCCCCGTGCCATGTGAGGAGAAGGACTCTCCCAGATCACCCTCCCCACCCGTCAGGCCCTTCCGGGCTTAGATCACCCACCCTTTCCCAGGGCGAGGTTCTTAAAAAGCCAGATCCAATTCCCTCTGAGAGAGACCGTAGCCCTCTAAAGCCCCAGACTTCGGCTACTAAGCCTCCTCCTCGTAGGAAATCCGATCGTCTTCAGTACAAAAAGTACAAGGAGCGCGTAGCCGCTTTCCACGCAGATACTAGGTCCAAATCCAAAACTTGGGCCGATGAGGAAGGTGACTCTCCCATCGATATGGACACAGCCCTCAGTACCGACGATGAATGGGCAGCAGTAGCTGACCACATCGATCAGGTGTTAGAAAATCCCCCAATTGACCCCAATAAGCCCGATTTGTCAGAGGACTATGCCACCATGTCCTCTTCTTCTGACTCTGATGACAGAGACTTCATAGTCCACTCTGGAGGAAAGAGGAAAATGAGGAAAAGTCCCCCTCACGCTACCAAGGCCAAAAAGCCAGTAGCTAAGACCTCTCCCCAGCCAGTTCTGCCGCCGGCCTTGCCCGACAGGCAACCCTCCCCCGCCCCCGCCCCCGCTACTCCTTCTCAGCGGTCAAACCGCTCGCCCAGCCCTATGGTAGTAGTAAATACTACCAATAGGAAGCCCCCTCTTCCTCCACCCATTTATCTTCAAGATAAAGGGAAATGGAGCGACATATCAAGCGCCTGTGTAGCGCGTAAAATTAATTTCACCAAGGCCACTGCATGCCAACAAGGCATCAGAATTCAAGTCCCCACTCCCAGTGATTATCGAGGTTTAACTCGTTTTCTCAAAGACAGGAAAGTATCTTTCCATACTTACTCCCTTCCGGAGGAAAAGTACACTAGAGTAGTCATAAAGCGCGTTCCGAAGGAGATCCCGACGGAAGAAATCCGAGAGGATTTACTAGCGCAAAAAGTCCCTGTGTCAGAGGTCCACCGATTGCACAAAGCAAGAGGCGGAGATCTCTACGACATGGTCCTTGTCGTGTGTTTCCCCTTCCAGGGTCACAATCCCAATTTTAATGTCAGGACCGTATGCAACCTGTCAGGCATTTCCATTGAAAAGCCATACCGTCCCCATCTCGTTGGTCAGTGTCACAACTGCCAACTCTACGGTCACTCTCAGACCAATTGCTTCGCTCCTCCCAGGTGCGTTAAGTGCATGGGAGAGCACAGTACCAAGGACTTCCCGTCCAAAAGACCGATCACAATGCACGGAGCCTCCCAGCTGCGTGCTTTGTGGACAAGTCGGGCACCCGGCTAATTACAGTGGTTGCCCAAAAGCCCCTAAACTTGCGCCTAAAATTGCCAGGCGTAATGACGCGCGCCAAGCGCGCCAAGCCCCTACCACTCAACCCCCCCCCCAGACTAGCCCCTCAGAGGCCTACACCCTGGGGTAAGCTGAACCACCAAAGTGTGGCTCCTCAGTCTTGCTCCCAGCCGATTCCAGCGCTGATGGCTACTCCCATCGCAGCGCCAATTATTATCCCCGACTCAATGCCCCCCGCCGCCCCTATGGGCGCCCCTATGACCGCACAAAGCCAGAAGGTGGCTTCCACCACCCCTGCTGCTAAGTGCCAGCCCTCTGTCGCCCCCTCCGGGCAAAAGCCATATATATGCGTCGCTAAAAACATAATTAGCGCGTACTCCATTTTTATGACCCCTCAAGCCCGTGCTCTGGATACTGAAATCCGGAATGCGGGCTCTCTCCTTCCCGCTGAATGCGCCAACCTCTTTTCGAGGTATGAGTCCATCACTAAGGAGCTCGATAGCCTTGTCTACAAGGACGGTCAGTGGGTTCGTAAATAGTGCGAACCCTCCGTTAATACAAAATTAATTTACATATTCGTTCCGTCCTCACCGCAGAGGCTCGTCGCGTAATCCTTTTCGATTCTATAAGCTAGCCCGCGTGCTGAGCCATAGTTAAATGCCAGTCAGATATTATTGGAGTTTCTTGTCCGTTCTTCTCCACGTAGGCTTTTCCGAACGGATGGTAGAATCACTTTATCAGATCCGGCCTTTACCATCCCCCAAGCGACGCCCTGAGCCGAGGTCCGACCCCAACTGGGGTAGCCCTTAGTGCTGTCGCTTTAGGTTTAGAAATTTTAAGCCTGGCCGGAGGCTACATAGCTTAGTCTCCACAGGTTAGTCCGGTTAAGCAGAGGACGGCTACTTTGGCCGAACTGCGAGACGCCACGTATAAAAAAAAAAAAAAAAACTTTGTGATTGACCACGTGACCTTCCAGTAGCGCATGTCAATTCCTTATATTTCGGATATTGTGAAATCACTAATAAAATGTCACTTTGTATAGTGCCCCAGTATCATTGCTTATCAGATAGAAACAAAAAATACTCCCATAACCTCCAACATTAAATAAAATACTTCGTCCATAAAAATTTATATAAATTATTTTTAAGTTAGGTTGAAGCAGGTTATCAATAAATTTTAGAGTCGTGGTTTTTTCTAAGGTAGCATGCAAAATTCTTTGATTAGATGCCGCTTCGTCTGTGAACTCGTTAGCGTTGAGCTTCCTATGAAGTCATACTGCATATCTGCATTCAAATCGATGCTACTTACATAATATATTGATAGAGTTATAACAGAAGGGAAACTTTTTTTATTGATTGATTTGTTTTGTATCTAGTATAAGACATACGATAAGAGTGTGTGTGTGTGTGTTAAATAGATAAACACCTAGCAATTGCTGGTACTAACTAAATAGCTCACTCAGTTTCCGATAATGTATCAAAGTTATGACAGCCTCACTTCATCGCCCATTATCGAATTAGACCCAGCCGTGCCTCCGTGCAACCGTTGATCTCGGCTATCATTTTGACTTTGACAGTTAGTCGTTACTCATAGTCCGGAGCCCAAAACTCTGACAATGACGACTCACAGTTCAGTTCAGTGATATTCAACTGAGTTGTGGACTTACCTAAAATACTGGTATTCAATAATGGCATTACATGCGTAACAAATATTCATTTGTCAAGCGTAGTTACTAGGCAATATTCACATTTCATTTCAGTTATGAAGATATCCAATAATTCTTATAAAATTATTTCCTTTTTTACCAAGAACAGTACTTTAAACTTACTTACTTACTAACTTTATAAGTTTTTTTTTCGACCTACATCCTATCTTTAATTTTCCCATCTTTTAAAACAAAACACACGAAAATGACAAAAAAGTAGCAACTGAAAATAAAACAAGGGAAGGAACGAGAAGCCGTAATTATAACTTTTCAAAAAAACTGTGAAAATTATATAAACCTGAGGTAAAAGGACCAAAGTTGATCAGAAGAATCGGCAAACCATATTAATATATTTCAACTTTGAATTTCCTTATCATTGATTTATTTCATCATCACTGCTCTCAAAACGATGAAGGAAATCATCGTGATGAAACCGGCATGGCTTGGAAGGAAAAAATCAAATCATCTGACATCCACCAAACCCGCACTAGGCCCGCGTGTTAGCATGTTTTTGTACCAGCCATATGGGGACGTTATAGGCTGATTATATATGTTTGCAAAAAACGTAACGGAATAAATAGAAGTTACTAAAAAGAATTGATCCATCACGGTGATCCATACATATTAGTACTTGTTGCATTTGGCTTTGACCTACTAGCCGATATTATAAATCGAAGCTGCTATAGATATTTGCATGAAATGGTTCTTCTGCAAGTTATATTTGTGGTATCAAGAACAAGCAAAGACCTGCTCGCAATTTAATTTAAAGGAAAATAAGGCTGGGATATAGAGTTTGCAACTTGTTCTTTTTAGGGCATTTATCGGCTCAAAATAATTTATTATTTTATTTTACATAGGTCTACATGGGCACTTATAAAACGTCGATAAAAGGTGCAGGGTTCGGGTTGGTCGTTTCCTATGGAGAAGAACCGGCAAGAAACTCCACGGTTACTCTTTTAAAAAATGGTTTGGTTTTACAATATTTCCATGTTACAGCAATAGTACTTAGATATGAAGGGACAAAGTAGGCGTGACAATAAGTAGAAACTAAAAAAATATATATATATTAGTTATATAAACAAAAGAAATAAGTAAAGTAAAACGAGATAATAATTTAACAAATGTTAACAAGCATCTAGAAATCTGGAAGGCCTACAAGTTCACACATTCACAAAACAATCGGTAAAATAATCTATAAGGAAGAAACATGAATAACATGAGGCACAAATGTTGTTATCAGTGCTGTGATTATTCTTAGCAAAGGGCTATAAAGATGATTAAAAACCATTGTAAAAAGATCAATTAAAAGAAAAGAAAAATGGGATTGAGAATATTTAGAGACATCCACATATTTGTGTCGTTTATGAGTTACCAGGGAAGCCGCATGCACAGAAGAAGCTAAATAATTTATTTTCATCTTTAACGTAGTCCTTGACTTCTTAATATGCTTTTTTAATAAGGACACGTTTGATGTAGTTTATTAACTTTCCATCGGTCAGTTCTATAACTGACCGGCAACTTGTTATAAAAGCTTATACTGTTTATAAGAAAAGACTTGTTAGTTTTCGTTAATCTGAATATGGGTATTACAATTCGGCATTCGGATCGGATCTTGAAGTCTGAAAGATACATGATAAAAAAATTCTTTTTAAATCTAGGACTTAGTTTAAGTTGGTTATTGTAATAGGTACATGGAAAAGTAGCATTAGACTAGCTGCCCATCCAAGATTTAGAGTTTCTAAATCGAATCTAAACTAACATAGTAAAGAAGTTACATTGTTTGTTTGTATGAAAGATCTGTGTAAGTACCTATTAATTCAAATACAAAGATCATATCACTGAAGGAAAACTACGCTATCGCTGATTGTCAGGCTGCTTTTGTCCCGAAAAATAAAGGAGCTTGTAATACATTCTCGAGAAAAAGCTTGTTAATAATAAGCTCCAAATAAACATAACTTAGAATTTACAAAATAGTGGTTCTTCGAGCCGAATACCTGCTTTGTCTTACCCAAAGACCTTATACTTCTTACTACTAGACTGTACACTATGGCGCAAAAACCGGTCCACATTAGAAGGCTCCCGTTGGTAGTGTGTCTCTTTCTAATGAGGTGACCATGACCAAACAGAACACGGGACAAATTGATTGTAAAAACGATAGTTTTAGTATCCTAATATATAGATGCTACCTAACTGCGCTACCTAAACCTACCTAATTTATAAATAATAAAAAAAAACTGTGTTTACATTTTTTGGTATCTACGTCACTAACCGTATGGTGACGGGCGTAAAGAATTTTACCATCCCATGTTTCCCCGTGGCGTGGGTGTCGTAAGAGGCGATTATGGAAAAAACAGAGAATGGGCAGCAGCGTTCACTGTGCATTTGTAACAACCATACTGCGATCGCCAACCCGCCTGCAAAGCACTCCCCATGAATAGCACAAATAAAACATAGCCCATATTGCACGGCAGCCTGTACCCTCGACTACGGTAGCGGTCGAGGTTACTGTATGGCAAGGGGTGCTAAGAATCCCGGACGAGATCCGGCTACCCCAACAAATACCGACGACTGGACCTAACACGCGCACACTCCGGACCGACGAAAAAATCACCGAAATCGAAGAGGAATTGAGCAGTTTACGATGGAGTGTTAAAGGGTTATCTGAAGTTCGAAGAGAGGGGGGAGGACTCAATAATCCTCAAATCCCAAGTCTCCTTAAGTCTCATTCTTCAAGACCATCGTATAGATAGGAACAAAAAGCTCTCTGATCCTACTCTCAAGCTCATGAAGGAGAGGCGTTAGATAACCCTGCAGTCTTCAGACGTTGCTTTGAAATACCGGCAGCTATATATACCTCAACGGATATCTATGATTTCACATATTGTCCAGTTGCGTAGACAGTTGAGAAATAAAACTACACCAATTGAATTCCGCTAGAAATCAATTTGAAAATAATATTAACAGCCGCTGAATTTCACTCGAACAAAGTCCGCCAAAAATGCCGCATATCACAATCCTACATTAAGTATTACCAGGCCCAAACATTTAAAAGTACTACTCTTACTCAGTATTAATGAATATTTTTGAAATACAACGAATTGATTAAATAAAGGAACTGAAGAAATATTTAAATACGTTTTTAGAAATATTTAAATACGTGTCAAAGTCTATGAATTGTTCGTTTTGGAATAACACAAAAATAAAAATATAATATTTTCTACCATTTCTACCAAATCCAATGATTAGTTGAGCTAGCAAGAGGTCAGACAAGGACACACTAACAGCGGAAAACCTCTCGCCAGGACCGCTTTTGGTTACAGCTACCGCTTATAAGGAAATAGCTTACCTAGGTGTATGATAATAGATTTTATTTACGCTAAACAAAAAATTTTGGTACAGTCTAGTAGTAAGAAATACGTGTAATGTATTTGGTCTTACCACCTGGCGACACCGCATTTTTCTTCTAAAAGAAAATAAAAGATGCGTCAAATAATTAAAAAGAGATCAAATTGAAAATTCAGTCTTTCCTTTGCCAGACAGCTATAATGAAGCGAAAACCTTATCAGAAATCTTCCATTATGATTGCAGTTTTTGTCTGACATTAGAAAATATTGCATCTGACATTTTAAAGACGTAAAATACGATGTCAGTGAAGGATAATGTAGCATTGTTTGATGGTTTATTTGTGTTACATATTTTGTTAGTGAAACTGTTTTTAATTTTGGAAGATTTAAGGTGCCATAAGTGAAATCATTAGAGTAAAAATCTACTCCTACTAGTGACCTGCGCCTGCTTCGTACGGTTTTTACGATTTAATGTAACATTTTTGTTTTTTAACTTATTGTGTAAGTTTAATACTAAAGTAGGTACTATACACAAAACCCTTCCGGCATGCATTCTCTCTAAACCATATCGCAAAAACCGCATCAAAATCCTTGTAGACTTTAGAAAAACACAGTCTCACCGACAGACACTAAAAGCGACTTTAAAATATCACCGAAATTGGTCCTTTACCTTATATAATATACATAAATAGTACGAAATTAAAGGGCATACAGACTCACTATCCTATTAAAGTTTGATATTTAGGTATGTATGAGCAAGTATTTATTATTTGTATGAATATATATGAGCATAACATCACCTGGGCATCTCTTGGCAGACTGGGCAGGTTATATTTGCATAATATTTAGTCTTGTTTAGACATAAAGGTGACCTCTCATCACTATTTGAGATAAAAATGCTATTCAAAGGGATATTATAATTAATAGAAATATTACGCATTACATGACGTTCCAATCTATCCATGGTTCTATGGTTGAATTAACAATCAGTCATATTTTAAGGAATATCATATTATAACAAAGAAAATTAAAAGTATATCAAGTTGATTAAACAAAGCAAAACAAATTGAATTCTTTGCATTTTACTTAACAGTATTAAGATGACAAAACAAAAAAGAAACAAAGCCGTATCTATCTTTCCTTAATGGAATAACAAAAACACACACAAAAAACTGAAATGCCGCACACCATTAATTTTGTTAAGTAATAAATTAAGAGCCATAAAAGGGGCGACACCTGGCGAAGTTAAAAATTAAATTAAGAAAATATAATATTGGGACAGAGGGGGATGTTTGTGCAATTATCAATTTCAGCAGAAATTTTTCGTGAAGGATAGATTTAATCAAAACTGGTCAATAGATTATAGATATCAGAAATCTTTGGAGAAGAAATCAGGCACGACTGCAATAAGCACGATTTTTGTGGGATAGTCACAGGAGTAACCTAGTTGGGTAGGTACATTGTTGTTGCTAGTTTAATTTGGTCCCTAAAACCTTAAAATGGTGATGCATTCCTAAGCGAAGGACTGAAAAGAACAACATCGTAGATACCGTCTTGAGATAAAAAGGTAACTAACTAAAATTGATTTACATATTCAAATTCACTGCTTCCAAGGATTCGTTGTTCCTCTCAACACAAGAAATTCTATCCTCCTGGGAAATATAAACAACATTTATTTGTGATTAAAACATGGTTGTCATCTAACTTGTACGTCGCCAGCGATAAGTTTTAAATTAGAATGAAGAACAGCCTCGGAACGAAATACAGCTGTATTTTGTTTCATAATAGTAAATAACGAAATTTGTTGTCTTTGTCACGGGAAATATACGAGATTAATTAAATGTCAGGTTTTCCCAGAAGGGTCTTGTGTCACGAATAACCTATTAGTATTAATGTAGCACTTTTTTGGACTTAGTGATGGTTTTCATGCTTTGCGGGCAGGCAAGTGTCGAGGGAATTTGTAGTGTACCTATTTATTAAAAATATTATTTTGCGTACCTAGCTTAACAGCACTACGAACCACAAAGGGTGAGGTGTAGGCCTCAAAACTAGACATTCAACACATATTTTCTAATGCAATGCCAGTCTGCACTGTAACTATCTATCGGGAGAGTGAAGGCTAGACTTCTCATACAGAGAAGGCACGAGTACACAAATCCAAAAACTAAATGTATAGTTCTCGCCAAACTTCACCCTGAAGTTGGCTACAATGGCTGTGCAGAAGTAAATCACATTCAAAAAGAGCACCGCGCCGCGCCTTGCACATCAGAACGTCAACTTCAGGGGCGGCCAACAAGTATAAAGGAAACCGAATCGTAGAAAAAGAAACACAAAAGATTCAAATTACCAACAAGCAGAGAGCAAATGTAATCATGCTCGTTCATTCAGCTAATAAGACAAGTTAGTAAGACTAGCTTTTGCCCGCGGCAACTACATCTATTCCACGGAAACTGTACATTTTCCAGGGATACAAAATCATAAGACACTAAGCGATAGTGCAGTTTTTCTCGATGAAATAATTTTCGTAATCGGTTCAAAATAAAAGGTAATCTCTGGCAGTAGAGATTACCTTTTATAAACATATACCTAAATAAACAATTTTACCTCGTTATATTTTTAATTCAGAAAAGTTGTATCATATCATGTTCATTTCACAAATATGTGAGTCTTAAAAAATTAAGAAACACAATACTAGAAAGTCCATAAAATTATTTTCTACGAACCATAAATCGCTGCTATTTAACCTGCAAATACAAGTAGAAATTGCCATTACATTAGATAAATATTTGATAAAAGATTAGTAGACAGAAAATGAATAAATAAAGGCAAAATTCTAATAGGTACAGACTCGAATGAGAGACTTCAATAAACTGGATATTTACAAGGCGTAAGGAATTTCGCGAAAGCATCTTATGTAAATAGACTTAGCAGAGTGAAATCAAATATCTATCATATTTGATTTCACTTTGTTAAGCACAACATTTTTATGAGAATAGATCTAGATCGCAACCGAAAGAATATTGAATCTTCCATACAAATTTTGGTCCGCTGACGACAACTTTGTATGGAAAATACTTCTTTTTTGTGAATTGCCTATGACTTCCTTCGAAAATGTTGTTCATAAAAATGGGCAGAAGCAGTTTTTAGAATATGATAATACCTTCCCGTTATAACGTGTATTATTTTATTAAATTAAGTAGGTAGACTTTTGAGTTTAGGAAGCCAAAAAAATAAACTATCTTACATATACATAATACAAAAAGCTTATGGTTCCAACTTCTTTTTTCCATAGCTAAGCCAAAATATCTTCACTAAGAAAAACATAAGCTTGTAAGCGAAACCACAGATGTACATATTATTTTCCTTTAAGTGACTTCATAATTAGTTTTCACTTTACCTTCGCATAAAAGCTTGTATTGTTCCCATGCAAGTTTCTTTGTAGGTTAAATATAATCAATTAACTAGAATTCGATCGTGAGACCTACACAGGAAGATTTTGAAATTTGAGGTTGGGATATTAAATTAAATAGTACAGTAAAAGGATAGTGGCATTGGGATTCTGTATTAGTAGGGTAATTTTGATACTGAGTTGCCTTTTATAAAATCATCACTAACTTTTTGTTGTGGCTACATACATACGTAGCAGGTCTATTCAAATCGTGTCAAAATTTTCCATAAAAAAAAATAGAGATTGTGATGATTTTTGTAAAGTATTGAGAAAATATTCAAAAACTCAAACACATAAACACTTTCCATATACGACACTAAACCTACTCCACCAAACACCAAAAAATCAAACCAACACCCCTTTATCCAAAAGCCGGAAACTCCACCACTAAGCTTTGAAGGCCACGACCCATTATCTGCCCCATAACAATAGTTAATAACAGTAACAGCCGACATGAAAACGGCGCAAAATCTCTCCTTTTAATCTCCAATACCTTACTTCTCAAAAGTCTTCGCTTTAACGGTCAAAAGGCATTTTGGACGTAACAAAAGGCTTTCCCTATAAAGCTATATATTATTTCGCAAATAATCATGTTGTGTTTAATGGTGGGTGGGTATATACTAAAGTATATGCTTAATTTATACGGGAATTAATTCGCATTTCTTCGGATGTTTTGCGAAATGTGTGTGAAAAAATAATATAACTGGCCTGTTTTGGTTTTTTAATACTATTCATTTTTAATCTTACCTATTTTAACTACAATTATAAGTAGTAAAATCAAACAATTTAGTATGATAGATTTAAAAAAATCTTTCTCGGTTTGAAAGCTATGCCGCAATTCATCTGAGTGCCATAGGCTACTTTGTATCCCGGTGAAATGCACGACTCTTGTAGGAGGTGGGAGTAGTACAACTAGCAGTAGTGAGTAGGATGTACAGATTGCAAGAATAATTATATAGTATCTACATAAGGTCGACTTTAACAAGGCCTTCTTCAACTTCCACTTAGCAAGTCATATACAAGAAAAATCGTAAGTATTTTTGAGACTGAATTGTTATTGTCTACACTTCCTAGAAGACATTTTGTTATCATAATACCCAAGCCAAGGCGACATCATCATCTAAAATAAATTACATTCAAAAATAATGATTTAGAATTCGAAGAAGAATAATTGTCAAACACTAAAGAAAATTGTTGTCAAGTTGAAGTTTTATGCCTGTAATAGTGTACAGGCATAAAACTTCAACTCGACAACAATTTATGCTCAACTAACGATGCTCTTTAAACAAACAACAAGCCGCGCGTCATGTTGCGCGTCATCTGGCAACGCCGCGCGCTTTTGTGCAGCGTTGCCAAACATGTTGAACGTCACGTGTTGCGCGCCAAATGTTGCCTAGTGGAAACGCAGCTTTAGGGTATCTATGCGTGAAAACTTAATTGGAATAAATTCAGAGAACACTGCAGACAATCTACATTTAATGGTACTTCAGTTCTACCTGTCAACGTTCCCTAAATAACAGACTTTGAAATAAACTCTACGATGAACGAACTCTTTGGCCATAATCAACACTATTGGTGGAGGGAAGTGGCTGCCACAGTTTGGTGTTATTAGTAAGCAATGTGACGTTAGTGTCCTATCTGTGTTGTTTTCATCCTTTAGTCTTTACACGGGGGAAAAAAACTATTTTTATGTAGTAATACATAGGTAAATTTGTGTTAAGCACAGACAGGGCATGTCTAGCTATCACTATGCTCACTAGACGGACCAAGATATTCATATGCAGTTCCTATCAGTACAAAAGAAGAAATCACTATTTAAGACACCCATGCATGTGAGTGAGTAACCTATTATTCTTTATACTATCTATTATAAATGAATAGCATTCTTAAACTACCAAGCAAAACCTTAAATTGTCGTAAAAGGCTTGAGGTTTAGGGGTAGCCGGTAGGGGCTGTACTCATTTTTGTGTGAAATTCGCCGAAGTTACCCTTTAATAAGATAAAATGTAAGTACTTAATGAAACAATCTACTTAATTATCCTACAAATAAAAAATGTATCAAATTTCACAGAAGCAAGAATTTACAACAAAAATACAGAACAAAGAAAAACCCACTGAATATCACATGAGACAAATATTAAAAAAAAAAATATGAAAAGAATCGTATAACATTTTGGCTCAAAAGATAAAAACCCGCACACCGGAGAACGTATAAAAATATGAACATTTTAAATCTTTTATGATTCAATTAAATGGCTGTGGACCCGAAGCTATTTAATCAAAAAGTTAAAACAATAACGTTTTTGAATACGTCTTCACGAATAGAGTCCGTATTAATTTTGCTTCACAAAGAAATTGCGGATAGAAAAATTGTGGCTTTTAGACGGGAATGAGAAAAACAGATTTAACACGAGAAAAGAATATTTATAATGACCATTTAGCGCTGTTGTGTTTCCAAACCAAAGGAACGATACGGATCAGTCGATTTGAATCGACAGTTTTTACTATACCAAGTCAAACTACACGTCGATCAATGTCATGGACGGATGATTTATCGATTGACAATTTATCGATTGGAGGGTACAGGCTTTGATATTTACATAGTCTAGCGCATCTTAAACACGAATTCAAAGCTAAATCGACATAAAAATCATAATCCATAACAAAACAACATTAAGCAGTCTTAAAACATAATTTTATGATAAAATAGAACAGAAAAATTACCCTTTTTCCAAAAAAAGATAAGCAATTTCCTTTACGTTTAACATTTTCAGACCTGAAGAATTTGGTTTATGAGTTCTAACCGAACCTTGCCAAATAGGCGTTTAGGTAAAAGTTGTCGATGTTTTAGTCTGCATAACTACATAAAGGACACAAACTATTTAGATTTTATACGTGGGTGCATATCAGAATTTCGTGGTGAAAGACTAGAGGGCTAATGTACGTAACTACAGAAGGACCAATTTATGAAATAAATATTGATTAAGGCACGGCGTAAAACAAATGCAGGCAGCATATAGTTATTTTATTAAATTAAGCTTTTTCTATTAATTTATTGACTCTGCTTTCGTCCTAGAGACAGACAGAGATGCATATACGGGACTCGTCTGGTTTCAATGTTTCGGCGCTTTTCCGTGAATGAGTGACCATTGTTGGTTCTGGCTTTCAGGAGTTGCAGTGGACAAAATAAACTAGTTTTAATAATATGTAGGTATACACGTACTTGCCACTGCGCACAGACTCGAGCCAGTACTTCTACGTAGTATTGATGCCATGCCAATACTTAAATTCGGTTATACTTATGTCTGAAAGAATCACCAACCATAAAATCATTTTCTTATAAAAAACTATAGGCTCCGGGCACTTACCATATTGATGAACTGAACTGCCATTTAAACTAAGAATGCCTGCCCGAAAATGGCTCGTCTGAATTCTAAGGCCGGTTTCGAGGTCGAAAATAGTGCTCGGACATTCTGTAAACACTAAGCTTAGTGTTCTTATGTTTTCCTTAGTTACTTGGTAAAGAAAAACCAAATGAATGAGAATATTTTATTGTGTTTGGTCTAGACTTTAGTAGATAGTGTTTTGGTCTTAAGCGTATGGGTCTGTCACTTGGTCGAGGTTGAAGTTTCTTTTGTCTATTTAATGGGATAGACTTGGTTTACTTATTTGGATTTTATTAGGTTTTTCTTGACTATTTTTGGGCTGACAATTGAAAGTTATGAGGCAACTTAGATCTTGAATCAAGTACATGGATACTAAGAATGCTAAGAACTTTAAGGTATTTCTATAATTTTAAAGGAACCACTTTAAGACTTATAAAAGTAGTGTGACTTGTTCCATACTAATAATTTTATTAATTTATAATTTCAATTAACTTCAACTGACTACAAGGCCAACGATTGCTGGCCCTATCGTTATCTAATTTAATTTTATCCAAAGAAGAAAATACCAATGTATTATAAAAACAACTACACACGAAAAGTGTTGTTACCTGTCACCTAAAGTAAAAAAAAACACTACAAATGTCGTCGGTCCTCTCAAATATTGAAAAAATATTTCAGCAATAAACTCAAAAAAAAACATTCGCTGATTAAATTCAATGCAGCCGACCAGAAGGCATCCGATAACATAACTTTGGAAAACTGATCAAAAACAGTAATAACTGCGCTGTGGATCGCACCTAGTAGAAAAATTTACAAACAACCTATGGATACTTGATGAATAGAAACATCAAACTGGAAATGAAAAATGTGCCATACATTTTCAGATAAGAGTTCTGTTCGATTTTTGAACTGAGTATTTTAGATGGAAAATGTAAGATGAACAGTTGGTTTAGCTCTGTACTTTTATCATCATCAACCTAGCCTTTTTCTAACGATGTTTGGGTCAGCTTGCAGTTTTATTGAAAGCTGCTGAATATCAATTTTTATATGCAGTGACTGCTTATCTGATCTCCACAACTGAGTCACTGGGCAACACGTTACCTCTTGACTATAAAATTATAAACAAAAAAAGATTTGTATTTTTGTATGTTTGCATTTTTAAGTATATAACGAATAAACTTAAAAACTACTGCACCGATTTCAAAAGTTATTTCACCATTGGGCAGCTACACTATCCCCCGGTGATATAGGCTACTTTTTATCCCTGTATTCCAACGGGAACGGGTACTACGCGGGTGAAACCGCGAGGCGTCCGCTAGTACATATATAAATTTGAGGAGTGCCCTCGATTTCCATGGGATTCTCTCATTAGATCCTGACTTGGTGATAATGGAACCACTTCAAGCGTGAAACCCTTTCAAATGAAAAAATATATTTCAAAATTGAAGGAGTAATCAGTGTACACCAAAAAAAAAAACAAATGTACAGCTGAACATAGAACCTTTTTTCTTTTTGGAAAGTCTTTTAGTAAAAATATTTGAGAAATATCGACGCCTGTCAATAAAAAACGCCTAATTTAATATTAATCTTCTTTTAAAACAAAAGGTTGCAATTGAAATGTTAAACATTTATTGCTACATAGATTTATTCTCTGCTCTGGAAATCAAATAAATGTGTGCCAGCTGTTTATGATTCAAAACACGTTGTGATGTTATATTGTCGGAAACAGGATATTTTGATGTCCGAAGCGGTGTACGTTGGGGTGAACGATTGTGACCATTATGTGAGCCATTACATTGTGGCTCGATGATTGCACTTCACTAGGACAGTAACAGAGATGGCATTTGTGAAAATGACGTTGGATTGTAGCCAATATACACCATATTGTAAAGGAATAACAACCATTGCAAAGTAACTTAGATTCATCCGAATCTAAGTTAAACTTCGCAATGGGCGTTACCATCTGCAGCTAGGTAGAATCAAATAGGGCAGTCAGGAAAGTTGACAAAGAAAATCAATCGAAGAAATCTGCCAAGGCTTTTCCCAACTATATTGGGATCGGTTTCCAGACTAAGCGCACGCAGCTTAACTGGAGCGACTGCCTATCTGACCTCCAAAACCCAGTTATTTAATACATTACGCGATACTCCTTGGCATGAGTGGGGATTGATTGTCTGGCTTCAAACACGTTAAGACTGTCAAAGATCTACAAATGATGTACTTTCTAAGGCATGAAGAAATCATTTTTGGAATGTTATGAATCCAACCGACCTCAGCAAGCATTGCTAAAAGCAAAATTTGAGATCAAACTGTGAACTGTTACTATTACGCTACGAGCTCTTTCTTGTATTTTGAACTCACGATCCAAAAAAAAAAAAAAAGTTATGAACCTACATAAAAAATCAAAAATATTCGATGTATAGGTACCAAAATTGCACAGATGAGTAAAACCATGAAAATGAAAAGACTCACAAAAGTTTTCAAATACCAAAAGCCCGGACTCAGCGAAACGAATGCAACAAATATTACAATAAAATATTAACTTTTGCACACCGAAAACAGTGCCCATACACTTGCACTTTGGAGGACCTTATGCTCGCCACTGACGCCGCAATCAGGGTGGCCACCTACTGGGCCCAAAATCTATAAAGAGTTTACCATCGACTCGAAAAGAAGAAGACCGCACTATTCCCAAACCACTGCAACTCCTGAAAGCCAGAATCAACAGTGGCGACCACCAGAAAAACGCCAAGGCAACGAAGCTCGACGAAGTCCCGAAGAATTATTTTAACTGTATTGTATCCTGCAACGAAATTAATCAGAAAAGAATAACGGAGAAGTAGGAAAAAAAAAACAATTCCACTTCCCTCCATATCAACCAGGAGACAGAACAAACAGGGCCAATATACAGAAAGGGTCGTTTACAACTGGGATAAGCCCAGTTGCCTAGCACCACGGATAAAAATTGTCATTAATATTAATTGACCCATCATTGTGAGCTATTATATTTGATTCCATTAAAAATAAAATTATGTGTGTGTTGTGTGTGTATGTATGGTAAGTCAAATAGTGGGGAGTTCAGTCAGAATTATTGTTTGCCGAGGGCGTTGTTTTTAAATAGTCTTACGCAAATCATAGTTATCAATAGTAAGAGCAAAAAGCCGGAGCTGAATATTTATGTTCTAAATTGGAACGAGCCCGCCTCACGATTCCTTAGCACTGAAACTGCTGAACGCTAGAATCAACAATGGCCACTATCAGAAAAGCGTCGAGGCGATGAAGCTGAACAAGTCCTGGAGAACCAATTCTATTGGCATGCATTCCACAATTAAATTAAATAGAATAGAATGGCAGTGGTATAATTGGGTTGATTATATTAGTATCCTTGGCTTGTTCACCAAAACCTTCAAAGTTAACACAGTGTGGAGCTCTGGTTTCGATCGAAAAATTACCTATTACTATTTTATTTAGTTGTACAAATATTAGCATAATAATGATTAACATCCATCAATATCCAATCACAGAAATTACTATTCAAAGCGCATCTAGATATATAATAAATATTTGTGAACACGGTGTTAATCTCTGATTTTGATCGACACATTACCTATAGTTAAACTAAAATCTTATCATTACATAATTTATTTAGTTGTACAATTATTAGCATGTGCAATTTAGTGGTCTAATGCGAGATATAGGAATATATTTACATCCACCGACCAATCAATTCACCAAAAACTGCCAAATCAATAAATTTAAAAGCATTTATTTGATCAAAGTTTTTAAATTTCATACACAGAAATTGATAAAAATAATCAAACACGTCAAAAAAAAAATCTTTAGTTTTCTATGCTGGACTTAATATTTCTAGCGGTGCGTTGGCTATCGGTGAATGTATTCATATATTATGTAGAAGAATGCGTGTCAAGCTCAGACAAAGACAGGACTGATTTTGTGCGACACTTTTACCGCATCTCTCAAACTATTGCAAAACTTTAGTTTGAAGTATACAACATACTTAACAAAGACAATAGCCATATGCATCTCATAGTAATTCAGAATTAAGTCTGATCTCACAATAATTTACGTACCAAAGATGGCGAGATCGGGCAATACATTGAGCGTAGTTTAAACTTAAACTTAAGTTAGAGAACAGTTAGTGATATTAGATGTTCAACTTGATTCCGGTTAAGTGCCAGATACTTGGATGTTCATCTTAGAGGAATTTCCATGATTAGTGTTATTGGAAATGGTTGGCGAAGGGGAGAATGAGTATTAATTTTTATTTTATAATTGTTATATAATTGGCTGTGGGCAACTTAGTATGTCTATTTCGTAATATTTTATTTATTTGTATATCTGTCTAGCATTGCAAAGCATCCTGCCTTTTCCCCGAAGGGTTATATAGAGGTATACATAGTGCACCCACGTTCTGGTGCTCATGAAATAGGAAATGAGCGTTTTGCCATCAACCGGGCACGAATCCACACTCCATTACTGTTCTGAAAACAAATAGATGGATAGTGGATCGCTCTTCTATCTGGTTCAGACTATTGGCATTATTTCAAAATGGAGAAAAATTTAAGTTCTGCTATCTATAACAAATAATGTAGTCTAAGACCAAAACCTGTTTGGATGTAAGTTTTGTATCAAAGTTTTGACAACTGTGTGCCTTGAATATAGAAAAGTACCGAAAGATTCGGTCAAAGCGACCAAGCCTAAGACGTGACTTCAAATCAAAGGTAGAAATCCGTTATTTTTTTGCAGAATCGGGTTGATCTTTAACATAAAAACCATTTAGGTTCCAAGAACATGGCCACGACGCACCGTTTTTGAGAAATGGGCCTTCGACATTTTATTTTATTTCTAAAACTATTTTTATTTCCAGAACGGTAGCTCGAACATAAATCTTTTTGGCAAAGAAATTGTTGCTTTAGCTGTAAACTATGAGATGGTGTAAAAACTCAAGCGAAAATTAAAAATAAAACCAAAACATTTTTTATGTGTTAAAAAAAAGTAAAAATAAAACGGTGCGTTTTAAGATCATTCTTCTTAGGATTTATGTTAGTAGGAACTTCTTCGTGCGTGGAGGAAGTTTTAAGTAGAGCGTAAAAACAATCATATTAATCAGTTTGGGAAAAACTTAGTTAAATAGATAGATCATGTGAAATTTAAGATACAATTTTTTTTAGTCCAGCTTAATATTAGTATTGTTACTTATATGTCTTTACACACTCATTAGGGTCTGTCTATCTTAACAAGTGGTATCGTGTCACCCAGTAATTAAGTTAGCTTAAATTTAATATGCCGCTTTAACCTTGGTTACTAAATAGTCTTAGTTTTTGGACAAAAGTAAATATATTCTCGATGGTTTAATTTGTTTAAAAAAAATGGTTTCCGTTCGGCTTATAGTGCCCCTAAGCGTATACTCCAACTCCACCCCTAAGACGACGCACTGACTCCAGACTTGTCTAGAAAGCTCTAAAGGTCACGTAACTTCTTATGCCACAAATTATAACCTAAACCTTTTTCACACACAATAAAAGGGAAATCCAAAAACACTCGAGACTCATCGAAGGAAAACTACCCTCCTCACACAATGACAATACCCACACTATTTACTCTTATCCGATCCGAAGGCACTTCAGAACCCTCAAAACTATGAGATAATACTTCTTTGCCACTAAAAATGTCACAACACTGATCCGATACTTTATTAAGTGCATCACAAGCGACTCAGAACGCACTTGTGTGGAAAGAGATGAATTATGCCGAAAACTTTCGGGAAGAATTCACGGATTTATGTTAGTACGAACTTCTTCGTGCGTGGAGGAAGTTTTAAGTAGAGCGTAAAAAAAAACATATTAATCAGTTTGGGAAAAACTTAGTTAAATAGATAGATCATGTGAAATTTAAGATACATTTTTTTTAGTCCAGCTTAATATTAGTATTGTTACTTATATGTCTTTACACACTCATTAGGGTCTGTCTACCTTAACAAGTGGTATCGTGTCACCCAGTAATTAAGTTAGCTTAAATTTAATATGCCGCTTTAACCTTGGTTACTAAATAGTCTTAGTTTTTGGACAAAAGTAAATATTTTCTCGATGGTTTAATTTGTGCTGCGAAAATAATAATCGGTTGAAAAATCAAATCTCAAATTACTACAACCTAGTTTTTACACGCAAAAAGCCAGATATTATTGGAATAATAGAAAATATTTCTTCTATCCCTCTCTCCAGACAAGAGGTCTGTTGTTTTAGCAAAAAACTTATTTTCGACGAGTATTGATGGTCTATAATTTGAATCATTTTTTCTCTGAAAAAGATGGAGGACCTTTCAGACAATAAAAATATTGTAATTAGTTTTGACATAAAAATAGATAGCTTTATGGTACCTATTATTAGAAAACATTTTTTTTTATCACAAGTTTTAATTACACCTTGCTTTCGTATGTGTCCGGCAATTATAAATCGACTTTTCAAGCTCTTCCTGGCATCCGATTAACATGAAACTTGGCGTACTTATGTTATTTTGGAAACGTTGAAATAAGATGGTACTATGAGCTGGTCTCATGAAGGAGCCAAAGTTGGCCATAGCAACTCCTCAACCAGACAATATAGCACCATTGTGTTTAGTAAGGATCATTGGATGTACAAGCGATATCACATTTCGTATCTTTTCGTCTTTTAAAAGCTTGTTTTAAAAATATATTTTATTTTAATTATTTTGTATTAAGAATAAATATTGGTTAGTTATGAGGTTGTGTCTGGAAGAATGTTCCAGTCATCATCATCATCATATCAGCCGACAGAAGTCCACTGCTGGACATAGGCCTCCCCCAAGCGTCGCCACTTTGACCGGTCCCGTGCGTCTCGCAACCAGCGGATCACCGCAACCTTCACCAGGTCATCGGTCCTCCTGGTGGGAGGCCTGCCAACGCAACATCGTCCGGTTCGCGGTCGCCACTCCAGAAACTTTCTGCCCCATCGGCCATCCGTTCTGCGAGCAATGTGCCCCGCCCACTGCCACTTAAGTTTGGCAAATCTTCGGGATATGTCGGTAACCCTGGTTCTCTAGCGGATCGCTACATTTCTGATTCGATCACGCAAGGAAACTCAGAGCATAGCCCTCTCCAATGCCCTTTGAGTGACTGTAAGCTTTCTGATGAGGCCCATTGTAAGCGACCACGTCTCAGAGCCATATGTCAACACTAGCAACACTGGTCATAGAATTTCGTCTTGAGACACTGCGGTAAGTTGGACGAGAAGATACCGCGCAACTTCCCAAACGCTGCCCATCCGAGTCGGATTCGACGATTGACCTCTTTCTCGAAGTTGGCACTACCGAACTGGATCGTTTGTTCCAGGTAGACATAGTCGCCTACAACTTCGAGTGTAGAGTCTCCGACCTTGATAGGAGTGCATGTAACATGGGCATTGAGCATCACCTTGGTTTTATCCATGCTCATCCTTAGACCCACTCTTTTGGAAGCTCTACTGAGGTCATCGAGCATTGTACTGAGGTCCTCCATGGTCTCAGCCATAACCACTATATCATCGGCAAACCGAAGGTGAGTGATTTACTCGCCATTGACGTTGATGCCTAGCCCGCTCCTTACGTACGGGTTCCGAGGTCTGATCCTGAAGTCGAACTGACATGGTGGCGTTTTTGTATAAACACTTCAATACCTCGATGTACCGGTAGTCGATTTGGCACCGTTGGAGAGCACAGCCCAAGTCTCGATCGAATCGAAGGCTTTCTCGTAGTCCACAAAGGCTAAACAGAGAGGCAGGTTGTACTCTTCGTTCTTCTGTATAACCTGCTGCATCGTATGTATGTGGTCTAGGTGCTGAAGCCTTAACGGAATCCGGCTTGTTCTGGAGGCTGGAAATAGTAAACCTGCGAGCGAGACGGTTCGTGATGACTCTTGAAAACAGCTTGTAGACATGACATAAGAAGTGAGATGGGCCTATAGTTCTTCAGTAAGGCATTGTCACCCTTCTTGAAGAAGAGTACCACCACACCCCTGCACCATGCCTGTGGCGTCCTCCCCTCGATTATGACGGAATCAAACAGCTTCTGAAGGGCCTTAAGTACTGGTTTTCCACCAGCTTTCAGGAGTTCGGCCGTAATTCCGTCATCACCCGGTGCCTTGTTGTTCTTAAGCTGTTTCAGAGCCATCCTAATCTCATATAGGCTGACGTCAGGAATGTCTTCGGTATAGGGTCGGGTCAATCTAGCTCTAGGGTCATTCGCTAGATTCGCGACGGGATTACTGGTTGACGAGTACAACTGCCCATATAATTTTCCAGTACCTACTTTTAAAAACTTGTTTTATAAATATATTTTATTTTAATTATTTTGTATTAAGAATAAATATAGGTTAGTTATGAGGTTGTGTCTGGAAGAATGTTCCAGTACCTACCTTTTATTTATTGAAAACTTTCAGCGACTATTTCAAGGACGCCATATCTTGATAGATGTACCTTACTATTTTCCAGGCAGGCCTTTTAATATTTTTTTATGGTTTACCTACTCACAACCCAGTTTATATCGTGATTATTACTAATAGCGTATACAGTTTTATTTATAAAATTGCTGTACAGATAAGAGAAAACATTTTTGTTAATAAGCGTTGTCGCAAAGTCGTGTTAAAACTGGTTACGGGAGCCTTTATTTTTAACTTGTAACAGTCAGTAAAATACTCGTATTATGAATGAACTTTAATTGAAAATCATTCGATTAATTCAGAAGTTAATTTTCAACTCTATCTGCTACATTTAGATACTATATTCATTTAGGTACCCAGTACAGACCAAATATACTTAATGTATGTAACATATAAGTAAATAAGCTCAAGAGCTATAAGAAAACTCTTTCTGCCAGCTGACATACCCGTACTTTCCCTTAGTCTTTACCCTACATAACAATAAATGAAATATTAAGTAGGTAATTAATACAATATATCTTTGTCTACCGTATCTACCCACGTAACGCACTACTTAACACACTGAAGAGACTGAAGGTTTACTTTTAGTAAATCTTTGAACAGCCTTTCTTTCTTAGGCAAAATCACGGAATAATTTTGGTTATTTTCAGACTCCAACTAAATAAACACGTGATATTTCTCCTATTAAGAGTAAGGATCTGTGGAATTCGCTCATAATATGATTAGGACTCCAATGTTATATTACACCCCGAATCTAATTATCTAAATAGGTACCTGTTGATGGTACTTAACTCAATTGTGTGAGCGATAATCTGCTAGCGTAGTTCTCAACATGTTACAGATTGAACAGTGGTACGATGTGCTCTGGCAGATGCAGCTGACCCTCAATGTCTGCAGGCGGGTCACTGTGCGGATTTCATCGTTACAACTACCAGTGGGGACAGGTGCGGTTTTGCTCATCATCGGATCTTTGGCGCGAGATGGGCAAAATATATATATCTATATATGTCTC
This sequence comes from Orthosia cruda, assembly GCA_964057195.1. NCBI lineage: Eukaryota > Metazoa > Arthropoda > Insecta > Lepidoptera > Noctuidae > Orthosia > Orthosia cruda. The sequence continues at coordinate 12,979,415 of OZ059839.1, read as the reverse complement.
GGGGACTCGTGTCTGGGACTCCAAACAGAAAGGCCCAGTTGGCTCTACGAAGTGCTGGAGGGCTGGACTCTGGCATGCGCGAGCCAAACACGGTCATCCGTGGCCGCTAGATTTTACTGTGGAGAGGCACAGGCTGCTGCCAATCATATGATGTTATGGCGCGATGATACTTCTTGCTAAGGGCTTTCTTTGAGAGTGGTGAGTAAGGACAAGCTACTGTGATGCCTTTGTCAATTACAATGCATTACGAGTTCGCTGAATTTTGGCATGACAATGAAAATCTCCAGTAGTTTTGTAGTGGACCTTTAAACTCCTCGTCATCGCAACACAACTGAGAAGTGGCCAGGAACTTTTCAAAAAAATACCCTTATTCTATTGTTTATTTTGTTTATTCATACAATAGAATAATACAAATGGAATTATTGTTAGAAAACCGTATTGTTGAGCCTATTTATTATGCCGTGTAACAACCACTTTGACTGTACCTTTACAGCGTTGGTTCAATAATAATTAGTGCCTGGATAGGGAACCTAGATGTAAGTACTAAGAGTGACAGGTATACAGAGAGCTTTGAGATAGGTCTTCAGGGTAAAAGTCTGGGCTTTGGAAATAAGAAAAAGTGGTTTAAAAAAGCCCTTGCAATAAATTGTGAATAGGAACGTTGAATTGATCTGTCAGGTCAGATATTTAGGTTCTTAACACAACAATTTAGATTATAATACTATATAATCTAGATACGGTTTTCTTTATCGGTCTGATTCTAACGTAGAAGTCCATACGTGTGCACGTTTTTTAAGGCCTACAAAGTTTGTGTAATGAGTATCAAAATGTTTTGGTATCTAACCTCATAAATTAAAGTTACTTGCCGAATTTTCTACAAACAAAATGAACACTGGATTCATAAAATATGAGACTTAAACAACGTAACATAATATTACACCTGGTAATCCGAAGGGTTTAGCAGAAGCATACTTTAATACTGGCAAAATATGTGTATGTAGGGGTAATAGTGGTCTTCTGTTTTGAGAAAATAGCTCGGCCTATTAAAATGATGTCGGTAAACACTTTGCAAATTCGACGTGAAGCATCACGAACTCTTCAAAGTAAGTCCATCATTCGTCGCACGACTCCTTAGCTCAGACAGGCCTGTTCCTCCGAGTGATGGATGTGCGACAGTCGTTAGAGGAAGGCTTCCTCTTGCGTGTAACTACTATTTTGATAGTTATAATAATAATATAATAATAATATTTTTTTTATTGCCAGATTACAATTTCAATGTCACGTCATGTGGTTTAACAAAACTAAAATTCAAATTTAGTTAATGTGTGGCTGTAACAACTGATGTGGATAATTAACATATATTCACTTTAAATTTTGATTTGTTTACTGATTAACTTAACTGGTCAACTACATACTACTAAAGTCATACTCCGAAGTTGATTAAAAACCCTCATCATGAGTAAATTGGTAACAGACATACACACGGAACCGTCTTGTTTGACAATCAAATCAAGGGAAAGAAAAGATAAGATTCCACCTCCTCTAAGTAAATATCTAGTTGTCACGCAAATGTTGGTATTTAGGTTCTTAATAGTTAGTCCTACCAACTTAACTGAAGCGTATGACACATAACTTAGCGTTTTGATGTGGAGTGATAACGTGATGCCTGTTAATAGCTCATAATATATGTTAGGACCATCATAAAGACGATATTTGACATTCCTGTGTTTGACGTAGTGGGGGGCTAGACCACCCAGTTTTATAGCACCCTAGATTTGGACATTCTAGTTCATTTATACACACTTTTATTTAGATTCTGTGTATAATCAAAGCTTGCAATTTTAATTTGACCCACTCCCGGTTATTGACTGAGCTGTAATTTTGCAAACATGTTTGTTTTAACTTTCAAATAACAATGCATATTTTTAACACCCACAGAAAAAAAGGGGTGTTATAAGTTTGACGTGTGTTGCTGTGTATCTGTGTATGTCTGTGGCATCATAGCTCATAAACGGATTAACCGATTTTGATTTATTTAGTTTTTGTTTGAAAGGTGATTTTGTCGAGAGTGTTCTTAGCTATCTTTGAATAAAATCGGTGTAGCCGTTCAAAAGTTATGGGCGTTTTACTGTTTGAATCGGGGTGTTTTCGCTGTATCCTGTCATAATTACGTGTTCAATAGATTGCCGTTCGAAGCGTATCTTTGATAAATTATGTAGCGTGTGTTGTTCAATTACAAACCATGGGGGGCGTGGGTTATATGTATATTCATAAAAAAACACAAGACTCATGACTCCAAATAATAATATTGTTATAAAATCAGGTATAATCTATTATAAAATAAATACATATTTTTTTTATTTTTCGTGTTCTCGATGATTATCTATTGCTGTATATATTATTTTTCACCTGCTCGTCATTCTGAATTAGGTACAACGGGTTGAGTTCTCCACAGCTCGACTCTCATTACTCTCAAACATATTTTTGGTCTTCTTTGTCCGTTGCTGAATGGCCCATGACCTGTTGTCAATTAAAAATCCAAGGTGGGGTGTGGGTTATATGTATATTCATAAAAAACACAAGACTCATGACTCCAAATAATAATATTGTTATAAGCTATTATGCTGAACACTCGAAACGATATACTTCCTATGATTGACATAATCAGTTACAATTTAAATATGACATGTGCATTTGATTGAAAATAAAGACGAATATTCTGTTCAGCCAGGACTTAAAGAGTTTGATAACCAAACCTCATTCCAACAGCGTGAAATAAAAATGTGTCGGGGGTTTTTTAAACTTTGATATTTTACTTGTGATATAAAAGCTTGTTAAAATATCAACGTGGATGAGGACACTATGTAGAGCTCTAAAACAGAAAGTGTCGCGATAGATCACTTAAAGATGGTGGGATGAGCTAACCAATTTTCCCGATAATGAGATGATACAAGAGACAGTAAATAGTAACTAACGTGGTAACGTAGAGTTTTTTTCAACGTTCTAAATTTTCTGCCTTGCCCTGTGAAAAAGGCATAAGTTACTCCATGTTTCATAAAAATAATTCAGTGCCATCATATTATTGTACTATGCTTAAAAACGATTCATAATTCGAAAATAGCTTTGTCATCAGAACATGACAAAGCTATTTTCGAATTATTAATCGTCGTGATTTGAAACTTTATTCGAGAATGATTAAAAATTATTCTCAAATATAGTTTCAAATACGACAACGACTACGACTTATTGTCGGGCCTAAGTTGTCCTCCCATCTAAGTACTAATGCTGTAACATGAAAATATTGTAAAACCAAACCATTTTTAAAAGAGTAACCATGGAGTTTCTTGCCGGTTCTTCTCCATAGGAAACGACCAACCCGAACCGTGCACCTTTTGTCGACGTTTTATAAGTGCCCATGTAGGCCTATGTGAAATAAAAAAGTTTGATTTTGAAATTAAGATCATAAATTCTCTTGAGCTCGGTCTGAAAGCTTTCTGCATATATGATCTAGGAATTCAATATTAAAATGCTGGTTTCAGTCAACTATCTCGCTACGTATGTTGATGTGCAAAGACTTTAAGCGGCCATATTTATACTGTGCTTTAACGTATCTTTCTTGTAAAGATCAGTGGAATATGCCACATCATAACATCATATTTCAGTCGGTAAACGTCCACTGCTGGACTTAAGAAACCTCCAAAGCTACGTTGCCTGCAACCAGCGAATTCCCTGCGAAAATACTTCTGATCGTGGACATCTATTGAAGGGAATTAATTTAAACGTGAATTATTGATGGGAATCCCATTTGCTTTCGATCTACGAAACTCGACGTATAAGCACAGGTTGTTGACATGTAAAAGTATTTTATGCTTCGGGAAAATTCAGGGAAACCGCTTAAAGTCTTGTTCAGATTGAAAGCGCGGTGACTGAGGCGGAAGCGGGCGCGGTTAGGTGGCCTCAGTGTATCGCGAGTTGTTTTTGCGGGCAGTAGTGAGTAAATGTGCTACCTCAAGGTAAACCAAACGATCGCTCGCTATCGAGGCCACTCCGTCATGTCACGTTAGGCAACCGTCAAAGTTACTTCAGTATGGACGCAAACGGCGGTTTCATAATTATGTTTGATAATTTGCGTCCGCCTTCGCAGCCGCGCAAGCTCCCTGGACAAGAGGCCTAAGGTTTGAAGAAAAATTCTTTCAACGGGATGCCTATAAAACTGACTACAAAATGATGAATGTAGGTAGTAAGGTTCGGCTGAGAAAAACTTTGGAAAGATGGTGCCAATATGTCGAGTTGAAGCCAAATTCCCGATACTCCATTTCGTAATAATCGTTTAAAGGATGTTTTTAAGCTACCAATGAGGAGAACGATTTATTATGCCTAGTTCACTGTCCGACTACATTAGTGAAAGGTGAACCATAGGTTGCTGACCCTATAACTCCTGAAAATCTTGATCTAGTGATTCTAGATAAAGATTTTCAGGTCATTAAATATTGTCTACGGTAGGGATGCTGCCAAGCAGTCGATGACAAAGCCCTTACATTTTGTTTTTTAATCGCTGATAGACTGATATATGCCTAGTCTAATAGAGGCTCTACCTTTACTGGATATTATAAAGAGACAATTTTGTTTCTTTGTAGGAAGTATTTCCTGGAACGACTGATACGGTTACGAAAATTATTTTACTCATAGAAAACTAAAACATAGCTAAGGGTCATGGACTAATTTCATTTCAGAAAAAGGCATGGCTCTTAAAGCAAATAACACAAGAATGAAGCTGTGGGAATTAAGACCGTATATTGCAAAGTAAGGGAAATTAATCGATAAGCAAATCGACTAACGACTTTATCAGTCGCCACAAATACCTATGTAACGTTACAAACTTAGCCACAAACAATTTACCCAAGTATATATATTTTCATGGAGAGCCTCAATTGTTAAGTACATGCTCAACATTATATCTTATAACTAATTTCTTATCTCCAGGGTAGATATAGATATCTACCTGAACCACAATAATTTCAAGTTCAAATAGCACAGCATAATTGTATTTACAATCAAAGTCGCTTCAACAGAGACATTTTCAAAATTCCAAACTCGCTGCCACTTATAAATCGCACCACATATCTGTCATAGGTGCTCATTAGTCAAAGTGTCGAGCGTTTTGGAAATTAAAACTGGCGCTGGACTCGCGAATATATTTGCAATTTGGAAGAGTTAGGATAAGAGTCCCAAGTTTTTTAAGCTCAAGGTGTGGTCAAAGGATTGGGGTTGGTGTGTTGTTAATGATTTATAGAAATTTGTATTTATTCTGATTTTTTTGACGTAACTTGTAATTTAGGTTAGGTGACTGTCTACTTTACAGGGTGACTTTAAATTAACTGGCGTGAAAGTTCTCTGGGGTGAAGGGGTAAAGAAAGATATAATGACAATAACAAAGGAACTATGGTGAGATCTACTCTGAAATTGTGTCACAAACATTGTGAGGTTACCTTACCTCTAACTTTATTTTCAATAGTTCTCGAAGGTTTTGCCTCTCATAAAATATTTTGTATGCAAATTTTTTCAAAAGAAAATCCCCTATCTATTCGGAAGATGGCGTACTTTTACGATTTCCGGTGCTTACATATCGGGAATCCTTGCTGACGTGGGGATAAAAATATACCGAATTTCGAGATGTTTATTGTAGAGGTAAATTGGGAGAAGCAGAGTGTTCGCCACATCGCATTAAACTTTGTAATTTTCTATAACTGACTCTGGGAAAGAGGTCTTATGAAAGTTCGTATTTTTGTGAATAGTGATAGTTAGGCACAATATAGCATGTTTAATACAGGTTTGCGGATAAGAGGCAACGCTGGGGCCTATGAGCAACGCTGCTACTCTTGGATCCTACTAGGTCTATACCCGCGAAACTGCGATACGCAGCAGTGGTAAACTAGGGGTTTTTTCTTTAAGATACCGATTCCTGTCAGACAGGTGGCAAGTGATACAATGTGGTAGACAACAAACAAATACTACTCACATTTGTTCTCGCGGTGGTATCCTGGTCCCGTGTCTAATCCCGTATCCGGTAAGGGTTATAGGGATAATATATATAATAAAGGGAATAAGAGACGTGGGTTATGGCGAGATTCCCTGCAGACCCCTAGACACGCTCCCGTCAAAAATACTTCGCTGCGCTCTAAATATACACAACAACAAATGCACGGGCGACTCACAATACCACTCGCGGATAGCGAACGTAATTTCGAATAATGATGGGTTGATTATTTAACGATTACAACAAAAATCAAAGCAAGACTCCCGTATCACGTCTAGCCATGTCAATCACATTTTTACAAGTAAGTGTCAACGTCAACTCAATCTAAAGCTGTCAAATCGATGACAGCAAACTGATACAGTGTTGCAACAAAATAACAAAAAAGGGACGAAACGTTTGGTTTCGAACATAGCATTTCTATTTTCTGTTATTTTGTTTGTTTTTCTCTCTATTTGGTCTGAAACCTTATATTTATTTATCTACCTACAACTTGTTATGTATTTGTTGAAAGTCAATTTTTTTTTTATTTTCCTGTATGTGAGGCAGAAAAAAGCAACAAGCAGGATCACTGAGTACTGCGGGCGGACAGCGATTATAAATATAGCTGGCGTTCAGTTATAAGACGTATTAAATGTTTCAATTTGAATCTTTTTGTGCATATTTCAAGTTTTATAGGTAAGTACACACATATTTAATGTAATATTTTATTTGTTATTCCACTCTCATCAACTTACAATAAGATTAATTGAAGAGCCAGTTGACTTGCCAACTAACTCATCCACTTTGCTTTGACAGTTGGTCTAGTTGTGGCTTCTTCAGACATAGAAGAATTTTGTGGTAATGCCAAATACTTGACAAGTGTCAACTGAATGCTTGAATGTATTTTATTTTGATGTTTTACTGGGATAATGCTAGATTGTATAGAGCTACAGCGCTGGTATTTGCGATCATTAAGAAGCAATATATTATTATGTATTTTCCAGATACCGCTAATAGAGGATAGGCCTTCCTCTCCTACAAACAATGCTTTCCAACAGGTAATTCTCTAACAAAATTGGCTTCTCTAATGCCATTAGATACAATTGAACAATAATAATTGTGTTTATTTACCATGCTTAGTTTTTCAAACATCTGATGCAGAAATTGATTTGGAAATACCTTTAAAAAATCTTCGGATTGTGATAAAAAGTACGCAAATGAGTAGCTGGTCTGTAAAAGTCTCATTCTCATGTTTCAATTAAAATAGTTTTCATAAATCTGCTAAATTATTAGCAGAGAGTATAATTTTACATCTACTTACTATCTTCTACTTAAGTAGTTTAATAGATCCAAAGCAAGGCGGAATTGTCGGAAATGTACTTCCAGAAAGTGAATCGAGGGTAACGCTACGTCGTCTGCTTATCCAATTAGGATAAGCAGGTGCTATAACCGGTAAACACCGTAAATATTTCGACAGGCGAGATCCGAGGAAAAAGTCAAGCATAAACTTCGAGGAAATTTGCAAATTCCCGACATTACACCAATATTTTGACAACTACTGAGATGTAAGCCAAGAGCTGCTTAAAGCTCGATGTATTGGTTTCTGAGTAGATATTAACTTTAATCGCCACGATACACCTTTGAAGTTACCATGGCACCAAGCCTATGAAGAGTAACCTACTTTAGCATTTTGTTAAAGTAGGAACCTTCCTACTTTAACAAAATGCTAAAGGAAAACATCTTGAGGAAAATTGAGGATACAACTAGCATTGAATTGCTCTACAGGAACATCATGTTTGTGATCAATCCTAAAAATGTTGGCCTTCTGACAATTGTTCTTGTTGATAGAATTTCACTTGGACCCTGAACTGAATTATCTGCCGGACGAGCACGGCCTCTGTGATAGGCTTGAGTCACGCATTTTATCACGGATTTTGCTCCCAAACTGTGATAAAAATTTGTGACTCAGGTCTGTCACAGTAGGCCGTGCTTGCCCGGCTGACATGCCTAAAAACGCATTCTTTGTTTTGCAATGGGCTTATAACAAGCTTGAATCATTGCGTTTTAAGACAAATACTGCAGCTAAAATTTACCCATAATTTTATTATAAAAATTACCAAATCTTACGTCACAAAGAACCATAACTCGTTCATACCTCGCAAACAAACACCACAGTAGCGACGAGTTTTCCAGCGAAATCGGAGGGGTTATCAGGCTCCCGGAGACAAAATCCATTCAGCACACATATTGGACGTACCTGGGGCAAAGAAAAAATGACGTCAGTAAAAGTGTTGAGAGGGTTTTGTGAGTCTCGGTAGGTAGGGTTTGTTTTTTGAGGGGCTGGTAAAAAAATACAGAAACCCACACTTTTTTTACATGGGGTAGGCAGAAACTCCAGGGCGCCATCTGCTACGATCCTTACACATTCCTTGCTTCTTTTCCTTAATTGAACTATAACAGAATCAGGTTTCATCTTTATCGCCTTTTCAGCTGAAAAACGTCCACAGCAGGACCTTCAAGGACCTTCACAACACAAAGGCCTCCCGCAAGCGTCTCAAATTCGCCATTTATGTAAAGGTTCCTACAGATTTGCTCGATTTTGGAGGATCGTTTTATATACATTTAGATTTGCAATCTATTGACATTCAACAATCAACAAACAATTCAATCTGTCAGAGTCATACAGATATGCTTACAAAGATACGATCTCGATCGTCGGTTCACACATCGTCAAACTCTGCAAATCTGTAGGCTCTTTCCACTAAAGCTAAGAAGCAGAGGTAATACAGTTAGAACCTATAGTTAAGCATGCATCAACAACAGTAGTTCTTCGATTAACTATTATATCGAAACACAGACATGGCCTCAGGCAAGTAAGTATCCACCAAGTAACAAAAATAAGTAGCTACCTAGATACCTAAATTTAATCCTCAGTTACTCATACAAAAATCAGACACTTGACTATCAACCGCCTTGGTTTTACATTAAAAGAACAATAATGTCGACACCTTATGTAAAAGTAAAATCAAGTCGGTTAATGAGTTTTTTTGTAACCTAATTATTAAGGTACCTACTGAATAAATTATCCAGCTTGGTTTTACATTCGATCTTCGACATTTTTGCGGCAGAACTGCGCCGCGAGACTTATGTTTTTTACATGTTATGTTTTTAATGGGATTATCAAATACTAGGAAAGTTTATCAAATGTATTGATGGTTTCATATAAAACGAAACAATATTTCGCATTTTTGTCGGTCAGACTATGGCAAATTTAACATTCTTTCATAGGTAGTAATTAATTAAAATTAATCCACTGTGATCGAAAAGTTTTAAAGTTACATATTAAGTTACCTTGTAACACCTACGAAAATAAGTTATTAATTCAAATCTTCCGTAAATAAGTCAGCATTAATAAACGTTATTAACAACAAAACAGAAACCCAATCACCCGAAAAATCTAAAATTTCTTCCAAATACGAAACTCTTAAAATCATTAGAGCAGAACATCGTGAGCGTGTTAAATATATTATGCGTCACAGACGTTGTTATGGATAGGATTGGTATTGTAGTTACTGAGGAAGATTAATCCTACTTTAGGTTCTCGTTGTTCTCAAGGCGATTATATTAGAATAAACCTTTTCATTACCTAATTTCTTTTTGCAGTCTCCTTAAACAATTACTAATAAATGAATAAAATTATTTTGCGTTTTTCTTCAATTTCAGATGTTACGCTCCATGTTGAGTTAGAAAGAAAGAAAGAAAACATTTATTACCAAACACTGCATGTGTACAATCTTAATACTAAATAGTGTTAAACACAGATGTGGCTATATGAGAACACTCAGTGTGGTAAAAGGAGCGGGCTCAGCAAATGCTGATCAGTGTGCAGCATAGCCACAACACTGGTCAACGCTGATTTACAGCCCGCCCCCTCTCTCTCAACACTTAACACAAAAATATAAATACCTTAAACTAATCTTAATACTACTTATACATATAAATGCACAAAAAAAAAAACAAAATACCCGTAATAATAATACATAAACTTATTAAATAAAATTAAAAACCCACCAAATGCATTTAATCATAATGCCTAGTTTGTATGAACAGAGGTAGCAGCAGTACAACATTACTCTTTACATTTCTGTTTGAGAAAAAATAACCTTTTAACTCTTGCCTTGAATAAGGAGGTTGGGTTGGGAGTTCAGGGTTTACCTTCATCAATGGTTTTTTTATCTATTTAAAATAAATGAATGCGAAATGGGGGTAAATAAATGTGCCTTTATCGTTCTAATATTTTACAAATTAATGACTTAATCCCTTGAGTGCCCGAAACGTCACCATCATTATATGTATTGTTAGTTCCGCAGTGATTTATCTGAGATTAGTATAATTGCGCGCTCAGTTATTTCAAAGTCTGCGTCATTTAATCCAAAATAAATCGCTTTGAAACAAATAAGACATTAAAATTAACCGAACAACTCCCAAACGGCAACAAGATGACAATTGAGAAGTTGAATTAAAAAAAAAAACATTTTTTTATGTATTTCGAAACTTTACATATCATAAATAATATTGTCGTTTCAAAAAACTCTTACTTAAATATTTTTTTTCAATTTATTATAAGCAATTTAAAATCGATAAAATTTTAGAAATAACCAAGTGACTACAAACGGGCCACGATTGGTCGCCATGTTGGTGACGTCATAACGTTCAAGGAATTTCACGATAGTACAGTGACAAACACACGTGAATTGACTAAAATAGCCGAATATTTGTGCAAAAATATTATTCATAATAGCAAATTTTATTTAGTCATGTGTGATAAAGGATTCATAAAGGCTTATTTCGGTAATATACCCCCCAGCTGTTGGACGATTTGGAAGTTTCGAGCATAAATACAGTAGTGGTAATGAATATTACATGTTAGTGGAACGGTGTTTGTTATTGTTGTTCATCAGGTTCATTTAGAAACATAACGGTCATAACGTAATCTTTGTCACATGTGGGCAGGTGATATTGGTGTAAAATAAAAAGTAAAAAAAACACGATTGGCCCGAAAATTCGACATTGGATATCAAAAAACTTCATTAGATACCACTTAATATATAATACAACCCGACATCTGTGGAGCCTTTATTTTTATTTATTTTTTGCACATAATCCTAAAAATGTTCGGTAATGCCCATTATGTACATATCTATTAATAATATTAAACACTATCTACTATCTATATTAGGTATATATTTACAAACACTACAAAACTTTGTAGAACAAAAACGTGAAAATATTAACTTGGTAGATTTTTCTTATACTAATTCTTCAGTAAATATGTCTTTAATGCGTTGATAGATTTTCACAATTCAAACAGAAATATTAGTTTTACGCCTGTTTCTGTCTTTTAAGAATGAAATAATGAATATGTCTCCATAAACAAAAAATTATGTTTTGAAGTTACGTAATTATAAAACAATGTCAACTTTGCATGAAAGTTCCCATAAAAATTTACTTTTCTCAGTCTTTAATTATCAAAGTAAGAGACGAATCTAATACTAAATTAGAACAAGATAACAACATAATTAACACATTCTAATTGGAATCTAGTTAAACATTTCTCAATAGTGCAGATTGCTAGGTATTTTTTGTAATATTCGTACATAATGGTAAGAAATAAGAACGATAACTTTTGTGGTTTAATATTTTGGATCAATATATTCAATTTTCATCAATATATTGACGATAATAACAAGATTAAATCTGTTAAAAGTCAAAACACTTTATCAGCTATGTGCTACAATGAGTAGAAATGAACGTCGTGACGTCACACGGGCTCGGGTTTGGTACTGGATTCAACAAAATATTTTGAATTTGATATTACTTTGTAAATACATGTATCTAAAAAATAAACTTATGTCTGATCTTTCCATTTATTACAAAAAAAAAATTGTTCAACAAACCAATTGACTTGACAAGACAACGAAACACAGCGACAGATTGTGCACGTCAGTTCGTGTGGAGCATCCCGTACTGTGAGAAATTGATTGAATTACCAAGTACTACAAATTATAGAATATTGCAGCCACTTCCTTTGGTAAATTAGTATAATTGTTACATATATTCGGATTGGCGTATCATTCTGGTATGGAAATACAGAATATATAGGTACAGAAGGTTATATCTATACATTTGCCTAGCCTTTGCCCAACTTTGGTGGTCTAACTGGATGCAGCTCAATACTAGTATTTTACATGGATATTCTGTCTATCAGAAGATATTAATTGAAAAGAACACGTAGACACGTAGATAATGTTAGCACTAGAATTAATAAGTTCGTATATGCGCTAAAACAAGTAAAAAACGTAACAAACATAAAAACAGCCATTATGTCTTACCACGCATATGTGGAATCATTATTGCGCTGTGGTCTTGTAATGTGGGGTAATAGCGTTGATTTGAATAGAACATATGTTGCCCAAAAAAAGTGTATAAGAGCAATGTATGGTCTTAAACCTGATGACTCTTGTCGACCAATATTTAAAAAACTTGGTTTGCTACCGCTGCCATCTCTCTACAATTTTGAAATTTGTGTATTCGTAGTTACAAATAAAAAACTATTTAAGACAGCAAATGAAGAGTGCCCTAGGAACAGACGAGATCCCTTCAAATTGGTTCTAAATGATATGCCTAGACTTACCAAATACAATAAAAGCTGCCTAGCAATGTGTGTGCACATCTATAACATGATACCAAACCACTTCAAGACAATGAGTACAAGACTGTTAAAGATTAAATTATTCAAGTGGTTAAGTGAATGTAGTTTTTATAATATAAAAGAATTTATGGCTTTGAAACCCTCTGAAAGACTCAATAGCTCATGATTTAATTGTTCTTGTTTGATTATTAAAATTGATTTGTATTATTAATTATTTTAATTTTTAATTTTGTTCTATATTTTTTTGCTTGTAACTAGTTTGTATGTTACCCAAAAATTGCATGCTATTTCATAATTTTGCTGAACATGTTTGTACCTTTTCCATTATATTTAACACCATTTTATACCATGTTTTATGCAATTAAATGATTTGAATTTGAATTCACAACTCAGTTACTGGGTAAAACGATACCTGTTGGCAAGATTGAATGTCAAAACAACATGAACATGCATAACGACTATCAAAGGTTTACATGTACATATGAGAGCCAGGATCCTCCCTCCGGGCTATTGTTCCCTCTCAGTATTAAATAAATGGTAACCAAATATAACCACGCTAAGGTTTAGTTTCTCTAATCTGAGTCTTATTAATAACTAGCTGTGCCCGCGGCTTCATATGTTTGATACTTTGCGTCCGCCTTAGCAGCCACGCAAGCTGGCCGAGAGGCCTAAGGTTTGAAAGTTTTTTTTTTAAACGGGACGCTATATATATAACTGAACACAAACCGATGAATGTAGGAAGTAAGGTTTTTTCTTAGGAAAACTTTGGGAAGATGGTGCCAATATGTAGAATTGAAGCCAAATGCAATTAACTCAATTTCGTATAAACAAGGTTTTTAAGGGATTATTTTTGAGCTAGCGATGAGCGGAACGATTTATTATTTATAGCATAGCTGAGTGACTACTTTCATTTCAGAAAAAGGCATGGCTCATAAAGCAAAAGACACACGAATAAAGCTGTGGGAATTAAGATCGTATATTGCAAAGTAAGGTAAATTAATCCATAAGCAAATCGACTAACGACTTTATCAGTCGCCACAAATACCTATGTAATATAACAAACTGATCCACAAAAAGGTTATCAGACTGGAGAGCTTCAATTTCTAAGTAAATGCTCATTAATATTTCTTAACAAATTAATTTCTTATCTCCAGAGTAGATACAGATTTCTACCTGAACCACAGTAATTTCAAGTTCAAATAACAGAGCATAATCGTAACAAACAGCATCGACATTTTCAAATTTCCAAACTCGCTGCCGCTTATTAATCGCACCACTTAACTGTCATAGGTGCTCCTAAAGTATATTATACGAGCAAAGTGTTAGGATACGAGCGTTTTGGGAATTACAACTCGCGCTGGACTCGCGAATATATATCATTTGCGATTTGGAAGAGTTGGGGGAAGAATCCCAAGTTTTTTCAGGTCAAGGTATGGTTATAAAGAATTGTTTTTTTTGTGTTGTGAATGATTTAGAGAAAATTGTATCTATACAGATTTTTTTGACGTAACTTGTAGGTTAGGTTATATGACTGTCTACTTTACAGGGTGACTTTTAATTAACTGGCGTGAAAGCACTCGGGGGTGAAGAAAGATATAATGACCATAACAAAAATACTATGGTGAGATCAACTCTGAAATTGTGACACAAACATTGTGAGGTAACCTTAACCCTCTCTTTTTTAATAGTTTTTAAGCTTCGAGAGCTTTTGCGTCTTAAAATATATTTTGTATCCACATTTTTTTCAAATGGCGTACTTTTACGATTTCCGGTGCTTACATATCGGTAATCCTTGCTGACGTCGGGATAAAAATAAACCGAATTTCGAGAGGTTTATTGTAAAGGTAAATTGGGAGAAGCACCAGAACATATGAGAGCAAGTATCCTCCCTCCGGGCTATTGTTCCCTCTCAGTATTAAATAAATGGTAACCTCATATAACCACAGTTCGCTAAGGTTTAGTTACTCTAATCTTAGTCTTATTAATAACTAGCTGTGCCCGCGGCTTCGCTCCCGTTAACTGCCTATCCTACCCTACTTACCTACTTACCTGTAATATACTACTTACCTAGACTACCTAAAAAGTGAAAAATAAAAAAAATCTTTTGTTCAATAAAATACTACCGTCTTCCAAATAAAAACACTACAAAGTGAAAAATAACTTTCTTTTTGGAAGTCGGTGTCTTTGGTAGGTACCATTTTTTTTCGTTATGTACACTGACTTTCAAAAAGAAAGTTATTTTTCACTTTGTAGTGTTTTTATTTGGAAGAGGGTAGTATTTTATTGATCAAAAGTTATTTTTTTTTCACTTTTTTTTATTTAGTAAAATACCTATAATGCCAGAACAGATTACCCGAATATTATGAAACTTGAACATAACCAGTGCAATGAGGGTGTACCAAGGTGAACTGAACACATCTGCGTACCCCTTTAGAGCGTACTGGCGTGATGTTATGTTATGAAATGGTATAAAAATAAACATACATGCGATTGCAGCAATCCTGAGAGATTTGCCGTCATTTATTGAAGAGTTCTATTGTATATCTCCGAAGTTCTACATCAGATCTTCATCAAATTTAAATGGGACCAATTTGGGAATATGCACTTTCAAACAAAAACAGATTTTTTTAAATCGGTCCACAATTGACGGAGATATCGGTGAACATAAACAAAAAAAAACATTAATATTAACATTATAAGCGGGATATTTACCATGTTTACTGTTTGTAGCGAGTTTCCGATATTTCGGTGCTGTTGCAAGCACCATGATCACGGATAAACTGAAGTCATTGCGGGTGGGTGTTTATGAGGAGACAAAACGGTCTACCCTCTTTCTTGTTCGTTTTTTGCACTCGGTACCGCTACCATTGTCACTCACAACTCGATTCTGTTCCCGACACACGAAACTCACTGTGTCCGCTCGCGAACTTTTTACGGCACTTTTTCGGGGTTTACACAGCTGGACCACTGGATTCCAAGCCCTCGACAGTTGAAACCCATCCTTCCGGTTGAAATTTTTATATTTGGTAATTTCGATAGCTTCCCTCACCAGTCTAGGGATATAGTGGCGTTCTGTCGAAATGACCTGAGGGTTATGTAACTCAATCCAGTGGTTCAATCCTGATTCCAAGAGATGTTGAGCTATGGCCATATGTGGGAAACTCGCTACAAACAGTAAACATGGTAAATATCCCGCTTATAATGTTAATATTAGTGTTAGTGACCATGACAGTTTAAAAACTTATAAAAAAAAACATACTGTGGAGCATAAAACCTCCTCCTTTTTGGAATGTCGGTAAAAAAATACCTTTCCATAGCTGGAACTCAAACTCGTAACCTTAAGTGTAATAGGCCACCACGTTTATCATTATGCTATTCAGACGGGCAATAGCGGCATCGAAATTACGAACCACATTGCACGCACGTCAACGTCATTGTATGATAAGAGACCTAATATCTCATAAAATGTATTTTTTTAGTCATTTACAGTTGATCCCCCTGGTTCGCTTCGACCCCGCATGGGGCGCGGCGGAAATGTATGGATACCCCTTTAGTTTTCTTTTTTTATTATATGTATTCATAAGCTTTGCCTGAAACAAGATTGCGATATAACTATAAATTACAAGAATAGACTCGTTCCTAATCTAGCATCATTTAAAGAAACGAAATGTAAAAAGTGTTTCTCGTATAAAATGTGAAAAGAACGAAACATAAAACGTAAGGTATTTAAATATAAAGTCTCTTTTACAAAATATTAAGTCGAAAACAACTTTTATTTTAATTTTCAACGCAAACACGCGTGGTATTTAGAAAAACATGTTTTATTAAACATACAAGGAAAATTGGAGTGAAATTAATATATCGCTTCTCTTTTTCATTAAAAATATGCTTTACCTACCTGTTTACAGCGTGTTTTTGCATAAATGAAAGATAGATAAAGTTTGTTTATCTTGCTTAGTTAAAAACAATAATTATGAACACCTATCGTCTTTTACTAAACTCTATGATGTGATTCTCACTAAATATGGCTATTTGCAAGCATCCGCTCGCCGTGATCGTTCAATCACAACGAACAAAAGTGTTGGTTCGCTTAGTATCGTAGGTTAGGATCTTAATATTTCAATGCAATCGCTAGCATTGCTGTTCCACTCTGTAACACATGGTGTTAGTTGAAATTATGGTGACAGAACTTCTTTCTTAAAGATCTAAATTTCATTTTTCCGTTCAACTAATCATCTGTTACTCATTCTACTTCTCTTTTCCGACCTCTTCTTTCTTCTCTTTAATCATGATGACTCGCAGCGCGCGGGCTCGCCTAGAAGAGACCAAACTCAGTCAGACTTTGAGCGAATTAAAGGCGTCTCAGGAGTTCTGTGACCAACTGATAAGGGAAAAAGATGAAAACGAAATAGAGTTCCTTAGTGTCCTTGACAGGAATAGCAAACTGAAAACAGAAATGGCTCAGTTATATACTCAACACACTGATGCCATAGCAGCCCGGGACAGGCTCCAAGTTGTTGTGGACGGGTTCAGCCAGTGTAGCAATGAGTATGAACAAGCTCTTAGTCACAATTATTTACTACAACAGCAGCTACATGAGGCTCAAAGTCAGATTGAATATCTTGAAACTACAAATCATAACATCACTGCCTCGTTGAATCAAAGTCTATTCAATGAATTGGTGCCTGTTACCCCGTCAATGGTTACTGAAATAAAGCCCTCTTACACAATAGATTTAACAGGTCATGATGATTCAAAATCAATTAAATCATTGAGGGTAGTCACTAGTAAAAATAAAATAAAAAAGTACATTAAAATTAACAAATACATAGTTAAAACTAAGAAAATGATCAAAAAACAAAGGTTTTTCATCAAAAATGTAAAACTTAATAGAGAAAGGTTGAATCTACTTAAACAATTAGATATGTATTCCTTTAATTTAGAAAAAAGTACTAGGAAATACCAAACTGACACAGAAGACTTGCGGTATGAACTTGACCATCTACAGGAGAAACTTACTTCTATGACCATCAAATATACAGCCTCTGAAAACCAAATGAGGGAATATGTATTGGCAATGAATGAGCTGGTAAGCTCACAAACTAACAAATGTGATCATTGTCAACCACCATCTGTTGAACCCACACTGGACCATTCATTGACAATATGTGATGCCACCATACCGCAGTCTAGTGCAAGTTTGCCATTAGAAATTACTAACCGTTTGCCTAAAAATAATGTAAATACAGAAATAGTATTATTTTGTGATGAAATTGGAAAGGATCTAGGCCACTTGTTGACAAATAGATATCCAGGACACTCAATAATGAACTACTGTATGCCTGGTTGTTCTTTATTTGACATAATTAAAAAAGTTATAAAATGCAATTTTAACCAGGATACAACATTATTAATATTTATTGGTAATAGGGGCAATGTGAACAAAGGAGAATTACTCCAACATTATAACTCTTTGTGCAACCTTAGTTTAAAAAAAATTGTGATGTTCACATTCCCATACAGCCAAAGTTTGCCACAGGAAGAAAACATACTTAGGTATGAATTGAATAGGACATTACATAATTTAACATATAGTAGTAATTTATTCCATTTAATTGACACTAACAATTATGTTGGTAATCACTTTTATTTGACAAAAGATAAATTTTTCATGGATAGGTACTTTCTTTCAAAGTATTATAAAAGACAGATAGCTGTGTCGCTATCATATTATTTTTCTACTACAGCCAAGAATTTGGCTAAACAACTTGCTTCTATTGAGCAATGCCAAGGAATGTTATTTAATTCAGCCAATAATTTGGTATCAGAAATTGATATTAATAGTAATTTAAATTAGAAATTAGGACAATAGGGACAACCTCTTGCAAAAGCATACAGCATAAAAATTGCAAAGTAAAATCAAATAAAAGTTTAAATTCGGTAAATAGTATTAACCTGGTGCATCAAAATATTCAAGGATTTATGAACAAAGATTTAGAAGTAGAATTATTTATGAACTTTAACAGTATTGATATTCTTTGTATAACAGAACATTGGCTTAAAAGCCACCAGTTATTGTTCAATTTTAATAATCACCAGGTTGGTAGTTCATTCAGCAGAGTTAATGCTATACATGGTGGCTCATTGATTTTAGTAAGTAACCAGCTTAAATTTAAAGACCGTAAGGATATTGTGAGCCTATCTGTTGAGCGGACAGTTGAAATAGCTTGTATAGAATTGGAGCAGTTTATTGTATTAAGCGTATACAGACCCCCTTCAGGATTGTATGACTGCTTCGAAAAGGTAATGGATGAAGTGTTACACAAGATTTGTAACTCGAATAAATCCATTATCACTTGTGGTGATTTTAATGTTAATTTATTAGAAAACTCAGGTTCTTGTAGTAAAATAATAAGTCTGTTTCAGTCCTACAATCTTGTAAACCTATTTTTGGAGCCCACAAGAATAACCCCTTCTAGTGCTACATGCTTAGATAATATTTATACTAATGTTATACCAGTCCACAAAGAAATTATAAATTTACTAGATTCTGATCATTGCCGGCAGAGGATTACTATACCAAACCAAAGCAACAAAGTGGCTAAAAAGGATATCACTGTTAACCCCAAAACTGCAAGTCGCTTGGCAGCTTTTAAAGTTAAACTCATTAATAAATTGCCAATTTTGTCAATTGATGCTGATCCTAATCATCTATATGATGATTTTTTTAGTATATACTGTAAACAATTTAATTCGACCTTTATTCCCAAGACTATCTCCGTTAATAGTAATGCATCATTCAGTGATTGGGCTACCATTGGTATTCATAAAAGTAGAACACGGCTTTATGAGCTGTACAGTGAAAGGACTTATGTAAACACTGCTGAATTTAATTTATATGTTAGAAATTATTCAAAATTATTTAAAAAAGTTTGTTGTTTGGCCAAGTCGCGTTATTTGAGCTCAAAGATTAAAAACAGTAGTAATGTTATTAAAACGACTTGGAATATTATTAATAGTGAAACGGGAAGATCTGGTAACCGAAATATTGACTACGGCCTGTCTATTAATGGCAACATCATAAAATCAGACTCACAAGTCGCAGTGGCCTTTGAAAATTTCTTTTCAGATATTCCTGTTTCAACTACTAAATCCTTAAACTCATCACCTTCTGTTGCTGAGTCTTTGCTAAAAGAAAATGTTAACGTTTGCGATTCGGAATTTCTTTTTGAACATATTACTTGTAAAGACATAATTAAAACCTTTCACACTTTAAATGTTAAAAAGACTGCAGATCTGTGGGGTCATTCTGTAGAAGTTGCTAAGTCTATTATTGACATTGTCGCACCTAGTTTAGCTATTATCTTTAATAATTGTATCGACTGTGGGGAGTTTCCCGACCTTATGAAAAATAGTAAAATAATACCTTTGTTTAAATCAGGTAGTACATCAGACCCTACAAATTATAGACCTATTTCAGTACTACCTACGTTTAGCAAAATATTTGAGAAATTAATTTTAGAGCAATTGCAAGGATTTTTTAATAAACATAAATTATTACATACCAAGCAGTTCGGTTTTACAAGGGGTCGTTCAACTACTGATGTTGAACTTTTAGGACATATTTATAATGCATGGAAAGATAAGTGCGATGCCTTGGGAATCTTTTGTGATTTGTCCAAGGCATTTGATTGTGTTTTTCATGAAACGCTAATCAGGAAACTCCGCCACTACGGGATCCGGAACAGCGCTCTGGATCTTCTTACTTCATATTTGAGTAATAGGATTCAGACCGTTGACGTTAATGGAAAAAGATCACCTGGATCTATGGTAACAATGGGAGTCCCACAGGGCTCGATTCTTGGTCCTTTCTTGTTTCTTATTTATATTAATGACTTGCCTTACCTCATAAAGGATAACCATGATATAGTGTTGTTTGCGGATGATACTTCACTTTTGTTTAAACTTAAACGTCAGCAGCTGTTTACTGACGATGTAAATAGCGCGATCTCAAAAGTAGTTCACTGGTTCAATGTTAATAATTTACTTCTTAATGAAAAAAAAACCAAATGCATTAAGTTTACCCTACCTCACGTTAGGCAGGTGAAAACCGATGTGTTGATAAAGGACGAAGAATTGAATCCTGAAAATAGCACAGTATTCTTAGGCTTGACTTTGGATGCTAAGCTTCAGTGGGGCCCACATATAGGTAAATTGTCAAAGAAGCTAAGCTCCGCAGCATATGCTGTTAGAAAAATTCGTAATTTAACTGACATAGAGACAGCCCGTTTAGTATACTTTAGCTATTTTCATAGTGTAATGTCGTACGGTATTCTGTTGTGGGGAAATGCCGCCGACATCCAGACTATCTTTGTTTTGCAGAAAAGAGCTGTTCGGTCAATTTATAAATTAAGCCCAAGACACTCTCTCAGAGAGAAATTTAAGGAGATTAATGTAATGACTGTGCCTTCTCAGTATATTTATGAAAATCTTTTATATGCCCATAAAAATATAAAATTGTTTAAAAAATACAGTGATATCCATAACATAAATACTAGGAATAAACACAAATTTGTAGTACCTACAACAAGGCTCAAGAAAATAGGTGGCTCGTTTAGATGTCAATGTGTACGCTTTTATAATAAGCTTCCAAGCCACGTACAACATCTAAGTCTTAATAAATTCAAATCTTTTATTAAACGTAAGTTGTGCCAGAAAGCGTTTTATACAACTAAAGATTACCTTGAAGACAAAAAGGCTTGGGATTGAGCTGCTCCAATTAATTTTGTTTTTATTTTATTATATTTTGCACCGTGAATTTTGTTGTTGTTTTTTTGGTTTTCTTGCAATGACAAGAATATTTACTTTTTAAAGTATTATATTATTTTATATTAATAATTGTGAGTGTGAAGACTATGTGGATCATTCTTTTTTATTTTAATTTAAATTTATCTTAGTTTTTAATCATGGTCTGGCAGTTTGAGTAGTTTATGCGGCCTACCCGAATGTCCTTTCTTTGGTATTGTTCGTCGAATCGTTGAGCTCCTTAAAGTCTGAGTTGAGCTGCTCGGTTATTGACAAATGCGTGCACTGACTGGACAGGTCCACTCAATCTGACTGGTTCTTTCCTCAAAAGACCATTTCAGACATCAGTCTACATGGTCTTCACATGATCTAACCAATATTTTGTCTGGACTTTAAAAGAGACTGTGACCTCTGAGTTTGTTTCGGCCTTTCTTCTCAGAGTAGTCAGATAGGAAACGCCGACCTCATCTAGTTTTAAAAAATATGTTCGACATGTAAAAGTGTTTGTATAAACCAACTTACAGAAATAAAATCATTTATCATTTATCATTACAGGCACATGGCGTCATAACAAAATTGTTCCGAAGAACGGGCAGTCAGAGTTAAACTTAAGGTTGCAGTTATCTGATCGCAGTAAACAGTTACATAAGGAAGAATGTCGCCCTTTGCCAAAATCATCACATAAAAAAATTAACTACGTAAACAAAAAAAAATCTTCGTATTTTGCTTTTTGGTTTAAATATTAAAATTTTATGGCCCAAGATGAAGATAGAAAGCAGTTGATTAATCAACAAGAAATTTAATAAATACTGAGTCGTTGAAATCGAAAAAAGCTTTTGTCTTTAGTTTTCAATTTTGAAGTTCAAGTATCAAGATTTCTTAGTAGCGTTACAATTGCTTAGGACCCTCACTAAATGACAATGATGTGATTGGAAAGTCTTTTTTCACATGTTTCATAATAATAATTGAAACATTTTTATAACTTTTGTCATTTTTTAATTCGTGTGACGTACTCTTGTCGAAGCAACAATCGTTGCTAGTCGGTCTTGTACCGTTTTTGCGTATAGGTACCTCACTTGTGTGTCTACCTGTCCATTTGTATGGTATGTTAATTGTCACCGGAACCCTGTTCTCACTCTCAGCGTTTGACATTTCCTTAAAAAGTCTTGACACATCCCTAAAAAAAACACACCAAGATCGGTCATCACCATCGATCCGTGATCTTGGTTGGGTCGCGATCTGGATTGACTGCCATTCATTTACAATATGAGACGTAAGTAATATAATTTAAGAGCAAATTAATTCGCTTGTAAATTGAGTGAGGTCAAAGTGAGGTCAAGGTCACTACAGAGATATTCCAATTACAAGTGAACTTTACAGAATAGCATTATGGTTCATACTTATTGCCATAGACACATACCTATGTGTCACTACCTTCGTCTCACATAAAAAAACAAACTAAAAGCGCTATCTTTAACAGCACGTTGAAATTCAACGCCGTAGTTCCAATTTACCCCGCCATTTCAGGCTTCATCAATTTATTGTTAATTTGATTTTAATTTGACTTTTGTTTGATTTTAATTTAATTATAATTCGATTTTCTTTTTTATTTAATTCAATTTATTTATCGTATGTCGTTGTGACTTTGACATCTAATTTGTTAATCTTTGTATTTTTAAATATTTATTTATTTGTAATTTGATTTTGAAGTTTGACTTTTATTTGATTGTAACTTGATTTAATTTGGTTTTAGTTTTAGTTTTGTTCTAAATTTAATTGATTATGTTAATTTAATTCATTTAACTTTAACTGTATTTAATATGATTTTAATTTTTCTGATTATATTTAAATTGATCAAAAGGCAATGTAGCAACACATCTCATTGTATGCTTTTCTATTACACATTAATACCATGGGTCACTAGCCCCCAAAATACAGGCTCAGGCCTAGTTTGGGAGTTAGCATTATCATGTTACGTGTTACCTTTGTGTCAAATAAACATTTTTATTTATTAATTTTTATTTTATTGGTTAGTTCGGTTACTCAATATTTTTTTTTCGATATCAAAGATTTCTCGTAGCAATTACTATTGAATTTGTTCTGTTCACTATTACCATAAACACGACGCGTAAATATGGTTTCCTTATGGTGCTTTTGAACAGGGGTGACAACCTTTTGATAGGTATGCGATATTCAACACTACCACTACCTTTAACGAAATTATTTCTTCTCAAAACTACCAAGCAGGCCACAAATGGCGTCGGGCGCGGATATGGCAAGGGCGGCTTCCTATTCCATTCAAATTTCGTACAAAATGTATGTAAACAAATCGCAATTTGATCAGGCGCGGGCGCCGAAATGGCGCGTCATAACCACGTCCGAGCAACGACATACCGTGTGTCCTAAATTGCACTTTATTTCCATGCCTTATGTATGAAATATGAATGGAATAGGAAGACGCCCGTGCCAGGTCCGCGTCCGACGCCATATCTCTGTGGCCTACGCCTAAATGTTCAACCTATTTTAAGAACCTTTACTGTTTTTATTTTTGAATGAATGGTTAATTTAAAACACAAATATTATTCTTATAACCATTTTTAAAACTAACTACGTAAGTATCAGGTTTTAATTAAATATAAAAAAACCTTCATTCTTATTTTTATTTTCGTAGCTTTGAATAACTGAAATATTCTCAGCTTAACCAAATATTGGTCACCTCTGCCCTACGTCCTCAGTTTCCTTAGAACATCTAGATAGCGGTTCGGTTTTATACACTGCCTGTACCAGCCAATCAGTAAAACAGGTGGTCGGTGCGAACAATTTGCGGCTAGAAACAGGACACAAGGCCTTAGAATTAATGCAGTCAGCTCGGAATTTAAATATGAGGTGTTCGATGTTAAAATTGTCTTGCTCGGAGGAATGTTTTACAGATGTATTTTAATTGGAGTAATATTTATCTTCACTAAGCCTCAAGGGTATATACATGAAGGTGCGCTAATGTTGTCTTTGCTAACCTAGGTAATAATGATTTATTAAAAAACTACCTAGTATAGACCAAAAATTTTATTTTTGTTATTTGACCTTGAAAATCAAACCGTGCGGTTGTTAATATCTACTTAGCCACGAGCTCCGCACATATCCTTAACCTTTAATTTCCAACTCCAACAACATCCAAATAAACACATTATAATCTAAATCCCCGTAAATCATACAGTCAAAACACAGCAAATGAAATCAGTTATTTATAACCCGGAAAAAGTCACTTTAATCTATAGTTTCGGGAGAACAGAGAACTGTAAAATAGTTGTTTTGTAACATTTATGATGTATGTTTGAGGTTAAGTCGTACTTTAGCGTAATGGCCGGCCATTTGTCATGTGTATAGGACGTGACCTGGATTAGGGCCTTGCGGTAGACAGAATTGAGTTTGGAGACATGTGTGTGAAAAAGAAAAAGCTAGATAGACTTACGACATTTAAACAGAGCTCCTCTGGGTCAGACTTGATGTAAAAGCCGGAATACCCTGAGTTTTGGCACCAAACTGAGTTGATTAATTTATTGATGACTCAAATTATCCCACGGGAACGTAGGTACTACCGGGATAAAAAGTATCTTTTTTCGCAATTCAGTCTATGGCCTAAAGAG
Source organism: Orthosia cruda (assembly GCA_964057195.1). Taxonomy (NCBI): domain Eukaryota; kingdom Metazoa; phylum Arthropoda; class Insecta; order Lepidoptera; family Noctuidae; genus Orthosia; species Orthosia cruda. Next base: position 12,954,238 of record OZ059839.1, on the reverse strand, counting down.
TTTAAAATTTTATCCAAATTCGTTCATTCATTGAGAAGTGTTTGATGACCTAGAAAGATACATTATCGCTGAGTGGCAAAAATTTCACGGGAGCAAAATCAGCCTATAGGTACATAATTTTAAGCCACTGTTACACGCAACAAAATATTTTACAGTGACCAATCCAAAGCAGAATCCACGGCTCTATAAATTTTAATTCAATTATTTCTCAACTCCAGGACCACTAAAGACATTCTAAATAAACTTACAATAAAAATAACGAACTAAAACCATAGCTATCATAAATAAAACGCATTCTTTGTTTTGTGGTAAACCCTAATGAGAGCCTATAAAAAAAAAAATTGTATACCTAGACATCCTTTTTATGGGAAAAAGGATGTCTAGGTATACAATTCATACCCGGTGCAGTGGCTCAATAATAATATCCTATAAAATTGTTATGGCGGCCATATATTGTAGTGTGGTGTTAGTTCGAGATTGTTATAAGTATCTGATGAAGGAGGGTAGTTTATAGTAATTTCTATAGCCTCCTTTTTTTTTGTGGCTCTAAAAGTTATAAAGGATTATCGGGCGGATACAGCGCATATGTAATCTCTTGGCCCCGGCTGCCAATGTAGACCTTTGAAAGTCGTTACAAGGAAAGACTAAAAAAAGAAGTAAAAAATGTTGCAACTTTAACAAGTACACAACCTGACATACTCCGGAACAAGGCATGCTCGTTTGGGGACTGAAATCGCGCTTACAAAAACTTCCATGTCCAACCACGCCCTATCATTATCCCTAAAAAAAAATCCTATTAACAGAAAGCCTTTGTAGATTGTGTCAGATATAAGGTCAGAGATAATCAGGAAACCATGCATATGTAGAGTGAGCCCTGTTTCCTACCGCCATTCATTGCTGGCGCATACATTAGCATGTCGTTTAAGTCTTTTGACCACTGGACGATGGTTGAAGAATAGAGTGTAGGTGTCATGTTTTAGTGCGGTTTTGTTTTCACCCTGTTAGGTGCTATTTGTGCCTGCGTCAATATTTCGTCACAAAATTGATTTGTCCGTTTCGGATTCTCTATAACATTGTATGTATGTATCTAAGTATATATTTATTATTCTTTTTTTGTTTCGTATTTTTTCACTATTCATCCTATCATTTAGTTGCACCTCGACTGGTAGAAAATGCCTAAGGCATTAAGACCGGCTTTGTACGTACGCAAAAAGTTTTTTTTTTTTCAAATCTTGCATTGGCTTCCTTCAAGTTCCTCGAAGTATTTACTCTTCTCCCGCCCTATCTCAAACTCTTTAATAATTATTTCTGTATTTGTGTAGGTCAGTGTAGGTTCTGTCCTAAATAGTAACTTTATTTATCTAAACACCAAATCATTAGTTGTTCTTGTTAGAACTTTAACTAGAATGTTAAAAATTGTCTTATAATTGAGTTATTCAAAATAGTAACTAGTACTCAGCTAAATATTCAAAAAATACTCTCACACTTCAAGAATAGAAACAAAACTGCTATCCTGAAGACGGACTGACATGGTGGCGTTTTTGTACAAACACTTCAACACCTCAATGTACCGGTAGTAAATCTGGCACCGTTGGAGAGACTGCAGTACAGCCCAAGTCTCGATCGAATCGAAGGCTTTCTCGTAGTCCACAAACGCTAAACAGAGAGGCAGGTTATACTCTTCGATCTTCTGTATAACCTGCCGCAGCGTATGTATTTGGTCTACGATGCTAAAGTCTTTTCGGAATTCGGCTTTTTCGGGAGGCTGGAAATCGTCAAACCTGCGCACGAGACGATTCGAGATGACTCTTGAAAATAACTTGTAGACATGGCTAAGAAGTGAGATGGGCCTATAGTTCTTCAGCCAGGCATTGTCGCCCTTCTTGAAGAAGAGTTCCACCACACCCCTGCACCATTCCTGTGGCGTTTTGCCCTCGAGTATGACGGAATCAAACAGCTTCTGAAAGGCCTTAAGGACCTGTTTCCCACCCGCCTCCAGGAGTTCGGCCGTGATTCCGTCATCACCCGGCGCCTTGTTGTTCTTAAGTTGTTTCAGAGCCATCCTAATCTCATATAGGCTGACGTCCGGAATGTCTTCGGTATAGTGTCGCGTCAATCTAGCTCTATGGTCATTTGCTAGATTCGCGACGGTTTACAGGTTGACGTGTACTACTGCCTGCATAGAATGTCTCGATCTCCAGTTTCGTGAGCTGGGTCTGCCCAATAGTCAGATCCCTTGAAAAAACCATGGAGCCTTTATTTTGCTCAACTGCGTCTTTAATACGCTCGGTATTAAAGCAGTGGAGGTCTCTTTTCAAGGATTTAGAGATCTGTCTATTGAGCTTTCGGTATTTGCACGCCTCATCTGAAGACTGCAGGGTCATCTCATGCCTCTCCTTCATAAGGCTAAGGGTAGGAACAGAGAGCTTTTTGTTTTTATCTGTACGACGGGTCTTGAAAAACTTAGACTCGACCACGAACCCGTCGCTGTATTCGTCCACGGAGCTCCTTAGGAACTCGAAATTATTCTGGAGTTCGAGCTGAAAGCTCTCGGGGTGTTGGACCCAGGTCCAACACCCCGATCCAGATCTGTGCTGGACGGAGCGTGGATTTCATCAGTCGAGACCTTTCTAGCTTAATATTAATGTTCAATATGCCTCTTACCATGCGGTGATCGCTCAGGGTTTTTACCAAATTGATCACAGAGACATCATTGAATATTTGCTTCTTGGTTGACATGATGAAGTCGATCTCAATTTTTGTTGCACCATCGGGGCTCTGCCAGGTCCACTTCCTGTGTTCACGCTTTTTGAATAAGGAGTTCATCATATAGAGGCCCTCCTTCTCCATAAAACTGGCCAGTAGGTGACCCCGGTGGTTCCATCGTCATCAACCATAATTAATGGTTGGATTTAAATAGGATTGAAGGTACGGTCGTCCGAAAATTGGCTTATACGAGTATGCATTCACCATACAAGAAACACGGATTAATGTCTCGTGCACACTAGAGAAGATAGCAGATCGTGGGGCGGGTCACTTCTTCTATGACTTATGTTTGACCAAAATGTGGCAGAAAAACGTGCGGTCCGCCCTGTATGTACCAACTTACTATAAAACTCACTGAGAAACACTGAAGTTTTAGTTCCAAGAAATTGTCATTAATGCGTTGTTCATATTGATTATCAATGTGTAAGTAAAGGCTTACAAGGAAATGTTTCAAGCAATCGTAATTATACGGTTTGTGGTCTGAATTCCTGCAATATCAATTGCTATGGGTTCTATTTCACATTCTATTGATTCATGTTGTACCCGTTATTATGAAGGAGTGGTTGATACAAAATGACATTATATAAGCGATAACGATTGTTAAAAAATTTAAAATGTATGGGATTGACGAGCGCTATCTAAATATCTTGTGAAGAATCCCATTTTTGACTTTGTGAGGAACTCGGTGCACTGTGATTCGGGGATAATTTTCTGCCCTGTTTTAGGCTCTAACAAGATTGAGAAGTCTAACAGGCTTTTGCACATAAATATTTGTATGGAAAGTTTTGACAAAGCTGTCTCTAGCCGTAGTGGCCGTCGAGTCATCTCTGAGCTCTGTAACTTATTTAGGGTCTAACAAGATTCTGAAGCCTAACAGGCCTCAGAACTTTACCCTGCATCTTTGAGACCTTAGCAAAGAACTTTCCTAAATTGTGTTTATTCTAAGCAAAGTTGGAAACAAAAGCCTTGTAATAATGCAAGCCCGCACCAACAGTTCGTTTACTTAACTATGCTGAATATTCTGCAGAAACTTCCACTTCCTCTAATTTGTGGAGAAAAATACTTATTGATTTCATAAGGAGCCGCTCGTTATACAATCAATCTTTTTCCGTCGCGTTCAGACTAAGTTTATTTAGCTTTACGGCTTTTTGTATGGAGCTTCGGTGAGATGGTTCATTTATTTTCTTGGCTTTTAATTCTTCTCTTTCTTTTTTGGATTGGCGATTGTTAATTTTACGTTTGCATCGGGAAGTGTTATTTTGATGTGGCAGACGCGAAGTACTTAAGTTACGACTAAAGAAGGGTTAAAACCCAGTAGTCAGGTTGAAACGCGACTGATTGCCTATTTATTATTAAGATCGAATAAAATTAAATCTTCCCTAATCATAAGTGCAGAAAATGGACACGTAAACAACTAGGTAAGCGAACGCACAGAAAATTTTCACTTTTTTTTTTTTCGATCAAGCGCATTCCTCTGGTACGGTATTCCCGGGATGAGAATAGAAACAAAACAATATTCAACTACCAACAAGATGATATAATAATCAAATAAAAGTCTTCTGTTACACAGTTATTAAAGTTAACACTAGGAAACAATAGAGTTTTTACTAAAATTGTGAACATTTTAGTTCGCTTCTTTAAAAAGCTCAATTATCAACCATAATACTGGTGATTAAGGTTGAAAATCGGTTTATAAGGTGAGATTTCACTGTGTATTAATTAGTTGAAATGTACGGTAAGTCCTAATTGTGTTTATTGAGTGTCGGTTGTTATTAGTGTTTATTAAAACACCAGCAGTTTCTTGAAAGTTAATGCAGCTCTACTGTTAATTATCGGGTTTATTTGTAAAGATGTTTTAAATTAATGAGGTTCGTGAAAGTTGTGAGGTGACCTCATCTTATTATTGGAAATATTTTTTATTAAGAAACCTGATTTATGTTGACAAAATTTACATGATTATATGGTTGTAAAAGATGCTCTCGCATCCAGCGGATTTCTGCAGCCTTAACCAGGTTATCGATCTACCTAATGGGAGGCCATACAACGCTGCGCACAGGACCAATCGGTGTGTTGATACATGATGGAGGCCTATGTCCAGCAGTGGACATCTTTCGGCTGAAATGATGATGGTGATGATGAAAAGCTGCTCGTGCAGGTTTAAAGGCTCGATTCGATTCAGATTGAAGTTTCAGTAAGTAGTACTTAATGTTTATGCGTTTATGCCAACGACTTTGAATTTTGGAAAGGGCTGAAATACCCAATCATCAGCATTATATTCTGGATATTTAAATAATAAACCCAAATCACCGATACGCCTTCCAAAAAATGTATCCAAAAAAACTCACTGAATACCAGTACAGTAGCTACCTTTCTATTCTTCGGAGATAAACCGCGAAGGTTTTATTGCCTTTTATTATAGAGAATCTTATTGAAACCGCGCTATAAATCGCAGACTCATTAAGTTAGACTGCAGGAATTGGTTTCTGTGTTTAGGTGCTATATTATAAGGCTATTCTGTATCTGTGGCTATGTGGTGTGTATTGGGTTTTGTGTCTATACACAAAACCCAATACACACTAAGATACTCACTAAGATAGCTTAGTGAGTAAGCTTATACAATTGTCTCGTGAAATGAACAGTACGAGAACAATTCTAAATTAAATATCACACATTGAAGTCGCAGGTTTATGTGTAGAATTGTCCACTCAGCCAGATTTGGCCTTTCTCATGTAATAGAGGGTGAGCCTATTGCTGTCAGACTTGAACTATAAGAGAGCAGTGGAATACCCGTAGGTAGTTCTCGTAGATGAACTGCCTATCTGATCTCTAAACCCAGCAACTAACAGCCATTCGCCATCTACCGGGCATAAACCCGACTCCAGGCTCTTACTGCGATATCCCAGATAACAAAACCCAATAATGCTTTTCCCGACCTGGAAAGAAAACCCATAACACTTTCTGTGGTCACGCAACCATAGACGGAATGAAAAAGAACCAAATAATTTTATTCAACCAAACCAAGTGTATAGCGATCAATATAACTACAGTTTAGTATAGTTTATATAGTGTAAATCTTTACAACGTGACTCACAATAACACCGTTCTTGTCGCTCTTAACAAATTCTTTTCAATACCCCTTCTGAGTCTGTGTGCAAGTTTAATTTGTTTAATTAAGAGACGGCTCAATTGTATTGTTTTTCTGAGCCGAATACATGTGTTTTACCCCCGTCTGTGTTGTGTGGAAATCTTTTGAGCGTTTTTGAGTTTAGAAAGTGGGTTTAGGGTCGAAAGTAATACGTAAGTCAGCAACGTCTTAAGACATCCTAATGTTGAACGGCTAAGTATAAATTATCTTTGCCTGACAATTTTCTGACCAACTTTGCAATAATAGCTATCTTGACCCGAAGAAGTATCTAAATTTAAAATACCCGCAAAGAAAAGTTACAAAGAGGTTAAAAGAAAATTTTTTTCTTGCTAGACGTCAGTCTCGTATAATAAACAGTTTTAGTAGTAGTTTATTTTTGTGACGACACGGTTGGTGCCGTGGTTGCAAGATCGGCTGCTGCGCTGCATGTCGCGGGTTCGATTCGCGCCCGGAACAAGTTTTGTATGGCCTAGTTCCGGATTTGGGTGTTTGTATGTAAGTTTAAATGTTTGTAAACGCACCCACGATACAGAAAAAAGTCCTAGTATGGGGCAAAGTTTTTTTAAAAAAAACGTACTGTACTGTATAAATAAACGTATATTAATTACTTCTTTCGCGCAAGAAAAGTGTTTCAAGTCAGTCTTCAATAAATTAAAACTTTTACCAACGGTCACTGTATACTGGTACGGGACCAAAAAGTATCAAGTTTCAAATAGTTCCACCTTCGACGAAGAATACACTAGATTCCCGGTCAGCGCTTCAAAAACGGGCCGAAAAATATGGTCACAAATACGGTTGTGGCACTATTTCAAATTAGTATGGCCCAATCATAGCCAACATTATACGTTAAAAATGGCGCAATGTGCGTTCAAAAACTGTGCAAATAACCACCGTAAAACCTTGTTTTTGTAAGGAATATTTGTTTTTCGGTAAGTTTATATCATTATGTGGTTTTTATAAAGTAAAAACCGTATTAAATAATAAATATGAATAGATTACCAAATATTATGATTGTTTGACCAACGTTTGCGTCGAAAAAGCGAATGCGCCAACTATTGTAACAAACATCGACTGTTCTGGAACAGAGAATGGATGGAGTAGTTTCTAAAGCTTCTTTTTTTATAGATTGATGATATAAAAAAATAATTGAACGTTTCGACTCCACTCATTCCTTGTCCAAGCAGCGAGCTCGAACATAAATTTTGAAAACTCGAATTTCGAATTGCTTTTTTTGCCACATTGTAATTTAGACTTTAATATTTGCGTGTGAGACTAAATTTGTATTGAGCTCATAATTTTTTTATTCATTTGTACATAGTTTTGTGAATGCAACTTTAAACATTACACTTAAGGTTGAATTTGCATTAAAGTATATTTATTTTAAGTAGAATTCTTAGAATTACCTAAACACAACTCGCGACAGTTTTAAAGATAAGTTAAGTATGGGATCCTACATCTAGTGTATTCTTCATCGAAGAGTTCCACCGTTTCTTTCTGACCAACTGAAAGAGTTTTATTCCTAACTTTTCTTAGTTTTACGTTTCTTCAACGTTGAACTTACAAAAGAAAAAGTGTAGCCTGTGGTAATGTTCTAGCGCAAATAAAGTTGTAAGTCAGAAATAAGAGAATACTTGGACATTACTTGAGGTCGAGCTTTGCAATGGTTAAGTACTTATTGGCGTGAATTTCTTTGATCACCAACTTGAATACACGTTGAGATTAGCTATACCTTTATAAGTAGTAAGGCGGGAAAGAGGAGGCAACAATTTCTAGTGTTTTCGAGCGGTATCGTTTGCTTTTCGTATCTTTTACTATTATTGTTAAGGTTAATTCAAGCAAGAATCTAATGTTCCTTATCAAATTAAATTATATATTAATTCTGTGTATTCCTAATTGTAAGAGAAACGTTGAGTCCTAGGGCCAAATAATTGGATCATTTCTGAGAATAGCCCTAAGGTTGCCTAAGCTTTACTTAAACTGAGCATAAAATTTCAAAATGGTTTTACTACTAAGACCTAACAAATTTCAACACATATATCTATCGTTAGTTTCTCAATAAGTCTGACTATCTCTTTATATCTAAAACATTCTACACAGCGTACGCACGGTGGAATCAACTTTTATTACGTGTAAATTTTAATTTTAATTTATGTTTGACCTTCAAAAGTGCCGCTTATTGGCCTAGTTGAATAAATATATTTGACTTTGAATACATATGGCTTCCTATTCGCCTTCGCCGGAATGCCCATATACTTTCTTTGCTTTATAATGTGCTATTTAATCCTTTTACTCGTTTTTATCTCAAAGAACGTTCCACTGTGACACCCATTCTAGGTCCTTGAGATCATCGGAAAATCTAAAATTAAGTATTCGTATGCATATCACTTCCTTCTTTGACAAATCTTTCACGATTCAAGCGGCTCGGTTGTGGAATGTATTACCTATTGAAGTGAGACGTGCTCAAACACTGCCAACGTTCAAGAAAATGGTGAAGGAGCATTACCTTTCACTATAAGTTTTATTCTTCTCCTTTCTCTGTTATATATTTGATATGTATTAGTATATTATGTAATATTGTATGTATGTACTGTATGTTATTAAGTCCAAGTAATATTATTTTTGATATTTTGTACACTGACAGCCCTAAATTCTTCTCTTACAGACAACCTTTGGATGGACTGAAAGCCATCCAAAGGTTGTCTGTAAGAGATTGCCTAGTGCGATAAGACCGCCCATTGTACACTTGTATATTTGAACAATTGTCCTGTATGTTTTTTGTGGTGTACAATAAAGTATAAATAAATAAATATTTTTTACTTTGAAAAGTAAAAGCATTTTCTCCATGAAATTATTCAAAAACTCAATTCTAATGCAAATCATATTTCAATCTTTTTGTGAAAATTTATATAGTTTGTGTAACACACCTAATTACTATGAATCTTAATATTCATGTTTAACGATTCTTACAACTAGCGCCATCTGCGTTCAAAGCTTTAAACTGCTATCGATTACGATTCCTTTGAGGAACATAAGTAGTAGAGGACTCACTAAGTCAACTTCATTGACTGCATTGCAAGTGGTTCGCAGTAGTACTACTAGATGTCGCTGTTTATTGGTGTCTTAATCCTGAATCGCGGTGTTAAAATTTACCCCCGTTTAATGACTTCGACAGATTATTGTCGTTCGTTAATACAATTCCCAACTAGCAGAAAGGTGCATCTGCGGATCCTCGTCCTACTTGGAAAGGTCACGTAGAACATCCCTGTCAGTTGGATTTTTGGCTTAGAGCCTTCGTCCAAGCGGACTTGGCTGTGTGTACTACGCCATATTGTAATACCTTGTATACTTCCTACTTGGAATAAAAATCTGCAAGTAATCATCAGTGTTTCCTTCGAACCTGTGACGTCAACACGACACCTTCTCTTACATTTGTAGATAATACAGATTTACAACTTTTAATACAAAGCCGTTGTGCCGTTCTAGAGTTATGGGCGTTTTACTATTTGAATCGGATTGTTTTCGCAAGATATCGTGTCATAAGCGTGTCTGCTACTTAATAAATTATTTACACGGCACAAAATGTGTCGGGGGTTTTTAATTTTTCTTGTTCTCGAAATTTCCAAAACCACAGACATTTTTTTATAATTTTGCGAGTGCGTGTGCGCTCGTGGGAGCCGATCTTCTGTACCTATATTTTCTGTGTCAGTAGTATCAGCTATGTATAGAAAGTAATTGGACTTAACAAATAACTAAGCATTTTCACAATTTTATGTTTTTGGTGGGATCGTTATTACACCCTTTTGTTAGGTCTTGTTACCCGCTAATCTTCGTCGTATGTGGAGTATGTTGCTCAAGTAATCATAAGTAGCCAACCAATTCCTATCCCACAGGTACCTCTGTACCCTTTTCTACAAGCAATTAATTTTAATAAGATTGCTTAGAAGTTATTATTTCCGTAGCGATAGCTAGCTAGCTCTCATTGAGATTTATTGTTTGGAAAACCTAAAAGCTTTTCAATATAAGTGGGTTTAAAAGTCAATTTAGTATAATAAGTTTCCATTTCGATTTTCGTCATCGACATCAGTGAATCACACAATACTGTTATGCCTATCCCGTAGGGAAATAGGGATGTGTCATCTATATTTTTGATGACCCAGCTCGAAATCAGGTTGAGAATGAGGTTGCCATTAGCAAATGTGATGCATATGATGGAGTTAGCCGTATCACTGGGTTTAGCCGGTCATCAGATCGAATAGCTAATTAATGTTATAAGCTGGTAGTAGGGAGGAAGCTTGATTACACTGATATGTGTGCGATACACATTTAGGTGGCGGTTATGAATTTGAATTTTAGGTATGGCGTTTCCTGTATTGTGTTCACTGGTGAACCAAATAATGTTTCTGTGAAACATTCTCAAAACTTCTTGCTCAATGCGTTTTGGCAATTTCAAAATTATACTTAACACTACTTTTTGCCAGAGACTTCGCCCGCGTGATGGTCTCTTATGATCCAAAGGGAACGTAGGTACTCCTACTGGGATAAATAGAATCCTAAGTATGGTCTACCCGTATTTCAATAATATTTAACAACATACGGTTTTTTACTTTACTTAAAGAGCAAATTTTTCTCATTGTTTTCCTCCACCATTTCTAATGATGTCATAGGTCCTAAACTAATTAAGGTTAAGACATTTGAGCTAAGTACAATTGTATCGATTGTTTATGGTATTATTTAAACTCTTAATTCTATTAATACCACGGTCCACCTGTAGGTCGCAAATAAAACAATAATTTATACTTGTTTTATGCTCAGATAACATCGTTGCTACCTAACCACCTGCTCGGTAGCTACCTAGATAATAAGTGTGGATACTTGGACAACTAGACGGATAGCCTATGACTAGGAATTAACATATTATTGTATTTAATAATGCTTAATGCATTCTGTGGGGTTTAAGTGGCCAAGATTATGATTATAATTACTTATGGTTTTGTAAACTGACGAAATTATTTGCGTTATTTTCGAAATTAACTACCAACTGTTTCGATACGGTATTTGGAATTTGAATGTCAGTGGTAGTTCTTGTGCAACTTCGTTGCTAGTCGTATCAGAGTTCTTTTTGGGCTTAAAAGGTTGATTCTCGAACATTCAGACAACAAACTGCTTGGGTATCAGCGATAAAGACAAAAGTAAAATATACCAATTTGGTATATCGGAGTGAAATATTTCATCTAAGTAAATCTGTGCAGCCCTGCGTGTTAAAGCATAAATAATAACTTTCGCATGCTTAATATTAATTAATTAATATCGCATCATCATATCTAGAAATACGAAGTCATAATTTATTTTATTTCTTTACTTATTAAATACTACTCAACTTTACTCAATAAATTAATAAACTATGTAGGTCATCGATATTTAACTTACAAAGAATTTCAATTAACATAGAGAATAAAATTTATTCTTTCAGTCAAGCATAAGTTATCTATTCAACATAAATTGAACTTTTCTATTACATAATTATTAATTTCTTTATTATAGAATAGTTAAATTGAACGCCTAAAATAAAGAGGTACATATTTGTTAGTTTGTGAGTTTGTAAAAAGTAATATAGCTAGGTAAAGGTACCAATTAGTTAACGAAAATACTTTCATTGAAAGAAAACCACAGTTCCTGTGAAATGGGCAACGGGCGCAAACTCGCGAGAAACAGTTAGTGATTAATCAAATTAGTAAATATTTAATTATTTATTGATCACTCACACCTTTGTTCGCACGCAAGTGACAAGATTCCAGCTTCATGTAACAATGAACCAGTCAATAAATTAAATCGAAACTATGCGTGTTAAAAAATAAAATGTTATGTGATAAATAATATTAAAGTGAGTCATGAATATAATTAGTATTTCATAGCAATAAAGCTGGGTTCAGGTTTCGAGTTGATAAAATTAGTTACTTTGTGAAGTCTTGAAACTTCTTAATACAAGTGAATACAGCTATAAGCTAAAATATCGATAAAATGAACATAGCAAACAAAGGACAGAATAAAATAGATTAAAAACAGTAAAGCAACAGATGCAAAGAAGAGAGAACAATTAGGTATTCAGATATCTCTTCAACTTGAAGAAAAATCAACGTTATTCAACATTTACATCAAACAGTATTTCTTAATTGAATTGCTCAAGAAAAGCAGTACCAGCAACTTTTACTTATTATTTATAAGCTTACTGTTTTAAATATTGTGCTTACATAAGCAAATGAATGTCTGAAATTAACTTTGGCAAGTGGCCCCTTTCATGGAGGGTAAGTAATATGTACATTGCTCTTTGAACAAACTAAGGATAAGAAAAAATAAAATATAAAGTTGAGTATTTTTATTTTCTCTATGTCCGATATCGTTATTTGGCTTAGTAAAGAAGAACTATTAATATTTTACATTTCATTTGATTACATTTCGATTGTATTCCTATCTGTTTTTATTGGTTTGGGATTGGAAAAATCTTGGTATAAAAGAGCTTATAATAGATACGATAGACTATATAAATTTGTCTGGCCTGATGTGGGCTGACATCCTTGCTAACCTAGCTTTTAGGTATTCTCGTTAATTACTTAACCACTAAGAATCAAAGTAGACTAGAATACCTACTACAGACAGGAGTTATTACTATTATGGATTTTGAGGCACATACGATGCATAACAATAAATCAAATTATTACTACATTGATAAAATATCAACCTGTTTTATTTTAACCAAGATCGATCAACCATAAACTTACATTAAAAATCTTGATATTATCACATATTGCATAATATCATCCACGTTTCGTAGTAAAGTCTAAATGATCAGTATACACGCAAACGCCGCCTTCGATAAAACAAAATACTTCTTTACTTGTACAACGGACGTGGTAATATTAAACTAGAGATGAGCTAAGTAGGGTACCGAGATATTTGTGGTATCAAGTATCAACCAATAGGATACCTACTGTGATTTTCATAGCTTAGATTGATGTAACGGAAAAGGGTAAGGAAGGAGTAAGGATAGGGTAGCAAGGAATGCTGCGAGTCCTTAGATAAAGTTTATTAACAGCGTTAACGACCGCCAAAAAGTCTAAATTGTTTGAGACTGTCATGATTGCTATCGAAACGACACGTGATGGTTAGTTACTTGTCTGAAAAGAAGCTAGAGTTGCTAAAGTGGTTTCAACTCTAGTGTTGAAGAAAGAAATAAAAATATACCTATAGTCACGTAGGGTAATTTCCATGCACAGCAACCTCGCGCAAAGCTATCTTCATAGCACACCTATTCTATACTCGCTCAGCTACACCAGTACAGCCTTGATCGAAAAAAAGGCATCGCAGCTTAGCTCCCACCTCGCTAAAAGCTTAGCAGCCTAGATCACCTTTGTTAGAAAGGCAGCCTTACAAGTGCTAGATTTAATTTATTTTCACTTAGAAAACGTAATGGAACCTGAATTATCGAGTGCATTTCATCCTGGACTGCATTTGTGATAAATGGTCAGCTATTTTCTTTGAAACAGTGGTAATATTAAATTAATGCACTAGTTGGAAATGAACTGGGATTTTAACTTCGTGTTTGGGGTCTTTAAACTCGAGTATGATTTTGAAACTATTTTATGATACATATTTTTCAGGTGTTGTATACGAATGTGAATGCATGGACTGTATGAAATATAATATACAGCAGGGAACGTGATAACGACTAATAAAGAACATGTTGCGTCGACCCCAAATAAATAGATATAAAGACAAGAGAATTATGATGACTTTTTCAGGTCTTTCTATCATATTTTGTTGGCTGGAGTGTAATCAATGAGTTTCTTTGAGTAACACGAGAAAGTACCCAATAATTAAAGAAGATATGCCGATCGTCGGCTTTCTACCAATTTTGCTGACTGGCAAGTTTTACATCAGGATCAGAGTATCATAGCCTACAGCAGTCTACTGCTGGACATATGCCTCTCTACACGATATTCATCTCATTTCTTCGTAACTCTTATCCAGCTGCTACCAGCTACCTAACGAAGATCGGCGCTCCATCTAGCCCGAGGCCATCCTCTTTCACTATTGCCGATTCGCTATTTCCAATCAAAAAGACGTCCACCCCAACAGTTAACCGTTCTACGGTTAACGTAACGACCAGTTTCTAACTCGATTCTTGGCAGCTCTCATACAGCTACTGGCTCACGGCATGACGTTCATATTTTGCTGACACGAGCAAAAAGTGGTATGAGGTTTTATTTTCCTCTCATCAATGAGCAATTAAGACACGCCCACTAACTCAATCAAACACCAATCACAAAACTTTGCAGTCTGATTGGCAATTATTGAAAAAATAAAAGATTTTAACCTTTTTACATCAAAGTTCAGCAGTAAATATTCGCGAAAAGATTTTGAACTAGAGATTTTTACTTCAATAATTTCCTTCTAAAATTATGTATCGCCTTAGACGGAGGTGCAATCTCCAGCTGTCTAAGAACCTTACTAGGTGCTATGAAATCACATGAAAAAATCCAACAGTACTTTTCCCAACCTAAGAATCAGACCAATGACCTCATGTTCAATAGTAGCGCCTCCAAACACCACCAACGCGGCAGACTATAACAACAACTTTGAACGGAACCATGGAATATTTTTGAAAATCCATTCAAAGTACATATTTGCGGGTTCAACTCATAAAGATACCACTTACCCAATATAAACAAGTTAGTCAACGCAGCACACGGCGAGCAGGCTTGCTAGTTTTACCTAAAATAAGAACATGGCAAAAAATGCTAACTTTTGAAGAAGCACAACTCTATAATAAGTTACTGTTCTGTATAAAAAATCTACACTCTTTCAATGCATTCAAGACTCAACTTAGCCAGCACATAATTGCGGATCGATCACTACTGGAGAAATGAATGCATTGGATGGGTAACTATTAAATTTGAATACTGATGCCGAACTTTTTGTAATCTATTGTATGTTTATAAGTATTGTTCTCAAGTAAGTGACATATGTCTTTATTGGCAATAGAGTTTCTTTAAACCGAAACCGAAAACTGACGTGAAAAACTCCCCGATAGTCTGTGAAATAGGCAGGTTGTCGAAAAAGATATTCTGTATCGGTAAAATCAATCTATCTACCCTTTTATCCAATTATATTGGCGTCGGCTTCAGTCTAACTGGGTGCAGCTGATTACCAATATTATTCATGGCTCGACTGCCTATCCGACCTCCACAATCCAGTTACTAGGCAACATGGTATCCTTTGAAAAAAGTGTATCAACCAAACTACGACCTTCGAAATAAATTGATCACACACTCTTTGAAATTAAATGGCAATTTGTTGGACCCACTTCAAAGAGCGAGAGTCAATAACCTCCTACACGAATATGTGTCGGCTGGATGAAATCAATGTTACCTTTAATTAATGTGTAAGAAAAACCGGCCAAGTGCGAGGCGGACTCGCGCACGAAGCGTTCCGTACCATTATAGCAAAAAAACGGCAAAAAAATCAAGTTTTTTGTGTGGGGCTCCCACACAAAAAACGTGATTTTTGTGCCCCTTAAATATTTATTTTATTCTGTTTGTAGTATTTTTTGTTATAGCAGCAACAGAAATACACCATCTGTGAAAATTTCAACTCTCTAGCTATCACGACCGACAGACAGACAGACAGACGGACCGCGGAGTCTTAGTAATAGGATCCCGTTTTCACCCTTTGGGTACGGAACCCTAAAAAAGAGATAAGTGGCAATATTAGAGGTTGCTCTAACGGTGATCTTGGTCGTATGGTAGTTGTATATCCCCAGAAAAGCTCCTTCACAAATAGCTCTACTGCTAATAAATGTACCCACATGCAGTTGTTCGCAGTTTGTTGTTACTTCAGATCAATTTTTATGTAAATGCATCGACACTTTGTCGTGTCGCACCTTTCTGTGAGATTCTTGCAGAAGTCTATCACTATAACATATTTTAAGCTCTATCCTATGCAATCAGCTCCGCCACCAATTTTGCTAAATGGCTCTACGGTAAGGACTGAATGAACTACATTCATCCGTTTCGTGTCAACGAAACCTCCTGTTAATAAAGTATACATGAAAGCAAAGGAAAACCACAATTAACCAACGTACATTTTATTTTTCATCTTTAACAAACTTTTCTCCAATGCGTTCGACGATAAATAAATTAAGAAACTCATTCAATCGATTTTACGTTTGTGAACTCGTTCTTTCGTTCATCAGTTAATATTTTACTGTCAACATCATCGGTAAATATTGGACCCTTTTGGGGAGGCTTGTTATAAAATAATACCCCTTTTTTCATCCTGATGGTTTAATATTTTTTAAGATCGTTTTTCACGTTAAAAAGTGTCCGCATTTTATTATACTAATTGTGTATTTAAAACTTTATTTTTAATTTTAACCAGCAATTTATGAGTTCTAAGAAAAGTGTTTTTGATTTAATACATCTTTATTACAAATTGTGCGGTTTATGCTGTTTTATGGGTTCGTTTTAATACCATACCTATTTTTTGTCAAAGGACCTTTACCGTGTGTCTTTTAGGCGCGAATGATTCATTAACTCTGAATTTAAACGCATCCAAAACCAAAACACAACTTCAGACTACTACTATATTTATAAAACCAGTTGCTACACCATCAAAAAGAGTTAGGAACTATAAACCCCTTCCCATGGTCCATTTATGAGCTCACGAGTCATACTTTGTCCAGATAACTTGTCCCTTTTTATGGCACTACCCCAAGTAATTCAATTCATTGTAATTTCAATTTAATTTAAATTTTGCAATTGTATTTTTTTTTTGTATTGTTTGTCTAGTGCAACAAATTTTGTACGCCATAAATGGCAAAACATGTAGCCACCTCATATTTATATAAGACCATGTACTGTACTCATGTTTTACAAAATAAATATATCTTATCTTATCTTATCTTAAGTAATAGTGAGTGCAGCCATAGCTCATGGGGGACGAAATAGTCGAATAATAGTGGTATATATGTAGCTGAAAAAACTTACTATAGGTAGTAAAATTACAGTTTGGTTTGTGTAATGGGGTCGAGGGCAAGCATGTAGGTATTTTATCAGTCACACTTTCTCTTCTCTTTATAAAAAACGTTGCCCCACACTAGGAATTTCTTCCTGTATCGTGGGTGCGTTTACAAACATATAAACTCACATACACAACACCCAGAGCCGGAACAACTATCTGTAGGTCATACAAATTTTTGTTCCGTGCGTAAATTCAAAATCGAACCCGCGACACGCAGCGCAGCAGTCAATCGCTCAACCACTACGCCAATAGTGCGTCCACTTTATGTTAGGTATTAACGACTTCAAGTTTGTAACAAACATATTTACAATACTAAACAAAGAATTGTATCAAAATCTTCGAAAACTATTTTTTTTATTTATTTGAATAGTATTCCTATTTGTGTTTAACCATTGGTCCATAACTTCGTCCATAAGATCGTTTAGGCGCCCATTTCCTGTTAATTTCTGTCACAGTACCAGGTAGTTTTCAAAACAACAAATGATTCAATTTCAAAACCTGTATTTTTACCATTATTGAGCTAAGCAGTTATTCGAATAAGCACCTAGTTCCAGTTCATTTCTGCTAACCTGGTACTTTTAATCAATTTACAATGAGGACAGTTGCATTTAAAACGTCTTTCGATATGATTTATTACGAATCCTTCAAGCTCTTCTATATGTTTCATCGTAGGTGCACTTCGAGGAATACTTTAGGTGCGCTTCAACGTGGTTGTGCTTTGAGAATTTTATCTATGTTACATCGTAGGTGGGCTTCGAGGAATACCCCGACACATCGCGTAATAGTTTTTAAACTACACATTTAAAAAAACAGTGTCAAATTATAAATAAAATACTATGTAAGTAATAAAATTAAATGGCCCCTGAGAAAAAAATATTATTTTCTTCAGTATTTTTAAAACGAAATAAAATTAAGTAGGTATGTTAGATCCTCAGCATCAGGGCACGCGCAAGGGCTTAACATTTTTCTTTCAATATAAAGTCGCAATACGGAATTCGTTAACGGTAAGCGAGGATCGGAAGATATTTCAAGAAATATTTGTTACAACACATTAAGATAAATATTGTTAAAGCTAGAAGCTTTACAATTAAGAACACATCAACACTCATCATCATCAGCTTCTAGCTTTAACAATATTTATCTTAATGTCAAACGAAATAAGTCTACTGATGGCCATATTGGATCTCTGCCAAACCTCTTACATCTTTGTAACCCACCACTATTTTCAAGGTGATTAAAAATTATGGTGAAGAATTGTTTTTTGTTACGTTTCATTTTTGAATTTAAATTTAACGTCGTAGTGATAAAGTTTAAAGTGAAATGGTTTAATTTTCTACAGCAGTTTTACTTTTTAGCTATCTTAGTTTGGACTAGGATTAGTAAGTATGGTGGTATAGATATAAACGTAGCGAATGAACTTTAGATTAGAGCAATTTTACTAAAAATAATTTCCATGAACTGAGCTCTTAAGAGTAATATAGAGTATAGGGTCTACTTTAATTATTTAGTTGTTTCACTCAGATAATTTAAATTGCTTTCATTCAGAGTTGTAATCCCTTACGTAATACCTAATCAAATGATAATTTCAAAAAGATATCTTCAACCATATACGACAACTGTCCCTATGATAAAAAACCTGAATACGCAAAAAAAATACTGTTCAATTTATTTTGACTAGATATGCGAACAGAGTGTAGGAAACAGCTGTTTTTGTTTCTGATGAGTTGATTCCATAGTTGTTTACATTTATTTGTAGGTACTTTAGCCCGTAAAAGTTACCCTGTGTAATAACAGTTCAGGTAATAACGATAAACTTTCCAAATACCTAACACCTTTAAGAATTCAATTTATTTAGACCACAATATTATAGAACAGGAAAACCAATCCCACCTTATTTTTTTTATTCATCGCCATTCACCACTATTGTGATAGCTCATCTACACAATGGTTGTCTTTGTCCCATTATTGCATGGCTATAGATGACTCGATGAATGGAGCGATGGATGACATAAACGTGGATCATACAATACAATGGAATGCAGAGTTCCAGAGAAAAACATGCCTGAATGGCCACTGTGCTCAAAGATTAAAATAAAACTAGTATACATTTCTCAATAGCCATTTAGGATTTTTGCTCCCTTGATTTCAATAGATTCGCACCCCGCACCTTACACTTAAACTTATCAGGTGAAATATGGATGTACAATAGGTAAATCTTTGCCTCATCTTTCGAAAAGACAGGCGTGATGTTATCATGAATTTTGTGAGGTACATATCATTCAGTCGAAAGACGTTCACTGCTGGCATACTCTCCCAAGCAGCTCCACTACGAAAAAACCTAAAGGCTTTTCCATAAATGAATTCTACGTGACAATTCAATTTCGTTGTCACATCGCAACTGTTTGCGGGCGCCCATTACGTTTTCCTCATCTGACGTGTTTGTCAGGCAATAATTCAAAACCTCCAACAGATTTATCCTAACTCCAGAATATCATGAAAATATGGTAATCCACAGCACACGTAAGCGAAACCATCAAATGTAACAAAAAGGACACAAATAAAAAGGTCGCCCAAACCCCGACAATCATTCCGTCAAATTGCTCAAATTCATCCGCTACGAACCTCATGGAATAAAAAGAAAAATTATACATCCCACACGGTTCAATTTTCAAATCCTACGCATAATTGACTTGCTCGTAAATATAGAATACCTTCCTTTTGTGGATTACGTAAAGGTTTGAAGGAAAAGAGTCAGGCTCCACATGCGTAATTTTAGCAGATCTGAGTGGCCGAAATTATGCTGATTGTATTGTAATGTAATGTTGCAGTGAGCGTTGCGCAGCACTACACTTGATGCAAACGACAAAGAAGTAGTAATTTTCAGCCTATAAGCTTGGAAAACAAATGTTTACAGATTTTCCTTTTTTTCCTACTTGTTACTGAGGAAAATCACGTGAGGAAAGTTTTGAGTACGATCATGGGTGGATGGATATATACGTACGTGTCAGTGAAGAAGACTAATAAAGAAGACTTGTTGTGTGGGCATTATTAGGTATGTCTTACAACTATCTTAATCACAACTATCTTAAAACTTAATATAAACTGCAATGTTTCAATTGCTGGTAGTGATTTTGAGCATGTGCGACAGAAGAAGATTAACAGACAAACAATACAAATATGATTTTATGGTGCAAACAATTAGAATTCAATTATCCCTCCATTTAAGAACGCGAATCAAAATTTTTACCTCCAAATACACCTAACATAAACACAGGCTTATCCCGTCAAGCGATTAACGTGGTTAAGATTAAGGATTAAGAAGCAGATTTACTTGACAAGTTATGTTACGGAATACGGACAGAAAACGACAAGATTTATCTATCTGGTTAGGGCCTCAATGAGGTGATGCTAGGGGAAGTCCGTATCCAGCAGTGAACGTCTTTCGGGTGAAATACTTACGATGATCAAGCCAAATTCCAGTTTGAAAAAATAACGACACAGATATATGGACATCGACTTACTAATATTGTCAATGGATGACAGTATATTATAATCAGATTACTATGTTACCTCCCAGGGAACCCAAGTATTAATAAAAACAAAGGATCTCAATGAAGGTATAAAAGTCAATTTATGCACCATTTGCAATAACCCCACAATCAACCCCACGATCGGACAATAGTAAGATACAAGCTCCTCCTCCTTAATGATAATACTGCTTGCCAGACTAAGAGCGAGCTGGTGGGCAGTGAACACTGACTGAGAGTAGAGCTCCCATCTGCCTCTTGCCTTAATTGGCTGACTTGGGTGGAGATTCGCAGGAGCAAACGTGCTCGGTGGAAGGAAGTATAATCCAGTAAGATGCTAGTAGGGATCTTGGACGTACTCCAGAATTGTCCTGATAGCCGTTGCTTACCTCTCCACTCCTCAAGCACCTCCGGATATGTTTGCCTTCATGGCGCTACATCACTCAAGTGCTAGCGTCCCTTTATGGGGGCCGATAAATAGTGGGTGCAAGTCATCGCCTGCCATTTTATTGCTGTGCTGTTCAACAGTGGCAGGCCAATAGTCATTCTATTGTTTTAGGCAATCCATAGCCCAATTTCTTTGTCTCCATATTTAGCAATAGTCCTGCACCAACTGGGGATTGTCCTTGGGATACTTACGTAGTACATACAGGGATAATCGTTGGTTGGTGACACATACTGGTGACTTGTAATACGGATTCTCATTAGCTACCAGGGGCACCAGAGTTTCACGACCATTTGTTTTGTGTAATTTTCTTATTTCCTATTTTTTATGCCAAATAAATGATTAGTTATTAATATCTAACAAAGCCTCTGCGAGAAGGTATCGATGCCTGGCTCGCCTTTCAAACGTCTGGGACCCCAGTCCCGAGATTGTTAAACACTTATATTTCTTACCGTCCATCCATTATCTGGACACCAAATTTTTCATGGCGTTAAGGAAAACAAAACCATTAAGCTTTTAAGAGAACCAAAGAGGTAATGCTGGTGAAATAAAATTCAAATTCAATTTTTTTTTTTCAAATTCACTTTATTTATTTGTTAACATAGGTAAGTAAATATAGATCTTATGTTTGATGAACAGAGCGCTATGTTATGCCAGGAGGCGTACAAATATGGTGTGCAAATCTAGCTGAGGATTACAAATAATTGAAAACCATGCATTTCCTGACAGTGTAATTCTTTTTGGGGTTAATGAAAATTGGATGGTCATTTTCTATCTCCCTCAAATGTAATACCAACGAGACCACAGTGCGCATAAAGTCAAACAATTGAATTACTTACTGCCGCAATCAAATCCGTTAACGGTTACTTAAGGCGATCCTTAGTATTGATTTTTAGTTCAAAATGTATACTAAGGAGTGGTTTAAGTAACCGTTAAATGTTTCTGGGTGCGGAAGTTAATCCTTAGTTTTCTATTAATTTTGCATTTTTGTCGTCGTTGTGTGCAAATGAAATTGTGTTTTTCTAAAAAAAGGAGCCTTAGATTTTTTTACTAGTCTGAATATGTGGGTAGACGTGCGGTTGCCAAGGACTTGGTCTAATTTTAGCTTGTACAGTCGGAGAAATAAACTGTTCATCAAATCCGGCGCGCCGCCGCTTACGTACTTTGTGACTGGGGCAAAGAAACTCTTTTGTAAGCGGACATTAGGTATCAATATTTCTTGGAGGAACTTTTAAAAGGATTTGAACTCAGTTTTGGTCCTATTAAAAGTGAGTTTACAGACTGCATTATTGAAAATGCAAACTTCAATTTTATAATTGACTGGTCCCGCGGTTTCGTTCACGGGACAATTTATTCTTTTAGCAACGAATTGTACGTAAGAACAGTAAATGGAGGAATATTAGAGTTTTAAGTCACAGTATTTTCTTAAAGAACAAGCAAACAGGCGTGAGGCGGCAATACGACATGAAAACATATTCTAAGCATAAAAAGAAATCATATCTGCCTTTAGATATTATTCCACCGACTTTAGTTTTTGTTGTGGATACTATTGGTTAAATATTTAAATTTTAAATAACTGTATGTTAATACTTTAAGATTTTTTACCAAAAATATTTTTGAAGAATTAAATCACACAAAATACCTAATTATAAAAGCCTTTTGTTCAATGGAGATCTCCATTGAATAAAAGCAGTACATTTAGAGCGAGTAATTTCCTCTAGCCTTAACACATGTCCTAAGAACGGAGGCTGTGAACTATGAAGTCAATCTGTGGATAATATTTGTCTTGCACAACAAATCCCGAGTTTTTATCATTTACGAACAGACGTATGTGATGGAGGAATGTCGCAGAAGTGCTTGTGGTTTTGGTCCTTAAAATATTTGGTGTAAAAATCTACCTACATATCTAAAGAAATATTACTAAGGCCAATCTTACTAATATTATAAATGTGAAAGTTTGGATGGTTGTGTGTGTGGCAATGTGGATGTACGTTTGTTACGCAACCACGCCAGAACGGCTAAACGGATCTGGATGAAATTGGGCACAAAAATAGAATATTGTTTGGAATAGCACATGGGCTATATTTTTATCCCTGTATAATGTTTCCTTGGGATAAGAAAATACTTTTCACGCGGGCGAAGCCACTGGCGGACGCTAGTACAGCGGCAGCGGCTAGTATATTATTATACCTACTAGCTAGGACGTGCAGGAAATTGTAAAAGAAAACATATTAACAGCTGCATCTTTTTTTAATAATAACTTATCCAATATAATTTTGCAGGCGTTTTACGAACAGTATTGAATATAAACTTCAAAGTTTCATAACCCTTGAAACAGCTTAATATTAACCGAAAAATGAAAAGATAACAAATCTGTAAAAACTTAGTTACTTCTTCTTTTATAAGAATGGAATCTAGATTTTCACACCCCCCATAAACACACTATTCACCGATCACCTCAGTTTATTGAACCAAATCAAAAGCCCGGAAGACAGCAAGATTTTCGCCAAACCAAATGTCAAGGGGAGCAAGCCTACAAGCTACACTGTTGAATCGGGCCGATAGAACAGAAGAAATATTAGTGTGGCTGCTGATAGCTCGGGTATTCGCAATGTAATACAATTAGTGACGTCACTATCAGATCTTCTGCTCTTAACCTGTACAGTGGCCAAAAAAGTTTGTGGGATGAAAAATTGCCTCTCTGGGTTGAAGATTTTTGTAGAACGCGGGGTCTTGTCGACGCCTTTTGTTTTAAAGCGGTTGACTTTTTAGAATAAGAGGGTTGAAATGTAGGATCCCATAACTGGGGGGCAATGTTAATGGGAATGAAATTGTGGACTTTTGAATGTGAATATTATTAAAGATTTTTGACTATTTACAGTTAAGAACGCGTCGAACCCGAAAAGTAATGGCTAAGTTTATCAGGTTTCAGGCTAAAGTAGTGTTTTACAAATATTAAATTTTAAATAATACAACATCAAACAATTATGACGCTTATTTAATTTATTGCTTCTAGACAATATCAATGAATGGCCACCCAAGCAGAATATGCCAATTAATCAATAATGAAGCATTATCTTTAAGGTCACGGGCCGCAGCGGCACTTTCATGTTTCTACCTGCAAATCAAAATAATATAATGATGAAGGCTGGTTCCTATCAAATGCATTCAGGTATATATTAATTTGTACTACCAAGTACTATAGAATAGTTTACCATGTCTGTACACGTGCACCTTTTATCGACGTTTTATAAGTGCCCATGTTGGCCTATGTGAAATAAATAAATTGATTTTGATTTTGATTATAATTAAAAAGTTACACGTACTGATCAATTAATTTATTGTGAGTTATTAAGAACTTTGTAGTTCAGGCGTGGGGGATGTCTCCTGTTACATAGGATCTATTTCACTTGTTTGTAATGTATTAGTCAGAATAGATGGATGGATTGTTATGCCATAAACTGTGTACGATATACAAATCCAGACTCCAATCGAGATATTCCTAATAAAAATGTCCACTATCAATTTTCTCTCTCTAGGGATTGAAACCCCTAAGTTCAGCAGTCGTTCTTGTAACCACTTAACCAAAAAGACAGTCAGCGACAATCTTAACGCCAAATTTAAGAAATTAACCCTTTAAATATCGTTTTTATTATCTCATTAACAGATCGACAAGGGCCCCAGGGTAAGTTCAATAAATTCAGCAGCATTATGAACTGACCCGCACCTGGCTGATAACATCTCCGACGGAGAAATGTCGTGTAAAGGGAAGCCGAACGAAAAATGGGTAGAAATGCACTTGCTGTTTATCTGTTGTCACTTGTGTATTACTCGAGATGTATGCATCGTTGGAATTTGGATTGTTTATGGTATAATGTTGTATTTTTGTTTGCATTCTAATTAATTCTGGTTGCAGGCGCTTGTGGAAGGTGACTAGAGAACGTTAAGCTCTTGATGGCTTCAGCTATTGGCCTTGAAGTCTTTACATATTCAACCAGCATCTAAATGAAATTTGACAGATATATTTGACAAAACTTAACCGTAAAGTATTTTCCAGTTTCAAAAGTATGTTAAATAAGTCACATCTCTCTCGAGAACCTAGGCCTAAGTTTAGTAGGAAACAAAAAATGCTCAATATGAAATTATAAATAAGTATTTTAATGGCATGTTTGCTTCAAGAAATAAACTAATGAGATACAATTAGGATAATAAAGGACCTACTTACATTCTTCATGAGATCGAGATTGGTATTTTTAATTTCCATTTTTTCTATTTGGTAAATCAAACTTCTGCATCGGTATGAACCTACTCATAAAAATGGCTATCATTGTAATGAAGATTTTTATCTATTAGTTAAAAGTTTTGGTAGATCTATGCAAATCCTAAGACGTTACAAATGTAATTGTAATTTGTTTAAAACAAATTGCATTTGAATAAAATAACGATTAAAAACAACTTTCATGCGGCCACCGAATAGCATAAACACTTGTTTGATTAACAAAACGGTATATAAAATTTTAGGAAGGTTTATCAAATTTTATGGGTATTACCGGTGCTTCAAAAATTAAGAAAATTGCATTTAGTCCCTAGGCTACCTATAATCCACAAATACCTAATAGACCGATAGCGCTAGGTTTTGAGGTTTCAAAAATATTAAAGTTGTTTGTTTTTCGCATATAGTTGCCGGACCATTTGCCCAACCTAATACCTTAGTTTGTATCATCCTAGGTATTTGCATAGGTAGAAATTTAGCTGTTTGTCTTTTCGACCAGTATCGGACGAAAAGAAAATTAGAGATGAAAATTTTACTTTCATGATAATAACGAAGTAGTAACTGATGTACATAGGCATTTTGTGTCATCTCTGTCCACGAGAATCCTAATACTTAACCAGTACCTAACACGTAGCCAATTAGCTCTAAAAGAATATTACAGAAGGTTAAATAGGTATTACGCGTTTTAGAGTACTGATATCTGTTGTTTAAAATATTTTGTGTCGAATTCATCCACGACTTTTAAAGATATTTTATTTTTTTATTACAACACCCTGTAAAATCCACAAAAGAAAATACAAGTTATTAGAGTTTATGTGTTTTTCATTATTATGGTGTGACAAAACACTATTCATAATTTGTGTCGTTTTTATCCACGAAATCGTATTATTAAAAAAAAAAATCTAGACTTCTTCGCACGAAGGGCGAGCGCGGGGATAAGCGCAGGCACAAGCGGCGCGGGTGCCGGCAAGCTATACGCGCGGCGCGTTTATTTGTTTACATTCGGTCTTTGCAAGTTGCAACAAAAAAGTGCGTGCGTTGTTTATGATGTATTTGATTGATTAAGGCCCACTTGCACGAAAAACTTGACTCAGAATTAGTTGCTAACACGAGATGAAATTGGCAAAGGTCAAAGACAAAGGTAAAATTGACAATATTGTATAACAAACTGTCAATTTAACCTAGTCTTAGCAACTGAGTTAAGTTTTTTGCGCAATTGGGCCTTGAAAGTTAGTTATGTATGAAGCTGTGAAAGACTAAAATGGAGATTTAATTTAATAAATGTGTTATGTCGACACCCAATATGAATAACATAGTAACTCAACATTGCATAGTTTTCAACACAGCTATTTTCTTTTTTTGTAAAGTTTATTGTTTATTTGCTTTATTTTAGGTTTCATGTTACTAATTTTAATTGCTCTTTCAGTTTTGATAAAACCACTGCAAGTATGATTTTCGCCATTTTACAATTTACAGATATTTAGCATTTTTAATATGAAAAACATTGTAACTACGGTTACAATAGAGTCTTGAAAACATTTGAAAGATTTTGTCTGTGAATATTATAAGTACGATTACGAATTATACCGACAAAAAAAAAACATTGTTAAATATTATTGTAAGCAACAATTACAATGTGTGTCAATGTTAGATTTAGATAAAAAGACATGTAAAGTACTATGGAAGAGCTAATAAACTCGTTTTTTAATAATTATTATAATTCAATTAATATTCACCACGCTTTGGGCTCTGGTGGACACAGGTCTAGATAAAATTATCTATGCCCGTGTCTACCGTTCGCACAGCGACGATCAGGAGACAAGCAGGCTCACAGATTACCTCAGTTAAGCGGCTGATGCGGCACAGTAGTGGTACCCTTCCGCCCAATTAGTGATCCGGGGGGACTTTAATGCTTACCATCAGCAGTATCGTGGTTCTTCCCATACCAGTGCAGTAATCATGCTGGATGGGAAATGCATAAGCTTTCGTTAGCGGTAATCCGCCAGCTGGTTCAGGGGGCAACAGCAACGGGGGATGTTGATTCGCACACGGCCAATTGCTTGGACCTTCTGCTGACAATAGATCCAGGCCGATACTCTGTGTCGATAACTTCACCTTGGGAATGCGAGTGACGTATGTCAGAAAAAAGGCCTTCAACAGTGCTGCCAAGTCCTGCAAGAAGGTGTTGCAAAGGGCTCGGTTCGACCACATTGGCCGAATAGGGACATAACTTGCTTCTTACCCAGAAGATAGTAAAGCGTTTTAGTCCCTGGGTAAGTCGGTTCAGTCGAACTTCTGCCATCCCTCACTGCTGAAACCCGACAGATCGCTGGCCCGCTTCGCTAAGGAGAAGGCAAACATTTTTGCCTCTTTTTGCATAATCTTCGCGTCAGCATTCTGGTGATGCGCGGATGTATTCTTTCTCCTGGTGGATGTGAGACATATATGTCGGACATTCACATCCTTCAAAAGGATGTTCGTAGCAACCTCGACTTGAACAAAGCTAGTGATCCCGACGGGATGGGACGGGATACTTACACTTGTCCTTAAAACTTGTGCGCCCGAACTGTCTCCGATTTTGACACGTCTATTTCGCCTTTCGTGTGAAACTGTGAAAGAGTCGAATGCTTGGAAGTAAGCTAACGTACAGTCCGTGTCCAAGAAGGAAAGTTGAGCTGACCCTGCCAATTATATACCCATCTATTCGTGTGCTTAATATTAAGCTCCTGGTATACCTAGAAGCTAATGACATCCTGAAGTGATTGCCAATACGGTTCTACAGGGTATCTAGCTTATGCCGTTCACATCTGCAATAAGGCCATCGAGAGGCGCGGGGAGGTGTTTGCCATCGCCTTCGATAGGGTCTGGCACGGAAGCCTTATTAGTAAGCTTCCTTCATTCGGTCTGCCTGGTGATGGTATGTGTGATTGGATTGCAGATTTCTTGTGGGATCGGTCCATTCCAGTCGTTATCGATGGGTTCTCGTCTGACCAATTGGATATTTATACCGGGGTCCCTCAAGGGTTGGTACTCTCAGCAACATTATTTTTGCTGCACATAAAATATCTGCTTGAAACTTGGGTATGCAGACGAGAGCACTGTTGCTGAGAGGTACTGTTCCATCCTTGTCCTTCGTGAGGCTGTGGTGGAGCGTTTGAGCTTATCCTTGAAGCCAGTCTCCAAATGGGGCGATGCCAATTTGGTCTGGCTCTTTGCTGCTAAAACTCAGGCGTGTTTTTCTCTGTTAAAATGCGCCAATTCTACTCGGCTCTTTCCTTCCGAAGTGTAAACGTACCGATAATGGACCATCTTGTGCTTCTTGGCGTTACTTTTAAGACGATCCTCATTTTGATTGATCCATACATTGTAGCAAAGGCTCAACTGGCTGCCATAAAATTGGGGATCCCCACAAAAGTGAGATGGTTCTTCACGCCAGAACAATTTCTCAAGTTGTGTCAAGCTCGTCAAGCGCTAGTTAGATGATGTATGAAGTACTGTTATCATTTCTGGGCCGGATCTGCCAAAAACCAGCTTCATGCACTTAAGTTGATCAAAGAACGGACCAAGAAGATCGGCAATGAGACACTGGTCGAATCATAGCTCCAGAGCCTTAAACAACGTCGCCGAGTTGCGAGCTTGTCGGTTTTAATCGGTTAAATTTCGGGAAGTGTGCGATGAAAATGTACGATCTAATTTCACCTAGCCCGTTCCATAATCGGACTATAAGACGTACGGCGATGTGCCATTGGTTCATGGTGGACATCCCACCCATACACACTAAACATTTTGGGAATACGTAGATTGTACGTACAGCTAAAGAGTGGCATTCCCTGCCGGAGTTTGTGTTGCTCGATAGCTACAACTTAGGAGTGTTTAAGTCAAGAGTGAATAGGTAACTTTTAGGCAAGCGTGTTTAATCGTCGACCACGACATCGATTACCATCAGGTGAGGAAGTGGTCTAGCGCAAGCTTACCAAATATAAATGAAATGCATTCCCCCTATTGCAAAGCTTACCACGCAGTGGATAGTAGATCCTAGAGCAGTGATGCCCCAGTGGTAACGGACACAATTTACAAGTATGGTCGTGGATTCAAACCCAGGCAAGTGCTTCATTTGTTGTAAATTATTTCATCACTATTGCTCTCAAAACACTGAAGTAAAAATGCATTGCTTTGCAATGCAAATCTAAGACATGTAACATCCATCAAACCACATTGGTCCCACGTGGTGGATTTCGGCACATTACCTCTTACAGAGAGGAGGCCCAAACGCACAATAGACCAAATGGGAGTGTGGGTTCAGAAAAGGGGGTCCATCTATCCTGTCCTATCCTAATGCTTATGACACCTATCGTTTGCAATTACTTCTACACATTTTTTGTATTATTCTCCTTACCCACATATCTGTAATATTGAATGAGTCTTAAAACATGTTTATTTCATTCCTACTCTTAGTTTTTCTCCAAGACCATTTATGCTGATACTACTATATTCAATTGATGTACTAAAAACCTATTCTCGATGTCAACACTGCATCTTTCTTTACAATGATAACATTTAAATTAACTGTTTAGATTTAAGAAGAAAAGAATTGTAACTTAAAATTACAATATCATCATCATCATCAGCCTATTAATGTTCCCACTGCTGGGACACAGGCCTCCTCTCTGTGAGAGGGGATGGGCCGTA
Source organism: Orthosia cruda (assembly GCA_964057195.1). Taxonomy (NCBI): domain Eukaryota; kingdom Metazoa; phylum Arthropoda; class Insecta; order Lepidoptera; family Noctuidae; genus Orthosia; species Orthosia cruda. The sequence goes on along the minus strand of OZ059839.1, from coordinate 12,924,317 downwards.
ATCCACCACGCGTGCCCAGTGCGGGTTGGTGGATGTCACATGTCTTCGAATTTTTGGTTCTAGGACATGCCGGTTTCCTCACGATGTTTTCCTTCACCGTTTCGAGAGCAGTGGTGATGAAATAATTTGCACAAAGTAAAGCGCCTGCTTGGGCTCGAACCCACGACCTACAACTTGTAAGTCGCGGCCGCTACCACTGGGCGACCACTGCTCTCAAATTAAATTACAATATAGTAAAATACAAATAGAGCAAAATTTAAAATGTATTACATTGTAAATCAATTTAAATTACTTTAAAACAAAGAAACCCTTGTTACCAAAACTTTTGTGTAGGTATTGGAACTTGATCGACAAGTATACTTCAGTAGAAACATTGTTCATTTTTAATTACAATGAAATAATTCCATTTTACAAAAGTAGTTCTTATCCTTTATTTCTGCCTCTTAAATACGGTTAAGACGCAGAAATAAAGGTCTGTCCTTGCTGATTTCATATGACATAAAGTTGTACCAATGTGTAACTAAAGTTATAATGTTATTCAAATTGGGTGTTTATATGTGGATACTGGACATTACATACAGTGATTTTCCTTTGTGAAAGGGGATTATTAAACTTTATAGAATCAAGCATTGTAAGGAATGACGGAAAAGCAGACTGTTTTAAGGACTGTGCTGAAATAAAACTACACCAATAATCACTATCACCACACAACAAAAATATCTAGTATTTTTTTACTTCGTGTATTATTTGTCTTACTGACTGTAGGTACAATCGGCCAAATCTATATCTGATCACCGTAAGGACTATTTTAGCTTGCAGGGCTCGCCCGCTAAATTAACGCCGACATACTCATCAACCAATATTATCGGAGCATCGGGTGACTGTTTCTCTAGTACCTGTCAGCCCCTTGTTTTTGTAATTAAAAAAAGACGGCAAAAAATCAAACAAGTCATTTGGCTATGGTCGACGCAAAAAGGGCGGTACCTAGTACACTACCTAACCGAAGCGGGGCGCGGGATATCGAGATGCAGTATAACGAAAAAGCGGTAGGTAGGTAGGTGTCGGCATACCTACCAACCTACCGCTTTCAGGTTTAAATTCGAAGTGAATCGAAGCGTCAATCTAAAATAATATTGACCACATCGACCGTCTTATAAGCATTGACCATTGACATTCGTAGGCATTGAGATTGCAGACGCGCTGTGTACAAAATTAGCACTTCATTATTTTTATCTCTATAGGTTACACATTTGTTCATTACGTAGCCTAGATAAGAGACAATCAATACTCAATATGATAGGTATTTTATTTATTTATGAACGCTTCGCATCTAAGAAGAAATTGTACCAAACGAACGAGTTTGCGTGCGTTTGCCGCCGCCGCGTCCGCCCGCTTCGACCGCAACCATTGTTTTTGTGTTTTATTCATTTTAATACTTATCGTGAATGAAAATGACACAAATTTACAATGCCGATTTTTCATGCATTTATGATATTAAATAAGTGAACTCTAATGATTGTAATATTTTTTTGAAGCGTTTGTAGCTTAGAAAAACAAAATAATTAAAAATCTTAAAATTGCGTGCCCTAATTTGGCACAAATTTATTTAATAGGCATATGTAAGTGATCTGATAAAGGAAATAGTTATTTCATAAACTGTATTTTTTTTTTGAACTATATTTTACATATTGACCCTATGTCAGTTTGCATTGGACGATTATGACACAAATTGGGTTTGCACACTCCGCAAACTATCCTAGATATGATACCATAATTATTTTAAACTTTAAATATTTTTTGCCCGTATTGATTTGAATAAAAAATGTCAACCACAAATCAGCGAATTACTGAAAATGCAAGTATCAGATGTGGCACAAAACGCAATAATAACCTTCATAGGTACGACTGTATCCACAGGCAAGAAATAAGCAACTTTAGTTTTTTTTTACTTATGACATCAAAATAGCCTAGCGCTATCGGTCCATAACTAGAACTTAGGTAAGAACAGAATTTAAAAATAGATGTCCTAGAGTGTAGGGTATGGTTTTTTACACTACCTTAAAACTTTGGAGGCCGGATATTTTTTTTTGAATAAGTATTTAGGTAAATACAAAAAAAAAACGTTCAACCGTAGTCGTAGATTGATCATTTTCTAAAAGTAGGTACCGGATTTATTTTTCCAAGAATCAAAATTAGAATTGATATTTTTTTAATACAAATTTAGGGTGCCTGTTATGTCTATGTCTATACCTAAATAAACAAAATAACATGTCTAATAATCTTGGTGCCCGACTATTATCGGCCAATACTACCGATAGACATTTATTGAGAACTATCGGTTTGACGAGTTTGACAGGTTAGGTTTAGATCATTTACATGATGCCCAGCCTTACAGCTTAAAACTAACATCAAACAAACTAACCTGTTAATTGCACAGACAAAAAAAAACAGACAATTCTCGTACACGCACTGCAATGACAAGTTAAGCAGAAACCACAACACGATAATAAAATATATTATTTCACATAATCACGTCACAATAAAACATTTTAAATCACACACCAAACTCTGTAAAATGCCCCATTTCTGAACTAAAACTTCACACTGTTTAACATTACACTGAAATCCATCTATTTATCGAAAAAATTTCGAGCGACGTATTTTTGGAGAGAGAGCGCGCGATAATCCCTCACATCCACACAGTACGAGCGAGAAGGCTCGACTGACGCGCGGTCGCGCGCCGTATGCGCCGTAGCTAGCCCGTATCCCGTAGCCCCATATCACAGTGCCTGTATTGCTCCACGTAGCGAAATAGTAACTCACACAAAAAAAAAAATTGAGCGGCGTTTATCGATACTCCAAATTCGAATTTTTGGTAGGGTCTAACCAGCTGTAGGTTTTCTAACGAATTCAAGCTTTGTATTATATTTTGGGGGTATGTGGAACAGGGTGTAAAGTCCCACAAACCTCCATAGAAAAGGAAGGATCCTCCGACCAGACGGGTGTTGTGTGTGGTCCGGGCAACTGCCCAACGGTTGATGTCGGACTGTTGTATACGTTCAAATCGCGCCGACAACTTTTACTTGCGCGATGCAGGATTTGTGTGACGTCATGTTATTAGTTATTAAGTGGCGGCGTTGGTGCCGCTACAATATATACGTTATTTAATTAATTTGTGTATAATTCGTTAATTTTAGTTAAGTGTTGTACGAGAAAGAAAAAAATAATATTGTAATAAATATGAAGTAACAGCTAGCAGCAGGGCTGGGCAAGTAACAGCCCTAAAACAGCGTTGCGTGGTAATAAACTATGAAAAGCCAAATTTTTATAGCGCAGCCTAGGTTTTACACTTGCGATTTTTCAAACATCTTTCTTATTGCGTTTTAATTATACCTAACCAAATATTCCGAAAAAATTATATTTTGTTTGTGATTATAAATAATACCCACGTCAAGTTCGAAGCTGAATTTATTGACACCTTGTCAACCACGGTCCAGTAATTTTGGCAGGACGAGGATCATGCGAACTCTCGTACCTATTTATATAAGTTTAGTTTACTTGACCTGTTGACCACACATTCGTTCAGGCACAGATAATATAATACTATCATACAGATGTCTCATCCCATAAAAATAAACAGTGCCGACGTAACTAGGGTTTTACATCTGATTATACTGATTATTTTTTGTAAATCGATCGCGTTCGGTTCCGTTCCATGGCGAAAGATAGATCACCATCTATATCCGTGGAACGGAACCGAACGCGATCGATGTACAAAAAATAATCAGTATATTCAGTGCAGTACGTTGGCACGGTGTCTTTGTATGGGATGAGACATCACTGGTTCAGGTAAAGGGATAAGCAGATATATGATAGAGATAGAAAGTAAAGTAATGTGCAGTGCAATGCGGTGCTAGACACATCATAATAAACTATCCACTAAAACTTCTCACTAAAGTTCAGCGCTAAGTCTTTTTGATAACTTAACCACCCAGTAAGTTCATGGGTTCACAACTTGGAATTAGGACATATCTAATTTAAAACAAAATTGGTAAAATGTTTGGTGAATTTGATTGTTGTTATGAGAGAGGATGGAAGCATTATTCTGCAATTATTACGGTATTAGGCGCCGCATTATCGCGTTGCGCCTGTTACCGGCAGCCTTTGCAAACCTATGTTAGCTCTTTGTCTTTGTTAGATTTTTGTTCTCACTCAGATTTTCTTCTTCTCTGCCTGCATTAGTGGCGGAACACTTTTTATTTATTTTGTTTATTTTTGAGAGATTATCCTATTGGGATTACAACCCATCTGCAATTTCTTGCTATGTTAGTAAGCTAGTTAATTCAGTAAAGTCTGTAGCACATCTACAGGTATAAATTGTAGCGACAATTTCATCCGTAGTAATATAAAATATTATCTGAAGAACAGCTGAACCATAAACGATTGAAAGTAAACACTAACTGTAATGTTTCCAGTTACAGATTTATTTATTTACATTATAACTCATTATGGCAATTATAAATATGTTAGTGTAAATAAAATGTATCATAATGTGTAATTGAACGTGATTTGTAACAACGTTGCTTGTTTGTGAATGCTATTTTGTTGTCTAATACATACTAATGAATGATGTTCAAAATATAAGATTTTTTGGGGCCGGGCGTAGGTAAAAGTTATTGGCATCATTCTGTTATTTTACTTTTACTGTGATTGGCGAAGTATCACATATTAGATCGAACCTTGCCTATTAGCAATAGGTAGTTAAGGTATGTCTTTTTCTTCTATACATCGCTATCTGCTGTCATCTCAGTGTTCACTTCAGGGCCAAGACAATGTCACTCATAATTCACACGAACGCCTTTTCGTTTGGGTCTGGCTTTCATAGATGTAGACTTTTATACTGGCTATTTTCTTGTCATTTGCTGTTTTTTTATCAAAATGTATGTTTATTAGTTTTTTTTTGTCATACTTTATGTAAGTATCACAATGACAACCGAAAAACCCTACACAAGGATGTTAAATATTAGGTATGTTTTCACGCAAAGGATACGTACGGCGGCCCTTGGACGCCCAAAATGGATCGTTCCGAATCCGTCCGTTTACCGGTAGATAAACTTACAGGATTAAAGCAGTCCTAATCTATGTTCGGCATCATTTGGCTTCACCATCCAAACTCCACAAGTCGTGGGCTCTGACCCGTCAGGTGCTGCAACACGCTGAGTGTTTCATTTGTTTCGTATCGAGGGATACAATCGGATGAGCTGATTTATGTTTCAGTGCTTTTTATCGCTTTAGTAAGCCACACATTGAAGTGTTGATTTTATAGTTCCGTCTAGTGGTTAAATCGATGGACGGGTCGCCATTTTCATCTGAAATCAACACTTCAATGTGTGGCTTACTAAAAAGAATCAGTCCAACGTTTCGACGACTGTTTTTAAGTGGCTGATAATATTTTTGTGCTGTCAGAGCAAGTTTAAAAAAAAGTTGCAAGTTGAAATAAAATCTTGCTTTATGAGCCCATGGTAGGGCCCTAGATTTACAATAACTCTTTAATAATACTGAATCCCCAACGCACATAACAATGAAACCTACACGTAAATTATGTTGTTTAATGTCCAAATAAAAATTTATTAAAAAAATAAAACGCTCGTAATGTTTTACTGAATAATGGAATAAAACTAAAACAGTGTCTGACAAACCACGTGGTGTTATACAAAAATAATAAATATAATAAAACTTTGTCGTTCTTGTTCCTATTAGGGTATGGAGTTATGAAGCTCTACTTACACCCTCATAGTTAAGATAGGGATATATTAAATAACTTTATAGATTGTCACTAAGAAATAGAGTGCACAAGTTGTACCTAAAATAATGTGATTTCTAGTAAAAGGGGGCATCGTGTACAAAATAATTATGAACAACATTTACTATAGAAAGAAACCCAATTTCGTGTACATTTTGTTGAGTTATCCAAACATGAATAATAAAAAAAAAATGTTGACCCCTTTTCAGAAATGTCGACCAAGTCTGCACCGCTGTTTGAAAAGTTGTGTGTAATTCAGTTGTCATGGTATGTGCAGGAATGTGATGCGAAGGAATGAGGAAAATTTCATTAGAAGTAATATTTTCAGTATGTTTGTGGTTTTGCTATAAGTGTAGTAAGGGAAAGACGTGCCGTCCATCCACCGTCGACCACATCATCGCTTACCATCAGGTGAGATTGTGGTCAAACGCGAGCCTACTGTTAATATTAAAAAATGTAAGAAACATGATATGGCAAGAAAAGGGGGTGTCAACTTAATAATAAATAAGTGGTAATTACCGGTAATCTTTACTTGTTAATTTTCAATAAACTCATGTTCATTACTATATAAGTAGGTAATCGTCAAAGTCATAACATAAAAACAAGTATAATAAGATATGTTGCGCCGACTCCAAACAAATTAATGTAATTACAAATTACAGTACAACTATATTCTTAAGGTCTTTCAAACTTCGTGTTTCGTTTATCGTTGGCTTTCTTTCAGTTGCCCTTTGCACATGGTGCAGACTGGACGCTCTCAATCAACTTGGAAGTATATAGAGTTGTTAATAGTCTTTTAACTTAATGTAATTAATTTGGAAAATGGCAGAAATATTTCTGAAGTTGATGATTTAAAAAAGATAAAAGATAAAATTTTTAAAAAGATAAAATTTTTATTGAGACACCATTCTATACATTCATAAAGCACAACAAAAATAAAACAAATAATATAGTAGGTATGTACAAGAAAATATTAACATTACGTGCATTAAAGTAGCCCTAGACCCCACACTAGGATACCCTGTGTCGTGGGATCTAGTATTTTCGTCGTTTAGAATGACACAATATTATAAGAGCACTTGGAGGTAGTTCATGAATATTTGATTACAACACTAAACAATATTTAAACTTAACTTAATAACTAAAGGATACATGCAAAATTAAAATATTTACAAAAGGTTTGTGTTGAGTGTAGATATGTGTGTGAGTGTGTGTAGTGTGTGTCTAGTTGTGGTTTAGTGTAGTTTATATGTGTGTGATGCGCCTGGATGAGTAATTAAAAGAGATTTATAGTAAGGGAATCAGGAGAGCTTCAGTCTGTGTATAGTCTTTAGTTGATAGCCATTTGACTACTTTTACTTTACAGTTGTGCTTTGAACATCCTACCATGTCCAAAACCTTGTTAATATTTTGGTATATGAAAGGACCCGTGTATCTAGGAGATCTGTTAGCAAATTTAGTACGAGTAATAGGCATTTTCCATGTTATCTGCCTACATGACCTGGCAGATTTGGTTTGGGTATGAAGAGCTTGTCGGTGAAAACGTAATAATACAGACATAATAAAAAGTTGTCTTACCCTAAGAACTTTACATTCCTGATATAGTCTGTCAGTTGAATATCGATAGGGCCTTCCATAAGCAACCTTTAAGACGCCCCTTTGTGCTCGTTCAAGCTTTATCAAGTGACTCTTTGATGCTGCACCCCATACCGCTATACAATAATTTAAGATAGATTGGCAAAGAGCGAAGTATACACACCTGAGGGTGTTGTGGTCTGCTATGTTCCTGAGTTGCTTGAATATGAACATAAGTTTACGGATCCTAGCAGTAACAGCATCAATTTGTTTGATCCAAGATAATTGGTTGTCGATCAAGACGCCAAGGTATTTAATATGATCAACTTGTTCGATCTCGACACATTGACAAGAGTCACTGCCAAGGTGCTTGCAGGAATGGAGTTTAATACGGAGTGGGTTTTCGGGCTTAACACCCACTTGATTGCCGAGGATCATTAAGAAAGTAGTTGAACTGTACACACGCAAATGTCACGGGTAGTGTAAGTGGTAGCAGAGAGGCAGTTATAAATTGTTATGTCTGAGAAATTATTATTCATATGCAATGCAATTACACTCGCACTTTGCTCTCAAGGAAGTAACGTCATAGGATAATGGCGTATTTTGCCAAGCTACTGGGTACATGAGTGTAGGGAAATTTTGAATTTGCATTTTTGTACAGTGATAGTTATAGTACATAAAATTACACAACTTCACACAAATTCGTTAACAGATTGCACACTATTATGTTTGTCAGGCATTTTAAAGACCCTAAACCCGGCGACAACACTGTGAAAATTTGTAACATCAAGTGCACGGTTGGGTCTGGCTGACCGACTATTTAATATTTAGGAATATTAAAAGGATTATTAAACCCTTTCTACTATTTTTTATCTTAGGATTAGTATAATTAATGATTAAATGAGGGATTTTGAGGTATGAGATGAAAAGAAATTGAGGCTAGTCAAAACACAAGCAACTAAATTTTTTGCTCTTCATTTAAAAAATTAATCAAAATAGTAAGTCAACAATTTTATATATTGATGCTACATAATAATAGTTAATCATCACTACCTGCCAGTGAAGTGTTATCAGCTCCAATACACAATATTTATATTTAAATTTTATTTATTCTCAATATTTGAATCTTTGACCACAGTGGGAGCTATCAACCGCACAATCGCGGATATGAGCAATCTGTTCAGTGTAAGAATGGCTGAATTTGAAAAAGAGTTGCAAAAGTCTCCGTGTGCCACACCAGTCACCACCTCAAGTTTGGCAACAGAGTTTACATCATTCCGGACGTTTATTGTTCAGGCGCTCGGTTCTCTCCAGCAGCAAGCTACCATGCTAGCATAGAGCCTGGATAACATGTAGATGCGTGGTAGGCGTAAAATTTTGATGTTGCACGGAGTGACAAAGCAGCAAGACGAGGACACTGCACAGGTGGTGGCTCAAGTTGTTACACAACAATTGAAACTTGATCTGGCTGTGTCGGGCATCAAGAGGTGTCACAGGATGGGGCGCAGCGCATCTAACAAACCCCGGCCTATCCTCTTCAAACTACATGATGTGGCTCTCCGGGATAAAGTCTGGTTTAGTAAAACTAAGCTGAAGGGATCTGGTATCACAGTGTCGGAGTTCCTCACGAAAACCAGACACAACATCTTCATGGCGGCACGGGAACGATTTGGCGTGACCCAATGCTGGACCTCACAAGGCACTGTGGTCGTCCTTGATGCCAAGGGATCTCGATATCGAGTGACCTGCACTGCCGACCTCAAAAGCATCGTCCAGCAGTCGGAACAGGTCTCTGGACATGCAGAGCTGGGCGTCGCTCAACCAGTTGCAGTCGGAACCCACAACAAAAATCAAGCGTTCCGTGGCCAGAAAGTGAAGCTCTAAGTTGATGCCTGATGGTCCAGGTATTTGTTGTGTATTGTGTTTATAGGTAGGTGTAATTCAATTATTTCTCAACACTTTACACCCGCTCTTATTCAATTTAATTTATTTTTGTTTGTACCGTTTGTTTTGTTAATGTATTTTAATGTCACTGTCACAATCTGATAGATTAAGTTTGACAAATGTGTGAATGTTATGTCAATTTTTAATTTCGCTCCGTTATACGGTCGTATTTTCTATTTATGTTATGAAATTTGTACGCTATTTTATTTATGCCTGGACTACAAATCTTCTTTAATTTTAATTTTTTGTTTTTTTTTTGTACTCTCGAGATTAGCACAACTGGCAGGTGGACATAAAATTGTTTACCGCGTTTTTTGTTATTGTTTTTGTACAAGTAGATATTTATTTATATTTATACTAGCACTCCGCCCGCGACTTCGTTCGCATGATTTCGTTTTTTATTCAACTAAATTATGTGCAGTTAGTGAAGGCGATCAAAAATAAGCAATTTTTAAATCAATAATAAATGGAATATCGTAGATTTCTACGGTTTAAGTTAGGATTTAGAGGACAAATCTCCTTTTTGGAAAGTCGGTTAAAAATCTTATTCCTTAGGCAATAATAAATTGCTATCATTAGTTTTTCAGAATTACCCCCAGAAGATATTTAAGGTGTGTCAACGGTTTTTTTAAAGAATCTTACTGCACTAAGATGACCTCTTCCTCGATTTGGAACTAACGAACTCGACCGTTTGTCCAGTGTTGTTTGACGGAGATATCGGTAAACATACACAAAAAATAATTAAGTACCTTACTAAAGGTAAATTGCCTATTAGGCCACCTAAAAAGTGAAAATAAAAATCTATTTTACAAAAAAATACTACCGACATCCAACTAAAAACACTATGAAGTGAAAAATAACTTTTTTTTCGAAATCGGTGTCCATAACGAAAAAAATTGGTACCTACCAAAGACAGCGACTAAGTAAAATAAATTTATTTTTCACTTTGTAGTGTTTTTAGTTGGAGTCAGTAATATTTTTTGTAAAAAAGTTTTTATACAAATACATGTCTCTTTAAAGGTTGAATTGCCAAAACTCCCTCCTTAGTGCTCACCTACATCATTAAAAGAAGCTATGTGTAATAAAATACTTCAAAAATCTTGATCACCCCCTAAATAGTACTTTGGGGATAGTTCCGAAAAACGAATAACTACCAACCCACATTATTTATTAAGGTTAGTATTTGTGCCAAATTTCAAGTTTATTAAACCAAGATCTTCAACACGGGGGGTGTAATCATCTTTAAGGGGTAGTTTCGAAAAACTAATAATGATATCCTTTATTATTTACTTAGGTTAGTATTTGTCCCAAGTATCAAGTTTATTAATCCAAGAAATGAGATTTTCTATACAAACTTTAACATCCCTTAAATCGTATTTTAGGAGTAGTTTTGAAAAACTTGTAATGACAACCTTTACTTTAAAATCAATAAAAAATATAAAATATTTGCTGTTAGTATTTGATGCCAAGTTTCAAATATATAAGCCCAACAAATTGCCACTTTTTATGGAGGTTTCCATTAGGGGTAGAATTTCCGGAAATCTATAAACTTATTACTTTTTTTATTAATCAAGAGCGTAAACCTAGTAGGTTTAGATATTTTACCTTCCAAACCAAAATAAATTCATATAAAGTTTCAACCCCTACTTTTTCCCCTTAGGGGTAGAATTTCTAAAACCTAATAACTACATGAATTCTTTTAAACTGTCATGGTCACTAACACTAACATTAACATTATAAGCAGGATATTTACCATGTTTACTATTTATAGCGAGTTTCCTCATAAACACCCACCCGCAATAACTTCAGTTTATCCGTGATCATGGTGTTTGCAACAGCACCGAAATATCGGAAACTCGCTACAAACTGTAAACATGGTAAATATCCCGCTTATAATGTTAATGTTAGTGAATTATTTTTATCAATTCCAACTCTAACTTAGAAACTATAGAAATTACATAAAAACATTCAACCCCCTTTTTAGCCCCGTTAGGGGTGGCATTTCCGGTAATAATTAAACTCATTGTTTTTTATTAATCAGGAGCGTAAACCTGCAATTTTAGATGTTTTACCTTCCAAACCGAAGAAATTTCATATAACGTTATAACCCCGATTTTATGTAGAATTTCCAAAAACTAATAAATACATGGTTCTTTTTTATCTACCTAGACATTAAATCTAAAATTTCACGTGTCCAACTTTCAAACTGTAGAAATTACATACAAACTTTCAACCCCCTTTTAACCCCTTAGGGGCCGAAATTTCAAAAACCAATAAATACATGAATTGTTTTTATGAATCAAAAGCGTAAATCTAAAATTTCACGTGTCCAACTTACAAAATGTAAAAAATTCACACAAACTTTCTACCTCCTTTTTACCCCCTTACGGGTCAAATTTCCAAAAACCAATATATACATTAATTCTTTTTATCAACCAAGAGCGTAAATCTAAAATTCAAGTGTCCATCTTAAAAACTGTAGAAATTACATACAAACTTTCAACCCCCTTAGGGTTGGAATTTTGAAAAACCAATAAACACATTAATTATTTTCATCAACCAAGAGCGTAATATAAAATTTCATGTGTCCAATTTACAAACTGTAAAAACTTCATACAAACTTTCAACCCCCTTTTTACCCCCTTAGGGGTCGTATATTCAAAAACAAATAAATACATTAATTCTTTTTATCAACTGTGTAAATCTAAAATTTCACGTGCCCAACTTACAAACTGTAGAAATTACATACAAACTTTCAACCCCCTTTTTACCCCCTTTGGGGTTGAATTTCCAAAAATTCTTTCTTAGTGCTCACTTACGCCACATAAGGAACCTTACTGCCAAATTTCATTCTTCTAGGCATAGCGGTTGAGGCTGTGCGTTGATCGATCAGTCAGTCAGTCAGTTTCTTCTTTTATATATATAGATTTATGCTCAGCCCTGGTTGTAGCAGTAATTCCAATACTTTTTATTCGTTGGATAGTGATGATGAAAGTTTTGCAAGTGTTCTATCTCTAGCCGACACTCTTGTTTCACTTTTTTCCGATGTCTCCAGGTACTTTAATGTAGTCCACATAAATGCCCAGCGTATTCCGGCCCACTTCCCCGATATGCTGGCAAGCTTTGACTGTAAGAATATTCATGCGATTCTTGTTTCTGAATCATGGTTAAAACCTTGTCTTTCCTCTTCCTCCTACTCTCTGCCAGGTTTTATGCTTATTAGGAATGATCGCGCGGTCGGTGGTGGTGGTGGGGTGGCCATATATCTGCGTAATTACATTCCCTTTTCTATTGTTAACATGACCACTCAGACACCCCCGCCGAGCGCCGGTGAACATCTTTTCCTGGAAGTTGAACTGCATCATTCTAAGATTCTCCTTGGGTCTACTATTGCCCTTCTCTTCGTATTAATTTCTTCTCTTCTTTCGAACGTTTTTTTAGAAACTTTAATTCCTTCTTACAGTCATAGCATCATAATGGGGGACTTTAATACACGTCTTCTTAAAAAAGACACCCGCTCTTCTTCTCTTCGTTCGCATGTTATTGAATCTGTCAATCTTTCTATTATCGATCTTGGTGCCACTCACCGTTTTCCTAACTCTGTTCCCACGCTTCTTGATCTTATTGTTGTCTCATCCTACGATCACGTCGCTAAACATGGTCAATGTTTAGCTGACGCCTTTTCCTATCATGATCTAATTTACACTTCCTATAAGATTCGGCCTACTAAGCATAAGTTTAAAACTCTTCTGCTTCGCAATTTTGTTGATATGGACATTGATCGTCTTCAGGAGGATGCCAGTAAAATTGACTGAACGCCGTTGGTTACATCCTCGTCCATCGACGAACAAGTTGAAATCTTGTCTTCTACCCTCATCCAGCTTTACGACACACATGCACCTATTCGAGCCGTGAAAGTAAAGCATCTGCCAGCGTCATGGCTGACTGGCGACATTAAAATTTTACTAAGCGAAAAAGCAGCTGCAAAGTTTAGGTTAAAAATTCGGCCTAACGATGTCAACAGGGGAAAATACGTGTCAATTAGAAATCAATGCAACAAGGTGTGTAGGAATGCACAACGCCAACATATTCATAATTCAGTTCAAAACGGTGATCCAGCTAAGGTCTAGAAATTTCTTAAAACATTAGGTATCGGAAAAAAGTCTCATGACTCGATCCTTAAAGACATGGACTTCAACTTACTTAACAGTCATTTTTCTACTTCGCCCGTATTGGATAGGGCCACCAAAGCTACTACGCTTAGTTATCTTTCAAATCTTCCGATACCTAATTATTCCCCTTTTGTTTTAAGTCAATTCACTGCTTGTGATGTTAAAAAGAGTATTCTATCGATTACATCCAATGCTGTTGGTAGTGACTGTGTCAGCCGTAGGATGATTATCCCCATCCTAGATAACATTCTTCCTGTCATCCTTTACACCCTCAACTTCTCTGTTTCTAGTGGTGTCTTCCCACAAGCCTGGAAAGATGCACAAATTATTCCTTTACCCAAAAAACCACATCCTGCATCTTTCTCTGAATATCGTCCCATATCTGAATTTGAGGAAGAATTTCCTTTCCTATCCAAAGTCCTTGAAAAGCTTGTCCACCATCAGCTCAGTACGTTCCTTTCCAAACACAATCTGTTAAATCCTTTCCAATTTGGTTTTCGGCGTGGACACAGCACTACCTCAGCACTTGTGCACATCACGGACGATATCAGGTCAGGAATGGAGGAGGGAAAATTAACAGTACTTGCTCTGCTTGACTTTAGCAATGCCTTCAATGCTGTTGACTTCAATATTTTGCTTGGCGTCCTAAACTCTTTTAACATATCTCATATCTTCCTGTTTGGCCGCCGGCAGCGTATTTGCACTGATGATTTTTCTCTTCTTGGTGTCAAACCTCTGCCAGTGTGCCGCACGGGGGCGTTTTATCTCCTCTTCTCTTCGCACTCTTTATTAATGCTATCACTCAACGACTTTCTTCTTTCTACCTTTCATATGCTGATGATCTTCAGATTTATACCCAAGCCCCTCTCGGAGAGTTATCTGATGCCATTGGGACAATTAATATGGACCTGGCTCGAATAAGTGACTGGAGCACTGAGTTCGGGCTGAAAATCAATCCAACGAAGACTCAGGTGACGGTTGTTGGTAGTACCCGGACTGTCTCTAGGATAGATTGGTCGACCCTTCCCCAGGTTTCTTTCAATAATACCATTATCCCTTTAAATCACATTGTAAAGAACTTGGGGATTTATATCGACAGCACTCTATCCTGGAACAAACAACTGCAGGAAGTCAGTCGAAAACTGTTTGCGTCTGCGGGCTCCCTAAGACGGCTTCGTAATTTTCTTCCCATAACCACTAAAATTGCGATAGCAAAATCTCTTCTTCTCCCTATCTTAGAATATGCTGATGCCAGCTATCTTGATCTCATCCAAGACCAATTGGATAAGCTTGATCGACTTCAAAATCTCTGTATCGGGTTCATATTTGGCTTGCGTAAATATGATCACGTTTCTGAATTTCGTACTAAGCTCAAATGGCTTCCTATTCGCCTTCGCCGGAATGCCCACATACTTTCTATACTTTATAATATGCTATTTAATCCTTTTACTCCTTTTTATCTCAAATAACGCTTTCAGTTCCTCTGTGACACCCATTCTAGGTCCTTGAGATCATCGGAAAATCTAAAATTAAGTATCCGTATGCATTCCACTTCCTTCTTTGACAAATCTTTCACGATATAAGCAGCTCGGTTGTGGAATGCATTACCTATTGAAATAAGACGTGCTCAAACACTGCTAATATTTAAGAAAATTTTGAAGGAGCATTACCTTTCACTATAATTTTTATTCTTCTCCTGTCTCTGTTATATTTGATATATATATTAGTATATTTTGTATATTATATTTTATGTTATTATGTCTAAGTAGTGTATTATTTATGATAATTTGTACACTGACAGCCCTAAATTCTTCTCCTATTGCTCAGTCCATCCAAAGGTTGTCTGTAAGAGATTGCCTAGTGCGATAAGGCCGCCCATTGTACACTTGTTATTGTGAATGTTTGTCCTGTATGTGTTTTGTGGTGTACAATAAAGTATATAATAAATAAATAAATAAATACGAGTTACTTAAATTATCACAAAATGTGATTTAATTGAAAATCTACTAAAAAAGGTTTGTTAGCTCCAGCTATTCCAACTTTGCGCTCGCCGGGTTATAGTTTCTCTATGGAGGGTGGGGGGGAATGGCGAGTCTAAGGCACTAACAGGACACAAATCCAGATTCCAGCGTGCTAATACAAAGTTTATAATTTAAAAACCCAATAACACTACTAGTATTGCAGATAAAACCCAGGCTCTTGTGCTCAGCAGTCGCACTTGTGGCTATTAGAAAACTAGCAGTCAAATTAGAACTAATAATTTTGTACTGCAAAAATCACGGTTCTTGTGGATATGCCACAGGCCGCGAGAACAAGCTCGTCTATTATACCTACAAACTTAAAGATAGGAAATCCATATTCATAGGTAGGAAATTATGTTAGATTACCTAGCTATGTAGAAATGAACATGAATTTATGGAAATAACAAGTAAAGATTACTACCGGTAATTACACACTTATTTATTAATTACCCAACCATCCACATATTTTCCGGTTCAAGCGTTACAGGATAATACCTAGGTATTTATTATTCGTGGACTAAATCGATAGATTAGCTCGTACCTACTGCGTTCACTAGCGGTAACAGGCCGGTTCTAGCTAGGACCACGAGCTTATGCATTGTACTGTATCAATGACTTAGTAAGACTGTTTCAATAATTTAGCAATTTATTAGGATTTTCGCCCTTGTGCTTTAAACAATGTACCTATTTATAGTTAAACTGAACAAAATTAATATTAGTTAGTAGTAGTTTCATCATCGTCATCCGGACTTCGCCATTTCCTGTGCATAGGCCTCTCTTTTTTCATGACAAGTGTAATACTTCGGATCCGAAGATTGCAGATTCGAGTCCTGTCACGGTCGAATATCTTTTTTTTTATATAGTCCAATGTGAATTTGCGACATGAGATTGATTTCAAGCTACTAAAAATTTGATAGTATTAATAAAAGGGACATGTAGGTTTGCCCTGTATCGGGCAAATACAGGCCATAGATTTAAACAGCTGACATCTACTGTAAATAGTTTTTCTATCACTTACCGTACCTATATGATGCTTCAGATATATGCGCTATTATTTATTATGCGTTTTAATAATAATTAAATTCGAGTAGATATTTTGAGAAGACCTTGAAAAGTCAAAAATAAATTTGAAGGACATGCGCTACTGCAACGGTAATAATAATTATATTATTATTTTTTGACAATCGCTATTATTGCTTGAATATCGTTTTGCCCAGGGCCACATATTTTTGACACATCTTAACTTCTACAACATGTGCACAGAAGTACTTAATCCGGAATGTAACTAATCCCAAGCACTTATAAATTCTTGTGTGGACGTTTACAAGTCCGCGATTAGATTCAATTGCAATAAACTAGCAATGGAATGGAATTCTATGACTTCATTAGAATGTAGATATTGAATTAAATGTGTGTTATACGTTTTATATAACTAGTTGGTATGTGTGACTTTGTTTTCTGTTTAGACTTAAACCAGACCTAACGTGTTTTTTTTTTCTCAGCTGCATTTTTCTCAGCCCATAACATATTTATCTTTTTCTTTAAAACATATTTGCGTCGTGTGTCCAAAACTATGTGATATGTAACTAAGCGTAGTCTTTCTGCCCTTGTCCAAAGTTACCTAATTAGTGTTGGTACAACATGTTTTCTTTTTCCATTCTCCAATACTGTATGACTAATAGCGTAAAATAGTTTGATCTCCTTTAGAAATCTGTTTTTCTACTCGAATTTACATATTATGTTAGAAAGTATAATTTAATGGCACATAGCTTTAAATGTGTTTAAGAACCAGTAAAGTGCTGTGTTAAGTAGGTACTACTCAGTAGTTTAGCATTCAAATAGCATATTACGCGCACTTGAATGTTCTTTCGGAGCACCCAGAGTACTTAGCCCTGCTTGGGATATCTGCTTATACCATAAGCTAACAGGCCACGCTACGTATCTACCGAAACTAATGTAATGTATACGCGAGAAGAAGTGCTAAAATCCAGATATACTATACCTAACAATAATAAACATATTCAAGAACTACATATACGAGAGAAATCTTCAAAGGCACAGACATAAACCATACGAATAATAAGCCCCTTAGACGAGTAGCCAAATCAATATTCAGCCCGTGATCAGCACAAGATATCAGGATGGCAACCAACCGATTGGCATTTAAAGTAAAAGCTCGCGAGCATGTTCGTATGAAGATGGCAGTAGTATCGTCACAGCGATAATGTATTCCAGATAACTTCTCCCATTAACTGTTTAAGTATTAGTGTATTTAGTTTATATGTTTGAGTAACTATTGTATGTATTTATAGTATGTATGTATAGCTTTGTATTTGAATATTAGGTATCGTGATTTACTTTAAATATTGCACCTACCACTAATTGTCTCTGCATCACCCAAAGGTCGACTGGTAGAAAATGCCTAAGGCATTAAGTCCGCCTCTGTACATTCGTGTGCATGAAGTATTAAATAAATAAATAATAAATAAGTAGAAGTAACTGATATTATCGATATTTACCGTTAAATATAACCGATAACAGATTTCTCCGCAAATTTGTATCATAAAGTAAAGATATTTCTTGTGATATTACTCGAACATGGTGTATAGAAAATAAATGAATTGGCCGTTCCCTCATTAGTAAGGACCAATTTATTCAGCCTCTGAGTAAACCGGACTTGGGATAAAATGGGGGAAATCTATTTGTGGCAAGATTTTTTTAGCTTTATTATTTTGACATTATGATGATATTCCTTTTATGTAATTATCCAATGAATGAGGTGCAGAGAAAATGCTGCACTGGTGAATGTGAAAATATTAAAAGAAAATCACACTAATAATAACATCCATACTATTATTATCACGTTTTTAATTCGTTTAAAATGTTGTAATATTTTTACTACTTTATTGTGTAAGGTGAATTTTGTCGTAGTTCCATGGAATTAAAGTTAAAGGTAAGGCATTTACACAAATTTATGAATGAGCTCCTTCAAGTCAAGAAAAGTTAAGTAATTAGGTTTTTTTATATCTTTCCGATCACCGCTTAACTGTAATGCAAAAGCAAAGCATATAAAATAAACCTCTGAAAAACTGAACATAAAATGACTTTTCTCAAGATCTCGATTTTCCTACAGTTTTAACTAAGGTCAGTTCACAGAATGAGAGAACTAACTGCAATTGAAAACTCATCTTCCTTTATGCGCACTGTTTGCGAAGTGGTAGTTATAGCGTTCTTAAAATGTATTTTAAGTTAAAATGCATGGACCTACATATTTGTGCATTTTTGAAAGAATGAAAATATTTGGAATTTTACTATATGATATGGAAATAATAATTGAACATTCGAAGCAAAAGGAATACGTAAGTAAGTATCGTAGCAGGTGTTCTGCAGTTTCTACCAACCCCCATGGAAATAGACGTATGTGGGTATGTATGTAAATTGAGAAACTTTATCAGAAAGGTGTAAAATTGGAGTTTCACATAAAAGACTACGTCGAGCGTAGTTATCGTTGTTTTGTGCTTCAGTGCGAACAAGGCTGTATTATGGTTCTAAGTACAAAATAGTCTTCGATGAAAAAGAGAAGTGTTTTTTTTCTGTGATAGAAAAGTAACGCGATGTTTTCTGTTATATTTAAAATGAATGAACCAACTGTTACCTCAAGAGTTTTTAATGTTCCGCAGAAGTTATCTAAAAAAAAGTCAAGAAGTTAGCGTCCTGTTCTATGGGACTAAAAATAATAAACATAATTGGCGAAATATAACATCACTGAAATACCCAGAACCTAGACTTTCTCTAAAAATATCTAGACTTCTAAATCTAGTCCACGCTTACAGAAATAAACACACTCACGTAATTCTGAACATGCTAATTACCCGACTGCCGAAGGAGGGTAATGTGTTTATCAGTCTATGTATGTATGAATGTATGTATATATGTTTGTTCCTATGTGGGGTTCTAGAGAACAAACGCGTTAGCCGATTTTAATGATCCTTACGTTAATCGATTCGTCTTAACCCTGCGAGTGTGAGTGGCTACATAAAAATAGGAAAAGAAAAAAATTCGGCTTATTGGCGCCATTTTGTGGCGGACCAATAATTATCGTGTGGGATATCAAAATAAAGGTTTATAAGAGGTGATTTCAAAAATATACAACACAACAAGCCAGCCAGCATTGAACTACAAGCCAGTACAGGCCAGATATTGTAATTTAGAAGTACACTACTTTATTATACTTGGTGTAAGATCGACTAAACAAGACTAACGTAAGTTATTTGATATTATAACTTTAATATTTCTAATGTTTGTGTTGAAGCTGTATCTATATCGTATTATGGCCTTTATTCCTAATATGTTATATTGATTTAAGTGCTACTCTATGTCCTTTGCCTTATTCTTGTTATTTTGAATCTATAATATTGTAAATACTTCGTGTTTGTAAAATATATCGATAAATACTATAAAAGAGCTTCCGTGGGGTTTGTTGCCCCTCTTCCCCACGAGAACTAGTCTAGCGAACGGGGAGTAAGCTCAATGAGGCTTCTAAATATGAATGAATTGACAAGCCTTACTTAAATAAACACCTAGTCTTGTCTTTCTGTGCTTTTATTCATAAAACCCTTTCCTTACACACCACATACATAAGAACTCTGATACACAGTAAATAACCAATAACCATCTTGATATTCAAAGCTTGCTATCTTGGTAGATACTAATACTTTTATATAGAATTCCATTCATGATTCTAACAAATGTTAACAAATGTTTAAATGTACCTAATTAAAAAAATAACAAAAAAATTGTAGATTAATTAAAAAAACCCGACTGCTTAAAAAGCGAACTAAAAAGACGTAAACAAGAAGAAAATCATGCTGTGCAGTCGGAGGATACATCTGGTTTTGGTCAGCCAGCTCGCTCGCCAGTATCCTCCGACTGCACAGCACAATTTTCGTCTTGTTTACGTCTTTTTAGTTCGCTTTTTAAGCAGTCGGGTTTTTTGATATGTTTATTGTAAAATGTACTTGTATACTGCGCAAAGTCTGAGAGATAAAGTTTTCATGCACCCTTGACCTTCATTTGGTATAGTGCCAAAAATATTGGCATAGATTAAGAAAAATAATTTGGTGTAGATGCGACAATCCAACTTCGGAGGCATTCTAACAACCAGTTTATTCAGATGTGAACTATGTACTCGTAGTTAGAATTACATATATGTTATGTCGAAAATATTGACTACCTTGCATCCTGGTTGCGTAACTTATGTAAGTAACTGTATCCGACTATCCCTTTTATTATGACTATTCAATAACTTTTTCTTCATTATTTTTGATGAAGAAAATTTTAAACATATGAAACAGTCTCATGTTCTAGAACCAAAAAAAAAATTAATATCTTACGTCCACCAACCTATCATTGGGTCCGCTTGGTGTCATTCCTATGCATGGATAATGAAGTGTGCGCGAAGTTTTAAAAAAAAATGTAACTTTCTCTTAATCCTGCTCTGTTACTGTGTAGTGAAATAAAACGATTGATTCATATCAGTTTAGTTAAAGAGCTGACCTCTTGGAGATGTTACTTTCTATCTTCGTTAAATTCGCTTATTATAATTTGACAAACGAGGTGTTGTTGGAAGCGTATTGTTTGTCCGCTGGTTGTAGGCTATGCGTTGTCACATTAAATTGAATATGGCGCTCTCTAGGGTGCCTGATGTCAAGATGTGTGTAGGTTTTTCTTAATCCTGCTCTGTTACTATGTAGTGTAATAAAATGCTTGATTCATATCAGTTTAGTTAAAGAGCTGAACTCTTGGAGATGTATCTTTCTATCTTCTAGTTATTTTGTAGAACTAGGTAACTCTGCTCTAAAAGATTGGATAGTTTTCACTTGTGTTTTATTTTCTACGAGTGCAAATGTTCACAGTGCAAAGAACTCAAAGAATAGATACTAACCCCATTAAAGTAAAATCAAACTTCAACTACCAAATGGCTTCAGACAGATTTCAATGTATTTGAGAAAAATGAATAAATTCTGCATAAGTTCAGCTTGAGCTCAATAACCGTTACCTAGAACTATATTTACAGGACGTTTACCCAGTTCAAACGCTGAACAAGGTCGACTTGGAGAGGGTGAATAATAAAACACTGGACTTTATAATTAAGCGCGTATAATATAAGTACCACAGTGCTTGCTGCTCACACAAAAAAAATAATTTTACACGCAACCCCACCAAATGCAGGTAACAAAACCATAGCGACTTCTAATTAGATGTCAACGCCATCTATCGAGCGAAGCGGAACTAATGCTAAATATTTTATTGATTCGCTATGGTTTCGCTTAGACATACCGCCCACCAAGGACATATTGCCCAATGTCCTTTAATACCGCCCACCGTGCCAAAAAGATTTCAATTGTTTGGAAATATGCTGTCAATGTCATTGGTGGAGGTTTGAACCAATTTAACAACCAAATTAATTATATCTAGACTTATAAACTATACTAGCATACTAACACAACATATAAGAAAAATGTTAAAACAAATTGTTACATAAAAGGTACAAGTTCAATCGGTTACAGGTAGCACACACAATTTAGATGTCGGTCTTTTTATAGTAGACGACTGTGTACGTAACGTTACGACCCGGGTAACCCCATCTGCTCCCGGATGTTTAATTGCAATCCTACCTAACAACCACTTGCCAGGGGGCAAATTATCTTCTTTTACTAAAACCACTTCACCAATAGATGGTTCCGGTGTTTTGTAGGCCCACTTATGCCGCTGTAAAAATTGGTGAAGGTAGTCCTGTGACCATCGACGCCAGAAATCCTGCATCATTCTCTGGTAGAGTTGCCACCGCTTTAAACTGTGTACATTACACCTTTCATAATTCGAGTCCGGGGGTACAACAAGTGGTTCCCCAACCAGAAAATGACCTGGACTTAAAATAATAAACTTATCCAGATCTTCCATGTAGGATAGTGGTCTAGAATTGAGGCATGCCTCTATTTGAGCCAACACCGTCGCAATTTCCTCAAAGGTTAACGTTGAATCTCCTATCACCCTCTTAAGGTGATACTTAGTGGACTTTATCCCTGCCTCCCAAAGGCCTCCAAAGTTTGGCGAGCGAGGAGGAATAAAGTGCCACTCAGTACCATTGGTGGCAAGTTCCTCTGCTAACTCGGAGAAAGCTAACCTTTCCTCTTTAAATAAATTTTGCAATTCACGTGCGGCACCCACAAAATTAGTGCCGTTGTCACTATGTAATTCTGCACACCGACCTCGCCTAGCAACAAACCGTTTGAAAGCCGCAAGGAAACCTCTAGAACTTAGGTCGCTAACAGCCTCTAAGTGCACGGCCCGAGTAGCCATGCAGATGAATAAAGCGATGTATCCCTTATAAGATTTGTTACCTCGACCCTTTGACACCCGTAAATTTATTGGGCCGGCGTAATCCACACCGCTACATAAAAAGGGTTTGTTCGGTGTAACACGAGCTGCTGGTAGTTGCCCCATAAGTTGTGTTCTAGCCTTGGCTGTGTACCGAAAACACCGCACACAGCTTCTAACATGTTTTTTAGTTAATAATTTGACTCCCATGATCCAATACTTTGATCGCAAATAGGTGATCATCAGTTGAGGCCCACCATGCATAGTTTTGACATGAGCGTCTGCTATCAGCAATTTCGTTAAAAGCGACTCCTTTGGAATTAAAATAGGATGTATTCTATGGTAATTTATCTTGGACATTTCCAGCCTGCCTCCGACTCTAATAATCCCCTTGGTATCCAAAAATATATTCAATGATTTCAGATTGCCTTTCATCTGATCTACCTGATTCTCTTTCAATAATTCCAACTCATTTGCGAATCCTTCTTCTTGACATTTCTTTATGCATATCTCTGTTGCTTCATCTAGTTCTTGTTTCATCAAATGTTTTGACCTAAATTTTTGCCGTTGTGACCTTAAAAACCGACGACAATAAGCTACTACTCGTATCATTTTCGACAGTGTCGAAAATCTGTTCCAGATTGTCACATCCAACGTAGAAGTATGTGCTTTAACTTCTTCTAAATGCGTAGCGAGATGTTTTGGTCTTTTGTACTCGATTACCGATTCCCTTAGGAAACTCGGTCCTTCCCACCATATAACCATATCTACAAGCTCTGAAGGAGAAACACCTCGAGACGCACAATCTGCTGGATTTTGCTTAGTGGGTACATGTGCCCAGTGATGCGTATCTAATGTTGTCAAAATATCGGAAGTTCGATTGGCCACAAAGGTTTTCCAACGACATGGATGACCATTTAACCATGCCAACACTACCTCGCTGTCGGTCCATGCATGCCAATTTGTTTTTGGTATACCCATAACTTCACCTACTTCCGCTATTAATTTACTAACAAGAACTGCGCCACAGAGTTCCAGTCTTGGAATGGACACTTGTTTAATAGGTGCCACCTTCGTTTTGGATGTAATTAGCGACGTATGGACATTTCCCAAATTATCCACTACTCTAAGGTAAACCACTGCCGCATACGCTAGCTTCGAGGCGTCTGTAAACCCGTGTAGCTCTGACTTCGTGGTATCAGAACCCGTGTGTAACCATCGAGGGATTCTAATATGAACCAGAGAAGCTAAGCTATGATGGTAAGTACTCCATTCTTGCTCCAAATTGCTTGGGATGACTTGATCCCAATCCAACCCTGCTAACCACAATTTCTGTATATATATTTTTGCTAAAATTATGCTAGGTGCTAACCATCCCAGAGGGTCGAACAAACGCGATATCTCGGAAATTATTTTTCTTTTTGTTACAGGTCCAGTTATCTGCTGAAGTACCAGAGAGTATTGGAAGCAATCGTCGCGCGAATTCCAGGTAAGTCCTAAGATTTTTGTTACATCGTCTATTTTTATCTGTAATGCTTCATCATTCCTTTCCTTAATGCTTTTTAATAAGTCTTCGCTATTGCTTTTCCATTTTTGTAGTTGAAATCCGCCCTTAGCTAGCACCTTTGTTATTTCCGTATAGATTTTTAACGCATCTTCTTTAGTTTCAGCTCCTGACATTAAATCGACCATATAAAAATCATTTACGATTATTTTAGCTATATCTACATTATCCCCGCATTCGTGAACTGCAAGCTGTTGAAGAGCCCGTACAGCTAAGTATGGTGCCGAGGCTGTCCCGAATGTAACGGTTATCAATTCGTACTCCTTTATTTCCCTTTCAGGACTATCCCGCCAAAGGATTCGTTGCATTGGAGTATCTTGCCTATTCACTAAAACTTGCCGGTACATTTTTATAATATCAGCCACTATACAAATCTTATGCGCCCTCCAACGCATAATAATATGACGAAGTTCGTCTTGCAAAGACGGACCCACCATTAGGTCATCGTTAAGTGACCTCCCGTTACTGCGCTTGCAGGACGCATCGAACACAACACGCACTTTGGTTGTATCTTTATCCTCCCGGACGACAGCGTGATGAGGTAAGTAAACACCCTTTTTATTATCCTTATCCATTTCTTTTATTTCTACCATGTGGTTAAGGCTTAAATATTCCTGTATGACCTTAGCGTAGTCGGCCTTTAATTTATCATTTTTTGCTAACCTTGTTTCTAACCCTTTAAGTCTTTTTTCAGCTATCCCTTTGGATTCACCGCCATTAACAACCAGGTTTGTATCCCGTACTGGCAATCTTACTACATACCTGCCGTCTTTATTTCTTGTCGTTGTAGTTTTAAACAATTCTTCGCATTCCATTTCCTCTTCTGTAAGCATCCTTTTTGTTCCAGATGTTTCTTCCAGTTCCCAGAATTTTCTCAATAATTCATCATCCTGGACGCTGGTATGCATCACAGTTATTTTTGAGGGAGAACTTATGCCTTGGTCAACTTCAAACGCACCCGACAATACCCATCCTAATGTGGTTTCTTGCGCCAGCAGAGTCCCGTTTGCATTCTTCTTAACACCGTGCTGAATGACCTGACTGTATACTTCAGCGCCCAATAAAATATCAATTTTATTAGGTCTGAAGTAATCCGGATCAGCCAAATCATTTTCGTTCAATTCTACCCATTCTACTCTAGCTACTTTAGAGGATGGGAGAAGAGACGTTACTGACTTCAAAACATAGGCATTCACCTTTATTTTAAAAGAAGGATTTACTCTTGACCGAAGATTTATAACCACTATAGCCGTCGACGTTGTACCTTTGTCTCCCACACCGAGCACCGTATTTTTTGAAGCTCTTTTCTTTAACCCCAGATACTGAACCAGGGATTCCGTAACAAAGGAACCCTGTGATCCCTGATCCAGCAATGCCCTAACCACGTGGTAAGTTCCATTCTTTGATTCCGCATTAACTAACGCCGTCGTTAGTAATACCGTTTTCCTACTCCCTTTCGCAAGACATGAGATTACCGGCGTATTGGACCCCTCTACTTGATTAGCGGCTGTATTTTCCCCATTCGATGAGGTTTCCGAGCGAGCAGCACTACTGCCCTCACCAACTTCCGACCCTACACCACCCGGTGGGTGTAGCAATGAATGGTGGCGGCGTTTCCACACCTGGCACCTGAGAGTGTTTTTGCAAAACCTAACAGAGTGGTTACTAAGCAAGCAAACGAAACATAATTTTTTCTTGAGAACAAAGTCTCTCCGATTGTCAATACTTTCGTTAATGAATTTTTTACATGCACTTATTTTGTGTTCACCTGCACAAAATGCACAAGATCCTTTTCCATCTTTCATTACGTGTAGTGCCTGTGTCGTCCTTTGGACCCTTTCTATCTTAGTATCTAAATTTTCTAACCCCCTAAATCGATTAATCAAAAAATCTTTTAGTTGATCAAAGGTAGGAAGATCATCGCTTGGATCTGATGCTACCTTTAATTCCCAATCCCTTCTAGTGGCCTTATCCAGTTTTTCGGTTACAATATGAACAATTAAAAATGATGCAAGATCTATATCTAAATTTTTTATTGACTCTAGGCAATCGGTAGTTGTACTTAAAAGTTTTTTAATTTCCGATGCGGATTCTCCTGTTAATGTTCTTTGATTAAATAAAGATTTTACAATACCATTTGCTAAGAATCTTTTATTATTATACATAGAGTCTAATTTTTTCCAACTTGTACTATAATTTTCCGATGTCACTTTTACATTTTTTAATAACTGTTCTGCTTCCCCGGTTAAATACCCTTTAAATAGTACAATTTTTGTGCATCCTCTAGGCTACTATTTTTGTGTATTAAACCAATAAACAAATCTCTAAAGGTTACCCACTCGTGATATTTACCAGAAAACATTGGTATTTTAACTTCTGGTAACCGAAAGTTATGGAAATCTTTGTTACCGCTAAGTCCCGGGCTACTACTATTCTCTCCACTAGATACAATTTTATCTTTCCTTAGTAGCTCTTTTAAAGTACTTTTTAACTGAATATATAATTCTTCAACCTCGTCATAAAAACAATCTTTATGGTAATTGGAACTATGTAATTCGGATTTTTTAACTTCGCTGATTATTCTAACATGCGTATTATAAAAAAGTTGCCATTGTTGTTCTAACCCTTCTAAACGTGTTTCAATATACGACACTGTAAGCCTATCTTTTGGGCATTTTTTTAAGTTAATCCAAGACTTTTCGATTTTTGTTTTCACATCTTCTTGGATATTGATAAATGAATCCATTTTGAAAACACGAATTATACGTAAACACACAAATCAATAATAAATTTCTATCTACAGCACAATAAAAAAACAACTTTAAACACTAAAGAGAGGAAGAATATAATTCTAAACTTAATGTTCACTAAAGACAATCTTCTTGCACTCGTAAACACAACGAAAATTTTACAAGTCTTTTTAACGTTTATTTTCTATGGAAAATCGGGCATAGGTTCCCCGTTTGCTACCACTTTTCTTGAAAAAATTTACAAGTCCGAAATCACACACAAACAGCAAAGTTAATTTTTAAATGAGTATAAAGTTCAAATTCTAATGCACTTTTTCTATTAGATTCTTCCTGATTTAATAAGGTTGAAAGTACTCACGATTGTTTCACCAGATACACTCACTGACACTGATGACGGCGACGTCACGTCGCGCTGTACTGCACCACACACAAGTGGCGCCCCCTGCCTGCTTGACCCCGAACTGTTGAGCTTCTGCTCCTTCCTTGCCTCGTCCCTCCGGCTGCTGCTGCCACCAGTAGTGCTGCACCACGCTCCACTGGTTGCTACCTGCGCCAACCGGTCTTCCACCTTCAGCTCCTGGCACCTCTCACCTGGTACCCACTGAAGGGATGCTCTGGACAGCGATCCACTGCCCAGTAACGAAGCGAAGGGTGGTAATTTCTACCACCACCGGAAACCACCAAAACACTCCCGACCACACCCGGCTCTCGAAGGACCATGAACAAGGTCGAGTTGGAGAGGGTGAATAATAAAACACTGGACTTTATAATTAAGCGCGTATAATATAAGTACCACAGTGCTTGCTGCTCACCTAAAAAATAATTTTACACGCAACCCCACCAAATGCAGGTAACAAAACCATAGCGACTTCTAATTAGATGTCAACGCCATCTATCGAGCGAAGCGGAACTAATGCTAAATATTTTATTGATTCGCTATGGTTTCGCTTAGACAAACGCTAAAGATTGCCGGTGCACTCTAGGGCATCAATATTCAAAGAAAAACTAATTAGAATGCAGGAAACCATAGTCTTACAGGTGACAGTAAAAGCTCGACGCCCACGCCTAGGTTAGGGTCTGTTCACACGAAATCTTTTTTACGCGCGTTTTCTGAACTTGCATCAGTCTTTGTGTTATGCTCAAACACATACAACAAAGATACCTACTTACAGCATGTACCCGTACACTTGTGGGGATACAAGAGGGTGGTTTAGCTCAGCCTGCGGGTACATTGCTTGGTTGCATTGCAATTTGGGTTGGTTTGGTGCTTCAAAATAGCCTCTATGTTTCACATCACTTCACATCATCAGCTTCTTAATGTTCGCAATGCTAGGACACATTCCTCCTCCCTGTAAGAGGGAATGGGCCGTAATCCGTCACGCGGGCTCAGTGCGGGTTGGTGGATGTCACATGTCTTCGATTTTTTGCTTCCAGGACATGCTGGTTTCTTCACGATGTTTTCCTTCACCGTTTTGAGAGCACTGGTGATGAAATAATTTACACAAAGTAAACGTACACCTACCTCGGTTCGAACTCAAGACCTACAACTTGTGAGTCGCGGCCGCTACCACTGGGCCACCACTGCTCACTGTCTCTATGTTTGCCGTTACTATAAAGTACGTCCGGCGTACCCTAAAATGTCAGCATCGTAATCACTGTGCTGACTAGCCAACATTTTAGTAGTGTCATAAGGTACCGCAGATGACCAAAGACGTAGATATTGAACGTCTAGCACAAAGTAGACCGATGACCCAGTAAGGGCCGCGGGAGTCCGCGGGATGCGAGAAGCACAGGATCGATCAATTGTTTTGACGTCTGGAGGGAAGCTTACAGCACGGTCAACTTAACTGAGAACCCAAAATGCCAATATCACTCTGACGTTCGACTCTCGATATTGGTTCACGAAGCGATCGCGGGAGTGGGTCGTTTGACATTTCGGTGGTTGACATGTCTAGCAGTGGACGTCTTTCGGCTGAAGTGATGATTATGATAATTACCAAAAAAAACATCGTGGTGAAAAGTCATTCGCGTAGAAAAGCCCACACGACGGCTTTTCTTAAGATTCAATCATTTTATACATACCCTTAAGATTCAATTTCTCTAGCCTTACCACTTTTACTCGATACTCACGAATTGCTAGTAATAAATTAAACCCGTTGTGCACCTTTCCATTCGCTGGTATTTATCGGGAAGTCATTTCCATAAGAACACTGATGGAAAACGAGTAAAATAATTATTTATTTTGCTTTCGGTGACACTTTCGGCTTATGTAAGTACTTAGTCAAAGTAAATGTCAATCATATTTATTTCAACTTGGCCAGTAAAAGCGTTTTGGAACACAGTCACTGTTAGATAGTAGCACACCTTTGCTGTGTCCATATGTCTATAAGACCTAGCTTCACTATCTGCCACTTAAATCCAAGAACTTAAATCTACCACCGTTTGTCAAGACCAATATTACCTACATATTTATATTGAACATACAAATAGACTGCATTTTCTTTACCCGTATTTTCGTTTGTGCCAAGAAAGCCGGCTAGTTTCAACTTATCTATGCGGTAAGCTGCATTACGCTAGACAGAATTTCTTTAAGCTTTAATAGGATCGAATACTGAAATTCTAACCGTGTTGAATGAGAACACATTGCAGACTTGCTGTTTTAGCTTTAAGAGGACCTATAATAAAAAAAATCGGTAAAAAGGGCAAAATTGGCGAAAATTTAACTTGGTTAAACCAACATATCAATGGCTAGCTTTTGCCTACGACTTCGTCTGTATTGATGAAGCATTCTATGACAGTGAAAGATTTTTTCTAATCTTATCCACACGTTCAAAGTTTGTAACCACTGTCAAACAAACAACTTCTGTTCATAATATTAATTTAGATTTCAAAGATATCCTGCAAAATAAAAAGTTAGTCAAGAATGACCTTTGATACGATAAAAGTCGGTGTTAAGTCAAAGAAAAGAATAGGATTGGTCGAAAATAAAAGTTAAGACTCGCTAACATAGACGAAATATTTAAACTGACCCCTTTTGTCGGTACCCAAATCTAAAGAACTATGTAAAGGCGACCCATATCGATCGGATAAAATCGGTTGTCTTTATGTAGAGGTATCGAAATGGTCTCGCCTTTACCAGAGCTGTATTAAACCATTCAAGTTGCTTGGAGATATTTGACTCTCTGTCTGGCGTTTTGCCCGAATCTGCTTTACGGAGCAAGCTGTTTGGTGGAAAGGCTTCTTTGAAAGGGTACAATATTATTTATTCAGTATAAGCGCTGAGATACAACGTAGAATTGTAGATAACTGATCTCTAAGTGCTTTCTCAGGTTAGGAAAATCCACATAACGGTTAGCTTGATTTCCGTTTCACTTTTAAAATTATTTTTGTTTTTAATAGATTATGGAGGCGACACTATTCCCAACCACTGCATCTCCTCAAACCCGGAAGCAACAGTAGCGTCAATCTGAATAGCGCTGAAGCATTGAGGGTAGACGAGTCCAGAGAAAATATTCAACTAGGTTGGATCCCACAAGCTACAACGAAATTATTCAGAAAAGAACAGCCAATGAGTAAGAAAAACATTATTTCCGATCTCAGTAAAAACGTCCTAAAACATAATATGCGATGTCAGCTTTCTATCGCAATCCCCCGGAAAATGTCAAATGGCCCTTTATTTATTCAAATCCCTAAAACACACTTTATTTATTTATTTATACTTTATTGTACACCACAAAAAACATACAGGACAATTGTTCAAATATACAAGTGTATAATGGGCGGTCTTATCGCACTAGGCAATCTCTTACAGACAACCTTTGGATGGACTGAAAGATCGGAGAAGAATTTAGGGCTCTCAGTGTACAAAATATCAAAAATAATATTACTTGGACTTAATAACATACAATACATACATACAATATTACATAATATACTAATACATATCAAATATATAACAGATAAAGGAGAAGAATAAAGCTTATAGTGAAAGGTAATGCTCCTTCACCATTTTCTTGAACGTTGGCAGTGTTTCAGCACGTCTCACTTCAATAGGTAAAACATTCCACAACCGAGCCGTTTGAATCGTGAAAGATTTATCAAAGAAGGAAGTGGAATACTTTATTTTAGATTTTAGATCTCAAGGCCCTAGAATGGGTATCACAGAGGAACTGAAAGCGTTCTTTGAGATGAAAAGGAGTAAAAGGATTAAATAGTACATTATAAAGTAAAGAAAGTATATGGGCATTCCGGCGAAGGTGAATAGGAAGCCATTTGAGCTTAGTACGAAATTCGGAAACGTGATCATACTTGCGCAAGCCAAATATGAACCTGATACAGAGATTTTGAAGTCGCTCAAGCTTGTCGAATTGGTCTTAGGTGAGATCAAGCATATCAGCATAGTCTAGAATAGGTAGAAGAAGAGATTGAGCTATCGCAATTTTAGTGGTGGTGGGCAGAAAATTACGAAGAAGTCTCAGGGAACCCGCAGAGGCAAACAGTTTTCGACTGACTTCCTGCAGTTGTTTGGTCCAGGAAAGGTTGCTGTCGATATAAATCCCCAAGTAAACTTTAATTCTTGCCTAGGCCGAAAATATCCCTAACATCTAAATTACGTAGGTAAAATAGTCTGTGTGTAATATTCATAAGTGGATGAACTTGTAATACCTAATCTACCCTGGCGTCACGAGACATAAAAGAAATAGGTATAGAAGGTTAGCCTAGTTAGAAAGCTCAGTAAGCCATTGATACCGCCTGGTCCCTGCAGTCATTTGTAGATTTTTGGCAGTCGGAAGCCTGAAGTTCTGACAACCATTCATGTCAAGAGGTATCACACATTAACTGGGTTGTGGAAATCATATTTGTTTGCAATCAGATTTGCAGCGATCCGCATTTGTTTGAGATCGCCGTACATCTATGCAATATAACGTTCAGCCAATATAACGTTGGATTGGGTTCGGAGTAAGTAAAGTACAAGTGCCCAGTTGACAATTAGTTTTGATGATTAAAGTTGAACCTGTCTCCAACTATATTAAATTTAAAACTATAGGTAGGATTGTTGGTATCAGTTGGCTGGTCAGATTTTGGTTTCAAAAGAAAAGTATAAAGTTATATAGATGGTGAAATCAAAAGCTGAATGCCCGTCACTCGGAGGGAGAGCGTGTAGGCCGGACAAATTATATTTGTTTTAAGTCTTTGAGTGAGTGCGTTTTCACTCGCTGTATGCAGCCGACCTTATGAACCTTTTTTTTGCGCACAAAGCATCAAATAAGTCACTTCTACTTCAAACTAATAACTTCTGAGAACTAATTAGTAGGATGAGAAAAGTCTTGCGTCCTATTTTGGCAGAATTTGGTAACGATGTATTAAGTATGATTATATGGTAAGGTGTGTGAAGGCCTTACTTGTGTAGATAAGTGGGTTTCGTTCCACTTTTCAACCTTGTTGGAGGATATCGTTTCTGTTTTGTTCCTTAAGGTTCCAGAGCTTGGTTTTATTGATGTGTTTATTGCAGAAGTGCTATAAGTTTCTGACTGGATTGAAGTTTTTCTGCGCGACCTTGTGACGTTTTCAGTTACCTATAACAGTTACATAAACTGGTAATCTTTAGAAAGAAAGCTATGATGAAATGGAACCTCTCAGCAGACCAATGTCTCAATATGGTCAGCAAATACAAGATAATCGATCCTCATTTGGCTTGTATCCTGACAGACAAATGATTCAACCCGACACAGACCGACCAGGCGGGTAGTAATACCGTTTTCTTTTCGCCGGTTTTGCTATATTATTCTGCGATGACAAGAAATAAAACTGTATTTATTGTTAAAAAACTCAAATAAGTTAAACCATTTCCACGCAATTTTGGATTGTCAAGGAGATGGTCAGTCAGAAAGAAGGGCCTGCGTTCCAAAGCAGGCCAATGTTCTGTGGTAGACAAGCACTGGTTCATTTTTGTAATTTTAGTCGAAAGACGTCCAATGCTGTAACATATACCTCCCTCAAGCGACGCCACATCAATAGATCTTGCATCTAGGGCTTATTTCGGTTCCCATCAGCTTAGGTTCCTGAAATTACGTAAGAACTATTAATTTTTTCTATTTGATTAAAGATGAAATATAATAAATCAGATGTAGAGAATGATTCAATCTATAGATTGAACCGGTCTCTCGATAAACAGCTGTCACGATATATAGTGACAGATGTTTATCTGAAAATTGTACAGGGATTGCCAATAAATTTAAGTCTAGCGTGCCTGTAACTGCACCAGATGCTACTGATAACTACCGCTCACAGCAATGCTGCTCGACAGCAGAAACATAACCGATGATAACAAGTTTCCGAGAAAATTTCCATTCCAAGGACCTTCTAATGCAAGAATCTTCTATAACTTATGTATCGTAACAATTCACCTCATCCTCGCCACTGTTATCCCACATAAAAAAAACAAAATCAATTTTTTTATTTCACATAGGCCTACATGGGCACTTATAAAATGTCGACAAAAGGTGCACGGTCCGGGTTGGTCGTTTCCTATGGAGAAGAACCAGCAAGAAACTCCATGGTTACTCTTTTAAAAATGGTTTGGTTTTACAATATTTCCATGGGGACAACGTAGGCCCGACAATAAGTCAAAAGAAACTGAAAAAAAAAATATAAAAAAGTTAACAAATGTTAACTTTAATCTAGAAGGCCTTTCACAAAACAATCGGTAAAAGAATCTAAACAAAGGTAAAAAAAAAGAAGTATAACAAGACTAAATTTAGCATATGGCACAAATGTTATTATCAGTGCTATAACTATTCTTAGCAAAGGGCTATAAATATGATTGAAAACCATTGTAAAAAGTCTAATTAAAAGAAGGTAAGAAAAAATGAGATTGAGAATAGTTAGAGACATTCACATATTTGTGCCGTTTACAATTTACCAGGGAAGCTGCATGCGCAGAAGGAGCTAAGGCCAAAATGTTTATCTTCAACGTAGTCCTTGATTTTATAATATGCTTTTTTAATAAGGATACGTTTGATATGTAGTTTTTGAACTTTCCATCGGTCATTTCTATAACTGACTTTGGCAACTTGTTATAAAAGCGTATACTGTTTATAAGAAAAGACTTGCTAGTTTTCGTTAATCTGAATTTGGGTATTACAATTTCGTGCTTACTGCGTGTATTTAAATTATGGAAGTCGCTTCTAGTTTTGAAAAGCCCTCGATTTTTACATACAAAATTCATTCCAAAATATAAAGTGAAGATAGAGTCGGTATATCGATCACATTAAATTTTTCTCTGAGGGACACGCGAGGACCCATTTTACAGATTGCGTGGATTGCCCTCTTTTGTAAGATAAAAATTGAGTCAACGTCTGCTCCCCAACGTCTGATCCCCACAGCAGAATGTCATAAGGCATAATACTGTGTAAATAAGCATAGTATACTAACCTAGCTGCCTTATTTTTCTTACTGCATTTGCAGCCGAACTTAACCTACTTGAAAGAGTTCTAATGTGCGCTCCCCACTGCAATTTTGAATCGATAGATATCCCTAAAAATACAGTTTCCGTTATAACTTCAAGATTTTTGCCGTCAAGATTTAAGGTTAGGTCACGTTGTGGTATATTTGGTAAAGAGAACTTTAGACATTGTGTTTTTTTCGCATTCACTAAAAAATTGTTAGCTGCGATCCATTTTGAGAGAATAATTAGACTTTCGTTGACATTTAAGACATCCGTATCTTGCCTACCTATTTTAAAAATTAGCGAAGTGTTATCAGCAAATAGAATTATATCCGATAATTTGGCCATCATAAAAAGGAGATCATTAATGTAAACAAGAAAAAGGAAAGGGCCGAGAATTGAACCTAAGGGCACGCCCATCTTGACTAGAGAACCGGAGGACGTCGCCTCATTAACATTTACTTTTTGCTGTCTGTTTGATAAATAGGAAAGCACGAGATCAGCAGATTTTCCACGAATTCCGTAGTGGTGTAATTTACAGATCAGTTTGTTGTGGTCGACGTAGTCGAAAGCTTTTGAGAGATCACAGAAAATGCCGATGGCATCCTGGGACTTCGCCCAAGTTTCTAAGATAAGGCTGATGAGTTTTACTCCCGCGTCCGTTGTCGACCTACCTTTCGTGAAACGAAACTGTTGACTATGCAGGATCCCATTTGAATTGAAGTGAGACAACATCTGTTCCAGCATGATTTTTTCATAGATTTTACTCAATGCTGGAAGCACGGATATAGGTCTATAATTAGAAAGATCACTCTTACAGCCTGATTTGAAAATTGGTACTACTTTACTGTGTTTCATTAAGTCAGGAAAAGTGCCGCTGTCCAAACATTGATTGAATATGCCTGTTAGGACAGGAGCAATTGAGTCAATAATATCCCCAAGAACCCTAACGGATATCCCCCACAAGTCTTCAGTATTTTTTATATTGAGACTTTTGAACGCGTTTTTAATTGTATCAATACATATTGGTGTAAATTTAAAGGTTGGTATGTCTTTAGTAAGGTTTTATTTAAGAAGAGCTTCAGCTAATTTAGATGAGGAAGGAAGAGACTTCGAAACCTCTAACAGAATGTTGGTAAAGAAATTTTCTAATATCTCAGCGACTTCTTGCTTATCAGAAATGGTTTGATTAGTTATTTTCAAAGACAACTCATTCTGATCGCGTTGTTGTGTCTTTCCAGTTTCGCTATTAATTAATTGCCACACAGTTTTTGTTTTATTATTAGAAACACCAATTTTGTTAATTATTATTTGAGATTTTGCTTGAGCGTACACAGTACCATAATTCAAAAGAGTCTGCTTTTGAATTATGGTACTGTATTAATTTCTGAAGACCACTGTTTATAAGTGCCATTTCTGCGCTATTATTGTAACGTTTGTTTTAGATAGGCTAGAAAATAAATAAATAAAACAAGTGTGAAAAACTTGATCGGAAGTCAAAGATTTTTCGTAATATAAATTATATAAGATATCTCGGCTTTTTCTTATGCCCACAGTGGCCCATTCACTAAATTTCGATTTGGAATTCTTGACTTTAACAGTTTTTACAGGACACGTTTTATTGAATTCTTGGCAAACTGTAAAAAACAATGTGCCGTAATTTATATTGGGGTCGTTTGAACCAAAACTGGCGTTACAAAGGTTGCTAAAAACATTATTATTACAAGAATAAATAGTTCGATTGCAGCCAGTAATGTTAGTATTTCGTCGCGGTCGAGGCTAGGAGTTTACAAATGCACCCCTTTTCTTGGACGTTTCAGCTCGTTGGGTTGGCACTTAGTACTAAACTTTGTATCTATTCCTGTAATATTCGATCTGACATTATAACTTAGTGATTTCATGTGAAACATTCTAATGTGTTGCGTTGTATGTTTTTCCATACAAACCGACGATATTCTTATATGTGAATATTAAAAACGGGTCGCCCGTTGCAAAGGAAACAATGCGTCATCCTAACTGTCTGGGCATGGTAAAAATAAATATAAAGAAGAAAGAAAGAAAGAAAACTAGTTTATTTGGCACACACAGATACACACAATGTAGGTACAAATAAAACTTAATTTTACAACATTTACATACACAGTGTGCCCCGCGGCTGCGCCAAAAAGGTCCAGTTCAGCAAAATGCCAGACAACTGGGAGTTGCCTGACGCTGGTTTTCAACTGAACCTTACGTTGAAGTGTACGGATGTGAATCAGTTTTACGGTGTTAAATATGTACAGGTAAATAAATATAAGTTAGTGTTTTATAAACTATACAGGTAAAGGTATGTATAATAATTTGGTGCGAAACATTATGCCATGAGCAGCAGAGCGAGATAGACGGATTGCAAGTAACTTTTAATATTAGAAGTTGTTTTTATATTCGGGTAGTTTGAAAAATATTGCGATCAATATGTACATCATTTTATATCGCTAAGTTCTTCATGCATCCTTAAATGACATAGACCAATCATTGCTTGCAGAACAATATCGTCATCCTTTGTCGGCGCAGCATGTCTTCTTCCTCCATACATATAAATAGTTCTAGCCATATCATCTTTCACACGGCAAGAACATTGAAAAGGGAAAAACCCTAAGATCGAAAATCTCAACCACACGGACAAAAACACAGTCAGATTTATTCATATTTAGTACGATGTGTTGACCAGTCTGTGTAAATAATACTAAGCCGGATAATCCGTTGTGCCGTACCTCAAGTGGCGACGCACCGACGCGCGGCGGCCAAGGAACTGTGTAAGAATACTGATATGGTGTTGTGGAAATAGGATGTACTCTGTGATGTTCGAGACCATTTGAAAGCTAATTACTTACGTAAACAGATTCTTAATTATGCGTCTGTGATTTAGTCGCACATTCATACAAACAAGGAAAGAATATTGAGGATTCATCGACAAAAGGAACAGATATTTTCTGCATCGGGACTGAACATTTTTCCATTATTATTTCGTCGTTTCTATGGATGTGTAAAATATATTACGATAGATGAATGATCAAAATCTAGTGTTTTGTTATCGTTTTTTCGCCTTGAGTGAAGGTACAAAATAGTGCTCAAGGAACTGGTTTCCAAACGACAAAATCATTTTAAATAATTAGTCTTACATTGACTCCTTTTATCGTGATTCGTTAAGTCAATGTATACAATTCTGCACTACACAATCCACATCAGATGTTCCAAAACCCACATGACTATATGAACCATCGAAAGGCCAAATTCTTAGTGGTCTGGTCACTCAATTGACTCAATGCACGCTCGGAAGCTACTCAATGGACACGCTCTATTAAACTGCTGTAGACACACTGGTAACATATGCACAGTGTAGGTATATGTAGAAAGGGAATATTAGCTGAACGACCGATGCAAAAAAAAAATGGCACTACGTTTTGTATACTTCCTTGCTATAGTTCAGTCATCGCAGATGTTACTGACGAATGTGAAGCTAGGTTAGGAAGCTCTCTTTTACCTTACTGGCAAAGAGGTAGAGGTGACCCATAATGGTGTTATCTTACTCTTGAGGGGTTAGAAGCGTTATAACTACCTCTCGATATGACTAAAAAGGCCGCGCTCCGCAGTGAGATCTGTGGTCCTTCTACTTGACTTGTGGTCACACGAGTCCGTTAATTCCAGTCTTAACTAACACTAAATGTATGAATAACATTAGTATTTTTTATCTGTTTTGTGCAGTATCTAAAAACGTTACTTACTGTTTGCCCTGATTCTATGTAACTATGGATTCAAATCCACCTCTTGTTATGTCAAATCACATTGCACAGCACAATAGCCATGAAAACCATGTATAGTTGAAGAACCGTTTCTTCACTCGTTTTTAAACTTTTCATTGAAGATATTGATTTATTTTCTAAAGAAAAACAGTCAAAACACCTTTTTTTTATTTCGGTCCTTTCATGCCTCTGGTTTTATTGTACAAATATTTGACCCTTAAAGTCTATATCATATCTCAATACAGCAGATATGTATTGTTAAACTCTAGTTAAAGTGAATGAGTATGCGGTAATTCTGTTACTTAATGTTAAGTACTAGTCTATAAACTTAGGTATAAGTACTTTTGAGGTAATGCACATTAAGTGGAGTTCAGTTCGGAAGGAGTTTTATTGCAGTTCTCTTTAAAGCTATCTTGCTTTGCAACGTTAAGAGGAAATAGTTATTTGTGAAACAAGAGATCAAAGTTGATTTTTACTGCGTTTGTCGGTTTGAATCCCGAAGGATTCAAACACAACGAGATGCAAATAATTTTGGTCTCGTGTAACCCATACAAACTTTCAACTCATCAACGAGAACATAATTACCTAAAGATAAAAACTACAACATGGTAAAAATTAAACCACATGTAAATATATTAGTAAAAAATAGAAGTAAAATTATTGCAGTTTTGCAAATTAAAAGTAATGGTTTTGTTTGGAACCGATATTGTTATGTTAGCGACATCAGTTTGAGTATTGGCTGATTTGCTTTTTACATACTTCTTCAATTCTTCCGGTGTTAAATAGCAGACTTCATCACTGGATTCAATAATATCCAACGTTTATCGAACTTTGTAGCTAGCGTAACAGAAGAAGAAAACATAAAAATAAAAATTAAAATCCCGCTATTTTATAAAGATGCGTTCGGAAATTGCACCCAGCAGGTGAAATTTCCGAACTATTACTAAATTATTCTGCCACAATAAAGATTGCTATAACTTTAAATGATTATGTACATGATAAACTTCGTAGGTTTTTTCCTCAACATCTCTTTATTTGATTATGAAAAATATAATTCGATTATTATGAAAAAGGTATAATAATTATATGTATGGTGTAAGGTGCCGGACGTAAAGAATTTCACCGTCCCATGACTTCCCGTGGGTGTCGTAAGAGGCGACTAAGGGACAGCAGCGTTCTCTGTGCTTCTATTACAACCATACTGCGATCGCCAACCAAAGCCAAGCGGGCGATTAAGGCAAACCCCCTCCCCATGAATAGCACAAATAAAAAATGGCCCCTAATTTCCGGCAGCTTGCCTACCCTCGACTACGGTAGCAGTCGAGGCTACGGCATGGCAAGGGGTGCTAAGAATCTGAGGACGAGATCCGGCTATCCCAACAATCACCTACGACTGGACCTGGCAGCGTACAACACGCACACACTTCGGACCAACGAGAAGGTCACCGAACTCAAAGAGTAATTGAGCAGGTTGCGATGGAGTATTATAGGGTTATCTGAAGTCCGAAGAGAGGGGGAGGACTCGATAATCCTCAAATCCGGTAACCTGCTCTATTTCCGAGAGGGTGACCGGCAGTCACAGGGTGGTGTCGGGTTTATCGTCCACAAGTCCCTTGTGAACATCGTGGTGAAGATCGAGAGCGTGTCGACCAGGGTGGCGCACCTTATACTGAGAATATCCTCAAGATATTCGCTGAAGGTCATACAGGTCTACGCCCCAACCTCGGCACACCCCGTCAATGAGGTTGTAGGGGATCCCTGCACTTAGTGATGATACCGGGGCGATTCTATGGGGATGATGATGAAATAAAACCGACCACCGCGAATGTCCGTTGAACACTGATTTATTGATTTAATGTACTTACACAAATTAGCTTAGTGATAGGTACGAAATGCTGAGTGCACAGAATGCACGGCGCGTGAGTATGAAAAATAATGTGCGGTTCCGTACATCCTGCCCGCAATCAGACAACTGATATGATTGATTAACAGAAAATTAAATTAAGAGACAAGTAAAATAGTAAAATAAAATGATATAGATTGCTAATGATACAAATGTGAAAATACTAACTAAACGACTATTCTACGGTACACATGGGCGAGGTAGCCCTGTCTACACCACTGATTGTGAACACTTCACTACACTTTTGCACTGATGATCCACGCGATGCCGGTGCGACCGCCACAGGCCCCACCCCGAGAGCCTCTTGGCCCTGGGGGGCCGGCGACGCTGATGCCCTGCCCGTACTTCGTTGGCTTTTGATGAGGTACACGACGACGCCACCCAAGATGATTACCGAAGCTACACTGATGTACAACACAGTGTAGTGATGAATGTCGTGAATGCTCAGATCTGTAGATGACTGTTCCTTAACCTCGTCAATCTGAGCCCTTAATTTATTCCAAATGAGATGATGATCTTCAGCTTCACTGAAGTTCTCTGGCGCAGACGTTTTCATGATTTTGTTTAGTACGGACACCTCTGGGACTTCGATGTGATGATGAATATTCACGTGATTGATGAAATTGTTATGGGCATAGATACTGAAGGTCTCTCCTTTCAATGTGCAACCTTGACCTAGGGTAATAATCCCGTTGCCGACAAGGTTCACCATTGTGATTCCGTTGGCGCAAATAATGCGAGTTTGGCATTCCGAGCAACATGTGTACAACCAGCTGTTCGGCCTGTGTAATTTGATCCATTGCTCGTCACATGATGATTTTACGGAGTGGCATAGTTGCTTTTTATTGAATAATTTGATTTCGCAAATTGATTGTTTCATGTTTAGATTGTAGATGGGCATGTTTAATGAACATAACAAGATATCGTTAGGAACATGAGTACATGATTGAAGGTCTGCTTCTGATAGGAGAAATGCTGTATCCTTGCGCAAATTGTAGGCTATGAGCGGTACTGATGGAATGAGATGATAATATTGTTGTCCTCTCTTTTGCGAAATTGATATGATTTTGTTCAACTCAAACAGTTCGTTACTTATGAGTGGAACCTTGATCTCAATGATTAAGTAGTTAGAGAAGACTCTAGCCGAAACCTTTAGTAACCGGTACAAATCCTTGACATTCCTTAAGTCCACAGGTATCGTAAGTTTACCATTCAGTCGACTGGAGATAGTGCTCAGCTGATACGATAACTGCTCCGGTGACAGCAAATGGCTGTCAATGCGCCCGTGTGAAATATCTGTTACGGTTCCGATTAGCGTTTGCTGAATCCAACGAATATTTGTGAGAATTATTGATGCTGCTAGTGCCGATGAGGTAATGTAAAGACTATCTTCGTTTGCGAGACGTACCTTATTCACCTCAGATGATATATGTTGTAGATGTTGCTTGATAAATGAAAATTGTTTATTCATGATATCCTCGTTACGGCGTACGATGTTGAACTCAGATTCTAAGATGCTTGTTTGATTTTTTATAAGTTTCTGTAGATGTGCTTCATTATGACTGATCTGTTCGATGTCACCCTTATATTTTTCAGCAAACCTTTCGTCTAGTACACCGAATAACGAGTTGGCAATATAACCCACGCCGTCCACTAGGCCTCTCTTTAGCCTCTTTGGACTTTGATATTTAAGTAACATATCATAATGTTCAATGTCACTTATTTCGTGCTCTAATTGATGAATGATACTCTGATATTGTTTATTTGCCTGAGTTATGCATAATGACTTGATATGATTGACGTAACTCTTGATCTCGGCTAACCCTTTCCAGTATGTCGTCATATTGTAGTAGACAACTAGACGCCATTCGTCCTGGATGTACTGAAGATTGGATATTCTATCGAAGTAAATAGCTTGATTCTGATCTAATGACGTCAGATTATACGATTCTTGATTGGGTATATTTTCCGCTGAAGTCGATGATAATAACATGAAAAATAGTAATATGAAGCTAGTGAATAGATTCTTCAATGAAACGTTGTTGCGAGGAAGTCGCTTTCTCTTGCTTCGCTCATCTGATTTGTTTTGATGGTTGACTTTTTCATCCTGACTTGTATCCTCGTTTACTGGTAACAACACAAGTCTGGTGACTGGACGTTGAATGATATTATTTTTGGTTTTTAAGCTGACTACC
Organism: Orthosia cruda; assembly: GCA_964057195.1. Taxonomy (NCBI): domain Eukaryota; kingdom Metazoa; phylum Arthropoda; class Insecta; order Lepidoptera; family Noctuidae; genus Orthosia; species Orthosia cruda. Next base: position 12,881,781 of record OZ059839.1, on the reverse strand, counting down.
CTTACATAGTCATCTCTCCCAGGATGAACTGCTTGAATACGTCCTAGCGCCCACTTGCCGGGTGGCAAGTTTTCGTCCTTGATAAGAACGACATCGTCCACTTCGAAGTTCCTACTTGGCTTACGCCATTTTGATCTAGCCTGCAGTTGCTGTAAATATTCGCTTGACCACCTTTTCCAAAGGTGTTTGTTCATTGATTGAATGAGTTGCCACCTAGTTGACTGGTTTATGTGATCTGGATCAGTCTGTGGTCTAGATAGAAGCGGGCCGCCGATCAAGAAATGACCTGGCGTAAGAACGTCGTCTTCAGGGCTCTCTGTCAACTGACAGAGGGGCCTTGAGTTCAGACATGCCTCGATTTGAAATAGAAGTGTAGTAAATTCCTCGTAAGTGAGTTTCTGATCTCCGATGATGCGTTTCAGATGATATTTGAGGCTTTTCACCGCAGCCTCCCAAAGACCGCCTGCACTTGGCCATGCAGGAGCGTTGAAGTGCCACTTTATGTTCATGTCATTGATGTTATTGAAGAAATCGGTGTTGATTGTGGCTATGATGTCTTGATATTCCTTCTTTATGATACGGTTGGCACCTACGAAATTTGTGCCATTATCACTGTAAACGTGACTTGGTGTTCCACGACGGGCCGAAAACCTACGAAAGGCTGCTAGAAATGATGGAGTACTGAGATCAGAAACTAGCTCCAGATGAACAGCCTTGGTAGACAAACAAACAAACACAGCAATATAGCCCTTAACGGTTTTGATTCCACGTCCCTTATTAGCCTTCAGCTCGACGTGTCCGGTAAAATCGACACCGGTGTGAGAGAAAGGTCGTGACGGGGTGACTCGTGGTTGTGGAAGATCGGCCATGATTTGATGATATTGCGTTTGAGTAAAGCGCTGACACTTAACGCATGATCTCAACTTCCTTTTGACGGTACGGATTCCACTGATGATCCAATACCTGTCTCTGATGTATGAAAGTGTCAGTCGCGGGCCTCCGTGCAATGTGGTAATATGAGCCTGATCAATGATTAAATCTGTGAGACGACTGTGGCTTGATAATATGATAGGGTGCTTTGATGAGTCGTTGATGCGTGCGTTTTTCAGTCGTCCACCTACTCTAAGGAGACCGTGTTCATCTATGAATGGATTAAGACATGATATTTTGCTTCTTGGATGCACATGCCCCTTTTGATTGATAAACAATATATCTTCATGAAATTGTTTTAGTTGGTCATCTTTGATAATGATATTCAATGCATTGTTCAATTCTGATGACGTTAAAACATCTGATTTTGATGTGCGTTTACCTCGTGATTGCGTTATGAAACGCGAGACCCAAGCGACGATTCTCAGAATGCGAGTTAAGGAACTGTAGTTCTGTAGTAACTCGTGTATCAATGAAATATGATTTTGATATAAAGCCGTGTTTACACTAGGCTTCTTGGTTTCCAAATCTGGTGATTGATATGAGGTGGTAGGGAGGGTGCTTTGTTCGAAATTGGTTATCCATTTCGGACCCTGCCACCACAGCGGATGGCTTGAAAGCTTCCGTGACGTCAGACCCCGAGTAGCGCAATCTGCTGCATTCTCTTCGGACCTCACATGATGCCAACTTGAGGGTGGAATGATAATAGTGATTTTGTTGATTCTGTTAGCTACGAATTGTTTCCATTTCTTCACGTCGCCTTGGATCCACCCTAAAACTATCATCGAGTCTGTCCAGGCGTAAATCTCCACATCTTGATTTGATAATGGTTCCATGACTTTCTTGATAAGTTGAGATAGTAGTAGCGCACCACATAACTCTAGTCGTGGTAATGATACCTTTTTTGCCAGTGGTGCTAACTTTGTTTTTGCTACAGCGAGCGTTGATGTGCGATCACCCTTATTGTCCTTAGCTACTACATACACAACACATGCGTATGCTTTGTCGGATGCGTCACAAAATCCATGGATTTGATATGATTGGTTTGTGTTGCCGAGATAACGTGGAATGATAAATTGATCTATGGTGTTGAAATCATTCTTGATCTGAATCCAGTCATCTTGAATCGGTTGCGGAACTTCTTCGTCCCATGATAAATGTGATGGCCATGCGTTTTGAAAAAGCAGTTTTGCTCTGATTGATAATGGTGACAGCCAGCCTAAGGGGTCAAATATCTTTGAAATTTCCGAAAGTAGCTGTCTCTTTGTGACGCGTTTATCGTGATAATCCAATTGATTTTGAAAGGTGAAGCTATCCGTTGATGAGTTCCATCTTAATCCAAGTGTTTTTCTTGTTTCCGAGCACTTGAAGTCTAATGGGTTGTTGAGTTGATCTGGTGATAGATCTACCAGGAGGTCCGGTACGTTACTGGACCATTTCCGGAGGTTCATACCAGCTCCCTTCAGCGTCTCAATGAGTTGATGCTGAAGCTCCTTCGCTTGTTGAATGGTATTTGCTCCACTAAATAGATCGTCCATATAAAATGATTGACTCAGGGCTGACGAAGCTAGAGGATACTTGTCGGCATCGTCTATTGCCAGCTGTTTTAACGTTCGCATCGCTAAGTATGGAGCGGCCTTAGTACCGTATGTTACGGTAGTAAGATGATATTCGTTAAGTATTTCTTGAGATGATTGCCGCCAAATGATTGATTGAAGATGACGATCGGATTGCCTGATAATGATTTGGCGAAACATTTTCTCTATGTCTGCCGTGATAACGTAACTGTACGTTCTCCAGGTTAAGATGAGTGTCATGAGGTCTTTTTGTAGATTTGGTCCGCAGCACATGAGGTCATTTAGGCTTTTTCCTGATGTTGATTTCGCTGACGCATTGAAAACGACTCTAAGTTTTGTTGTTGTTGAGTCTAATTTCATTACGCCATGATGTGGTAAGAAGTAGGCACGTTTTGATTCATCGACATTATTAGCCGTACACATGTGACCCAGTTGTTGATATTCCGACATAAACGTTTTATAATTATCTGCAAATGATTCATTATTGCACATTTTTCTTTCCAACTGTTTGAATTGTGCGATAGCCTTAGATTTTGATGATCCAAGCTGATTTCCATATTCGGGTTTCATGGGTATGCCAACCTCGTATCTACCAGTATCCAAACGACGAGTAGCTTGCTGATAAAACTCTTCACAGTACTGCTCCTCACGGGTAAGGGGTGATGATGATGTTTCTACGTCCTCTATCTCCCAATATTTTGATAGTTCTGATAAGTCATTCGTCGCGATATGACAGTTAAATGTGCGAACATTGCCAGACAGGATCCAACCGAGTGCGGTCTGTTGCGCAATCGGAGCCTGCGCTGGTCCTTTGATGAGACCGTCCATGATGATTTGAGAATAGATACTCACATCCAAGAGAATATCTATTGGCTTAGACACGTTGTATTCTGGATCTGCTAATTGAAGATGCTGAATGTGAGGCCATGATTGTTTTTTGAATGGTGCACCAGGCAAGCAGTTAGCGACTTTAGGCAGAACCAGTGCTTCTGTAGTAAAATGATAGTCGCCGTAGATAGATTGACAGTCGATTGATACCCGTCCTTTGCTTTGTCTAGTACCAGCACCTATCCCTGATACTGATGCGTTGTATCGTTGACGCTGCAACCCTAATCGCTGAACAGCGTTTTCCGATATTAATGATATTTGTGATCCCTGGTCTAGAAGTGCCCTAAGGAACACGTAGCTGCCGTCGGAACACTTGACTTTGATTGACAGCGTGGTCAACAATAACTCTTCGTCCTCCCCTGCGACATGATTAACGTTAGGGTGGTTATTTGGCGATTTTGATGATGAGACACAACACGCTTCATGGAGTATTGTGTGATGATCTCCTTGACAGGTTTTGCAACGTTTCGTTGAAGTGCATTGATTTCCGTCGTGACTGAATAAACAATTTCGACATATATTTGATTTCGTCACCAATTTCAATTGTACATCTGATGTCATTTTCATAAATTTTTGGCATGATAGCAAATTGCGAGCATGATTTGAATTGCATACAGTGCATTTCGATGTTTGCGTAATGATGGCCTGATAATTTTTGTTAGCGAAACCTTTATTATAGTTTTGCTTATTATGCGATTGATTTGGGTTCCTTTTGCTTGATGATGAGGGTTCCTTAGTAGTTTTAATGGTTTCAAGAGCAGTAAATTTACTCTCGAGATAAGACATTAATTCCTCCAGCTTTGGTAGGTCACGAGGATTCCTGCGTGCTTCTTTGTACCCAGCATATGTTTCTGGGTCCAGTTTTTTGCAGAGCAAGTGAACCAACAACGGATCCCATGTATTCGTATCAGCACCGAGATTGTGTATCGCGTGAATACATTCGGTTGAGGTATCGTATAAACCTTTGATGTCTAATGATGTTTGCCTTTGGATGTTGGGTTGATTAAGGAAGATTTCGATGTGATTGGTAAAAAGAAGTTGAGTATTATTGTACCGATGTAGTAAGATATCCCACGCTGCATCGTAGTTATCTGATGATATATGGAGATGATGAATAATACGCTCTGCCTCCCCCTTAAGTTTTCCCTTAAGATGCTGCATCTTCTGAGCTTTCGTGATCGAATTGTTGTTATGAATTGTCTCGGTGAACAAGTCATAAAATGTTGGCCATTGTGTGTAGTTCCCGCTAAATGACGGTATATCAATGTGCGGGGTTGATCTCTCTAAATGAGATGTTGAGGAGATCTTCTTATTCAGCTCTCTTTTGATGTTTTTGTAGACCAATTCATGATTGTTAAACTCCTCGTCGTATGATAAGTCACCTCCAGCTAGGATATGATTTGCAAATGTTGCGTATCTATCATTGTCCACTTTACTTGGATGTTTTTGAGCTCATCCTCAAGTTCCCATTTGTCCGATATCTGATCAATCTTGATACCTTTGACCAGCCGAGTAAATGCCCTAAAGTTCGTGCGTTGCAGCGATATTAGTTCGTCTAACTTGCCATCAGGTTGAGTTGATTTGTTTGATTTGCCGTAAGACGAAATGAGATTCCGTACAAATTGATAATGATCTTTGCCCTTTTGATACGTGTTGTCGAGGAAATAGTCGACCGCCGCATCTTTATGCTCCGATATTTGCTTATGATTTTGTTCGAACTCTCCCCAGAGGTCGTCTATCGCGTCTAAACGTTTCCTGAGGTATTCCGTAGTTTTGCGAGAATCCGAGTCCTTGCTAAAGTTGACCTTGATGGTAGTAAAATTGGCGATGATTTCCGATTGACGGGCAATAAGATCTTCCATGATGTAGGTAGGTAAAAGGAACAGTCTTACTTGGAAATATGATTGGTCCACGTGATGACGATGCTGACTGCGGACGCTGAACCCTTGCGCCACCCGATGATGTGCTCCAGGGAGCCTGATGATGATGATGGTGATATCACGCCGTGATTTCCTTACCACGACCGTGCTGTTGACCTAAGCTCAAGTCAAGTGTAACTCAAGTATAGGATGAGAGAGTGAAAAAAAGAGTTTCTCACTGGTTTGATCACAGAACCACGTTCGCGAGAGATTGCCACTGAGCTGTGCGCGCGCTAGCTCAAAGTACCGCGACGAGGTCCTGATGCTAATCTCGAAGGACCAAAATAAATGTAGGGGATCCCTGCACTTAGTGATGATACCGGGGCGATTCTATGGGGATGATGATGAAATAAAACCGACCACCGCGAATGTCCGTTGAACACTGATTTATTGATTTAATGTACTTACACAAATTAGCTTAGTGATAGGTACGAAATGCTGAGTGCACAGAATGCACGGCGCGTGAGTATGAAAAATAATGTGCGGTTCCGTACAGAGGTAGAGACCATGTATGAGGATATCTCTAGAGCCATGCATGGTTTCAAAACTCACTTCACCGTTGTCATGGGGGACTTCAACGCGAAACTGGGCAAACGAGACGAGGATGAGATGCAAGTGGGGCAATTTGGAGTTGGACAACAGAACCACCGGGGTCACCTACTGGCCAGTTTTATAGAGAAGGAGGGCCTCTATATGATGAACTCCTTCTTCAAAAAGCGTCAACACAGGAAGTGGACATGGCAGAGCCCCGATGGTGCAAGAAAAAATGAGATCGACTTCATCATGTCAACCAAGAAGCAAATGTTCAATGATGTCTCTGTGATCATTTCGGTAAAAATCGGGAGCGATCACCGCATGGTAAGAGGCGCATTGAACATTAATATTAAGCTTGAAAAGTCTCGACTGATGAAGTCCACGCTCCGGCCAGCACAGATTCAGGTCCAAAAGCCCGAGAGCATTCAGCTCGAACTCCAGAATCGTTTCGAGTGCCTAGGGAGCTCCGTGGATGAATACAGCAACGGGTTCGTGGAAGCTGTCCATACGGTCGGGTCTAAGTTTTTCAAGACCCGTCGTACAGATAGAAACAAAAAGCTCTCTGATCATACCCTCAAGCTTATGAAGGAGAGGCGTCAGATGATCCTGCAATCTGCAGATGAGGCGTGCAAATAACGGCAGCTCAATAGACAGATCTCTAAATCCTTGAAAAGAGAACTCCGCCGCTTCAATACTGAGCGTATTAAAGACGCGATCGAGCGAAATAAAGGCTCCAATGTGTTTTCAAGGGATCTGGGTATTGGGCATAGAAAACTAAAGAAAATGAAGACCGACGATGGCAGGATCGTATCCGCCAAATCGGAGCTTCTCAGGGAGATCGAGACATTCTATGGGCAGTTGTACACATCGGTCAGCAAGCCCGTTGCGAGTCTAGCAAACGACCCAAGAACTAGATTGACCCGACACTATACCGAAGATATCCCGGACGTCAGCCTGTACGAGATAAGGATGGCTCTGAAACAGCTCAAAAACAACAAGGCGCCGGGTGATGACGGAATTACGGCCGAACTCCTGAAGGCGGGTGGAAAACAGGTCCTTAGGTGCTTCAGATGCTGTTTGATTCCGTCATACTCGAGGGCAAAACGCCACAGGCATAATGCAGGGGTGTGGTGGTACTCTTCTTCAAGATGGGCGACAATGCCCGTTTGAAGAACTATAGGCCCATCTCACTTCTTAGCCATGTCTACAAGTTGTTTTCAAGAGTCATCACGAATCGTCTCGCGCGCAGTTTTTGATTTTTTGGTTTGATGATTTCCACCCCCCCGAACAAGCCGGATTCCGAAAAGGCTTTAGCACCGTGGACCACATACATACGCTGCAGATTTGGTTATACAGAAGACCGAAGAGTACAACCTGCCAGTCTGTTTAGCGTTTGTGGACTACGAGAAAGCCTTCGATATGATCGAGACTTGGGCTGTACTGCAGTCTCTCCAACGGTGCCAGATCGACTACCGGTACATTGAGGTGTTGAAGTGTTTGTACAAAAACGCCACGATGTCAGTCCATCTTCAGGATCAGACCTCGAAACCAATCCTTCTTCAGCGCGGCGTGATACAGTGAGACGTCATTTCTCCGAAACTGTTCATTGCTGCGCTGGAGGATGTCTTCAAGGTTCTGGATTGGAGGGGGCTGGGCGTCAACGTTAATGGCGAGTACATTACTCACCTTCGGTTTGCCGACGACATAGTGGTAATGGCTGAGACCATGGAGAGCCTCAGTAAAATGCTCGATGACCTCAGTAAAGCTTCCGAAAGAGTGGGTCTTAAAATGAACATGGACAAAACCAAGATCATGGTGAATGCGCAAGTAACACCCACTCCTATCAAGGTCGGAGACTCTACTCTCGAAGTTGTAGACGATTATGTCTACCTTGGACAAACGGTCCAGTTGGGTAAGTCTAATTTCGAGAAAGAGGTCAACCGTCGAATCCGACTCGGCTGGGCGGCGTTCGGGAAGTTGCTTGGTATCTTCTCGTCCAATTTACCGCAGTGTCTAAAGACAAAAGTCTATGACCAGTGTGTGTTGCCAGTGATCACTTATGGGACCGAGACGTGGTCGCTCACAATGGGCCTTATCAGAAAGCTCAAAGTCACCCAAAGGGCAATGGAGAGGGCTATGCTCGGAATTTCCTAGCGTGGTCACGCCAGAAATGATGATATCCGCAGGAGAACCAAAGTTACCACACCAAAGTTACATAGCCCAAAGAATTGCCAAACTTTAGTGACAGTGGGCATGGCACATTGCTCGCAGAACGGATGGCCAATGGGGCCGAAAAGTTCTGGAATGGCGACCGCGAACCGGAAGACGATACGTGGGAAGGCCTTCCTCTAGGTGGACTGATGACCTGGTCAAGGTTGCGGGAAGACGCTGGATGCACGGGATCGGTCAATGTGGCGACGCCTGGGGGAGGCCTATGATAATAATTATGATTTGAAATTTTACAGTTATGATGTATATCCGAACGTTTTATTGGTGGTTTATTTTTTGTTCTAATACATATGGCATTTTAAAATAGAATACACCGAATCGACTTTTTTCTATCTCTCGCTATTTTCGTATCGAAATGAAAGTGACAGAACAACGTGAAGTTCAAATCTTTCGAATATTGTGAGGACCCAGCACTGTTCTCAGTTTAAAAGTTACTTTGTCTCACGCTCGCAGCAAAATTGAATTTTGCTCACTGTCTTTGTACAGCAAAACCTGCTTGTTTAAGGGGCTGAGGTGAAATAGTATATTATGAAACTAGTGAATAAAAGACGGATTTAATGCGAGGGCCGTAGATGAATCACAAGTAAGTGAAGGATTCTAACGACTGAATCACGACCGTAGGGAGTTATTCATGATGATTGAATCACGAGCATAGCGAGTGATTCAAGTGTTAGAATCATGAGCGACGCGAGTGATTCATGGCCCTTGATATAAATCCGTTTTATTCAAAAGTTGCATACTATATTTTATACCATGACTACGAGAAAAAAAGATTTAAGCGAAAAGCACAAGGTTAATTATTAAAAAAAATGATTTATTACCTTCAAAATTTACAAAAAAATTGAAACCCTAACTCCTGAGCTAGGTAACAGCACCTATGTTTCTGGGGCGAGTGACCACCTCCATTACGTTACATAATTATAATTAATGTAAAACCAATGCAATTAATATTAGAATTACAATCCAAAATATCCTAGACTAAAATCAAAATCATTATTAAGGATTTAGGATTACGATTTTAAATATAAACAAACTCAAAATTAAATTCGAAGAAAGGGTTTGAAAATTGAGTACCTATTATTTGCACTAGCATTGAGATGGAGTTCAAATATATTGGTGTGTTCTAAATTCAAACACCAAAACAGTGATTAAAAGTGCTTTTTATTCACTGTTTTCAGTGAATAAAATAAGCTTTTTAGAGGGGGAATGGTATAAAGAATATTTTTGCCATTCCCCTCTAAAAAGCTTATTTTTTAGCTTAGGATTCTAACACATGAATCACTCGCTATGCCCGTGATTCAATCATTATGTCAGTCTTTAGAATTCTTCACTTGCTCGTGATTCATCTATGGCCCTCGCTTTAAATCCGTCCTTTATTCGCTAGTTGCATCATATAATATTCTCGTGACAACATGAGCTTTAAGAGAATAAATAATGTCTAGAGACAGGTTGTGAGCAAGGATCACTCAAGAGTTCTGTCTATTTTAGTATAACCAACTTGAGAAAACGACACCCGGATTCAACATACATTTTGTGTTGATCAAGAAAAAGGTTTTGTAAACCGTATACATCATGGAGTCTGTCAGTAATACTCGAACATGAAACTTACATACAATAAAATGATTTAGAAAGAGAAGACTGTAACTGTAGGTAAGGCAAATAAAGGGTTAGAACTTTTTTCTAAGGACGCTGGCCTAGTCACCGAGCAAACTTTTCTTCTAAATATCTCATCAATACGACACCTTAGGGCACCATAATCTCAAGATCCTTAACCGTACATAGCACTTAACATTTTGCGCTGCAACTTTAAACAAAAATCAAAACTATTTATTTATTTTTTATTTATTTATTTATTTATTTAATAATTAATGTACACACACAGTATAATACATAAAGACAACACATCAAGACAATAGAGTACAAGGGCACTGCTTATTTCTTAAGAAATTTCTGCCAGCAGACCCGCGAAAAGGAAAAATGAAAAAGAAATGTAGACAATAGTGTGTGAGAACTGGAAAATAAGAAAAGTGAAAGACTTAAACCAAGTTATAAAATTAGCACACCTACACAATTAGTGTAATGGTGGATAATTACAAATATAAATACATAATTGTATAATATATAGATACTTGTGAACTATGTGACTATGTCTATGCTATTTTAGATCAATAACCTTTAATAAAAACCGGTCAAGTGCGAGTCGGACATTTGCACCGTGGGTTTCGTACAAACAGCTACATTCACTAACATAATTAGATTAAAATACTGAATTTCATAAACAAGGAAAGCGCCGAACATTGCTCTAACGAAAATTTTTTTTTTCTATTCCAAATATATTTTATAAGTTGGTGGACTCGTAAACTTGTAAAGCCTACTTAGCTGTGATAGTTTTCTTTTAATTTCATTATAATTATACATATTATACTACTGCCGTGAATTTGTTCACATAACCAAAGCCTGGCAAGGGGGTACACATTTGATTCTAACAAAAATTTGCAATTTAAAGCTTACTTTAACGCAAACGGATCCCTTAATCCAAAAATGATTTGTGAAGACACGGAATAATTTTGAATGGCCTATCCAACGATCGAGCCCCCAATGGGATAGATGAGGATAAAAACAATTTCTTCACTTTACGTGTACAGATATAGATAAATAGAAAGATACCTAGATACAATTTTATCATCCATGATTTTATTTACCATTTTTTCTGCGTGATTATTATGAATATCTATACCAAAATATAGTTTTCTGGTACTTATAGTCTCTGAGCTAAAATGCGGCCAGACGAACATGGAGAAACTATAAGGGTGCCTTGCTGTTGACTACGGAACCCTAAAAATGTACGGGGCTGGCATATTATATTCTTCAATATTCATGTTTGTAAAGAAAGAACTCCAAATTATAACAATCTCCAACACACCATATCCAACCCATGTAATATATAATTCGCCTATTATAGCATTTGATAAATATTTACCTTTCAAATTTGCGCACGCGTCGACCGCGTAAACCGAGATTAACTGCGCGTATATCAATCTTAACCCTTTGTAGTACAAATATAAATTACCCAGTTAGCTGTCGTTAACTTTGGTTGAAGTTATTTCAGCCGAAAGACGAAAGCTGGACATATACCCCGAAAGGCTCTGAAGTTCCGATCGCGTAACAGATGACACAACATTGCAGCCTCCCACAATGTGGACTGATAACCTGATGAAAGCTGCGAAATTCTGCTGGATGCGAGAAGCACAGGACGGAAAAAAAAGGAAAAGGAAGAAAAAGGAAGGAAGAGGAGTCTTAGCGTCTTTACTTGACCACCAGGTCATCGGCCCACATTGTGGGAGCTCCAGAACCTTTCGGAGCAGAAAGTAATTAAAGGCCGATCCTTTGTAAATTATCACATAAAATAATAATACTATTCATGATTTTAATATGATAAAGCATATATCATTCAATAAACAAATAAAGTTCTCATCTTTAACACAAAATTATAAGGTCCGTAAAATGATTATTTTCTCTTTAAAAAAATTTTAGGACCACCCTAAGAGGCAGTGAGCGCTTTGTTTTCTATTAAGTGGGCACACTGCATAATTTTTTGGGGTAACGCGATTCAAATACTTGGCATTTACATTTTAAAATGGCCGTTTGGGAATGAAGAATGAAAGTCTTGACTTTAGTGGTCGCAAGCGCTACAGCTAAGCATGTGGTCCTGGTTTCGAGTCCAAGGACCGGCAAAGCTTAGATGCTGGATTTGTGCTCTGTTTATGGTCCAGTTTAGGTAATAATAGAACATTCGTCCAAAAATGCAAATGCATTTTGGCAATGCAATAGTTTGAACCCCAATGATTTAAGAAGATATTCAAAAGCATCGAGATATAACCATGTACGTATTAAAATAGTTACAATCGACTGAAACCACGAATTTCAATGATAACCGTAATGATTTGGTAACTGCTGTTCTAAGAACTGGCAACTGGAAAGTCTACATGCCATCCTCTAATGACTTTTTATGCCATAGAGTGGCAAAAAGCAGACGTCCTACATGATGGTAAGTGGTCACCGTCGCTTATGGACATCTGCAGTACCAGAAGTTCCACAAGGGACTTGGCTAATCATCTAAAGCGGCATCTAAATTTTTTGTTTGAAGTTGACCTTGTTGTTACTCCGGCAAGAATTCAGCATCCACCCATTCTACATTTGGCAGGAAACCCGAACGATTCATAGACTTTGAAACGTATTTAAATATTTTTACAGTCCCTATAATTAATCAATGTGTTGTATTAAAAAAAATATTAATTAATACTGAGTAAGAGTAGTAGTTTTAAATGTTTGGGCCTGGTTTGCGGAGTTTTTGGCGGGCTTTGTTGCTGCCGGGAAATTCAGCGGCTGTAAATATTATTATTTGCAAATTTATTTCTAGTGGAATAAAATTGGTGTAGTTTTGTTTCTCAAATGTCTACGCAACTGGACAATATGTGAAATCATTGAGATCCTTTGAAGTATATATAGCTGCCGGTATATCAAAGCATCGTCTGAAGACTGCAGGGTCAGCTCACGCCTCTCCTTCATAAGCTTGAGATTAGGAGCAGAGATCTTTTTGTTCTTATCTATACGATGGGTCTTGAAGAACGAGACTTGAGGAGACTTGGGATTTGAGGTTTATCGAGAACTATCCCTCTCTTCAAACTTCAGATTACCCTATAATACTCCATCATAAACTGCACAATGCGTCTTCGAGTTCGGTGATCTTTTCGTCGGTCCGGAATGTGCGCGAGTTGAACGTTGCCTGCTCCAGTCGTCGGTATTTGTTGGGGTAGCCGAATCTCGTCCGGGAATCTTTACACCCCTTGCCATACCTTAACCTCGACCGCTACCGTAGTCAAGGGTAGGCAGGCTGCCGGGCACTTGGGGCTATGTTTTATTTGTGCTATTCATGGGGAGTGCTTTGCAGGCGGGATGGCGATCGCAGTATGGTTGTTCTTAAAAAAGTTTCCATACAAAAAAGATCGTGCTCAATAGTACAAATGCAACTTCGTATTTAAATAGATAATTTCAACATGTACGTGTATAATAAATAAAACATTCACTCAAATATAACTTTTGTTTTTGTCTTTAATAAAGAAAACTTGAAATTTCCCATTTTGTACGTGGATAAAACGCTAACCGCGAAAAGCCAAAAAAAAAGAAAACTCATTATTTTTAGTCTATGGCCGATCGCCATTAGATGATAGATGCGCGCATATAGGAACACTGATGAATTTTGCCCGCCATTGCGAAAAAAATTCATAACGTTTCCACTGTTGGAAATGATTTTTTAGTATTATTTACTTCACAAGTGTGTTGAAAAACGTCGTATGATACATGTGTGTATTGATGATTACCGTCCTCGGCTCTCTTAAGACCCTCACCTAACGGCTTGGGTCTCAATGGTGCCTCAGCGGTAATCACCAACATTACACACTTGTACCATAATGTACTATTAATTGAGAAAGAGAAGACTGTAACTGTAGGTAAGGCAAAAAAAGAGTTAGAACTTTTTCTAAGGACGCTGACATAATCACTGAGCAAACTTTTCTTCTAAATATCTCATCAATGCGACACCTTAGGACAACACAATGTCAAGATCCTTAACAATACATAGCAGTTATCATTTTGCGCTGCAACTTTAAACAAAAATCAAAATAGCGATGGGTAACTATATGACTATGTCTATGCTATTTTAGTTCAATACCTTTTAATAAAAACCGGCCAAGAGCGAGTCTGACTCTTGCACCGTGGGTTTCGTATAAACAGCTACATTTAACAAAATAGTTAGATTAAAATACTGAAGTTCATAAACAATGAAAACACCGAACATTGCTCTAACGAAAAGATTATTTTTTCTTTTCCAAGTATATTTTATAAGTTCGTACTCGTAAACTTGTAAAGCCTACATAGCTGTGATAGTTTTCTTTTAATTTCATTACTATTATATTATACTACTGCCGTGAATTTGTTCACATATCCAAACCCCGGCTAGGGGGTACACACTTGATTCTAACAAAAATTTGCAATTTAAAGCTTAATTTAACGCAAACGGATCCCTTAATCCAAAAATGGTTTGCGAAGACACGGAATATTTTTGAATGGCCTATCCAACGATCGATCCCCCAATGGGATAGATGAGGATAAAAACAATTTCTTCACTTTACGTGTACAGATAGAGATAAATAGAAAGATACCTCGATACCATTTTTTTATTCATGATTTTATTTTACCACTTTTTTTGCGTGATTATTATGAATATCTAAGCCAAATTATAGCTTTCTGGTACTAAGAGTCTCTGATCTAAAATGCGGACCGACAAACATGGAGAAACTATAAGGGTGCCTTGTTGACTACGGAACCCCAAAAATTTACTGGACTGCCATATTATATTCAGCAATACTCATATTTGTAAAGAAAGAACTATAAATTTAAACAATCACCAACACACCATAGCCAACCCATATGTATTGATAAATATTTACCTTTCAAACTTGCGCACACGTCGACCGCGTAAATCGAGATTAACTGCGCGTATATCGATCTTAACCCTTTGTAGTACAAATATAAATTACCCAGTTAGCCGTCTTTAACTGTGGTTGAAGTTATTTTTTATACCGGTTAGTGTAAACTAGTTTTTTTTTGTTACTATAAGTTAAATTCGTTGTTAGCGTATGCGTGTAATTATATTTGATTTAGTAGTTGTGTATTTTTGTTTCTGGATTTGTGCAACTTGGTAACTTTATATTTAACTGACGACACGGTTGGCGTAGTGGTTGAGCGATCGGCTGCTGCAGCTGCGCTGCGTGTCGCGGGTTCGATTCCCGCACGGAACAAATATTTGTATGGTCTACGGATATTTTTTCTGGTATATGTGAGTTTAAATGTTTGTGACCCAAGATACAGATGGAAATTCCTAAAGAGAGGAAAAGTTTTTTTTTTTTTTTCTTGTAACTAACACAATCCAGGGGGTTTTACTTATAAAAATATATATGATTCCGAGGTCAAAATGTGTAACGTAAAGTGGATAATGGGCCAATCCCTCACATAAAGAGGTGGCCTGTGTCAGTGCCTGTGTCTTACCGGAGGGAATATTATAGTCTGATTATGCTTATGCTAAGATACATTGTTAGTTAGTTAGCAGATCTTATTTCAGCTGGTTAAGCTATACCTATCTTATCTTTAATACAAAGAAGATACGAAATATAAGTAAAAAGAAAGCGTAATTTTTGAAAAGTTTCTTTGTTAAGCTTAAAATTTCAAAGAAAGATTCGTAAAGATTTCATTTATATTATAAGCGATTAGGGTAGATTACCTACTTGTTATAAATAAAGCAGATTAAACATTAATATTACGGTTAATTTCTACCGACTTCAAAAGATTGTGCTTGTTTCTTAATACTAATTTATCCTCTTTGTACAGTCATGTGCAAATTGGTTAGGCACATAAAGAAGCTATTAAAATTGGTATGAATTGGTTTGGCTGGTTTTATTTTAATTTGGATTGAAATACTAGAGTTTACATCGCGGCTTCGCTCCTGTTGGTGAGTTTTTCGGAGACAAAGAACTTACGAAGTCTCTTCCTTCCTCTTCTAAATTAGCTGAAGCTCTTCTTAAAGAAAACTTTACTAAAGACATACCAATCTTTAAATTTAAACCAATATGTGTTGATACAATTAAAAACGCGTTCAAAAGTCTCAATATAAAAAATACTGAAGACTTGTTGAGGATATCCGTTAGGGTTCTTGGAGATATTATTGACTCAATTGCTCCTGTCCTAACAGGCATATTCAATCAATGTTTGGACAGCGGCACTTTTCCTGACTTAATGAAACACAGTAAAGTAGTACCAATTTTCAAATCAGGCTGTAAGAGTGATCCTTCTAATTATAGACCTATATCCGTGCTTCCAGCATTGAGTAAAATCTATGAAAAAATCATGCTGGAACAGATGTTGTCTCACTTCAATTCAAATGGGATACTGCATAGTCAACAGTTTGATTTAACGAAAGGTAGGTCGACAACGGACGCGGAAGTAAAACTCATCAGCCACATCTTGTAGGCTTGGGAGAGGTCCCAGGATGCCATTGGCATTTTTTGTGATCTCTCAAAAGCTTTCGACTGCGTCGACCACAACACACTGATCTGTAAATTACACCACTACGGAATTCGTGGCAAATCTGCTGATCTCGTGCTTTCCTATTTATCAAACAGACAACAAAAAGTAAATGTTAATGGGGCGACGTCCTCCGGGTCCTTTAGTCAAGATGAGCGTGCCCCAAGGTTCAATTCTCGGCCCTTTCCTTTTTCTTGTTTACATTAATGATCTCCCTTTTATGATGGCCAAATTATCGGATATAATTCTATTTGCTGATGATACTTCGCTAATTTTTAAAATAGATAGGCAAGATACGGATGTCTTAAATGTCAACGAAAGTCGAATTGTTCTCTCAACATGGTTCGCAGCTAACAATCTTATACTGAATGTGAAAAAAACAAAATGTCTAAAGTTCTCTTTACCAAATGTACAACAACATGACCTAAACTTAAATCTTGACGGCAAAAATCTTGAAGTTATAACGGAAACTGTATTCTTAGGGATTACTATCGATTCAAAATTGCAGTGGGGCGCGCACATTAGAACTCTTTCGGGTAGGTTAAGTTCGGCTGCATATGCAGTAAGGAAAATAAGGCAGCTAACAGATGTAGCTACAGCTAGGTTAGTATACTATGCATATTTCCACTGTATTATATCTTATGGCATTCTGCTGTGGGGATCAGCAGCAGACGTTGACTCAATTTTCATCCTACAAAAGAGGGCAATCCGCGCAATCTATAAAATGGGTCCTCGCGAGTCCCTCAGAGAAAAATTTAAAGAGATCGATATACTGACTCTACTTTCACTTTATATTTTGGAATGTATTTTGTATGTCCGTAAAAATCGGGGGCTTTTCATTATTGCAATATTGCATAATTTAAATACACTCAGTAAGCACGAAATTGTAATACCCAAATTCAGATTAACGAAAACTAGCAAGTCTTTTCTTATATACGCTTTTATAACAAGTTGCCAAAGTCAGTTATAGAACTGACCGATAGAAGGTTTAAAAACTACATCAAACGTATCCTTATTAAAAAAGCATATTATAAAATCAAAGACTACGTTGAAGATAAAAACATTTGGCCTTAGCTCCTTCTGCGCATGTAGCTTCCCTGGTAACTTGTAAACGGCACAAATGTGGATGTCTCTAACTATTCTCAATCTCATTTTTTCTTTCCTTCTTTTAATTAGACTCTTTACAATGGTTTTCAATCATCTTTATAGCCCTTTGCTAAGAATAGTTATAGCACTGATAACAAAATTTGTGCAACATGTTAGTTAAATTTAGTCTTATTATACTTATTTTTATTATGTTTTACCTTTGTATAGATTCTTTTACCGATTGTTTTGTGAATGTGTGAACATTGTAGGCCTTCTAGATGCTTATATTTTTTTTAGTTTCTTACGACTTATTGTCATAATTCGGGCCTACGTTGTCCCCCCATATCTAAGTACTAATGCTGTAACATGAAAATATTGTATAACCAAACCATTTGTAAAAGAGTAACCATGGAGTTTCTTGCCGTTTCTTCTCCATAGGAAACGACCAACCCGAACCGTGCACCTTTTGTCGACGTTTTATAAGTGCCCATGTAGGCCTATGTGAAATAAAAAAAAAAAAAAAAAAAAACAAACTTGAAGTCGAACATAGAACCTCCTCCTTTTTGGGAAGTCTGTTAAAAATTGATTTTGATTTTGACGTAACTTTCACGTCTACTTTCATCATCACAATTTCAGCCGAAAGACGAAAGCTGGACATATGTCCCGAAAGGTTCTGGAGTTCCGATCGCATAACAGATGACACAACATTGCAGCCTCCCACAATGTGGACTGATGACCTGGTGAAAGCTGTGAAATTCTGCTGGATGCGAGAAGCACAGGACCGAGAAAAAGGAAAAGGAAGAAAAAGGAAGGAAGAGGAGTCTTAGCGTCTTCAGTTGATCACCAGGTCATCGGCTCACATTCGGATCGGCTTGATAGAGACTTGCGAAACGTCGAAAGCAATATTTGACAAGTTGGATTCCATATATGACCAGAAAAGTAAAAACAGCAAAATGCTGTTACATGAAAAATTCCATACATTAAAGTTCTCTAGGGATGACAGCGTTGCCATACACATCTCTAAAATCGAAAATATTGCTAAACAGCTAAAAGATGCGGGTGAGAATATGTCGGAAATGTCTATTGTGACCAAAATATTGGGATCACTGCCAGAGCGCTATCGCATGGTGCGACAAGCGTGGCTGTCATTAGAACCAAGTAAACAAACACAAACAGTAATAAACCTTACGGCACGTGTTTTGGATGAGGAATTGAATTTCAAAAGTAAGGAACAAAATGTCTGAAACAGCACTGGCCACTGAGAAGGTAATAAAAAATATCGGTAAAGTGCTTTAAATGTAAGAAGAAGAGACACTTTGCTCGTGATTGTCGCTCCAGCTCACAACACAGTGGCTCGAATAATCAGAAGAAAGAGAGTTCTAGTTCAAAGAAAGCGACCGCCTTCACTGCTCAGCTTGAGGCAAATGTCATAGAAGATGAAGGGACTTGGATTCTAGACAGTGGGGCATCAGCCCATATGACATATCGACAGTATTATTTCTCTGATTTCAAACAAGAGTGTAGCTGAGTAAGATTGGGTGACAAAAATGAACTACCAGTGCACGGCTCAGGAACAATTAAAATAAGAAAATGGTATGATTCCACCATCAATGATGTGCTTTACGTGCCTGACTTGAAGAGAAACTTGTTCTCGGAGGGTGTTATAACTCTAAAGGTTTTACAGTGACCAAAACCAAAGAACTTGCATTGATTAAAAATAATGATGGGAGCATGGCTGCTACTGCTATTAAACAAGCTAATAATCTATATAAACTGCTAGCAAAAACCATCAATAAGGAATGTCAAGCAAATGTTGTTACTCTAAAACAGTGGCATGAGCGTCTTGGACATGTGAACTTAAAATCATTGCGTGAAATGGTGCGTAATGGACATTTACCCCCAGTGAGTGACCTGAGTGACTTTTTCTGTGAAGCTTGTGTGATTGGTAAAACACAGACTGCCATTTAAAAGGTGCTTATCGGGAGTGGAAAGGGTATAGTGATCTGTGTGGTCCCATGCCCTTGCCATCTGTCGGAGGTGCTCGATACTTTATGACATTCTTGGATGCAGTGTCTGGATTCATCACTGTTTATTTCCTGAAGTGCAAAAGTGAGGGTTTGCAGGCTTTCCAGAGGTATGTACAGTTGCTTGAGAATAAGTTTGATACTAAAGTGAAGCTGTTACACAGTGATAAGGACTTTTGAGGACTACTGTCATAGCATAATCAACAGAGTGACAGTAGAGGAAGAGAGGAAAAGCACAGATAGCCAAGTACAGGACAGACCAGTTGAAAATATTCAAAAAGAGGCAACAGAAGCAAAAATATATAATCTGAGACCGCGGCCACATAGAGTCAAGGTAGCAGAGGCTACCTGGCTGAGGAGGAGCCTAGAACATATGATGAGGCTGTTAATAGTGAAGATTGTGAAAAATGGATGGCTGCAATGGATGAGGAACTGAAGTCTCATGATACTTGCAAAACTTGGGAGCTTAAAGAGCTTCCTGAAAATAAGAAGCTTATTGGTTGTAAATGGGTTTACAAAATAAAGCAAAATGCTGATGACACCATATGATACAAAGCTCGATTGGTTGCGAAGGGTTATACGCAAGGAAAAGGTATAGACTATGATGAGACTTTCTCACCGACAGTGCGCTATGATATCATCAGAATTATGCTCTCACTAGCGGCCAGATAACAATTATGTATGACTTAATTTGATGTGAAGACTGCTTTTCTGTATGGAACATTAATCGAAGAAATATTCATGGATCCACCTCCAGGTCTAGAAGCCAATGGGAAAGTTTGTAAACTTGTAAGGTCATTGTATGGACTTAAACAGTCACCATTGTGTTGGTACACGCATTTAGATACGTTTTTGAGGGCCCGTGATCATAATGTAAGATCATATATATTTGTTGTTATATGTCGATTATGGTCTTTTGATTTACAAAAATAAACTAACAATATCTATAGCTTTATAGGTATTGTTAGTTTGTAAGTTTGTTTATTGTTAATTTGTTGGGGTAAGTTATGTTAGTTTTTCAGTATTCTGTAATGTTTCTGGGAGATACTTATTTAGTGGGAGTGTTGAGGTTTAAATAAATATCAGTTCTATATTCAAATGTGTTTGCATTTCCGCCCAGTACAGAGGGCGCTTGTTGTTGTATTTTTTTTTACTTGACTGTCATGGTGTTTTTCTAGTGATACAATAAAACACGTTTAGCTCTATACCATATTTCCTTTCCACTGCATTGTACTCTGTAGTCCATAATCCTCAACAGAAAGTAATTAAAGGCCGATCCTTTGTAAATTATCACATAAAATAATAATATTATTCATGGTTTTAATATTATAAAGCATATATGTGTCATTCAATAAACAAATAAAGTTCTCATCTTTGACACAAAATAAAAATAACATTAAAAAAATACAAGGTTATTATGCTTATTTTCTCTTTAAAACAATTAAACGACCACCCTAGGGGATAGTGTGAGCGCTTTGTTTTCTATTAAGTGGGCACACTTCATTATTTATTGGGGTAACGCGATTCAAATACTTGGCATTTACATTTTAAAATGGCCGTTTGGGAATAAAGAATGAAAGTCTTGACTTTAGTGGTCGCAACCGCTACAGCTAAGCATGTGGTCCTGGTTTCGAGTCCCGGGACCGTCAAAGCTTAGATGCTGGATTTGTGCTCTGTTAATGGTCCAGTTTAGGTAATAGTTGAACATTCGTCCAAAAATGCAAATGCATATTGGCAATGCAATAGTTTTGAACCCCAATGATTTAAGAAGATATTCAAAAGCATGAAGGATCGAGATATAACCATGTACGTATTAAAATAGTTACAATCAATTGAAACCACAAATTTCAATGCTAACCGTAATTATTTTGGTAACTGCTGTTCTAAGAACTGGTAACTGGAAAGTCTACATGCCATCCTCTAATGACTTTTTATGACTATGATGGTAATTGGTCAACGTCGCTTATGGACATCTGCAGTACCAGAAGTTCCACAAGGGACTTGGCTAATCATCTAAAGCGGCCTCTACAATTTTTTTTGAAGCTGACCTTGTTGTTACTCCGGAAAGAATTCAGCATCCGCTCATTCTACATTTGGCAGGAAACCCGATTCGGCTCCGGTACGGTTCCGGTACATTTTTAATGGATCCGGTACGGTTTCGGTATATTTTTACCGTATCCGGCAAGTAACCAAATAGTAACGGATTTAATTGACGGTCGGTGGAATCATGGGGAAATTTTATATGGATACAAATGTGTGTACGGATACGTTGTGGAGATAGTGTTCAAAATGCTAGGTTTGCCACGTTTCGCTTCAAGTCTGTCTCAGTGTGATTTAACCATAAAGAACTAAATTTAAAAAACCAACTAAATTGAACGTTCATTATTTAATAAAACGGACTGAAATTATAGAAACGAGACGTAAATCTTAACACGCAGCCAAAGGCTGCGTTTTTGGTCTGTCACTTTGCGGAAATCATAAATAATCGTAGGTTCCTTTTAGCTATCGCATGACATAGATGAGTCGATAGCCACCTCATTTAGATAGATACTCTAAGTACTAGAAAGAATTCATAGATCTTTACTATGAATTCTTTCTAGTACTTAGAGTATCTGAGCTATGCTGCAGACTGACGGAGGGACAGACAGACGGACATGGGGATACCCTTATAGGGTTCCTTGTTGACTACGGAACCCTAAAAAAGAGTTTATTATTTACTTGTTGCCTACCAAGTGTCAATTTTGAAATAAAATTTTATCTTTTTCCACGTATAAACATACATAGACATGTGTGTAAAACAGTCAGTCAAAGGCATCAACTGAATAAATTGTTGTGTTAACGGGTCGCCTTATCAGTGAGTGTTCCTGTTACAAATAATGTGTCTGCATCCTACTGATAACACACACGCACACACACTTTGATGATCCCATGTAATAAGTCAGTAATTGTAAAATCCAACTTTTAGAGAGGAAATGATTTACTGTTCTTGTTGAATACCTTTTCAGTGTGTGGTAATATTAAGGACATTGATTCATCAAATAGAAGCTGTTTATGTGAACTGAAACTGTGAAATCAAGATGGAATCCATATTAAGTAATATTATAAATGCGAAAGTAACTTTGCCTGTTGGCCTGTCTATTATTACCTTTTCACGGGTTTCTTGCTTGAAATCGAATGAAGTAAAATCGAACAAAACTTGCTCAATAAAATTTTTTTTCCCCAGGTCGGTATCGAAAAACGAAATATAATAGATACCAAAGACATTGATTAGATGGTCGATCGAGAAATTATGTTTTAAGATAATGGGCCTTCGCGCTGCCGATGATTCGAGCTTCTAGTTATTCGAGATCTTGATGCATCGTGGTAGTGAACTTTCGCGATCATAATTCATCGATTTCAAGTAGAATTATCGAGTTAAGGTTTTCAAGCAACTGTTATTCGATTTCACGTCATTTCATTTCAAGTAGGAAACTATCTTTTTACGCCGATTTAGATTAATTTCCATCATTGGGTATGGAGATAAATTGAAACCACGACATAAAATATTTTTTATCCCGGGAATCATCCAAAGGGTTTAAATTTGTATGGTGAACTAATAATTTCTCAAGTAAGGCGGCCAAACAAACTTACAATATTATTGAGATATAAAAAATAGTCTATTCGAAGTACTGATGCTATCTAAACCTAGCAATTTAAGAAAATAAACATTCTATGCTCCAGCCATTTTGAAGAAACTAACAAAGTACTAACAAAGTATAACAGCAGATTTTTATAGGGGGTCTACTCAACAACAAATGTTTTAAAGTACTAAAACGAATTCGATATAGAATATTATATTTGTTGTACATCGGTTTAACTGATTAAGTAGAGTACGTAGGTACTAAGTAGGTATTTTATGTTCTCAAATGCTCTTTCATCTGTAGAGAGGAAAAAGAGAGTTTGAGAACATAAAATATAATAGGACTAGAAGATTAGATTAGAATGAAACTAAAAAAATATTTTTTACAAAAAAATGCTGCCAACTAAAAAATAACTTTCTTGTTGGATGTCGGTGATTTGGTAGTAACCATTTTTTTTGCGATGAGGACAACAACTTCCAAAAAGAAAGTTACTTTTCACTTTGTAGATTTTTAGGATTTCGTACCTCGTAAGAAAAAAACGGAACCCTTATAGGATCACTTTGTTGTCCGTCCGTCTGTCTGTCTGTCAAGACCATTTTCTCAGGAAAACGTGGAGGTATCAAGCTGAAATTTATATTAAATACTCAAGTCTACTGTCCCTTAAAGCTGTGAAAAAATCAAACTTCTAAATCAACGCATTCAAAAAATGCAGCCGTTTATGGCGCAAAATTTCGCAAATTTTTGACACTCGCAAGGGAATCAAAACCTACAGGGTACTGCCCGTGAACTCAGAATCTTTAAATTTGGTACGAAGCAACGTCTTAAAGCACTGATAAAGGAAAAGTTGCGAAAACCATAATTTTTTTGTTACATTATATTATAATAAAAATACTTTTAATAATTTTAAACTTACCACCTCTTTCCTCATGAATGCGTAGAGGTATTTCGAAGTCATAGTCAAATATATTTATTCAAGTAGGCCAAATAACGGCAACGTCGTACACAAATAATAATTAAAATTTACAAGTAATAAAAGTTGATTCTACCGTGCATTCGGAAAAGTTGCATGTTATGGAGAAGAATGCACAAGAAACTCCATACTTACTCTTTTTAAAAAACAAAATGTGTCTTACAATATTAACATTAGTATATACATAAGTAAATTCATATATGTGAGGACCATGCACCCAGAAAAACACTATACAACGTACAGGTATAAAGTATTAAAATAATTAACAGGTAAATTCATTAATTTTATAAATAGGCACATGTTTCTCACATACTTACAAATATTATATATATTTAGGTGAAATACCTAAATCAATAACAACGGGACAGTGTGTGAGTCAATTTCTTAAAAAAAAATGAATATATTAACTATGAATATAAATTAACAAATTTGATTTTGTCTACACTAAAGATTGCCCTATGGAGCAGGACCAGCATGTTTCCAAGCATTCTTACGAGTATCTTGAATATAATCATCTAATTTGTAATATGCTTGTTTACGAAGTGTGCTTTTAACGAAAGTTTTAAATTTACTTTCATTTAGTTTTAATATATCACAAGGTATTTTGTTATAGAATTTAACACAGTACCCCATGAAAGATGAGTGTACTTTAGGTAGTCTATAAGATGGTTGGTCTAACTTATCTTTATTTCTCGTATTACAATTGTGTCTATCACTGACTTTACTAAAGAGATGAATATTTTTCCTTACATACATAATATTTTCATAAATGAATTGGCAAGAAACTGTCATAATATTAATCTTTTTAAATAGTTCCCTAAGAGATTATCGCTGACTTAACCGATATATGGCTCTGACAGCTCTCTTTTGCAATATAAATATGGATTCAATGTCAGCCGCTCGACCCCACAGTAAACATAAAAAATACCGTATGACATAATGCTGTGAAAGTAACTAAAATAGACCAAACGCGCGGTTTCTACATCCGTTAACTGTCTTATCTTCCTAACAGCATAAGCGGCTGAGCTTAGCCGACCCGCAAGAGATGTTATGTGAGGACTCCATTGCAATTTGTCGTCTAGAGTGATTCCCAGGAAAACTGTATGATTTACAAAGTCCAGTTTTTGCCATTCAATATGATGTCGCATTCCGTACTTCTAACATTCGGCAATGTGAATCTAATACATTTGTTTTTTTTTTTTAATTTAGTACCAAATTGTTTGCCGTGAACCAATTTTGGACCTGATGAATAGAGTTATTCACATCATCAAGATTTTGTGACCTCCGATCTATTTTAAATATCAAAGAAGTATCATCAGCAAACAACACCATCTTCGGTTGATTTAGCAGTAATTGGGGTAAATCGTTAATATAAACTAAAAAGTGTAATGGACCCAATATCGAGCCTTGAGGAACACCCATTGCCATTTCAGACCCTAGTGAGTTTACGCCGTTTACCTGAACTTTAACTTGTCTGGCTTTGAAATATGATCTAACTAACTCAAGGGCTGTATGTCTAATTCCATAGTGCTCGAGCTTCAACAATAGTGTCTCATGGCTAACGCAATCGAACGCCTCCGAGAGGTCGTAAAAGATTCCAATGGCGTCTTGTGCTTCCTCCCAGGCGTTAAAGATGTTCTTTATTAGGGTGACACCAGCGCCTGTTGTGCAACGCCCTTTGGTAAAACCGTACTTTTGATCATAAAAGATGGTATGTTTGTTGAAATTTCGCAACAATTGGTTGAACATTAACTTTTCGAAGACCTTAGTGAGAACCGGCAGAATTGACACTGGCCTATAATTATTGGCTTCTTTGCTTTCTCCGGATTTAAACAATGGAACTACTTTACTGTATTTCATGAGGTCCGGAAAAACTCCTTGATCGACACTAGTGTAAAATATAAAAGCTAAATAATGTGCAATAGTTTCAATTATTGGTTTACACACTTTTACAGATAGTCCCCAAAGATCTTCTGTTGATTTAATTTTAAGATCTTTAAAGCTTTTAAAATAGCCTGGGGGTTTGTTATGTTGAAACTTGAACTACGAAGGGCACGTATTAACGTTCTTTCTAAGTAAGGCCGCAGAGAGTGAGGGTGAGGAGTTTAAGGCTGCTGTAGTTTTAAGAGGAATATTAACAAAAAAGTTTTCATATTCCTGAGCTACCTCTATATCTGAGTATATGGGGCCATGTGAAGTCGCTAAATTAAATTCAGTATTACGCTGTTTTTTCCTACCTGTTTCATTATTTATTATTCCATTCTAGGTAGTTTTTATTTTATCGTCTGCTGACTTTATTTTATTGCTAATATACAGCGCTTTAGATATTTTGCATGCAATCTTAAAGGTTTTTGAATATTTTGCAACATATTTATCAAAACTTGTATTATTCATATATTGCTTTAGGCCATAAAGTTCATATAAGGCGCCCAATCACTAAATACATACATATCAGTGGAAAAGTGTCATTAAATTGCGTGTTGATTACTTTAAAAAACTCGGCATAGACCTCATTTGGGTCATCTATATTATTGTAGTTTTGAACACATAATTTATTACACAACGTTTTATTAATTTTCAAAATTTTTACATGTAATTGGTCTAAATTTTATTTGCATTTTTTGCAAAGTCATGTAGGTACAAAACGTTATTGTTTGTCCACTGTGATCAGATGTTAATTTATTTACAATTTCTTTATTTAGGTAATCACAATTACAAAAAACGTTATCTATGCAAGTCGCAGAAAAAGCTGTTACTCTAGTTGGCTCCATAAAAACAATTGCTAGATTTCAAAAGACACAATAACCTGATGCTGTTAGAGTTATTTTCTAACAAGTTAATGTTAAAATCGCCTCATATGACGATTGATTTACTACTAGTACTAACTTTTTTTAACACATCTTCCACTATAGAGTCAAACACAGATAAATTCTGTTAACCTGGAGGTCTGTAGACACATACTACAACATGCTTATCAAGCTCAACACAAGACCATTCAATGGTGTGTTCAACCGATAGTCTAACAATGTCTTTTCTTTCTTTAGATTTAATAGAATTTTTAATAAGTATTAATGATCCGCCATGTATCATACGTTTTCTGCTGTAATGGCTAACCACAAAATAATTTTCATAATTAATAGACCTTACTTGGTGATCTTTTAACTAATGTTCTGTTAGACAAATACTATCAAATTTGGTGTTTTCTAGAAATAGTTCAATTTCTAATAATTTGGAAGACCAACTCTGAATGTGCTGATTTAATAATTTAAAAAAATATTGCTCTCCCCTCAGCTTTGTACCACTAAATGGATTGCCAGAAGATACCTTTTTAATATGTTTTAATATTAACTGATTATTTACAGGCGTAACTTCTGTTGTCTTATGGACTAGTTTAAATTTATGTTGCTAGTTGAACTAGGCAACACAGTGTCAATCAATATAAAATTTGATAGATTTATTATAATTTCATTAATAGAATATGCTATCAACATAGCAATTTTATGTCTACACCTTCGTGACAGAGAGAAAGCTCTCTGCGTTACTTGTAGTCCACTAATAAATTTATTAGTGTCAAAAAACAATAATTTGTCACTATGACAAGTCAACATATATGTAAAATGTTATTTAATTTAAAAATCCGCTTATTCTCATTTTCTGAGAAGCTTTGCGAGTAAGGAAAAGCACAAACCATGAGCTTTCTTATATTTAACCCTAACAAAGTGTCAATACCAGCCATTATGTCCTTTTTGGTAATCCCAGTACCATTTCCCAATAACAAAACCATTGTAGAACAATTACCTATATTTGAGTTTATAATTCTATTGATCATTTGCTTAAAACTGATATTATGGTAACAATAATTTGTAAAACTATGGCTAAGGAAATTTTTTAATATTTTTCCAAAGCCTGACAATATTTCATCACTAAATAATATTGTTTTACATTCCTGTACATTGTGTATACTTGTCTTTTCAGGAAGAGCCAACATTGGTGGAGACAAATCACCTTGTAACTGTGGAGATGGTGGTTGGTTGGCACAGCTGCAAGAGGAATTAGTCAGAGACTCATACATCTCTGCATTGTATTTCAACAAGTCCAATAATTTCCCCAAAAAAAATTAAAGTTGAAATTCATATCAAATACTCAGGTCTACAATACCTTTAAGCTGAGGTTTGTACGGAACCCTCGGTGCGCGAGTCCGACTCGCACTTGGCCGGTTTTATTTATTGAAAGTCGGTATTATTTTCGTTCTTTTTTTCACTTATATTTGTACCTAATTAATAGGCAAGTTGTTTAGTAAGGTACCTATAATGCCAGAATAGATTACCCAAATATCAAGAAAATTTTACAATAGGTTAAATGAGAGTGTACCAAGGTGAAATGTACACATCTGAGTACCCCTTTAGAGCGTACTGGCGTGATGTTATAATACGAAATTGTATAAACAATAAACAGACATACTATTGCAGCAATCCCGAGAGATTTGCCGAAATTTATTGAAGAGTTCTGTTTTATACGAGTATCTCCGAAGTTCTTCATCGGGTCTTCATAAAATTAAAATGGGGCCAATTTCGGAACATACTCATTAAAAAAAAAACAAAATCGGCCACAATTGACGGAGAAATCGGAGAAAGTACAAAAAAGACAAACAAACATAAAGTCGAACATAGAACCTCCTCCTTTTTGCAAATTTGTTAAAAATTAAAATGTTTTGCTACCCTGATATCACCGGACTAACATGTCAGTGCTTTGTTAGTAAATAAGTAAATTCACTGGTACAATATTTACTAACAAAGCACTGGTAAAATATTACACTAATTGGGGATTTAAGGCAGGTAAGGTAAAAATATTGATATTTTTTTAAGAAACAAGAGTTATCGCGTTAAAAACTTCCTGGGTTGTAGAGGTCAGATAGTTATTCTCCCCCTGTAAAATACTGGTACTCTGCTATAAATATCATGTTGGACTATAAGTTGAACGCAACATAGTTGGAAAAGACTAGGGAGACTGAGAAGCCGAATTTGTCATAACTTCAAAAGTAAACAAATAATTAAAAACGCACATTACACACTTACTGCGTACGACCGTCGACATATCGCGATTCAGGAAACCGCGATAAGACCATAAATCTGCCAAAATTCATAAATCAATACGAGCTGTTCCCCGTGACTTTGCCCGCGTCAATCTCATAGGTTCTTCGCAACAATGGGGTACACCCGTTCAAAAAGATTATTTTTTGGGGACTTTTGATGTTTTATTATTAATTTTACGTTTTACTGTAATTATTTTTCTTAA
Source organism: Orthosia cruda (assembly GCA_964057195.1). NCBI lineage: Eukaryota > Metazoa > Arthropoda > Insecta > Lepidoptera > Noctuidae > Orthosia > Orthosia cruda. The sequence continues at coordinate 12,852,570 of OZ059839.1, read as the reverse complement.
AAAAAAAATAAGTCGAATGTTAATATCACCTATTTGCCAATGAATGTTCGAAATCGGTCCCGCTGTTTTGAGTTACACGTAGAATTAAAAAAAAAATCTTTTTGTAAAGTACCGCACTTCATGTGTAACAAAAAGCAAAGAGCGTCCTCCACCTAAAGTAAAATGACGTATGCTAGAGAAGAATGTTTTTGCGAAGTAGTTTCGAGAGCGAATCGTAGACAAAATTACAGGGATGGGAGACAAGGGAGATCGAAGTGTAAACGAAAGTTGGAACGAGATTGCTGGGTGTATTAGGAGTGCAGCGAATCTGGGCATCTGAAATTATGGGAGAGACGAAAGGATGGGGCACGATAGATAGGGATACAAGGTGGTGGTCAACAAATATACAAAAAGTGTTAAAGGAAAAGAAGAAAAATCAAAGAATGGTAACGAAACAGGAAAACGCTAGTTTAAAAGCTGAAAAAAAAGAGTTAGTATGATGCTGTGAAGATAAAAGCCAGGAAAACCGTGTCTATAGCGAGAGCAAAAGCTCTGGACAAAATATATGATGCGCTTATCCAGCGCATTGTATTTTATTTGTAGTCCAGCAGGCCAAAAAGACCTGTACCGGCTTGCTAGGAAGAAAAGGGCTATTAGACATGTTTATCAGATAAGATTTATAATAGATGGAGTTGGAATGATTCTTTCTGATGATGAAAAAATTAAGGATAGCTGGAAGGACTACTTTGCAAAACTGATGAATGAGGAAAATAACTGGAATGGTGTGTTAGAAAATAAACCTGTTAATGAGGAGTTAGTGAGAATGGTTAATATAGATGAAGTGAGAATATCAGTAAATGCAATGAAGAATAGTAAGGCAGTCAGTCCGCACGGAATACCAGTTGAAGTATGGAAATTATTGCGCGTAGAATCCATGGTTAGCTTTATTTTTCAATAAGTTGCTGCGGGCAGAAGCCATACCTGATGAATGGTGCAATAGTTCGCTGGTACCCATCTTTAAAAACAAAGGTGATGTGCTGGATTGCAAAAACTATTGAGGAATAAAGCTAATGTCACATAGAATGAAGACCTGGGAGAAAGTTATTGGCTGAGAGAAGAGAGTGTAGTATCGCAGAAACAAATCGGTTCTATGCCTGTATGGTCGGGATACAACTGATGCCATTTTTGCAATCCACCAGTTATGCGATAAGTATAGAGGTGCACATAAAAACTTGCACATGGTGTTCATTGACCTCGAAAAGGCATACGACCGGGTTCCTCGTGAGGTTTATTGGTGAGCCCTTAAGAAGAAAGATCCGAGCGATATGCAGTCGATGCAGTACCCAATTTCAAAGTCGGCAGGCACCAACGGTTGGCCCTCAGTCTCTACCTCTTCTTGATGATGGTGTATGCTGTTTGCAATGACCTTGTGCTGCTTGCCGAGAGTGGCGTAGAGGTCAAGAGCAGATTGAAGTCATAGACTGGAGAGTATCGGCCTGAAATTGAGCAAAAGCAAAATTGAATACTTGTTTTGCGTTTTTGGCGGTCTCTCCAGTTACGTGCGCATAGCTCTCACTGGAACACACTGGAAAACCTATCTGCTCCAACTTCCGGTATCTACGGTCGCTTGTCCAAGGGGATGGCGAGGTACACCGAGACGTAACGGAACAACTTGAAGCTCACGGATGCCCCTCAAGTTAAAGGGGAAAATCTACAAGTCCGTGATTAGACCAGTCCAACTTTTCTGTTAAAAGATAAATGAAAAGAGATTGTATGTAGCAGAGATGAGAATGTTGAGATGGATGTGTGGCGTGACGAGAATGGATAAAGTGCGAAATTAGTATATTAGAGGAAGTTTGAAAGTGGCGCCAGTGACAGAAAAGTTGAAAGGAAACTGTTTATCCTGGTATGGTCATGTCATGAGGAGGGATGATACGCATATTACTAAAAGAGTTATACATATAAATGTGGATGGATGGAGAGGGAGCGGACAGCCAAAGAAAAGATGGATGGACTGTGTGAAGAGTTATTTGAAGGAAAAAGTAGTCAATGAAAGCGTGACAGGGGACAGGACGGTATGGCAGAAGAAAACGTGTTGCGCCGACCCCACGTAACATGGGATAAGGGCAGGATGATGATGATTCTGACATAACACTGACACTTCTATTTTATTATATTTATAGAATTCAGAATTTTTGCAGGAAACGCTTATCACAGGAACTAACTATCAGTTACAGGAAATATGTTGAGCACCCACACACATGTGTATAGTATCGTGTTCACAGAAAACAATTTTTACTTAAGTGGTCGCCGAGAGTGGACGTCTCATCTTAATCTGCTCATACAACTTTGTCTGGAGAACAAGATGTACTACAGCACGCCTGTATTGATGTTTTTAACACTGCAGGTGCGATTGGTGTACTCGTTCTCGTGGGGTAAGTAGAACAGTTCTGAATGATAATAATTATTATTTTTAGTTCATATTATTTTGTTGTAGGTTTAATCATTTTAACGTTAACCAGAATCCTACCTATTTTATTATACGAGCACAGCGCGTACAGCTAAGGAGTGGAATTCCCTTCCGGAGTCTGTGTTTCCCGATAGGTATAACCTCGGGGTTTTTAAGTCAAGAGTGAATAGGTTTCTTCTAGGCAAGCGTGTTACACCGTCGACCACATCGTCGCTTACCATCAGGTGAGATGGTGGTCAAGCGCGAGCCTACCAATAGTAAAAAAAGAGTACTACCAAAACAGTTAAATGCTCATCACGTAATTGAATTGGAATTTGTTAGGTTCCCTAATCTAAAAAAAAATGTTTAGAAAGTAAGTAAGTAAGAAAGTAAGTAAAGACTTTCTAAACATATCTTTTTAAAAATATTTTTATCTGACCTCTCGCTCGCAATTACGGGCCTTATGGATCTGCCCTAGTGTTATGTGTAATAGTAAAAAAGGATGCTGGATATTGATTTATGATTCAGTTTACACTCTTGTAATGGTTCCAGTATAACTATTGGTACTCGTATTTTTATTCAAAGTTAACGCGCGAATCTGATTCGAACTAGGCCATGTTTTTACCCCTGCCGAAAGAGGGATATTATCTTATAAAAATCGTAACACAACACAACGAAACCGCTTTCAAGCGAGGATTGTACCCTTAAAGATTCCGATACCCAAAATATGACCAAAATAAACTGTACTATTTGGCACAAAAACGAAAAAGTTTACAAAAATACCTGACTGATAAGTTCCAAACAAGATAAAGATTGAATTTGTGATATTTTAAATAATGTAAGACGTGTGTCATAAACACGAGATTTCCTCGAATCAGAAGCTAGTGCACTAGTACACAAACACAGCACTTTTATCACACAATATGTCTTAGTATTTATCTGCCGAAGCCAGCTTTATTATGGAATGTTAACGTTGTTCTATCCTTGAAGATTTCTTATCAACACCCTAGTCAAGGATTTGATTTAGCGCCGAGGAGCCAACAACTGACTACATTGATAGTCAAAAACCGTCTTCCTCTTTCTTTTTTGCTAGTTTTGATTACATTAATATTTGTGCTTACCGCCTGCCTTTGTCTCAGCTGTACTGATGCAAATTAAATGTTTGAGTTTAGTAAATATTATTTTCATGTTTCAGATATCGTCGAGAGCGTACAAAATCGTCTAGAATTCTTTAACAATGGAACACTAACGCATACAGAACACATTCCGCGGGCTAATGATATCACAGCAGTAACTTACGATCCAGTTCACTATAGGGTGCTGTTTGCACACTATAACAACATGAACATTTCCATATCAAGCTTTGACCTAACAACCAGGACCATACAATCTTTAGTTACGAGTAGAAACCAAGTCATATATAGTCTCACCTACGACCCAGTCACACAATTACTGTTTTGGGTGGAAGGATTAAATAGTATTTACTCGATTTCTATAGATCCTGCATCTTCTAATAAAGCGATTGACGAAGATCCTTTAGTTACATCGAAAAACTACTGCTCTGATATAGCCGTTGATAGCTGTGGAGGGTAAGTTACTAATGACACTCGTATAATTATACGCATAGCAAAAAAAAATAACGGAACATAAAAAAAACAGAAATCTGGACCATTTTGGACCATTGCTAGGTAGTTTTTATAGAATAGATTATCCGACTAGGTTTTGCATTCGATCTCAATACAATTTTTGGAAGAAGAACTGCGCCGCGAGACTTTTGGTTTTTACATGTTACATTTCGAGAGCGAATCGTCTGCATCGCTATTTTTGCCGTTAGTCGCATTTGCAATGTGTGACTGTATCGATTCAGCATTGCCTCTGCAACGACGGATACTGAGTAACTGTATCAATGCCATCGCGTGGCTGTAGCGATGCTGCATCACGTCTTTATTGCGTTAGTCGTGGTGCAAAATCGTAATTACGTGGGCGATGATATTGAATTACAACAACATAGCGACTTTATCGCATTTATTTGTAGTCACAAATAAATACGATATAGTCATATCGTGACTGCATCGCTTTAAACACCGTGGGTGACCGCCCTTAATTGTTCTCACCATTTGGTATCATAGTATATCTTTTATAATAACTTTTTTAACATTAACCAGTCTCTGAGGTAAATTCTAAGATTTACCGTGTATCCATATTTTAAGATATTGTGAAATTAGCGATTATCATAGAACATTTCGGGCTTTTATCAGCAATCATACGGTAGATCTTAAGATTTACCTCAGAGACCGGTAAAAGTTGAAAAATTGTAATGCCTATGATACTCTATGAAACGAGATGATGCGAACAATTAAGAACTGATTTACATATTATACAGGTATATTTACTGGAGCACAGACTATACGATAGAGAGGGCTCGATTGGATGGCTCCGAGAGAGAAGTTTTAATCGACGATCATGTTCATGATCGAGGAAGCTTGGCCATCGACCAACAGACACAGAAAATGTACTGGATTGAGAAAATATATATTGCTGATAATCAGGTATATATTGAAAGTGCCGATTTTAAAGGAAAAAACAGATCAACATTATTTATTTTCAAGAAGGCAACACTTGCAAATTCATTGACCGTATCAAAAGATTTCATCTATTGGACTGGCGGTGATCAAAAGGGAATTTTAAAACTACATAAGAATCCACGTGTGGAAGCAGAGTTACGAGTATTTTCAATATCACAATCAGACTTCTGTTGGTTTTGTCAACGCATAGCAGCCAACTATAAGATTAAGGATCAAACTCAAGGAAATCACAACTGCGAAGCTCTAAAGAAACTGCGAAAACCTATACTGAACAACTTGGAACCAGATGTAAGCATGTTGTGTGTCCATGGTGCAAAAGTTAGTGGGCAGTCTCGTTGTGAATGTACACAGGGTTACACCGGCGAGAGATGTGATGTTTACATCTGTCAGAACTATTGTTTCCAAGGAGTCTGTAGTGTCAGTGCAGAAGGACAACCTAAATGCAGGTAAAGTATGTTCATCTCATTCAGGACTACCGATAATATTGAGGCTCAGGTCACACCGAAACGCGATGCAACGCAACGATGCTGGTTTCACCGCGAGTAAAATTGTCACACCGTAATGGGAACCTTTTTGTGAATTAAGTTTTTATTGTTTCGCTTTCTCAAAAAGTTCTTGCAGCGTCGCGTTCTGTAAAAAAAATCACCGTGAAAGCTTAGCTGAAGTGAGATGTCAGCAAGCTGTCAGTGATACTAGGGATTGTACATTTACAATTATATTTTTTGAATTAACGCGATTATTTTTCTTTATAATAATAATAATAATTTATTTAAAGTTACGGATCAATGATCTATGTAAGTATTTTTTTGTATGGAGATATTTCAACTATGTTAGTCCTAAATGAAAGGCAGTGCGTAAAGCCAAAAAGTAAACCCGAGTGTCGATATAATTGTAAATGTAATAAATTTGGCAATCACATCATTGACAGCTCACTCCACTTCGAGCTCACTTCACCTAAGTCATCACGGTGAGATGTCTACGGAATAGCAATGCAGTAGCCGTGGCTTGTTCACCCACTGTGAAGCGAAGAAGAACCCGATCAGGGGCCACTCGTCAGGGCTTTTGCCGATAAGCCGACGACGTAGTGGCCAACAAGTAGGTTTCGTATTTGTGGTAACAAATGCCACATCGCAACTGAAGCAGGCCGAGATGTCATATGGGCGACAACGCGGCTGAGTGTAGGGAGCCGCGGCGGGAGCATAGTGCCGGTATTGCGGCGCACCGCTCTCTCTACCTTTCGCGGCCTGGACGGTTTCACCACCGTCTAATGGTGGACGCGATGGGGCCGCAAGGAAGGAGAAGTGACGATATAGCGGTGGCCGCTCTTCCTATCCCCTGCGGCTCACAGGGGGACCAAGGGTGCCATACATGGAGTCTTCTGGCACCCTTGTGCTGGTTTGGTACCTGGGGTGGTCACGGCATTCATTGTGTTCTGGTGCGCCGGTGATGAGGGGTACCGGGGGGTTCCAAAAATACTTATGTATGTACCTAATTTAACTGCAGAATTTACTCTGCAGAGTGAGAGAATGTGAAATTAAAATCACATTTATATTCGCATAACTTGGCTAAAGCTAGTAGTTGTTTTTTGCGATATCAAGGTTGGACAATTTTATTGTTCATAATCATGAGTAGGTACTTGCAACCCCTGAAAGATTGTCAATGAATAGAAAATGCATTAGTTTAATGCGCATTCGCGTTGCAAAGAAATTACCTACATCACGTTTACAGATCGTAACCGATCGCGCAACTCGTTCCCCTGTTACAACTTGTCACAAATATTTCTTGGTTTTCTTCAATATCTTAATTATTTCAGATGTAAAGCCGGATACTCTGGGAAACGCTGCAAAGTAAACGCATGCCATAATCATTGTTTAAACAGTGGTATCTGTTCCCTGAATGAAGAAGGTGACCCAGTGTGTCAATGCATAGCCGGTTATGATGGAGTAAGATGCGAAGTGCCCGCTGTTCTAATCAAATGTATCCAAACTGTATCAATGTTGAAGGACTTGCTAAATGCGGGTAAACACCTTGTCAACCAGATAGAAAGGCTTATTAAACATGATCAGATTTGCACATGTGCCTGATCTGATCAATATCTTTACTGTGTCCGGCCAGTTATGGCCCCAATGTCGATCGTTCACGACGATTGCAACAAACACAAACATAATTGAATCATTGAAACTAATCAGACTCATCTAGCGTTGACCGACATGCCGCAGGCTTATTGATTCAGATTGATGTCACGTTTATTCATACCTTGATAATCGTATTATTACATTGCAGGTGCATTATTACGTTTTACTTTACAGAGACACCGTCGGTGACTGTGAGAAAAGGAGTGAAGTCGACGTGTGTTTCAACAGTTGTCTGAAAAACGGAGCTTTTCCGGAACGAACACAAGATTTTAACGGCATTAACGACAAATGATAAAAACTTCTTCTTCTTCTTCCTGCCCTTATCCCTTGTTACTTGGGTTCGGTGCAACTCGTTTTCTTCTTCCATACCGTTTTGTCCCCTGTCACGCTATTACTGACTCCCTTTTCCTTCATATCACTCCTCAAACATACATCCATCTTTTCTTTGGCCTTCCGCTCCCTCTCCATCCATCCACATTTATATGTATAACTCTTTTAGTATTATGCGTATCATCCCTCCTCATGACATGACCATACCAGGACCAACGGCTTCCCTTCAAATTTTCTGTCTCTGGCGCCACTTTCAAACTGCCTCTAATATACTCATTTCTCACTTTATCCAATCTCGTCACGCAGCACATCCATCTCTACATTCTCATATCTGCTACATGCAATCTCCTTTCATCCATCTTTTTCACAGCCCAACATTCTGATCCATACAGTATGACAGGTCTTATTACGGACTTATAGATTTTACCCTTTAACTTGAGGGGCATCCGTGGGTCGCAAGTGGTTCCAGTGACCTGTCGCCATTTTATCCATCCTGAGTTGATCCGGTGCGTTACGTCTCGGTCTACTTCGCCATCACCTTGGATAAGCGAACCTAGGTACCGGAAGTCGGAGCAGATTGGTATGGGCGCTTCAGCGAGAGTTATGGACACGGAACTGGATAGATCGCCAAAATTGCAAAACAAGTATTCGGTTTTGTTTCTGCTCAATTTCAGGCCAATACTCTCCAGTCTGCGCCACCACACCTCCAATCTGCTATGGACCTCTAGGCCACTCTCGGCAACCAACATAATGTCATCGGCAAACAGCACACACCAGGGTGCCTCTTACTGTATGTCCGACGTCAGAGCGTCCATTATCAACAGGAAGAGGTAGGGACTGAGGGCCGACCCTTGGTGCAAGCCAACTGCCACACTGAATCTGCCAGTATTGCCCACTGGAGACCTAACTTCGGTACTGCATCGACTGTACATCGCTCGGATCAACTCGACGTACTTGCCAGGCTCTCCTTTCTTCTTAAGGGGCCACCACAAAACCTCACGAGGAACCCGGTCGTATGCCTTTTCGAGGTCAACGAACACCATGTGCAAGTTTTTATGTGCACCTCTGTATTTCTCGCACAACTGGCGGATTGCGAAAATGGCATCCGCTGTACCCCGACCTGGCATAAAACCAAATTGGTTCTGGGATATTTCAATCTTTTCTCTCAGCCGCCTTTCAATAACTTTCTCCCAAGCTTTCATACTATGTGACATTAGCTTTATTCCTCTATAGTTGTTGCACTCCAGCACATGACCTTTGTTTTTAAAGATGGGCACTAGTGAACTATTGCACCATTCATCAGGTATGGCCTTTTCCCGCAGCAACTTGTTGAAGAATAAAGCTAACCACGTCCATCCATCTACGCGCAATACCTTCCATACTTCAACTGGTATTCCGTCCGGACCAACTGCTTTTCCATTCTTCATTCCATTTACTGCTATTCTTACTTCATCCATACTAACCATTCTCACTAACCCCTCATTCACAGGTTTACTTTCTAACACACCACTCCAGTAATTTTCCTCATGCATCAGATTTTCAAAGTAGTCCTTCCACATAACCTTAACTTTTTCATCATCAGACAGAATCATTCCAACTTCGTCTTATCTGACAAACATCTCTCGCCTTTTTCTCCCTTTTTCTCGCCTTTTTTTCCTAGCTCTAGCAAGCTGGTACAGGTCTTTTTGGCCTGCTGGACTATCCAACGTGTCGTATATTTTATCGAGAGCTTTTGCTCTCGCTATAACCACGATTTTCTTGGCTTTTATCTTCACAGCTTCATACTCTCTCTTTTTTTCAGCTTTCAAACTAGCGTTTTCCTGTTCTACACCTTGCCATTCCTTGAATTTTTTCTTCTTTTCCTTTAACACTTTTTGTTTTTCAGTTGACCACCACCATGTATCCCTATCTATCGTGCCCCTTCTTTTCGTCTCTCTCAAAATATCCTTCGCTGCACTCCTAATACAACCAGCAATCTCCTTCCAACTTTCATTCACACTTCGATCTTACATGTCTCCCATCTCTATCACTTTGTCTACTACTCGCTCTCGAAACTTCTTCGGAAAATCATTCTTCTCTAGCATATGCCATTTAATTTTAGGAGGAGGACGCTCTTTGCTTTTTATGCTCTGCACTTTTAGCTCTTATACCATAATCAGTAGTCTATGCTGGGAAACCAAGTCTTCTCTTGGCAATACCTTGCAATTCTTGACGTGATGTATGCTGTTGCGTCTGATGAGAAAGTAATCTATTTGGGTTTTGTGGTTACCGCTTTTGTAAGTTATCAGATTTTCGTCTCTTTTTCACAAATCAAAAGTCAAATGCAGTAGCGGATTGTAGCAGTGACTCTCCCTCGTTGTTGGTACTCCCAAAACCCCATCCGCCGTGAATTCTTTCATTAATTCCTTTTCATTCTGCCCACATGTCCATTAAAATCCCATCCAACAATCAATTCCTCATGCACAGGTATGGTCATCAAGGCTGTGTCAAAATTCTCCCAAAACTTCTATTTCACCGTTTCATCACATCCTACCTGCGGTGCATACACACTAACTACATTCAACATCACATTCTCTAACATCATAATATGATAAAAACTATTGAAATAATTAAATTGTCTGGGCTTTCTAAATAATGTCCATAACTTATTGGGCCAGTTAATAAAAATATGATGACATTGGTTTTAATATAGAATACGATTACTATTTAAGCAACAGATTCGACGGAGCCTTGCTGCGTGGGGCTCCTATTTCTGTCTGCAGGATCTAAAGTAGTAGTTTGCTCGCCCACTTCAGCTCACGTCATCTCCTTTGAACCTAACCTATCCGTGTCAGAATGCCCATATTCTAGATACAGTCAGTGTCTAGGAAAGAGGAATAGCGCTTAATATTTTTCCATAATAGTATTTCAGTTGTATTTCCAATGTTTTTATTTGGTAAACCTAATATCTATGTATCTAGTAATATGTCTATGTTTTTCTATTTTTATGTCGTGTCATGTCTTGTATTATTATTGTCTATTATTACCTGCTTGTTAATTTATTCACCTAAATTGAATTAAAATTAGTATTTCTGTAATGCATAGTTTATATTTAATAAAATTATTAAGGCTTATTATGTCCTTATTATATTTTGAGCCAATTGATTAAGGGTACAATTTAAATGCACACCAATATATTTTTTTGTCCCTAAGACTAATACTAGACTACCAAGTAAAATATATTAACTTCATATAAATAAAATCCACGCTATACCCAAGGTGCCTCAAAAACAACGTTTTAAGTTGCAAAATAAATATACACTCATCAGAATAATTGTACGTTTTGTATTAAATTCTTTTTGCTTATCAAAATGGATAAATCCTCACCAAATATTCTTTTACCGAAATAATAACATTCCAACCGAAAATAACAGTTCTAAATAGCTTTAGTGTAATCAAATTATCCAACCTGAATCCAAAATATATTATTGTCAAACTAACATTACAATCTTTATTTATATACCCCGTAACCCGCACAGACCGCGGGATGCAACCCCGCGCTCCTTTCGTAGTTGTCTTTGTTGAGGCATAAAAAATTGTTGCGAATTATTCGCGTGGCGCAAGCGCTTTCTTTACGATGTCTGATAAAGCTTTGGCCGAGCCAAGTATTGTTGAAGTTCCTTTACTTAATTCTGAATCTGTATCAGGCCAAGGAAATAATCAATTACAACCGAAAAGAAAACGCAAACAAGGAAGATCTTGGGTGCTTGTCAACAAATTTTCAAATATTCGAGAAGACGATTTTTTTATTAAAAACGAAGGCGTTTTTCTGTTCAAAAGGTACATAACACTGAAGAAGGCGTAAAAAGATATTAACGTTGCAATAAAGTAAATGGCGCGGATTCCAATGTTCTGTATGTACCTTATATGTACTGTGAGGACTCTGCTTAACTAGAAGGCAACCTACTTGCCTATAAAAATACTGGCAATTGGTATTACTTGAAAGGTAAATGAATTTAGAATAGAAAATAAGTGAATATGTTTTTGATGGTCAATTCTAGTGTAGCCGCCCAGAAGGCAGGCATATTGTAAAATTCTTACAAAATATATAAACTATAAAAGTAATTTGGTAATTTATTTAACAACCTCTGTCTACGCCTTCTACATTTGGTGGATGCTCCGGGTACAGAATCGCAGAAGAAAATATAAAAATAAATACGCGTGTATACGGCGTACAGTATACGGTAAGTGAGTGAAAAACGTTGAAAGTGTTTAAAGACAGAAGTTCGCGTGTGCATGGCGATATACAGTGCACGAAGCCCTATCGGCGTACATAAAGCGAGATAAGTTTTAACAGAGATTGTTATCTCTCATTCCCTCCCTTAAGCGGATGGAAATATAAGGAAGAGTCGGAGTAAAGCTAAGTGGTTTTATTATTTAGTGTAATTGAGCATAAAGGCTAGCATGATGAATGATTACTACACGGGAACGAACGGGTATTGTTTAGAAGAATTTTTAACCGAATTCAAGTCAGTGGCCGAAATAAATGAATGGAGAGAGAGCGACTACAGCCTGATCTTGGGAGGATTCCTGCAGGGGGCTGCATATTATTTTTATCGTATGATTTTTAAATATGACATGGACTTTGAAGTGTTATGCGATCGCTTGAGGAGTGAATTCTCTATATTTCACCGCAGATGCCGTTATTGCGAACAGCGCATAATAATTGCTAAAATAAAAGCAGATAAAAAACAACCTGATGTATTGTGTGAGGATGTTAATGCACATTTATTTTCTAGTATCGTGATTAAGGACGAACAAACACAAAACAATATACAGTGCAGTGGAAAAAGCGTTGACCACGTTGACGGAGAAGGCGACGCAGTTGATGGCGATGGCGATCACACCGACGGAGGGAACTGCATGTTCGAGGACGATGGTGACCAGACCAGCGGAGATGACGGCTCCGTCGATGTCCAGTTGGAGGCGGAGTTTGTGTTCCAGGACGAGCGTGCGGACGGCCCGGCTGACGACGAGTTGGACTCCGTATCCAACAGCGAGTGCGCGGACGCGGGTATTGTGATGTATCGGTCCAGTCCAATTGACTCCACTAATTCCATTTGTCTTGCAGAGAACAGCGATGAGATTTTGTCGGAACAACTAGTTGTGGTTCCATCAGGACACCAATATGTATCTGATGTTAACATGCACATTAATCCAATTGATTTTAACCATAAAATTGAAAATAATATTGAAATTTCTCAATCTGACTTAAAACAAAATTTTATAAAAGTCATTTTGAAAAGAAAGAAGTTGACAGCTATTAAGAAAAAAAATGCTCGAAATAAACCGAAGGAGATCCATAGGAAATTCAAAAGAGTCTTTAGTAAGATTTATTATTGCGCCAACATAAATTCAAAGAAGGCGATCAATAAAAAAATGATTCGAATTAAATACAAAATAATTTTTAATAAAACTTCTTGGGGAGCAAGGTTTGGTTCAAGTAAGATTACTATGATTGTTGCAAGGAAAAATTCACATCATATTTTCCTTGGATGTAACATTGTACAAAGATTTTTGCATTGCGAATACATAAAGCAATTCGAACTCGTAAAATGCAAATTATGGAAATTTTATAGAAAGAAGATTAGGTATAAAATGTTGTAAATATTGTATTATACAAACTGATTTATTTAATGTTGTGTCTTATATTTTGTGCTTTATTAACCAATGTTTTCTTTTCATGTCGTGCAAATGAATACGGTAAGGAATTTGCGATGCGCGCTGGGCATCGAATGAAATTAAATGCGAATGATTGTTTGAATTATTTATCTGTATATGTTTTTATGAAATTAAATATTCCTCTGCCTTGTCTTTATTTACTAAATAGGATTAGCTTTTGAAATTACTGACGAAGTCCAAATACAAATCCATAAGGACTAAGTCAGAAACAGTCAAAAATTTATGGAAAAGTCTTATAAGCCCCTAAGGCAAATAAATGCTTTGAAAGCATAGATGTCGTTATAAGAAATGGTTGGACACGTAGTCCCACAGATAATACAAAAAATGGAGCCGTCACGGGACGCCTGGTAGATGTGAAACATCGACGTTATTTCGTAAAAGTAGTATGCAGAAAAGAACAGATTGTGGTAGGAACTAAAAATGTCAATAAAATAAAATAAATTATTAAAATATGCAGAAAAAATTTTTAAATGGTTTCAATATATTAGTGAACTCAAGAATCTTAGCTAGTTATTTCAATATACTACTAAAGATCGTAAATTATAAATATAAATAATGAATGTTTCACTATAAACTCCATTATGATTAGAAAAATTAATTAATTTTTTAAAGTTTAAATTAATAACAAATAAGAAAAAGATTCGTGCGCTGCACGCCATCAACTGATTTTAAAATAAAGTTCTGTCAGTCTTAATAAATTTATTCTCTAAGCAATTGTTTTAATGCATTAATTTCAATAAGAATGAAATTAAAATTAATAATTAATTTAAAAACATGATATGCAATGAAATTTATGTGAATTTTAATCTACCTAGAGAGTAGATTTTACATTTACTGGCGCTCAATACACACCAAATATACGCGTGCTAAATGCACAGATAAATGCATACTTTAATTATAAAAATATAATTAACTTACTGATGACTTGATAATGTGTCATAGTGTGATTTTGCTTTCTTTGCAGGAGGCTGATCACTTCCACTCTCTAAATTATCACGGTCAGACATTTTATTATCAGAACAGAAAAATGATTTATTTACCAGAAAAACACAGGTTATGAGTACTGTAATAAACAGAGTATACATTATAGGTATCCGAGCTCAGTGGAGCGAAAGAGATGGCTTAACGCCGGATCGAGTGAGAGAGAAACGCACAGTCGATTGCGCGTGGCGACGCGTCGCCACGCCAGAAATCGGTCTCACGTGCGCCTATAGATGTTTCACATCAAAAAAGGACAGTGTCAAAACCTTGTCAAAAGTAAAGCATAGTTTTCATTGGTTTGACACATAACGCCATAAACAATATGATAAAGCACAGTGTTCACACCATAATTAAATTTAATTTTACTCTATGCGCCGTATTAGCCACAGATTAGTTAGGCCGGACCACAAATATAAGTATAAAACTATGTAGGTTGTATAAAGGCCCATACCGAATAGTTAGAAGATTATCTGATGTAAATTATGTAATTATAAAAAATAATAATATGCGATTTAGGGACATAGTATATGTAAATAGATTAAAACCTTTTAATGTTAGAATAGGATAAGAGATAGGTTTAAATAGGTAAGAATAGGTTAAGGTTAGTAAGGTTTCCATAAAGGAAGAGGCCCGTTGTCAAATAAAAGAAAAAAATATGAATGACAACTATCAAATCTGACATATTGAAGTTAATAAGGATGGGAAAGTAGGAAAAAACTGTATCGATAGTTTTCTTATCGATATTCTCAGATAGTATCGATATATATAATTAAATTAGTTCTTTCCGTTGCATGTGCTGATGATGTGCTGATGAGTTGTGAGCCGCAGGGGGAAGAAGAGGCTGGCAACGTTGGCCACGCATCGAAGAAATGATTATTGGTTATGCGATTAAGGCATAGGCACAAGCCAGGGTATTAGTATAGGTTTCTTAAAGTAATAGTCATAACTGAAACCGACTTTGCTAACGGGGCATAGCCTTTGCAAAGGATGTCGAGTTTACATCATTGGTCCAGTTTATGTCTGATGTTTAAAATAGTAAATGCATTTATAATAATAAACCCTGGTGCAAGCTCTATGAATAGGATTAGAAATTCGATGCGATCCAGCCTTTCCTTCTCTGGCCTGATAAACGCACGAGATCGAAAAAATGTGTCTTATTTGAATTTTTGAGATTAAACCCCATCCGGGTCGATGTGAGTTGACGCATCATTCTTGTGTTGGGAGGACGCCTTGTTCCTTTTTTAGGGTTTTGGTCAAGGAGGTTCAAGCATGACGGCGTTGATTTGTTAGTGCACGTCAACTGAAGGTAAAAGCATATATCGGAGCGTCCGATAACTCGTTTGTCATGATTAAGCCTTCCCCTTTTAAGGGTCGTACCTCAATTGTAAATGTGATTTCCCTATTAGGTAAATGCTCGGGTTAGGGTAAGGTAGGATTCATGTAACCTTTCAAGACATAGAATAGAAGCACTTCATATGATTCTGCGCGTCTATTCGTAGGGGCGTAGCTCATGTGAGGACTCTGCTTAACTAGAAGGCAACCTACTTGCCTATAAAAATACTGGCAATTGGTATTACTTGAAAGGTAAATGAATTTAGAATAGAAAATAAGTGAATATGTTTTTGATGGTCAATTCTAGTGTAGCCGCCCAGAAGGCAGGCATATTGTAAAATTCTTACAAAATATATAAACTATAAAAGTAATTTGGTAATTTATTTAACAACCTCTGTCTACGCCTTCTACAGTACCTATAAATATAATAAAACATAACTTCAGTTTTACTTTAGTTCTTTTTTATTTTCCTACCAACGATTCATTTTATTACCTATCATTTGTGTTGCAGTAATAATTATTGAGAGTGAAATATTTATTTGGCTATGTTATCATGTTTTAATCAAATTCATAAAACAATAAACAAGTAACATATATTTGGGATACGCAATATTATATTTGGTATTAAAAATAATAGTACAATCGACCGTTTGCTTTTTTGCAACAGAAAAAGTGATTAAATTGAAAGTCATGAAATAAATATTGGTAATATCTATTTAGCGATAATATAAAATATTAGGGCTGCAATTAGCTTCGTTTATATATTTTTATGGCATAGCATAAACAGGAAAATAGCTTCATTTCTACAATACTTCATGAGACAATTTGGTGAGCATTTATTAATTCTGGCAGGTATTTCGAATTTACTGGTAGTTAAATGGGTGCATTTCTGGAAGGCGTTTAAACATGAGCCATTGATTAATGTCATTTTACTTATCGAGTTATCCTTATTTTTTATTGAATTTATCCTAATATCATAATCTTCCTTATCATGATATGTTTCACATGACAGTATAATAAATGAAGTTGTAAAATGTTACTGTCATATAATGCAAAATTCTTCTTAGACGAGTACAATACCTCAACATGCTAGCAGGTAGGTATGCCATCCATAGGTTATAATATTATAGTAATATTTGATGTTAGTATATTCATGTGTTTTAATATTTGTTTGTTACTTAATCCCGCTCTAACAGCTGATCGAACTCATATAGGACTATGACAGGCCGGGGACCTATTAAAATCTATTGTTCTGAATGTTATTAAAAAAATACAACCGAATTCCAAATAAAAACACAAAAAAGTGAAAAATAACTTCACTATTAGGGTGCCGTACCTCAAAAGGTCGGTCAATGTGGCGACGCCTGAGGAAGGCCTGTATCCAGCAGTGGACTGCTTCGACTCAAATGATGACCTCAAAAGGTAAAAAAAGAACCCTTATAAGATAACTCTCTTATCCGTCTGTCCGTCTGTCTGCCCGTGTTTCACCACCGATTTTCTCAGGAACATGTAGATCTACCAAGTTGAAATTTATATTAAATACTGAGGTCTTTAGTCCCTATTACGTGTATAAAAATCAATACGATAAAAAGATAATGGGCAAATTCGTTCAATTTCGCGAAAACTTGTAAGTATCAATATAAAAGTGTGTATGTGTGTGTGCTGTAATAGTTGAGTTGATTTATTTGAGGATGGTGCCAATTAAGCTAGTCCTCTTAATTGTATGAGCGCCCATACAACTCAGAGGAATAACTAAATTAGGGTCAACTATGTTTTTATGGGGTACCCGTTAATTTCCAATTGTTTTTATTTTTTGGAATTCTCCCTTTACTGTATTAAAGAGTTATGTTGTATATCTCTGAACCCAAAGTTCTTAATCGGATCTTTGCCAAATTTAAATTACCAATTCGGGGGTTCAAATCTCTTTCAAACAAAATATGATTTGAAAATTCGGTCCTCAATTGTTTGAGAGATGGATGAATATACACCAAAAAATATACAGTTGAACATAGAACTTTCTCCTTTATGTAAAGCCGGTTGAAAATAGGAACCTATTCAGACTTTTAACTTATTTTTCTAATCACTGCAGCAATAACGTCGTCATGTACCTATGTAACAACTAAGAGATAAATATATAAGTGGGTAACAAACGAACGATTAGCTATTTGCTTCTAAGGAGAGTGAGTTGTTTTAGCGTCCCTGTTCCAGACATCATAGGTATTCATGTGTAGTGACTTGTATTGAAGATTGATACAATAAACTTAATTGCATGGCAACCATTATCTCTGTCATAATTTTTTGTGCACCATCTGGGCGTTCCATTTTCACTTCATGCTCTAACCGTAAATCCCTATATAGATGTGACCTAAATAACTTCCAGTTTCTTCGTGTCGTTTTAGAAATACGTTACACACGCCTTTATTATTACAGGTCAATAAGATAAATACTTTCATTATTAACTAATAGATAATAGATGCATAGTCTGAAGGACAGCTCACACAGAGACGTTAATTTTTGTGTATTAAATAAAGTTCTGAATTGTATCGCTGTTTCAAAAACTCGCGTCTCAGTGTTAGCTGACCCTAACGGTTGAGGCACGGTATGGCTTTAGAGTATATGAATTCGATCCCCACTTGTTACATTCTAGGCGAGAAAATGACAGCAAACTATACCAAAAGGATACTATTCAGGTTAAATCATCATTGATTCCACTAATACTACCCAAAGGCTCCATTCCGCAGATCGGTGCGAAGTGGCAAGACTTAAAAGAAAAAAAAGGTTTCGCTTTCTACATAGAACATAATGAGGCACTTTGTTTGTCGTTCTTATTTCTTTCCATTCCACTCAAAGAATTATTTATAAAAGGGACGTGACATTTATCACAATTAATATAAATCATAGGTTTAACTACATTTATTAAAACACCCGCACGTTTTCACCAAATCTTGCAGTTGCAGGTCAACATCTGAGACGAATATCAACGCATCCCTTTATGATTTGAGCTGAATATTTACTCGCTTTTAGGGACCCGTAGCTAGTTTTTAGTTTTTTCTCCTATAAGTAAGAAATGTATACTAAACCAGAGGATGCCTCGCGGTTTCACCCGCGTATTTCCCGTTCCCGTGGGAATACAGGGATAAAAAGTAGCCTATGTCACCCGGGGATAGAGTAGCTTCCCAACGGTGAAAGAATTTTTGAAATCGGTCCAGTAGTTTTGGAGCCTATTCGGTACAAACAAAAAAATCTTTCCTCTTTATAATATTGGTATAGATATGAACCTACCGTGATGAATTAAAAGTGCAAATTTTCCTGGATTCCCCTATTAAGGTTACACTAGTCGAACATTCTTCCATACGATGGCGATTACTCCACTGTTTGACAATGTACGTTCAAAATAAAAATGATATCAATTTGTCTCATCATTATCTAGAATGAGTGTCGAAAGTTCCATATTTCAACACTAATTTTAACGCATCTTTGGGCGGAAATAAATACCATAAGGAGAAGGAAAATTGCAAAACGGCCACCATACAGGGATAGATTAGTAGTTCAACAATGCAAATAATTTTATTTTGAAACTATACATTTAGTAATTTTTTCATTATATCTAAACTCCCAAAGGTCTGTTTATAAAATTTCGCGCGCTGGTTTTCGTCCTAAATCATCATCCATTTCGCTTCAAACTTGCAAAAGTGCTAACTCTTGTGGGAACTAGCTTCTTACTGCTCATCACAGCATCTATCTCTTTCGCACGTGTTGTCGGATGAGATAGCATGCATTTTAACCGCGCCCACAAAATTGTTCGTGCGACTAGGGCAACCATACCCCTAGTTTTAGAATCGCATAATGAATGTCACAAATTGCTAGAAAAAGACTGCGATTATTAGTTAAATTTATATATTTATACATCATATAATTTACATATACCGTATAAAATATCGACAACAGCCAATGGTAAAAGTTTACATGCAATAATTTTCGTTCCCGAAACAGTATTTGTGTCGAAGAATGAAAGTACATTTTTTTTAATTAGGGCAATTTATATTTGCAAATTAAAACCCGATTACGCACTATCGATGATTCCAATAACATTAACATTGTGTCATGCCCGCTTGATGCGGTAAAGAAGCCTTATTGAAAATTGCTTATCCTATTCGTTCCACAGGAATAGGATTATTTTACGATGAAAATGGAATTCTGCTCGTCAGTATATCATTTCATGACTTTTCTTCCCTCAACCCGTTTGTGCTCCCATCCTCAAACTTTTTAACTATTAACGCATAAAGTTGGTAAAATATCATGTGTTGTAAAGTTTCCAACAAAAAGTTACGACTAAAGTTGACAACTTAAAGATTTTCTACTGGTTGACCCAAGGTTTTATAATGAACTAACTTTTGCAACTGGCTTTATCCGCTTAAAATTTGTATGATAATATTTTTTATTCAAGAACTTTTGTATTCTTAGTAATTGAGACAAATAACATCGATAAAAATATCGAAGTTCTCTATAGTGGCATAGCAGAAAAAATAATACTGGTTTAGATGCATTACTCTCGCTATACTTTATGTTACGCCCAAGTTCACTGCTTTACGAGTAATAATGAAGAACTAACCATTTCCAGCGGTTTCGTTTCCGAGGCTTACCCTGTAGGAAACGTGTATTTTCCGGTTTAAAAAGTACGAATAAATAATAATACGAACGAGAATAAATGTAATCAGATTTGCTAATCTGATTACATTCATTCAATAGTAATCTTTCTAACCAATGACTAGATGACTTTTTATTATAACACAAATAATTTTATCTCCGTAAAACAATAAGTTTATATATATATTTTGTTTATTTTTACGATTCCCCATAAGGAGTCAATTTTCATAATACTCTTTGATCCAAATAGTCGACCAAAGAGAGATATTAAATAAAACGAACAACACCAGCATTTCAGTAATGAACAGTTCCAATAACGGTCCAAATAACTACTTAACAAAATATATAACACTGCTCGAAAAACTGCGATGTACATCAAAATGAAATACAATACAATTCACCCCGTTACGCTTTAATTCTCAACCTACAACAAACGCGCCCCTTTCTAGTTTCATGTAAAATCTAAAAGAAGACGATGCCGTGTGCCAAAAGTAGGCAATGATAAAGTCAAAAATCATAGTTGTGTTACAGGTAATTGCTAACTCCAGAATTTTTTGATACAAAATATTATGTATTTGAATACCAAGAACATAAAAGATAAATTTAAGTAAGTGTTGCTTATTTTTGTTGATTTTATGACCCCCTTGGGTAACTTTTCACCAAGACCCAAGTAGGGCACACCTAGAGATGTAAATTGATAAAAAAACAAAATGTTTTTTCACAATATTGAAAAAAAACATTAAAAAGACTTGCCACCGTCGTGTTCTATCTA
Source organism: Orthosia cruda (assembly GCA_964057195.1). Lineage (NCBI taxonomy): Eukaryota > Metazoa > Arthropoda > Insecta > Lepidoptera > Noctuidae > Orthosia > Orthosia cruda. The sequence goes on along the minus strand of OZ059839.1, from coordinate 12,831,639 downwards.
CGTTTGGTTTTGATTCAGAAGTAGTGAAACACAAAATTTGGTTGTTTCATTTTTAATTAAAGTCAAATTATGTTTTAATCATTGGTACCCTTTATTATGAAATTAAAAATACTTAATTTGTAACAATCAGAATCATCTTTTCTTTCTAATTACAAAATCTCCGTCCGTAAATGGTAAACTTCAGTGGGTGTAGCCAATTATTTTAAGACATTTATGTACTGTTTAACAAAAAACAAATGGTATTTTATTATTAACAAAAAAAATGAATATCAACTGATATACAATAACCGCCTCATTATATTTTTATTTTTGTACTCTTGAAAAAAACCAACTCAAGAAAAAAACTACTTATCTACAAAAAAAATCTTTTGTTTTTTTAACGTTTATTTTGATCTCAGAAAATAAAAACGTTTTTTTACAACTCTTGGCACACCTCATCGTTTGAGAACTACATGTTCTAACAGCTGGCAAGAGGTATTAACTTGAAACATTTTGCCGCGCGAACAGTTTCTATGTTCGTAAAGTTACCAACTGGCTAAATTTTGTTCATCTATATCTATCTATACTTAATATTATAAAGATGTAAAGTTTGTGAAGTTGTAGGGAGTAGTTTCTGGATCTACTGAACCGATGTATTCCCTTGGGATGATAAAACACTTTTTATCCAGGCGAAGCCACAGACAGAAGCTAGTAAAATATAATTGGAGAGTTAGTATTCAGTATTGAGTACACCGGGTATAAATTGTTTATGTCGGGTAATTTTATAAAAATTGACATCTCCATTTATTCATTTCATTTATTTATTCTGAAACAATTTACATTGTTTCGAATATTACATAACACACAAATCATGAATCATCATAAATTTACATTTAATCGTGACATCAGATTAACGGTAATTATTTCATTGTTGAGAAAAGGTACTTATACTGTTTGTGCCATAGCAAAAATTAATCAACAGTGTATGCTTCACCAAAGAATGCGTGTGAATAAAACAGGTAGTTACTATAGAGACAGTCTTAAAATTTAGCTTTCTATTTCCACCGTTTTCAAATAAGATGCCACAGCTGTGCATTCACCAAAACCGCTCCACACGACCATTCAAAGAGAAACAAACCATTCAGACTTTCAACTCGTCAACCCCAGCCATTCACTTTTCGTTCATTCCGTTCATTCACCAAAAACCTCAACACAACATAAATAAAAGAAATGTTTAAATAAGTAAATTTCAATAAAAGTCAAACAGATGAGTTTAGAGGGTGAAATAATAAAAAAGGGAGAAATAAAGGCAATATATCTTGGGGAATACATTTAGGTCCTAAACAGAGGCGTCTTGGCGCAGCCGAGCACCCTTTTCAACCCTCACACGATGCGATGCGACACTTATCTAATACTGTCTGGGGCCTGGGGAATGGTATGTGCGAAAATGCTGGCATACGCTAGTGTTGCCGCATTTTTGAGTTGCAAATGAAGGCTTGTGGTTAAGGTATGACTGGGTGAATGGAACTATTTTGTGTTTTGCTAGTCGAAAAGAACTATAGTCAATTGAGTTTTTGTATGAATTTATTACGGAACGGTAAAAAATTCTTTACAAAACAAATTTTTATAATTTCTTTTATTTATTTTTTGATAGCTAAATAGGTACCTTTTTTGACCTTTGGATATTAATATTTTATGAATTAAACTGTAAATATACCATTCCCAATGAACGAACGTCCAAATGGATATAAAAAAAATATTGCAAACGATTTTAAATATGTCTAACAGATTAAAGTAATGAGAAATTTGATTACTGAATGACATGTGAAAACCGCATATTACAGATTAAATTAAACATATTAATAAAGCTCTCAATATGATACTACTATTCAGCATAACAAATTAATAAGAATATCTGTATTCTCGATTCCACTCTTAATTGTATGTTTGTTTGTTACTCAGTCAATCAAAAGTGTTATTTTAACAGCTAATCTAATTTGTATGATTTTTGGCATCTGTATTCATATTTAGGACACCATGTTTTAGTTTCTCTACGACGCAAGCATATAACAGTACGGAAACCAGCCAAGAAAGTAATAAATAATGAAAAACATATAGTTTTTCGTTAATAAGTTGACATCGCGAATGAATGAACGAAAGTTAATCGATGCGATACTTATTGGCAAATTGCTTAATTAAGCGATGAACTTATTAAAGTGATTAAATTTTGTTTTTGTTTGTGTATCACAACGTTTTTTACCTGTGTGTTATGTACTATTCATTTAATATTAACTACACTACAAAAACTTATGTTACATGCCGCACACTTAGCCTCTAAACTAACTGACATTCCATTAGCGAAAACAACAGTTGAAAAGTCAAGAATGTATGGGCTACATAAATGTTCCTAAATTTGAATTGTATGTCATTGTGTATCAGTGAAAAGAAATGAGTTAGCTTTCGAATTGTGTGCGCTAACTCGAATGAGAAGTGAACTTTTCAGAATAGGAATGGTTAAGACTTTCGATGTGGTTGGGTTAATTACATTTTTACTTAAGATTAATTTCTTTGTACCTATATCTATGCTCTTTACATTTAATAATTAACCATAGAATATCACATAATTATTCTCTAATATTTCTCATTGCTACAACCCTTGTAAGCACACTTTACATCTTTCACTTCCTCAACATATTCGTAGCTCAACAACCTCGTAGTTTTATTCGAAATATTTACTTTCTCCAGGAAAAAAGAAGGAATTCTGCCAATGTACGGAACCTTTCCTGCTTTAGAAGGAGATTATGTTGTGCTCTAATGAATTAATACCCAAAAAGTAACGTCAAGCGTGAGTTACGAGTATATCCCTTACAATGTTTTCAGGAAGTTTATATTTTGAAGATTTTGGTAAAATTGTAGTGTTACTAATTAAGATTGATATAAGTGATAAACGGTGAGAGAATGGCTCATTGGTTCCCGCGTGGCCGCAGCTTACGTTTTGAAGGACGTCGGTTTCACGTCAGGCACATTACATTGTGTGAATTATTTTGTCACCACTACTATAGTGTTATTCTCTAAGGATGCAGCCTTGAGAGCAGCGCTGTGCCAGGGACGAATATACAGTTTAGTATTCCCTAAGGCGCGAATAGCGAATCTAGCACTCTAAGATGTAACGGCCGTGAGTTAGAACTACTCAACGTCGAGCAAGTGGACACTAGTTGACAGTTCTTCATACATTTTGGTATTCCGTAAGAAAAACTGTATCTGTACTGTACCTTATGATGTAATAATAAAAATGCATTAATTAAACTCCTACTCGTATAATTATGAAATCGTTTGTAGCTTCACCCTATTACTAAAAATAATTAAAAATAGACCTATAATATAAATTTTAAGCCTATAAAACTCTCAGTCGAGATTTATTGATTATAATTTAAAGAAATTGTTTTAAGCCTTAATTCGTCTACGAAATTGTGACGGGAGATGTCAGGCTAGAGCTCGTGGACGACCATATCCGCGCTAGAGAATACCGTTTGAATTAGCACTGCACGATCGATTGATCTCGAGACTGTCTTCCTGACGAGCTCGTCGACGAGCACAGTCAAGGATCTATCTCTTAGAGAATAGCATGGCTGCTCTCAAGACGGTGAAGGAAAACATTGAAAGACATGTGACATCCACCAACCCCCACTGGACCCGTGATTGATGAAATCCTGTTAAAGCTTGTTATCTCAGTAGATAACTACAACGGAAAAATCTCTTGACTTATGTATAGACAAAAAAACTTTTTGCAAAAAAATACTACCGACTTCCAAATACAAAACTACAAAATAAAAAATAACTTAATTTTTTGAAGTCGGTGTCTTTCGTAGGTACCAATTTTTTGCGATTTGGACACCGACTTCAAAAAATTAAGTTATTTTTCATTTTGTAGTTTTGTATTTGGAAGTCGGTAGTATTTTTTTGCAAAAAGTTTTTTTATTTTTTACTTTTTAGTTGTACGTACCTTACGAATAGATTTCATGAAACTTGAACATAACCGGTGAAATGAGAGATCTGCTTACCCCTTAAGAGCGAACTGGCGTGATGTTATGTTATGAAATGTTATAAACAACAAACTGACATGCGATTGCATCAATCCCGAGAGATTTGCCGTTATTTATTGAAGAGTTCTGTTGTATATCTCCGAAGTTCTTCATCAGATCTTCACAAAATTAAAATGGGACCAATTTCGGAACATACTTTTTCAAACAAAAAAAGAATTTTCAAAATCGGTCCACAATTGACGAAGATATCGGTGAACATACACAAAAAAAAAAAAAAAAAACAAACTTGAAGTCGAACATAGAACCTCCTCCTTTTTGGGAAGTCGGTTAATAAATCAAGGGCTTTTCCGTTGTCATGGCGACCAAGTCGTGTGGAGTGGAAGAAGTATCCTTAATCAATTACCAAGAGTCTCTGAGCTTTTCATTATGGAAAGTAGTTCATCCAATAGTTCTCATTATTGACGCTTGGATCTTTCTATGAAAACGTTAAATAAAGAAAATAAAAGTGCCTTTGCGTAATCGCGTCTTGATGAAGATTCAGCGAGTTTTGGTGAATTTGCTTCGAAAGCAATAAGATAGATTGTGTCAGCTGTGCTGTAGTGTTGATAGTCTGCAAATAAGTATAAGATTTAAAGCTGATTAACATATCATGAAAACACAGAGTTTTACTCTTCATTATTGGTCAAGTTGAATGCCAGAGCAGTGGTAATGGCCCCGACTTACGTTTCGTAGCGTAGGTCAAACCCAGGCCGGCGCTTTACTTTGTGTAAATTATTTCATCACCACTGCTCTAAAAACGGTGAAAGAAAACATTGTGTGGAAACCGGCATGTCCTAGTAACAAAAAATTTAAGACATGTGACATTTTTCAACCCGCACTGGGACCGCGAGGTGGATTAAGGCCCATTCCCTCTCTCACAGAGAGGAGGCCTGTGTCCCAGCAGTGGCAATATTAAAAGGCTGATGATTATGATGATAATGAAAATGTCAGTCCAAGTTAATGTCGTATGCTCGATGGGGCCTACGGCATACACTGAAAACTCAATCGCGGTTGTTTTTAAGCATTCCGCTTCATATTTCGTCATTTCGAAGCTCGCGGTTTCTCCCAATGCGTTAAGACGTTTTTTCCCTAGGGGAATTCAGTCCAAAATCAGTTAATAAACAGTTTTTCAATTTTTATGAGGCATATGAGGTAACCGGTAGATAATATAATCTCTGGAAGTACAATTCCAATTACGAAATTGATTTAACTGATAGAAACCTAAACTACATTTTATTGCCTTAGGTTAATTTTCAACTCATACCAATATTGCATGGATTCTGTGGGATAGGTCAGGAGACTGAAGCCGCGGCAAAAATTAGTAACCTATTTTTTTTTCTTTATGATACCCATGACTATCTCATCTGTGACTTTCGCAAATTAGTTCTTAAAGAGTCTGCCTAGCATGTTATTATGGCTTTCGTGCATTTTCGTCACCCATCCAAAGACCATCCACACAACGTTAACCAACAAATATAAGTTATTAAAAGACCACATCACTAATCTAATCTACTGAATAACAATATGCCAAAGATACACTAGACATTCTGAAAGTTAATACAACTTCTGACATTACCATTTGAATACTTAAAGTAGATTCGATTTTATTACTTTCCTTCCATTTTGTTCCGAGTTTTGAAGAAACTTTAAGCCACGGCGGAAAATTGGCAACATATTGAATTATAAAGGAGATGGTTTTCAACTTTACAAATTTATTAAAATTTCATTAATTAATTTTGTGAGTTCTTTTTCAGGTGCTTAGTACTTTTATTTCAATGACTGAATTTTCATCAACTGCCGTGGTGTTGTTCTCAAAATCACTTAACCTTTCCAGTCTTTGCCTAACTATGTTTTTGTTGGCTTTCAGTCTAAATGGATGAGGCTGAATAACAGTATTTTACATGGAGCGACTGCCTATCTGAGCTTTACAACCTATTCTTGGTTGCCTGTCTACAGTAACGTATATCAAATATATTCATATAGCAACCAACACTTGGTTGAAATGCTCACAGTAAATACAAAAGACAAATTGAATGATATCTATTTTCATAACGTTTCGTTATGATATCTTTATTTGATTATATGTCTTTCGTAGACAAAAGTAAGTAAGTAATAAAAATGTAGATTGAATAAAACATTTTTTCATCGTATCGAATAACAATTAATGTTAAACAAGGAAGTTATAGCATCCTTTGTTTGCTTATTTTAATTAGAAGGTAATGAATAAACGAAAAGTTGTGCAAAGAAAGTGTCGTAAAAAAATATAGGAATTTCAAGCACTATCGAAATGTCACGTGACCAAATAATAGGTTACTGTGTTCTGTAATAAAGAAAAGATTAAGGGCGTGTTTCTGATTTGAGTATTCGGAGTTAAGAACGTGTCAAACCGTACTTTCATGTCAAAACATACACACTGCAACAAAATCAACCCTAACAATGAACATCGAAACATACTCAGAGGTCAGAATCTCTTTGACAAACTCTGATCATTATCTTGATCAGATCAATCAAACAGACATGCAAATTAAGTATCTGTAATGTTCTTTTAAATAAATTATCACAGAGATTTGTTATAAAATAAAAATAACATGATATTTCCTTGAAAACACGTCCCTATCAATCACGCTGCTAATCTCTTAATGCACACTCATAATATCAGAAAAGCATCACCTTTCCAAATTAAATTAAATCTAGCATTCAAGAATATTCAGTGCGAAAGAGAATTCCAGTTATTTGGAAAGCTTGCAACCTTGTAGCCTGTGTTCCCCCTTTTCCTATTTCCTACTAGAAGCATTTTTATTGCTCCACGGTTCCCGGAAACTGCCGACAGATTGCAGTGCTCAGGATTAAATGGAAAGTTGGCACTTGAAAGATTTACTTTGTTATATTTTACGGAAAGGTACTTTTGTACTCGTGTTGTTGGCGACCTGTTGGTGTTAGTAAGTTTTTATGGTGGCAGTTATGTACGGTAACGGATTAAAAGATGGTATAACTTATGAGGAAATGCGGGCAGAGAGCTCCGACTGAATTTCCTCAGTAAAAAGTAATAATTAGAGGTTTGGCTCTCGTATAGTTCCTGCTCCAGTATTGAACAAATTTAAAAGATATTCCATAATAGGAATAAAAAATATATGTATTGTGCTTCTATGTTTTCTTTTTTCATTTATAGTTGTCAAATTTATACACTAGGCATCTGTTGAAAGCGCAATATTGAGCATCTTTTGAGGGTTCTTGTTCTTCTAAAGATAAAAGGATATAATCATCAAAGAGGAAAACATAGGGGCACAGTGTATATCTTTAATTTTGAGTTTATGGAATTTCATGTAAATTGGTCTAATATTGGAGGAGGAAATAGGCGAGAACTAAACCTCGAATTATGACTTTTTACTTAGGATATTCAGTCGGAGGTTTGCGACCGCATTTCCTATTAGCGTTTCTTATAACGAGAAAGTGAATTCTAAACTGATATTATAACGAATTAAAATTGTTTGTTTTTGTGTTTGTAGTAGTTAATCTTTGCAAGTACATACTGATCTGACTACAAAAGACAAACACAATCTTTATCACTAGGTACTTAACCTAGGTATTTTGTCAAGCACGTTTCCTAAACATGATTATTTAAAAAGCTGTTACTCAGGCGACTAAAACCTATAATAGATAGCAAGAACATAATACCAGAGCACCAGTTTGGTTTTAGAGAAAAACACTCTACTATTGTGTGTGTATGCACTCTTATTAGTAAAAGCCCTTGAATACAAGAAAGTATGTTCTACTGTATTCCTAGATGTGGCGCAAGCGTTTGGCAGAGTATGGCATGAAGGCCTTATATACAAATTGGAAAGCCTGTCACCGAAGCAATTTTGAGATGTATTAGAGTCCTACGTTCTAAACAGGGACTTTAGAATAAGACAAGAAGATGCCTATTCAGAACTGAAACAAATAAAAGCTGGCGTACCACAAGGAAGTGTGTTAGGTCCGGTGCTGTACCTAATATACACTTTTGATATTCCTGAATTAGAGCAAAACACGATTGGGACCTTTGCTGCAAATACAGCCATGATGGCTGTAGGAAACAGCCACGTAGAAGCAGTAGAAAAGGTTCAAATGGCTGTTAATCATGTTTATGATTAAACTAATGGATACAAATCCGTTCACACAGATTTAACCAATAAAAACAACAGTATTCTCCAGTTTATATTAATAAAAAACAAGTCCCATACGAGAATACAGCCAAATATCCAGGTATGACCCTTGACGCAAAGTTACGCTGGAAAGTAAGTGGTTAAAATAATGTATTGGCTGCTTGGATATAACTCCATGCTGTCCGTGCAAAACAAATTGTTGCTATACAAACAAGTCCTGATGCCACTGGTTACGCTTCCTAATTTATATTTCATATTTTATTACATCACCATAGGGCGATTGAGAGGCATTGGTTTAATAGTTCCAATTTATTAAAAAAGTGTCGCATATCGTTGGGTTGGTGATATCCCGCGCGGTGGCGCTACGGTCATTACGCCGCCGCCACGACCACCGGCGGTCGTCGAGTCTCTTGCCAACCACGGATGGGGTGCGCGCACTTCCATCATCACGCATCATCTCGCCCAAACCTCTTAATTGAACTTACATGGAAAGTGTTATCTGTATTACCTAGACCTACTGTGTTGTGTACCGCTGACCAGCATAGTGTACCTAGTCTGTGAGCTAAACTTCCCGAACGTGACATCCATCTGCATCTGCATGGGAATCGCTGTGTCAAAGGTATGTGGCATAATTAGTAAATTGAACTTTATCCATTGCCTTTCGTCTCATCTGCGTACTTTTCTCCTTCAAATTAGCACTGCTGAATCAGCAATTATAGCCTAGATTACTCTAATAATTTAGGTTCAAGCGCGTGTGATTTTACTAGTAATCTTCTAGAGGTTATACGCGCCAGCCAGTTTGGACTTATAGTATTCAGCTATGGGGCTTTACCAAACAGAGCAATATATTAATTATACAACGATTCCAGAACAAAGTGCTAAGAGCAATAGGATTGTAGAATTTAAAAAAAAAAACGATTTTTAAAATATCTTTAGAAACTTAACATATCATAAATTATATTGTCGTTACTTACCTTACTTTTTTTCAATTTATTATAAGCAATTTAAAATCGATAAAATTTTCAAAAGAACCACCTGTCTACGAACGGGCCATGATTGGTCTCCATGTTGGTGACGTCATAACGTTCAAGGAATTTCACGGTAATACAGTGTCACGTGAATTGACTAAAAATACCCGAAATATTAGTTTTACGCCTATATATGTCATTTAAAATTAAAAAAAAGAATATATCTCCATAAACAAAAAATCATGTTTTCAAGTTACGTTATTATACAACAATGTCAACTTTGCTCGAAAGTTCCCTTAAAAATGTACTTTTCTCAGTTTTTAATGATCAAATTAAGAAATTAATCCGAATCTAATACTAAATAACAACATAATAAACACATTCTAATTGGAATCTAGTTAAACATACAACATTTCTCAACACTTTAGTACAGTTTGCTAGGTACTTGGCTATTGCGTGAATCACATATAATGGGGAGTATTTTTTTTGTAATAATTCGTACATAATGGTACGAAGTAAGCACGATAACTTTAAGATTTGATATTTTTGATCAATATATATATTCATCAATATATTGACGAAAATAACAAGATTGGGTTAAAAGTCAAAACACTGTATCAGCTATGTGCTAAAATGAGTAAAAATGAACGCCGTGACGTCCCACGGGCTCGGGTTTGTTCGTGAACTGTCGGCATGTTTTCGGCACTGATTTCAAAAAAAATATTTTCAATTCGATATTACTTTTTAATTATAGCGAGAAAAAAAAATGGTTTTGTATGGAAACTTATTATGGTCTTTCCATTTATTACAAAAAAAATGTTGGTTCAACAAACCAATTGTAAATGCACCTTGGTACATCGAAGTTGAATTCATCGAAAAAGTGATCCAAAATCTTGCAGAAGCTCATGAAAAGAAACTTCATCAGCATGTGAACGTCGAGGCAATCCAGTTTCTCGACCAGACAAACATAGTGAGAAGACTAACAAGAACAAAACCGTTCGAGTTAGTGTTTCGTTACACTGCTACCAAACAAACACAAGAACGAAGTGTATTCGCCTTAATAGAGACAATAAGAAAAGTGCTATTTGACACATTGCATTGCACACGCTAAAGACAATGTAGGTTATAATCAAATTACTTATTAGTCTATTTAATAGGCTAGATTGTAATAAGATTTGGGTCCATCCTATTGATGAACCATAAAAAAGGAAAAATAAAATAAACCATCGAATATTTACTATGGCCTTACATACCTAGTGATCGGTTTGAACTTCCTTATCGAGCTTTGTTTGGAAAGCACCTAATACACGTTATAATTTCTGACGTCACAATACATGACACCAGGATCGCATGACGTTATAAAAGATGCATTAAACTTTTGTTGTTTATGCTGACCGTATTAAAATTTGCATGGTTGTGTGTTTGGGTTTCATTCCGTTTGGTTGTTTAAGTGGATGGTGATTTTTACATTGTTACCTAAGACTTCATTTCAAAAACATTAATTGAAGCAAGAAAGTCCGCTGGATGCGAGAAGCACATGGACGGGTCGATGTAGCGAGGCTTAGGGGATGCCTGTGTTTATTATTTTCAGCCGAACATTGTATCGGCTGAAAATAATATTAATTTATTGAACATGCATAGTTATGGCATAACGCGGTAAAACATTAAAACGAACAATATTAACAGTTATTAACGGGTACCAAACTAGGCACAGCCTGTATTTTGGTGATCCAGTCATTACACATGATTGATATGATACATATGATATGATGAATTGAATTATTAATTTGTAGCTGCATTTGCGTTTTATTCGTAGAAATTATTACTCGGCGGCAATTCCATTTGGTTATGATTAAATGAAAATTACCTATGTAATTGTTATATTAGCCTGATTACGTATTCAAGGATAAACAGTCTCATTTGAGCAGATGACTATGTTGTTACAAACAGCACTATAGGCGATCCATATAGAGTTGGTTGTACCTGTACCTATCTGGTGACGTTTAGTATTCTAGAAGGTCCACTCCTTACTGACCAGCTTCTTGTACTAAGGTCTTTCAATCCATTAATCCAGATTTTTTGACTTGGCAACTTAATTCTTAGTTCATCATATTTTTATAAACCTGCATTCATTTTAAAAAAACCCAAGGAAACGTAATACAAATAACAATATAATAAATCCAAAATTTAAGCAAATAAGTACACATTTTCAGAAAGAATTTCAACACAAAACACATCGTAAATTAGAGACTAGACAACTTAATTTAAATTGGAATACATCAGTCATTTAATCATTCTGCAAATATTTAAATAGACTATTAGTGTAGTAATGAATTTTGTTGACGATGGTACAGGCTAACTAAGTGCACCCGTATCACTAAACTTCAATAAGTGTGATGGATATGTTGCAAGTTTAAAGTGGTGAGCGATGTTAAATGTTTTTAAACTGTCATGGTCACTAACATTAACATTATAAGCGGGTTATTTACCATGTTTACTGTTTGTAGCGAGTTTCCGATATTTCGGTGCTGTTGCACCATGATCACGGATAAACTGAAGTTATTGCGGATCGGTGTTTATGAGGAGACATATCGGTCTACCCTCTTTCTTGTTCGTTTTTTGCACTCGGTACCGCTACCACTGTCACTCCAGTACTGTACTGTGTGTGTGTGTGTACTGTAGTTTCAGTTTATACGTGATCATGGTGCTTACAACAGCACCGAAATATCGGAAACTCGCTACAAACAGTAAACATGGTAAATATCCCGCTTAAAATGTTAATGTTGATGTTAAATGTATTTGCAAAAGCTGAGGTCTTTATTAAAGACTCAGTTAAAAGAACCTTATATGCAAAATCTTCTCTGCTAGTTTGTTTTCATTTGCCGAGAGATGTCCTGGCAAGACAAAACAAGGAAGAATAAGGATTCGGGTAACCAACTAAGTACACCCGAATGTCACCAGTAATGCTCCTTTATAATAGGGGGCGGGTCTATTGCTTTCAACCGAGAAACTACTTACAAATTTCAGATGGAAAAAAACCAATAACATTTTTCCCGTCCCAGGAATCAAGCCTGAGATCTCATACCACTTTAGAAAAAGGAGTTAGCATAACATCGTACTTGCCCAAAGGGTTATGCAGAGGTGTATCTAACTATATTTCGCCAGTTATGTTGTTCTGTTTAGGCAGTTTCTCCCGTGCCTTGAACCAACTTCATCTCAATTAAAATACCCTCTTATAACCGGTACACAGCGTTCTCATGCAATCTTAAATACGTCCAAAAGTATGAATTTCTGTGACTGGTTTGACTGCTTCATTTTATATACTATGGCTAGCCTGGGGTTTCGCTCGTGTGGATTCATGTCCATCAGAAATCACTTTATGTCCTGCAATGTCCAAATGAGATAGTTTGCTAAACATGGCTAAACATGATCAGAATTTGTTAAAAGTAATTTTGATTATTTCCTTAAAGTGTTCGTGGCTAAGTAATAACAGCTGCACAGTTCAATTTTCTAGGTTAAGCAACACTTACCGAGGTCGGTGCGTGGATGCGCCGCGCCTCGGAAAGCCCGTAATGCCTCTGGTCTTGGTAATTTGTAGATTTTGACAGTCGTTACGGTTAATCCCAAGATAGTTCAGAAAAGTCTAGTCAGAATGTTTTTGATATCATCAACGCCTTGGCCTTTCCCTACTACGTGTATATTGTGGTCAGCATTCAGTCTAACTGGATGCAGCTGAATACAGTATTTTACACAGAGAGTCTGCCTGTCTAACCTACACAACCCAGAAACTGAGTAAGACACCACTCTGAGAAAATTTTCTCGAATTTTGGCGTTAGATTGATATGCTCCCAGCTCTTTGTTTTTGCCATAATACCTACTCGGTATTGCGAAAATGAAAATTAACAGTTGTAATGGACAAAACATGACACAGCAATCTATAATAATTCCTTAGCATCGAAAAATAACAAAAATAACTCACAACGATTTGGGGAGAGAAGCTAGGGTATGTTTTGGTGGTAATCGCTGTTGGTGAGAACAGCATTACCTATAAAATGCCAAAAATACCTTCTGCTGTACTCGTGGCGGAGTACCGTGTAAAGCAGAGCCCTAGCCAGTCCGAGTCATCCACGTCCCCGTCGTTCTCCCTGGGACCTGCTGCAACCACGCCGCCGCGCGTCCGCCACCCCGAGTTGCAGCTGAGCTAACGGATGCAGGGCGAAGGGCGAATATTCTGCGCCTTAAAACAGAATCGTCTCACTAGGGAGGATACCCGAAATAAAACCGAGCACATCCGAAGGCTCTAAGGCGGCAGCCCCGCTATCGGATTAAGGCACAGTGGGCTAATCACCCGCTTGCCCGACAATAATATGATTCCTGAAACCGAAACAGATAGAAACCGAACCGATCTTTCACCGACGACTTTTGGCATGGAAAAACGGTCACGAATTGCTTATTGGAACGTACGCACGCTTAGCGATGACAGCCAGCTCTGCCCCATCTAGGGGTTATAGGACACTAAGTCAAGTAAGACAAAGCATGACAAAGCAATCTATAATAATTCCTTTGCATCGAAAAATAACAAAAAGAACTGCACAACACATCCGCGCACGTATTTTACAAAAGATATCTGGGTCACCTAGATACGGGTTTAATAAAATTAGTTTGAATGTCTTTAATAAGAGCCGAGAATGAGCAATAAAACACACGTGATGAATATAAATACGGATGTTATTACAATCCTATTAAATCTAATCATAAATGCTGTCTGTCTATCTGTTTATTATATTATCATGCTTTAACTTCTGAACCGTTTTGATTAATTTATAAAGAAAGATTGGGTCTCGGAAATATCAGAGCATACTTTTTATTCCGATGATTGTGCTGGCAGAAGCTAGAATGTTATAAATTTGAAAACTATGGTCTTAATATGTTCGGGTTTTTGATAAGCAAGCACGCCTCAATAACGGAACGGATTTAGAAGGCACACGGGTAGATCATGCCCTGGATAAGTACCTAAGATACATTTTATCTGTGTAATAGTTTCCATGACATAATTTTCGTCTTTCATGCAAACGAAGCCGCTGGCTGAGAGAGCGAAATGGAGGAAAAATAGAGATCTAGCGAGGTAAATCAAATTACCCGATATACCTAATTACTCGTGCCTTTCGAAGAGAGCTTTCTAAAGATTTCTATTAAGATAAAATGGAAAGAAAATATGGATTCTGTAGGACGTGTTAAGTCTCGATTCTCCGTATTTGTGGACCTCGTAAAGTCTTCAGAAAGGTCTTGTCAGTTAAGTTTTATTTTTAGCAAGCACCTTGGATCGGTGGCTGGCCTGTATAATTTTAATAGAATTTTCTTAAACATAACTAACACTTGGTTTCTGAATTAAGAATTCAAAGTTCGACACTATTCTAAGATGGCAGATCAAATTGCGCTTTACTTCCATGCATTTTGTATGAAATTTGAATGGAATAGGAAGCCACCCGTGCCATGTCCGCGACCGATGCCATTTCCATGTGGCCTGTGCCTTATGTACTCAAGATGTTAATCTCAAGTACCATGTCAAATATAATATGTCAGAATTTAGGTAAGGCCCAATTTATGATAATAGATACAGATCACAGGGCATTCCATTAATCCATTGGGGTGAGATTACATCCGAGATGGAACTACATGAGAATGATGTCGTATTGTCTATGTCCTTATTCTACGGTTTTATTTTTCTGGGATCTTCAACACAGGAGATTTTATTGTCTCTTAATATTGGAAGCATGATCTTTCTTTGGATTAGATTAAGTCGAAGCTGAGAATATTATCTATCACTAAGGGATTTACGCACTAAATCTCATCTACATCCTTGTCCGTGATTTGAGTTCCAAGTTAATAATGTTCTGAATTATGACGGATAGAGTTCGGATGTAGTTGCTGAGCTTTCCTAAAAGAAATACTACAGCTGCAGCACCAACAGAACGCATTTCCAGCATTTTTGAAATGTTTGTCTGTTAAGTTGTGCACGCATCACGTAAAATGTAAGAAACTAATGTCGATAACTTTTATATATAAATGCGTATCTTGAAGTATAACTTACTTTTTGTTTCATTGCAATCGGTTCAGCCTATCAAAAGATAGATGAATTTAAAGTGTTCAAGAAGAAAAATATCGTCGCAACATACGCAATTCAGATACTCGAACTGTTGAACTCCATATTCGATGGATGGCATTGTGCATTATGTTCACCGATATATCCATCAATTGTGGACCGATTTTGAAAATTGATTGTTTGTTTGAAAGAGTATGTTTCCTTAATTGGTCCCATTTTAATTTGGTGAAGATCCGGTGTAGAACTTCGGAGATATACAATAGAACTCTTAAATAAATGACGGCAAATCTCTCGGGATTGCTGCAATCGCATGTCTGTTTATTGTTTATACCATTTCATAACATAACATCACACCAGTACGCTCTAAAGGTGTACGCAGATGTGTACAGTTTACCTTGATACACCCTCATTTCATCGGTTATGTTCAAGTTTCATGATATTCGGGTAATCTATTCTGGCATTATATGTACCTTAAGGTACTAAAGAACTTGCCTATTAGGTACAACAAAAAAGTGAAAATTAAAAATATATTTTTACAAAAAAATACCTACTTCCGTGTTCCAAATAAAAAGACGTGTTGCAAATTGAAAAATAACTTTATTTCTGGAAGTCGGTGTCCATAACGAAAAAAATTTGTACCTACCAAAGACATTTTCCGAAGTCGGTGTCTTCGGTACCTATTGCTTTTCGTGTTTCGACACCGACTTCGAAAAAGAAAGTTATTTTTCACTTTGTCGTGTTTTTTTTTTGGAAGGCGGTTTGATTTTTTTGTTAAAAAGTTTATTTTTTATCTCTTTTTAGTTTTGATAGGTACCTCAAATTGCCATAAAAATCATATATAGCCAAAGTACATCTCATGACGATTCCAATAAGCCCAAACACGTCTAGGATACATTGTTTTATTTCGGCGTTCCAGTGCCTACCTGCCGGTTTCAGCATCAGATCAGTCCGATGGTACTATTTTCATCACATCACACATCACATCATCAGCCTATTAATGTTCCCACTGCTGGGACACAGGCCTCCTCTCTGTGAGAGGGAATGGGCCGTAATCCACCACGCGGGCCCAGTGCGGGTTGGTGGATGTCACATGTCTTCGATTTTTTGGTTCTAGGACATGCCGGTTTCTTCACGATGTTTTCCTTCACCGTTTTGAGAGCAGTGGTGATGAAATAATTTACACAAAGTAAAGCGCCTACCTGGGCTCGAACCCACGACCTACAACTTGTAAGTCGCGGCTGATACCACTGGGCCACCACTGCTCTCTATTTTCATCAGTACTATGTATTTATAAGTATTTGCTACATCATAGTCGTCTAACTATTCGAGATATCGTAGACCAAGGACGTAGCAATAAGGAGTTACATTGGCCATCAGGGGTCTTCTTCATCAGTTCCACTTCACCAAATGTTACTTTCTGAGTGCAAATGATTGCATTGCTGATGAAAATACCAAAATTGCTACATGTAGCCCTATAATATTTAAAGAGTTCCCTCAATTTCTCCAAAATCTCATCATCAGATCCTGACCTGATGATTATGAGACCGATTGAAAAATATACCCTTTCAAACAAAAGAAGAATTTTCCAAATCGGTCCAGGCGTTTTTGAGGAATCGGTGTACATACATAAAAAAAAAATCGAATTGATAACTTCCTCCTTTTTGCGAAGTAGGTTAAAAGGAAAGTTACTTTTCACTTTGTACTGTTTTTATTTGTATGTCAGTAGTATTTTTTTGAAAAATTGTTTCTTTTTATGTTTTCGTTTCGGTGTGGTGTTCTTGAGTGTTACTAGACGGCGCGCAGCAAATCTGTCCTTACTTTTTTGTATGAAGTCGATATTTTTCTCCATAGAGTAAATAGTATTCCATGCAGTGGACGCTCGATCTAGGTAGGTAGGAAGGCGTAAGGTAGGTAGGTCTAGGTAAGTAGGGTAGGTACAAGTAGGTAGGTAAATAGGGTAGGATAGGCAGTTAACGGGAGCGAAGTCCCGGGCACAGCTAGTATATAATAAAACATAAGGAGTTATCCACATCAGTGTGTCATATCATATATCGGTCATAGATCTTTGGCACGGCGCCCGGTACACTCGCGAACACTAGTGATTTATGTTCTCTGAATATTTATAATACACATTCGTATGAAGTTGAAAACGTGTGGCCGAATTTATTTTAAATCGAGTTTTGTTATTTGAATAGTTTTATTTGATTTTGTGAATAGGATTTTTATAGAATAAATGTTTGGACTTTATTGGTTTTATATCTTTAAATTAATCGAATATTTTCAATAATCCTGCATTTGTTCCTGGTAGTAAATCAGTAAAAAAAAACTTAAATATCTTTTTTAGTTTGTTTTGGTCCGTAGCAATATCTATATTTAGATATATTTAACCCAAAAAAGTTCAATTCATTAGCGTTAACAAATCTAATTGTAAAAATAAAATGTGTCAAAAAAATACTTATACAAAATTTTTGTGCATGCCTGTACTATATCTTTCAGGCATGTTGTCAGGCAAAGTGTAAAGGTTCAGGTGTAAAGGTTCAGGTACACAAAATACGACAATGAGAATTGGAATTGATTAAAAACTGGAAAAGAACCGTATTTGTATAGTGGAGGACAGTGACACAGGCGCAGGCCCCAGCCAGAGTGCTAGCAAGCAGGGTGAGCGTCAGGTAATAACAACCTACAACAATTTTCGATTCCTATTTTTGGTACTAAATTGAATACTTTGCATATGTTCGAAGTAGTTTGTGTTTACTTAATAAATATCTTAAATGTTTCAGGCGTACTTCGGGGCATATTGATGCGCATTTGGCAACTTTAGAAGCCCGTCCATATCTCCACAAGGGCAAATTTTGAAACATGCTGGAAGGAGGTTCCTGAGGAAATCAACAAACTCCCAAACGGATCCAATAAGTCCCCCGAGCAGTGCATGACGTTAAATATCAAGTTGGTTTTTAAATGTAAGTACAAGCCACGTCAGTTTTATTTATATTTAGTAGAATACAATAGGTATCCTAATTACAGGTTTGGATAGACTTAAAAAGCTGCGCCTGCACTAAGGCAGCATAAATATAAAAACAAATCATTCAAACTGGCAAACGAGGCGTCATCACTGCTTCTTTGACTGAAGTGGAGAGACGCATAACATCCTTAATTAGTGTAGAGTACACATTTGGCACAGACTGCCCGGATACTATGCCATTTCCATTTTTATTATTAGATTCACTAGCACACTAGAGCATTCAGAGACATTTTTAGTACATCAATTTTTTTTACAGATGGTGGCAGCTGCAACTCAAGTGCAATCAGACGCTGCCAGAGGCAGGCAAGGTACAAGCCGAGGCGTGGATGCTATTTGCATAGGCTGCAAATTCAATAGCGGACAGTTTTGCAACTTTTGTAAATAAAAATAATAAATGGTTTTATATGTTTTTTATTTAAATCACAGAGGGTCAATAAAATAAAATTATGTAAAACTAGTATTATTGAGTCTTCTTATGCACTCTGCAACAGCTCACCCAGTGCACCACAAGTCTTATATAACAAAAACAAGATTTTAGGAGTGTTCATACAATGATATACAATGGCATAAGTCGGACTTGATGCTTTAAGCCATTATATATCACCTTTGGGTCAAATAAATGGAGATGCTAATGAAATAGGTATAAAGATCAAGGGAAAATTATATGTTATGCAAATTACCTATATTTGCATAACATATAATTTTACTAATTTTACCTAATTAATAAATATAGTTGTCTGTACGAGATTGCCCTGTGTGATAAGACCGCCCATTGTACACTTGCTTTTATGATTTTTTGTCCTGTATATATATAAATTTGTGTGGTTTACAATAAATAATATAAATAAATATAATAAAATATTAAATAAATAACTTAAAATAAATCATTTGACTTGGTACCTGTAACTTCTAGGCCATCATCATGAACACTACCATCATTGTCCACTATTTGCATGGGTGAGATGGCCTCCGGTTCATGTAATTTATATTTTATATGCTGGTTGTGTAACACTGCACATGTATTGAGTGGGACAGACTCCGTTAAACAGACTTCAGCACAGCAAAGCATCTTTCAACGACGTTCCTGGCTGAACAATGAGCATTTGTTTATTGATACTCCGGTGTCCCAGGGCGTTGATTTTTTAAAGGAGTCATCAAAGAGGATATCCATCATCACCTGAAAGATAAAACATAGAAAGTACTTTCAGCATTTTAATGGGCAACTGTTCAGACAGATTATAATGAACATTTATTATTTGTTACCAAGCAGCCATGTACAGTGGTCCCAAATGATAATTTTTTATATGTTTTATGGCTCCAATCACAACTGGGAATGGCTGTGGAGTATTTCTAAACTTTGCTTTAACTACACACTGTTCTTCTTGGGTCATAGGAAATTTGACATATTTTCTTAAAAGGTTTTCATTGATAGCCAAAGTTACAGCATGTACTAATCGGCTAACTGACTTTTAGCTTATGCTGCAGCCCCACTGCAAACCAATATGTAGTTGTTAGCACCCACTTGACTATTATGAAGAAAATTACATTACATCTTGGATATTAGAAAAAAATAATAGATATATTATTTAGGCACATTAAGTACCCAACGCATAGACACTCACTTGAAACACCACAGAAAGTCCGTAAGGCCCTCATCTTTTAATAGATGGGCGAAGTTCACCAACGAGCTCATGAAACGTCCTTGTTTATTCGGTAAAGATAGATAAATTGGCTATCCTCTAAATCCAAAGGATTTTCACCTTCAAGCCGGTTTCGTGCATTTTTCCGCCTCATTATTATATCGAGTCTGTTTTCTAGCACGACCAAAGCCCACGCTTAATACTATACAGCCATATTACTCTAATTATTATTTATTTATTGTTTTTGTAACCTCTAAAACCAATGATAACGATCGTTACGACACTTAGCGGGCTGTCAAAAATGCTCGCTAGGAAATTCAATATCATACCGATAAATCGTTAACTTAGCGACAATATACGTTAAGTTTGCGATGACAAACGTCAAAAATCGATAACTTTGACTGTCGAGACTACCAAAAATCGTTATCTTCCGATCGTTAGGACTTAGTGACCGATCGTTACGAGATAACGATCGCTATCTATGTCGAGACTGCAGGCCCTGTCCGCACTTATCGCCGCTTCACGTCGAGACACCCTGTTTTAATAATATTAATCATTGCTCAACAACAGGAAAATAAACTACAGTTATATTGTGCTTTTTAAATGATGCCTTTTCTAAAGTTAGGTCAAGAAATAAATATATTTTCAATAATTTTACCGATTTTCAGATGCAGTTTAATCGAAAACTGTTTATTGAAATTCAATATTGTAAAAAGTCCAATAAGTATCTGCTAACACATAATTATGTACTAAGTTCCAACTTTTCTAAGCAACTTCGCTCCCGTGGTCTATCCTACAGGAATATTTTTTTAGAAATCGGCACAAAAGCGACAGTGTAGCTTTTTAAGTACTTCCTACTGGAAGAAATTTTTTAATCGGATTAGGACTTTCAGAGATTACCTCCTACAACCAAAGACCAATTTCAGCACTATCTTATGTTTAGATTACGGTACGAAAACATCGCATTTCACTTTAGGTTAAGTCTACCTACATACATTTTTACCCTTTCATTACCAGTAGGTACAGTGGACATAAAAATACAAGTACATAATTTATACATTCAGCTAAATGCATATAGCGGGGTATTTGTACTAGAAGTCTATAGTGTACTACTGCAGTTAGTAGTAGTCAACTTGTTTTTATACCATTTTGTGCGTGTGTTCTGTTCCGACAAGACATAGTGTGTCTTCCTTTACATAAGACACTAATCCAAAGAAAGTTATTATGCAGGCATCATCATTTTCCTTGCATAGCGTAAATCAAACTAATAAGGTTGTACTTCTTCCACATTATGAATAAAGAGATTTCCACGGACATGACGGGTCATCGTTCGAGCCGTTCAAAAAAACCCTCACGGTGGATAAATTTCCCCCAAGTGTCACCACATCGACCGGTCCTGTGCTTTTTGCATCCAGTGGAATAGTGCAACCTTCCGCTATAATGTTTCGCATTGCCCCTTTTCCAGGTGTTGTTTCCACCCCATTCAAAAGTAAACAATCTTACCTAACAATCATTCGAGCGGTCTAATCTGAAATGTTGAATACTTCGGGGTCAGTCGTTGAATAGAAAAACTGCTACAAAATAGATAGTCGTATAGAAGGTCAGCTCCATACAACGAGCAAAAACTCACGCAAACAATGTAAAGCGACTTAAGATTCACCTGAGGTGAATACTAGTAAACGTTTACTAATTGTTCATGAATTTTCAATACGCATGGTAAACCTGAAACTCTCTGTATACGTCTGTATACTGTGTAATACTTTTTTTTTTTTTTTTGTTTTTTTTTTGCGTTGGATATCATCCAATGAATTCTCCTTCTCCCACTCTGGGTGAAGCGGGAGGGCATGTCAGACTTTTACTGACTAAAACCCACCCGTGTTCCTTCAGTTGCTTGTGCCAGGGCCGCGGTAACTCTCTTTCAAATTTATCCGCGACCCTGCCTCTTATACAATAGGCTTCAAGTTTTGTTAACAGAGTAGTATGATGCACGTAATCAAATGCCTGGGTCATATCGCAAAATATGCCACAGTCAGGTCTACGATTATCGACATTGTTAATAATATTGTATATGAAGTCAATTATAGCCATATTAATCGTCCTATGTACTCTAAATCCTTTCTGTTCCTCACGCAAAATATTATATTTTCAATAAATGTATACAATTCCTTATAGATATATTTCTCAAATATTTTTGAAATTACGGGAATAAGTGAGATGGGTCGATAAAGTTCCATTAGTCCTCTTAATTCCTTCTTAAACAGTGGCTTTATAATTTATGTTTTTAAGGCATCTGGTTATACACCTGCGTGCGGATGACTTAGATGACCGCATATTGCCATTGATACATGTTTTAATATTTTTGCCGCAATACCAATAATTAAACATAATTATTATTTTGTGTATAACTAATGGAAGACTAGGCGCCATGAACATAGATTTACTATTGGTGTTTATTTTAAAAGGTTAAAATTCGCTGGTGAAATCTCGATTCAGCTGAATTTTATCGATAAAAAAATAGTTATTTAATGCTTCAGAGATGCACTTGGGATTTGAAATAATTTTATTTTACCTTAATTTTATTAATACTACGTTTAGGGAAATTATACTTTGCGCGATTAACAATTTGCCAAGTAGTTTTAGCCTTATTTTTAGATAATTTAATTTTGTGGTCATTTTGTGCCTTTTGTGTCAAATGAATATTTTTTTTAAGTAACTTTGAATAGTTTGAGTAATTATTTCTGTTAAAAGATTTTATTTCTGTAAGTTGGTTTGTACAAACACTTTTACATGTCAATCATATTTTTTTAAACTAGCCAGCGGCCAGCGTTTCCTATCTGACTTCTCGGAGAAGAAAGGCCGAAACAAACTCAGAGGTCACAGTCTCTTTTAAATCGAGACAAAATCTTGGTTAGATCAAGTGAAGACCATGTAGACTGATGTCTGAAATGGTCTTTTGAGGAAAGCACCAGCCAAATTGAGTGGACCTGTCCAGTCAGTGCACGCATTTGTCAATAACCGAGCAGCTCAACTCAGAATTTAAGGAGCTCAACGATTCGACGAACAATACCAAAGAAAGGACATTCAGGTAGGCCGCATAAACTACTCAAACTGCCAGACCATGATTAAAAACTAAGATAAATTAAAATTAAAAACAAAAAAATAATAATCCACACAGCGATCACGTTCACAATAATAAAAAAAAAAATACTTTATTAGTAAATATTCTTGCCATTGCAAGAAAATAAAAAAATAACAAAATTCACCGTGCAAAATATAAAAATAAACATAATTAATTGGAGCAGCTCAATTCCAGGCCTTTTTTTCCTCAACGTAATCTTTAATGGTATAAAACACTTTCTGGCACAACTTACGTTTAATGAATGTTAGGATTTAACCTCAACTGCCACAAGTGATTTCTTTTTTTCCGACCACATAATTTGATTCCTCTAGTAGAGTACCACTTTGTTTTCTTCATTATATCTAATTTAATTAATTTAATTGGCAAACATAAATCGTAAATAAATTTGAATGCATCGAGAAATTTATTATACGCTACAATTGGATCATTCGTGTCATACATCTCTGAAAAAGAAAGGACGGGTTTTTATGTAATTTTTGAATTTCGCTATGTTTTCTATATTCAAATCTCTTCTAGCCGCATACCGATACTTTATAGCATATATTGTTTGCACTGGACAGTGAAGCAGCTGTGCTTTATGAGCGGACAACGCAAACTCTAAGACATCATTTTTAGATGATTTACTAAAATTATGTGCAAAATTATCTAAACATGTCAAGCTGGCCATGCGAGTCGGTTGTCTTAATGCTAGTTTCAAGTTATAACTCGATAATAGACATTAAAATGCATGTGTGTGACTGTTTTGTTTAAGCACATCTATATTAAAATCACCAGCGATAACAATGTTCTTATAGCGTGAACGTGATATTTCTTTCAAAAGAGTTTCAAGTTTATCCAGACAGTAGTTAAGATTATTAATGTTTGGTACTCTATATATACAAACGACAATGTTTTATAATCAGTAAGCTCAACAGCACAACATTCAAATATGCCTGGAGATGATAAATGCGATATTCTAGGCAATTCCTTTCATTAAACACCGTTTCTTACAAGGATGCATACTCGTCCCCTCTTTTTTGCTACTTTCTACAGTAATAAGAAGCCAGACAATAATTCGGTATAAACAATTGATTCTGATACCCCTCCTTATTGAAATGCTCCGTAATGCACAAAACATCTACATTTATCTTATTTCACTTAGCTCTTCTAAACATACGGCAAGTGCGTTTGTTTTTTTTTTGGCCGGCAATATTTTGATGTAAAATTTTGATATATTTATTGGAGAAAAACAATTCATTCTCGTTAGTGTTCGAGAGAGAAAGAGGGGAGAATAATCTTCTTCATGTATATATATAAAAGGCAATGTCCCGACTGACATATCAACGCTTAGCCTAAACCACTAATGGTATAAGTTTGAAATTTTGGTAGGATTTTTAATTTATACTGTAGGCGTCATTTAAGAAAGGATTTTTGGAAATTCATCCCTTAAAGGGGTAAAATACGGGTTTAAAGTTCGTATAAAAATCTGTCATTTTTAAATCGAAATGAATGAGATGTGGTATTAAGCGTCTAAGTTTAAAATAATAAAATACGTCTTTCAGGATTTTTCAATTTCATCTTTCAAAGGGTTAAAAAGGGGTTTTAAAGTTTGTATGAAAAATAAATTGTTTATAATCAAAATTACTTGAAATTTAGTATTTATGCTCTTCAATACAATTAAAGAAACACGTGTTTAAGGATTTTTTAAATATCATCCCTTAAAGGGTGTTAAAGTTTGAATGAAAAATAAATTGTTTGTTATCAAAATATTTCACAAAAATATTATAGAGGCCACTGTGATTACTGGGTGTGCTCGAGGGAATCAACTTTTATACCACGAATATCACTGGTACCTTCTGACTATGTCTTTGAGTTTAAACGATTGCAATCGAGGTCTGCTTTCCAATAATCATAAATGAAACTCAGGGTCAGTCATTAAGGCAAAGATTTAAAAAAAAATACTTCTCACACGGGCAATTCTACTTTGCCTGTTCCAGAGTCAGTACTAATAGCAGCCTGATCATTTCGGCACCAGACAAAAAAAACACCAATGCCGTATACAAAGAAGTGCTTAGTTAAATTCTAACTTCCTGATGACGACTTTGTTAGCGTGAGCAAATTGGAGTAACCATATCTAGACTGTACAGGATTACACACACTTGTGAAGTAAACCGATGCAAAAAACGTTATTACAAAAAAAAATGAATGAATGAATTGACTTCTACAAAATGAAAATAACTTAATTTCGGCAGTATTTGTTTCTTCGTTATAGGGATACTCCTCTGCGTACCCCTTTAAAGCGTACTGGCGTGATGTTATGTTATGAAATGGTGTAAACAATAAACAGTCATGCAAATGCTGCAATCCCGAGAGATTTGCCGTTGTTTAATGAAGACTAATATTATATATCTCCGAAGTTTTTCATCAAATCTTTACCAAATTTTAATGGGACTAATTTGGAAATATGCTATTTCAAACAAAAAAATCATTTTTAAAATCGGTCTACAATTGGCGGAAAAATCGGTGAACATACACAAAAAAAAAACATACAGCCGAACAAAGAACCCTCTTTTTTTTCGAAAGTCGGTTACAAAATTTTATATATATATTCTAAATCGCGACCACGAGGAAGGAAATTTTCCATCGAAAATAATCACGAGCAAGCTCTGAGAATATGTGAATAAGCAAATTTATCACTTCTGTGGCACCCAAAAAAAAAGTATAATCCAGGAAGAGTCACACCCGCTCAAAGTTACTTACTGCATGGTGTGTTGTTTACGCTGGAGGCGTCATCGGGCAACCAAACGACAACTGCGGTCGATGAGGTCACAGAGCCATGAGCAACGTCTTTCTCTATCCTTAAAAGGAATACATTGGAACTGGAGATCATGTGGTTCCAACAGGATTGAGCAACGGCGCTTACTGCACGAGCCACAACCAAAATTCTGAGGGCTGCATTACCAGGTCAGATTTTTTTTAAGTCATTAGTCTATGTCAATTAGCATCAGACTCTTGAAGTCCTCAAAGATAATATCCGCCGGAAGTTCTGGCAAGAGTAATGGAAAATGCCATAAATCGGGCCCAAATGTTTATCGATTATGGTGGCGGCCATTTAGCCGTATCATTTTATCGATTAAATTGAAAAAAGAAAATTAAGAAACCAAATAAACATTATCGAAAAGCAGAACCAAAGTTGCAAATGCATAAAAAAAAATTATAGCCGATGAACATCGGGTGATAATTTTTGCGCCATCCTGTATTAATTTTCTATCGTGTCGTAGCAGGATTCAAAAAAACTTTTTTGCGAAAAAATACTACCGACTTCCAAATAAAAAACTACAAAGTAAAACATAACTTTATTTTTGGAAGTCGGTGTCTTTCGTAGGTACCAATTATGTTGCATTATGGACACCGACACACACTTCCAAAAATAAAAATATTTTAACTTTGTAGTTTTTTATTTGGAATTCGGTAGTATTTTGTTGGAAAAAAGGTTTTTTATTTTTCACTTTTTAGTTGTACCTACCTAATAGGCAAGTAGTTAAGTAAGGTTCCTATAATGCCAGAATAGATTACCCGTATATAGGAAACTGAACATAACCGGTGAAATGAGAGTGTACCAAGGTGAACTGTACACATTTGCGTACCCGTTTAGAGCGTACTGGCGTGATGTTATGTTATGAAATGGTATAAACAATAAACAGACATGCGATTGCAGCAATCCCGAGAGATTTACCGTTATTTATTAAAGAGTTCTATTGTATATCTGCGAAGTTCTTCATCAGATCTTACCCAAATTAAAATGGGACCAATTTCGGAACATACTCTTTCAAACAAAAAAAGAATGTTCAAAACCGGTCCATAATTGACAGAGATATCGGTTAACATACATAAAAAAAACATTTATTAAGTCGATCATAGAACCTCCTCCTTTTTGGGAAGTCGGTTACAAATTTAAAGCAAAGTAGCTTTCGACTATTTGCAACTCCCCATAGAAATCGATCTCACGAGAATAAAAGCCCAGCGCTCTCTATTAGAACACGAAGGCAGTTCAGTTCTGCTCATTTTATAATAATTTATTTGGGTTCAGAAAATTTTGTGGTCTAATATGTTTGCAATATCCCGCCAAAACTGGAATAAACGAAACAGCCAAAATCATGTAGTCCATGCAGGCGAAGCTGCGGGCGGAAAGCTAGTAAATAAATAAACATTCAAATTATCAACTTTCTCTTAATCTCAGTTGACCAATGACAATGAAAGCATTATAAGTAGGTACACATACCTTCTTATCTTGCTTACGAGATTATTTTAACGACTGTACACACATACAGCGTCTTCCTCCCAGTGTATTTCAATATTATAAATTTATGTTTTTTTAAGGCAAAAATATAATTTGCAAGACTATCTCAATGTATTGATTAATACTATTTATAATATTAGTATGGAGGTATGGATTATTAATGCGCGTTTTATTATTGATTAATGGGCTTTCCTTCCGTTAGTATAAAGTTAATCATGTACATGTTTGGATTTATTGAATTTTGTATTTAACATACATTTTTAGGTATTATAATACTGATTAGGGAAACTATATTTCAGTTTCCCTAAGCATTACGCAAACAGATTGGTAAAAACCAAAACCACAGTGTTTCATGCCCTAATTACAACACGACTAGTGATCGGTTTTGCGAAAAAGTAAATAGGGATAGGAATACTGACTTATATTGTACAGGTAGTCCTATTATAAAAACTGCTTGTGTCCATGGCAATGAACAATTTTATAATTATATTAATACTTGAAAATTAAAAACCTGCGCAGTCGGGGGACCACCGTCAGTATAGAAGTTCCTCATATCTTTTCTTCAACTCCGAATGTAATTTGATAATTATGGATGTAAGTCACATTTAACTAACACACGATGTAAACAAGAACACTCGAAATAATAATAATAAATAATAATAAAATCGTTTATTCAGGAAAAACACATGTACAGGTTCAAAGAATGAATACAAACATTTTTAACAGTGAACACGGGAAAAGAGAATCGTTGGTACCTGTACTAATAAAAATCATTGTATCACAGGCACCAACGTCTTACAAAGTAGGTTAAACAAGAAGAAACAACTTCAACATTTACAGTAACTTTTTTTTTTTGTTTCTATAAAATGAATAATTATAGTAAAAGTAATTTGTTCAAATTATAATAGTATTAAAAAATAAATTAACCAAATTAAAGTCAAATCCTAAACACAGTCAAAACCAAAACAATCTATTGGCACTATATAGTTATAAATGTTTACATTTAATTTTAAGCAACTTTAAATACTACATTAAAAATACATCTTTTTTTCATTATTATTATTTGCAACTATTATAAGGTCAAAGTAATTGAAACCCGAAATTAAAAATATTACATCAATCATTTCATTAAACAAAAATGTTAAGAACAGCTGGCGTTGTTTTCCATTTTAAAAAAGGTCATTGCATAAATCGTCTTTTTCATAATATTGATGTCCACTTAATATGCCTGGAGAATAAAAAAGATAAATAAATTATTGATGGTGATAACAAAACACAGAGCAAATATATATATGAATACATTGATTTGGAACCGTTTTTGGTAGCTACTTTACAAAGATCGCTGTTTTCAATTAATTTAGTACTAGGCCTTCTTGCGCATGGATAGACTATGACTAGGAGTAGGACATAAGAGTTATTATTCCAGTAGGATAATTTTCGAAATGAGCGAAAGCAACGCTGATTTCAAAATCTGTAGTTAAATTAATAATCGTACTTACTTTTTAACGAAATCTGGAACGACTGAGGCACATTATACTTTTTGTCACTATGGTATAAAACAAGGTTTTTTTTTTTTAATAAACTCATGTCACTGTGAAAACGTAAACACTGATATTAGGTTTTACTTATGAATCAAAGTCAGGAGATTATTTTGCTTTAACTGTTAGTGACTCAATTTATTATAAAAATATTTTATTTCGAATAAACCTATCTATGTTTATCTTGGACATCGCTCACAACGGTGAAGGAAAACATCGTGAGGAAACCTGGACTTTATAGTGAGTTTATTTTAAGATTGTGCTCCATTGGTGTAATTGCTGCAAGGCGTTCCAGTGCGAGGATAAACTAATGAATCAATAAATCAATACTGAGTGTTTATCGTGTAAGAATTTAGGGAAACGTGTTTAGTCTATGTTGTTAAGTTTGTTATGTGTAACATTTTACCAGATTACCACTTTACCCTCGTTGCTGTTGATACGAAACGCAAAGCCTTATTTACATTACGAATTATTAAATTAATAAAATCCATTAATTTGTATACTGCCGCTAATTCCCGTTGTTTATAACTCCTGGTGAAGGTTGCGGGGATCCGCTAGATGCGAGATGCACGGGACCGATCAATGTGGCGACGCTTGGGGGAAGCCTATGTCCAGTAGTTGTAGCGTTACGTGAAGCTCTGATGAGCTAAACGTAAGCCACGTTTTCTAAAAAGATAAAAAGGTTATTAAAGAAGAACAGTTATTGATGACTCAAAATAGCTCCCGTTAAAACGTATCCTATCACAATCGCTCATCATAACCATTACCCACAAACATAGAAACTCTCACTTTCTCTCTTCTCAAAATACACACAAGCACACTCATAAGTAGACACACACTCACAAACACACCCACCCATACACACACACGCACTCATACACACTACGCTACTCCACTCATTACATAATTTTTATTATTTCCTTTTATAAATAATTTATTTGTCCGTCTACTCAAAGCAAACAATACGCTATAAGTATAATTAACTATTCGTATGCTTACAGAATATATATGTAACTACCCTAATAAAATTAAGAAGCATCTACATAAGGGTGGGACCCAGCATCTTTAACACAAGTTGTCTTGTCAACTTAGTAAGGGAGCTGGTGTCGCCACACTATTGTGCAATTTGCCTCATGATAATGTACTGCCATGTGTTTAATATAAATTGTAAAACTTGTTTTGCAAATAAACTATTAATTAATAAAAAAAAAAGATATAAGGTAAAAATCTAAGGATCCGGCTTCACTCGACGTAGGCTATTCGAGGCTGTCTGTTAAGCTGGCAACAGAATGGACTGATTTATTTCTTGGCTTCAGGAATTTATGACACTCATTCACAAACTGATAACATTATAATTTTTATTAGTAGGTACTTTGTAGATAAGAATATCTTTGTAATTCAAGGCAAAAATATGTCCATCAAAATTTTGCAATCCCAAAAACAACCGGCTTTCGGCGTTCGGTCCAGATTCGAAACTAAAAAAGCTGACGCCCGTTTTTCATCGTTCTGTGTCATATCGTCTAAATTTTAAATTCAAATTTCAATTAAGAAATAAAGACCAGAACGAATAAAAACGGTTCACAAAGGGGTCAGAGTACGCTACCATTAAAATAATGTACACCTAGCTTAAAGCATGTCTAGTCCATGGTACCTATGTTATGGTCTATGGTTTAAGAAAATAAAATAGACAGACAAATGTCATGTCAGATGAAAATGTCACAGTAGAAAATATTCCAAAATTTCACAAATTAGCAATATAATTTAAGTTGTAGATATTAAAACAATCAGAGATAACTAAAAGTATGCTTTTCAGATGATAACAATAGAAAGAAAATATAAAAATGAATTACAAAAGTTGGTACAATATCAAAAGATATGAAGGTATGGTTTGTATAGTGTTATGAATTGTAAATAGACTTAAAAATATGTGGCTCTGTTTAGTAGAATACCACATAGTGGACATTTTTCGGTTGATGTGATGATGATGATATGATGATAACTCAGAGTAATTGGACAAGTTTTCATATGACAATTCAAATTAACTCAAAGAAAACATGTGTGATGATGTTTTTTGTAATAATATATTTAATTCATTTTCATTCGTGTGTGCTGGTACTATGCCCAGATTTGATAGCGGAAAATGTGCGCCTATAACAACTACAATGAGTCCGGAACTTACGCAGAAATTGTTCGGTGATTACGAAGATTAACCCTCTGTGCACCACGTAGATAAAAGTTAGGTCCTGCACCACGTGGGATTTTCTGGACCTTGATTATTTTCGAGGATGGTTTAGTTTTTAATTATTTGCTTTTATTGTTTTAATTATGTTTTTGATTTGTTTTGGATATAAAATAAAACAAATAAGTCAAATATAATAAACATTAAAATATTCTTAGATTAAAAAAACATGTGCTTTTCTTCACAAACTAAAAATGATACTCTTCTTTGGAATAGCCTATTTAAGAAAAAGGTTATTAAAATAAACTTTATTTTAAAGATTAACGTAAAAAAAGGGTGAGAAGTATCTGTATATATTCAGTCTCCATACTGTTATGACGGTAATTTTATATCACATAGAATATTAGTTAGTTATGTGGGTATGTCTAAATACTTCAATAATAAACCAGTCTGCTTTGAATCTCGGTGTTTCATTGTCACGAACACAACATTGGCGACGAGAAAATTATTAAAATATCTATTTTTTACGCGTGTGTATAAAGTTTCAACATGCCGATCGGAAAAGTCGAAGATTTCCAAGTCGGAACCCAAAATTGGGACACTTATGTTCGTCGAATTAAGCAGTTTATTATGTTGAACGACATCGAAAAAAATTTACACGTGGCTACGCTAGTGACGTTGGTCGGTACGGAGTGTTACGACTTAATGTACGAATTTATGTTCACCTGATCAGCCAGAGGATAAGACTTTCGATGTACTTGTTAAACTGGTGAAAGATCATTTAGAACCCGAGAGATCAGAAATAGCCGAAAGGCATATTTTCAGGCAGAGGAAGCAGCAGCAGGGGGAAAGCGTTCGTTCGTACCTACAAGGTTTAAAACATCTGGCAAAAACCTGCAATTTCGGTGCCACACTGGAGGTAAACCTCCGAGACCAGTTCGTATCGGGCCTGTACAGCGAGGAGATGCGATCTAGGTTATTCGCCGAAAAGAATGTGGACTACAAGCGTGGTGTGGAGTTGGCAATGGCACTCGAAGCAGCGGAGCGGCACGCAAGCGTAGCGAGCAACCCGGCTGCGGAGGCCGCAAGCGCAGGCTCCAGCGCCGCCACAAGCGACGGCCTGCACCGAGTTGGGAGCGCGCGCACGCGCAGCGCCCGCGTGGCGCCGGCAGCGGCGGCCGAGCGCCGCTCGTGTGCGCGTTGCGGCAAGGCCGGTCACGTGGAGGGCAGGTGTCGTTACAAGCATTATTCTTGTGATAAGTGTGGTGAAAAAGGACATTTAAAATCGGTGTGCAGTCGTAGTGAGAAGGATGGTAATAATAAGAAGACAAACAAAGGTCAGTTCTATCTTGACAATAATTCCGTTACCGACTGATAACGATTGTAATTTCTATAACATGGGGCACACCAACCATAATAATAGTATAAACGGGTGTGAGGATGACGGTCCCTATTACATAAGGTTGAATATCGAGGGTATATTCTTAAAGTTTGAAGTAGATGCGGGAAGTAAGATATCGGCTATATCAAAACAGTTTTACGATAAGATGTTCTCTAAGCTACCAATAATTAGTAAAATATTAACTTTTAAATCTTATACGGGAGACGTTATTCAAACACTCGGTTATATACTGGTGACTATTATATACAACAATAAACAACTTTCATTAAAACTATACGTTATTAATAATGGGGGTCCTCCGTTAATGGGACGCACATGTATAAAACAATTAAAACTGTCAAGTTTCGATGCACTTCACAGCCATCATTATGTATCCGATCAGAATTTCTTGGCAAAATCACTGAAGGATGAATATCCTGAAGTTTTCGCTGAGGGACTGTGCACATTCAAGTCGCAGATACGACTTCACCTAAATGATACGACTCCAGTGTTTGTGAAGGCGCGGCCACTGCCTGTGGCACTGCGCGCGCGCGTCGAACGGGAACTCGATCGGTTGCAGAGGGAAGGAGTTATATACAAAGTTGATAGATCAGATTATGTATATTATATATACTTTTGTTTATAATCGCGTGCCGTTTGGTATTAAGTGCATACCCGAAAATTTTCAGAAAATAATGGAGGAGACATTGAGTGGCTTGCCGTTTACGGCTGTGTTTGCGGACGATATTTGTATAAGCGGTAAATGTAGGTCATCACATATGTCCAATTTAAAAGCTGTATTGCAGTGATTGAAAGAAAATGGTCTCCGGTTTAATTTTCAAAGAATCGGTAACATATTTAGGTTATAGAATTGATAAGCAGGGCCTACACACAGATGATAAAAAAATTAAAGCTATTGTAACTGCTCCATCACCTTGTAACATTACGCAGTTAAGGAGTTTTTTAGGACTAGTAAACTTTTATTCTAAGTTTTGCGTAAATATGAGTGATGTACTAAAACCTTTATATGATTTGTTAAAAAAAAGTGTTAAATTGAATTGGGACAATAAATGTGAAAATGCTTTCATTAGAATTAAAAACGTTTTAAGTAGCTCTCCGGTGCTCGCACATTATGATCCAAATTTACAACTAATACTGGCAGTAGATAGCAGTCCATACGGCTTGGGCGCAGTGTTGTTACAACGTTATGATGACGGTAGCGAGCGGCCGCTTTGTTGTGCCTCGCGTACTTTAAATTCAGCCGAGTCCAACTATTCCCAGTTGGATAAGGAGGCTTTAGCGATTGTATTTGGCGTGACTAAACATCACCAATATTTATACGGTCGACATTTTATTCTTAGAAGTGATCATCGCGCTTTAAGTTATATATTAGGTGACAATAAAGGCATACCAGTAACAGCTGCAAGCAGAATTCAACGGTATGCCGTTAAACTAGCAGCATATGATTTTAAAATCGAATTTGTAAGGTCAGAGAGGAATTGTTTTGCCGATGCCCTGTCACGCCTCCCTCTTAGCTCGACTAGAGAACGAGTAAGAGCAGATGATGACGAATGTAGCTATCTAAACTTTGTAGAAGAAAACTTTCCTCTCAGTTTTAAGCAAATTAAAACAGAGACGGTCAAGGATTCTCTTCTTAATAAAATAGTTGGTTATACAAAGTTTGGGTGGCCGTTACAGGTTTGCATCGATCAAGAAAAACCTTATTTTACAAGAAAAGACTCATTACACTTAGATCACGGATGTTTAGTGTGGGGTTACAGGATTGTTATACCTAAAGTGTTACGATAATCAATATTGCAGGAAATTCACGAGGGTCATCCGGGAATAGTTAAAATGAAACAGATAGCCCGCAACTATGTATGGTGGGAGACGTTAGACAGTGATATTGAGCGCATTTGTAGTGAGTGCGTGGCGTGCGTGTCGCAGCGCGCACAGCCTGCGCCAGCGCCGTTACACTCATGGCCCTGGCCCGAGGAGCCGTGGTCACGATTATACGTTGATTTTTTAGGCCCACTACACAATCGATACTACATCTACTGGCCTTGGATGATCAAGCCTGGATGCAAGCTACACTACCCATTCGTTTCGGCGGGCTCGGCATCCGCAAAATTACTAGTATAAGCCTACCGGCGTTCCTGTCTTCGGTCCACAGCACTGAAACGTTAACCAAAAAATTTTTATCCCTTTCTCTGGTTAACTGTGAAGTGCCGTGCTTGACCGACGCAGTGTGCGCCTGGAAAATGGCTTGCCCGAATACGGCGTTGCCCGAGAACCCATCTTCCCAGAGACAGTGGGATGAGCCGCTCTGCAGGTTGGTACGGAATAAACTTATAAATACGTCTACCAATACTGCTGAGCGTGCCCGCCTGCTGGCTGTGGGAGAGTGGGAGTCGGGCCTCTGGCTACAGGCATTACCGTCCGGACCGTCCGTCCTTCCGGATCGCTACATGTCTGCGTTTGGGTGCTCCTAGCGGAGCTCCACATCGTTGTCAATGTGGTGAAGCAGTCGACCGCCTCGGTCACCATGGCCTATCCTGCAGTAGGAGCGCTGGCCGGATAGCACGGCACGCCAGCATTAATGACATCATACGTCGTGTAGTTTTAGAACCCAATGGCTTGGCACGCGACGATGGGAAGAGACCAGACGGGATGACCATTATGCCTTGGAAGGTGGGTAGACCTTTGGTGTGGGATGCAACGACACATGTCGACACCCTTGCGCCATCCCATCTTCTAAGCTCGGCAGGCTGTGCTGGGGCGGCTGCTGCTGGTGCAGAAAACCTCAAACGGCGCAAATATAACAACATTATTGGAAGTTATATGTTTGAGCCGTTTGGGGATGAAACATTAGGTCCATGGGGTCCGAGTGCGCATCGAGTTTTTCGAGAAATTAGCACAAAGCTCGTCGACTCTTCACATGACCAGAGGGCTGGCCTTTTCTTCGGCCAGAGAATCAGCATTGCCATTCAACGTAGCAATGCTGCCAGCGTTCTGGACCCGTTTCCCATTGACATCGAAGTGGACGAATTTTTTGATGCACAATGAGCTTTTTTCCGTCTCCCCTTTGTATTTGTATATAGGTATTTTATTTTTTTAGAATATTCAATTGTATATATATGTTTTATTAATAACTAATAATAAAATACTTTATTATTAAAAACCACCAGGTGGACCGATGACCTGGTGAAGGTTGCAAGGATACGCTGTTTGCGAGACGCGCGGGACCGTTCAAAGTGGCGACGCTTGGGGGAGACCTATGTCCAGCACTGGATGTCTTTCGGCTGATATGATTATGATGATAGAATGAAGTACGAAACAAAATCTATACGAATTATTTCGATTACAGCAGTGATTTCCAAATTACAAGAAAAACTTTGCAGTAAAACGTCTATATTAGAATTATAGTAGGATCCTGTCATTGAGATGACAGCGAAATGGGTGAGCTACTGCCACTATCTTATTGAATCGATAACATTGTTGCTAAAGAAATATAAAGGTCTAAGCATAATTCGACCTAATTGTATTAGTTAGAATATCTTTAGTGAAATTCGCTTAGGACGGGTTAGGAATCAACTAGGCCGATACTTTTACGTTTTAGATTTGTGCAATAACAAACAAATTAAAGTGCTTTGTAGAAAATACATCAATTTAACTGAGGGTCAAATAATCAAGTCCGTCTAAATGATGATAAAGATGCGCAATATTTTCTCTAATGGTATAATATCAAAATATTACTGTTATTATCAAAATATTAAGGTAATAAACCTTAAAATATCTGGAACGAGGACACAGTAGGCTCACTACCACACAATTCTCTACAAGGATAATTATTCTCAGCTTTCACTAATAACAATGCAATTTCGTAGTGTGCAGCGCGTATTATATACCTGTCGTTGTCACCTATAATTTTGTAGGTAATTAAACGATTTGTCCTCGTTAGTAATATCCGCGGCCATACAAATAATTTAGTATGATTCAGATATATATGCGTGGTAGCAGGAATATGCCGATCGTTGTATAACTACAAAATTTAATTACCAGACTTTGGTAACATTATTATTAAGAGTTGGCCTGCATATGAATGCCCACACCAATCATATGAACAGATCTAGAGACTCCACACTCCACAGGACAATACATTATTTAAATCAATACAATCAAAATTCTTATTATCAATCTTTTCATTGTTTGGGTCGAGAGTTGAGTCGACAGTTTGTAACTACTGAGCAACTGGTGAAGATGAGTAGTGTGACATCGATTAGTTATAAAGACCAATTAAAATTTAGACAGAAAAGAAAGTTATTACATTAATAATGTACATAATTGTTTCTTTGAAAAAAAACATTTACCTATGTTTAACTCTCCGTGCACCATGTGGGAACCCCAGCAAAACCAAAATCTCTGTAATTCTTTAAATATTTGCGTGATTATTCTGATGATTTAAGCAGCTGGAGTTGCGGTATTGCCAAACCACCTAGTGACAGCGATTTAGTGGATAAGTCGCGGGAGCAGCGGACAAACGTATCCAAATTGCTTCAGGGTTTCACAAACCCCACGTGGTTTGGGACGTCGTCTAAAACGTCAGTAGTAATTTGGTATGAATTAGTATGAAGACTGAATATATTAAGCTACTT
Source organism: Orthosia cruda (assembly GCA_964057195.1). Lineage (NCBI taxonomy): Eukaryota > Metazoa > Arthropoda > Insecta > Lepidoptera > Noctuidae > Orthosia > Orthosia cruda. Next base: position 12,794,532 of record OZ059839.1, on the reverse strand, counting down.
CTCAGTTTTTTTATTCTTATTACGTTAATCTTTCAAATAAAGGATATAAAGTTTATTTTAATAACCTTATAGGCTATTCCAAAGAAGAGTATAATTTCTAGTTTGTGAAGAAAAGCTCATGGTTTTTAATCTAAGCGTATGTAAATGTTTATTCTATTTAACTTATTTGTTTTATTTTATATCCAAAAAAAATTCAAAAACACTATTCAAACAATAAAAACAAATAATTAAAAACTAAACTATCCTCGAAAATCATCAGGGACTAGAAAACCCCACGTGGTGCAGGACGTAACTTTTATCCACGTGTTCACGGAGGGTTAATCTTCGTAATCACCGAAAAATTTCGGCATAAGTTCGGGATTCATTGCGGTTGTTATAGGCCCACATTTCCCGCTATCAAATCTGGGCAGCACACACGAATGAAAATGGATTAAATATATTATTACATAACATCATCACACATGTTTTCTTCGAGTTAATTTTAATGTTCATATGAAAACTTGTCCAATTACTGTGAGTTATCATCATATCAGCCGAAAGACGTCTACTACTGGACATAGGCCTCCCCCAAGCGTCGCCACATTGATCGGTCCCGTGCGTCTTGCATCTAGCGGATCCCCGCAAACTTTAACAAGACTTATAAGCAACGGAAATTAGCGGATGTATACAAATTAATGGATTTTATTAACTTATTTATTCGTAATGTAAATAAAACATTGCGTTTTTTATCAACAGCAACGAGGGTAAAGTGGTAATCTGATAAAATTTTACACATAACAACATATACTAAACACGTTTACCCAAATTCTTACACGATAAACACTCATCAAAGGACGTTGATGCCAGTGTGATCTTATAAACATGAATGCATACACTACACATATTGAATGCTTGAGAATAGGCACAAGATGCATATATGATATCTACGAGCAGTCTGATCAGTTTGATTGCGTAAATCACAAAAAATTGGTACTAAAACTTTAGCATTACGGACTATGTAAAACAGTTTCAAGCTTATTAAGAACTTATTTGTCTGATAGACCAAATCAGTCAAATTAAACGAGTTCAATTCGTTGGGATATTAAAAACATGTATGAGTAAAATTTCATAATATAATATCTCTAATTACCTTGTAAAAATATCTGGATGGCAGAGTACAATGTAAAATTGTGTAATATGTTGGTATTACAAAATGAACATAAGAATAATCCTAAACGGCTTTCAATTATTAAAATGTTATTTAATGTTGATTAGCTTGTGTTATATACTCTTTTTAATTGATAATCGTGACCATACATAATTCCGCACATTTAAAGCAAAACGAATATAATGTGAGGAAGAAAGTAGGACAACCATAATATATACCCGAACCGTGCACCTTTTGTCGACGTTTTATAAGTGCCCATGTAGGCCTATGTGAAATAAAAAAAATGATTTTGATTTTGATACAATAACTCTAAGTTATCATGACGAATAACTACCGGATATTTATTGTGAAGGATGGCACGGTTGACATCTGTCGGGCATGTCACCGCCCGGGTGAATCGATCCGACACATTATCTCTGGATGTTCTCGTCTAGCTAACGAAGAGTACTTGCATAGGCACAACCTTGTAGCCAGGATTATCCATCAGCAACTTGCTCTGAAATACACTCTTGTGGCATCGGAGGTGCTATACTACAGGTATGTGCCCGACCCAGTTCTCGAGAATGGCAATATCACATTGTACTGGGATCGGTCCATCATCACTGACAGGACTATTATCGCTAATAAGCCTGATATAGTGGTGGTGGACCGAATCGAGAGGCGTGCAATGATTGTTGACATAACTGTCACGCATGACGGAAACCTCGTGAAAGTCGAGAAAGATAAGCAAATCAAGTATCTTGACTTACTTACTTGATTACATAACGCCCGAAATGCATCACTCGAATGGGCAAGTCGAGCGTTATGTGAGAACGGTCCTTAATATGATTCGTGTCGAGAGTGGTAACAAAAACTCCACTTGGTCTGATAGTTTATGTAAAATTCAGTTGGTTTTAAACGTTACAAAGCAGAAAACCACTCAGTACTCAGCTTTGTACTTGTTAATCGGTACTAACGCGACCACTCCTGTGATTCGTGCACTGATTCGTGACATTGCAGCTGAAAACTCGAGCTAAGACGTCCGGGTAAATCGTCAAAGACGCCCGCCAAGAGTTTTCCAGTACTATCGTTACTGCAAAATATCGAACTACGGTAAATCATATGATTTATTACATATTAATGGTAAAGTTGAACTAGACTTAGCATCATCTTCCTGTCCTTGTCCCATGTTACTTGGGTTCGGTGCAACACGATAGAACTAAAGTTGCTTGTAATTGGTAAACTTCAAAACATTACACAACACACTTTTATCCCCAAATGAAAATATTTTCTAGTTATCGGATAGGTCAAACAATACGAATACATATACTTTTATGACTAAATATATTATACTATGAGTTAACAAAACGTGAAACAAAATAGAGAAGAAAAGTAAGTTACATAATACATATCACTGTAATATATTATGGAAAAATAGCAGCAATGAAATATTGGGCATTTTCTAGTCGGTTCTTCTCCAGACGAAACGAAAAATTGACTAAGAAACATTATATTTTTTATTAATTTATCTACAAGTTTTGACATCGGCGTTGCTCGCGCTCATTTCGAAAATTATCCTACTGGAATAAAACTCTTATGTCCTACTCCCAGTCATAGTCTATCCATGCGCAAGAAGGCCTGGTACTAAATTAGTTGAAAAACAGCGATCATATGAGTAGCTACCAAAAACGGTCCCAAACCAATGTATTTTATCTATTAATCAATGTATATCAATGTATGTTATCACCATCAATAATTTATATATTTATGAAAAACACGACTTATTCAATGATCTCTAACAAGAGAAAACAAATCCAGCTGTTCTTAACATTTAGAGTGTTCTTGTTTACATCGTATATTAGTTAAATGTGACTTTTATCCATAATAATCATATTACATTCGGAGTTGAACAAAAGATATGAGGAACTTCTTTTATGACGGAGGTCCCACGACTGCACAGGTTTTTATGTTCAAGGATTAATATAATAATAAAATTATTCATTTTCATTAGCACTAGCAGTTTTTAAAATAGGACTACCCATTTCCGTTACAGCCATTCTGTTTGCGTAATGATTAGGGAAACTCAGATATAGCTTCCCTAATCATTATTATAATACTTAAAAATTTATGTTAAATACAAAATTTAATTACGTATAAATCCAAACATGTACATGATTAACTTTATGGTAACGGAAGGAAAGCCCATTAATCAATAATAAACGCGCATTAATAATCCATACTTCCGTACTAATATTATAAATAGTATTAATCAATACATTGAGATAGTCTTGCAAATTATATTTTTGCTTAAAAAAACATAAATTTGTAATATTGAAGTACACTGGAAGAAAGGCGCTGTCTGTGTGTACACACGTCAAAGTAATCTCGTAAGCATGATAAGTAGGTATGAGTACCTTCTTATAATGCTTTCATTGTCATTGCTCAACTGAGATTAAGAGAAAATTGATAATTTGAATGTTATTATATATTTTTTTTTTTATCTATTTTTTATAATATATTAGTATTATAAATTCGAAAGTAGGTGTATCTGTTTATTACATTTGCACATCGTATCCAATATTTTTATAGAGAAATATTGAACCTTGGAGACTTCGAAATATCCCCACCGTGTGTAGCGTTACGTTTAGTTCAGAGGGAGCTAAACGTAAGCCACGTTAATAAAATTAAATAATTATAAACTAAAAAATTAATAAAAGGATATTAAGAATAAAAACAGAAGGGCCGGCTTCGCACGACGTGGGGTGCTGGAGTTAGGCAGCTAACCGGGCAGCAGGTCAGACAAGAAGACGTGGTAGGCCCTGGGTAGGCAGATGAGCTGGCACCACGACGGACAAGCAGGCAATCGGATAGGCAGGCTGTAGAGTATGCAACAAGACGGATAGGCAGGCACATGCAGATAATGGTCGAAGGCGCAGGCAGCAAGGGGTGTGGAGGCCGGGCTGTGGCTTCATACGCCGATCAAACGAGCCCTTTAAGATGAACGGTGACCGACGAGGTTAATGAACCAGTAAAAATGCTCATATTTAAGTTCCACACTGAATACATTATATTTATTGCACTCAAAGATTAGATAAAATTCACAGCCGTATATGTTATAGTTTAAGGAGTTTTCAGATACAATAGTACACTTGGTAGTATTAAGAATTCAACCGTCTTACGGCGTTCAGTCTCGATCCCAAACTAAAAATTGACGCCCGTTTTTCATCGTTCTGTGTCATATATCTACATTTCAAATTCAAATTTCAATTAAGAAATAAAGACCAGAACGAATAAAAAACGGTTAACAAAGGGGTCAGTTTACGCTACCCTTATAATAGTGTAAACCTAGCTTAAAGGAGGTTTAGTCCATGGTACCTATGTTACGGTCTATGGTTTTAAGAAAAATAAAATAGACAGACAGATGTCATTTCAGATGAAAATGTCACAGTAGAAAAATATTGCAAGAATTACAAATTAACAATATAATTTAAGTTTTAGATATTAAAACAATCAGATATAACTAAAAGTATGCTTTTCAGATGATAACAAAAGAAAGAAAACATAAAAATGAATTACAAAAGTTGATAAACTATCAAAATATATGAAGGTATGGTTTGTATAGTGTTATGAATTGTAAATAGAGTTAAAAAACGTGGATCTGTAAATCAGAACACCACACGTACGTAGTAGAGTACGTTCCTTTGTGGTGATTTTAGATTTTCACACTATTTATTTCATGACGTGCAGTCAACTTAAAAGGTTCGAACAAAGTCACTCTTCAAGCATTCTGATGCAGTTTGTAGCATAACGTGACTGATATGGCAGACTGCTTGAAAAGTGATCTTGTTTCCAAAATTTTAATACATTAGCACTGCAATTTACTAAATTTAAATCGGCTTTCTGGTGGAACATTGGCCAATTTTTCATTCTATGACTTTCAAATATTCATATTTTATTTCCAGATGGTCTGCATAAAGCCGATACAATGACAGCAGTTTTAAAGCTAATTGCAGTCGCCACTGCTGCGGCCGAGCTCACCAGCATGAGTGAGCCAGTCAAGATGTCTTTTTTGGCCCCTTCCAGGTTAAAACCACGACTTAGTGGTCCTTGGTGGATACCTAAAGGTGTTAACGAAGCCAAGTGGAGTGGTGACCCGCCTTCTCGCTAAGTCCCTTCAGGACACGGCAGTCAGAAGGAGTTGAGAGCAGGGTAGTTGTCCTTGGTAGATAGCCTAGTCAACCCCTTTCTCTGCCCCACAGCGACTCATCTGGCACGGTCGGGGGTTTCTACCCCGACGTGCCAGACTTTCGGTACACAGGAAGAGGGTGGCCCACCTTCGGTGGGTTCACCGGTACCTTAGGACCCCTGCCACCCAATAAGATTGGTGGCAGAATAACAAGCTTAGGGCTCACCAGGAACACACCTCCCAGTCTAACCCGGCTGGGAGGGTAGGATTTCACACATCCCCGGGTCCACCCACCCGGGGACTAAGGTTATCAGCCCCTAATAGATAGATAGGAAAGGGTATTGTGTACAATACCTTATCCTATCTATTTTGTTCTCTTTTTTCTTTGTACTGGCTCTATTCGACAGCAATGCATCCTGTAGAGTTGTTGATAGAGCTCGTCAAGGACTTGATGTCGGACGATCCCAGTCCGCTCAAAGAAAATCAGTCGAGGTTTAAGATCATTCTTGCCTCTCTAGCCAAATGGTACCCTTACGGTGCCCCCCCCCCCCCCCCCCCCGCCTGCTTCTGACGTAAGTCATGCCCCACTTCTCTAGCCCATGTACACGCAGCTATAAAAACCATTAAGGAAAGGCTTGCACAAGACTAGACTGCCATTTCCGTATGAGATTCGGCACTCCCTTTGGGGTAGTAGTAGGTGCCCTCCTGCCCGATTTACATCCGACCGTGGAGGATGAACTGGAACCTGAACCTGGTGGACCTAGATCACCAACTCTTTCCCAGGGCGAGGTTCAGAGCACAAAGTTAGGTTCTAATCCTTATGAGAGAGACCGTAGCCCTCTTAAGCCCCAGACTTCGGCTGCTAAGCCTCTACCTCGTAGGATGTCCGCTCGACTTCAATATAAGAAGTACAAAGAGTGCGTAGCCTCTATTCATTCCGAGACTAAGTCCAAATCTAAATCATGGGTCGATAATGAGCATGACTCTCCCATCGAAATGGACACAGCCCTCAGCACTGACGATGCATGGGCAGCAGTAGCTGACCACATCGATCATACCACTGGTAATCCCCCAGTAGACCCCAATATCCCCGACTTGTCAGAGGACTATGCCACCATGTCCTCTTCTTCTGACTCAGATAGAGACTTCTTTTTTTTCCTCTTACCTCCAGAATGGACTAACATTCTGGAGGTAAGAGGAAAAAGAGGAAGAGTCACTCTAATGCTACCAAGGCCAAAAAGGCAGTAGCTAAAACCTCTCCCCAGCCAGTTCTGCCGCCGGCTGTGCCCGACAGGCAACCTTTCCCCGCCCCCGCCCCCGCCCCCCTGGTCCTTCTCAGCGGATTAACCGCTCGCCCAGCCCTATGGTAATTACAAATACCACTAGGAAGCCTCCTCCTCCTCCGCTTATTTATCTTCAAGATAATGGGAAATGGAGTGACATTTCTAGCGCCTGTGTAGAGCGCAAAATTAATTTCACCAAGGCCACTGCATGCCAACAGGGCTCAGAATTCAAGTCCCCACGTCCTGTGATTACCGAGATCTAACTCGTTTCCTTAAAGTCCGGAAAGTTCCTTTCCACACTTACTCCCTTTCGGAGGAAAAGTTCACCAGTGTCGTGATCAAGCGCGTTCCGAAGGAAATCCCTACGGAAGAAATCCGCAAGGATTTAATAGCGCAGAAAGTCCCTGTTTCAGAAGTCCACCGATTGCATAAAGCAAGAGGCGGAGAACTTAACGACATTGTTTTGGTCGTGTGCTTCCCCTTTGAGGGTCACAATCCCATATTCAATTTCCAGACTGTCTGCATTCTGTCTGGCATTTCCATCGAAAAGCCATACCGCCCCCATCTCGTTGGTCAGTGTCACAACTGGCAACTCTACGGTCACTCTCAGACCAATTGCTTCGCGGCTCGTAGGTATGTTAAGTGCATGGGAGAGCATGGCACTAAGGACTGGCCCCGTCCAAGAGACCGCTCACAATGCACGGAGCCTCCCAGCTGCGTGCTTTGTGGCCAAGTCGGGCACCCGGCTAATTACCGTGGTTGCCCGAAAGCCCCAAAGCTAAAGTGGCCAAGCGAAATGAAGCGCGCCAAGCACGCGTAGCCCCTACCTCCCAACTTCCCCCCAGACTTGCCCCTCAGAGGACTTCACCCTGGGGTAAGCTGAACCACCAAAGTGTGGCCCCTCAGACTTGCTCCCAGCCCATTCCAGCGCTGATGGCCACTCCCATCGCAGCGCCAATTCTAATCCCCGACTCAATACCCCCCGCCGCCCCTATGACCGCACAAAGCCAGAATGTGGCTTCCACCACCCCTACCGCTAAGTGCCAGCCCCCTGTCACCACCTCCGGGCCAAAGCCATATCTATGCGTCGCTGAAAATATAACCAGCGCGTATTCCATATTTATGTCCCCTCAAGCCCGCGCTCTGGATGTAGAAATCCGGAATGCAGTATCTCTCTCCCCCGGTGCATGCGCCCGCCACTTTTCGAGGTATGAGTCCATTACTAGGGAGCTCGATAGCCTTATCTACAAGGACGGTCAATGGGTTCGTAAATAGTACGAACCCTCTGTCCATACAAACTTAGCTACAAATTCGTTCCGTCCTCGCCGCAGAGGCTCGTCGCGTAATCCTTTTCGATTCATATAAGCCAGCCCGCGTAATGCTGAGCCATAGTTAAATGTCAGTAAGATATTCATTGGAGTTTTATGTCCGTTCTTCTCCACGTAGACTTTTCCGAACGGATGGTAGAATCACTTTATTAGATCCGGCCTTAGCCATCCCCACAGCAACGCCCTGAGTCGAGGTCCGACCCCAACTGGGGTAGCCCTCAGCGCTGTCGTTTGAGGTTTAGAAATTTGAAGCCTGGCCGGAGGCTAAAAGATTAGTCTCCATTAGTAGCCCGGTTAAGCAGAAGACGGTCACTTTGGTCGAACTGTGAGACGACAAATAAAAAAATAACCTGGTAAAATGTTCAGATTTGCAAATGGAGAATGTGCACTTACAGTCAATCTGCCTTGCTTTTTCGCAACTATATTGGGGTCGGCTTCCATTCTAACCGGATTCAGTTGAGTACTAGTGTTTTACATGGAGTGACTGCCTATCCAATAACTGTTAACCCAGTTAATAGTTAGCGAGAAAATTGTTATTTAAAATTATTGGAATAAAAAAATGTGCCAGCGGCTTCTCCCCCGTGACAAGTGTTTTCTCATCCCAAGGTCATTATACTGGGATCCAAAGTAGCCTTTGTTGTCTATAAAAATGCGAAGTATTTGTAAAACTCGTCACGTCATTTTAGTTGTTGAGCAGACGATATTTTTATAATACAATATAATGGATTCGGTATTTTATTCAAAATCCTTTTGCTTTTACCTAGTTACCCATCCCAGTTGGATCAGTTATCAAATCTTTTTTAAGGAGCTTTAAATCTATTAAATATAATGGGTTATTTAAAGTTATCCTATCATATTCCAAATCGACCAGACTTTTCTTAAAGTCTGAAGCCTAATGAACTGAATAGATTTTAACGAAGCATATACAACTTTTAAAATAAGTTAATATAACAATTTTAATATATCATCAATCAATGTCCTTTTTGTTGAAGTCCGTAAGTATTTTAAATCTTATTTAAAGTTATTCAAAAGAGAAACAAATCGTATTTAATCTTATATTTTTCAAACACCTGTCGAAGAGAACTTTTCTAAAAGAATAAAACAATTAAGTAAGTATTCATGCTTAAAAACTTCTATCTGATCTATGCTTTTATTACTTTGAAATTCACAAATAAAATTTTATGTGTTCAAATCTGGATTAATAATTGAATTGAACGAGAGAAACAAATAAAGTTTAACAACTCAAAACTTGGTGCCCACGGAGTTTCAAGTCAAGTATTGCAAGATAAAAGACAAAATCAAAATCAAAAATTTCTTTATTCAATTAGGCCATTAAGCGGCACTTTCGAACGTCAAAAATAAAAAATAAATGTAATAATAATTGATTCTACCGTCCATTCGGAAATGTAGCTTGTTATGGAGAAGAACGGACAAGAAACTCCAAACGTACTCTTTTAAAAAAACAAAAATGTGTTTTACAAGTATTTGGTAACAATAATCTTGTAGGAAAAATACATATATGTGAGAACGAGGTAAAAAAAAAAAGAAAACGCACTTAAAAGCGTCTAGAGTAAAACAAACAATTAAAAATACAATAAATAGGTAATTAAAAACATGCGGAGGCAGCTAAGATATGACCAATCCCAACTGACGGCGCCCGTTCACGAACATGACACATGGATCGGCACCACTCAGCTCAACCATCATGAAGGGAACCGAATGATCCAACACATGTGCCACCATCAGAGAGACATTAGAGAGAGCATGACACACTCAACTGCCAGGGCACACTGAAGTCAACGAACGACACATAGGTACAGTAAATGGTAGATTTACAGTTGGTACATAGTACTCACATATGTGCTGTGCAGTTATATAATCCAAAAAATAAATTGAGTTTATACAACACAAATATACATTATAATTATTCGTACAGTCTTCAGCAGATCCAACAATACTTCAGAACTTTTCTGCTTATCACTTGTTTTTGTGCCCTAGTGGCTGCGGAGCTGGAATAGCGTTGGGCCAAGCATTTTTATCAGCGATGTAATCCCCCAACCTATAATATGCCTGCCTGCATAGTGTGCGTTTTATACAAGCTTTAAATTTCGTCTCATTCAATTCTAGAATGTGTGGCGGTATTTTATTGTAACATTTTATACAGTACCCCCTAAAAGATGACGCTACTTTAGCCAGCCTGAAACCTGGTTGAATTAATTGGTCCCTATTTCTAGTAACATAACTATGTCTATCGCTGTTTTTACTAAAAAGATGTAAATTCTTTCTAACGTACATGATGTTTTCGTAAATATATTGACAAGGTACCGTCATGATGTTAATGTCCTTAAAAAGTTCCCTTAGAGAATCGCGCCGGCGAAGATTGTATATCGCTCTGATGGCTCGTTTTTGTAGAACAAAAATTGACTGAATGTCTGCAGCCCTTCCCCCTAGTAATATGCCGTAAGACATTATACTATGAAAGTAACTAAAATAGACCAGCCTCGCGGTATCTACATCAGTAAATTGACGAATTTTTCTAACAGCATAAGCCGCCGAACTTAACCGCCCCGCAAGTGATATTAAATGAGGACCCCATTGTAACCTTGAGTCTAGCGTGATACCCAGGAAAACCGTTTTGTCGACGAATTCTAGCTTCTCGTTGTTTAATATAATGTCACAATCATAACTTTTGACATTCGGCAAGGCAAATTTTACACACTTAGTTTTTTTAGCATTCAAAACTAAATTATTAGCAGTGAACCAATTTAGAACTTGCCGCAATGCATTATTTACGTTGGCAACGTTACTCGTACGTCTATTTATGTTAAAAATCAAAGAAGTGTCATCAGCAAATAACACCATGTTCAGTTTGTTTTTCAATAAATGGGGTAAATCGTTAATGTATACTAAAAATAAGAAAGGACCTAAAATTGAGCCCTGGGGTACCCCCATTTTCACGTTCAACCCCGACAAATTGACACCGTTTATTTGAACTAATTGCTGTCTATCATTCAAATAGGATTTTACTAAATTTAATGCTGATTGGCCTAGCCCGTAATGCTCAAGTTTCAAAAGCAATGTTTCATGATCAACGCAATCAAACGCCTTCGACAGGTCGCAGAAGATACCTATGGCATCTTGTCCCTCCTCCCACGCATCAAAGATGTGTTTTATTAAGGTGACACCAGCGTCGGTTGTACAACGTCCTTTGGTGAAACCATATTGTTTCTCGTGTAGGATGTTTTTCGTATTAAAATAAATGAGCATTTGATTTAGCATTATCTTTTCAAATATCTTGCTGAAAACTGGCAACACGGATACTGCTCTATAATTATTTGTGTCTTTATTGTCCCCGGATTTAAAAAGTGGTATGACCTTACTATATTTCATTAGATCCGGAAAGACTCCTTGATCTATACACAAATTAAAAATTAAAGCTAAGTACGGCGCTATAGTCTGAATAATGGAGGTACAAACTTTGATGGACATTCCCCATAGATCTTCTGTCAGTTTTATCTTTATTTGCTTAAAAGCTTTTATCACTGTTATTGGGTTTATATGTGAAAAGTTAAATTCAGTCGGGCATGCTGAAACGTTAGCGTGTAATAAACCATAAGCGAGCGACGGCGAAGAATTTAAGGTTTCAGTAGTTTTAATTGGAATGCTGGTAAAGAAATTTACAAATTCTTGAGCAACTTCTTTGTTATCTCTAATAAGTCCATGTGTAGTCTCAAGCGTGTAATCAGTATTATTTCTTTTGTTCCTGTTTGTTTCATTGTTAATAATTTTCCAAACCGTCCTAATTTTATTTTCTGCGAATTTAACCTTATTGCTAATGTATAAAGCCTTAGCTAGTTTACATGAATTTTTAAAAATTCTTGAGTAAGTAGCAACATACTTATTAAAAGTTTCAGTGTTTATATAAGGCTTAAGGCCATACAGCTCGTAAAGTCTTTCCCTACTTTTCCTAATTCCTTTAGTCGCCCAGTCACTGAATAAAAACTTAGGGCATATAGTTTTAATTTTCTTCTTAAAAGTGTTATTGAATTCTGTTTGAACAACTGAGAAAACTTTTTTGTATAACATATTACCATCGTTCACTGTGAGGTCCTGACAACTTAACTTACCAATTAAAGCGCTGTTAAATTTATTTAATTTGCCGGATGTTATTGGTCTGGATTGAATCTGCACTTGCTGTATTGGTATGCTGGAATCAAATGTTACCAGTAGCCCACTATGATCTGAAGGCAGACGTACGACAGATCATAATGGCTTTATTTAAGTAGTCGCAGCAACAAAAAACATTATCAATACATGTAGCAGTAGTCACAGTTGTTCGGGTTGGTTCCTCAAACACATGCGACAAATTAAATGATTTGAAAAGATTTAATAGTCTTCTGCTATCTGAATTATTTTCTAAAATATTTATATTAAAGTCACCACAGATTATGACTAGTTTATTACCAGTTGTAAGTTTTGACAAAATATCTTCCATCACTGACTCAAATATACAGTAGTTTTTATAATTGGGGGGTCTGTAAACGCACACTATAATATGCTTATCCAGCTCAACACAGGACAGTTCAACACTATGTTCAACTGATAGATCTACAATATCTTTACGAGATTTTGATTTAATACCATTTTTGATTAAAATAAGTGAACCTCCACGTAACATAACATTTCTGTTAAAACAGCTGCCCACAGTATAATTTTCATAATTAATAAGCATTGAATGTTCTTTCAGCCAATGCTCAGTAAAACAAATAATTTCAAACATTGTCTTGTCTAAAAACAGTTCTATTTCCAATTGCTTTGCAGTACACAGACAATCTAAATATCAATGTTTTATTTTTTATAACATTGATTTTTGTTTCATCCTCCATCGTCTGATCCTGAATAGCCTATTTTGAATAAATGGAAAAGAAACATGCCTTCTTGTCTTTCATATACGATTTTAACTAAAATTAAAACGATGGGCATCTGACAATAGGTACGCTACAATGTTGAATAGAAATGAACGTATAGATTATACCTATAAAAAACATGGTGCTGCTGTTTTGGTAGAGTGTGACTGCACTTTTGACCCTTCAATGTACATCAAAATGAAACCCAACACATTTCGCACCGTTATTCTCTAGCACTGTGGTTACCAAAGTTTTACATGTGCGGGGTGCATATGGTAAGATCAACTTTCTGTTAAAATTGCTACGATTCAGGTACAATGTACCTACTACAAAATTATATGCACCCCGTTCAACTATCTGCTCAAATCACAACGTGTCCATTGCCTGTGCACTGCTCTCAAAACGGTGAAGAAGAACAACGTAAGGAAACTGGCAAAATGGAAAATTTTCTAGAATCAACATATTGAAGACATATCCTACACTAAGCCCGAGAGGTAGATAACGGCTTTCTCCTACTCACACAAAGGAGGCTTGTGTCCTAGCTGTGGGAACATTAAAAAGCTGATTAAGCGATATCCAAATGTATCAACAACAATAAATATACAATAGATAGACTTACGATGACGTCGTCATCGTCGTGTAACTTCATTTTGCCACAGGTCATTGTTACCTTAGGGTGGTGGAATTCAAAACTTTTTTTGAATACTAAGAATAATATTAATCCATATTTTACTTTTGGGATTTCACCTCCCGAGTGGAGCACGTCCCAAAGGTTGGGAGCGTATGTTCTAGCAGCTGGCGAGAGATATTTACTTGAAACATTTCGTTGCACAGTTTCTATGTTCGTAAAGTTAGCGACTGGCAAAATTTGTTAATGAAAATATAATTGGAGAGTCCAGGTGAACAAATTATTTTATGAAGGAAATGTGGTCAAGATATTACAAACATATCGTGAGGAAGTATAGTGTAGAGGAAGATCAAAGAAAAAGTGCGGATAGTGATGATTATGTCTTGAAAGGAATTGACTACCATGATGACGGCTAGCCATCATCTGCCAATTAAATAGTAATTAGACTGGACCGGAGTATGATGACGTAAGCTACCATTAAAGATTACGTTTAAATAAAAGCAATTTGAAACATACACTTTCAGATACATTCTCAAAATTAAGCTCTCCTATTTCCACTCCATTCACAAAAAGAAATAAGAAACCACAGCTATCTAAAAACATACACCGAAAGTGCTTCACATAACCATTCAGAGAGAAACGAACCATTTCATCTTTTAACCCGTAAATTAACAATAATTATCTGTAAGGATTTTGGTGGAGGAATGGGTATGGACCAGGCATTGCACTACCATCTAGGAAATAAGGAACCCTTCTATGCAACTTCCTTTGCGGCATCTTTATCTAGGAATCAGCTGCTGTGCCCCTTCATTCACTTGGGAGTGATTCTATTAGATACCAATTTACTCTCCGGGGTGAGATGGCACGCAAAATTAGGTTGACTGTTTTTAGGGCCTCGAGCACAGTCAGGTCAAAAATCTAATTCTGTAATTAGAAAGGAAGAAAAAAAACATTTATGTGTGCTCAGCACACTTAATTGGGATGAAGTTGGTCCAAGGCACCGGAGAAACTGCCTAAACACAACAACATAACGTGCGAAATTTGGGTAGGTGCATCTCTGCCTAATCCTTTGACAGGTTCGATGTTATGCTAACTCGTTGATCTAAAATAGTATGAGATTCCGGGTTCGATTCCTTGACGGGAAAAGGGTCATTGGTTTTTTTTCTTCTGAAAATTCTAAGTAGTTATACTCAGTTGAAGGCAATAGGTTTGCCCCTTTTTAACCCCCGACGGAAAAAGAGGGGTGTTATAAGTTTGAGGTGTATTGCTGTGTATCTGTGTATCTGTGTATCTGTGTGTCTGTCTGTGGCATCATAGCGCCTCAACGGATGAACCGATTTTGATTTAGTTTTTTTTGTTGGAAAGGTGATTGTGTCGAGAGTGTTCTTAGCTATGTTTAAAAAAAAACGGTTCAGCCGTTCAAAAGTTATAGGCGTTTTACAATTTGAATCGGGATGTTTTCGCAAGATAAATGTGTCGGGGGTTTTTTAAATTTTTAAATTTTACTTGTTATGTAGGAGTATTACTAGTGAAATTTGGGTGGTACTAACACCTTACCCGAATCCTTATTTTTCCTTGTTTTGCCTTGCCAGGACATATATTGGCAAAAGAAAACATATTAGCAGAAAAGGCTTTGAACTGAGTCTTCCATAGAGACCTTAGCTTTTGCAAATACGTTTAAAATCGCTGACTACTTTAAACTTGCAACAGATCCATCACACTTATACAAGTTGAGTGACACGGGTGCACTTAGTTAGTACTGTACCATCGCCAATCGGATACTGCGAAATGATTGAATGACTTCCAATTTAAATTAAGTTACCTAGTCTCTAATTTACGATGTATTTTGTGTTGAAATTGTTTTGGAAATGTGTACTTATTTGCTTGAATTGTGGATTTATTATATTGTTATTTGTATTACGTTTCATTGGGTTTTTCAAATGAATGCAGACTTACAACTGAAGACTTAAGAATTAAGTTGCCAAGTTAAAAAAATCTGAATTAATGGATTGAAAGACTTGGTAGTAGAAGCTGGTTAGTGAGGAGTGGACCTACTGGAATACTTAAGTCACCTGTTGGGTACAGGTACAACCAACTCTATATGGATCGCCTTTAGTGCTGTTTGTAGCAAAAAAGTCATCTACTCAAATCCGAATTGAATAAAAATTCCGACGAATAAAATGCAAATGCACCTACAAATTAATTCAAATCATCAATTTGTAATGACTGGGTTACCAACATACAAGCTGGGCCTAGATTGGGACCCGTTAATAACTTGTGAAGTTCATTGTTAATATTGTTCGTTTTAATTTTTTACTGCGTTAATGTTAATAAGTTTAACTATGTATGTT
The DNA here is from genome assembly GCA_964057195.1 of Orthosia cruda. Lineage (NCBI taxonomy): Eukaryota > Metazoa > Arthropoda > Insecta > Lepidoptera > Noctuidae > Orthosia > Orthosia cruda. The sequence continues at coordinate 12,778,723 of OZ059839.1, read as the reverse complement.
AAATAAATGAATATTATTTTCAACCGAATATCGTCCACTACTGGACACAGACATCCCCCAAGCGTCGCTACATCGACCAGTCCATGTGCTTTTCGCATCCAGCGAACTTTCTTGCTTCGATTAATATTTGTGATATGAAGGCGTAGGTAAACAATGTAAAAATCACGGTACACTTCAAACCCTTTGTTCCCGTTGAGTTACATCATTTTGCGTTACACTGGTACCCATTGGGATATAAATTTCCGATTAGTAACACTGTTACTCAATGCCACGTTTTTCCCATCAATTTACACTGCAACCTAATAGTACGTAACAGGGCTACATATCAAATGACAAAGCCGACGGAGCTCCTATTTCTGTCTACAGGGTTTAAAGTAACCTAACATGAAGGAGATGACGGCAGATGTGTTCACTCGCTTTGCCCGCTCACTTCAGTTCCCGTCATCCCCTTCGAACCTAAATTATCTATGTCGGTATGTCCCGAGCTCTCTTCGGTCGCTCTGCACAGCGATATCACCTCGTCGGTTGTTCTGCTATTTTATATATAACTAGAGGACGCCTCGCAGTTTCACCTGCGTAGTTCCCGTTCCCGTGGGAATACAGGGATAAAAAGTAGCCTATGTCACCCGGGGATAGAGTAGCTTCCCAACGGTGAAAGAATTTTTGAAATCGGTACAGTAGTTTTGGAGCCTATTCGGTACAAACAAACAAACAAAAAAATCTTTCCTCTTTATAATATTGGTATAGATAATATGCTAATGTAACTCTATTGCAGTGTAAATTGAAGGGGAAAAAACGTGGCATTGAGTTATAGTGTTAAAAAATCGGTGTAACATAAAATGGTGTAACTCAACGGGAACATGCCTTTCTAACTAACTAAACTAAATGAAACCCAATCGCATGAACATGCAAATTTGAATACGGTCAGCATACAAAACAAAAGATTCATGCATCTTTTATATCGTTATCCGAGCCTGACGTCATGGATTGTGAAGTCATGACGAAGAAGTTATGATGTGAATTAGGTGCTTACCAAATAAATCACTATGTAAAGCCATAGTGATCGGGGCGAAGCCGTTGGCAGAAGCTAGTATAATATTATAAATGCGAAAGATTGGATGGATGGATGTATGTTTGTTACACAATCACGCCAGAACGTGAAACTTAACAGATCTGGATGAAATTTAACACAGAGATAGACTATAGTCTGAAACAGCTCATAGGCTTTTTATCCCGGTATAATGTTCCTTAGGATAAGAAAACACTTTTCACGAGGGCGAAGCCGCTGGCGGAAGCTAGTAATATTATAAAGGGGAAAGTTCGTGAGTGTGTTTGTATGTTTGTTACTCTTTCACGCAAAAATTACTGAACGGCTATCGATTAAATTTTATAGCGGATTATAAAAACACTTTTATAGCGGGCGAAGCGGCTGGCTGTAGGTAGTAAATTATAATTCGAAAACAGGTACACTAAATCTATTTTAAAATGATCTGAGAGGTGAAGCAAGCTCAGTTTCTCGATTAAAGCGCTGTCAGATATATCACATTCACATGAGACATAGACATTCCACCTTTGTCTTTAGATTATAGGGATAATGCAACACACCCAGGACAAAACACGTACTATGGACGTGATATATGAGCTCTAGTAATAGGCAAAGATAATCTCATAACACCCAGGTCGAACGGGCAACTAGTGAAGACTGTTTTAGGTTAAATACTGACTAAATACTAGTCGGAGCGCACTTCGCAACAAAATAGTCTCCACAGTAAAAAAAATAGTTTTTAAAATCAAATAAAACCAACGATAGAAAAGTTTTTTTAAACGGTCTTCACAAGAGTTTCGTGACAGTGGAGTGATATTTAATATAAGTTTTTTTAAGTAAGTTTTTTCGGCGGTAGGTGTAAAAAAAGTTAAGACGCGTTTTTTATTCATCGGTTTTAGTAAATTTATTTTAAAATATAAATGAGTATATTTTTTTAAGTTTTTTTAATTCAATCAGTTACATAAACTACCTAAACAGCTGCACATATATTGGTGAAACAATCTATGTAATATAGCAGTTAAACTACACCACCTGCCAGTTGTCACCAATACTATCAACTGTCAAAGCAAATTTGTTGAGCTGCACTTCAGCATGTCTCAGCTAGATGATATCCAGTCGGCCCAGAAGAACCTGGAGGAGTGTTTCCTGAGAAAGATGAATGAGCTTGAGGCACAGCTCCAGTGTGCAGGACCTGCAAAGGATACCGTGGCAAAGGTCCGAGAGGAGCTTCGTACATTCAAGGAATTGATGTTCGCTATGCTGGGACTTTTGCGGAAACAAATCACCGAGTGCTCCAGTGCAGTGGATGCATTGGAGACACGTTCACGTAGGAAAGCGCTCATCTTCACCGGTATTGCTGAGGCTGATAAGGAAGATTGCCGGGCTCTGGTGCTGAGCCTCATTAACAACAAGCTGGCCCTGCCTAACATTACTGCTTCGTCCATCAAGGGGTGCCATAGACTTGGGGCATCCAGCCGGGGGCCCACACGCAGTCGGCCTATACTGGTAAGGTTTACTAATGTTGACCACAGATCTGCTGTGTGGAAGGCGAAATCAGCATTGAAGGGCTCCACGGTCACGGTTAAGGAGTTCCTAACCAAAGTTAGGCAGGCCGTGTTCAGTAAAGCGCGCTTGCATTTTGGAATGCGGGCTTGCTGGACTCAAGACGGTATTATTGTCGTTCGAACCCCCGATGGAACACGGCTCAAGATAACTGCGGTGGAGGAGCTAAATCCACTGTTGACTCAGTACCCTAGGAGAGCTGGGGATTCGTCTGGTGCTCCGGGCAACAGCGGTGTAGTGCGCAGTGGCTAAGTGTTTGCAAGACATATTTATTAACTTTGAACACAATACTTGGAACGGCTTATTTCACCTAGTTTACGCAACTTTTATCGTGTACCTGCTTACTATGTGTTTATTTAAAAGTAAATCGTTATCAGTTTGGTGGTATTTGTACAGTATTTTGCTTATATTGTTAAAAATAATGTTTGTTTACTTTGTTTTTGTGTTCCGTCACTGTAGAACTAAGAGTAAATGTCATTGTCAGATTGTGATCTGTCAGTTGTGTCATAACTGTCAATTTGTAATGTCATTGTGACGTTCCATGTTGTGTTCGAAAATTGCGTTTAGTTATTTTCTTTACTTTTTTTTGTAACTTGTGTTTTGAATGAAATTCGACGCATTGCTTTGGCTGTCTTGTGTTCATAATGCTTTGTTTTTTTTTCAATTTGATATTTATGTATTGGACCGGTGCTGCTGGTGGGTGGTGGACGGATAGTCGTGTTGCACCGTTAGGCTAAACTTCATAGTTATTTTATTTTTTATTTTTCTTAAGTTATTTTTATTATTTATATTGTATTTTATGATATCTGTTGACGATTCTTTTCACTCTGCTAATGATTCCTTCAACTCAACCGCTAATGCTAGTTTTAGGTCCCTGACTGACACCCCTCGTGACGTTCTTCATCGGCGCTTCAGCCAACAAAACTGTCACTTGTTTAATGTTTGCCACATCAACGCCCAGAGTGTGCCAAGTCACTACAGTGAGCTGTATGACACCTTTTCCAACGCCAATGTCCACGCCGTCCTGGTTTCTGAGAGTTGGCTCAAACCTCATCTTCTCTCTACCACCTACCCTCTTCCCGGTTTCATTCTTATCCGCAACGATAGAATTGGAAAGGGAGGGGGTGGTGTTGCTATCTATCTTCGCAGCGATTTCCCTTACAAAGTCCTTGTCTCATCTCCTTCAAATTATAGTGCTTCCGCTGAGTATCTCTTTCTGGAGGTTTACGTCAAAGGAGTCAAGACCTTACTTGGAGTTGTCTATTGTCCGCCCGCCGTTGATTACTTTTCCAACTTGGAATTGGCGCTTGAATCTGTAGGGTCAGAGTATGCACATTGTATAATCATGGGAGATTTCAACACTGACCTGTCTCGTCCAGCCCCTCGTTCCCGTAAACTCCTTCATATCGTCGAGTCCGTAAGTCTCCATGTCCTTCCTCTGCAACCTACTCACCTCAATGTCTCAGGTGATGATACTTGGCTTGACTTAATCCTCACGTCCACTCCCCCCCTTGTTTCCTCTCATGGTCAGTGTCCTGCGCCTGGCTTTTCCAATCACGACCTCATATTCCTCTCTTATACCCTAAAACCACCCAAAGTCCCCCATAAAGTTCTGCATATGCGTTGTTTTGCCCGCATGGATATTGTAAAACTGCGTCAGAATGCGTCTGAATTGGACTGGGACAACCTGGCTGCGGCAACGACTGTAGACGATAAGCTGGGTTTGTTTAATCGAACGGTCCTTGCACTCTACGACAGACACGCCCCTGTCAAGAGGGTTAAACTCAGGCGTCCACCTGCTCCTTGGATGACGACAGGGGTTCGTATGGCGATGAGGCGCAGGGATCGGGCCTTTAGAAAATTTAAAAAGGATCGCAGTGTTGGAAACAGGAACCTGTTCAAAAATGCAAGAAATCGGTGTAATTAGGTGATACGCAATGCCAAACGCCGCCATATTCTCGAAAACATATCTTCTTCTTCTCCGGCTGATATCTGGATATTCCTTGGAACTCTTGGTATCGGTAGGTCACGTCATGAGGATTTTCCTAAGACAATTGGTTTGGACGATATCAACCGTCACTTTACTACAACCTGCCATTTGGGCTCCCATATGTTATCTCAGACGGTTGATTATATTATTGGCCTACCCGGTCCTATTATAGAACAGTTCCATTTTTCTCCAGTCACCTTGGATGAAATCAGAAAAATTATCCTATCCATTAAATCCAAAGCCATGGGTTTTGATGGCATCAGTCGTTATATGGTCACCCTAATCCTCGACTTTCTTCTTCCCCCAATTACCCACATAATCAATTTTTCACTTGATACCGCACAATTCCCATCCTTGTGGCGTATGGCCTATGTTCGTCCACTTCCTAAAATCTCCAATCCCTCCCTACCTAACCATTTTCGACCAATTTCTATCCTTCCTTTTCTATCCAAAGTGCTGGAAGCCTGTGCCCACAAGCAGCTTTCAGGGTTTGTTCATCGGAATAACCTTGTTAGCTCATTCCAGTCTGGATTCAGGCCGGGGCACAGTACTGCCTCTGCTCTCCTCAAAGTGACTGGCGACATTAGAGAAGCGATGGAGGATACCAAAGTTACTGTTTTGGTTTTGATTGATTTCTCCAATGCCTTTAATGCCGTCAGTCATGATATTCTCCTTTCTATCCTTTCACATCTTATGGTTTCTTCCGAGGCCCTGGAATGGTTCTCTTCCTATCTTCGGGGACGTCAGCAGTCGGTTCGCGTTGACGAGAGTTCATCGAGTTGGTGTGACCTAGCTGCTGGTGTTCCGCAAGGCGGTATTCTTTCTCCATTGTTATTCTCCATCTTCATAAATTTTATAACTCACTGTCTTCGGTGTTCGTATCATCTTTATGCCGATGACCTTCAACTGTATGCATCTGCGCGGGTGGAGGGTTTGTCGGACGCTATAGGCGATGTGAACCGGGACTTAGTCGCTGTCAAGAACTGGTCTGATAGATTTGGGGTGTCTGTAAACCCCTCAAAATGTCAGGCCATTGTGATCGGGAGCTCTCGCATGATGGGTCGGGTGGGGATTAGCTCTCTTCCTCCTATTATTTTTAATGGTACCGTTATCCCCATCAGCCCTAGTGTAAAAGATCTCGGTCTACATCTTGACTCGACGCTGGGATGGCAAAGTCAGGTTTCAAGTATCAGTCAAAGAGTCAACGGGACCTTGCGTTGCCTGTATCGTCTGAGAAACTTTCTGCCTGCAAAAACGAAGGCTATGCTTGTGCAGACTTTAATCTTCCCTATAATCGACTATGGTGATGTGTGCTACTTTGACCTGAACGCGGTATTCCTGGATAAGCTTGATAGGCTCCTAAACAACTGCATCAGGTTCATATTCAACCTGAGGAAATATGACCATGTGTCGAACTGTAGATCTCAGCTCAAATGGATGCCCATTCGGCAGAGGCGAAATTTACGCGCTTTGACTACGCTCTTCTCTCTACTCAACTCTCCCACCCCTCCTTCTTATCTCATCTCTCACTTTCAGTATCTGTGTACTTCACACGCTAGGAATCTGCGTTCGTCTAACAATCTTCTCTTGCTTTGTCCTTCTCATACTTCTGATTTTATTCATTCTTCTTTTCATATTCAGTCCATTCTTCTCTGGAATGCGCTTCCTCTCGATATCAGGACGGCCACCAGTCAATATGCATTTAAGCGGAAGCTGCGACATTATTTTCTGAACCATTAGCAGAGTCGTCTCAATCTCCTTTCTATTAATTTATATATGTATATATATATAAAGGTATTTATTATAGTAAATATATATGTATGTTTATTTTAACTACAATATATATATATATATTGTTATTCAATTTAATTTCTAAATTTTTATGCAACTGCCATGTTATCTCTCCACCACCCTTGGTTGACTGGTAGAGAATGCCTCAGGCATTAAGTCCGCCCATGTATCTGTATGTTGCATGAAGTTTTAAATAAATAATAAATAAATAAATATTTACCGATAACTATTGCCAAAAGTTCAAAATATTTGGGATTACCATGGTCAAGGTCCTTGGGTCGGAATATGACTTTGAAATTCTAGTGGGAACCAAGTTTTGAATTTGCTATGGTTTTTAAAAAAACAAAGGTGTTTCAATTTCGAATTGTAAGCGGTCACTTGAGTGAGATTCTAAGTGCACTTTCCAAAGAGGAACTTGCGACAACAACTTAATTAAATAGATTTAAAATGATGTGTGCAATTCAACAATATTCATTGTGTATTTTGATGTATAGTGATTTAAAGAAAAAAATAACGGTTCCTGTGGGATAGCTTGTACTATTATTAATTCTGTGGAATAAGCTACGGGTGCGAAGCAACGGGCACAAAATAGTTTGAAATAGAAAGATTATAAGTATATTCTCAAAAAATCTGTTCGAAATTCAAACAATGCCTCATTTTTGGAACCGTGGTGATTTATTTATAAAAACAAATGAGTTCGAAATTTGAATAGTTGCCGGTCTTTGTAGTGATGTTCCAAATGAACATTACAAAGCCGTTAACTAGTTATTAATTGTTGTTCTTTTTCAAAATTGGTAGATTTACGCTGCTTATAAACTATAGTGCCACAAATCGAAATGAATTTCAGGAGAGCTACTTAAAAAAAACATTTATATTTTGTTTGTTTTTTTACACTCTTACTTTCAATTATTTGTTGTCCTATATCCGTCGATGCGTATTTGAATTGTCTATCTCTTGTATCATTATAATTTTGTAGTAACTATAACTGAAAGAGGACTAGCAGCAAATAAATCCCTTTAGCATATAAAATATTTCCCACAAGTACATTCATATTTTGAAAAAAGGCCACAGGAAGAAAAAAATTAAGTATTTAAATCTTATAAATAATAAAAGAATATAAAAAACCTTTTACCCTTGCACTTCGTCATTTTATACATAAATCAAAAACTAAACTTTTAATGTCAAAAATTGTGTTTTGGTACCATACAAAATATATTATCATCAAAATTAAATGCTTCTAAAACGTTAACAGGCAAACATTCACACTAAATTATAGTTAACACACAGATTCTATGCAATTCTAATGAATTATGGATAAATCCTTCATACAAGTAACTAACAAGAGATCAGCAATTTCACTTAAGGTGTGATGTTTTTTTATATGTGGTTTAATAAGTATTACTAAATAACAGTTTTAATTCAAATTCAAATTCAAATATTTTATTTCAGATAAACATCCATATAATGTTAGTAGTAGTAAAACTTAGCCTAATGTTAGTATTAAAATTACAATAATGTATAACAACAATACACACAGTTCCATGGCTCATTATTGTTGGTAATGAACATTGAACTGCTTGTTCCATGTTCAGCGAATTTAACTGGGTCAGTGTGTCTGTACACTTACCCACCTTCGTAAGAGGGGAGAGTCCCACCGGTCTGAGAACACATTCAGGATGCCATTGGAGGAGGAGCGCAAACGCGCCATCATGGAAGCGCATCGCTTCCGCATGATTGCGGCGAACCCGTCGACGCATGCTTCCGCGAACATCCCTGACGCGCTACATCGCCAAGGCAACCCCAAAAGCACCCTGAATGCGTTATTGTACTGCACGCGCAGGTCGCTGTATGCCCGCTGGGTGTACTCGGTCCACAGGCTGCACGTGTAAAACGACTGGCAGAAGGCCCTAAAAAGCGTTATCTTGACTGAATCAGTACAACGTGCAAACCTGCGGGCCAGCATGTTGCAACGGACAGCCAGCGACCTGCGCTCCCTGTCTAAATCTACATTGTCTTTTAAGTCATCAGTGACCCAGTGGCCCAAATACTTGAACTTCGAAACTCGAGCTAAGGGAGACCCAGAGAGTGAGAGGTCAGGCAGCTGTTCGTAGGTTAACGTACCTGATTTAAAAACTAACCATTCACTCTTATTGGTATTGTATTTGAGCCCATGAGCCACCGCATAACTTTCACAGATTTTAAGTAGCCTTCTCATCGCACCGATAGATGGGCTCAGTAGCACCATATCATCAGCGTAGCTAATGTTGTTCACGCAAACACCGTCCACGTGACAACCGATTTTAGTGCTACTGAGCCTACCTATCAGTTTGTTAATGTACAGGTTAAAAAGGCGGGGGGAGCTCAGACCCCCCTGCCTCACTCCACAATCCAGCCCATACATGTCAGAATATGAGCCTGCCCACTTAACTGAGTTCTTTTGACTACTGTACCAATACCTAAACAAAGATATAACATCAGCCGGGACAGTAGTGTCGTGAGCTAGCTTATGCCAGAGCAGGTCATAATTGACCAGATCGAACGCCCTCGATAAATCCAAGAAACATGCCACTACCGGTGTTTTTCTGTCTGCATAATATTGGACAGTCTGCTTAAGGCATAATATTGCACTATCCGTTGATAAGTTCGGTCTAAAACCAAACTGTCCATCCTCTAGATCGATATGTTTAGCTAGTATTTTATCAAGCAGACTATCCAATACTTTAGCACAAACAGTGGCAAGCGATATCGGCCTATAGTTGGAGATATCGGAGGCGTCACCAGTCTTATTCTTTATTACTGGCACTACGATCGTATTACTAAGTTCCACAGGTAAGTAACTATGACTTAGACACAGGTTAAAAATCATAGCGAGTACTCGTGGTAAGTGTACCCCAGCGTATTTAAGGTGTTCGACGCTGAGGCCATCGTGACCGGGGGACTTTCCTCTCACCATGTTCTGTATACATCTCGCGACCTCTTTAGCGGAGAACCTGACAGGGGGAGCCCCAGTCACGGCCGCCCCCGCGCCGCTACTTGACGGTTCGCTATAGCCACACAAACGCGAGTTTACATTAAAATGTTTTTGAAAAGCATTAGCTATATCAGTAGGGTCGCTCACGCCCGCGACGCTCACCGGAATCCCCGATTTATGTTTTAATTTATTCGTTAATTTCCAAAACTTATTAAATTGTTTACTTTGATGACAAGATGCTAGCATATCCATTTTAATTTTTTCTTGATTGTTTTGACAATATTTTAGTTTATTTTTAAAAAGATTTCGCGAATTACACATATTTTCATAAATAAATCCAGAAGTAGGTTTGTTGTATAACAGCCACATTTGATAACACAGTCGGGCCTCACGGTGAGCCTCGCGAACGTGTTTGTTCCACCCTACTATATAATTTCCTTTATGACGCTTTTTAACAGAACTCACATGAGTGAGTTCGGCTCCATTTTTCAAAATACAAATTAATTTATCATACAATCTATCTATCACCAACCGATGCTCAGGTAAGTGACACATATTATCAGCACATTTACAAAATTCTGAAGGAAAATCTACTTGTTTTTGGTTGCTATTACAGTAATCAAAATACTTATTTATCTGTTCTAAATCCCTCTCACCCCACACAACCTTGTCACAAGAAATGTTGGATCCAATAATTTTAGGTTTAATTAAATTAATGTTACACTCTATTAATAACGGAATATGGTCCGACATGTAAACGCCGTACAGAATTGACGCATTATTTACCAAATGTCTGGCGGCCTCAGTGACAACACAGTGATCTAGCCAGCGGAGGGAACCATTAGCTGAGCTAGTAAAAGTATGCGAGTCTTGCGGCAATAGTTCAGTATCAATGCAAGACCATGATTGATCAACACAGGTTAAAAGTAACTCACGTGAGAATCGTGTCCCTGGGTGCGCGTTAAAGTCTCCCAACACAAAAACCGACTCCACTTCACTGCTCTCAATCACTGAGATAATCTCACTTAGACAACTCGTAAACTCGGAACGATTTTCAACACAGTCGGTGGGCATATAAACACTAAATATTAGCAAAGACCGCTCGCCCTGTGCTATTTTAATACACACGATACGATCACTGGCACAGGTTATTACCGAAACCGACGCAAATAACGACTTCCTCCATAACAGCGCCACACCACCGAATGGTCTACCAACCAGAACACCGGCAGAGATGTCCACGGCTGATTTCCCAGTGTACGCGAAGTCTCCATCAATGGTCGCTAGGAAGGGCACGTCGTGGGGCAGCAGCCAGGTCTCCTGTAACGCTATCACGTCGGCTCGTGCACATAGTTGACGAACGCAATCAGCTGATCGAGTAATACTTTTACAGTTGAATGTACATAGCTTAACGTTCGACGTACAACCCATTATTTGTTTGTTTTAATTTCAACACTGTGCTGCTTATTTACTTCTGTAATATTTTTCTTAAAGTAAATAAACTGTCTAAACCGAATACCCTCGGGCCATATTTTGTCATCTAAAAACTTATTTAATTTGTGTTTTGAGACAAACAATTTAAAGGCATTATACGGTCATTCAGATTTCATGTTGATTTTCTGAAGCTGCACTATTTCTTGCGTCTTATTTTGTATGTAGTCGCAAATATCTTTTTCAGTAGTTTCTTTGTCAACATTTGTAATAAAAAGCGGGATTTTTGAATCAGCAGCCCTAAACTTAAAGTTCGCATTCGGGCTTGCGGTTCCCGTTTTTCCCTCGAACCGATTCTTTGACTTTTTATTTTGAACCAGCGTCCAACCTTCTTTAGGACGATTATCAGGCCATTCACCTTGCATTAATACTTCGACCATAGTTTTATTACTCTGCATTGATTGCAAGAGATTTGTATCCTTGTCATCCGTGTTTTCTAAGAATGTCGAGTTAATCGGCGTGGTAGCAGACTCAACGACTGCCGGAAGCACCTGTGCATGTGAGTGAACGAGAGAGCGATACTTCGGCCCGCCATCGTCACTTGTTAGCAGCGTTAGCGAATGTGAGTCAGAATCTAACAGCTGTGAATGTTGTGAATAAGAAGGTAGGTGCGGCGACAATCCAAACGGGCCGCTGTCTAAGTTATACCCTCCACCTCTAATTTTATTCACATTAGAGTTAAATATCGGATTTTGTAACTGATTATCCGATGATTGTATGATATTATTCTCCTTCAAGGCCACTTCCAAGTCGTTCTTAGTGACAGCATTATTTTTAATATCATTTAATTCAGCACGCAAAATTAACAGGTCCTTTAGTATTTTCGTGACATCTACGTGGTCGAAACACACAGGGGGCAGTTTATGCAGCTCGTAGGCGACGAAAACCGGCAATTGATCGGGGTCAATAGTTTTGAAAACCGCAATCATGTCTTCCAAATCCTTTTGTTTTTTGTCTTTTCGCCTCGACTTCAATCGTTTACCAATATTAGTCGTGCTGCATAACAATTTCTTTGCCTCGTCGATTTCTTCCTCCGAAAACGCCGACACACATATTCTTATGAGACTTTCGTTGTCCATAACGTCATGTTTATTACGAATAAACGCTAGGACTTCCGAAATCACCACATTACAGTTCGCACACTTAATCGTATCGACGGACATTATCGGGCAATCACACAACTGCGACCACTCGCATAGAACTCGCGCGCGAGACTGAAAATTAAATATAGTAACTACGCTTGTATTATCAGTCTGCGTCAAAGGCAACGCATGTATTACGCTTAAAGATTAGAATAAAAACCACTTTGCCTGAAGTACGCTATTACAACCTAATGATCTTATTTTCATTGAGACAACAGCCCGCCGATTCCTGTATTTCTAACATCTGTGTTTACTATGAATTCATGTTCATTGTCAGGATAGCCTAGAATGGTTGCATTGCACAGAAATGTGCCTTCAACTTCTGCATTGAGGCATCACAGATTGCATTCTAGCAGAAATGTATCTTATCTTCAGTTAGCTTATGTAGAGATCGAGCAATGCCAGCAAAGTTTTTCGCAACCCGTCGACAGTAGAAGCACAAAAACGAGAAATGCCTTGACTTGCGGTTTGTCTCCGGGACTGGCCGATCTTCCGGGATGACAACGATCTTATCTGAAACCATTTTAATACCTTCTTAGGAAACCACACGTGCTAAAAATTTAACTTGCCCCCTGAACAACGTATCGTATTTTCGACAGCACTTGTTCCAGATTGAGGAAGTGATCTTCAAAGTTACGTCCCACGACGAAAACACCGTCCAAGTAGACTAGGCAGGCGTCTCCAATTAATCCAGTTAATACCCTTTCCATCAGTCTCTCAGAGGTGGCAGGAGCATGACACAATCCAAATGGCATAGCGTTGACCTGCCACAATCCTTTGCAAGTAGAGAATCCTGTATTTTCATTATCCCGATGGTCTATCTCGACCTGCACTTAGCCACTCTTCAGATCTAAGTTAGAAAACCGGTTCATTCCCGTTAGCGAATACAGCGTGTCGTCGATCTTGGGCAATGAATAATTATCTTTAATAGGCGATATTTTACACAGAAGCGAATGTTGCTGTCTTTCTCCAACACTACCAGTTAATACCATGTAATGAACGATGGCTTAATCACGCCGTCCTTCACAAGTCTTGGTAGCTGACGGACTGGTACCTCATTTCCTGTATTAATTACCCATGTATAGAACTAACGCTTAATAATAATGAAGCGAGTAGTCCGATGCTGTTGCCTAGTAGATACATAGTAAATGTGTTATTCTATTGCACAAAATAAAGCAAAGTATTACTTTACCAAACAGCAATCCCAAATTGTATTAATGCCTATATTTTATCTTAAAAGAAAATATCACAACCACAGCAATTTCCAAAACGTGGCAACTTTGTCTTAAAAATAATGTTGTACTTACTTGTTTATATGTAAGCGATATGGACGCAGTCCCAAATATGACCAAGTTGGCCAAAAGATTCATTCACAATATAGGTAACTTTCGCGTTGTTAGGTCACAACGTGAAAAGTTCAGCACACGTGCGCTTGCGCCGAATGTCAGGTCGCATCTCAAAATATGGCCGCTTTGCTCGAAACTTAGCCATCGATGCGCAAAAATGCCAAAAGGGCGCATGCATAAATTTGTTAAATAAAGGCTAATTTTGACAGGTATCTTCGTGAAATATGAAAATAAGGATGATTTTGGACACATTTTTTAATTAAATGTGATTTTGGATAATTTGGATTTGTAGCACTTTAGTTACGCAGCGATATCTTATTTTCTTTCTAATTCTGCCTCATATCTAAATTTCAAAACAAAATATCAGCACATCTTGTCTCATTAATTAGCCTCCAATATCTCTCATCTTCCTGCTAACGAGTCTCCGGCTATGAACATCAATCTCAGCTGCTGCCTCGTCACCAAGAGATGCATTTCCTAAACTGGTTGTATTTATTCGCCATGTAAATCATACTTATTCTTGTTTTGTATCGTCGCTTATACTCTGTTAAGATACTGCGTATCATAAGACAATTTGTTTTAGTTAGAAGATAATGGATTGAAATATGTGTTTTGACAGATTGTTGGATTGCTATGGTTTTTGATTGCGGAGTTATTAAATTCCATTTTCATAAAATTACTTAATGGGAGAGAATTTTGCTAGCTGTGGTACAACACATTTTCCCTCGAAGGGTAAGGCAGAGTTGTATACTCCCGAATTTCGCCAGTTATGGTTGGGTCCCATGTAACAGAGAGTGAAACTATTGCTATCAACTGCATACACACAGTATATACACCCAACGAGTATAAATTCAGACTCCAGGCTGCTATTTCAAAATTAAGGATGGTAAAGCTCAATTACACTTTGCCCGTGCCGGGAGTCGAACACAAGACCTCATGCCCACCAGTAGCGCTTGCAAGTACTAGAACAACCAGGCAGTCTTTTATCACTCTATCATCTGTGTTGTATTAATACAAGTTACATTATGTCAGTGACTTCACAAACGTTTTTTAAGAAACTTTTATAAACAGTTTAATGAAATAAAAAAGTATTTTAGTTTTCCGATTTGTATAGTACAGCTACACGTGTATGTGAAATAACACTCACATAAGTTGCAGCAATAAAAGCATATAGCAGCAGCCATATTACAAAACCAATCGTACGAATTTCCTATGCGCTCCAGGGGGGTTACCACAAGCTCTTAGAGCGGTATCAATTTGACCTTGTTTCACGTTTTCGTACCATGACGTCGTTTAAGAAAGCTCAATTTGATAACGCTACGAAGTTTGCTTTTGTTTAGGTTTTGATAATATTTGGATACCGATTTTCTTATAGTTCATTCAAAATTCAAACCACAGCCTGCTTTTTGACAACCAGCGATATCGTTTTTACTACAATTTTTGGTTTTGTTTGACAGTTAAAAAAAGTTGCTTTGGCGGGCTCGATTTATCAACATTTTCCAAAATATATACAAAATATATACATATATTATAGAAAGCTGATAGAGGCCAACAAACGCATCGTGAAGCTGAGGGAGCTAAAATATATGAAACCTGTAAAACCTACGTACGACGAACGAAGAATGCATTAGGTGTTTTGTGATGCGTGTGCTAGTGTCTCACGTTATTGCTTATGGCTGCTTTGCTGTATTAATCCTTAATGTGCTTGTGATGACTGCCTAGTATTGTTGTGTGTGATAACCATGGACATAATCTCAATGGTGGTAGATAACTGATAACCATCTGCATCTTACCCGACTGCGTTAACAATATTGTGTGTTGGTTTGTGCACCTACTGTGATGTAATCAGGTAATAAATGTTTTTGCAGCTGGAGAATCAATATACTTTTATACCCCACGTGTTGTACATTATTTATTATTATCGTCAAACTCATCCATTCTACTTACCCTGAAAATATTCAAACAAACTCACGCCTCTTTCCCATGTGGGCAAGCAGAAACTACAACGCCACCTGCTACGGTCCTAACATACTACTTTTGCTTCATTTACATCCATACATACGAGGATACCGGTAATGAGGCCCTCAGCCTCTGACAGCCCACCTGACCTTTCTGGAGAACATTACTAATTAGATCCGTGTATGACCTAGGACGTCCCCTACCGGGTAGCGTTTTCACTCACATCTGCCTTGTAAATATCTTTTCTTAGTCGCCTTTTATTCATCATATAACTACCTATATTTAGAGGTATTTACTATACTTAGTTAATTTATACGTAATACGTAGGTATGCCTATTTTAAAAAACCCCATCTGCACGCTGATAAAACAACGAAGTTTATGTAATACCTACCTACTCATGAAAGCACCTTAGTACATAAAGTGATAGTTAAGTACATCTAATAAAATTGACTAGTAAGTACCTAAGATAACTAAACAGATTGTAAGTAAATGTCGAAGTATAGTACCTAAGTGTAATTACTTCTTGTTAGATATTAATTAGAGTTGTAATTATTTTGTTTTTTATCTAATTAGCATGTACAAACTTATATAATCCTAATTCGAATGTTAAAAGATGATAAAGATAGTTTTTAAATAATTGTCATGAGATACCTACATGTTAATAATTACGCGCAGAACTTGAAAACATGATTTTTTGTTTGTAGAGATTTTTTGTTGAGGTTTGTGTCAAATGAAAGGTCTGGGTCTAAAACCATTTTATCCGTTTGAGTCATGTAAATCGGTCCACACGTTTCCAAGATAATCGCATATCATTATAATCAAAATATAAACAAACCAGAATTTTTCGTTTTTGTTCTAAAAACTTTTAATTATGGTAAAATGTGTAAATTTTATTATTGTAATTATATGTACGTGGTTAAAGCCTATCATTTAAGACCAAATTTGTAAGGATTATGTAGAAAATTGAATAAAATACACGGCTCCAAAGATTTCGGCTAAGTCAAAATGAACGCAAGGATGGTCCATAAACACGCGGGCGTCAATTTGGGAATGACGGGCCATTCTTTTTTTGTTGGTCTGAGCGGGCCATATATAAGAAGGGAGACGGGCCACTGGACAGATGAATTCAGTCGCAGCCAGAGATTACTATTATAAACTGGTCGCAGCTCAGCCGGAAGCTCAGCCGGAAGGAGAAAAGCCGAAATCCGCGGAACCAATTCTCAAGAAAATCCGCCTTTTATTTCTGGTTCTTTCTTCAGTCAAAAACGTGGATCCTTGGGTTGTCCTCTCGTACTACCCTACATACGCATTCAGGGGTGCGTGGTGACGTGTGCCACCAGCTGAGTAAGTAGGGAACGCACGACAAACATAAGTGGGATACTGTCCCAGCGGGGGCGACCGTGGATAGGTACTTACAACATCCAGGCACCTTGCCGCCACCGCAACAATATATATATGTGTACACATTTTACTTAATGTTATCT
The DNA here is from genome assembly GCA_964057195.1 of Orthosia cruda. Lineage (NCBI taxonomy): Eukaryota > Metazoa > Arthropoda > Insecta > Lepidoptera > Noctuidae > Orthosia > Orthosia cruda. The sequence goes on along the minus strand of OZ059839.1, from coordinate 12,761,940 downwards.
CTCCACTACCTTTGATTAATAAATCTGGTCAACATGACGAAACCAACTAATGCTGTCTTATTACATCAAACACTACAAATACTTCAATAAAATAAAACATAACACTGTTTTTAAACACAATTATTTATTAGGTAGGTCTACTTTGAACAGAAAATGCATTACTGATAAAGGGAATAAGTCATAGTTAAATTAACATATTTCAACGAGCTCCATGCTGGACACATATCATTGTTTTCTTACACTCCAAGGAACATAGAACATTTGTAGTAGTCTAACCCCATGCTAACCTGTTTTATTTCAAGGCGGTTCTGGGGCCAAAATAGAAAGCGCTGGTTTTATTAAGTTCTTTAGCAAATTAGGATAAAACTGTAACTTAGAAAGAAAGAAAAAGTGTTTATTTGCCACAAAAAAAAAACATACAAATTCATCGTCTCACTTTCTTCATTTCTTACTATTAGGTGCTTAAATAATTTACTGATTATTTCAGAATATTTCTGGTTTTTGATGACATATACATGATGTCATGACTGTTCTCTAGAAACCAGGCCTATTACATAATATTTTTTTGGCAGTGGACAATGGTACTTTTTCTTACTTTTAGTAATGGTAAGGTTTTTCATTGTATATAACCACAACAGAGTTGGGCTCTTGTTTGGCAAAATTGTGGTGAACTGATGAACAATTTTTCATATTTGTAGGTATCCATTTCTGAGTGATAATCAATGGTGAATGGTGAAGATGATGGCTTCTTCCTTTCATCTCACCTCCATTCAAAAAGCCAGTATCTGATCCTGTAGACAAATAATGAAATATGAGTCCTGAGTTTTATAGAGTAGGCAGGTGATAGCTGAAAAACAAGATACATTTATTTGACAGTCACAACCCACCAGCAACAGTGTAAATGACAGTAATGAAATACCGAGACAAATTGCAATAAACTTGGCCATAACGAAAGGGTTACCAACTCAGCATTTGCTGGTCGTCAGACACCCAGCACTGGTTTTCAGTTGGCACCCAGAAGAAGAAACCCAAGACCAGTATTATATTATCTGTGCCTCTGGCCAGGCTAAATGGTACAAGATGTAAACTATTACATCAAATATTATGGTGATTGTCTTGGGAACCAAAGTTTCCAAAAGGCACTTGTTTGTCTATTATTGTGTCTGCTAATTAGCACTCAAGGGGTTAAAGTAAGTTTTTGCATTTAGAATAGCATAATAATATTAACTAAAACTTACCAATACACAGTAATAGCCATTGATGTAATAAAAGGAGGTAATAGCAGATTTATTAATCCTGCGGATATGTCTTTATGATGGGGTCTTTAACAGAACATCATTATGGTTTGGTCCTGCCATACTTTGCTACGAGTGTATCCTATAACAAAATTTGAATATTGTGTTAGGTATTAACCAAAAACAGGTGCACTTAATTAATGAGTTAGTAAGTATATTGTTTTATTTTCTACAAAATAACCAATCTTTTAAGAATAAGATTATAGATTACCTTCTTTAAGCCAAGTTAGCGGAAAGGAGCACAATGTTATTTAATTATTTTTCACGCCAGAGGACTTTATCATCTCTGTCAAGGTTTTCCGGTTGCGATTAACTTATTTACAGCTTCTTCATTATTTGTACGTGCCGCTCTGTTGTAGTTGGACAACAAATCATTTTCATTTACAGCATCCAAATAAAATTGTAGGCAAATCATTATTTATAAAAAACATGGACTTGGCTCCATATCGTCCAATTCGTCTAGGGTATAATACATCCCCTTGTCACCACGGAGAGTTTTGAAGACAGAAATTCGTGATAACATTGTGATAGCGGCAATTTTGGATAACAATCTTTAGGTCACAACTATTGGACATGTTTGTAGATATATGTAAGCGTCTCTTTGTTCATAGAATATATGGCAATCCTTTTGTCACACAACTCAGAACAAACACACAACAACTTTATTGTAAATAACTTTAAAACAACGAAAATAATAAGGTACGCTTGTAAACACAGCTCATACGACAAAAAATGGAGGTTATAAATAATCCGACCAATTTAAAAATACAAGCTTACAAAGTAAAATGGTAAGATTTGTTGCACTCTTTAATTTGTTATCATAATAATATGGAAAGTCAAGCCACAGGTAATAAATTATATCATACTCAGTCTTTTGAGATGCTTTACAGTGTCAGCTATTGGTTTTGATTTCAATAATACTTATTTTTTCTTTAAATTTATTATATTGTTGTAAAATACACTTAAGAAAATAATAGTGTAAATGTTTGACATGAATGTTTAGTATGGTATATAATTCTATTTGGTTTTATATGAAATAAACATCTCATGATAATTTTTATTTTAAATTTTAGTGTTAGCAAAAACGACATTCTAAAAACCTTTTTTTACTTCGCTAGCAATTCTATATCGGGAAATAGATAAATATTTCAAATCATTCGTTCATTCCCAACACTAATCGGCATCAATTTGATATCGTTTAACTAAGGTGAGGGTACGATAATGAAAAGTCTCAATAAGAGCTAGAAACAAAGCGTACTCAAATTGGTATTGTTTTGTAAAAGGTGGGGGTAGGTACCCAGCTCTCAATACTGAAATTAAAGTTTTTGTTATTTGCATTTTATTGACGGAGACGCGTTCATGTCCGCCTGTACGTTTTCATTCGTTCGATACGATTCTTTATTGATTTAGGATGGCAGCAAAAGCATTGGTTATTGTTTAAAAGTTCCCTAGGAAATCCCTGGGATACATTCGCAAGGAGTTTAGCCTATTGAAATAGAAACCTGAATGCTTATGCCCTATAGATATTAGGTTAGGCTAATAAATCGAGTAGAACTTACGGATACAAAAATTTAAATCTTTTTTGCGGTTGCCTAACAAAATGTTGTATAACTGCATTTTTTCATACGCTTCGTGATATGATTTAAGGTGTCTATCTGTGGTGATTTCTATATTGATATCGCAATAGCTTGCGTTTATGTTGTTCGTATGTGGAAGTTTAGTTGGCGCTACTCGTCAAGTGCGGAAAGTCTTGACGTTCTTTGACCACTTGTTGTCCAACAAATCCAAATAATAATATGTGATATTTACAGGATATCAGATTTATTAAAGAAGAAAATTATTGATTTTCGATAGTTTCCTTATTGTTAAGGAAAAACTGTGGCATGATTTATTTGGGTTCGTTTATTTTTAATTAGGTATGTTATTTGTGTATTTACTGAAAAAATATTTTACTTTTAAGTAATCATGATAGGTAATAGCACAGAGGCCGCGTGGCTTCCGATGAATTGGGGTGACACACCACCAAGTGCTAAACTCGGACTGTCCCAGAGAAATTCCTAATGGGAAAGCCCAATAACACTTTTTGACGGACCTGCGAATCGAACCCCATGCTCAACATTCGTGTTTTGCGCATTACTTATACGGACGTGATGATTTGCGTGAAAAACGGGCAGAGGTGTAGACCTTTAGCAGCTCACGGGTGGCCCCCCAACGTCATACCTTCAGGTAAGCGGTCACTCCAAATCATCTGAATCGCTATTCTCTTATGACTTATTTACAGCAGAAAACAAGGGAAGTTATTAAAATAAAAGTATGAACAACTGTTTGAATAAAAATAACTGAAAAAGCAATTTGAGTCTTATGCTTAAGTTTTTCAATATTGTGTTTATTGTTTTGTTAGGTAAATACTTGTATTATGATAAATGATTTTATTTCTGTAAGTTTGTTTTTACAAACACTTTTACATGTCGAACATAAAACTAGATGATGTCGGCGTTTCCTATCTGACTACTCCGAGAAGAAAGGCCGAATCAAACACAGAGGTCACAGTCTCTTTTAAAGCCCAGACAAAATCTTGGTTAGATCATGTGAAGACCATGTAGACTGATGTCTGAAATGGTCTTTTGAGGAAAGAACCAGCCAGATTGAGTGGACCTGTCCAGTCAGTGCACGCATTTGTCAATAACCGAGCAGCTCAACTTATAATTTAAGGAGCTCAACGATTCGTGTGCATCAGAATGGCGGGTGTATGACTACAAATGGTCATGCTATATGCGTGAGAGCAATGTACGAGCAATGTACCGAATGTACGTAAAATTTGAAGCAATGTACTATTTTAAAACCACAGTTTTTAGAAAAAGTATTTGAGTCGCCAACCTGATATCAGAATGGCGGGTGTATTAAAAATCTGAACAAATTACTAACGATTTGACTGTGAAATGCCTACCATAGCAATGTACGAGCAATGTACGTTATCATATTAAAAGCATAACCAGATGCTATCAACGGTTAAAAAGTTATTATAAAAATAAAATTTCTCCACATTTAGAGCCTGTTTAATTTTATTAGCAACTAGTTATGCTTACGTTAAACGTTGCTATGTCTAAACTCAAGGGTTTTCTTGTGTGAAAAAATGGCCATATTGGCCATGCGATATGCGTGAGAGCAATGTACCTAATGTACGTAAAATTTGAAGCAATGTTCTATTTTAAAACCACAGTTTTAGAAAGTGTGTGAGCTCCAACCTGATGTCGGAATGGTATGGTATGGTGTATTCAAAATCTGAACAATTTGCCAACTATCTGACTGTGAAATGCCTACCGTAGCAATTTAAGAGCAATGATCGTTATCATATTAAGAGCATAAACAGATGCTATTAACGGTTAAAGAGTAATTTTAATTAAAAAATCCCCATTTAGAGCCTGTCCGATTTTATTAGCAACTAGGTGTGCGTACGTTATACGTTGCTATGTCTTAATTACTCGCCGTCAGTGCTGCCAACTCATCTAAGCAAAAACGCGCTGTTAGCTCTTTAAAAAAGAGCTAATTGAGCGCTGGTAAAAAAAAACAAATAAAATCGCTGTATTCGGCGCCACATTAAAAAAAAGACGCCCAATGATTTGAGACTACTACAAACGTATTATTTTTATTGAAATAAAGTATTTATTTATTATATACTTTATTGTACACCACAAAAACATACAGAACAAACATTTACAAAACAAGTGTACAATGGGCGGTCTTATCGCACAGGGCAATCTCTTGCAGACAATCTTAAAAACCAACCAACATGAAAGAGTTACATACATTATATTACTTGTTTTTTAATAATATAATAAAGTAATAACGTGTTACTATAATTATTTTATAAGATAAAGGCATTAAATTAATTCATCATCATCTGATTCTACTACATTGCTTCTGCCGCCGAATTATGGATGGTTTTGATCAGTTTTGGACTTTAAATTATATTTATCTGTGGATGAAATTTCCTGAACACGTCGTATAGAAGTTGATAGTTTACAGTTACTTTTTTTTAAAGGCATTCCAAAGTTTCAAAAAGCGATAGATTTAGCGCTAGGCGCTAGAACGCGCTATTGAACAAAAAAAGCGTTAGATATGGCGTTGAAAGCATTAAGTTGGCAGCACTGCTCGCCGTCCAGCCTGTCATTTTACATTTTGACAGCTCAAAAACTAATCATTTAGTGATGAACTAACGTGGTAACCGATTCGATTTCATATAACAATTGAATTTGTCGAATAAAAATTTTTAATTGATTAAACACATAGTTACTTTATTTTTGCTTTTTACCACACTGCCGATGGAGGATAATGTGTTTATCAGTCTATCTACGTATGTATGTATGTTTGTTTCTAATGGCGTTCTAGAAACCAAACGCTTTGGCCGTATTTTGATGAGTCTTACGTCAATCAATTCGTCTTGCGGGTGTCACTAGCTACATTAAAATTGAAAAATAGAAAATGGCGGTTTTTGGGCGCTAAAAGAAAAAAAGGAAAAAGTAAAGTAGTAGCTACTATCAAAATCAATTAGTTTATTTCAAATAAACCTTAGAGGTACTTATGAATAGCCAAAAAAAATACTCTTGTTGCAAATTCGCTAGCGTCAGTAGGTCTCAATGGAGAAGAATTTTCAAGAAACTCCACGGACACTTTTTTCCATCAGTTTTTAATTTTTTTTGGTTACATCATTCTTCTTGAAATAATACATGTATGTGAGAACAATGTAAAAAGATGTGCACGTCAAGCTTCTATGGTAACAACGAATAAAAAAGTACAATAACAGGCCGAGGCAGCAAACTTATGACCAATCCCAACTGATGGCGCCCAACTGTTCACGAATATGACGCATGGATCGGCACTACTCAGCTCAACCATCATGAAGGGAACCGAATGATCCAACACATGTGCCACCATCAGAGAGAAATTAGAGAGAACATGAAACACTCAACTGCCAGGGCACACATAAATCAACGAAACGACACATAGGTGCAGTGACTGGTAGATTTGCAGTCGAAACATAGTACTCACACATGTGCTGTGCAGTTATATAATACTAAAAAAAATTGAGTTTATACAATACAAATACATTAATACAGTCTTCAGCAGGACCAACAATACTTCTAAACTTTTCTGCCCATCACTTGTTCACCCAAATGGCGGCGGAGTATGTCCAGCATTGAGCCAAGCCTTTTTATCAGCTATGTAATCCCCCAACTTATAATATGCTTGCCTGCATAGTGTGCATTTTATACATTCCCTCTCATTCAGTTTTAAAATGTGGGGCGGTATTTTATTGTAACATTTTATACAGTACCCATAAAAGATGTTGCTACTTTAGCCAGCCTGAAACCTGGTTGAATTAATTGATCCCTATTTCTAGTGACATAATTATGTCTGTTGCCGTTTTTACTAAAAATATTTATATTCATTGTAACGTACATGATGTTTTCATAAATATATTGACAAGGTAACGTCATGATGTTAATGTCCTTAAACAGTTGCGTTAGAGAATCGCGCCAGCGAAGATTTTATATCGCTCTGATGGCTCGTTTTTGCAGAATAAAAATCGACTCAATATCTGCAGCCCTTCCCCATACTAAGATACCGTAAGACATTATACTATGAAAGTAACTAAAATAGACTAGCCTCGTGGTACCTACGTCTGTTTAGGTCGCTTCTTAAGCAGTCGGGATTTTTTTCTAAATAGGTACATTTAATCATATAAGTGTTATATATTATTGATCCCCCACACGAAGGGTTGGAAGAAAAATAATTTGGGACTCAATATGGCGCCAAAAATCAGTCGTTTTACTTTTTTCCAATTTTAATGTAGCCAGTGACACTCGCAAATGTTAAGACGAATCGATTGACGTAAGAATCATCAAAATCGGCCAACGCGTTTGGTCTCTAGAACGCCACTAGGTATAAACATACATACATAGACTAATAAACACCTTATCCTCCATCAGCAGTGGGGTAAAAATCGAAAATAAAAGCAAAAATAAAATAACTAAGTGTTTAATCGATTAAAATTTTTTCATTGTTAAATTCAATTGATAATTGAAATCGAATCGGTTACCACATTAGTTCATCACTAAATGATATGTTTTTGAGCTGTCAAAGTGTAAAATGACAGGTTAGACGAAGAGTAATTTAGACATAGCAACGTATAACGTAGGCACAACTAGTTGCTAATAAAATTGAACAGGCTCTAAATGTGGAGAAATTTTATTTTTATAATAACTTTTTAACCGTTGATAGCATCTGGTTATGCTTTTAATATGATAACGTACATTGCTCGTACATTGCTATGGTAGGCATATCACAGTCAGATAGTTAGTTATTTGTTCAGTTTTTGAATACACCCGCCATTCTGATATCAGGTTGGCGACTCAAATACTTTTTCTAAAAACTGTGGTTTTAAAATAATACATTGCTTCAAATTTTACGTACATTCGGTACATTGCTCGTACATTGCTCTCACGCATATAGCATGACCATTTGTAGTCATACACCCGCCATTCTGATGCACACAACGATTCGACGAACAATACCAAAGAAAGGACATTCGGGTAGGCCGCATAAACTACTGAAACTGCCAGACCATGATTAAAAACTAAGATAAATTAAACTAAAAACAAAAAACAAAATGATCCACATACTCTTCACATTCACAATAATTAAAATAAAATAATATAATACTTTAATAAGTAAATATTCTTGTCATTAAAAGAAAAACAAAAAAAAAATATATATATATATAATAACAGAATTCACGGTGCAAAATATAGAAAAAAAATAAAATTAATTGGAGCAGCTCAAGTCTATTGTGCCAAATGTAGGTAAGTATTTGTAAATAATAGTAAAACGAAAAGGAAGGAAGTAAGTAAGTAGGTAGTTCAAAAGAAAGTAAACAGAATACATAACTTACTTAACGAATAAAGAAAGATAATTTTTCGAAAAAGATTAATTTTATTGCATATTATAACCTAAATTTTAAAAGATACCTACGATTTTTTTATCTTAATAATCGCCTCGATTCATAACTCAAAGTAAGTACATATGTGAGGGTTGTAGGCACACATTCTGTTCTTAAAACTCTGGACATATTACCAGGACAAGGTACATATTTAAAAGAAAAAACATCCCCTTGTCCGTTGACATCAGTAGTCATGTGTGACGTAAGCACTACGTCAATGAGGTGCAGCACACGTCTGCAAGAGGAGCTTCCTCCAGGTTCGTGGGGATAGGCTCACTTGTGCTGTAGAGCACGGCTGCAGCAGTGGTGACTGCGATCAGCAATATTACTACTCTCATCCCAGCGGTCCTGAACAGACGAGCCGCGAATTTAAATATTTTATTTAAAATATAATAGCAGGTCAGCTGACTCCCCACCAGAAATCCTATTGGATGCAATTCTAGTCGTGATCTCAACTCAGTGACAACCAATGTTCAAAAGTTATAAGGTAAGAAAAAAAAAATGTAAGTCATAGACACGCTGATTGAGAAAAAGATTTTGTGAAAGTCAAAGCCATTTATTTGCATTAAATGCGGTACTAAAGATGGAATATAAATTATTTGCTTAATTATTAGGATAATATGAGCTAAGGTGCTAAACAGATCTCTAATATTTTTTATACAATAATAACACGTTATTTTATTAGGTATGCAACCTAATATTGTACACGTTATTTTTACTAGGTATTTAATTTGTTAAAGTTTATTAAATCATCAAAAACCTTAATTTACTAACTAACAAGTAAAATTTCAAAAAACCCTGACACATTTATCTTGTGAAAAAACCCCGATTCAAACAGTAAAACGCCTATAACTTTTGAACGGCTAAACTGATTTTATTCAAATATAGCTAAGAACACTCTCGACAAAATCATCTTTCAAACAAAAAAAAAACAAAATCAAAATTGTTTCATCCGTTTAGGCGCTATGATGCCACAGACAGACACACATGTACACAGATACACAGACACACAGATACACAGCAACACAAAATATATTTAGCTGTGAATGTTAATAAAAGTAATATACTGGCTTCCGTCGCCTTTGCAGTATTGGAGAAACTGAGGAATATTCTCCCATTCTTCGATAAGCGCATAATTCAAGACACGAAGAGTAATTGGAGGTGGAACTCGTTTTCTCACACGTCCCAAGCATGCTCAATAGGATTCAAATCGGGGCTCCTTGCTGGCCACTCCATTTTGTGGATTCCTGCGTCCTGAAGATACTCATTTACAACTTGAGCAGTGTGGCCGTGCATTATCGTGCATGAACACTGCATTGTCGCCCGTATTGGCCAAAAACGGACCAGCTTGTTCATTAAAAATCTTATAAATGTATCTCAAAGCAGTTAGGTTCCCGTTCTCGATTGGAACTAACGCTGTTCGACACTCTGCAGAGATACCAGCCCACACGTGAACGGTACATCCGCCGTGTGAATCTTTTTTTTAAAAACATGCTTGTGCAAAACGTTCTCCTGGTCGTCGGTATACTCTTTTCTTCCCATCATGATGGTACAGCATAAATCTTGACTCATCAGAGAACATCACTCTGCCCCATTCGTCCTCACCCCATTCTGTATGCTCGCGGGAATTAAGTTAACGACAATCGGAGAGTTTATAAAATAAATTTATTTAACCAGACAGAGTGGCAGTAAAGATAATAACGTCTTAATCCTAAAGATACAAGGTTCTTATAGCTAAATTATGCTAAGATGACAATTGTAGCGTGACGACAATGTCCTATATTATAATTACTTACTCACTAGATTTGGATGAAGCTGTACTGCTGACAAAGCTTATTGTAGTAGGGCTACCTCACTTAACTCCTCTCTCCATAAGAGAGAAATTATTTAAGGGCAACTGTGTAGTCCTTAGATAATTTCTTTTACAAATTTTATATAAGTTCCATCTATATATTATAAGACCTTCAGCAGACACTATGATTATGACATAAGTACTTAGGGTCCATACACTGATATTGTCAGTTGTTAAACGTATATATGACTCGAAATCACTGACACTTTCACTGTATTTTGCACGGTTCACTAAGTCCTTGATGTCACCTTAGTCTACCCCTCGAAGATCCATCTGCTTAGCTGGTGGGCTGACGTCACGACGAAGTTCGGGCATCTGTGCTGTTGGTAATCCGTGAAATTATGTTTCAGTAACATAAGTTGCTCGACTAATATTTCCTCTGTGTACTGAAGTACGTCGTCTTCGGAGCAAAGGTATGTGAGGTCTTCAATTGCCTCGCAGCTGTTGACTACGGGTCTGTATTTCGACTTTTTCACCAGAAGGTAATGATATTTGAGAATAGCGACAAAGGGTTTTTTTGTGGTTGGGTTAAGAATTGCAACAGGGATAACTTTATAATAGATATATGTGTTACTGTGTACTAGTGGGACTGTATCACGAATGTTCTATCGTAATAAAATATGTATGTTACCCAGGTATTGTCTGACCCCCAATAACACAAACACATATACCTAATCAAGGAGGAAAACGTAAAGGAAAACAGAAAGGTTAGTGAAAAAGTTCTACTAACAGTCCCGAAGTTACTCCCGTCTCCTCCTTGGGTTATTATCACCACATTCAGCGTCAGCCTCTCGATGAAGTTGCTCAATAAATTTGTTTGTTCGGCGATCTCTGTTAAACTGTTGGAACAGACGTCATAGCAGCTTGTAGAGTTTTATACTATACTGAGTGACTACAGAGATCCTACCGGCTCCGCCAATTAAGTTAACGACAATCGGAGAGTTTATAAAATAACGTTATTTAACCGACAGAGTGACAGTAAAGATAATAACGTCTTAATCCTAAAGATACAAGGTTCTTATAGCTAAATTATGCTAAGATGACAATTGGAGCGTGACGACAATGTCCTATATTATAATTACTTACTCACTAGATTTGAATGAAGCTGTACTGCTGACAAAGCTTATTGTAGTAGGGCTACCACACATAAGTCGGGCGTATCGCAATCGGGCAACTTTATGATGCCGTTCCAGTTTTGGACCATTTGCTGGCCTGTAAGGCTTCAATCCTCTTTCGGCAAGAGGTCTCCTGACTGTCCACTCGCTTATTGGCTCCCTTCGAACTTGCAGAAGTTGTTGTTGAACCGCAACTCCCGTCTGATGTCGATTTCTTAACATGGCTGCCGCAATTAAACGATCTTCTCGGACTGTTGTGCACCTTGGCTTGCCAGTACCTGGTCTTCTCAGGTTTAATCCAGTCTCCCTAAACCTTTGGATCACTCGTCGAACAGTATTATGTGTCACGCCCATTACTCTGGCCGTATTTCTTTGGCTGGTCCCCAATTCCACCATAGTGATGATCCTCGTACAATCCTCGGGTGATAGAGGCATGATTTATGGGTACAAGAGCCGTAAGACTTTACAATTTAAGAATTTTTTCACAACGGCGAAAACAAGGATGAAATCAACAGCAAAACAAAAAACAAAACAAATGTATTCCGAAATTTTCAAACCCCAAAATTTTGTTTTTCTACTTCTTTTTATCAATGGCTTCAAAAATACCAGTATTTAAAGGAGTTTAAGTGTGCATAATAAAATAGATTTCATTATAAGCTAGGTTCTATGTCTGAGGAGATATTAAGGTGCTTGTCGACATTTTGTGGGTGGAACTTTTTCATTGCTCGGCAGTTTCTTACTAGATATAATTTTAATCTCTACTCAATTTGCACGCCGAAGACTTGTATAATACATGCCAGATAACCTTTTTTTGTGATCTTTGTATTCGTAGCAATAAGGTTGCATTCATAGGCAAAATAACAGTGAAGTGTCTGTCAGATACTAGACGCCAGATTGAAATAAGAACTTGGGCGGTAATGTTTTTCTAAAAATCATCGGAAGAGTTCGTTTATGATGTGGGCCTCTGTGGTCGGTCTTGTATATTAAATTTTTACATACTTTTCGCTCCAATTTAAGTGTGGCCCTAAGTTAACGATGACAGTGGGCGTAGCTTAAAACCTCAGATGTCGATTGTCAAGTGGTCCACTTCATCCCGTTAATTCTATATTTCAAATAATTTAATACTGGTCGTACATACCTATACCATACCCCGCAATACCCAAATTGTATTTTATTTATTAAACTAAAGGCATAGCACGTACGTATTTAAACTTTTGTATGGTGGCAGAGTATATTATTACGAATATGGTGGCGCAAAATTATAAACTTAAATTCAATATTTCGCATATCGCAAAGTAAAAATACAATAACCTGTGCAGCACAATACCTAGATGTTAGAACTTTTGTTGTAAGGTGTAACTAATTCCTCCATACATATAGGAAATGATTTAAAAAACTTAAATCTTTTATTGAAAGCCATTTTCAGTTTTCCAGTGTTCCACAGTATCTATCTGCACGCATTTTCACCAATATAAAGTTTAAATAGTTCTAATACAGAAACAGTAATTTATTGAAATTTTATTTTATATTAATGTTATAACACGAAATAATAAGGTGTAAAATATACGCATTTATCAATATTAATAGTTGACTAGCCAACGCACCACCGCACACGCACAGGCCGACAGTCCGATAACGACTGACCGCTCAACTTTTTTTTATTTTTTTTCTAGGTGGCGTCTCGCAACTCGGTCAGAGTGACCAGCTATGGCTTAACCGGGCTTTCCTGTGGAGACTAAGCTATATAGCCTCCAGCCAGGCACAAAAATACTAAAACTAAGCGACCGCGCTAAGGGCTACCCCCTGTGGGGTCGAACCTCGGCTCAGGGCGTCGCTGGGGGGACAGCTAGGGCTGGATCTAGTAAAAGTGATTCTACCATCCGTTCGGAAAAAGCCTACGTGGAGAAGAACGGACAAGAAACTCCAATTAACTAATTAGAATTTAACTATGGCCAGCGTTACGCGGGCTGGCTAGTATATCTTGTTGGGGACGTCGCGGCGGGCCTCGGCGGCGAGGGCGGAACAAAGGCGGTCTTTGTTTGCGAATTGTGCTGGTCTTTGGGTTGCTCTCTTCGAACAGGGTAGTGGCGTCATCGGGGGTGGAGAGAGTGAGCCTTGGTCGGCGAACTTTAGATATTTGGGAGAGTTCGTAGCGGGAGGCCGCTTGAATTAGGGGGTTACTATGGTTGACAGCAGAGTCGAAAAGCATATGGTAATGCGTTTCATAAACTGCTGTATTGTGGGGATTCTAAGATCGACATGGAGTTCCTGGTTCCGAGCGAACCAGGGGGCTCCAGTGATTTTTCGGAGGAATCGGTTTTGTATAACCTGAAGCTTGTGAATGTGACGGGGCTTAGCGTGTGCGAAGACAGCGCATGCATAGGTCATGATGGGACGGATGACCGCAGTGAAAATGCGCAGCTTGCACCTAAGTGACAAGCTGCTGCTTGCGTTCACCATCCCATGAAGTCTGCCCATAGCGAAGGCGGCTCGCGAGGGCGCCGCCTTTATGTGCTTGGCGAAAGTGAGGTGGTTGTCAAGGGTGACACCTAGGTATTTGGCTTGCCATTCCCAAGGGATCGGCTTGCCGTACATGATTATGGGTTTGGGGGGTGGGGGTTTTTATATCTATTATTGTATTTTCGGTCAGGCCTCGAGAAGAGGACAGCCTAGCTTTTGTCTGGATTGACTTCTATTCTCCAGAGGCGAAACCACTTGGCCAGTGTGTTGGCGGCTCTCTGGAGTTTTAGGGCTATGGCATTGGGTCTTCGGCCAGTGTAATAAAGGACCGTGTCGTCAGCGAATAGTGCCAACTGGCTCTCTTTGGTTTTTGGGATATCGCTTGTGTACAGCGTGAAGGCAATGGGGGATAATACGCAGCCTTGGGGGACTCCGGCTCGTATGGGGTGAGGGGAGGAGAGTTCTCCCTCGACACGATAGCGGATAGTTCGGTCCGACATCCAGTCTCATAAGATGAGCACGAGACGATCTGGCACTTTGAGTTTGTATAGCTTATAAATTAAGCCATTGTGCCAGACTTTGTCGAACGCTTTCGCTATGTCGAAGAACAAGGCACCCGTCATCAGACCACGCTGGAAACCAGCACTAGTGTGTTCAACGATGCGGTGAACTTGTTGGGGGCAAGAGTGTTCGGAACGAAAGCCGAATTGCTCGTGTGGGATAAGGCTCTTTCGCTCGACAAAGTCTTTGAGCCGCTTATAAATAAGCCGCTCCTATGAGCGGCTTATTTAGACCTTTCCGAGGGAGTTGAGTAGGCTGATGGGACGGTAACTGGTAGGCTCCGATTTGGGTTTACCCGGTTTAGGGATGCCTATGACAGTGGCCTGTTTCCAGGCTTGGGGGAAGATATTTTTGCTTAATGCAGCGTTGAATATGGCCGTCATTAGCAGTATTATATGGTGAGGGAGGAGTTTCAACACCTTATTGGTGATGCCATCTAAGCCCGGGGCTTAGTTAGAGTGAAGCCTTTTGATGACCTCCTCTACTTCGTCTGGGGTGACGGGAGGTAGCGGGTCATCAGGGTCTTCAACTGGTGGAAGGGAGGTCCTACGTTCGACTTCAGCGTCTACCATGTCTATGTGAGCTTGGTCTACTGTTTGGGAGCTGGGTGTGCATTGAAATTCAAGGCTGTCAGCCAGGCATTCGGCTTTTTCAGAGTTTTGGTATACTACACTCTTATCGGGGCGAATAAGTTTAGTTGTTTAGTTTCGACGGGCTGTTTCCGCAACTCTACGACCAAGCGCGTATTTTGCGTACGGGTGGGATTCAGTCACATCATTCGATCCACCCCAGCTCCTCGAGGAAGGCCAGCAGCGCCCTGGTGCTGCCGACGATCTCCTGCAGGGTACCTGGGTTGCCGAAGTATTTGGCCCTATAGCCAGCGATTACAGGGCAGCTTAGGAGTAGGTGTGCTGCCGTCTCTTCCTCCACCATGCAAGCTCTGCAGAGTGGGCTGTCCGTGATACCTAAGACAAAGAGGTGCTTATTAAAGATCCCATGTCCAGTGGTTACGGCTGTGACAGCTCGCAACTGTAGCTTAGTTAGTCGTAGGACCTTTTTCGTGAAACGGCCATCAATGAGGAGTAGTGCCTCCTTGGCCTGCCTACATTCGCTATGATCCATCCATAGCTTGCTGTGTTGATCCCTGGTGCGTTTTCTTACCAGACCGCGTAGGTACCCACCGGTGCCATATTTGAGCCTCTACGGGCGAGCTCATCCGCAGCGTCGTTCCCTCGGGAGTCGCTGTGTCCCTTGATCCATTGAATGGTTACTTTATTGTGCATACCGACCTGGTTCAGGCGCCGATGACACTCGTAAATCAGCCCTGAGTTGACTGTGTGGCTGTTTAGTGCTTGCAGGACGGCCATGCTGTCCGAAAGTATACGTATAGGGAAGTCCTTTACCTCCCTCGTCAGGACCGCAGAGGCCGCCATGGAGATGCCCAAGCATTCGGCCTGGAACACCGTGTTGTGGATCCCCAGTGGTGTGGCTAAACGGATATTTAGGTCCTCCGAGAAGACTCCTGCACCCGTGCCTGTACCTGTTTTGGATCCGCCGTGAAGATCCGCAGTTCATCGGGGCGTAACCCCTCGCAGCGGTTATCCTCGTGTAACTGGATTCTGTATTTTTTATCAAAAATGATTTTCTTGGGTATGCGGTCATTAATGGCTCTAGTCAGTGGGATTTCGCGGTGGAGACCCTCTAGTAGAGTGGTGTGTTGAGTCTCTCGCTTACCCCAGAGACCCAGTGCCTTTAGACGCACTGCTGCCATCGTCGCTTCCTGCTGTATAAACAGATGCAGAGGGGAGAGCCCCAGCATAGCCTCGAACGCTGCGGTCGGCGTAGTCCTCATGCAGCCCGTTGTCGCCATGCATGCTAGTCTCTGCATACGCTGTAGCTTGTTCACGGCTGTAGTTAGTTTAGTGCGAGGCCACCAAACCACGGCCCCATAGGTGATCATGGGCCAAATCACCGCACTGTACAGCCAGAGTATTATCTTAGGGAATAGGCCCCACTTCTTACCTATCATTTTTCTGCATTGCCAGAAGGTGATGCAGGCCCTGTCTAACTTATTGTCTAAATGGCTGCTCCAGTTCAACTTACTGTCAAGAATGACTCCCAAATACTTGACCTCGTTGGAAAGCTGGAGCTCTGTATCGAACAGCTTAGGCAGGTGGAAGGGGCCTAGTGCCCTTTTCTGGGTGAACATGACCAATTCAGTTTTAGTGGGGTTTACTGATAGTTCATACTTCCTGCACCATCGCTCCACTATACGTAGTGCTTGCTGAGTAAGGTTGCAAATTGTACCAGTCACCTTCCCAGGTACTAGGATTGCGAGGTCGTCTGCATAACCTATTGTGTAGTAACGGTGTTCGTTTAGTCTGGTGATGAGATCGTTTATTACCAGATTCCAAAGAAGGAGAGAGAGCACCCCTCCTTGTGGGCAGCCCCTGGCTATCAAGGCCTGCCGCTGCTCTCCTTCTAGACAAACCGCTCGTTTGCTGAGCATATTAGAAATCCAGTCAATCAGCACCTGCTTTACGCCATGTTTGTAAAGGGCAGCACCGATGCTGGAGAAATTTGTCTTGTCGAAGGCCCCTTCGATGTCTATGAATGTGCCCAGGCAGGTACCTTTCTGATGAATGGCTTCCTCTATTTGGCTTACCACCAAGTGAAGAGCGGATTCAGTAGACTTACCCGAGCTATAGGCGTGTTGGTTACCATGTAAAGGTAGTAGAGCTCCCTTTCACACAGTCTTTCCATGGTCTTTAGCAAGAACAAGGTCAGGCGGATGGGTCTGTAGGACTTCGCGTTTGTATAATCACTCTTACCTGGCTTTGGGATAAATATTGCTTTCACTTCCCTCCATCCTATGGGGACGTGTCTAAAGGCCAGGCACGCTCTCAGTAGTGGCACCAGTCTTTCTGCTACCTCGGCATACCTCCCCATTGTAGTAGCGCAGGGAACACCCCGTCTGGACCGGGCGCCTTATAAGGATGGAAGCTTTGGACAGCCCATTGGATTTTCTCCAATGTGATCATCCCTCTTGCATAGTGCCAATTCTCGCTTGTTGGTGGTTGGAAAGTATCTTGCCAGTCGGTTACCTGTACGAAGACGCTCCCTGGGAAGTGTGTTTCTACTAGGACGCGTCTTGTTTCTTCAGGCGACGTGGTGAGTGTGTTATCAGGTTTACGGAGTGTTACTGGCTCAGGTGTACTCTGTTGTGCCAGTATTTTCCTTACCCTGTTTGCTTGTTGGCAAGATTCAATGTTCCCACAGTACTTACGCCATCCCGTGGTACGCCTGAATCTAATGCATTTTTTGTAGCTGGATTTGGCTGCGTAATAGGCGTACCAGTCCTCATCCGCGCATGTGTTCATGGCTCTATTCAGGGCCTTTCTTACCTTACCGCGCATGTGTTCCAGATCTTTACCCCACCAGGGTTGTTTGCCCAGTGTTTTGCGTGGGGTAGTTTCTGGGCAGGCGGTGTGGTAGCTGCATATCATAGTTTCTGTAAGTTGGTTTACCTGCGTATCTATCTGCGTCGTGTTCACATAAGCCAGCTCCTCGCATATGGGCGGAAGCTTGGAGGCGAGGGTGCGTGTGTAGACAGCTTTGTCTGTGTTGCGCGGGTTACGCCTAGGTGGTGTTGGCGCAACGCAGACCTGTATGTCGTAGCGGATCCATCTGTGGTCCGAGCAGGAGGCTTCCCTGGAGACCTGCCACCCAGAGATACTTTCCGCTGCGCCTTCTGTCGCCAAAGTTAGGTCTATAATCGTCCGACTGCGTCTTGTTACAAACGTCGGTTGCGTGCCTGTGTTTAGTAGGGAAAGGTTAGTTGTGAACAAGTATTCTACTAAAGCCTTACCCCTTTCATTCTGTGTATCCATTCCCCACAGCGGGTGATGTGCATTCGCGTCGGTCCCGATGATGACCTCCTCACCTCTGGCTTCACAGTGCGTTACGAGGCGGACCAGGTCATGCGGGGCTGGAGCCTCCGCCTCAGGCATATAAACCGAGGCGAAAACACACGACATCATCGTGGCACCACGCTGTATGGTCAGCCTAGCTGCACAGATATCTCTGCAACAGAAATCAGTTAAAAGCTGTGCTCTAATGTTACCTGTGACATATATACAAGATCTAGGGTGATCATGGGTTGAGGTGACAAGGATCTTACCCCCTAAACCGGACAGTCCTCGTATTTGGCCACCCCTAATCCACGGCTCCTAAATCAGGGCAATGGCCGTGTGTTGAACCTCCAACCACTTGCGTAACTGAGCCGTCGCTGTCTGACTGTGGTGGAGGTTCGCCTGTACAGCTTTACAGGCCAACGAAGGGTTCGCCATCGCAGATGGGGCCCTCCTCGACTTCTTCTAGCTGCAAACCGGCGAAAGCGTCGCCCAGCTCGTCATCCTCCATCGTTCCTGAAGTCGGCGACAGTATGCTGTCGTCCAGCTCCTCGCCCGACGGAGGGACGGTGACCGTGATGGCGGTGATAGTGGGGTCGACCGGCTCTGCAGCTATGACTGAGGCCATTATCGCTTCCGGGTTGTTGAAAGGGGGATTATTCTCCCCTGCATCGACGAGCTGCCTCGCTACCGGGTCCCATCCCCGAGGAACACACCCGAAACGAGCGTTCGTTCCTTGGAATTTGATGTACACCGAGCCCAGACCGAATGACAGTCTGCGCTCGGCGCCCATCAAGGCCGGGATGTGGTCCTCGGGAACCCCCAGCACCACGAACCAGCCCGCTTTCTGCCTCTCAGTACGCAGGAGCACCCACTTCTTTATGTCGACAAAGGGGTTCTGGTACCATAAGGTTCTACCCACCATGGTCACGTCCTTATAAACCCCTCTGTCGTCTGGGATCGCGATTCCGCACCGCACCTGCTTCTTAAGCTCAGCCTGACTCTTGACGACTAGCTGGGTGCTAGCCGAGAGAATCATGCTGGCGACCGTCCTCTTGAGCTAAGGTGTAATCATCGCTACACCAAAGCTTGAGCGCCCCATTGCCGAACTTCGGCCTGGCGACGAAAGACGGTATCTGCCGCTCTAAAGTCTCCCTCGCGGGGTACCAAGCATCTTCGATGATCAGCCTCTGGATCTCGTCATGGACCTGGTTTGACACCTCTAGGCTGATCATCCCTGTGCTGGCACAGGTTACCGCGACGCACAGGTGGGCGCTAGCAACTCGGGCATAGCTCGTCGCATCAGTCCGCCCGGACTGATCAAGCCGCAGCCACTTATGCTCCCCACGAGGCGACATGGTCTCGTTGAGAGCCCGCTTGGCCACGGCCTGACCCCTCCGGGCGTCCTGCTGCGACGCGCCAGCCGTCTGCGCTGGTCCTCCTGCCGCTGAATGGCTGCCTTCGGCCGCAGTCTGCGGCCGCTTCCCTTTCGAGAAGTTCAGGTTGCCAGTCTTAGCAGCCTGCCCTAACTGGGAGACTTTGCCCTTACCCCTTCTTTGTTGCTGACGTCTCTCTTTCCGCGTCAGACCATCCCCTTTGATACCCTGGGCTTTGGGTATTGTAGGTACCAACAAGTTTGGGCAAGGGTCTTGGGTTGGTTTTTTCCTTTTCTTGCCCTTACCCTTGCCCTTATGGATTTGCACCCGCCAGGATTCGGCCGCCGCCCCCGTTTGACTGGTGGCGGTTGCCCCAATGGTCTGCGAAGTGGTAGTACAGGAGGGATGAGGAAGAGGGTGTTTGGAAAGGTTGGAGCCGGCAGAGGGATGAGTCATCTCCGGCCCCTTACCTTTCTCCAAGGGAGTGTAAGAATCAGTGCTGGTCCCACGCAGCCCTGAGCCCTTATGCCAATTATGTGGGGACTGATTGGTCTTAGCTGCGGTTCTCGCCACAGCCGGACCGGTGCCCGCACTGGAGCCCGCGGTGTTCGCCGCAGGTCCAGGGGCAAGCGGAGTGCTAGGTGCACCCCGCTTATTGGCGCTACCCGTGCTGGGGCCCGCGGCGTTTGCCGGTTTCCCAAGGGCCTGCGCTTTTGTCCAGACTTCGGTTTTCACCGTAGTCGAAGTGGTGCCCGCGCTGGATCCCACGGTGTGAACCGCAGATCCAGGGGCAAGCGGAGTGCTAGATGCACCTCGCTTTGGAGTATCGTCAGTTTTCGCCGACTCCACCCCCGAAGTATTCAAGGCAGTGACAAAATCCATTGAATATCGTACAAAAATTCATCTCGCCGGCTCCCACCCTCCATGGAGCCCGCAACTGGGAACGTCCCACCACTTAAGGTGGGCCGTTAGGATTACCATTGAGATATAGGTGCGCAGGGCTGGCTTACAGTGCGACATCAGGTGCTCGTTTGGGCTGGCTTGAAAAGAACAGCCCTCCCTTACACCGTCAGCGTGACCTTCACCACCACTTCAGCCGTCCAAAGACGACATCAGTGGACCCCACGCACCTCGCTTATACTCTCAGAAGGAGAGCTCAGCCGATTGATCGTGGTAAGCTACTCCCACGACCTCTCCTGTCGGAAGAAATCCGGGCCAAAGTGATGTGTTGTGTGCAACCTGCTCCACTCAATCACCAGGATCCCTTCATCCCTCCATACGGGTCCCCGCGCACGGCACAAACACGCAGGAGGTCATTGCTATCCATCATTGTTCTTGTTCAATGGTGGACACCCAGGAGCATGACCTCGCCACCTCTGCGATCCGTCGCCCGGTGATTTCTGTTACGTCTATTTCATAAGGAATTAGACCAAAAAAAGGGCGGCAACCACGTGAAGGATAATCACCGCACTTGCCTTAAGGATCTACACGACCGTTGCGCTCTCCCTCAAGACCACGCCACCTTGCCGCCTCTGAAGGAGCCAGACAAGGTAAGACTGCATCGACAAAGCCAAGCCCTAAGAAGCCCGTCGCTGAAAGCTCAAAGCGTAAGTTTGCTAACACAGCCCAGCCCCCGGGGCGAATAATCGGGGGCATGGCTTGGTCTTCAGTGGAGCGTAATCTCCTCTGAAGCTGCCAGAAGGCATGGTGGGTGGGCTCTAGTTCGCTCAGAATCTTATTCTATGTCGCAGAACGGTGCTCAGCAGTACGTTCCTATACAGCTTGCTGTAAGTTACGCATGTGAGTTCTGTTTGCGACACAGGGAAAGTTCCTGTAATGACGGATAGCTGCGTTCTTCTTGGATATCAGCCTGCGTACATCGTCCGGGAGTTTCCCTTGCTGGGGGTCCAGCACTGGAACCTCCCTTGAACATTCGTTCAGGACAGATTGAACGTGAGCTGTAAGCGAGTCGACCGCCGCTTTCGTGTCAGCGACTGAGTTTAGGACATTTGGGATTGAGTCTAACTGGGGGGACTTGTCGGATTTCAGTTTAGCACTTACTTTCCTCCAGTCGGTGATCTTTTTAGTAGGGGGTGGCTGTCCTGGATCTGGGAGGCCTGAGCGACTACCTAGGTGTAAGATCACGGGACGGTGATCTGAATCTAGTTCGTCTATCGCTTCTATAGAGCGTAACTGAAGGTTAACGTTCTTAAGCAGAACTACATCGAGGACATCCGGTCTATGGTTAACATTATCCGGGAAGTGAGTGAAGCTCATCGGGGCGAGGACATCATAATGGAGGGTTGAGCATAGGCTCCGTACCAACTTTCCTCTAGGGTTAGTAATGGTACTGTTCCAGGATGGGTCTTTAGCATTGAGATCACCTGCTAGGATAACAGAGTCACTCATGCCGAAGAGGGTAGTAAGGTCTTGTTTGAGACCGTTTGGGTTATCTCCCAATGACGCCTGGTGTGGAGGGCAGTAGGCGGAGATTATGGTGATAGACTGATGACCAGTCATTCCTAAGGCTGAGTACTCTAGGTACGAAGTGGGGTCGGGTGGGGTGACTATGCTACAATGGAACTCATTTTTGTAGTAAATGAGAGTGCCACCACCGTGGCAGCGCGTCCTATCGTTGCGAACTATGCGATAGTTGGCAATTTTAGGATCGCGGCGGTGGGGCTTTAAAAGGGTCTTCTGAACGAGGAAGATATCCAGCTGATGATCGCGAAGGAACGTGACAATCTCATCACGCTGGATAGTAATGCCATTGGCATTGAAGAAACCTAACCTAAGGGATCTGGGCTTCAGGCAATTGTTTCTCAATTGCGTACCCATGTTCCGTTGACAAACAAAAGGCTGTCAAGCTCCTTGGTAATGGAGGGATACCTCGAGAAGATTGCGAGGCAAGAGATGGGGTCAACGGGGGTTGCTGGGTTTGTTAACTCAGCGTGAAGGGCTCGGACCTCTGGGGTCATCCATATCGCGTATACGTTGAAGATGGTCTCAGCGACACAACGATAGGAGCCCTGGCCGGGTTGAACTACAGGGGGAGGGCGCTTGCCAACGACGGCGGTGGAGGCCACCTTGTTGGTTTGCGCCGGGGCCGCTGTGGCCGAGAGTGGGCTAGGCACTGGAATGTTAAGTTCCATCAGTGCTGGAATTGGCTGGGGTTGAGAGGTCGCTGGTGCCAGAGTGGCATTCAGCTTTCCCCAAGGTGAGGCCCTTTGAGGAGCGAGTCTTTGGGGGATTTGCGAGGAGAGTAGGCTCGCAGAAGGGGTTACACGCTGAAGGCGAGAGTTGAATTCCTTGGCCATTTTAGGCGCAAGTTTGGGGGCTTTTGGGCAACCCTGGTAACTGGCGGGGTGCCCAATTTGGCCACAGAGCACGCAGCTGGGAGACTCCGTGCAGTCTGAGCGGTCCTTAGGACGGAGGATCGCTCCACCACTCGGACCAGTATTTATAACCAAGCGACGTATGCACACGAGGCAACAATACAATACTGTTATCGGCTTGTAGCGCGATTTATTGATTTCTACATACACTACATTCCCTTCCTTGTTTTAAACAGTTGTATGTAACCTGAATTATTAATCAGACATTTATCATATAATTATTTTTATTAATAATTAATTTGTATCTTTGGCATAACAAAATGACAACACAATAATATTTAAAAATCATTTACTGGTTTAATTTAGTGTTTCCTTTACCCTTCCTCTTCTTCTTCTATTTCATTTTCTGATTCTCATCTCGGGCCTACAGATGAAGGTTCCCCCTCGCCATCAAATTTCTCTAACGTTACTTGAGAACTCATGTTATTAATTAATTACCTGGAATCAATAAATTAACACACGAATCGTCTCGCGCGCAGGCCCGACGACTTTGAGTCTCCCGAACAAGCTGGTCTCCAAACAGGCTCCAGCACCGTAGATTACACACGTACGCTGCGGCAGGCTATACAGAGGAACAGCCTGCCGCCTCATGCGGCCAGCGTCTGTGGACCACGTGAAAGTCCTCGACTTGATGGAGACTTGGGCTGCACTGCAGTCCCTCCAACGCGACAAATCGATTACTATTTAAGCAACAAAGTCGACGGAGCCCCGCTCCTATTTCTGTCGAGATGACGGGAGCTGAGTTCGATCGCTTTGCTCGCTCACCTCAGCTCCCGTCATCTCCTTTGAACCTAACCTGTCCGTGTCGGGGAGCCCTGAGCTCCCGAGCTCGCTTCGCTCGCTTTTGGACTAATTCTCATTTTTTACCTCAGTAATAATAATATTTTAGTAAAATGGATTTTTTTTATCTAACCTGAAAACTTTAACCATGGATATCTCCATAACCATGGGGGCTCCGAGTGGTGGGGATGGTACAGGGGGGCAGCTAAACCTCCCCCCCTTCCACCACCACTCTCCTCGCGCCAAAAATCGACGGCCCATAATGGAAAGTTTATTCGTGATATTCTCCAACAACACTAAAACTTGACCAGTGATAGCCAACCATGGATTATAACCTAACATGGCCCATACTGTATATTAAACCAGAAATTTAAATAATCAACACTTTTCTAAACCCATAACAAAATGAAAACAACTCACCAGATTGACATAAAGATCCGTGTGTTTGGATCCTCACATCCACACGCACCTCCTTGACCTGTCCTTCTTCTTGGTTCTTGCTAGCTTCCTTGCTGCTCCGCTTCGGATTGGTTTTTCTTTATTCAAGATTCTGAGGTAGTCGCAGAAAACTCGACGACACCTTAAATTAGTCCCACATTGTTCCTGCCATGTAGACGCGAAGCTGAAGGCCTAACTTCTACTGCATTCAGTTTTGGTGGGACCAAAACAATACGACGCCGACGGTGTAGTGTGCCACCTTTCACGCATCGAACTCTGGTTATACGAGGTTGAATTCCAAAGCACTATTCAGATTTTTTTTTGTTTTGGGTTTTTTTAATTCTATTATAACAAAGTCTTCATGTTTCATTTAAATTTCAAAAAACCTATCTAGGTTTTTTGAAATCACATAAGGTATCCCCCAGTAAAATAAAATAAAACTTGTGAATTATCGAAGGACATATTCTTCTGGCTATTGGACTAGGAAATACGCCTACGGCACGGGCTGCAACCCACAGCCTCGTGTGTAATGAGCAACTTAGCTTACTTGTATCATAATATACTATTATTTATAGTACAATAACTTCTTCTAGTTATGAATGTAAATGTGGATGGATGGAATGGGAGGAGAAGGCCAAAAAAAATGGATGAACTGTGTGAGGAGATATGAAAGAAAATGGTTCAGTGATAGCGTGATGGTGGACAGGACGCTATGGATGAAGTAAAACGTGTTGTGCCGTCTACAATTGTAACATGGAACAAGGAACATGATGTTGACTAGCTTCTGGCTTCGGCTTAGCCTGTGTATGAATATTATACACGCTGACATTTTAATTATTGTTTTCTTGCAGCGAAATGATTTTGTCTTGGTAATACAATCTATTTATAAACTCAATAAACTTTAGAATCAAGAAATGGCGGATTAACAATTTGTGAAATACTCAAAAGAGACGTCAAACCTATTGTATTGTATCCTGCGATAGTTAACCGGCGAACCAATAGCAGGGCGAGCCAGGCGGGCCGACGGTAACGTGCCGCATCGTCATTTGCGACTAGGGAATTACTACGGGGTCTCGCTATGCGTATGCTTTCGAGTAGATGAATAATTAATTTAATTGTATCAAAACAAAAACATTTTTATTTTTTAAGTTTAACTATGCTTCGATAGTACTACTGATGGCAAATCGTTCTGCTGCGGTAAAATAACCATTAAAATGTCAGCCTGTACATACACCATATTTTTTATACTAAGTAAAAGAACTAATGGGTTGAAAAATATACTATGCCCTAATCTGGATTTGGGCATAGTATATTTTCATCCACGTTAGCCAAATTTCCGTTTAAACGTGATTAATTAGTTAAGCAGGAAGTAATATATAATACGTGCTAGTATATAATACGTGCTAGTCAACCTGAAATCACATTTTAATAACTGGAATTAATTAGGCATTATCCTCGAGTAAAATTTTATTCGACTAAACTTATTTTGCCCGTGCACTGCGTCGTCCATGTTCCAGATATTTTTATAAGGTAATTATTAATATTATATTATTATATTTTTAGGGTGATATTTAACCCATTGGCAATTTATCGCAGATTGAAAATTGCTTTTAATACAAATATATTTTTCTCTGGGATAAACTCTGAAATATGCAGAAAACTGCTAAAAACTTTAACTTGAACATAATCTCTATTTATTAATTTTTTTATTCAAATCATATACATATCCCTTACACAAACTCATAATTGGCATGTTGAATACAAAAAAAAAACATTTTTTTATGTATACCGAAACTTTACATATCATAAATAATATTGTCGTTTCAAAAAACTCTTAAATATTTTTTTTTCAATTTATTATAAGCAATTGAAAATCGATAAAATGTTTGAAAGAACCAAGTGAATACAAACGGGCCACGATTGGTCGCCATGGTGGTGACGTCATAACGTTCAAGGAATTTCACGATAATACAGTGACAAAAACCTTATTTATAATGGCAAATTTTATTTATTCATGTGTGATAAAGGATTCTTAAAGGCTGATTTCGTTAATATACCCACGTGATGGACGATTTGGCAGTTTTGAGCATAAATAAAGTAGTGGTAATGAATATTACGTGTTAGTGGACCGGTGTTTGTTATTGTTGTTTACCATGTAGTTAGGTACATTTAGAAACAAAATTGTCATAACGTAATCGTTTTCACATATGGGTAGGTGATACTGGTGTAAAAAAAAAGTGAACAAACACGATTGGCGCGAAACTTCGACTTTGGATATCAAAAAACTTCATTAGATACCACTAAATATGATACAACCCGAAATCTTTGCAGCCTTTATTTATATTTATTTTTTGCACAAAATCCTTAAAATGTTCTGTAATTCCCATTATTTACATATCTCTTAATAATATTAAACACTAATATCTATTTTATTATTATTTACAAACACTAAAAATAATGTAGAACAAAAACGTGAAAATATTAACTTGGTATATTTTTTTACACTAATTCTTCAGTAAATATCTCTTAAATGCGTCGACCGATTTTCGCAATTAAAACAGAAATATTAGTTTTACACCTATTTCTGTCATATATGATCAAATTAATGAATATATCTCCATAAACAAAAAATCATGTTTTGAAGTTACGTAATTATACAACGATGTCAACTTTGCACGAAAGTTCCGAAAAAATTTACTTTTCTCAGTCTTTAATGATCTTAGTAAGAGATTAATACGAATCTATTACTAAATTAGAACAAGATAACAACATAATTAACACATTCTAATTGGAATCTAGTTGGACATATACCATTTCTCAATAGTACAGATTGCTAGGTACCTACTTGGCTAATGCATGATGCACATTTAATGGAGATTTTTTTGTAATATTCGTACATGGTAAGAAGCAAGAACGATAACTTTTATGGTTTAATATTTTTGATCAATAAATTTGATTTTCATCAATATATTGACGATAATAACAAGATTGAATCGGTTAAAAGTCAAAACATTGTATCAGCTATGTGCTACAATGAGTAGAAATGAACGTCGTGACGTCACACGGGCTCGGGTTTGGTCGGGAACTGTCGAGGTGTTTTCGGTACTGGATTCAACAAAATCTTTTCAATTTGATATTATTTTGTAAATAGAGCAAAACAAAACTATAAATAGTTTTGTATGAAAACTTATATCTGATCTTTCCATAGCTTACAAAAAAAAAATTGGTTCAACAATCCAATAACTTACTATAAAAGATTGTTCTGTCCCGAGTTTATATTTACTCGCAACACCGTGTCCGTGGGCTGTCAACGATTTTGACAGCTGACACAAACAGTGTAGTTAGAAAATTTTAATTGAACACGCGAGAAAATCGGTGTCTGGTATTCTAATATCTAATCGACACGTGTTTCACCCATTGTATTTGTTAATCGCGCCCGCCGTTCGCAATCGGCGCTGTGGGGCGCCCCTAAAGTGGGTTTTGTATATATTTCACGCGCATCGAAGTGCTTTTGCGGGAAACGTGCTGCCTGGTGGACGCCGGCCGGATTCTTCGGTCCAGACAGCCGTCAGTCTATCCCTTATTGTCCTTTATTATATATATATTCTCCTGTCCCTAACCTCACGGCACGAGATTGATCGACGCCCAGGAGTCTACCGCAGGAATCTAAGGTAAGTACGAATAATATTACCGGCCAACCCTTGTGCCACCACAAACCCGTAGTAGGAACCTGTATATCTCTCAATAAGGAGCAAATCCCTAGCTTTCCACTGCCGCGAACCGCGGTTTCGTGGGATACAGGTTCAGACAGGGTCCAGGAGTTCCCAACGCTGCTATGGGCCCCAGCGTTAGCTCCTGGCTTGGGACCAGAAGACCTGTATTTAACAAAGATTATGGTCACGCCCCAGGGGTATTTTTAGATCATCATCATATCAGCCGAAAGACGTCCACTGCTGGACATAGGCCTCCCCCAAGCGTCGCCACATTGTCCGGACCCGTGCGTCCCTCATCCAGCGGATCCCCGCAACGTTCACCAGGTCATCGGTCCACCTGGTGGAAGGCCTTCCAAAGCAGCGTCTTCCGGTTCGCGGTCGCAACTCCAGAACGTTTCTGCCCCATCTACCATCCGTTCTGCGAGCAATGTGCCCTGCCCACTGCCACTTAAGTTTGGCAATTCTGCGGGCTATGTTGGTAACCCTGGTTCTCCGGCGGATCTCTACATTTCTGATTCGATCACGCAAGGATACTCCGAGCATAGCCCTCTCCATTGCCCTTTGGGTGACTATAAGCTTTCTGAGGAGGCCCATTGTGAGCGACCACGTCCCAGTGGGGTTCCCTCTATATAGCAGAATCTTGATGCTCCGAAATTTATTTGGCATAATCTTAATGAGAGGAATAATTTTAAGGCATAAAAAATATTTAATGTGGTTGTTATTTGGCAGAATGTGTGTATGTCCGAAATAACAGGCTTACTTTTAAGATGGCAGAATTTTATTTGGCATAATTTGTCTTGGTTTATTATTAAGATGACAGGAATTCATTTGGAATAATTTTGTTAGGCATTTCTATAAAATAGAATTTCCTCAAATTAAAATTAAAATATTGTCTTACAAAGTCAATATGTTTTGTTACAAAAGCCTTTATTCGCATAATATCAGATTATCGAAATAGCAGATTCTCAAAATATTAGATTCGTGGGTAGGCGCGGAGAGGAGAGGCAGCCTGCGAGCTGAGGAGCAGCTTCGGCTTGTTGGCCGGCTTCATCGGTCAGCCTCAGCCACGGTGGTGGGCTTTAAAACCATCTGTGACGATAAACTAGCGTGGCACCGCTGGAATCCCGCAGCGCCGGAGCCGTGACAGAAACTATGCCTGCTGCATGCTTGCTTGCATGTTGCATGCTTGCTGCATGCATTTTGGATAGTTCTTGTTTGCATGTTTTCATGCTGCAGGCATGATGTATGCTTGTTTGCATGCTGCATGCATGGTGTATGCTGGTTTGCACATTTGCATGCTTCAAACAGCGAAATAAAAACTAGAAAAAAAATGTGTTCGATAAATTTTATTATTATGATAAAAAATACAAAATTATGCAAACTATGAATTTTCTGTAATATGATAAATGAGTATTTCAATTTATATGGATATGAAATGTATGCCAAAAGACGATTCTGAATGTTAGCTTTCTGCGATATAATGGTTCTGCCTTTTAATGACTATCGATATGAAATTTATGCCTATAGATGACTCTGATTTACAAAATTATAAGTTTTGAATGTTGATAACGATTTTTTGCGAAATGAAGTTTATGCTATCCGTTGTTATGCATCATAATATTATGACATACATTTTGTACCAATTTTTATATTTTGTGTAAGTTTTGTAACAATCGTTGGTGATCCTTAAATAAATAAAATCAAATCAAACATTACCACATTACAAAGGGAGGAATCCTCTAATATCAGGGTAATGTCACGAAAAACTAAGTATATTATGGCACCATAGATCCCTACAGAATATATTCTTCATGTGACTAGAGGTATGGTGTTATTTTTCGGACTTAGACTGGATATATTATCTATATTTATGCCACCGTTGAACGGCAATTGAGATTTTTAACTTGGATTAATTGCCGACCAATATTTTTGAGAATCCTCCATGAGAGAAAACTAGTGTGATTAGATTAAATCAATGTGATTTCTATATTTATTTTGCAGCTCGTCTGCCCAGAGCCATTACGATGAGAGCAGTAATATTGCTGATCGCAATCGCCATTGCTGCGGCCGAGCTCTCCAGCACCATTGAGCCGGTCCCCATGATACTGAAGGGTGCTACTCCTGCAGAGGTGCTGCTTTACCTCATTGACGTAGTACTTACCCCTTACATGAGTACTGAAGTCAACGGACAAGGGGATATTATGCGTTCGAAAGTTGAGTCTTGTCCTGGTGATATGCACAGATTTGAAAACGGAGATTGTGCACCTACAACAACCACACTCAGTCCTGAACTTATATTCCAGCTTTTCGAAGACCCTGATTATTCTTAAACGATTATTTCATAGTTAACACGATTACTTATTAGTACAGTTAGTTTAAATTGGTATTTATTAGTACAGATGTCACAAACTGATGACTGCAGTTTAACACTCAAGAGGAACTTATATCTCTGAAACATGTGCCTTGTCCTTGGTGGACGAACAGATTTACAGACGAACTTTGTACGCCTACAACCACCACAGTGAGTCCCGATTATAATTCATTATAATTAATTCTTTGTAAATTAATTGGAATGCAAACAACTGTTATAAAATAGGCATATAATAATGCATGTATATCAAATACTGTATTAAAAAAAAAAACAAATGACTACAACAAGTTGTATAGAAATGTTCTGTATTAGAAATAAATATGATTAGACTTGGCATTACTTATAATCTTACACAAAATATTGCAAATGTAAAACTAGATTAATTATAAGAAAACTGTTGATGGCTAACGGTTGTAGCAATATTTATCTTTGAGTAACTACTTTTACAGTTCACAGAATGCCACTATATTGATACCTCACTGCAAGGCAAAAGCCTCTTCTCATACAGAGAAGGCACGAGCATTAATCACAACGCTTGCTCAGTGGAGATTAGCAATTTCCAACTTAAATTAACTATAAGTTCAAGTTTCCTCATAAACTGTCTAGATAAACTGTGAATATAATTATGGATTGAAAAAGTGACATACTGTGTGAGTGAGTGAGTACTTACCTGGTTGAACCCACGACTCCAAGCACGAAAGGCGAGGTCTTAGCTACTAGGTAAACACGATGGTACATAATTATAATTTCATAATAACATCAGGTACAATGCTCTATTTCTGTCTGCACAGTTTAAACGAAGCTAAGTCGAAGGTAATGACGGAGCTTCATTCTAGATATCCCATATAACTGATTAATGAATGAACCTGCGCCAACATATTGTTCTATTTATTTTACTATGTATATGTTAATTTTATATATAATTGAAGTGTTATATACTAAAAAACATTTAGTAAGTTATTAGTCAAATGTGAGTCTTCCTTATTTTAAAAAAGGAAGTACCTATTAATACCACAGTGTTTATCGATCATAAATCTGCAAAATTCCATGTTTGGATATACATGAAGGTAAGCAGACATAGTAGTATTATTTTTTTGAAAATCAAGTAGGATACTCAAACAAATAAAATATGCAGTCGGTATGTTTGTAAAAAATCACAGCTCAAACGATATGGATGTAGCGGCACCGACGCCGCCACTTAATAACTAATGACATGACGTCACACAAATCCTGCATCGCGCAAGTAAAGTTTTTGGCGCGATTTGAACGTATACAACAGTCTGACATCAACCGTCGGGCAGTAGCCCGGACCAGACACAACACCCGTCTGGTCGGAGGATCCTCCCTTTTCTATGGAGGTTTGTGGGACTTTACACCCTGTTCCGCATGCCTCCAAACTGGTGACCCCGAGTATGAACGTCAGCGCAGCCTTCGTGCAGAGGTACTACACCGTGACGTCATCACTTCCTCAAGCTTTCGAGCAGCGAGTCATCAGCCAGCCAGAAACCAAGTAATCTACGAGGGTATCCTGACCACCAGCATGCAGCAGACGCGCATTCATGGTCATCATCCTTAACCTGCATCATCACTCCGACCCACTGGAGCCTGCAGCAGCATCCAGACGTACTGGGACATCATCACCCCGACTCACTGGAGCATCATACCTCTCACTGGAACATCATCACCCCGACTCACTGAGGCATCATCCAGACGCACTAGGGCATCATCCAGACGTACTGGGGCATCATCCCATCACTGGAACCAATCTTCCACTGGCCTGGCAAGCATCACAAGAAGTACGGATGACTCTACCTACAATCGACCTCCGGTCTCCGGAGGGGAGTGATGTAGCGGCACCGACGCCGCCACTTAATAACTAATGACATGACGTCACACAAATCCTGCATCGCGCAAGTAAAGCTTTCGGCGCGATTTGAACGTATACAACAGTCCGACATCAACCGTCTGGCAGTTGCCCGGACCAGACACAACACCCGTCTGGTCGGAGGATTCTCCCTTTTCTATGGAGGTTTGTGGGACTGTTACCTTTTGTATGGTTCTGTGAGACTGGGAAGTGTCCGTGGGACAATTTTCAAGTTACTTTAAATCCATTCGCTTACACAGTGACCATGTCCTTAGCAACTAGCTAGACAAAGTCAGTTTTCCCTACTGCCTAATGTTTCATAAACACAATGTTTGTATATTTAGTTTAAATTGGATTCCTTTGAATTTGGATTTTTATTTATTTTGCATCAACATGATATTCGTTTAAAGGTAAGACTAACTGAAGAACTGTTTTAAATAAGTTTTATTCGACATTCAAAATAATACAATTGGGAACTTTATCTGCACTTTATATTTCTATCTAGCTAACAAAATACGAGCTGGTGAAGGTTTTTCGCTAAAAACGAAACCCACATTGTTAAATCGTTTATTAGAAAAACCACCCTGATTTAAATCGAAGAAATGCCAAACTTAAGAGGCAGTGGGCGGGGCACATTGCTCGCTGAACGGATGGCCGATGGGCCTGAAAAGTTCTAGAGTGGCGACTGCTTACCGGAGGACGCTGCGTTGACCACCACAAGATGGACCAATAGCCCTG
Source organism: Orthosia cruda (assembly GCA_964057195.1). Lineage (NCBI taxonomy): Eukaryota > Metazoa > Arthropoda > Insecta > Lepidoptera > Noctuidae > Orthosia > Orthosia cruda. Next base: position 12,729,071 of record OZ059839.1, on the reverse strand, counting down.
GTGCGCGTCTAATGATTTCCACGACCATTATACATGCGTCAATTTGCTATGCGCTAATAAGCTATGAACCAAAATCATTGATTGACTGGTAAATCTCCTATTATGCGTAGCCTACACATTTAGATCATCAAACAGCACGTTTTCAATTACCGTGGCCACAAATATTTAATTACATGCAAACTGGCTGCTGCAGGCCTATTCGACCGAGTCGCTATGTGAACTAATGAAAATTATTGTCATTGGGTAATATAACTGTAGAAGCGACACTTATCCTCCCATTCCTTAACACAAAGATGCTGCTGAAATAATCAGTACGCCTTTGGCGTGGCTAAATATTAAAAGCCGCACGGCTCGATCTTCGAGGTTAAGCAACGCTTTCTGAGGTCAGCCGTGGATGGGTGACCATTCATAAGATACCCAGACGCCTTGTTCTTGGCAAGCTCACTAAACCGTTGGTCCCGGCTGTCATTTATAGATCTTTCACGGAAACATGAAATACTGACACTAATCATGCCGCGGGGTATATTAAAATTAAGTTAAATTATTTTATTTCACAATCGACAGGTTTACATTTAAAAGTTGTAGCGGCCCTCTTTTAGGTATGGATATACCTGTACCAGAGGACCTCACTCTTCCATATCAATACATTACCTACTTAAAGATCCTGTTAACAACATAATCATAATTTAACTAAAATGAAAATTAATTGAAATTGAATTACATAAAATTAGAAATTAAATTAAATAGTAATGAGTGAAATAAAGTTAAAACTAAATAAAAAAACTAAATCAGTCAATAATTAAAATTAATGATATTAAATTAGAACTGGTTTAAATAAGAATACAATTGGATTAGAAAAAAATCTATCAATAAATTAAAATCAAATATAAAACAAAGTACACACTATAAAACTGAACTATTGAAAACTGACTTGTGGAGTGTGAGTGTGAGTATGAGGGTGTGGTGTGTGTGTGTGTGTATGAGCGTAATGCCCTCCATTAGCTCAAGTATTTATTATTTAGCTGGGTGTAGAAGTAACTCAGTTTCTTCATAATTAAGGGTCTTGAGCTATGCGGTCAGGGATATTCCCTTACATTCATAGAGCGTTTTTGGTACAGAGCAATCTTTTTATGAGAATTTTTACCAGAGAATGGGCAGCAGCGTTCTCTGTGCTTCTATAACAACCATACTGCGATCGCCAACCCGCCTGCCAAGCGTGGCGATTATGGCAAAACCCCCCCAATGAATAGCACAAATAAAAAATGGCCCCTGGTACCCGGCAGCTTGCCTACCCTCGACTACGGTAGCGGTCGAGGCTACGGCATGGCAAGGGGTGCTAAGAATCTCCGGACGAGATCCGGCTACCCCAACAATCACCGACGACTGGACCTGGCAACGTACAACACGCGCACACTTCGGACCGACGAGAAGGTCACCGAACTCGAGGAGGAACTGAGCAGGTTGCGATGGAGTATTATAGGGTTATCTGAAGTCCGAAGAGAGGGGGAGGACTCGATAATCCTCAAATCCGGTAACCTGCTCTATTTCCGAGAAGGTGACCGGCAGTCCCAGGGTGGTGTCGGGTTTATCGTCCACAAGTCCCTTGTGAACAACGTGGTGAAGATCGAGAGTGTGTCGACCAGGGTGGCGTACCTTATACTCAGAATATCCTCAAGATATTCGCTGAAGGTCATACAGGTCTACGCCCCAACCTCGGCACACCCCGACGATGAGGTAGAGACCATGTATGAGGATATCTCCAGAGCCATGCATGGTTTCAAAACTCACTTCACCGTTGTCATGGGGGACTTCAACGCGAAACTGGGCAAACGAGACGAGGATGAGCTGCAAGTGGGGCAATTTGGAGTTGGACAACGGAACCACCGGGGTCACCTACTGGCCAGTTTTATGGAGAAGGAGGGCCTCTATATGATGAACTCCTTCTTCAAAAAGCGTGAACACAGGAAGTGGACCTGGCAGAGCCCCGATGGTGCAACAAAAAATGAGATCGACTTCATCATGTCAACCAAGAAGCAAATGTTCAATGATGTCTCTGTGATCAATTCGGTGAAAACCGGGAGCGATCACCGCATGGTAAGAGGCACATTGAACATTAATATTAAGCTTGAAAGGTCTCGACTGATGAAGTCCACGCTCCGGCCAGCACAGATCCAAGTCCAAAACCCCGAGAGCTTTCAGCTCGAACTCCAGAATCGTTTCGAGTGCCTAGGGAGCTCCGTGGATGAATATAGCAACGGGTTCGTGGAAGCTGTCCATACGGTCGGGTCTAAGTTTTTCAAGACCCGTCGTACAGATAGAAACAAAAAGCTCTCAGATCACACCCTCAAGCTTATGAAGGAGAGGCGTGAGATGATCCTGCAGTCTTCAGATGAGGCGTGCAAATACCGGCAGCTCAATAGACAGATCTCTAAATCCTTGAAAAGAGACCTCCGACGCTTCAATACCGAGCGTATTAAAGACGCTATCGAGCGAAATAAAGGCTCCAAGGTGTTCTCAAGGGATCTGGCTATTGGGCAGAGCCAACTCACGAAACTGAAGACCGACGATGGCAGGATCGTATCCGCCAAACCGGAGCTTCTTAGGGAGATCGAGACATTCTATGGGCAGTTGTACACTTCGATCAGCAAGCCCGTTGCGAGTCTAGCAAACGACCCAAGAGCTAGATTGACCCGACACTATACCGAAGATATCCCGGACGTCAGCCTGTACGAGATTAGGATGGCTCTGAAACAGCTCAAAAACAACAAGGCGCCGGGTGATGACGGAATTACGGCCGAACTCCTGAAGGCGGGTGGAAAACCGGTCCTTAGGGCCCTTCAGAAGCTGTTTGATTCCGTCATACTCGAGGGCAAAACGCCACAGGCATGGTGCAGGGGTGTGGTGGTACTCTTCTTCAAGAAGGGCGACAATGCCCGGTTGAAGAACTATAGGCCCATCTCACTTCTTAGCCATGTCTACAAGTTGTTTTCAAGAGTCATCACGAATCGTCTCGCGCGCAGGTTAGACGAATTCCAGCCCCCCGAACAAGCCGGATTCCGAAAAGGCTTTAGCACCGTAGACCACATACATACGCTGCGGCAGGTTATACAGAAGACCGAAGAGTATAACCTGCCTCTCTGTTTAGCGTTTGTGGACTACGAGAAAGCCTTCGATTCGATAGAGACTTGGGCTGTACTGCAGTCTCTCCAACGGTGCCAGATCGACTACCGGTACATTGAGGTGTTGAAGTGTTTGTACAAAAACGCCACCATGTCAGTCCGTCTTCAGGATCAGACCTCGAAACCAATCCTTCTCCAGCGCGGCGTGAGACAGGGAGACGTCATTTCTCCGAAACTGTTCACTGCTGCGCTGGAGGATGTCTTCAAGGTTCTGGACTGGAGGGGGCTGGGCATCAACGTTAATGGCGAGTACATTACTCACCTTCGGTTTGCCGACGACATAGTGGTCATGGCTGAGACCATGGAGAGCCTCAGTAAAATGCTCGATGACCTCAGTAGAGCTTCCGAAAGAGTGGGTCTTAAAATGAACATGGACAAAACCAAGATCATGGTGAATGCCCATGTAACACCCACTCCTATCAAGGTCGGAGACTCTACTCTCGAAGTTGTAGACGATTATGTCTACCTGGGACAAACGGTCCAGTTGGGTAGGTCCAATTTCGAGAAAGAGGTCAACCGTCGAATCCGACTCGGCTGGGCGGCGTTCGGGAAGTTGCGTGGTATCTTCTCGTCCAATTTAATTCTTCTCGTCCAATTTAGTCTTCGTGATTAAAAGGATACACCACCTAAATGCAAAAAAAATGTAACCAAGAAAGTGCCCGGGCTGGAGTGCAGTAGGTGTGACAAAGTGGTACATGCTGATCCCGTGTGCTCAAAGTTGTCTAATAAACAGCTGAACACCCTCAAGAATTCACCCGGTATCGAATAGAGTTGTGAAGAGTGTCTAAAAAATCTCTCACGAAGGTCTTCCTTCGTAATTCCTGAAGAGGACGACGATGAGAACAACTCCGACAATCCTACAGGCAAGGAGATCGCACCGGTTGTCGATGCCAATTTTAGAAATGAAGGTAGAATATGATTACGTTTTCGTTAACAATACGCGACCGAATCCTTTCACGATTCGACTTAGACTCAACTCACCTTATTAAGTGATTTCGAAAAATAGAGGTTCTTTGTTTGATCTGTATCTTTGTGGTGCGTTCTTTGTAATTATAGATGCGATTTTTTCATGAACAGTTGGTTTCATTTCGATGCGCTTTTCGAAAAATCAACTTTTCATTATGAAATGGCTGATGACTGACCGCTATATTCCAAGTCATGTCATCGAACTCAACTCCACGAATCACCAAAATGATCTAGGCTTTTTCCGTTGTCATGGCAAAAAAAATCCTTGAAACTGAATTGAAAATATGGGCCTTATAAACACAGATAACTATGTAATTATACGAGTAGCAATGCTACGGTTAAGCAAGACATGCATTTAATTTTCTTTGCAAGAACATCATTTAAAAGAAAATGATTGTTAGATATTGCAATTAGGAATATATATGGTTACTATTTTATCGCTTATGATGCCAAATGAAACATATTCTATAATACGACTGTATTAGTTACACGATCAGGAATATTGAACGTTATGATAAACCGTTTTCTAACCTCACCTAAGTTTTAAGTTACACGGAGTTACTAACTTATCCAATATTGGGTAGGTAAGTAAAGCGTTATATCTAGGTCATTTTGAATTAGTTATTAATTGAAAGGGTGAAAAAAATTTTAATTATGATTACAATAATCCTATGGTAAACATCTAGAATGGTCTTCTGTTTCATGACAGTATGCATCAGCGGCGAGGAGGTGGCACCGCATACCGCAGCGTTATGCGTCAATCAAGAGACCAAAGCTTAACAACAATAGAATACAGAAGAAATTGTGACTTTAAGTCCTTACATAAAAAAATATTAAAAAAGGACATAAATGAAACCAAATAATAAAAACCGGCCAAGTGCGAGTCGGACTCGCGCACCGAGAGTTTCGTACAAACCGAGTATTTGATATGAAATTCAATTTAATACCTCTACGCGTTCATTAGGAAAGGGGTAGTAAGATTAAAATTATTAAAAATATTTTTATTATATGATGTAACTAAAAATAAAGGTTTTCGCAATTATTCCTTTATCTGTGCTGCAAGACCTCATCTGTGTTTTGTGTTGCGGAAATTTGCGACATAAATGGCTGTATCTTTTGATTGCGTTGGCTTAGAAGTTTGTTTTCACAGCTTTAAGGGACATTAGACTTGAGTATTAGTTATTAATTTCAGTTTGATACCTTTACGTGTTCCTGAGAAAAAGGATCTTGACAGACAGACAGACGGACGGACAGACGGATGGACAACAAAGTGGTCCTATAAGGGTTCCGTTTTTTTCCTTTTGAGGTACGGAACTCTAAAAAGCAATGAAAGACCAGCCTTCTTCTCATGCTTTGCTAAGACCATTATTCGGTAAGCAAGTTGATAGAATGACTGATTGCCGCGAGTCTACCAGACTTACTTTTTAAGTATCGCCACTAACTTAGAATATTATAAGTGAAAGGGAAAACCAAACCACTTCTAACAATCCACTCAAAAACGCTTATAACTGCATGTACAGAAGCAAACTGCTATTTTCACGCTAGTTAAACCTAGCGAGGAGTTTGCAGTATAAGCTGATTAACCCTGCAACCTGTGTGTGCGGGTATGGGTGATTCTCAATGTCGGTATGCACTTGGTACTTATGTTGTTAGAATTACTTGGGATCATATGGGCTTATTCTTTGGAAAACTGTACGCAATCGTTTGTTAAATATAGCCCTATATATTAGGTTACTAAACTTCAAACGATAATTGATATATTTTTAACTACCAGAAAATTTACTACCTTTTATGAAACTGGGTTTCATTATTTCGTCTCGCGTTACTGAACCCTTGGAAGATAAACAAAGTAATATTTCCATAACATGTCCCTATATCAAAGTAAGAAGAAGTTTTGACAGGGTAAACAACACAGCGCGGTGGAGGAAAGTTTTTGAGCCAAGTAACTTTTAGGGTAAGATTATGAATATGGCGGATGCGGACATTAGATATGTGCATAATATTTTTGTACAAAAAAGGACGAATCGAAAAAGAATTATGAATAATGAATGAATGATGAAGGGCAAGAGACAAGGTCAATAATCATTATCTGCCTAACCTTTGCTAAGCTATGTTAGATTCGGCTTCCAATCCAACTCAATACCAGCTTATCATTTGGAGTAATTGCTGGGTAACACCGGTAAGCCCTTGATAGGAAATCGTGAATATAAAACTTTTTGATTAGAGGAGGAAAATACAACTGATGAAAAGATGGATGGATCGTGTGAGAGATGATATAAATGGGAAGGTCGGTTACAGTGGACAGGGAAAAATATAAGTTTGAAAGTTAGTTAAGGAAACCAGACAGATAAAGAATATTATTTAAATATAAAATACTACAATATTTGACAGATTCAAATAGGTTATCGATAATTTTATTATTGGTTAGTCAATATACATAATTGACCAACCATTAATAAGCTTAGACGTTTTGTTATTTTGTTTAAGGCTAACCCTCCTAAAAGCCAAAAAAGACACAAGAAAAGACTAAAGAAAAAGTAATGTAGCTCGATGACTCCCGGAAAAATTATTCAACTATCTTCGCCCAGTGAAATTAATCAAAAGAGAACTGAGCGGAGGTGAATAAGAAAATAATCCAGAAGTACTTGGACCATCATGCCGCACCTGATGACTTTTCCTCAAATTTCCTACGAACCTCGTCTAACAGAAAGGCGTAAATAAAGTAACTTACTGACAAACTTCTATATATTCGCTTGTCAATCAAGTCATCCGCTCCACTGCACTGATGAAGTTACCTTCTGAAACTATTAACAGCCCGCAAGTAATTTGGACTCTACGTTTAAAACTCATAAGAAGTTTGTTTTACTTTGCTTGCTTCTCTCTCTTGTGTATCATTGCGTCTTTAATATTTTTTCTGTCAGTGTCTTAACAATGGTCATAGGTTTGGTACGTATGAGAGAAAAGTTTTTTAAGCATGCTTGAAGAGTGTTATTGGAATTTATTATGGCTTTTGCCCGGTCCGTTGCTTTGCTTTGTTACAGTTATTAATGTGAGATTTAAACTATAGTTACTGGTTAATTCAGGCGGTGTGGTGATGAATTGCAAGTAAATAAAAGAATCACAAAACTTGTAAGACCTAGCAGAGTTTGAATTATCCTAAACTATTGCTTCCTTTTTTAGCTGTGTGTTATAGTGGTTGCGGAAATCTTGAGGCCCTATTTGTAGGTCAGTCAAAATCTTATGGGTTTTTTTATCATGACATGTTTAGTGCAAATGTGCTCGCCTGCAATGAAGTAACCCATTGGTTATAAATTTAAAAATGGTTGTTACCTTTGTTTACTGTGCTATGTTCAAAACTATTTAATTATCATTCACCTTCACAACTATTTTTGTATCGGCCAAAAATTGTTGTGTTTATCAATTAAATATTTCACATGTAGCAACTGTATATTTGACCACCTTAACCCAATTAAAGGATAACATGAAAAAACCTTCATATATGATTGTGTGTTTGTCGTACATTCTCCAAGTCAGTGCGTATCACTAAAACTCTCAACAAAGTTTCCTTTGTAAGAAAAACCGATACAACTTCCATGAAGTTTCACTCCGCATTCTCGCTGTAGTTTGATTTTTTTGCGCTGGCAACAGCTCTTTGGGATACCGATACTGTTGGCATTCATCTTAACTTTTTTATTTTTACTTGTTGTACGAGGTTTTGTGTTGCAGTTAAGTATATTATCGTAGTGTCATCAGGTCTTCAGGTGAAGGGGTAAACAGTAGTATCTATTGCATCTATATTTATACAGTTTCGTTTTAGTCACATGCAAAAAGGGTTAGGTTTTATCATTTACTGAGCATACATTCAGAGTCCAAAGAGCCCAGACAAAATAACATTATGTCAATGATGACGTGACATTAGACAATAGTCATCGTTGATAGAATGTAACTTTGTTTAGGTCGTTACCTTATTTTTGAGAATTTTCTAATGGAAAACCACATTGAAGAAATTTCCGATTAAACCTAATGTGTAACCGTCTGACCCGGTGATTAAACCAAGAAGAATTTCCCCTGAATTTCAAGATATTATACCATTTTCAGGCTTAGTTAACTAATAAAGCTATTTGAAGGAGTATCCCCGATTGAACCCCATACGAAGTTCCTACTATTCTACCAATCCGCACTGGGCCCGCGTGGTGGATTATAGCCCACTCCCTCTATGAAAGGAGGCCTGTGTCTCAGCGGTGGGAACATTAAAAGGCTGATGATGATGAACATGACTGTGTATTTTTTATTATTAAGTCAAACTTAATGACGGTTCCGAAGTACAGTACTCGCTGCGCAGTGGCCCACCCTTTACCTCCACTGACACATAAGTTTTAGAACCTAGAGTCTTTAAGGTAACGGAGACGCCGATAGCAAGTGTTGTCTCGGGCATACATGCATACACCCGCGCGTGGTTTAAAGGTGTGCTCCAGGGTAAATCCTGGGAAGAATAAATACGACACGTCTGGCGGTCTTCCTATTTGCGTCTCCGTAAGGAAAAACAGTGCTGCCTTTTCAGTCTCCAGGTGATTGAGAACTGAGTCGAGATTGGAGTGCAGACCTCTAATATTAGTGAGGTGCATTTTGTGGGGCTGTTTTACTCCAGTTTTTAGTGCAAAATATAAAATTGTCTGTACCACGAAACTTACACTGTTTAGGTCGTTGGATTAAACTTTTTGTAATGGGAGTTTAGTATGCGAGGTCTACTTATGATGGTTTTGGTAGAGGCGAGCTATGGTTTGACAGCAGAACAAAGCTGTGGTAATTAATTTTTACTCTAGTGATTGATAAATGTGCGAGTTCATTTATCTGAAATACAAAAAAAATATTATAAAATGCTTATTTATTAATAAAGCTTAATTAAATACCTTTCAATCTTAATCAATTAACCTACTCGACAGTGATACACCCAGAAAAGATACTGTATTATTAAAATGACATAATCCCATTTAATTTGTACCAAAATATGCAATGGGTACTTTTAATCTCGTTATAAATAAACGCCTGCCTTTTCGGTTGCCACTTAAAATTAAATACCGAATAAATCACTTTGAATATATTAGCAAATATATCACAAAAAGAAGAGACCGCATCTGTCAATTACTGTGCCCGCTTTTAATGTTAAAAAAAGTAAAAACCAAAGATGGCGGTGCGGCCCGTCCTGCCAAAACAAAATGGAGGAGTGTGGTAGCGTTCGAACGTCAATAAATGTTGCTTATTTTTTTTTTTTGGGTTCATATTTATGTTTGGCTGTGCGCATAAACTGTGCTAAAGTTCGGCAGATTGCCTGATAAATGTGTAGTGAGGATTTATGTGTGAATGGGAGGGTGTGTATTATTGCAGTCAAAATGAATATTAATTTCGTAAATATTTATTTATATACATACCGCTCATCATTACAGTTGCCCAATTCAATAACGAAGAATAAAATATATTAATACAAATAACCATCGCTGTAAATAGGATAGTATTATGTATCATGTAAAATTACACTCATTTTATATTCAATAGGTTTAATGAAATTCACAGTGACAGAATGAAGACATGACATAATGCAAAAACGAAGTAAATATATAACAAAGAAGGCCACATACATAGCACCTCCGTCCCAAATCGTCTAGTTGTCACGTTGTTTCAGGTTTACTGATGCTATCTTGGTATTAGGGTACCCAGCATCTGATCAACATGTCTTTTGCAAATCTGACCGGAATCAGTTTCTATTTGATAATGCAATCGGCCTAATATCCTCAAAACGGTTCCGAATTCCCATTTAATTTGGTCGTTTGTGTAACTGCGTATTTGCACTCTCTGCCCAACAGTAAATGAGCGTACCGTTGCGTCATCAGTTGGCGGACGTGTTTCATGCCTCGTCCTCGCCTTGAAGTGAACACTTAGGGTGTTTCTTATTTCCCTGCCAAACATGAGCTCATATGGACTTTTATTTTTGCTACTGCTCGGCGTCCTCCGTAGGCGTTCCTTAATACCCAACAGTTTTTCCTGTAAAGTGCCTGGCTGTGCACTGATGCTATGTATTGCTTTTTTAATTGTTTGAACGTATCGCTCCGCCTGTCCGTTCGTGGCCGGATGGTAAGGGGCTGTGGTTTTGTGAACAACCCCGCTTTCTCTGAGGAATGATTCAAATTCATTTGAAACCAATTGCCGACCGTTGTCTGATACTAAAGTAAGCGAGAATCCAAATGTCACGAAAAGCTCTTTCAGTTGGTGGATACACCATGAGCTTGTGGTTGTTTTCGTTTCTATAATTTCCACCTATTTTGTAAAAGCATCCACTATTATAAATAAGGAATAACCCTTAATCGGCCCAGCAAAATCCACATGGATCCTTTGCCATGGGCCTGATGGTAAGTCCCAATGATGAAGAACTGCGCCTGCAGGTTCATTTTGCTTTAATCGACATTCTCGACAGCTTTTAACTATGTTTTCTATGTCTTGATCCAAATTTCTCCAGAATACGTATCCACGTGCCAGTAATTTCATTTTTACTATTCCAAGATGTCCTGTGTGTAGTTCTTCTAAAACCTGTTGTCTCAGGCTTGCCGGAATCATCACTCGTGTTCCTTTTATAATGCGGATGTATGGTCAATTCGTTGTCATTGTAGCCGTATCTTCTCACTGAGGTACCGTTTTTCAAAGCTTCCAATAAACGGTTATGTTCATCATCGAGTTGGGTCTTTTCGGCGATTTTTATACGGTCGACGGCAATTGTGTTCATCTGATTTAATTGAAATGCGCAATGTACGTCAATTAGGTTATTTGCTACTGTTTCTACTGGAAACCTTGATAGATAATCTGCATTGCTATGATCATCCGATGTTCTGTATTCAATAGTGTAGTTAAAACCAGATAGGAAATGTGCATAGTGAAAGAGCCTCATTGTGCTCATAGCCGGTAAAGTTTTGTGTGGATTGAAGATTGTGGTTAATGGTTTATGGTCTGTAATAAGAATGAATTTTCTTCCATAGCAGTAGTGAAAAAAATTCTTTAATCCCCAAAATAAGGACGTCGCTTCTTTGTCTATCTGACTGTACTTTTTTTCACTACTCGTCAATGAACGTGATGCAAAAGCAATAGGTCGATCAGATCCGTCTGATAATCGATGCGATAGAACTGCTCCAAGTCCAAAAGGTGAAGCATCTGTAGCGAGTACCAAAGGTTTCTCAGGGTCAAAATGCATTAAAACTCTCTCACTGAGGATTTCCTCTTTAATTTTCTTGAAACTTTCATCACATTTGTTCGTCCATTCGTATTTAATGTCCTTCTTGAGTAAGTTATTAAGAGAACTTGATATTGAAGCTAAATTTGGTATGAACTTATTGTAATAATTAGCCATTCCTAGAAATGTCCGCAGTTCGTTGATGTTGCTGGGGCGTTTTGTATCTAGAATAGCGTTTACCTTGTTTCTATTTTTGTGAAGTCCATTTTTATCAATGGTGTGACCCAAATATTCGATTCTTTCTTGAAAAAAATGACATTTGTCCTTATTGAGTCTCAAATTTTTTTCTTGTAATTTTTGTAATACCAAGCGTAGTCTCGTAAGAAGTTGTTCTTCTGAATGTCCTTGTATTATTATATCATCGAAAAAACATTTTACTCCAGCTACTCCTTGAAGCAAACGATCCATAAACTTTTGCCATAGATTCGGGGCAACCTTGACTCCAAACATAAGTCTATTTACTTTAAATGTTCCTCTGTGCGTGCTTAATGTTTGCATCATAGCGCTCTCCTCGTCCATCATCATGTTTAGGTAAGCTTGACTGATATCAAGTGTGCAAAATATTTGACCTCCGTTCATCTCTAGCAGAATGTCTTCTATGATCGGAATAGGGTATTGTTCATCCCGTATCACTTTATTTAAGGTGACTTTGTAATCCGCACATAAGCGTATACTGCCATTTGGTTTGACAATAGGAACCACTGGTGTTCCCCACTCAGAGCTATCAACTTTTGTAATTACCCCTTTTTCGCAGAGTCGTACTATTTCATCGTCAACTTTATTTTTAAGAGCATATGGTATACGTCTAGGCTTAACAAAAATTGGTGATACCTCTTCCCTTAGGGTCAAATGTGCTTTGTAATCAGGTATGCACCCAAGGGAGCCATCAAATACCTTCGAGTATTCAGAAAGTAGCTTATCCAGTTCTGGATGTTCTTTAGCATTAACTATGTTTATATTTGCCAGATCCAAGTTGATTGCTCGTATCCATGCCCGACCGAAGATAGGGTCAACGTCTTGTTTGATAATGTATAATTTTCCCTCAAGTGTTTGGTCATTATATTTACATGTAACGAATGCCACTCCGAGTGGTGCGAAGATTTCTCCTGTATATGTTCTCATCGTGATGTTTGTTTTGTAGATCTTGCATCCAGTGTTCAATTTTTAAAATCTTTGTGAGAGATAGATGACAGAGCAGCTCCTGTATCTACTTCCATTTTCAGTTTCGAGTCATTGATGCGTACATTTATCAGAAATTTGTCTGTGTTGTTGGATCGTATTAAATTCATATCCCATGGGGTGGTGTCATCGATTATATTTGAGGAGTTGTCCGTAATGTCCGTGTCCTGCAGCTCCACATGCCCAGGCTCCAGTTGGTTGAGTGTTGGTTGTAAGCAGACGCGAGCAAGGTGACCAACTCTTTTACATTTGCTGCACGTATCCTTAATGTTGCGACACCTGCCTGCTCGATGGTCTTTGCTGCCACAACGAAAACACTTGCCTCGTAAGTCTCTAATGGTAAGAGGTTTATTCTCTTGCTTTGGACTGCGGTTTTTGAGGTCAGCTTGAACAGTTTTCATGTTATGTAGTAAACCTTGGTTTGAGGAGTAAACTGCTGGTGACATATAGGTGCTGTCAGATTTTGCTAGTTCAATCGTGGTTGCTTTATTAATTAAGTCAGAAAAATCAGTCACCATTGTTTCCTGTAGTATTTTGGTTCGAATATCGGTGTCATTTAATCCTCTTATAAATTGTAAGGTAAGAAAATTATCACAGATCGACTTCTTACAATTATTACACGTGAACTCGCAATCTTGGGCTAAATGTTTCAACTCTGATAAGTATGACATAACTGTCTCGTCAGGGCCTTGAAGTCGCGAAATAAATTTATGTTGACTAGCCCAAATGCTCGGTTTTGGATCTATATAGTGTTGTAATATTTTAACCAACCTGCCGAATTCTAGTTCACAAGGATCGTTCGGTGCGCACAAGTCGTAACCTTTCTGGTGTAATTCTGGTGGTAATAAACTAAGCAGCGTGAGCGTTTGGATTTGTGGATTTTGACAATTATTTAACTTCATATAAGTTTTTAATCTCTGAACAAAGTTATTGAAACTTTCTCGTTCCTGAAACGGTTGAAAATTAATTCTTGGTGTAGTTTCCGGTGTGCTTTCACGTGAAGCCGTGACGTAAGTCGACGGTGCTGTCGGTGGTGTAGGGCGTAAGCCATGCAGCTTAAGCTTTAATTGTAATATGTGCTCTTCTGTAGAATGTCGCTGCTCAATTTCTGCTTCACCGTCACATGTATGCAATTCGATTTCGTTTTGTAGTTTTTCAAATTTTTGTTCGTAATTTGTTAGACTTGTCAGACGTGAACTTACTTCGAAATCCGAAGGATTTTGTAATTGTTCCAGTGTACTTTCGAACTTGGTAAGCTGGCCGCGTATAGTTGCGCGCAGGCGAGTAAGTCGCGCCAGTTCTGCCTCCATCGTCGCCAATATTATGTATCATGTAAAATTACACTCATTTTATATTCAATAGGTTTAATGAAATTCACAGTGACAGAATGAAGACATGACATAATGCAAAAACGAAGTAAATATATAACAAAGAAGGCCACATACATAGCAGATAGCCTTTGGCATATAAAAAAAATGTTGAACGTCTTTTAACTGGAGATCTCTTTACGTATTTCCAGCATACCTACTGCTACAAGAAGGTTGGTTAGATATCTATATTAAGGTAAAAAGGAAAGAAAGAAGCAGATAAAAGAAAAAATCACCTCCAAAAAACACGTCGTCGTTATCACATAATCAACGTATCATATAATTTACTTTTCTTTTTCTTTTACCGTGAAGTCAAAACGAAAATAAAAAAATATCCATTTTTGATTTAAGTCGATAATGTTATATTCCAGTGTGGTTAACTTATTTTGTAGCAAATTTTCATTTGAATGGCTGCCCCGCGCGTAGTGTTACTTGTAATCAACGAAATCAGATGTTTTAATAAATGCCTAGATCTAGTGTCGAAAACATACAACTGAAAACTAAATGTGAAATAATGTGTCTCCTTTCGACGTTTTGCAGACAGAAAATGTGGCCTGTCAGCTCTGTAAATTGTTATTTTTAATTTTGAAGTGCATCGAGCACAATTCTAGTTAGATGGACCCCTTTTAGCCGTATTTCGACTCCCATTTGGTCCGTTGTGCGTGCAGGCCTCCTGCTCTGCTCTGCTCTCTGAGACAGTAGAGAGGGTATGGGCCGTAATCAACCACGCGGCCCCAGTGCGAGTTGATGAATGTCACATGCTATCGAATTTTTTTATGGTTCTATGACATGTCGGTTTCCTTACGATGTTTTCCTTCACCGGAGTGCAGTGGTGATGAAATAATTTACACAAAGTAAAGCCTGCCTGGGTTCGAACCCATGACCTACAACTATTAACTCGCGGCCGATACCACTGGGCCACCACTGCTTTTTATAACAAGTTCTAGTTGTTTTTGATTTTCTGCTGTAGAAGAAGCATTGTGTGATTTATACTTTAAAACTAACTGCACATTGTATAGTCATAATGGTAAGCTAAGTTGTGGGTTGATATTATAAATCAATTGTCAAAAATAATTATTTGACCATGAAAAAGTAAGCGAAAAAAGAATACCCTCGTCTTATTCTTCTGTACGTACGTCTTGAAATACCCTGATGAAAATCTTATTTTACCGATTTTCTTGAAGCAAAATACCATTAACACAAAAATACCTATTCGTAATTTTTTTAACCGAGTTACCTAGTAAAAAGCTTGTTTTTAACTCATTGTTGATATTTAATTTGGAAATTAAACAAAATAGGCTATTCAAACTTTAACTACAACGTCGTCATAGCATCTGATGAGCCTACAAGAGATAATAAGATGTTCATTTATCTTTAGATGCAATCTCTATATTAAATTTGGGGAACATGCTGTCAGCATGCAAAATATGCATTTACAGATCTAAGTTATTACCTACATTGTAAAAATGCAGTTGAGTGTGGTGAATTGTAGTTTGTTGAAAGATTTTTGATGTGACAAGGAAATAACTACTTAACTTTCTTAAAATATTTGTTATTTGAAAACAATGACTTCCCTTGTAACTAGTTGATTCAATTTTATTACGAAAAGTAGGTAGCCTATAAAATTTAAATTGTATAAATCTGGATGTTTATTATGCAATCACGCCTCAACGGTAGAACTGATTGGCTCACGTCTAGTCTAGTCCATGGCCTAGATAAACATCCTTTTTATCTAGGTATTACGTTTAGGTACGTAGGTATAATTTACGATATTTACTTATTATTAGATTTATTTATTTGTTGATAGAGCCACACGTAATAAGTAGTGCTAGATAAGTATTTTTCTTACAGACAGTCCTAATTTAAAGCACATTCTTTAAACCTAACTAAACTTCTAAGCTACTGAATTCTATTATTCTGTTGAAAAGGCCACTAAGAAAACATTTTAAATAAACCAAATTGAATGCAAGCAAAGTTCGTACAGACAGTACTCCATATCCATATTTTTCATGCAACAGCCATATAAAAGTAATGGCAAGTTTTTGACTTGATAACGACTCTCTGGATGGATAGAAGATAATAGGTATTTCTCGTGTTTTGTGAATTAAGAGTTGCATACTAGAGTTTTTTGCACTTTGTTCGTAGTTTAAAGTCACTGGGAAACAATTAATTTACGTGATGTTGTGCCTTACGTATGATTGAATCATCTTATGCCTGAGAACTACTGAGATAAAAAATATCCAAAAGTTAAGAAACCTACTTTAATACTACCTACTATTCTTTTACCGATTGTTTTGTGAATGTGTGAACATTGTAGGCCTTCTAGATGCTAGTTAACATTTGTTAACTTTTTTATATAATCTTTTTCTTTTTTTTTAGATTCTTACGACTTATTGTCATAATTCGGGCCTACGTTGTCCCCCCATATCTAAGTACTAATGCTGTAACATAGGAAACGACCAACCCGAACCGTGCTCATTTTGTCGACGTTTTATAAGTGCCCATGTAGGCCTATGTGAAATAAAAAAAATGATTTTGATTTTGATTTTGACTAAAGTTTGGTGGTTTCCAGTATAAAATAGAGTTTCACAATTAATTTCAAGACGTATTAACGACTTAGAAAATTAAGATTTTTTTTGGTAGACTTCTCCTTCTTCAGTCGATCCCTCATTACTGAGGATCGTGGTCACTGGACCCCTTTAAGCGGACAATCTGCCTCCATCGACTCCGGTTCAAAGTTGCCATCACCACCTGCTGGAATTTGGTTGACGACATAGCTTCGTTCACTTGGTGTTGACAACAATGACTAGCTTTTGAAGCCGACTTCCGGCCACCGTAGGCGCGGGCTTGCGGACGGTCTGTAAGTAATGGGTAGTTCGCCTTCTAATAGGGACCAGGCCCGAGTTTAAGGCACGTAATGTTTCACGCGCGCCCCCAAAGAGATGTCAGCAAAAGTGACGGGGCTCGCTAGGGCCGATGCCTGTCTGGGTCGCGGAATAAATTTTAAAGAGATTTACCGCGGGCCTGGCTCAAGCAACTGAAGGAACACGGGTGGGTTTTAGTCAGTAAAAGTCTGACACGCCCTTCTGCCTCACCCAGAGCGGGAGAAGTCATTAAATACTTGCCCAAAAAGGCTGCTATCTCCTCTTCGCATTATGTGGCCAAAGTAAGTCAAAATACGCTGTCAGCCAACCGTAAACAATCGGGTCTTGATACTGGGTTGTGAAAGGACAGACATATTTGTGCGTTTGGCTGTCCATGGGATTCGGAGCATCCGCCTCCAGCACCACATTTCGAATGAGTCTATCCTCTGCCTTTCTCTTGCTCAGATTGTCCACGTCTCAACTCTATAGAGGAAAATCGGGCAAACCAGTGCTTTGACCAAACGGGCTTTGGTTTTGAAACTTACACCGCGATTTTTCCAGATGTTCTGGCGACGCGTCATATCATATTTAGCCATGGCTATCCGTGATATCTGTCGCTTTATTTCCGGGACGCAGCTACCTTCATTATTAATACTAGAACCCAGATAAATAATACTGTCCACGGTATCGATACTCTGGATGCTATTGGCGCCCGCTAGCTTTCCCGCACCATCTATCACCATAAGCTTGGTTTTCTGCCTATTTATTGCAAGTCCTAGGCTAATTTGCCGCTCTCTTTACCTCCAGTCTGTGCAGTATCTCCTTTATGTCGTCAAAAGTTGTAGCAAGGAGAACGGTGTCGTCTGTATATCACAGATTGGAGATGCGCTTTCCACCAATTTTCCCAGCCCTCAAGAGTTTGCCAGATTATATACTCTCCATATACATTGAAGAGCAGAGGTGAGGAGGGGAGAGGAGAGGATGCATCCCTGTCTAACGATTTTCTTGATGGAGGACACATTTGAACAGTCAATGTCTATTTTGACGAAAGAGCGTTTGTTGATATAGAGGCATCGGACTAGGTCAATAAGGTGTTTAGGCACCGAAACTTTTTTGGATTAAAATCAACAAACAAACAAACATACCTACACTACTGTCCTATAACTCGAAAAATTACACTGGCGTTCATGTAATAGCACCATTTACATTTTTCACACCTGAGGCAGTTAAGGCTTCGAGATAATATTTCATCTTTTAGTACCGAGGGTGCCTACATAAACTTAACAAATGGAAAACAGGAGCACTTGCATACTATTTAAGTGTATTTACGTCTTTATTCGTCTGTGGTTTTAACCAATTGCCCAAAAAGGAGGAGGTTCTCCATTTGGATGTTTATATGAACTTTTTTTTTTAATATTTCAGAATTCTTTTTTATTTAAAAGAAGTTCCATCTGCTCGACTTGTTACCAACTAGACTGAAGTCTTTAGATATAGGCTTATCTAATGGTTATATCGAGAACTTCAAAATCGAGAACTTCCTTAAAATTATTACGTCAAGAAATTTTCTCAAACTATGTTGTGATCAGCTGCCAATATAACCGGGTGTAGTTAAATACCAGTATTTTACATAGAGCGACTGTATATCTGAACTCTACAACATAGTTATTGGATAACACGATACCACTTAATGAAACTGGTTGTTAGGTATTTGGGCTTCTGCCATCCCGTAACCACAGTCAAAGATCTCCAAATGACAGCGGGGACCATCGCTTTAACGTTAAATAATATTATTGTAAAACTGAAAATTTCAAGATGTAAATTCGACTCGCAAAAGTTGTGTTACAAAACTTTATAATCAAACTATTGAGTAACATTAAATGGAGCTTATTAACATGAAAACTCAATCAACATTAATTAATTATTATTGCCTAATAACAATTTGTATGCACGCTGCTGTCCATTTACTATGTAGTAAGTTATTTAAAGTAAGCTTAAAATATTCAAATCCACTATTTGTAATTTAGAATGCAAATAGTCACAATCTGCACACCGGGCGGCCAGTATAAAGTATAAACCTTTTTTTAGCTTTCATCCAAATTCAAGGCGATGCGCAGATTTTTTGGGTCGTATTTGTAAAATATGGCGGCGGTGAGTGCGGGTAAATTTAATTCTACAGGCGATCGGTTTCTTATTAGCGTTGTAAGGGTTTATGTGAGAAAAGTTAAGGGATTTCTTTTATTAAGTCGGAAATTATGTTAACATAATTGACTCACTTGAAAAACTTACATATTTGGGATAAACTATTAAACTTTTTTTTTTTTTTTTTTTTTTTTTTTTTTTTTTCCTTTTTATCTGCAATCAGTTTTAAACTTTTAGCGGATGAGTTGAAGGTAAGCATTTGCAGGTAGAGCGTGGCTCCAGCGAGCCATCTACTCCGTATTCGTGTTTACTTCCACACAGCTGGACTACACAATGTCTTTCCTTTTAAGTCTTTTTCTGTAACTTCTTGTGTTCAGTGCGGCAGCCAGATCGTTAGGGTGCCTTTCCAGTCTTTCCTGGTATCTTTTTGTAATGTTCTTGATCTCGTCCATGACGGTACTCATTGATAACTCTTTGTGTATTTCAGCGTTCGTCACAAACCAGGGAACGCCACTTATTGACCTCAAAATAGCATTCTGCATTCTCTGTATGATGCTAATGCTCGAGTTACAGGCACTGCCCCAAAGTTGAATGCCATAAAGCCACACTGGCTTTAAGATCACTTTATATATTAAAAGTTTGTTGTCGGTACTCAGTTTGCTGTTACGTCCCATGATCCAGTGTAAGTTCTTGTAACGGATATTAAGTTCGTGTCTCTTGGTCTTAAGATGTTTCTTCCACGTCAAACGTCGGTCGAGATGTAGCCCTAGGTATTTTACACTGTCGTGGTGAGATAGTGTGACATTCTCGAGATGGACAGGTGGACAGTCACCTTTTCGCAGCGTAAATGTGACGTGAACCGATTTGCTTGCGCTCGTCTTTATCCGCCACCTTTGTAGCCATGTGGTTATTTTATCGAGACTCCCTTGTAGCATGTGAGAGGCCATAACGGGATCTGTGTGGCTCGCCAGTATTGCGGTGTCATCAGCAAATGTTGCTGTAGTAACCTCATCAGCCTGTGGAAGATCCGCAGTGTACAATGTATACAAAACCGGTCCCAGTACCGACCCTTGCGGTACTCCAGCAGTTATGTTACAGAATCGCGACGTCACATCTGCATCTTTTACTTGGAATATTCTGTCCGACAAATAGGATTTCATTAGTGAGTAGTACTGGTGGGGAAGGTTGATTTTCAGCTTGTATAGCAGACCCTTATGCCAAACTCTATCGAAGGCCTGTTGGATGTCCAGAAAAACTGAGGAGCAGTATAGCTTTTCTTCTAGGCTTTTCCTTATCTTGTCGTAGACCCGATGGACTTGTTCAGTAGTAGAATGCTCCTGTCTGAAGCCAAATTGGTGGTCGGGAATAATTTTCTCATTATTAATAATCGGTAAAATCCTGTACATAAGTAGCTTCTCAAATACTTTGGAGAGGATTGGCAGAAGACTTATGGGTCTGTATGAAGATACTTCGTTAGGAGGTTTACCCATCTTGTGTATCATTATGATTTGGGATACCTTCCATGCCAGCGGAAAGTATTGGATTCTTAAAATAGCATTAAAAAGTGATGTAAGAAACACAATAGCTTTTTTTGGTAATTGTTTCAGTATTTCTTTGGTGAGGAGATCGTACCCGGGAGCTTTCTTATCATGAAGCTTTGTGATAACCCGCCAGACTTCGCGTACTGTAATAGGGCGCAGGGGTGGCGACATTTGAAATTCTTGTTGCAGGACGCTATCAACTAGTTCCTCATTTTCCATGTCTATGGCTGGGTTTGGTGTGAAGACTTTTTCGAGGTGCCGTGCAAATGCGTCTACCTTTTCCTGGGAGGTTCGCGCCCACCCTGATTCGGTTTTAAGAGGAGGCCTAGCATGATGAGGCCTGTTATAGTTTTTAGTGAATTTCCACAATGAATAGTTCGTTGATGCAGTGGCTGTTAAAGACTCCAGTTGGTCTTCCAATGTCTTATTGTTCCAATTGTGTAGGAGTTCTTTCAGGTTGCCAGCGGCTTTATTAAATATAGTTTTATCCGCTGGTAGCCTACTTTGATGCCAAATTCTTCGAAGTCGGCGTTTATAGAGTAGAGCATTTTTAATGTCTAGTGGATAGTTACAATGCCGATCTTTTATTTGTTTCTCTGGGGTATTCATCCAACAAGCTTCCTGAATAAGTGTTGTTATGTATTTCGTTGCCTCTTCTACGTCATCTGGAGTTTTCAATGGTATATTAAGTTGTATGTTGTTGTCAATGTAATTCTTGAGGGATTCCCAGTCGGTGTATTTGGACGTAAGCATATTTACGGTCTCGGATTCTATCAACATAGTGCTTATTGTTAATATAACTGGGGTGTGGTCCGAGGAGCTGTCGTAGCAGGATTCAGGCTTGAGATAGTGCCTTGGAAGTCCTTTCAGAACAAAAAAGTCAAGGAGGTCCGGGATTTTGTTAAAATCTGTTGGCCAGTACGTCGGTTCACAGGTGGAGGATACCAATAGGTGGCTTTTATCTATGCTAGTTTTAAGTTGTCTTCCTCGCGTTGTAGTGAGTCTAGAGCCCCAGCTAATATGTTTAGCGTTCCAGTCATCACCCACAATGAAACGATTGCCGAGCTGGTGGAAATATCGTGTGAACATGCTTTCGTCTATTTTATGTTTAGGGGGGCAGTATAATGCCGACACATTAATATCGCCCGTACTATCCTCCACGGAAATAGTTGTTGCTTGAAGGTGTTCAGTTCTGTATTCTGGCATTAAATGATGTTTCACCTTCTTGTTGACGATGACCGCTGTTCCACCATGCCCAGTGCCATCTGGGTGGTTTGTCATATAGCATTGGTGTTCTTTGAAAATTATATTTGTGTTGCAGGTACCATGTGCTTCAGCTACTAGAAGAATATCAATCTTGTGTTCAGAGATTAGAAGCTCGACCTCTTGTTTGTTAGGGGCTAGTCCATTAAGGTTCCAGGTAGCTATTCTTAGAGCATTCATTTTGTAAGACGATCGACGAGCTTGGTGATGAGACTTAAAAGAGTACTCATTTGTTGGAAGATGAACTCAAACTTTTCGGTTTGTTTAAGGAGTAGTTGTTCTAGGGTTGGGTTAGATCCGGTCTTTATCTCAACTGTATGATCTTTGTTCTGCTGCAGAACTTCAGCGAAGGTAGTTTTAACACTTTGGGTTCTCTCCTTGGTAGTGTTGCCAAGCATATTGGTTGAAGTTCCATGACCACTGTTAAGAACTTGCCGGGTAATGTCTACTTTGTGTGAGGGCATTTTGGTTCTTCGGGCCAATATTTCTTTATAAACTTCACATCCTTTGTAATTTGCTGGATGAGGCCCATTGCAAAGAGCACACATTGCAGGGGTAAGACGATCACGCTTTTGGCACTCCGAGGTCTTATGAGATAATCCACATTTTACACAACGATATGGGCGCATGCAATAATTCTTGGAGTGTCCGTACTGTTGGCATCGTTGGCATTGAACAATTGATTTCTTTTTTTTTGGATCCTCAATGACAATAGACTGGTGATAAATATACCTGAGATCTTTTACCGCTTTGTTATTTGGCCCTGCAGCTAGGTTAACAAAGAATGTTGAGGTAGATTTTTTCTCAGGGCCGAATTTGGCGTTGATTATTTCCCCAACAACTGTGTTCCCCGTTGCCTCTATTTCTTCCTTGATTATATTTGTAGGTGTGGACGGATGGAGGTTTCGTATCACCACTCTGAACGGTCTCATGTCCTTTGTGTTGAAAGTGTGGCCTATGAGTCCATTTTCTCGAACAAGGGATATCAGCTTCTTGTAGACCACAATATCTAGGCTACTTACTCGAAGTTGATTTCTGTTGACACATTTATAAGTGAATTGATCCCTTTCAGCAACTGATTCTAGCAGTTCAGTTAGTTTATTCAGGTCTTCTATTCCGTATAGGATGATAGGTGGAGGCTTGCTGGGCTTCTTCACTCCTTGATCTGGTTCATTTTCGGTTAGGTCGATAGGTAATTCGCTGAACCTGTTGGATGTTTTGACAGCATCCGCGGGTGGGCTGGATGATATCTTGCGTTTTTTAGGGTTGCCATTTACGGGCACTCTTTGCCATGTTGGGGGGCAGGGAACATTAGGTTCACAATGTGGATTACCTAAGTTGGTGTTATAAGGCTCATTTCTAGGCGGAGCTGTCTGAGGTGAGGTACTTCCTACTGATGAGGACCTTTGTCGCGATATAAACAAACTTGGATGAAAAGCTTGTTGCACGAGTTTTTTATTATTACTATTGTTGCCAGTAGTATTGACCAACACAGGAGCCTGGTCACCTACTCCTGAGCGGTTTTCGGTAACGTGATCCGTAATTTCCGAAGTAATTTAGATTTTTAAGCACTGGTTTGAAGATGGCAGCTTAATTATCAGTGGCTCAGATGACATATTAAAAAATATTGACAAGAGGCAGAATGAATATTAATCCTAATGTGGGTAGATTTTTTCACTGATTTAATTTTCTATGATTTAGACAAGTTTTTTTATAGCTTTTAGAACAGAAAAACACTAGATAACGATAACACTGTTTCTAAGACACTTCAACTATGCTTTTATGATGTTTTGGGGCACAACTTCACAGTATTTATCACAAATCACGAAATTAATTGTGGAGCGTATGTGCTTCTAACAACAGTTTGCAAAATGTCAAAACTTAACTTTAAACTATTAAACTTAAATCTCAATTTATTTAATTAATATAATTGCTCCCACATATTTCCAGGCAAACCACCAGCAATCTAATCTACTATAAAGTACCATTCATGAAAATTAAGTTTAAACAAAAGCCTTGATTCCTGCAGATTACAGAAAAGGCTAGACATATTGTTTTTTTTTTATCATTGCCGCTGCTCTGAGCTTTTCTTCAATTTGAAAAAAAAAGGAGTTTATAAAAAGTTATTTATAAAAAAATAAATGTTATTTTATTCTACCTACTATGTTAGACTATGAAATAAGGTTAGCAACACAAAATGTAAATGACACATTAAACACAAGCATCTTCCTCTTAATTAGGGATTTGGTTGCCGCACTTAGTCCATCTCGGGATCTAGAAGGTGTGTGTTCCGTAGCCGCTTCGGCTAAATTAACCTCCGTTACTCGTTCGTTCGTTATCATGTTTGATTATTCCGAAGTAGTCTGTCCTCAACACATTGTTCTGTTAGAATCTAGGAGTTAAAGAACACAAATATTGTATGAGTTGTTTTGGTACAAGTTCAATTCTAATTATAAGTTTGGTTAATTATAATTTTCCGGTGTTACCTTAATTTAAGTAATTTTTTTTTTTTTAATATATGACAAACACGCAGAAGCTATGTTCTCAAGGAAAAATTAATATTGTGGGATAGATGAAAACTTTTTAGGGAACCATCTGTAATGTTGGAAAAAACAAGTTTTAATTATGTTTAAAACCAACCCAACCACGTTTAAAATGGTAAAATCACACGAATCAACGGTTGATGTGGTCGCCACAGACTCCTGTCGGTGGTGAGGCTGCGCCCGGCCAGCCGTAGAATTCGAGCAGCAACTCGATCGTTTCCAGATCCAGACTGTTGCCGCGCATAGTACAACTCCCAGCAGTATGTAGACGATGGTGTACTGGTGGATGTCATGAACTGATACGCCATCGACCTCTGCTTTGGTGGTTTTTAGCATTTTAATCTGTTCTCCAAGAATGGATAGAGATCTATTCAGACTCATGTTCTCTGGTAATACTGTTTCCGTTGGTATTGTAATGTTCACAATATGGTTTATCTGGCCTAGTTCTGGTACGAGCATATTTGGTGAAAAGTTTAACTGGTTGGTTTGCTGTTGTAAAGAGTATAATGCGAAATCATTTCTGAGTCATGCTAATGACCCCTGCTTGGGTCAGCTGACGTACGGTAACTTGATCGTCACATATGATTTTGATCGAATATGTGTTACAGCAAAAATATAAATATTGTGACATAGTGTGTAATTCTACCCATTTGTTTTGGCACGCTGTCTTTTTTGTTTTGCACCTTTGGTTTATTGGGTTAGTTTCGCAAAAGTTTTCGTCATTTTCTAAATTTTGGATTGGTTTGAAGAGCTCACATATGAAAAATTCTCCGTGGTACAAACATGTGTCAAGTTCATGTATAGTTAGTACGAAATATGCATCCTTTTTCAGGTTTACTGCGACGTATTCCGATATTGGCGTTATGGTTATCATACTGTAGTTGGTTTGTTGCGGGACTGGTATTATTCTATATAATTGAAAACTTTCTCTTGCTATGAGAGGGAATGTAATTTCAAAAATAATATATTTTTCGGTGACCCGAGCTTTTGTTCTTAGTAGCTTGTAGATGCGCTGAAGGTCTGTCTCAATATTTTCGATTGGCAGTGCTTAATCTTGAGGCATTTGCCCATAGATAATTTGTAGCTCTCGTTTGAGCTGCGCTGGTGTCAATAGATGCAGACTGATTTGGCCATGGTATATTTCCGATATTGTATCTATTAAAGTTTCCTGTGTCCGTTTCAAGTTTTGCATCATATCAATGGTTGTTATAGAGACTAATGTGAAGTTCTGTTGTGCAGTCATCACATCGATTTCTTGTTGCAGCTTACTGTTAACGTTGTCTAAAGCATTTAAATGTTTATTTATGGTTTTGTGTTGCTTTGCTATTATGTCTTCAGTTCTTAGTAGTACATTGTGCTCAGCTTCGACGATGGATGTCAAGTTTTTCCATAACTGACCTTGGTGTTTAAGATTACGGTGCAAAAGTTCAATGTTCTGTCTGTATTTTTCTGCGAAATTTTCGTCTAATACTCCGAACAATGAGTTTGCAATTGAGCCGACAGCGTTGATAACGCCGCGTCGTATTCGTAAACGCTCGCCGTAATGCTGACTAAGCAACAGCTGGTTGTAGTATTGCAATTCGTTGTAATCGTGACGTATTTGTTGGAGTATTATATGACAGTGACTTGATTCTATAATTGGTTCGCATGGTCTTTCGAGGTAGCTTGTGAAATCCTTGATGGCTTTGTCTCCTTGCCAGTATGGAGACATGTCAAAATATGTGACTAGTTTCCACTTGTCCCGAATTAATTGTACTTTACCCACAGTGTCAAAGTACAACGTTTTGTTGATATCAAATTGCGTCATATTATATGTAGCTGTGGTTGGTAATATTATACCTAAGAACAATAACAGTGCTAGTACTATCTTGGGATAGGTACTGAACGTTCTGTTGTTTGGTTGCGGGCGATTACGTGGTTCCTTTTCAGATCTAGTACTTTGATGTAGTGGTTGTTCTTCTGGTATGTTTGGTTCCGTTTGATCTAAAGGAAGAACTGATAATTTAACTACGGGGCGCTTCATGTAGCCGTTTTTAGTTTTTAACTACTCTGACAAGTTCATCTTTTCCTGGATGGACTTCTATCACACGACCCATTGGCCATTTTCCTGTGGGCAAGTTGTCGTCATGTATCATTACTAAATCACCCACGTTGACATTCTTCTGGTGTTTCGTCCATTTGTTTCTGGTTGATAATTGAGTCAAGTACTCTGTTTTCCATCTCTTCCATAAATCTTCGAATAGTTTTGACACTAGATGCCACCTGGTTCTGGTGTCGTCTGCCGTGTCAATTATAATGGGCTGGTGTGAGGCAATTTAGATCCTCCGGGTCTTCTGATAGCGCACAAAGTGGTCGTGAGTTCAGGCAAGCTTCCAGTTTTGATAACAGTGTGGTGTATTCTTCAAACGTAAGTTTTTGTTGTCCAATCACGCGTTTGAGGTGGTGTTTGAGGCTTCGCACGGCTCTTTCCTAAAGTCCTCCCGCATGAGGCCAAGAAGGTGCATTGAAATGCCATTCAATTTGTAGCTCTGTTATCTCTCTAAAGAATGAGTCATTGAAAAGTTTTTGTAGTTGGTCGTAATCTTCTTGCAGCATTCTGTTGGCTCCCACAAAATTGGTTCCATTGTCACTATAGATATGACGTGGAGCTCCGCGTCGTGCTGCCATTCTGTTTATTGCGGCTAAGAATGCTGAGCTGGTTAAATCTGAGACGAGTTCTAGATGCACAGCCTTCGTCACCATACATACAAAAATCGCTATGTAGCCTTTGTTAGTTTTTATCCCGCGCCCTTTGTTTGCTTTCACTTCCACAAAGCTTGTGTAATCGACGCTACAATGATAGAAAGCGCTTTCAGGGTTCACTCTTGATGATGGTAGATCACCCATGAGCTGATATTGTTGGATGGGCTCTTGCTTCTTGCATGTAACGCACTGACGTATGACTTTCTTTGTAGCTGAATATCCGCTGATTATCCAATAATTTTGTCGAATGTTTGACAAAGTAAGGCGCGCTCCACCGAGGTAGGTTAGCTCATGAGCGTATTGTATTATTATCGTGGTAAGTCGATGGTTGTGTGGTAATATGATTGGGTGTTTCATCTCTGAACTTATTTGTGCATTGCTTAATCTGCCCCCTACTCGTAGAGTACCATCTTGGCCTAAGATAGGGTGTAATTCTAAAAGTTTACTTTTCGAATGCACGTTTCCATTCTTAAGTGACTAATGTCACTGGAAAACTCCATATGTTGCACACCTTTAATAATCATCAGTTTTGCGCGACGGAGTTCCTGTAATGTGAGATAAGGTTGACGGCCTGCCTTTGCAGTAGGTATTCGCAGTATTAAATTTGTTTAGTAAATGGTGGATAATGTTTGGTATGGTCATGGTTATTTTCTGGTGTTTTTCCGCAACTACTGCATTAGACCGTTTTATCTCTAAGCTGGTTTCATAGGTGGTTTGAGGTATGTCATGGTTTTGGAATGGTTGGATCCATGATGGCCCTTGCCACCACAGATCGTGGTTTTTTAATTGTTTGGTTCTCAACCCACGCCTGGCACAGTCAGCTGGATTTTCAATGGTTTTGACATAACTCCATTTTTCCTTTGGTATTATTTTGGTGATAGCTTTAACCCGATTTGAGACGAATGGTTTCCATCTCGCTGGATCTCCTTGAATCCATCCCAACACTGCTGTTGAATCACTCAAGCAATATATCTCCTGGTTATAAGACTCTAAGCAAGTCTGTACTTTTTGCATCAGCTGTGATAATAGTTAGGCACCCATTAACTCCAATCTTGGTATTGATACATCTTTACTAACAGGCACTAAACTTGCTTTTGCTGCAACCAAAGTTACCTCGTTCGCATTGTTTTGGTTGCTGACTTTGCAATATATAACTGCGGCATACGCCTTGTTCGAGGCATCACAAAATCCGTGTAGTTGCAAGCTATGGTTTTCCTTTATTCCTAACCATCGTTTTACTTCTATGATGTTGATGTCTTTTAATTCTTCCCTTAAGCTTAGCCACTTGATTTTGATATCTTCTGGTAGCGCGTCATCCCAGTTAAGATTTGATGACCAGACACTTTGGAATAGCATTTTCATGGTGATAGTTAATGGTGTGAGCCAGCCTAATGGGTCGAATATTTTTGAGATGACGGAGAGAAGCGACCTTTTGGTTGGTTTTGGTAGTGATAATGGCTCCAGTTTCGAGTCAAAGATGAATTTGTCCTGTTGCGGATTCCATCCTAGCCCCAATGTCTTCGTTGAGTCTGACTGTTTAAACTCGTAGATTTGCTGGTTCCACAAATCTTTTTCTAAATCAGCGAGTAATTTTGGTTCATTTGTGGCCCATTTTCGTAAATTGAACCCACCCTTGCTGAGTAGTTTTATTAGATCTGATTTAAGCAGTTTGGCTTGTTCCATAGTATTTGCACCGCCACAGTAGTCATCCATATAGAAGCACTCTTCTAATGCTTTTGCTGCATCGGGAAAATTTTGTTTTTCCTCGGCAGCTAGTTGTTTTAAGCACATCATAGCCAAAAATGGTGCAGGCTTTGTGCCGTAAGTTATGGTTGTAAGTTGGTATGTTTGAATAGATTGGTATGGTGAGTCTCTCCATAATATCTTCTGGTACGACTGATCTTCAGGATGTACCATTATCTGTCGATACATTTTTTCGATATCAGCAGTGTAAACGAACTGATATTGTCTCCATTTTAAAATCAGCTCCTGCAGATCTTGCTGTAGGTTGGGTCCTCGGTACATGACGTCATTCAAGCTATGTCCTGATGATGATCTAGCAGACGCGTTGAACACAACACGCAATTTTGTAGTGGTTGACTCAGCAGGAGTGACGCAGTGGTGTGGTAGGTAGCACTCTGGTTTCGTACTTGTTGCTGACGGCATCATATGGTTTAGGTTTTGATACTCATTCATAAACTTGGTGTATCCTGTTTTCAATTCTGGATCTTTTTGTAACTTTCTCTCTAAGTTGCGAAATTGTGCTAATGCTAATGGTTTAGTAGACCCTAGCTGATCCTTAGTTTCTGGTTTGAATGTCAGTCGGACTTGGTATCTCCCATTTTCTAGCCTCTCTGTTGTTGACAGGAAATATTGCAGACATTCATGATCTTCGGTGGACATTTCAGTCTCCTGGTTGATGTCTTCAATTTCCCAAAATCTACGCAGATCATCCGTCTTGTTAAGAACGACGTTACACCTGTAGCGTGGTGTCATTGTCCCACAAAGCAACCATCCTAATTGCGTTTGTTGGGCTATTGGCTTATCCTCGCTATCGCCCCTCAAAAGGCCACCTAAAGCTATCTTGCAGTATACATCTGCCCCCAGCAGTAGGTCCACTAGTCGGCTGGTATTAAATTCTGGGTCTGCCAGATTAATTTTCTGTATGTGAGGCCAAGTTGGTTTTATAAATGATTTATTTGGCAAACTTTTGATAAGATTATTCATTATAAGGACCTCTCCTTCTAACGCAAACTCACTATACATTGATTTAATTCGGATGTTCATTACTCCCTTGCAGCTGTTTTCTTTTTCTCCTATGCCGAATACGGTTCCTTTGCAAGAGTGTCTTCGTAGTTTCAAAACTTGCGCTGCCTTCTCACTTATTAAAGAAATCTGAGAACCCTGGTCAATCAAAGCTCTCATGTTATGGTATGTGCCATTGTGTCCCGGGACTTCCACTAAAGCTGTAGCTAAGAGTGTCTCAGACACATCATCCCAAGATAAATGGGTTGAAGCTGCTGTTTGTTTATCGTTGGTGACGCATGATGTCACAAGTGTATGCGCAGCCTTATGGTTTGGTTTTGCTGATGTGTTTGGCCTGATTTTGGTTGAAATTGCGTCATGCAATAACGAATTATGTTTAGCGTTGCATTTGCGACATGTTTTATTAGATAAACAAGGTTTATTTAAATGGTTGTATAGGCAATTTGCGCAACAGTTTAGATGGTTGACAGTTTTTAGTTTTTGCTCATCCGACATTTGCAAAAATTGGGTACACATCCATAATCCGTGGTCAGCGTTACACAATGCGCAGGTGATTGACCGCGACACATGTAACGATTTCGTATGGTTTTTCATGTTGTTTGGATACTTTTTGTTTGATGACTGCTGGTTATTATATGAACTATAATGTTTCTTCTGGTTTGCTTGCCAATTTTGGTTTTGTGGTTGGATGTTGGTCTTTTGGTTATTTGATTCTTGTTTACGTTTTGATGCTTCTAAGGCGGTAAACTTGTTTTCCAAGAAATCTAGGAATTCTTGAAGGACTGGTAATGCCCTGGGATTCTTCACAGACTCAACGTATTCAGTGAATGACTCACTGTCAAGTTTCTGTGCTAATAAAAGTACCAACAGCTGATCCCAGGTGGTGATATCTACTCCTAGGTTCTGTATTGCGTGGAGACATTCTTTGGTCACGTCATGCAATTTTTTAATCGCACCGATGGATTGTTGCTGCATGCTAGGGATGTTCAATAATATGTTGACGTGAGACGTGAAAATTAGTCTACTGTTGCCATATCTGTGGTTCAGTATTTCCCAGCATACCTTGTAATTCTTTGTGCTAATCTGAAGATGGTGGATCAGACGCTCAGCTTCTCCTGATACTTTACTCTTTAAGAACTGCATTTTTTGTGCGTTTGATAACGATGGATTTTTGTGAATGGTTTCCGTGAACAAGTCTTTAAACGACGTCCATTGGTGGTAGTTGCCTTGGAATGTTGGAATATCCATCTGTGGAGTAGATTTGTCGCGATGCGATACAGACCACATTTTTGAGTTTATGGTTTTCTTCAAATCGTTATACATTTTCTCGTATCTGTTGAACTCTTCTTGGTACCAGTCATCCTCATCTCCGTTTTCACCTTCTATATCCCAGTGCAGGTTGTCTATAATAGCCCAACGACTTTGAAGAGACTTTAATGCATCGTCGAACTCCCACTTGTTCTGCAGTTGGTCGATTTTTATGGTAGCTACAGTTCTCATGAACGCCCTAAAGTGGATAGTCTGCTTTTTCATCATTCCTTCTAGCTTACTCTCTTCACGCGTTTCCCTACGCTGCTGTTGCGGTGCCTGTGAATGAGACGAATCTCCTGCTTGCTTCGATGTCCCCGCTGCTACCGGCGGCGGCGGCTGGTGAGGTTCTTGGTTTTTTGACAACAAGTTCTCCATGGTGTTGGTGATTAGCTGCTTGATTGACAGATATACTTCCTCCGCCTTATCAAAACAATTTTTAGTGAAATACACATGGTTAAATTCAGCAAGTTCACAGCACGTCCTATGGTTACGTTGATATTCTCTCCAATAGTTTTCTAATATCTCCAACTTCCGCTTGCAGTAATCTATGGTTTTTCGTTCAGCTCCGTCTTTCTTGATATTAGTAAGAAGTTTAACCAAGGAGTCGTAAATCTCCGTTTGGCTGACTGCTAATTGCTCCATTCTTCTCACGGTCAATTAAATAAGCAAATCAAAATATAATGTATAAAATGGTTTGGTCTGGCCTTATATTCTCCTTACGCAGCTGCCCAATTTCTTCAATTTGATGTCACTGCCTACCTACTCTGCCTATCAACTGGTAAAAAATAAACACTAGTTGCAAGGTCCCGGCGCACAAACACTTCACTGTACTTCGCGAACCGAGTCCCTTAATTCTCGAAGGACCATGTAGAATTTAGCGCCTGCTTGGTTTAACACTAAACTCTGAGTTGGTTGATTTGGTTGGTTTTATATTAAAATGGTAATGGTTTGGTTATTGGTTTACGACCACTGGTTTAATGATACGCAATAATGGTTTTAAAAGTTATATTGAATACTAGTTAAAGTAATGGTAAATGGTTAATCTAAGCTAAAGTAGCACTAAAATGGTTTGATTGGAGTTACGCGATTGGTATCCGAACACGCACTAACTGACGCTAGTTGTGATACATGCATTTATGGAAATGCACGCAGGCAATAGTGCTGAGCTGTTCGTTTGCAATTATTGCACCGAACACATGTAGTTTATGTTTACTGGTGATGGTTGAATATTAAATTGTTTATAAGATCGCTGAAAACAAAAAAATAGCTTAAATTTCATTAAAAAAAATCCTATTAGAAGAACAGAAGGTTGGGAAAAGTATATTTTATAAATAAAGTTTTTTTACCTTTACAGTTACTCACTTAAGGTTCGTAATCCATGGTCATCATATACAAGCGGTTCTAGGCGGTGGATTCATCAGCGATCTGGGCCCCTCTTTACTGAGCACTGCACTTTCTCTTCTTCCTTGGTTGTTATCAAGCAACGTCACAATCGCGTACCACACAAGCTAAATCGCAAGCATTTAGCGCGCCGAATCTGATGACGTCATCCGCACGCGCTGATGGAATCCGTATACCTACAGCATTTTGCTGAAATGCGGCTCGTGCGGCGCGGATAGGTGCGCGAGGCTGCATACGATTTCATATAAAGATTTATAAAATGCGATGACTGCGGCGCGTGCGGCTCCTGTGGCGCGGATAGGTGCGCGTTCACCTTAAGAGCGCCATGCCAGCACGACGCCAGTATGGGTGTGAGGGCGGGACAGAGCAATAGTACCCGTGACCCGCAAATCAACAAAATATAAATTTTGTTGATTTTGTCTTAGTACCTTCTTTCTTTTTAGTCGTAACATATTTTCGTAGTGGTTTATATTATTCTGCTATACTTATTTGTTTTATTTTATATAGACGCAACAGGCTTTGGTTTCCGTAAATCACGTCCTAGGTGACCACAGAAAATCAGCGCCATAATGTGGGTCTCCCACGGCACAGCATTATGCTGAATGGAAGCCTTGTCACAGTCACGACACGCATCTGCTTGTACTTCTCATCATCCTTGTACTGTACTCAGATTTAGTATTTTATTTTAATTTTACTTTTCGTTACTCACATAATTTAACTACTTACTAATACTATCGTTATGGGTTTAATTTTAGGAAAAAAAAAAAAAATGTATGTCGTTTTTGTTGCGAAAAAACACTTTTTCTTTCTTTTCTTTCTGTATACAGTAGCACTCTTGCGAAAATATGAATTCAGTATATCCAGTCCAGCAAAAGGTATGTGGTAGTAAATAATCAACTGTGTCTATCAAGTTTAGATTGTCAACTTTGACTAGTTACAGCATTTATAATATTGTCACCTACTTTACTAACAGAATTATACATAAATAGCGCTGATCACTATTCATCATCAACAACGTCAAATAAGCCTAGTATAACTCACTGTTAGGTCTATGTCTCCTTTCCTTTCTGCCATACTCTCCAGTTCTGTGCGTCCCTCATCTAGATCTTTACCACGACATGCGGCATCGTGGCACTTTGTTTAACGTCGAAAAACAAACTCATATATACCAATCAAATGACATATTGTGAAACTACCCAACATCTCAACTGGAACACTGGAACACCCAAAGCTAAACTTACTTAGAAATAGCAAAACTCAAAATAAACTCCAATAATACTTAGTCAAACACATTTCAAACAATAACCCGTAAACATCATCAAAAAGCAATATTTTTTGGAACAAGCTAGCCACTTTTAACAAAAACTATAATAAATGAAACGAGCTGACACTTCAAATCGTTTTAATTTTTCTTTCATATTAGTGGAATAGAAATATGAAAGCTTTGACACCGATATTACTTAATCTTAGTACTTGAATTTATAAGTTTTGAGTGTTTTACATAATAAAGAGGGTTCAAAACGTTTTCAGCATTATGCTGAGTGGAAGCCTTCTTGCCACAATCACGACATGCATCTGCTTTTATTTACACACGCATTTTTTTTTTGTCTTTTATTTTACATTTCTAACATAATTTAAGAACTACTAACACTATTGTTAACCACTATTCTCTTTCTTGAAATGTAATGTTTGTATGTCGTTTTGTGGCAATTAAATATTTTTTCTTTCTTCTTTTTTTCATTGGTGCTTAGAAGCGTTTTTCAATCATGCCAGTCTCTCTTATATGCTGCGTTTGCTTTTCGTCGCTCGTGTCTACATGAGATACAAAATGCTATAGTTTATGACTAGCCAATCTTGGCAAATTTATTTTTCTTTACTAAAAAGTTTACCATCAAACAAGTTTTTTTAGCCACATCAGACAAGAAGACTTTTTTATGACTACATTAGAGCTTAATTTTTGCCCAAGATTGCCTCATTATGTTTTCCTCCATTAAAAATCTGAAAAAATATTCCAACTTTCAATGTTTGAGCGCACGGTTGACGCATTGTTTGAGCGATTGACTGCTGCGCTGCATGTAGAGGGTTCCACTACCGCACGTAACAAGTGTTTGTATGACCTACAGATAATTGTTTCGGCTCTGGGTTTTTGTGTATGTGAGTTTATATGTTTGCAAACGCACCCATAATACAGGAGATTTTTCTAATAAAAAATGTAAAAAAAAATGTTGTATTTGCCCAATAACCTACTTGCGAAAGTAATTAAAGTTCTCATGCGAAAATGGGGTTGTTCTTACTGGCAATTATTATGTTATGAGCTGGTAACACCCTCAAAGCGCTATTTGGCGTAAAAATGTACTACAAAAAGATGAATAGATTAGGGTAAACATGGAAAACAAACTAGGTTTATTAATGAAATGATTGCTTCAAATATTCTTTACTTGGCCTAAATTAAATCACAATTTTATTAATACTATTTCATAATTTAATCGTTTTAAAATAATAGTTCCATTTATTCTAATTTGCTCAACAACTTTTTAATATCGCAGATTAATCGTTGACCCGATTTCCTGCCCTATTTGGCATCAAAACTATATTAAAATCATATATACAGTGGGATTTAAATTGCGTGAAAACGCCGTAAAACGCAATAATATGACTCAATAGTATTAAACATTAAACTTATTGCTCCACCATTTTGCATCCCAAACAACTACTTGCCTGCCATGACGTTAATTTGTTTTTAATTGTCTATGGCATGAAGCCGTTCCAAGAAATGAGGTCGGATTTCTATTCTTATTTTTATATTGTTATGACTTATTGCTTGCTGGCTTAATTGTTTTTTTCCTTTTTTTTTTAATGGATCTTGATATTAGGAAATGTAAAATAAAATTTTAGTTACGTTTCTTTTGATCGGGAATGGGAAACATTTGGCTTATTTTTAATGCTGTTTTAATTCATTTTAGTGACTCAATTATTAAAAATTAAATGGTTATTTGTGCGGACAATTTTAAACCGTATGTTGTTTATTTAGTTTTAGTGATAATATTGATTTTATGCATAATAGACAACTTTTCACTGACCTATGATCTCGTGAGTCATCCAGTTCTCTCGACAGGCAATAGAGACAAAACATTCGGGTGGCTGTGACCACAGAGATAAATTAAGCAAGGCAAGTAAGTAATACATATACAAAAGAATTTTTTTCACTGTCCCCTGTCAACTATCAGGTTGTCACTGATAGTTTAAATCTACCTCAAATGAAACTAACAAAAACACCCAATTTCCCAGAAATTAAATGTATAAAAGGCACCATTCATATAAATACCATGTAATTTACCACTCGTTTGTCACCAACGGATCGTAAATGGCTGGAAGTAATTTAACGTCTTCATTAGAAACGACTTGTAGACGTAAATTTGTCGTAAATATGTATTTAGCAGTCATATGTGGAACGTTAATGATCAGATTTGATTTATTATGTATCATTAAGGAGTGTAATAAGAATGAGCACGATATTATTGAGTTTCATAAAATGTGTGTTGTTGATTTCTGACCTAGTTTGGATTGCTGTCCTAAAAACTATGTTGAAATTGATTTAAAATTATTGTTTCAAGATCAACCAAGACTCTTGTGTCCGAGTCTTTCCGAGTAGTTCTTTAACGTTGGTTGGATAGTGAATTGGTTGTCACTGATAGCCGGATGCTGAATACCAATATTTTATATGGACCGATTGCCTGTCTGATCACCACAACACAATAACTGCGATTATGATACCCCTTGGTTATACCAGCTTTTGAAATTTGTTGGTTTCTGAAAACCGTGGGGATTGTAAATGATCTATAAATAACATCCGGGAAGAAAAGGATGTCTAAAAAGAAAATTTATTATGCTCCATACATATTTGGAAACTAACAAAGTACCTAAACAATTAGCCGATTGCCAAAATTACAAAGAGATTCTATTAGCAAACGACATAGTTTCTGTAAGTTAACTTTAAGACAAACTTGCAAGAACAAAGTTATATATGTTCGGTAACAAAACTTACATTGGGAACCACAGTGGGTCCGAGTTTTCGTGACATTATATAGGTATGAACTTCAGTAATTTTACCTTATTATTTTGGAGAATGCAGCTGTTTTTACGGTGCGCGAGTCTGACTCGCACTTGGCCGGTTTGTTATATTTCAATGGTGTATCGAAAAACAAATAAAACTGCTGTGCGACGTGCTAACTAACTAAACTACGGCTCTACGGCGCGGCGTAGCTCGCTACGTGCTACGACCACGTAGTCATTACTAACCACTTTACTACGAATTTTCAAAGCTTGTAAGTTTTGATGTTTCAAGGTATATAGAAGCTCTATTATACATTTTATGTGTTAGGTACTATTCGCGATGCATGTCTCGTGTTGTTGTCTGGTTATTGAAGAGACCAAGTAAACATTTCTGAGAAAATCTTCAGCAACATGTTTATGCTGTAGTGTGGAATATATGTGTTTTATAAACATCAAATCACGACGACTGCGGCTTACATCCATAAAAATCATTAGGAACAATTTTAAAGTTTCAAGTTGTATTTGATCAAATAACAATGTTAAACAAGTTAACTGAAAACCTTTTTTTAAAGTCTCTCGAACTAAAATCAAGAATGCAAAGGCTTGTGAAGTTACTAACCACGAAGACCAGATGCATTTCAAAATGTTTTAATAAATTAATTATATCATTAGTTTCATCTGTTTTTTAGTTAAAACTTTAATGTAATCAACACGGTTTTCATTAATCAAAATTAACCTAATAATAAATTGCTTTTCATATTCAATTCAAATCTTTTTTCGAGTTGTGAAATGTCATTATTCTGCAAATGGGTTGTTTCTGTAACATCTCAAGTTCTACCGAGTAAGTTATCTAAACATCCCAGATTTTTATTAATAAAAGTAAACGCACTCAGATTCCGATTCTGAGATAATTTATTTGCAGGGTCTAGTTTTTGACTGAATTCGTACCCACCGTCTGTGCTTATCGCTAAAATCTCTATACTTTCTTACCGTGTATGTTTACTTAATTAGAAATATAAGAAAATACACATTATACAATAACACTTTACCACTAAGAGCGCGGCGAACCATGAATTGTCCATACAAACGTAATACCAAAATCTTTTGTAATTTTAGCATATTTCCACAATATTATGATGATATTCGGATTAAGACAGTATTTATCTAGGTTCCTACGTATTCTTTTTTTCTAAATACTCACCTAAAATGAAGTTTTAGCGAATTCCATTTTGTATATTTTTACAGCGTAAATGACATGTTTTCTTTTTGATATTTCTGTATTATAAAAAACAATATGTTTATTAATATCGTACCAGGAACATAGCTCATATTATCAAATTACAAAAAAAAACGTTTTTTTTTTAAAAAACGTTAAGTTTTCATTCATAATTTTTGGTATTACGGAACACATCAAATTAATCACACATTTCCAATAGCTAGTATTGCTGTCGCGTCAAGCAAATGTCAATGTGTGCGTGGTCGCACTGCTCACGGTTGTGTATCGTTCGTACGGCGTGGGGTTTGTTCGGGGCACTTCGGGTGTGCTTCGGGTGTGTTTTACTGTTTTTTGTTCTACTGTTCTGGGGATTGTTTGTTGTCATTATTAGACGATTACTTCACTATGCTTTATGTGCGCGTTTATTTATTTCGAAATTGTATTATTTTAATATTTTTGACACTATTGACTTATGCTATGAACTTGGATTTAGATTTGCCTTGTGATTTGAACTTTGGTATTGAGTAATCTACTTTTTTACGAACTTTGCGTTGTTTACGGACTTTTCTTATTATTTACTATATGGTTCGGTTGCCGACATGGTCTCCGAACCCCAACGTTCGAATGTTTCTCACAGGAAGTACCTATTTCCCAATGACATAATACAATAAGGTAAATTATTAGGTACCTTAGTTTATCTATACTAATATTATCAAGCTGAAGAGTTTGTTTGTTTGTTTGAACGCACTAATCTCAGGAACTACTCGTTGGAGTTGAAAAAATATTTTTGTGTTGGATAGTCCATTTATTGAGGAAGAATATAGGTTATAACATCACGCTACAACCAGTAGGCGCGGCGCATAAATGAAAAATGTTGTAAAAACGGGCAAAATATTCCTTTTTGAGAGCTTCCGTTGCGTGCGTTGCGTACGATCATGTATGTAGTATAGAGTAGGTATGTAGATAGGGTAGGGTAGGGCAGGGTAGGTAGGTAGGTAGATTGACGGGAGCGAAGCCGTGGTGGACAGCTAGTTTTGTATAAATTTGTATTTACCTACCTACCTATCCATCAACTTACGAAGCTTTGTTTTTAGGGTTCCGTACTCAAAGTGTAAAAACGGGACCCTATTACTAAGACTCCGCGGTCCGTCTGTCTGTTTGTCTGTCACCAGGCTGTATCTCAAGAACCGTGATAGCTAGAGAGTTGAAATTTTCACAGATGATGTATTTCTGTTGCCGCTATAACAACAAATACTAAAAATATATAAAATAAATATTTAAGGGGGGCTCCCATACAAAAATCATGATTTTTATGCCGTTTTTTGCTATAATGGTACGGAACCCTTCGTGCGCGAGTCCGAATTGCACTTGGCCGGTATTTTTCGCTTGTTTATTCATGTCATGTGACAAAGCGGGCGTATACTATACTTACTGTGACGTTAGTTCGGCCAGTTCGGCTCACCCAGGGTAGGGTGACCATGCGATTGGACTTGCATGCACAAGCGCGGTTTTATACCCTCGGTCCAGATTTTGCTGGACTTTTTTTGTAAAATTTCTGTTACAAAAAACTAAACATCCAAATTCGTTCTAGTTTATTTAATTATTCTGGGATTTTTATCTGGACTTCGGTGACCCTTACCCTGGAGAGGTTCTAATAGACTTTGATAACTGGCTGGCTAATCGACTTCATAATAAACTGGAAAAATATTTACAGAGCCACGACGATCAAGGAAAAAACGACTTTGGCCATCAGTTTTCATAAAGAAACACTAGAAAGAAAGAAAATAAGCGTGTTTTGTGTGGATCTTTGACACTATGTTTTCTGATTACCATTATTGTATTTTTTGTTTTTCGTTCAGTCGATAATATAATTATGGTCACCCTACACGACTTTACCAAGTTTCGATTTATATTTTTTAAACAGATGAATGATGATATTTTTTTATTCAAGATCCTTGTTTTTATTTTTAAGTAGAGGACGCCTCGCGGTTTCACCCGCGTAGTTCCCGTTCCCGTGGGAAGATCTATCCCCGGGTGATATAGGCTACTTTTTATCCATGTAGATAAAAAGTAGCCTATGTCACCCGGGGATAGAGTAGCTTCCCAACGGTGAATGAATTTTTGAAATCGGTCCAGTAGTTTTGGAGCCTATTCGGTACAAACAAACAAACAATCAAACAAACAAACAAAAAAATCTTTCCTCTTTATAATATTGGTATAGATATTCTTAGCTCAGAGCGCTTTTATTTATCTGTACCTACTTATATGCGCAAATAGGCATACATTATTGGAATATTTGTCTTTTACTAATACTTTGCCTAAGTAACACTTGTAATATATTACTTGCATTCATTATTTATTATAACAACACATATTTGAGGTTTAGTAAAAGGAATACCTACATCAATAAGACAAAAGAACGCGGGCACCATTCGCGTCGGCCGGCTTTCGAGTCGATAGGATAGTTAAGGATAGCATGATTAGGTAGCGATATCTATCTGTTCACACACATACGGCTACGTACGGCGCACCGCGTGTGCGTGCAAAACGAGATAGCAATACTCCGAACGAATTTTTAGCTCGCCTCGAATTGCATTTGCGAGCTTTGTTCGCCGCGCCCTTAAGTTTGGTAGGTGTAGGTACTGCTATAAAAAAGTAAATAAAAACATAATAATTTTGTGAAAATATTTAAAATCGTTTTTTTCTTAAAATATAATACCATCAAACATATACCAAAACGTACATGTAACATATTCGTTAGAATTTTACATCAAATATCAAAGGGTAGATTAACATAGTTTGCCAGCAAAAAGGGTAACTTGTAGAAAAGTTTTCAAATAACTATCTACGTGAGCTTTTGTGAAAGCTTTCTGTCCAAAATAGTTTCATATAAAAGTAAATTACGGGGGTTTATTATCTATTACAACATTTTTTTTTTTTTTAGCTTGCCTATATATTTAGTTTGCCTACACTTTTTAATGCCTAAACTATATGTTTTCGAATCTCGTCATCAGAAAGCCAAGTTCTCGTACTTAGATACGCAAATGCGTTCGAATTCAGGTCGAAAATAAACAATGAATTAAAATAAAATAAGATGTACTAGAGTTTTTCACTTAAATTACAGTGCTAAATAATGATATTGCCTCTCAAATATTAGCATAACTTATTTGTATTTAAAAATTAAATAAAAAACATCGTTCAAATCTAGACACTTCAAACTCCTTACTTTTGAAGTATGTTAATAAAATATACCTATTGCAATTTGCCTAAAATCCTCATGCACTACAAATAACTGAACGCTTTTAGCGCTAAACGTAATTAAATGCATATTTCTGTCCCCGTCATTTTCAATTGATTCACAGAAATAGTTTCTAAACGGATGAACCGATTTTGTTTTCGAGTTGTTTTCTTAGCTTTTATTTATGAAAATCTGTTCAGCCGTTCAAAGTTATGGTCGTTTTACTGTTTGAATCGGGTTCTTTTCACAAGATATCGTGTTTCAATAGATTGTCGACCGAAGCGTATCTACTACTAGATAAATTATGTAGCATGAAATAAAAATGTGTCAGGGGTTTCTTAAAAATTTTGAACTTTATTTGTTGGTTCAAACTTTTAGCTCTGCCAAACCTCTCAGATACCAACGTTAAGATACAAATTAAGGCGCTACCCCGAGCAAAACGCCGCGCTAGCCGTTTTTCGTGCAGTTTTTAGGAACTATCTACTAGTTATTTAAAATGAAATATCAACTAATAAAAATACATTAAATTACTACATATTATTGATTCCAAAATTGTAGATTTCTTTTTTTTTTAAGTATAGTATATGTTTCACTAATCTCCTTCCATCAAAATCATAAAAATGAGAAATAATTATTGATAGCATGCATCTCCTCGTAAAGTGTTTATTAATATTTTTTTGTTTTAACACTAATGGATAGACAATTTGATAACGCACATTTACTACTGTAATTCATGCACCACCATTGCCGCTAGGCCAATCGGAATGCTCATATCTCATGCTGATTTTTTGGTCAGGGTACGGCCTTAAAGTGCTCATTAGGATGAAAAGCTAAATAAAACCAACCGAATATATTTTACTATCACAATCTTCATCATGTTGGATCTATAAACAGAACGAAAGTAGAGTCAGATATAAGTAAATGATCAATGGTTCAGAAACATGGTTCCTCCCTAGTACGATTAAGATGGGTGACACCATGACATGTTTATGGTTTGATATCAAGATGGGTTTTATATGTTTGGTACGTAACATTTCTCCCATTGATATTTTGTAAAAATATGTAGTTCATGCTGTCGTAAAATGAAATCAGGCAGCAAGGTAAAAGACCTGATAAAGATTTCATTTGCGAAAAAAACCTATGATAATTTAAACTCCGATAGATACCGACCTACCTATTTAAACTTAGTTCTTAGTTCAAAATACATGCACACCAGCTTACAGCTTGGCCACTGCTTTGACGCAGTCTTCGCTCTCTACAAAAACGCCCAGTGAGATAAAGCGACACTAATGCAAGTGGTCACTGCTCCACAATGAGATCGTATAATCATCTCATACATTATTACATCTGCTGAGGAGGAAATGGGGTAAGTTAGAAGTTCCATTTAGTACCGCCTTTCAGATTTGCCGTGGGTTTGCCGTATGGAAAAGAAAGAAGAGGCAATCCTATTTGTCATAATATTACGTATTTGGCTCTTTATTAATTTCTGGAGTATAGTTTCCAAAAATATTTCAGGAGGACTTCAATGTGTTAGTGGTTAATCCCATCTGCATATCAGTCGCTACTGAAAATCGACCTAATGCCTGGTGTCCGGATTTGTGCATGTTTGATGACATTAGGCTCGCCCTCTATAACATGCGACTTAAACATTACTAGCAAAATGCGGGTTTACCATTAGGTAAACCAAACCTCTTCTTAACCTTCTGGGGAATCTGGGCGTTATGTTATTTTCTTACAGATTGTCTATTATTTACCTTTCATGGACCTTTGGAGTATGTTTATTACTCGTACTTACATTTCATTAAACTTCTTACCATCTTTATTATATGGTGAGGCCACACTTTACGAAACAGCCATACATCTAACTAATTGACGTTATCTCGGGCCGAGGGTCGACTGCGTTTTTCTTTATTTTTTCTCCGCACACACGTGTTGCGTTGCAAATATGAAAGTGGGTTTTTTGCGGAATATCTGTACTTGGCATTCAAATGTTTGGTTCTGTTTATTGGTTGATTGTGAAGTGTTTTTAGTAATCAGGGACTTTAAAAGGTGTTATTAAGGTTGAGGTTGTGCTTGGTATTAAAAATTATGTTATGGCATCGGTACAATTTTATTAGTGACTTAACACCACATTTTGTAAAATTATCTTAACTAAAATATCTATTATCAGAAATACATACATTTTATTAAACGTGTGATCTAGAATGGGTACTTAACTTACTTTTCTACGAAAGATTTCATAAACTTCAATGTCTTTGAAAACACTTTCGAAGCACAAAATTATTCCATAACAGATCAGACCTACTAGACAGTTACAGTCAATCACATTTTCTAACTTTACAACAACATACAGGCGCACGTGTTGTATTACATTCAGTGAGGGACGACGGATGTGAATATATGAGGTAACACATGTATGTATTTGTATGACTGCTAGTTCTTGTGTTATGAAATAACTTAGTAGCAGTATCAAGTT
The DNA here is from genome assembly GCA_964057195.1 of Orthosia cruda. NCBI lineage: Eukaryota > Metazoa > Arthropoda > Insecta > Lepidoptera > Noctuidae > Orthosia > Orthosia cruda. The sequence goes on along the minus strand of OZ059839.1, from coordinate 12,685,551 downwards.
TGTTTGAAGCAAGGGCCTCGCGTTGCACTGGGTTGGCAGAAGCTACGGGGATCGAAATAACATGGAACAATATGAAGCGGCCTACTGTAGAAGCCCTTTGCTCCATCTAGGGGACAGATATTAAGCCCCAGTTTTTTCATCCGTAGTTAGCTCAACCTTTGGTTAAATATGCTAACCAATGGTTTCAAACAGGTTGGTTTAAAGTAGACCACTGATATAAAGGTCTCTAATAGCACGTCTTACAGCTCAGTCCTCAGATAATTTAATCCTGATGCTACTGGAATAGTGAAGTTCTCTCACTACCTATCCAATAAATCTCCTAAAAAATGCAACAAATGGACAGCATACCATTCTAAGGTAGGTTCATTTCAAAAGAACCCATTTCTTCTAATGGCTCTTCTAATGCACTCCAATAGAAATTACCAAGCAAAGTATTCCGTGACAAATATCCCCGAAAGCCCGAACAACAAGAAGTGTAATATCCGTCAGAATGTGACATAAATGTATATAAACATAGCTGTATATGAGTTGTGTTACATAAGATTATCCGCGGTTCGAGTGTCCTTCAAAGACTTTGAGACTAGTCAGTCTCATACTCTGACCATCCGTCTAGACCGTCTCTCCAGTGACCACACTTAACCCATGTTGTGTTGCTACCATTTGTTACTTGAGAGGCAAAGTAAAGCTTCAATCACTGAACATTGAAACTTGACCTATGGAAAATAAACGTTCAGTCAAGCTTTTAGCCGCGGTTTAGCTCACGGGGCCGATTCCACAACAACCGTAGGTTTTTACCTGGATAACAAAAAGACTACAGCACTGCTGCACTAAAGAATGGTACAGCTTTCTGTAAGTTAAAGAATTTCTGAAATTGAGTTAGAACCTAACTATAACAATAATAGTAACTTGATTGCCGCAATTCCAAAAACAAATAAATAAAAAACATAAACAAATAAAGATTATTGAGTTGGTGGGCCTGTAACAAACAACCTGAATAACCCATTTTATCACACCATTGAAACACAAATCTCTACAAAAAGAAAACATGCCCTCGACCATGGACTCTCCTATAGTACTCCAAATCATATGGTCGTGTAACGGTTAAGCATGTAACTCCTCAGTATCGAGAGGGTTGGTTGACAATCCACACTAATCTACTATCGGAATTGTCGACAAGTTCGCGAGCTTGCGCCTCGAAGGCTTTGTTCCATACGAGAGGACTCGTATTTGGAGGACGTGAGGACTTTTATTGAATGCGTAGTTTCTGAGTGTGAGGTTTTGTTTGTCTTGGATTTTTCTTTTGTTTTCCATGGTGTGATGTGGCAAGATGTATATTTTGATGACACAAAGCCGGTTCCTTAATGAAATATATATCCAGCTAAAAAAATATCGAATCCAACTTTATCTTATTTTTGATGGGCTTTTTAGATGAAGATTATTGCCATAACATTACATCACGCCTGTATTCCTAGAAGGTTTAGACAAAAGTTTACCTAAAGTGGTTTTTAGTGTCGACAAACTTTAATTTTGTGGCCACGAGAGTGTTGTTACTATGAGAGAACTAGGGCGAGGACTTTTATTCAAATGCGGAGTTTCTGAGGCATGTGAGATTTGGTGTCAAGACTTGGTGAATACTATGGTGTTGATAATATTTAAGAGGTGTAAAAATTCGACTCACACTGATATTATTTTTATTAATAAAACATGGTGACGACAAACCGTCGTCATTTCCGTCACATACTATGAGTATAGATAATATGTAGTTCCGGTCACGTGCCAGATGCGCTATGAAAGCAACCCTAGCCGACTTCCGTAAGGCTTTTAGTAATAAAAGCGACGAATATACTCGTACATACAATTATCTTATGTCATGTTTTTGTAGACGAAACAAATTAACGTAATGTATAAAGTGGGGTCGCTACTTACCATAATATTTGTTTGGGGTTTTTAATGACCATTTCCTTTGGTGTTACTGTTTGGATATAGACTATGATAATTGGAAAGGGACATATTTAAATGTCTAATGCCGGATTTCCTTTAAATCTTGTTTAATGACGTTTTTGTGTTCCAGGCCTTGATGTTCATTTATCCAACTTGATGTAAAAGGTTACGACCTCGAAGCTTGACCTAATATTAGCAAATGCTTGTTTGTATAATTATGTAATGGTACCTGCATTATTTGGTTGGCCCTCGTCCTAAAACATCTTGTATGTCTGAAAGGTTACTACTAAGGGTCTCAGGGTGACTAACCGTTACCCGATTGATAAATGTACGTAGTGAGTTATTATTAAGACGTTTAAATGACATCGTAACGAAACCAAGACGTCCAACCATCCGTCAAAACTCAAGATGATCCACGCTTTTTTTGTATGACATCACTAAAACACAGTTCATTCTGCTTGTTCCTTCTCAATATGAGAAGAGGCCTTTTCTCTGCAGTAAAACTTATCAGCCGACAGTTATTAGGACATAATACGTCTGACACTAATTTCTCTTTAAAACTTCTAGCCATAAACTGTTACAACGAGTATCATTCGTAAGCATCAACTTTCATTATTATTAAGTATTTTAATAGCTGTCAAATCCAACTTCTTATTCTTCCAATATCTTCTTATAGAACTTTAATTTTGCAAATAGATCACATTATCACGTCTTGCCGGGAACACAGAATACATCATGGTCCACACATTTGACTGCATTAAAAGGTAGGTTTCGAAAGATGCTCCGTATCTTTAAGCAACTGGGTAAAATTGCAGATGACTCAGTTCTAAATATAATATACTTCACTCTCTGTCAATCAGTCCTTAACTATTGCATAATAGCATGGGGTGCGGCTGGTAAAACATCGTTAATAAGGGTTGAAAGAGCTCAACGACCTCTGCTTAAAGTTGCCTACGGAAGACCATTCCGGTACCCCACTAACACACTTACACCGAAGTGGGAGGTCTTCGAGTCAGACAGCTTTATATCCTATCTGTCACCCTAAGATTTCACAAAACTTCCATGTGCACTTGTATTCTGTCAAGTCGAAGGGTACAATGGGAAAAGGTTTAATACCGTAAAACAATCGGTAGAAGGTCGTACGGTTTTATGTGATCGCACATTTACGTAAAACTCAATAACCATCTCAAAATTCTACTACTCAAATTAAATGCAAAATTCATAAATATAACGAAAACAAAAAACTTAATAATAAAAAAAAGGCTTGAAAGTTACTAAATACATATCTCTATTTATTATTTTATATAGATAGATAGATAGATAAAACATTTATTTAGTGCACACAAAAGACACAGCAAAAACACAAAATCACAATTAAATTTTCAATTTGTACGAGGTATATAAAAACAAGGTACCAACATACAAAAGAAAGAAAAACTAAATCATACAGGAAATAAAAGTGACATAGTAATTATAACGATTAAAACACAGTACGGTGTGCGTCTCAAGGTTGCACCAAATGGGAGTCCAGCTCAGCACGTGTCAGACATATACCTTAATAGATGTTTGGCAGAGGGCATTTTTCCAGAATCCCTCAAAAAATCAATTGTCATCCCTATTTTTAAGAGTGGTAGCAAGGAAGAAGTGGCAAACTATCGGCCAATTTCCTTGCTCACCTCTATTTCAAAGGTGTTTGAAAGGATTATTAATAGCAGATTTGTGAAATTCTTAGAAGAGAAAAACATATTGTCACCTAACCAGTATGGCTTCAAAAAAGGAAAATCTACAACCGACTGTATTCATACATTCACTGAGCATATTGTGAGTAAATTAGATAATAAGAAAAAATGCTTGACTATCTTTCTAGATCTTCAGAAAGCTTTTGATACTGTGTGCCCACGTATAATAATTTCCAAACTAGAACATATGGGAATAAGGAACACGCAATTAAAACTATTCCAGAACTATTTACAAGATCGAAATCAGTCAGTTCGGATAGGCAATACGCTGAGTGAAGAAAGACCGATAAATATTGGAATCCCACAAGGCAGTATCTTAGGACCCCCCAATTCCTTTGCTGCATAAATGACTTTTGCCAGCTAAACATTAGAAACTGTCATGTAATGTCTTATGCAGACGACACTACCTTAACATTTTATGGAAACTCATGGGATAAAGCTTTTGTTGCGGCTCAAGAAGGCTTTAATATAGTGACTCATTGGCTTGCACTTCACAAACTGACCTTAAATGCCAGTAAAACTAAATATAATATATAGTTTAAAATACACAATGTAGCATCACATACCAATCATTTCAATATTTATGCAAACACATGTAATCCTATAACCACAAACTGTACCATGTGCCCAATAATATCAAAAACAGAATCAATAAGATACTTAGGCATAATAATCGATGAAAACTTATCTTTCAGACAGCACATTTCACATCTGGTCCAGAAAACAAGAAAACTCATTCATGTTTTTAAAAATCTTAGGCATGTAGCGAGTTAAAACTGTGTATGAATCTCTTTGCCAATCAATCCTATCGTATGGTATTTCCACCTGGGGCGGTTCGTTTAAAACGAATATCTTAAATGTTGAAAGAGCTCAACGACTTCTTCTAAAAGTTGCTCTCTTCAAACCACGTTTTTGTGCAACAACTACCCTCTAAAACGAAGCAAATGTATTAACGGTCAGGCAGCTTTATATACTGCTAACAGTTGTAAAAAAACACTCCTCTATAGAAGGTCCTACAGCTACAGCTAAACAGAAGGTTAATACTAGGCGATTCTATGAAGTCTGTGAAACAACTCCGGTAAGAACATCTTTTGCCCAGAATTTCTTCAATTTCAGAGCAAGCAGACTATATAATAAGATTAACAAAGTTCTTGAAATTGTTAAATTGTCAAGTGTAGAATGTAGAAAGAAGCTTACAAAGTGGCTTTTAGAACTCGATTACGAAGAAACGGAAAAACTGCTTACAATCCTATCATAGTTTAGCGTTTTTTTCATAAACACATACCGTCATCCTTTTACGCACACATTCATGCACACATCCATCTTTATACGTACTCACACAAAACACCATTCTACTATCTCTCTGTCACACACACACACACACACAACACCACACCACGCACACGACACCTGCCACTTCACACTTAGCATACTAACAAACAGACACAAGCGTTTTTAATTTTTGATTTTTTATTGTTTAAAAAAAATATTGATAGCCTTTTGTTTTTTTTTTGTCATTGTTTCTTACAATAGTCCTACATGCCTAAGTTCTACATTAATTTGTGTAAATCCCAATCTCGGCGAGGGGGTCCAGGAGTCCATAGCACAGGGTATCCTAGTTTGGATTCCTGACTCCCACAAACCATTGTACCTCCAATATTTGTAACATACTCGTAAAATAGAAACAAAATTGTACTTAGTGGGAGATAAATAAATATATTATTATGTCTTTTATTTAACTTTTTTCTTATTTATTACATTTTTAAATATTTTTACAAAACACACAAAAAAGAAAAACATTTAAAAATATAAAAAATAGAGGCCCACCGGTATCGGGAACAGGGTCCAAGCTACCGGCGGTCAGGGCTCCAGAGAGAGGAACCTCCTAACAATACGAGCCGTGTCCAGCAGTACTGCTTTCTGGATCAGGCCCTTGACCCAGCCGCCTAACGAGAGCCTCCTAAGGTGTTGGTCGAGGCTCGTGGCTATTAAGCCATGGGCTGACACGACTATCGGTACAATGATCGCTGAGTCCACATCCCACATGTCGACAACCTCGCGAGCCAAGTCAAGATACTTGATTTGCTTATCTTTCTCGGCTTTCACGAGGTTCCCGTCATGCGGGACAGTTATGTCAACAATCATTGCACGCCTCTCGATTCGGTCCACCACCACTATATCAGGCTTATTAGCGATAATAGTTCTGTCAGTGATGATGGACCGATCCCAGTACAATGTGATATTGCCATTCTCGAGAACTGGGTCGGGCACATACCTGTAGTACGGCACCTCCGACGCCACAAGAGTGTATTTCAGAGCAAGTTGCTGATGGATAATCCTGGCTACAAGGTTGTGCCTATGCAAGTACTCTTCGTTAGCTAGACGAGAACAACCAGAGATAATGTGGCGGATCGATTCACCCGGACGGTGACATGCCCGACAGATGTCAACCGTGCCATCCTTTACAATAAATCTCCGGTAGTTATTCGTCATGATAACTTCGTCCATAATTGCACAGACGAAACCTTCGGTTTCCCCAAAGAGGTCACCGAATCGCAGCCAGGCTACGGACGCTGATTGATCTACTTCGGACCCATGTAGGGCCCGGAAAAAGCGTCCGTGAAGCTCCTTACTCTGCCATACCTCCTTGCGGTCGTTAGTGTCAAGCACTACAGGCTTGCGCCAGTTCTCATTCGCCAAGGAGAGCGGGGTGAGTACCTTGTCCACTGCTACTACATCTCGATGAATACCCACGTCGGTGTTTAGAAAATATTCTCTGAGATTGCATATCTCGCGGTTGTGGAGGTTTTTGGCATTTAAAAAGCCTCGGCCTCCACACTTCCGCGGGATATACAATCTCATGACTGACGATCGTGGGTGATGCATTCGATATGCAGTCAGCAGTGTACGGACCCGCCTATCCAGGGCGTCAAGTTCCGTTTGAGTCCATTTGAGTATGCCGAAAGAGTACATCAGCACCGGCATGACCCAACCGTTGAAGGCGCGCACCTTGTTTCCGCCCGAAAGAAGGCTATTGAATACCTTCTTCAGGCGGCCAAAGAAGCGTTCCCTCAACGATTGCTTCATGTCTATAGTACTGATACCTAACGCTTCCGACATACCCAAATACTTATAGGTTTCGTTTGGAGAGAGGGATCTCAGGTTTATGGAATCCGCAAGTTGAATTCCTACGGATTCCACAATCTCCCCTCGCTTTACATGCATGACCGCACATTTGTCCACACCAAACTCCATCCTGATGGCGCTACTAAAAGTTTCAGTTACCTTTAGTAGCTCCATCAGCTGAAGATTGCTGGGGGCAAAAAGCTTCAAGTCATCCATGTAAAGGAGGTGAGATATAACCTGACCACCTCTCTTCAACCGATAGCCTAGCCCTGAATTCTCCAGCATCATGCTTAGAGGATTCAAGGCTAGGCAAAACCAAAGTGGACTCAAACTATCGCCCTGGAATATACCTCGCTCGATCCTTACAGGTTCGCTATTCCTCTGGATATTTCGACATCCTGGATAGCGAAGGACTGTGCTCCATTGCCTCATACACGACATCAGGAAGGTGCGTAGAGTTGTATCTATTTTATACAATTCTAGCACCCTCATGAGCCATGTATGCGGCACCGAGTCATAGGCCTTCTTATAATCTATCCAACATGTCGACAGATCCTTTCGGGAACGCCGAACCTGTTGGCTAATGGCCATATCAATAAGGAGTAGCTCCTTAGTACCGCGGGACCCGTTCCTACATCCATTCTGAGAGACCGACATGATGGAGTTATTGTCAACATGTTTATTAATTTTTACTCTCAAAATGGATGTAAGAACCTTATAGACCGTTGGTAAACATGTAATTGGTCTATAATTTTTGGGTTCCGCGGTGCTACCAGACTTGTGGAGCAGGTGGGTTATTCCTGTTGTAAGGAACTTGGGTAGCGAACCAGACTCTAAGGCTGCCTGGTACTGAGATGCCAAACGAGCGTGCGACCTTTGTAGCCACTTGATCCAAAAGTTGTGCAGTCCGTCCGGTCCTGGAGATTTCCAGTTCGGCAACGGACGGACTGCACGGGCTACATCTTGGGGGCTGATCGTGATAGCCCCCATTTCTTGTATTGGATCACACGCTCGTTCGACCTCCCGAGTCCATTCACCTTCGGTGTGACTGACAGGCACCGACCAGATGCTGCGCCAGAATGAAAACATAGCGTCATCATCCGGCAGGTGCGTATCAGTCACACCTTGGTCGGGTCGCTCCCAAGCCCGATAAACCCACCTTTCATTACTTTGGAATGTGCGATTCTGGGTGTATCGCTCCACACTTCGCCTGTACCTACGAATACGGTTTGCCCATGCATACACTTTTTGCTTCAGGAAGTCGATGCGCTCTGTGACATGGGATATATAGTCTCGGGGGCTGACATCAGTCCCCGAAAACGCCCGTCTCACAAAGCGCATCACTCTTGGGCGACTATTGCCCTCCCTGAAACAAATTAGTTTGCCGATGAGTGCTCTGGCCCCACCAATACGACGTTCGATCCTGCACTGCCAAGCCGGTACGGCTGGTTTCGGTCGTGTAGCTCTGTCATCTGCAAATTTGACATGAGCTACACGACATGCCGCTACAGCCGCGCAGTACATAATCGAATGTGTATCAGTGAGGTCTTCGCAGTCATCAAAATAGTTTGACAACTGCGAATCCAGAACAGCCACCAGCGCCCTATTTTTGTTATGCATGGGCAAACGAGGTAATCGTGGCCTAAGTTCGGGTGGCATGTAGCGATAATCCCGAATAGCACACTCCAAAGCACTCCTCAATTCCTCATTGCACTGGGTACTTACGTTTGTAACCCTGTCACTACTCTCCACGTCAGCATTGATGGCAATATGGTTTGACTGTGGTGGTACCACAGCCTGCGACGATGGGGCAGTGACACGGTTACCCATTTCCGTTCGGAGGCGATCAAGTACAGTATCATCCAACATACGATTACGCTGGATGACCCGCACCTGATCCGAAAGTCGTTGGGCCGAAACGTTGACGGCTGGCTCAAGCACCTGAAACAAAGAGAGCATCCGGACACGGTACGCGGTCATGTTGTTTCCTCCCTCTGTAGCCCCAAAGTATGCGCGCATGACATTTTCATTGATGGATGGTGTCCATCTCATGCGCTGCACACTTCCGCCGGGTGCTGGGACCCTATCAGAGACGGGTAGGCCTCGAGGTCCTAAGCGGTCCGGCGGCCGGCGTCCTCCCCGACGACGCGCAGGTGGTGGTGTCATCGGCGGCGAGAAATACTCGTCACTCGAGCTCGACGCAACTGCCGCGGCCGATGTCACAGCACTCACGGTGGGGCTGGGTTCCGGCGGCGGCGAGGCGGAGCTGGGCGACGAGGCCGGAGGTGGTGGGCGTGCATTGCGTGCTGCAGCTCGCGTCAACATGACGTCTATTCCATTTTTCTCGTTTCTTGTTGTAATTCGGTCATTTTAATTCGGTTAATTCGGTCACCTTTCATTATATTATTGTTTAGTTTTTTTTTTCTTGGTTTCATTTTGTTTATTAGAATTTAGGTAGTTAAAATTAAATAATTTGAAGAAATTACGAAGAGAAAATTTTTTGGCAACCGTCTGTCAAGTTGAGCCACAGATTTATATATATTATATATAAATCTGTATATATTATTATTATTATTTATTTATATTATTATTATACCTGACGCTGATATTCTGCTGGATTTCTGCAGTGACATATGGTCGCCAAGCAGACATAAGTGTTATGCGAAGACGTAAGTATACCCGTAACTTTAATTTATTGCAATAAATGTTTTCCAGTGGCAAAAGTTCCAGTTTTAGGTGTGTTGATGGTGCTATAAATACTTTCTGATTACTTGATTAAGTACGAGTATATTACTTGATAAGTTAAATGTATCATGTATAAAATAATGAATAATCTTATAATAACTAATAAATAAATGATGGCTTAGGTGCAAATAAGGTTATCGATATGGCTAGACTAAAGATAAATAAATATGTTGTCAAAATATACGTAAATTATCCAATTATCAAGTGCCTATACTCTTTGTTCACAGTTTTTGACCACGAGATATGCCAAATAGACAAACAGACAGATTGGCTCGGGAAGGACATAACAGTTATATAATGGACGTGTTCAAAACAGTCATCCCCAGTTTTTTCTGCGAGGCGGTATGAAACTGCCACAGTCGAACTCTGAACATTAAAAGGCAAACTTCCACATAATCATATACATTCTCAGGTATAACAATCAGACACACTCTCAACACCAACACACTATCTTAATTCATACACCAGCACAAACATACACTATCACACATATACACACACACCATCACACATACATACACACCATCACAATCACACACAACATAGGTACATGCATAATTGGTTATATACTGTTTTCTTTTAGAATAAGCTTTTTATTTTATATTCCTTTTCTTGCAAATTGCACGTAGATTAGATTTAATTAAGACATTTATTGTAACGTTTTATATATGACCTTTAACATGAACAGCAATAAATGTAAACGAAACGAAGGAGCCTGGATCTCACGACACAGGGAATCCTAGTGTGAATTCCAGGAAGCATTAAATTTGAATATAATTTCTAAACAATAAATTATTTTTATTCTTATTATAATAGCCGAGAATAGGGGTTACTCGACTCTACAACCTTTGTCACATCCCTAACAGCTAATTATAATTATAAACAAATAATACCAAAGCTCTTATACTAACTTAAGCATCAGAACCATCAAAATAACCCCCAGAATAAAGGGAAACTATATTATCTCCATTTTCATCGATATTGCTGGGTGTTCTCAAAGGAAGGCTTCTATAAAGATAACCTAACATCAGCACTTACCTTGATCCTGTGAATCGGCACTCGGTAGTAGCTTAGTGTTTTCTCTCAATTTGCATAAGTTTTCATTGATACTGTTCTGCTAGAAGTGTTGTATGTGATATGGAGCAATACTAGATCTTGTCTGAGATCTATATTTTAGTGTCAGTAGTTTTGGATGCTTATTTGATGCACTCCTCTTAAGTTATTATTATTAAGTTATTATTTACCTTATTACACTTTAATTATAAGACCTTTTTGATGCGAATGGGTGCGCTATCGTTGTTTTCACAGTGAAAGCATATCTAATAGACAGTGTTGTCTCAGAACTAGGCATATTTTTAATACACTATATATATAAGCTTATTTGAGCTAATAACTATCAATAAACCAAAAAATCACCTGGAAGGTATGACGACTTAAACAATACGCTCAAAGTAATAAATCTTCCCGAAGCATGATGTTCCTCTTTTAATTCGGTTCGGTCTCTTAATTAATGCGTAAATGACGGAGGTCAGGCAGATGTTGTGATTTGATCGAAATTATACCATTAAAGCTTAGTTGAAGTACGCCGCCGATATGGTCGGAGGAAAGAAGTGGCTTGGATGCGTTGGTGTGGATAAGAAGTTGTGAATGATTTTGAGTAATTTATTTAAAATTCATGTACGATGTCTCCGGCAAAATTTTAGACGTGGAATTGTTAGTAGATAAATACCACATGGATATCTTATGTTTTTGTGAAACTTGGTTAAAACCAGATAGGATGTTGTTTAATGTAAATAATTTCTCAGTTGCCAGCGCGTACAACAGATCCACAGTGGGTGGTGGTCATTTAAAATATAAGGAAAGGAAGGATATCACTGCTTACTCTGTTGATCGCTTGTGTGAGGTAGCATGTGCGGAGGTCGAGGGGTATACTGTCTTGTGCGTTTACAGACCACCAGCATCAAACTTGTCATTGTTTTTGATTACAATGGAAGAATTATTAGGTAAACTTTTCAGAGATAATAAATTAGTTTTTGTTTGTGGTGACTTAAATATAGATCTGTTAGGCAACTCGCCTGAAAAATGTAAGCTCATTTCATTATTTAAATCATTTAACCTAAAATATTTATTTAATGAACCAACAAGAATAACAGCGACTTCAGCTTCTTGCATAGATAATGTATTCACTAATTGTAAAGTAAAAGATTCGTTTTTAATTAGTGGCGTTAGGTCAGACCATACTGGTCAACTAGTATCTTTTGAGTCAAATAAAAAAAATAACCTAGCTAAATCAATTCGATTAAGACCACTTACTAAAAATAAATTAATCTCTTTTAATAATAATGTTTTTAGCAACCTTTGTAACGCCAGTTTTGATTCAAACGACCCCAATATAAATTACGGCAAGTTGTTTTCAACAGTTTGCCAAGAAATCAATAAAACGTGACCTGTAAAAACAGTTAAAGTCAACAATTCCAAATCGAAATTTAGTGAATGGGCCACTGTGGGCATAAGAAAAAGCCGAAATATCTTATATAATTTATATTACGAAAAATCTTTGACTTCCGATCAAGTTTTTCACACTTATGTTAGAAACTATTCCAAAATATTCAAAAGAGTCTGCGCTCAAGCAAAATCTCAAATAATAATTAACAAAATTGGTGCTTCTAATAACAAAATAAAAACTGTGTGGCAATTAATTAATAGAGAAACTGGAAAGATACAACAACGCGATCAGAATGAGTTGTCTTTGAAAATAACTAATCAAACCATTTCTGATAGGCAAGAAGTCGCTGAGACATTAGAAAATTTCTTTACCAACATTCCGTTAGAGGTTACGAAGTCTCTTCCTTCCTCATCTAAATTAGCTGAAGCTCTTCTTAAAGAAAACTTTACTAAAGACATACCAATCTTTAAATTTAAACCAATATGTATTGATACAATTAAAAACGCGTTCAAAAGTCTCAATATAAAGAATACTGAAGACTTGTGGGGGATATCCGTTAGGGTTCTTGGAGATATTATTGACTCAATTGCTCCTGTCCTAACAGGCATATTCAATCAATGTTTGGACAGCGGAACTTTTCCTGACTTAATGAGACACTGTAAAGTAGTACCAACATTCAAATTAGGCTGTAAGAGTGATCCTTCTAATTATAGACCTATATCCGTGCTTCCGCATTGAGTAAAATCTATGAAAAAATCATGCTGGAACAGATGTTGTCTCATTTCAATTCAAATGGGATCCTGCATAGTCAACAGTTTGGTTTCACGAAAGGTAGGTCGACAACGGACGCGGGAGTAAAACTAATCAGCCACATCTTTGAGGCTTGGGAGAGGTCCCAGGATGCCATTGGCATTTTCTGTGATCTCTCAAAAGCTTTCGACTGCGTCGACCACAACACACTGATCTGTAAATTACACTACTACGGAATTCGTGGTAAATCTGCTGATCTCGTGCTTTCCTATTTATCAAACAGACAGCAAAAAGTAAATGTTAATGGGGCGACGACTTCCGGGTCTCTAGTCAAGATGGGCGTGCCCCAAGGTTCAATTCTCGACCCTTTCCTTTTTCTTGTTTACATTAATGATCTCCCTTTTATGATGGCCAAATTATCGGATATAATTCTATTTGCTGATGATACTTCGCTAATTTTTAAAATAGATAGGCAAGATACGGATGTTTTAAATGTCAACGAAAGTCTAATTGTTCTATCAAAATGGTTCGCAGCTAACAATATTTTACTGAATGCGAAAAAAACAAAATGTCTAAAGTTCTCTTTACCAAATGTACCACAACATGACCTAAACTTAAATCTTGACGGCAAAAATCTTGAAGTTATAACGGAAACTGTATTCTTAGGGATTACTATCGATTCAAAATTGCAGTGGGGCACGCACATTAGAACTCTTTCTGGTAGGTTAAGTTCGGCTGCATATGCAGTAAGGAAAATAAGGCAGCTAACCGATGTAGCTACAGCTAGGTTAGTATACTATACTTATTTCCACAGTATTATGTCTTATGGCATTCTGCTGTGGGGATCAGCAGCAGACGTTGACTCAATTTTCATCCTACAAAAGAGGGCAATCCGCGCAATCTATAAAATGGGTCCTCGCGAGTCCCTCAGAGAAAAATTTAAAGAGATCGATATACTGACTCTACCTTCACTTTATATTTTGGAATGTTATTTGTATGTCCGTAAAAATCGGGGGCTTTTCAAAACTAGAAGCGACTTCTATAATTTAAATACACGCAGTAAGCACGAAATTGTAATACCCAAATTCAGATTAAGGAAAACTAGCAAGTCTTTTCTTATAAACAGTAAACGCTTTTATAACAAGTTGCCAAAATCAGTTATAGAACTGACCGATGGAAGGTTCAAAAACTACATCAAACGTATCCTTATTAAAAAAGCATATTATAAAATCAAGGACTACGTTGAAGATAAAAACATTTGGCCTTAGCTCCTTCTGCGCTTGCAGCTTTCCTGGTAACTTGTAAACGGCACAAATATGTGGATGTCTCTAACTATTCTCAATCTCATTTTTCTTTCCTTCTTTTAATTAGACTTTTTACAGTGGTTTGCAAACATCTTTATAGCCCTTTGCTAAGAATAGTTACAGCACTGATAACAAAGTTTGTGCCACATGTTAAATTTAGTCATGTAATACTTATTTTTATTTACCTTTGTATAGATTCTTTTACCGATTGTTTTGTGAATGTGTGAACATTGTAGGCCTTCTAGATGCTAGTTAACATTTGTTAACTTTTTTATAAAATATATAATCCTTTTATTTTATTTTTTTAGTTTCTTACGACTTATTGTCATAAGTCGGGCCTACGTTGTCCCCCCATGTCTAAGTACTAATGCTGTAACATGGAAACATTGTAAAACCAAACCATTTTTAAAAGAGTAACCATGGAGTTTCTTGCCGGTTCTTCTCCATAGGATACGACCAACCCGAACCGTGCACCTTTTGTCGACGTTTTATAAGTGCCCATGTAGGCCTATGTGAAATAAAAAAATTGATTTAGATTTTGATTTTGAATGGGGCGCTTATATAGGCGGAATTAAAGCAGCAAGGCATTCTTTACCAGTCAACCAGGGTTAAAAGGACACAACAGTGGTAGGTTTACAAAAGGAAAATATGAACAATAATTAAATTGGGATATTCATAAATTAACTAAAAATTAATATTTTTGTTAATCAATATTTGGTTAGGTATCAATATTTCACACTGGTCTCTAAATAACTCTATGGTATTTAAACTAATCATAAAGAGGTTGGTGGTTGTGTCTCCTATCGTATGTTTTAAAAGGAAGGAAGGAGGAGGAATCTTTGGAAGCACTGCACTTGAAGCAAAGTTGACAATCTACAACCGATAACGCTGATAGAAAACGAACCAATGTATGGGAATAACACATATAAACGTTAAGTCACGTGGTCAGATCAAACAAATAGAAGGCATTAACGATTGTAGAAAGAGATTCCACACGAAAAGTTTGTAAATTGGCTAGGAACACAAAAATGTGGCTAAGGGGGCTGATACGGGCTATTGTTTACCAAAGATTTTGTAATAAAGCAAATAAACTGTCTCAGATTCTTATCAAACAAAGGCATACAAGTTTTCTGCAGTAGGATTACAAAGGAATTATGTTGTTACAATAATCTTTTAGGCTTAACCCTAGTAATAAGATTATTCAAAGTAAATTCCATCTCCAAAACAGAAAAATACCAACAAACTTCTTCACATTAAACCGAATAATTGACTGAAAACGTCCCGACGCTCCTCTTAAACTTTATTTTGCAAAAAAAACCTGCAACCTATCTACGCCTTCCCCGCTCCGAGGTAAATGCAAACAGCGAAAAAGTTTATATCAGGTTTGTTTATAAGCCTGTATATAAATATAGTAGAACGGTCCCTAATCAAGGCAATATTTTATTTATTTTATTTTATTTGGGAAACAAACAGATACAATAACAAACATAAGCATACAAATTAGTTCAACACAATCCAGAAACAGTTTCCATAGATTAATATACAAGTAAATTAACTTAAGTGCTACAACAACCAGAAGTTCACACAGTTTAATGAAGTCACAATTTAATATTATTTTATTGTATAACATTATATTATTTAATATGAGAAAATAATAAATGATTGGAACCTCTCTATGTCCGTGATGGTTATTTGAAATAGTTTACCAATTTGTGCTTCGTTGGTTTGTGGTTTTGAAATTATGATTTATTTATTTATTTAATTAAGGACAACCAACAAAGCATACACCAAAAAATACATGTTGAAGCACTCATATTATTACATTGTATAGTGTAGCCTTAATTAAATATATTATTGTTCTTATGTTATTATTATTATTATTGTTCTGCAGGCGGTTTTATGTTCTGAGTCTTATTAACGGTGTTTACATAGCGATGATTTTGTTTGTTTAATGTTTTTAAGGTGCTGATACCCCTGAGTAGCTGGTTTTAAAATGAGAATCACGTCTAAACGGCTAGTCGTAATTTTTTGGAAAATATATATGCTAACCAATGAAATGTGTATTTCATTATTATATATGAAATGGTCTAACCATTTCCTTAAAAATTTGATTTAAGAACATTTTGAGTTTCATTCGTATAACATGGTGTAATTAATTTGTAAAGTTATGTCTAAAACGGACAAAAACACGACAATTGCACCAAAACCGCGGGGTGTATTTGAATGAAATTGACACCATCTCAAAGAAAATTTAATTATCTACATTTTAATTCGAGGCTTTTTTTAAGTCATAGAATAATAAGGAAAGTACAAAAAACTACTAAATTTTGGGATGCGCGGTTGTGAAACTAGTGTGTGTTTTGTTACCTCAAGGTCGTTGGCGTTAGTCATCGCCTTAGGGCAAGCATTGAGAATTGATAAAGTTATATTGGTATTCGGCAAAAGCAAACATCGCAAAGTTTTGCAAGGAATGACTGAAAAACACAAAAACGGAATGAGTAGGTAAGTCTAATCAAAACACAACGTAAGTGTCTGTTTATCCAGAATGCAGAAAAATACAAATTAAATACATTCAGAGTGGTATTTGCATTAACTAAAACTAATTATTTATTAAGTTAGGGACATAGTGAGTTGCTGTTCCAACATTTTTAAATCAAAGTTGAGTGCGCGTGACTGGTCAAACAGGTAACTGGCGCCTGTTCATTGAAAAGAAAATGGGTGGTATTATAACCCATAGAAACAATAAATAAACGTAACAAGCAAAAATATCCTCTATTGTGGAGTACCAAGGTTTTAATTAGGTCAGCTTAATTCTGTCGCTTAAGAAAAAGCTACAAAGCAAAGAAGGCTGCACCGACGTAAATGTCAAGAACTCTTGTAGTTTCAAAACAAACCATTCAATTTTCGCTCTTGTTTTGAATATTTTATTTACAGCAAGGGTGCGTTTCGTTTGTAACTTTTTACTGTTACTTACATCCTTCTTATTTATTGGTGGGTGTTACCGTTTCAACAAAGAATTAATTAAAAGAATCATTGGACTCCTGTATGATAATAATCGTTGCTTCTGTTCGATTTTTAAACGTATAATTACTGGATCGCGTGAAAGAGAACGTTTGCGCATTTATACGGACTCGATACTTTTGATGGAGCAATACAATATTTTCAAAACAGGGCAGGTACATTAACTGTTTTAGCTACAGGTAACTATTAACTGAACTTTGCAAATATTTGCTAACTGTATTCACAAGTAAAAAAAAAATACATAAGAAAATGGGTAAGTTTTGTTGAGGTTGAGGTTACTACTTAATAGTTACTATAAAAGTTACAAATCAATAAAGATAGCCTCCTAGTAATGGTTTTCCTTAGCTGAAGAAAAACTAGTTAGGTATACTATTAATATTAACTGTGTTTTAGGTTTTCTGTCGGCCTTTGATTTCACTGTGTGTTGTGCCCAGGACCACCTTAAATGTTTCTAACTTAGTTAATAAAAATAAACATAAATTTGTGGTCACATTAGTGGAAGCCAGGTGCCGAACTTCACCTTTCCACAGCCTTCTCAAAAAACGGGCCCTAAGTGTTCCGGGGCATCACGACGCTATCGGTTAAGATTATAAATAAAAGTGTAAAAAATATTATGCACCACCATGTCGACCAGATATGACCAGATACGCCCTTTTTTCTTAAGGTGTTCTGCCCCTTTATGTAAATCATCTGTTTAATAGCAAGGTTTAATCTGCATTATTACAGTTACAAAGATATCAGCTAATAGGAGCCTATGCACACTGTGGTATGAGACACATGAGATATTTTAACTTTGTCTGTTGGAATGATCAAGCGTCTGCAATGGTTCTGATACTTCACAATTCTATCAGCATCGGTGATACCTGCCGTACACTCTGAATCAAATGACATTCTATCATTGACATTGATTGTCAAAATGGAAGGGATTGACCACATGCCATTTCTGTAATATTTGTCAGTGCCATAATTATGGGATTCACGATGCAGCCATCACGATGGTTCAACCTTTATCGCTGTCAGAATGCCACAATGATCTAGATACTTTTGTCAGCTGCCAGCTCTGATAGTAAAAGGTTTAGTAGTAGTATTACACCTCTGATAATTTTTAACCAAATTCAAAAAAGGTGGAGTTTCTCAATCCGTCGGAATCTTTTTTTTAATGTATGTTTCCCAATTACTCAAATACGTCTGGACCGATCTGGAAAATTCTTCTTTTATTTGAAAGGGTATAACTTCCCGAGTGGTCCCATATTCATCAGGGTAGGATCTAATGAGTCGATGCTGGAACAATCGAGGTCACTCCTCATATTTTAAAGGCATACATGTAGCGATTTTGGTATTCATAAACAACGTAAGCATGTGCACTCAGAAAGTATCATTTAGTGAAGTGGAACTGATGAAGAAGACCACAGAGGGTCACTGGAACTCCTTAATGATAAGTATGCGACGGGTATAAAATATCTCTAATAGTTAACCAACTATGATGAAGCAAATACTTATAAATAATTGGTACTTATGAAAATGGTACCATCGAACTGATCTGATGATGAAGCCGGAAGGTAGGCACTTCTTCTTCTTAGCGTGTCGATGGCAAATATAAAAATTATAATATAAATAAAATAATATATCGTAATCGTGTTTAGGCTTATTGGAATCGTCGTGCGATGTACTGTGTCAATAGATGGTTACTAAAAAGAGAAAAATAAAAAAACATTTTAGAAAAAAAAAATAACCGCAAAGCAAAACACTATTGTTACCTATTTTTTTTCATATTTAGACACAGACTTTGGAAAAGAAAGTTATTCGCCAAAGAACTTGATAAAAATTGTACAGTTATCTAAACTAATAGAATATGATAACTATAGTAAGTAGCCTAGATTCTATGTCAATCGGATATTGATGTATTTTTATATTTTACATCCTGTAATACTAATAAATCCGGCCAAAGACAAATAAACTGGAATTAGGAAAAAAATGATTTTCTTTGGAAAACTGTAATCCCCATAAATCGACATAAGGCGCGGTCAGTATACCAATTGCAAATAATTAAGTAATCTTTTTTTTAGTTGGGTACTAAATTACTAATTTTTAATAAGTTCATCACGAAGTAATCCTATAAGGGTTCCTGTATTTTTTTTGACGAATTGAACCATAAAAATACTAAAACATGCTGATGGCAGCCCACCCGTTAATTTCCTGGTGCAATTTGTCCCTTGCTTCCTCAATTAATGAACGATTTATAACTAAGAAACAATATACCACGGGCATTTAACGCGATGATTTGTAACTATATATCTTTTCAGAAATAATATGACATTAAAGATCTCGTGTGCATTGTACCTTAATAGCAGACCCCTCAAGGAAAGAAAATATTCGAAGGGCGTTTGTTCCACACAAAAAAAAACAATATACATGGCTAATCGAGAACCACAGAGCACGGAGACGTCTCTACGGTCATTGCTAGAGATTGGTGAAATTGTCAACACTTTCCATACATACGAAGCATGCCAGTGAGTGTCACGGCCCAGGACGACTCTGACTGTTGACAGAATGTATGGTCGATGGTGCTTAATGTTATCGATCGTGGAAGGAGGTTCGACGACGTACCGGATGACGCAACGCTGGATACCGCACCGAAGACCGAACCGATTATCGATTCAGCAACATGATTGTAATCATACCGATTATAAAATGTATAGGGCTGTCATTCAAAAATCGAATTGCAATCGATCATATTTTTAATCTCAATTGCTGTCAGCCATAGATTTATCCTGCAGTGTGGAAAATTTATTGCTTTATTATTCTTAATTTGTTATTTTATAGCTGGATATTTATATCAGTTTTATCGTAAGTGTGATTAATCATAGTTATGATACAGATAATATAATACTAGCAAACAGATGCCTGCACAAAGAATTCGTGCCGACTTAACTAGCGTTTTTGTGATTATGATGTTTTTTTTAAATACTGAGATCGCGTTTGATTCCTTTCCACGGCTGTAGATGGTGTCAGCAGCGACTTGCGAGTAAAAGTGTTTTTTCGATTCGCGGCTATTTTTTTCTTTAATTGCGAGTGACGATTTGTTTTATAGTATATTTTTGCACGTTTTTACAGATTCATTGTATTAAAATGTGTTACAATACAAATTGAAAAAAGCGAGTGGCATGCCTCAGAAATTTATAATCGCGCCATCTATTGGAATCAATTTTAATTTATCCGTTCAAATAATTTTTGAAATGTGAATTAAGAGCCCAATATTTCATAATTTAGTGTTTAAGAGAGTTAATTAAAAAAACTACTTTCAATTTTTATGATCAATTCTAGAAAATGGTAATTTTATGCACAATGCATATTGCGCCATCTAGTAACTTTTATTTCAACCAAATTTTCTTTGTAAGCACGGAGACCCCGTAGTAATGTAAATTTTAAATATCGGTGTTTGATGGTTGTAGATTTACGAATAAGTCGATAAGGTAGCTCAAAAGGTGCGACATAATCAATTAAACGCTCGGAATATTTAGAAAGTGTGAGTAATTATTAGATTTATAGGTTTGCAATCGCTGACAAATCCGGACCTTGGGCTACTACTGAGAAATGCCTGACGAAAAACCCAATAACACTGTTCGACCCGGGAATCGAAGTCAATACCTCATACTAGGCAGTAGTTTGTGGCCATTAGTCAAATGCGACTAAGGCAGAAAGGGAAAAAATAAAAATATGAAAATTAGGTTCTATTTCATGAAAATCTTAAATAGCAAATTCGTGTCGACCAACTTATAGCCGTCGTTATATTTAATTAATCTAACAACTTCATGTTTTACTTTGCTCATTAGTTTCGCTTGCATGAGAACTGCTTCGGTGCTCAAGTAACGAGTGAATTTCATGCAAGTGAAGGAATTGAATCTGAAGTAGACTTGCAAATTACAATCACCGTATTACGATGGTAGTTGTGAATAAATTATTATAGTAGGTAGATAATAAGATTAATTTGTTTCAATATAAGCAATTAGTTTACATTATTTCCATTGGGATCTCAAATATTTATGAAAATAGAAACGACAAGAAAAGTAACTGCTAAAGTGGCCCGACACTGGTGCAGAACTCAAAATATTTTTTTAGACTGCGTAAAATCAAAACTTAGTATTTTTGTAGGTATAAACATGATAAATAACACAATGTTCAACACCTTAGTTAGAAACGTAGTACAACACCTTTAAGTACTATTAAAGAACTTTTTGCTTTAATTGCAGGGTCAATCAAAATGCCTACTTTCTCACACAGACTTCAACAAGTGTAATTTTTTAAGAGACATTAGATGTTTAAAGCTGAATAGTCGATGGTATAAGCCCTGCGAACTCCAAAAAACACAAATCAAATCGCAAAGTCACCATCGTGCAACTGGCCTAATGCCCTCAGGGTTGTAAGTAATGGCAGTTTAATACAGTCCCAGTTTATGACATTTAATTAATATAACTACACAAAGGTGCTTATAAATTATCATCTTGTACTATTAAGACGCAATTATTTTCATATCTTTCATGTTTTATATTTCTTTTGAACTTTTATTTTGACATTATTTATAGGTGGCAATAAATTTTAGCAGCTGTATACTGGTTAGTTGTTGCAATAATAAAATTTGAGGTGTACACAGTTGGGAGGGGCTTGAAGCGATATTTGATTCATCAATCTGTATGAACCGTGAATTAATATTCTTCAATAAAACAGGTCCTAAACATTTTATGCTAACTCATACAGCTTAATTGCTCGAGTAGGTAAGTACCTCCTATTATATTTCGTTCCCAACATCATTAATAAATTGAATAACATGCCACAATTTTCACATTCAATTCATAATAACATCGTTTCAATATGGACGCAAAATGTTATATGGATGAATGGATATTATATTAATTTATGCGCTTAAGGAGGGAATGAATAGTTTGAACCGGCGTCACTTTGTTGTTTGCAACGTTCCATCTTGACTTTTTATTTGATCTGAGGTATTTGGTTATATTATTTTGTATCAAAAAGTGGCCGTGTCAATAACAGGCACAAATTGCGTGTCACGGCGGCAAACATTTGCGATGGGAAATACTCTGAGAACTAAAATAACGTACCTGCGAAAACTACATTTTTCAGTTCGATATGAGAAATATTTTTAAGAGATGCTTGTTTTTTTAGGTATGTTAAAGAATGAGCCTGCCTGTAGAAAGAGATGAGCAAACCACCAAGCACAGCAACTTCTTGTAACCGATCAACACAGGTAAATCATTAGAGCAAAGATGTACAAAATAAGTTACGGATTTTGCAATACAGAGTAAAAGTTTATTGCTACTCATTTTTTTTTGTCTGATGACTTTTCTGTTTGTCACAGTACAACAGCAACAACCAACCAGTAGCTACAAGGTTTGTTACTGTTGCTGAAAACCGTCAAAACACCTCTATTCTTTATTTCGTTTTCGTCACACATATTTCGTTTTACAGGGGTTTCACGTAAACGATTCTGTCAGATTTCTGAAAGCTTTTATTTCAGAATTTCTAGATTAGAAAATATACATTCCAGTTTAAAGATAGATGTGAGCTTGAAACTGTGGGATTCGTTGAAAAAT
The DNA here is from genome assembly GCA_964057195.1 of Orthosia cruda. Classification (NCBI taxonomy): domain Eukaryota; kingdom Metazoa; phylum Arthropoda; class Insecta; order Lepidoptera; family Noctuidae; genus Orthosia; species Orthosia cruda. The sequence continues at coordinate 12,662,870 of OZ059839.1, read as the reverse complement.
AGCTTTTAAGTAAGTCTAAAACACTCATGGAAAATGACTTCGTCAAGTAGTGGAAAGATAGTAATAGATTGTAGCATTTATATATTTCTTAGATTAAACACACTATAGTATCCCTACCTACTATGATTTCACAAATCGTTACATCACACCTGTATTCTTTTTTAGGCATATTGTACTTACAAAATTACCATATGTCGCCAGAAATTATGAAGTTATATTACAGGGGAAGATTAGTCAACCGAGCATAAATCCAAACTCGGGGCTGCTACTGAAAAAAACACTGCGGTTTAATTGCGAGTTAATCTCGCTAAAGAATAAATTAAAATGTCTGTAAGTACCTATCTAATTTATTCTCAGCCTGGGTTTATTATCTACTTATAAACTGCCCTTTATGGAGCTATTAATTAAAGTCATGTCAAATTTTAATCTATTTTTTAATATCGAGGCAGGTCAGTGATTCATAAATATTTATTTTCACGTTTATTTCTATTACGAGTTGCAATTAACCGTAGTGTCATTCATTAATGCCATTAGAACTGCACTAACATCACATGCTGGCACTGTTTTGAGAGCTTTGTGCCTAGTAGAATATAGTAACAGGAAAAGATAATAGGCCCGACCTATACAGAGAAAACAGGAAAACTTCAAGTAGACACAAACCATAAAAAAAAAACAATAACTTGACGAAAAAGAAAGCCTGAAACGTAATAAATATTCAGTACTCAGTCTAGGACTGGGCCTGAAATCTTATCAGCTGCTGGGTCGTCTAATATACAGTCATGACTCACAATAGTATTAAACTGGCTAAGCACGAGTTGGCAATACTAGATACGTAAGGTTCCGTATGGAAAATGGTAAATGAGACCATAGAAAATCAAAATATTTCGTAAACTAATATTATAGAGAGGTAAAATTGTTCGTGTCATAATAAAACCGGCCAAGTGCGAGTTCCTGCGGGATAAGCCTTGGAAGTGAAACTGCCGTAAAAGGCTAGTTCTTCATTATTACTCGTATAGCAGTGAAATTAGGCTACGGGCTGTGGTAGCGCCATCTCTTGTAAATGTCATAAATCAATGACCGAAAACACATAGACAAACGCATTTGAGATTTCGCGGGCGATCGATATCTTAATTATCTCGTTCCTTCCTCATTCCTTTTCCCTTTATGTACGCCTTAATGACAGGTCGCCAGAACGAACCGAAACTTCAACGTGAACGGGCCTCGTATCTCAACCGCCAGCTTTCCAAGCCACCTGGCTGGAGACTGATGCATCTAATTAGTTAGATTGCTGAGAACCTTGTGAACCGTGTCTATTCACCCGCCTCGCGGATATATAACAATTGTGTGAAGTGTGTGGATCCTGAAGGTCGCCAGTTTGGAGTAGAAGAACACCAGCTCGCTGCCACACGTGGGCTGGCATCGACCACTACAAGGTAAGGCGTACTACTTCCCTCATTTCCATACTAGATCGCCCGAATTGATCCGTGAATATTTTCCCGCTTATTTTCAACGCACTATTGCCAGAACCCTTCAAATACAGTCAACTTTTCATGATAGACACAAGGATGAAGAGGTTTCTCAAACCGCTATAACATTTTTGGTCCTTCGTAGCCCGATATATTACTATAATATATCCATTTTCCTTTATTTCTTACGTAGGAATCAATCATAAATTCCTACTAGGGTCGTGGCACCTAGCCGCCTACCCACATAATCAAGTTGTAAACCCAATACGTGGTTCCATCAACGCCGCTATAGCAGGTTCATAATTACGTATCTGCTATTATTAAAAATAATTCTTATTTAAAACTAACTTGTCGTATTGTAAATTTCTATATTTCAAGCGTCTTTTAGTTTAACCGCCCTTATAGGAATCACCTACCTCCAATTATAAATTGTTAGGGATAAGTTACTTTCCGAATACCGCGGGGTAGACATTCATTCTATAAGAGAAAAATAAAATAGGTGTACTACTTGTAGGTACCTACGCAGTATAAATATCATAACTTTACCGAATACGTTTCGACGATTGCGGGCTATAGGTTGCATATTTATACCTATTCATTTATCTTAAACAATATTCAAACTTAACAATAAAACTGGTTGGGATAGTAATGCTATTAACATTTTGTACTATATAATTACTTTGGTTAGTGGGTACTACGAAAAAACTTATTTCGTTACTACGCAAATATTGCGAAACCCGTTGTCACAGTACAGTCACAATCAGTAGTATTACTTTTCTACATATAGTTGTTCGTTTAAATAATTACCGTACATTGTTTTGTTTGTGTGGTTATTTGTAACTACATAACATAACAATGCCGCGTGATGCGAAAGCAATCGCTTCTTCGGAAGATCAACAGTTAGTGATTTTAGAAGCTAAGCGTAATATACTTTTCGAGCGTATTCAGTCAATTTATGATCGTTCTAAAGTCGCTAATACTTCCGAATCGGTGAGAGAAGGCTTTCTCAGTTCTTGTGTAACAGTAGATGATATTCGAACGGACTTTCATAGATTATTGGATGATTATAATGCTAGGTTACTGGCTGTATATCCCGATGCGAAGCCTAGCTATCAAGCCTACGCCTCATTCGAGGATATGTATTGTTCCGTGAAACGTGTGATGTCTCAATTGGAAGATAAGCCGTCCGGGAGGCACAGTATGAGTGATTCCGCAACATGTAGACCAAGGTTGCCGCCAATCGAACTCATGTCGTTCGACGGTGATATACGAAACTGGCCATTATTTTATGCAAGTTTTAAATCTACAGTTCATGACAATAAGTCGCTGACGGATGCAGACAGGTTGTACTATTTAATAGGTAAGCTGTCGCCGAAGGCACAGTCTGTGTTCGCGGGAGTCACACCGTGTGCTGAGAATTACCAAGTCATGTTCCAGGCACTCCTCGATAGGTACCAGGATATTCGTGTCCTCGCGTCTACCTACTTGGATCAAGCTTTAAATCTTAAATTATCCGGTCCCGCGTCTGTTTTGAATTACCAGCTATTCGTGGACAAGTTCATCACCGCAATTAATTCCCTAAAGAATCTAAAATTAGTTGACCTTCTGGATTTCATTTTATTGCACCTCGCAATAAAAAAGTTTGACACTGAAACTATTCGCGCTTTCGAGATGACAGAACGTAATAGTAAGATTCCCACTCTAGATAGTTTTGTCAGCTTCATCAATGATCAGTGTCGGATATTCCGTAATACCCAACCACCCTTAGCTAACAATAATAAGCCTAATAGTTCAGACAATTCACATAAGTCTAATAAATCGCGTAGTTTTAATAATAAAATGACCGCTCCTAATCCACAATCCTATGTAGCTTGCTCTGAGTTAAATAATTCAAACAAGTGTCTGTGCGAAGCATATATCCATGAACACTTATATAAATGTCCCGCTTTTGATAATTTGACTCCGACAGCTCGTTTCAAATGTGTGAAAGACAACAATGCTTGTGTCAATTGTTTGAGTATTAAACATAAAACGGTTAACTGTTCTTCTAAATTAAAGTGTCGCACATGTAATCAACGTCATCATACATTGTTACATTATAATAAAAACCCGCAATTATCAACTGTAGTGACGTCACAGCCGAATCCGGTCCCAACGCTTATGCCGACAGTACCTTCTATTACCTCACAGTCTGAGGTATCGTTGTGTACGACCTCTGTCGCTGGCGCCGCTCGATCGCGTTTGATTGACGCTCGGTGCGTTGCGGCGTCGCCGTCGGCGAGAGATAGCCCGCAATGTACGGCGTATACAACCGTTCTGCTCGCTACTGCTCAAGTCGTAATTTACGATGTAAATGATAAGCCGCACATAATACGTTGTTTACTAGATAGCGCATCTCAAAGTAATTTTATTACTTCTGAATGTTTTAAGCGTCTAGGACTTTGGAAGAACTTTCATACTTCTAATTTAATAGTTAAAGGAATCGGTGGGTCGGAAAAACCAGTTAAAGGTTCCGTAGATATTAAATTATATTCTCGTTTTAGTAATGATATTAATTTTAACGTTTCTTCGCTTATTGTTGAACGTATTACGGAGACATTGCCGACCGCTCTCGTCGATGTCTCTAAACTTACACATCTCAAAACATTACCGCTCGCAGACTCGAAGTTTGCGGAGCCGAGCGGTATCGATGTTTTGATTGGTGCTGCTATGTTCCCGCGCTTGCTTTTGCCTAACATAGTGCATAGCGAGCAATATAATATACCTCCCGCTATTGAAACTGTGTTGGGGTATGTGGTTATGGGTTCCGTACCTACGGCACATACTTCACACTGTACGAGTACAACTTCATGTTGTTCTGTTCTTCAAGATCCCAGTTTAGATTCGCTTCTCAAGCGATTCTGGGAGCTTGAAGAAATTTCCACCTCGCCCTCGCAAAGCCGTAAGGATCTCGAGTGCGAAGAACATTTTCGCGCTACCACTGTTCGCGATGACAGTGGTAGATATATTGTGTCGCTGCCATTTTGCGACGACCCTTATTCGCTAGGCGACTCATACGCTGCCGCACTTAGGCGTTTTCATTGTTTGGAGCGCAAACTTGATGCGTCCTTAGGGTTACGCAGCGCTTACAATGACGTCATGCGGGACTACATTAACAAGGGATATTTGAGTCCGGTTTTAAAAGATGACAACGTTTCTAATCTGACATATTACATTCCGCATCACGGTGTCGTTCGCGAAGATAAGACTTGACACTAAACTTCGCGTAGTTTTAGACGCTAGTAGTCAAACTACATCGGGACAGTCGATCGATGACATTCTGCATGCAGGCCCCAATCTACAGGGTGATTTATTTAATATTATAATTCGTTTTCGACTCTTTCAAATAGCCCTGTCTGCTGATTGCCGCCAAATGTTTCTCAATGTCGGCGTTCGTGAATCGGACCGTAGATTTCAACGCATCTTTTACAGATTCAGTAAACATGAACCTATAATGGTCTACCAATTTAATCGTGTTTGCTTCGGATTTAAGTCTAGTCCATATCACGCGTTACGTGTAGTCCGCCAGTTAGTCGCTGATGAAGGCGATAATTTCCCTGCAGCGTCTGCTGCTGCTTCTTCCGCCCTATATATGGATGACATTGCCTGTAGTGTCATGTCCATACCGCAAGCAATTTCGCTTTGTGATGAGCTTATTCAGCTCTTCAAGCGAGGCCAGTTCGACCTTGTCAAATGGACAAGTAACTCGAAAGAGGTTCTCGCACACATACCTGATACTCATAAGGCTTCGCCCGATATCGAGTATGAGAAGTCTATACCGCATAAGGTCCTGGGTTTACGCTGGGACAAGTCTTGTGACAGTTTCCGCTTTGACGTCACCACACCAGATGATAAATGTACCAAGCGAACCATGCTTTCCACAGTGGCTCGGCTATGGGACTTAATGGGCTTTGTCGCTCCCACTATTCTGTACGCTAAGCTCTTAATTAAGGAACTTTGGCTAGCAAAGTGTGACTGGGACGACATACCACCTGAACATATAGTCACCGCTTGGAAGCAGTTTTGTACTGAGCTTTCTACGCTTAATGAAATTATTATCCCGCGTCATCTGGGGTTGGTCGACGGATGCACCATGAATTTAGTAGGTTTCGCTGACGCCAGCGAGCGTGCTTACGGTGGAGTCTTATACATGCAAATATACAATGGTTCTAACTACTCCGTGCAGTTAGTTAGTGCGAAGTCTAAAGTCTCACCTGTGAAAACCATTTCGGTGGCTAGACTAGAGTTGTGCGCGGCCCTACTGTTGTATAAGTTGCTTCGCAAGGTACAAGACACAATATCGCCCCACTACCGCATCCATAAGGTATACGCGTTTACTGACTCTAAAGTAGTGCTCGCCTGGATAAATTCCTCACCGCACCGCTGGCAAACTTTTGTTGCCAATCGGGTTACTAAGCTGATAGAGCAGGCTAGATCCAAATGGAATAGTCCTGCACCTTCTATACAAGAGGGTACTATTGTAGTTATCATTACTGATAACTCTCCGCCCCTTTCATGGCCGTTAGGCATTATTGATAAATTGCATACCTCCAAGGACGGTACAACCCGTGTTTATTTATTTATTTATTTAAAACTTCATGCAACATACAGATACATAGGCGGACTTAATGCCTGAGGCATTCTCTACCAGTCAACCGTGTTGTTACTGTGAAAACCGCAAAGGGTAGCTATGTGCGCCCTGTTGTGCGTCTGTGTCCGTTACCGACTCAATAAGGCCTGGCTTGATAGTTAGGTCTATTAGTTTTAGTTAGTTAGCGACGCAACATAATTTTTCTATTAAAATTTAACTATAGGTATGCAACTTAATGTATTATGCAACTCGCAGTATTTATCTTAAATCTTAATAATTGAAATGTAAAAATCCGCATCTTAGTCCGTATTGCTGAATAGGTATACGGTAGTACACCTCATAGGGCTAAGTTTAATTTTCATTAAAGGTGACCCTTTAAGGCCGGGAAAATGGTAGCGCCATCTCTTGTAAATGTCATAAATCAATGACCGAAAACACATAGACAAACGCATTTGAGATTTCGCGGGCGATCGATATCTTAATTATCTCGTTCCTTCCTCATTCCTTTTCCCTTTATGTACGCCTTAATGACAGGTCGCCAGAACGAACCGAAACTTCAACGTGAACGGGCCTCGTATCTCAACCGCCAGCTTTCTAAGCCACCTGGCTGGAGACTGATGCATCTAATTAGTTAGATTGCTGAGAACCTTGTGAACCGTGTCTATTCACCCGCCTCGCGGATATATAACAATTGTGTGAAGTGTGTGGATCCTGAAGGTCGCCAGTTTGGAGTAGAAGAACACCAGCTCGCTGCCACACGTGGGCTGGCATCGACCACTACAAGGTAAGGCGTACTACTTCCCTCATTTCCATACTAGATCGCCCGAATTGATCCGTGAATATTTTCCCGCTTATTTTCAACGCACTATTGCCAGAACCCTTCAAATACAGTCCACTTTTCATGATAGACACAAGGATGAAGAGGTTTCTCAAACCGCTATAACAGGCTGCTTAAAATTCATTCAACCAATTACAGCCGATAATACTTGTTTGACAATTTCTCACATTATATTTAGCTATAATTTATGTTCCAGAAACTGGATTTAAGCCTGGTGCGCCCAATGCAATCAACCCCTTAACCACGACATGGCTGAAGTACACATTCTTGCTCATACATGAGAAGAAGAAAACTAGCCACGGAACCCTAAAAGCTAGTAAATCTTCAGCTGAAATAATAAAAGGATGTGTTGATATTCGTCCCAGATATCGAGCTCCAAGATTTGTTGGAAACGTGCTTGTGTTTTAAAGAAAAGTAGGTGAACCTATGATTTATATTCATTTGATATGTCTCATCGCTTCTATAAATAATTCTTCGATTGGAATTGAAAAGAATGAGGACGGTAGACCACGTAAGTTTTTTTTAAGGCTTGTCACTTTCCACTGGTCTGCGGGATGATAGCCTTTACACATAATTTGACTAATAGTAGTAGAACCAATGACGATTTAACCTTACCAGTGTAGGTTCCTTCTAATATAATGGTGCTGGCATTCAAAATCTTTGAATGAGCTGATCTCTGTTCAAATACAGTCCACTTTTCATGATAGACACAAGGATGAAGAGGTTTCTCAAACCGCTATAACAGGCTGCTTAAAATTCATTCAACCAATTACAGCCGATAATACTTGTTTGACAATTTCTCACATTATATTTAGCTATAATTTATGTTCCAGAAACTGGATTTAAGCCTGGTGCGCCCAATGCAATCAACCCCTTAACCACGACATGGCTGAAGTACACATTCTTGCTCATACATGAGAAGAAGAAAACTAGCCACGGAACCCTAAAAGCTAGTAAATCTTCAGCTGAAATAATAAAAGGATGTGTTGATATTCGTCCCAGATATCGAGCTCCAAGATTTGTTGGAAACGTGCTTGTGTTTTAAAGAAAAGTAGGTGAACCTATGATTTATATTCATTTGATATGTCTCATCGCTTCTATAAATAATTCTTCGATTGGAATTGAAAAGAATGAGGACGGTAGACCACGTAAGTTTTTTTTAAGGCTTGTCACTTTCCACTGGTCTGCGGGATGATAGCCTTTACACATAATTTGACTAATAGTAGTAGAACCAATGACGATTTAACCTTACCAGTGTAGGTTCCTTCTAATATAATGGTGCTGGCATTCAAAATCTTTGAATGAGCTGATCTCTGTTATTGCCACTTATCACCCAATAGTTAATTGCGTATTTCTTAAGTATAGGACGTGGTATTCTACATTCCTATTGACCTGTAAATAAAGCGTGTGAAACGTATTTATATAATGATACGAAGAAACTGGAAGATATTTAGGTCACAACTATATAGGGACGAGGACATTGAGTATGAATTTCACATATAGAGCACCTGGCAGGTGACTGAAAGAAATATAAAATAGAACGACTAAGATAATAATGAATGGAAAATCGTGAAGTCTCACAAGGTCTGCGATCATAAGATCTCTACATTCGGCGAAGAGAACAACTCATCGAGCCATACTCGAATCCGATTCTTACTACCAAATATTTAATATAATACTATTTTTTTTTTTCATTATCTACATTTTAATTTCATAAATATGGACTAAATAACTGTAATAGTAAATTAGGCTAACTGCGATCCCTACTGTCACTGATAGCACAGGGAATCCTTTTTTAAGTGACAGAGTATTGTTGTTGTATTCTAGTTATTTTTTGAACCAATAAACGTATTACACGTGTTTCTACAGCATTATTTTTTTCTAAGGTAGAGCGGTTCGTGAATGACTGTACCGGGTCCGAGGACACCGTATTGTGATGTGATGCACTGCTGTCTGTAGTTCTAAGTTAGGTAGGGTATTTTGGTCAGCTGGACCCGCTCGCTTCTGGACCCGCGAATCCACTTGACCACAAAGTTTATTTCCTGTATTTTATTGGCTAACTACACCCACGTTCAAACTTAAAAAAAGACTGGATTTACTAGAACTAACATAAATAACTTGCTATTTATATACTACAGATAGATGGAAATGAGGTTGTCTTTTCACAATATTTTAAGTGTTTAAATAGAAACATGATGTTGTTGTTTGCATAATGTATTGATTTTTTATAGATGCCGCTACGTGTACATTATAAGCCGTGGTTATTTTGTTTTAACTAAGAAAACCAATACATATTCAATCATGTAATAAGCTTTTTGCCTTTAACATACATATAATATATATATACACATATATATATATTTTATACTCTATAATAATATATGTTTTATACTCTTCAATACCTACAAGGTAATTACTCAAATTACGAGTTCATTAATAAACTGATAGATTTAAAGAGCTCAATAAGGCAGAGGGTACATCGCTTTATCATGACAGACACATCATCATCAATCAATACAGTAAAAAAAATATCATTTTTTTTAAATATATCCAATTTTCATTCAAAAGTGTTCACATCATAATTGACATAAAACCTACAGATCGTTTCCGAAATAAAACACTACAGAAATAACCAGGGCATTACGCAAAATAACCGGGAAAAGTACCCGGGCAAAGCCCACAACCACAATACAGTGCTGTCAACGGGGATCTGTCACCCTAAGACGAAAGTAAGCCTGAGTGTACATTGTGACGAACAGAAATCGTTGGAAAATGTCTTGTTGAAGTCTGGATAGGTACTTGTGTTTGATAGTATTTTTTTAATTGCTTAACATGCTATTAGTTTAAAAAAATGCATTCATTTACAATTAGTAAATTAGTTTAAAGAATATTTGATCTGGCAAGCAAGAGCGGTCCCTCATCAGGAGCAACCTTGTTTAATATATCGGGAGCAACCCTGTTTTATTATTAAAGTAAGATTATGTATTGCTCGCTCACTTCAGCTCCTGTAATCTTCTTCGAACCTAACCTATCCGTATCGGGGTGCCCTAAGATCCTGAGCTCGCTCCACTCGCTCTTGGACTAATTCATTGACCAATATTCATATGTCCAGACAATGTGATTATATAGGAGTTTAAATCAGTATTCATAACATTGCCCGATTTGACTGGACTATATTCATATTGCCGGGGCATTATAGATAGTGCTCTGATTAATTACTTGGGCCATGACATATAATTATATTATATAACTTGACTGCTTGGTAGCAAGATTAATTAATTCTAATTTAGTTTAGTTTACTAGATGTAATAATTTATTCCAAGATCCCAGGGCCACCAGACGTCACGTATTTTCTCACGAAGGTAATGTGGACGATTGAGTAGTGTTAGTATGTACTAAGAACGCATGCCTACCTGCTAGCTTGCTAAGACGGCCAATTATTAGGTATCAGGTAATCAAGGTACATGAATTCTGCAAGCTGATATTTACGTATACTTTAGGCAATATCCTTAAAATTAAGTCGCCAATACTCGCAGACACTTTTTTGCAGATGCTTTAAAGCTCCCAAAATAATTACTTAACATTACGTAAATTCTGATTCTCCATTTTATATATTATGTCCACCAGACAACTATTTTAAAACATTTTACAAGAAGACAGACCGATCCAAGGGGCCAGTCATCCCCTAAATTTAATTTTAATGCCTCTGTTGGTAGGAGCGCGATAGCAATTATCTACGCGCATGAGACTGAGTGAGTAAGTAAAGTTATATATCCGATTAACATATCCATATTCGCTTAATATACCCGGGACCGGGAGTGAATTACAATAACAATTTGTCGGAGAACAGTCAACACTGAACACAAAATTAACTGATCACATTTCAATTGAGACGGAACAATGATGCCCTTTCCTTTGTTTCGCTTGAACAAAAACTTCCATAACTATTCTAGTACACTTTTACACTTTAAATACTTAATTAATTAATAACGAAAGAACAAAACAAATAACGAAACGTGACTTCATACGACAAAACATAATACGTAATTATTGCGAAAAATGCAATCTATACTGTCGTAACAAATGCAAACAAAACATTAAACAATAATAGAGAAACGGGTTTATTTTCTAACAGCGCTTTCTTACTTAAATTCATAAAGCACGCCGTCTTTGTATCGTTCGTCGCTGCGTTCGGATATATTCGTGTCTTTCCGGCAATTAGCTCGCCGCTCCGGAGTGGACTTGCGGAGCCGTCATTGAGTTAATTTCAGTTCGGTCAACTTCAGTCGGCGTTACTCGGATATTGGATATATTTTTCTTTTTATTATTAATTTGTTAACACTATCGAGTTTATGAATTTTTTTTAAATAAAAAATATTAGATTTTTTAAATTTATCATAACAGGTTGCAGGATAAAATTCTAGAATTATTGTAGTCAAATGAGCATTTCGTTACAAGTTGTTTTTTAATTATTTACCATTTTTTTTAATTTGAAGCAGTTTTTTTTAAATATTAATAATAATAGTTATTTGATATGAGTAAACTGTAAGAGAGTGAGAGAGAGAGAGTAGTCAATATATCCTAATATATGTCTCACTCAGTCTCATGCGCGTGGATAATGCCCACAGAAGCATTAAAATTGAGTTAAGGGGATGATTGGCCCTTTGGATCGGTCTTTCTTCTTATAAAAGGTTTGAAAATAGTTGTCTAGTGGACATATATAAAAATGGAGCATCAAAATTTACGTGATGTTAAGTAATTATTTTGGGAGCTTAAAAGCCTCTGCAAAGCAATACGGCCGACGGAAAGTGTCTGCGAGTATTGGCGACTCATTTTTAAGGATATTGCCTAAAGTATACGTAAAAATCAGCTTGCAAAATTCACGTGAGGTAAGTAGTGTTTTTATGTACCTTGATTACCTGATACCTGAAAATTGGCCATCTAAGCAAGCAAGCAGGTAGGCATACGTTCTTAGTACATACTAACACTACTGAATCGTTCACATTTCCTTCGTCAGAAAATACGTGACGTCTGGTGGCCCTGGGATCTTACTCTAAATGGCTAACAATGATAAATATTATGTAGTCTGAGATGAAAAGTTTATTTTATTTTTAGGCATTTCCAAATGTGAAAGAAGAAAATAATATAATAGTTTGAAAATTACCTAAGTCACATAAAAAGGAAGACTTTTCAAAGTTCCTTGTCAGAATAATTGTTGATTACAATAAACTAACACATCATTAATTACTTTAAACAACTATATATCTCTGCATTATGTTCATGAATTAATCTGGCTTCTATTGAAAAATACTCGCCACAATTTCATTCACAGGAACGTTAAGATAAATACGATACATCAAATACTGAAAAGAGTCTTATAGTTATATTTTTTGAGGACAAAAGCCAGATTTTGTTTTTTGTGTGTTTTGTGTTACAACAGGAAATTAATTTCAAAATATTATTTTGGATCGGAACACCATGACTTCTAGATGTACATAATTATTATATTTATGTAATTCTATGAGCCGTCATCTTAGCATTTCCACTGCAGTGATAAGTCGTGAGTTTAATTGCCGGGTCAGGCAGTCTTTTTACCCGACTGCCGAAGGAGGGTAATGTGTTTATCAGTCTATGTATGTATGTAAGTATGTATGTATGTTTGTTCCTATGTGGCGTTCTAGAGACCAAACGCGTCGGCCAATTTTGATGATTCTTAGGTCAATTGATTCGTCTTAACCCTGCAAGTGTCACTGGCTACATAAAATTTGGAAAAGAAAATAAATGCGGCTTTTGAGCGCAATTTTAAGGAGAAAAAAAAAATTAGAATTGGTTTCAAAAATATTTAACACATATATTTGAATGTACCTAATTAAAAAAAATTACTAAAAAGTTATAAATAAAGAAATTTAATTTATAAAATCAAAAAATTCGACTGGAGGATATATATTCGCGAGCTGGCTGACCAAAACCAGATGTATCCTCCGACTACACAGCATGATTTTCTTCTTGTTGGCTATCTTTTTAGTTCGCTTTTTAAGCATTCGGGTTTTTTGTTTTTTTAATAAACTTTTTTGGTTATTATTTTATTAATGTCTCTGTAGTAGCCCAGAGTTGGGAAGTTGGTCTGTGGTACCTTCGTGTTTCGGAAAATATGCTGAGGCGTTAATCCTGAAGTTATCGTCCCAACGAACGGTTTATTTGAATGAGGGAAGAAAGAGTGCATTATAGGGCGCACGGCTGGCGCAGTGGTTGGGCGATTGACTGCTGTGCTGCGTGTCACGAGTTCGGTTCCCGCACGAAACAAATATTTGTATGCACTACAGATAGTTGTTCCGGCCTTAGATGTTTGTATATGTGAGTTTATATGGTGGTAAACACACCCACGATACATGAGGAATTCCTAGTGTGGCCAATTTTTTTTTAAATATAATTAATAATATCGCCCGCGTCTATGGCCAGTCTCCGCTGGGATTTGTCGCTACGATTGAAACTCAGTAGGATTTTTCCCTTATTTGTGTGACACAATACATCAAGTAGTTGTATAAGTGTCATTAAAGTAAAGTCGCAAAACAAAAGGTATATTGTTATACATAAAAACTAAGTACCTGCAATAAAATGTCTAGAAACGTTTATTTCATGTTTTTCTTTCTCAAAGCTAGATAAACAGAAGTGTAAAAAAACAATAACACAGCTGTTTGCCTACGTTGCAGTAGTAAGTCTAAGTGAAGGAACTGATACTGGGAACAGGAGCTTATAGCTCGATTCTTAGTGGCGGTTTTAAAGTAACCACACGCTACTTAGTATCCCTCCCCTGAAATCCGCTGTTACATGAAATTTCTATGGCACGTCTTGCTTAAATGTGCCGAGCCCCCGTTACGTTTGAACCTACTAGTTTAAGTATTAAAATCCAGTTTATTAAGTCAAGCCACAATTCATATAATCTTTCCAAGGCCATCCATTGTTGTCGGCAGTCCTAGGTTGCGTTCGAAATTAAACTGGTCGCAGCTCCCCCGGATTGTCTTTGATGGCTTAGCTATTCCATACAGCGACTCAGTGAAAGACCTGGGTATATTAGTTGACAAAGACTTTTCGTGGGGTCCCCAGCTGCAGGAGGTTAGTCGCAAGGTGTTTGCATCTGCGGGGTCTTTGCGCAGACTGCGCAATTTCCTTCCAACTGCCACCAAAACTGCACTCGCCCAGTCCCTCCTTCTCCCAATCCTCGATTATGTCGATGTCAGTTATTTAGATCTGACTGAAGTGCAGCTAGATAAGCTTGAGCGACTCCAAAACGTTTGTATTAGATTCATATTTGGATTACGCAAATATGACCATGTTTCTGAATTTCGAATTAAACTCAAGTGGCTGCCAATCCGCCTTCGCCGGAATACCCATATTTTATCTTTACTCTACAGTATTCTGTTTGTACCTACAACCCCCTCTTACCTCAAAGAACGCTTTAAGTTCCTTCATGACACACATTCTAGACACTTGAGATCATCGGAGAATTTGAAACATTTGATGCCTGCTCATTCCACTAAGTTTTACGACAAATCGTTTACGGTCCAGGCTGTGCGATTGTGGAATGAGTTGCCGTTGCCTATTAGACAAGCCCAGTCACTGGCTTCTTTTAAGAACCTAGTTAAAAACCATTTCCTTTCTCCCTAACGCTTTTATATTTTTCGTCCCTCCTTTCTCTGAATTTGTTAACATGTAATATTGTGTATGTATGTATTTAAGTATATATGTATGTAAGTATTTGTGTATTTAAGTTTATGGATAGTATTTATTGTAACAATATAGTTTTGTATATATTTATGTTTTAATGTACAGTACACCACAGACTACCCCCTTTCTCATTATAAGTTCTTTCAGTCCACCCAAAGGTTGTCTGGTAGATATCGCTGTCAGCGATAAGACCGCCTTTGTACCCGTATAATTAAGATTTTCTTATAAAATGGATGTATAACTTTTATGGTGTACAATAAAGTATATTCTATTCTATCCATTACATTTGCCCACTTATCTTAAATCTCGAAACGGGTCTCAATCTAGATCTCTGCAATGTGATCACACTGGCGTTATTTAGCTAAGTTTGGACAGATTGATACATTGTACCAACTCGTATAACTTAAGTGGTTAGCTGTCATGTTTCGGTAATTGGGTCGTTAATTGCAGAGACTCTGTAGGTCATATGTGTAGTAGCGTTTACCAGACAACGCAATAATAGTTTTGTATGGAACTGATATATGATTCTATTTATTTATGCAAAACACTTAATTACAAAATAATATACTTCTTTAATTTGTATTAATTACATTTAAATATACCTGTGACCTGCGGTACAATCGTATACTAAGGGTATAATTTCAGGTAAGGTTTCGTACGAAGAGTATCTAAGTTTTAATCTAGGACATGATCTATATGTGTAGCGAATTATCTAGACTTGTTCAGCCGTTAACTATTGATTGAACAAAATACAAACATTTTCACACAATTGAGATTTGAAATATTGCTAGGTTCATCTAATTTCTAGGTTCATCTAAGTTCCCCAATCTTAGAGACAAAGCTGCAAACCTCATGCGCTTGTAATTTCTTCGCCATCCATCGAGACACAGCTACTGTGCTTGGCGTCAGATATTTTGATAGTACCACTTATCGCCAGTTGTGTTTACATCCCATGTAATATCAAAGAGCGAGCCTATTGCCGTCGAACAGGCACGCATCTATACGTTGTGCTGGCGTGGTGTAATACCAGATGGAAACACCGGAGTTTGCTGGATTCGAGAAACGTAGGAACAATTGATGTAGCGACGTTTGGGGGAGGCCTATGTCCAGCAGTGTCTTTCGGCTGATGATGATAACAAAAAAATCACACACGGGAGCGAAACTGCAAATTAATCACTAGTATTCCAATCCAAAGTCTAAGAAATACCTACTAACTTCCAAACTCCCTTATGTGTGTTTAACCAATTTGCTCGTGTCTGTACAAAGAGGATAAATCAGTGTTACAAGGATTCCCGTATAAACGGCACAGTCTTTTGATGTCGGCACATCTAACCGTTATCTTAATATTTAATCCGCTTTATTTATAACAAGTAATTTACGCTAATTGCTTGTAATTTAAATGAAAACTTTACGATAAGAGAGCGTTGAACTCTTAAGGTGGTTAGCCAACAAATATCTGTTTTTTTTTTTTTAGTTTTTAGCTAGTTATCGCTTTAACGGCAGCAGTTGATACGGCAAACTTACTAAAAAAAAACGTATTTTTTGCAAATTGCCAAATGTGGTGATCATAAGGAGAACCATTATCGTATAAGTCGATTAAACAGTGTTTTCTTACAAAATAACTACATGTATAACGAAAATAAAATTTTGGAAAAAGGCCTTTATATTTAGTCTAGGCACTGGGGGTTTTAACCTCCTCGGAATCAAAACAATTCTTGTAAAACGTCATGAATTATGGTTTTACAAGAAATACTAATAAGTTAACTATAAAGTTAGAACAAATTAAATTATACTCGTAATTACTACCTAAACAAACACAGTTCACTTCTATAACAACGAATTCAACTCCAATCGTATCTAAAATATCTAGTTTACACTAACCGGTTTAAAATTAAACTTTAACAACAGTTAACGACTGTTAACTGGGTGATTTATAACTTTACTACAAAGGGTTAAGATTGATATACGCCTAGTTAATCTCGGTTTACGCGGTCAACGCGTGCGCATGTTTGAAAGGTAAATATTTATCATAGGAGATTTAGGATATGGTGTGTTGGAGATTGGTGTAGTTTAATGTTCTTTTTGGTACAAATATGGGCATTGAAGAAAAATTGAAATTCGCTCTGTATTATTTCTCAGACGCAGCGTTGGAAGCCCTCGGAATCTAAGTAGAACGGCGATCTGGTCAAGGCTGCTGGAGTCCGGTGGATGCGAAACGTACAGGACCGATCAGTGTGGTGACGCTTAGGGGAAGTCTATGTCCAGCAGTGGACGTCTTTCGGCTGAAATGATGATGATGACATTTTATTGAAGGTTATTGAACCAAATTGTCATAGTCATTCATCATTTCATCTTCGGTCTACCAGACGTACGGCGATGTGCCAACAGTACATGGTGGACATCCCACCCATACGCACAAAACGTTTTGGGAACACTTTTATTATGCGTACAGCTAAGTAGTTGAATTCCCTGCCGGAGTCGGGTTTGTTTACCGATAACTAAAATCTAGGTGTCTTTAAGTCAAGAGTGAATAGGTGTTTTCTAGGCAAGCGTACTTCATCGTTGACCACATCATCGCTTACCATCAGGTGAGATAGTGGTCAAGCGCGAGACTATAGATTATAAAAAAATAAAAAGTCATTTTGTTTTGCTTTAAAGTTTCAGGTCACAATGATACTGTTACGAGATCGAGGATCCAGAGATTATGGTTTCTTAAAGTATTGTATTGCTGATATATTTTTAATCAAAAATCGCTTGTTGATGTTTGATGATTCTTGATTTTTTTTTATTGATCATAGCTGATCAACACAGAATTCATGATTCCGGGAGTCTTATTCTCAAGTTAGGTGCACTAAAAAAACATACAAGACACCTAAGATCTTTGCTTACCAGCTTCTTTAAACAATTATTATTATTTATACTCTTAAAGCTCATGTTGTCACGAGAAAACATTATTTTTTAATTAACTGACCACTACCCACAGAGCTTGCAGGTACGGCGACCGACAGCTGTTGTGTGTAATTACAACTCAGGAGACACTACATACTCTTCACAGAAACATCTCGACCGTATTTTGAAAAATAAATGAAATTTGCTAAATTAAATATATTGTTGGTCACGGTAAAGATATCTTAAAGTAATGTGACTCGGCCCTGTCCTTGAAATAAATGCCTACAAGCTCGCGTCACCTAAACATTAGGGTTGCCCGCCTCTACCTACTTGAGTTTTTTCTAGTTTTGTGATTGTAAATAACTCACATTATTTTCTCTTATCCGAGTTTAGTTCTTATTTTAAATCTTACTAGGTAGGTACCTACCATTTATTACTGTCATTGGTAATCATTTTATAATTATATTAATTCGTCTAATTCAATAATATATTTAAGTAGCTAAGTACATAAGTAAGTATACAGCATAGCCTAGGAAACTACCTAATAGTTCTTTTTCTAAACAAATTACGTACTAGTAAGTTTGGTATACCTAATTATTTTTTTATGGTCTTGCCTTTTGGAGGTTCCAGGTAATTCAAAATGTTATCTCTGGTAGCGTTATAGAAGAATTCAAGCAACCAAAAACAGCACAATATAGTCTATAATTGCTCTCTACCATATTAAGTAAGTAAGTACTTGTACTTATTTCAATCAAATATTCACAAATCGCACGCTTACTGCTTACAATACCATCACACCGTTCGTGACTGTTTGTGACAGTAATGTATCGAGTGTTGGCTGAACTCGAGACGCGTAGGTATGACTCGCGTTCCAACCGTTTTTATGAAGATAGAATACTTTTAGAAATATTATCCGTGCTTTTGTTGACCGAAATTCCAAAGTTGACTTAGCGGAAAACTAAAAGTCCTCATTAGCCCATAACAAAATTATAGCACCAATTAAATCGTCTGCACCCACAACAATTTAGTATCGCTAGTGAGGACAAACTGACTGCAAAGACCACAAAGTGTCACCAGAGGTAACCAAAAGGCACAGTACTATAACAAGACAATAAAGAACCCGCAATATATAATCGGAGCCAGAACAGTCAGGATGAAACGCTGTGGTCAGTCTAGCTTACGACC
Source organism: Orthosia cruda (assembly GCA_964057195.1). Classification (NCBI taxonomy): domain Eukaryota; kingdom Metazoa; phylum Arthropoda; class Insecta; order Lepidoptera; family Noctuidae; genus Orthosia; species Orthosia cruda. Next base: position 12,644,137 of record OZ059839.1, on the reverse strand, counting down.
GTTTAGTGATGGGAAAGTCGGTAAAAATTAAGTTGTTTTTTAGATGTTTAAATTTAGAATTTCTGTATTACAGTTTTAAAAATCTACTGTTTTGTGAAGTTCATCATCAGTTCAGCTGAAACTCGTCGTCACATCGATCGGGTCTGTGCTTTGCGCAACAAGAAATTAATTATTACATAAAAAAAAACGTTAAGAAGCATGCAGCATGAAACATTTGTTCATCACATATGATTTTATGAGGAACACACGACCAATTAATTGCAAAAAGGGAGCATTAGAAGCCAACGTATCTTAAAATGTCCTTTTTATATTCAAGTCAATTAAGCAACTGAGGTTTTGTATTTAGTTATGAATAAAAATACCGTTAAAAAAAATTACTTATTCGAAATTAGCTCAACAGCTTACCCACTTACTATCGTAATTAAAACACGCAATTAAAATAAAAGTTGTCACTTTTGTTCACTTAATTTCTTTTGAAGTTGAATAAAAGCTCTTGCAATATTAAAGTCAATCAACTTTTACTCCAACGAAAATTCAATTAAAACCCCGAAGTTTTAATAAATAAACAAGTGACACATACAATAAAATCCTTAACATCCAAAAAATAATAGTGGTGTTCATTAAAATTTATCGATATTGAAATCGTGACCCATAAAATCTGGACTCGTTTTTTTCTTCTTTCTTTCTTCGTTCTGGATTCTTCTTTAATCGATGCGATTATTTCCCATCTCCATTCTTGTTGCGGTGCTCAGTAAGGTTCATGCCTCGTAAGTTAAAATCAATGGTATAATAATTACTACCTAATGTTTCGTGGTATGCTATCTGGCATGGAAGTAATATAGGCTGTCCGTAAATACAGGTCGACGTCTGATGAATGAATGCGGTGGTAATTCTCACGTAGAGAGCTTTGGTCGAAGGGGACGGTTGTGTTTTTGCATATTGATCTTGGCCTATCACTATAAATAGCTTCTAAGCAGAATGTAGGCAGTAAGACCCGCGTCCTTGCTGCTTGGTTTATGAGTTTTCTGAGCTATTTCTATAAAGCTAACGTTCATATTTAGGCCCACATGCAAGTTTTATTTTTCCGTTTGAAGGTCCGCCAAGCGACTCTGTTGCCATGACAATGGAATAAACCTTCGATTAATGTGAATAAATATCAAGCTAAACCTGCCACTTTTATGTTTCGAAGGGAATTAAGTTGGAGGACATGACTTGGAATATAGGGGTGAGAAAGTATAAGAATCTTTTAGTTGCTACTATTTGCCATTGTCAATCATGTAAAAACTTACAAAAAGTTGACACATCGTCAGCAGAAAAGTATTTGTAAAGGCATCGGTGGCTTAAGTTGTAATAATAATTACAAAGTTTGATTAAAATATCGAGTAACAAATAGAGCAAGAGCATCACTACTCGACCGTTTTATCGTAACTAAGTCATATAGAATAGTTGCTCAGTGGTTCGATGGTCTAAAGTAACATAAATTATCGTTATGCTGATTCTTTTAAATAAGCAAAGACATCATCAGTTTAAATTTTTCTTGTGAAATTCGAGTCAGGATCAGCCTTACAGGATGCACTACATAACACTATTACTCGACACAGAGCGATTACCTGCGTGACCTCTACTGTCAAATAACTTCGTACGGTCACTGTTGTGAATAAAACCTAAGACAATCAGTCTGCGGAGAAATTTTAAGAAGAGGGAGTAAAGGCAGAAACTGTTACCGTTTTGGCTACGTACGCTACACGAGAAAACTTGTATTATAATAATTATGTGACTGATGTGTGTATGAATCTTAATTGCCATAAATTGCTCTTTACGATGAGTATGTTAAACTTGCCTGTACGATTTATAGTAATTCAGAAAAGATAGGTAGGTGCTTCACTTAATCATCATTCGGGTCATTTGGCCGACTTTGATCGTACTACTTGTTATTTATTACCAAGTAATTTCAAACAATTGAGGAATGCTGGCGCACCTCAGGCTAAGTTTAAGTACGTTTGGACTTTTTACTTTGGAAGTACGTTTGGAGGTATTTGAAACAATTAAAATTATTGGACATAGCGGTCGCGGTCACGATGAAATTTGGCCGGTCGGTCCATTCCATCTCCAAATCTGTGGTTGGAGGACTTCCATGCACAGATTTAATTTCGTCGGTCCATTTCATTGCTGACCTTCCACGTGGCCTGGTACCGTCCACTCTGCCCTGCATCACTAGGTGCTCAATTGCCACCTTAAGATATGACCAATAAGTTTTAGTAGGTATGCGAGACTGTGCTATTGCTGACGATGCATGATGCTAAGTTTTTGGAACATGGAGACGTTTGTGCGGAATTCTGTCCATGAAATACCAAACATTCTTCTCCAGCACCACATTTCTAGAGCGTCTATTTGTCCCTTTCCAGTTCTTGTAGTGTCCATGTCTCAGCTGCGTGAAGAAATATATAGAAAAAAAACCGCACGGACGAGCCTGATCTTAGTGGATTTGGTTATACTGCGGTGCCTCCACATCTTTCTAAACTTGTCCATTGCCCCTCTAACCATCGCCATTTGCCACCTCACCTCATCCCTGCAACTGCCATCGCTTGCAATCATAGCGCCAATGAATCTGTTTCACACCCGGCGAGTTGTTGTTACTGCGTAGACATAATACCATAGAAATTGTATGAATTTGGCCCACAAAACGAAGTAGATCAGAAAAACTCGAAGGAAGAAAGACGCGCCCTGCAGTGGGACAACAAAGCCTCATAATATTATTATTCCTCAAAAGGGTATACATATGCAATAAGTACCTAATCAACCTATGTAGCCATATTTCGACTGTTATTTTGTCGTACCAATTTGTCATTTGCCCACATAAAATCGGGTAGAAAGCCAGCAGTAAAGTCGGCAAGGCGAGTACGAGTAATTGACCTGCTGATACGCATTTAGGCTGCTGGTTGTGGACTGCGGCCTCTTCCTTCTTTTTGTCAGTTAAAAATACAAAGACGTTTTTCCCGACCAATAGATTGAGATAAATATCAAAGTACCACTCAGTAGTCCCTCATACCAGTATTAGTCCTACAAGGCAGTCAGCATAGCAAAAGCAGTGTCATTATTTTTGCGCCTTGAATAACATACTCATTTTCCCTATCAACATAATACCTTCACTACGCTTTTGTCATCAGTAAATATGTATGTCCACAGCAGTTTTATTAGTGCGTGTCTATTGAGGAACGTTGGAGCGTGCACCGAGTCAATTGAGTGCCCAGACCACCAAGGATGTGACCTTTCCACAGTACATGAGCAGCTCATGTGGATTATTTAATTTTGTAAATAAAAATTTTGAGTAATAGTACTAAATCAAAACACTCAATATATGGGTTTTGATGATTACCCAGATCTTTAAAATTCTTCAACTCTAATCATTCTTGACGAAGTATCTTCAATGCTACAGTCGGCATATCTGTATTCACCTTCAGTTCCTTGGCCGCCAATGCGTCGCCATTTGAGGTATGGCCCAGCAGATCATCCGGCTTAGTGTTATTTACGCGGACTGGTCAACACTTCGAAATATCAATAAATCTGTTCGTGTTTCTGTCTGTGTGGTTAGCGATTTTTGACCTAAGAGTACGTACGTACTCTACGTACAGAAAATCTAAAGTACAAAACTGGCTTATAAAATTAATGATATTCTATATCTTATGAAACTGGATTATCTTATGTACTCAGTCGATGACTAGTTCATATAGCTTAAATCATAGCTTCAACTTCGCTTCACAGCTGATATATTTTTATTGTTTTATGCACAAATTCGAATCTCACATAAAACAATGTTTTTACTTCTTTAGCCTTATCTACAGAATTTAATTATCAGAACACCATAAAATCGCTCAGTTACATTTCCAAATCGAATGTAACAGCGACGGATAAGAACTGCAATACTTAGTGCCAACCTACTGAGCTGAAACTTTCCAAGGAAGGGGCATATTTGTAACTCCTTACCTCGACCGCGATGAAGTACTAACATTACTGGCTGTAAGAGAACTATGGCGGACAAATGTACCCAATAATGGTCGCGAGGATGAGGTGAATTATTACGTTATATAAGTTATAGTAGTAGGTCCTTGAGATAGAAATTCTCTTGAAAATTGTTTAGTATTGGTCATATTTCTGTTTTTGAGCAGCATCACTGAAAACGGTATAGGTGCAATTACATTTGAGACTCCAATTTTGTCGCTAAGAAGGTCTAAAAAAAGTTACCTTATCTATACCAATATTATAAAGAGGAAAGATTTTTTTGTTTGTTTGTTTGTACCGAATAGGCTCCGAAACTACTGGACCGATTTAAACAATTCTTTCACCAGTAGAAAGCTACATTATTCCTGAGTGACATAGGCTATATTTTAATCCCGAAAACGGGTCCTGTGGGGTGGTCCGTGGGAGCGAAGCCGCGGGGAACAGCTAGTCTCTTATAATATCAGAAAAGTTCTAAATGTATGGAATTGTTATGCGGTTTTGTTTCATTATGACTCGGTAGGAGTCACGTGGTCAATCCTAAATTATGTTGGTTTCTTGACAATCGTAATCGCTCATAGAATTTCAGTTTGTCTAGAGCTCAATGTCTGCATTTATTGGCAAACTTTCTAGTACCCACTCTTAAATAATTAGCTAGGCATATCGAAATCTACCAGCTCTTTACATTGTGTGTAGGTATATAATGCTCCTTCTTTTTATAGCAAATGGAAGTAAATAACACCTACATAATTGTAGGAGAGGGTCCCTGAATTGGGAGTCCGCTGAATGCGAGAAACATAGGATCCATGTAGCGACTTTTGGGCGAAATTTATGACTCGCAGTGGACGTGTAATGCCTGAAATGATTAAGCTGCCTCTGAATATGTGCCCCAAATAACGCTGTTAAGTTAACCATAATCGCTAATAATATTTTCATAATGTGTTGAGTAGAGTTTTATTTTTTGACTAGCAAGCAAAGTCAAGCCCAAATAATATAGTAAAACCCTCAAAAAAGAATATCGTTATTGTCCGGTCGGTCGCGCGGTCGGTGTCGGGTTGAATCATTTGTTTGTCAGGATTTCGCACATGATCGACTGAGATGTATGTTATCTTGTATTTGCTGACCATATTGAGTCATTGGTTTGCTGAGAGGTACCATTTCATCATAGGTTTTGTGTACGATTCGTACACTTGCAGAGTTGTTGTTGTTGAGGTTGAAGCACGAAGAGAAAAGATCACTCAGTTTTCGTTAGATTTATTACGTATTTTTGTGTTTACAAGTAATACTGTTGACGATTCCTTTCTCTAATGTTAGTCACCGCGTAGCAGTTATCGTACTCATCGATTTAAAGTGTTTCATGTGTATTTATAATATTATTGGAATGACGCACGTGTGGTGCACGGCACCGCGTCAGCAAAATATGTACAGTTTTAGACTGTACATCTTGGCAACCCAAAAAGAAGAAACCAACGAGAAGAGAAAGGAAAAGTCATCACAAAGTTAGTTAAGTAATTAATCAATCAAATAGAAAGGCGATGTTCCTGTTCCCAGGTTGAGGCTCCCGCCGCAAGTCCTTTGTTGTTTGTGCTGCGACGGTTTCATGCTGCTGGCACTCTGTTTTGCGGAAAACTTGAAGTTCAATATCTTCAGGTTGACTCGAAGTTTTGTTCTTAGCGTTGTGTGTGCAATAGTGTGGACAACGATTTCTCCCAACCACGACAAGTACGACTATGATGGCGATCGCCAGCAAAGAGTAACTTATGGCATATTGATGAATGTCGTGACTTGTTAGTGTTGGTAGTGAAGCTTCATTTTGCCGTTGAGTTGCAATTTTCTGATCAATTGTTACAATTTCCTGATCCGTAGCCTTTGACTGAAGGATATTTGGAGCATAGCGATATGTTAAGTTCACTATCTTGTTAATAGATGTATCAAATGTTGGAGCTGTAAACTCATAATCCATCTTCATATGACTGCTGTATCGGCGTTGAGCGTAGATGGTTAAGTCGTTGGATTGCAGTACGCATCCCTGAGATAATGTCACTATGTTCGATAATGCAATGGTTTGTGATGTGACGTCGTTGCTACATATGATTCGTAATGCACACGTTTCGCAGCAAATCGCCAGCCAGCTGTTTTGAGTTTGTAACTCTATCCAAGTGTCTTTGCATGACGCGCGTTCGACGTCACAAGGTTCATTGTTTTGATGCGATAGCAGTTTTGCCTCACAAGGAGCGTTTTTGCTGTGTAGGTCAAATGATGGCAGGTTTTTCTTGCATAAGAAATTCTGCGATTTTTGTTGCATGCAGTGTTTCAAGTCATCTTTGGACATAGACACGTAAATGTTCTTCTTGAAGTTGACAGCGATGTACTCGTTTGATAACTGCACATATGTAGTTTCCTTAGCATTGTTAACCGGTAAAGGTATCGCTTGGTATATTACGAAATCTTCGTTAGCTACAAGTGGAATATGTGCTTCGAAAAGAAAGTAATTTTCAGTAACTCGTGCTTTCACATTGATCAGCTTGTAGATATCTTTAATGTTTTCTTTGTAGTTCTCAACTGGTAGCGATAAAGATTTCGGAAGGCTTCCGGATATTTCCGTTAATTTTTGAATCAGACGCACCGGACTTATCAGATGGACATCTACATGACCTTGGTAGACGTTAGTTAGAGTATTAAACAGCATCTCCTGGAACGTCCTCAAGCTGTTGATCAATAGGTACGTCGTTAACGAAGCAGAGTTGAGGTAGGTAGTAGCCGAAAGTATTTCCATTTCCGTTTCGATGGATGCTATATTTTTATTGGTCTGATTGATAAAGTTATCAATGGAGTTGAATTGACGCTGAATATTGTCTTCAGTTTGTTTCAATACTTGATTCTCAAGCTCCACAATCGTTGTTTGATTTTTTAATAACTCAAGTAAGTAGTTCTCATTGGTTTGCAGAGATTGAATATCGTTTTGATATTTCTTAGCGAATTGTTGGTCCAATATCCCAAACAGACTGTTAGCTATGTAGCCGACTCCGTCGACTAGACCCCGTTTCTTCCTGTTGCTCAGGTGTTTGTGGGGATTTATAAGTATAGAGTTGTAGTAGTTTAGAAGTTCTAGTTCATGATTTAATTGTTCCATGGTTGATCTGCAGTGTTGTAGATTCGTTTTTTGGCATAAGTTGTGAATATTCTCGAAGTAAGTTTGAGTACGACGAGTCCCATCCCAATAGTTTGTTAGGTTGTAGTACATCATTAGTATCCATTCATCGTGCACTACTTGCATTTTGCCGACGGTGTCATAGTATATGGGCCGCTCGCGTTCCAGACTTGTAATCTGAGCGGTCGCCGCCGGCGCTCCGCGCGTGCCATCGGTGGCGGTATAAGATCCCGTTACAAATGTAAACAATGATAACATTGTTATTAGTAACGTTGAGATAAGATTCTTTGACTTCTTCCGCCGTTCGTTTTTCGATTTCTGTGGAGGCTTATTTTTCATTTCGTTTTCTTTGGTTTCCTCAGTTTCAGAGTTCAATGGTAATGGCGACAGTTTTGTTATTGGGCGCTTTATGATTCCTGCTTGAGTTTTAACAGTAGTTACTCGAACATATCCATCAGATCCTGGATGTGTTTCCAGAATCCGACCTAGGGCCCATTTTCCCGGCGGTAGATTGTTTTCTTTCACCAGTACTACATCGCCTTCTTTAACGTTTCTAGAAGGCTTGTTCCACTTACTACGTGTTTGTAGAGTGGTAAGGTAATCGTTTGACCAGCTTTTCCAATATTGTTGGAACATATGCTCGGTAAGCTGCCATCTACGGCGTAAATCAATGTTTTTTACGTCACTGTAATCCGAGAGTGGCATGGACAATATTGGGCTTCCTGTAAGGAAATGTCCAGGCGTTAGGCAGTTGTAGAACTCTTCTGGATCTTCAGTTAGCGGGCACAGAGGTCTTGAATTCATGCAGGCTTCTATTTTTGCTAAAATCGTTATGAACTCCTCGTACGTTAGTTTTTGGTCCCCCAGTACTCGTCGCAGATGGTGCTTCATAGACTTGACGGCAGCTTCCCACAGACCGCCAGCAGTTGGCCAGGCGGGGGCGTTGAAATGCCACTCCACCTCCAATTTGGCCAGTTCGTTGAAAACATCTGGTTTCAGTAGTTGTTTGAACTCTTCGAATTCCTGACGAAGCACCTTTGCAGCGCCGATAAAGTTTGTACCACAGTCAGAGTACATGTGTTTCGGGGTGCCGCGTCTCGCACATAGTCTTTGGAAGGCCGCCATAAACGTTTCTGTGCTAAGGTCTGATACGAGTTCAATATGAACAGCTTTCGTCGCCATACATATAAATATGGCTATGTATCCCTTTGAAGTTTTTACGCCTCTACCCTTGTTGTGTTTAACATCCACATGACCGGTAAAGTCTACTCCTGTGTGCGTGAAAGGGCGGCACGGAGTGATCCTTTGCGGTGGTAGGTCACCCATCAGTTGATAGCTATCTGTCTTGTTGAAGCGATGGCAGCGTACACATCTTCGAAGTTGGTTCTTGACAGCCCGGTTGCCGCCAACGATCCAGTAACGCTGTCTAATATAAGTCAGCGTTAGCCGAGCTCCTCCATGTAATGTGGCTGAATGTGCTTGTTCTATAAGAAGTTGTGTAAATCTTCCTTTATGTGGTACGATTATTGGATTCTTCATATCCCCAGTTAATCTTGAGTGTTTAAGACGACCTCCGACACAGATGATGCCCGCTTTGTTTACATAAGGATTCAATTTGCAAATTGCGCTTTTCTTTGATACTGTTTCGTTGTTAACAATTTGTTTGTATTCAGAATTGAACTGCAATCGCTGCGCTTGAATAATGATACTAATGCGCGCTGCGCTTAGTTCACTTGTTGTTAGGTACGTAGTTTCCGATTTCGTCCTATTGCGCACATTTGTAATGAAGCGTAATATCCATGCGATGACCCTGTTTGCTTGTGTCAATGAGCTGCATTTGCTCAATAAATTGATAATTATATTATGATCGATATTTTCTTGCGTGATTTTAGCGTGGTTTAAGCCGCCAAAATTCGTTTGGAAAGCGCAAGGCATATCTGCCGGCGGATCTTGTTTTGTTAAGAACTCTGGGCCTTGCCACCACAGGTTGAAGTTTACTAGTTTGCTTGGCAAAAGACCTCTTGAGGCGCAGTCTGCTGGATTTTGCTCTGATTTGACATAATGCCACTGAGCTGCAGGAATGACGTTTTTGATCTTTGTAACTCTGTTGGCTACGTAAGTTTCCCATCTTGATGTTTCGCCTTGAATCCACGCGAGGACCACTTGAGAATCCGACCAAGCCCGTGTTGATATGTTATATCCACAGAATGTTTCCTTGGTTTTCTCCATCAAGTCAGCTAGTAGCTGAGCACCACACAGTTCCAGTCTTGGTAGTGTTGTTTTCTGAGTCAGTGGAGCCACCCTTGTTCGAGCAGCAAGTAGAGTTACGATGGGTTGGCCATGTTCGTTGAACACCTTGCTGTAAATAACGCAAGCGTACGCCTTTACACTTGCGTCGCAGAAGCCTAGCAATTCGACACATTGTTGTGTGTCGCCAATCCATCTATTTATCGTTATTTTATTAATGAACGGCAGTTCTGTTTTTAGGTTCAGCCACTCAGATTCAATGTTGCTGGGCACTATGTCATCCCAGCTAAGTTTACTCATCCAGACTTTCTGGAATAGTAGTTTGGCCTTGACCGTTACTGGGGAGAGCCAACCCAATGGGTCGTAAAATCTTGATATGGCTGAGAGTAAAGATCTCTTTGTTAGTTGTTTGGAGTTTTCCACAGGCCAGTTAAAGTGGAAGTTGTCGCTGTTTGGATTCCAACCGAGGCCTAACGTTTTGCTTGATTCTTCCCCTTTAAAATCAAACATGGTTTGAGTTGAAATTTGATCCTTGCGTAAGTCTTCCAGTATAGCGCGGTCATTGGCTGTCCACTTCCGTAAATTCATGCCTCCTCCTTTTAACAGTTGGATCAAGGAGTTTTGCAGTTTTTTCGCTTCTGTGAGGTTGTTATGGCCGCTAATGACGTCATCTACGTAGCATTCTTCTATGAGTGTCTTGGCAGCTGCCGGATGTTTGTGACCGTCGTCAATGGCTAGTTGCTTCAATGTTCGCATAGCTAGCCATGGTGCGCATTTGGTCCCGTAGGTTACTGTGCAGAGCTGGTAATCGCGAAGATGTTGATCTCGTGAGTCCCGCCATACAATTCTCTGTAGATGTTGTTGTTCTTTTATGTAGTCACTCAAAGTACTGGAGTCCAGTTTTTGTGACATGATGTGCACAATGATCGGGTCCCAAGTTGAAGTATCAATACCGATGTTAGAGATGCCGTTCAGGCATTCGGTAATGACGTCATGCATCTTCTTCAAATTGTATGAGTCTGCATGTTGTATGATCGGCAGATTTAGCATGTTGTTCATAAATGAAGTAAACTGGAGGCGACGATTGTCGTAGCGCTGAATTAATATATCCCAGCATGAGTTATAGTTTTCAGTGCTAATGGTCAGATGCTGCACTAAGCGTTCAGCTTCTCCTCGCAGCTTGGTCTTTAAGTGTTGCATTTTCTGCGCGTTGTTGATCATAGGGTTTTTGTGAATAGCTTCCAGAAATAGGTCTTTGAAGGAGATCCACTGACTGTAGTTGCCGGAGAACTCAGGGATTTCGATCTTAGGTGTCGATTTCTGGTAGTGGACGGTGGACCAGATTTTGGCATGGATTTTCCTCTTTAGCTCATCATATTGTTGTTCAATGTCCGTGAACATTTTGTAGTAATGTTCGTTGGATCCTTTCAGTTGAAAGTCTATTTCCCAATGAAGTTTATCGATGGGTTCCCATTTCGATTTCAAGGTTGCGAAGTGGTCTTCCAGTTCCCATCTTTCCGATATAGTGATTAAGTCAATCTTGGAGATGACACGGTGAATCGCGTTGAAATTGCATTCTTGCTTGTTAAGCAAGAGTTGTATGTTGCTGTCGTCATCTTCTGAAGTCCCACCTAGGTCGAACTTCACGTTTTGTTTGCTCAAAGTCGTCAGTTTGCTAGTTATGTCTGTTTTAGTTGATAAGAACATTTCTTTAGTTTTTTCGTAGATGTCGTCCTTGAAATATGCTATGTTCTTATCTTCTAGTTCGAGCAACAGTTGGGCATGCCTGCCTTCGAAGTCTTGCCATTGGTTTTCTAGCGACGACAAGCGTTTCTTCAGGTATTCCACAGATTTTCGTGATGATGAATCCTTGCGATAGTTGACACATAATGCTTTGATGTTATCGAAGCACGTTGACTGCAATTCTAGCATATCCATGTTGATGCTTGCTGACACGTCGTTGACTGTGGCAGGAGAGCGTTGCGTTGTATTGCGAAGGCTACTGCGTTGCTTGTAGTCTTCTCCGTTTCAAATCTTGAAATCGTTGACTTACTTGATTTGAAATGGTCAGTGGAACTCAGCACCCTTGCACCTCTGTCACGATATTATGCGACTTCTCAATCTAGCTGGGGCGACCCGCTTCTGGGAGACCAGCTAAACCGATTCGCTACCGTAAAGAGACACAGTGGCACCAAATATCCGGCTCGAAGGACCAAAAAATGTACGATTCGTACACTTGCAGAGTTGTTGTTGTTGAGGTTGAAGCACGAAGAGAAAAGATCACTCAGTTTTCGTTAGATTTATTACGTATTTTTGTGTTTACAAGTAATACTGTTGACGATCCGGCTCGAAGGACCAAAAAATGTACGATTCGTACACTTGCAGAGTTGTTGTTGTTGAGGTTGAAGCACGAAGAGAAAAGATCACTCAGTTTTCGTTAGATTTATTACGTATTTTTGTGTTTACAAGTAATACTGTTGACGATTCTTTTTGGGTTGCCAATATGTACAGTTTTAGACTGTACATTTTGTTTCTTTTGTGCTTTCGATATCATCTATGATTACATACACATACACATTACATTTGTATAAAATGTATGTACCTTTTGTGCGAATCACAAAGAAATATTTTTCTTTCTTTATATATGATGATGATGATGGCTAATGTGTGTGTGTGTGTGAGTCTATACAGGGTGATTCCATTCCAGTCCGAAAATTGTCGGATATGCCGCAAAAATACAAAAATGAAACCATAAAAATAAGCTTTTGAACCTTTAGAAAAAAAACAGAATGCACAAACACCACATAGGTAACTACATCAGGCTTCACACACATTCCCTTATAATCATAGTTAATACATCCTTTCCAAAATAGGACGCAAGAGTTTTCTTATATTACCAATTAGTTCTCAGAAGTTATTAGTTTGAAGTAGAAATGACTTATTTGATTATGTGTGCATAGAAAAGAAAAGTTACAGAAGGTCGGCTTCATACGAGTTAAAACGCACCCAAGCACATAAATGCGTACATATACAGTGATCTCGAAAAAACGCCGGTCGCGAGTGCGCTTGCACTCTCTGTTTGTAAAGCGTGTCCACTCACACACCAACAACGCTGCCGCGGTTGAATTTTTTACCGGCCTAGACCAGAAAAAAATTCAACCGCGGCAGCGTTGTGCCGTTTTGCACAGTCGTTGTGCAGTTTTGACGCTAGCGTCAAAACTGTAAGAGCGGTCGTGCCTATGTGTACTAAGGGTTGACTCAGCCCATCCACCTAGCCTTGCTATCCTCAGGCTTCAGACAGTTTTCTCTAATTGTATGGAGCCGGTCTTCTTATCATATAAATACATCTACTACTCGTATATTGGAGTCGGCTCAAACGGATGCACCTCAAGTCTGATTTCCACAACCCATTTAATGGGTGATACCTATTTGCAAGAATGATTAACAGATTTTCACGCAGACTGCCTGAAACAACTGCCAAAAATCTACGAATAACAGCAGAGACCATAAGGGGCCAACAGCTTACTGAGCTTTCTAACTTACTTTACCTTCTGTACCTATTTGTTTTGTGTGTCATTACAAATAGGGTATTACAAGTTCATCCACTAATGAATATTACACAGTGTATTTACCCACGTCATAAAGCTGCTAGGGATATTTTCGTCCTAGGTAGGAATTAAAGTGAGTTTTGGGAATTTGAATAATTTTAGAGGTGATTGTGGATTTTAATTTTATTAATGATTAGATTAATGAACGTGTTGACATTTTCCGGAATCAATATAGGGATTGATTGCTATACTTTGCAATTTGCATGTTAAGATTTTTACAACATTATTTAAAAAACGGGAAAACAGTTGAATCGTTTCTGTGAGACTCGTCGAGCTTTTTGCCTCGGCAATTTCTTAGTAGTCACCACTGATCACTCTGGCTTTCAGGAGTTGCAGTGTTTGTGAATTGTATGGCTGACTAAGGTTCGGCTAAAAAAAATACACGTGAAACTGCTCAAGCAAATCAAGCTAATCATTGTGTGAATTTTCCGAAGTCGCTTTAAAAGAAAAGATAATTGTAATTTTTTCGGCAGATATCGGCGTTCCCAAAACATTAATTTAAAAAAATAATGAGTTCTTACCAAACTTTGGTCTAAATCCTCTTCCACCATATAAGTAGGTCGAAACAAAAGGCCTTATAATACTTTAACGTAAAGCTCAAACTGTGTTGAAGAGATAGGTAGTGAAGAGGAAGGTACGGAGAAGTATTATCAGTTGTAAGCTGGCATTATTCGGAGTTTTTTCTGTTTAAGCTAGATCCAAAGTGACCTTACATTGCGAGAAATACTCGCGCTATATTAACTCTATATAAAAGTGATGAAAACATTCCAAACTGTGTGAACGTTAGAGCAACTGAGCTAGCATATATGGAGTGTAATCTTATCAAATACGTATAAAACATAAATGTAGTTGATCCATGCAGGATCGAGGCGGAGTTCAAAATGTGCGGGTAGGGTAGAGAAACAATTGAAAATGCCAAGTTTATGCTGTTACAAGTTAAACTAATACTATTAAGAAGTAATATTGTTTGTAAATATGTATGTAAGAGATTATTTCCAGAATTGCTGATCAATTACGAAAATTGTTTCACTCATAGAAAGATACACTATCGCCTCGTGCTATCATTGGCTATAGGCTTTTTATCCCGGAGAAATTAGAGACGTCTCGGGAGCATAGCTATGGGAAAATGTTTTTTTTCTTCTATGACACGGCCTTCTTTAGGATTAGTACCTTTGAATGATGATTAATAGACGACAAGATAACCGAAAGGTGAATGTACACGACTGCCAACCCCTCCACACAGCACAGAACACAAGCTTGATATTCATTTATTTTGATAGTTAAACTTTAAAAGCCAGATGCTAATTAACTATTCGCTTTGTTTGACAGACAACAACGTATCATTAATCTCATAATGTTTTATAAGAATAATGAATACAAAGTTCGTCACAGTTAGTGCATTTCACTTTACATACTGCAACCAAATGACATCGCCAAATAAAATTTGTTAAAACTAATTAATTTACTTTCATCACAGGAAACAGACGTGCATCTAAAAATCTTATTCATCAAAACTCACAAATAAAATAAAAGTACCTACTGTGTGAAACTTGATCCCCACATACCTCCATATATTGATAGAACTATTTTCCATTTTTTTTACAAAAAATGAAAAGGGGAAAGGTTATCGGCGAGGCATATATTAGGTCCTTACCTATGAAGTTGGCGTTTTGTCGTAGGTTAGGTTAGGTTAAAACGGGCTGGGCCTACCGCTCGGTGGGCCTTTCGGCGGCGTGCGTGGGTGGCGGGCACCCCTCCCTGGGAGTTGGAGGCATGGGTGCTCGCCAGAGTTTACGAGTGGGCGGCGAGGCGGAAGGCGCTGGGAGAGCGCCCCGCCAATGAAGAGCGGGAGGCCGTGCGGCGGGAGGCGAGGGACGCTATCGTCGTCCATTGGACGGAGGACCTCGCCTCCGCCACCTTTGGCCGTCGGACGTTGGACGCGCTCGGTCCAGTCTTGCAAAGCTGGCTCGAGCGGCCCCACGGTTTCCTCTCGTTTCGTCTAGTGCAGGTGTTGTCCGGACATGGGTGTTTCGGAACGCACCTGCACCGGATCCGGAGGGAGGAAGCCCCGGGGTGCCACGATTGTGGCGCTGCGGAGGACACGGCGCAGCACACCCTCGAGGTGTGCCCAGCCTGGGCAGAGCTGCGCCGTGTCCTTATAAGTGTGATCGGGCAGGACCTCTCACTTCCCGGCGTGGTCAACTCCATGCTGGGGAGTGAGGAGGCATGGGCGGCGGTTGCCTCCTTTTGCGAGCAAGTTATGTCGCAAAAGGAGGCGGCGGAGCGTGCGCGGGAGGATGATCCTCTCGCGCCGCCGCACCGCAGGCGGAGAAGGGGTGGGAGAAGGCGGTTGTACGATCGTCTCCTCCCACCTCCTGGTGGTGACTAGCGGGCGACAGGCGCGAAGGCGCCTCTCGCTCGCATTGCACGAGTCACCACCCTCGTTGGGCGGGAACGGCCGAGCACTCGCTGTCGTTCCCGGGCCCCTCCACTGAGGGAGGGGCGTGAAGGGCCTGCCCTAAAAGGCGGGCGGTCGTCGGCGGAGGGCTGGACGTAAAGGCTGTGCCGGTTTCCCAGTCCTCCTCCATTCAGACGATGCGGGAGTGCCGCTGGGTTATTTTAGTGTGTATACCGGGCTAGACCGGGGAGTCCCACATAGCCCCCCATTCCCCCAATGGGTGGGTATGCGTAATGCATTTTTTCCCAGCGAGATCAAAAAAAAAATGTTAAAACGGGCTGTTTTCCGCAACTCCACGACCAAGCGCGTATTTTGCGTACTGCGTTTTGTCGTACTGGCTACTTTGATCTCAAATATCTCCTCTTTGGTTCGGAATTCCAATTTGAAATTTATATAGCTATTTACTCATGATTTTGTGTTTGGGAAACCGTAATTCATTTGCTTTTTCCTCTTTTAGTTTTTTCTTTGCGCCAGTCAGTTTACAAAATGGAAAACTTGAAATTTCGCGTTATTTACGAGTACGAGTTCCATTGTGGCACCAGTGCTGCAGAAACGGATCGAAGGATTAATGATGTGTATGGTGACGGTGTCGCAAAAGAAAACACAGTGCGTTTTTGGTTCCAGCGTTTTCGTTCTGGAAATTTCGACCTGCAGAACAAGCCCCGTGGACGGTCGGAGACCAAAGTTGATAGTGAAGAATTGAAGGCTATTGTGGAAGCGGATGCATCGCAAACCACGTCCGAGTTAGCTGCAGGCTGTGGTGTTAGTGATAAAACTAAAAAAAAAGTGTTTTAATCCACTTGAAGCAAATTGGGAAGGTGAAAAAGCTTGAAAGGTACCTCATGAATTGATTGCAGCAAACCGACAAACGCGCGTCGACTGCTGCGTTACATTACTCAACCGGCACAATAATGAATAAATTTTAAATCGAATCATTACCTGTGATGAAAAGTGGATCCTGTACAAAAGTGGACTAGTGCCGGTACCGTTCACTACAGCTTTCTTAAATCTGGCCATACGATTACGGCGGATGTCTATTGTCGGCAACTGCAAACCATTATGGAAAAGCTAGCTGCTAAACTGCCGAGGCTGGTCATTTGCTCTAGGCCACTGCTGCTTCAGGACAACGCTACACCACACACTGCACAACAGACGGCTACCAAATTAGAGGAGCTTCAATTGGAATGTCTAAGACATCCACCGTACTTCCCGGACCTTGCTTCAACAGATAAACATTTTTTTGAAAAAATTCAACTCCGATGGGGCAGTTCAAAGCGCCTTTAAAATTTTTATTGATTCCCATCCGAATGGTTTTATTAGTAAAGGGATCAATGATAACAAAAGCAAAAGTGCACAGATAGCAATTGTACATACTTTGATTAAATAAATATATAATATTAAAAAAACGACTTTATATTCCTCCCTCACAAAACGCCAATTTCATATGTAATGACCTAATAAATTGGTGCATTCACTCAACCAGACATCAGCTGGATTAATGTTAGCACGGGAAAATCTAGGATCAAGCCAGAAGTTTTAGTGAACTGTATTATCCTATTTTTAGGGTTCTGTACCCCCAGGGTGGAAACATGCTGTAACGAAGCCGTCTGTAGGCCAGTTTCCTGCCTGCCAGTCACAGAGGAGTAATTTTAGAACCGTAACTATGATGACTCTTTTCAATCATGAACAGACTGAGACCAAAGAGGATCCAATAAAAAAAACTTGAAAGATTGTAATTTTGAAACGGGCCTATTTATTAAATAACAGACATGTGTGGTGGTACGGGACCATCACTGCGCGAATACGACTCACTCTTACCCAATTTTTTTCTTTACCTGGTACTAAAATTGTTCTGGGGAAAATTAACTTGAATTTACTGAAATGCAGTAACCGAGCATTTCAGCTAGCTAAACGATAATAATGCTAGCTTCGGGAAAATAATGGAAAATTCGTAGTATGTTATGTCCTCCATTCTAGCCGGTTTTACGTTATGTAAAGCCGTATATACTATATTGTGCGTATGTTTTGCTGTAAGTGTTTTTAATTTGAGAGCAGCGGTGGCCCAGTGGTATCGGCCGCGACTTACAAGTTGTAGGTCGTGGGTTCGAGCCCAGGCAGGCGCTTTACTTTGTGTAAGTTATTTCTTCACCACTGCTCTCAAAACGGTGAAGGAAAACATCGTGAGGAAACCGGCATGTCCTAGAACCAAAAATTCGAAGACATGTGACATCCACCAACCCGCACTGGGCCCGCGTGGTGGATTACGGCCCATTCCCTCTCACAGAGAGGAGGCCTGTGTCCCAGCAGTGGGAACATTAATAGGCTGATGATGTGTGATGTGTGTTTTTAATTTTAGGCTTGATAAATAACCCTGGATACTACTGGTCGCTCAAACTGGGCTGCATCGATCATTATACTGAAAGTCGCTCAAAAGACGATGGTGAGAATGTACCCGATACTATTGTCTATTGTTCTCTATTCCGTTGATTTTGGCTTTCAGGAGTTGCAGTGCTTGGGAACAGTGTGGTGGGCTTGACATTCGGCTTGACTAGGGACTCAGATCCTATACCGGACCTTGGTCTAGTATCGTTATTGTTCCGTGATAAATGATTCACGTTACTTAAATTTTAATCATGAAAGACCATATTATGTAATAATCCGCATTTAAAACTGCATCAAAGGTGGAGAGAATCTCATCTTTGTTTGTCACGATCTTAAATGAAAGTTAGAGCAAGTTGGAGTATGCGTTACTTTGCGTAAAGTCGTCGACAAACGGGAGATTTCTGATCGTAGTTTAATTGATAGCTCCACTATGTAAGAATAAACGTTTTAGTTCTTGAAGAATATAACTTTCGAGGTTACGTTAATCTTATTGAAAAGTTCTCGTCATATGTAGTTGACAGTGTACTTAGGATGATTCAAAACTCATTCTGGGCCTCTGGGGCTCCAGACAATAATATTCTATCACCGATAACGATTGTCAAAAGTTCGAAATGATTACGTTTTCCAAAATGTAGGCCGCCTACTCCTGCTTGAAGTTCAGAGTAAAAGTGTGACTTCTTGCCTAGCGTGCATCATCTTCGCGAAAACTTCGTGAATAAACCGGCATGTCCTAGAACACAAATTCGAAGGCACATGACATCCACCAATCCGCTTTTTCTCAGGAAGGAGGTTTGTGTCCCAGAGTGGAAACTTTACGGGCTGATAATGCTTACTAAAAATCGAAAATGTCACTGAGAGCAATATAAAGATTTATTCTACTCGTTTTTCATCAGTATTCTGATGGAAATCACTTCTCAATTACTACCAGCGAATTGAAAGGTGCACATCGGGTTTTAGTAGATTACTAACACTTCGTGAGTATTGAGTAAAGTGGCAAAAGCTGGCGAAATTAATTCCTAAGGGACTGTAGACACGAGGGCTTTTCTTCGTGTAGACTACGCGCTACATACTTCACTTTTTCTCACGTAACGGCATGACGTATATGTGAATAGGTAGCATATCATCATCGCCATTCAGCAAAAAGCTGTCCACTACTAGATATGTTTAGGGTACGCCGGATGTACTTAAGTAACGGCAAACATATAAGCTATTTTAAAGCACCAAACCAACCCAAATTGCAATCCAACCACGCAATGTACCCGCAGTCTGTGCTAAACCTTGCGTTTTTATCCCCACAAGTGCGCGGGTACATGGATTCAGAGGCGTGTGTTGTAAGTAGATGTCTTTGTAGTATGTGTGTGAGCAATAACAAATAGACTGACGCAAGTTCAGAAAACGCGCGTAAAGAAGATGTCGTATGAACAGGCCCTAACCAAGACGTGGGCGTCGAGCTTTTACTGTCACCTGTAAGACTATGGTTTCCTGCATTCTAATTAGTTTCTCTTTGAATATTGAAGCCGTATAGTGCACCGGGTAACTTTTAGCGTTTTAACTGGGTTCACGTCATGTAAATATAGTTCTAGCTAACGGTTATTGAGCTCAATCTGAAATTATGCCGAATATATTAAATTTTTCTCAAAGACTTTGTAACTCTGTCTGAAGCCATTTGGTAGTTGAAGTTTGATTTTACTTTAATAAGGTAAGTATTTATTCTTTGAGTTCTAAGCATTGTGATCATTTGCACTCGTAGAAAATAAAACACAAGTGAAAACTATCCAATCTTAGTGACTAGTTCTACAAAATAACGAAGATAGAAAGTTACATCTCCAAGAGGTCAGCTCTTTAGCTAAACTGATATGAATCAAGCGTTTTATTCCACTACACAGTAACAGAGCGGGATTAAGTAAAAGTTACAGACACCAGTGCTATAGAATAAGTAAACCCGTATAGATTGTTTTTCGAACCTTGCCCCTCACTCTATGTTCCACCCATAGAAATGACACCAAGCGAACCCAATGGTGGGTTGATGGACGTAAGACGTTCGCCTTTTCTTTGTTCTAGAACATGAGATTGCTTCATATGTCTAACATATTCTTCATCAAAAATAATGAAGGTAAAAGTTATTGAATATTCAAAATAAAAGGAAGAGTCGGTTATAATTACTTACCTAAATTACGCAACGAGGATGCAAGGTAGTCAATATTTTCGACATAACATACAATTCTAACTACATTGTTCACATCTGAATAAGCTGGCTGTTAGAATTCCTCCGAAGCTGGATTGTCGCATCTACACCAAAGTATTTTTCTTAATCTATGTCAGTATTTTTGGCATTGTACCAAGCGAAGGAGGCGCATGTGAACTTTATCTATCAGACTTTGGGCAATATTCAATTACGTTTTACGAACTTTTGTCTTAATTAGCATCTTCAGAATTACGTGAGAGTGTTTATCTCTGTAAGCTCGGAATAGATCTAGAAGTCTAGATTTTTTTAGAGAAAGTCTAGGTTCTGGGTATGTCAGTGATGTTATATTTCACCAAATATATTTATTATTTCAGTCTAATGGAACAGGACGCTAACTTCTTGACTTCTTTTTTATAAAACTTCTGAGGAATCCTAAAAACTCCTGTGGTAACAGTCGATTTATTCATTTTAATTATAACGGAGAAAACATCGCGTGACTTTTCCATCACAGATAAGGAAACTCTTCTCTTTTCCTTGGAAAACTACTATTATTTCCATATCATATAGGCAAATTTCTAAGATGTTCATCGTTTCATAAATGCACAAATATGTATGTCCATGCATATTAACATGATATACATTTTAAGAACGCTATTACTACCGCTTCGCAAAAAGTGCGCATGCAGGAGGATGAGTTTTCCAATTAAAGTTAGTTATCTCATTCTGTGAACTGACCTTAACTGTAGGAAAACCAAGGTCATGAGAAAAGTCATTTGATGTTCAGATGAGTTTTGTCAGAGGTTTATTTTATATGCTTTGCTTTTGCATTACAGTTAAGCGGAGATCGGAAAGATATAAAAAAACCTACTTACTTAATTTTTCTTGACTTGAAGGAGCTCATGCATAATTTTGTGGAAGTACCTAACCTTTAACTTTAACATTCATTTTGTGGAACTACGACAAAATTCACCTTACACAATAAAGTAGTAAAAATGCTACAACATTTTAAACGAATTAAAAACGTGACTATCGCCTGTGAAAAATATTAAAAGAAAATCACACGACCAATAATTAAAATCCATACCTATATTATTTTTCTCTGCACCTCATTCAATGGATAATTACCTAACAGGAACAGTATAGCAACTAAAGACAAAGAAATCCTGCCCCAAATAGTGTTCCTCCATTTTATCCCAAGGCCGGTTTACTCAGGGGATGAATAAATTGATCCTTACTAATGAGGGAACGACCAATTGATTTATTTTCTATACACTCTGTATACGAGTAATATCACAAGTTTTATCTATTCTTTATGATACATATTTGCAGAAAAATCTCATATCGGTAATATCTAACGGTAAATAACTATCGGTAATATCAGTTACTTCTACTTGTGCTGATCACGGGCTGAATATTAATTTGGCTACTCATCTCAGGAGCTTATTATTCGTATGGTTTATGTCTGTGCCTTTAAAGATTTATTTCTTGTATGTAGTTCTTGAATATTATTATTATTGTTAGGTATAGTATATCTGGATGTTAGCACTTCTTCTCGCGTATACATTACATTAGTTTCGGTAGATACGTGGCGTGGCCTGTCAGCTTATGGTATAAGCAGACAACCCAAGCTGGGCTAAGTGCCCAGGGTGCACCGAGAGAACTTTCAAACACGCATAATATGCTATTTGAATGCTAAACTAATGAGTAGCACCTACTTAACATAGCACTTTACTGGTTCTTAAACACATTTAAAGCTATGTGCTGTTAAATTCTATTTTCTAACATATGTAAATTCGAATGGAAAAACAGAATTCTAAAGGAGATAAACTATTTCAAGCTATTAGTCATATACTTAACTTTACTCGTCGTTCAGTATTGGACAATGGAAAAAAAACACATGTTGTGCCAGCTCTATGTAGGTAACAAGGGACCAGGGCAGAATGATTACGCTTAGTTAAATGTTACATATCACATAGTTGGACACCATCATCATCATCAGCCTATTAATGTTCCCACTGCTGGGACACAGGCCTCCTCTCTGTGAGAGGGAATGGGCCGTAATCCACCACGCGGGCCCAGTGCGGGGTCGATGTCTCATGTCTTCGAATTTTTGGTTCTTAGACATGTAAGTTTTGGACATACAACTCAAATATGTTTTAAAGAAAAAGATAAATATGTTGTAGGCTGAAAAATATGTGGCTGAGAAAGTTAAAAAAAAAAAAAAAAAACTATCATCTATTGTTTAGTTTCTAAGAGCAAAACAAAGTCACACAGAACAACTAGTTACATAAATCGTACCTACCTATGATTGCGGAATCGTAATAACACACATTCGTTTCAATATCTACTTTCTAATGAAATCATGGGATTGCAAACGGCTTCCTTTGCATGTTCATTGCAATTGAATTTAATCGCGGACTTGTAAACGTCCACACAAGGATTTATGGGTGCTTGGGATTAGATACAAATTCATTCTGGATTTAGTACTTCTGAGCACATGTTGTAGAAGTTAAGATGTGTAAGAAATAAGTGGCCCTGGACAAAGTGATATTCAAGCAACGATGGCGATTGTCAAAACCCAAAATGTTTGAGATTGACATCGTATTACACAACGGTAAGCTGCAGTTGCGCATATCCTCAAAATATATTTTTGACTTTTTAAGGTCTTCTCAAACTATCTATTCGAATTTAATTCAAAATACAGTACCCAGGCGTTTATAAACTACGTTATACAAAGCCATTTTTCCAAAACTTTAGATAACGCATATCTCTTAAGCATCATATAATATTGTTATACCCAAATTCAGATTAACTAAAACTAGCAAGTCTTTTCTTATAAACATTATACGCTTTTAAAACAAGTTGCCAAAGTCAGTTATAGAACTGACCGATGGAAAGTTCAAAAATCACATCAAACGTGTCCTTATTAAAAAAGCATATTATAAAATCGAGGACTACGTTGAAGATAAAAAAAATTGGCCTTAGCTCCTTCTGCGCATACGCCTTCCCTGGTAACTCATAAACGGCACAAATATGTGGATGTCTCTAACTATTTACAATCTCATTTTTAATTTTTTTTGTTTATCTTCTTTTAATTGGACTTTTTACAATAGTTCGCAATCATCTTTATAGCCCTTTGCTAAGAATAGTTACAGCACTGATAACAACATTTGTGCCACATGTTAAATTTAGTCTTGTTATATTTTAAAAGGAGACTTTCAAAAATCACGATATTTTATGTACAACTTGTGTACTTTATTTCTTAGTGACAATCTGTAAAGTTGTTTAATATAGCCCTATCATACCTAAGAGGGTGTAGGTAGAGCTTCATATATCTATACCCTAATAGCAACAAGAACGTCAAAGTTCACTATTTTATTATATTTATTATTTCTATGTAACGCCATACGCGGTTTGTCAGACATGAAACTGTTTTAAGATAATTTATTATCTAATTATAATAAAACGTTTTTTTTCCATTGTTCAGTAAAACATGGCGTGTGTTTAGTTTTGTTAATAAATTGCCCGTGGAATAATATTTCATGGGCAATTTATTTTGTTAACAAGCATAGCTCTTTTGTTTGGCTAAACGGGATATTTTGATATGAGTTTTATAAATTAATTTGGACATTATACTTCATAATTAACGTGCGTTTCAGTATTATTTCTTAGTAACTGTCAATCTAGGGTCCTGCCATGAGCTTTTAAAGCAAGGTTTTATTTCCCTTAAACTTTTTAAACTTGCTCTGAGAGCACAAAAATGGGTCAGTGACTTTAAAAAAACAGTCGTCTAAATGCGTTTGACTGATTCTATTTTTGAATCCGGATGAAAATGGCAACCTGTCCATCAATTTGTTCGCTAGACGGAGCTATCTAATCCACACTTCAAAGGTTGGCTTAATAAAGCGAAAAAAGCACTGAAGCGTAAATCAGCGCGTCTGATTGTATCACTCAATACGAAAATAATGAAACACTCAGCGTGTTTCAGCACCTGACTGGTCAGAGCCCACGATTTGTGAAGTTTGGATGGTGAAGCCAAATGGTGCCGAACATAGATTAGGACTGCTTTAATCCTGTTAGTTTATCTACCGGTAAACGACGGACCCGAAACGACCCATTTTAGGCATCTATGGGCAATGTCTCTTGTGTGACACATACCTAATATTTAATGTCCTATTTTATATTTTTTAACTTTGAGAAATGCTCATGCATGCTCCGCTACCACAGGGAGAAAGCGCAGTTATGTGGAACTCGAAACCACTAAAACTCCACGGTGTCCTACTGTGCCGCTTATGTTCGGAACACGGGCACGCGTTAGAACTCATTGCGAACCCGCCGCAGCTATATAGTGTATGGCACCCTTGGTCCCCCTGTGAAAGGTCAGGTCAGTGGCACCGCCACCACCACTTTTCCACCTCAAGGTATAGGGACCTCAAACTTCTTGTTGCCCGCTGCATCTTCGGCTTAATCAGCAAAAGCCCTGACGAGCGGCCCCTACCTCGGGTTCCTCTTAGCTTCACCGTGAATGACAATGCGAGAACCCACCGGGGGGGAATATTTAACGTCCTTGTATAGTGTTTTTCGGTTGTCATTGCATTGAAAAGCAGAAAATTACAAGAAAATGGTAAGCATAAAAGTATATAGCTATGAAAGGTACACCTAAAGAAAAAGCGTTCGTGTGAATGTTGACATGGTCTAGGAAGGAAGTGAACACTGAGATGACAGCTGATAGAGATTTAAGGAAGAAACATATCTTTTTTTAGAGTACCTCCTGTTATATATAAAAAAATAACGTCCGCACTTTACGTGTACGGGACACATAAAGTGGGGACGTTATTTTTTATATCGTCTAACCCACGGTGTGGGGTATCGTTGAAAGGGCCATTCAAAAAGATTATGGGTCTGTGTGAACATTTTTTGATTCAGAGATCCGTTTGCGTAAAATTAAGCTTTAAATGGTTAAATTTTGTTAAAGTTAAGTGTGTCCACCACCCAGCCAGCTTAATGGTTGCTTTTGGATATATGAAAAAAATCACAGCAGTAGAAACGAAACGAAAAGGAAAACTATCATCACAGCTAAGTAAGAGTAATAGTTGACCAATTTATAAAGGTACTTGCAGAGCTTGCAAAAGTAAAAAAAAATATATTGATGTATGGGGACAGTTTTCGAACGGCAAAGTTAATTTTGTCCTTTTTTTTGAGTAATGTTCGGTGCTTTTATTGTTTATGAACGTTAGTAATGTTACCTATTTATTTTGGTGAATGAAGCTGTTTATACCTGTGGTTTATACGGAAACCTCTGTGCGCGTGTTGCTCTATATTTTTTGTTCGAGCTATGCTTTCGCAGTGGCTTGGCTTGGCTGTTTGTGGGTGGAACGCGTCGCCGTCGTCTCGTCATCGTCAGTCGAGCCTCCTCGCTCGTGCCGTTTGGATGTGATTCATCGCACGCTCTCTCTTCAAAATTGCGTCGCTCGTAAAATTGACGATGTACAGATGGATTTCAGTGTGATATTAAACAGTATGAAGTTTTAGCTCCAAAATGGGGCATTTTTATGAAGTTTGGTGTGTGAATAAAATGTTTAATTATGACGTGTTTATGTGAAATAAGATTTATTATAGTGTTGTGTTTTGTGTTTAACCTGTGCTTGTACGAGAATTCTGTGGATTTTAGTGTATATGCAATATAACAGGTTAGTTTTTTATGGTAGTTTTAAGCTGTACTGATACCGATCTAAACCTAAAATAACCTGTCAAGTTCGTCAAACGGACAGTTGTCAAGAAATAACCTGTCGGTGATATTATAAGATAAGAGTCGGGGAAAAAAGATTGTAGACATGTTATTTTGTTTATTTAAACATAGGCATATCTGGCACTCTACATTTGAATAAAAAAATATCAATTCTAATTTGATTCTTGGATAAATAATTGCGGTTCTTTTAGAAAAATTATCGATCAACGTTTGACCTAAATTGAATTTAATTAAAAATAAATACTTAATCAAAAATGTTAATCAGGTCTCCAAATTTTTAGGCTGTGTTAAAATCCCATACCTCCAATCTAGGACATCTATTTTAAAACCTGTTCTTCCTACCTAGGTTTAAGTAAGGTATACGAACAAAATGCCACTGTCCTAGATTTGGAACCACCGGAAATGTACGACATTTCTAAACATCTGTTTTTTTTAATCAAACAAATGTTTACTATTCGGTGCCCGCATAAACGTTGCATTTAATCGATAATTTATTCAAATGTAATTTGTTTTAAACAAATTACATTAATTGTAATGTCGTCAGATTTGCATCTACCAAAAGTTTTTATTAACTAAACGATAAAAATCTTCATTGCAACATTTTTATACGTAGGGTCGTACCTACTTCTACTTACATACTCAATGTAAGGTCGGTTTATCAAATAGAAAAAAAATGGAAACTAAAAATACCAACCTCGACCTCATGAGGAATGTAAGTAGGTTCTATATCATCCTTTGTATCTCATTAGTTCTTTTTGTGAAGGAAACTGCCCATAAAAATACTTCGTTATAATGTCATATCGTGCTTTGTGTTGCCTACTACACTTAGGTCAAGCTAGGTTCTTGAACGAAAAGTATTGTACCTATTATAACGTGTCTAATTGTCGAAAGCGCATTAGTTTTACTCGACTGTCAATTCATGTTTATTTTCATGAACTGGGATTTACTGTATGTAATCTGTGCTAGTAGATTAGGTAGGGTAGGTACTCGTACTTAGATATCGAGATTCGCGATTTCTTTGAATGAATGTTATGAGGACCATTCTGATCATGACTGAGATAATATTTATTTAGTATTAAAACACGCCAAAATTACGAAGCTTTTCCAAAATTTATTATGTGTTAATTAATGAATAAATAAATAATACTTTCATCCCTTGTGTAGCCCTATTAGTGGATGAATTTTTATAAAGCCTTCTCCTAACGGATGATTCTCGATAAATAAGGAACATCTGTGCAAAATTGTACGTCTGTCCTTGAATGAGTGAATTCGAGTGTTTTAATTATGAAGATAATACATGTTTTGTCTACACTCATATCTCTTGCCCCGCTTTTCAATCCTTGTTTGAACTTTTTAATTTTCCGTTATGAAAAGTTGCCAACTTACCATGCTTCGTTATTTCGGCCGTAAACGTGGGAAACAGACAGAAAACCTCATTTAAGCCTTTTCTATTATGGACGACGTGTTCTGAAGTCTATTGTCTGGACATTTAGTTTAGGTATTAGTGGCGAGGAATTCTCTGATCTAAAAATACGATTGTAAAGTTTGTGCAAAGTCTCAAAGACATTTAGAAGATTTTCTTAATGTCTGTGACACTTTGGACCAAACTTTGGTCCGCCGTCTCTATGATCGCTAATTTAATTTATAGCTGTCTTCGAACATCATTCTATTTCGAATATGGACGGTAATCAACCGTCCATATCCGAAATAGAATGATGTTCGCCAGAATAACAAAATCACGAAAGAGTTAGCTGGACTTAACTTACAATAGAATCGAACGATCAAAAAAATTAGAAAAAAATCGTTTCAAACAATCTTTTTAACGTTATAATGCAAATCTGCCTTACTAATTCACATTATTTCTACTCAGGGCCTTTTTGTTTAAAATCACTGATTAGAAGGTTCTAAATTCAAATTCATTAAATATTTAATTTTGCTAATACTTTTTCTAAATAGTGCCTTGTTTTTTATTGTTATTACACAAAAACATGGAGTTTCTTGCCGGTTCTTCTCCATAGGAAACGACCAACCCGAACCGTGCACCTTTTGTCGACGTTTTATAAGTGCCCATGAAGGCCTATGTGAAATAAAAATAATGATTTTGATTTTGAAAAAAAAAAGTTGTTCAATTTGAAATTTTAGAATAGCTATTTATGCAACTGTTACGTTATATAGTGCCATTTTTCGGTCCAAGCGTAGCGCGTACCGAAATAGGTTGGCACGAGTTATTAAAAGACCAATAACGTACAGTTGCATACAAGATTTTATCTACGAAGGAAGGAATAAAACACAGATATAGACAAATAAGTATTTCAGGCAGTGTGTTTAAGTATTTCATTTCTCTTACGTGTCTTCATTTTTCTGGTAGTAAATTATTTGTAGCCGCAACTGCTCTATTTGTTATATCTGGTGGAGTATTTTCACACTTTTCACTTGATGTTGAAGACATTTTTAATAAAATTTTAAATAAAATTTCTCGCGCGTCCACTTTACTTTTTTATTTTTTTATTTATTCTTTATTAGGTATAAGGCAAAGATATTGTAGCCGCAACAGCCAAATAGTATACGATACTTTTGTTCTAAACTTGTTCCATTTTTAAAAACATCATTTACATTGTCTCGATTTCGAAGTAATATTCTAGGTACCTGGCTGTATGTTTAGAATTTCTTTGCTTGTGTTTTAGAATTTATAACGATTCGCATAATGCAACCCGATGTCGTTATGGGTATCATAATGAAACCGCTGTCAATTTTGTAATTCGAATATAACGAAACCGAAGTAGATAAAAGTCCATTTTTAAACCATCTTTGTTATCCGAGTTGATAGCGCACAAACATCCTAAACTAGCTTGTCTGAATATCATATTCATAATTATGGGTGTCATTTTCATAGTTTTTGAAAATGAAAAAAAAAAAAAAAAAAATGAAAAAGTGTTTATTCACAGAAAAAACATTGTTACATTTAAATATTACCTCTGCCAAACTGCAAAACAGTTTGTTGGCAGACGTAGCTCCTTTTTTTTTGTATATAATATTAACTTATATTTTTTACAATGAGACCTTGACAAAATGTATTAAGGAGGTACTTGTGTATTTTATTTTTAAAGGTTGCTTTTGTGATACAACTGTTTATATCTAAAGGAAGGTCATTAAAAATAGTTGGGACCAAAAAATTTCTACACCGTCTTCCATAATAATTATTAAAAGTGGGCACTACAAATCGTCCCATATTATTATTCCTTTGAGATCTTGTGTGTACAATATTGGTTTTAAATTCATTGCTACAATACTGTTCTAAAGCTACTGACAATACGACCCTCTCATGGACCGGCAGCATTTTACATTCCAAAAATAAGTCTTCGTAATCACTACTTTTACAACGGTTTTTTGTTTTTTTATCTACTAATAATTTCATGAATCTGATTTGCAATTTTTTAATTTTGTCTAAATATGTTTTAAAAGTGTTACCATAGCATGCCAGCCCATAAGAAAGCAATGAGTCCACCAGCGCATAGTAGACCATGTACAATGTTGCCCTATCCAGCACAAAACTAAGGTGGTGGAATTTTACAAGCACATACCTGTGTTTGTCGCACACGTGTATAATATGTGATTTCCAAGAAAAGCTGTTGTCTATGACTAATCCCAAGTACCTGTATTCCTCCACCACCTCAATATTTGCACATTCACACAGTTCCAGTCCACCACTGTGCAGACACTCATAGCTATGCCCCACTATGCGCGGCGGACGTTCAATTTTTTTAAGATAAGGCGATCTTATATGCATACATTTGGTTTTATTTATGTTAATGATAATACCATTGTCGTGAGCCCATTTGATGATATTAGTAAAGTCCTCCTGAATGTTACTTTCAATTAAATTTAAGTCTTTATCTGCATAAACCAGACAAGTATCATCAGCATACATATATACGCGACAGTTATGAACCACATTGCACATGCTGTTGACATGCATGATGTATCCGACGGGGCCAAACACGGATCCGGTCGGCACACCACACGTGACGTGTCTGGGCTCTCCGACGACGCCGTCAATGACCGTTCTCAGTGTCCGACCTGTAAGGTAGGCACGGAACCACCTGTTCAGTGGTCCCGCGACTCCACACTCCTCCATGGCTTGAAGCAGCTGGTGGTGCTCCAAAGTGTCAAATGCTTTT
Organism: Orthosia cruda; assembly: GCA_964057195.1. Lineage (NCBI taxonomy): Eukaryota > Metazoa > Arthropoda > Insecta > Lepidoptera > Noctuidae > Orthosia > Orthosia cruda. The sequence goes on along the minus strand of OZ059839.1, from coordinate 12,614,183 downwards.
TTGAAATCAATGTAGCATAGATATAAATAGATGATAATAGATAATAGATGGAATGGATCATATATTGCGAATATGGGGTCAAAATGAAAAAAAGAGATTTTTTGTGAGGGTACCTACTTAAGTGCACACAACTTTTTTAGAGCTCTCAGTTTATATAAGACTAGCTGACCCTCGGGGCTTCGCTCCCGTCAACTGCCTGGCTACCCTGCCTACCCTGCCTACCTTGCCTATCCTGCCTACCATGGCTACCCTGCCAACCCTGCCTGCCCTGCCTACCCTGCCTACCCTGCCTACCCTGCCTAACCTGCTTTGCCCTGCCTACCCTGCCTACCCTTCCCACCCTGTCTATCCTGCCTACCCCTGGCTACCCTGCCTACCCAGCCTACCCTGCCTACCCTACCTACCCTGCCTACACTGCCCCTACCCTGGCTACCCTGCCTACCCTGCCTATCTTGCCTACCCTGCCTACCCTGCCTATGCTGCTTACCCTGCCTACTCCACTTACCCTGCCTACCCAGCCTACTCTGCCTACACTGCCTACTCTGCTTACCCTGCCCACCCAGCTTACCCTGCCTACCCTACCTATCCTGCCTGCCCTGCCTTTCCTGCCTACCCTGCCTATCCTGCCTACCCTGCCTATCCTGCCTACCCAGCCTACCCTGCCTACCCTGCCTTTCCTGCCTACCCTGCCTTTCCTGCCTTTCCTGCCTATCCTGCCTACCCTGCCTACCCTGACTGCTCTGCTTACCCTGCCTAACCTGCCTACCCTGCCTACCCGGCCTACCCTGCCTACCCTGCCTTTCCTGCCTACCCTGCCTATCCTGCCTACCCTGCCTACCCTGCCTACCCTGCCTACCCTGCCTGCCCTGCCTACCCTGCCTACCCTGCCTTTCCTGCCTACCCTGCCTATCTTGCCTACCCTGCCTACCCTGCCTATGCTGCTTACCCTGCCTACTCCACTTACCCTGCCTACCCAGCCTACCCTACCTATCCTGCCTACCCTGCCTTTCCTGCCTACCCTGCCTATCCTGCCTACCCTGCTTTTCCTGCCTACCCTGCCTATCCTGCCTACCCTGCCTACCCTGCCTACCCGGCCTACCCTGCCTACCCTGCCTACTCTGCTTACCCTGCCTGCCCTGCCTAACCTGCCTATCCTGCCTACCCTGCCTATCCTGCCTACCCTGCCTATCCTGCCTATCCTGCCTACCCTGCCTACTCTGCTTACCATGCCTACCCTGCCTACCCTGCCTACTCTGCTTACCCTGCCTACTCTGCTTACCCTGCCTACCCTGCCTACTCTGCCTACCCTGCCTATCCTACCTACCCTACCTACTAATTTGTATCTATCATCAATAGTTTTCTCAGCGCACGCCAAATAATGTATTTTACAGACAACATTTTGCTACCTTGGGTTACATTATTGCAATTTTCATAAGGATCTCTATTTTTTTTGAAAATATTTTATAGCCTATGACACTCAGGAATAATGTAGCTTTCTATCGGTGCAAGAATTTTCAAAATCGGTTCAGTAGATCCAGAGATTACCCCTTACAACGTCACAAACTCACAAACTCACAAACTTTACCTCTTTATAATATTAGTATAGATAAATAATAGTTTAAATATATTTATTATTGTGCAAATGCACTAAAAGTCTTAATTATCCTCGGCTGCACTCACTGCACATTAAACACTCCTCTCATTTTCACCTGACCTGCACCATAACAAAATCACAAGATGGATCTGTACGCAAAGCTGTCAAACTGTATGGAGGATCTTGCTGCCACTTTTACTGCACGCATGGATACCTATGAAAAGGACCTGAAGAATGTCAATAGCAATGAGGCCACCCACAAGACAATAGCCAGCCTATCTCGGGACTTCATGGAGTTCAAGTGCCTTATTTGGAAGACAATGAGCGCACTAAAGACACAGATGGAGTTGCTGACTGTAGGACTGGATCGGCATGAGATGGTGTCTCGCAGGCAGGTCTTGCTTTTCCATGGCCTTCCTGAGCAGAAGGATGAGGATCACACTTCCCGGGCAATATCGACGCTGACTGACAAGATGAAGTTGGGAAACATCTCTGCTGCGGACATCACATCCTGCCATCGTTTGGGAGCAGACTCAGGCAAGCCACGTCCTCTTCTAATTAGGTTTGCTTATTATAACCTGCGTATTGATGTTTGGCGTGCGAAGACTATGTTGAAGGGGTCCGGGTTGGTTTTCTCGGAGTTCCTAACAAAGCCTAGACATGACGTGTTTCTAAATGCTCGAAAACACTTCAGTGTGAAGCAGTGTTGGACCTCCGAGGGCAAGATTGTCGTCCTACTCCCGGACAAGTCGCGTCGAAAAATCGAAACGGGGGCTGAACTTCTCCAGCTCATTGCGCGGTTCCCGGCGACTACATCAATTGTTGTATCATCGGATAAGGCATCATCACGTAGGCAAACAAAATAATCGCTCCCACAGCCTATTGGCCATAATCTATTTTTAGTTATCTCTTTGTGTCGGTCACTGAAGAATTTGTTAAATATTAATTTTATTTGTTGTGACTTCTGTGTTGTGAGTTTTGTGACTTTGACATTGACAGTCACCACTGATGTATTGCAGTTGGGGTATTCGTTCGGAAACTCAACTAAATAATTGTATTTTGACTTTACTGACTTGTATAATGGTCTTTTGACTTCTGTTTAGCGGGTGCATCGAGGATTTTTGAAATGACAGTTACGATAACTGTTATTTTATTTACGATTATTAATTTTGTTATTATTATTGTATCTATATTTATAATTTAATATTTAGATAGGTATTTGTGTCATGTTAGGTCATATTAATAATAGTTTTGTTTCCTGTTCTTCTTCTTGTCCATCTGATGAGAGCTGCGCTAGTGCGTTCAGTGATGATTCTGTTCACCTACGCGACCAACTGTTTTCTGGTTTTTCTTGCTTCAGTAAATTTTTCAATTTAGTACATATAAATGCTCAAAGCGTTCCTGCTCATCACCCCGATTTATTATCCTCATTTGACTCTGATCTTATTCATGCTGTTCTCATCTCGGAGACTTTTCTCAAACCTGCACTTCCTTCAACGCAGTATTCACTACCTGGCTACAGGCTTGTGCGTAATGACAGAACGGGCAAGGGATGCGGAGGAGTCGCCATCTATCTCCGTGGAGATATTACCTACAATGTTGTTGATCAGTCCCCGAGTAATTATTCAAAATTTGCTGAACACCTCTTTATTGAAATTACATTTAATCATACTAAATTACTAGTAGGTGTTTACTATAGTCCTTAATGCCATATAGATTTTTTTCTTCGTTTGAAACAAAACTAGAATATTTTTCCTCATTATATGACCACACGATAATACTCGGGGATTTCAACACCTGCCTGATAAAGGATGATGTGCGCAGCCGTAAACTCCGGTCTCTGGTCGCTTCTGTCAACATTCATATTCTTCAGCTTGACGCCACTCATCATGCTCCTTACTGCAACCCCTCACTTCTAGACCTTATTCTGGTTTCCGACCCAAGCAAAGTGGCCACTCACGGGCAACTTTCTGCCTCCTTCTCCTACCATGATCTTATTTTACTTTCGTATAAAATTCGCCCTCCTAAACGTAAATCTAAATTTCTCTTCCTTCGCAGTTTCAAGAACATTAACCTGGATCGCTTGGGAGAAGACGCGGGCAATATTGACTGGTCTCCTGTTTATGATAGCAATGACTTGGACAGTAAGGTAGCCGAACTAACCAAGATAGTGTTGAAACTCTTTGATGAGCATGCTCCGCTTAAAAGGGTCAGAGTGAAGCATCTTCCAGCTCCCTGGTTGTCTGACAGCATTAATGGTGCAATGTCGAAAAGGGACAAGGCTAAAAGGCGGTACAAAAAGGATCCTACTGATGAGAACTGGTCTCTCTACAAGAGGCTGCGTAATAGGTGCGGTCGTATGTGTAGGGATGCTAAAAGGCGCCACATCCACAACTCTGTTCAAAACTTCAACACAGCACAAGTATGGTAATTTCTCAAATCCCTTGGTATCGGCAAAGCTGCTGATGATAGCACGCCTGATATTGACCTTAACGCAATTAATCTACATTTCGCGAAGCCCCCTGTCACTCTTGACGTCAACGTTAAAGCATCCATTCTAAACAATCTCTCTAAACTTCCTCTGTCAATGTGTACTTCATTCTCATTTCACCCGGTTACAGAGGGGGATATAAAGCGGGCCTTCACTTCTATATCCACGAAGGCTGTGGGCGATGATGGTCTACAACTCCAGATGCTTCTTCCCATCCTAAACGAACTCACTCCTGTTATCCTCCACATTATCAACTACTCCCTCTTTTCTGGCTGCTTTCCTTCAGCTTGGAAGAAAGCACATGTTCTGCCTCTACCCAAGGTCCCTAAACCTTCATCAGTATCCCAGTTCCGTCCTATTTCGATTCTTTCAATCCTATCTAAAGTCCTTGAGAGTGTTGTCAATAATCAGATGTCTCGTTACCTCTCCTCTAATGGCCTGGTAAGTCCTTATCAATCTGGATTCCGTCCTGGCCACAGCACTGTATCGGCCTTAGTCAAAATAACTGACGATATCCGACTGGCCATGGAAAACGGACTCCTTACAGTATTGATTCTACTGGACTTTAGCAGTGCTTTTAATTCAGTTGATTTTGATATCCTCTTAGGTATCCTATCCTCTCTTAATGTATCTCCTGCTGTGATCGTGTGGTTTAACTCTTATCTTCGGGGTCGCTCGCAATCCGTCCGCTCAGAGGAGGCTTTCTCTGACTGGTTCGATTTAGATACGGGTGTTCCTCAGGGTGGAGTCCTTTCTCCTCTTCTTTTCTCCGTTTTTATAAACGCTATCACTAAGGTCTTATCTTCACACTATCATCTACCACCCAACCACTGTAACTTATTACTCAGGAAATTAAAAAACGCCCACGAATCATCTGCTTTAAAGTCTTCGAAGGATGGAATATTATAAAATCGATTACCAGCCAAACTGGGAAACAAAAATCAGCTGACAAACTTTTAACCACCGCTGAAGTTAATAACGCGCAAAATGCCATTGAGCAAATAAACCTTTATTTTTCGAAGATTGGTAAGCAATTGGCTGAAAATATTACTATAAAAAACCAAAATTCTTCACTGGCACCGTACTCTATTGTGACACCCCCAGCCTGTAATTCCATGGTCCTCCTCCCTCCGAATGAGGCCGAAGTAGAGGCAGTCATCAACAATCTGAAAAATGATAGTGCCACAGGTTGTGAATCTATTCCAGTTAAACTTATCAAGCTGGGTAAGGACGTACTAGTTCCACCTATTACTAAACTCATTGAGGCCTGTTTTGAGCAAGGAGTTTTTCCCCGAATCTTTAAGAAATCCCTGATCACACCTGTTCACAAGGGTGGAAACCAGGACGATGTTAAGAATTATAGACCGATCTCAGTTCTGCCAGCATTATCAAAAATATTGGAAAAAATATTGAATCGTAGGCTCATGACATACCTAGAGCACTGCAAAACAATATCGGACTCGCAATTTGGCTTTAGGTCTGGGAAAAGTACCGCAGAGGCGGTTAACCAACTCGTTGATCACGTGACTAGTAAACTAAACTCAAAACAAAAATGCCTAGGGGTTTTCCTAGACCTAGCCAAGGCCTTTGACACCGTTTGTATTCCAACCCTTGTGACCAAGCTAGAACATGCTGGAATCAGGGGAAGGGCTCTAAGCATATTCACAGACTTTCTCAATGACCGGACACAAAAAGTAAAGATTGGTGAAGTCATTAGCAGTGAAGCTAGGGTTGATTACGGTGTGCCCCAAGGAAGCTGCCTATCCCCAAGCCTCTTCCTGCTCTACGTTAATGACTTATGCCAACAATCGTTAACAAACGGTAAAATCTTTAGCTACGCAGATGACACCGTATTAATATTTCACGGAGAGGATTGGGACGTAACACGGGAAGCTGCAGAGACAGGCTTACGGAAAATAATCCACTGGCTGGAAGCCAATTTGCTAACACTTAATATCTCGAAAACGGCATTTCTTCAATTTTCTTTCGCCAAAACCAGACCTTTAGGTATAAGTCTCAAAGCTCACTCCTGTGACGCCGCGGAAAGTAACACATGCACATGTCTTTCAATCACACAATTAAAGACAATGAAGTACCTGGGAGTGACTCTGGATGAGGGACTTAGTTGGCGTCACCACATCGAACAAACCACTTCCCGTGTTAGGAAACTGATATGGACGTTTAAAAAACTACGAGAAGTGGCTGAATTCAAGCTTCTCCATTCCGTCTATCTGGCACTGGCCCAGTCAGTTATAGGTTACTGTATTACGGCCTGGGGAGGTGCGTGTAAAACCTACTTGATACGCCTTGAGAGAGCCCAACGATCTCTGTTAAAAGTTATGACCTTCAGGCCGTACCGGTTCCCTACAAAAAGCCTCTATGAAAATTGCCAAGTACTCACAGTGAGACAACTATACCTACTCAATCTCATTTTAAAACAACATGAAATCACACCTGTGAACCATGCAATGAAACATAAAAGAACAGTTGGCAACGTATGTAGCACCGTCAAATGTAATACCGCATCGGCTAGACGGCAACGATTATTCCTATCTACTTATATATATAAAAAAATAAACACCATCCTCAACTTTAACTCTCTAACAAAACATAAAACCAAGCTTAAACTAAATTCATGGCTTCAAACACTAGATTATCTACAGACGGAACACTTAATTAACGATCAATACTCAAGATGATTAAACAGTAGGCAAACACACTCTCATATAAGGCATTATCCAGGCAACCAACACACACACACACATACACACCCTTATACACACCCTCTCATACATACACTCACACATATCACACAAGAGCATCCTTGCTTTCAACTTAATTTTAAGTAATTTATGATTGTCTTATTTTTTTATTTTTTTTCTTGTATTTTTCTCTCTTTTTATTACATAAACTGTTAATTCCAAAACGGGAGAAGACACTGACTTCTGTAACACAGGTCTCACCTAGCTCAGGAGTCAGAGCTTCTTATGAAATTGTTAAACCTATTTATGTCAATAAAAAATATTATTATTATTTATTATTATTATCTCTATGCCGACGACTTGCAGCTTTACCGCCACTTCAAACTTGAGGAGCTCACTGGTTCTATCGATGCCATCAATAATGATCTTGAAAATATCTATCAGTGGGCTAAAAGTTTTGGACTTTTAGTGAACCCAACAAAATCACAAGCTCTCATTATTGGTGGCAGACATTTCATTAATTTTTTGAGCAACCAGTCTTTCCCACCTATTTACTATGATGCCGTCGCTATAGCCTACTCCAAAAAAGTCAAAAGTTTAGGTGTTTTCTTGGACTGCAACCTATCTTGGAATGTTCACATTGCTGAAGTAAGCAGGAGGGTGTTTTACTCGTCTCCAGAAGTTCCTGCCTTTCTCAACTAAAATTACTCTCGCTCAGTCTCTTCTTCTTCCTCTTCTTGACTATGCTGATGTCTGCTTTCTTGATGCGACTGAGGAACTTCTTGATAAGCTCGAGCGTTTGCAGAATTTGTGCATTCGCTTCATTTTTGGCCTCCGAAAGTACGACCATGTGTCGGAATTACGGAAGCGGTAGAAGTGGCGGCCTATTCGGCAGCGCCGAGATACCCACACTCTTTCTCTACTCTTTTCTGTTTATCACAATCCTACCTCTCCCTCGTATCTTAAAGAATGCTTTGAGTATCTTGTTCCGAGAGGAAAGCCTTGCCGCTCCTCATCATCTCTTCTCCTTCGTTTTCCTCCCCACTCATCAAGTCGTTACGGTGGATCATTTACTGTTCGTGCTGTCCGCCTCTGGAATAATCTTCCTCATTCGATACGGGATAGCCCTTCACTAGGGATATTCAGGAGAAGAATTAAGGAACATTTCCTGTCAACATGACGCAATAAATATGTATGTATTTTAGATATATGTATGTATTATGTTTATGCATTATGTGCTGTACACGTATTTGTGTAGTGTATTTAGTTAGTAAGATTTCAAATGTTTTTAATATTTGTTGTGCGCTTTTGTTAACTGTCCTAATTTTGTAAATATCTCTTTAGCACTGAGGTTTGCTGTCAGAGAACCCAATTATGGGTTAAGCTCGCCTGTGTACATAAGTTTTCCTTTTATATTTTAAATGTATATTTTGTGTACAATAAAGAATATGAATATGAAAGAAGAAAAAAGATGGCGACGATTGGAATTCACGAATTTTTCGTCATGGTTGTCATTATCATGGTTTTTGGGCTCAATAGTCAATAATTGTTATTTTGGCATCAAAATCAAAATCCAAGTTGGTGCCAACCGAAACTTTTGAAACTTTCTTCATGCGTAGAAATCAGTTTTCCTGGTTTTCGGGGTCGCTTTTTATTAATTTGGTGTCAAAATCAAAATCCAAGAGGGTCATGACCCCCCCGGTGGGTTCCCGCTTTGTCGAGGCGGGGGGGCTCAGTAGCCGTGGCCTGAAACCCGAGGAAGGGCCGCTCGTCAGAGCTTTTGCCGTTAAGCCGACGACGTAGTGGCCAACGGGTAGGTTGCGGCGTCGCTTAGACTACGCTAACGCGTGCCCGTGTTCAAATCAAATCAAATCAAATAATTTCTTTGCATAATACAGGTTAGTAAGGTGTTATAAATAAGATTTTCAATAGATACACTGTATTATAACCGAATGGTGTGCAAATTTATACAAGTTTAGACTCACAATTTAAGTAGAAAACATAGATTATAGAAACATAAAAAATGGTCTAGAAAACAATCATAAGCTTCGTTCGGGTCATTTGTCTGGCAAATATCAGCAAACGACAAGCTGTTCATACAATTTTTAAACTTATCGAGATTTTCTGTACTATAATCACGCCTTCTAATACGCCAAGATTTTAGCATGCAGGTTTTTTTGACACGACATTGTAATAATTGAGCCGTGTGGTCGGATATACCAAACTCAATTATTTCACTTTTGCATCTTTGAATATTGTGTGCAAAGTTGTTGAGACAAGTGTTACTGATAAGCCTCGTAGGATGTCTTATTTCTAACTTTAAATTGTGACTTCCCAGAAGATATTCAAATTCCATAGTATGACGGTTTCTTTTAAGTATGTTTATGTTAAAGTCTCCACATAGAACAATCTTTTTATTAGTATTGTCACAGATTCGGCGTAACAACTTATCTAAATTATTGAAAAATATGTTTATGCATGAGTTTGGCACTCTGTATACACAAACTATAATGAGTCCATGTTCACTTAGTTCTATTGCGCTACACTCTATGACACCTTTAATTGAACAGTTAGTATTTAATACTGTAAATTCATGTCCAATTCTAGTTAATATACATGAACCTCCCCTCTTTACGTCTCTAGAATAACTTGTTGCTAAACGGAAGTTGGGTATGTCAAGTATACTTTCCTGGTCGGTCGTCATAAAGTGTTCAGTTATACAAATTACGTCCATGGGCTTATCATACATAACAGTACTGGAATCGGCTGTCATATTGATGGTATATGCATTAATAATATAAGTTATGCGGACGATATGGTGCTGCTGAGCCCATCGATCAGGGCATTAAGAAAACTCATTAAGGTGTGTGAATCGTACGCTGCGACCCATGGGCTCAAATATAATGCAGCAAAGAGCGAATTGATGGTATTTAAAGCAGCCAGTAAGCGCTACAGCACAATTCCACCAGTTATGCTTGGCGGCAGACCTCTAAAAAGAGTTGCAAATTTTAAATATCTGGGTCACTGGGTCTCAGAAGACTTGAAAGATAACGTTGATGTAGAACGGGAGCGCAGGTAGCTGGCTGTTCGATGTGGGATGTTGGCCCGCAGATTTGCACGTTGTACCGCTCAGGTTAAGGTGACGCTTTTCAAAGCCTACTGCCAATCCTTTTACACGTGCAGCCTGTGGGTGAACTTTACGCAGAGGGCATATGGTGGCCTGCGCACACAATATAACAACACGTTCCGGGTGTTGATGGGGCTGCCGCGTTTTTGTAGTGCGTCCGGCATGTTTGCCGACGCGGACGTTGATAGTTTTGCGGCCATCATGCGCAAGAGATGCGCATCTCTACTACGCCGTGTTCGCGCCAGCCCCAACACCATTCTTAGAACGTTGGCTGATCGGTGGGACTCTCCGATCTTGGGGCGATGGATACGACTGCACGCAGTCAAATAGACATTCCCCAGGATCGGCGTGCCTCGCACAGCGTGTAATAAATGTAAAAAAAAAAAAAAAAAAAAAAAAATGTTACTAACACTATTTTATAAGTTTAAATTTTTACTAACAAATATGGAAGTGATTCTGAAATAAATGTCTTTTAATTTAATTTAATTTATCATTCTGTGCTAATTCTTCTAAATGTACCGTCAGGATATCAGATTTGTTAATGAGACCTGCTATGTTTTGGTGTAGAATGCGTATACTGTTATAAAAGAAAAAACTGTGAGTTTGGTACATTGATTGAGTCAGTTTACTCACTAGTTGAGTCATAAGGGAATGATTCCATGTCAATTTTAATTCTATTCATAATGTCTCTAAATATACATCGCTGTTCTCGCCATAAGCGGCACAGGACCGTGGACCGTTTTAGTGGGTTAGAGTCTCACATAACTGCGCTATCTTACCGTGTGGCGCAAAAAAAAGATGATCATAACGTAAATTTTGAAAATTTCAGTCAGCGCCATCTTGGATTTTCTTTTTGACCCCATATTCGCAATTAAAAACTATGAAAATTATACCCATGATGATAAATTGTCCCCCTAAGGGAAAAGAGGGGTGTTATAAGTTTGATGTGTGGATCTGTGTGTCTGTTGCATCATAGCTCCTAAACGGATAAACCGATTTTGATTAGGTTTTTTTTAGAAAGGTGACTTTGTCGTGAGTATTCTTAGCTATAATTCTTAGCTCTTCTCAGTTCTTAGCTATGCTTAATGAATATTAAGCATTGCTAAGAACTGAGAAGAGCTCGCGTGGGGTGAATACCCCACGCGAGTTTAACGTAAGAAAATTAGCGCATACCGTAGTGTTAAAGTCACCAAAACATTTGTCAAAGAAAACATTAAATGCAATCAGGTCATTCAATCGGGATTTATTATAAGGAAATAGAAATGGGATTTATTTGGAGTCAGATTAAATTCATTAAGTGGTATTTCTATTTAATTTTAGTACCTACAAGATTCTTTATATAATTGAAAATATATAACATTTACTATGTTATCTATTTTCACTTATATAAAGAAACTTGAAGTAATTAAGTGTAGCTTTTGATACACAAGTGCGTATCTATTGTATCTAAATGAAAGCACCGCCGCTGCCCATTAATGGCGTGACCTTAAAGATAACGATTCATTATTGATTAATTGGCATCTGCTGTGTGTGGCCATGTGAACACATGAGATTTTATCTCAATTTCAGGAGTAATAAACTCAAATAAGGTCCGTCTGTCGGTCTGTCTGTCTGTCTGTCTGTCACCAGGCTGTATCTCATGAACCGTGATAGCTAGACAGTTGAAATTTTCACAGATGATGTATTTCTGTTGCCGCTATAACAACAAATACTATAAACAGTATAAAATAAATATATAAGAGGGGCTCCCATACAACAAATGTGATTTTTTGCCGTTTTTCTGCGATAATGGTACGGAACCCTTGGTGCGCGAGTCCGACTAGCACTTGGCCGATTTTTTTATTTATTATTATTTTTTTATTAGTCTGAATTTAGTCAGAAAAGCTGTCATGCTTTGACTTCTTAACTCCAAATAATCAATTCAGAAAAAACATAAGTCTTTTCAAATTCGCGCTGATACGGGACAAAATTGGCGATAAGTTTTGTCCTGTATCGGCGCAAATTTCTCACATTTTTTGTGGCAAAAGACAAAACAAAGAAATAAAAGTACACTGCAAATATTAAGTACTTTCTAAGCAAATATTAAATACTTGTAATAAAACAATAATCCAACCCTCAAATAAAACAGAACAACAAAAACCTCTGAAAATTTTAACATTCAAATTTCCACAATTTTATTCCCATTAAAATTCGCCCCTGGTTATGGAATCCTACAAATTAACCCACTTATCCTAAAATGTCAACCTCTTTAAAATAAAATGTGTCGACAAGACCCCGCGTTCTACAAAAACCTTCAACCCGGGGAGGCTATTTTTCACCCCATGACTTGTTTGGCCACTATACAGATTAAGAGCAAAAGGTCAGATAGAGACGTCACTAATTGTAGCTGTAAGCGGTTGCTGTCTCAAAAGCTTTTTTTTATTTGGTATACTGTAAGGCTGTCTGTATTTCTGCATAACTTGAGACAATAATTAATTTGGTAGGTAATAATTGCAGAAAGATCATGCTTAGGAATGGACTAGCTCGGAGTTACTCATACATTACCTGACACTGATTGAGGTGATACTTCTTTGTCCAACGACGAAATGCTCTACGAATTATATCAGACCGTTTGAAGCAATAAACCAATTGTGTGCAAAACAGCAAAGCCGACAATTGAATTCATTTAGAAAAAAAGTTAATTCAAAATAATCAAAAAACCTGACTGTTAAAGAAGTGAACTAAAAAGACGTAAGAAGAAAATCATGCTGTGCAGTCGGAGGATATATATTCGCAAGCTGGCTGACCAAAACCAGATGTACGTAAGAATCATCAAAATCAGCCAATGCGTTTGGTATCTAGTACGCCACATACTGATCTCTAGAACAAACATACACACGTAGACTGATAAACACTTTACCCTCCTTCGAAAGTCGGGTAAAAAATCAAACATAGCAGTAAACAAGTAACTAAATTAAAATCTAAACACGACAATTCAATAAAATAAATCAAAAAACAAATAACTGCTCCTCTAAGTTCAATACAAACACGATCACTCGTCAGTCCTCAGTCCTCGAATCTCTCAGACTCTGTATCCCCTCCTGACTCGAATCATATGCCCGAGCTATCAGCGATACACTAATATTTGTTCTGTTGTATCGGCACTATCGGCCCGACTCAACGGTGTAGCTTGCAGGCCGACGCTTTCCTTGAAATTTGGGTCGGCAGGGATTTTGTCGTGTTCCCGGGCTTTTGATTTGGTTCAATAAACTACGGTGATCGGCGAATAGTGGGTTTATAGGATTTCGTGTAAAAATGTAGATTCCATTCTTATAAAAAGAGAAGCGACTATGTACAGATTTGTTATATTTACGTTTTTTTGTTAATTTTAAGCTGTTTCAAGGGTTATGAAACTTAAAAGTTTTATTTAATATTATGTGTTCGTAAAAAGCCTTTGCAAATTATATTTGCTAATTTATTATTAAAAAAGATGGAGCTGTTAACACTTTTTCATGTCCTGCACGTCCTGGCTCTATTGTGTATTGGCCTCTGTAATATTTTTTTACAACAAATATATCAAGTACCAGAACCACAAGCACTTCTGCAACATTCTTCCATCACATACCTACGTATGTTCGTAAATGATAAAAACTCGGAGTTTGTTCTGCAAGATGAATACTATCCGCAGATTTACTTCATGGTTCATAGCCTCCGTTCTTGGGACATGTGATAAGGCTAGAGGAAATTCCTTGTTCTAAATATATTGTTTTTGTTCAGAGGAGATCGTTCTTTTGTTATTATTTTGTGTGATTTATTTCTTAAAAAATATTATGTTTATTAAAAAACCAATAGTATCGATAGCAAAAACTTAACTATGTTGCGTTTAATGAATAAATTTAACGTAACTTTAATGAATACGCACTCGACGCTACATGTCGCATTGCTGCCTGACGCCTGTTTTTGAAGAAAATACTATGATTCAAAACTCAATGTTCCTATTTACGTACAATTGGTGATAAAATAATAAATTGTCCCGTCAATGAAATCGAGGAAGTCTGCAAATTTAATAATGCAGTCTCTAAAGTAACTTTTAATACGACCAAAACTTAATCCACATGCTTTTAAAAGTTCATCTAAGAAATATTTCAAATAATTTACCTAAAGAGTTCTAGTTCTCCTTTGGAAATACAGTAAAAATAACTTTTTGTTATACCGACCCTGAGTACAATTGAATGTGTCCATTTTGATTAAAGAAAATTGTTAATTTGAACGTAGTTATTATGGCTCTCATTATTCTTTGGGGACAACTTAATTCAGTTTGGGAACTCTTAAAATTAGTTTCCAGGATTTTTAAAGTGGACGTTTTTGCTTTTATTTTTTAATCACACACCGGAGAAAAGATAAGTAAGCAGGAATAATCACCACTGACAGTAGCTAGATACTTTGTAGTCATGTAGCTACATAGTAAAAAAAAGAAATCATAGACTGGGTGGATGGCCTATCCAATGCTAGAGAAATCAAATGGCTATCAAAACACAACAACTGCCACTCCCCATTAAAGCCAGTAAATTAAAATTCACAAGCAGAACCGAATTAACAAGAACAGTTTAATGCTAAGTGCTGCAACTTAATCTTAAGTGCATAGTAAGTTTTACAAGCGCAGCGCAGGTTCATGCAAACAAGGCTATCAAAGTGTGAGAGATACGATCTTATTTGAGCTAGCTAATTAAAATACGCGTCACGGCTGCTTTCGCAGAGGTGTAGGCAGGTAATTGTAGGATTTTATTACGAATATAATCGTGCCGTAAGTATCTAAAGAGTCGAATTAAATAAGCCAGCTATGGATAAGGCTGTATAAAGCAGACGTGATGGGTATCGATATCTTATGACGATACAAACGAAAACTACATTGATACAGCATATCGGAAGGGGCTGTGTTGTCTTATCTTAAAATTATAATTTGAGTCCAAACAGTTGGTTGTCCGTAGGCTGTCATTTTTTTTTTTTATTCCTTCCCATTGACCCATGAACTTGAAATTTTGTTAAAATGTTTTTTATTACGTATATTTTACTAACACATATCAATATCTATATTGATAAATCAGATTTTTTATTTGGTACTTGGCTCGTATTTTTTTTTGTTTCAAAGGCATGTTTTTTAATCCACTCGTTTAAATACTAAAGGCTAATGGGAATTTCTGCCTCACCTTCAATAGCGTTAAGATATATTTCGTTGGATAAATTTCTTCAAGGCGAGTAATTCTTATCATAACGAAAAAAAAACAATACTTGGTATTTTATAATTTAGACACTTCGAAATAAAACGTGATTTTATGTCATGTTTAGTATTAAAACTAATTAAAATTATAAGTAATCAGAGGCATTTTAGATAAAAATGTTCTCCTTCTGACAATAATTGGGGGATTATTTCCCCAAAATTTTCAATAATGTTTTACTGCTTGGAAGCGGATATTTCCGGGTTATAATTAAATTTTATAAGCAGCCACAGCTATTGCGTGTTACCATGGCACTTGTGGTCAATGACCCATGTACATTAATTAAAATTATGAAAAACGAGATATACCTACATAGTTCCTTGTTCGGAAGAACGAAGAGCTATCAGGAAAATATAAATGGGCGTTATTGCCATGCTACAACGAAACAACTTTAATAATAAATGGGGGATAATTTCCCCAAAACATTTCAGAAGTGGATATTACTTTTTCTACGTTTTTAAAGTAGCAAAGATTAGCAGGTCATGATTGTTAAAATGCCGCGGTCGTTGTAAAAACAAACGTCGTGCTTGTCAGCAGGACTTACAGTCAGGACTGACAGTTTGTCTGTCATGTGTCGGAAGTTGTAGACGGATTTGATGGTAGTAGGTAGGTTATGTTTTCACTACGCTTGTTCTAATCGGTTTCATTAGTGTTACAATGTTGCGATTGATTTTAATGGTTGGCTCTTCGGGATTTGTATTTCTTGGCATTTTTCAAGGTTCCTGTCTATTTTGAATAATATTTGTGTGCTGATCTGATACATGGATGGCAGGCACGTTAATATTTCTTAAGAAGTTATTGAAGTGACGGGTGTAATCCAATACAATTTTTGATTTTCTCTTTATTGGCAGTTGTTACACAAAAGATATCACTTGTAACAGAAAAACCGTGCCATTTCCGTTCCCGATATTACCTCGAAAATAAAATGGGAAATATATCAATCAACTCGATCTATTGCAGTCCACTGCTGAAAACAGACCTATCCTAAGCTACGCCACAACACTGCATAACGTATCCAATCCGTCCCAGCCATCTTTTTAAGATCGCTGGTTCATCTAGCTGGGGTGGCCTAATGATGGACTATTTTAAACAAAATCAGTCATTTAGATTTAATAACCATTGCAAATAATAAAAACCTCTGCGTGTCTATAACGTGTAGACTAAAAGGCTTGTAGAAAATTAAGTAGCAACATAATATCGGTCGTTTGTGCCGGTTTAACGATGAGCGTAATTTTGTGCTCATGTTCGGCTGTATCTGCCCTCGGTTTTAGAGCTTTTTGGTATCGAGCCGAACGGATTGTAATTTATTGGTTGTGGTATTCTGCTAAACAGAACCACATATTTTTTAACTCTATTTACAATTCATAACACTAAACAAACCATACCTTCATATATTTTGATATTTTATCAACTTTTGTAATTCATTTTTAGGTTTTCTTTCTTTTGTTATCATCTGAAAAGCATACTTTTAGTTATATCTGATTGTTTTAATATCTGAAACTTAAATTATATTGTTAATTTGTAATTCTTGCAATATTTTTCTACTGTGACATTTTCATCTGACATGACATCTGTCTGTCTATTTTATTTTTCTCAAAACCATAGACCGTAACATAGGTACCATGGACTAAACCTCCTTTAAGCTAGGTTTACACTATTATAAGGGTAGCGTAGACAGACCCCTTTGTGAACCGTTTTTATTCGTTCTGGTCTTTATTTCTTAATTGAAATTTGAATTTGAAATGTAGATAGAACACAGAACGAAGAAAAACGGGCGTCAATTTTTAGTTTTAAATCTGGACGGAACGCCGAAAGTCGGTGGACTACGGGAGACTACTTAATGTACGATCGAATCTGAAAGTCTTTAAAACTATTATACTTACGGCTTGTGTAATATTATCTGAAGTGCTCTAATTTCTAATATATATATAAATATATATAGTGTTACACTGTGTATAATTTGCCAGCCTTCATACCTACCGTTTACCTGCGCATATACGGCGTGTAACGCCCAGTCCGATCGCCGACGCTCCTTACTGCCTACCTACCACACTTGGTGTATGAGCTGTAGCAGACAGGTCTTCAGACTCGCGCGACCACAGCGCGCCCGTTTCAGCACGCGCAGATGCCTGCCGCCTACTCATTTACGTACCAGCCCGATTGCCTGCTCATCTGCCTATCCAGGGCCTACGACGTCATCCTGCCCGTCCGATCACACCGTGCCACGTCTGCCTGCCCTACTCTACAGCCTGCCTATCCGATTGCCGTCGTGGTGCCTGCTCATCTGCCTACCCAGGGCCTACCACATCTTCCTGCCTGGTTAGCTGCCCACGTCGTGCGAAGCCGGACCACAGTTTATTATCTATATCCTTTTCCTTAATTTTAATTTTTAATTACTTTTTATTTTTATTAACGTGGCTTACGTTTAGCTCCCTCTGAGCTAAACGTAACGCTACAGTTTGGCGCCCAACGTGGGGCTCGATTTCATTTTCTCTCAAAATTCAAAAAACATACTTGTACAAGTATTATTAATAACTAACTTTTGGTTTCCTTTCCAGGCCCTCATCATCATTTTTCATTTACACTTTAGCTAGTACTTTTCTTTTAATACTTTACAATTGACTCTTAACTCTAATGAATCCTTGATTAATTGATTAATTCTTTATTTAAAATTCTTTAATATAATAATTCTTTAAATCTAATTAACTTATTCTTTAAACAATAACTCTTATCAAAATAATTAATTACCTTACTTGTCGTTTAATCATGGCTAGGTCAATACCTCAAACAGTTCTTGAAAGTTCTGCAACTTCCTTACCTTTCCAACCCATTTTGACCACTCAAAATATCTTAAATCCAGAGGCTTCCTCGATGTGGCAAACCTATCATTCTTCACATAATTTTGCTAGAGAACTTAAACAATTTTCTTTTAATGGCAAATCATGCCCTAGGTCATTCCTCCAAAGATTAGAAGAATTCTGTTTATCTAGGAATATATCAGAGGAAATGCTCTGCAAACACGCTTTCGAAATCTTTACTGATGATGCACTTCATTGGTTTCGATTTCAATATAATCGAAATCCTACCTTGACTTGGAGTCAAATCCATCTTTTATTAATTAAAGACTTTGGTTTACATAATTTTGATTATAAAATGCTCGAAGCTATTAGAAACAGAACTCAGGGTGCAACAGAGTCCATTATTGTGTATGTGAGCATTATGTTTAGAATGTTTTCTCGCCTTACTAAGAAACTAGATGAAAACGGGCAACTTGAAATTTTACTTAATAATGTGAGACCGTGCTATTCAGTCTTTATAGCGCTTAAAGATGTCAAAACAATTGACTCTTTAATTTCAGCTTGTCAAACATATGAAAAGCTTTCTGAAAAAGATTGTAATTTTTCTGAACCTAAATATGAAACAGCTTCTTATGCTACTGAATTCGCTTATCGGCCTTCAACTTCTAAATGCCTTCCAAACATAAAAAAACACAAACGGAATAGGAGATACTAAACAACCTCTTTCTACTACTAAAACTAATCATGACTCTAAAGTAGACTTTTGTTATCGCTGTCGTATTTCGGGTCATTCCTTACAAACTTGCACTAAACCAAAATATCTGATATGTTTTAAATGCGGTCGTAAAGGAGTTAAAATAACTGATTGTCCTATGTGTAACCCAAAAATACAACAAAAAAACTAGATGGCGACTTGAATAACGTTTCTAAATCTCAAAATAATAATTTTGATCCTGATGATTGGAAACTATGGCTAAATTTTATTAAAAATTTTATGTATTGCTATAAAACAACCTCTGTATGACACAGAAAAAGATTATAACAGACCTTTTATTGAAGTGTCTATTAATAACTTGCCATTTTCTGGTCTATTAGACAGCGGGAGTTGTATAACAATCCTAGGAAATAATTATCATAAAGATATCCAAAAGTTAGGATTTAAGTTATTCAAGTCGTCTACTCAAGTTATGGTTGCTAACAAACAGAAAACCATGTCGTCTGGTTATTTTCATTTACCAATCGAATTTAATAATCAAATACATATTATTAAAGCTTATGTTTTCCCTGATATTTATCCCTCACTGATTTTTGGTTGGGATTTCTGGAAAGAGTTTAATTTAACGCCTAAATCGCTTTCATCTGAACTAAATCCAATTAATAAAACTATTACGGTGAGTTCAGTGGACAATAGAGTACTCACATTTGAACACCTTTCGTTTAATGAGAAAAACATTGCAACAGACTTGATTGATCGTTTTAAAACAATTTCTTTTGAGGAACGAGGCATATTGGGTCGTACCAGTTTAGTTTCTCATCGTATTAATACCGGTAACGCACTGCCAATTAAACAACGTTGTTACAGACTTTCACCTGAAAAACAAAAGGCATTAATTAATGACGTTGATCAAATGATAAATCTTAATGTAATTGAAAAATGTGAGAGCCCTTGGTTATCTCCAGTGCTTATCACTCCAAAAAAAAACGGAGAATGGCGTTTCTGTGTTGATAGTAGGAAATTGAATTCAATCACTCGGAAAGACGCATATAGTCTTCCTTTTGTTTCTGAAATCCTAGATAATCTTAAAAACGCTAAATATCTGACTAGCATAGACATTGCTAAAGCTTTCTGGGAAATTCCATTAAATAAGGACGATAAAGATAAAACTGCTTTTTATGTCCCTGGAAAAGGCATGTATCGCTTTAAAGTAATGCCATTTGGCTTAACCAATGCTCCCGCGACTCAACAAAGACTCATGGACAGCTTATTTACACCAGATTTTGATAATAAAGTCTTTTGCTACTTAGATGATATAATAATAATAAGTGAAACATTTGAAGAGCATATCTCACTTCTACTTAAAGTTCTTCAAAAACTTTCTTACGCAGGTCTCACAATTAATTTCAAGAAAAGTCAATTTTTTCGTAAAGAATTAAATCTCTCGGTTATGTAGTTGACGATCAAGGTCTACGTGCTGACCCTAATAAAATTGAAGCTATTTTAGCTTACCCCGCTCCTACCTCTAAAAAAGAAGTGAGGAAATTCTTAGGCACATGCAGTTGGTTTCGTCGCTTCATACCTAACTTCAGTTCTATCGCTTCACCCCTTTGTAAACTAACTTCGTCTGGAAAAAACTCTTCTAAGAACTTTGTCTGGAATGATGAAGCAGATTTAGCCTTTTCTAAACTAAAAGAATGCTTAATTTCAACCCCAATTTTAGCTTGCCCTGACTTTGACCTTCCATTTTCTGTACATTGTGACGCATCTAATTTCGGAATTGGTGCTATGTTGACTCAGGAACAAGACAATAAAGAAGTAGTGATCGCATACATGAGCAAAACTCTGAATAAGCATGAGCAAAACTATTCAACTACTGAACGGGAAACACTAGCTGTTATTACTGCACTTGAACATTGGCGTTGTTATCTTGATAATGGTAAAAAGTTTACAGTTTATACCGATCATGCGGCATTAAAGTGGTTCCAAAATTTGTCTAATCCTTCTGGAAGATTAGCTCGATGGACCCTTCGTCTATCTTGTTTTAATTTTGATCTGAAACACAAAAAAGGTAAAGATAATGTCGTTCCAGATCTTCTTTCACGCCACAAAACTCCTGATACAGCTATTATTGGCGCTGTAGAAC
This sequence comes from Orthosia cruda, assembly GCA_964057195.1. Lineage (NCBI taxonomy): Eukaryota > Metazoa > Arthropoda > Insecta > Lepidoptera > Noctuidae > Orthosia > Orthosia cruda. The sequence continues at coordinate 12,593,355 of OZ059839.1, read as the reverse complement.
CTATTTCTGGAGATATTGTGTCTCAATTGGAACACTTTAATAAACTTTTTACAAATTGTCAAAGAAACCCTGATGACTATCCAAACTATAAGATTCTTAATACTAAATTATATCGCTTCACTAACTCATCTGATTATCTTAACGAAGATTTTGCATGGAAAGAGGTTCCGCCTCCTTCCGAAAGACTAAACCTTATTAAATCTTGTCATGGTGTTACAGATAATAATCCTCATATTGGCATTTTCAAAACTTACAAGAAACTTTCTTTAAGATACTATTGGTCTGGAATGTTTAAAGATGTGGCAAAATTCTGTTCTACCTGTGAAAATTGTCTTTCTTATAAGCACTCGAATCATTCTCCTTATGGCCCTATGGGTAAACCAAAAATTTGCTCAAGACCTTTTCAAAATATTTCTTTGGATTTGATGGGTCCTTTTCCAATGACAAGACTACGTAACCAATATATCCTCGTGGTAACTTGTTCTTTTTCTAAATATTGTCTTATTTTTCCTATCAAACGCGCTACGACTTCTAATATTATCTTACATCTAGAAAATGCCGTATTTCTTGTACATGGAATTCTGCAAACTATAATAATGGATAATGGTTCACAATTTCAATCAAACGAGTTTCAAAGTTTTCTGAACAAATATAAAGTTTCTTTTATCTTTTATTCTCCTAGATATTGCCCTCAAGTCAACCCAACAGAACGATATAATAGAACAATTATCACTGCTTTAGCACAGTTAGTTGGTGATGACCATCGGTCATGGGATAAATTTTTACAAACAATCCAATTCGGCCTAAATAGCACGGTAAACTCTTCAACAGGATTCTCCCCATCTTTTCTTGTATTTGGTCGTGAAACTATACCGTGTGGTTCATTTTACACCGATTGTAATAATCTTGACAACGTTATTTTTCTTCCTCGCGATATCTATGCCACTAATTTAGGATTATTATCTGCTATCTTCGATAAAGTACAGATTGCATTACACACTGCACATATTATTAAGAACGCTGTTCATTATAATGCTAAACACAGCTTTAAAGAATTTAAAGTCGGTGATACAGTCTGGCGTAAAAATTACGTTCAGAGTAATGCTGGCGCATATTTCAGTGCAAAATTAGCTCCAAGATTTATGTTAAATGCGCTGTAATCGAAAAGCTTTCACCTCTTGTTTTTATTCTGGAGGATCCTAATGGATCGAGAGGAAAATGGCATGTAAAAGATTTTAAAATTTAATATTTAACTTGCCATTTATTTTTATATTTATTGTAAATAGTTGCAATATGAAAGTTTATTTATTTTTACAAAGAAACCAAACATATTCGGCTTATTTTATTTTCCATTATTATTTACTTTATATGTATAGTATTTACATAATGAAGATATCATTATGAAATTATATTCTAGGTTATCCTAGATATTCTTATTATACATTTGATTATATTTACTAACATTAACTTATGTGTTATTCTTAAACTTCTTAATTTACACTTAATATCCTTGTCATTACTTGTACCTTATTCTTAACTTTATGTACAAAGAATGAGGTGTTCTTTTAGAGTTTTGCACGACTGGGAAAGCCTTATGTGCACAGAGCGGTCCCGTAACTCTATAAAAATAAGCCAAATGCGTGGAGTCTTGTAAATATGTAAAAAAAATCCCTCTCAAACCAGTTCCCTCTCAAACTAATTCCCTCTGAAACTTAGTTCCCTCTCAAATCTAGTTCCCTCTCAAATCTAGTTCCCTCTCAAACTTGACTTCCCTCTTAAACCTAGGACCCTCTTCCCTCTTAAACTTAAGTCCCTCTTCCCTCTTAGACTTATATTCTTTCTTTTCTTCGGGTTTTCAAACAGGTGCGGGTTACGACACCTAATTAAAAAAAAAAAGCCTTCGTAATCTTTCTAAATATTTCCTTGTGGAGTATGCGTCATTGAATGTGAACCATATCCCCTACGTGTGATTGAATGAGAGTGTTTGACGAAAGTATGAAAGATGTTGTGTGATAGAGCAAGGTTTTATATAAACATCAACATTTTCTTCAAGTTGAAAATTTTTCTGGGGTCATCGGGGAAATGTGGTATTCTGCTAAACAGAACCACATATTTTTTAACTCTATTTACAATTCATAACACTAAACAAACCATACCTTCATATATTTTGATATTTTATCAACTTTTGTAATTCATTTTTAGGTTTTCTTTCTTTTGTTATCATCTGAAAAGCATACTTTTAGTTATATCTGATTGTTTTAATATCTGAAACTTAAATTATATTGTTAATTTGTAATTCTTGCAATATTTTTCTACTGTGACATTTTCATCTGACATGACATCTGTCTGTCTATTTTATTTTTCTCAAAACCATAGACCGTAACATAGGTACCATGGACTAAACCTCCTTTAAGCTAGGTTTACACTATTATAAGGGTAGCGTAGACAGACCCCTTTGTGAACCGTTTTTATTCGTTCTGGTCTTTATTTCTTAATTGAAATTTGAATTTGAAATGTAGATAGAACACAGAACGAAGAAAAACGGGCGTCAATTTTTAGTTTTAAATCTGGACGGAACGCCGAAAGTCGGTGGACTACGGGAGACTACTTAATGTACGATCGAATCTGAAAGTCTTTAAAACTATTATACTTACGGCTTGTGTAATATTATCTGAAGTGCTTTAATTTTTAATATATATATAAATATATATAGTGTTACACTGTGTATAATTTGCCAGCCTTCATACCTACCGTTTACCTGCGCATATACGGCGTGTAACGCCCAGTCCGATCGCCGACGCTCCTTACTGCCTACCTACCACACTTGGTGTATGAGCTGTAGCAGACAGGTCTTCAGACTCGCGCGGCCACAGCGCGCCCGTTTCAGCACGCGCAGATGCCTGCCGCCTACTCATTTACGTACCAGCCCGATTGCCTGCTCATCTGCCTACCCAGGGCCTACGACGTCATCCTGCCCGTCCGATCACACCGTGCCACGTCTGCCTGCCCTACTCTACAGCCTGCCTATCCGATTGCCGTCGTGGTGCCTGCTCATCTGCCTACCCAGGGCCTACCACGTCTTCCTGCCTGGTTAGCTGCCCACGTCGTGCGAAGCCGGACCACAGTTTATTATCTATATCCTTTTCCTTAATTTTAATTTTTAATTACTTTTTATTTTTATTAACGTGGCTTACGTTTAGCTCCCTCTGAGCTAAACGTAACGCTACATGGTGTACTAACACAATTATTATTTTGCCATGGCAATTATTGATTATTGGTACAATGGTTTCTTGTATGCTGAGCAGTGGACATCCTATTTTAATTTTGTTTTTCTATATCCTCGCGCTTGAACACTATATAACGAGACTTCACTGACGCGATGGATATTGACAGGTATCTTAACTTAGAAAGGGGAGTCAAGCAATCAGTCAGGGAAATTAAATGTAATACTGTATTAGGTGTGACGGTATTTGTAGCTTATTATTTTCACTTGCGTGTCATAAACCAACAAGATCTAGGTATGTGTTGCCTATGAAACAGTAAAACAATTACAAGTTCATTCAATGTTTAATTGTCATTGAATCTGGTATGGTAGACATTAAACCCTGAGTTTACCTTACCTTTACCTACGCATAGAAAGGTATTTAAATGGTCATGTGTAAGAAAGATTCAACAGTTCCTACGTACCGATTGCCCTTTCTTTTTTGAAGTCGACCAACTCGGTTTTTGTTTGACCATTCCTAACCCTTTGCAGGAAGGCCGTGATTGCCCGTGATGTTATTATTACGCAACTGTTCATGTTAGAAATTGGGCTTTCAGATAAAACACCGAAATAAACTTTCACTAGAACTGTATGCTCGGCTATTTTTAAGCGACTAACAAAGGGAAGGGTTCAGTATTTAGAGTTTATCGTTTATTGTATTTGTAATGTCTGTTTTACTGTGATGAAAGGACTTTACTAATTTTGATATTGGTTCGTCGCGTTATATTTTTTGCTGAAATCCTTTTTTCTGTTTTATAATTTCTTTGTCTACCTATATTTTTGCTGTTAGATGGTAGACGCTTCTTTGAAATCCTGATAATAGTATTTTTTGTTTCTATTGATTATCTATATTTTTATTGACTTTTATATTGATGTGATTGTGTATACCAAATACCAACGTAAAATTCCTGTGTCTTGAAAACATCAGACGTTTAATATGTATTTGAATAATAGATTATGCCCAAATAAGGACTACTTTGACAAGACAATGTTTTCTCTTTTGACGCGATAAATATGTGTTTTGCAAAGCCGGGGCATTTTTGTGCCAACGTAAACGTTGCTGTTAAACAGAGATTTTCATCGACAAATTAAGACCCTCGATTTGTATAAGTAATTTACAAAATACCATGCAGATGTCACAGTCATTACAGAGCCAAAAAAAACGAATGCAAATATTTTGGTTAATAGCTCAAGGTTGAAAAAAGTATTGTAGAAAATGTTCTGTACAGAAAACAAATAGGAAGGTAAATAAGTAGATTATACGGTACGGTCCCGTTAAAGGGGACAAAAGGAATTTAATTAAAATTACTTCCCGTTGTCCCCGTACGCTGTCCCCGTTAATTTAACTTACCAGAAAGCACGAACAGAAAAACAAATGAATATAAAACAATATATTAATTAATTTTGTAATTTATCCCAAATTTTTGTTTGGGACATTCGATATTTTTTTGCATAAAATCTATTTTTTTTTGCAATAGTCAAACAATGTAAGAACAGCATCATAATCGTCACACATTTCAAGCAACACAGTATTGCAATGTTTGCTCCCGAAACATACTAACAGGTTTGTTACAAAACATTTAACCGTGTTTTCTGTCCATATTATGTAACATAACTTGTCAAGTAAATCTGCTTCTTAATCTTTAATCTTAACAACGTTAATCGCTTGACGGGATAAGCCTGTGTTTATGTTAGGTGTGTTTGCGGGTAAACATTTTGATTCGCTTTCTTGTATGGAGGGATAATTGAATTCTAATTGTTTGCACCATAAAATCATATTTATATTGTTTGTCTGTTAATCCTCTTCTGTTGCACATGCTCAAAATCACTACCAGTAATATAAACTAGACACACCTACTACTGCCCACATAACAAGTCTTCTTTAATAGTCTTCTTCACTGATACGTACGTATATATCCATCCACCCATGTTCGTATTCAAAACTTTCCTCACGTGATTTTCCTCAGCAACAAGTAGAAAAAAAAAAGGAAAAACTGGAAACATTTTTTTTCCAAGCTTATGGACTGAAAATTTCTACTTCTTTGTCGTTTGCATCAAGTGAAGTGCTGCGCAACGCCCTCTGCAACATTACAATACAATCAGCATAATTTCGGCCACTCAGATCTGCTAAAATTACGCATGTGGAGCTTGACTCTTTTTCTTCAAACCTTTACGTAATCCGCAAAAGGAAGGTATTCTATATTTACGAGCAAGTCAATTATGCGTAGGATTTGAAAATTGAACCGTGTGGGATGTATCATTTTATCTTTTTGATCCACGAGGTTCGTAGCGGATTAATTTGAGCAATTTGACGGAATGATTGTCGGGGTTTGGGTGACCTTTTTATTTGTGTACTTTTGGTTACATTTGATTGTTTCACTTACGCGTGCTGTGGATTACCTTGTTTTGATGATATTCTGGAGTTAGAATAAATCTGTTGGAGGTTTTGAATTATTGCCTGATCACAGAAACACGTCAGAAGAGGAAAACGTAATGGGCGCCCGCAAACAGTTGCGATGCGACAACGAAATTGAATTGTCTCGTAGAACTAATTTATGGAAGCCTTTAGGTTTTGTCGTTGTGGAGCTGCTTGGGAGAGTATGTCCAGCAGTGAATGTCTTTTGACTGAATCATATGTACCTCACAAAATTCATGATAACATCACGCCTGTCTTTTCGATAGATTAGGCAAAGATTTACCTATTGTATATCCATATTTCACCTGCTAAGTTTAAGTGTAAGGTGCGGGGTCCGAATCTATTGAAATCAATAGAGCAATAATTCTAAATGGCTATTGAGAAATTAATACTAGTTTTATTTTAATATTTGAGCACAGTGGCCATTCAGGCATTTATTTCTCTGGAACTCTGCATTCCATTGTATTGTATGATCCACGTTTATTTCATCCGTCGCTCCATTCAACGAGCCCATCAAAATAGTTAGTATGTCATCTATAGCCATGCAATAATGGGCCAAAGTCAACCATTGTGTAGATGAGCTATCACAATAGAGGTGAATGGAGATATTTGAAAAGATAATGCTAAATCAAATGCTCATTTATTTTAATACGAAAAACATCCTACACGAGAAACAATATGGTTTCACCAAAGGACGTTGTACAACCGACGCTGGTGTCACCTTAATAAAACACATCTTTGATGCGTGGGAGGAGGGACAAGATGCCATAGGTATCTTCTGCGACCTGTCGAAGGCGTTTGATTGCGTTGATCATGAAACATTGCTTTTGAAACTTGAGCATTACGGGCTAGGCCAATCAGCATTAAATTTAGTAAAATCCTATTTGAATGATAGACAGCAATTAGTTCAAATAAACGGTGTCAATTCGTCGGGGTTGAACGTGAAAATGGGGTTACCCCAGGGCTCAATTTTAGGTCCTTTCTTATTTTTAGTATACATTAACGATTTACCCCATCTATTGAAAAACAAACTGAACATGGTGTTATTTGCTGATGACACTTCTTTGATTTTTAACATAAATAGACGTACGAGTAACGTTGCCGACGTAAATAATGCATTGCGGCAAGTTCTAAATTGGTTCACTGCTAATAATTTAGTTTTGAATGCTAAAAAAACTAAGTGTGTAAAATTTGCCTTGCCGAATGTCAAAAGTTATGATTGTGACATTATATTAAACAACGAGAAGCTAGAATTCGTCGACAAAACCGTTTTCCTGGGTATCACGCTAGACTCAAGGTTACAATGGGGTCCTCATTTAATATCACTTGCGGGGCGGTTAAGTTCGGCGGCTTATGCTGTTAGAAAAATTCGTCAATTTGCTGATGTAGATACCGCGAGGCTGGTCTATTTTAGTTACTTTCATAGTATAATGTCTTACGGCATATTACTATGGGGAAGGGCTGCAGACATTCAGTCAATTTTTGTTCTACAAAAACGAGCCATCAGAGCGATATACAATCTTCGCCGGCGCGATTCTCTAAGGGAACTGTTTAAGGACATTAACATCATGACGGTACCTTGTCAGTATATTTACGAAAACATCATGTACGTTAGAAAGAATTTACATCTTTTTAGTAAAAACAGCGATAGACATAGTTATGTTACTAGAAATAGGGACCAATTAATTCAACCAGGTTTCAGGCTGGCTAAAGTAGCGTCATCTTTTAGGGGGTACTGTATAAAATGTTACAATAAAATACCGCCAAACATTCTAGAATTGAATGAGACGAAATTTAAAACTTGTATAAAACGCACACTATGCAGGCAGGCATATTATAGGTTGGGGGATTACATCGCTGATAAAAATGCTTGGCCCAACGCTATTCCAGCTCCACAGCCACTAGGGCACAAAAACAAGTGATAAGCAGAAAAGTTCTGAAGTATTGTTGGACCTGCTGAAGACTGTACGAATAATTATAATGTATATTTGTGTTGTATAAACTCAATTTATTTTTTGGATTATATAACTGCACAGCACATATGTGAGTACTATGTACCAACTGTAAATCTACCATTTACTGTACCTATGTGTCGTTTGTTGACTTCAGTGTGCCCCGGCAGTTGAGTGCGTCATGCTCTCTCTAATGTCTCTCTGATGGTGGCACATGTGTTGGATCATTCGGTTCCCTTCATGATGGTTGAGCTGAGTGGTGCCGATCCATGTGTCATGTTCGTGAACGGGCGCCGTCAGTTGGGATTGGTCATATCTTAGCTGCCTCCGCATGTTTTTAATTACCTATTTATTGTATTTTTAATTGTTTGTTTTACTCTAGACGCTTTTAAGTGCGTTTTTTTTTTTTTACATCGTTCTCACATATATGTATTTTTCCTACAAGATTATTGTAACCAAATACTTGTAAAACACATTTATGTTTTTTTAAAAGAGTAAGTTTGGAGTTTCTTGTCCGTTCTTCGCCATAACAAGCTACATTGCCGAATGGACGGTAGAATCAATTATTATTACATTTAATTTTTATTTTTGACGTTCGAAAGTGCCGCTTAATGGCCTAATTGAATAAAGAAATTTTGATTTGATTTGATTTGATTTGGAGATGAATAGAAAAAAATTAAGGTGGGATTGATCTACCTGTTCTTTAATTTTGTGGTCGAAATAAATTGAATTCTTAAAGGTGTAGATACTTTGAAAGTGTATATTTATTACCTGCACGCATTTTAGATTATGGTTATTACCCAGGATATCTTTTATGGGCCAAAAGTACCTACTGATGAATATAACACTTTAATTATGGTACCACATCCACACATATCAGGGCCATGCCCGGGACGTGACAGGGCCGAGTCCAATCATTGAAGCTTTGTCACTGGCCCGTGTGAGAACGAGTTCATATAAAATGTACGCGTTTTTAAGTTTTTATAAACTTTTATTTACTCCCTCTGGAGTGTGGATTTGTGTCCGGTTGATGGCAATAGGCACGCCCTCCATTACGTGGGTCTTAATTATTTGCTTAAAACACGTGATTCTATGTATTAATTTTATGAAACATTTTCCGTTATAGGTAATTCAAATTATTTTATTATCGATGTGTCTAGCACTGCATCACATCGCACATTACTTATATCTCTGCTAACCTCTTTACCTGAACAAAAATAGAAAAACTGGCAAAAAGTGTGTAAGAAGTTAGTATACGTATGGTCAACAGGTCAAGTATTAACCTATAAATATTTAGATAAGAGAGTTCGCAACCGCATGATCCCTCGTCCTGCCAAAACTAATGGACCGAAGTTGACAAGGTTTCAAACGATTCAGCGTTGAACCTGACGATTTTTAATCAGAAACGGAGTATAAATTAGGTTTCCTTAGCTTCTTTGTTGAATTAGTACATTACTGCAGAAACCAGTAAGTAAGCCTTCCTGGCCAAGTATGAGTTAACCGGACCTCACCTGCGGTTCGGTCCGGTTATATACGAGGCCAGGATGGCTTTCTTACTGGTTGAGGCTTAGAAAATGCTTTTCTCAAAAATGAAAGAAAGTTTAACAACAAATTCGTTTAATTAATATTTTATCTACTTCGGTTTCGTTAAATTAGAATTACAAAATTAACAGCGGTTTCATTATGATACCCATAACGACATCAGATTGCATTATGCGAATCGTCATAAGTTCTAAAACACAAGCAAAGGCATTCTGAACATACAGCCACGTATCTATAATATTACTTCGAAATCGAGACACTGTAAATGATGTTTTTAATAAAAAAACTTTTTGCAAAAAAATACTACCGACTTCCAAATACAAAACTACAAAGTGAAAAATAAATTAATTTTTTGAAGTCGGTGTCTTTCGTAGGTACCATTTTTTTGCGTTATGGACACCGAATTCAAAAAATTAAGTTATTTTTCACTTTGTAGTTTTGTATTTGGAAGTCGGTAGTATTTTTTCGCAAAAAGTTTTTTTATTTTTCACTTTTTAGTTGTACGTACCTAATAGGCAAGTTAGTAAGGGAACTATTTCGCCAGAATAGATTTCATGAAACTTGAACATAACCGGTGAAATGAGAGGTCTGCTTACCCCTTAAGAGCGAACTGGCGTGATGTTATGTTATGAAATGTTATAAACAACAAACAGACATGCGATTGCAGCAATCCCGAGAGATTTGCCGTTATTTATTGAAGAGTTCTGTTGTATACCTCCGAAGTTCTTCATCAGATATTCACCAAATTAAAATGGGACCAATTTCGGAAAATACTTTTTGAAACAAAAAAAGAATTTTCAAAATCAGTCCACAATTGACGGAGTAATCGGTGAAAAAACACAAAAAAAAACAAACTTGAAGTCGAACATAGAACCGCCTCCTTTTTGGGAAGTTAGTTAAAAATGGAACAAGTTGTAAAATAATAGTTAGGAGCTCAAGGTTGAAAAAAATGTAGGTAGGATAGATAAAATCCACATTAGAAAAAAATCTAATGGCACGAAAAATTATATGGTAAACACGTATCAGCTAGATAACGTATAACAGATTTATTTTCGCATATTTTCCATATAGTCCATATAGTTTTTTCTTCTTCAAAAAAAGTGTTTTGCTAAAAATGCCGATACGTTTGTATCGGCATTTTTAGAAAAACACTTTTTTTTGCGAAAAATAAAAACAACATCATATTCTTCACACATTCCAAGCAACACAGTATTCCAATATTTTCTCCCGAGACATACTAACAGGTTTGTTATCAAAACACCTGCCTGCGTTTCCTGTTCTTATCTCAACATCCTTAACATAACATGTCAATCCAATCTGCTTCTTAATCCCTAATCTTAATCACGTTAATCGTTTGACGGGATAAGCCTTATACTTTTACATTTTTTATATTGTACTAGCTTTCCGCCCGCAGCTTCGCCTGCGTGGACTACATGATTTTGGCTGTTTCTTTTATTCCAGTTTTGGCGGGATATTGCAAATTATTATCCAAACATATTAGACCACAACATTTTCTGAATACAAATAAATTGATATAAAATGAGCATAAACTGAACTGCCTATGTGTTCTAATAGAGAGCGCTGGGCTTTTATGCCGGTGGTCTCGTGGGATCGATTTCTATGGGGAATTACAAATAGTCGAAAGCTACTTTACTTTAAATTTTTAACCGACTAGCCAAAAAGGAGGTTCTGTGTTTACTTTTTTTTATATAATATGTTGACCGATATTTCCGTCAATTGTGGACTGGTTTTAAAAATTCTTTTTTTGTTTGAAAGAGTATATTCCGAAATTAGTCCCATTTTAATTTGGTGAAGATCTGATGAAGAACTTATGAGATATACAACAGAACTCTTCAATAAATAACGGCAAAGCTCTCGGGATTGCTGCAATCGCATATCTGTTTATTGTTTATACAATTCATAACATAATATCACGCCAGTATGCTCTAAAGGAGTACGCAAATGTGTACAGTACTTGGTACACTCTCATTTAACTGGTTATGTTCAGTTTATTATATTCGGGTAATCTATTCTGGCATTATAGAGACCTTAGTTAACTACTTGCCTATTAGGTAGGTACAACTAAAAAGTGAAAAATAAAACATTTTCAAAAAAAATACTACCGAATTCCAAATCAAAAACGACAAAAGGTCGGGAAAAGCGTTATTGGGTTTTCTCATCTGGGATATCCCAGTAAGAGCCTGGTTTATGCCCGGTAGATGTCGAAGGGTTGCTAGTTACTGGGTTTAGAGAACAGATAGGCAGTTCCTCTACGTGAATTACCTACGGGTATGCCACTGCTTTCTTTTAGTTCAAGTCAGACAGCAATAGGCTCGACCTCTTTTACACGAGCCTGGCCAAATCCGGCCTCAGCGACTTCAATGTGTGATTTTAAGTTGTGACTTGTTCTCGTACAGTTCATTTCACGAGAGAATGTAATAAGTTTACTCATTAAGATAGACTCAAAACACAATACACTCCACATAGCCACAAAAACAGAATAGCCGTATAATATCGCACCTAAACCCAGAAACCAATTCCTACAGTCTAAGTTCATGTGTGTGCGAGTTATAGCTCGGTTTCAATAAGACTATATAAAAACGTAATATAACCTTCGCGGTTTATCTACGAAGAATAACTGGTAGCTGAATATTCGGTGTGTTTAATATGGTTTTTTATGGAAATCGTATTGGTGCTTTGGGTTTATTTTATTTTAAATATTCAGAATATAATGTTGATGATTGGGCAATTCAGTCCTTTCCAAAATTAAAAGTCATTAATTACTACTTACTGAAACTTCAATCTAAATTGAATCGAGCCTTCTTTAAACATGAGTAGATTTTCATCATTTCAGCCGAAAGATGTCAACTGCTGGATATAAGCCTCCTTCAAGTGTCACTACATCGATTGGTCCTGTGCGCGGCGTTTGAAGGCCTCCCACTAGGTAGACCGAAGTAGTATATTATTGGGCATTCTATACCACTATCGGCAAGTTGCTCGGCGAGTGCGCCTCGCTGCCGATAGTGGTATAGAATGCCCAATAATTGATAATCGACTCGCCTTTCCACTCGACCGATAAACTCGACCGAGACAGTACATTTTGCTGCGTACTTGATGAGCAACGATGATCATCCATCAACTCTCCGTTTACTTACTCTCTACTGTATAACTGTATACAACCAATGATCATGCGAGTTTGCTATCGCTCTGAAGGGTGGTACAGAATGCTTAGTAATGAACAATCCACTCGATCAATGACCAGTAACGCAAAAGAGGTTGTGGTAAGTTTATAAATGTTAACGTACTATATACATTCACTCATTTTTAATCGGTTCATTTCCAACAGTAATCATGAAATTTGTAAAACAACCGCAATCGCTGCATGTTGATACAGTCTGCGATGATAATTGTAAGACTAGTTTTCGTCATGGGGAATTATTACCTAACTCAGTACGATGTATCATTTGTGGTCCATCCAATTGTGGAAAAACCAATTTATTAATTGGCCTTCTTATACACGAAAATGGATTAAGATTTGAAAATGTTTATGTTTATTCAAAAACTCTGCACCAACCTAAGTACATTTTCTTAGAAAGAGTTTTGCAACGGGTTCCCGGTATTTCCCTCCAGAAATATCAGGGAAATGAGGAAGTACTAAGCGTTCAGGACGCAAAACCCAACTCCGTGATTATTTTTGATGATGTTGCTTGTGAAAATCAAAATAACATGCGTGATTATTTTGCAATGGGAAGACACAAATGCATAGATTGTTTTTATCTGAACCAAACATATAGTAAAATCCCCAAGCAGTTAGTAAGAGATAATGCGAACTTAATCATACTTTTTAAACAAGATGAAATTAATTTACGGCATATTTATGAAGAACATGTCAACACTGATATGACATGGATTGAATTTCGTGAAATGTGTTCGAAAATATGGAGTGAACCTTTCAATTATGTAGTGATTAATAAGGATTGCTCCAAAAATAAAGGATGTTATAGAAATAAATTTGACACTTTTGTTGTCTTTGATTAAAAATATTTATATTTAAGAGTGTTACCCTCGCGATATTATTATTCTTCAGACAACGCTTAATCAATCACGAACTTTTTGTTACTATGGAAAAATCACTGAAAAGACAAATTGTTGAGGCTGCAGATGCTGTTAAGAAGAAGGTGCGAAAGATGAGAGATGCTGAGCTTAACAATCAGCAAGTACTGGAATCAGTTTTCAAGCCGGTAACAGAACCACTCAACCAAATTGCTAATGTCAGTAAGCAGGCTTGTGTTCCGCATAATATAGAAAATGAAGAAACCGAAGTTCCGTTTATCGATAAAACTTTGCAAAAAGAACCCACAATTAGTAAAGGAACCAATGATAATAACGACAATGAAGACGAATATGAATCTGATATCGAAAGTGACTCTTCGTACAAATCATTAGTTGAAAACAACCAAGGTATTGATTCGTCATCCTGGTCAGTGTCCTCAGAAGCTCTGACCAATATTCCGTTTGGTGTCAGAAAAGAGGGCGGAAAATTGATGTTAGGTTCTGCTCGTATAACGATCAGTGATGAGTATATCATCGTAGCTGGACGCAAATACCGAAATACGCCTGGTTTAAAACAGTTGCTGTTGAAAAAGAATGCCGATTTAAGCTTGGTTACAGAGAGTGATATGAAACATTATAATTCGATGCTACTTGACACAAACGCACATCGACGGGACTATGAGCCCGGTAAACCAATCAAAAGTAATAAAGGACAAAAATATTTGCAAATTATTAAGCCTCTATTCCAACTACGAAGTACAATTCAGGACCACCAAACGAAAGGAAAAGGACTACCCTTTACAAAAATGTGGAAGAAAAATGTTGATTTTGTTTATTGGGACGATCCAAATGAATTGGTAGATAGGTTAAAATTACTAATTGCATCTCGAGATGCTGGTAACACAGGATTAGATAATGAAATTATATCTATCATTGAAGAATTGCGTGAAAGTAAAGTTATAAATAAATAAATATTTTAAAATGTGTTTATTTTATTATCAGCTTCTCGATACAATACACCTTAAATATGAACGTAGACAAATTCGGACACTACATTCACAAAAGAATGCGTTTATCAGAGTTATTTGAGTTTAATGAGAACGCATTGTTAAAATTAGAAAACGGAGATTTTGATTTAAAAACATCAAGATTAAGAGGAGTCCGATCTCCAGTAGAAGCAGGCGATGCTGTGAACAAGGATTATGTAGATCGATTGAATGCTAACATGTTAAAAGAATTAAATAACCTGACCGTGAACAAGGATTATGTAGATCGATTGAATGCTAATATGTTAAAAGAATTTAATAACATGATTGGTTCATTGCGCTCTCAAATCATAAAAGACACAAAGGACACAGTTCAGGCTACTTTAAAAGCAAAGATACCTGAGATTTCAACTCATTTGGAAGATAAGTTTTATACCAAAGCAGAGGTAGATAAATTACTACAAAAAACTCCGTAATGGCAAAACAGCAAATTGTTAATGAAATACATAAAGCAGCACGAAGAAATTTCGTTAGACGTCCTGTCATTCTAAAGGGGATCGATGACTTGTGGCAAGCTGATCTGATGGACATGCAAAATCTAAGAAAATATAATAAAGGTCATAATTACATTTTAGTGGTGATTGACTGCTTCTCAAAGTACGCTTGGGCAGAGCCATTAAAATCAAAAAATAAACTTGATGTTACTCATGCATTTAAACGAATACTGATTAACAGCAATCGCAAACCGGTTAATTTACAAACTGATATGGGAACAGAATTTTATAACAACTCATTTCAAACGCTTATGAAGACTTACAATGTTAACCATTACTCAACGTTTTCTACCAAAAAAGCTTCGATCGTAGAGCGACTGATTAAAACTCTTAAAAATAAAATATATAAATATTTTAGTCTGAACGGAAACTATATGTGGTTAGGTATACCGTTAGAGGTTACGTTAAAGATATATAACAACACAAAACATCGTACCATTAAATTTAAACCAATTGAAGTAAATAAATCTTGCGAGTCTGTTATAAAAGAAAATATTAAAAAAGCCTTAAATCATGTAACCGTCCGTAGAAAACCTAAGTTCAAAGTAGGTGACTTTGTTCGTATCAGTAAATACAAACACCATTTTGAAAAAGGTTATACACCTAATTGGTCAACTGAAATATTTACTATAAAAAAAATTAATCATACCATACCAGTAACATATCATATACAAGATCAGCGAAAGCAAGCCATAATGGGAACGTTTTACGAGCAAGAACTTCAGAAATCTTACTATCCTGGTATTTATTTGATAGAAAGGGTTTTAAAAAGAAAAGGATCAAAAATGTTTGTGAAATGGTTGGGTCTAAACAACGAAGAAAATAGTTGGATCGAGAAAACTGCAATAGTGGATTAAAATAATTATATAACGATTACTTTTGCATCATTTCTCTCATTACACATTAGACAATGCAAGGAGGTGAACTTGTTAATACCTTAATTAATAATCTACCGTTCGAACTTCATTTACCCGGCTACAATTATTGCGGTCCCGGAACTAAATTGCAGAAACGTTTATTACGAGGTGACCGAGGTGTAAATAAGCTAGACGAAGCTTGTATGCATCACGACATTGCATATGCAAACCATACAGACTTACCCAATCGCCACAAAGCTGATTTGCAACTACTAAATATGGCTAAACAAAGACTTAAATCGAGCGATGCTGGGAAAGGTGAAAAACTTAGTTCATGGTTAGTGAGCAAAGTTATGAAAGCCAAACTGAAATCTGGTTCTGGCATTATTTATTTATTTATTATATACTTTATTGTACACCACTGAAATAATTACAGGACAAAACATTTATAAAGATAAGTGTACAATGGGCGGTCTTATCGCACAGGGCAATCTCTTACAGACAACCTTTGGATGGACTGAACGAGAGAAGATAGACATAGGGCTGTCAGTGTACAAAAAACTATACTAAATAATATTACTTAGTTATAACATAAAATACATACATACAAATAAAATAATATACTAATAAATATCAAATATAGAACAGAGAAAGGAGAAGAATAGTTACAGAGAAAGGAAATGCTCCTTCACCATTAAAACGTTTAAAAGTTTCGTGTCAAAAATAAAAGCAAAAATAAAGAAACTGAATCCAAAGGACAGTAAAGCTTTAATTAACGCTGCTTACTCAGCAGCAAAAAAAATAATCCCATGCATTCAGAAAATTCGAGTGCCGCGAGTGATACCCTTACCAAAGACTGGAGGTATTCTACCTTTAATCCCAATTTTTGCGGGTTTATCAGCTTTAGGAACTTTAGCTGGTGGTGCGGCTGGTATTGCAAAAACTGTTAACGATTACAAAGCAGGTCAGCAAAATTTGCGAGAAACACAACGACATAATAAGGCTATGGAGTCTTTAAAGTTAGGCCAGGGCTTGTACATTAAGTCACATAAAAATGGTAATGGTTTATTCATTAAGTCTTCAAAAAACTGAAAAATAAGCTACCTAATCGTCCTCTCACTAATATAGACATCCAAAGGTATGCACGCAACATCCCTCACTTTCGAGGAGTATACATGAAGGATCAGTTACCAAGGACGCCAAAACGGGTTGAATGTGGTGTCGTTAACTTGGACGACTCTAAGAACGAAGGCACGCATTGGGTAGCTTATGTAAAAGTATGCAATTATTGTGAATATTTTGATAGCTTTGGAGATTTAAAACCTCCAACGGAATTAATGCGATATTTTAAGAATTGTAATGTTTTTTATAATTATACAAGATATCAGAAATTCAACACTGTAAATTGTGGACACTTATGTTTAGAATATCTATGGAATTTTTGGAAATAAAACGTATAAAACTTATGCTTTTCTTTTATTTGAATCATTTGCAAGATGTCACTCACATTATCGATAACTGGAAACTCGTCAACTTTATCTACTTACTATCCTAACACGTTGCAACTATATGAACAGTATGAGTGTGCCTTATTGCATTTCGCAACATTTAATTCTATTCCAAACATTGACAAAACGAATAATAAGTTCTATTATGGTTCTAACGAAGTTATTGAAATACCTGACGGCACCTATGAATTGCAAGATATTAATGATTATTTAAAATCTGAAATGAAAGATGCATCAATCAAACTACAGTGCAATAACAATACTTTAAAAGCTGCTGTATATTGTAGAAAAGACATAAATTTTAATAAAGAAGGTACGTTTAGGAATTTGTTAGGGTTTAATAAGCAGATCTTAAAAGCAAATAAATGGCATGTATCGCACTTTCCAGTCAACATTTTACCTACAACAGTGATCAGGATCGAATGTGATATTGTAAGCGGCTCGTACACAAACGGAGAACCCAGTCACATTATCCACGAATTTGCTCTCAACGTGCCTCCCGGATATAGAATTATAGAAATCCCGAAAAACGCGATATACTTTCCAATTAACCAAAACAACATTAGCTGTATACATATCAGGCTGTTAGATATAAATAACCGCTTAATCAATTTGCGCGGTGAAGAAGTGCAGCTGTATTTGCATCTCAGAAGAAAAAAATGATTGACTACAATAAATATATGCATCAACAAATCAAAAATATCAGTTCCGCTCAAGCTTCCAACCAAATAAGAGCTCGCTCTAAGAAGAAAATTAAATTAACTAAAGAAAACAAGGCATTTCTCAAAGCGATCGGTTTGCTAAAATGAATATCTTAGACGTTTTATCTGCTCCGACTTATGACAACACTGTTGAAGGAATCGAATTTCATTCTTACAAGCCCTACGTAACTAGTTTCAATAGAAACGATGACATCCGCATACCTATTAACCAACAGGACTTGTATATACTTCCCTCAGCTAGTACCTTGTATTTGGAAGGAACTGTTGTCGTAAGTAAAAAGGATATGAAAGAGAAAGCCACTAGTGTTAATTTTACGAATAATGCTCTACTCTACTTATTCCAAGATATAAGATATGAGCTGAATGGAGTGGAAATTGATAGAATAAAAAACGCTGGCATAACTACCACCATGAAATCGTTAATATCAATGAGTGAAGGTGAATCAAAGATAGCCAATGCATGGGGCTGGAATATCGATGGAATAAAAAATATTAATGGGGGTAGTTTTTCTGCTTCTATACCCCTCTGTAACATTATCGGTTTTGCAGAAGATTTCAAGAAAGTCGTGATAAATAGTAGGCACGAACTGATATTGCTACGAAGTAACACTAATCTGAATGCTGTGAAACTTAACACCGGGGAATTTGTAGACGACGTTCAGATAAATAAAATCATCTGGCGTGTACCGCATGTTAAAGTGTCCGACAAAGAAAAAATAAGTTTGCTAAAACTGTTAGAAAAAGATCGACCACTCCAGATGATATTCAGAAATTGGGATCTGTACGAATATCCAGCTTTACCTAAAACTACAAAACATACCTGGTCTATCAAAACTTCCTCACAAATAGAGAAACCAAGATACATAATTATGGGTCTACAAACAAATAGAAAAAACAATTCAAGTTCTGATATGTCCCAGTTCGATCACTGTCATGTTCGTGACGTTAGAGTATACTTAAACTCAACTTACTTCCCGTATGAAAACCTAAATGTCAGCTTCGCGAATAACAGAATCGCTTTATTATACGAGCAATACATCAGATTTCAACAGTCTTATTACGGACGTCGCTCGGAACCCTTATTAAGTGAGAAACAATTCAAAGATTTGGCGCCGCTATTTGTCATAGATTGCTCTAGACAAGCTGATAATGTAAAGACAGGTCCTATTGTGGATGTAAGAGTGGAAATTGAGAGTGATTCCGATATACCAGATCAAACTTCTGCATACTGTCTTATATTGAACGACTGCATAATTGAGTACAAGCCATTGAGTAATACTGTGAGAAAAATATCATGAATCCGAATACTATTATTTTAGATGTTCAAGGGTTTAAAGACCTGAACAATAATTTTATAATAAAAGAATTAGCTTTTGCAAGTCGTGATTATACGCAAACATTTTTAATAAAACCGCCATACTTGTTTAAATACTTAACAAGTGACGAAAAGAGACAAGTTAAATGGTTGGAAAGAAATAGAGGTATTTATTGGAATGAAGGATATATTGACTATAGAGAATTTCGGCGTATAATCGTTCCATATCTAGAAAATAAGGAAATTATTGTAAATGGTTTGGAGAAGGTGAATTGGATAAAGGAACTGTGTGTGAATTGTAAAGTATCAGACCTTGGTACAGAACAATGTCTTAGTTTCTCTGTTTTGCATAAAAAATACTGTGAAGGAAGATCTAATTTTAATTGTAATAAACATCTAAAGCATTGTGCTCTTAAAAATGTGCTTTGTTTAAGGAAATATTTAGAATGGGTATAAATGTATGTACTCATATGTGTAATGTATTTAGATTATTGGTTTTAAGGTTTTTAAATAAAAATCAAAATAATGTAAATTTGCTTTTATTTTGTTAAACACCCCCACGCTACTCCACAAATAACACAACCTAATACAAAATTAAATAAAAACATCATAATGAAAATACAAATATTAACTACTTTACAAAAACGGTTAATAAAAGTCAGTACCTATTAAAGATTTTGATATTTTCTTAACTAAAGACTCAGTTTCGTCCATAACACTGTCGATGGGATCTTGAACAATATATTGAGCGTTTATAATAACGTTTTCACTGTCACTATCACTGTCTATGGTTTGAGGATTGTTGTTACACAGATCTACCACTGAAATTTTTATTAACTTAATCCCTTTTCGATGTAGTCGACTCATAACGAAGGATTTTGTAGGATTTTGCTTTATCGATTTTTCCCTGCACCGTTGTTTTGGTTTTTTATCTTTCGTGACTTGTTTGCTTTGCCCGGGTTCACTGCGAAACATCTCGGAGAATCCCTCGTAAGGATCCTGAGCATACTGGCTGAATACAATCTCGGTGTCAGAATTCTGGAACAAAATATAAACACAATTTATACCACTATTCCGCTAGTATAGCGTTTTAATTGGGTTTTCAATCGAGAAAGTCTAGATTTACTTTAGATTAGTGACAAAAGGCTCTGGAAAAATGCAACACAACACAGCTGCGAACACAATCTCTAATTATAAAACAATCATAAAAAAACGAATTAAAAATATTTTACTCACCGACATGATAACTTTTGATGGAAGTTAAAAAAATATTAAACAGGTGTTCGCGCCGAATAATATTTCGTAAATGATGACAAAATAACTAAATAATTACAAGTCATACTAATATTGTCAACTAAGCGTTTGTGTCTCAAGACTAAGGCCAATGAACTGCAACGTAGGTAACACTTATACAATGACAAACAACGCCTTGTAAGCATGTTACTTAATCGTAAAACGTTAGTTATTCTAAAATCAACCTTATGATGCATGGTATTTTAGGTGCATAGTGAGATAACTGCAATCAGTGTTAACTTTGTTTACCGATTTAAAAAAAAAAAAAAAAGTGTAATGATATTTTGAAATAAACAGGATTTCAGAAATAAAACAAGTCAATAATTATAATAATTCACACTTTATTTCATTTTTTGTATAATATTAACATTTATTATTTCCTAAAACTAAACTATGAGTAGGTAACACTTAACTTAAAATTATGATCAAAGTAATTCATTCTTAAAAATAAATGCATGCCCCCAGGCTCGGGTTGATATTTGATCCACAGATATCGATCGTTTGTCATCATTTCTAGATAAAGCAACTTTGTTGACAGTCCGAGTAAATATTTCGTGCTTTATTGATTTAAACATATTATTTTTTCTCCGGATTACTCCACCATTAAATAAAATGGTTTCATAGTCTGATAAGTTTAAATCCCTGACCACGCATGATTTTACTCCTTTTGTTTTTTTAATGATACTATTAGGGGTTCTTATAGAGTAAAGTTTCGATCTCAAACCAACAAAATCAGTAATATATTTTCCTCCCATTTCATCTTTAAAGAGACCGGGAACCTTTTTATTTTTTAGCGGTATCTGTAAATCATTTGTGATTTCATAGTTACTGCTGTCAAAATATTGTAAAAAATTATATTTCAAATCATTGTAAAAATCGTTGGTGTATATTTTATAGACAAAGGAATCGGTATCTGTGTAACATAGCTGCACTCGATCTTTATAAAAAGGCTTTACAATATTGTAATGAAAGTAATACATGTGTGCTTTTGAAAGTTCTAATACAGTGAAACCTATGTATATAGGTTTATCTAAAATAATTTGATCAGGTTTCATTTGTATTGCAACAAAATTTTCTGATAAAATAGATGCACTGTGGAAATAGGGGTTGGCTATAAGTTTCTCAGCGGATATAAATTTCTTAGTTCGATTGGACTGATCGCACCATTGATTAACTAAATGTACGGTTACTCTATTTTCAGTATTTTCTAATGTTTTTCCAAAAACACTGTTATTTAATAACTTAAAAAAGTCTTGTTCGAAGGAACTTTTTGCTTTCTGTCTTAATTGAGTATTTAACTCTATGTACTGTTTTAAATATGGACTCTGTCTAAAAGTAATTGCTCTATGAATTTTACGTAATATTAAACCATGTTCTAAACATTTTTTTAAATGAACGTAGTGAATCACGTAGTTGTACTTATTATACAAATTTGCTATTAATTTCTTTGTTTTACCTCCCGGGGGTACACATTTTTCGGGACAAAATGGTAAGTCATTATGGTCATTATGTAAATGCTCGGGATACAATAGATCGACTTCTAATATGAAGCCCCAGTTTGCGTTATCCTCTATAGTGGTAACATTAAAATTTGCTAATTCGTTATCACTTAAAAATCTGAAACTAGAGTATGGTAAATACTGACACATGCTAAAACCGTAAAGATTATTACAATCTAAATATACTATGAAACTCTCAGGTTGTGATGGATTATATTCAGGCATGTATTTGTGATTGGCTCTAGCATGCCGATGGGAACACATGCACAAACCGCCGCGTATACCGCTTTGTATCATTCTGATGATAGCTAAGTCCGGCACGAGTTCTAACTGAACGCCCGTTTTTAGCAACATTGCATCGAAAGATAAACTAGGTGCAGTAATGTAAAACGCTGGGTCAAGACTGTAATATTGTTTACAGGTTTTCCGAAAATTTTGAAATATGTCTGTTAACAAAAGCACATCCGTTTTTAAGTATAGATCCGTATACTCGCCGAGGTTATTAATATTGAATTCAGCCCAAACAGCCTGTGCGTGATTATAATCCTCATCTGTAATGTCTTCGTTAGTCAAATAATTATAAAAATTACCCTTAGACGGCAATGATTTTTGATCGTAACATTTCCAATTGGTCATGTAATCATAAGGATATATACCTTTTCTTGTCAATAAATTAAACTGTCTGTCTTTAGAAAAATGAAATCGAAGATTAACAAAATCTTCCACCTGCAATGTTTTAGCGAGCTTGTCTAAACTTGTCCCTAAAAAGTTGAATGAATCTAAAAATCTTATACAAATAAACTCATTATCAGCAATAGGAATAAATTTGGTAAATGCGACGTATTTTTCTTTAGTCTTAGGGATTATTTTAATTGGGCCTGGAATTTCGCCTAACTTTTTTATAAATAAATGACAATCGTACCCGGATAAATTGTGAAAAAATATTGGTATAAATTTTGGTACTTTATGTTGCAAATTACAGTGTCGATGTGCTGCACCTCGATACAGGCCTGTAATATGACAATGATCTCTTACTTTATCGGTCAAGAGTAAATTGTCGCAAATATGACACCTAACGGCACGTTTGAACTCTAGAGAATTGTCATCAGTGAATATCATAGGCTCGCTTTTGGATATAATCTGATGTATTTGTTTTACATCCTCAGTAAGAAAATTTATAAATTTTGAAACACAATCATTGCCGCGATAACTTCTATAGCCTTCAACGCTATCATTTTTATTTGATGACACGACATTGTAAGCGAATGCAGCCGGCACGTGGCGTTTAGAGTATGACGTATTAGCGGTGTTGAAATCATCGCCGGAAATGGGTTCAAGTAACGTTTCGAAATCAGCGTATATGACGAATGGAATGTTTTGTTTCCTATCATAATTTTTAAATTTTAAAAATGAACCTTGTTCTGATAAAACTGTGACGATCCCCCCACACAAGTGGGATTCAATTTGACTAAGCGTTGGAAAAAACAATAAACAAGTTTCACAGAAATATAGTTTACCATGATGTTTGGTCATCTGATTTCTAACTAAACGAGATAAATCTTTGATAAGACAGTAATGAGAATTATTATTGTTTTCTATAAACAGTAGATGGATACTTTTATTAGACTTATTATTCAACGTTTTATAAAGCGGTCCAATAATTGTCTTCTCGTTTTTTAAACCATACACATATATATTAACAGAAGGATTATTTTTCTCAAAGATAGCTATGTCCGAAAATGTGATTGGAAATGTCAAATTATTAACATTCAAAACATCCTGAAAGCGGGGATAAGACGAAATCCTATCGGGATGTCTATTTCGGGGGGTACAATGCCGCCACAACACACCACAAAAAGCAATACTCATCATTGTTCCGAATATTCAAACAAGCTCTTTTACTTTTTATGAATTTCGGCAAAGTTAAAAATTTAGATCCGCTGAGAGGTTGATATTTATTAATATTTAATTCTAAATGTGAATTGCATAAAAAAGTCCAACCACTATCCCTTTCCTCAAATTCTTCAATTTTTTTTAGTAGTAAATCAATAGTTAGTTTATAAATAGAATCAAAATCGTAATTAAAATGTGTAATAATGTTGTTTGTACGGAATGATTTTATTTCTTGTTGATCATTTTTATACATAAGAAACGAAGCAAACAGTTCAAAATTTATTTTGACAGAGGTGTGTTTCTCTATTGAATTGTCTATTAAATGTTTGACTTGTGTACTAATACTTTTGAGAAACACCTCAGGAAAACTATGTATTTGTTCACCTGTCGCTATGATTTTGTAACTTTTGATTCGTTCTTTATAAGAAGAATTAATAATTGCAACATTATCATACATAGGGGTAGAACTATTGTTTTTATGTACATTGCTACGTAAATGACCAGACCATCGACGATTGTCTACAAATACTTTACAATCAGAGCAGTGAGGCATTATATTATTGTTTGAAATCAAAGAACACTTGAAATTATTAGTTCAATAAATTTGGATTAGATAATACTTACAACTAATATTCACCGTCTTAGGTATACCAGACAAAATATTTTATATAATAAGTACAACTTGGTCAGGACAATTTTACGCTGATTTCAAGATCCTTGTGTAATTTTTCACAGGCAAGTCGGTAATTATGTTTAGGCAGGATGTATCTGAAATAATAAAAAAATGGATGGATGCATTAGGTACATAATCTGATTAGGTAAGATAATGGTATATTCTGGGAAGAAAAATATATTTCATAATTACCTGCAAAATATGAAACTATGTATACATAAGAGTACGTGTATCTGCGTGGTCCAAATATGTAGATATACTTCAAGTAATTTAATAATTCTTCACAGGCAAGTCAGTAATTAATATTATGTTTAGGCAGAATGTATCTGAAACTAAAAAAAAAATGGTTTATTGGTACCGATGAAGAATTAGGTAAAAAGCTGTAAATTCTAGAATGAAAAATAGTCATAATTATTGTAATGTTCTAAATAGTTATCGTATTATTGTTGTGTTATATTTGATAATTACCTGCACAATATGAAATGATTCATACATAAGATTATGTATTTGCGTGATCCAAATATGTATGTATATTTCAGCACCCCGATATAACGAACACAGTTGCTCCAGTAGCTGAAATTGTTGTTGTTTCTGGTGTGAGATCAATTAAATATTTATTTATAATAATTAACTTGATTGTACTGTAACAGTTTAGAAAGGTGCTCGCTCCGAGAGACTTTGAGGTAATAAATAATATTTTAGGGATTTTTTTTTTGTTTTCTTTTTTGTCTACAAAGCAGAAAAATATTTCATCATAAAAGTTGTTATTGCCTAATTGTTACACGTGTGCTAAACATAATTATTTATTTCGCAATCACAATAATCAGCTATTTTGGTTAGGGTTGGTAACAACTTGGTAGGCATTCAAATATACAAATTTCACACAATGCACTTAATCGATTAAAATATATCATAGTATGTCGATAGACGACATGACGATGACGATATCATATAACGTTCATGGTTTCGTCATGCCCGTTACCGTAGTTACAGGAATTATATTATCTATTTATTTTAGGAAATCTAGAGAAGTACGCGGTAGACGGCAGTAAGTTCATTTTTTCTACACGAAACCTAAATGTAGATGATGAAATAATTACCTTGGAAACATTTATTTACTTCTTTAAAATAATAAAATCTATCTGGTTTGTGGCGATTCCGTTCACGCTATCGTTTGGTCAGCCCTAGCTTATTTCGCTGCATCGACATTCGATACAGTATAAAATTTTCCTTCGTCTTCATTTTACCAACGCGTATAATACGACTATAGAAAAAGTTACTTTAACAAAGCAATACCGGATTGATTGTAGTGGATTTAACATTCCTAACTTATAATTCGATTTTAACTTATAAGCCACAAGTTTTTCTGTTCGGTACAAAGTTTTCGCAGTCTGCAAGTGCAACGAAGTGCTCTTGTATAATCGGTCTACAAACACTCCGTGTCGCCTACAATATCAGTGACGGCATTGTCGATAGCCATCCGCTGCTGTCATCACCAGCCAAGTCATCAAACCGAGTGGAACTTCTGATCGGAAAATAATGTAAGTCTGATAAAATAGTCTGTTCGTTTTCATGGATCACACTTGTGATTAGCCTGTCATTTATAACTACATATATTTGTTTGTGAGCGCGTTACTTCACAGATCACCCGATCTGTACATAGTTAGCTCAGTCTCAGTGCTATCCCATTTAAATATTAGAGAACCAGTGTTTGCCCGAACACTTGTGTCCTATAGTATGCCCAGCGCAATGGACATTACTCCATTGGATTAATTAATAATAATTGTGTGACTACATTTCCTCTATCTTTATTTCAGGTCAGACTCTGAGTGTGATTACTCGCAAGCATCGATCACTGGACACAAAGTGAAGGCCAGTCGCAAACCGTCTGCAGACAGCAATGGGAAACGCAAGATGCAGTCACAAACAACAACCGTAACTCGTAGCAGGTGAATAATATTTTGAATTTATTATCTCCTAGTTCTGATTAAATTAAAATAGTAAAGTAGTACGTTTCCACTAATTGAATTATAATAGTGCAATTTGCATAAGTATTCCATTCGCTGATTAGTCACTTGTAATATTTTCTACAGAAATATCCGTGGTGTCGTTCATAAAATATTATGCGATTGTGTGCGCTGCTTACACACCGTTTTTGTTTGCCCCTGCATCTCTCGTTGTAAACATTAACTAATAACAGTTTTCGTTATTATTTCAGTAAAAAAACCAACACTGGCATGGACATATTCGGCATCAGTAAAAACCGCGACATCCCACACAAAGAACATTCATCGGATCACCTAACTTCATTCTTTGTGAACCGCGTAGCCAGCGGCTGTGAGCGCCGAGCAACGAGCACCGACGGAGAGTACTACATCGACTGCAAGGTGTACAAGGCTGACGACGCTCGCCTCACCGACTCCGCCGAGCTGTGGAAGAAAGCGCTCGTCCGAATCAAGTTCCAGACCGACGCGGACTCTCCTCAGTGGCGAAAACTACAAGAGCTCGTGCGTGCGGCTGATATTTTGTTTCCAGACAAACCAACATTTTATGATAATTAAACCAAGTACCTAAGTTACAGTTGTTTATTATTTACAGTAACAACCCGTTAACGCTTTAGTCACAAGCTTTGGTTTGTTACAATCATCGGCCACCATCACTCTCGCTCGACATTCTGTTAACAGCGAATACAAACTCGAGTGATCGGTCGAGTGCAGTAAGTAAACGGAGAGTCGAGTTGATAGTTGACAGTTCATCGTTCTCCGAAACGCCGCATACTGGTCAGACGTATGGAATATAGTGGTAAGGAGTAAGTTACTAGTCAATGGTCGAGTAAAGCTCATCCAGTACGCGACAAAATGAACTGTCTCGTTCGAGTGTATCGGTCGAGTTGAGTGGCGAGTCGAGTATCGATTTGCTCGAATTATCGTTCCAAATCAAGTTCTCAGTACAATGTACTGTCTCGGTCGAGTGGAGAGGCGAGTAGATTATCAATTATTGGGCATTCTATACCACTATCGGCAGCGAGGCGCACTCGCCGAGCAACTTGCCGATAGTGGTATAGAATGCCCAATAATATACTACTGACCGATGACCTGGTTAAGGCTGCGGGAATCTGCTGGATGCGAGATCACCTTTTACAACATCATGTCGAGTCACCGACAACTATTTCCAATTATAAGTTGAGGTCACCTCACAACTTTCACTAAGCTCTTTAATTCAAAACACCTTACAAATAAACCCCATAATTAACAGTAGAACTACAATCTATGCAAAGAAACAGCCGTTGTTTTAATAAACACTAATAACCACCGACACTCAATAAAAACAATTAGGACTTAACGTACAATTCTACTAATTAATACACGATGAAATCTCACCTATTAGACCGATTTTCAACCTTAATCACCGTTGTTAAGGTTGAGAATTGAACTTTGTAAAGAAGTGAATTAAAATGTTCACACTTGTAGTAAGAACTCCATTTTTTCCTACTGTTTAATAACTGAGTAATAGAATGAAATTGTATTTTCATCTGGTTTTAAAAACTTATTGGTAGTAGAACATTGTTTTGTTTTGATGTCCATCCCGAGAATACCAGGGACTTGTGCTTTATTGAGAAAGTTTTTAATTTTGTGATTTTTTTTAGGAACGTACGTGGTATACGTATCCATTTTCCGCACTATCAAAAAGATTTTATTTTAAGCGATCTTTATAACAGATAGACAATCAGTCGCGTTTCAAGTTTCAACCTGTTTCTGGGTTTTAATCCATCATTAATCGAAAGTTCTTCGGGTCTGGTACACAAAACAACATTTCCTGATGCATAAAATTATCAATCGCCAATTCAAAAACAGAAAACGAAGAGTTAAAAGCCGGGAAAATAAATGAACCATCTCACCGAAGCTCCTTACAAAAAGCCATAAAACTAAATTAACTTGGTGCAAATCGACGGAAAAAGATTAATTGTGTAACGAGTGGCTCCTTAAGAAATCAATAAGTATTTTTCGCCCCAACTTAGAGGAACTGGAAGTTTCTGCAGAATATTAAGAATATTTAAGTAAGTGAACTTTCGGTACGAAGCCTGCATTATTACAAGGCTGTTGTTTCCAACTTCGCTTAGAATAAACTCAATTAAGAAAAGTTCTTTGTTAAGGTCTCAAAGATGCAGGGAAAAGTTCTGAAGCCTGTTAGGCTTCAGAATCATGTTAGACCCTAAATAAGTCACGGAGCTCCGAGATAACTCGACGGCTATTGCGACAGACGGCTTTGTCAAAACTTTCCATACAAAAAGTTCTGTGCAGAAATCTTTTACACTTCTAGATCTTGTTAGAGCCTAAAATAGGGCAGAAACTTACCCCCCGGAATCACAGAGCACCCAGGCATCTCGGGCGGCTTGCGCTAGAGACCGCATTGTTGAATTTTTTCTTACAAAACAAGCGTGTCAGTGAGTGTCACCATTTACTCATCCAAATTGACGGCTTGTGACAATTCTGACTACATGGCTATTATGTAAACCTAAACTTGTGCTCAATGCACATTGCGCGAGTACGAATATTATTAGTAATGGCGTTTTTAGTCGCTACTGGCGCGACGATTCTGGCTCTATGTCCCGATCTCCAAACAGTACTTTTGGGAATGTCTTGCCGTCGCAAAAAAAAACACCTTCAAAGGATAGAGACAGAAATAGACTCGGCCATTTGTAACGAATATGCTTTGAAATTTTGATACTGTTTTGATTTTGGCACTGTTTAAACTAGGGCTGATTATGATTGTCATTATGTTTTTGGCTTCATCTTGTGACATTTCGGAAACGCATGCTAATTCCGTCAATGTTTGTCGCTGATGGAATGCCACTTTGCATAGTAGCCGACTTTTTTATTTAGTGGTGAAACTAATAGAATATGAAGATGCATAGCGATTGATATTGCAAGAATTCAAACCACAAAACGTATAATTGTACCGCTTGAACCGTTTCCTTTTAAGCCCATAGGTATACATTGATACTCATGTGCCAATCAATATGAACAAGGTTTTAACGACTATTTCTCGAACTAACGTTTCCGAATTGCAAAATGGCGTTGTTCAGCGATTGCATTGATGCTGCATTGTGTTTTGGCATCTCTTGTGCTTTGGTGGTCTTGTGGTGGCTAAATACCTAACGTATTTAGCCGTGTTTAGCACTGCAGATGCCAAAACCGCACCAAATTGCTAGTTGCTGATGCCTAAAGTGTGCGGCGTTAAGCTTTCAGTTATTGTATCGAGATTGCGAAATGTAATAAAATTGAATTTCGGTTTTGCAATCTTCTTGGCGTTTCGAAGATAGAAATAGTTAATTTTTAACCGACTTCAAAAAAAGGAGGAGGTTCTCAATTCGACTGTATTTCTTTTTTTTTTTATGTGTCTTACCTCAGAACTTGTTACTGGGTGAACCGATTTTGATGATTCTTTTTTTATTTGAAAGCCGGTGCTTGTCATGTGGTCCCATTTAATTTTCATCAAGATCTGATAAAGAACTTCGGAGATACACATCATAACTCTTCAATAAATGACGGCAAATCACTCGGGATAGCTGCAATCGCATTTATGTTTATTGTTTGTTTGTTTGTTTGTGTTGCATTTCATAACATAACATCACACTAGTACGCTCTAAAGGGGTACGCAGGTGTAAACAGTTCACCTTGGTATACCCTTATTCGACCGAATTTGTTTAAGTTTCATGTTATTGGGTAAATCTATTCTGATTTCACTATGGGCATTATTGGTACCTAGCCTATGTAAATTGTGTAGCGCAACTAAAAAGTGAAAAATAAAAAAACTTTTACAAAAAATACAACCGACTTCCAAATATAAAAACAAAAAAGTGAAAAATAACTTCAATTTCGGAAGTCGGTGTCAAAAAACGAAGAAAATAAAACAAGAACACCGACTTCCGAAATTGAAGTTATTTTTCACTTTTTTGTTTTTATATTTGGAAGTCGGTTGTATTTTTTGTAAAAGTTTTTTTTAACTATAGTTAAATTATAAGTTTTTAAACTGTCATGGTCACTAACACTAATATTAACATTCTTACTCGCTACAAACAGTAAACATGGTAAATATCCCGCTTATAATGTTAATATTAGTATAGGTAAATTGTTGATTTTACTCAATATTTAGCTTAGGTGACTCAGTGACATGCTGACTCAGTCATTAGGACATCACGTGTACAGGTGACTGGGCATGCGGCGCAAGATGAGATGTGCAAGGTGGTCTATGGGCAGAAGCCACATTAACACTAGTTTTTAGTGAAGAATTTCCAATTTTCAGATAACTTGACTGAGAAATAAAAAGATGCAGTCCTTTTTATTTCTCAGTCAAATTTTCTAGTGAAAAATGATACAATATAAAACAATGACAATCCTCTACATTTATTCTATCGCTATATGCATCATGCTTGCTATCATTTCTGCAATAACCCCTTGTGACCAAATGACCAAATAAAGAGAAAAAAAAGTCCTAATGTAAAGGCACGGAGTTTGGAGACATGTTTGCATAGATGATAGCTTGATGCCAAAGTTATCTGGGCAATCAGGGAGATATTGCAACATGTTTGGGGAGACCACGGTGTTTAAGGAATCTTATAATATAGGTATGTGTGTTAAGGAGTGTAAAAAATATGCATGGGGTAGTAATTCCCTACTTGCTATTGTTTTGGCCCGAACGAATCTATACGAAATTTAACAGAATAAAAACTCCCACAGATAGGCCTAACGAATAGGAAAGGATGCGATTACTCTTTTTTCTAAGAAATTTTTCCATGAAATGAAGTATTTCCATGAAATAAAAAGTTATCGTATCGTTATTGCATTGCACCCAAGTTTTCAAATTAAAAAATGCTTGAAGTAGATTCAACTAAAACTACTAGCTAACTAGTCCTGAAAGTTCGGGACGGGTGTCCGTTTATTATGTTAAATAATAGCGTGCCTTAGTGAAGATATCGGCCTGTCATCAAATTATATAAAGAAAAATATTGGGTAAGAAAGTAATTACTTGTTACGTTATTACTTGAACGTATTGTACTTGTTGTTTGAGCAAGTTTTTTGCTCGTACCGAAATTACCATGTTAGGAAAAACATATAAAGTACCTCACGAATTGCGTGACCCAAGACCCTACCTACGTGTTTTATTTAATTATCGCATAATTAAAAACCTTTTTGGTATTTTTGTTATTAAATTTTAATAAATTATTTACTCCATGTTTACTTGTTCCCGAGAAAACAAACTGTGTGTCCCGAATGTATGCCCGCGTCCCGATGACGCAACGTCCCCTCCCAATCATACGGGAGAAAATCACATGCTATTAATGCAACATTTCAATTTATTTGACGTTTCTACTTAAGTTTTAACTACCTCTCGAACTTGTTAAATGTTTAAGAATGGCGGAAAAAGTGCTGACATGGAGATGGGTACATTGTATTCAAATTAATCATCCTGTATTATTTGAATTCAACGGCAAAATAATTCGAAGAACCGTCAAGCCGTCGTTGTATAATTTAGAAGGTATATTTTGGAATCTAAAATTGACAATTTTGAACACCAGCGAACTGTCCTTTTAATTAAATTAATGGGTTTAATTTTTAATTAAAGTTCTGTAGCAAGTAAATTTGATAGAATTTATCGGAAAGTAGAATTCGAACGATTTGAGAGCGGCACGTGTAAGAAAGGCAGTCTATCTTTGTAAAGAAAGATATATTTTTTTATGAGTAAAAGGATTTTGAAGAGCATTTTCGAGCGAATGCACAATTATTTGGTACTCGTGTTTTTAGAACGGATTTTGATTTAGCCGTTTTGTTTCTATTCTTGAAGTTTGAGAGTATTTATAGAATATTTATACGAGTACCAGTTACTATTTTGAAATACTCAATTAAAAGATAGATGTGTTTGAGATAAATAAAGTTACTATTTAGAACAATTCCTACACAAATACAGAAATAATTGCGCGGGAGAAGAGTAAAAATTCAAGGTACTTGAGGGAATCCAAAGCCGGATCAAAAATAATAATTGAGGCAAGCACAAATAGCACATGACACCTACACTCTATTCTTCAACCATCGTGCAGTGGTCAAAATAATTTGAAATTCCACCTTCTATATCGGTAGGAAACAGCGCTCACTCTACATATGCATGGTTGCCTGATGATCTCTGACCTTATATCTGACACAATCTACAAAGGCTTTATGATAATAGGAAGAATTTTAGGGTTAAACCGATAGGGCGTGGTTCAACATGGTAGTATTCAGAAGCAAGATTTCAGTCCTCAAACGAGCACCCCTTGTTCCGGAGTATGTCGTGTTGTGTACTTGTAAAAGTTGTAACATTTTTACTTTTGTTTAGTCTTTCCTTGTACCGCAGCCGGGCCGGGAGCTTAACATATGCGCTGTATCCACCCGATAATCCTTTATAACTTTTACAGCCACAAAAGAAAGTTAAGGATATAGCCTTAACTTTCTTTTGTGGCTGTATTTATTATAAATGCCTCTCCTTTATCAGATATCCATAATAACCTCGAGCTAACATAACAATTTTATGGGATGTCATAATTGAGCCACTGCACCGGGAATTCGTATGAGTTGTAAACCTAGACATCCTTTTTATGGGGTTTTATGGGCTCTCATTAGGGTAACCACAAAATATTTGGTTTTATTTATGATAGGTTTTGGTTCGTTATTTTTTATTGTAAGTTTATTTATAATGTCTTGATTTAGAAATTATTGAATTAAAATTTATAGAGCCGTGGATTGGTCACTGTAAAATATTTTGTTGTATGTAATAGTGGCTTAAAATTTTGTACCTATAGACTCGCGGTATTGCTCCCGTGAAAATTGTGCCACTCAGTGATAGTGTATCTTTCTATAATTGAAAGAATTTTCGTTACTGGATCTGCGTCTGTGTTTCCGAACGCATTCAACCCGAAACTCTTCAAAGTTAGAGTAAACAGGCTTCTTCTGGGTAAGCTCACTCCATCGTCGACTCTGTCTCTGTCACCTATGACTTAGACTAGATTCAAGAGCAACCCCATCTCAAATAAAAAAAATAAAATAAAAAGTGAAAGTCGGTATGTTAAGATGTTTGTTCAATAAACACGTCTCAATGAATTAACGAATTTGGATAAAATTAGAAACGCATGTCGGCCATAAACTGAATTGAGACAAAAGGATACTTTTTATCTCAGTAGTAACTACGTTCCCGTGGGATAAGTCGAGTCGTCAATAAATTAATCAACCATGTTTGGTGCCATAACACAGGATTTTTCGGGTTTTCCATCAAGTCTGACCCAGAAGAGCTGTTTTAATGTAGTAAGTTTACCTGACTTTCTCTTGCAGGCCTTGCAGTAGACAGAAATGGGTTTGGACTCATTTCTGTCTACTGCAAGGCCCTAACCCAGTCTACGCCTATACACAATGACAAATGGCCTGCCATTACGCTAAAATACGACTTAACCTCAAAACACCCATATTAAATGTTACAAAACAACTATTTTACAGTTCTCTGTTCTGCTCCCGAAACTATATTAAACTGACATTTTCCGGGTTATCAAATAGCTGATGTCATTTGCAAAAAGAGTTTCAACTTTATTTATTTATTTATATATACGTTTCTCAAACATGCTTGGAAATTTGAGCATTATTTTAACAACCTTCAGAGATAAATCGCATTTGCTGTATTGGCCAAATACATGCGAGCAGCGGCCAGCAAAAGTTGTATGAAAATCCATATCTGTCGTGGTTTAGCGGCCAAATAAATTAAATAGTAAACTCATATCTGTCGTGTAATTTAAAAATGGAACGATATTTTACTCCGAAACATGGCAACCAAGGAGGTAACTTATCTAAGGTTTTATTTAAATTTCGAACTGGCTTGC
This sequence comes from Orthosia cruda, assembly GCA_964057195.1. Classification (NCBI taxonomy): domain Eukaryota; kingdom Metazoa; phylum Arthropoda; class Insecta; order Lepidoptera; family Noctuidae; genus Orthosia; species Orthosia cruda. The sequence continues at coordinate 12,558,929 of OZ059839.1, read as the reverse complement.
AAATAGAAAGCTGTTTACAGAAAAAAAATGAATACTTTAACACGGGAATAATTATTGATGTTCGTCATTGATTTCGAAATGTAATTGTATACTTTAATTTCCGCGCATTATTTGAGAAAAGCACAATACATGCCTTGGCCACAACTAGGCATTGATGGACTTACGTATGTGTGCCTCGGCTTCGCCTCTTCCCACATTTACACGTTCGTCCATCAATGCCTCTTTTGCTGGCCGCTTCAGTAGTGTACTATTATTGTACACCAAGATAAAACGATACACAAAAAACCTTAAAAAAAAACAAACATACAACAGGCGGCTTTATCGCGTTTCGCGATCTCTTCCAGGCAACCAAGAATGGTAAGACTGGACAAGACATGGGGTTGCACTTTGTTCAAATTTATAATTTACGCACTACTTATTTTTTATTTTTTTTATTTGATATGGGTTTGTTCTTGACTCTAATGATTGAAAAACAATATATCACGGGAATTTAAAGCGATGATAAATAAACAATCGAAATCATGGCGTTAAATTCCCGTGATATATTGTTTTTCAATTATGAAATGCGAAAGTTTTAAAGTTGACTTTATGATTTACGGAAACCAGATTATAATAAGTGTTTATTTTGTTGTTCCAGGGTTGTTTTTGCTACCCCCCCGGTGGATTCCCGCCTTGTCGAGGCGGGGGGGCTCAGTAACTGTGGCTTGGTCACCCATGGTGAATCGAAGCGGAACCCGAGAAGGGGCCGCTCGTCAGGGCTTTTGCCGATTAAGCCGACGACGTAGCGGCCAACTAGTAGGATGCGGTGCCGCTTGGTAACAGGCAACATCGCAACTGAGGCGGACCGCGATGTCTTATGGAGATTCCCAGGTCCCATACGATGTCGCGGCTAAGGGTTGGAGGCCGCGGCGGGAGAGGAGTGCCGGTATTGCGGTGCGCCGCTCTCCCTACCTTCCGCGGCCCGGACGGGGTCGCCACCGTCTGATGGCGGACGCAGTGGGGGCGCAGGGGAGGAGGAGTGTCGGTATTGCGTTAGATTCTCTCCCTCTCCCCTGCGGCCGAAAAATGGTAGGTGGCGGGGCCATTGACCTTGACCCGTCACAGGAGGACCAAGGGTACCATACACGGGGTCGTCTGGCGCCAATGTGCTGATTGGTCCCTGGGGTGGCCACTTGTAAATTTTAAAGGTTAATAATTCTACCCATTTAGACACGGTGCCTAATTACGGTAACATTTCCTTTAAATTCGTATTGCCGAGGATTGCACAAAGGCATGTCCAGTTAATAAATAAATAAATAGAGAAATTGCCTTATTGTGTCATGATTTTGATTACTCATTATTTCTAGATAAAATTTCATAATGAGACAAGAATGACATGGTCGAATCCAATATGGAAAAAAATTAACAAAATATAAAACCTACTTCCAGAACAAATTCCTACAAAGCAAAAAAAAAAGACGTGTGGCACTCGGGGACTGCCGCGGTAAAGCTATTGCATAGCATTTGTATAAATAATTAGGTATAAATAGTGTAATGACACACCAAAACAAAATTATTCATTTATAAAAAATAACAATATTGAGAAGTGATTATCGAATTTCGCGCGATGTACATTTATATAGATATAATATCATATATACTTTCTCTGCGCGGCATTCATGACAACAAATTTCTTCCAACAAAATGATTATTATAATACACTTATAATCAATAAAAACGCAAAAATATAACTTTAGAATAACTTTAGAAAACCATAACAAACTAACTGTCAAACGCCTGACCAGAGGGAATCTAGTGACTGACAGTCAAAATGGCGGTCGATGTAATCCGTCTATTTGTTGAAGAGTCAAGGCCGATATAATCCCAGAGCTCTCATTGTTCTTCGTAATTATATCGGATTATAGCCGCCATTAAAAAGGACGTCCGTTTCATACATCGTTATTTTATATAGGAGATTCGCCAGACTGGTGTCGAAGACTGCCGAACTGAAACGACGTTAGACGATGCACGGCCTTCAAGCCACACCTCAGATTCCACAGAATTCAAAAACCTTATTAAAAACAAAACAAAAATACCCTTATTCACATTGAAATAAGGTCGCTTTTCTTTGACAAGCAAAAGTGACCCTTATTCTCATTAGCATAAGGTCCACATTGATCACCATTGGAGCGTGAGGTTTTTTCGTTACAGCATTTCTGGATTCGGTCCCCGCGCTCAAGGCCTGCGATAGAAGCTATGCAATAGCTTAATAACTTTCTTTTCCGAAGTCGATGTCTTTTGTACCCATTTTTTTCAGTTTTTCGACACCGACTTCGGAAAAGAAAGTTATTTTTTGCTTTGTAGTTTTTTGTTCTGGTAGTCGGTTTGATTTTTTGTTAAAAAGATTTTTTATTTTCTCTTTTTAGTTTTGGTAGGTATCTCCAATTAACATGTTAATAATTTATGGCCAAAGTACATCTCATGACGATTCCAATAAGCCCAAGCACGACTAGGATATATTGTTTTATTTCAGAGTTCCAGTGCCTACCTTCCGGCTTCATCATCAGAACAGTTCAATGGTACCATTTTCATCAGTACCATTAATTTATAAGTATTTGCTTCATCATAGTCGGTTAACTATTCGAGATATTTTATACCCGTGACATACTTAGCATTTAGGAGTTCCAGTGGCCATCTGTGGTCTTTTTCATCAGTTCCACTTCACCAAATTATACTTTCTGAGTGCAAGTGATTGCATTGTTGATGAAAATATTATTTGCTTCATCATAGTCTGTTAACTATTCGAGATATTTTATACCCGTGACATACTTAGCATTTAGGAGTTCCAGTGGCCATCTGTGGTCTTCTTCATCAGTTCCACTTTACCAAATTATACTTTCTGAGTGCAAGTGATTGCTTGTTGATGAAAATACCAAAAACACTATGTATGCCCATAATATTTGAGGAGTTCCCTCGATTGCTCTAGGATCCCATCATCAGATCCTGACCTGATTACTATGGGACCAACAAGAAAGTATACCCTTCAAAACAAAAGAAGAATTTTTTAAATCGGTTCAGGCGTCTTTGAGTAATCGGGCAACATACATAAAAAAACAAAAAAGATTCCAACGAATTGAGAAACTCCTCCTTTTTTTGAAATCGGTTAATAAATTTGGTACTTTGGTACTATAATTTTTCGAGCTATGTCGGTTAACCTGATTCTCATGTCACAACAACAATATTTTACTGTTCTAATATACTTTTAAACTGTTGGATTTCAAGCCAGTATGATTAGAAAAATTTACCCACATCATTATGCAGTTTTAATTTACTGAAAATATACGCTAATTAGTAGATTTGCGTTCAGTTGTGGTCTTATCAATGTTTTATGTCATTTGGTGAACGATAAATGTTTTAAATTGGTAAATAGGTTTAATTCAATGCGATTTTACTGCTAATTTCCATGATTGGAAGTTTATGCATGTTAATCGTTTTCATGCTCTTTGTTCAACAAACAAAAAACCCTTTTACGCTTTCGAAGCCCCTGGTGTGGTGGAAAATATTAGATAGAAGATGTGCTCTTCTATCTAATATTTTCCACCACATTCTTATAGTCACGTCCTTCTGGCACAGTCTCTTGTTTTATATTCTTTATTTTTCTTTTCGTTAGGATGCCTTCAAAGTTATGAGTCTACTTATAACTGCAAATGATATTGGACGATATGCGTCTAGTTTGAGTAGCTTAATTGCCGTTATAACTTGCGCTGGGCGGTTGAATAAGAGTAGCATATTATTTGAACTTGTGGCTCTGTGAGGTTGAGATAAAACTGTGTTTGTTCAAACTACATCAAACGTATCCTTGTTAAAAAAGCATATTATAAAATCAAGGACTACGTTGAAGATAAAAACATTTGGCCTTAGCTCCTTCTGCGCATGCAGCTTCCCTGGTAACTTGTAAACGGCACAAATATGTGGATGTCTCTAACTATTCTCAATCTCATTTTTTCTTTCCTTCTTTTAATTAGACTTTTTACAATGGTTTTCAATCATCTTTAAAGCCCTTTGCTAAGAATAGTTACAGCACTGATAACAAAATTTGTGCAACATGTTAAATTTAGTCTTGTTATACCTATTTTTATTATTTTTACCTTTGTATAGATCCTTTTACCGATTGTTTTGTGAATGTGTGAACATTGTAGGCCTTCTAGATGCTAGTTAACATTTGTTAACTTTTTTATATAATCTTTTTCTTTTTTTTTTAGTTTCTTACGACTTATTGTCATAATTCGGGCCTACGTTGTCCCCCCATATCTAAGTACTAATGCTGTAACATGGAAATATTGTAAAACCAAACCATTTTTAAAAGAGTAACCATGGAGTTTCTTGCTGGTTCTTCTCCATAGGAAACGACCAACCCGAACCGTGCACATTTTGTCGACGTTTTATAAGTGCCCATGTAGGCTAATGTGAAAAAAAAAAAAAAAAAATTTGATTTTATAAACTTGAAGTTAGTAGTCTGAGAAAGCGCCCATGATGTTCATAACACATCGGCAACGATTCGGCATGCTCAGAACAAGGTTGTCAATGTCTTGCTGCGGAATATTGTCCCATGTCCTTCTGAGGTGCGCAAAAAGTTGATCTTCTGTAGCCAGATTTTCAGGAACTTCCTTCAGAGCTCTTCTTTGCAGCATATCCCACGCATGCTCAATGGGATTTAGATCTGGCGATTGAGCAGGCCAGTTTAAGGCCCTAACATTGTGTGTATGTAACCAAGCTGCTACCGTTCTCGCCGTGTGTGCCCGGGCATTGTCGTGCATGAGCAGGAAATCTTGCCCCATTTGTGTTCTGTGGGGCAAGATTACGGGCCCCAGCACTTGTTGGACGTATCGTTCTGCCGTCATATTGCCCCGCACCCAAACGAGATCCGTCCGTCCTCCAAGACGAATTCCTGCCCAAACCATAATTGTTCCTCCTTGGTATGGGTGAACTTCCTGAGGGTTCTGAAGACGGCTCCATCGTCCAGGAACTCGCCAAACACGCGTCTTTTGTGAATCTGGATGGAAGCCGAACCTGGATTCATCCGTGAACAGCACATTGGACCATTGCTCACGGCCCCAGTCCACGTGGTTCCGAACCCATTCTAATCGTCGTCCACGATTGCCTCTCCGTAAAGGTGGGACCCGGAGTGGTCTACGAGAGCGTAGATTGCTTTCATGCAGTCGCCTTCTTACAGTTTTGTCACTCACAAGCACTTGGTGTTCCACTCGCAGCCTTTGGACCAATTGAGTCGCCGTTGCATTTGGTTGAGCTCACGCAGTAATTTGCAAAAATCGGTCTTGTCTGGGGGTAGTGATGCGACTTGGCCCCCGGTACCTCTCCGCTACTTCACCTGTGGCACGATAGCGTGTCCACAATCTTGAAATTACATTTTGGTGGGTCCCTATGGCCTAAGCAACATTACGCTGAACAGACCCAGCTTCCAGCATTCCCACAGCTCGTAACATCTCCGCCCTCGTCAAATGTTGGCGTTGCATGGCTACAATACCTCAATTTTAACTTTATCTTTCGTTTAAAAATGAAAAAAAAACTGTAACTAAACGTAATTCGTATTGTTTTCTAAATTTCGCACAAATGAAAATTCCCTCTTCTACACATCAAGACATTTTTATGCCACCAAAACAAAAGAATTTTCAAAAATTTGAATTTGGAATTAGTCTGAGATAAATTACAAACAAATCGGTGTATAAAAGATTCCAATGCGGCCAGTACTTTTCGAGTTATTTAATTGAGTATGAAATATCCCTAGACCGTGTTGATGTGTGTATTATAAAATTAACAACGAGTAACTATCTAAAGTGTTTTTCATTTTACATTATTATACAGTCCACCAATCTTCAATCCTTTCAAAAGAGGTCACTCTGACCGAAAACGGCTCGTCTGAATTCTTAGGCCGATTTCGTGGTCGAAAATAGTGTTCGGGGATTTTGTAAAAACTAGACTTAGGGTTTCAATGGGTACTATAAGGACGATAGCCAGAGGCTAATAAATTAAATACATTAACTTTTATACTCGATATATATCGTAAGAATTACACAATATGCCTGCCTTCTGGGCGGCTACACTAGAATTCCCAATCAAAAGCTTTTCAAAAGCATATTCACTTATTTTCTGTTCGAAATTCATTTACCTTTCAAGTAATACCAATAGCCAGTGTTTTTTATAGGCAAGTAGGTTGCCTTCTACTAAGCAGAGTCCTCACATGAGCTACGATCCCGGTACCTCTCGCAAATATAAGGACGATAGCCAGAGGCTAATAAATTAAATACATAAAATTTTATATTCGATATATTTCGTAAGAATTACACAATATGCCTGCCTTCTAGGCGGCTACACTAGAATTCCCAATCAAAAGCTTTTCAAAAACATATTCACTTATTTTCTGTTCGAAATTCAAGTAATACCAATGGCCAGTGTTTTTTATAGGCTGCCTTCTAGTTAAGCATAGTCCTCACAGTACATAAGTTAGTTGGTAAAGACAAACTAAGTAGATAAGATTATTTTACTGTGTTTGGTCTTGACTTTAGTAGATAGTGTTTTTGGTGTTAAGTATATGGGTCTATCACTTGGTCGAGGTTGAAGTTTCTCTTATCTATTTTATAGGATAGGCTTGGTTTACTTAAGTGGATTTTATTGGGTTTTCGAGAAAGCATTTTTCAAAATGACGTTGGATATATATATATAGACCATATTGTAAAGAGGTAACAACCGTTGCAAAGTTTAACTTAGATTCAGATGGGTAAAATCGAATACTGAAAGGAATTCTGAAAGATGACAAAGAAAATCCGTCATTGTACCTACGCCTGAAGTTTAAATAAAATCAATCTGCCTAGCCTTTTCCCGAATATGTTGGGTTTATCTTCCAGTCTAATCGGCTGCAGCTATGTTCCATCATTTTACTTGAAGACCGCCTGACTGACCTCCACAACCCAGTAACTGGGTAACATGATACCCCCTGGCAAGACTGGTGCCAGATTTTCTGGCGTCTGACTAACGATAACGATTGTTTAAGATCTACAGATGACTGCTTGATGAGGAGTCTCAAAAAATTGTAAGTAATCTGAATACCTACATAGAAAGCCAAAATTTCGTTGAGCTTCGAGGTTCACCACCACTGCGAAGTGACTAAAAGCATGAAACTGAAAACAATCAAAACATTTTTAAAAGCCAAGACTCAGCGAAACGAATGCAACAAATATTAATATTATTTTGGTACTCGTAAATCTAAAACATTTGCACACTGAAAACAGTGACACAATCTGTTTATCCTTACATGTATGTCAAAGCTTAGTTTTGAAAACAACCAATATAAAATAATTTTGTTGACCTAGATGTCAAAAGTACTTTTTCAAGGACACTGATTGAGATAGATGGTACTATTTTGATCTTTATTGGTATTGTACCTAAGTTTTTTTGATAGGTTAGGTGTCTGTAACAGCCTACGTGCACATAGAAAAAAATATTGTCTATCCCTTAAACTGAAATTTCACTTGCACGTCATAAAAAAATGTATTTTTGACTATTTAACAGTTAGATACTTTCATTCTTAGTGAAGTTTCTATTCGTTAAAAGTTTTAAATTAAGTTCACCGACTTTATCTACTGACTCTACAGAGATGAGGCATTTGCCTGTCCAATTCAGTACAATGATTTTATTTCCAAAATACGTAATCCCGACGACCAGACAGACAGTTGTTGAGTCTGGTGGGCAACTGCCCGATGTCGTTGTCGGGCTGTTGTATATGTTCAAATCATCCGGAGAACTTTGATCGCGCGATATACAGGCCTTTTAGTCGTTCGTATGTGTTGGTCGTTCTAGATGCCGTTATAAAACTCCACACAAAATCCCTTTACAACATACTAGAAACTAATAAGATCTCAACCTCACAGAGCTACAAGTTCAAATAATATGCTACTCTTATGAAAAGCACATCTTCTATCTAATATTTTCCACCACATTCTTATAGTCACGTCCTTCTGGCACGGTCTCTTGTTTTATATTCTTTATTTTTCTTTTCGTTAGGATGCCTTCAAAGTTATGAGTCTACTTATAACTGCAAATGATATTAGACGATATGCGTCTAGTTTGAGTAGCTTAATTGCCGTTATAACTTGCGCTGGGCGGTTGAATAAGAGTAGCATATTATTTGAACTTGTGGCTCTGTGAGGTTGAGATCTTATTGGTTCCTAGTATGTTGTAAAGGGATTTTTTGTGGAGTTTTATAACGGCATCTAGAACGACCAACACATACGAACGACTAAAAGGCCTGTATATCGCGCGATCAAAGTTCTCCGGATGATTTGAACATATACAACAGCCCGACAACGACATCGGGCAGTTGCCCACCAGACTCAACAACTGTCTGTCTGGTCGTCGGGATTACGTATTTTGGAAATAAAATCATTGTACTGAATTGGACAGGCAAATGCCTCATCTCTGTAGAGTCAGTAGATAAAGTCGGTGAAATTAATTTAAAACTTTTAACGAATAGAAACTTCACTAAGAATGAAAGTATCTAACTGTTAAATAGTCAAAAATACATTTTTTATGACGTGCAAGTGAAATTTCAGTTTAAGGGATAGACAATATTTTTTTCTATGTGCACGTAGGCTGTTACAGACACCTAACCTATCAAAAAAACTTAAGTACAATACCAATAAAGATCAAAATAGTACCATCTATCTCAATCAGTGTCCTTGAAAAAGTACTTTTGACATCTAGGTCAACAAAATTATTTTATATTGGTTGTTTTCAAAACTAAGCTTTGACATACATGTAAGGATAAACAGATTGTGTCACTGTTTTCAGTGTGCAAATGTTTTAGATTTACGAGTACCAAAATAATATTAATATTTGTTGCATTCGTTTCGCTGAGTCTTGGCTTTTAAAAATGTTTTGATTGTTTTCAGTTTCATGCTTTTAGTCACTTCGCAGTGGTGGTGAACCTCGAAGCTCAACGAAATTTTGGCTTTCTATGTAGGTATTCAGATTACTTACAATTTTTTGAGACTCCTCATCAAGCAGTCATCTGTAGATCTTAAACAATCGTTATCGTTAGTCAGACGCCAGAAAATCTGGCACCAGTCTTGCCAGGGGGTATCATGTTACCCAGTTACTGGGTTGTGGAGGTCAGTCAGGCGGTCTTCAAGTAAAATGATGGAACATAGCTGCAGCCGATTAGACTGGAAGATAAACCCAACATATTCGGGAAAAGGCTAGGCAGATTGATTTTATTTAAACTTCAGGCGTAGGTACAATGACGGATTTTCTTTGTCATCTTTCAGAATTCCTTTCAGTATTCGATTTTACCCATCTGAATCTAAGTTAAACTTTGCAACGGTTGTTACCTCTTTACAATATGGTCTATATATATATATCCAACGTCATTTTGAAAAATGCTTTCTCGAAACCCCAATAAAATCCACTTAAGTAAACCAAGCCTATCCTATAAAATAGATAAGAGAAACTTCAACCTCGACCAAGTGATAGACCCATATACTTAACACCAAAAACACTATCTACTAAAGTCAAGACCAAACACAGTAAAATAATCTTATCTACTTAGTTTGTCTTTACCAACTAACTTATGTACTGTGAGGACTATGCTTAACTAGAAGGCAGCCTATAAAAAACACTGGCAATTGGTATTACTTGAAAGGTAAATGAATTTCGAACAGAAAATAAGTGAATATGTTTTTGAAAAGCTTTTGATTGGGAATTCTAGTGTAGCCGCCCAGAAGGCAGGCATATTGTGTAATTATTACGAAATATATCGAATATAAAATTTAATGTATTTAATTTATTAGCCTCTGGCTATTGTCCTTATATTTGCGAGAGGTACCGGGATCGTAGCTCATGTGAGGACTCTGCTTAACTAGAAGGCAACCTACTTGCCTATAAAAAACACTGGCCATTGGTATTACTTGAAAGATAAATGAATTTCGAACAGAAAATAAGTGAATATGTTTTTGAAAAGCTTTTGATTGGGAATTCTAGTGTAGCCGCCCAGAAGGCAGGCATATTGTGTAATTATTACGAAATATATCGAATATAAAATTTAATGTATTTAATTTATTAGCCTCTGGCTATTGTCCTTATATTTGCGAGAGGTACCGGGATCGTAGCTCATGTGAGGACTCTGCTTAACTAGAAGGCAACCTACTTGCCTATAAAAAACACTGGCCATTGGTATTACTTGAAAGATAAATGAATTTCGAACAGAAAATAAGTGAATATGTTTTTGAAAAGCTTTTGATTGGGAATTCTAGTGTAGCCGCCTAGAAGGCAGGCATATTGTGTAATTCTTACGAAATATATCGAATATAAAATTTTATGTATTTAATTTATTAGCCTCTGGCTATCGTCCTTATATTTGCGAGAGATACCGGGATCGTAGCTCATGTGAGGACTCTGCTTACTAGAAGGCAACCTACTTGCCTATAAAAAACACTGGCTATTGGTATTACTTGAAAGGTAAATGAATTTCGAACAGAAAATAAGTGAATATGTTTTTGAAAAGCTTTTGATTGGGAATTCTAGTGTAGCCGCCCAGAAGGCAGGCATATTGTGTAATTCTTACGATATATATCGAGTATAAAAGTTAATGTATTTAATTTATTAGCTTCTGGCTATCGTCCTTATAGTACCCATTGAAACCCTAAGTCTAGTTTTTACAAAATCCCCGAACACTATTTTCGACCACGAAATCGGCCTAAGAATTCAGACGAGCCGTTTTCGGTCAGAGTGACCTCTTTTGAAAGGATTGAAGATTGGTGGACTGTATAATAATGTAAAATGAAAAACACTTTAGATAGTTACTCGTTGTTAATTTTATAATACACACATCAACACGGTCTAGGGATATTTCATACTCAATTAAATAACTCGAAAAGTACTGGCCGCATTGGAATCTTTTATACACCGATTTGTTTGTAATTTATCTCAGACTAATTCCAAATTCAAATTTTTGAAAATTCTTTTGTTTTAGTGGCATAAAAATGTCTTGATGTGTAGGAGAGGGAATTTTCATTTGTGCGAAATTTAGAAAACAATACGAATTACGTTTAGTTACAGTTTTTTTTTTCATTTTTAAACGAAAGATAAAGTTAAAATTGAGGTATTGTAGCCATGCAACGCCAACATTTGACGAGGGCGGAGATGTTACGAGCTGTGGGAATGCTGGAAGCTGGGTCTGTTCAGCGTAATGTTGCTTAGGCCATAGGGACCCACCAAAATGTAATTTCAAGATTGTGGACACGCTATCGTGCGACAGGTGAAGTAGCGGAGAGGTACCGGGGGCCAAGTCGCATCACTACCCCCAGACAAGACCGATGTTTGCAAATTACTGCGTGAGCTCAACCAAATGCAACGGCGACTCAATTGGTCCAAAGGCTGCGAGTGGAATACCAAGTGCTTGTGAGTGACAAAACTGTAAGAAGGCGACTGCATGAAAGCAATCTACGCTCTCGTAGACCACTCCGGGTCCCACCTTTACGGAGAGGCAATCGTGGACGACGATTAGAATGGGTTCGGAACCACGTGGACTGGGGCCGTGAGCAATGGTCCAATGTGCTGTTCACGGATGAATCCAGGTTCGGCTTCCATCCAGATTCACAAAAGACGCGTGTTTGGCGAGTTCCTGGACGATGGAGCCGTCTTCAGAACCCTCAGGAAGTTCACCCATACCAAGGAGGAACAATTATGGTTTGGGCAGGAATTCGTCTTGGAGGACGGACGGATCTCGTTTGGGTGCGGGGCAATATGACGGCAGAACGATACGTCCAACAAGTGCTGGGGCCCGTAATCTTGCCCCACAGAACACAAATGGGGCAAGATTTCGTGCTCATGCACGACAATGCCCGGGCACACACGGCGAGAACGGTAGCAGCTTGGTTACATACACACAATGTTAGGGCCTTAAACTGGCCTGCTCAATCGCCAGATCTAAATCCCATTGAGCATGCGTGGGATATGCTGCAAAGAAGAGCTCTGAAGGAAGTTCCTGAAAATCTGGCTACAGAAGATCAACTTTTTGCGCACCTCAGAAGGACATGGGACAATATTCCGCAGCAAGACATTGACAACCTTGTTCTGAGCATGCCGAATCGTTGCCGATGTGTTATGAACATCATGGGCGCTTTCTCGGACTACTAACTTCAAGTTTATAAAATCAAAATCAAAATATTTTTTTTTTTATTTCACATAGGCCTACATGGGCACTTATAAAACGTCGACAAAATGTGCACGGTTCGGGTTGGTCGTTTCCTATGGAGAAGAACCGGCAAGAAACTCCATGGTTACTCTTTTAAAAATGGTTTGGTTTTACAATATTTCCATGTTACAGCATTAGTACTTAGATATGGGGGGACAACGTAGGCCCGAATTATGACAATAAGTCGTAAGAAACTAAAAAAAAAAAGAAAAAGATTACATAAAAAAGTTAACAAATGTTAACTAGCATCTAGAAGGCCTACAATGTTCACACATTCACAAAACAATCGGTAAAAGGATCTATACAAAGGTAAAAATAATAAAAATAAGTATAACAAGACTAAATTTAACATGTTGCACAAATTTTGTTATCAGTGCTGTAACTATTTTTAGCAAAGGGCTTTAAAGATGATTGAAAACCATTGTAAAAAGTCTAATTAAAAGAAGGAAAGAAAAAATGAGATTGAGAATAGTTAGAGACATCCACATATTTGTGCCGTTTACAAGTTACCAGGGAAGCTGCATGCGCAGAAGGAGCTAAGGCCAAATGTTTTTATCTTCAACGTAGTCCTTGATTTTATAATATGCTTTTTTAACAAGGATACGTTTGATGTAGTTTGAACAAACACAGTTTTATAAACACAAATTAAATGATTTTTCTATTTTTTTCGGTTTTTACTCATAAATTAAAAGTTAATTCATATACGGTTTCCGTCTATGCTTCATTTTTTTTCCATAAAATCCTGAAATTTTTAATCGAAGTACCTTAACAATTATTAAAAAATGGTAGAATATTAAATAACGTATCTTTTAAATATATACATGTCATATAAATAATTAACACATTGATAGTAATTCGCTTTTTTAAAAATATCCCTAGACCGTGTTGATGTGTTTAGTTCCGAACTCAAATCACATATATCGACACGCAAAACAAAACCTACCAAAAGAAATATGCCAAAACATTGTCAGTACAAAAATAGCTCAAAGGTTTAATATAAACAAATAAGGTTGCACCAGCCAGTCGCCAACATTCCGGACCCCTAGTGGAGCACTAAACTCTGGTGGCAACTGGCTGGGTATGTGCAACAAGCGGCAGAAGCTTACGGACTGGTCGGCGCAAGATACCTCCTTTGGTAGCAACGTCTGCGACACGAACCAGTCCGTCAGGTCCTGGAAAGGTTTTGTTTATCCTACCAAGAAGCCAAAAACCCCTTGGTAGTGTATTGTCCGCTATAAGAACCACGTCACCCTCGCATAAACCGGACTCGCTTCTGTTTCGGCCTCGTGGAATTAGAGTAGGCAGGTACTCAGCCAGCCATCTTGCCCAGAAATGTTCAGCCAGCTTAAGAGCGAGCCGCCAATCAGTCGATCGTAATGAGTCTGTATCCGGAAGTTCGCAGGGCCATGATGTCACTGATGAAGATCCGAGGATAAAATGAAAAGGCGTCATAGCCTCGGGGGCGTCTGGTGAGTTTGGTACATAAGTCAATGGCCTGCTGTTGACGATCGATTCCGCTTCGATAAGCAAAGTGGTAAGAAATTCTTCTCGAGGTGCACTGTCCTTTAATGTGACTCGTAGAGCTGTCTTCACCGAGCGTACCAGCCTTTCCCACTCTCCACCCCTAAATGACGAGGCAGGTAGAATGAAACGCCAGGACATCTTGCGGCTGGTCGCGAAGTTTTCTACTGCCTCATCGTAGAGTGATGCAAGCTCACGCTTGGCTCCAACAAAGCAGGTTGCGTTGTCGCAGAAGATTGTAGCTGGAGTCCCTCGCCGGGCAATTAGGCGTCTAAGGCTCATTATTGCAGAGCTAGATGATAATGAAGCGACTACTTCTAGATGTAGAGCTCTTGTAACAAGGCATGTGTATAGAGCCACCCACCTCTTTTCGCGTCGTCGGCCAATTGCAACTACTATGGGGCCGAAATAATCTAAACCAACATACATTGCTGGTGTTACTAAACGACCAGTCTGTCTTCTGCATTGGACACCCTTTGGCTTTGGATGGTAGCCCTAGTCCGTGAGCCCGTGGGTACAGGTTGCGAGGCTTTCAAAATCTTCAGTTCTTCGGAAAAGCTGTCTATCTGAATCCTTGAGAAAAGCATCTTCTCTGCTTGAAGAATGTCATCAGCTGAAAGATGCGAGGGGGACGTAGTATCATGAACAGATTTCGATAGTAAGCGCGGTGAAATGGATTTTGACCAAAACTTTCGTACGGCTTGGAAAACGCGGGCCGTAGATCTTAGTAACCGTAGCCAGCTAACCGGGAACCGGCGGGACTAACAATGGATTGTTTACAAGAAGCCCTACGTACTCCGGTTTTAACTCAGAAGTACGTAAAACTTCGTCAATGATGTATTCTGGTTCATGTGGCCATTCTGAGGGTGAATCGTTGAGAAAAGATGGGCCAGCGAACCATCTATGCGATGATGTAAATTCAAAATGTTTTTGCTTAGTAGCATCGTCTGCAATGTTAAGTTCGCTAGGAAGCCATTTCCAATTGGATGGATTAGTAAATTCTAAAATTTCGCTAACCTAACCTAACCTGTGGGCTACAGACGGCTTAAAACACCGCGCGTTGCTGCGAATCCACTTTAAGACCGTTGTGGAGTCAGTCCAGTAGAAAACAGCAGAAGGTTGTGTCCGATGAGCATTCAAAATAGTTTGTGTAAAATGCGTCGCGATCAGAGCAGCCTGCAGTTCAAGGCGCGGAATAGAAAGTGGCTTTAAAGGTGCAACACGCGCTTTGCTGCCTATCAACGCTATACTAACTGAACCATCAACGAACGCATATCGTCAATATGCAACGGAGGCATAAGCCTGTTCCCCCATCGGCTATAACGTGAAGTTGAGTGCTGCACTGCTCTGATTTGCCTACGTACCACCACGGAATACGGAGATTAGCTGCAGAATCAATCTGATCAAACCACGACTTGCAGTTGACTTCATACTTAGGTGGGATCGAAGAATCCCAGTCAGTCCCTTCCCTCCATAATTTTTGTATCAAAATTCTACCTTGGATAACTATTGGCATGATCAGTCCTAAAGGATCGTAGACGCTCATAATACTGGAGAGAAACTTCGTTTAGTTATCGTGCATACGCCACTGCGATTGTGACACGTGCGAAACCCTAAAGTATCATTCAGAGGATTCCACTTTACGCCTAAAGCACCTACGTTATTATTTAAAGGTAGGTTGACATCAGAATTCGAGTCGCTACAAAGCTCTTTGCGTACTAAAGCAAGTGCCTCGGGCACGTTCGATACCCACGAACGCATTTCAAAACCACATAAGTTTTAAACCGTGACTATATCGGAGGCTAAACGTTCCATGTCGGGGAGGCTAAACTCACTCCCAATATAATCGTCCATGTAGTGGTTGTGAATAATCGCGTGAGTTGCAGCTGGATATTTGTGCTCAAATTCCTTTGCATTTTTGTTTTTAATTAACATTGCTATAAAAGGGGCTAGAAATACAGCGCCAAAAATTAAAGACGTCATCCTATATTCTTTGACGGTATCCTGAGAGTTCCCGTAGTGCCATAAAAACCGTAGCGCATGACGATCGTTTTCTTTCATTTTGATTTGAAAAAACATCTCACTTATATCGGCACTAAACGCGATCGGTCCTTCTCTAAAACGGAACAATATTTTTAATAGAGACTGCAATAGATCCGGACCTTGCAGTAGCATTTCGTTCAAACTTACACCTCTAGTGACAGCTGCTGCGTCGTACACCACTCTCAACTTACGCTTCTGTGGATGTTACACACCAAAATATGGTAAGTACCATCTCAAAGAAACGCCAGCCGAGGACTTGTCCCTGGGAAAGTTGTCGTGGAAGGTAGATGGCGCGCATTCTTCTGCATAACCATTGTGAACTATGCTTTCAATATATTTTTTGTAAGCTAACGCAAGTATGCTATCTTTGGCCATCTGTTTTTCGAGAGACTTGAGTCTTCTGGAATGAAATATAAAAGGAAATCTGGAACGTCGTTTGTTACCCTTTCCTTGCAAGGTAAGCCTACCTCAAAACGTCCTATAGCCAGTCGCTGAGCGGAAAACTCTACCAAACTTACCGCACGGGCATCGTCGTTGTTTTGTCGGGTGGCAAGCTTCTGGATGTCTTTAGGCAATCGATGAAGAATCTTCTTCATATTGTTTTTTTATTAGTGCCTCAAGAGAGTTGATTGTCCTTGACGCGTAATCTACCTCACAAATATTGTTGACAAAATCTACCGGTTTAGTCGACGGGGACATAGCACCAAAAGCCAGCCCAAAAGCGTTCTTGAGGCGACAGGTTTTTTTTTCTTACCTACTCGCATCTCACGGCTTAAAGACAAATTCCAATCGGCCGATCGAACTCAAACTCCATCTCTTGGCCAAATTTCATCCAGATCTGTTGAGCTATTCTGGCGTGATTGAGTATCACATCCAAACTTTCGCATTTATAATATTTACCATAGTTGTTTTTGTACACTTTAATATTTTTTGAAATTTGCAACACAACTATAAACTAAAAAACCCAAGAGAAAGACAATTTAACCATACAAGCTTCAACTTTAACGAAAAATAAATTTTGTCTACGTTTATTTTTCGATTACGTTTATTATCAAAACGTAGACAGATTGGAAGATTCGATATCGATCATCGAGATCAGTTCGAAAAGTCTGAAAAGTCTCTCAAGATATTATCGATAGATGGCCAGATTATGTACAGGACTATATGGATAAGACTTGGAGAGGGGTACGAGACGTGTTTATTTTTAGATTCTGGGAACATTAGTAAATCATGTTACAGTGGTCACTTGATACATTGACACACGCAAATTTTATTATTTTAGAGCTTTGTCATGCATGACTTAAGACATGACGATAGCCGAAATTATTTTTGTTCGAAAATTATTTTTATTTTAATCGAAAATTATCGAAAATCGTTAAAATTCGAATGGTTAACATTGCCTAACTATGATTTTCTTTTTTTACAGAACCAAAACGGATACTCATGAGGGAACAACTCATCAAGTCACCAGTGAATTAAAGTGTTGTCACAAGTGAATTAAAGTGCACCAGTGAATTAAAGTGCAGTCACCAGTGAATTAAAGTGCTAGTGATGTTCTACCGTAAAGTGCGTCATATTGACAGAAACAGCTAGTGTTTGCCGCGATGTCGTTCTCGAGGTCGCACGTGATCTCTGGCGTCCTGTTCACCATACTGCTGCAGTACTGCGTGGAGAGTCAGCAGGAGAATCTCATTGAGGAAGCATGTAAGTGTATAGTTCGTAGTTTTTTAGGTATAGTTAGCAGCGTTAGCATTTTTCAGCAAAAGCGAGCGCTCACGTAGTTGTCGATATTATGTCCATTGCAAACGTTTTTCGTTTAAGAGCAAATCTAAAGATATTTTGTGAAAATTACTGAAAAGACTTTTTTGTGTAGTAAGGAGACAAAAAGGCGGTGGAAAGTTTTACTAAAGAAAGGAGATTTTTGATTTTGGGCCATCGCTATGTAAACTACATAGATAAATAGGAATAAAATAGGGGCCATTCCATAAAAATACTAACAAATTAAATTGAAGAAGGGTACAGGCGTACAAAAATGATCATTTATAGCTTATTAATAAGATAACCCTATTTTAAAGGCAGCCATGATGTGGTGTTTGAGATGACGTTTGACGCCTTTGACAATTTTAAGTAGTGATGTCTTTAAGTCTTTCTTTGCTTTGACTTTGAATTGGGTTTTGGAGATTTTATTTATTGTTATAGTTTTGCAGCCCAGTTTACTACTACTAATGAAGGCTTGATGATATTTAGAACTAATAATAATAATCATGTATTTTTAAGTATATTCCTCCACTCGACTCTATCAAACTAACAGTTAGAGCCAGATTTAAAATCTTAGAACACTATCCTTATTCTTTCAGTAGAAGCAGTTGTACATAACCGTGAATCTTTTATAGTACCGGACTTTCACTGACTTAATAGTATTTCAGTTAATCCTACCAGATTAATAGAGGAATATTTTTTTATTCCGTTGCTAATTTACGGGGTACCTTGGGATAGGTAAGTATCATGGTACAGTGGTTTTCAAAGTAGACTATCAGTCCCTAATCCTTTTAACAACTTTTAGAAAGATCGGTTTTTTTAAATGTCGGTACACTTTAAAATCAGTTTTTGCTTTTTAGTTCATCAGGTTTTACTTCCCTATCTTACGAGTATCTATGCTTTTTAGTTTCTAGCGCCAATCTCAAATCATTGCGCTCTAATGCTGCTACTGGCTGGGATGGCATCTCGTCTTATTTTCTGAAAGAATATGCATTTATCCTAGCACCTATCCTAAGCCATATTTTTAATACTTGCTTTGAAACTGGCACCTTCCCTACATGCCTTAAAAGGCAATAATTCACCCAGTTTTCAAGGGAGGGGACGGTATAATCCCTAGTAATTACCGCCCTATAGCCGTTCTAAGTGCCTTGTCAAAGGTACTCGAACGCCTTATCAATAAAAGACTGATTAATACCTTGAATATCATAACTTGATATCTTCGCAGCAATTTGGCTTCAGCAAATGTAAATCCACCACTGACGCCGTAAAAGATTTGCTTAATAATGTGGTACATAATTTAGATAAAAACAAAAAGGTTTTAACCGTATTTTTAAATCTGGCGAAAGCCTTCGACACCGTTCCAGTTACAATACTCTTAAGAAAACTTGAAGGGATTGATGTCAGGGGCTTACAATTAGATCTTTTCCGAAGATACCTTTCAAATCGTACTCAAATGGTTAGAATAGATACTTATAAAAGCGTTGAGCTCCCCATCTATTACGTAGTACCTCAAGGTAGCATATTGGGTCCTACGCTTTTTCTTATTTTTATAAACGATATATGCAACCTTTGTATTACAAATGCCAAGATTGTAACTTTTGCAGATGATACTGCTATAACATTTGTTGCCGATACTTGGTCGGAACTCGAGCAGATGGCACAGTCAGGCTTCAACATAAACTTATATTGGCTTTATTCTCACTCACTTACACTCAACACCTCCATAACCAACTATGCCTATATACATTAAAGCCCACACCTATAAATGTCTGCAAGGAAATTTGTCCTGCCTCTGCCCATCCCTAAATACAGTTGATCAATTTAAATACCTAGGTATATATATAGACAAAAATCTTAATTTTAAAACCCAGATTAACCAACTTACCAGTAGAGTCCGCAAATTAATTTACATATTTAAAACCCTCCGAAATATTGCGAACCCTAATACCATACGTGTAGTTTATTTTTCCTTATGTTTATCTATTATTACATACTGTATCACATGCTGGGGTGGTGCTGCGAAAACTATATTAAATCCACTCGAGATCGCACATAGAGCGGTACTGAAAGTAGCTACCTTCAGACCTATCTTGTTCTCTACTGATCTATTATATAGTAGTTGTAATGTTCTTAACGTTCGACAACACTTTATCCTTCAATCCTTCAAACAGTTCTTCTACAGCACCGTAAAACTCCTTATAAAAAAATAACAAAGCGTAGGAAAGACTTAGTTTGTATTCTTCCACAAGTGCGCACATCCTTCGCAAATAGATTTTTTTAATATCTTGGTCCGGCTCTGTATAATAAACATTAACAAAGTTTGTTTGATTTATGGATTATCTAAATTTAACTGTAAAAAGATTTTGAGAAAATTTGTTCAAAACAAAACCTATGGTGAAACCGAAACGTACCTCAGTGGGTGACAGTGACAGGTTGAGGAACAACTCGCAAGACATACCAACCACACACATCCATGCACATTTACAAACAATCACACACACAAACACTCGCACATAATACACACTCACACAGACACACACACACATTCACTCAAAAATGAACATTGTTGTAGTATTAAATTACTTCTAAATTAGTGTAATATTAGATTTTCTTGTACTAGTTTCATTTTAACATTTTGTAAGGGACAGGGAAATCAGAACTTCATGCACCTTATTGTAATTGATATGGTACGAACTTCTTATTAAACTTTGTATATGCCCATGTACTACAATCTCCGTTTTTATTTAAATAAATTATTTGATTTGATTTGATTTGAATCTGGCTGTTTTTAAGCAGTTTCAAAATGATATTCGGTGAAATTGAAATAGACCGAATTGATTTGAAAGAATTGAAAGGAGTCTTTTCGATCAGGCGCCTACTTTTCGGGGTGCGTCTGTTCCAGTGACTGATCGGCTTGAGCTACTAGGCATGGAGTTGACATCCAGTCTCAACTTCGGCGTCTCCATTGAGTACAAAGCCCAAATTGCGGCCAAAAAACTGGGCATACTAAATAAGGTGAAGCGATTCTTTATGCCTGGACAGCTTTTAACCCTGTACAAAGCGCAAGTCCGATCCTGCATGGAGTATTGAAGCCACCTTTGGGATGGCTCAGCAAAGTATCAGCTTGCCGCGCCTGACCCGGTGGAACGCAGAGCCAAGAGGCTCATCGGCGACATTGATCTGGTGGATACCAAGCTTCTCAGCTTGGCTCATCGCCGCAAGGTTGCCTGCTTGTCGGTCTTCTACAGACTGTATTTCGGTGAGTGTCCTCAAGAACTCCACAACCTCATCTCACCAGCCCCCTTCTACCATCGGACATCTAGACGCACTGCAATTTACCATCCTCACCTTGTTGCCATTCCACCAATTCGCACCAAGCGCTTCCAAACAACCTTTATAATAATAAAGCAGCCTAAAGCACAGCGAATGAATGGAACTCACTACCTGCGTCTGTGTTTCCGAACGCATTCAACCCGAAACTCTTCAAAGTTAGAGTGAACAGGCTTCTTCTGGGTAAGCTCACTCCATCGTCGACTCTGTCTCTGTAACCTATGACTAAGACTAGAGTCAAGAGCAAACCCATACAAAATAAAAAAAAATAAAAAAAAGACCGAAAAAAGCCCGAGTCAGTTAATGACTTTTATCCGCTCGGCAGTTTATCCGCTCAAAACCAGAGACTACCAACATTTCTAGGTTGCTTAACCAGACGTGTTCCATAAAACAGTTAATCGAGTTATTTGCTTAATACACAAATTCACGCAGTCGAAAAAAAATAACCATAATATAAAGCAATGGATTAGGAATTTCATTCGGTTTTCATTGAAACTGTGATTTTGTTTGTTACCTATTAGGGTGCTGGTTTGAGGTAAGTGAAACTCATAGGGGTAGGCGTTTTACCTAATATCGCCTTTTGTGTCAATAGGTACCGAAACATAAGTCTAGTAAGCACATTAATTCCATTGTATCTGCTCCATTCCACATTTTGTTGACAAGCGAACCCCAATTGTGTTCCAAACACAGCCAGCTTGTAAATAAGGCCGAGTCCCTAACCCTGAACCAAGAGCACTCGCAGGGTTGCCATAGTCAATATTAGCGATTGATTTTTATCTATAATAGGGCGGGTTTAAAATCTGTTGGACGTATTCTGGGAATTTGACAACCTTGTCTGTGTCGGGTGATGTTTAAGATTTAACCCCTACTTTTTAGAATGAAGGATTTCAATTGTTTGGTACACAATTGTCTGGTTTGGAGGTATTTTCGAGGAATTTTCAATTCTGGTGAAATTAATCTAAGTATTTTTTTTATTAGCACAATATGTTTTGCCGACTACTATTATTATTGTAAGGGACCTATGACCCTTACTATATTATACCTGTGTGGGTAAGTATGTAAGTTAATTTCATTTTAGATATTCTCATTCTTAAAGAAGCTCTCAAATTCAAGTCGAAATGTCATATCGGCTACATTCAATGTTAATTTTTAAATTTGAGTTTATTTTTCACAAAATGGGATTGTGAACGTTCCTTAAAAACTACGGGTATTCCCTGTCCGATGCAACAAGGGTTAATAAAACGTATGTTTTAGTATTTTACGACCTTTCACTCATCAATGCATTTTTCTATGCCTCTACTCAAACAATACCTTCAAGCTGTAAGATATGAGATCCTTTACCAAAACTTGTGTCTATTCCTGCTAAGTCATTGCTCTTGTATTAATCAACGTATCTTCTATAGACGAAACGCAAAACTTCTTATTCTATCTCTCGAAGATAATATTGATCCCTTATGACGTACTGACGCGTCTAATTATTAACAAACATTGCGTTATTCTTGGTATTACAGAGCATATTTTGATCCTAAGGTATTAAGGTCTCTGGGGAAATGTGGACGAACGCTGCGAATAAAGGCGAGATAAGTTGTTGCTAAGTGTTAAGATTTGTTTTGATGTAGGTACTTAAATTAAACACAATAGCAAACAGACTTTTGTTTCGTTGCCAAACGGTTAAGGCTCTTGGCTGACGAGCCATCATGCTACTTGAGGTTGAAACCCCATTAGCACTGTTCGGAGACTTCAACTTTAAAATACTAATTACCATGTCTTAAAACATTACTTGTGGAGTGCTTTGCATCCCAAAACATCCTCCAAATACCCGAAATTATCTATTGGGTTCCAAAAAGGTATAATACTTCTTTAATACTGTAGTAATATTCATAATCTTCTAATTCTCTCGGTGCTGTGCCTTTGTCTTCGTCTTTTGGGTCATCATAATTCGAGTATTTGCTACCTTTCTTGACAAGTGAACTATGGTATCTTCACTACCAATATCCTATAAATACAATACCGGCTTTATTACGCTCTCCATCTAACAGCAAAATAATGGTTGCCACAAACTTTGGTCCATTAATTTTCAGCGATCATAACCTATTCGCATGGAAGTGCTCAGATATTTCATAGATGGCCACAAATTGTATATAGTGTGTTTAATATTGACCATGGGGAAGCCAATTTGAATTTAAAGTAGTTTCGCGACGCCGCGACGCCGCTTACATACTTTGTGGTAGTAGCCATATACCAGTTCTTTATAGTATTGAGATAGAAAACACCATAATGGCGAAGGGAGTCCTTCGCCATTAGGGTGTTTTCTATCAATCGACACCTTTATAGCACATTGCATCATATTTTGTTATTTTTTTCCTGTTTTGACACAAAAACTGTAATACTAGACAATAATAATTAATTTTGGGGTGAAAAGAGTAACTACCCATGATGCGTTGGTCTTGCATTTAAGAATGGCTACTCTGAAATTCTCAAAATGAGAAAAATCTCTGCCTAGCCGTTTCCAAACTATTTGTGGTCGGATTCGTTCTAGCCGGATGCCGCTAACCAGCTTAATTTTACATAGAACGACTGCCTATTGATCTCCCCACCCTGTTTCTGGATAACCTTCTGTCGGTTTCTGAGTGTCTGGGGGATCAAAATACTACAAATTACAGCTGGATACAATGTCTTTTGTGTCATTCTGGATTCTGTAGCACGGAGGGGTTGATATATGTATGAATGGCAAAAAAAATATATAAACCTTTAACAGAATTTATTCATTTAACTATTTCTTCTTTTGTTATTAAGAAAATTATATTTAAAACAAAGATTAACAAATTAGATGTCAAAGTCATTTAACTTATTTGAACTTATAAGCTCCACTGGTCATTAAATAACAAATTGGTTATTATTACTATTATTAAATAGAACGACCGAACTGCACATAATATGTTCCTTTTTTATGTGCACATAGTTGTAATGTTTAGTTAGACAAACAAGCAATGTTTGTGTGCAGTTCTTCGCAAATATTGAATCATATTAAATATTTGAATGGTTGAATTATTTTTGATTTTATTTGTTTTGGTGGCAAATGATAACAAGTGAATTTCAAAAGTATATGACCGAAAATCATGCCTATATTCCCTAATGGATAAGCAGGAGTATACGGGTAAGCACAATGGGTACTTACACAATCATAGTATACCAAGGAAAGCCTGTTGCCTTCATCCAGGTACAAATCAAGACTCCATGCTGGTACCAATAATAATGTAATAATAATAAAATATGAAAAATAAAACTCCTCCTATTAAAATATAATGAGGATTTAAATAATCGTTATTTTCAATTAAACTTAACTTGTTTATAACAGGTTGAATTATTTTTGTTTTACACGAAATTGCCAAACTAAGGATATAACATCAATACGATAAAGGTGAATAACGTAAGATTTAAAAGAGAATTTTTTAAATCTTACGTTTCGAGAATACCATACAACTTTTACAGGTTCTCTTTTTATTTTTTTACCATTTTGAGAAAATACAGAATAGAGGTAATGGTAAATTTTGACCTATTTTCGTCAATAACTATTCATTCAAACTATTCGTCAAAAATTATAAAAAAAATTGAGGCCTACAAGCAGTTTATATGTCACACGTCATAGTTTGCATTTTTCCGACATTCATTATGTGTACCATCGGTCCAGTGGTTTCAGAGCAAATTGGCTGCGACAGACGGAGACGAGACAACGGAGTAATCCTATAGGAACACTCCGTTGTGCCTTTTATTCCAATTGAAGAACGGCACCCTAAAAATCTGACATTTTCTTGATAAATCCACGACTTGACAAATTGTAAATTCGAATAAACAAATCTTCGTCACATAATTATCAGCGTTTTTAATGCTCCCATTGCCAGCAGTGAAGCAGAGAAGGCCTGTGTCCCAGGACAGTTCTCTCTGTGAGTGGGAATGAGTAATCCACCACGCGGGCTCAGTACAAATGAAGATATATTGTATCAAAATTCATAGCAGATGCTCTATTTTCATTTCATAATTGGACCTAAGATATAATACTAGAAACTTAGGTTGTATTTGCATGATGTTACAATCAAACCCAATTAATAGTAATTTCAGCCATATTGCCGAAGCGTCCTCTGGCGGCGATCCAAGAAATTTGCCTATTAACAATTTGTAGGGTATAAGTGTAACACTTATTCCCTAAATTGGTGACCCCCGACTACCGCGTTACTCAAGACATCAAGATACCGGTGGACCTGAAGGATAGAAGTGTGATTAGTGCTTACATTGGTGGCTGACGCAAGTTCAGAAAGTGGTTGGTACAAGAAATAAGCGGTGAGCGATTTTAATTTCATTTTACAATGGCTGAGTCGGACGCTTACGTTGACTGTAAGGAGGTACCCTCCGCTTCAGGAGAGATAACGGCAGTTGGAATGCCATTGGGGTTTGCCCAACTAGAAGGGCAATTTATTCTGTCCAGAATTACTAGTGACTCAACAAAATTTTATTACGCAGTGACTCAACTCGAGACCAAATACGCCTTGCAAGTTAGGGATATCATTACCAAACCTCCTGAGACTAATAAGTTCGAAAAATTTAAAACAGAACTCATAAGTCGGTTGTCTGCGTCACAAGAAAAGCGGATCCAACAGCTCCTTCTCCACGAGGAATTAGGTGACCGCAAACCGTCGCAATTCTTGAGGCACTTGCAGAGTTTAGCTGGGTCATCAGGTGCTGAAGAATTCGTCAAAAGCATATGGACTAACCGGTTACCCCGAAACATTCAAATGGTAATCGCATCTCAAATTGCTGATTTACAGGTCGAACAATTAGCGGAGATAGCGGACAGGGTATACGAAATCGCTCCGATGACACCACAGATTGCGAGCACGGCCGCTTCCACTAGCGCCGTTTCTTCGGACCTGGCCAAGCAGGTGAGCGAGCTCACGAAGCGGATAGACTTGCTCAATTCACGCTTCAATGGCAGAGGAAGGCAACGCTCACGTTCACGGCCATGCAACAACCATCGAAGGTATGATCGCTCAAAATCCAGACCACAGCAACCACCACAGAACCACCCACACTGTTTCTACCACTATACTTATGGAGACAAGGCACAAAAATGTAAGCAACCATGCTCATTCGCGGAGGAAAACAGGAGGGGCGGTCGCATGTAGCGGCCAACGACTGCCCTACTTCTTCAAGCCGTCTATTTATCACGGATCGGATGTCAAAAATGCAATTTTTAGTGGACACTGGCTCAGACCTATGTGTTTTTCCCCGGTCTGCTGTCAAGACACCTTGCAAACAATCCAATTACGACCTGGTAGCGGCAACACAGTAATACGCACTTACGGTCCACTGCAACTGCAATTAAACTTAGGACTCAAGAGGACCTACAGCTGGGACTTCACAATTGCAGATGTTTCAAAAGCCATTATTGGAGTAGACTTCCTCAGTTTTTACAATCTGTTGGTAGATTGTAAGAATCAACGCCTGATCGACCACCTTACCTCTTTGTCAGTTCCAGCTGTACACTGCAATTCAGTCGACATTGCTTCAATGAAGGCGGTGGTAGGTGACACATATTACCACCATATTCTGCGTGAGTATCCGGAGATAACGCGCCCTCCAGGTAAACAGGTGCCGGGCAAACACAATACGCTGCACTTCATCAGGACGACGCTAGGGCCACCGGTAGCATAGTAGGTAAGCCTAGACGCCTAGATCCTTCTCGACTGCAGGTTGCTAAGAAGGAGTTCGAGCAAATGCTCGCAAGTGGAGTAGCACGACGTTCGGAGAGTCCTTGGTCGGCGCCACTGCATCTGGTGAAGAAGAAGGACGACGGATGGAGACCATGTGGCGACTACAGGGCACTTAACTCTAGGACAGGTACCCCATCCGCCATATTCAGGACTTCTCCCATCAATTGGCAGGCTGCGCCGTCTTCTCTACTACAGATCTCTTGAATGCCTATAACCAGCTTGCAATAAACCCTGAGGATATACCGAAAACCGCGATAACTACCCCCTTCGGACTATACGAGTTTCCCTTCATGACCTTTGGTTTGAGAAACGCGGCTCAAACCTTCCAAAGGTTCATTGACGAAGTCTTACTAGGCCTAGACTTCTGCTACGGGTACGTTGACGATATTCTGGTGTTCTCAGCGTGTGTTGAAGACGACAAGGTGCATCTACGCCTATTGTTTGATCGCCTGAAACAATACGGTGTCGTAATCAACTCATCCAAATGCAACATCGGACAACAAGAGGTGACTTTCTTAGGATACAGTGTGTCAGCTGAGGGTATAAAACCACTTCAGTCCAAAGTGTTGGCCATCCAGGAGTTCCCGATACCCAAAACCGTCAAGGAGCTGCGACGATTCTTGGGCATGATAATTTTTTATCGTCGATTTGTCCCAAACGCAGCCCAGCTATAAGCACCATTAAACACTGCCCTCGCTGGTCTGAAGATCAAAGGTTCTCATCCTGTGCAAATGTCTCTAGAGATGCTGAAGGCATTCGACGATTGCAAGTCCGCGCTGTCTAAAGCAACGCTCTTGGCTCATCCAGATGCCTCGGCAGACTTAGCGATTGTAACCGACGCATCGAATATAGCAATATGCGCTGTTCTTTAACAACGCAAAGGTGAGAGCTGTCAGCCACTAGCCTTTTACTCCCACAAGCTAAACAATGCTCAAAAGAAGTACAACCCATACGATCGAGAGTTGCTAGCAGTGTATGAGGCCATCAAATACTTCCGTCATAAGGTAGAAGCAAGGACATTCGCGATTTTCACTGATCACAAGTCACTTATCTTCGCCTTCAAATCAAACAAGGAGAGTCTCCCGCCGAGGCAGTTCCGGTACCTAGACTACATCAGCCAGTTAACAACAGATCTACGAAGTTACGAAGAGAAGTTTTCAACTCGCTGCATAATTTACATCACTCAGGGAAGTCCGCTACAGTGCGACTGGTGACAAAACACTTTGTGTGGCCAGGGATTCGTAAGAATTGTAGAGAGTGGGCAAGGCAATGTCTAAAATGCCAGACGTGTAAATTCACACGTCACACTAAATCCCCACTTTCCTCTTACCTGACCCCATCCTCTCGTTTCTCCCACATTCACCTCGACATCATAGGGCCCTTAACCCTTTCGTGTGATTTCAGGTACTGCCTTACTATCATCGACAGGTTCACCCGATGGCCTGAGGCATACCCCCTACAGGACATCACGGCGGAGACATGCGCAGCTGCTCTGGTGACTGGTTGGGTGGCCCGGTTCGGCTGTCCTGCACGGATAACCACCGACCGTGGTCGCCAATTTGAGAGTCACTTTTTCAAGGCTCTCACTGCCTCGCTGGGGGCAGACCACTTTCGCACCACTGCCTACCATCCAGTGGCGAATGGCATCGTGGAACGGCTGCATCGCCAGTTGAAGGCAGCTATCATGTGCCACACCTCCTCACAGTGGACAGAAGCTCTTCCACTGGTACTTCTCGGCATGCGTAACTCGTGGAAAGAAGACATCCAGGCTACGCCGGCCGAACTTGTCTACGGAGAAACACTTCAACTTCCTGGGCAGTTCCTATCTTCAAGAGAAGACTTCACTACAGCTGACGTCACCGAGTATGCAAACCGTCTACGATTCACATGACCAAGCTGACTCCTAAACCAAATGCGTGGCATACGACATAATCCTTCTATGTGCCACGAGATCTGCACTCTTCCTCTCACGTCTTCCTGCGAAGAGACTACGTACGGCGCTCACTCGAACCACCATATGTAGGACCCTACAAGGTTTTACAGAGACACGCAAAGTACTTCACGATTGAGATACAAGGGAAGCCAAATAATGTATCGGTTGATCGTCTGAAACCGGCCTACATGATGCGTGAAGACGTTCAAGAGAAACCTACCACAGCTACTGACACCACCACTCCTCCTACAAGTGAAGAAAAGAGGACGAGGAGCGGGCGGCGAGTAAGGTTTCCCGATTATTATCGACCGTAAGTACGGTCTGGCCGGGGGGAATATGTGGCGGAAATTACTTGGACCACCACCTTACAATTTGGAGCAAAACGCTGTCGCTTATGACTTTGCGCCAGAGCCTAATATCTGATCCTTTGTTCGTTGTTACGTCAGCGGCGCGCGGACACCGAGCGGCGGGCAAGCAGAGCGACGCGCCTCAGTCTTCAACTAACTACCCTACCGTTCGCGCCGCGCTTATAATAATTATTGCTTCTTTGTTACATTCTTTGTTAAGTGCTAGTACCAGTCTTTGTTATACTTTCTTTGCTTTTAATATACTGCTTTCGTCTATTTCTAATAACGTTCTTCATTTCTTCGTCTTTCGTATTCATTATTCCCGCTAACCTTCGCTTGCTATTATAGTGCTTAATGGCCTTACTATACGGGTTAGATTCCCGTGTGGCGTAGGAATAAGTGTTACACTTATACCCTACAAATTAATTTACGACGAGCATAGCTCTTAATCCTTTCTCACAAGATTCATTTTGTTTTGATTTTTGGAGGCGAAATTATGAGAGATGTAGAAGAAAATTGGTTGGTTTTTTATATTACAAATTGCTTTACATAATGCCAATATTTGGTAACTGATGTAACAAATAACAATACTATTTAAATGCTATAATAAGCTTTTTTTATATAAGCTTTTGTATAGATTTTTTGAGATTTAGTTGATTATTTAACCCTTTAAAGTTTACTTTACTAATCCTAATACTTCAGTGAAGTTTACATACAAAGTAAAAGCAAAGAGGGCAATATCTTCTGAAAGGAATATCGGTCAAGTGATACTTGACCTAAAAAAGTAGATTTAAATCGAGCGCGGGCGCATTCAATGTTTGTTTCTCTAGTTTATGTTATATAATGGGGTTTGAGGCTCAGGAAACTGGTATTAAATCAATGTTCGTATTTCTTTTATATTATTTCTTCAAGTGCCAATTAGCAGACACAATATAAATTACCATTGTTTTAATCCGATTCGGCAATATGGATAGTTAAGAGCTTGTTTGTATTAATGCCACTTTAAGCATTGCTTTTATTTCTAGAACAAACAAACTACAGTTAACTAAAAACGCGTTTTGACACTAGTTTTGCCATTAACCCCGTTATTGGGTTGCGACAAAATCAAATCGTTCATTAATATTATAAGGATAAATAGCACTTTTGAATGTCAAAATTAAAAGCTAGAAGATAATCATTATTGATCCTACTGTCCATTCGCAAAGGAAGCTTGATATGGAATAGAACGGGTAAGAAACTCCACAGAACGGACAAGAGACCCCACTGGTGGATGCCAGCCAAATAGGTAATCACTCTATGTAAAAAACGGATTCAGATGGATTTGGTTAGACTGGAAGCTGACCCCAACATACATAGTTGGGAAAAGGCTAAACAGAATGATTGAACTAAACCTACTTCTAAGATGAAAGCCTATCCTACATGTTATTAACATCATTTTATTCTTTCCAAATGCTTCATGTAACAAAACAATTGTTGCCCATACATTACAAAAGTCTACTCTCTGTCAAATGGGTGCTTGTTAATATCGAAGCATTCCTAGAATTCCGAGAACCATCACTGGCCAATAATACTTAAATCTTTTCCGTTCAAACCAAAATAAAATCGTGAAAATCATTAAAATTCCAATGAAAATGCCCGTCGAATTAAATTCAATTGCTAAGCAAAGATAAAAGAGCTCTCCGAGTCCTTTGTATCAATAAAATAATAGCATTGGCTCAATGCTTCCGGATAACGAATAAAGCCATCGAAAGGTTCGATAAAAAGTCAACATCGAAATATCGAAAATTCTACAAAAGAAGGCCCTCTCGAAACGAGTTTTTTTTTTTTCTATAAACGTTGAATCAATATGCTACTCAATTTCTGTAACTACGTTTTTTGATAGAATTAGGTAGTATCGAAATTTAATTTGGGTAGCGACCCACAGGTCGAGTTTGAGTGATATTTTTGTTCTATGAGTGTTTTTGTGCGAATTAACGATGTTTTTTAATTTGAGATAAGATTGACAAAAAAGTTATTTAGAGAAGTTTCTCTAAATCATTATTTGGTGGAGTTCCACAGACGTGATCGTTATTGATTATTAATGACTTTAAACTAAAATTATAAATTTACTTGCTATTATTTCACATAACCCTGCTGCAGACTGCTATGTCGACTATCTTGACCTTACGACAACCGCTGGTAGGTATTTCATTTACGCAGTTTCATTTTTTTTTGTTTTTATGTTTAAAAACCTTTTCAAAAAAAAAATATAACCGATGAAATAACAAATAGAAAAGCAAAACAATACATTTTTGTCTAGCATTGTGAGTTGGCGCCTAACAAACAAACGTGCAAATTAATTACCTCAAGCGTAGAATGATTGTAGCTAAGTTGATCTCTGTTGATTTGTTTGGCGCCGCCGCCGCCGTGCTGCTTCAAAATGCTAGTCTAAAGGGTTTTTTTTTCAGTTCGTTACTTCGTTGGTTGTTTTTTATTTTTATTAATTTTTTTCACTTTTTGGTTTACTTAATTTCAACAGAATCGGTACCCAATTGAAAATTCAGTGGTAAATTTATCAATAAATCCTATTTTTCTACCTAGGGGTGGATTTTATTTTTCGACGGTACCAACTTTAGTTAGAGTATATTTTTCCAATAAAAAAAACAAACTACTCTATAAAAAGTTAAACGTGGTCATGTGCTCATACATAAAAACAATTTTTGCCATTCAACAGGCACGGCAAATACCCGCTGATAGAAATGTCCTATCGTCTGTCAGTCCAACTAGAGGCTCACCAAAATAGTTAGTGCTATTTTCGTTAAAAAATGTAACGTTCATTCGTTGGTTGTGCCAATTTTAAATGAATGTATTTATTAGTTTGGCGTTAGTGTTGCTTTTGTGCCGTTGTGGGACAATTGCATTGAAAATAGATTGAGTGTCTTTATGGATGAGTTAATAATTTTTCATATTTTTACTCTAAACGCTATTCGTTACTTGCTTCTGGCAGAGGATACCGAGTCCGGGAGAATGTCGAAAATGACCTTAAATGAATGTACTACCGGGGTAATATGAGTGTGCGTTGGAACTGCACAATTTGATTCCGCCTAGCCCGTTCCATCATCGAACTACAAGACAAACGGCGATGCGTCATCGTTATATGGTGGACATCCCACCCATACGTACAAAGCGTTTTGGGTATACTTTTATTGTGCGTACAGCTAAGGAGTTGAATTCCCTGCCGGTGTCTGTATTTCCTGATAGCTACAACCTGGGCGTTTTTAAGTCAAGAGTGAATAGGTTACTCCTAGGCAAGCGTGCCCCATCGTCGACCACAACATCGCTTACCATCAGTTGAGATAGCGCTCAAACATATCAATAATAAAAAATTATAAAAATAACTATCCCTTTTACTATTCCAAGACTGAGTCAACTGTGTGGCGAGTTCCTTCCAAATCCGTTCAACCGTTGAACAGTATTTTATATTAACAAACATCTCACACACTTAACATAAAGATTCTCACATTTATAAAAGGATCTTTTTGCCTAAACCAATATCAGTTTTCTTCCACTCATAACAAGAAAATTATTATGCTAAAATTCAATAGTTTCCATAACGTCACTTCATTAAGAACAAAAGGCCTAACAGGGAACTTCTAAAAAATATTCCTTCTTTGACAGAAAAGGCGCGCGTGAAGTATTTTTGTAACACAGTTCAAGTTAGCTGAGCGAACTTTAATTAAACTTATATAGTTTCTCTTTAGTTGAGCCCAAAGTTTTAATTGAATTCACAATTTCTACATAACTTGCCCATTTCTATGTGCTTACTTAAAATGGTGTGGTGTGTTATTAGGAAGATAGATGTCACTAATTAAGTTTTAAATGTAAGACCCTTTAAATTATCATCAATGATTAGGTAAATTGGTACTGTTGGTAGTAAGTATAAGTTTCTAGAATCATAAAATGTCTTACTTTAATCATCTAATTTTGAAACATATAGCGGTAACATAAGGAACCCTTATATGATACAATGTTAGTTTAAAAAACCAAAAGATTATTTTTACGCACAGAAATCCGTAAATTCTGAATTCCCTTAAACTCGCCCTAGGCAAGGTTATAAAGGTAAGTTCAATCTTTGAATAAACCTGCAAACCGCTCAAATATCAACGATTCTTTGACCTGTCATTAAATTCCAACAAAATAGCAGATTACTAAGTTTATATCCAATTTTATACCGGGAGACGTAAATATTAGGTTACGAAAAAGCGGAACTATTAAATATTTCAGCTCACCAATGAAATTTTTCTATAATTACGAACGCCGCCGTCCAGTAATTGGTGCATTAACTTCGCTGTCTGCCGTCCGCCGCGCCGGAGTCACTGCAGTGCTGCACTTACACTTTTTTTTCTGTCCGTTACAATCATTCTGTCGATTTACACAGAAGATTCGTACAACGGATCGTAACTCACACACAGAGAATCAAAAAACAAACCTTAACTACTGTTGAGTTCTGTTAACAGACTGTATGTTTTCTACTAAATTTAGCCTTCGATGATCTTTCAGGTAAAATCTAGCGTAATATTGTGGTACATCATATCGGTAACAGAAGTCTTAAGTAATATAATTCAATTATAAAGAGGTAAAATTTTGATTGACCATATGTACGCAAAAGGAATATGTAAGAGTCGTAGGAGGTGGTTTTCCGTAGTTTCTGCCTATCCTCATGGGAAAAAGGCGTCAGTTTATGTATGTAAGTATAATTATTTGTTTGAATGTGTTTATGCGTGTATCTCTGTAATGATTCGATTTCGAATTTCTAATTCTTCAGCTTCACTGATAGAACACTATTGTTGAGGGTCTTATGCTACTTTTGGTGCTCAAAATATTATCTTTTCTTGTATGAAAGGCCTCGTGATCCCTCAGCTTCGGGGAAAAAGCTAATGAGGCTATAACGGCCATCAGCATTATCTTCGCACATTGTTCCAAACGATCCTTTTGCATTTTGCAACAAGTTAACGCTGGTCAAGCACAAAAAGTAGTTTAGTTTAATCGTGGTTATTTTAAGATTCAACCATTCCGATTGAAGTTTTACACAAAACTGTAAATAACATCGGATGTGATAAAATGTTTCCGTTTTTGGCTAAAAATTTCTTTCCTAATTAAAACTTGGTATTATTATCTGGTATTCTGATATGGACCATTGTGTAAGTCATTGTGGTTTTTGTTGGTACTTTGCCAGAAAAATAATATAATAGTTGGTTTTTTTTCGAAAAAGTTTTCGTTTAGAAAAAATTTTACTCGTGCAATGATACATTCAGGATGACGTGTTGCTAATTTGTTTCTTTATGATCTGTTATAGCTCTTTTACTTACCTAGAAACGTCAATCTGCCAAGCCTTACCCAGTATAACTGGATGCAGTATTACTAGTATTTAACATGAGGCGACTGCCTATACAACCTCCACAACCCAGTATCTGGAACATACGATACCCCTTGGCTAGACTTGTGTCAGATTTCCTAAAACCCTAGTTACTCGTAACGACTTTTAAAGATCTACAAGTGATGGTCGGGACCAACTTTCGTGGAGGAGTTTCGGAATATAATGTATGGGTGCCATGGACCGACCGTAGCAAGCGTTGCTTAAACTTGAAAATCAGCCTCGGCTCAGTAAATTTCGGAGTCCCATAAGGGCAAGCATACACCTACCGGAAAGTTGTAATATCTGATTTATTACTCACTAACTGAACACGCTAAATGTAGCGTAATATTTTACGCAAATGTGGTTAGAAACAATAAATCAAACAAGGAATTATTAAAATGTGGTTTATATGGATTTCCATGATATGAGAATGGGTGAAACACAGATGATTGGTTTCTGTATGATGTTAAGACTGCACTGCAGGGAATGGGAAAAAAATTAGAGTTCCGTAGCTAATAAAAACGCTATTCAATAAAACTGGGTACCCCACTTTTTGTACCACCTTGACTTTGAGCTGGCCTTGCATATTACGGTGTTTCAATAGAATCTAGTCCAGTTTATACTGGTTTTACTATTAACGTGCAGCCTACCCTACCAATGGGATCAAACGGTATTTTTCAGATCCTTAGTACAGGGGAGGCCTATATCCTGCAGTGGACGTTTTTCAACTGAAATGGTGACGATGATACTATTTCCTCCTCGATAACCAGTATTATGATGGGTGGATCCGCGGCTCCTAATTGTTAGTAGGTATAAATAAATTTTTAGTTACCGTCCAAAATCATGAAACACGAAGAACCTCACCTAGAAGTAACCTATTCAAACTTGTTTAACGATCAGAAACTGGCAGATACAACGGTCAGACCTGCTGTCTTGTATGGATAAGAAATTAAAAAAACCAATGGAAAAAGTCAATTGCATGCAGCTGAGTTGATGCTAAGTGGGAATGGGTAGAATAAGATATAAGTAGGTATGTAAGAGGAAGTCTAAAAGTGGCACTGGTGACCGGAAATTTGTGTGGACATTGGTGAAATTAGAAACCTGTCTCAGTATGAATTTGGATATGGTTAAAAGAGTATGGATATAATTTAGAAATAATGACTGGATTGTAAGAAAGAAAGACGATTGATAGAGAATAGGAATAGAAGAGAGATATAGGTACCTAATGTGCAATGCTGGGCGCACGGTTGGCACAGTGGTTGAGTGATTGACTGCTGCGCTGCGTGTCTCGGGTTCGATTCCCGCATGGATCAAATAGTTGTATGACCTACAGATAATTGTTCCGGCTCTGGTGTTGTGTGCTCTGTGAGAGGGAATGGGCTATAATCCACCACGCGCGCCCAGTACTGGTTGGTGGATGTCACATGCCTTCGAATTTTTGGTTCTAAGAAATGCTAGTTTCCTCACGATGTTGTCCTTTACCGTTTTGAGAGCAATGTTGATGAAATAATTTACAAAAAGTAAAGCGCTCGCTTGGGATCGAACCCATGACCTACAACTTGCAAGTCGCGGCCGTTACCACTGGGCAACCACTGCTCTCTCAAGTTACCAATTCAGTCTCACCTAGGAATATCGTACTATCCAGTAACTGGGTTGTGGACGTTAGGACAGTCGCTTCACGTAAATTATTGGTATTCAGCTCCAGTTCAACCAGATTATGTGTATACTTACGTAGAAACATGTCGCTTACATGCTCACTTTTTGGCACGGGACCGAGCAATTTGAGGTCATCTCTACTGACTCATAAAATCGGGGTCGTAATAAAATATTCATTTTGTAACCCGCCTTTCACTCATCCTCTCAACACGACCAAACGAGATCAGAACGTTTAATTCCGAGCTAAAAACCTCAAAGGCCCGTATAATATTCGGTAACCACTATACATACAAACCATAATTTGGATTCAAATTTGATCCCTTTAGCTCGAGTCGGGTACACTACTCGTTCTGAATTCCGTCCAACCGACGTTTTGGATCTACGTTCGGATGCACGGTTGTCAAAATAAATCCTATTTCGACTACCGTGAGTCTTTTGGTATCAGTCGAGTTGTGATTGTGCCGTGTGTGATATTTTTTACTGTGAAAATGGCGAAAAATATGAGACTGGTATTGTCAGAACAAGTGAGTGAAGGATAAAATCTGAAATCGCGAAATAAACAGCTGTTCAGTGCATTTATAGAATTTCTTTGTTACGGGTTTTGTGACAGACGAAACAGTGAAAATAAAACTACTTACCTATTTAGTCTGAACACTACTAATAGTCTATTAAATATAACAAAAGCCGGTTAATTTAAAACACATTTTTTTTTTTTTCTTGCAATGACAAGAATATTTACTTTTTAAAGTATTATATTATTTTATATTAATTATTGTGAATGTGAAGACTATGTGGATCATTCTTTTTTTTTTGTTTTAATTTTAATTTATCGTATTTTTTAATCATGGCTGGCAGTTTGAGTAGTTTATGCGGCCTTCCCGAATATCCTTTCTTTGGTATTGTTCGTCGAATCGTTGAGTTCCTTAAATTCTTAGTTGAGCTGCTCGGTTATTGACAAATGCGTGCACTGACTGGACAGGTCCACTCAATCTGGCTGGTTCTTTCCGCAAAAGACCATTTCAGATATCAGTCTACATAGTCTTCACATTATCTAAAC
The DNA here is from genome assembly GCA_964057195.1 of Orthosia cruda. Classification (NCBI taxonomy): domain Eukaryota; kingdom Metazoa; phylum Arthropoda; class Insecta; order Lepidoptera; family Noctuidae; genus Orthosia; species Orthosia cruda. The sequence goes on along the minus strand of OZ059839.1, from coordinate 12,521,874 downwards.
ATGATTTTGTCTGGACGTTAAAAGAGACGGTGACCTCTGAGTTTGTTTCGGCCTTTCTTCTCAGAGTAGTCAGATAGGAAACGCTGACCACTGACGCTGCTAATTTTAAAAAATATGTTCGACATGTAAAAGTTGACATGTGTAGTTTGTACAAACCAACTTACAGAAATAAAATCATTTATCATATACTGTTTTGATATGAATATCGATAGTATTATGAACATAATAGTGTAGGTATTGATATGAATATAATTAATGATTAAACGAACTTACTCTAAGTGAAGTTCTATCATAATTATACGAAGTGCCTCGTCCGAAGAGATTAGTACCTGTAATTGATGATTATTATTTACATGTAGTACCGGCTAGAGGCTACTCAAATCACTATGTTTTAGAGACAATTTTTTTTTTTTTTTTTCTTGTCCTGGCAGCTCTGTGTCGGCTGTCAACTTGTCATTTAGTTTAGAGTTATGATGTTTTATAGATATTTCCAGAACGCTTCTGGGTTATACCTTAGGGTTGGGAGGGTGTTACTAATCTCTTCGGACGAGGCACTTCGTATAATTATGATAGAACTTCACTTAGGGTAAGTTCGTTTAATCATAAATTATACTTTGTGCCTCGTCCTCGAGATTAGTACCTGTAATTAATGATTATTATTTACATGTAGACTTTAAGAGTTAAGTTCTGGAATTATCACATACACTATGATGAATTTGTGAAGTAAAAGCTTTCTTTCTTTAAAATTCTTAATTATATTTTTATAGACCAACCATCATGGTTGTCCATAGGTTTCAAACATAGGTTCTTAATCAGTTCATTCAGATATGTTCTTAATTATTTGTTTTTGCAAAATTTTTATTTACTTTCTTATTCTCATTGTTATAATGTTTATAGATTAACAATCTAAGTTGTCATTAGATATCAAAGGTTCATATTCAGCATCGACCATTCAGTCATTTTCTTAATTATTATTCTTATCTTAATTATCTTTATTAACAAAATATTATTTGCCTATTATCTATTGTCATTAAGTATTAAAGATTTTTATAGACTAACAATCACAGTTGCTTTTAAGTAACATAGGTTCTTAACCAAAATGTTTATATATATTCTTAATTATCTTTTTAACAGAATATTTGTTGCCAACTTAATATCAATATTAAGGTTTGTTTATAGAATAACAATCATAGGTGTCATTGGAAAACTAAAGTTCTTAATTAACCATTCAGTTAATATTATACATATATCTGTTTTAACAAAATACAGTTTTAGTTTTTGCTTTTTTATTACTATTGTTAGTTTCCTTAACATTACATTTTATACTGATACTCCTTCCTTATAAGTTAAAGTTGCTGGTTGTTGTATTAGTTAGTACATGTTAGTTAAATAAGATATCTTTAATCACAGCTAAAGATTTATCTTGCTAAATCATTTTGATCCTTTACACTAAAGGTATTTTATAAAATTTCCAGATGTACTTGAGTTGTAACTCCAGCCTGCTGTTTTTAGTATCTCATAAATTGTCACACCTGTCTTTAGAAGTAGCAGCGTGGCATGTGCTGTGAGCTAAATATATGGGTACCTACATCAATACTGCTAGTCTTTAAAGTACACTTAATCCAACGACTGATAGTCTGTTTGGACATTAATGTGGTATGGTTTCTTGGTGCCTAAAATAATTCTTATATGTTAATTAATGTGGGCTACAAGGGTTTCAGCTGGATATATTACTGTTCTTTGTCTGAAGTATTGATTGATTTAGTTCATATATAAGAGATTTTTTGAGATCTGAAATTTTGTTGGTTATATGCTTTCATTCTATTTCTATACTTTGATATTATTTTTGACAGTTGTTCTAGAGACAACATCTCATTTGGGTACCAAATTCCTATTACTTCCAGAATCTGGGATGTTTCCCAGGTGGCATTGTATTTTTGGCCAGGTAAAAGGTAGTCTGAACACGCCCTTAAAATATTTTCAGAGTGCATTAATGTTCAAGGTATTATCAGTGATAATGCCAATTTGTGACAGTTATGCATTTGTTATATTTTTTATTAGAATTAGAAAGTTCTGTTAAGAAATTATATTACCATTGCTGTTCAAGATGTTATTATTATATTTTTTTTTAAATTATACCAGTTTATTAAACATGAGTCAATTGTTTGGAAAAGTTTTCTGATAGAGATGCTATCATAATTTCTATTGATGATGGTAGTATGCTTCGTCATAATAGACTTCACTACCTACACACTAGACTCCGACAGCCAGAGTAAGGTTGGTATGGATTTTTCCCTTGGTGTGAGATACTTTATTATTTTCATTAGGTTTAAGTATGATCATCTCTAAATTATGAGAAGTGCCCAATCGGGCAGAGTTGGCCATGGTGACCACTATGATGCCCTTAGCCTTATCCATTATGATTTTTCGTAGATATTTTAATATGATTGAGAATGGTGGAAACGCAGAAAAGAAAATTGGTTACCAGTATACTGTAAATGGGTCAATTGTCAATTGTTATGTATTTGTCATATTTTTTGTTAATGTGACTTGCAAATAGGTAAATTTCAGAATTCCAAATTTATCTTTCAATTATTAATCATATGCATTTTCTTTTAGTTCCCATTCTACATCGGGATTTGACTTCTGCAATACAGTATCAACTACTTGATATTCAGTCAACCTAATGTAAGGAGCGAAAATGAAATATAATGGTTTTCACACCAATGCCGCTGGCTAAGTTGAAGAGATGAGGGTAATGAATTCTACCCATTCGATTAATGCAGCCTATATTGCTGTTGGATTTTTTATACATAAGAGTATTTCACAATTATTGAAAAGTTTACCAAATATTTAAAAAGACAAAGAATGATGCTAATAAATCCAATTAAAATTCATTTGATATTCACATTCCTTGTCTGACCACTGGCCCCTAGCAATCTCATCCCCACAGGCAGTCCCCCCCCCCCGAATGAATGTCATATGGCCACCATTCAGGGAATTATTGTAGGGATATCTATGTATTTTTCATAATTTACTTCACCTTGGAGGTTTAGGATTTTACACATTCTAGTTTTTTGGTATATATAAAGCCATCCATATTCAATAGTAGGGCACGCTGAGAGCAGTACCTAGTCCTACAAAACATATAAATTGTCAGATTTCATAATAGATAAGTTTTTCTTATCTGTAGGTAATGTTACATGACAGTTATAAGTCTTTTATCAATAATATATATCCCAAAAATATACCAGTATTAGTGGGTGTAAGTTTGTTATTTACTAACTTGTGATTAACTTCTTAGTGTTTTCAATATTTTCAGTCAACAATTAATGGCCACAGGATCTTAGGTAATTTGTTGGCAGATTTCATGACTTTAGTGAAAATGTAAGGTGCAGTGTTTTACCCAAATGGCAGTAGATCGAACTTATACAATTTTCCAAGAGGGTATTCTAGATATTTGCTAGAATTTTTGTGATATTTTATAAGAGACTGCATCTTTAATGTATTTTATGTATGGCCATGGAACTATCATTTGATAACATTTTTAATTCTGTGCACAAGCCTTCAAGTTTGAAACGACTTACATCAATGCACTTATTAAGGCTTTATTGCCATTGGGTTTTTGTCTTAAGAAAAACTTGAGACAAATTTTCCTTTTCAAGGCTGGCACTTAGATATTGCATCTTATAGTGTTTTTGCAGCTGGGCTATCTTAAAGTGTTGTGGATATCCATGAAACCCTCAATCCATGATAACATGGTCTTATCATCAGTGATAAATTACCACTATTTATAAGAATTTATAAGCAACCAGGGTACCTTACTGAGTTTAGCGGCGTCGAGGTGAGATGTAATGACCACCTAAAGGATATTGTATGGCTGACTCAGGCTATAGACAGGCTCCCTGTTCTCCTGTCGCCCTTGTGGCGCTGGTGGAGCTTTCGAGTATTTTGCTTAGAATGTGTTGGGTTCTTTCTTGGCTTTGGGTGCTGTTGCAGCACCTGATTTAGAAGCCACTTTACCAGCTCGAAGAGTTTCAGCAAGTGTTTTCCCGAACTGATATTTTTCCATCTTTGTGTTTTGAACTTGCCCTTAAGGTCCTTTTTTATTGAGCCGCAGCTAAATTTGCATCTAGTAATTGAGTCACAACTCACAATGTTGAACTTCACATAAGGTACGAGTGGTATCCATTATTCAACTTAATATATCTGTATAATTTTCTTTTGTATCCAATACTTTGGATAATGTTGCTCCTAGGATGGAGATGGTGCTGAGTAGTCTTTGTTTTGCTTCTATGGCCTTGTTAATCAATAATTTGGTCATTTTGCTGTATAGCATAAGAGCCCCAAGTTTTGTCACGTTCAATGTCAGCGTTTATTTTCCCTGCGCAAGGAGCTGTAGGGGAAATACCAGCCTGTGGTCTCTATGGAAACAAGCCTCATGTTGCAAGATGTTCCAGACAGCTGGCCACTTCCTTGTGGAGTTCGGCCCCATCACCATACTCTGTGTTCAATGTTGGGTCAACCCAATGAATTTTGAGAGCGTCTGTGTGTTTCCGGCCTGGAATTGTGAGGGAGATCACTAGTGTTCGTGGTTATTTTGGTATTTTCTTGGTCATATTCGACTTTAATTGTTTCCATTTCATTTGTGGCATCGTCGTCCAGGACTTTGCCTGGAATGATTACAAACCATTGTTTTACTGCCGGTTGATAACCGAGTTATAAAATCTGGTGGGTGTAGCAATTCCAAAGAATTGAACGAAACCAGTGAATTATTGAATGTGTGTTCTTGTACCTAACGAGTGCATTCATTAGGTAAAAGAATTATATTATATTTCATGATCTCGTAAGTATGCAGTGAGACAGCCCGATGGCTTGCCCGAAATGCATAATTTGTTTGAGAATTATTGAATGTTGTGAGACAGTCGGATACTCTGCTCGGGTAAAATAATTAAATTATGATGATCTCGTAAGTATGCGTGTGAGACAGCCCGATGGCTTGCCCGAAATGCATTATTTGTTTAAGAATTATTTAATGTTGTGAGACAGTCCGATTTTCAGCTCGAATACAGTCGTTAGACAATAGAAATACATTTCTTTTGATTGATAATCTCGTGAATATGCAGTGGGACGGCCCGATGGCTTGCCCGAAGTGCATTATTTGTTAGAGATGCAAGTTAATAAGTAAGCCATAGGATTGGTAAAATAGTTGTAGATATATGTACAATTAAATCAAAATATATTTTTACAGAGTTAGGTACCTTGTGGGTCTAAATATGGCGTCGACTCTTGAGACGATTTTTGTTTTAAATAGTTTCCAGGTTTTTTCATTTTTCACCTGATTCTCTCGTATTCCTCGGTTGACAATGATGTTTCCTTTTTGGCATTTTCCAACTTTTTAAAAAATGTTCTTTGTATTTAAAAGTTTAGCTAAGTGTTGAATAGCGCCGCACTAAAACCGCGAATGACAAGTTGACAGCCGACACAGAGCTGCCAGGAAAAGAAAAAAAAAAAAAAAAAGTCTCTAAAACATAGTGATTTGAGTAGCCTCCCGTAGCCGGTACTACATGTAAATAATAATCATTAATTACAGGTACTAATCTCGAGGACGAGGCACAAAGTATAATTATACCTATTTCTTGGCGGTCTTTGTTAATACGGTAGTACGTAAGTACATTAAAACGGTCATTTGATATGGTAATTAGTAGTAGCTACTAATTACCAGTTATAACTTAATTAGTTTAGCCTACCTCGCCCTGTAAATACCTTTTGTTAGTCACCTTTCATCAATCCTCTCAATAAAACGATCTAAGCATACTCTTTTCAATTTTAACCAGTATGTACGAGTATTAGCCGATTATTATGACTAAAACGAGCTTTGGTCATCACTATCAGACATATTTCAACATTTTAACGTTTTTCGGTTCCTTGTCCTCTACCCCAATCTTGCTGACTAGTTAATCATTTTCACTATGATATTCTCGATTATTGTGTTTTAATAAAGCTTTTGATACAAAGCACCTTTCTGTTCATTTCTCTGTATATAATTTACTCTACACGGGTGCTTTGTGTGCATTAATAAATAAATTAGTAATTTTAATAATTATAAATTAATTATGTTACCGAGCGGAAAATGCTGCAAAAAAAAATCTCCTTCTTACACTAATATTCTAATTACTGCACAAAAGAAAAGCTCTAAATATCAAACAATTATAAAACCAAGGAAAATAAAAAGCAAACACACTCATCCCAACCTTTTTCTCATTACAGTAAAATTCTCAGAAAGGGACGTCTGATCCTTCGAAGTCAATATTAGCATTGCTATGTAAGGGTTAAATCTTGTTGTGTCCAGCCCTTTGATAACAAGGAACCTTCAAGATATTCTGATAAAAGGCCAATGATTGTGTCTGGTACTTTGAAAATGGGGTAACAGCATTGTCATTACTCTATCTAGGAAGGGCTGTAATTGGCTGTTTGGCTGTTAACCTTGGCTTGTTGTGTGGGATTAGGTACGGGAATTTTGAGGAACAGGATTTTTTCTAAAGGATTATTCTGTGAGCAGTTCGGAAACATGACAATCGCGTTTTAATTGGTCTGTAATTGTTTCACGGTATGCCAGAGGTTTGTTGTTATGTAGAGAAAGACGAAGTGGTTACCGATGTGTCAACTGTCCCACTAAAATTTATAAGGGCATCATAACTTACATCAACCAAGGAAGTAGAATAGAATATACTTTATTATTTTATTGTACACCAAAAAATTTACACAGGTAAACGACATGGGCTGACAACTGGTCACCCAGGGATCCTCAGGGATCCTCCTAGCTCACTTATGTCGTCCCTTTAGTCACCATTTTGTTGTTCACAACAATTCGCAGTACTTACTCCCATTCCATCCTCGTGGGAATCATACGCGTTATTTTACAACCATCACCGACATAAATCTTACAACGGACCTCAAGATTAACAAACTTTGCTTGACCGATACTAACAACTTTATTGTTTCAGCAGTAAAGTTGAAAGTTTATTGCGGCAACTGCAGTATAAGTTAGCGTTATACAATGGTAAAACATCCCTGTTTCTGGTACATTTTATTGCTGTATTTACAATGCAAATACACTACAGAGATTTGCTAAATGTTGTCTTTTTAAGGGTTTTTTTAGGTAGCATATCGTGGGAACTTGAGATTTGCTTTTGGAGATATACTGCCACTTTTATTTCAGTCTCCTATTATTTTACCGGCTTTTATGCATCTTTCTACACCTTTTTTTACTTCGTAAGGAGCCAGTTCTCAATCTTGATCTCGCCTGCTGGAAATCAACTTCAGAAAAACTTATTCATTCTCTTTTGCTTGAAATTCCGATGTGATAGTGAATACAATTCACAGGCCATTAGAAGTCCAAGTTTTCTCACAAAATTTTACTGTACCTACGTTCGTAGCATATCCTAATTGCTTACAAATACGATGCACAATGCTCAAACTTCATGGACCATGTAGTTATAACTTCTATGGAGTGTTCACATGTAACTTCTATGGAATGTTCACTTCTAACTTTTCATCATAACAAACCTTTTAAAACTCACAACCACGCTGTAAAAAATCGCCAAGCAATGTTATTGAGGTGCTTACATTTAGTTTACTTGTTATTTACTCGTAGTCGGGTAAATATTCACAATTTGTTACTGTCTGCTTTATTGAAAGGAACATTTGTACGTATCTAGCATTCATCATCATCATCATATCAGCCGCAAGACGTCCACTGCTGGACATAGGCCTACCCCAAGCGTCACCACATTGGCCGGTCCCGTGCGTCCCGCATCCAGCGGATCCCTGCAACCATCACCAGGTCATCGGTCCACCTGGTGGGAGGCCTTCCAACGCAACGTCTTCCGGTTCGCGGTCGCCACTCCAGAACCTTTCTGCCCCATCGGCCATCCGTTCTGCGAGCAATGTGCCCTGCCCACTGCCACTTAAGTTTGGCAATTCTTCGGGCTATGTCGGTAACCCTGGTTCTCTTGCGGATCTCTACATTTCTGATTCGATCACGTAAGGAAACTCCGAGCATAGCCCTCTCCATTGCCCTTTGGGTGACTGTAAGCTTTCTGATGAGGCCCATTGTGAGCGACCACGTCTCAGAGCCATATGTCATCACTGGCAACACACACTGGTCATAGACTTTTGTCTTGAGACACTGGTAAGTTGGACGTGAAGATACCGCGCAACTTCCCGAACGCTGCCCAGCCGAGTCGGATTCGACGGTTGACCTCTTTCTCGAAGTTGGCCCTACCCAACTGGATCGTTTGTCCCAGGTAGACATAGTCATCCACAACTTCAAGTGTAGAGTCTCCGACCCTGATAGGAGTGGGTGTGACATGGGCATTCAACATCACCTTGGTTTTGTCCATATTCATCCTAAGACCCACTCTTTCGGAAGCTCTACTGAGGTCATCGAGCATTGTATTGAGGTCCTCCATATTCTCAGCCATGACCACTATATCGTCGGCAAACCGAAAGTGAGTGATGTACTCGCCATTGACGTTGATGCCTAGCCCTCTCTAGTCCAGAACCTTGAAGACATCCTCCAGTGCAGCGGTGAACAGTTTCGGAGATATGACATCTCCCTGCCTCACACCTCGCTGCAGAAAGACAGGTTCCGAGGTCTGATCCTGAAGTCGAACTGACATGGTGGCGTTTTTGTACAAACACTTCAACACCTTGATGTACCGGTAGTCAATTTGGCACCGTTGGAGAGACTGCAGCACAGCCCAAGTCTCGATCGAATCAAAGGCTTTCTCGTAGTCCACAAACGCTAAGCATTAGCATTATCTAGCATTAGCTTACCTTAATTAAGCTTGGCTGTAGACATTGATGATCACAATAAATAAAGATGTCCTCATGTATTTGGAATACACCATTGGTCGTTACGTGTAGTTAGAACTTGGAAAATAATTGCAACAACAGTTTTGCCAAGGGGTATCGTATTACCTGGACAGATGCTACCTGCACTTTCTATTATATCCTATAGATCGTAAAATACCGAACTTAATTGATTATTTGCCATATAGATACTGCTTCTTAGCAATCATGTTAATTATTCCTCATTCTAACATCGGTAAATGATCGAACGACATTTGTAACCTAATGCACATTGTGATCTTTAAACCTGCCTCTTTTAACATTCACCTTTGAGAAACGTCAACGAGTACAATGTAATCAACTATAAACTTTATGTTTTGGTACATGATTATTTTTTGTTTCTTCAAGTTTCTTTTGATGGTGACAATTGAATTCTCCATTTTAGGTGATAGATAGCCCTTGATCCAGTTGTCAGCATTATGGCTTTGCTGCACACAGTTCAATATAAACTGAAAGTAGCTTTTCCCGTGGTTACACTTTCGTGGCCTATACCACAGAAGCTATGCATTTACTATGTGACTATTTTTGTATAATATTATTTCAGTCACCTACTCTCTCCCTACACCTTTAGGGAATACTACAAGCGTGATGTCGTATATTTTCATTATTTTCTCGTATCCTATAAACCACAAGTGGTTAATATTCCCGTTTCGTCGCCCACATAGGACGGAGGGTAGGATTTCAATCAGTGTACCCAATTCTGATGTATCCGGCAAACCTAAATGCGTCTTCCTTTTATCTCGGTTCCCATAAAAAAAGCTTTCGTCAATCTGTCTGTATGGGTGTACAGGCATATCCTAGAAAAATAACAACGCTGTCATCCGGTTTTAAAAATATAGCGAGAGCTGAAAATACTTTATTTGGAATTTATTGGTGAGATATTTTTAATTGACAAATTATTTGTGGGAGTGTTACATACCCAGTTTTTATTATTTAAGAAGTATTTATTGAGGAGCTCGTGGCTAAATAATAATAGCCGCACGGGTCGATCTTCAAGGTTAAGCAACGCTTGACGAATTCGGTCCGTGGATGGGTGACCATTTCAACATACCGAGTTGCCTCGGAAAGCACGTTAAGCCGTTGGTCCCGGCTGTCATTTGAAGATCTTTGACAGTAGTTACGAGTGGTCAGAAGTTTGAGATCCACCAGTCTAGCCAAGGCGTATTGTGTTACCCAGTTACTGGGTTGTGGAGGCCAGATAGGCAATCGCTCCATGTAAAACACTGGTACTCAGCTGATTCCGGTTAGACTGGAAGCCGACCCCGATAGTTGGGAAACGGCTAGGCGGATTGATTAAGAACTCGAACTCTTTTTTTACTAGGTATTTGAGGGTTTTTGCAAGCTTAAGTATTACTTACTTGAATAAATGTTTGTTTGTTTAATACTTACTACTTACTTAACTACTACATTTGTTTAACAGTATAACAAAAAACCCCATACCGTGATACCCTTTTTATTGAATGGGACTGTCCCCATTGCATAAAAGCTTACGATGTAATATATGGTTACAAAACAAACTGCGATTCAATCTGTCCCATATGAACGGATCGAAAATGGTACAAAACATATTATCAGGTTTCTACCAGGGCTGACATTTAGGGAATGATCAACTTTATTTTTCGTTCGGTATGGCTGTCTGATGAGTGGTAAAGTATTAGTTTCCTGAGGAATAAACTTTGTTGATCTCCTTTTGGTTCGAAGAAGTAAAATAGAAAAACTTTATTCATACCGTGTAACCAAAAGCTTAAAAGGTTTCCATCTATTAGAATTTTAATTGCAGCTGTTACCTGCCACAATGCAAGCCAAAACTTCACAAATAACAATACCTAATATCCAAATCTTTTTTAATAAGTTTTGTAAATTCTTAATAGCAAAATCAGAAACAAAATATTGCAAAATATTTATGTGTCATCCCTAACATTATATAAGTTTAAAAACCAGATGACAATTGACATGTAGTAGTATTATTTGGAATCACGTCATTAGTGATGGGCACTGATTGGCTTTTGTATCGATACATTTCGTAATCGACGACGTCCAGCCTCACATCACTCTTCAAATCAAATCATCACTTACGAGTATCAATGACTGCCGTGATGTGTTCCGGCTTTAAAGGGAGTTTGATAGATATAAATGCTTTTATTATGATTTTATTGTTTTATAAAATTATACTATCTTAAATCATTTATGTATTTGTGAAATGTGCGTCTCAAAATATTAGTATGATGGAACAATTTTAGATTTTGATATGTTTTTCTTCAACCTGTATTGTTCCACTGCTGGGCAAAGGTCTCCCCCTTAGCTAGCCACTCCTCCCGATTATTTTAATTATTTTGTAATTATTAGATTTTAATATTATGTAATTAATTTTTCTTCATCTACGCAGCGTCAGAATATATTCAATTAAATCCACTAAGTTTTTAAAAGCAAATTATTAAAGATGTGGTCAGGAATAACGGTCATCAATCACGGTCTTTCCATTTGTCTCATCATGCCCAGCTTGTTTGACGCCGCCTTTCCAATGCGTTTTAATTAGTATATAAACAGATGGAAAGCTAGTTTGCCTCGATTTTTGTTATTTTCCTGGTTATATTTCAAGTCATTATGCATTTGCCTGGTATTCTTGTTTTCGTTTAAGGATGGTTTTTCTCATTGCTATTTCAAAATTAAACGTAAAGAAACAAATTTACGATATAGGAAACAAAGCTGCTAAGTATAATTATAGTAATATTCCTTTCCAAAAAGGTTTTCTTGAACTTGAAAAATACAAAGGAGACTGTTTGTATTCTTAAAACGCTTGCTAAGAATTCGAAATTACTTCTTGTTCCTGCTAACCAACATCACTTATTTTAATGCTCAATCTAGCGCAAACACTAATACCTCAATTTGTATTAATTCGCCAAAATTGGCCAAACCTTTGACACAAACACACACAAGCAAGACCAACTACGCCATGATCCTATATGCCCCGTACCCTGACATGTCAAAACTATCACAATTCGACAGTAAAAAGGGACAGATGTATACAAGTCACATACGTCTGTGTACACTCAAAATAACCTTGCTCTAAGTCTTATGGTCACCCACTTGTTCCCATTTATCCTATCACGAATTCACGACTTTACACAGAAAACAGCCAATATCTAGCATCAACATCGCAAACTAAGTCACCTAACCCGCAGCTAATTAATCCTATCGATAAATCGATAGTGCACTTCACTATTATCCGTCACCCGGTGCCCGCACACGGATAACGGATTACAAAATGCGGGCCGGCGAACAACACTAGATACTTTATCGTGGCATCCCTCTCGATCTTTCAAGTCCCAGTATGGGTTTGGAAGAGATGGGGATAAGTAAGGATATCTCGAACACTACCAAATGTGAGATTCAGGAAATGCTTTCGGGAGTCAAAAGTTTGCTAGAATTGGGGTCCACGACTCAGTTAATAAGGATATTTTGGTTGTATTTCAGATGTGTATAATTTTCTTTGTGTTGGGGGCAAAGAAATTGATTTGGGTCAACTGATTGTACAGTTATTGTAAAGCTACATTGCACATGATTAAAACTTGTCGGTTCAATGACTTGCTTGCCGGTACAGACATGCGTATTATAAATTGCTGACTAAAACATATTTTGCAATTATATTATGTATGTGTACACATGTGTGAATATAGGTACAGATTATAACTGAATTTTAAACCTTTTTCCCGGCTTCGCTTACTAGGCCTACACAAATGGAACTGTGCATTTTCTAGGATTAAAGGTAGCCTATGGCGTTAAGTAATTGTATAGCCTTCTATGAGTGAAAGAGTATATCAAATAAGTACATTCTGATATTATATTCGACAAATATATCAGGAAAGACCAAAACAAATATCAAATAAAACTCCTCGCTCATGAATTGCCACCATAATAAAGTAAAAGTGTATTTCAAAACAAATAATAAATAGGCTTCGTCCTCGAACTGACGACAAGTTAGTAATTAATTGCCAAGAATTGGGTCCCAACTCGATAGGAAATCCGTCTTAAGGGTTTTTTTATGAGAGCATTACTTTTTGTTTCGTTGCTATGGTTAATTTAATTAATTGATTATGGGAGTCTTGTATAACTGTGTATTTTTTTATTGTGATGTATGTAACTGAGTATGTGAACCCTATTGTACCTCCCATAGGTTCCATAGCTACATTTCTTCTAAAATATATTGTTTTGTATATTATGAATGCGCCCAAAATATTAATTCTGTGTTCTTTTATTTCCAGGTAAGTTTAAAAAAACTCACAGATAAGTAAATATACAGATAATTAAAAAAATGCAAAACCACGGGCAAAACCAGTAAAATATACACCTTTACCTATCTAAAGTCTACCTAATTATAGGTTTGGAACGTTCAACTAGCTTCATCTTTCTGACTGCGCCACCTTGATTATTCAAAAGTGCCTTTAAATGGTTTAATTGAAAGAAATGCTCTTCAAGCAATGCAAATTAGTTTATTTCGACTCCCTCTGTTCTGATGATACTCCTAAAGTTACATGCACAACACACTACCTTCTCTCTAATAAATAAAATATAACCAAGCTTCAAGCCGTATACATAGCTGCAGTAAGCTCCCCAGTCTCGGAACAATTACCTCGATCCAGACAAATATTTGTTCCTCCTTTGAACTGATATCCACAGAGCTAAAGCTATTTAGGGGCTAAGCCACTGCGGTGATCAAACCTTCAAAATTGGATTTTTAGTAGAGAGGGAAAGAGTGAATTATGGTATAGAAAATGACTAACGGGATTATGTTTATCTAAAGAATAAACGACGTCGTTCTGAGTATCAACATAATAATTATGCTGTGGAATGATTTTAAAAACATTTCGTATTTATGCGCCGTTGTAAAATACTGGTGTTCAGCGTTCATTCGGATTTGCAGAGATCCATAGCACACCCCAATTAGATCATTTGTTCGGCTGTTACGTTGCCTATGTAATATGCCTTCAGCAATATGTGTAAACCGGGGGATGCAGATCATTAGTTTATCAGACAAATAGACTATGTCCTGTGTTAACACAATCTAGCATATCTACTTCGCTAGGATGCGATGAGTCCCTGAGTACCTCGTATATAACTTCTGTGCAATAGGCGGGAATTGCTGAATCCAAATAAAATATGATGATGTAATAGATCCCAATAAAAAAGTATTTTTCGAAACGTAGCCAATGGTGCGTGAACTAAATAAAACGGAATCTTCAGCAGAAATAACAGATAATGAAAATCTGATGCTCAACGAAGGTTCCGTACTTTTATTGATTCAATATATCGTGAAAAAATACCTGTATTCATTTTAATTAGTAATGCGAGTCACCTTTTTTGAAAACTAATTTGTTGAAAAAAATAATTTATGCTTTGGTCAAATATTTTCTTCAACTGTTTTAGTTCTGGAAATAAGTTATCGGATGTTTTGTATTGTATCAGTATTCAAGCAAAAAGTAAACAATTTTTTGAATTGAGGATAATATAAATATAAAATATATAAATGACTAGGGAGGGGAAACAATATCCATTTAAGTATTTATTTCTGTACAAGTGATTTGTAATCTTCAGAAATAAACGAATTCAAACCTTATAATGCAGGCTGTTTACATTTTCTTTATAGCACAAAACCTACCTATTGCTATGCTGGTTAGTAAAATTATGTTTTTAAGATCCTTCGAGAACCCTTCTCGAAGGATCTTAAAATAGCATTCAAATATGGGGAGCAAATACAAATATGTACTACCATTATCATGCAGGTAGTGTTTAAGCCTTTTTCTCGTATAAAGTTATCCAGAAACTCAAATAACAACAAACTAAGAAATATATTCTGAAGGAATGATGGACTAAATGTACAGAAGGTCAGCTCCATACTATGAGCGAAAAAAGGCGCACGTGTTGTAGAGGCGTACATATGGCGATTTCAAACAATTGCCGGTCGCGAGTGCGTTTGTACTCGCTGTACGTGAAGCGTGTCTTTGCGTGCGTAAGATTTTGAATTTAATTTAGTTTGTGATAAAAATAAAAAATGGCCTGTAGCGAAACCCCCATACCCAAGTGTACTTAAGTTAGCATAATTCATAAAACGGCTGCCCTCGTAAAAGTAAATAAACCATATTTCAAACAATGCCAATTTGTACACAACAATAACTTTACATGAGTTGCTTTTTACTGTTTATCTTCTACATATAAAAAAAAAAACTATTCCACTTTATTCGCTTATAAAATAAGAATATGCCTTGACCTACTATTTTTGGGCGTATAAAGTCTTTTAAGTGAAAACTTATTCAGCCGCGTTGAACGATTTTTGGTTTGGGTAAAACTGTTTATGGTTCGCGTCAGTGATATGGTAACGTGCCGACGTCATCGACATGTTAATATGACGTGTCGCGTCGCCCTTATGTAACATAAAACAAAATTATTCCAAAGTATAAAGTTTTACCTTTTCTGGCGTCCCCATGACTGGCTATTATTTTTCTGCCTAACCTAACCCCATCTTGCACCGGCTTTCAACTCAAGTCGTTCAAAACACTTATCTTTACCACAATATACTCATAAACTTGACCCACTTTCATCTGTGTGTGACTCAGTGGAAAAACTGCGCCAAAAATAGTCCATAACATTATAATTCTTGATTATAAGTAAAGCCTGACTTGCGAAAAAACATTTTGTTAGACATTTTTTACCTTGGTAGTAATAATGAGTTTTGTTGTAATGTAAAGAATTCGTGAAATTGAAGATATTATCAGATTTCTGTTGAATTTTGCTACTTTGATGTTGAATTAGGTTTAGTAGGTAAATCGTTATTAAGTAACTATCATTAAAAATAGAAATGCTATTTTTTATCCGCGTGCGTAGGTTACGTTTTTAGAATGTAACGTTTTTAGTACTTATCAATCCCATAGGAATATTTTTTGACAATCGTTTTGCTGTTAGAAATATACTTTGTCTAGGATCTCCTCGTAGCTATAATTATGTAGTTGCTATGCCAAATAACAGAATGAAACCGCCTTATATAAATGGGCCAAGCAATGGAAAATATGTAAAAGACAATGCTCAAAATATACCTTTGTACTCGCAACAAAAATAGCAAAATTCCTTCCGTTCCCAGCTAATTCTGTCACATGTTACCTTGTAATTAATTGTCGTGACGAATTCAGTTCGGTCTAGTGGTATGACTTCATTTTTCAAGCTAAACAAATAATTTAAACTACAAAAAACAAAACAATATCTGAACACAATTACTATTCTCCAAGTAACTACTCTATCAGTAAGCCAAGTCTCTAGCGTTCACTACTTGACGAGAAGTTCCCCAAAAATATATAATGAGCGGTCCTTCCTTACCAACCATTTCATGGCAAGAGTCTTTCCATGTACGGAGGGCCAAATATGATTGTGATCCTAATATGTCTCTATCACGTTGACTTGCTAGGATACTTGAAGGTCGGCACTGCAGAATTACTATTCTTTGCAGAAATTTATTGTTTTATTGAAAGTGTTTTTAGTGAATTTGTTTGTTTAGGAAATTTCTGTGGTGTCTATCAGGAATTTTTTGTCATCCTGCAGCCAACCAGTAGTTTTTGAAATAGGTAATCAGGAACAACTGTTACCAATTTTAAATTGTTTAACTCAAAATATTTAATTACTCATAGCAACATGGTCAATTTAATAATAAATAATTATTTTATCTAACTTGACTCTCAAAGTTTCAATATACTCGAAAATTACCCTCTAAAAGTGCAGTGCGTTAACCTGGAATAGATTCTACTAAAAGCTGGTAATTGAATATCTTTTTATTTATTTATTTATTATAAGGTACACCAACAGCATTACATACAAAACAGTTTGTAGTAAACAAAGAAAAATAAAGGTGCTGGTATGTATGCCTATTACAGGTATACGCAGCTTACACCATATGGTCAGAAACACTAAATTATTTATAATTTTATAATATATATATTAATCTAAATCGCTTTTTGACGTGTCGTTGTGACTTTGACATCTAATTTGTTAATTGATTATTTTACTTTATTTAATTATTATTTATCTAAATTAAAAAAAAACATAGTAAAAATAAAAATAAAAACATACAAAATGAAAAACAGACAGAATAAAAAAAGAAAACGAAGTAGAATGTTTATGTTCGTAATAAGACTAAATTGAACTATTTGCACACTCCCGTACCTCCGAGATTGCTCTTCTAAACTTATTCAGTAAAACACCGTGTAAGTCAGTATCTGGTGTTGTACAAAAACTATTATAGCTTCTACACATGCAGAGAAGTGGAGCGTTGAGGCCTAGGTTGGCTTTGCGGAATGGAATATGGAGTAATTTTATGATGGGATGTCTGGGCAGTTTTGAAGGGACTGAATATTGGATACATTCTACTAAATCACTGCATTTTTTTTTTTTTTTTTTTATTCTTTATAGGCTCACGTTTGACCCCTATCTCGCCTGATGTTAAGCGATGATATGGTCGAAGGTGGAGCACGCTTGCCTAGAAGTAACCTATTCACTCTTGACTTGAAGACCCCTAGGTTGTAGCTATCAGGAAACAAGGACGCCGGCAGGGAGTTCCACTCCTTAGCTGTACGCACAATGAAAGTATTTTCAAAACGCTTTGTGCGTATGGGTGGGATATCCACCATGTACCGATGGCACATTGCCGTACGTCTTGTAGTCCGATGATGGAAAGGGCTTGGCGGAATCAAATTGTGCAGTTCCGTCGCGCACTCCCCGAAATGTAACCGATAAAAAACCGACAGGCTGGCAACTCGGCGTCGATGTTCGAGGCTCTGGAGCTTTGAGGCGACCAGTGCATCGTTGCCAATAAGCCTTTTGGCCCGTCTGTCAATAGACTCAAGTGCATCAAGCTGGTATTTGGCAGATCCATCCCAGAGGTGAGAGCAGTACTCCATGCATGACCGAACTTGCGCTTTATACAAGTTGAGCAGCTGTTCAGGCGTGAAGTACCGTCTCACCTTCGCAAGGATCCCCAACTATTTTGCAGCCAATTGAGCCTTTGACTCAATGAATGGACCAAAATTGAGGGTCGATGTTAACGTAACACCAAGAAGTTCGAGATGGTCCGTTATCGGCACGGTTACACCACGGAAGGATGGAGACGGGTGAAATTGGCTCTTTTTTGCGGAAAAAAGACACGCCTGGGTCTTAGCAGCATTGAAACTGACTAGATTGGCATTACCCCATTCGGAGACTGCCTCCAAAGACAGGTTCAAGCGCTCAACCATAGCCTCCCGAAGAGACCGGACTTGAGGCCCAGTAGCCCGTGCGCCAGATACGTATCTCTCAGCAACAGTGCTGTCGTCTGCATACCCAAAGGTTCCGGGTTTTAGCAGGTCATTAATGTGCAGCAAGAACAATGTTGCCGAGAGCACTGACCCCTGAAGGACTCCGGCGTTAATACCTAACTGACCGGACGAGCAACCATCGATAACCACTCGGATGGACCGATCCCTCAGGAAGTCTGCAATCCAGTCACACAGACCACTAAGCAGACCGAAGGAAGGAAGCTTACCAATAAGGCTCTCGTGCCAGAGCCTGTCAAAGGCCTTCGATATGTCAAGGGAGACAGCAAGCGCCTCCCCGTGCTTCTCGATGGCCTCACTCCAGATGTGAATGGCATACGCTAGAAGATCCCCAGTTGACCGATTTCGGCGGAAGCCGTATTGTCGGTCACTAAGGAGGTCGTTGTCTTCTAGGTATGCCAGGAGCTTTTTATTCAATACACGTTCCATACTCTTACAGAGGATGGACGTTACTGATATGGGCCTGTAGTTGGCCGGGTCCGCTCGACTACCCTTCTTGGGCACGGGTTGAACGTTAGCTTGCTTCCAAGCCTTCGGCACTTTTCCAGTCGCCATCGAAAGGCGATAAAGGCGTGTCAAGATCGGAGAGAATTATTATTTAATAAACCCGTTTGCTACTTTGTAAAGGAAAATTAGATCACGCGTACGGCGACGGTCACGCAGTGTCTTTATTTTGAAAAAAGTTAATTCCCCTAGACATAAATGCAAGATTTTTTAGTGAAAGCTCTTTGAATTTTTTCAAGTCTTTGCGAATGAACAGCGTAGAGTGGGTTCCAGGCGACACTGGCGTATTCCAACAGACTTCGCACTAGGGTGTTAAACAAAACTATTTTGGTTTTTGGTTGTTGGAAGCCTCTTGTGTTACGTTTAACAAAACCCAGCATCTGCGCAGACTTCTTTACGACGTAGTTGATGTGTGGCTTGAAGGAGAGCCCATCATCCACCAGAACCCCTAGATACCGGATTTCTCCAACCTTTGCCAACGAGGTGTCGCATAGTGTGTAGGTAGTTGGGAATGATGACTTTTTTCTAGAGAAACGTATGTGAAAGCATTTTTGGGGGTTTAGGGTCATATTGTTGGTTTTGCACCAATTTTCGACGTTTGTTAAATCGCTTTGAATAAGCGTGATGTCTTCAGGCCCAGTGATTTTGTTGTAAATTTTTAAGTCATCTGCAAACAACATTGTTTGACAGTGCTTGATATGATTTGTTATGTCATCAACAAATAGTAGAAACAAAACTGGGCCAAGGTGGGAACCTTGTGGAACACCGGAGCGTGCATGAAATTCGCAAGAAACATAGCCATTGACAGCAACGAACCGTGAACGATTTACTAGATAGGATGCAAACCATCTCAACAAAGATCCGTGGACACCATTAACCTCAAGTTTTGCTATCATGAGTGGATGACTCACCTTATCGAACGCGCTGCTGAAATCTGTATATATTGCATCGACTTCGTCTCCGCAATCGAGCGCTTCAGATATGTCGGATAAATATCTGACTAAATTAGTCTCTGTGGAACGTCCAATTCGGAATCCATGTTAGCTATTGGAAAGCTTAGTGTCCAAGTAGTTGGTAATGATGGAACAAACGAGACACTCAAAAAGCTTTGAAAAACATGATAGGATGGAAATAGGCCTGTAGTTTTTAATATTGCTGGAGTCGCCTTTTTTGTGTACCGACACGATCCGAGCCTTCTTCCATTCTTGTGGAAATACTCCCGACTCTAAAGATCGATTAAATATTAGACACAGTGGCTCTGCAAGTGCTTTCCCACATCATTTAACAAAAACCGGTGGAATACAATCGGGACCAGCACCCTTGGATGTATCAAGTTTCTTTATCTTCGCTAGAACTTCTTGTGCAGAAATTTTTATGTTACTAAGCACTCCGGATGATTCATGGATGTTTGTTTTGGTACTGCCATTTGGGTCGGTGTAAATTCAGGAAAAATGAGAAGCAAAAAGATTTGCAATGTCATTCCCACTATTAGCAGAATGCCATAATGCACATGGACGATGTAGTACATCGTCCATGTGCATTCTGGCTGGAATCACTGATTTACTGTTTCGTTTGTTTTTAACTTAACGCCAGAATAATTTGGGTTTTTTTGTTATTTCGCTCTCAATGTGTTGTTTATAGTCGCTATAGTTTCGGTTGATCATTGTATGACAACGGCTTTTTAGTAAATCGTAGGTCAACTTGTCTCGAGGGTTATTGTATTTTCGAAATTTACTACGGTACTTTTCTTTTTCAGATAGTGCTTTTATGAGAGCTTTACTAAACCAGGAAGGATATTTTGAGTTTTTACAATTGTGTTGAGGTATGTGCTTATCGATCAACTCTTTTAATTTAATGTAAAATACAGAAACTATATTATTAATATCATTGGAGAGCGAAAATTCTAGATCCCAGTCAATTGCTTGCAGGTCAGACATAATTTTTACATAGTCACATTTGTAGAAGTTTGGGCGAATGTTGTTATTTGACCGCAAACATTTAATATTAACATGTGATATGGAAATTATTACGGCAGGGTGTTTAGGATCAAGTCTAGTAAGAAGGTCGGTATGGATAACATAAAGATTGTGCATATTACTTATAACTAAATCAAGTGTACTTTTATCAATGTTACAAACGCAGTGAAATTGAAAAAGACTGTTAATTGATAGAAAATCAATAAAAGTATCCCCTAAAGTATTATTATAGTTCTTAGGACTAGTATAGGTTTGTCCATCTAAAGGTGACCAATTAATGAATCCGAGATTAAAATCTCCGAGGATAAGAACTTCTTCAACGTTGTTTACAGTGTTACTTACAGTATTTAGAAAAAATGATAAAGACTCTACTTTTACAGGAGGAGGTAAATATATGACACAAATGGCTATATTTTTAACAATGTTATTAAATTTTAATTTAACTGTCACCCAGAGGTCTTCATTGTCACTTTTCCAATTGTGGACTCTGGCTGAAGGAACATCCCAAGAAAAAGCTAGGAGAACACCGCCGCCATCTTTTTTAGCAGTTTATGGCATAATCTATCGCGACGGTAAACAGTATACCTAGAATCAAACAACTCACTATTCAGGATGTTTGAATTCAGCCAAGTCTCAGTCATATCTTTGACAAACGTTGGCTCGTCCGATCCTGGGGGCTGTCGACTACTAATTAAAGACTTCGGCTCAAAGCTGATATTATTGGGCCAAATATAGGGCCAATAATTACACATGGTGTTTTATTTAGAACTGATATTATTTTTGTCCAGATTTTAGAGAATTTGGGCATTTGAGCAAGTTTGTAGATAATATAATGGCTGACTGAATAGGTAGCTGAAAATCGTGAGTACGATTCTTGTATGACATAATATTTTTTTTGATAGCACCTTCAAATAATAGTATGATTTAAAAATGATATGACTGCCTTGTATATTTGTAACTTCCAAGCGTGGGATTTATGTTTCGATCCTGGGGTCAGACAGTGTACGGGTTTTTTTTTACGTTAAGAGGCTCGCCTCGCAGTTACAGACCAGTCTGATAATTTACCAGTTCGTGGGAACAGTCTTGCGTCATTATTGCACTAAACTTAAAACATTTTGTAGAAATATAGGTGTAGTCCTTATACATAAACCTCAACCTATATTTTGGTATTATAAATTGACCTCACATCAAGTTCAGTAGATAAATAGATCCTACTACTATTGTAAACGTGAAAGTTTGTGAGGATGGATGGATGAAAGTTTGTTAATCTTTTACGTAAGAACAATTGAACGGATTTTGATGAAACTTTACAGAAATATTAATTATACATCAGAACAATACAACACATATAAATTTATAAAGATATTGGGAGAAGTGCTAATAGCACGCGGGCGGAACCGCGGGCGGCAGCTAGTACAATACTATAAAGACCGGATTATATGCAACATAAAAAGCTTGAAATATGCATGAAAAATGCGTAAAAAATAATTATGTATGAAATTTTGTTAAATATTTTAGAAAACGAAAAAAAGGAAAAAGTGTTAGGTTGTTTTTTTTTATTTCTATATCAGCATACAATAAAATTAGTGAATTATTCAATCATAAATTATCAATACCAAAATGTAACAACTTTATAGACGATAACAATGCTCTAAAACGAAACATTATTTAAACATTTTTGTATGCGTAAACAATCAGGTAGGTAGGTGTTCTAAATGGTATGTATAGTCTTCAATCATTCAAAATATTTTAATAAGTGGAAATTGTTAATATATATGGCGAAATTTTGGTTAAAGTGTTTATTATTACACTTATCAAAACGGTAACTACTGAAACATATAATAAATATAGCGAAAATATGCATCATCACTAGATATTAGATATAATACACACAGTGCTATGTGTGACACAGTGCTGGACGTCGGAGGGCACTGTATTCGTCCTGGACTCGAAGGGAGCTCGGCATCGGATCACTTCCTCTGACGACCTCAATAGGATCGCGCAGCGATCAGAACTGATGGCCGCCCAGCCGGAGCCGGGCGTCGCGCAGCCGGTCGCAGTGGGAAAGGTCGCCGCAGCAAAATCCAAGCGCACTGTGTCCAGGAAGTAGTTCTTCGATGTTGCTCGTGGTAGTCCAGGTATTTGTTGTGTTTTTCAGTAGGCATTTATGATTGGTTATGTTTCCTATAGTTCGCACTTATCTTATTTAATTTCTCGTTTGTTTTTATTATACCGTACAGTTTACGTGTTTTGATTTCAATTCGTCAAACACGTCAACGTCATCAGTCATGTCATGTCAATGTTACAAAGTGTCAACTCATGTTTGCGTTCCAATCCACTGCATTGACAAATGTCATTCTTATACATTAAATTTACTATCGCTCTCAAATTAGATAGATATAAACTTTTTTATATTATATGCCTGGACTACAGAATTTAATGATGTTTTGTTATTTTTGTTTTTCTCTCATGTTATGTACAACCGGCAGGTGGACGGAAATATATTAGCCGCGTAGTTTTTATTGTTTGTTTTGATATAGATATTTATTTTATATATTTTATATTTATGCTCAGTCCTAGCAGTGACACTGATTCGTTTCATTCGTTGGATAGTGATGCTCCTTCCTTAGCCGACACTCTAGTTTCACTTTTTTCCGATGTCTCTAGGAACTTTAATGTAGTCCACATAAATGCTCAGAGTATCCCGGCCCACTTCCCTGATATGCTGGCAAGCTTTGACTGTAAGAATATTCATGCGATTCTTATTTCCGAATCATGGTTAAAACCTTGTCTTCCCTCTTCCTCTTACTCCCTACCTGGATTTCAACTTATCAGGAATGATCGCGCGGTCGGTGGTGGTGGTGGGGTGGCCATATATCTACGTACTTATATTCCTTTTTCCATAGTTAGCATGTCCATACAGCCGCCCCCGCCGAACGCTGGTGAACATCTTTTCTTGGAAGTTGAATTACATCACACTAAGATTCTCCTAGGGGTTTACTACTGCCCTTCTCTTCGGATTAATTTCTTCTCCTCTTTCGAACGTATTTTAGAACATTTAATCCCCTCTTACAGTCACAGTATCATAATGGGCGACTTCAATACATGTCTACTTAAAAAAGATTCCCGCTCTTCTTCTCTTCGCCATATTGTTGAATCTACCAATCTTTCTATTCTTGATCTTGGTGCTACTCACCATTTTCCTAACTCTGTTCCCTCGCTTCTCGATCTTATTATTGTCTCATCCTTCGATCACGTCGCTAAACATGGTCAATATTCTGCCGACGCTTTTTCCTATCATGATCTAATTTACACTTCCTATAAAATTCGACCTCCTAAGCATAAGTTCAAAACTCTTCTGCTTCGCAATTTTGATGGCATGGACGTTGGTCGTCTGCAAGAGGACGCCAGTAACATTGACTGGACTCCGCTGGTCACATCCTCGTCCGTCGACGAACAAGTTGATATCTTGACTTCTACCCTCATTCAGCTTTACGACGCACATGCACCTATTCGAGCAATAAGAGTTAAGCATCTTCCAGCCCCATGGTTAACTAATTAAAATAAAGCTTTACTAGGCAAAAAGGCGGCTGCGAAGTTTAAGTTTAAAATTCGGCCCAACGACGTCAACAGGGAGAAATACGTCTCAATAAGGAACCAATGCAGCAAAGTGTGTAGGAATGCACAACGCCAACATATCCATAATTCTGTTCAAAACGGTGATCCAGGCAAGGTCTGGAAATTTCTGAAATCATTAGGTATCGGAAAAAAGTCTCATGACACGGTTCCTAAAGACTTGGACTTCAACTTGCTTAACAGTCATTTTTCTACTTCGCCCGTATTGGATAGGGCCACTAAAGCTACTACGCTTAGATATCTTTCAAATCTTCCGATACCTGATTATTCCCCTTTTGTCTTAAGTCAATTCACTGCCTGTGATGTTAAAAAGAGTATTTTATCGATTACATCCAACGCTGTTGGTAGTGACTGTGTCAGCCGTAAGATGATCATCCCTATCCTTGATAACATTATCCCTGTCATCCTTTATATCCTAAGGAGCTCGTGGCTAAATAATAACAGCCGCATGGGTCGATCTTCAAGGTTAAGCAACGCTTGACGAGGTCGGTCCGTGGATGGGTGACCATTTCAACATACCGAGTTTCCTCCGTGCCTCGGAAAGCACGTTAAGCCGTTGGTCCCGGCTGTCATTTGAAGATCTTTGACAGTGGTTACGGGTAGTCAGAAGCCTTAGACCTGACACCAGTCTTGCCAAGAGGTATCGTGTTACCCAGTTACTGGGTTGTGGAGGTCAGATAGGCAGTCGCTCCATGTAAAACACTGGTACTCAGCTGAATCCGGTAAGACTGGAAGCCGACCCCAACAATAATTGGGATAAAGGCTAGGCAGATGATGATCCTTTATATCCTAAATTTCTCTATTTCCAGTGGTGTCTTCCCTCAATCCTGGAAAGATGCCCAAATTATTCCTCTACCCAAAAAGTCTCATCCTGCATCTTTTTCTGACTATCGTCCCATTTCTATTCTTCCTTTCCTATCTAAAGTCCTTGAAAAACTTGTCCACCATCAACTCAGCACGTTCCTTACCAAACACAATCTGCTAAATCCTTTCCAATCTGGTTTTCGACGCGGACACAGCACTACCTCAGCACTTGTACACATTACGGATGATATCAGGTCAGGCATGGAAGTGGGCAAGTTAACGGTACTTGCTCTGCTTGATTTTAGCAATGCCTTCAATACCGTTGACTTCGACATTTTGCTTGGCGTCCTAAGCTCTTTTAACATATCTCCTCCGGTAATTGACTGGTTTCATAGTTACCTATTTGGCCGCCGGCAGCGTATTTGCACTGATGAATCTTTCTCTTCTTGGTGTCACACCTCTGCCGGTGTGCCGCAGGGTGGCGTTTTATCTCCTCTTCTCTTCGCACTCTTTATTAATGCTATCACTCAACGACTTTCTTCTTTCTACCACCTGTATGCTGATGATCTCCAGATTTATACCCAAGCCCCTCTTGGAGAGTTACCTGATGCCATTGAGTCGATTAATATAGTCCTGGCTCGAATAGGTGACTGGAGTGCTGAGTTTGGGCTGAAGATTAATCCAACGAAGACTCAGGTGACTGTTGTTGGTAGTTCCCGGACTGTTTCTAGGATTGATTGGTCGACGCTTCCCCAGGTTTCTTTCAACAACACCATTATTCCTATAGCTATCACTGTAAAGAACTTGGGGATTTATATCGACAGAACTCTTGCCTGGACCAAACAACTGCAGGAAGTCAGTCGTAAACTGTTTGCTTCAGCGGGCTCCCTGAGACGTCTTCGTAATTTACTTCCCATCGCCACTAAAATTGCGATAGCACAATCTCTTCTTCTCCCTATCCTGGATTATGCTGATGCCAGCTATCTTGATATCACCCAAGACCAATTGGATAAGCTTGAGCGACTTCAAAATCTCTGTATCAGATTTATATTTGGCTTGCGCAAATATGATCACGTTTCTGAATTTCGTACTAAGCTCAAATGGCTTCCTATTCGCCTTCGCCGGAATGCCCACATACTCTCTTTGCTATATAATGTGCTCTTTAATCCTTTTACTCCTTTTTATCTTAAAGAACGTTTTCAGTTCCTCTGTGACACCCATTCTAGGTCCTTGAGATCATCGGAGAATTTAAAATTGAGTGTTCGTATGCATTCCACTTCGTTCTTTGACAAATCCTTTACGATTCAAGCAGTTCGATTGTGGAATGTATTACCTATAGAAATAAGACGCGCTCAAACACTGCCAGCGTTTAAAACAATGGTAAAGGAGCATTACCTTTCACTATAATGTTTAGTCTTTTCCTTTCTCTGTCATATATTCAATATTTATTAGTATATTAAATATGTAGTATAGTATGTATGTATTTTATGTTATTATGTATAAGTAAGTTATATTATTTATCATCTATTGTACACTGACAGCCCTTAATTCTCCTGCCGTTCAGTCCATCCAAAGGTTGTCTGTAAGAGATTGCCCTGTGCGATAAGACCGCCCATTGTACACAGTGCTTGAAAATGTTTCTGTATGTATTTTTTTAAAGGTGTACAATAAAGAATATAATAATAATAATAATAAGCTCGTGGCTTAATAGCCACGAGCCTCGACCAACATCTTAAGAGGCTCTCGTTAGGCGGCTGGGTCAAGGGCCTGATCCAGAAAGCAGTACTGCTGGACACGGCTCGCATTGTTAGGAGGTTCCTCTCTTTGGAGCCCTGACCGCCGGTAGCTTGGACCCTGTTCCCGATACCGGTGGGCCTCTATTTTCTATATTTTTAAATGTTTTTTCAAATTTTGTGTTTTATAAAAATATTTAAAAATTTAGTTAATAAGAAAAGAAATTAAATAAAGGAATAATAATAATAATATGCAATTTCCGTTGTAAATGGGGTAAATATGCAATTTCCTATGTGAATGAGGTAAATATGCAATTGCATAAAAGCCGGTCTCTAACTATAAACTATAATCCATACCTGACCAAAGTTACACCATATTCAACGTGCTTCCAAAAAAGAATAAATAGTGACTCATAAAGTCTTTTATAAAGACACTCAGCAAAATATCTCATAATAAAATATATCCATGCAGATATTAAACCCAATTCCCGTGAATTCTCTATCATATCGCATTCGTGAACCACACAAAGGCCATAACCGCGGCCCATACAACCCTTGCTGTATAAATCAACACCTACACAAATGACGGTAGGTATAGAAACTTAAGGTAAGTAACACACTATGGACCGCCCGCAGTGGCTATGGCTTTGTGGTTAAAGTCACACTATATATTAAGACAGAAGATCCAATACACACTGCTTTAGGTTGAAGGAATTTTTAAAAGCTATATTACTGTAAAGATTCTTCAAAATCCGTTCTGTAGGTTTTGCACTAAAGAGTAACAAATATCCACATAAACTTTCACATTTATATTATTACAACCTTCTCTTGCTTTGCTCTTCTCATACTTCTGATTTTATTCATTCTTCCTTTCATATTCAGTCCATTCTTCTCTGGAATGCGCTTCCTCTCGATATCAGGACGGCCACCAGTCAATGCATTTAATGCAAATGCATTTAAGCGGAAGTTGCGGCATTATTTTCTACACCATTAGCAGAGTCGTCTCAATTACCTTTCTATTAATTTATATATGTACTAGCTGACCCGGCAATCTTTGTTTTGCTATAAAAACACCAAACATTCATCTAATTAATTTATATATGTATATATATATATTACGGTATTTATTAAAGTAAATATATATGTATTTTTATTTTAGCGACAATATATATATATATATTATATTGTATATATATATATATATATATATTGTTATTCAATTTTTCTTCAGTAATTATTTAAATTTGTATGCACCTGTCTTGTTATTTCTCCACCACCCTTGGTTGACTAGTAGATAATGCGACGGGTATTAAGTCCGCCTATGTATTTGTATGTTGCATGACGTTTTAAATAAATAAATAAATTTATAATATTGGTAGGTTAGCGGTGCTGCGAAAGAAGGGAGCGCCGTTTTTAAAGAGTAGTCCTTCTTTCCATACCTTTATTATGTTAAATCAAACTACAATAGGGTAAAGGCTTACATCTGTTCTGTTTTTGTGAACATTATTAATTGGATTATAGAGGTTAGTTTTCGATTAATATGGTTTCGGACGCGTTTTGTTTTCGTCCCTTTTGCTAAAGATCTTTGACCATTTAATAAAACTATAAGGTTGCATAGACAATTGAACTTTGGACACGTGTATTTTAGCCTTATGTGGGTTTTAGGTAAGAATAGTTTATGAAGGTCATCTTCGTAACAAAATCTACCAAAGGTTTTATTAATCTTGATGAGCCCACTCTTGATATGGTTAGTTCTACTTTTTGTGCGGGTAAGCCTATCCTATACCTTAACTAGCTATTTGGAATCGTATTGTGTGTATCCTAGTTATCATTTTTCCATTTAACAATTGTTTTTTTCCCAGTAATCCATAAGTAAACTGTTAGTACAGCAAGCAATTGTTCTGAAATAAATAAAATAAATAAGTAAAAGGTTCAGTTACTGAAGAAGACTGAAGAGGGTAAATACTTATTTAGGCCTTTCCTGATTCTAGTATTAGGTTAAAAAGATTAAATATCAACAGAAAATAACATTATCTTAATGAAAATACAATCTGTATTACAAACAGAAATCTCAAATATTTTCTGAAATCTCTTCAGACATTCTAACAAGGTTTGTTTGGTTGGGTCCCATGGTCCCATATCTGGACTTTCACAATTTTAATTTCGTAAAACATTGATCACATGTCTGGAACCGATTGATTCAACTAGAGTTGATTGATTCGATTCTTTTTAATTGATAATGCCGATTTATTGTTATTGTTTGGTAAATAAAATTAAAGGTATTGCTTAACATGGCGAATGGTGTTTTTTGGGTAACATTGTAAAAATTTAATGCTTATGTACTTTTTCACTTAATATAATGTTTGAGAGGTTTTTATAATAATATAAACTGTACATCATCAGCTGTCAAACCCATGTGTAAAACTTGCGATTTTGATGCGAAAAGAAGATTTGGAAATAATTATGTTTCGCAGTGATAGATTTTATAAATCGCATACTAAGCAAACTGTGCAATATACGAGTAGGTAGTACAATATATTACCACATAGCGTTTTTAATAAAGGATAACAAACAAGGACGACTTGTTATGATTTACCAGCGGAAGACAGTACTTATTTAATGAAAATTAACTTATTTATATCTGTCACTAAATAAACAAGCTCTTTTAAAAACATAAGTAATCGAAACTGCATCTCTGTCAAGATTATAATCTAGTTTCATTAAAAAAACGCACTTGTGCTAATTTTGACCCTTTAAACATCGAACTTAACTAGTCCAATATTTATTTGTAAAACAAAGGTGTGAAATATAAACAAAAGTAAACTATACAAAATTATACTGAACCTAACTACTTACACTATATACAAAAGAAAGCTACACTTAGGCGTTGAAGTACCCCTCCACATCGCTGTCATCCGGGAGCGTGCCCAGAAGACTGGCAGCATTGCCACGTTGAATGGTAATGCTGATTCTTTGCGTAAAGAATGAGCCAGCCCTCTGATCACGCACAGTGTCGATCAGTCGGCTAGAGATTTCCTTAAAAAAGAGACGTGCACTCGGGCCCCATGACCCAAGCGTTTCGACCCCAAACGGCTCAAAACTGTAATTACCAATTAGGTTACAGTATTTGCGCCGCTTGAGGGCCTTGAGCAGCCGCAGCAGCAACGCCAGCACAGCCCGCAGTCGAATCACGGATATCGAGTGCAAAACCTTTTTTTTATAAACATAATTTATCTTTAGCGCTAAACGTGGCTTACAAATAGTGCACCATTACGCACATTATTCACTGCTCCCGTAAAAGTACAAAAATAATTATTGAACACAATGTTGAACTAAATATGGCATAAAGGTGACAAATGGAGCCCACTGGGCATTCAGATAAATAAAGGCAATATGAAGTCACAATTTAAATGGGTACCGGTTCATTTGTTTATTTATGGCTTTGTAAAATGATCATGTGCAACCAATTGAGATATTTTCTATATATCTTTGCTTTATTTTTGTACCGTGTTTAATGGTGGGTCTATTGATTTGTTTGTTTGTAATCTTGGTAGCTTATAAAGTGCTTATAAAAGTGATTTGACATCGACACTGATTCCAGCTTAATGTGCAGTAGACGATGATGCATGCCGAGTGCTATGGGCACTAAATATTTCAGTGTTGATCCAACTAGCAGCCAAACCCTGCTTTATCCATCGTCCTATAGTTTGTGATGAGGTTTTCTTTAAAAGTTAAAATTACTTTATTATCAACAGTACTTCTTTTGGTGGAAAGGAAGGTCAAGAATTGGTAGCCTTAAAACTTTGTCTTGATTGATCATTATATTAGGAAACCTAATCAATGAGAGCATCTGACATCTTTGGCTTGTTGACACAGCCAATAATACAACCAATTTTTAGCTCAACTGCTCCAAACTTAAGTTATCGCTGGGGTATTAATCACCAAAATAATTAAGGACGATATTGGGGTTCCATGTACAGTTATACTTAGGGAAGGAAGGCTTCAACTTAAATACCCCCAAAATAATCTTTTAACACGTTCGTCTTGACCCACATTATTTCTGTAAATCCTTATTTATATTACATAGTATAAAACAAAGTCGCTTCCCGCTGTCTGTCCCTATGTATGCTTAGATCTTTAAAAATACGCAACGGATTTTGATGCGGTTTCTTTTTTAATAGATAGAGTGATTCAAGAGGATGGTTTATATTATAATACACGCGGGCGAAGCCGCTGGCAGAAGCTAGTAAGTTATAAAGCCGAACGGTGATTGTTTAATGTTCCATACGTGGAACCATTTGTGAAACATTGAGACAAAAAATCCAACAAATCGTGTACTCCGATCTGGAACGGATCTAATCCCTTATCGTGACGGTATTACCACCACTGTTTAAAGCTAGAAGTATATTGCGATTTAGTGCTGCCAAAAATAGATTACGTCATTACAATCAATGCTGATTGAAGGACCTGCAATCGCGCGAAGGCTTCCCAGATAATATAGTTTCCGCTAGGGAAAGGTAGCAATGCAGAGGATGAGTTTTCCTGAAATTAGATGATAACAGAAATTTATCCGGAGTAAATATCAATATTTTACTTACATCAAAAGATCTGAATACTGGAAACCATGCTTGAGATGGCCAATGAGGCACTACAAATATTGATCGCGCTTCTTTATTTTTATTTTTAACCAATAGTATCAAATGCTGTTCCCTCTCAATATCAATGTTACTTGACTCTATCTGCTTCAATATTCTGCGATGACGCTATATACGGACGCGGCAGATATGCCTTATCTGCCGTTCTTCAAACCAAGTCCATATTCACCAAGGCAGTTTTATAGATGTGGGTATTGCTCTCCATCCATTTAATTTATGTAAGCGATCGACGTAGTATTGTCAATGCGTAGGAGTATTTGACAATTAGTGACCATGTTCGCGAAAGATTTAAGTCCAACATGCAAGGAGTTCCAATTATTTAATATGACGAGAACGCTCGTCATCCGTCCACGAACCGCCTATACTTTCTCACCCAGAGGCTGCGCCCCAGCCGATACTAGATGCGTCACTAAGACCTCTTATGCAAACGGATGGGGTTACTTTTGTCTAAAATTTAAGATTTCCACAAAGACAAATCCAACGCGAAAACTTTTTGAAACAGTCAGCATCTTGTCATAATGGTCATTATCCAATAAAAGGCTAGTTATTTGGCCGGGTCTAAAGATTTTGTGTACAACAGCACATGTCAGGGTACCTAGGTAGCGAGCTAAAGCACGAATAGTGATTCTTATCGTTATTAGCATATTTTCGGTACGTGACAAGATGTCGCGTCTTTTCTTTAAAGGGTCATGTCTATAGAGTTTGAAATAAAACCTAAAAACTGACAACATTGGCTTGGTGGTACCAACATTGGCTTGGTGAACTATTATCATAGTTTATTACCAATCCTAAGTTCACTAGGCTCTTAATGCTCTCATTAGTGTTATTTAAGCATTCTTCATAATGTTTCCGAAATAACAACTGTTATCTTAGTAGAATACTGATTTAAAATCTCGAGCTGGCAAAATAGTAGAAACTGGTTTCATAAGTTTTGTAAAGACATGAGGAGCTGAGCTCAATCCAAAAGATAAAACCAAAAATTCGATATTATCAAAATAAAATCTCAAAAACATGATCTTTGTGGATAGGTTTCAAAAAGTATTCTTTCAAGTCCAATTAATCATTAGATATAGCAGTTGTGTTATTTTATGTTAGTGTCATTAATTTGACAGCTATCCTAACATCTTCCATCTTAAAATGAATAACAAAGACAATTTATAAAATTTCTATAAATTAAGAATTCAACGTTTATCACCATTACCTTTGGAATGATAAAAATACTAGATCCAAAATGATTGCGGGTAGGATTACATTTACGTATGACGCTTGCAATAAATGATTCAATTCTTGTTTAATATAAAACTTGTCGTCTTTCTAGTAAGATGATTTGGAATCATACCCAGATGTTGTAAAGGATGCTTATGAAAGGGATTTCTACAACTAGAAATGGTCTCTAGGATCGTTTTGTCATCAGTAATCTCTTTCCAAGTTTGAATATAATACCTTAAGCGACCAGCATGATGGTATACCTGAGAATTTAATGCTTCACGCTCGTTGTGGGGGCCGCTCCCGCTGGCTAGTAGCCTGATGCAGTGTGCTGGTGAGGGGACGACGCCCGTGGAGCATGGGTCATCGCCAGCGTCTGCATTGTCCCGCGGCGGCGGTAGTTCTATCCTGGACTGGTCCCGCCGCCGCGTCTCGGCTGCCCACGAACGAACCGGTGATAAGGCTGGCATGACGGCGGACCTTTGTAGTTTAAAGCGCTCTTTTGAGCTGGAGACTAGATCAGCTTGCCTGTCTTCTATATACTACGCGAAGATTTTATAAATTCTCTTAATTTCTCACCAAAACGATGTATGTCTCTCTTTCTATCCTTAAAAGACTCTGAAAGGATCTTGTCAACCATTGGAGTGACAAGAGATATTCTAGTCTCCGTCTCTAATAAATGGTAATCCGACAACAGCTTTGTCGCGTCTGTAAGAAGACGAAGGATGTCGGTAGTGTCATTTGGCCAATATACCTGACATCATCCTTCCTAAGATAGCCAGGAC
Organism: Orthosia cruda; assembly: GCA_964057195.1. NCBI lineage: Eukaryota > Metazoa > Arthropoda > Insecta > Lepidoptera > Noctuidae > Orthosia > Orthosia cruda. The sequence continues at coordinate 12,488,309 of OZ059839.1, read as the reverse complement.
GCATCCTATATGCGATTGTTTCTTCTGAATCCTTACATGATGACTTTTTGCGGATCATTTAGCATTGCAGCTATTTTAGGATTAAGCACTAGAGCTTTAATTAAGGGACAGTTTTTTGGAAGTAGATATTTTTCATTAGTTCCTCTCGTATTTATTTTTAAGGCCATCTTTAAGGATCCCATCGCTTCGATAAATCAGTTACAATATCTGGACCCCAACCCAGTTTCAGCTTCGAAATCTCCTAGAGCCCTTAAGAGTTTGGGATCTGCGATACGAGGATCATTATCACCATTCGTATTAGCGTCATCGGCCGGGACTTTTTAATTATCCTGTCTTCGTCGAAGAGATTTAAATATTCACGTGTGATACACTTTCTCCCGTTGTAGAAAGCTCGGGTGGCACGGCGGACGAGAGCGCGCAGAAATGCCTGGCTCATCCACTGGCCTCGCTGCGATAGCGGGTATGGCATCCACCGCCGCAGCCGTCAACATATGCGAGCGGTCAGGCGACGAAGGCCTAGACGCACAGCTGTCTGGTTCCAGATATTGTAGAACGATATTTTTTGGTTAATATCTCGTATTAGCTCTAGTAAAATAGAATAGGTCAATATCTCGTATTGACTCTTAAAAATAAGAAAACAGTAGGTCAATATCTCGTATTGAGTCGAAAGTTTTATGTACCGTCTAACATCTCGTGTTAGATCTAAAATACCCAAAGACCTTATACTTCTTACTACTAGACTGTGCACTATGGCGCAAAAACCGGTCCGAGCGAGAGGGTTCCCTTTGGTAGTGTGTCTCTTTCTAATGAGGTGGCCATGACCAAACAAAACACGGGACAAATTGATTGTAAAAACAATAGTATTCCGATATGTTGATGCTACCTAACTGCGCTACTTAAACCTACCTAATTTATAATTAGGTAATTTTTTTTTTTTTTTTGCTATCTACTTCACTAACCGTATGGTGTCGGGCGTAAAGAATTTCACCATCCCATGTTTGCAAGTGGGTGTCGTAAGAGGTGACTAAGGAAAAAACCAGAGAATGGGCAGCAGCTTTCTCTGTGCAATTGTAACAACCATACTGCGATCGCCAACCCGCCTGCAAAGCACTCCCCATGAATAGCACAAATAAAACATAGTTATATATATACATACCCTATTGCCCGGCAGCCTGTACCCTCGACTACGGTAGCGGTCGAGGTTACGGTATGGCAAGGGAATCCCGGACGAGATCCGGCTACCCCTACAAATACCGACGACTGGACCTGGCAACGTACAACACGCGCACACTCCGGACCGACGAAAATATCACCGAACTCGAAGAGGAAGTGAGCAGTTTACAATGGAGTATTAAAGGGTTATCTGAAGTTCGAAGAGAGTCCTCCCCGACTCAATAATCCTCAAATCCCAAGTCTCTTCAAGTTTCATTCTTCAAGACCATCATATAGATTGGAACAAAAAGCTCTCTGATCCTAATCTCAAGCTCATGAAGTAGAGGCGTTAGATGACCCTGCAGTCTTCTGACGGTGCTTCAAAATACCGGTAGCTAAATATACCTCAAAGGATCTCTATGATTTCACATATATTCCAGTTGCGTAGACAGTTGAGAAATAAAACTACACCAATTGTATTCCACTAGGAATTAGTTTGTAAATAATAATAACAGCCGCCGAATTTCACTCGAATAAAGTCCGCCAAAAAATCCGCAAACCACCATCCTACGTTTAGTATTACCAGGTCCAAACATTTCAAAGTACTACTCTTAGTCAGTATATTAATGATAATTTTTAAAAATACAACGAATTGATAAAATATAGGAACTGTAGAAATATTTATATACTTTTCTAGAAATATTTAAATAAGTGTCATGGTCTATGAATTGTTCGTTTTGGTGTAACATAAAAAGAAACATATAAAATTTTCTACCATTTCTACCAAACCCAATGATTAGTTGTGCTAGCAATAGGTCAGACAAGGACACACTACCAGCGGAAACCCTCTCGCCAGGACCGCTTTTGGTTAGCTACCGCTTATAAGTAAATAGCTAACCTAGGTGTATGATGATAGATTTCATTTTAGCTAAACAAAAAATGTTGGTACACAGTCTAGTAATAAGAAATACGTATAAGGTCTTTGAAAATACCATAACAATGACAACTTGACAACTACAATTATGTAGGTAGTACGTACATACCTTCAATTGACACACGCCTATGACGCCGTCTTTTCTTAGACAATTGTTGTTCATATTTCTTTAATTTTCTTCGCCATTTATCTTCTTTAGTTTCTTCATGCTTCCTTTATGGCATTTTTATGTTAAAAAAAATGATTAGCACCAATAAAATCGGAAAAACGAAAACAATTCTTTCACTGTGTGCGGTAGCCGCGCGCGCACGGAAACGAATGAGGAATGTTGTAGTAGGGTGATCGGGCGCCTGTGGAGATAGTGCTATCTCTTTCTTTCCTATGGCGCTAAACTATGTGCGAGTGAGTCGAAGCGTAGCGGGGCTACTATAGATGAATATTTAAATCTCTTCGACGAAGACAGGATAATTACAATAAACCCACACTTATCTCAAGGGAAATCAATTAGCCGGATCGCCGACGATTAATCTTTGGTAAGTAATTTTTTCTGATATGATTTCTGCTATATTCTGAGAATTTGTTGAGATTATTGGGTAGTAAAATATGAAGCGGATTCTTTTTCGCATTTCTGTGTTATATAGTTTCTAAAGGTCAGGTGCGTAGTACTCACAACTAACTGGCGTGCGTATATGACTAGATATAAATATGAACGGTCAGCTTCTAGTCTAGGGTTCAGCTTCCAGTCTAGCCGAATATAGCTGAAGACTAGTATTTGTCTTCACAAAATAAGCAGAGAATAGTCCTACTAACCGAATAATATCGGATAATTTATGCAATATGCATATCAATGGCAGCGAGAGTCTTCCTCTCGAACAAGCGAACTTAATTTCTTCTAGATCAGTTACCAGCTTAAGTAATTATGACCAATTATTGGAATATTATTTGCCTCTAATTTATAAGAATTGCTTTTCGTAAGTAAACAAGTCAATCAATCTGCCAATTTGGCTAGGCTTTTCCCAACTATGCCATGGTAGACTTCCAACCTAAGCGGAAACAGCCGGTCTATCTGATTACAACCGAGTAATTGGGTAACACGATATACCTTGTTAAGACTGATGCCCAACTATCTGGCTTATGACTACCCGTAATGACTGTCACAGATCTAGAAAAACAGTTGCGACCAAAGGCTAAACCTGATTCTCATTATTTTATGAAAGGACACCCATCTACAGAACTACCTCGGCAAGCTTTGCTTAGCCTTGAATATCGACCCCCTCACTGTTCCCTCGCTCATCTCATTCCGCTCCTATAGCTCTCAAATATTGATTTCAATCGAAATTAGTTTAAGGAATAAGATACCAATGAATGGGCGTTGATTACTGCCAAACTCTCTAACTGAATTAATGAAGCACCTTGATGTTAAGACGGGACTATAAAGGTAGACAAACATTGCTTCATTTGCATACTAATATGTTTATATTTTGAAGTTTTGTGTCGAGTCAGATCTCGTAGATTTTTGATTAAGGCAATTCACGTTTTCGCAACGTTTAGTTTCTCAATTTTACATTGTACTGAGTTATTTCAAACATTTGGATTTTATCGCTAATAGAATATGAATTTGTTTATAGGCCATGGTAACACTTATTCGCTATATCGTTTTTTGCATAAATGACGTATACTAAAATAGCTCAATTTATGCTGTAGTCAGTACATGCATATAATCGCCAACACAGGCCCCCAACCTTAAAACCACGGTACTACTCCCGCCGCCCGTATTAACTACCCCCCGCTTCCTCCTTTCATTGAACATGCAGCTAACATGGATAATTGAGTGCCTAATTTGTTGTACTATTATGATTCAGGATGTTCCTGTATTGCTAAAGTGCTATGGTGCTTCACACTATAGGAATTAAAGGCCTGTGAGGGTGTAGCAACTATATGACATGGGTATAGGAAAAGCGGTGTCACGGTATAAGGATTTTTCATTCAGATCAGTTAAGTAGGGGACATACTCGTAGACTGGGAGAGACCACGGTCTAAATCTGTAAAATTCTTAATTGCTGGGTGTTGAACATATAACTTTTCATACACTTACATAGCTCACAACTTTTCCGCATAGATTACGTAGGAACTACAGAGCGCCACGATCCCTACATTTTCTTATACTTCTTTTAGTTTGTTTACATTCAAACATTTCGTCATACATGCACGCCGGTTGTCAGCAATTACTGAAAAATATCTCGAAAAAGGTCTGTGCTGTGTCCGTTCTTTTCATGGTTCGATGATAGAATAGTAGTTTATGTTCACTATATTCAATGCAATATCATCGCCATGCTCACATCTTTGTTTAGAATTATCAGTCTTCTTGTATTGTCTCAGTTCGTCATCTCACTCATCACCAGAGACAGCCCTGCACTTATAAGAATATTAAACATCGATAAAAGCAATAAGATTCGAGAACTGCTCAGCTTTAGGATATTGACGATAATTATTATCAAATAGCAATTACTACTGCCGAGTAGTGTGGTTGACACTATAAGTGGCAGACTACTTGCCATTTTCCAAATTACTGGCAGAACACATCCTTACACATATCCTCCAACAGAGGACCTTAGGGTCCGAAGTCGAGGAAGTGAAGTATTTATGATTGCAAGAGGAAATGAGTGGCAAATGGTATGTAGTTTTCTGAGTTTTTATTCTTGTTTTATTTTGTGTTTCAGTTTAGTATTATACGGTGTAATTAGGTACTCATCTTTTACGTGGGTTTGTCTGTGGAATCTATTTCTTCTTTAAAATATTTTACATTGTTACTTATTATATGTGGAAAAAACGAATTTAATATTTTGAAAATAGCACGTAGGTAGTGTGATCGTCAAAATATTAAATTCGTTTTTCTTTTGATTACAGGTAAGTTTTGTCCTTCGTGATTTTAACTGAAGATGTTCAGCTGACATACCTAATTAGCTAAGGTGGAATGCTAGTCACAGATAAGTAAAGAAACTAATAAAATAACCAACTATATGTTTTTCGATTGATATAATTCTGTCTTGATCTTGATTTAACAAAGCATAACGATTTGGAACGTGCCAATAAGGTTGTAAGGGATATGGATAGAGTCAAGTCCAAGGTATAATTAAAATGAAATAATCAACAGCGCAATGCTTTCTGCCTTTTATTATGAATTTATTTTATTAAAAAAAAATCTTACCAAAGAATCAACTTCTAACTCATTTTTAAATGCCCAAACGAGCATCACAATAAAACCGTTATTTGTAAATTAATCTAAGACGTAATGTTATAAATCTGACTGATGATTTGAGGTTAACTATAGAAATAAATCATTGTTTGATTGATTGATTTGATTCATTTTTTATTAACTGTATAAACATATTTTTAACGATTGCCTTACATTATTGCGACGTATTGCCTTTTTTCAACGTTAGAATTAAGGTCCAACAGACAAGTGCATTGCACTATCGGATTGTAGCATTGTTGCATCGTGCCTCTGAGGAGCCATCAGTTTAGCCGTTATTGTGTTCCAATATACAAACTTTCAACCCCCTTTTAACTCCCTTAGGGGCAGAATTTCAGAAAAAAAAAAACCGATATCAATCTGTAGAAATTTCATACCAACTTTCATCCCCCTTTTTACCCACTCAGGGGTAGAATTTCCAAAAATCCTTTGTTAGTGCGCCCTTACGTCACTTGAGGAACTTCCCTGCCAAAGTTATTGTTTATACATCAAGCGCTTTTCGATATTTCGTGATGAGTGAGTGAGTGACCTTTCGCTTTCATATATATAGATGGGTCCCAACTATCCCAACCACACATAATTGAAATGTCCCTTTCAAACAACCGAAGATTATCAAACTAACTACACTTGTCGCTTCCTTTTTTTTTACTCTAAATACTTTGTTCTCTCTAAACGGCCAGTAAGCTAACATTTATTTGTTTTAATAACAATCTTATTCACTTTAACGTTTTTATATTTCTCTATGGAGCGCCAACCAGCCATTAAGATCGGTTAAAAGGCCTCCTACGGCATAAGGCTTGCTACAGACTTACGACTTACGATAATGCGTGGGGATTGTCTTACGTAATTTAAATTTAGTAGGTCGTCTGGTGAAGCGGGCTTATATTTCAGTAACATTATTTTGTGTAGTAGTAGGATACTACTATATCTTTTTTATTATTTTAATTTCTTAAGCATGTAAAGTTGTTTATTATGATTACTAACTTTTGTTTATTAATAACGGACGCATTCGGAATTGATATAAGGATGCCATTTACTTTGTAATTGCTATTACTTTATTATTATGTATTTCTGAGTTATTTGCAGCCAGTGGATTCCCGAAGTCCTCACTAGGTTATCTATCAACCTTGTGGGATGCCTTTCAGCCCCATTGGACATCCGTTTGGCGAGCAATGTGTCCTGCCCTCTGGAATATTTAAATTCAACTTACAAAAATTAACAATTAAATGTATGACTATGTCAGTTCTAAAACGGAGTAGTCATGATTACAATAAAACAAAGCATTTTTAAATTAAAATGCATCTCTTATACCATAGAACAGGGAATAGCCGCAACGGCAGTAATTACGCCATAAATAATATTCGTGGCCGCAGAATATCCGCTGAGCCCTTCAAATTTTGGCATAGGCATAGTAGGAGTTTTCACGGGCCGACAATTTCTACGATTAAACGATGACACTGACATGCTTGCTTTGCATGCAAAGTTTTAGCAATTACGCCTCTAGCACTGACCGCTGAGGCGTTTTGATGATCTGTGCTTTCTACTAGTACTACTATTTACGACCACTCAAATGGTTAACAAAACACGACAGTCGTAACTTTGTAAAGTGGCTTATGTAAATAGAACGGTTTTTATTGAAAATTAAGGAATAAAGTAGACACTATTGACCCATTAAACCTGAATCGAAATTTTATCGGTTCTCCAATAGACTTTAGGGTAATGAGATGTCAAAGCTTCCCGTTCAAATCGAGTTTCTTTTGTTTTTTTTATGCCCGAATTAATAAAACATTGATTTTGATTGTTGGATTTATTGAGAGTGAATTGTTAAAGCTTGAGTTTTGACTATTTTGTTTTCTGGTAGCATTTTTGAAATAAGTAAGTACTGCATGAAATAAAATTTAAAAGGGGAATTTAGTCTTTATGCCTCTTCGTAATGAGCATTGTTACGTATCGGATGGTACCTGGTATGTAAAATTGAAATTTCATGTCAAAGACTTAATTTTCAATAATATCTGACTGTTGGTAAAGTTTTCTCAAAAATGGTATGTAATATTGCCATAACATCTCTAAAAAGTCTCCAGAAAGTGAATTCTACCGGAGACTTATTCACAACTGTCCAGTAAGTAAGTATGTAATTTACTTACTGGACAGTAGTAGGGATAGGTCCGATTTATCAAAACGTAACTTATATCGGATATGTGTTAGATATCATATCATATCGATATCAATATCAAAATAACCGATATTACAAAAACTATATCTAATATAACTGTACTACTAATACCGATATCTGAAAACCGAACCAAACCATTTACTTTTCAAAATCAATGACGAACAACGAACAAAAATAATTATGCCCGCGTTAGGCCTTTTTATTCGCGCGATTTTTCGCTCATTCTGCGGCCTATGGAATTATATGAAGCTGCACGCATTGCGGTAAAAAACTACATAAATCCGCGCAAATAAAATCGCAGTGCCTGCTAAGCCTTAAAGTGTTCATTTGTTTTTTTTTTTCAATAAACAGCTTTCTATTAGCAAGCCAGTTCGAAATTTAAATAAAACCTTTGATGAGTTACTTCCTTGGTTGCCATGTTTCGGTGAAAAAGATCGTTCCATTTTTAAATTACACGACAGATATGAGTTTACTATGTACTTTATTTGGCCGCTACACACGGCAGGTATGGATTTTCATACAACTTTTGCCGGCCGCTGCTCTCATGTATTTGGTCTGTACTGCAATTTCGATTTTTCTCGAAGAAGGTTGTCAAAATAATTCTCAAATTTCCAAGCATGTTTGAGAAAATATAAATAAATGCCCCCGGTAAATCGATCACAATATCTATTAGTAATTGCCCTAATATGAATGTCACCTAAAATATTAATTAAACGAATTTGTTGTTAAACTTTCTTTAATTTTTGAGAAAAGCATTATACAAGCCTCAACCAGTAAGAAAGACATCCTGGCCTCGTATATAACCGGACCTCCCCTGCGGTTCGGTCCGGTTAACTCATACTTGGCCAGGAAGTCTTACTTACTGGATTCTGCAGTAATGTACTATTACTTGATATTTTTCAGTCAGAATAAATTATGTTTTGCTAAGTGACACTTTACCGGAATATATAATAGTGTTACCGCAGGGGTAACACTATTTATGGTATAATTAAGGTGGTGTTGGTAAGTACTTAACTTTATTGATGATTTAAAAAGTTCCTGCCTGTTACCATTGTCCCTCCATACGCACAAATTGTCGTTCAGCCCAACGTAGTTTCCCTTTCCTCAGTAGCTACGTCTATAACAAGGCTAATAAAATATTAAATATATACCCTATGTGCAGATCAAAATGTAAAAAAACATTAACGACATGGCTACTAAAATTGGATTATGCAGAGACCGAAAATATACTAAGTATTTTACAATATTTTTTCCTACCGGAAATATTCACCTCAATCCTAGAGCGCGTTTCAGCTTGTCACACACAGACACGCACACACACTCTCGGACAAGTAAGTGCTCACGCCTGGTGTTCACGGGCGCTGGGGTGAGGACTTATATTGCACTCACGGACACAACACTCTCCAAAGACACACATAGCACGTCCCCTTTTGTTTTTGTATAATTATCTCTTCCTCTCAATTTGATTCTTTCACATTGTTGTAGTACGTAAGTGCACCATAACATTGTAATTTTAAGGGTGTGAGCCTGGAGATCTGTCATACTGGTCTCGAACCCAGTATAGACTCCAGCACTCACAAAGGTTTGAATCTGCTGTAACCTAGATACTATTTACCGAAATGTACCTTTTTGAGAGAAATAAACTTATATTCTATTCTATTCTATATTCTATTCTATTCAATATCGTTTTTCCCCAAGCACTATTTAGACTACAGAGCTGCAACACTTTAAAACACGAGAGTGCTCACAGCCAACAAAACAGAAAACCTATTAAAACTTAGCTGTAAAGCTACCAGTCGTTTTTACGCGCAGTTATACAAACATCAATTTTGCACCACGGTCTGGTATCAAACTATGTTTCATATTGAACTATGTGTGATATCGAACTAGGAACCTAAAGCGGTGTATCGTAACATTTTAATTCACGTCCCGTGTTGAAGTAGCGATGTTTAGAAACAATCAAAAGTTATGAACAGAAGGCCTACTAAGCAAAATTTGAATTTATCTCCGGTGCCACTTTCAGACAGTGTAAAATTGTGACTACTGGTTCGACTTCGGCAATTTTTCATATTTATTACACTACTTAAGTGATTTTTTTTCAGTCTGTTCTATCCCACTTTATGGCAAATACGGGAGGTATTTGCCTTAAAGTGGGATTTCCTTACTTACAATTCTCGATACTCCAACGTCGAAATTACTGATGACCTCTTCACACCCACAAAAACAGAAGTAGATAATAAAATACAATATTTATAGGTCCGTTCACCAATTCAATATACAATTAACAAACGGACGTCAAAACATCAAAAAATATCTTAAACAAACCAAGCCAAACATTTCTTGGCGTTTATTTATAAAATCTAACGAAAATAAAGATACAATCTTTAACAATGTGCCATAAAAGTCACACGTTGAGACAAAATGACTAACAAAAGGTACATACATATATTATAATATTTATTTAAGTACCGGCAATCGCTTTTGAATTCAGTTTTGAAATGGCTCGGAAGTTCAAGGAGATTATTATATGGTGGTTAGACGCTGCAGGAGCTTAGAATTTTTTTCTTTTTTTGGGTGGGAAATCATCCAATGACTTCTCCCGCTCTGGGTGAGGCGGGAGGGCGTGTCAGACTTTTACTGACTAAAACCCACCCGTGTTCCTTCAGTTGCTTGAGTCAGGGCTGCGGTAACTCTTTTTCAAATTTATCCGCGACCCAGACAGGTATCGGCCCTAGTGGACCCCGCCAGTTCTGCTGACATCTCTTTGAGGCGCGCGTGGAACACTACGAGCCGTCTACTCGGGCCTGGGGGCCTACTCCCGAAGCTCGAAGTCCGTAGTTTCGACCATAGTTACGGGCGTTTCCTACTCCCTAACACCTACGTACGGATGATTCGTTTCCACATAATTTGGCTGGGAGGAACCTTATAAAAAGTCAGTAAGTTTAAAAGCTTGTACCATTTTTCTAAAACAAATATCTATATGTATTTAATAAAATATACCTAGCCTGCCATTTGAACATTGACTACCTATGCTTTGAAGAGTGTTTATACCTATACCTACTTTTAGAGTATACTTCAATAAATTGTATCATTTCAAATTTTGTAGATTTTATGAAAAACATGGCCTGCCAAGCGTAGTGTTACAGGGGATTTTAGGTACCCACTTCGGGGATTCATGATGAACCCAATAGACAATGCTGTAGAAGACCCCAATAGACAATAACATGCTTGGTTCAATAAACAGCGTATGTTTAGCATTTTAAAAGGCCGATTAAGATGCCTCATAGCAGCAAGAGAGCTGAATTATGCACCAGTCAGTTAGTATATGTTGCAATTTATACTAGGTATAGCTATGTTTCTCTAATAACGCATTGAACAGGTGAACAGTATTTTTTTTCATCTATTTAAGAGCATATTTTATTTATTTTTCAGGTATAATTGTCATTGCCTGCTGTGTTTTACACAATATGTTTAATGAGGTGGACTTAGAAGTACCTTCCCTCAGCGAGAAGTTCTTCAATTTGAGCGCAGTAGATAGGGAGAAGTGTCTACAAATATAATATCTGCCCATCAAGATCTTCAGCAAGGGCAAAGAGCGAGAGACAGTTTAGTGCAATTGCTGGAAAGAAATAGATACTTATGCAGTCTCACAAGAAAACTTTTACAAATAAAGCCAATATAAATGCATTGGTATGTGTATGACTAGATCTATGAATGTGAGTGAAGCAAAAGAAGTATGTATGGATCGTAGCAGGTGGCATTCTGTAGTTTCTGCCTACCCGCATGGGAAAGAGGCGTGAGTTTATATATGTATTATTGACTTTTCACGATAAAAGCATTATTTTTATTTTTTTTCACCATTAAATTCTGAATAAATTTAACAATTAGCAACACGCTATGACTTATACAATAACTACAAAAATAGAATAGAATATACTTTATAGTACACCATAAAATTATACACATTTACAAGAAAAAAATATTTATACGGGTACAAAGGCGGTCTTATCGCTGACAGCGATATCTGCCAGACAACCTTTGGATGGACTGAAAAACTTAGAATTAAAAAGGCTACCCCAGTCTGCGGTGTACTGCTATTAGATTAAAACATAAATATATACAAGATTATATTAATATAATAAATACCATACAAAAACCTATATATACATACATAAAAAAACAACTACAAGAGGCTGTTCGAGTTTTAACCGAACACTCAGCGAAAATGCATAATTGCATCAAACGCAAGTATGCACATTCGCTCGATTACCAAAATGTGGGACAGTTCGCGTTTAGATCTCGTCAGAGACACCACGTACTCATAACCAAACCATAACCATTTTACCATCCTTTTTACCATTAATTTAGTTACATAGTTTACCATAATTTACCATTTCGTGTATCTAAGTGTTATTATAGTGATTCAATATAGTTGTTTACCTTATAATCCAAGACTTTAACTTTACCATATCCTATCATTACAAGAAAGGTGTGTTAGGTCACCATAGCGCCAAGCACTACTTTCTACATAGTCCTTCGAGCATTTAATTACCAGTGACTACCAAGTGATACAGTGCCACGCAAACCAGGAGATCGCTGCAATTGGGAGAACCTTGGATTGCAGAGACGGTCGGTTGGAGCATAAAGGTCAAACTAAACCATTTATATAAACTAACCATTACAATTTTTTTTTCAAACCAACCCTTAATATGGATTCCGATATTCTGTTCATCAACCAAACGGAGCTCTATGAAATCCTGAACAAGTTCTTAACCAACATAAAGAAGGATGGATCCGAGAGGAAGACGATCGAAAATTACAAGCGTAAGGCTGATATGTTGGAAGCATACTGGCACACCTACCAACAAAACCATAAGAAAATGTGTCAGTTTGCGGATTTTGAGCACATTTACTTGAAAAAGGGATGTTTCGAAACAGTCCAGGAAGTTTTTTTGCGTTATGGACACCGACTTCCAAAAATAAAGTTATTTTTCACTTTGTAGTTTTTTAATCGTGTTTCTTTAATTGTATTGAAGAGCGGCAATACTAAGTTTCAAGTAATTTTGATGATAAACAATTTATTTTTCTTACAAACTCTAACAACCTTTATTACAAGTTTTTAAACTGTCATGGTCACTAACACTAATACAGACACAGAGTTCTGCTGTATATCTTCGAAGTTCCTTATCAGATTTTCACCAAAATAAAATGGGACCAATTTCGGAACATACACTTTCAAATAAAAAAATAATTTTCAAAATCGGTCCACAATTGACGGAGATATCTGTGAACATATATAAAAAAAAAACACTCCAAATCATCTTCTTTTTGATAAGTCGGTTAAAAATACGATATCATGCGAACGAAGTCGCGGGCGGAGTTCTAGTACTCAATATTTTCCTCACGATATTTCCCTAAGAAGAAGTGAATCTCGTGAAGGCTGAGTGAGATAAGTAAGTATCTTGATGACATGTGGGATGGAAATACTGCAGTTATTGTGCCGATAGTCGTGACGGCCAATGGCATAATAGCCAAGAGCCTCGACGAACATCTTAGGAGGCTCTCGTTGGGCAGCTAAATCAAGGGCTTGATCAAGAAAGCGGTACTCCTGGACACGGCGCGAATAGTCAGGATGTTCCTATCTCAGAAGTCCTGACCACCGGTAGCTCGAATCCTGTTCCCGATACTGGTGGGCTACTATTTTTATAATTTCAATTTTTTTTTTATAGCGTATTATTAAAAATGTATAAGTATGTACATACAATAAATGAATGGAATAGTAACCTAATATCACATGAACACAAAAAAAAACATGAAAATCAATGAAAAAAAACATGAAAATAAAAGAGACTACATAAACAAATAAACAAAAACGAAAAGTCTATATTTGTCTATGTTGCCAATAACAATAAATTAAGCTGGACTAGTGTGACAACGGTTTTAATACGATCCGAGACAGTCCCGGGGCCAAAGTAATTGCGATCAATCAATGCCACAGAGCATAAAATGAACTATACGGCAGAGACTAGAGACGCCATCCATACAAATATTATGAATGCGTCTGTAACTCTGTCGGTTGGTCTACCTCTGTCTGTTTGTTACATTATCATGTCGTAACGGCTGAATGGATTTAGATAAAACTTGACACATGGATAAACCATGTCCTGGATTAATACCTACATAGAACACTTTCCATCCCGAAAGTATATAGTTTCTTTCTTTCACGCGAATGCGAGACGCATGGGACCGATCCATGTGGTAATACTCAGCTATTTCTTTCAGCTGAAATGACAATGATGACGCGGGTGAAGCACTATCAGATGCTACTTACGTACTAAAAATATTCGGTCTCGAGAAATATGGACTGATCATTAGATTTTACTGTCTGAATTTTAACGAGACGTCAAATTCTATGAGTAAACGGTGACACTCACTGAAACGCTTAGTTTGTAAGGTAAGTGCTGTCAATGCCGACTCTAATAGTGGCTGCCAAGACGTCTCGGTGCTCTGTGATAAATACAGTATTTAAAGACACCAATAAAGATTGTAGATAGCAATAATAATTTCAATAGCAATTATTATGTATTGCTATTTCGATTGCTATTTGCTACTTGTTTATATGTTGTTTATTGCGGTTCAAAGAACTTGTATAGAATTCTCCATATACGAGTTATTGGCAAATGTTCGTGGTCGTTAAATTAAGCGCCTGTAGCTTTATTTTATTACTTGTCTAACAAATATAATAAACAAAAATTTCAATATAAAACAAAATAGAAATTAAAACAGCTCAATGTGAGCATATTTTTATTAAGCAATGGTATCTTGACAATATATTATTATGGAAGTAGATAATATCAAGAAGAGCGACACTTATATCATTAAATAGTTTGTCCATGATGTTTGTATATAAATTAATTCATCAATATAATAATCAATATAGTAGTAATTATAAAAATACGATTTTTCCTCACAAATAAATGTGTAAATGTCAAAATTTTAACTAACAAACCCACAAGTACTAATACCGATGCTCTGACTACTGAGTTTCATTATCTTCTAGTTCTCAGTAATCCTAGATATGCAGAAGTTAGTTTGTTCCACTTCCATAACTCCAAAGTTCAACAGTCTGCATGATAGTTCTATAGAAAAAGTTAAACGTAGGGCTTCTTCAGTCCTGAACGATCATGTTAGCTGGCACGGAAATATTTACTTCGACGAAGTTGAGAGGAAAATCTTTTTAAAGATTAAGGTTTTGTACACTTACGATAAGTTTTCCTGTTTCAAAATCATGCCTATTCCCAGTTCGGTTAAAGCAAATTCTTTAAAATTTTAAGTCTCCTACAAGACCCCTGATAGTAAATTGCCACTAACACTACCCTTAGATGATAACTTGATGATCCCAAAACCATTTATTACCGCGCTTAACACTAAATCACTTTTTCATACACTCCGGGGAAAGCTAAGACCTCAAATGAGACTGGCGCAGGAAGCATAAAATATTAAAATCCAGACAACAGCATCATAATACATTAAGATTTTTTATGACTCAGTAACTCAGCACATCGCATTAGGTATACATCTCGTGAGTACTGCTTCTTCGCAAATACAGCATTATTAAATTTTAATGTACGTACAAAGGGGTTGAGGTTTCATCCCTTTAGGCGAGTACCTGCGGTCTGTGTGTTAAGGGGGCGAAATTCTAGCGGAGAGGAAATCAGGAATGTATTTTAAGTTGAATGGGGGTAGTTAGAGGGGCGAACATTTTGTGTGAAAATTGGGTGGTGACAAAGCAATTGCTGAATCTTTATTCTGTATGCGTGTGACCCATTTTATGTTATCAAATATAAATTATTGTGTTTTACCAGCTTCCGCCAGCGGTTTCGCCCTCGTGGAAGTCAGAAATTATCCTAAGAAAGAAACCGCCCATATCACCCGATAGTTTCCTGATAAACAATAGAAAATCCTTTTTTAAAGACTATGTACAAAACGAGCCAAAAATTGGTACGATAACTAAAGCCGCATCTCCAACAATTCAACATTCATTTAAGCATAACTTTAATTTGACTTGCATGCCCAGCCGACTTGGCTTTGAGTTTAACTCTCTGTAAGCACTGAACCAAATAAATTAATTAAGTAGATCTTTTGCTATTAGTGAGAAAATACCAGTTTTGAAATGATTAAAATGTTTGTAATTGCTTTGCGTTAAATAAAATGGCTGTGCCTTGAGCTACGGTTGAGTTAATACACTAAAACTTTCCTCTGAAGAATTTTCTCTTTTCTTTTTAAATCTTATTTATTCAGTTACAAATTAACCTATGTTTTTAATCTGAGCCTTCTCGATAAGTTCCTTTGTCACTCACTGCAAAGGTGAGGGGACTATCTATTTTGTTAAGAAAATCCTAGCTAGGCAATCTATACGAACTGGTGATGGCACCATGATACTCTACCACGGCAGCTTTAATACTTAACTTAGATTAATGTTTTGACTACCACATGGATTTTTAAAATGACAATATGACGCTGCCGGTAGTCAATGTAATACAATACTGTATATAATTTTCATAAGTTAAAAGAGACAGCAAAACAACCATGAACACGATCAATACTTCATCAAAGACCAAAACAAAACCGCATTTTTTTTTTGGACAGTCCCACCTCACTATTCCCAAACCACTGCAACTCCTGAAAGCCAGAATCAAGAGTGGCGACCACCAGAAAAGCGCCGAGGCAATGAAACTCGATGAAGTCCTGGAGAATGAATTTAACTGTCATGGATCCCGCAACGAAATTAATCAGAAAAGAATAATGGAGGAGTAAGAAAAATACAAATTTCCACTTCCCTCCATATCAAGCAGGCGACAGAACAAACAAGATCAATAGGCACAAAAGGTCGTTTACAACTGGGATAAGCCCAGTTGACTAGCACCACGGATAAAAATAATATTAAATAAATAGCATTAATATTAACGGGGCCTGGCATTGTGAGCTGTTATATTTGATTCCAATAATAGGTATGGCAAAAACGCTTGAACGCACGGAAATTTGTTCTAGTTCCCACAAGGTCCGTATAGTAAACAGCTCCTGATACAGCCTGTACATTATTCTACTAATTTAGACTACTTTATTGTTTGTGTACATATTTGAATATAATAATATAGCGGCTGACGTTTTAGCTGTGATGGTCTATTTAAACCAAAAACAATGTCAGTAAGTTCTGTACTTTAAAATGTTGTAATGACGAGTATCATAATTGATTGAATTTTATAAACCTAATCAAAGCACTGTACTCACTTAGTGAAAATCACAAAGATTATTAGAAATCCTTACTTTCTCATGTCTTTGCTAATTAATTCTGAACAAATTAAGAACCATTGCAGATTACCGCAAAATGTCGCATGATTTGCCGCGATAATATTCTGAATATAACTAAAATTAAGCTTAAAAGTTATACATATCATAGAAAATCGACGGTTTCGACGTAATTGGAACCTTATTGGATGATTATGAAAGTGTTATGAATCTTCCATGCCTTAATACTCCATGTGCCAACGTAGCTATGACCTAAATCATCTTCGAAGCATGTTTCTCTCGGCATTAAAGTGTTTAGAGCATTTTAAATGCAGCTAACGTAAACGTAAGTCCTATTTAGGTTATGACTTGAAATGAGGATATTATTTATGCGCTAAATTATTTAAGAAGAAGGAAGAACAGCTATTTTCACCGTGCCGGGCAAGTAAGATCTTGCATTTTTTCTCAAGAACCTATTTTTATTAGCAGTGCTATGAGTTGGTGTCGGGTGTAATAAAAGAGACTTGCTTGGGCCATTATTAGTGACAATACTTATGGCTATTTGTTCACGGATAGTCGGCTTCGCTTCTAATCTTGC
This sequence comes from Orthosia cruda, assembly GCA_964057195.1. Taxonomy (NCBI): domain Eukaryota; kingdom Metazoa; phylum Arthropoda; class Insecta; order Lepidoptera; family Noctuidae; genus Orthosia; species Orthosia cruda. The sequence goes on along the minus strand of OZ059839.1, from coordinate 12,470,911 downwards.
TGTTGGCTTGTCTTTTTATGATGACACTAGGTCACTAGCTTTTTCCCTGTGGCTTCGTTCCTGTAGCCTGTTTTACAAGAACCATGTATTTTGCCACACCAGAAAGTGTCTAGCGCATATGCTGGTATTTTTTGTGTGTGTACCCTCAGCGATAGTGTAGCTTCTACTAGTGAAAGCATTGTACCTAATTGGTTGGTATATTTTAGGAATAAATATACCTAGGTAATTATTGTGTCCACGAGAAGTCGTTTCATGGGAATATTCAGATAAAATGTTAATCAACATTTAAGAGCGTAAAGATTAAAAGAGTCTATACGTTACCGATAGTCGAGTCACACTGACATGCGATTTTTACCTGACGACCTCGTTTCACTCGTTTATAAATATCCGATACAGGAGAGATAGTCTTCTTAACATTTCATAATTTTCTAACTTAGACCACTCATTATGTCCTGTTGATTTGATTTCGGCCCCTTAGTAAATTGGATCATAACGCTTGGTACACCGCAAATATTATTTTTTATCTCTAGTTACAAAACAAATGAATTACCAAAACACTGTTGACAATCAATCAATCAATCAATCATTTATTTGCTGTAAGTATTGGTACAGTGTAGGTGTTTAAGTAAGTTATAGTTTCCTAATACATAGTCAAACATTTGACATGCAAAACATTTCAATATATTTAATGCTAGGCTATAGTATTTATGTCTAATGGCATGCATGTTTTTTTCTATTATTTTACAATTATACATTCATTTATTAATTGTCATCACATTAACCATTTTGTATTTATAAATTCATTTCTGGAATAAAATTGTTTTTCTAGTAGCCATAATTTTATTTTTGTAAAAAATAAACTGTTAGGTAACTCTTTAAAGTTCTTTGGTATTTTGTTATATATAAAGCCACACATATAATAACAGTTCTATTAACAAGTGGTGGCCCAGTGAGCAGTGGTGGCCCAGTGCGCAGTGGTGGCCCAGCGAGCAGTGGTGGCTCAGCGAGCAGTGGTGGCTCAGCGAGCAGTGGTGGCCCAGCGAGCAGTGGTGGCCCAGCGAGCAGTGGTGACCCAGCGAGCAGTGGTGGCCCAGCGAGCAGTGGTGGCCCAGCGAGCAGTGGTGGCCCAGCGAGCAGTTGTGGCCCAGCGAGCAGTGGTGGCCCAGCGAGCAGTGGTGGCCCAGCGAGCAGGAGTGGCCCAGTGAGCAGTGGTGGTCCAGTGAGCAGTAGTGGCCCCAAGTTGTAGGTCGTGGGTTCGAGTCCAGGCAGGCGCTTTACTTTGTGTAAATTATTTAATCACTACTGCTCTCTAAACGGTGAAGGAAAACATCGTGAGGAAACCGGCATGACCTAGAATCATAAATTCGAGGACATGTGACATCCACCAACCCGCACTAGGCCCGCGTGGTAGGTTACAGCCCATTCCCTCTCACAGGGAGGAGGCCTGTGTCCCAGCAGTTGGAACATTAATGGGCTGATGATGCGACGTGATGTGTTGTCGATACCTGTTCCCTCAATCGCATTACAATCATAGGTTTCGTTCCTCTGCGTTAGAAACACGTCAAACCAGTTCCTTCGCTTGACGTGTTTCTAACGCAAGAATTTTATTGGAAGTGGGATCAAAGGGATGTTAAATGATATAAAAACTGGAAAAATTGTCCTTGACTGGCCGGTAAATTCGTGATTCGTGGTACATTTGGTCCTAAGATATGTTTGTATTTCATACCTGAGGACTAAATTTCACAGTGATTTAAATGAAACATAATCCTTGACTGCCTTGTACCTAGGCCTAGTGGTCGCTAGCGGTACTGCTGAGCATGAGATCCTGGGTACGATTGTTAGGCCGAGTAAAATGTTATTGGGTTTTTCCATCTGGAGTTTCTCAGTAGCAGTCATAAGTCTGAAATCGTCCCCGGTAGATGACAAAAAAAATTAATTGATCCACAAATAAACCGAGATCTGCGTTTTGTATGACTGTTTCAAACAGACATACATTACATAGCAAGATTGACACCTTAACATGCATATTCACAACACTAATATGTCAGTGTCAATTGTCACTGACATATACGTCTTACGTCTTCACAGTATATCTTGATAACTATCATTGTCTACAAGCAATGTAACCAGTCGATGTGATCCATGTCATATTAATTAGCTATAGTGGCATTGTTAGTGCTAGTGTTTAATTCAATTGATAGTAGCAAGTAATGGCGTTTTTGACGTCAATCAGAGTCGACATGTCTGTGACTAGGAATTGGTCTATTTTTATTCTACCAACCACCTCTTTTAGGACGGATGGCAGAATAAAAAATGTGTGCTCTTGTAGCCAAAATTGATGTATTTACATAGTCGGCATCAGGGGAACATGTCGTATCTACTAATACATTTTATAATGCTTCTACGAGTTTCCCTGCGCGAGTTACATTGGTGAAAATCTAGTTACGCCAAACAAAATAATGTTAAATATTTTAGGTTTTTTTTCTCCACTTTATGTTTTAATCAGATGCGCATTTTTGTTAATGTGTTGATCTTTAGAACCGAAAAGCAAACCGGAGTTAAAATAGTGAATTACAGTTTATTATTATACCATTCTTACACTTCTCAAGATAGCAACGATAAAGCTACAAAAATAAACATTTACAAAAACATAGGAAAAATGTCAGCTGATGAAAATCGAAACGCATAATTCAATGCTGTCACATAAATAACTTCCCGAAACATCACAACAACTGTGAAATAAACACACACACATAACCCTCTCCATCAGACAGTAAATGTAACTTAATAAACACATTTGGATATCTGGGCCACAATCAAGACATATTTCTAACAAATTTCAAGAAAAACACACATTATCAAATGCGCGGGAACTCACAAAACGCCTTTGACGTGCGGCCATTTTTTTTCTTTTTCCAGCAGGCTGGCGTCAATGGCACCTTATTATTATTCAAAAAAAGGATCTATTTTACGTTGTCGATTATCTCAGTTTCGAGGAACGACCGCTAGATTATACAAGAATTAAACGGGCTCTTTGTCGAGAAGGAATCGGGACCAGAGATTGAGAACACCTGGCGTGAGTCGATTGTAGTTATTAGTGGTGGGGTAAGACAGGGTTGTCGATATTTTTGCCGTTGTGATTAGTTTGAGTGTAGCATGTGATTATTCTTGGGTTTTATTGGTAAACTATTTTAGTTCTTCAGTGCGTTTGACTCTTTCATGTTCAGCAAAATATTTTGTGAATACGTTGTTTGTTGTTGGCTAATGATTTTAAAATAAAATGAATGAATCATTAAATTTAAATAGTCAAAAACTTATTAAAAGCAATATTTAAAACGATCCAAAAATTATAAAAATGTCAGAATAGTATAAAACAATGTCAAATGAAAAATTGCAATCTGTAGAATGTTATAAAAATGTCAAAATAAAATGTATTTATTTTATATGTTTACCTGGCCCAAGCCCGGTACATGTAAGTCCTAAGGCCATGGGTGCATGTATGTAAGGCCTGCCACTGCTGCATGAAAGGCCCGTGCAACCTTTAACGTCTAACCTTTCCGTTGGCAACAACGCTAAAAAGACGGTTTTGAGGTTATATGGAACAGGGTGTAAAGTCCCACAAACCTCCATAGAAAAGGGATGATCCTCCGACTAGACGCGTGTTGTGTCTGGTCCGGGAAACTTTCCAACGGTTATTGTCGGACTGTGTATAAGTTCAAATCGCGCCGAAAACTATGATTGCGTGATGCAGGATTTGTGTGACGTCATGTCAATACTTCGTAAGTGGCGGCGTTGGTGCCGCTACAACCTTTTAAAATTTTATAAACACGATCAACAATAAACTGATTATCAAATCAACAACTCTCAATGTGATTTTTTTCAAATATCTATTGAAAATAAATTAACTGAAATTCTACCGATATCGATCTCCAATGTCTAATTAACACTCCATCCCTTCACAGCTGACCATAAGTTCGTAAAATTGAACTACAAAAGCATTCCTTCCACGACGCTTAACGCCGAATAGGCACATAAAGCACAAAATATCGTCGAGAACACATACTTAGTCTGTATGGAAGGGGCTCAAACTCTTAATTTGGCATACAATACATTTGATGAATGTCATGAGCCCATTTATATCCGGCTTGGGGAGAATTAGATCCGGGTGGGGAGATTTGTATGTCTTTGTTTTATGGCATTTTGTTGTTGTGGGTCGTATTTAGGTTGAGAGAAAGTCTTTTGCAATATTTTCTGATAGGTAGGAACTGCCTTTTGTACAGTTCATAAGTGATGCTGTAATGTGCTAAAATGGTTCTTTTAATTTAAAACTCTATCGCCGGCAAAACTGAACCAAATAATATTTAAAAAAAAAATATACTTCTGATCATCATTTTTAGTCCAATCTCTTTACAAGAAGTGATAATTGAACTCCTGTGGATCGGTTATAGGCTGATATAATTTAAACATTGTTGGTTAAATCGCTTACTAAAATTATCACAATTGAGAATTATTGCTCATCTGGAAATAATAAATATATAAACACGTCAAAATTATAACACTTGATATTATTTTGTGTAGCGAAAATAAAAGAAAGAGCTTTGTGTTTAAAAGCTTGCCTGGGAAAAAATATGAAAACAATACGAATTTCTGTTTTATACTGTTGCAATAAGGGTGTTGGTAGAAACAGGCTCGTCATAAGGCTTTTTACCCGACTGCCGAAGGAGGGTAATGTGTTTATCAGTCTATGTATGTAAGTATGTATGTATGTTCCTATGTGGCGTTCTAGAGACCAAACGCGTTGGCCGATTTTGATGATTCTTACGTCAATCGATTCGTCTTAACCCTGCGAATGTCACTGGCTACATAAAAAATTGAAAAGAAAAAATGGCGGATTTTGGGCGCAATGTTGTGGCGAAATAAAATATTTTTTGCTTCGAACCCTATCGTGTGGGGTATCAAAATAAAGGGTTTTAAGAGGTGATTTCAAAAATATATAACACATAATATGTCAAATTAAGTTCATTTAATATGTTTTAAATGAACTTAATTTTAAAAAAATAACAAAAAAGTTGTAAATAAAAAAAGTTAATTAAAAAAATCAAAAAACCCGACTGTTTAAAAAGCGAACTAAAAAGACGTAAACAAGAAGAAAATCATGCTGTGCAGTCGGAGGATACATCTGGTTTTGGTCAGCCAGCTCGCGAATATGTATCCTCCGACTGCACAGCATGATTTTCTTCTTGTTTACGTCTTATTAGTTCGTTTTTTAAGCTCTTTTTTTTAAGCAGTCGGGTTTTTTGATTTTTTAAATTAACTTTTTTTTATCGTTTTAAATCTTAAACTCCACACAACGATAAAAATAACCTAAATATGAGAAGTTTTTGCCTGCCAGCCATCGATGTGAAACCGTTGAAAAATACGTTTAATTTTACCCCCCATTGTTGATGGCATGAACATATTGTTGGCTCTTCTGAGCATGTTATTTTTAGAAGTTCTTGTCGTATTTTATGGGGAGTGTGGCTAAAGTTATATTTTTAAATAATGGACGAACCAACTTGTTAAATTGAATTACGCAACCAAGAACTTAGGCATATAAATAAATTTCCTTAAAATTTGTATATTTATTATTCCTAATTTATGCGATAATTTGTTATTAGGGCAATAATGATCGTCGCTCGATCGCCATGATATGCCTATAAAATAACAATAAAATTAGTTATTTATTTCTCTAAAAATGGTTTGGTTGAGTTTGAAACTAAAGACCCTATCCATACAAGTAGCACATCCTTGTAAAATGCTTCTCTAAAATCTGTAATATGAATGTATAACAACAAATAGTCAAAAACATTATAACTAACGTGCTAATTCATTTGTCAATTTTATATTATTACTAGCTTTTGCCCGCGACTTCGTTCGCGTGGAACTGTGTAGGTTTTACCCACACAGTTCCCGATCTCGCGGGATCTCTTCAAAAATGAAATGTGGAAGATATTCTAGGGAACTCTTCAAAAATCAACATAATGAGCTCTGCGTTTGAATTGAAGATATGTATACTCACTTAGGGCATTAAAGCCGTTATTGCCGATCGAACTTTTAGCTCGAGCTCCGCTGGAACTACGTGCTAAATTGGACTTGCGTTTTCTCGTCATTGAAAAAAGTAGTTTAAAAAAGAACTTAAACTAAAGAAATATTACAATCTTTCCGAACTTAAATTGAAAACTAACTGAAAACAAAAGAATTAAAAAAAATACGAATTACGAACTTGATAACAATTTAAAAGAAATTATATTACAACCTATTCTCTTAATAACCAAGCATAAAACTAAATAATTTAAAAATTAAAACGAATTTAGACATACAATTTTAGTATCTACTAATAATCGAGATCAAACTAAACTTACATTATACATCAACCAGACAACCCAACAAATAAACCTTTTAATCGACAAATACAACGGGACCAATTTTGAAAACAACCACCAGACAACCCAACAAATAAACCTTTTAATCTACTAATACAACGGAGCCAATTTTAAATTTACGAAACGATCAATCCACAATTCCACGACAGTACCGAAGCGCTCGGCCGATACCCAACCAAATGCGTGTAATGAAACCATAGCGCGATCTATTTCGATCCCAATGCCATCTATCGAGCATAGTGACAACTCGGATTATTTATCTATACTCCGTTCAGGCATTTTCTTTGTACTAAAAGTTTTATTATATTGATATTATTTTTTCATACCTTTGTACTATTTATTTACTTTTTTCCGATGAATTAAAACAATAACATGAACCGAACTCGTGTAACGATCGACACCATTGCGCGATCACCAACTCGACATATAGTACTAATAGAATTATCTATACTCCGTTAGAGCATTTTCTTTGTACTAAAAGTTGTATTATATTATATTATATTTTCATACCTTTTTACTATTTATTTACATTTTTCCGATGAATTTTCAGTACTGAATTGATGCCGACTCTTGACCAATAGATGGCGCTGTATGTCCGGAATAAATTTTATTTTATATTTTATTTTTTGTAATAAAAACTATCCTATGTCCATTCTCAAGTTCCAAACTATGTCTGTACCAAATTTCACACAAATCGGTTCAGTAGTTTAGGCGTGAAGCAAAGACAGACAGACAGACAGACAGACAGACAGACAGACAGACAGACAGACAGACAGACAGACAGACAGACAGACAGACAGAAAGACAGACAGACAGAGTTACTTTCGCATTTATAATATTAGTTTGGATGACGGTAAAATCATGATGATAAATCGTCCCCATTCTTTTTCATTCACAACATTATATTTAACAACTATTCCTAACAATATAATCTCATCCTACAATTTAAATGATCTAGCCGCGGGTGACCAAGGGAAGTAATAAATAAGAAGTAACAAGCGAAGAGATTTAAATTAAAACTAAAATAAAATTAAAACCCATTGTTATCATAAAGGAGATCGAATGCATCACATTGATCGAGATTAACATGTTGAGATTACGCTGCGTGAGGAGTTGTGACGTCACTTGTAGGGTTCGATTGCTAAGGAGTTATTTAAGGAAACAAATAATAAATAATAGGAAGTAAATAATAAATGTATCGTTTGACTAAAGCTTTGTAGTGGTGGAGATAAATCTATTGATAACAAACATAATTAATTCTATATGAAGTAGCAATCAGAACGACGGCACTGCATCTTAAGAAAAGTTCTCTGTCTAAATTAAGTAACTGCACTTAAATGGGAAAACTCTAATTCAATGAAAAATGTTACAAATCCTCATTCTGAAGTAGTGTTTGTTACGTTCGCATCTTCAAAATCTGAAATCACAAACTGAGTAATAGACTTTTTAACGATAGTCTTTTGTTTGCTGGCCATTACAAGGCAATTGATTACTGAAGAAGAGACCAAACAATAAATTAAATTAGCACAGTAAAAGAACAAAACATTTAAATTTACAAGGCAAAAATGCAACACGAAAACTGTCGCCATTCGTCTTCACGCGAAGAAGTTACTTTATTTCTTTTTACTAAAGTGTGTGATAATTATATTGTTCTTTTTAAAAAGAAAGATACACAAAATGCCTGTTTTCTGCCCTAAATAGGCCATAAAAAAGAAAAACTTACTTTTTTTAACAACTGCTAAATTCCGCGAAGCGTTGCATGAATAGTTAGCGAACCTCTGTAATTGTTATTAGACAGTGGAATGCCTAATATGTTGATGTTGTGTGTATTATGTGTTCATATTTATATTCTGGATTTGTGAATGGTTGATAATTTCGTATTAACCTTTAATTCCTATTTGTTTGGGGTCGACAAAGCATGTCTTCTTCCAATTTAAATGACCGTCATCATCAACTCAACCCACATCGTACTCACCTCTTATCTTTTGTTAATATATATTGTTGTTAATTGTTGAATTTACAACAATTAACAACAAATATGAAAAGGGTAAAAATGGTAACATATTTTTTTGACATTTACCCAGAATATATGTCAGATTTAATAAACTTGATAAAACACCGTGAGAAGTATTCCAAGATGGACAGGAGTATTGTTTAATTAAAAATACCAGCTACACACGAATTTCCTATAAAATAGTCTTTAATTTAACAAAAACTAACAAAAGCAGACTTTTCATAAAAAAAAGCTCTCAATAATAGAAATTCAAAATATGTCGTCACATAATCTCAATATGTTTCCTATCGATGTATCGATCGATATTCAATCGATGATATATGATATTTTTAATTGCTGCCTACCCCTGAGTAGGCAGCAATTAAATCCTCATTAGAATAAAATATAGTTTTAATGGTTATAAATGAACATTTTATTTATTTTCATAACTTTTTTAAACTAAATGTTGTTATACAACTGACTTCCAATAAAAACACTACAAAATTATGGAAGCCGGTGTCAAAAACAGAAGAAATTTAACCTTAAATATCAACTCTTTTTGTAAAAAAGTTTTTGTCGTGGCACCTAGTTAGTGGGCAATTTCTATAGTAATCTTACTTCTACTAATATTATAAATACGTAAGTTTGGATGTATGTTTGTTACTCAATCACGCCAGAAAGGCTAAACGGATCCAGATGAAATTTGGCACACAGATAGAATACAGTCTGGAATAACACATAGGCTAATCTTTATCCCGGTATAATATTCCCTTGGAATGATAAAACACTTTTCACGCGGGCGAAACCGCTATAAAGATGCTAGTGTACAATAAACAGACATCATCGGGGGATTTGCTGTAATTCACCAAATTGGGACTCCCGGCTCCCGGCTCCCCGGACGCCTTCTAAACTAGGACAAATCCGGGGAAACCCGGACAGATGGCAACCCTACACCAAAAGATATATTTTATTTATGTTCAATTCTTATGACATTTAAATAGGGTTCGGGTGCAATTAATTGAGTGCTGCTTCATTTGCATTCAAGAATATTGTGTTGACATTGTTTTATAAGCTGTATATTATTGCTGTAAATGGGCATCACAAAGATCTTTTTTTATTAGAGCCCTATTTTATGAAAGGAATTATTATTATTGTCATCCAATTTATCGGCGAAAAAAGCATCTTTTTTGTGTATATATATACATACTTAATAACATAATATCATCACGCTTTTGAGATAAAATAAAGAGAAGGCAAAGTTGTACCACATTCTTGTGGTTTATGTTTAAGTCCTATTATATACAACTCCAAAACAACTCGCCACTGCCACTGATATAATAATTCCAGATGCAGAAACCCACTTTGCCCGACTTGGGAATCAATAAAATATTTTTTTATTTTATTTAAAAAAGCTTTTAGCTTACCGTGCATTGTCATCCACCAAAATTGTATGCAAAATTTAATCTTAATCGGTTGAGGATAACTGCTTTAAAATTCAGTTGCAAGATTTGACCCCCAAATGCATAAATACATTGCAAGTTAATAAAAAGCTTGTAAAATAAATGCCTTTTCAGCAACCGAATTAAGTAAGTGAATTCGGTAAGGCAAAGGGTTTGACTGCCATTAATCTACCTATCACATGCGAGAAAAAAGATGCGATGTGGATTTCCGTCTTTGTGATTGGTCAACTAATGGCGGTTAAACCTTTTGCCTTACCGAATTCACTAGTGCAATTAGGCTGCAGGACAATATAAAAAAACCAAGCCCAGTGAAAACTCGGACAGTGATTTTAACGGGTAAATAGGTATAATAACAACTTCTTACTACAGTTGCTAAGGAGCCGAGGTAACTACCTAGTGGCACTGCCATGAGGTACCACTGATTACCATAAAAACTAGCACTATCATACAATTTTTTTAAGTCGTTTTCAGGACGACATGATAATAGCGAGCTTTTGTCAAGGTTTTCCACTGTTATGGAAATTATTTTGCTGTTGAAGGGAAATGTTACACGTTTCCTATTATCTTTTTGTGTTCATACTATAGCTGTGCCCTTCGATGCGTTAGGTTCTCATACAAACTAAACTTTGGATTCAAAAGGTAATTTAATGAGTATCAAACTAAAGATTTTGTTAATATTTTGGTCAACCAACAAAAAAGCTGTAAAATAATTTGACCGTCTAAAAATATATTATGGGATTGACATACTTACAGAATTGGCAGGTGGTCAGGCTGCTAAAACAATTAGAACGTTTGTTTGTACGCAAATCGTTGACATGACATGTGTAACACACGAACGGATTTAGTCCAAAAAACATAAAATTTAAAATTCACGTCGTTAATTGTGGCATTTATTGAAAAATGGCCCTTTCTGATCACAATGACAGTTTCGTACTATATTTTGATTTCAACCGAATGACGTGCGAATCTATTTTACCGTAAAATATCGTACATACAAGACCTATAAGTAGTAACAGAGCTAATTAAAATAATGTAGTTAAAACGCGGCTGTAAAAGCATCTACATTACAGGAAAAGGCTTGAATATTACTTTGCCCTGACATAATAGGCTTATTAAATTAAAAGTGCCCGGCAGGGTTATTACGTTTGAAACAGAAATCAGCAATAATTGCGCAAATATTGTGCAAAAGAAGTATGTTAGGATCGTAGCAGGTGGCGTTCTGTAGTTTCTGCCTACCCTCATTGGAAAAAGGCGTGAGTTTATGTATGTATGTATTGTGCAATCATCGCGCGATTATCGCTTTACGTCAAAAAAACAGAAGGCTTATTTTTGGGAATTAATTGCTCTTCAATCGCGAATCCGCATTATGTATGAGCTATAGCCACACCATAATAATTTTACGACATTACTGCTAACATAAAAAATCTGCTAACTCAAAACGTGCATTTATTGCTAGGTTATCGCGATCATTTCGTATTACGTATGGTTTTTGACAGCAGAGCGACAGAAATCGGCGAGCAAATCTTGCTGTCAAATTGCGATAACTTTTTTACTTGTTGGGTCGATTGCCAATCACTCGCTGATGGCTGAGTAGGCACAGAAGTTTTTGAGTTTTGGCGACATTTTTTCGTGTGTTATTTTGTGGCTACTTTAATTATCCGCAAATTAATTACTAGTGTATATTATAATGGTAAATTAGTGTAGTTTTGTGTCACAAATGTCTATACAACTGGATAATTTATTGAATAATTGAAACAGACGTGATCTCGGTAAAGTAGAGGAGAAATTTTTATTGTAGTGTTGGCTACCTCAGCAAAGCTTGCAAAAAAGGTTGACACGCTTGGTATGTTTACTGCCAAATACTTACAAACACTTAAGAATTCGTTATGTCCACAATAAGTATCTTCTATTATCATCATCATCATCTGCCTAGCCTTTTCCCAACTATATTGGGGTCGGCTTCCAGTCTAACCGGATTCAGCTGAGTACCAGTGTTTTACATGGAGCGACTGCCTATCTGACCTCCACAACCCAGTAACTGGGTAACACGGTATCCCTTGGCTAGACTGGTGTCAGATCTCAAGCTTCTGACTACTCGTAACGACTGTCAAAGATCTTCAAAAGACAGCCGGGAGCAACGGCTTAACGTGCTTTCCGAGGCACGGAGGAAACTCGGTATGTTGAAATGGTCACCCATCCACGGCCCGACCTCGTCAAGCGTTGCTTAACCTTGAAGATCGACCCGTGCGGCTGTTTTAGTAGTATCTTCTATTATATTCTTATTTTTATATGGCACGCACCGAAGTCGACTATTCTGTCAATGTCTAAAGTAATTTGGGAAACCAGTGTGTTCAACGATCTATTTTACGTTTCATAGCTCAAATAAGAGATGATCATAGACTACTATTATATACTAGAGATGATGTCCTAATGCGTTATCGATTCGATTTCTTATAACAATCGACTATTACGAAGAAATTTTTATCGATTTTACACATTGACATTTTAGACATACAATTTTTCAAATAGTAAAAAAAAAAACAAATTAAATATTATATTATGTAAATAAATCGAAAGCATCCAATACTCACTGCCATATTTACTGTTACATAAATACTTTAGATCTGCAAATATTAATTTATCGGAATATTGGAGCTAAATAGTAATCAAATTACTATTGCAAAAAAAAACAGCGTCCACGAAGTGTTGCATTTTCAATTATGCTGTTTTTTTAATCAAACGATAAATTTTATAAATCATTGGACAGGTATTGCTCCTGTTAAAAGAGAATGACAAAAAAAAGACTTGACTTAAAGGCCTCAGCAGCCAGGTCATTAAATTGATCGCGCAATAATTGTACAATTATTGCTGCTTGCTGTTCCTTACGTAATAAGCCCGCGAATCTCAATTTCTACGTTTAACCAGTTTAAAAACTTTGTTAAAACCAATTCGATTTAATTTCACAAGATAGTTGCAATCTGCTACATTACCATAGCTGTTTTCGTAGAACGCAAAAATTGGCATGTAGCGAATAAATAACCAGCCTTTTTATAAAGCGGCTGGATTTTATCCAGTGTGCTTGGCAAGTTTTTTGCTTAGCCCTTCTTTGGTGACGGTGCCAAAATCTGCCTAGCTACCGAAAGTTGGTTTTTAAGTAGAGACTTAAGTTATAATTATTGTGAAAAATAGATATTTCCGCAGCTTCTCTTCCATGGCATTGTAGTGCAAACTGTTTATTATTTCGTGGCTTAGCTTCCGTGGCCGGTCATACAAGAACCGTGCTGTTCTCTGGGATAAAAATGTCTAATAAAATATATTTTTTGTTTCCTTCCCGTAATCTTATTAAGCTTAATTCTTATCAGTAAATCCAATCAATTGAACCGTTTAATTTTAATTAAAATATAATCCCTCGTATATTAATAACTAGTTAGATTAGCTTGCATTAATCCGATACGGCAGGCTGCGTAAAGATGAGCCGGAATGATTAGCATGCAAATTGATGTTCATCCCGGTTGTATTCAGAGACACAGAATAGATAGATACAGAAGGTCGGATATACTTATGAAACTGTACCTTTTTATCGTTGTCATACTTTTATTACTGTGGTAGCTGGTATAAGAGGTAGAGAGGCAGATAAAACCCACGGCATAAGGGTGGAGGTAGAGGAGTTATGTATCGTACTTAATAAGTATCGCATATGAGCAATAAAATTGCACGTATAATGCAAGATGTGGAATAGATATCAAGCGCACTCTACATACAGAACCAATAGCACCATGCTGGCTAGAAAAACTGAAAACAGTAAAAAAGGTAAACATACGTAGGTACAATCAAAAAATATTACCCTTCTTCTTGGGAAGACTGGTAAAAAGTAGCTAAGCACTACAAGCTGAATCGTCTGTATGGTTAGCAACGTATTGGCAAAGCAGTCTCAGGTCCTAACAAAAGCGTTAGAAATTTGGCCACAAACATCATCCATCTTTATGTCATTGTAAAAAAAAAAAATTACCTGCGCCTATCCCAAAAATCACAGGAATATGTCGGAAGCTAACACAGCACCGTTGAAACCGAACATAACCAACAAACTTAATCCGATTAAATACGCACGTGACTGAATCGTCGTCAAATCAATGTGTCGAAACCCTTATTCAGTACAAATAAACCACTCTGATTAATATTTCGTCGTATTTGCACTTATTAGTTTGTAATACCTGCCCTGCCTACATGTTGTTTCTAAGTTACAATGTTATTAACTGAAACTTTTCATCCGATAGCTTTTCGTCAACTTTTTCAGTAAGTACAATTTTGTATGATTTAGAAACTCTCACAACTATATTATTTCCAACCCATTACAGAGGCTCTAGACAAGTGTCATTCGATGTCAGCAATGGCGATAGTCGAAATGCCAAAATGTAAGGGATTAATCATGTTACATTTCGATAGCGTTTTATATTGCCATGATTTTTTATCGTTATTCCATTCGCTATCACCACGCTTTAAATGATAGAATGCCTCTTGTCTAGAATTATAAAAAAATAATGTACCGAATTACGCACTTTGTTATTGCGTCGTCGGTTTAGCACAATTCGAAGTTCGAATATTCAATTGTGCCCGAAAGCAATCATTAAAATAATACCCGTTTCTTCCTGCTGTATAATTTTAGCCCAATATTTCTTCATGGGTCGTAATTTTATCGCGATAAAATTGCGTAAACAGTAGAATATACAGTTATTTTTCACTGTGATTATTGCACATCCATCTGCAGCACAGCTTGGGGAAGATTCGATAAAATGATGACTATATGTTTTATCGTTATGATCTAAATCGATATAAAATTACGTGTCAATTGATGAGTAGTTCATTGCGGGATGTAATTCAGTAGTTAAGGTAAACGAGATGATTGACAGAATGCGTTCGGCCGTCTTTGGGAAGGCTTCCACCATTTTGTTCCAAATTGGGCTATCATGCGCTTCTGTAATCTTGCGGTATAATTTTTCACCGATATGCGTATTTATTTTACCCCATACATATCGCCGTCCCTCGCATCAAAACATTTTGATCATTATTTATTGATAAAAACGGTTAACAAGATAATAATAAGCACAATGTGTATGTATTTATGTATCTATTTTAGTAGTTTGTTTTTAGTACCTAATTGTACTTATTAATAATAATAGTATGATTTGAAATTTGCATCAAATGCAACCCCATCTTGTGTCCAGGCTATCTCTATCCATTCAAGGTAGTCTGGAAGAGATCGCAGAAAGCGATAAGCCATCCTGTTGTCTGTTTTAATTTTAATGTTTCTTTTTTGTATTGTTTTATCTTGGTGTACAATAAATTATATATAAATAATGTCAGTATAAGTATAAAAAGCAGAACAGAAGTACTAATAAGATGATTTGGCTGTCCTGCTTAAAAATAAAGATATTATAATTTATAAGAAATCCTTAATGTCCGTCTGTCATAGAGGTTTTTCTTCAAATGAGACAGTTTGGTCTACGTAATAACATTTCTTAACTTATCCCCAATCTCTATTTAATATACAATGCTGGTACAAAACCGACTTTGTGCCAATTCCTCCTAGATAAAATTGTTTCATATTGTTTACCCTACTACATAGAAAAGTTGTTTGATTGTAGTTCGAAAACTACGGATCTGATTATGACGATAGATGTATTGATTGTTTCTTCTTTAGTAAACGTATTTTAAAGACTATTATTCTTTCTATTTATATCAAAAACTCTACAAATGTAACAAAAGTACAAATGTTGATAATATCTAATCTACTGTTCTCGCTTGTTGCAGCATCAATCGAGTCTCTGCACGCTCCGATAGGGGGTGGTGCAGAGCTGCCCTGTGACGTCACTCCGGCGCTACCAGACGATCGCATGGGACTCGTCATCTGGTACAAACAGGGACATGAGTCACCTATTTATACGTAAGTATTATAAGTACTAGAGTAAAAATAATTACTGGATCACTGGTTGATGGTTGGTCACTGGTGGATTCAGTGCTGCTTTTCGGCAAACATTTTTGTAAAAGCAAGTACTGGTACGAAGTACTCGTAAAGAAAACAAAACGTCATCAAAATAATATTTGTTAAACCTCATAAGTACCCCAATCACCTGTATCAGTAACACAAACCATATTGATTCCAATCTCGCCGAGTGGAGCCGGGATACACAGACGTCAGTTTGAAGTGCTCTCGACATGATCAGTAATTATTTATTATTTCAATGACGAAGCAATATGGCAGTTAAAAGCTTCGGGTACTTGAAAGTGACTTAAATAATTATGATATTAAAGAAAACCGCCTTTATATACGAAATATGGATGTAGCTTTGCCTAACTCTTTGAAGAATACAGGCGTGATGTTATGTACTTATTGTATTGCGCTACTTTTGGACTTAAATCAAGGTAAAGCCTTTAAAACTGCGAGGTATTGCTTAGATGTGTTCAATGCATATGAAAAGCGGCTCATTCAATGTATTTTATCATATTAAAGGCACCTCCACATTTGTTCTTACCCTTCTCGAATCCACACTACAGAAAGATGTGTTAGTGTAGGTCTAGCCAATAGGAACAACTTTTTTAGAAGCAGTAATATGTGTTTACCTCCATTAAGTAATCAGACTTTGATACTAAACACTAGGTACAGAGTTAATTAATCCTTTGTCATTGTCTATAAGACTCAATAAACATTAAAACTAGACGCCTGCCTTTCCCCTTATATAGTAGACGTATCCCACTATGCAGGCAAATGCAGAAGGTCAAACTTTAGTTTCTATCAATTTGTTCCCCAACTTCGGGAAAAGCTTGTATAATTATGTAGTGTGTAGATATATAATAAACGGAATGTATGCGCGTACAGTCTAGGGTCAAGAAGACGTCAAAATCGCGCAAAGCTAAAGTGTCACACTTTTTTTTATCGAATATGTTCTATATTTCCAAACTACATATATTAATCTATATTATAATACTTAAAGTATAGATTAAACTAGTCGTGAACCATTGATCTATCTTTAGAAAGATAGGCACCTTAGCTTGTGATGATTGTGACTTTTGACCCTTGACTGTAAAAGACGCAGGTTGCCGAAAATGCAAGTAACTTTGAATTTCTTTGACTTTGATTTTAACGTAGGCGCCAGCAAAAGAAAAACTTAGACCATTATTTGACTTCTTGCAAACCACATGGCCCGACTTGGAGAACACATAAAAACGAATTGAAAATTCAGAATACGATCAAAATTTAGGACATTAAAACAAAACAAAAGAGCACTTTTTGTTAGTTTATTTGCCCTACGAAGACAAGAAGTTGTGGTGTAATGTAGTACTATACATTACACCACAACTTCTTGTCTTCACGTTTGTATCACGCTGTTTGTTGGAATATGTTGGGTAGAGATGTATGGGGCTGAAATTGGTGGAATTTGAGAGTCCTTTTCGAGTGACTTTTTGAAAGTTTTTGTTTTGGTCGTTTTTGTGGTACCTATAATAATAAATAGCGCTGAGATCATTTTTTGAAATTCGTAAACATTGTAGTAACATTGAGACTATAATTTTAAACGAGTAATATCTGTTGCTGTTCAGGCATGTTCGTCATAAACTTAGCCTTTGTTTTAGCTTTCCAGCATAACAGCACACATGTAACTGCCTGATATAATAAAATCAATCCATAACGGCGGTAGAGTAAATACATCTTTGAACCTTTATTAAAATAATCAACAAACACATTAATTAATCTTAAAAGAAAATAAAAAGAACTCAAAAAACCGATAACAGAACTCAAGTAGCGCCGCGGCTTGTATCATACACAATTATCCTTATAATCTGTCAATTTGGACCCCTGTCTATGGTGTCAATCGTTTCCTGCCGCTGTCATAGAGATGTTTTGTTTTTTTTTATCAATCAGGCTTAGTCGTGATCAAGTGATTTGGGTTTGAACGACGTCGGCCTTTTACTAACGAACGTATTTGGTAAATGATAATGATAAATGATTTTATTTCTGTAAGTTGGTTTGTACAAACATTTTACATGTCGAACATATTTTTAAAACTAGATGAGGTCGGCGTTTCCTATTTGACTACTCTGAGAAGAAAGGCCGAAACAAACTCAGAGGTCACAGTCTCTTTTAAAGTCCAGACAAAATCTTGATTAGATCATGTGAAGACCATGTAAACTGATGTCTGAAATGGTCTTTTGAGGAAAGAACCAGCCAGATTGAGTGGACCTGTCCAGTCAGTGCACGCATTTGTCAATAACCGAGCAGCTCAACTCAGCATTTAAGGAGCTCAACGATTCGACGAACAATACCAAAGAAAGGACATTCGGGTAGGCCGCATAAACTACTCAAACTGTCAGACCATGATTAAAAACTAAGATAAATTTAAATAAAATATCCGCATAGTCTTCACATTCACAATAATTAAAATAAAATAATATAATACTTTAAAAAGTAAATATTCTTGTCATTGCAAGAAAAAATAATTATTACTACTAGAGGTACTAGAGGACGCCTCGCGGTTTCACCCGCGTAGTTCCCGTTCCCGCGGGAATACAGGGATAAAAAGTAGCATATGTCTCCCGGGGATAGAGTAGCTTCCCAACGGTGAAAGAATTTATGAAATCGGTTCAGTAGTTTTGGAGCCTATTCGGTACAAACAAACAAACAAAATCTTTCCTCTTTATAATATTATTACTAGAGGACGCCTCGCGGTTTCACCCGCGTAGTTCCCGTTCCCGTGGGAATACAGGAACTAAAAGTAGCCTATGTCAGTAGCTTCCCAACGGTGAAAGAATTTTTGAAATCGGTCCAGTAGTTTTGGAGCCTATTCGGTACAAACAAACAGACATTAACATCATGTACCCCCTGGTACTGTATAAAATGTTACAATAAAATACCGCTAACGCTACTTTAGCCAGCCTGAAACGTGGTTGAATTAATTGGTCCCTATTTCTAGTAACATAGCTATGTCTATCACTGTTTTTACTAAAAATATGTAAATTCTTTCTAACTTACATGATGTTTTCGTAAATATATTGAAGGTACCTTCATGATGTTAATGTCCTTAAACAGTTCCCTTAGAAAATCGCGCCGGCGAAGATTGTATATCGCTCTGATGGCTCATTTTTGCAGAACAAAAATTGACTGAATGTCTGCAGTCCTTCCTCATAGTAATATGCCGTAAGACATTATACTATGAAAGTAAAATAGACCAGCCTCGCGGTATCTACATCAGTAAATTGAATTTAACCGAATTTAACCGCCCCGCAAGTGATATTAAATGAGGACCACATTTTAACCTTGAGTCTAGCGTGATACCCAGGAAAACCGTTTTGTCGACGAATTCTAGCTTCTTGTTGTTTAATATAATGTCACAATCATAACTTTTGACATTCGGCAAGGCAAATTTTACACACTTAGTTTTTTAGCATTCAAAACTAAATTATTAGCAGTGAACCAATTTAGAACTTGCCGCAATGCATTATTTACGTCGGCAAGGTTACTCGTACGTCAATTTATCTTAAAAATCAAAGAAGTGTCATCAGAAAATAACACCATGTTTAGTTTGTTTTTCAATAGATGGGGTAAATCGTTAATGTATACTAAAAATAAGAAAGGACCTAAAATTGAGCCCTGGGGTACCCCCATTTTCACGTTCAACCCCGACGAATTAACACCGTTTATTTAAACTAATTGCTGTCTATCATTCAAATAGGATTTTACTAAACTTAATGCTAATTGGCCTAGCCCGTAATGCTCAACTTTCAAAAGCAATGTTTCATGATCAACGCAATCAAACGCCTTCGACAGGTCGCAGAAGATACCTATGGCATCTTGTCCCTTGTCGCGCATCAAAGATGTGTTTTATTAAGGTGACACCAGCGTCGGTTGTACTACGTCCTTTGGTGAAACCATGGTTTCAGGAAAGTTTACTGAAAATAGAAATTAAAGAAACGGTAAGAACCAAAAGAACAGAAAAAAAATTGAAAAGTTGAAAATGGAGGACAGAAAATAAAAAAACAAAAGAAATAAGTATTAGTATGTTATTATTAATAATAAAAAATTAGGAACTAAAATGCTTTAAGTAATATATTCAACTATTTTCTTTAATATTTTATTGATAGCTTGAAGTAGTAGTCTGATTGTTTAAAATCATGAAAGCTTGATAACAACATCTCTAGCATGCGTTACACGATCATCATCCTCCTGCCTTTATATATACTAATTTATTTGGGCACGGCGCAGCATATCAACTTCTTCCATAAATCTTAATTTGCAATCATCTTAATAGTCACCTCCTTTCTAGCCATATTAATTACTGTCATAACTTTTTGTGACGTCAAAATGATTGCCTAAATATTTGAACACTTTTTACGCGAATAGGGGTAGGTTTAAAACGCTCATTAAAAAAATGCTCAGAGTAAAATATGGTATTCTATGACATTAGTCCAAAGAACGGAATATGAGTGAATGGAATTTAGATTCATTCGAATTTAATGTTGTACCTTTTGACAAAAAGCCAAACAATATGGACGCTAGACAGCACTTAGATATGGGATCTGGCAAAGTCTACTAAAGAACCCATTTTTCTGGTCTCTTCGATTCACAACAATTGCGTAGGTTAAATTACACTCCTACTAACATTATCATATTTTTTACGGTCATCTCCATGCTTATACAACTAACCGAAGATGAAGCGGCCTGTTTGTGCCGACATACCGATAACCGAAACGATAAACCGAATCGTTTAAGTATTTTATTAACTGCTATTCAACGCGTTATTTTTTATGTTATGCTTATAAGTTTCGGTTTTTAAAATGTTTTGTTAATTATCTCCAAAATCAGTAGGTATTACAAATTTAGACCATGACCATGTTATCCGATAATTGCTAATTGTTAAAGATATCGCTGTTCGCTGGTCAGTCGTAAAGAAGAGCAGTAGGTACAGTCAAGGACCAAAAGTGCAGTCGTAAACTCTCAAAGTTAAAGTGCCTATAATTTATTTTTAGGTATTGTAATATTTGCGCGAGCGCTTTACCGAACAATACATTTTATATAATGCCGCAATGCGCTCACGCACACTCAGAGATAAAAAATAGGATCCCTTTTTATAATAGGAACCACCGCAATGCCCCCGCTACCTGAGGTAAGAGCTCTGTTATTTGAAGCACAAGTTTCAATTTAACCACTTAAACAAATAAACCGGTGAACTTGTTTGTCTTGCAAGTTGATAGAAACATTTAAATCCCGCATAAAAGTACGGAACCCTTAATACACATTACACCGAAACAATTATTTGTCATAAATATACTCAAAGTACTATAAAAAATCGTCATTATTATAGCCCGGGAATCATACGTTTCGATTTTAATTCCGAGATTTCAGACGAGGTATTACCTACTCTACATTATTTACTCTGCAGTATTTTAGCTAAATGTACTCTATATAATCCAATCCCTATTAATCATAGGTACACTAATATTTAAAGTGATAAATTTGTCCACATTAACTACATAATAAAACAACAATAAAGGAATATTAATGACATTCAATATTTAAACAATTAGAACAACAACAAGCGATGAGAAACCACCCGTGTCGAACATAACAGATAAAAAAACACTATTCCTATAAACAATAAGGGATGGCAGCACTATTGATAGAAATATTACAGCCGTTATCGCGCTCCCTGTCGCTCCTCGGGAATTTGTTTAGTCACGTTTCAAGTGACATTAATAAAAATACAAATTTCTCCTTGATTAAATTTCAAAAATATATTTACGTGAAAGATAAAATTAAACGGTATATATTCAAGTAGATTTGAATCTGTTTGCGTGGTTATTAGTAGCAAAAACAGTAAAAGTCTTAAATCGCGCTATTAATGTTTTCGTCGCACTTTTGTATGAGTATAATCGTGGCGGCCATACTTTCAACAAAAGCTAAGCGTGTGTTGAATTTTAGGTATTTAAAATAATCTTACTTCTTATCATACTAATATTATAAATATGAAAGCTTGCATGCTTGTATGTTTGTTAATTACGACTTAGCAAGCGAACGGATTTGGTAGAAGAACACTAACAGACTATAGCCTAGTATGGGACATAGGTTACTTTCATCCTGATAGTACCTACGTTCCCGTCTCCCGCTTCTACGTCGTCACATGAGCTATTATTTATAATGATATCGGGGTAAGTACTAAATAACACGCAGGCGAAGCCGTGGGACAGCTAGTATACTTATAGTTTCTTTCATGAAAAGTAACAACAAACTGACCCGACCCGACTGAGCCAAGCAAGAGTAAAGTTTGGAGATTTGACATTTGTCACCTAATATTTTGCGAATAGAACCCCAAAATTTAATAACGTTTTTTGAGTTTTTAATACGGGATTATTAAAACTTATATTGCTCCAGGAGTGATTGAAGTATTTTCATACTAGTGCGTTATTAGTTTTAATATTAGTTTTGAGGATTTTATGGCGTCATCTTTCTATTGTGAAGTTTTCGAAAGTTTTTAACATAAATTCAATCTGCATTAAGGTTTAATTTCAAGTATCATTATTAAAATTATATCCTAAAATCTAGTCCTAAACTACCAACTGAGTTATTTTAAAACATGCTTTTAAATTATTTGATTTATTCAAATGATAATAGCTTAAAGAAGTAGTGTAGTATGAAAAGTTTTGACAATGCTGTTTCTAGCAGTAGCCACCCAGGTATCTCGGCGCTCTATGATTCTGTCAACCTGATTAACAAATCCTCTTTGTGCCCAGACTGGATACTCGAGAAGGCTTGACTTCACACTGGGCGGACTCCATGCTGGGAGTTAGAGCTACCTTCAGAAGCGACACCAGACCTGCAGTCCTGGTCCTCACTAAGTTAAGGTAAGCTCTAACTGCATAATTTTATGCATACGTAGTAAGTAACTATCAGAGAAATAGGTAACGACACCGTCTTAAACTGGATTCCCCCTTTTCTAATGTGTTATGAGTAATTGTACCTAATTTATGCAGCTATCTGAACCTTTTTGTTCGAACGCAAAGAATAAAGGCGTTTTAGCGTAACTGGTAAGTACCAGTTGCACACCCTAGGTAAGTACCTAGGGTGTGCAATACTTAGATAAGTGGATGCCTATTGAAGTAACGTCACTCTTTAAATCAAGATAGCTTTCCAGAATTTAGAACATTATGTTTCCCTCACCGTAAAAATATTTATCTTCATTCTAAAACATTTAAAAGCCCATCTGAAACTAAAACAATTATCCCTCCATTACTAAAACCTAGATAACACAAACTATAAAGTACAAAGAAAAAGTAAAACCCGGTTGGACATAACCCAAGCTCGTATGTACGGCACTTTATAGCCCAAAACATGGTATTAATTAAGGCTGGAACACAACGGAGTAATATGACCGACAACTAATGACCTGTTAGCCTAGAGAGTGTAGACTAGTGAAATGTGTTACTATAATATTACCACTTAGGAGTGTAGCTTGGTTTTAGTTTCATGAAAAATGTTAGAAGTTTAAAACAGTCGCATGTATAGTTCTCGCCAAACTTGTTGGCCGCCCTGAAGTTGGCTTTCTGATGCGCAATGCAAGGATCACTGCTGTTTTTTTATGACATTTATTACAGCGCAGCTATTGTAGCCAGCTTCAGGGCGGCCAAGATTGTTGGCGACAACTGTACATTCTACTTAATATACATATTATCTACCGGCGGCGTTGCTCGTGTGAAAAGTATTTTAGTATCCCAAGGATCTTATCTCAATACACCGAGTTTATCAAGACAAAAAATTATGCTCTGTGTGCAAAATTTAATTAAAATCCGAGCAGCGCCTTTTGTTTAATTAAAAAATAAACATATAAACTTTCCGATTTATAATATTACTTGGATGGTGCTTTCTAAAAACATCGATAAATAAATATAATTTCTTTATTGCGAGGGTTATCGTGTTCCCCGGTCACTGTGTTATGGAAGTTAGATCAGTCGCTCCATGTAAAATAATGATATTCAGCTGTGTACGGCTAGACTGCAAGCTGACTCCAACATCCATGTTTGAATTTAGATAATAAGACTAAAAAGGTATGATTTAGATCCTAAAAATAATTGTCTTTAGAAAGAAAATATTAAGGCGTCAACATTTTAGGTCTTACACAATACTCCGGTGGCAGCTGGCCACAGAAAGTCGAATACTCTCAATACCAAAACCATTAAACATTTTTCAAAGAAAAAATATCTTAGTAGCATCTGAAATGTTTTGCACATTACGGACAGTAATTTTGGTTTTATATATTTCCACCTTAGTCATAATTCTTAATTGAAAAAAAAGATAATGTACTTAATAGACTGAGATTATCGAGGCCGTTCTTATTTCAAAGGGATGTTTAGAAAAAAGCAGTTATAGAAATGAGCTCATGCTGTTGTGAATATTATGTCTTGCAATATCATCTGCGTAATTTTTTCGCAACTATGTTAGGGTCTACTTTCAGTGTATCCGTACGCAGTTGAACACATTTATATTACATGGAGTGACTGCCTATAGATCTGACCTCTACACTTCGAAAAAAGCCTTTTATTTCCTACTGATTACCTACTTTACATTATTTTTGAGTAACTTATCTAATTTAATTAATTAACTTCACATAGCTTGTTTTTCTTCGATTGTTTTACTTATTACTAATTTTTAATACGCTTAAATAGTTTCTTAACATTTCTTATTAGCTATTAACTTATTAAAATAACATAATAATTTAAAATTACATAATAATATAGTCTAACATAATTTAGTTTTATATAGTAATATCGCAGGAACCCCATATTGGGTGAAGGCCTCCTCCAAAGATGCCCATTTGTCTCTGTCCTGTGCGGTCTGTTTCCAGTTTGGGCCGGCCGTCCTTGCATTCTCTTCATCTTAACGTGTCAACGGTCTTCCTCTGCTTCTTTTACCTGGAGGACCTTTCCAAAATGTCACTTTTAGGGTCCATCTCTGATCTTTAAGCCTCGCGGCATGCCCCGCCCATTTCCACTTGAGTTTTTGTGCAAAATTCAATGCATTTGTTGCTTTGGTTATTGACCTTATTTTTTTGTGTCTTATTTTGTATAATTTCTTTTTTTTGAAGCATGCTGTGCTGTAGTGCTCGTTGGCAGGTTGTAATTTTATTTTTCAGCTTTGAGGTGAACTTCCACGTCTGGCATCCGTACGTCAAGCATGGTGAGAGACTGTAGTTCATAAATGTCGTTTTGATGGTTATAGGGAGGTTGCTTTTAAAGATTTCCTTTAAACTCCTGTATCTTTTCCATGTCTGTTGTACACTTCTTTCGACTTCAAGTTCGTTTATTTTTTCTGTCAAAACTGATTTAATTTCCTAGATAGATGTACTTATCTGTATATTCAAGTGGCTCTCCATCAATTGTTATTAATCTTCTCCTCTTATTCGTCATTGCCATAGTTTTAGTGAGATTCATTTGTAATCCCACCTTAACACTAGCTAGATTTAAACCCGACTATAGACAATTGTAAATTTTTAACTTAAAACTTTATTACACCGTCGAATACTTAAAACATTCACAAGCTTTATTGTAAACAAACATGAAGGTAAATACTTTCTCAATATTTAACCCGCTACCCGATACTAAATCAGTTAATCCATATAATGTTTCAAACACCAACATGTATCAAATTCCTATTTGATTATTATGGTAGCCATACAGGGTTAAAATGTACGAGATTTTGAATAAACAACATGCTTCCATCTTGTTTACAATGAATGAATCGTGGAAATTTCCACGATGATTGATTCGAGGAAATTACTGATCGGTTGGCATTACATTTTGCGAGGAAGTAATTAGTATGTGTTTAGAGAAACGTGAGATGTTATGTTAATTGCTTTGAGATTTTGTAGGAGATTAGTAGATTAAATCGTTTGGTTTTTTTGATTTCAATGATGAACATTCTTCCAGATAAAATCTAACGGCATCGGTAGGCAATGTTTAGTAAACGGGGTAGGTAGCTGGTTACCGCACTATAGTATCAGTATTTGGTATTAGAAGGTCAATTCCCGCAATAAAATTTACCCAAAGACTCGTCACAAATGTATGGCAATTACAAGTATTTTTTGACAGATTGAGATGTAAACATTCTTTAAAATACAGAAATGTTCACTGTGGTAGATAGAAGTCGTTCCATTACTTTCCGGTACACGGTAAATACTTACTATTCGTCTCCTAACGATAGCTTCTTACAGACTGTGCCATCTGACACTCGCTGAACATTCACCACCTTTACCACATTGATTTACAAATAAAAAAGTTTCATACAAATCCTACTTCTTACTATTCTACTTCCTACTCCTACTAACAATATTATAAATGCGGAAGTTTGGATGGATGCATGGATGTTTGTAACTCAATCACGCCAGATGGCTGAATGGATCTGGATCAAAATTGGCATAGTCAATAGTAGATTATAGTCTGAAATAGCATATCAGCTTTTTGTCCCGGTAATATGCTTCTTTGGGATAATAAAACACTTTTCACGCAGGTGAAGCCAATGGCAGAACCCAGTCCTTTATATTTTAAACCTTTCCAATAGTTCGATAGTGGTCAAGCGTGAGCCTATATCAGATAAAAAAAAATATGTTATTGCGTGAAAGAGTGACAAACACCCATCCCTCCATAGTCACTGTTTCTGTCTGCACAACTTTCGTTCTTATAATAGAAGTTTACTCGGTTCTGATACGAAAGGAGCCAATTCGTTTCCACTAAAGACAAATGCATCGCGTAATATCGTTGATTTCGTTAGCGTTCTCCTCGGGGGCTAGGCAGTGAGAAATATTAGCCACGGGGTTAAAACAGCTACGATATATCAGCTACTCGCCGAGTTGGCTACAGGAAAATGTATTGGCGGTGGGGAATGGAGGGGAAGCACTAACATTTTTTTTTAAAGTGTTTTTGAATATGTGGTTTTCTGAAACGCTGTTTATTTTGTAGGATGACTTGTTACTGTCATACAAGAACAGTTGTTGTTGTTGATTCTTGCTTTCAGGAGTTTCAGTGGTTTGGTAATAGCGCGGTGGGATTGTTACACACGAGCAATAAATGGCTATACACCGAATAATCGAGTTAAAGTCCGGTTAATTTCCCAATTAAAATAATAGCTTATCTGATACTTATCAGGTTGGTATATCTCAATTTTTGTTGTCTTAAACATTTATTTTATTTATTTATTTATTTTAAGCCTATTCTGTCCCACTGCAGGGCAAAAGCCTCCCCTTCTTCCTTCCAATCCTCTCGGTTTAGGGCAATTGTGGATCAATCCTATCGATAGGCATCAAGTTCATGCCGCCATCTTCGCCTGGGTCTGCCGCTGTTTCTGATGCGGTCCGTTAATCTGACTCTCAGAATGCTGCGCTCCGTTGCTCGCTGGCTAACTTCAAGCCTGAACCTCTGCTGCGCTGACAAAGACCAGGTTTGAGCTCCATATGTAAAGATAGGGAGAATGCACACATCTATCAATTTGCATTTATAGCAAATTGGGAGGCCTCCCTTCATGAGCGCCTTCATCGACCAGCTCTTCCAGGCGTTTTTGGTCCGGCGAGCAATTTCATTTTCTTTTCTCGCCTGGAAAGTGACTGTTTGGCAGAGGTAGATATATTCTGGAACATATGAAATCTCCACACCTCCTAAACACAGTATTTGCTGGACGCTATT
Organism: Orthosia cruda; assembly: GCA_964057195.1. NCBI lineage: Eukaryota > Metazoa > Arthropoda > Insecta > Lepidoptera > Noctuidae > Orthosia > Orthosia cruda. The sequence continues at coordinate 12,443,321 of OZ059839.1, read as the reverse complement.
GGTCATGAGTTTGGTTTTCGACATATTCATCTGAAGTCCAATCTCGTGGCTCGCCCTTTTAAGGTCACTCAGCATTACGCCAAGTTCAGGTGCCAAAGATGAAGACGATATAGTCACCAACGACAACGCCTTTATCTGCCCAGGGATCTGATTGTTTTCTGAAATCCTCTTCAAGAGTGACAGTAAACAGCTTGGGGGACAGCGGGTCTCCTTGCTTGACGCTTCTTTCAATAGAAAAGGATGGTCCTGTGGTAGTAATTTTTACAGCTGTCTTACTATTACGATATGTGGCCTTTAATAAGTTGACATAGGTGGTATCTATGTTTTGATTGAGAAGGGCATCAAATAGTGAATCGTGGTAATTGCTATCAATCGCTTTGGCGTCGTCCACTAGATAGCTGATAGATAGATGGCTAGATGTAGAAGAATCCTAAACTTAGTGCACTTCTCTATCATCTGATTCAAGGAGTGCAGATGGTCAGCAGTGGAGAGGTCTCGTCGAAACCCGTCTCGTCTCGAGGTCTCGTCGGTTCAGGTGACTGTTGGGCGTCAAGTTGTCCTGAAATGCGGTTTTCAATCACTTTTACAAATGCGAAACTAGACTGATGATGTCATGCTTCGCAGCAGAACCACTTTGACTATATTATGTTAAAATTACAGGATAAAATGTAGATAATGTCTATATTTTTGTAGCTTAATATCAAAAATTGTATATTGTTAGTTTCTTGGAAAATATCAAATCAAAGTGGTCATGCTACAGAGCATACTCTCCAGCAGAACCACTTTAAAATAACGGTTATTTCACGCTGATTATGCTCAGGTCATAATATAAACAAATGTATATTTTTTGTATATCAGTATAACATCTACAATTTTAGATAAATACTTACTGATTTTTAGTAACATGTAAATGTTTTATTGAAATACGCCTGCCATGAATTTCTTAGCAAATAACAAGATTAAGAAATACATATATATTTCTTTACGATAAATAAATTTATTAAATTGTATATCAAGATAACAATTATTCATAAATTTTAATTTCGTTTAAACTTGCACACAGACTGCTACCCATCAAAAGACGCGGCATATATTACACTGCCATCTCGTATTTTCCTTAGAATGCTTTTTATTTATTCCCTGGACGTTTCACTGGTGTTAAGTAGGTATGTTACGTTTATACTTCTCTATATCTGTTTGAACAACTATTATTTTCCTGTAATGAGTAATTCATATGTAATAATTTTATAAAATCTGATTCACGGTTTACATTACTACTTTTTTTTTTGATGATCTGAAGAGGGTAGGTAAGTGTTAATAAATAATACATTTACCTACATTTTGTTATATTATGAGAAAATAAACACGTAGACCGTTTGATTTGTTGTTTGTGATCTGCAAAACTTTAACATGAAGCGTGGAAAGAGACTATCTGTGAGTTTGGAAGAACAAAAAAGTGTTTTCATACAGTATCAGGAACATTTTAAATGTGAATCTGAGCTACCGTCCTCGTGCAGTGTGGTTTACAAGAACTTAAGCAAAACATTGTGTTCGCGAATGTCTACATATGCTCTGTATTTTTCGGCTAAAAGGAATTTCAAATTCTTTTTCGGCGCTGGAAATGTAAATGAAGAAAGAAACCTGAAGAAACAGATGAGTGTTCAAGACAATTCCAGTCATAGCAGTAGTAGTAACTACTCTAATGTTGATGATAGAAGCAGTGACAATAGTACTTGTAGTAATGACAACGACAAAGACTTTGTTTCTTATGAAATAAGTTTTGAAGAATGGGAACATATTAAACCACAATCTTATTGTTATGCTAGAAACAATAAAAACAAATCTAACGTTAAATATCGTGATATGAAACGAATGCCGGTAAATAAAAGGACGGATTATATGAGAGAGTATATTTGGAAGTATACGTCAAATCGATGCACATGTATTTTTAAAAATAATACGGTGAGTGATAAATATACCGCTAAATTCACAGGATATTGCAAACAATGCGAAGGAAAACTTACAGTTGGTACTGAAAGAAAAGACTCTGTTGTTGTCGCTCATTGCTCAATAATTAATGTAAATCCTCGATTGCTACACGACCCTATAAAAGTTCGAATAACAAATTTCAATAAACAAAAATTTGCATCTGAACTAGAAAATCAATATCCTGTTGTTGTCAGAAATAAACTGGTAAATAGTAATCTTACAGATGAGGATACAATAGAATCTCCATTTGTTCCCTGTCTAAAAACTTTCCAAAATATAAGAAACAGGACTAACACTTATACATATTTTCACAAAATTGTGGTTCTTGCTTTGTGGGTTATGAGTTGTACCCCTCCCTTCAACACAGTGATCCGCAATGTGTCTTTACGCCCCTTCTTTGTCTATTACTGGACTGAATTGCAACGGAATTTTTATCAAAAGTTTTCAAAAGCACATTACACAGCAATAAGTATTGACGCCACAGGATCCTTGTTCAAGAAAATATATCCACCTACAAATTTATCTAACCAACAATATCAATCTAAATACTTATTTTTGTATGTCGCAGTTTTGAAACTAAAAAACACATCAATACCATTGACTCAGATGATATCTGCAACCCAAAAAATGGATAATATTTATATGTGGTTAAAATGTGGGCCGAAAATATGATCAAACCAAAGGAAATTATAACAGATGACTCTAGTGCTTTAATAGGAGCATGTGTAAAAGCATTTACAACTTTCGCTACAACTAGAGAATATGTTAGCCATTGCTTTAAGGTCCTTGAACAACAAACCCACGTGATTCCTGCTTGCTTTATGCGCTTAGACTCGTCTCATTTTATAAAAACATTATATGGATTGGAATGTTTTAAATTTGTAGATCTACGCGTAAAAAAGTTTTATGTCATGATTTTGTTACATATAAAAAGTTGCACAAATTATGTACAAGTTAAAGAGATATTAAGAAATTTAGTTATAGTGGCTGTAAACAGATATGATCGATATACGAAAAATGGCGAAAAAACTAAATGTGAAGAGGCTAAAGAAAAATTATTAGGTATGAGACACATTTCAAAAATAACGGACGATGAAATAATATGGGGCGATAGTTACCGATTTCGGACTTGTCACCTTTTTTATGTAAGAGAATCACTGTAGAATGACAAAATTGACGAATGTGAGAAAATAACCCAAGATATAACTTTGACACGCTACTTAAATTTTTCATAGCATCACCATAAAAATGTACATACCCTCTAGCAATTGCCAAATATATTTTTAGTTATGGTAATTTTTGCATATCGATATAAAATATAATATTTCTCAAGGCAATATTCCCTTGATTTCATATAGTGCTAGACAGTCAGATTATTTTCGTCAATTTATCGCGTGTTACAGAATTGTGTGGTGTTTTTGTGTGGGTATCACAAAAACACCACACAATTCTTTCTTTTTAACGGTATATTGTTGATACTCTAACACCTTTTCCCAGTTACTTTTATTTATATGAAATACGAATTTATCTTTGTCAATATGAAAGCTAGATTTTGGCATTCGTCTAAACCGAGGCAATCTTTTATTTCTTTCGACTGAAATTTCCTACATATACATATTGACCAGTACCAGTTCCTCAACTTAATCAATAATTCATCTCAGGCCTTTGAAATCCATTAAAATACATCTGGCGCACCTAAGGATGTAATTGGGGTTCCTTCACTAATTGGGCCTCAAATACTATATGTCGGGTTTAGTCAATAGTACGGACGTCAAAACAAATCGCAAGCACGCCATCTGGCGGCAAAGCAAGAACAATTACGCATTGGCGTGCTTTTACTAAGCGCTTGCGCGGTGGGGATAGTGGAATAGAGCAGTTGAGCACTGATCGCCTCAGAGCTAACACGTCGTAAAGTCAGTGTCGATCTGTAATATTAGTAAGCAGGAATGTAACTGTCTATTTGAATAAACCCAGTGTATCGAATAATTTCTGTGATTTCATTTGCACGATTGTACCCACCGACCTGCCCACACACGATGTCTTAACCTAAGGGAATACATCCTGACTTCCCGATGGTTTGCATCTATCGGCCAGCCTTGTATTATATTATATATTTTTCGTCCCCCATTGTAGACATAGACAGTAACGCTAAAAACCTGCGACATCAACATGCCGCCGCCGTAATATGTAATTTCTGTAATGTATACCATTTCTGTGTAGCCATGGGGCATTGTATTACCAAGAAGATAACTGGGTTGTGGATATAAATACTGGCATAACCCGTATTCAACAGCATCTGGTTAGACTTGAAGCCAACTTAAACAAGAACTTAACAAACAAATGAACCGCGCAGCTAACGTGGCAATCCTCTCCGTACACATCCAACGAGGTTGATCGACTATAATAATGGCAGAAATCTTAATACCAGCTGTTATTCAACCCTAAAACTAATAAAACCTTTATCTTAACAGACCTGAAGACAGTGGGCAGTACAGATGTCGAGTGGACTTCATCAAGTCGCCTACCAAGAACACGAGACTAAACCTCACCGTGCTAAGTAAGTGTTTAAGTAATCTAAATTATAATGTATATTGAGTAGAACCTAAGGTTGCGTTTCCACCAGAGACGTGTGAGGTAGCTGGGTGGTGCGAGGCCACGTAACGAAACTGTGGAACGGTTTGAGTGTTACCACCAGAGATGTGCTAGGCCACTGAGCGGTGCGAGGAAGCGTAGCGACGCTGTGAAACGGTGCGTAGATGAGCGGTACGAGGATGTGCAACGGGCTCGTTTCAGATGAGGTGTGGTGGGGGCGGAGCGCGCAAAAGCTCATTGAATGTCAAAATTCAATGAATAATTTTCAGAGCATTTTTTTTTTACTTCTTAGTCAGAAGCCGATATAAAGTTTATCAAATCCTTTTCGAATAGTTCCATTCAGACTGCTTCATAGATAGAAGTCAGAAGAGCGACTACGAAACATGGTTCCTGGTTTCAATGGTGGGACCGTGTATTACCATTAGGAATTATTCATTAGCTGCCTAGAGTCTGGGTTTTTAGCATAAGTGTAATGACAATGGGATGCCCCCTATATTGGGTGTAACTTTAATATAACTGGAGAAATGCTGGTATCCCTTTTATTCAACTCTACTTTCACCTGTGACCTTTATTCAATTACAATACTCATTATTATTATTTTTGTATGCAGTACCTCCAGAACGGCTGATAATCCTGAACCATGAGAGTAACGAGGTCCGAGGTGTGCTCGGTCCTTACGATGAAGGAACTGAAGTCAACCTGACGTGCATCGCTGTGGGAGGTAAGAAATTAGTTTCAATACTCTGATCACAAAATCTATTGACAAGTTAATCTCATGTAAGCTTTAGTGCAACATTATTAGAGCTACTCGTATGTGCTAGACTTCCAAAACAACATTTGATAATAATCGCAACCCACGCAATCCATTAGACACATATTTTTTTACTGCGTCAAAAGCAAGGAAACTAGCATCACTTAAGAGAAATATCCTCTTATAACATCCCATAGGAATTAGAATTCCATGCAATGTAGTTTTAAATGCTAATCTATGTCTTTTACAATTTTAATCGACATTCTAACAACCATCCGGAAACATAAAAAGGCACCCAAATCACTCCTATCACTATAACACCATTTCCAACATACTCAGTTCAATCATTTTCCTTAATATTTCTACCTCAATTTCTCACCCTCTTAAATAACGTATTACACGCTTAAGATGTCAGGGGTGTATTTTGAACAACAGGTTATGCTTAGGCTATGGGAACGTGCAATGTGTGTTAGACAACCATAAAGGAGTGACGCTGCCGTATGGAGTGTGCTGTTTAAGGAAGCATTATCTATTTATGTACGATGGTCATTTAGGTTTGTTAGAAAAGTAATAAGATAGTTTGAGTTGTAAATTTATTTTTAACCGACTTCCCAAAAAGGAGGAGGTTCTATGTTCGACTTCAAGTTTGTTATTTTTTTTTTTTTGTATGTTCACCGATTACTCCGTCAATTGTGGACCGATTTTGAAAATTCTTTATTTGTTTGAAAAAGTATGTTCCGAAATTGGTCCCATTTTAATTTGGTGAAGATCTGATGAAGAACTTCGGAGATATACAACAGAACTCTTCAATAAATAACGGCAAATCTCTCGGGATTGCTGCAATCGCATGTCTGTTTGTTGTTTATAACATAACATCACTCCAGTTCGCTCTTAAGGGGTAAGCAGACCTCTCATTTTACCGGTTATGTTCAAGTTTCATGAAATCTATTCTGGCGAAATAGTTCCCTTACTAACTTGCCTATTAGGTACGTACAACTAAAAAGTGAAAAATAAAAAATCTTTTTGCAAAAAAATACTACCGACTTCCAAATACAAAACTACAAAGTGAAAAATAACTTAATTTTTTGAAGTCGGTGTCCATAACGCAAAAAAATGGTACCTACGAAAGACACCGACTTCAAAAAATTAAGTTATTTTTCACTTTGTAGTTTTGTATTTGGAAGTCGGTAGTATTTTTTTGCAAAAAGATTTTTTATTAATATCTTCCGTCGCTTTAAATACAAGAAATAACTTTTCAGGTTACATGACCTATACTCTTCTTCATTACAATAAACTTACTTTAAACTAAATACCTGAACACTTGAATGCTATATTTTAACCGCACAAATTTTTGGGTAAATTACTACTGTATGTATTATTTTAAGACTATATAAATCCCTAAACATTTCCAAAATAATTTCTTCAAAATACTTTCTAAAAACAAATAATTTCTATTTTCCTTTTTCAATTCCTCGCCTCCCAAATCACGGTTCCCATCAGAAACATATTGATGTAAGCCCGATCATTTCTACTGATACTTATCTAGCAAAAACAGTAATCTTGTAAAAAAATGTCTTATAAGACTGTTCCTTTTTCTTGTTGAGTCTGTGGAGGTACACAGTTCAGGCCTCTGTCAAAAAGGATTTGCAATATGATCTAAAACTGTGTTAATTTTCAGTTATTTATAGGATAAACTACATGTAATCTCAGGGTGGCAAGGGCAATTGAACGTTAATCATAATCTGTCTAGCATTTTTCCAACTGTGTTGGGCTCAGATCTGAAGTGAGGAGTGAAGGACTTTATGACTAGAAAAGATGTCACTATTGCAATGACGGAGAATAGATATGGGTGAAGCAGACAAATTATTTGGGATAAGGGCAGAATTATGATGTTGGGGTCGGCGGTCAGTCTAACCGGATACAATTGGATATCAGTGGATATTCTACATAAAAAATCTGGATATCTATTCTTCACATCCCAGTAACTGGCTCTTCTTTATCTTTTCGTGTGAGAATGTTACCACCTCGGTGTCAGAGTTATTAAGCCGCCTCTGGGAACTCCAGAGGCCTCTGACTTGGCCATTTCAGACTCACATTATCTATGTAAGTCCAGGTTTCCTCACAATGTTTTCCTTCACTGTTGCCTGTAATGGCAAAAAAAAACTTAGAAAGTACAAAATATGAATTTGAAAAAGTCACATTGGTGCTTACCCAGATTTGAACCCACAACCTCAAGCACAAGAGGCCAGGTTTTAGCTATTGGACCACCATGACACTGGGTTATACCACTTAGTAAGATTGGCTGATTGGGCTTCTAGGGATCGGGACTACCCTATATATAGCTCATATTTTTGTACGAATGTTTGTACACATAAAGTCGTAAAAACATTCTCACATAGCTTCAAGAGTGGCGTCGACAAAAGACTGCAATAACCTGAATCAGACGTCACCAGAGGGTGTTCTATTTTCACGAAAAATGTCCGATTCACGCGCACGATTTGCTCGTAGTATAGGGGATAAGTGGTAGCGAGTATAGTATTATGTTGACAATAAGTTGTGCTTGCTGCTGAGAAAACAAAGAGATTAGTCCCAATATTTTTGCGGTGCTTATATGGTCGGGAAATACTACACGCTGCATCAGCTTTCTGGACACTTCAAATCCACACTTTGATAACTTTTGCCCCTGTAGTAGCATGTGAAATCAAAATGTAGAGTTTTAACCTATACTTTGATTTTAATCGTCTTCTGGTACTCCACGAACCAACAGTGATCCTCTTATAACAAAACTAATAATTGGATCTTTTTAGTTTTAACCAAAGTATGCAAGCTGTTTCCGTATTGCCGAGTAATTCTAAAAACGTTATCCCGCTGTCGCTCTTAACTTGTACCACATTCCGCACCCTTACTTGACATGGGTATACAGAGGCCGCCACTGTTTTACACTATTTTTTATTCCCTCGCGCCATTCACCGCTCACAAAGTAAATTTTATTTCCATTATAATGTCTGGCCTTTTGTACCCCATCAGTAATTATGTAGGTTTAAAATTGCCGGTATATTGAAAACTTTTTGGGCGTGAATAGGTTTTTGTTAGCTTAGAGGGGAATAAGTAAGGAAATGGTGTGCTTTTTTAAAGTCACGAGTTAAATTTTTCGATACCTTCTCATGGAAAATAATTTTCACCGTCTTCCGAAGGGCACGTTTAGTTAAAATGTTGCGAGTTTGTTAGCTTTCTTTTCGTTTTACTTTTTTAAAGGTGTGAGAATGTTGTAGAAAGTCAGAAGCATATCTTTGCTTCAAACAATCTTAAAATAATAGGCTACAGGCGGGCAAAACTAACTATAGGTAGGTAGGTAAATGACGTGTCAATGTTTTTAGTTGGGTAAGTATAGTTATTTTAGTCAACTATTCGCAACGGAAGATAACTACTGGGATGACGACCACATTATATCTAATACCTTACAATTTTTCCAGGTCGTCCAACCGCCAGGGTATCCTGGTGGAAGTCACACGCACTCCTTGCCAACTCAGAAGCGAGGGCCATTGTCTCCTTCAGGCTGCAGAGGTCTGACTACGGCACTGATATTACTTGTCAGGTAAGTTACAGAATTTTCGTTACATACATTAAGGTGCTGAAAGAGGAGTAATGTATAATGAAGAAAAAGTGACATTCTGCCAGAGATAACGATTGTCAAAACAATCAGTGTTTGTGAATAACCATTCCTGATGGTCGGTTGAGCATTTTTCTTCGTTAAACGACACTAGAGTAGCTTCAACTTTATTCAGTTAAGATCTTTCAAAACTGGTTTGTCTACAATTGTTTGTATCGATGACCTTCGATAATAATAATTTTCACATAGGTACTTTTTCTTCCATTGTGAGTGACCAGCTTACCCAAAGGTAAATAAATGGAGAGAGCTATGCTTGGAGTTTCCTTGCGTAATCTAATCAGAAATGAAGATATCCGCAAGGTTACCGACACAGCCCGAAGAATTGCTAAACTTAAGTGGCAGTGGACATTGCTCGCAGAACGGACGGTCGTTCGGCCGAAAAGTTTTGGAATGGTGACCACATAGCGGAAGACGCAGCGTTGGAAGCCCCCCTCTAACTGTTGTGACAACCTGGTCAAGGCTGCGGGAGTTTGGTAGATTCGAGACGCACAGCACCGATCAGTGTGCGACGCTTGGGGGAGGCCTATGTATAGAAGTGGACGTCTTTTGGCTGATATGATGATGATGATGACGCTTTTCTTTATTTTATTAAATCATTAATTTTGTTCACAGGCTGTAACAGATCCGCTAATAGCTCCCGTCTCAGAAAACATATCCATTGATGTCAATCGTAAGTACTTTGAATACCAAGATAAATCCCTATTCAATTCCAATCACATATTTTCACGTGAATAAAAACTGAAATAAGACATTCATCAATATCTTACTTTTGCCAACTAACGTTGCTTCCCAGTGCAGCCACATACATGCCTTGATATCTCTTTTCCTTTTTACAACTTCAAGTCTTGTGCGATCTTTGGCCATTATGCCCTGCAAATGTTTCGTTATTTTTGTAACCAAAATGTCCGGACTTTTTAATAAAAGTAGCTTATTGTAAACTATTTTTTTTGTATTAAATTTTGTCAGGACTTTTTATTTTTCGAAATGGTAACTCTATGTGTAGGGGTTTTAAAACAAAGTGTTTATCACCATGGCGATTGCCGAAAGGACAAAATGTAATTGATGACGCGTGATATTTCGGTAGCACTTGGCAAAACTAGAATTTTTTGTCATTTTATCAAACGCTATTGCCACGCTTTCGTTGATATCTTAGTCACTAGTCTAGAGCCTCAGGTTGATGTTAAAAATATCTGAAGTAACCATCGCTTGGCTTGGTCCATGCTAAATGTTTCACATAGGAATAAATAAAGAAAATAGTGAGTTGTGGTAGGGTTAAGTGATGGGTATAAAGGTAGAGCAATAGATGGGTTAATGTTCAATTTAGCAAAGGTCGATCAAAGGGGAAATAAGCCGACTTGTTGTTTAGATCTTTCGCTTGATCAAAGTGCTTATTGTTTATTTTCTCTTATATCTTTTGCAAGTTTATCAGGCAGTTGTGTACGTTATCCTTGGATACTTTGTTCTTAATACATTTATAAGCCATGAAAGTTTGAACATTATAAAAAAAAGTCTTACTGTCATAAAATTCTCACGAATAAAATCAAATGGAGCCAGTTTAACTTTCCTGTTATAGCGGTTTGAGAAACCTCTTCATCCTTGTGTCTATCATGAAAAGTGGACTGTATTTGAAGGGTTCTGGCAATAGTGCGTTGAAAATAAGCGGAAAAATATTCACGGATCAATTCGGGCGATCTTGTATGGAAATGAGGGAAGTAGTACGCCTTACCTTGTAGTGGTCGATGCCAGCTAACGTGTGGCAGCGAGCTGGTGTTCTTCTACTCCAAAATGGCTCCTTCAGGATCCACACACTTCACACAATTGTTTTATATCCGCGAGGCGGGTTAATAGACACGGTTCACAAGGTTCTCTGCAATCTAACTAATTAGATGCATCAGTCTCCAGCCAGGTGGCTTGGAAAGCTGAGGGTTGAGATACGAGGCCCATTCACGTTGAAGTTTCGGTTCGTTCTGGCGACCTGTCATTAAGGCGTACATAAAGGGAAAAGGAATGAGGAAGGAACGAGATAATTAGGATATCGATCGCCCGCGAAATCTCAAATGCGTTTGTCTATGTGTTTTTGGTCATTGATTTATGACATTTACAAGAGATGGCGCTACCATTTTCCCGGCCTTAAAGGGTCACCTTTAATGAAAAGTAAACTTAGCCCTATGAGGTGTACTACCGTATACCTATTCAGCAATACGGACTAAGATGCGGCTTTTTACATTTCAATTATTAAGATTTAAGATAAATACTGCGAGTTGCATAATACATTAAGTTGCATACCTATAGTTAAATTTTAATAGAAAATTATGTTGCGTCGCTAACTAACTAAAACTAAGAGACCTAACTATCAAGCCAGGCCTTATTGAGTCGGTAATGGACACAGACGCACAACAGGGCGCACATAGCTACCCTTTGCGGTTTTCACAGTAACAACACGGGTTGTACCGTCCTTGGAGGTATGCAATTTATCAATAATGCCTAACGGCCATGAAAGGGGTGGAGAGTTATCAGTAATGATAACTACAATAGTACCCTCTTGTATAGAAGGTGCAGGACTATTCCATTTGGATCTAGCCTGAAGTTGATGTAAGTATTCTGAACGCCAGCGCTGCCAGAACGACTGCACCAGTTTGTCAAGTAGAGTATGTCGCTGAAGCAAGCTGAGCGAGTCTGCTTCAGGAGCGGGAAAGGACAACAATGGCGCGGTGTGCAAGAAATGCGCAGGGGTCAGTGCTGATGGTTCAGTAGGGTCACTACTCAAAGCAGTAAGTGGCCGCGAATTAACTAGAGCCTCAACTTGGCTAAGGACAGTTATAAGTTCCTCGTAGGAGAGGATTTGTTGACCTATAACTTTAAAAAGGTGAGTTTTAACTACCTTAACCATACTTTCCCAACATCCTCCAAAATGTGGGGAAGCAGGCGGAATAAACTTCCAATCTATATGATTGAAGGAAAGTTCTTCCTCAAGATGAGGACGAAAATCTTTAAGAAATTTGTGAAGGTCGCGTAAATAAGAACTTGCACCTACGAAACAAGTACCGTTATCGGTATATAAGCATTTAATAGGACCGCGTCGCGAAAGAAAGCGTTTTAAGGCTGCAAGGAAAGTCACTGTACTTAAATCTGTTGCCACTTCAATGTGCGTGGCACGCGTCGTCAAACACGTAAAAATGCAGAGCCAAGCCTTACGGCTCTTAACACCTCGACCACGAAATGGTGTGTACTGCAGCGGGCCTGCATAGTCACAGCCGGTGTGAGTGAACGCCTTGTCGACTTGGTTAACACGCTGGCTAGGTAGATCTGCCATAAGTGGAAGAATAGGACGCGGCCGGAACTTAAAGCAAGTGTTACAGTTGTGGATTCTGTGACGAATTATTCGACGTGCAGCTAAAATCCAATAATTATGCCTGAGTAAGGACATAAGCAACTCCGGACCGGCATGAAGATGTTTCTTGTGACAAAAGTCAACAAGAAGATCAACAATATGGTCATGACGTGGTAGAATACAGGGATGTTTATATTCGTAGGGTTCGTCCGAATTTGTGAGACGACCACCAACTCGTATGATGCCGTGCTCATCGAGAAACGGCTTAAGCTTATGGATGGCGGGAGTACATGGTTTATTGTTTTTTAAATTTAAAATATCGTTACGGAAATGAACATCCTGTACAGCTCGCAGCAATTTAATTTCTGCATATTTCAGATCAGAGCTTGATACAGTACGTGCACTAGGCAGTTGTCTTAAAAACTTATAGACGTAAACAATAGCGCGTAGCAACTTAGACCACGACGAAACACGTAGTGCTAGCGCGTAAATTGGTGATTCCGTAACCTCAGAAACCACGGCATGAGCGACTGATTTCTGTTCGGGTACGCCCTCATGCAGTGCATTGTGTTCGAAAGTATGTATGGGCCACTCAGCTGGGTCATGAGAAACCCACGATGGTCCACGATACCACAATGGATGCTGCAAGAGCTTAGCTGGCGTGACACCACGAGACAGACAATCAGCGGGGTTCTCAGTACCTGCGACATGGTTGAAACAATTAGCGGGTATAAGCTCTATCAGCTTAGTAACCCGATTGGCAACAAAAGTTTGCCAGCGGTGCGGTGAGGAATTTATCCAGGCGAGCACTACTTTAGAGTCAGTAAACGCGTATACCTTATGGATGCGGTAGTGGGGCGATATTGTGTCTAGTACCTTGCGAAGCAACTTAGACAACAGTAGGGCCGCGCACAACTCTAGTCTAGCCACCGAAATGGTTTTCACAGGTGAGACTTTAGACTTCGCACTAACTAACTGCACGGAGTAGTTAGAACCATTGTATATTTGCATGTATACGATTCCACCGTAAGCACGCTCGCTGGCGTCAGCGAAACCTACTAAATTCATGGTGCATCCGTCGACCAACCCCAGATGACGCGGGATAATAATTTCATTAAGCGTAGAAAGCTCAGTACAAAACTGCTTCCAAGCGGTGACTATATGTTCAGGAGGTATGTCGTCCCAGTCACACTTTGCTAGCCAAAGTTCCTTAATTAAGAGCTTAGCGTACAGAATAGTGGGGGCGACAAAACCCATTAAGTCCCATAGCCGAGCCACTGTGGAAAGAATGGTTCGCTTGGTACATTTATCATCTGGTGTGGTGACGTCAAAGCGGAAACTCTCACAAGACTTGTCCCAGCGTAAACCCAGGACCTTATGCGGTATAGACTTCTCATACTCGATATCGGGCGAAGCCTTATGAGTATCAGGTATGTGTGCGAGAACCTCTTTCGAGTTACTTGTCCATTTGACAAGGTCGAACTGGCCTCGCTTGAAGAGCTGAATAAGCTCATCACAAAGCGAATTTGCTTGCGGTATGGACATGACACTACAGGCAATGTCATCCATATATAGGGCGGAAGAAGCAGCAGCAGACGCTGCAGGGAAATTATCGCCTTCATCAGCGACTAACTGGCGGACTACACGTAACGCGTGATATGGACTAGACTTAAATTCGAAGCAAACACGATTAAATTGGTAGACCATTATAGGTTCATGTTTACTGAATCTGTAAAAGATGCGTTGAAATCTACGGTCCGATTCACGAACGCCGACATTGAGAAACATTTGGCGGCAATCAGCAGACAGGGCTATTTGAAAGAGTCAAAAACGAATTATAATATTAAATAAATCACCCTGTAGATTGGGGCCTGCATGTAGAATGTCATTGATCGACTGTCCCGATGTAGTTCGACTACTAGCGTCTAAAACCACGCGAAGTTTAGTGGAAGTCTTATCTTCGCGAACGACACCGTGATGCGGAATGTAATATGACAGATTAGAAACGTTGTCATCTTTTAAAATCGGACTCAAATATCCCTTATTTATGTAGTCCCGCATGACGTCATTGTAAGCGCTGCGTAACCCTAAGGACGCATCAAGTTTGCGCTCCAAACAATGAAAACGCCTAAGTGCGGCAGCGTATGAGTCGCCTAGCGAATAAGGGTCGTCGCAAAATGGCAGCGACACAATATATCTACCACTGTCATCGCGAACAGTGGTAGCGCGAAAATGTTCTTCGCACTCGAGATCCTTACGGCTCTGTGAGGGCGAGGTGGAAATTTCTTCAAGCTCCCAGAATCGTTTGAGAAGCGAATCTAAACTGGGATCTTGAAGAACAGAACAACATGAAGTTGTACTCGTACAGTGTGAAGTATGTGCCGTAGGTAGGGAACCCATAACCACATACCCCAACACAGTTTCAATAGCGGGAGGTATATTATATTGCTCGCTATGCACTATGTTAGGCAAAAGCAAGCGCGGGAATATAGCAGCACCAATCAAAACATCGATACCGCTCGGCTCCGCAAACTTCGAATCTGCGAGCGGTAATGTTTTGAGATGTGTAAGTTTAGAGACATCGACGAGAGCGGTCGGCAATGTCTCCGTTATACGTTCAACAATAAGCGAAGAAACGTTAAAATTAATATCGTTACTAAAACGAGAATATAATTTAATATCTACGGAACCTTTAACTGGTTTTTCCGACCCACCGATTCCTTTAACTATTAAATTAGAAGTATGAAAGTTCTTCTAAAGTCCTAGACGCTTAAAACATTCAGAAGTAATAAAATTACTTTGTGATGCACTATCTAGTAAACAACGTATTATGTGCGGCTTATCATTTACATCGTAAATTACGACTTGAGCAGTAGCGAGCAGAACGGTTGTGTACGCCGTACATTGCGGGTTATCTCTCGCCGACGGCGACGCCGCAACGCACCGAGCGTCAATCGAACGCGATCGAGCGGCGCCAGCGACAGAGGTCGTACACAACGATACCTCAGACTGTGAGGTAATAGAAGGTACAGTCGGCATAGGCGTTGGGATCGGATTCGGCTGTGACGTCACTACAGTTGATAATTGCGGGTTTTTATTAAAATGTAACAATGTATGATGACGTTGATTACATGTGTGACACTTTAATTTAGAAGAACAGTTAACCGTTTTATGTTTAATACTCAAACAATTGACACAAGCATTGTTGTCTTTCACACATTTGAAACGAGCTGTCGGAGTCAAATTATCAAAAGCGGGACATTTATATAAGTGTTCATGGATATATGCTTCGCACAGACACTTGTTTGAATTATTTGACTCAGAGCAAGCTACATAGGATTGTGGATTAGGGGCGGTCATTTTATTATTAAAACTACGCGATTTATTAGACTTATGTGAATTGTCTGAACTATTCGGCTTATTATTGTTAGCTAAGGGTGGTTGGGTATTACGGAATATCCGACACTGATCATTGATGAAGGTGACAAAACTATCTAGAGTGGGAATCTTACGATTACGTTCTGTCATCTCGAAAGCGCGAATAGTTTCAGTGTCAAACTTTTTTATTGCGAGGTGCAATAAAATGAAATCCAGAAGGTCAACTAATTTTAGATTCTTTAGGGAATTAATTGCGGTGATGAACTTGTCCACGAATAGCTGGTAATTCGAAACAGACGCGGGACCGGACAATTTAAGATTTAAAGCTTGATCCAAGTAGGTAGACGCGAGGACACGAATATCCTGGTACCTATCGAGGAGTGCCTGGAACATGACTTGGTAATTCTCAGCACACGGTGTGACTCCCGCGAACACAGACTGTGCCTTCGGCGACAGCTTACCTATTAAATAGTACAACCTGTCTGCATCCGTCAGCGACTTATTGTCATGAACTGTAGATTTAAAACTTGCATAAAATAATGGCCAGTTTCGTATATCACCGTCGAACGACATGAGTTCGATTGGCGGCAACCTTGGTCTACATGTTGCGGAATCACTCATACTGTGCCTCCCGGACGGCTTATCTTCCAATTGAGACATCACACGTTTCACGGAACAATACATATCCTCGAATGAGGCGTAGGCTTGATAGCTAGGCTTCGCATCGGGATATATAGCCAGTAACCTAGCATTATAATCATCCAATAATTTATGAAAGTCCGTTCGAATATCATCTATTGTTACACAAGAACTGAGAAAGCCTTCTCTCACCGATTCGGAAGTATTAGCGACTTTAGAGCGATCATAAATTGACTGAATACGCTCGAAAAGTATATTACGCTTAGCTTCTAAAATCACTAACTGTTGATCTTCCGAAGAAGCGATTGCTTTCGCATCACGCGGCATTGTTATGTTATGTAGTTACAAATAACCACACAAACAAAACAATGTACGGTAATTATTTAAACGAACAACTATATGTAGAAAAGTAATACTACTGATTGTGACTGTACTGTGACAACGGGTTTCGCAATATTTGCGTAGTAACGAAATAAGTTTTTTCGTAGTACCCACTAACCAAAGTAATTAGATAGTACAAAATGTTAATAGCATTACTATCCCAACCAGTTTTATTGCTAAGTTTGAATATTGTTTAAGATAAATGAATAGGTATAAATATTCAACCTATAGCCCGCAATCGTCGAAACGTATTCGGTAAAGTTATGATATTTATACTGCGTAGGTACCTACAAGTAGTACACCTATTTTATTTTTCTCTTATAGAATGAATGTCTACCCCGCGGTATTCGGAAAGTAACTTATTCCTAACAATTTATAATTGGAGGTAGGTGATTCCTATAAGGGCGGTTAAACTAAAAGACGCTTGAAATATAGAAATTTACAATACGACAAGTTAGTTTTAAATAAGAATTATTTTTAATAATAGCAGATACGTAATTATGAACCTGCTATAGCGGCGTTGATGGAACCACGTATTGGGTTTACAACTTGATTATGTGGGTAGGCGGCTAGGTGCCACGACCCTAGTAGGAATTTATGATTGATTCCTACGTAAGAAATAAAGGAAAATGGATATATTATAGTAATATATCGGGCTACGAAGGACCAAAAATGTTATAGCGGTTTGAGAAACCTCTTCATCCTTGTGTCTATCATGAAAAGTGGACTGTATTTGAAGGGTTCTGGCAATAGTGCGTTGAAAATAAGCGGGAAAATATTCACGGATCAATTCGGGCGATCTTGTATGGAAATGAGGGAAGTAGTACGCCTTACGTACTTAAGATGGCGGTAGCTGTCGCGTTAACATCGGGTCCGTGTTATTTATTCTAAAAAAATTGTTAAAGTGATGATAAAACTGTTTCTGCTATTTAAAACTGTGAAATAACATCTAAAACCTATGTGACATTGTTATCTAGTGAATTGTGTGACGGACTTAATAAAAAAAAAGGATTATAAAATAATAATGTAACACCATACTCCAAATAAGTGTAGCGTAAAATAAGTGTATCTTTCGTCAAAAACCAATCAAATAAACATAACTAAGTAATCAAGTGCAGTGAACAACTAGAATATTAGCAAAAAAGTGTAAAAATCTAAAATAAATGACTTATGTTTTTGTGATTGAGGGTAAAAAATGTTTTCTGCGTGAATCATAGTAACAACTTTAATGATTTAAAAAAATAAAATACGGAACAACCAGTGTACCAATTCGCAACGTTTATTAATGTTCGCATGGCGTGAAACTTAACAACTGTACCTGTGGATCTACTGGTCGTGGGATCAAATCCCCTTCACAAAACGTACTTTTTGTGTCATGTTTTTGTAATTTAACAAAACTACGATTTCAAATAATAATATTTAAAACAAAAATTGTATAATTTCGTTACAACAATTTTTATAGGAAAAAGTTACGAAAAATACAAAATAAGATGGAAAATATTACTTATAGAAACAAACTAGCCAGGTCACAATCACAAACTAACTTATCGCATTCAAGACAAGACATATTAAACTCAACTATGCTAGATTCTAGTATGATGAGCATACAGAGTGCTACACAAATAGCAATCAATCATTTGTGGAGGATTTCAGACAGGAAATTAAGGAAATTAAAGAAAAACTAAAAATTGCTGACAAAGAAATCGATAATCTTAGTTATGAGAATACCAAATTGAAACAGGAGATACAGGATCAGCAACGACAAATAGAATTGCTGAAAGAAATCACCAACCCTACTCCACAACTCAAAAAAAGCAACTTAACACCTATCTCAAGAAGAGTTTTGAATATGAGAGTAAACACTTCACGCCATTCTCCTCTACGTCTAGCCAGAAGTAATCTGCCAAAAAGTGCATCGGAGCAACCCAGAAAACTCATAACACAGCAGTATCAATCGGAGAGCGATGCTCAGATCCAAACGGACACCCCACGTCATTGCAGTAAAAAAGGAACTGGTAAGGGGATTCAGCACCTGTCATCAGAAGGTGAACCGGTTGAGCACCGGAGCAGCTGTCACAGAGTGGTTATACTGGGAGATGGTCAGGCCCGTGGCTTGCGCGACGCACTGCAGGATCTCCTAGGGCCTGAGTATTCTGTAGTTTCCTATTTGAAACCAGGTGCGGCATTGAGTGAGGTTCTGCAGTGCCCCAAGAACATAATCAGCAACCTGACAAAAAACGACTACATCATTGTATTAGGCGGATGCAGTGACAAAAATCCCTATGATATTGATATACAGGGTGTTTGGAAGGGAGCTGTACATACGCCTAGGGTAGAAACTAGGGATAGTCTGCTACCTACCCCCGCCCATTATATTGACCTTGGCCTCAAGGTTTTTTTTTAATTTATTATTATTTTTTATTTGACTTTTTTATGATTTTTTGACTAAAACTACCTGTAGCTCAAAATCTATCCATGGGACCGGTCGGCTAATGGTCTTGTTTTAATCGTTAGAGTCTTAGGGTCCTGCAAAAAATTATTTTACACCAGAAAATTGTGGAGAAGAAAAGTTATGGGGCCTGAAGTACCGTAGTAAGGTAAAGAAATAATTTTAAGGGCAACTTTCTATGGGGTTTAAAAAAAAACTAACAGGGTTGGAGTTCTTCTGATTTTTTTAAAACATCCTCAGTCCATGCCCTTTCTAACGATATGCTAAAAGTGTAATTATCACTTTTAGTTTTAAAGTTATTAATTAATTTCCGCAACTAGGGCACTTTTACCACCACGAGTCGACATTTGTAAGACAAATGTAATTTCCAGAATTTAAACCAGTTTGGCCTACAGTTGGCAAATTTGTTGTCTCACTCTTACAAGAGAGCAACATGTTGATATTTTTGTTGTTTTAGGCTTAGAGGATAACGACTATGCAAGAAGGGTGGAGTTTTGCCGCCACTTGCTCCATACGGACGTGGAAGATATTAATTTTTTACGGAGTATTCTCTGGACTGACGAGTCCAAGTTTGACAAGGAAGGAATTGTAAATTACCACAATCTCCATCACTGGGCACCCAGAGATCAAAACCCGAGAGTCAAGAGGCACAGAGGTTTTCAACGAAGGTTCTCCGTGAACGTATGGGCAGGCGTCATCGGTAATCGGTTGATAGGGCCGCACTTTTTGCCAGACAACCTAAACGGGCAAAACTACTTAGATTTCCTCGAAAACGATTTGCCTGATTTAGCGGAAGAAGTGTTTGACGAAGATCGGCCCATAGTCTTCCAGCACGACGGCTGTCCTGCTCATTGGAGCCTAGCAGTGAGGGAGCTTCTGGACAACTGCTTTCCTAATTCTTGGATTGGTCGGGGTGGGCCAATTCCCTGGCCCCCAAGGTCGCCTGACCTTACCCCACTCGACTTCTACGTCTGGGGAAGGGCGAAAGAGTTGGTGTACGCAGAAGAAGTACCAACAAGGGAGGTTCTAATTAACAGGATCCACGCCGCATTCGATACAATGCGCGAGGAACTGCTGCTTAGAACGGTGACCGTGGAGATGAGGAAGAGGTGCCGAGCATGTTTACAGGTCAATGGTCATCAATTTGAACAAAATTTGTAATTAATTAAAATTAGTAATTAATTAAAATTTGTAATTTAATGACATTAGTCATTACCAAATTTTTTGTTTCATTTGCCATCCTTTTACGATCGAACACATTTAATTTTCATTAGTTGAAATTTTTGCTTGAAGTGCCCTAGTTGCGGAAATTAATTAATAACTTTAAAACTAAAAGTGATAATTACACTTTTAGCATATCGTTAGAAAGGGCATGGACTGAGGATGTTTTAAAAAAATCAGAAGAACTCCAACCCTGTTAGTTTTTTTTTAAACCCCATAGAAAGTTGCCCTTAAAATTATTTCTTTACCTTACTACGGTACTTCAGGCCCCATAACTTTTCTTCTCCACAATTTTCTGGTGTAAAATAATTTTTTGCAGGACCCTAAGACTCTAACGATTAAAACAAGACCATTAGCCGACCGGTCCCATGGATAGATTTTGAGCTACAGGTAGTTTTAGTCAAAAAATCATAAAAAAGTCAAATAAAAAATAATAATAAATTAAAAAAAAACCTTGAGGCCAAGGTCAATATAATGGGCGGGGGTAGGTAGCAGACTATCCCTAGTTTCTACCCTAGGCGTATGTACAGCTCCCTTCCAAACACCCTGTACATCTACACCGTTGGCTAGCATTAACTGCGAATACAAATGTGATCATCTCGGAAGTACCCAAAAACAGGTTTTTACAAGAATCGAAACTTAACTATTTACTCAGGTTTATTTGTAATAAATATAAAAATGTTCTGTACATGGATATGAACTACACTAGATTATCACCAAGTGGACGAAATTATGTAGTTAACCTTGCAAGATCTTTATTAAAAGAAATATTATGTTTAAATTATCATTTCCAACTCTTTCAATATGAACAAATTATTCAAAATAAATGTAAAAAGTCCTTTGAAAACAAATCTGTCCAGGTTAACATAAATTCTGACAAACATGTACTAGTCAATAAACTAGACGATAAGAATCAAACAGCTGAAGTAAAAACACCTACGAATACTTTTTTTCGTGAATAAAAATGTATACATTATGCACCAAAATATTGCAGGACTCCTTACAAAATCTGACATGCTCACAGTGTGTCTATATGAGTTACTAGAAAAAAGTATACAAGTGGACCTATTATGTATTACGGAGCATTTCATGATGGATGGCTATGAAGTCCATCTCAATATACCTAACTACTGTTTAGCTGCATGCTTTAGTCGCAGGGAAAATAAAAGAGGTGGTGCTTGTATACTCATAAAAAATGGTCATCAGTGGAGAGAATTGCCGAAAATCGCTAATTTGTCTATAACGGGTATTTTTGAATGTTGTGCCATAGAACTTATAAATTATAGAATTGTAATTGTATGTATATATAGAGTACCAAATCCAAGTAATTTTGTTGAATTTATGAGTAGATTAGAGATACTATTACGTGTTCTGATGAAAAAACAATTTAAAAATGTTGTACTCGCGGGTGATTTTAATGTAGATATATTGAAGAAAAACAAACAGACTCTAGAATTTGAAAATTTATTATTAAACTTTAATTTAAAATTATCTATACGTCAACCTACTCGTTTAAAGAGCAAGACATGCATCGACAATTTTGCGCATAATTTTAATAGGTGTCGTAAAGCTATGGTTTTGGAACTAGCTTTGTCTGACCATACGGCACAACTACTCAATTGCCCGATTAGCACCGCAAGCACTAGAAATCATTGGCGGACCATTAGACGGGACTATAGTAAAGAGAACATAGACAAATTTAAATCCTACCTCAATAGCCTATCGTTTGCTGAAGTATACGAAGCTAAGGATCCAAATATTGCTTACAATGCCTTCACAGAAATGTTTTCTTTCTTATATACACAGTGCTTTCCTGAAACTCTTATTTCTGTAAATGTGAAAAGAAGGCCTAGTTGGGTCTCTCATGGTGTTAGAATATGTAGCAAAAGAAAACGTCAATTATTATGGCAATATAGACAAAAACCTACCGAAATGAATAAATATAAATTTAAGAGTTATTCTAAATTGCTTAAAAAGATTATCTATTTAACTCAACGCGCACAAAATATACATAAAATTAAAATGTCAAGTAATAGATCTAAGACCACTTGGGAAATAATAAACCAAACAAAACTGAACATACCAAAAAACACTATAGACAAAATTCGATATAATAATGAAACTGTAACTGACCCCAAAATTATTGCAAATATATTTAATGATTACTTTATAGATAAAATTAAACCTATGACTAGCTCGGGAACCACAGTCACTAAACATATTTTAGCCAAAAAAGACTCAATGTTCATGGCCCCAAGTCTAGCACTTGATATATTAAAAATTATCGCGGCCTTAAAAAACACAAACAGTGTAGGATACGATGGCATATGTACAAAAATTATTAAGACTGTAGCATATGAAATCTGTAGCCCCCTAAGCTACATTATTAATTTAAGCATCAGTGAAGGTATATTTCCCAGTGCGCTAAAAAAATCGATTGTTAAACCACTATTTAAGAAACAGGATAGGGAGCTAATGGAATTTTATAGGCCAATATCATTAATACCAATAATTTCAAAAATTATCGAAAAATATATTTACAGGGAACTTAATATCTATTTTGAAAAAAATCATATTCTTTGTGATGAACAGAAAGGATTTAGGGAGAAAAAAACTATTAACTTGGCCATATACGACTTCTTGCATACTGTTATGACAAACATGGATAAAAATACACCAGTCTGTGCCATTTTCTGCGACATGACACAGGCATTTGATTATGTCCAACATAATATATTACTCAATAAACTTGATGCATATGGTATAAGAGGAAACATATTTAATCTTATAAAATCATACCTACATGACAGAAAACAAGTAACCCAAATTAATAGAATAAATATGAGCTCCAAACGTGAAGAAATTTTCACGTCATGCGAGCGTACCGTCCCTCATGGAGTTCCGCAAGGCAGTGTACTCGGACCGCCCCTGTTTACACTCTATATTAATGACTTCCCTAAATCCATTAAACATCCCATGACACTGTTTGCGGATGACAGTACGATAACTATACCATGCCATACTAAGAATACATATGAAACGGACATAAAAAATACATTAATTGAAGCAGTAACGTGGCTGAATAATAATAATTTGAAAATTAATATAAGTAAAACTTTGATTATGCACTTTAGCCAACGATCATCATTATTCTCTAGTCTTGACATCGAATATAATAATAATAATATACAGACAGCTAATAGTACAAAATTTTTAGGACTAACAATCGACAGAAGCTTAAATTGGAAAGCGCATATTGAGGCTCTAGCCAAAAGAATAAGCAGTGGTGCATATGCGTTATATAAATTATCACGTACTCTAAATATAGAGGCGCTATTAACAGCCTACTATGGTTTAGTTGAATCCGTCATTAGATATGGTGTTATCTTCTGGGGTAACTCAACCGACAGGGATATCATCTTTAGAAGACAAAAGTACTGCTTGAGATCTATGTTTAATCTCAAAACTACCGATAGCTGTAAAAATTATTTCATTAAATATAAAATATTAACATTACCTTCACTTTATATATTAGAAATGGCAATGTTCGTAAAAACAAATCCACATTTGTTTCCTCGTATGGCAGACAAATTTCCAAGAAATAGGCGTGATGATAGTAAGCTATGTTTACATACATCAAAAACTGCACTTATGCGCAGGAGTGTTTTTTGCATGGCACCAATTATCTACAATAAATTGCCCAAAAGTTGGAAAGAACAAACTATACCAAAATTTAAACAAACAATAAAATTGATTTTGGCACAAAAAGCATATTATAGTATAACAGAATTTTTAAACGACTCATGGTGATTATTATAAATAATTTGACCATAATAACTAATATTGTAGTAATTATGGTCATGTAGTAGTGGTGAACTTAGAAATGCCTATAATTTTATAAATTTCATTATAATTGAATGTCTATTAAAGTGATGTAAATCTTCATTGTGATAATTGTTATTTTTAATATTGGACTAGGAAAAAAATTTATAAATCATTGGATAATGTAAATAATATATAATATAAGAAATCTGTTTGTGTGAGTGATGTTTAATGTATAGTTGTAAAATTTTAAAATAATTAATTCAATAATAATAATAGTACCTAAAATATTTGCACGCCATGAGAAGTGGCAGACATGTCGTGAGCCACTCTTATTTAAGATCTTGCATGCATGTATTATTTTAATTATGTATGTATACACATGTTTGAGCAAATAAAATTTCTTATTCTTATTACCTTGTAGTGGTCGATGCCAGCCCACGTGTGGCAGCGAGCTGGTGTTCTTCTACTCCAAAATGGCTCCTTCAGGATCCACACACTTCACACAATTGTTTTATATCCGCGAGGCGGGTTAATAGACACGGTTCACAAGGTTCTCTGCAATCTAACTAATTAGATGCATCAGTCTCCAGCCAGGTGGCTTGGAAAGCTGGCGGTTGAGATACGAGGCCCGTTCACGTTGAAGTTTCGGTTCGTTCTGGCGACCTGTTATTAAGGCGTACATAAAGGGAAAAGGAATGAGGAAGGAACGAGATAATTAGGATATCGATCGCCCGCGAAATCTCAAATGCGTTTGTCTATGTGTTTTTGGTCATTGATTTATGACATTTACAAGAGATGGCGCTACCATTTCCTATTCTTTTTTTGCGGCCCTATTTGTGTGATGTTCCTGGATTTTAGCTTAGCTTAGTAGCCGGTTAAAAGCTATTATTCAGGCTTTCCCCCAAGTTGGGACTTGCCTTTCTGCATGTTGCCAAAAAAATCAAAATAACATAAACAGTCATATACATGTGGCGCTGAACCTGTTCCACAGAATTAACTCGTACTTCGTGTGGCCATATTGCATTTTAATGATAATCACTTTATGGTACGTTTATGTGCGTAGTATTTTCTCTTTAAGATAGAAATATAAATTTTGTATGCTAATAAAAAGTACTTTTATACACCATTACGTTGGTACTTGTATACCTATGTAGTATACAGTTGAGTAGGCCGTACGTCAGTAGTAACAAACCAGCAAAAGCTGGCCTCACATTCTATTGAAACTAAGTATTAAGCTAAGGTCAAGGTGTTTTCTCTGACAGATGACATCGACTGAATCAGAGCGATGGAAGAATTCAAGAAGTACACACTTTTCTTCTAGAAGTTTTGCTTTACCTTTCTCACATTAATAACTTCCTTTTAACCCAATATGAACCACTAAACCATTCCTTTATAAAAAGCCCACACCTGGGAACGGACCACTTTTAAATTCACACCACAAGATTTTATCAGCTTCCTTCATTTATTATTCACAACTTCTAACAAGCACCATACAATAAAAAACAAAGGATTGTTCACATAATAAAAACACCTTACGAAATTGAATTTTATCGTATCTCGGTACTTAAAAACAATCAGTTCAAAATTTCGCACTCACTTGAAAATATTCTCACACTATTACTTAGATTTTTTTCATCTGGGTTTATTGATTAACTTTGAATTCGATTTTAAACCCTGTCTTTAATGATGTAAAGTCCATAATATGTTATGAATTTTGAATTATTTTGTGAAGGCATATCAGATAAAATCACAACGATAATTCAACTTTAATTCATGTTACACAAAGTTCATTTCCTCTTACAGCGAGTAACTAATTGATTTTATTTTTTGTATCGCGGGATCCGTAGCTTTAAAACGTTATCGATTTTATTTACTACATATTTAATTGTTAAATCCTTCACAGGCGTTGCGTTTGTTGGAACCGCCTTTTGTATGGTATATAAATCATACATTTTGATCTTGTTTTTACAGGCATGTCAATCAGTAAGCAGATGTGTTATTGAAATGACGAAAGGCTGTTGTTGTTAAGTTTGAAATAAGTTTAATCCTGGCTTTAAACGGTAGGTAGAGCTTTATATCGGCTTTATATATATATTAAACGGTATCAAGTAAAATTGTGATCAACTCCTCACACAAATATGGTCTATCTTCGCTCTTTTGCCAATATTCATTACTGAGTAATAAATGAATTGTTTATACAAAAACGCCACCATGTCAGTTCGGCTTCAGGATCAGACCTCGGAACCCGTACATTTGCAGCGAGGTGTGAGACAGGGAGACGTCATATCTCCGAAGCTGTTCACCGCTGCACTGGAGGACGTCTTCAAGGTTCTGGACTGGAGAGGGCTAGGCATCAACGTCAATGGCGAGTACATCACTCACCTTCGGTTTGCCGACGATATAGTGGTTATGGCTGAGACCATGGAGGACCACAGTATAATGCTCGATGACCTCAGTAGAGCTTCCGACAAAGTGGATCTTAGGATGAACATGGACAAAACCAACATGCTGAATGCCCATGTTACACCTACTCCTATTAAGGTCGTAGACTATACACTCGAAGTTGTGGGCGACTATGTCTACCTGGGACAACAATCCAGTTGGGTAGGGCCAACTTCGAGAAAGAGGTCAACCGTCGAATCCGACTCGGCTGGGCAGCGTTCGGGAAGTTGCGCGGTATCTTCTCCTCTAACTTACCACAGTGTCTCAAGACGAAAGTCTATGACCAGTGTGTGTTGCCAGTAATGACTTATGGCTCAGAGACGTGGTCGCTTACAAAGGGCATCATCAGAAAGCTTACGGTCACCCAAAGGGCAATGGAGAGGGCTATGCTCGGAGTTTCCTTGCGTGATCAAATCAGAAATGTAGAGATCCGCAAGAGAACCAGGGTTACCGACATAGCCCGGCGAATTGCCAAACTTAAGTGGCAGTGGGCAGGGCACATTGCTCGCAGAACGGATGGCCGATGGGGCAGAAAGATTCTGGAGTGGCGACCGCGAACCGGAAGACGTTGCGTTGGAAGGCTTCCCACCAGGTGGACCGACGACCTGGTGAAGGTTGCAGGGATACGTTGGTTGCGAGACACATGGGACCGGTCGAAGTGGCGACGCTTGGCGGAGGCCTATGTCCAGCAGTGGACGTCTTTCGGCTGATATGATGACTAATAAATGATCTTCGTAATGACAGATCTTTTTTATTTATCAATTATTCACGGTGGCAAGTTTAAAATCCAGAAGATTGTAGGTGCTGGTCAAGACAAAAATTAAAAATGTATCTTGCTTGGCTAAACATAAAAATAAAACAGTTCATTACCCTTCATTTACAGATCAAGTTTAACAAAAATATAAACGATTCTTTTTACAAAAAGGTTTTACGACAAAACCTTACGGTATCCTAAAAAGGGTTAGACCAACAAAACACAGGCTTAATAGTCTCAAGTGGTCTAAAATAAAAAAGGGGTCTGATTCTTTTGAATCTTAGGTAAGTTAGCCTTTTGATGTGGGCTATTGTTGTTGCCCATAATAAATTGTAAAAAACAGTCAGCCGTAAAAAAAATACCTTTTTATTTTTTACAAATTCTTTTTTTTTTTTTGTTCGTTTGCTTACAACTGGAAAAGAGTTTTAACGATGGAAGATTACTTTGTAAGTTAAAGACCACGGCCGTGGGTAAGGTATATCCTTCGATGCGTATTTAAATTTAATAGGCGATAGATTACACAGAAGCGCATGTTGCTTTCTTCAATCACGCCGTCCTTCACAAGTTTTGGTAGCTGACGGACTGGTACCTAATTTTCTGTATTAATTACCTATGTATAGAACTAACGCTTAATAATAATGAAGCGAGTACCCCGATGCTGTTGCCTAGTAGATACATAGTAGATGTGTTAATCTATTGCATAAAATAAAGCAAAGTATTCCTTTACTAAACAGCAATTCCAAACTGTATGCCTATATTTTATCTTATAAGGAAATATCACAAGCACAACAATTTTTTGAGCAAAACAGACGTTTCACAGAAAAAAATTCTTAAGCTTATAACAATAATAACATATTAGGCATTTATTTATTGCTAAACGGACACTTGCCAAAACATGGCATCTTGGTCTTAAAAATAATTGTGTACCTACTTACTTGTTTTTTTTTGTAAGCGATATGGACGCATTCCCAAATGTGGCCCTGTTGCTCAAAATATTCACTTACAACATAGGTAACTTTTCGCGTTGTGGCCCTTTATCACAAAACTAACCTGCGCTTGCGCCGAATGCCAGGTCGCAACTCAAATAGGGCCGCTTTGCTCGGCATTAAGCCATCGATGTGTGAAAATTTCAAAAGGGCGCATGCATAAATTTGTGATTTAGAGGCTGATTTTAACAGGTGCCTTCGTGAAATATGAAAATAACGATGATTTTGGACACATTTTTTTATTAAAAGTGATTTCGGATAATTTGGATTTGTGGCACTTTAGTTTAAAAGCAGCGATATGTTTAGTAAAATAACCATAATCTAACCATATGGTCATCACCTGGGTCTTACTCCTATTCAATCCTTAATTTCAATACAAGCTTGATTGATTGATTGAAATTTGATATGCGTAAGTAAATTCAATTCCGTAGCACGGAAGAATGAAATCCATTTTAATTGAATAATTGATAAATGCCATTAAAAGTCATTGATCTTACCTTGTTTGGGTAATATTAATCAATGGGTTCTGAGGTGTGAAGATATAATGATGATAATGATGATGACTTGTTTTAAAAGGCTTGATGACTGCGAAAATTGGTTATACGTTTTGTTGTTGTTAAAAGAAATTTTGGCTGTTCCCTTCCTGTTTTGACCGATGAATGTGTGCTTGGTAGCGGTGCTGAGATTTAGAAATTGTCGATAGAACAGGCAAAATAGGTTGTCTTTTTGTATTTAAATAACAGTACCTATAGTAATTTCTATATTAACTTCTGTTTCTTCAGAATCTAACCAAGTGCCCAACTTTCCCATACGTTCTTGTCTTCACTGCCTAACGTTAAGATATTATACTTACTCGTAAAAACCAACTCCTGGACTCTACATAACCCTTAATTTTGCCTGTTATAGGCTCGTATGGGTGTTAAAACCTGAGACTATAGATTCCTCAAAATATTGATAAATTCTAAAATTAAACTTTTGTTCACAGTACGACCTCTCTGGGTGCGTCTTCAAGGCGGCAAGCGACCTCTGCTGGCGGGACAAAGCACCGAGCTGGTTTGTCAAGCTGTTGGTGCCAGGCCCAAGCCGACCATATCCTGGTGGAAAGGAGGCACCAGGCTGAAGACTGTTAGAGAGACTGTGAGTATAATAATATTAACATTATAAGCGGGATATTTACCATGTTTACTGTTTGCAGCGAGTTTCCGATATTTCGGTGCTGTTGCAAGCACCATGATCACGGATAAACTGAAGTCATTGCGGGTGGCTGTTTATGAGGAGACAAAACGGTCTACCCTCTTTCTTGTTCGTTTTTTGCAATCGGTACCGCTACCATTGTCACTCACAACTCGATTCTGTTCCCGACACACGAACCTCACTGTGTCCGCTCGCGAACTTTTTACGGCACTTAATCTTTGTAAACAACGGAAGTGCGAGGTTGAGAGGCAGCCAGCATTTTTGCCGTACGTGAGGGGAGTGACAGATAAGGTTGCTAACATTCTTCGGAAATACGCCGTAAAGACTGTCTTCACTCCTTTCAGAAAAGTGTCACAGATGCTGCGCTCGCCAAAGGACAACTTTACGCTGGAAAAGCCCGGTGTTTATAAAGTAGATTGTAGTTGTGGCAAGTCATACATCGGTCAGACGAAGCGTACTGTTGCTTGTCGAATTTCGGAGCACATCAGGGCAGTAAAGAACAATGACACACAAAAATCGGCCATAGCTCAACATCTCTTGGAATCAGGATTGAACCACTGGATTGAGT
The DNA here is from genome assembly GCA_964057195.1 of Orthosia cruda. Taxonomy (NCBI): domain Eukaryota; kingdom Metazoa; phylum Arthropoda; class Insecta; order Lepidoptera; family Noctuidae; genus Orthosia; species Orthosia cruda. The sequence goes on along the minus strand of OZ059839.1, from coordinate 12,413,151 downwards.
TACATAACCCTCAGGTCATTTCGACAGAACGCCACTATATCCCTAGACTGGTGAGGCAAGCTATCGAAATTACCAAATATAAAAATTTCAACCGGGAGGATGGGTTTCAACTGTCGAGAGCTTGGAATCCAGTGGTCCAGCTGTGTAAACCCCGAAAAAGTGCCGTAAAAAGTTCGCGAGCGGACACAGTGAGTTTCGTGTGTCGGGAATAGAATCGAGTTGTGAGTGACAATGGTAGCGGTACCGAGTGCAAAAAACGAACAAGAAAAAGGGTAGACCGTTTTGTCTCCTCATAAACACCCACCCGCAATGACTTCAGTTTATCCGAGATCATGGTGCTTGCAACAGCACCGAAATATCGGAAACTCGCTACAAACAGTAAACATGGTAAATATCCCGCTTATAATGTTAATATTAGTGTTAGTGACCATGACAGTTTAAAACTTATATTGTGAGTATAATGTTATTATTAAGTTCATGATTGTATTTTGTTACCGATAGTGGTGATTACTGGTGGCAAAATGGGGATCACCAGCTTGCCGAGCGTAGTAAGGAATTTTAATAGTATGCGAGGCCAGCTTTGTTTCTGAATTAGAAGACAGCTTAACTAGTGGTATTGTTGCCTTTGACGCGTGGCCATTACCAAAAAGAAACTTATTTTGTTATTCAATAGGTTCCAAGTATCTGTGGATTTCGTATTTTGGTCTTTGGAACCTACATAAATATTACAGAATCTTTTTTGTATCAATATCTATATTTACTGGCCGAAGAAGTTACACTTTTTCAAAAGCTTTCTGACCCATTCATTTCTTTATCGTATTTTGTCTCTTACCTTGTAAACCTACCAAAACCATGACCTAACCTCAACCGAACTTAACAACCAATACCAGAAAATTTGCATAAGCTTATCGCAACATTAGTGCAGCGAACTTCACCAAGCGAGACTGTTTACACTGTATCGTATTACACGCCAGATGGCCACTGCAAACGATAAATACGACTAGTGCTGCAACCCTAATTAAGTCATAGTTTCGGCTGAAACTTGGGCTTAGGACGAAAGTTCGGTCTTATGAAATTCATGGCGGGACTTGCCACTTCTTCTTGGCTCATGCGCCTATCTACACGAGAATAGTGGTTACGCTTCCTAATTTATAGTTCATATTTTATTACATCACCATAGGGCGATTGAAAGGCATTGGTATACTAGTTCCAATTTATTAAATTAGTGTCACCTATCGTTGTTTTGGTGGTATTCCGCGCCGTGCCGCTACGGTCTTTTTACGCCGCCACTACGCCACGGCCGCAGGCGATCCTCGCCAGTCTCTTACCAACCAGGGCGGAGGTGCGCGCACTAAGTCACCCTCTCGCCCAAAACTCTTAATTGAACCTACATGGAAAGTGTTATCTGTATTACCTAGACCTACTGTGTTGTGTACCGCTGGCCAGCATAGTGTACCAAGTCTGTGAGCTGAACTTCTCGAACGTGGCATCTGCATCTGCATGGGAATCGCTGTTTCAAAGGTATGTGGCATAATTTGTAAATTGAACTTTATCCATTGCCTTTCGTCTCATCTGCATACTTTTCTCTTTCAATTTAGTAAGTAAGTAAGTAAGTAAATCATTTATTTGCGTAAAACATGGTATACATTGATGACTTAGCACTGCTGAATCAGCAATTATAGCCTAGATTACTCTAATAATTTAGGTTCAATCGCGTGTGATTTTACTAGTAATCTTCTAGAGGTTATACGCACCATGTTGGTCCTTCGAGCCGGATAAATTAAATTTGGGCTTATTTACAGCCTAATTTTAAGTCCTAAAAGTCTAAATTTAATCATTTTGGTCCTTCGAACTGGATAAATTAAATTTGGGCCTATTTACAGCCTAATTTCAAGTCCTAAAAGTCTAAATTTAATCATTTTGGTCCTTCGAACTGGATAAATTAAATTTGGGCCTATTTACAGCCTAATTTTAAGTCCTAAAAGTCTAAATTTAAGCAAAAATTTCGGGAAATTTCCATATTAATTGCAGATCATCACACAATTCTCGCCTCTATTGCGTTGGGAATAAGGCTGGCTGCCTTGCGTGTAGTACTTTCTACCGGCAAATTAATTGTTAACGTAAATCTTTAATTTCACTAATTGAAACTCCGAAAAATACATTTAATTGAATATCAACGTTGATTCATATCGCTAAATAAGTTTATTTAATAAATCAGTTAATTTTCGTCGTAATTACATATTTTTTTGTTCGTGTATGAAAATTGTGGGTAGTCAGTTAAAACATTCGTTCAAGTTGGCCTACGTGACTGTGGAATATTCCAGTTCTTGTTATCGTACGGTTAATTTTTATTTACGCATTGGAAACTTTTGTATATTTTTCTAATCGAGATTTGCAGAATGAATGACATTGATTATTTTACGATACACTACTACTGTTGGTTCGTTAAGTAAATGCCTACTATACTCGTATTGCACGAGTAGGTATTCTTTATAATTCTAGACTCAACCGCATTTGATTAACTATTGCAATTAACCAGATTATCATTGCGTCGCGTATTATTTTATTTTGTAAGGTAACTTGATCTTTTGATAGGAACCTTCAGGTAAAATAACAGATTTGTATAAATTTTACGCGTTTAGTTCTCCTCATAGGAAACAGCCGTATATTTATACATATCACCCCCGCACCTAACTTGTAAGCATAGTACTTACTAGATAATTTACTTCGAACGGTCATCTGCGTATTTACTTGTTAGGAATTTTATTGTGTTTTACGAAGGTATTTCGTTACGAACACAATCGCATCGCTTACGGAAATAAGTACTATACTTGTTTCTAAGTTTCACACTTAACTTATTGTTGGTTAAGAATCTGTACATATTCTATGTATTGAGTAAGTTAATCTCATATAAATAGAATACTACAAAGAAAAAAAAATATTGCTTCGCATCCGACATAAATAATAATAATAATAATAATAATAATAATCTTTATTCAGATAATAAAAAGGTAAAAACACTGTATGAATCTTAGATAACTAATGTTAATTATCGGGTTGTAGGTATCTCTAAGCTAATCATAAATATAGGTAGATGGGTACGTTCATAAGGTATTTCGCGTGCTTACTATTTTATTTGATTAGACTTTGTTACTTGTACGCGGTTCAAACTTTGTACGTTATTCAAACTTTGTACGCTTTATATTTTTTTTCATATTTTAACTTCTGTTCACTATGACGGACAAGGTTAAACTTAGATTGTTGGAAAGTAAACGCGACTCGTATTTCGCGCGGGTTCAAAGGATTTTGGATTCAACATAATCTTTAACAACAGAAAGATTACGTAATTCTTTTATTGCTCAGGCTAAACAAATTGACGGCCAACGTAGCGAATTCAATGAGATAATGGACGAGATAAATATGTTAAAATTGACATTGGATCCAAAGTGCGAAGTAAGCTATAGTGCCTTACATTCATTTGATGAGCTATAATGAAGCTAAAGTAATTTTTATCTCGCCGACCAAGCGAGATAAAAATTACTTTAGCTTCATTAACTGAATCAACTGTTTCCAAGGAACCTAGCCCGAGAGTGAGCCCTAGGGCTCATCATATAAAGGTACCTAAAATTGAGCTGCCTGCCTTTGTCGTTGATATTCAGAGCTTTCCGTTCTTTTATGAGACTTTCAAACGTATTATACATACGAACGCAGATTTATCAGATTCTGATCGCATTCATTATCTGTTGAGTTGTCTAAAGGGAATGGCTAGGAATGTGGCAATAGGTATTGTACCTTCTGGCGATAATTACCGCGTTGTCTGGGATGCGCTTATCGCAAAGTACCTGGATACTCGCGCGCTCGCCACTAATTATCTAAATCAACTGTTCTCATTGAAGTCGTTCGGAACGACACCCGCTAATATTGAACAAGGTTTCGATAAATTAACTTCTACGGTTGCTGGACTCAAACAATTAAAAATACATGACTTGGAGGATTTTATATTTATTCATTGGGGTCTTAAGTTAATAGACTCAGATACAGCAAAACATTTTGAAATGTCGCTTCGTAATCAACAAGAGTTGGATTATGATTATTTCGTAAAGTTTGTTCGTGAACAAGTAAAAATCTTACATCGTATCTCTTCTGCGGCAACTAAGCCCGCCCCCGCAGGTAGACCCAGCACCTCATCTAATGTATCGCAGGTGTTTGTGGCTACTGAATCTAAATGTTCGCTTTGTCGATCCACGCATAAAAACTTGTATACGTGCAAAGCGTTTCAAAAGTTGAGCGCGGATAATAGACTTAAGTTTGTAAAAGACAATAACAGATGTGTTAACTGCCTAAGTAGCCAACATACCGTCTCTAAGTGCCTATCTAAGTCAACATGTAGGAAATGCAACGGTAAGCATAACTCCTTATTGCATTTTGAGCAATCGACGCAAGCCCCTGCGCTGGCGCCCGCTAGCGTCCCAACCTCCGTTTCTGCGGCCGACCCAGCTACTTCTGATCGTGTGGCGTTGTGTACGCATTCTTCTGCCCAAGTCCAGGCCACACGTAGTACCGAAGTTCTGGCTACTGCCAAGGTGTTAGTGGCGGGTAGGAAGGGTAAGGGCGTGGTGGTTAGATGTCTTTTGGACCCGGGGTCGCAAAAGAATTATATGACATCGCGTTGCTGCCGTATGCTCGGTCTAACTATACATACGGACTCAATAACTACCGTTCGTGGTATTGGTGGCACATCGCAGCCCGTTCGCGGCTCCGTGAATCTTACGTTCAGCTCACGGTTTTGCTCGCAGCCTAGGTATAGAATTGACGCTCTAGTCTTGGATCAGATAACCGGGCAGCTTCCTCTGGGTGCTATAGATACTGCCGAATTGAAGCATATTGATCCTAAACTACTCGCTGATGACAGCTGGGGTGTGCCAGGTAATATTGTCATGTTACTCGGAGTCACGTTGTTCGCTAAGTTATTGCGACCCGGCCCCGTGTCCAGCGCACCCGGTTGCCCCGATGCATTGGAGACTATGCTCGGCTACATACTTCTAGGAGAAGCACCTATTATCGAACATTCAACTGAGACTCTGTCTTTCTTTGCGAGTTCTTGCGATAACTTCGATCTTCGTAAGTTTTGGGAGATTGAAGATGTTACTGCTTCGTCCGTTGGGAGTGTGGATGATAAACACTGTGAAGAGTTTTATTGTAGCACAATTACCCACGCTCCAAATGGCAAGTATGTTGCAGCTTTACCACTGAAAACAGACGCGTCAGCGTTAGGAAATTCTTTTGATATAGCTCGCAAGAGATTCTATAGCCTCGAACGTAAACTTAAATCGCTTCCTAACGTCAAGCTTCTTTATGATGACGTCATACGGGATTATCTACAGAACAATTATATTTCTTTGGTGCAGAATATTTTACCTGAATGTGGGTTGCCCAAACGAAATTGTAAGGAGCGAGAAATGGACTACTATATTCCTCACCATGCTGTTATTCGAGAGGATAAAGTGACCACTAAGCTACGCGTGGTCCTAGATGCTAGTGCAAGTACAGATAACGGTACCTCGCTCAATGATATCCTGTACGCAGGTCCAGTCCTTCAGGCTGACCTTTTTAACATCTTGTTAAATTTTAGGCTTTTTAGTGTCGCTATTTCCGCAGATGTTAAATCTATGTACCTACGTATAGGTATACGCCTACAAGATCGTTCGCTTCAACGTATCTTATATCGGTTTAATGAGAATTGTTTCGTATTCCAGGTTAACCCTAATGTTCGCCCTTGCACGAAACGGAATATTCTTTCTTCCATTGCACGTCTTTTCGACGTTTTAGGCCTCGTAGCACCGATAATTTTATACGCCAAGCTTCTTATCAAAGAGCTTTGGCTTGTCAAACTTGGATGGGATGACGTCCCATCACCTCGCATTGTTCGTCTGTGGGAACAATTTCAAGCTGAATTGCCAATTATCTCTGAACTGAGATTTTTGCGACATGTCGGCGTCGTAGAACGCTGTAGGCTCTCCCTCGTCGGTTTTGCCGACGCTAGTGAGAGAGCTTACGGTGGTTTGGTTTACGCCCACGTTGTCAGACCCGACGGTAGTATCGTCGTTTCGCTGGTGTGTGCGAAATCTAAAGTCGCGCCACTGAAAGTAGTTTCGCTAGCTCGTCTCGAGTTATGCGCCGCATTCCTCTTATCAACTGTGATAAAGCGAGTATACAATCATTTCGCAGCTCGGCACGCCATTGAGGCAGTCGTAGCTTTCTCGGATTCAACTGTAACCTTGAGTTGGATTCATTCCGCACCGCATCGATGGCACACCTTCGTAGCCAATCGTATCGCTAAGATTCATGAGAATCTTTCGTCAGATCACTTCTTGCATACGAAACCTCTATTATTGCTCCCCGCCCGCGAAGTCAATGAAACGCGGTTACATCTTATTTCGCGTTATGAATTAACTGACCAAATGGTCCAGTCTTTTTGGAAGCGGTGGCGCCAAGAGTACCTGCACACCCTACAATCCAAACAGAAATGGAACACCCCTGCCAATCCAATACGGGTCGGTATGGATGTCGTCTCCATGCAGGACAATGTGATGCCGCTGCATTGGCCGTTAGGAGTAATCACAGAAATATTTCTGGTAAAAACTAAAAGCGGGATCCTTCAGAGTCGCCCGGTAGTAAAGTTGTGCCCTTTGCCAACGCAATAAGTTTCGTTACATTAATAATTAATTTTACCGTGCACCAATGTGCAGTATTAGATTTAAATACCGCGTAGAATAGTTAATTGAATATTCTTATTTGTAATAGAGAGTCGCAACTTTAGAGTTCTTATAACCTTTGGTAGAGTTGTGATGATCTGCAACTTATTTTACTTCTCCTTTGTGTTTCGAAAGTAGGAACTTTCAAGCCGGGGAAAATGGTTACGCTTCCTAATTTATAGTTCATATTTTATTACATCACCATAGGGCGATTGAAAGGCATTGGTATACTAGTTCCAATTTATTAAATTAGTGTCACCTATCGTTGTTTTGGTGGTATTCCGCGCCGTGCCGCTACGGTCTTTTTACGCCGCCACTACGCCACGGCCGCAGGCGATCCTCGCCAGTCTCTTACCAACCAGGGCGGAGGTGCGCGCACTAAGTCACCCTCTCGCCCAAAATTCTTAATTGAACCTACATGGAAAGTGTTATCTGTATTACCTAGACCTACTGTGTTGTGTACCGCTGGCCAGCATAGTGTACCAAGTCTGTGAGCTGAACTTCTCGAACGTGGCATCTGCATCTGCATGGGAATCGCTGTTTCAAAGGTATGTGGCATAATTTGTAAATTGAACTTTATCCATTGCCTTTCGTCTCATCTGCATACTTTTCTCTTTCAATTTAGCACTGCTGAATCAGCAATTATAGCCTAGATTACTCTAATAATTTAGGTTCAATCGCGTGTGATTTTACTAGTAATCTTCTAGAGGTTATACGCACCAAATAGCACATGTTGCAGAAACTGGGTATTACCCAGTTTATGGAACGGAAGTTGTTGTAAAAGTAATGTGATGAGTTGTCAAAAGCTCTTTCACATTTGTTTGTGATTTCATCATTCAATCTATGAAGTCAGATTTGAAAGTTATAAAATACGTTACATAATTTAAATTTGATGCTTACGAATTATACTCTTTGTTATAGTGTATGGGTTACATAGTAATTAATTAGGATTATGAATTTGATTTTTCATAGACGTTCACACAAAGTTATCGCGGCGTGTAAAATGAGAAACGTCATCGGACTTCTTAGATTGTCACGATTATAGTCTCTTAACTTGCGTTTAATTTGAGAAGCGTATATTATTTCTTTCCAGAATTCTGGCATCTGTCTTGGTTCACTATGAGGGATAATTTGGATTGAAATGAGGTTAAGAAAGTGTATAGGTTCATGAAATCTACATTAGCGTTTCAGTAGTATTGTTACGGTATATGTTAATTCAGTTGCCACATTCCGATGTAGCCACAGCTAGGTTAGTATACCATGCTTATTTCCATAGTATTATGTCTTATGGCATTCTGCTGTGGGGATCAGCAGCAGATGATGACTCAGTTTTCATATTACAAAAGAGGGCAATCCGCGCGATCTATAAAATGGGTCCTCGCGAGTCCCTCAGAGATAAATTTAAAGAGATCGATATACTAACTCAACCTTCACTTTATATTTTGGAATGTATTTTGTATGTCCGCAAAAATTGAGGGCTTTTCAAAACTAGAAGCGACTTCCATAATTTAAATACAGGCAGTAAGCACGAAATTGTAATACCCAAATTCAGATTAAATAAAACTAGCAAGTCTTTTCTTATAAACAGTATACGCTTTTAAAACAAGTAGCCAAAGTCAGTTATAGAACTGACCGATGGAACGTTCAAAAACTACATCAAACGTGTCCTTATTAAAAAAGCATATTATAAAATCAAGGACTACGTTGAAAATAAAAAAAAATGGCTTTAGCTCCTTCTGCGCATGCGGCTTCCCTGATAACTCATAAACGGCACAAATATGTGGATGTCTCTAACTATTCTCAATCTCAATTTTTCATTTTTTTTTTGTTTTTCTTCTTTTAATTGGACTTTTTACAATAGTTCGCAGTCATCTTTATAGCCCTTTGCAAAGAATTGTTACCGCACTGATAACAACATAAGTGTCACATGTTAAATTTAGTCTTGTTATATACATATATTTTTTTTTAACGATGTATAGATTCTTTTACCTATTATTTTGTGAATGTGTGAACATTGTAGGCCTTCTAGATGTTAGTTAACATTTGTTAACTTTGTTATATATTATACAAACTTTTTTTTTTAGTTTTTTACGACTTATTGTCGGGCTTACGTTGTCTCCATAGGAAACGAACAACCCGAACCGTGCATCTTTTGTCGAAGTTTTATAAGTGCCCATGTAGGTCAATGTAAAATAATAAAAAAGATTTAGATTTTTTTGATTTTGAGTTAGTAACCAAGTTCGTTTTTAATTAGGTGTCGGCTTTCGCCGGATAAAACAAATGCTGAAAGGCAACAACAATTTCTTGTTCACAGTGGTTATCAGTATGCTGATCAGTGATCTGATTTCTTTCTTTCTTTTTATTTGCTTTGTTTCCTTTCTTTTTAAAAAAACACAAGTAAAATAACTTAAGTAAAGCAACTGTAGCTTAATTAAAGTGCGTAAAGGAGAACAATGGGTTGCAGTACCAAACCAGTTCTCTTACCCGAACAGAAAACTACAAACACAGAAAACTGATTTATACCCTATTCTCTAATAGATGTCGCCACAATCGCGATACCCTCTCTAGTCATCGAACCTTTGTTTTTTTTGTGGTGGGATATCATCCAATGTCTTTTCCTGCTTTGGGTGAGGCAGGAGGGCTTATTACTGACTAAAACTCACCCATGTTCCTTCAGTTGTTTACGCCAGGGCCGCGGTAACTCTTTTTCAAACCTAAATCCATAGCATTACAACGATCGACATTGACCTGGACAGCACAATGATAGGCTGTCATTAACCAGGAGTTGTATATTGAAACCTAAAGTGCGGCACCGAGAATCGGATTAGCGACCTCTATTATGTCCTTAAAAGAAATACAAATAATGGTGTGTGCAACATTATTTTGTGCCTGCAAAACATGAAAATGGCTGATTATGTCCTCATTTTATACCAAAGCAAATCATAGGACACTAGATCAAAAGTTTATGATAGATCTAAAATCTAGCATGTCGAAAGTCCATAGTAGAGAAGTGAGCGACGTCTCCATCCCCGTGGAGAATATCAATCATCATATTTTTTTTCAAATAAAGAAATAAAACAAGTTTTTAGCTTACCGGGCATTGTCATCCAAACCAAAAGAGCATGCAAAATTTAATTTTAATTGGTTGAGGATAACTGCTTTAAAATTCAGTCGCAAGATTTGACCCGAACATTCATACATAGGTACATAAATTGCAAGTTTTATAGTTTTATTGTTCCTTATGAGAAATTGGAGATTCCTTAAGAGGAATTCCTTAAGAGAATTTGGATCTGATTGCGTGTTTACGCAATCAGATCCAAATTCTCTAACTATATGGCGGTGTCATTAATGTTACGTTTCTGAGTTAAGATTCTCCGCTGTCAAACGACCCTTGCAGGATTTTGTAGCGATTTCATACTTACCTGGCATAGGGGATACCGAAATCAATCAAACTTTGTATTCAAGTACCTACGGTATGACACGTTCTTAACTTAACATTCCTAATTCAGAAAACCGAGGTGTGAATTTTCGTCACAGTTTTTAGGGCACGGCCCCGTTGACAGCTATTAATTAGTAGTTTTGTAGTACCTACTACAAGAGCTACACTGCTATTAGATATACAAGGTAAGACAGAAATGACAATATAACAGTTTGTTAGTTTAGAAGTAGATTGATGGGACCGCGCCCTAACACTGCGTCTTTGCGGTTTCCTGTAGAATATTAAATCACTACTCTTTGTCACCAGACCTCAACGGATGGAAACATCACTAGTAGCATCCTGAGCTTCGTGCCAACTATAGATGACGCTGGGAGAGTCCTCTCCTGCAGAGCCGTGCAGCCAAGTCTACCGCATTCCACTCATGAGGATGGATGGAAGATGGAGATACAACGTGAGTTATACATACTTGATTAAGTATTAATAGTGACCACATGGCTATGGGCTTTAGAGTCGATTTCTGAATTAAGTATTAGGAGTAAAGCATGTGTCAATATTCCTACTTTGGTGTCTTTTAACAGATTTCAGACTAGAGTTTGACATATACTGAACTTTAAATTATTATTCAGAAATCTGGGGTAGCTTATTTCATAATGTTATTTATTTATCCGGTGATTAAATTTATAGAAAATACTGTGTAGTTGTCAGGAAAAGCCATTATTTGCGTGGGTTCTTTTTGGGCTGGATGTTATACAAACGAACTCCTTTGCTCACAATGTAATTCGATCACTTTATGTATTGGAGAATAACGTAAACGACATTCCACTATAGCATGTAGTTTGATATACACGAACAAACGGTAACTCTTACTATATTTCTCCCAGTCCAGTTTAACCACCAATTCACAACTCAACTCTTCGATCCTTGACCCATCTCTCCAGTTCGCGCCAAAAACTAGTGCTTAGTGTTACGCCAAGTTGACATCTGTCAAAGTCGTTCTAAACCATAGCTTTGTCAGAACGAAATCGTTAAAAGTGCCTACATATTAGATATTGAGACAACATTTGCAAAAAATATACAACTGCAATGTAGGTACTTAAATGAGGACCTACTCAAAAATTACAAAATTCAATAGAAGATATCAATAAGGAATTACCACAGACTTCCTGAAAAAAGGTCATGCCTCAAACAAGGTACAGGGAACATCGAAAATTACTTTTGATATTTCATGGAGTAGTTTTCATGCATCTGGGTGCATTGAGCGGATTCAAGCCAATAAAACACTTTCCAAGACAGTTGAATCGTTTCGGCTCGGCTTTTTTGGTGATTGCTACTGTCGATTCTGACTTTCAAGAGATGCAGTAGTACCCTAGTAATATTTTGTCTTTTGCCAACAGATCTACCGGTAGCGAAACTGGAGTTAGGTGCTAACCTTGACGCGAGTAAAGTGGTGGAGGGCTCAGATGTGTACCTCGACTGCAGAGTGCGAGCGAACCCGTGGCACAACCATGTGTATTTTACACATAATGTAAGTATGTATTACAATTATTTCGTTACTGTTTGAGTCTATTTGTTGATGGCTGCCTATCTCTTTGCATGAGGAATATTGGCGAAATAAAATACGTTTATTTGTTAACACGAGTACATATAGGTTTAACAATTCGCAATATGTTTCTATGTCCTGCTACACTTCTTGGCCATACACTTTGATCATGAAGTGAGGTTTATGTTCTTGTTCAAAAAGGAAAAAAAATAAACCTGCTACAGCAAGGTAGTCTCGAATTTGATTCCCGAGGTTAAAGTGATTTTAGGTTTTTATTTGTTCCCAATAAAAGGTTATAAAGATAACTGGTTAAATGTGGTGTGTTAAACAGCTCTGCCTACGCCTCTTGAGTAGGGTTTTTTGCCTTTGGAAACAAACTCTACTCATCACAATAAAGACTGAAATCCAACACGTGATAACTATTTTCTTTTTCCACCAGGGTGTAGTAGTCAAACCAGGTCCTGGTATTATCTTAGCCAATCAAAGCCTGGTCCTGCAGCGGGTATTAAGAAAGGCAGCTGGTGTTTACGTTTGCTCAGCCAGGAACAGCCTGGGAGAGGGGTCTTCTGAGGGCCTGGTGCTGGATGTCAAGTGTAAGTAGAATAAACAGAGATAAATTAATTAAATTAACTTAAGATCCTTTGTCCTTTGCTTGATAATTTGCTACTATGGACGCCCTCTGCCTTAGCTAGGACTGGGTCAGATGGCGTCCAGAGTAGTCCTCCATCGCGATCGGTCTTGAGCTTCACGCTTCACCTCTCTCCACGTTATTCCGATACTTGTCACTTCAGCCAATACAGCGTTTCGCCAGGATTGAAACGACTGACGATTGACGGGCGCGGCCACGCTCTCTTTTTCCTTGAGGATTCCAATCGATGGTGTGTTTAGGAATGTGATCGTTTAAATTGAAAAATTGGCTGTATTTGCCGACTACAAATTTCAATATTTTTTTTTATTGTATCCGAATGTGTCTATAGATTGTGTGTCATCAAAATATACTAGATCACCATCCCCCTTTTCTCAAGCCGAAGCAATAGTCAAAGAAAATCTTTTTGTTATTCTTTCGTATTCGTCTTTTTTATAAATTACCGTTTTTGACGAGCCAATATATCATTTCCTGTATCAATTTATCTAAAACCCAAGTTTCAAATCAAATCTATACAGTCTTGTATACAATTTATATGCTCTAACTTGTAGAAATACTATGATTTATATCCTGAACTTGACGTAAAGTACCTCTAAGTTTTCGTGTCGTGGCCTACCTTGGCCTGTTAGCTCGGCAAAACCATTCTGGCAGCGACTAGAAATGCCAATCAATCTGCCTTTCCCCAACTCGGGGTTGGCTTTCATTTTAATTGAATCCAGTCAAATACCAATATTTTACATGGAACTACTACCTATCTTACCTCCATTATACTCCTTGACAGTTGGCTTAGACTACCCGATACGACTGTCAAATATCTAACCAGTGAGCAGCCGGGACGATCTTCTTAACTTACTTACTGGTATTTATTTATTTATTACTAGCTTTCCGCCTGACTGGACTATTTGAATTTGGTTGTTTTGTTTATTCCAGTTTTGGCGGGATATTGCAAATTATTATCCAGACATATTAGACCACAAAATTATCTGAATCCAAATAAATTGATATAAAATGAGCATAAACTGAACTGCCTTCATGTTCTAATAGAGAGCGCTAGGCTTTTATGCCGGAGGTCTCGTGGGATCGATTTCTATGGGGAGTTACAAAAAGTCGAAAGCTACTTTGCTTTAATTTATTAACCGACTTACCAAAAAGGAGGAGGTTCTACGTTCAACTTTATGTTTGTTTTTTTTTATGTATGTTCACCAATATCTCCGTCAATTGTGGACCGGTTTTCGGGTGGACCTTACTTAACTACTTGCCTATTAGATAGTTACAATAAAAAGGAAAAAAAAAAAAAACTAAAAAATACTACCGAATCCCATATAAAAACTATAAAGTGAAAAATAACTTTATTTTTGGAAGTCGGTTTCCATAATGCAACAAAATTGGTACCTACGAAAGACACCAGACAAAAAAAAAATCGAATCCTGCTACCGACACGGTAGAAAATTAATACAGGGTGGCACAAAAATGATCACCCGATGTTCTTCGGCTGCAATTTTTTTTTATGCGTGGATGTCTTTGGTTCTGTTTTTGGATAATGTTTATTTGGTTACTCAATTTTCTTTTTTAAATTTCATCGATAAAATGATACGGCTAAGTGGCCACCACCATAATCGATAAACATTCGAGCCCGAGTTATGACATTTTCCATTACTCTTGAGGACTTCAAGAGTCTGATGCTAATTGACATAGACTAATGACTTAAAAAAAAACACAGGAAGAAGTCTGGAACTGTTAAATCAGGCTATCTTACCGGCCATTGAAAAACCTGGTAATGCAGCCCTCAGAATTTTGGTTGTGGCTCGTGCAGTAAGCGCTGTTGCTCAATCCTGTTGGAACCACATGTTCTCCAGTTCTAATTTATTCCTTTTAAGAATAGAAAAAGACGTTGATCATGGCTCTGTGACCAAATCGACCACAGTAGTCGTTTGGTGGCCTGATGACGCCACCAGCGTAAACAACACTCTATGCAGTAATTTTGAGTGGGTGTGCCTCTTCCTGGATTATTCGCAGATTTTCGGTGCCACAGAAGTGATAATTTTGCTCATTCACATATTCACATAGCCTGCTCGTGATGATTTTCGATGAAAAAATTCCTTACTCGTGGTCGCGATTCAGAATGGCTTGACGTAGATTACACGCGCTTGGAGGTTACCAGCTATATTTTTTAACCGACTTTCCATAAAAGAGGAGGTTCTATGAACGGCTGTATGTTTGTTTTTTTTGTGTATGTTCACTGATTTTTCCGCCAATTGTTGACCGATTTTGATAATTATTTTTTTGTTTGAAATAGTATGTTCCCAAATTGGTCCTATCAAATTTGATGAAGATCTGATGAAAAACTTCGGAGATATACAACATTACTCTTCAATAAAAAAAAGCAAATCTCTCGGGATTGCAGCAATTGCATGACTTTGTATTGTTTACGCCATTTCATAACATAACATTACGACAGTACGTTTTAAAGGGGTACGTGGAGGGGTATCCCTATAACGAAGAAACAAAAAAAAAGGCACATAGACTGCCGAATTTAAGGTTTTTTTTTTTTTGTAGTATTTCTATTTGGAAGTAAATTCATTCATTTTTTTTTTGTATTTATGTTTTTAGCATCAGTTTACTTCAGAAGTGTCGAAACAGAACTCACATTTTGCCGCCATATGCAAAAATTATAGCATCTGCCGATAGAGTGATGAGTTTTGCGCGATTTTGTACAGTCTAGATATGGCTACTCCTATTTGCTCACGCTAACAAACTCGTTATCAGGAAGTTAGAATTTAATTAAGCACTTCTTTGTATACCGCATTGGTGGTTTTTCTATCTGTTCCCGAAATGATCAGGCTGCTATAAGTACTGACTTTGGAACAGGCAAATTAGAATTGCCCGTGTGAGAAATAATTTCCTTTATATCTTTGCCGTAATGACTGACCCTGAGTTTCATTTATGATCATTGCAAAGCAGACCTCTAATGTAATCATTTAAACTCAAAGACATAGTCTGAGGGTACCAGTGGTATTCGAGGTATAAAACTGATTCCCTCGAGCACATCCAGTAATCACAGTGGCCTCTATATATTTTTGTGCAGTATATTGATAACAAACAAAATATTTTTAATACAAACTTTAACACCCCTTTATGGGTTGAAATTCTAAAAATCCTTATATACCGATTTCTTTAATTGTATTTAAGAGCATAAATACTGATTCTAAAGTAATTCGATTACAAACAATTTATTTTTCATTCAATCTTTAACACCCCTTTATACCCCTTTAAGGGATGAAACTCAAAAAATCCTTAAATACCTGTTTCTTTAATTGTATGGAAGAGCAGAAATACTAATAATCAAGTAATTTTGTTAAAAATAATTTATTTGTCATACAAACTTTAAAATCCCATTTTACCCCCATCAGGGATAATATTCAATAAATCATTAAATACGTGTTTCTTTAATTGTATTGAAGAGCATAAATACTAAATTACAAGTAATTTTGATAATGAACAATTTATTTTTCATACAAACTTTAATACCCCTTTTTAACTCTTTAAGGGATGAAATTCAAAAAATCCTGAAAGACGTATTTTATTATTTTAAACTTAGACTTTAAATACCACATACCACTTATTATTTCATAATAAAAATGACAGAGTATTTTTCATACAAACTTTAACACCCCTTTATACCCCTTTAAGGGATGAAACTCAAAAAATTCTTAAATACCTGTTTCTTTAATTGTATAGAAGACCAGAAATACAAAATATCAAGTAATTTTGTAAAAAAATAATTTATTTGTCATACAAACTTTAAAATCCCATTTTACCCCTATAAGGGATGATATTCAATAAATCCTTAAATACGTGTTTCTTTAATTGTATTGAAGAGCATAAATACTAAATTTCAAGTAATTTTGATAATGAACAATTTATTTTTCATACAAACTTTAACACCCCTTTTTAACCCTTTAAGGGATGAAATTCAAAAAATCCTGGAATACTATTTTATTATTTTAAACTTAGACTTTAAATACCACATATCATTTATTTCAAAATAAAAATGACAGAGTTTCATACAAACTTTAAACCCCTATTTTACCCCTTTAGAGGATGAATTTCCCAAAATCCTTTCTTAAATGAAGCCTACAGTATAAACTCATAATCCTCCCAAAATTTTAAACTTTTTCATTAGTGGTTTAGGTTAGGCGTAGATATGACAGTCGAGACATTGCCTTTTATATATATAGATATACTTTATTGTACACCACAAAAAAACATACAGGACAAACGTTCAAATATACAAGTGTACAATGGGCGGTCTTATCGCACTAGGCAATCTCTTACAGACAAGGGTACAACAACGGCTACGGCAACGGTATATTAATTGTTAGTCACCGATCTATAGACTGACTGCCTTTGGCAAGCATTACATATCGTTGAAGATCGGCCAGTTCGAGTTTATTAGAGACTCCATTACTTATAATTGTCGTGTCCACAGCTGTCATTAGTCAGAATTGCCACGGTCCGTCAATTTCTAAAAGTAAAGGGTCAGACACAAACTTCAGTGACATCCCTTCGAGGAAGCGTCTCTGAGCTCCGTGGGCTCTTCGATGATTAATATTTCATCCCGGTAATAGCCAGCCATATTGATTTCACAACTTCTTCCTTTGAAGTCACGATACTGAATTTATTATTGCTTTTAGACAATGGTAGATGCTGGTTAAAATTTGGGTTAATATTATTGGCCTTGACCTGCCCTATATTGTATGCTATTTCAATCAAAGTGACTTCAGCTAGTAAAAGCGAGACAGTACGATTTCGTGCTGGTCAAAATACTATCTGGAATCAAAAACCACCAGGTGGTAACTGTTAAGTTGGATCATTGTTTTTCCTCCTGACTTATACACAAACAAACAGGCTATCTTCACCAGTCAGCAGTTTGGAAATCTCAAAAAGATATTAGCCCAAACATCGTCATCATCCTCTTGTACTATTCCAATTATACATGAGGTCGACGCAACACATTTTTCCGTCCTGTCAGCTGCCATGCTATCACTGACTCCCATTTCTTTCATATCATGACCTCACACAATATGTCTTTTCTTTGATCATGCACAATGTTATTACATTTAAATTTTACTTCTTGTGTTTTCTATACAGTCGTACCAACCTGCAAGTCATCAGCTCCCATCGTGGTGAGGGTAGCGAGAGGAGAAGTGATTGACATCAACTGTGATCTGGACGCTAATCCGAAGGTAAGCTCATTTCCTGCGTTATCATCATCTGCCCGACCTTCTTCTTCTTCTGCTGGGGTTGGCTGCCAGCCTATCCGGATGCAATTGAACACCAGTGGAGCGATTACCGAACTGATCTCCATAATTAAGTTTCTGGTTTACACGATATCCCTTGGTGTACTAGACTATATGGGATACTCAATTGTAACAAATGGGTCACACAATCTCGTCGTGGAAGGAATACCTACGTCGAGTTACAAGTCATTCTATATATGTAAGTACTCTCAATTATATCAAAATTCTGGCACGAAAAGCTGGACATAAGGTGATAAATCTTTGGCAAAATAAATAATATTGATTACTCTCAAATAGTAGGTATGTAGCCCATTTAAATTCAATTATAGATACATATTAAATTATTCGGTGGATGCCTAAAGTAACTTTCATGTTGCCAAGCAAACAAGTAAAGATTATAATAATATGATAGTAGAAGTTATTATATTGCGGCCCCTTAACCAGCTAAACCTGAGTAAAATCTTTTACTCGTTCCAATAATATTTATTAACTCAAATAAAGTCCAAACATCATTAAAAACATTATTTCTCTCATATTTTTTTCTATAGTAACTTTCCACAAAATGACTATTAATAACTCGACCCAGAAAATAATTTCAGAAGATTATATCACAAAAGATATTGAAGAAGGAAATTTCGATTCAAGGTCACCTTTAGTTCATTGTTAAAGGTTACAATGGTTTTTATGAAAATTAAGACTCGAATACGCGACCTTGAAAGTAGATTCTTGATAGCATTTTCTTCGTGTCACAGAATAAAAAGGTGCAGTGGGACAAAGCTGTTTTAAGCGTGAATGTAAACATGATTTATGATAATAGGTAATGCCTTTATGAGCCGCCGTGAGCCCGTCTGCGTGCTTTTATTTTGTTATCATACGCTAATATTTTGTATCTCATTGTGTTTGAAGACACTTCTCCGCAAATCCATTGGCCTTCGGCGGTCGGCTTGCTGAGTTCTCAAAGGCTAGAGACAGCTGTGTTGTGAATTGTGTTGCATGTAAAATACCTGCCAACGTTGATACTTGATGGACCCATATATTTGACAGTGAAGTGGACAAAAGTAAATCGATGATCAAGTGAGAGATTTGGAAGTCCGCTAGTTGCAAGAAGCACAGAACTGGTCAATGTGGTGACACATCGGGGAATGTCCTTACTGAAAATACATTTGCGGCTGAAATTATGAACGTCATAAGAAATAATGGTTTGGCTATTAAACGTTTTACACTGTGTCCATATGATGGAAGCAAAATCAATCAAAATCTAAATCAAAATTTCTTTATTCAATTGGGCCATTAAGCGGCACTTTCGAACGTCAAAATTTTTTTTCATAATAATTGTTTCCAGCGTCCATTCGGAAATGTAGCTTGTTATGGAGAAGAATGGACAAGAAACTCCACACTTACTGTTCTAAAAACAAAATTGCGTTGTACAAGTATTTGGTTACAATAATCTTGTTGGGAAAATACATATATGTGAGAACGATGTAAAAAAATGCATTAGAAAAAGCAAGCGTCTAGAGTAAAACATACAATTAAAAATATAATAAATAGATAAAAACAGGCGGAGGCAGTTAAGTTATGACCAATTCCAACTGATAGCACCCGTTCACGAACATGACACATGGATCGGTACCACTCAGCTCAACCACCATCATGAAGGGAACCGAATAATCCAACACATGTGCCACCATCTGAGTGACATTAGAGAGAGCATGACACACTCAACTGCCAGGGCACACTGAAGTCAACGAACGACACATAAGTGCAATAAATGGTAGATTTACAGTTGGTACATAGTACTCACATATGTGCTGTGCAGTTATATAATACAAAAATAAATTGAGTTTATATTTATGTATTATATACTTTATTGTACACCATAAGTTACATTTATAAAGGAAACTTAAAACAAATAAAATGGGCGGCCTTATCGCATTCCGCGATCTCTTCCAGACAACCAGGGACAACACAAATACCACACAAATATATTCAATCAGTCTTCAGCAGGTCCAACAATACTATATTTATTTATTTATTTATTGAAACTCCATGTACAATAGTGAGACATAGGCGGACTTAATGCCACTTTTCTGCTTATCACTTGTTTTTGTGCCCTAGTGGCTGTGGAGCTGGACTAGCGTTGGGCCAAGCATTTTTATCAGCGATGGAATCCCCCAACCTATAATATGCCTGCCTGCATAGTGTGCGTTTTATGCAAGTTTTGAATTTCACTTCATTCAGTTCTAGAATGTGGGGCGGTATTTTATTGTAACATTTTATACAGTACCCCATAAAATATGACGCTACTTTAGCCAGCCTGAAACCTGGTTGAATTAATTGGTCCCTATGTCTAGTTACATAACTATGTCTATCGCTGCTTTTACTAAAAAGATGTAAATTATTTCTAACGTACATGATGTTTTCGTAAATATATTGACAAGTTACCGTCATGATGTTAATGTCCTTAAACAGTTCCCTTAGGGAATTGCGCGAAGATTGTATATCGCTCTGATGGCTCGTTTTTTGCAGAAAAAAATTGACTGAATGTCTGCAGCCCTTCCCATAGTAATATACCGTAAGACATTATACTATGAAAGTAACTGAAATAGACCAGCCTCGCGGTATCTACGTCAGTAAATTGACGAATTTTTCTAACAGCATAAGCTGCCGAAATTACCGGCCCGCAAGTGATATTAAATGAGGACCCCATTGTAACCTTGAATCTAGCGTGATCCCCAGGAAAACCATTTTTTCGAGGAATTCTGGCTTCTCGTTGTTTAATATAATGTCACAATCATAACTTTTGACATTCGGCAAGGCAAATTTTACACACTTAGTTTTTTTAGCACTCAAAACTAAATTATTAGCAGTGAACCAATTTAGAACTTGCTGCAATGCATTATTTACGTCGGCAAAGTTACTCGTACGTCTATTTATCTTAATAATCAAAGAAGTGTCATCAGCAAATAACACCATGTTTAGTTTGTTTTTCAATAGATGGGGTAAATCGTTAATTTATACTAAATATAAGAAAGGACCTAAAATTGAGCCCAGGGGTACCCCCATTTTCACGTTCAACCCCGACAAATTGACCCCATTTATTTGAACTAATTGCTGTCTATCATTCAAATAGGATTTTACTAAATTTAATGCTGATTGGCCTAGCCCGTAAAGCTCAAGTTTCAAAAGCAATGTTTCATGATCAACGCAATCAAAACTACTAATATTAACTACAGTACATGACTTCGACATACTCATAGTCAGCGTTTTAAAAATTTAAGAATCAGCGTCTGTAAAAAAAGCGGTTTTGTGCCAATAATGTTAAGTATTTTCGATGTTAAATATTTGATGTATAGATAGCAGTATTTCTTAAGTATTATATTATATACTCTAAATTTTTCATGTTTTCCATTCAAAATCTATCTATCTTATTTGTAATACTTCAGGGGAAAGGCCTATTAACCTTGAACCGTCACAAGGTGACCAAGGGTGCCATGCACGGGTTCGTCTAGTGCCCATGTGCTGGTTTTGTCCCTGGGGTGGTCACGGTGTACAGTACTCCGCACAGGGGGTACTGTGACGGACAGCCGCGGCGGGTTAGCGGTGAGTGCTAACGCGTGCCCGTGTTCCCGCCATAAGCGGCACTGGAGGACAGTGACACCGTGAAGATTTAGTGGGTTGGAATCCCACATAATTGCACTTTCTCTCCGTGGTAGTGCAGTAAGCATGAGCATAAATCCAAGAAAAAAAAAAAGCAAAGGCACCTTTCTATCCACATAATTCTGTCTTCTGCTACTCAGTACTTTCGTTAGGAGTCGAGATTGTGATCTTTTCATATTTTTTTCAAAGACATGTGGTAGATATGTCCGGCCCAAGCCCATTTAAACTGTACAAGGAACACAATACAATGCGTCCAAACCAAATCATTAAAAAATAATTTCGCAAAAATGGTATTATAATAAAAAGGCCATTATTATTTTTAATATCTAGGTAGTTAGAAATTATAGCGATTCCTTGGCATTTGATTGATTGGGCCTCCACCTTCCTTCGGAGGTAATTTGAAACAAGAAGTCATCCATTTTTGATTAGTCTTTGGCAATATCGGGACTCTAGGGTCCTGGTCCTTCGAAAGGCATGCGAGGAGCCAAATCCAACACGCAAGGGTCCCGTTAGGCATGTATCAGGAAATGTGACACCAATCGACGATTATCCCTGTATGTACTACGCAACTGCACCTAACGACAATCCCCGGTTGGTGCAGGACTATTGCCGGTTGGTGCAGGAGTAAAATGTATTAGGCTATGGATTTGGTAGGTTTAGTGGATCGATTTCCCAAAACTATAGGAGGACTACTGGCCCCTGCCCGACCACTGTTGAAGGGTGACTTGCACACTCAATTAATGAGCCCCCATAAAGGGTCGCTAGCACTTTAGTGACATAGCGCCAAGAGGGCAACATATCCGGATGGAGAGGTTTACTACGGCTATCAGGACAATCTCGGCAGTACAGTCAAGATCCCTACCAGCATCTTACTGGGTTAACATCCTTCCTCCGAGCACGTTTGCTCTTGCACTCGAGCCAGCCAATTAAGGCAAGAGACAGGTGATGGGAGCTCTGGTTCTCGTAAATTTTCACTCCAACCGGCCAATTTGCGGCAATATGAGATGAGGAACAAGACTTCTCCCTGGAGATCAGGTCCTTGGGGTCGCCACTGCCCACCAGCTCGCCACAAAGCTGCCCTGTGGATTGTATCTGTCTTAACCTAGCCCCACACCCTAGGCATGTTTAGGCAAAGCAGAATCCACCGGCAAAAACCTAGGGATCATTGAAACGCGCAAGCCCCACCACGACGTCAACGTAGCGATACTGCGGTGGAGTGATTAATTGATTGATTAATTTTAATTTTATGTGGATAATATTTTTTGTGACATGGCATTATTAAAAGCTCTAATTTAGACTTCCATACTGAAATGTCCTGTTATTAATAAACTATGCATAATTCTCGAGTCGGCTCGAGTCTTGCCTGGCGCAAATAAACTCTTTTTCTTTCGAATAAATTTCGCTGCAATTAATGAGCAACTTTAAATCTGGATTACAATGTCGGTTAAAAATAAAACTAAATAAACGCCAAATGATTTTAAACTTAAAGAAAGAAAGAAAAAATATTTATTTGTGACCCGCACAGGAGGCACGAGAAATATGCATAAATTTAAACAATAATAAAAAAATAAAATAAAATTAAACTTGAACATCAACCATTCAAATACGATTTTGCCATAAAGCTTTATCCAAACTGACAAACAAATATAGAATTCAGGGTTCATAAAATTTGATCAATACGAGTATTGACGTTTACAGATGGTTTTGTCTCCGAAAATATTGTTTTGTTCAATTTTGCGTACGAATATACTAATATTTGCGTTTTGTTTGTTAAAATGCTTTTACAATAAAACTGTATGGAACTCATGCATATTTATTGAAAATACTATAACTTATACGACTGATTGGTCGAAGGTTTATATTGGATCAGATGGTGGACTGATGGTTGTATCAGCCTCCGAACGTCAGGTAGGTATTGTAAATAATACAAAAATCTGGCATGCACAATTACTCTTAAATAATACCGATAAGTACTATAATTATTTATGAGCTATAATTTTTTTTCATGCAGGTATTGAAACCGCAACCAACTTTTTATAGTTGCATAATGTGTGTTTACCTATTTCTCAGAAAATCTTGCTCTTCATTCATTAAGATTTCCTCTTTTGATGTTCCCATAACTGTAAAATATGCGCTTATACGTAGAGTTGCGGACACCAGCCTGTCTTAACTTAACTGTAAAAGTAGCAAAGTCAACCAACTTTCTTGCGGAACGTACCAAGTTAATTCCAAATTGAAATAATCATAATGGCATCACATTTCATCACGTGGATTGTAATAACTGGCGGCGAAATGTATTTTCGACCAAAATGGACTATTGAGTTTGGTTCAGGAACCAATTTAGCTGTTGAAACCAATATGTACTCAAATAATCTATTAAGAATAATGTAACGGATTAAAGATCTATGAATAACATAATACTTGGACATAACCGGTGATATGAGAGTGTACCAGGGTGAACTTAGCTGCCTCTAACCCTTTAGAGCGTACCGGCGTGATGTTATGTTATGAAATGGTATAATCAATAAAAAGACATGCGATTGCAGGAATCCCCAGAGATTTGTTAATAAATATCTTGCTACTAATATAGCTTTATTCTAACTTTAATTCAAAACGATAATGACGGATTTATAAATTATACTAGCCTGAAACACAGTTTGAACCTAGTTCAGGCAAATAAGAAACTGTCTTCTTTTATATTTTTTAAATATTTTTTTGTAATATGTGCCTTATGTTATAAATAAACGATATTATTATTATTTATTTATTAACAAGGCCCATCAACAACTCAATTACACATAGATGTGAATATTAGACCTCCTATTTTAGGCATTATTTATGTTATACAATTTTATACTCTCTTTTTGTTCATAGGAGCCAATGTCGTACCACTGGTGGTTCAACAGTTCAGCTCACAGCAAACAGGAGCTCACTTCATCATCTATGATCACTGTGCCTAACTTGCCAGGTAAGCCTAAATTGTCCAACATTTTGACCAAGAATCAAGAAAAAATATATTAGAGATAGACCGCCAGATAGAGAGACACTAAAAAAAACATTGAACTGACCTGTTGTTCTTCGTCCTCCGCTGTTCTTTTCTGATGTTTTTTTTTTGCGTGATCCAACACAGTTGAAGCATTCCGCCACAACTTTTAATTTTTTATTATTGATAATCTCGCGCTTGACCACTATCTCACTTATCGAGCTTCATTTACTCGGCGCTTATCTGGTGGTACCCAATGTTGATTCTGGCGTTCAAGCGTTGCTGAGGTTGGGAATAGTTTGTTGGGCTTAACGTATAGAAGCGAAGTCACGGGCACGGGAAAGTTAGGCTAGTGTATTACTATTATAACTGTAATGGGTTCAATTCCCAAGAATACCAACAATAATTATTATATTCTTCTGTCAAATAATTATCATGCGCATGAATTCTGAATTTGCGTCATTAAAGGCTTACTGGGCCATAACGATTACTTTAGCCAGATAATTTTATGCTTATAGTAATCTGTGATATTTCATTCAGGTACATACATTTACATGGTGAATACTTCTTCAGACTACGGCTGGGTGCAGTGCTCGGGAACCAACTCCGTGGGGCGTCAGACGAAGCCGTGTCTCTTTCATATACTACCAGCTGGTAAGCAGTTCAATATTATTATAATTCGCCATTATTTATGTAGATTTTAAAGCAGTTATGTACGCAACAAAGATGTATGGCCGGCCTTTTGGCCAAATATCGGGCACAGTAAAGGGAAGGGGAAGATATGGAAAATATATTCTTACTCGTGGGGTAGTTCTTTGCCCAGTGGTGGAACAATAGGTTGAATAAAAACATATTCACAGTATGGGTTTAAACCCCTAGTTCTTGAAAAGTTTATGAAATCACACTAGTACACAGATGTTTAGCATGTTCTTTTTTGTATCTACAACACAACAGCAAAAATCACAAAGTAAAAGCGCAAAATAAATAATATACTGTTACAAAAAGGGTCACTTCACGCAACAATTTCTAGACATAGCTACTCTTGCTGCTAAGTACAGAAGTGCAATTCAGCTCACTTAAGCGGTAATGCCTAACGCGATATTGACCTAAATGTTACGACAACATATTATTTGTCTTACAATAGGAAGTAATAATAATAAAATTGATATGCCGTTGGGTCTAGGTATGCAACATGTCTAGGTAGGTTCATATCTCGTTCTTTTTGTGAGCAATAGCATTTCTAATAGAATATAGATTACGGCGCAACCGCTTTACCTTTGTTGTAAACTAAACTTTTTATAAGAGTACCAACTATGCTGTACATGAGCTGGTTAACTCTATCGTTGTCAGTCTGGACGATAGGATGAAATGTCTAATTGTCACAAATTATTTAAACATTTTCTCTTCCATCCAGACAAGCCATCCACCCCCAAGGCATGTGAGATAACCAACGTGACTTACGACTCTTTGACGCTGAACTGCACGCCGGGCCACGACGGCGGGATTCACCAGTCATTCTTGTTAGAGGTTAGTGAAAATCCCTTCAACTTACTCTACCATTAGGATGCATGAAAACATCCTCCAGATGTGGCTATATATTAAATATAGTTTTCATTCTCCGATGTATTTACTAGCTATTCTTATGTAGTTAACGAGCAAGTGAAAAGATTATTTAAGCGTACTGGAGTCAGTGCTAAAGCCAGTCTATAAGCACTATGCCCAACCAGGTTAAGCATGGCACAAATCAATTAGAACAGGCTAACAGACTCAACTGTTGGCAGTGATGACTATATTTCGCCAAATTCGTCTATCAGTCGTACATTGGTAGTGTGATTTCCATGGAATCTCCTAGCAAACGTGGTATTTGTATAGACAGTACTGACTGTCTATGTTTCAACGGTAAATCCCGACTAAGGTCACGTCCGACAATGTCTTGCTAGCTTTATAATCAAATTTTAAGTTTTAACTGTAAATTGAGCTATGTGAATATTCAGTTCGACTTGCTGCAAGTTTTCAATTAAAACCATCAACCAATCTATTCAACTTGCTTAATATAACTTGCAACTGGTAATTTCACATTAGTTCGTCCACACACTACATGTATTTCAGAGTAAATAATTATTACGTTTGCAATCCCAGCAAAATTAGTTGCTAGTTTCAACAAATTACGTTGAAATATTAGTCATTAATCTAATTATTCAGTTTGGAGACTAACGGTATGTACTGCTAATATGCTAGTTTGCAATTAGAACATACATTGAAATTATATTTGAAATTTGAACAAAATCTGTATCATCTCATATGTCTCTGAATGATTTGAATAATCACTTTTCATCGTCAGCAATGCTCTCGGCTGTTGTTAAGAATAATACTATTCGTGATATTACTTCCATGCCAATTGTAACTCTCGAATCTTTTTCGTTTTCCCCGGTGACCGACGCTGAGATCCTCAAAACGTTCAATGCAATTAAGTCCAAGGCTGTCGGCTGTGATGGAGTGAGCAGATCCATGTTGTCCCTCATTTTCAAAAGTATCCCTCCCATTATCACACACATCATCAACTTCTCACTGCAGGCTGGTGAGTTTCCTACAACCTGGCGTAAGGCATTCATTATTACTCTGCCAAAAATTTCCAACCCCACCTTATCTAATCACTACAGACCAATCTCTATTCTCCCTTTCCTATCTAAGATCCTGGAAGCAGTTGCTCTGAACCAAATATCCTCCTTCGTGTCCCGGAATAACCTATTGTCCCCTTTCCAATCTGGTTTTCGGCCCGGCCATAGTACAGCCACAGCCTTGCTTAAAGTTACTGAAGACGTCAGGAACGGCTTGGAGAGTTCGAGGTTGACGGTGTTGGTTTTAATAGATTTCTCCAATGCATTTAATACCGTCGATCACGACATTCTCCTGGCCATCCTGTCTCAAATTGGGGTTTCTTCGTTGGCACGGGCTTGGTTTTCATCATATCTTCGTGGTCGCCAGCAGGCGGTACGTGCTGATCAGAAATTCTCTGATTGGTGCGCGCTAGAAACAGGCGTCCCACAAGGCGGTATACTCTCTCCACTCTTATTTTCTTTATTTATTAACTCTATCACTACTATACTCAAATGCTCCTACCATCTGTATGCTGACGACCTGCAGCTCTACGCGCAAGCTGACATACTCAATCTGGATGACTGCATCTCGCTGTTGAATGCTGATCTTCAAGCAATCGCTGACTGGTCTAGCAGATTTGGCGTTACTGTCAATGTCAGTAAATGTCAGGCTATCCTTATTGGTAGTTCGTATTATCTACGAACCTTGGACACTAGTCTTCTAATGCCGCTTAAGTTCGGCAATACTGTTATCCCTCTCTCGCCTCACGTTAAAGACTTGGGCCTATATATTGATGACAGGTTGAGCTGGAATAAGCAGGTCGCTCAGATTAGCCAGAGAGTCACTTTCTCACTGCGGTCTCTCTATAGATTCAAACATTTTCTTCCGTCCAGCACCAAAACCACCTTGGTTCAAGCTCTCGTATTGCCTATAATCGACTATGCTGATGTTTGTTATTCTGATCTATCCCAAGAACTTCTTAACAAAATGGATCGACTTCTTAACAACTGTATTCGCTTTATTTTCGGGCTTCGTAAATATGATCACATTTCTTCCTTCCGTTCTCAGCTTAAATGGCTGCCTATCCGTCAGAGGAGATCCCTAAGATCCCTCTGCATGCTCTTCAACATCATGAACGATCCTTGTACTCCTGATTATTTAAAACAATATTTTAAAGTGTTGGGCAGTTCTCACGATCTTAACCTTCGAGCTTCCAAAAACTTACTTCTCCAAATTCCTTCTCACCGCACTGGGTTTATATCTAATTCTTACGCTGTCTCTACTGTAAAACTCTGGAACGTCCTTCCCCTTGACATAAAAAAAACTGAGAGTAAATTTTCATTTAAGCGTAGAATCCGGAACTATTACTTGTCCTCTCTTACATAGCTCGGTCTTCGTCTTAGTTATTATGTTTAATTTCTGTTTCATTTAGAATATGATATTTATTATAATATTTATTAGTCTATTGTTTTAGAAATTATTTATGTATTTTATTTGTTAGATAGTTTATTAATATCCGACTTTAATTATTGTTCATTTTTATTTTGTACTCCTACCACCTGTTTGTCCTTTTTAACCCAAAGGTTGACTGGTAGAGAATGCCTTGCTGCATTAAGTCCGCCTATGTATCACCATTGTACATGAAGTTTAAATAAATAAATAAATAAATAAAATGACATTCAATGGGCACAAGCGATTGTCGAAATGCTATAGAAGATTGTTTGTCTAGGGAGCAGACAACTATTTTAAAGGCGAGATTGTTTTCTTTAATCCAGAGCGGAGCGAAGGATTCTAAAATAGAATCCTGAGCGCAGCGAAAGATTCAAAGTACGTCACTCGGGCTTAAAATAGTGTTGCTCCCGAGGTGGACTCTCTATCACCCTCTATGAGAAAATAAGTAAGAGCAACTTTTGAACAAAAACGTTGCATTTATTATTTACATACAATTATGAACCATAAGACATAGAAATAATTAGAGGCTAATGTTTATATTTGAACAATTATGGCATTGCATCGTAACAATTTTATTTGTACCATCCGTTACAGTTGTAGATTTATTTTATAGTTTGGCTCGCGCGCGGTTTTCCAGCCACTCACTTGTACAGTACAAAGTTCCCGTGCGGTCCGAAATATAATTACAATCCCTCATTAGCCATTCACCTCATACATTCGTTTTAATCGATTTTAGCGATGTAATCTTATTTTGGGCCGCATGGTTTGTGATTGATCTCTTTGCTGATTGGAACATTTAGTAACAATATCCACATTCCAAATTCAAATTTCTATTACTCCCTAGGGTTTAATGAGTTATTTTAGTCCCTGTTTACGAAGAATAAACTAGCTCTTTTTGAATACAGGTGTTTTTTTTGTTATTGACCACGTCACATATCGGTAGCTCTTGTCATTCCCATCCAGTTTTGAGTTTTTAAGAATCATTATCAACCCTTGTTGTAATATCCTTGTGTATTGTCCTACCCTTGCCTCTCATATCTTAAAATTACAAACAAAAAAAACTATACGTAAATCAAAATAATCACAAAATAAAGCATCAAATAACAAATAACAGGCTTCATAAATTGTGTTAAAGATATCAATAGGCTTCAATACGTCTTGTTACTGTCGCTTAGTTCCATATAAATAAATCCTGAACGATATTAAATTCTTTATAGACAGACAATGTATCGCTTTTGTCTAGATAATAAAATAACACGTGTAAAACATTTTTTTACGGACCTGTTGATGTGGTGAAGTTTGATTAAGGTGGACTTCTTTCGGCTGAATTGATGAAAATAAGAATCAATTATAGGAGAACAGCTCATATTGTTGTAAATATATAATTATCATGACGTTCTTTAAGTATTGCCACTCAAGAGGGAAAACAGTAAACGAAGGAAATGGTAGGACGTCCTCAAGTTAAATAGAACCACATTTTTTGTAGATGTATTGGTAGTATCCAGGTGAGAGGGTAAAGTTGAATATTCAGTTGAATCAGCTGAGAAAGCTCTGTGACAGATACAGATGACTCATAGTGTATTTAAATGTCGCCCTTTTTGAACATATTGCAGAATGGGCAAAATTTGGGATAGCTCTTCTGTTTTACACTATCCCTCCTTAATTGGAGCTAATCTTGACCTAACTGGCAATGCTAGGTAGTTATTACAACTATTTTGAAACTAACAGCCATGTTTATTCGTTAGTCCAATGATAGCACTTCTTCACCATCCTTCTATAATTTATATACTCCTTTTCTACACACAGATCTTCGACATGGCAACAGGTCTTCTTCTCCGCAACGTCAGCAGTGATGATCCTGAGTTTGAAGAAGCAGGTCTATCAGCAAGCAATTCCTTAGCTGTGTCAGTGAGAGCCTTCAATAGGATAGGATTAAGTGAAGCTCTGACAATAACTTCTAGTTTGCTGAAGTATCCACAAAGGCATACAGGTATTATTTCGTGTTTTTAATATTCGTAGGCCATAGAAATTTAACGTATTGAAAAGATAATGACCAAATTAGTCGAATCGTTAGTTGATTTTTCACAATATAAAACAGTTGGATGACATTTTGGTCAGTGTCTTTTTCTATGAAAGAGTTACCGCCTTTTGAGAGGATCATAGAGGTGTAGTCCTCAGGCAATATTGATTGTAAATGTTTTATGTTACTCATTTACGAAAATGTTCGACCTTGATATGTTCATATTATACTGACCCATAAATAAAAGCTACGCAACTAGCTGTACTGGTTCGGACCCTACTACCCTACTTTCGTTTTATACACGAAATGGCACGGTCATAAGTAAAAAGCTAAAAAAAATAAAAGCCACAGTTGTTCCCACAGCGCAGGTCCCCGTCAAAGTGGAGCTGACGACAGTCCTAATGATAGTCTTGGGAGCAGTGGCAGTGATCGCCGCCATGACTGCCGTATCAGCTGTCGTCTTCTGCTACAAGTACTTCAACAAGAGAGACAGTGAGTATGGGTGTTGATTAATTGAACTTGATGTGTAGTTTTATTGAACTTGGTGTCTAATTAAATTGAACTTGGTGTCTAATTTGATTGAACTGTGGGTGTAATTTAATTGAATCGTTGAGTTTAATTTATATAAAGCTAAACAATGGTTTCCGATTTGATTATATTATACATACAAATATTAGTTTAATTATTTAAAACTTGACAACTGGCTTTGAGTAATTTAATTGAATATTCATGAAAATATGATTTTTAATAAAGGTATATACCTAATCAATAAAATATAAACCTAAGCAATTTCTGCTAAGGTTTTAAGTTAGGTTTTTATTTACTTAGTTAGGTACAAAAATTTAAGTAACTAAAACTTTTAACATTTTTTTATTTAATTGTTATCTTGATACAGAGATTAAAATATATTTTAAATTTAAATAAAAATGTTGAGGTCGATTCTGCGATAGTCATTAAAATTACGCAAACCGTTATAATGATATAAATTATGAGATAAAGCCAATGTTTTAACGCCGAATCTGTTAATATTTTCTTTTATTTGCGTTCTTGCGCTTGACCACTATCTCACCTGATAAGAAGTGATGATGTGGTATATATATATATCAAATATATTAATTTCAATTGCAACATTATTCATAATTAAAACATTAATTCCAAGAAAATGTGAAAGTCCAACTGAAAAGGTTTCGCAACAAAAGCATACACCGAAATGAATAAAAGTCCACAGGGGAAATTGATAGAGAATTAAAAAAAAAACAAGTAAGTATTTGAATTGTATGGTATTTTTGTTGTTGTTTTTAGGAAAGCACGAAAAAGACAAAAGGCAGCAGGAAGAATCATCGAATACACCGCTTACTGGCACCAAAGAATCGGAAAGTGTTGATAGTTTAGGTAAGTCCCTCAATTTTGATACCGAGATAGTTGCATATGTTGCTTCGTTGAACTTAATTATCGCAAATGCGACTGCTGAGTGTGGCCTGGATTCAATTTATGGGTCGAGAAAAGTGTTATTGGGGTTTTCCATCTAGAGTACCTCAGTATTAAAACAATAAAAACCAAAAATCATCTTGTAATTACAGCCCCAAACCAACACAACATCAAAAAAACTCGCTTTACATAATTCACATAAAAAAAGG
Organism: Orthosia cruda; assembly: GCA_964057195.1. NCBI lineage: Eukaryota > Metazoa > Arthropoda > Insecta > Lepidoptera > Noctuidae > Orthosia > Orthosia cruda. Next base: position 12,381,124 of record OZ059839.1, on the reverse strand, counting down.
AAAAGAACGACCACTAAAAATAATTTATTATTTATTCATTTACATATACAATTGTGTCCTCTTTTTAGATAAAAATCCCGATATAATACCAGTAGACGGGAAGATCAGCGACAGCTGTTCAAATAAATCTTCTACGACCGACTACAGTTCCATAAGACCGCTTATATCGAAGACGACAGATAAATACGACTTGATGACAAATTGTGACAGGTTTTACGACTACAATATCGAACCTTGCAACCAATACATACAAGCGCGACCGATGGAATACCGAATACCGTACGCACCAACATTGCAAATGCCAAACCTTGCCCCCAGCCTACAGATATTGGGCCCAATGAGTAGTCTGCATATGCCGAATGTTGGTTCCAATGATTGTCATAGACAGCCGTATGATAAGGTGTACGAGGATTGGTTGAAGTATAAGAATGCGTTGCCCTTGAATACTAGTGGTTTGGTAAGTATAGACAATCTTTTAATCGTATAACATGTAAATTAAAGGGTATTAACTGCTTAGCCAAATCAATACTTGTCCGTCAGTTAAAATATCAACTGACCTCCTTTGACAATCGAGTCATATGTCGGTTTTATGGCAAATTGGTGTAATGGAGCCAATCTTCAAAATAATTAATTGCTCTGACTAAATGACATTGTTATTTCAAACTCAGTCTCTTATTTTCAAACTGTCGCCGTCCCGTCCGGGCAACCGCGATGTATGCTCTTTAGTATACATTTTGTATAAAACGATATTTTCTAAACTTGTCGTCCCGTTCAGTTACAGATAAAAACACGTTACGTATGTAACGGCCTTTATTTATTAGAAACAATACACTTTAAAGGGCACTATCCTGGGTTTATACATCGCTCCTTTTTCTGAACACTAGGACCACATCCCAAAAGCCACAACAAAATCACCTAACTACTAACTAACACCTTTTATATTTTAGCTACCAGCAGAACAACTGTTACCTCCAGAATTGTACGCCACACCACCACCACCACCATCTCTGTACAGTAACCCCAGCAGAAACCCACTGAACCTCACTCAGATGCCAGAGTTAGACCCTAGGTACCACCTGGAACCCAGGTCTCTGGCGATGGACTCCAGAAGTTGCTCAAACTCGCCGCCAGTGAGATTCAGCCCGGAGAGTAACAGTGTGTACTACAGTAAAGGTGTGCTAGATAGGACTACTAATACGTTACCACATTTGAAGCCTAATAGGATAAATGGTAAGCATTATTAAACATTATTTTGCCACAATTCTAACCCCTAAACAACTACAGCCACTTTGAGATTTGGTCAGACAGAAATATGAGGCTTGTTTTCCATTCCAAAGCTAGATTTTCACTAAAACTTAATTTTAAATTTACTCACTTGCAATGGTAGATACTAAGCATTAATTACAAAGCCCATCTAAATTAGAAAATATTTTCTCAATGATTATTCCTGCCAAGTGTAGATTTAATGAAGTAAGTATACTTGAATAAGGTCAAGCGAAGTAGAATAGACTCTCGGATTATTCGTCTTATGGCTCAGAGTAGCCAGGGCCTATCATAAATTATACTGTAGACCGAAAACGTAATCAAAGTCCTACTTAATAAGGTAGAAGGAAGGTAGATTTTACTTGGAAACATTAATATTGTTCTGTTTTCAAATTATTCTTACCTATTCGTTTAATTTTGATAACAATTCTCAGTAGATTGTCAACGATATTTTGCCGTTGACTAAGGCAACCTTAAGTGAATTCCATTTTTTTTAAATGTCCTGTTGCGGATTACAATGAACAGGAAAACAAATATAATCCTACATCCTTATCCCAACGTTAAGTCCAAAATCAGATTTTCATGTTCAAGCTACGCAAATCTTAAAATCCTGTTTAAGAAATGGTGTTACAATTTTTTTCTCTCTTGCATATTTGCCTTTAAGTTGTAAATTCAACAAAAAGATGTCTAATCTCGATATGCATAGGCTAGCAGAATATGGTCTATGCTATGCTGTTCTGAGGGATTACATATTCTAAATGCAGCGATTTCAGCAGCACATTACCTGTGTTCTTACGAGTATTTAAATTTTCTCCTCTATTCAATAGGTATGGTAATATTTATAAAGTTCACTCAGTATCAATCTGCCTAGCCTTATCCCAACTATATTCGGGTCGGCTTCCTGTCTTACCGGATTCAGCTGAGTACCAGTGTTTTACATGGAGCAACTCGACCTCAAACGACTCGACGACCACAAACCAGTAACTGGATAACACGATACCCCTTGGCAAGACTGGTGACAGATCTCAAGCTTCTGACTACCCGTAACGACTGTCAAAGATCTTCAAAAGATAGCCAGGACCAAAGGCTTAACGTGCTTTCCGAAGCACGGAGGAAACTCGGTATGTTGAAATGGTCACCCATCCACGGACCGACTTCGTCAAGCGTTGCTTAACCTTGATGATCGACCAGTGCGGCTGTTATTATTTAGCCAAGAGCTACTCCCACGTACACTCAGTATAAAAAGTGATAATTGTAAAAAAAATCTGATTTAGTTTAATAATGAAAGTACAGTCCGCATGAAAATAATGTTATCATTTCAAAAGTTGTAAAAATTATTATGTCAGATTTCCTCCGTTTAGGAAGTTTTAATTAGGTACTTATTCTCACTAGTTTATCGCTTGAAGAAACTACAATAAAAAACTAAACCGATTCAAAAATTACTCGTATAAATAATTCCAAAAAAGTACACAAATAAAGCTTTTAATAGGTACTTTATTATTGGAGTAATCATTTAGTCCAATACCCAAAATGTTTTTGGTCTCTGTAATTGGTCTGTGGTCCGCATCCATTATATTCAGTAAAGAGAACTGTTCAGTGATCAAATATCTAATGTAATCACTTCATTATATTCATGGTCATGAAAAGATAAATTTCTTCTCATTGTGAATGGAAAATAATGGCTGTAAAGGAGAAAGTGATCAACCTTTTCCTATCCAGCCATAATTTATTCAAGGTATTCGTGTTTTCTATTTGTCCATATATGGTGGAAAACAATGTAATATTTGCTATCATTCAGCAATAAAAAAAACAGTTACCTCTATATCAACTAATGTCTGTTGCTGCTGTTGTCTGTGACTGGATTCTATTGGAGTGGTGAAAAAAAATGTTTTTATTTTTCAGGACACTCTCCAACTCAAATGCCAAGTGAGCAAAAATGTGTGACAAAATCCACTGACACTTCCCTAGAACATTCTAAAGTAACAGAAGACTGTGGCTGAGACCAGACATATTTGCAAGGGACAAAGCACCTTAAGTGTTTCAAACTGTCAGTGACTTACAAAGTGGACTAGGTTAAAAGGCCTCAAGTGAATATTGACAGGCCAGTGGCCTAGAAAAAAAGGCATCAACTTAATTGGTTTTAACAAGGTGTAAAGTGTACATTTAATGTGATTAAATTCGGTGAATATCGGTTTGGAACTTTGGACCAGTCCGTTCGTTATGTTGTTTCTCGCAATTGAATTATTTCGGCATGTTTCACTAATTTTATTTAATACAATAAATGTATTGTCTTTCCTAAAAATGCATTGCTAATTAATTTATTTCAGACAAAATAATGTGAAAATAGATTTTTAACTATTGATTATATTATTATAATGAGAATGGTCAATAACTGTCAATATAATAAAACAAAAAATACATAGACTGTAAAACAATTTCGCATCTTCCATGAGATGTATAAGACTGAATTTGTGTATAGATTAAAGACGTTTAGATAAAACAATTATTTGAATACATTATTGTAATTAATTATTAAGATTTAAATATTTTAAATAACGCGCAAAATTACTTTTGATTTGATTGACAGAATGGTGTATTGTTTGCTAACTCACAGATTTGTGTTTTTAAAAAAAAAAAAAAGATTATTTAAAGATACTGGAGAACAAATATAACTAAGTACGTTGTGAATATAAATAATGTAAATATTATAAATATGTTATATTAAAAGTTGCCATACTAGTTAAATAGTACAGAAGCAAATAACATGTATCTAAATTAATAATAAATGTCAAAAAATCGAGGTCTTATGTTATAAAGGATAATTTTGATTTAAACTTGTATATGTACAGGAAAAGATAAGTAAAGATGTTTTTTTCTCGAAAGATATACAAAAAGAAGGATATTTACTATCAACGCTTAAATAGTGAAAATGTTCAAAATCGTATTGACTGTTAATAATATCTTCGGTTTACTGTTTTAAAAATATTTTGTAATATTGAAAGCTTACTCGTGGAGGGAAAAGCGATGTGTTTTAAATGTAACTTGTATCAAATATTATAAATATGAATACTTAATACTGTGATAACAGTCGCATGCATTAATGATATCTCAGTTCACGATAGAAAATAATAAATTGCATTTAAAATGTTAATTTTTATTGAAAAAGATACGATTTGGCGTAATAAAAAAAACTATTTGACCTAACTTACCAAAAATATTTGAAATCGTACATAGAAAAATTTGATAACAAATATTATTTGCCAATGAAAACTAAAGATTAAAAGTAAAAGAAAGAATTATTTGAAAGTAAATTAAGTTATCTAGTAAAATTACATTCCTAATAGAATAAAAACAATTTGCCTCCATCGCCAATAAATAATAAGAATAAACTTTCATTTATTTATTTAAACTTCATGTACAATAGTGGTACATAGGCCGACTTAATGTCACAAGGCATTCTCTACCAATCATTCTCGCAATTAAATTATTTCAGCATGCTTGACAAATTTTATTTAACACAATCAATTTATTGTCGTTATGTGCACTTATCTTTTATTAAAAAAGATAAGTACATAATATCTTTAATATCAAAATAAGATGAAAAGTTTTGTATGATATAAAAGGGTTTTTCTTTTGTTTAAAAGTTTGTGAAATGAGTACTAAGACTAATATTAGATATAACAAATTAAAATATTTTTACACGTTTATTTTATTGAGTTTGAAACAGGCCAAAATTTATCGCAGGCTAGATTTATATTAACGTATTATTTTATGTGTAAAAATAGTACCACGATTTTATAGATATTTCAAGGTACAGTCGGTATTTAATTTATTTTAGTTACCATTGAAGTTTAATTATTTAAGATGGTTTTATTTAATGAAATAAAATTGAAAAAAAATGTTGATGAATGTTCATTTTCGTAGTATTTTACTTTATCTTTTTAAAATATAATGTAAATTATTAATATTTTCCTGTAAACAACTGTACCTTTTCCTTTGAGCATTTAATAACATTTTCAGTATAATTTTGTTCAACAAATTAGGTATTTGCATATTGTATAAATAATTTTAAGTGATTTTTGTTTGTGATGATTCTTATGGAAATTATAATAAATGTGAATTTATAACAAATGCTCGGTTTTGCTAATTTTCTGAATTTTAACCTTGTTGACAATTTTCAAATACTACTAAAACAATTGAGAAAAGGCGTCGTCTGGGTTTACCCGATGCATCAAAGCATTCACCGCTTGTCATCAGACTAGACCGACGAAATTTTGCCATATTAGTGGAATACTGAAAAACTGCTTTCTCTTTTTACTACACCTATGACGAAAAGTTGTAAAATTTTCATCGGCGGCGACGCTATCCTGTATTTTGGTTTTGACACCATATTAATTATTAGAGACCCCAAAAACCATGAAAATAACACCCATGACGAAAAATATGCAAATTCTCGTCCATTACGTGCCATTTTGTTCGCCGCGAATTCGTGTTGCGGTTGCATCAGCTAAGGTTTGAAACGCGTCGTGGCCGATTCTAAAAGGGCCACAACCCGAAATTCACGTTGTGGCCTTTTGGAAGAAACCACAACGAGTTCTTAGCAATTTTTTCGTTCAATAAACGTTTTCGATCTTTGAGCCACATTTATACTAATTTGTATATTATGTCTACGAGATTGAGTTTGTCTTATCCATTTAAATAAAAAGTCATAAATGAACCATGTTGTACCACCACAGCGAAGCTACTGGACCGTGTTATCCCATACAGTCTCCAAACACCATTATTTGTAGAACCCATACACGACATGGCACCCTAACTAGGTAAACATTTTGATTCCTGTTTGTTTAGCATCAATATTTATAAAGAGACTTACATTGCTTCACCAGTGACAGAAATAGGATTGAGTGGTTAAATATTATTTTATACAAAGAGATAGAGTTACATGGGATTTAACCTCTTGACTGCCGGCAATGCGGATCCACGCGATATACAAGGTTTTTTTACCGGTTAAACATAACTGGTGAAATGTGTGAACACCTTTAAGTTACCCTTCAGGGAACGTAGGTGTGATGTTTTGGTATGTGTACTGAGTCAAAATAAATTAGTTAGAGAAACTCCGTATACGTATAAATCAATAGAAATCAAAACTTAAGTTTTCTCGTTACTTGAATATAACGTTCAATATTTCTTGTTCCTTCGTCATTGCATATCGATATTTCACTAGGGTTTCACTAGGTTGTGTTGTTGATTGCAGAGTATCAAATGAAGTTTTTAAAAACACTGCCGCTGATTCGAAAAAATAGTCAAAAATCATAATAGGCGCGAATAATCATAAGAAATAGCTTTTCGTGCGCCGAGTTCGGTTTTTGAAAGAGAAGCAAGCTGCCAAACAGACTTATTTAAAAACGTGAATGTTTTTTGAATTTTAATACAATTAATAGATTATAATATTTGTTGATGAAAGTTAATAATCAATGGCGGCGGGCAGCCCCCAACGTCCGCACAAGTGCAAAATATACTTCATATCGTACCTAAAAGCGGTGGGGAAAGAGCATTTCGAGTTAGTGTGATAACTTTCCCTAATACACTAATGTATTATCACTAATGTTGACAATTTTCAAATACTACTAAAACAATTGAGAAAAGGCGTCGTCTGGGTTTACCCGATGCATCAAAGCATTCACCGCTTGTCATCAGACGAGACCGACGAAATTTTGCCATATTAGTGAAATACTGATAAACTGCTTTCTCTTTTTACTACACCTTTGACGAAAAGTTGTAAAATTTTCATCGGCGGCGGCGCTATCTTTTATTTTGGTTTTGACACCATATTCATTATTAGAGACCCCAAAAACCATGAAAATAACACCCATGACGAAAAATATGCAAATTCTCGTCCATTACGTGCCATTTTGTCCGCCGCGAATTCGTGTCGCGGTTGCATCAGCTAAGGTTTGGAACGCGTCGTGGCCGATTTTAAAAGGGCCACAACCCAAAATTCACGTTGTGGCCTTTTGGAAGAAACCACAACGCGTTCTTAGCAATTTTCTCGCTCAATAAGCGTTTTCGATCTTTGAGCCACATCTATACTAATTTGTCTATTATGCAAGATTGAATTTGTCTTATCCATTCAAATAAAAAGTCATAAGTGAACTATGTAATACCACCACAGCGAAGCTACTGGACCGTGTTATCCCATAGAGTCTCCAAACACCTTTATTTGTAGAACCCATACACGACATGGCACCCTAACTAGGTAAACATTTTGATTCCTGTTTGTTTAGCATCAATATTTATAAAGAGACTTACATTGCTTCACCAGTGACAGAAATAGGATTGAGTGGTTAAATATTATTTTATACAAAGAGATAGAGTTACATGGGATTTAACCTCTTGACTGCCGGCAATGCGGATCCACGCGATATACGATTTAAGATTACGATATAAGATTTTTTTTACCGGTTAAACATAACTGGCGAAATGTGTGAACACCTTTAAGTTACACTTCAGGGAACGTAGGCATGATGTTTTGGTATGTGGACTGAGTCAAATAAATTAGTTAGAGAAACTCCGTACACGTATAAATCAATAAAAATCAAAACTTAAGTTTTCTCGTTACTTGAATATAACGTTCAATATTTCTTGTTCCTTCGTCATTGCATATCGATATTTCACTAGGGTTTCACTAGGTTGTGTTGTTGATTGCAGAGTATCAAATGAAGTTTTTAAAAACACTGCCGCTGATTCGAAAAAATAGTCAAAAATCATAATAGGCGCGAATAATCATAAGAAATAGCTTTTCGTGCGCCGAGTTCGGTTTTTGAAAGAGAAGCAAGCTGCCAAACAGACTTATTTAAAAACGTGAATGTTTTTTGAATTTTAATACAATTAATAGATTATAATATTTGTTGATGAAAGTTAATAATCAATGGCGGCGGGCAGCCCCCAACGTCCGCACAAGTGCAAAATATACTTCATATCGTACCTAAAAGCGGTGGGGAAAGAGCATTTCGAGTTAGTGTGATAACTTTCCCTAATACACTAATGTATTATCACTAATGTCGTGGTGACCCACTGGCTAAGACCTCGCCTCTCGTGCTTATGGTCGTGGGTTCAAAGCCGGACAAGAACCAATGTGACAATTAATTTAGTAATTTTGTATCTCTATTCAATTCAATCAATTCAATTATATATTTAAGTTTATCTTGGACATCGCTGACAACGGTGAAAGAAAACATCGTGAGGTAACCAAGATAAGATAAGGTATAAGATTGTGCTCCATTGGTTTAATCGCTGAAAGGCGTTCAAGCGTGAGGAGAAACGAATAAATAATTAATAAATAGGTACTAATAGGTACCAGGTACTTCCCAATCAAATCGCTACTTCACTTAGTACTTTTGTAACAACAATACTTTTCTCTCGGTCGTTTTCCAACAGAATTGGGTAGATAAGCTCTTGATGTATTATGCTTTCTTTCCCTTTTAAGAGTGGGAGAAAACGTTTTATAATATGGTGGTTCACGTATCTGAGAGACCCATACTAATGTTTTAAATGCTAAAGTAACTCTGGTTGTTTGTTACGTTTAGATGAAAGGTCACTGGGCATCTTAGTATGGAAACCATACCCATGGCGTACACAAACCAAATTTAACAGAATTTATTGATATTGGCTCTGATTTACTATTGCATTAATCACATTGTCGTAAGTCCAGGGATTGTCGAAAAAAATATAAAATAATCATATGACAGGGTGTTTTTCAAGTGGACCAGATCAGAAACTATAAAGAAATGCTTTAAACACTGAAATGAGTCTCGAGGCCGTTTTGATAAAAACTGAAACTGCTTTATGGGATTTGTGAAAACTCAATATTCTTAGCCAGGAATCGAACCCGCTGATTTTGAAATCATAATCACGCTGATTATTATACGATCGGATAGTGTCGCTAATAATGATCAAATTCCGGCAAGTAATGACACACGGCAGGCAAAATGTACAGACGAAAAATATAGTTTTCTGAATTCGTTTGTTTTTTTTTTTTTTTAAACGATTACAATGAAAACATACGAGGAAAGTTAACATTAATCTCTTTTGTTTAAATCTATTCTATCTAACTATTTTGGTAAATGACTGCCACTTTTTGCAAAGTGGGTCAGATTATGCCCAATGAGCTTTAGTACGGAGACAGCTTGAGACCCTGGGTAGGACATAGGATAGGATTTTTATCCCGATAGTGTTTTCCCATGGAATAATAAAACACTTTATATGCGGACGAAGCTTCGGGCAGAAGCTTGTTCTTGATAAAATGATTGAGAAAGTTAAGTACTCTGTTTAGTGAGCTATAATAGAGCCAATGGATACCGTGTTTCTCATTAACTGGGTTGAGGCGTTTTAACAAGCAGTCAATCCATATAAAATAATGGTATCCAGCTGCATCCCGTTTGACTGGAAGCTGACCCAAAGATTAGGAATTTGGCATTCGAATTCCCTTAGGTATCTACGTTTTGTACCTAAATTTCCATTTACAAGGGAAGGAGGGTTTATTTATTTTTTCATAACATACGTACGTAGATTTTTTTTGTTAAATTGAGCTCCCGAAAAATATTACTACGCTATTCCAAACATTGAAACCAGTGGATACAGGGCCAATATCTCTATCCCTATTCTCAAAACGGTGAAGGGAAATATCGTGCCGAAACCGGCATGTCCTAGAACCAAAAATTTGAAGACATGTGTCATCCACCAACCTGCTCTGCCCCCGCGTGATTGATAGGGCCTTTCCCACTCACAGAGAGGAAGAAGGGAGCCTGTGTCCCAACAGTGGGAACATTAAAAGGCTGATGATGATGATCTCTATCCTAACAGTAAAGTATAGGTAAGTGTTGGGCGTTTAAATTGGCAAGGATTAAAATAGTCTTTAATTAACATATCTGGGTGATTTTTGGTAAATGATTAACATTTGGTATTTAATGTCAGTTTGCACTGTCAATAGCGCTGGGACTTGAGCGAGGACACACTGTTAACTATCTGTCAATAATTGCACGCTACAATCTTATCTAATTAGCCCTTGGGGATTCATAGTACATTTTGAGCCGGATAGATAATTAACTGCTAGAAATAGATAGCTGCTAAGGTCATCATCATCAGCCTTTTAATGTTCCCAATGCTAGAACACAGTCTCTCTGTTCTCTCACTCTCTCTATCTCTCTGAGGGAATGGGTCATAATCCACCACGCAGGCCCAGTGCGGGTTGGTTGATGTCATGTCTTGGAACAGCTGCTAGATGGTTAAACATAATTTCCGATAGTGAACAAAAACAAGAATTGAAGAAAGAAAGAGGAAAGTAAAATTCTCCTTAAAATAAAATACATTCATAGGCAAATTCTCCATAGGCGGTAATTCAGCGAGCTACATTCTTCTACTTACCCATTTAGTGATACAGGTCAACGTAAGGTTGATACACCGTATGAAGCAGACAAAAAATACCATTGCAGTCTGGGTATGATAATGAATATACGTTTATTTTGTGACCTTTTAAACTCTGTCATCGCTACAAAAAATAATCTCAATCAATATCTCACAATAACGAATATCATTAATCTGGTATACAGAACTTAAGTGCCCAATTTGCCCACTGCATCAAAATCATAACACTTAAAATAAAAATATCGTTAATCTACCCGAATTTCGATCCGATATATTATATCGCCGTCATTTTCAAAATTGTTATGCGTTTATTCTGAAAATATCTCAATTTGTTTCACATAAATAATGTTTCACCTGTTTACTATCAAAAATAATGGTAAACGGTTACAATTTTCAAGCCTGTAGCGTCGATTTGGATCAATTTTAGGTTAATGTTTTGCAGTTTCAGTACCCGTCCAATCCGAGTGGATATTATTATGATTATAGGTTTTACAAGAAATGACAGATATAAATGATATTTTTTTTTGACAGTAGATTCTTAAGATATTAACTGCTGTCTCAACCACACAATCTTTTTGGGATTCTGATGGCATTGATAAATAACTAATAAAGAATAAAAAAACATTATTATCTGCCAAGGCTTTTCCCAACTTCAAATAGTAGTAGTAAAGTAGTAGAAGTTTCTATATTAATTACATGCGACTACCTGTCTGACATTCAAATCCTAAACATTAATTTAATGGACTCGCTGGATCTCATCTTTGGACTAACTTTTGTAGGTGCAACTCTTCATACCATTTAGAATTATCTACATAATTGCCCGAAACGCTTAAAACTTCGATCAGCAACAAATTTGATACTCGTTTCGCACTTTCATTAGCTGAGATTACGGGCCCATTTGAATTAATTGTCAAAGTGTTGGAGATAATGAAGTGAATTACAGTGTACAACGATTTTGTTAAAATTTATGGGGAGGCCAAGACCTGGCCAGATCTCTTGGGTTTATTGCAAAATTATTGACGATTTGCATCTTATGTTTTGCGTTTTTTCATCACATGCAGGTAATTTTGGAGTTTCGTTTCTGGACCGAAAATTAAATGTAAGTTATGTGATTCTATTGGTTGGTTGGATATACTTATTATCCAGTCAACAAAAATAGTTGAAGCGAGATTGACAGTTATATCGTTTTTCTAGTTCAGAATCCGTGGAAAAGGGTGCCAACAGGAAGCCTTATAGTTTATACCTGTCTATCTAAAGTTTACACTTAATATTATCAAGAGGAATTATTGTAAGTTTATTATGTTTGTCCTGGATGTCTCGCATGACCGACCGCGGCGGCGACACTTGGTCCCCAATTGACTAGTGTCTAGTGCCTATGTCCAGCAATGGACGTCATTTGACTGCAATAATGATGGTGATAATATGTTTGTAAAAGGATCTCTGGCAGTCCTGACTAGATTTTGAAAATTCTTTTACTTATATAAAGTTACCTATAGCTGACTGTCATAAGTTTCTTTATCCTGAAATAATGTAGCTATCTCAGGTGCAAGCCATTGAAGAAAATGCGGCGAAAAATACTAGCTAGCAATAAGAAATCACATAACATTTATATTGTCCCTTACGCAGTTTCTTTTTTATTTAATTACTAGCTGTTCCGCGCGGCTTCGCTCCCGTGGACCACCCCACATGATCCGTTTTCGAGATTATAAAATAGCCTATGTCAATCAAGAATAATGTAACTTTATATTGGTGAAAGAATGTTTTAAATCGGTCCAGTAGTTTCGGAGCCTATTCGGTACAAACAAATAAAAAAAATCTTACCTCTTTATAATATTGGTATACATTCATTTTTAAAAAACATTGTCACTCACTATGCATTTCTCCTGTATCGTGGGTGCGTTTCTGTAGGTCATACAAATAATTGTTTCGAGCGGAATTCGAATCCGCGACACGCAGCGCAGCAGTCAATTGCTTAAACACTGCGCCAACCGTGCCCCCAAGTGCATTGTTTCTAACAAGCTGCAAGTCATTCCTACCCACAACCAACAGCCACAAGGCACCGGGACATATGTAAATGACCACTTGCCAGCGTCGGAAGTCATGTGGTCACACTGGCTGCCCGGCAAATGTTTACATACCTACGACTGTGTCATGGCTACACTGTAGTTGGAAATGTTGGAGTAAAGCCACTGTGTAAATGGAGGGTACGTTTTCGTAGTCAGGATGTGTAATAAGGTATGAGAATCGTCATTATTCAGACGGAAATCTTCTCTCTACTACGTTATAGCGTTTGAAAAAAATACACAATGTCCGTATGGACATGCCAAGCGCTATCAAATAGTCACGTGATCAATCACATTTAGGCATTTAGACCATCGGCTTCGCTGATAGAAAGACGCTTTGTCTCTTGTCTCTTAAGGATAAAACAAATGTAATGGCTCCTTCTTTGTTACTGCATTGCATCTCTGGAACTCTCTCCCACACTCACTACGGGATAGCTCTTCTCTCAATGTCTTTAAGAAGAAAATTTGCAGCATTTTCTTTCAACGTAATAAATAATATTAGGAAGATTTATATTTATATATGTTTGAAAGCAGGGGTGTAAGGGGGTACATTCAAGATCTAAGTGCCCCAAGTCAACCTCACCTGCTCGCGGTACATCCTGCTAAATAACAAACGAGGCTCTGACGACAACCGATAAATGGCGGTATAACCATTTTAACAAATCTTCGCAGCTAAGTGGTACAGACTGGTGATGGGCAGCAGCGTCACCAGTGCGAAAAAGCTGCGATCTGCGATCGCCAACCCGCATGCCCAGCGTGGCGATTATGGGCAAACCCTCCAATATGACAAGTCGAAATCAACCACGGCCCCCAGTTCCCGGCCGCCCTGCTGTTATACCTGATTATGGCGGCGGTCACGGAGACGGCAGGGCATTCGGGGGTGCGAAGAATCACCGGGTTACGGACGGCCGCCGAACCCAACTGACCTTGGCGACGTATAATGGACGCACGTTACGGCTTGATGAACACCTCGTGCAGCTTGAGGAAGAACTCGAGAGTATAAGGTGGCACGTTCTAGGGCTGAGTGAAGTCCGAAGAGAGGGGGAGGATACAATAACACTCAAATCAGGCCACCTTATGTATTTCCGAGAGGGAGACCAACTATCCCAGGGTGGCGTCGGGTTCCTGGTAAACAAGTCCATCTGTGACAACGTTGTGGAGGTTTCCAGTGTCTCGAACCGGGTAGCGTACCTCATAATTAAGCTAACCGAGAGGTATAGCCTCAAAGTTGTACAGGTTTACGCACCGACCTCGGCACACTCGGACGACGAAGTGGAGGAAATGTTTGAGGACATTTCCAAGGCCTTGCATTCCACCACTAAGACCCACTACAGCGTTCTCATGGGGGATTTTAACGCCAAAGTGGGAGTACAGAATTGCAGTGATTCGGTAGTAGGATCCTACGGGTTTGGTAGCAGGAATCATAGGGGGCAAATGCTTGTCAACTTCCTAGAAAGAGAGGGTCTTTTCGTAATGAATTCCTTCTTTAAGAAACAGCCACAAAGGAAGTGGACATGGCGAAGCCCCGACAACGTGACTAAAAATGAGATAGACTTCATCATAACAGATAAAAAGCACATATTCAGGGATGTCTCAGTGATCAACAGGTTTAATACCGGCAGCGATCACAGACTTGTTCGAGGCTCCCTGAATATCAATTGCAAGCTTGAGAGAACTCGTTTGATGAAGTCTAGGCTCCGTCCCAATATGCTCCAAACAATGTTGGGATCTGAAGCGTTCCAGTCAGACCTGGAGAACCGTTTTGCTGCCGTGGAAACCACAAATAGCGTTGACCAGGCGCTCGACCAAATGGTGGAAATCCTCAGGGAGGAAGGTGCGAGATTTTGTAAGATGCGGCGTACGGGCAGGAAGTCCAAACTTTCGGCGGGAACTCTGAAGCTTATGATGGAGCGACGTGAAAATCCACCGGTCACTTCGTCAGAACAGCGGGCACTCAATAAACATATAAGGAAAATGGTACGACGCGACCTCCGACGAGCCAACACGCTCTCTATAGAGAAAGCGATTGAGCAAAACCGGGGGTCGAAAGTGTTTGTCCAGTCACTTGGGAGGAGCCATCTGACGAAGTTGACTACATCTAATGGGAATATCGTCGTTTCGAAGCCGGAGATTCTTTCGGAAGTTGAAAACTTCTACGGCCAATTGTACGCAACGCATGCATCTCGGCCTGATCCCGAAAATGAGGATTCTAGAGCCACCTTAACACGCCATTTCACAGAAGACCTGCCTGAAATAAGCCAAGACGAAATCGAGGCGGCTCTCAAACAGCTTAAAAATGGAAAAGCCCCGGGTGAGGACGGGATAACTACCGAGCTACTGAAAGCGGGAGGACGACCGGTACTGAAGGAGCTTGGGGAGCTCTTCAATTCTGTCCTGTTCTCTGGGAGAACTCCAGAAGCGTGGCAAAGGAGCGTGGTCATTCTGTTCTTCAAAAAGGGTGACAAGACCCTTTTGAAGAATTATAGACCCATTTCGCTTCTTAGCCACGTATATAAGTTGTTCTCGAGAGTCGTCACGAATCGTCTAGCGCGAAGATTCGACGAGTTTCAACCACCGGAGCAGGCCGGGTTCCGAGGTGGATACAGCACCATAGACCACATCCACACAGTGCGGCAAATTATACAGAAGTCCGAAGAATATAATCGGCCCCTGTGTTTTGCTTTTGTGGACTATGAGAAGGCTTTTGACTCTATCGAAACCTGGTCTGTTTTGGAGTCTATGCAGCGGTGCCAAGTGGACTGGCGATACATCCAAGTGCTGAGATGTCTTTATGCAAACGCCACAATGACCGTCCAAAGTCAGGACCGGCAAACTAAGCATATCTCACTGCGTCGAGGGGTTAGACAAGGGGACGTTATTTCCCCGAAATTGTTTAGCAACGCGGTGGAGGATATGTTTAAGACGCTGGACTGGGAAGGACGCGGCATTAATATAAACGGCAAGTACATCTCACACCTGCGATTTGCGGATGACATCGTCGTAATAGCAGAGTCACTGCATGACTTGCAACTGATGCTGAACGGCTTAGCTGGTTCTTCTGCACGCATCGGGCTCCGGATGAACTTGGACAAAACCCAGGTTATGTTCAATTCACACGTCACTCCGGGACCCATTGTGGTCAATGGCGGTGCTCTCAAAGTTGTTCGAGAATACGTTTACCTCGGGCAAACTCTGCAGTTTGGTAAGAACAACTTTGATAAGGAGACTAATAGAAGAATACAGCTGGGCTGGGCGGCGTTTGGGAAACTTCGTCGAGTCTTCTCGTCACGTATCCCACAGAGCCTGAAGACCAAAGTCTTCAACCAGTGCGTCCTACCTGTTATGACCTACGGCGCCGAGACGTGGACACTCACAATACGGCTGGTTCATCGGTTCAAAGTTGCTCAGCGAGCTATGGAAAGGGCTATGCTCGGAGTCTCTCTAAGGGATCGAATCCGAAACGAGGTGATCCGGCAGAAAACCAAAGTTGTCGACATAGCTCACAGAATAAGTAAGCTGAAGTGGCAATGGGCCGGCCATATAAGTCGTAGAACCGATGACCGTTGGGGTAGACGTGTTCTTGAGTGGAGACCGCGAATCGGTAAACGTAAGGTGGGACGCCCTCAGGCTAGGTGGAGTGACGATCTTCGCGGGGTCGCTGGTAGCAGCTGGCTAAGAGTAGCCGAAAATCGAAGCAAATGGCGTGCAATTGGAGAGGCCTATGTCCAGCAGTGGACTGCTATAGGCTGATGATGATGATGATGAAAGCAGTGGTGGCCCAGTGGTAAGGTGGCAGCGACTATCAAGTTGGAGGTCATGGGTTCGAACCCAGGCCGGTGCTTTACTTTGTGTAAATTATTTCATCACCACTGCTCTCAAAACGGTAAAGGAAAACATCGTGAGAAAACCGGCATGTCATAGAATCAAAAATTCGAAGGCATGTGACATCCACCAACCTACACGCGTCGTGGATTACGAGAGGCCTTTGTCCCAGCAGTGGGAAAATTAATAAGCTGAGGATGATTGCCTCGTCGATCTAGTAGTCCAAATCAGCTCGGAGCTGATGGTTCGATTCCTCGTTCGAGCTAAGTGTTTTTGGGTTTTTCTATCAGGAATTTGTCAGTATAAGCCCCAAGGCTTCATTTGTGCGTGGTTATAGCAATAGGTTCGTTCTCCATTATATGGGACTCAACATTGCTGTCGAAATGTGGTTTTATTATGTTATGTGCACCTCTACGTAACCCACCGGGATTTACAGGTGTGAAGCTATTATGTGTAATAATAGCTATAAAGAAAATAAAAACTCGTAGATTGTAATGAATATTGAAGTTATGAACATTCGTTAAAGATTTTCGAAAAGTACTGAAATGAGGGGTGAGTCTGTTTCACTTTTAGACAATCTATGGTGCATTTGAAATAACATTAGACATTTTTACAACCCCTTTGTACAGTTCCCTTCGACCGATTTTGAGTTCTCTTAAATATATGGATGGCATAAAAAGCATAAACCTGTTACCAAAACTAACTGTTTAATACAGCTGCCATTTGTCATATCACAAACGCAATAGAAGTCAAACCCGGTTGAACGGGCTGTAAAATGGAATTATTTAAATGTCTAATGTTATCTCAAATGGAGTATATCAATTGCCGGAATATCACTGTGTCAAAAGCTCATGTCAGTTTGTTTAAACGTATTTTCGTTAATGGATTGGCAAAGTAGGTATCTTTCCTCACAAGACTATTAAACTTTATCCCTCTAAACGCACAACAAACGGTACACAAAAAACATTAATGCCCGTTTCCCGCTATCAAAGTAAGTAATGTTACGACGAAGATCCTCGGTAGGATGGAGGGAAGATAAGATTATCGAGGGTTATTTATAAAACCGAGGTAGGGATGATTATGGGCAGGGTTGCTAGAGGATGTCGGTAGACGAAAATACTACCAGTACCACTATAAATGATGGTAACATTTGTAGGCAGGGTAGTAACAACAAGAAAGTAAGAACTCTAATGTATTTTTTGAATTTTCAGAAAAATATATGAAGGAAAGATTAAATTTGGTGACACAATGGGTGGGCTTGCAATCACGCTAGCTTTGCTATTCATTGCTATAAAAAAAACTTATTGTGAAAGTTTAGGTGAAATGGGCTTGTCAGCCACTTATTCCATAGGCATTGCATTGGTAGCTCACTTCACATACGTTTTCAGGATGTGGTTTTGGCAGAATAAACAAGACACATTCGGTATTTGTTTCTATGTAGTCGCAATCTACTGTTATCGCAGTATGGCACGCCTCAAGCAAAACTGATACTTAACCATTTTCTTACGGGTTCCCATGAGATTATATGCCTGATTTCTTACAAAAGCTTTTACTGATGACCTATGGCTCTGAGACGCGGACGCTCACAATGGGCCTCATGAGAAAGCTTACAGTACCAAAAGGGCAATGGAGAAGACTATCCTCGGAGTTTCCTTGCGTGATCGAATCAGAAATGTAGAGATTCACTGACATGGTGTTGCAATTAAATATCAACTAGTGAACGAAACGTTTGGTTCAGAACTGAAACATGGTTACCGACATAGCCCGAAGAATTGCCAAACTTAAGTGGCAGTGGGCAGGACACATTGCTTGCAGAACGGATGGCCCATGGAGCAGAAAAGTTCTGGAGTGGCGACCGCGAACTGGAAGAAGTTGCTCTAGAAGGCCTTCCACCAGGTGGACTGATGACCCGGTGAAGGCAGCGGGGATACGCTGAATTTGGGGCGCACGGGACCAGTAAATGTGGTGACGCTTGGGGAGGCCTATGTCCAGCAGTGGACGTCTTTCTGCCGATATGAAGATGATGATGAATAAAGTTGATTTCATCGTCACATGGTTGCGGATACTGAAACTGTTTAATAGCAAATACACTTTTATTCATTCCTTTGGCGCGTCAGTCTTTTATCTTGGCCTCCTTAACTATCTTCTTTCATTTCAGTCTGTCTCTGGTCTACCTTCACAAAGATGATTTCTTTCCTATGCTCCTTACCGAAATTTTCTTTGACGCAGTCTTTCCAACGCTTCCTAGATCTTTATCTGGGTTTTTTATAATGCGGAGTTCACTTGGACAAAATTTTAACAGGACAATCACCTGGACCTGCCCATCTAAGCCTTTGCGACTTTCAGAACCTGACAATCGATTTCCTATGAACCAGGTTTTCTAGTTAGTAGTTAGTAGTACTGTGAGAACTCTGCTTAACTAGAAGGCAACCTAATTGCCTAAAAAAATACTGGCTATTGGTATTACTTGGAAGGTAAATGAATTTCGAACAGAAAATAAGTGAAGATGTTTTTGCAAAGCTTTTGATTGTCAATTCTAGTGTAGCCGCCTAGAAGGCAGGCATATTGTGGAATTCGTACTAAATATATAAAATATAAAAGTAATTTATGTAGTTAATTTATTAGTATCTGTCACGAGATCGAAAAAATTTATCATATCTAAATTTTTGAGATTAAAACCCATCCGGGTCGACGTGAGTTGACACATCATTCTTGTTAGTGTTGGGAGGACGCCTTGCTTCTTTTTCGTAGGTTTTTAACAAGGAGGTTCAAGCATGACGGCGTTAACTTGTTAGTGCATATATGCACGTAAACTGAAACTTAAGGTACATATCCGATAACTCGTTTGCCATGACTTAAGCCTTCCCCTTTTAAGGTTCATACCTCAATTGTAGATCGATTCCTACGTCAGGTAAATATTCCTGTTAGGTTAAGGTAGGATTCATGTTACCTTTCAAGACATAGAATAGATTCATTCGATTCTGCGCGTCTATTCGTAGGGGCGTAGCTCATGTGAAGACTCTGCTTAACTAGAAGGCAACCTACTTGCCTATAAAAAACACTGGCTATTGGCATTACTTGGAAGGTAAATAAATTTCGAACAGAAAAAAAGTGAATATGTTTTTGCAAAGCTTTTGATTGTCAATTCTAGTGTAGCTGCCCAGAAGGCAGGCATATTGTGGAATTCGTACTTAATATATAAAATATAAAAGTAATTTATGTAGTTAATTTACGTACGTACGTATCTGTCTACATCCCCACAGTACACTTCATTCCATAAATTAGCAGACCACACAATCCCAAAGTAATACCCTTTTGTTCCAATTCCACGTTTCGCAACCAAAATACTCTTTCGGAATACTTCTATTGGAGGAAACAATACGATTACTATCTTTTTATTTGTTTCAAACGGTTTCCATCCACTCAGAGCTGTTAATGGTACCGAAAAGGCTGTTGGTATGCATTCTCTTTGTTGTTTCTCGTTAAGCAGATAAGAGGTTGTAGTTTTTATTAAAAGATGTGACGAGTGATTTCTATGCAGATTAAGTAAGTTCTGGACAGTCAGTCTTAAAAACAGCCTTGTCTACAGCAACTAGAGAGAGTAATCTTAAAAAACCAACCTCGTCAACCCAGTAACTGGTTCTAACTACCATACCTATGTGGCTGTTAAAATATACTTGTGGCGAAAATACAATTTGTTCGTCACACTGTGTTCATTCAAGTTATAAAGAGCCCGCCTTGCAGAGTTAATTGTTTTTCAGCAAAAATGTAGACTACGGCAGCCTTTGACTATTTTAAAACTTTTCCCGAACCGAGTATCAAATCCAGAACTGCACTACCAGTCACTCTTTTAGTTATTTTTATATTAATGTTATGTTAATGCCTGTATTAGAAAAGAAAAGCGCCGATGAATTTAACTGTCTTGGATCCCGCAACAAAAACAATCAGAAAAGAATAAAGGAGGAGTAGGAAAACAAAAACATAATTTCCACTTCCCTCCATATCAAGCAGGAGACAGAACAAAGAAGGCCCATAGGCACAAAGGTTCGTATACAACTGGGATCAGCCCATATAAATGGGACAAGGGTGGACCAGATAATTTGCCCGAACCCATCCGGAAAATTATGGCAATAACATAACATCATGCCTCTATTCCCCAAAGAGTGCACCTAATGGTCACCCACATGTCACCAGTCAAGTTGTTTTACCCGACTGCTGAAGGAGGGTATGTGTTTATTAGTCTATGTATGTATGTGGCGTTTTAGAGAACAAACGCGTTGGCCGATTTTGATAATTCTTACGTCAATCGTTTCGTCTTAACCTTGCGAGTGGCTACATTAAAATTGGAAAAGAGAAAAATGGTGGATTTTGGGCGCCGTATTATGGGACCCCAATATTTTTTTCTTCCAACCCCATCGTGTGGGTTATCAAAATGAAGGGTTTTAAGAGATGAAGCACTTATATGTTTGAATGTACATAATCCGAACAAAAATGTTAACAAAAAAATTATAAATAAAAATGTGGTTTTGGTCAGCCAGCTCGCGAATAAGTATCCGCGATTTCACAGCATGATTTTCTTCTTGTTTACGTCTTTTTAGTTCGCTTCTTAAGCAGTCGGGTTTTTTAATTATTGAATTAACTTTTCAAAGTCCTTGTTAATAGGAAGCCCATTGCCATCAACCAGACACAAGTCCAGACTACAGGTTGCTAATGAGAAATTCCAAATAGAAAATCTCGATAAATCTCTGCCTGACCCGTTAATTGACCCAAGGACCTAACACTCAGCAGTCACAACCCCAACAAGACATAGAAAAACTTCATAAACAAACTCCCAACTGCGATAAGCACCAACAAATAAAACAAAAAATAAAGATGGATGACAACATTTAGGGTGAGGCCCAACGAACGTATTTGTTTGAGCTGTGAGGCGCGTAAAATGCGTCGCGGAATTTACGCTGTATTTGGTTATATACTACAGTCGACCTGTTTGTACCACACGGCGAGGCAAAATGAGTGTAATATTCCAATAGAATGTAAATTACGTTATTCAAAAAACGCAACTCACAATTCATAAAATTACTTTCACTTGTCCTCACCCTTAACCCAGGACGCAGAAACGCGTCAAAACGACAAAAGGTAGTGCAAACTTATACAATCATAAGTCTGTAAAGCCTTCAGGCGGAGAAAACGCCTCCTTCAGCCGTTTCTCGTGGACCCCTATGGGACCCCAGGCCATCACTAACAAAGAAATCTTTTAATTAGTGATCGAAGATGGCAGCTTAGATTTAAATAGTAAAGATAGTGCTGATAGAACGAATGCATATACGTATTCACCGTTCAAGAAACATCAAACAATAGATATAATAAATCTGTAGAAAAGTCGTTTTGTAAATCGAAAGTGGTTAACCAACCGAACGCAATTCCAGCAGTTTTAGATTTTTCTCTGTTTGTCTATTTAGTTGTGCACGCATCACGTAAAATATACGAAGCCAATGTAGATAACTTTTATACCAGATAGTTCCATCGCAATTTGTTCACTCTAACAAAAGTTAGATGAATTTAAAGTGTTCAAGAAGTAATTATATATACAACACACGCAATTCAGATACTCAGACAGTTGAACTCCATATTCGATAGATGGCATTGTGCATTTGTCATCAATTTTCTGAATGGCGGTGTTAAGATTCTCCGCGGAAGAATGACACTAGAAAAAAAAATCGGTAGGTATATAGGATAGATAGCAAGGCAAGTAGAATAGTCAGGTAGGTAAGTAGGGTAGGGTGGGCAGTTGATGGGAGCGTGGCAGCGGGCACAGCTTGTTTTTAATATATCGCGCACACGACCGCTCCCGAAGACAGCCGACCGTCAGACCGTTTCGTCAATCCTTACTTCGATTGTTAAACACAAAATTGAGAAGTTTACCAGCGCGTAGCATGTGTGTGAGGTGTACTGAAATACGTCAAAAATAACTTAGTATATTAGGTCTGCCAATACCGTAATTCTATGTTTGTATGTTGTTATGTTGTTGTGCCTATATGTTATTTGTGAAATATAACATTGTCCACAAAAACACGCCCGTATTCCCGAAGGATAATAAACCCATATTTTGCCAGTAATGTTTAAGTACCATGTATTTGCCACAATGGGCTTTTATTGTGGCAAAATATCTTCTGAAGCGGGCGTCGAACCTAGAATCTCATGCTCATCAGTAATACTTACGATCACTAAACTAAGGAGGAAGATTGAAGAAAAATCTTTTATTATTTACATTAACCGAATGATAACACGACGGCACACGATATACGGCGACTGAATCGGGTGTGTGGCCTCGCGAGCGACCACACACTTTTCCGAGAGACTACAAAAAAATGGATAGCTTTAGCAGAGCTGATTTAAAAACAGGCTTGAGTCCAGAAATGAGTGAAGCAGCTATAACGGTGGTGATTATTGATTGAGACCCTTCATATCATATGGCTTCTTTATTTGGCACTAAAGTCGTGCTAAGTCGTATTTAGCCGAGTATTGTGATGAAGGCGACTATGTTCTGTTAAGCAAATGTATTATCCAGTGTTACATGATGGTCTGTAGCGAGGATAAGCTGCATTCACTCGGAATTTATGTGTCCCACGAGATATATTGCGGCGAGAAGTGCCATTTACGAAACATAAGAAAATACAGAACTGGGACGACATTGTCGGCTTTGCCACAATAGAGTTATCTTTAGAAATTGTATACTTATTAATTTGTAATTTTTTTTGATTATAAAAAATATGGGAAGACTATACGTTTGATGGCTTTTTTATAACGATATGACGGACGATATGTTGACGAAATAAATATATTATTTTGACGATATGTTTATGAAGGGATTCGAACCCCTACGACCACAGACAAGAATAGAAGAAGACTACGTAGACGTGTTGCACTAACCCGAAATGAATTGGGTTAAGGGCAAGGGGATGATAATGATTATGAAAGGATTTGTTTGCATACAGTAGAAACAAAATGGGAGTAAAAATTTTCAATTAATTAACAGACATGGCACAGCGTAAACTGCTGGGCATTTGCTCCAAAATTCCTTTTGAAAACATGGAGAATGAAAAATTTTACCATCAGTTCCTTTTATAATAGAAGCAATAAAATCGAGCCACTAAAAACTCTGTACTACCGTAGGCCAACTCTTAGTTAGTGTTCCACAACTAATCTTGTCCAAAGTAGCGATATTTATACAAATTAATATATAAAAACATTATGTGCTTATTAAAATACTTTTGTATATTCATATTATAAATAACTACTTAAACCATCAAAATCATATTCAATCCAAAATTATCAAAGGAAAGTTTTACCACCCCCACGCATAGCATGAATATTTTCACACCCTAAAATATCACAACCCTAACTCCAGCTAGAATCATGCTCCATGACACCGTAAAACTGAAGTTAACATAACAAAAAGTGAGTTGGAATTTAATTTTAACAGCCCCGAAACGTTTCGATGGAAAGAATTCGTTAAAAATTATGTTTTAACTAAATTAAATAACTTCCAAAACGTTCCGCGTCCGTACAATGTAAGTTATTGATTTTTATGAGGATTTGTATAGTTGTAGTATAAAGAAAGTCCTAAAAAAATCAGGGTATCCTAAAAGCATGGGGTTTATCGATGTCGTCAAAGTCACTGGAAACAATTGGATAAGGGACAAATGGAAATGAAAAGTATATCAGAATAATAGGGCCTATACCCAGCAATTGGTACTTCTAGGTTGATGATGATGAATTTCCTGAAACGTGGATAATTTTAAAATATTATCACAGTGATTATTACTCAGTCATAAAGCTCAATTTAAATTTAACCTTATATTGATAATACCCAAGCTAACACTTTGTTATATCAGTAGAGATCGATCAACTTGCAGGATATAAGTTTGGTTCGATTTCCTTAGGGCGTGTCGCTACCACGTCTGAGAAATCTTTATGATGTTAACTTTTGACTTTCTTTCTTGTTTGAATAATGTAAAGAAACTTTCAAGTTAACATCCCATCATTTAGTTACTGATAGTATGTCTAGTCAGATCATTTGTTTCAATAAGGCCACTAAACGGCACTTTTGATAGTCAACATTTTTATGTCAATTAGCAAAACGCAAGCGCACTACCTAATTTTTAAGATCTTGAATATAGTTATTACGTACATTTTACAAATAATTGATTATATTGGCCATTCGCAAAGGATGTTTGTTGTAGAGAAAAAAGGGTAAGAAACTTTAAACATGCTTAAAAATAAATATATTATTTTGGTATACATCAATTCATTATTGGTACATTAATACAATGGGGTCATATTTTGGGGTAACTGTAGTGAGAGGGAAAGAATCTTTAAGGCCCAAAAACGTTGCCTTAGGTCAATGACAGGTCATAAAACTACAGAAAGCTGCCTGCCACTTTTTAAATCTTTAAAAATTCTTACATTTCCGTCCCTGTATATATTAGAAGTAGCCCTTTTCGTCAGAACGAACAAACACTTGTTGACGTCAATGGTTGATATTCGACAACGCACAGGACCGATTAGGTCCTTATATAAAAACCAACTTTATACAGGTGGCCATAGGACAGCTTTATTAAAGAAAAATATTTTATCCATGGGTCCGCTTATTTATAATAAATTACCTAATAATCTGAAAGAATTACCCATCCAAATTTAAAAAAAAACAGCTAACTAAACTGTTACTAGACAAGTGTTACTACACAATTATAGAATTTTTAAATGACAAAACTATCAGTTAAAATGTACCCACTTGTTTGTTTTAATTATTTTGTTGGCATGCCAATTTTTTTTTTATTCCTAATGTTTTTGAATATGATTGTATTTAATTTATTATATTATTGAAATGATGATTTCTAGTTCCTAATGATTTTGACTATAATTGCATTTAATTTATTATTTTGTTAACATGATTATTTTTAATCCTAATGGTTTTTGACTAGGGTTGCATTTAATTAATTATTTTGTTGACATGATTATTTTTATTCCTAATGTTGTTACTATGATGGTCTGTAATTTATTAGTTTGCTGAAATGAATAATTTGTATTCCTAATGAAATTGACTATGATTGCATTTAATTTATTATTTTGCTGACATGAATTATTAATTTATTATTTTTTATTCCTAATTTTTTTTTACTATTATTGCATTTAATTAACTATTCAGTTGACATTATTATTTTTAATCTATAATGTTTTGATTACCTATTGTTATGACTTATTATTTTGTTGACATAATGATCTGAATGTTTTTTATTATTGTTGTATTAATAACAGTATATTTTTAATTGTTACATTCAACTGAACAATTTTGCATGCCGTAAGGTAAAATGATTGTCTACAAAAAATTACCATCTTATATGTATACCTACATTATTGGCAATAAATGATTCTGATTCAGATTCTGATTAATTATACGTCGCATCTAAAATAATACTACTTTACTATGTATATAAAGCATTAACACAATAAAAGTTTATTTTATTATATAGGAACATGGTACTCACTTACTTACTAAAAATAATGAAAAGGAACTATCAAGTTGACATTACATTACCTAGTTTCTGATAGCAGTTAGTTTAAATGTCAAACAGTCTGTTACCTTTAATGAACCTCAAAATTCTCAGAAAGAAACTTGTTAGCTCTTAAAAGAACTTGAAAAATAGCATCTTTCTTTAAGATTTCATTGCTTCAGTGGATTTTTCCACTATGTCTGTGTTTTCTCGACGACTTGTTATGATCTATTAATCTCTTATTTTATGCCGTGGTGAAATTATTTGCCAGAAAGCAAAGAATCCACTTTACGTATTGCTCTATAAAAATAATGACGGTACGCACGCTCTGAATATATAACAATTTATTTTAGCATGACAAAACATTTCTATGTATAACAGATAAAAACGACATTTTTGTTTCTCCACGTGTACTGTCTTAGCAATTCAAAACTGCAAGGAATTCCACTATTTTTCTACGTGACAGCATTCCCGATAGCGAATAACAAAGAAAAACAAAGATATAACTCCCATCTTTCCAATAACACAAACAGCAGTTTACACGAAACCAAATTCAAGAAATACTACAATATTGGCATTCAAAATATCATTTTATTTATCTGATCTGATATCCAATAAAAACTAAGCATCAACGTACTTGCTAACGTATTTCAAGCTTCCTGACTTCAACCCGTTTGAATTTCAACCCTAAACTTGTAACGGTAGGGGTGAAACTCGCGGGATGACATTTTCTGATACATAATGCACTCGCTACATTACATTTTATTATGGATTGAAAACTTGGTATTTCTTCCCATATGCTAACAACCATTTGTTTGAATGTGTTATGTGTAAAAGTTTTGTGTTTTGTCGCATTCAAATGTTATTTATTTAGACTAAATAATAGAATAAAAAATGGGAGTTTGAACTTTACGGGGTTTTCGTTGGGTTGGAATTTGAAACGCATGTTAATTAAAGAATAGTGAATAGAAATTTTGATGGATGTAGAGGGAGAGAAAAACCAAATAAATGATGGATTGATTGTGTGAGAAGTGATATGAAAGAAAAGGGAGTCAGTGGAATAGCGTGACGATTGACAGGACGGAATGACAGAATAAGACGTGTTGCGCCAATCACAATTAGCATGGGACAAAGGCAGGAAGACGACGATGAAATAGCATAGGTTGGTGAGTAGATAGTCGTGTTTACTTGAAAATCACAATATGACTTCTTATTATCCCATGTCAAACCTCTAAATCGATTCAATTGCTACGCCATAGTGTCGGACCCCCATGGCACCATTATCATGCTGAGTAGGAACCTTCTTGTTACAGTCACGGCATACATCTGCCTTGTTTCTCTCTTCACTCCTTTTTGTAACCTTATGTTTCATCATCATCATCACCAACCTTTAATTTTCCCACCGCTAGGATACAAGCCTGCTCTCTGTGAGAGGAAACGGGCCATAATACACAACGCGGGCCCAGTGCGGGTTGGTGGATGACACATGGCTTCGAAATTTTGGTTCTGGTGGCGGTTTCCTCACGATGTTTTCTTTCACCGTTTTGAGAGCAGTGGTGATGATATAATTTACACAAAGTAAAGCGCCTGCCTGGGTTCAAACCAACGACATACAACTTGTAAGTTGCGGCCGTTACCACTTTGTCTTTGTAACACAATTCAAGTAATACCTACCTATAAGTATACCTACTATCGTTAAGGATTTAGTTTTAGCATAACTTATGGATTTACATGTCAGTTTCTGTGACAATAAACCCTTTTTCTCAAACATGTTTGGAAATTTGTGCATTATTTTGACAAGCTACTTCGAGATAAATCGAAATTGCAGTACTGGCCAAATACATGCGAGCAATAGCCGGCTAAAGATGTGTGAAAATTCATATCTGTCGTGTATTTTAAAAATGGAACAATCTTTTACTCTGAAACATAAGGAGGTAACTTATCAAAGGTTTTATTTTAATTTCGAACTGGCTTGCGAATAGAAAGCTGCATTATCAAGCCTTGGCAACAACTAGGCATTGATGGACTTACGTATGTGTGCCTCGGCTTACGTTCGCCTATCAATGCCTCTTTTGCTGCCCGCTGCAGTAATGTACTATTTCTTTTGTTTTTCTTGTAAAATATTACATACGCTTACGTGCTTTTATGTAAGCACTTATTTTATTTTATAAAAGTCTCTGAGAGCCAGAGAGCAAACTAAAGAGCTTTACTGAAATGCAATGAAATAAAAAACAAATAAAAATCTGTTTTCGAATTTGTGTTTCGTTCCAGTATTGATTTCGTGAAGCAACTAAAGCTTTTAGATTCTGCACAGTTTTGATACCGTGACCTGCCTAACTGAATGCTTTGGTTCCCAGGGGAGTAAGATAGGTGAAACAAAACGGGGGCGATTAGTTTCTGAATTTATTTTAGGACGGTTATGTAGCGTAAAGAAATATGCTTCGAAAATTAAATGTTATAAATAATCTAAATAACAGCTTTCCATAGGAATACTTCGACGCCTGATTGTATCCTGTTTTTGTAGATATTTGCGTAGTTAGGTTTAGTATAATAAAGATTAGTAGTTGGTAACTATATCATATAAATGGTCAGGTATCTAAAAATACTATTAAATTTTCAACTTCACCGCTCACTTAGTTTAGTCACTGCGTATTTTCCGAAAGATATGAGAAGTAAATAGATAACTTCTACAAAAAAAAAACAACATCCATTTACGCAAAGTAAAATTCCAAAACAGAGATTCGACCATCAACAAAATTATACAAAAGGAAAAAATATTCATCAAAAAACATTTCCGTAGGCTCTGCGAACAATGGAGAAAAAATCCTTCACGGAATAAAGAAAGTTTAAATTACTTACGCTTACAGAACCACGAGAAGTATTGATTGATCGACTTGGAGACTAGCCATCTGATAATCCGAATATCTACTGTCTCCGAGGGGTGAAATTAGATTCCAATAAAAAAACTGTATTTAGGTCGGCGTTGGAGGGTTGTAGTGATGTGTATTTTACGGGTTTTCCGTTAACGTAACGTTAACGTTGATTTACGTTCGTCAACTAGTCGATAAACTAATAAAATTCTTCAACGAGTTAACGTGCAATGATTTCTTCCACAGCCATTTTTCAACCATTTTCATTCAACGATTTCTAAATGTTTCTAACATTCCCAAAGATTCTAACAGTACTTTTTAAGAACTTCAATGTTTATTTTCTTAGGAAATATTTTAATACAATGTACATAGTACAAAGCTCTTGAACACGTAAGATTTCAAATTCACTGGCAAAACCGTCGCTTGCTATCTTTATTTATTTAGGATCACCAACGAGTTACATAACAAAAACAGACATACGTACAGAAAATAAAAAAATCGGTACACAACGATGTTATTTTCAAAGTATTTTCTTTAATTTACTCAGTTTGTTGCGTTTGTTTTCTCAAATTTGGTTGATTAACTCTTAAAAGGTTAGTGTTAATACGTCGACACGATCAACGGTTGATTCAACTAGTTGGTAGTTTCAACGCCCATCGCTAGAGCGTTGAAATGGGATGAAAAATGGCCAACGCATTATCCGACTCAATTGTACGTCAATTCCTAGGTTTTAAGTTATCTTTTCTCTTTGAGATCGGCTGGGGAGAGATTTAGGGGTGTCAGATAAAATGTCGGGTGCTTTATCGCTTTCAAACTGGCTTATTTGGGAGCGGATATCGAGAATAAATTGAGGTCTTTACAAAACACTGAAGGTATCTTAGGGAATGGTGTTCTACTTCTGCAATCATTCTATATTAGATAAGTTTATCGGAACTTATCCGAGGATATATAACAGGAACACGATATACTTTGTATCAAATAAACGCTCACAATTTACACACCCTGTATTCCACACGCAAGACAAAGCCACTGCGGTGCACACTAATGTATACAGCTGAATTATTCCGCGTGATGGCGCCTGTACGGTGCGCTGTATCAGATAATTGCACTGACGTGTAAGGCCGGGATTGTGGCTAAATACTAGTACTCTGTCAGTGGTATGTGTTCATGATTCTAGTGATATAGGGGTAGGTAGAACTGAAGAGATTTAAGGTAAGGGTATCCTACTATAGTAGTGTTTGTTTTTTTTTATTATTTAAAATAGTCTCGTGCTTGACCACTATCTCACCTGATGGTAAGCGATGTTGTGGTCGACGGTGAAGCATGTTTGCCTAGAAGTAACCCCTAGATTCTAGCTATCGGGAAACACTGACTTCGGCAGGAAATGCCACTCCTTAGCTGTACGCACAATAAAAGTACTCTCAAAACGTTTAGTGCGCATCGGTGGGATGTCCACCATGTACTGATGGCGCATCGCTGTACGTCTGGTAGTCGGATGATGAAACGGGCTGGGTGGAATTAGTTCATACAATTCCATCGCACACACCCCGCCAAGCCGACAAGCTGGCATCTCGGCCACGATGTTCAAGGCTCTGAAGCTTTGACTTAATCAGTGCCTCATCGCCGATGATCCTCTTGGCCCACTTTCCGATCGACTCTAGTGCATCAAGCTGGTATTTGGCAGATGCGTCCCAGAGATGAGAACAATCGTATCTTATATCGTGAAAGTGTGGGTGTTTAAATGTTCGTTAATCTGTACTTTGTTTCATTGAACCGTATCTGTACTCTACATAACACAACATTACGCCTAAGCGCCTAAGAGCAGATGTGCACCCATACCTAGCACACTCACATTTTGCCAGTAATGTTTACAACATCAACATCATCAGCCCTTAATGTTTCCACTGCTGGGACTCAGGCCTCCTGTCTGTAAGAAACGGAATGGGCCTTAATCCACCACGCGGGCCCAGTGCGGGTTGGTGAATTTCTGTTAAGGATCGCCTTAACTCCGTCAATAAAACACGAAGAAAATTGTTACGGAGGCAAATGGCGGCGAGGAAACTATTTGGGAGCTGACCTTCTTTATGTACATAGACTTCTTTACTCAATAACAGCTGTAAACTGACTGACACACAGTGCAAACGGTGCCACCTCTTTTATACTAAATCGAAAATGCTGGCCAGTGGACCATTTCCTCACCCCCGATTATGTTTATTTACTATAAAATCTTATACAAATGCCTTGAGCTGGCAAGTCTCTAAATATATTGTAGCTTATTAAATTATATTTACAATGACATATCGATCATCCCTCTACGACGCTCCATCACGGAATGGCGCGCGGTCAAAGGTGACGGGCATATTTATATACCTCACTACTATAAAAACAAATGGTACCATCGGAAAACCTTATTCTTATTTTATGCGTCGTAGAGGTAAGATCTCACAATATAAATATTATAATTAGAAAATATAGACTCGAATACATCTTAATACAGTTAAGGAATGGCTCTAAGTATGTAAACAAAGGCAATATAAATAAAAGAAGTTTGTCTCCATACATTTACTCAAAAATCCTACTTAATTCTGATTGGCTCGGTGTCAGGTCGCCTTATCCACTACTTGCGTCCAGTGATTTTAAGGTGTCGTGCACATACTCCCGCCGTCGCCACGCTGCGACTCCGTTGGTAGCACGACGATCTTCCGGGTCGGACGACGCAAGACATGGCCGCTGCTGATCGTGACGTCCACCACTCGTATTTCTCCGTCAGCGCTTGGATACAGCTGGCTTACTCTTCCTCGTGGCCAGATATTGCGGGGGAGGTTGCCGTCACAGATGATGACGAGGTCACCGACCTTTGGCTGGGTTCCGGTGTTTGTAGGCTCCCGCCGGTATTGGAGTAAGGGCAAGTACTCTTTCACCCATCTCCTCCAGAAGATGTCCGTCAGAATCTGTGCTCTCTTCCATTGCTGTCGGGCTGTCAGATCTTTTTCTTCAAAATGACCTGGTACTGGTACATGAGGATTCGGCCCGATGAGGATATGGTTGGGCGTCAGAGCCTCGGGTTCTGCTGGGTCCACTGGGACATGGGTGAGTGGACGCGAATTTACTGTGTTTTCTACTTCTATTAGCAGCGTCACCAGTGTTTCATCGCTTGGATATTTTTCGTTCAGGGTGATCTTCAGCGCTTCTTTAACGGACCTGACCATTCTTTCCCAGGTTCCTCCCATGAATGGTGCTGATGGAGGAATGTACTTCCATTTAATGTGGCAACATGTAGCTTCGTGTTCCAAGGCTTCTTGTGCTGCTTTGCCGAGCTCCTTGTCTGCTGCTTTGAAGCACGTAGCGTTGTCGCTCCACAATTCCTTCGGACAGCCTCTTCTGGCCATAAATCTTCTTAGGGCTGATATATCAGAATCAGCACTCAACGAGTGTGCGACTTCGATGTGAATCGCTCTTGAAGTCATGCAGGTAAAGAGAGCTCCATATCTCTTCTCGTGATGGCGCGTTACTGTCACTTCTATTGGGCCGAAGTAGTCAAGTCCCGTGAAGCTAAAGGGACGTGCGTGATGTGCGAGGCGCGCTGGTGGCAAGTCTCCTGTAAGTGGACTTGCAGGTTTCGCTTTTCTGATTCGGCATGGTAGACAGCTGTTCACAATACATCTTACTGCTGGACGTATCTTGGAGATCCACAGCCGTTGTCTTAGCTCGTTTACGACCATTTCCACCCCGCCATGATGAAGTCTCTCGTGGACGTGAGCCATGTACAACTTGGTGTACTCTTCTTTTCCGTCCAATATGGGAGGATTGGACGTGTCTTCCCCTATTTCTTGCGCTGCGGTCACTCTTCCTTTTAAGCGTACTTTGCCTTCAGTGTCGAGGTATACGCTGAGATGACTGAGACGATCGTTGATGCTGGGTGTGCCTCCCTTCTTGATTCGTTGTATTTCGGCTTTGAAGCTCTTCTTCTGGCTGGCTTGAATCCACAGTTGTTCTGCTTTAACTATAAGTGAAGTGGGCAGTCCTAGGTAGCGAAGAGCGTCGTGAGGCATATCTTTTCTGATTGGCGCGGCTGCTGTCTTCTTCTTAGTCTGCCAATCGGAATCTTTTTCTATATTTTTCTTTGTCCGTTTCCTGGTGGCTGCGACTGTGTTCCGGCTTGGCTTGCACAAATCGATAAAGTGCAAGACTCTTGCAGTAGCTCTGATGAGCCTTAGCCATTTTGATAATCTCTCAATCTTCGGGAGGTGACTCTGGTTGTTGCTGTCTTCTTGTTGACAAATGTTGCATTTTTCTCTTTCTTCTCCGGTGTCGTATCTGGTGACGCTTTCTTCTTTTGGCCACTCTGACTCTGGCAGCTTCAGGAATGAGGGCCCTTGGAACCATCTGTGTGTTGAGTTGAAGTTCTCTGGTGTTCCTCGGGTAGCATCGTCGGCTACGTTTTCTTTTGATGGAAGCCACCTCCACTCGTTCTTCTTTGTAGTATCTTCAATCTCTGCCAGACGATGTGCCACAAAAGACTTATATACTCGTGGCTCTGATCGTATCCAGATTAAAGCTGTGCGTGAATCACTCCAATATGTCTTGCTTTCGACTTCGTAGTCATGCTCTTCGACTAAAATCTGTGCGAGGCGTGCACCCAGTAGAGCTGATTGAAGTTCGAGTCTAGGCATGGAGACAGGCTTCAGTGGCGTGACGCGACTCTTGGCAGCCGCCAGTGCTATGCGTACGCTGCCATCCATGCGCTCCGTTCTCCAGTAAACGGCAGCTGCGTAGGCCTCTTCGCTAGCGTCGACGAAAATGTGTAGCTGACGTGGTGTGTTCGGTTCGTAGTCATAGCACCTCGGTATTTTGAGTTGCTTGATGGTGCCGAGTGACGTCATCCACGTCTTCCATCTTTCTTCTAAGTCTGTTGGCAGCGCATCATCCCAGTCTGTCTTGTAGCGCCAAGTATCTTGAAAAATCCTCTTGGCTGGAGTTGTGGCCGGTGAAATTAGTCCCAGTGGGTCGAATAATGCCATGATGATACTGAGAGCTTCTCTTTTTGTTGGTAAGCGTTTGTTTTCTTCTACTTCCGGAGGTATTTTCATAGTGCCCGTGTTAAATCCGATGCAGTCTTCTTTGACATACCAGAGTAGCCCGACTATTTTCTCTGAGTCTTTGCCCCCCAGGTTAACGGTTGTTAAGTTAATTTCTTCTTCGAATGGACCAAACTCTTCTATTGTTCTCTTATCGTTTGATGTCCACCCATTTAAAACGAAGCCTGCCTTTTTGTGAACGAAGTCTACTGCCTTTGTTATCTCTTGTGCTTTTTCTATTGTTGAAAAGCTTTGTAGATAATCGTCCATGTAGTGGTTTTTTTGAATTGCTGTGGCAGCTTCGGGATATACTTCTGCAAATTCTCTCGCATTCTTATTCTTGATAAAGAGTGCTGTGCACGGTGAAGATGTCGCTCCGAAAATGACTGACGTCATTCTGTACTCTTCAGGTTTGTCCTCCCGCCGATTGCCTCTCCATAAAAACGCAGCGCGTCTCTATCTTCTTTTCTGATCTTGACTTGCATGAACATCTCCTTGATATCCCCGCTGACAGCATATGCGTATTGTCGGAACCTCATGATGACCCCAGGCAGCGACTGTATGTCTGGACCCGAGTATAGCATGTCGTTCAGGCATACGCCGGCGGCCTTGGCTGATGCATCATGGACCAATCGTGGTGGCTTATGAGGCTTCGCTGGATTGATAACTGGAAAGTGTGGCAGGTACCAGGTTCTTCCCTCTGGAGCTGGTGTGGCAGCTGTTTCTGCGTACCCCGACTCGAACAAGTTCTCCATTCTTCCTTCATACTTTGATTTGAGGTCTTCGTCTCTATCCAGTCTCTTTTCTAGGAAATGCAGGCGTCGTTCAGCTTCTTTGTAGGTGTTTGGAATCTGATAGATTTTCTCCTTCCATAGTAGACCGGTTTCAAATCTTCCTTCTGGCAGACGCTTGCTTGTCTCTTCTAGGATTTGAAGGGCTCGTTGCTCAGAATCTTCTCTTGGTCTTCGCGGCTCGATGCATAGTGACTCAAGTTTGAAATGATTCTTGACCAGCTCTTCAATAGTTAGTTCTTCATCTTTTTGCTGGAGTTTCCCGCAAAAGTTTATCTTGGCTGTGAGTGAACTATGACAGCCATGAAGAACCCAGCCGAGTTGAGTGTAGGAAGCGACTGGTTGGTTGCGTCGACCGGTGCGGAGCTTTCTTGAGACGATGAGATGCCAGTTGTCTTGCCCGATTAAGATCTTCGGTGAAGCGTACTGATATATAATCTGATCCTTGATGTTGATCAGATGTTCGCAATCTTCTAAGTGCCGATCGTATATTGCTTCAGGTGTGAAGCTCAGTCGATCGACAGTCCGCGCGGCTTCTAT
Organism: Orthosia cruda; assembly: GCA_964057195.1. Classification (NCBI taxonomy): domain Eukaryota; kingdom Metazoa; phylum Arthropoda; class Insecta; order Lepidoptera; family Noctuidae; genus Orthosia; species Orthosia cruda. The sequence continues at coordinate 12,345,720 of OZ059839.1, read as the reverse complement.
GTTGTATTCTTCCTCCGCATATTTTCCCTTTATACTGAGGTTGACGAGTTTGCTGTTTTCATATTTCATCTCGTTGCTGATTCCTTGAATCCACGTTGTGTTTTCAGGTCCGTCTGCTCCGATGACGTCAGCTATTGAAGCATCCAGCAGGGTGACTGTACTTCCTTCATCTAGTAGTGCATATGTTTCAATGCTGGTGAGCGGCCCCCTTAATGTGACGGGCGCTATCTTTAGGTATGCACGTCGACGGTCACCTGGTTTCGTTGCTGATGTGACTTCTATTGCAGGTGTTGTCCTCTCTTTCTTCTCTGAGTCATCCATGCTGATCTGTTCCTTGTCGTGATGCAGAAGCTTATGATGTCTCATGGTACACCCATGTCCCATGTCGTCCACACGGTGGTGCCTTGCATTGAAGTCGTCGGTGTTTGCTTCGAAGGCAGCGATAGCATATGTTATTCTTCTTAGCTACTTCCCATCTTGTATTTGTGTCGAGGGCGGAGAATTGCTTGCAGTCTGTTAGCTTATGGTCTTGCTTGCACTGAGGACATTGATCTACTGACATTGTTCTCTTTCCAGTGGTGAATGTGCGTTCCACTTTCCTGTTTCTTCTTTCTTTTCCCCAATGTTCGTCGCTAGCCAATTCAGGTAAGGCATAGGCGCCACATTTGTCGGCTTCTTCATTCAGGAATGAAGATATCTTCTTTAATTCTGGGCAGTCTTCTTTCTTAATGAATGCGTAGTCGTACCACTTGTTCTTCAAAATAGGAGTGAGTTTCTCAGTGATTATTCTTGCCATCTCAGGATTGTGTAAGTATTGTGTTCTCTTCAATGCTTCCACTGTGCCCACTATGTTTGCTATTCTCCCAGCGAAGATGCACAAGTCACGTGGATTGTCAGTGACTCGACTCAATGACTTCAGCTTCTCCATTTCGACGTGAATTAGTGCTTCAGGTCTTCCAAATCTTCTTTCTAGTGCTTCTATAACGACTCCTGGATCTGGTTGGCTTAGTAGTAGACAACCAACAGCTTCCTTTGCAGTACCACGCAGGCTTCGACGTATGCGTGCTGTCTTTTCATTTGACGTGAAGTACTTGTATGTTTCTTCATATGCTGACTTGAAACTTAGCCAGTCTGCGCTGCTTCCATTGAATAGTGGCAGCTCTTGAATATACCTCGGTGGTTCCCTCGTGCTCCTCATCGCTTGGGAAAACGCGGCAGCTATGGTTGGTACATCTATCATTGACTGGTTCAATTTCGATGTGTCTTCTTGCATCTTCATAATTTCAACGGGTACTTCTTTCTTTTTCTTGGCCTCTACCTGATGTGTTTCTATGTTTGCTGGCTGCGGGCAGTCCGTCTCGGTGTCTTTCAACCAAGTACTGATGCGAACTGAAGCCAGGTCATCTTCTAATTCTTCTTCTTCTTCATCAGAGGCGTCGGCTTCTGCTTGAAGTCGCTGAACCCGTATTTCCTGTAGCTCTATTTGAGCTTGCATCTGCGCTTGCTTGAGTTTGAGCTCGGCTAGTCGCTCTTTCGCCTCCAACTCCGCGAGGAGTTTCTTGCGGGAGGCTACGGAGCGACGTGGCAGGTTTCAAAGTGCGCTGCGAGGTCTGTTCCTTCTGGGACGCAGCATTGGTATCTTCAGATTCAGTCGAAGTGTTCGCTTTGGTGGTCGTGGAATCACTAGTTCCGCTGCTAGTACCCGACGTCTCGGTAGCGGTGTTCGCCGTGCCACTTTTAAGCGATTTTGAAGTCGCGGCCTCTTCAGCGGCCTTATGTACATTAAGCTCTTCCTGTCGACGTTTCGCTTGTTCTCCGTCTTTACTTCGCGTTAGCACCATTTTCTAGTCACTTTTTCATCCGTCTCGAAGGACCAATAATGTTATGGATCGCCTTAACTCCGTCAATAAAACACGAAGAAAATTGTTACGGAGGTAAATGGCGGCGAGGAAACTATTTGGGAGCTGACCTTCTTTATGTACATAGACTTCTTTACTCAATAACAGCTGTAAACTGACTGACACACAGTGCAAACGGTGCCACCTCTTTTATACTAAATCGAAAATGCTGGCCAGTGGACCATTTCCTCACCCCCGATTATGTTTATTTACTATAAAATCTTATACAAATGCCTTGAGCTGGCAAGTCTCTAAAAATATTGTAGCTTATTAAATTATATTTACAATGACATATCGATCATCCCTCTACGACGCTCCATCACGGAATGGCGCGCGGTCAAAGGTGACGGGCATATTTATATGACACCGCTCCCCGCCTCACTACTATAAAAACAAATGGTACCATCGGAAAACCTTATTCTTATTTTATGCGTCGTAGAGGTAAGATCTCACAATATAAATATTATAATTAGAAAATATAGACTCGAATACATCTTAATACAGTTAAGGAATGGCTCTAAGTATGTAAACAAAGGCAATATAAATAAAAGAAGTTTGTCTCCATACATTTACTCAAAAATCCTACTTAATTCTGATTGGCTCGGTGTCAGGTCGCCTTATCCACTACTTGCGTCCAGTGATTTTAAGGTGTCGTGCACAATTTCACATGACTTCAAATTTTAGTTTCTAGGACATGCCGATTTCCTCACGATGTTGCCTTTAACAATTTTGATAGCAGTGGTCATGAAATAATTTACACAAAGTAAAGCAACTGCCTGGATTCGAATCCACGACTTACGATCACCACTGACCTGCCGGGCGAGCACGGCCTCTGTGATAGGCACATCACGGTTTTTGTTCCCAAACTGTGATAACAATGTAATAAGCCTGTCACAGTAGGCCGTGCTCGCCCGGCTGGGCCTTCACTGTTCTGTTATGCTTGAGTCCCATGTAAAGGACGAGCCTATTGCCATCAACCGGACACAAATCCAGACTGCGGGCTGCTGAGAAATTGCAGGTGGTAAAACACAATAAGACTTTGCACGATCCAGGGAACCCAGGGCCTCATGTTCTGTATTAGCCCTTGCGAGCCGTTCACTGCTCCAACGAAGTAATATCACTATATTGGGTATCATAGTAACGAGGAAATGGAGTGGGGACCAAAGATGACACTATGTGCGACCATGAATAATATACATGACTTGGACAATATCGGGACTCTGGGGACCCGGTCCTTTGAAAGGCGTTCGATGGTTCGAAGCCAACACGCAAAGGCTATGTTAGGTTAGGTTATTTATTTATTTATTCAAGGCACATCAACAACACAAACACAAACATGGACATAATACATTTTCTGGGGTCTTATTCTAGTGTCTACGTCAATTACAGACGTGCACAGCACTTTCATAAATAAAATCACATGTCAATAATCTAATTTAACATAGAATAAAATAATAATTATAAAATAAGCAAAATAACAATACAAAATATAAAAAGAAAATGAGAATCGTGAGTTAACAATTAAATTCAATTAAATTAAAACAATGAGAATAAAATTAATTGCATTAAAATCGAATTATATCATATCACACAGATCACAACTACCTTTACTTTCCTACTTCATTGTATGTTGAAGGAAGCCTTGTCATAGGGGAATTCATCCCAAGATTCGATTTATGTTGGGGGTAACAAACAAGTTCCTACATTTTCGCCGGGCATTTGGTTTAGGAACACATATTCCGATACGCTCCAAAAGTCCATCACATGATGTGGGACTCCGCACAATTTTCTGGAGGAACAGCAAGTCCAACATGCGTCTGTGATGTTATAGGGTGCGTGGTATGAAACGAGACAGTCTCTCTTCGTAGGAACATCGCATGCTGACACCAGGGGTAATAAATGCATCATGCATTTGTTACCCCTGGCCTTGTGAAAGACCTTTGGAGCGACTCGATACGATCAGAGTGTACAGCATAGTGTTTATCTGTATAGGCATAGGTTATGTATATCTGTATCAGTAAATGTGACACCAACCGATGATTATCCCTGTATGCACTATGAAAGTGCACCCAAGGGCAATCTCCGGTTGGTTCAGAACTATTGCAAAATATGGAGGAAAAATGTAATGTTCTATGGGTTTGGTAGGTTTAGTGGATCGATTGCCTAAAACTATAGGAGGAATACTGTCCCTTGCCTGACCACTGTTGAATTACACGGCTATAAAATGGCTGTGACTTGCACACTCAATAAAAATGGGCCCCATAAAGGGTCGCTAGCATTTTAGTTACGTAGTGCCAAGGGGGCAACATATCCGTAGGTGCATGAGGAGTGGAGAGGTAATAATATATTCATTTATTTTATTTATTATTAACTAGAGTACAATTACCTAAACTAAATTATCCTTGCTTCTTTATCCTCATATCTCCGTTTAGTGAAATGTAACAAACAGATAGTTAGCACTAGGGTTAATATTTTGGAGAATTTGTGGTTACATCAGCGGCGGCGAGGGAATCCTTCGACAGGTGTATCAAAATCAAAATCATTTTTTTATTTCACATAGGCCTACATGGGCACTTATAAAACGTCGACAAAAGGTGCATGGTTCGGGTTGGTCGTTTCCTATGGAGAAGAACCGGCAAGAAACTCCATGGTTACTCTTTTAAAAATGGTTTGGTTTTACAATATTTCCATGTTACAGCATTAGTACTTAGATATGGGGGGACAACGTAGGCCCGACTTATGACAATAAGTCGTAAGAAACTAAAAAATTAAAATAAAAAGATTATATATTATATAAAAAAGTTAACAAATGTTAACTAGCATCTAGAAGGCCTACAATGTTCACAAATTCACAAAACAATCGTTAAAAGAATCTATACAAAGGTAAAAATAAAATAATCTACACCAATATTATAAAGAGGAAAGATTTTTTTGTTTGTTTGATTGTTTGTTTGTTTGTACCGAATAGGCTCCAAAACTACTGGAGCGATTTCAAAGCTACTCTATCCCCGGGTGATATAGGCTACTTTTTATCCCTGTATTCCCACGGGAACGGGAACGGGAACTACGCGGGTGAAACCGCGAGGTGTCCTCTATATTATATAAAAAAAAGTTAACAAATGTTAACTAGCCTCTAGAAGGCCTACAATGTTCACACATTCACAAAACAATCGGTAAAAGAATCTATACAAAGGTAAAAAAATAAATAAATAAGTATAACAAGACTAAATTTAACATGTGGCACAAATGTTGTTATCAGTGCTGTAAATATTCTTAGCAAAGGGCTATAAAGATGATTGAAAACCATTGCAAAAAGTCTAATTAAAAGAAGGAAAGAAAAAATGAGATTGAGAATAGTTAGAGACATCCACATATTTGTGCCGTTTACAAGTTACCAGGGAAGCTGCATGCGCAGAAGGAGCTAAGGCCAAATATTTTTATCTTCAACGTAATCCTTGGTTTTATAATATGCTTTTTTAACAAGGATACGTTTAATGTAGTTTTTGAATTTTCCATCGGTCAGTACTATAACTGACTTTGGCAACTTGTTATAAAAGCGTATACTTAATGAGACATCGCTGGTATTTAGGACTGTAAAACACTTGAAGATAGGTGGGACAATATTAAAGCTATACTATAGGTATTCTTTAAAAATAAATGTTTATGAAGGTATGCCTAACCGGGTCACGCAACCTTCTTTGAAAAGGTAGGCTAAATGGGTGTTATTTCTTATGGTTGTTCTCTGGAGGATTTGTATGACGTCGGGTCTTATGTGGCAGCATAGAAGCCAGTACATATGCATTGAAAAACTACCCAAACACGCGTTCAATACTACAAAAAACTTTTTAACAAAAATATTAAACCGACTTCCAAAACAAAATCATTACAATGCGAAAAATAACTTTCTTTTCCGAAATCGGTGTCTTAGATACCCATTGCTTTTCATTTTTCGACACCCAATTTTGAAAAGAAAGTAATTACATTTTGCGGTAGTCTAGCTTTCTATGAGAGAAATAACAATAATAAATAAACAATTTTACCTGCTTAATAATATTAATTTATTTAAGATTAGCACTGCCAGACGTTGATCTTATAATCTCTCACTCGTTAGTACGTCGCTAAACCTATCTGACTAAGGTCCCGGATAGGATGATAAGCTTGCGCGGGTTAGGTAGGCTTGCCAGATCGAAACACGAAAAAATCTGGACAAAATTTAAAAATGTCGGGCTTTTGAGGTTGTTGTCGGGAGAAAAAACTAAAACGTATTTTTTTTTTATATATTTATTATTAAATTAGTTGTCACATATATTTGGCATTAAAATTTACTACCAATTTAGGAAAATATTATAAATTCAAACGATTTACTTCAAAGTTCAGTATATTTACTAACTCAGCTTTAATTATATCAAAAGCCATACAATTTCCTTCTTTGGTATATAAATTATAAAGCAAACTTAAATCTTTTCACAGTAATGCTTGGAAATTGATAACACAAATTATCTGAAAGAAAGAAGCTTCCAAGAATTTGTTTGTCTGGAGATTTTGAGTTTTGTCGGGCGTCTGGAGATCCTATAAAATGTCGAGAGAATCCAGACAATTCCCGACCATCTGGCAACCCTAGTGCTAAGGCATACCAAGCTTAATATAAAATCGCTGCCTGCGTCCATACTGAAGTAACTATGACGTTACGTGAAAGAGCAGTCTCGCTAGCAAACGATTTTTCTTTTATCCTGAGGAAACACGTCTAGCGTCTACTGCCCGCTACAACAACTCGCGATGCTTTGTGGTCACCTTATTGCTACCGCTACCGCAACCGCAACCCAAGAGAAGAGATCTGGTGTGAAGAATACTTCACCGTTGCTGGTTGGTACAGAGGCAGTGGAACGCGTCTTGTAGACGCGTTCCACTGCTTCTTTTACTTACCTCTTCCTTCCACTTCCTCTTTACTTACATCGGGAGCGTCGTGTCAGAAACTGGAGGTGGTGAAGAGGACATCGCTTCAAGGATCGCCAAAGCACGAGCTACCTTCGCGCAGCTGAGATCTGTTTGGCAATCGCGGCAATTGATGCGAAGGGTTAAACTCAAAATCTTCTGGTCAAATATCAAATCCGTGCTGCTTTACGGTGCAAAACGTGGAAGATCACAAAAGACATCTTACGCCAGATCCAAGTCGTCGTCAACCGCTGGCTTCGTCGCATACTCGGCATTTACTGGCGCAAGACCCATGTGCCACGAGAGCCCGATCGACCGCCAGTTCAAGCGTCGCAAGTGGAGGTTGACTGGCCACACGCTCCGAAATGATTCTGATCATATACCGAAGCAAGCGCTGGATTGGAATTCCCAAGACAAAAGAAAGTGTGGCCGTCCTCGTCGAACCTGGCGTCACACCGTGTTGGCGGAAGCGACGAGCATCGGTATGACGTGGAGCGAGGTGAAGCTTGAAGCTCAAGACCGATCGCGATGGAGGACTACTGTGGACGCCCTTTACCCCATCCAGGGGACGTAGGACATTAAATCACCGCAAACACACCAGCCGTAGTCACCCTGCGTTCACTCTGAACGAGGCCTGAAGGAGGTTTACTGCATATCACCACCAGATACTCTAGATAAAATGTCATTGGATGTCAGCCATGACGATGATCGAAATGCGAAAATTTTATGATTTGAACACGTAACATTTCGATAGCGTTTGATAGTTCCACAGTCGGATTCAAATCTTTTATTTTCAATTAGACGTGGAATGTCAAAAATTTTAAGTAAAAAGTTTATAAAAAGTAAATGCAATCGGATTTTTTTATTTTATTAACTTTTTTTAATATGATTTTATAGTTATACTTCTTTTTCGAATGACTTTTAAACATATAAATAGTATATATTTTTGTAATCTCCTCCAAAAACCTTCATTTTGATACCCCACACGATGGGTTAGAAAGAAAAAATATTGCAATCCCCACAATATGGCGCCCAAAATCCGCCATATTCCTTTTTTTTTTATTTTAAACACTTGGGCGGTTAAGACCAATCTAACGGTGTCTTAATTATAAAATCCTTATAGTGGTTTGAAAGATATGATGTACTAAAGAATATTAAAAACATTGCAGCCGGGTAAAAAAATATGATTCTACTGTCCATTTGCTATCAAAATAGATTGCTATGGAGAAGAACGGACAAGAAACTCCACATTTGGTCTTAAAAAAAGTAATTTACAATATTTACATCCATACATTAGTTCATATTATACGTCGTAGGGATGATGCACCTAGTAGGTAAAATACTACAAAACTACGTATAGATACGAGTAGATAGTTTTTTTTTACTTTTTTCAATCGCTAACGCAACGCTTTCTTTGATTGATTGACACTTGTCTAGAACCTCTGTGTTAGTTATATACAAATCAGCCTCTACTTACTATACTAGTAATGCCATCTATTGATACGTTATAAGAACTTGTAATATAGTCTATGTCTATGTATGTGTGTACACTATGGAAATAAAGTTAGTTCAGTTCTGTTCAAAATCACGAGCCACGCATTTTTATTAGAGGTTATGTGCCCAGAAAAACGTTTTATTTCTCGCGAAAAGACTTGCCAGTTTGTGCCGATTAGTCCTCGCAGATTAAGAATACGCTGTGCTATTGAACTGTGAACTGTGGGAGTAAAAACTGACTGTGTGATAGCAAAATGACGTCGAACTACATAGTGAGTGTGCCAAAGTTAAAAGGTCGTGAGAACTACTCTGAGTGGGCTTTCGCCGCGGAGAATTTTATCGTTTTGGAAGGAACTTTTGATTACATAAAAGCTACAAAACCGGATGAAGCCGCAACCGACGCTAAAACCAAAGCGAAGTTAATCTTGACGATTGACCCGTCACTTTATGTACACATCAAAGACTCGAAGACTTCTAAAGAGTTGTGGGAGAAACTGAAGAATTTGTTCGACGACTCCGGCTTCACCAGGAGAATTAGTTTATTGAGAACTCTCATATCAATACGCCTAGAAAATTGTGCATCCATGACTTCGTATGTCACACAAATCATTGAAACAAGTCAAAAGTTAAATGGATCGGGATTCAACATTAATGATGAGTGGGTCGGATTGCTACTTTTAGCAGGATTATCCGAAAAATATTCGCCCATGATAATGGCGATCGAACATTCCGGCATTTCGATAACAGCGGACGCCATTAAAACAAAGATGGAGGAAGACAGTGGCGACACGAGCGGAGCATTTGCGAGTTTCCGGAAACATAGTAAGAATGGCAGCATTTCCGGAACCAGGGACAGTGGATATACGTCAAATTCAAAAGACAATCGATTTACGTCAAACTCAAATGTGTCAAAGTCAAAACCGAAAATTATAAAATGTTACAAATGTAAACAGACAGGACATTATCGTAATCAATGCACTGTTGTTGACAAAGATTCAGTGAATGATAAATCTTATGAACGCAAACAAAGCAACGCGTTCAGTGCCGTATTCTTAAATGGCAGTTTCTCAAAGAATGACTAGTATATAGACTCTGGTGCAAGCGCCCATTTAACCGCCAATGAACATTGGATTAGAAATTCTGTCGACCATCCAATTAAAGATATTGTGGTTGCGAATAAGGAAAAGGTGCCGGTTAAATGTTGTGGTGATGTGTCGATAACGACTTTAACAGATAACTGCGAGTATGATATAGTTGTTGAAGGAGTATTATGTGTACCATGTTTAACCACTAATCTGATTTCCGTCAGTCAACTAATCGCCAAAGGCAACAAAGTACAATTCGCCAACAGTGGCTGCGAAATTTACAATAAAATTGGTGAATTAGTTGGTACAGCTACGTTGCTGAATGGTGTTTACAAACTGAGACACCTGAAGTTTTGATGGCTGCAGTGATGGACTCAAGTGATATTTGGCATCGCAGACTTGGTCATGTCAACAGCAATTACCTAAAAACAGAATGCAGGATGCCGTGGAAGGTTTCACATTAGACAGAAAGACAGATATTTCGAAATCGTCATGTATAGTGTGCTGCGAAGGTAAGCAGAACCGATTACCTTTTCCACAGAATGTCAATAGAAGTAAAGAACTTCTGCATACCATACATACAGATGTATGTGGTCCATTCAACAATGCTTCGATTGGAGGTTCCAGATATTTCATATTGTTTGTGGATGATTACAGCCGCATGATCTACATAAATTTTATGAAGAACAAAAGTGAAGCTTTTAGTTATTTCAAAAGATACAAAGCTCTTGTAGAGAACCAGCTTAACAAGAAAATAAAGATCCTTCGAAGTGACAATGGGAAGGAGTTCTGCAACAAAGAATTTAATGATTATCTTATAAATTAAGGGATAATTCATCAGAGAAGCAACCCGTACACGCCAGAACAGAACGGTTTGGCTGAATGTTTCAACCGTACTGTGGTGGAAAAAGCTAGATGTTTGCTTTTTTGCAGATCTTGAAGGATAGTTTTGGGCTGAAGCGACCAACACTGCCGTCTACTTACAAAATAGGACTGTAGCGTCAGCTTTTAATGGAAAGACGCCTTTCGAGATGTGGACAGGTGCAAAGCCAGTTGTCAGTCATCTGAGAGTTTTTGGGAGTGTAGTGATGATGCATATACCCAAAGAGAAGAGGCGCAAATGGGATAAAAAGGCTGAGAAAGGAATTCTAGTTGGTTACCCAAATGATGTCAAAGGGTATCGAGTCTATAATCCAAAAACCAAGGAAGTTACAACCAGTCGTGATGTAATCATAATGGAACAACCACAAGCAGTTGTTCAGATCGAGGAAAAACCAACAGATTCTACTGAGGTGCATGAGGATTCAGTGGGGGACATGTCCATGTCAGATGAATCTGGGACTGAAGATACCCATGATGACGATGAGACGTATGTTCCAGATGAAGACTCTTCTGCCAGCAGTGTGGAAAGTGTTGTGAGTGTTAATAAACAATATAGTTCCAGTAGGCAGAGACAACAACCTGACAGGTATGGTTTTTCAAATGCTTATATCAGTGGTAGTGTAGATGTTACTAGTGATCTTTCACTTGAGGAAGCTCTCAAAGGGCCTGAAAAAAAACAATGGTTAGAGGTGCGTGATGAGTTACAGTGCTTTAATGATAACAATGCATGGGAAATTGTAAATGTGCCTAAGGATAAAACCATAGTTCAATGTAAATGGGTTTTACAAAAGAAGTATGACAATGAAAATAATGTAAGGTATAGTGCCAGGCTAGTCGCTAAAGGTTTCTCTCAGAAATATGAGGTTGATTAAACAGAAACATTCTCACCTGTTGTTAGACACACAACCCTACGGTTATTATTTTCATTGTCAGTACAACTGGGACTTGATGTTACACATTTAGATGTCAAAACCGCATTTCTTAATGGTGACCTAGAGGAAACCATCTACATGCAGAAACCAGACTGTTATGAGGTTTCTGATGGCTCTAACAAAGTGTTAAAACTTAAGAAAGCCATCTATGGCCTGAAGCAAGCCTCCAGAGCTTGGAATAAGAAGGTTGATAGTTGTTTTCTTAAAAATGGTTATTATAAATCTACGTTGGAACCTTGTATGTACACAAAAAATATTGGCAATTACAAGACTATTGTGGCAGTATATGTAGACGATTTTTTAATTTTTTCAAATTGTAAGAATGAAAGTGAACATCTCAAGAAAGTACTGTCGGGCCAATTTAAAATTAAGGACTTAGGTGAAGTTAAACATTGTTTAGGAATGAATGTTAAGTTTAATAAAAAGGAAAGGTCTGTAACCTTGAGTCAAGAGAATTATATTAGCTTTTGTTACAAAAATTTCACATGACTGATTGTAAAACTGTTGGTACACCAATAGAGCCCAAATTAAATGTAAAAATTGATCAGAATGTGAATCATCAAATACCTTATCAGCAACTCATAGGGAGCTTGATGTACCTATCTGTTTTAACAAGGCCAGACATAACATATGCTGTATGCAACCTGAGCCAGTTTAATAATTGTCACACAGATGAACACTGGGGGTAAGCTAAGAGGGTCTTGAAATATTTAAAAAGGACTATAAATTTTGGTATAAAATATTGTGTAAATGGAAATTCAGAAATAAAAGGTTTTGTTGATGCCGATTGGGCCAATGATACTTCAGATAGACGGTCTTATACCGGATTTTGTTTCATGCTTGCTAATGGCATAATATCTTGGGAATGCAAAAAGCAAAGAACTGTTGCTCTGTCGAGCTGTGAAGCTGAGTACATGACTATATCAGAAGCCTGGAAGGAAGCTATTTATTTGAGAGCTTTGCAGTTCGAAGTCACAAATAAAATGTATACTTTAAGTCTATTCAATTACAATCAGAGTGCACAGAGGCTGACAACAAATCCTGTGTTTCACAAGAAATCTAAACACATAGATGTAAAATACCACTTTACCTCTAGTAAAGTGGTATTTTACATCTAGTGTGTTACAAATAATATAGTAATATTAAGATATTTGCCAACAGCCGATATGCCCGCTGATTTGCTAACAAAAGGATTGTGTTCTAAGAAGCATTATACCTTTATGGATTTATTGGGTTTAGTAATGATATAGATTTCAATTTCATGTGTTAGTTATATACAAATAATCCTCTACTTACTATACTAGTAATGCCATCTATTGATACTTTATAAGAACTTGTAATATAGTTTATGTCTATGTATGTGTGTACACTATGGAAATAAAGTTAGTTCAGTTCTGTTCAAAATCACGAGCCACGCATTTTTATTAGACTCTGTAATGCCGATGCGGGTTATTATAGCGTCCACATTTGATAGCATCGCCTGTCCTGTATCTCACGAGCCTTACATAAGTGATTCGGTATCGCCTTCAATGTAGATTTTATACCAGAAGCTGTGCCCCAGTTTGCATTATGGGTCTAACCATGAAGTATGAATAGTAAAAGCTGGAAGACTCTTGCATTAAGGCAGAAATAATGCTAAAATAATATCAAAACTGAAAAAGATATTTGAACTAACAAAAATAACTAAATTGATAAATCAAACAATAGGCACAGCAGAAAAAAAATCAGCTGCATTAAAAATACAAAAAATGTGCTGTCTTTTCAATCGACCTACGTGTTGGTCAAGGGTAAGGAAGAAAATTATATTATGGCAAAATATAAAATTAAAACGAAAGACAAAGTAAGGGTTGCGAGTATTTTCTTACAACTAATAAAAAATATCAAGTGAATAGTTAATTAATACGTCTACATCAAACGTATTCAGTCTTACAAAGTACTATAGATACAGAGTCAATCAATCCGTGATTGCGATGCTTGAAATCAATATCATCAATCAATACATATAAATCTGTAGAAAAGTCGTTTTTGTATAGCAAAAATATAACCAAAAATAAATAGCCAGGTTGTTAAAGGATAGGTCAGCATATTTGGATGTTTTTAATTTATGTCAGTCTAGTTGTGCAGGCATCACGTTAAATGTACGAAACCAATGTAGATATATAAATAGACATTGTGCGTAACTTGAAGTATTACTTAATTTTTGTTTCATTGCAATCCGTTCACTCTGTTAACAGATATATGAGTGTAAAGAGTTCAAGAATTAAATATCACAACACACGCAATTCAGATACTCGGATAGTTGAATTCCATATTCGATAGATGGCGTTGTGCATTTGACGGCATTTTTTGAATGGCGTTGCTACGATTCTCCGCGGCAGTATGACCCTAGAAAAAAAATCCTAAGGCATTACCCAATACATCGTCTCATTCATACTCATCTTAACCTACCAGGCCTTACCTCACGTCCAGCAGTAATCCGGACACCCGGTCTCGTCCGGCATCCGAAATTGAATAGTAAGCTTTTTACTCGACTTTTTGTGAATTATAAACGTCTGTGTCCGGCGCAAAATTGCAAATGCTGTCCGAATTGGAACAGAAATAATTAAAGGTAAACCCAATTTAAATAGTGTGATAGTCATAACTCTATACACAGCCTGTCTTGCAACCAACTCTGCAGGCTGTCTAATACAAGGTCACGACACCATTCCCTACCTCTACAATTTCTGAAAGCCAGAATCAACATTGATGACCACCAGAAAAGCGCCGTGTCAATGAAGTTCGACGAGTGTCGGCGACATGATTCAACAGTGGATAACGCAGCAAAACTAATCAGAAAAGAATAGCGTCAGAAAAAGTAGTGATTTGCTCACCTCTAATTGATTCTTTATCCTCCAGCTTACCAGAAGAATAAGCTCTTACTCAAGTTTTGTCCGTCAAATCCGTTAATTTTGATGGTCCGTTTTCTTGTCTGTAGATATGAGTTGAGCCGACTTCGGCTTTTTACCCCCAGGACAGGACGAATGACCCCTGGAGTACCTGTAGTCTTCGGGATTCCGAACATCTTTCAATGGGTTCCGTACATATTTTATTGAAAACGTCTTGATTTTTTGAAGAGGATTCATCCAGCTTGGATACCCGACGAATGGCTCTTATATTTTTTTTAAAATTTTAGTTTATATTTATGTAGCTTTTAAGTTTCCGTAGCTAAAAAATTATTTTACCTTACTTAAATCACGTTTTGGTTTAATACTTTACTAGTATGCTTAAGCCATCATTAAACCGGTTGCAACTGCGTTGAATATTAGGCACAGGCATTCAGCTTTTAACTTTAAACCTTTCTAAATTCCACTTTTAAGTTTTATGTATACTTAATTTTAAAAATAATTAATACGAAAGTGACTATTTATTGTCTGTTCTTTTTAAAAAATAATGTATTTGACCTTTTCCTATTTTTTTATTTGCGGTGTATTTCTTTTTAACCGACTTCCCAAAAGGAGGAGGTTCTAAGTTCGACTTCATGTTTGTTTGTTTTTTTTTTGTTTATCTTCACCTATTGCTCTGTCAATTATGGACCCATTTTGAAAATTCTTTTTTTGTTTAAAAAAGTATGTTCTGAAATTGGTCCCATTTTAATTTGGCAAAGATCTGATGAAGAACTTCGGAGATATACAACAGAACTCTTTAATAAATAACGGCAAATCTTTTGGGATTGCTGCAATCGCATGTCTGTTTGTTGTTTATAACATTTCATAACATAACATCACGCCAGTTCGCTCTTAAGGGGTAAGCAGATCTCTCAATTTACCGGTTATGTTCAAGTTTCATGAAATCTATTCTGGCGAAATAGTTCCCTTACTAACTTGCCTATTAGGTACGTACAACTAAAAAGTGAAAATAAAAAAAACTTTTTGCAAAATACAAAACTACAAAGTGAAAAATAACTTAATTTTTTGAAGTCGGTGTCCATAACGCAAAAAAATGGTACCTACGAAAGACACCGACTTCAAAAAATTAAGTTATTTTTCATTTTGTAGTTTTGTATTTGGAAGTCGGTAATATTTTTTTGCAAAAAGTTTTTTTTAATTCAAAATTACTTTATATCGCTACATTACATACATACTTTCTCTTTTATATATATGGATGTAGTGATAAACCTAGATTAAAAACTCGAAGAATTTTAATAACAATCAAACCATTGACAAGCACTTTTGATTTGTCAATAAGTCGGTTAGTCAGAAAAAGCTAATTGCTTGCAAATGAGATTGGGTAAGTTACGCATGCACGATGATCAATGGGCAAGAGACCTCAACCAATGAGATCTTGAAGATGGAAAGCTGTACTTACTACCACCAGATGGAAAGCTTTACTCAACACAAACCAATTACGTAACCAACTAAATACAAAATGACAAGCGAACCCACAGGCAAACATAGTCCAAATACTGCCCCAAAACTTGATCATAAGGTATCCAATTCGGCGTACATCAAAACCACCCCGGGTTTATTTTGAAACTATTGCAACATGGTCCAGTAATTAGGGGAATTCCCGAGGGTAGTTTTATGAAATACGGTTGTGGATTAAATCGTCGTTTAATCGTCGGTGGATGCAGGTATTTCCTTCCTGCCGTGTTTGTGGAGTTTGAGCTTATTTTGAGGTTTACATGTGTATTATAATAATAAAATGCAAGCACTTTTGTATTAAAAAATATCCGCAGAACAAGGCTACCAACATTATCTCGAATATTGCCATTATACCAAACTTAAGTGGCAGTAGGCAGAGCACAAAGGTATATCGCTCGCAGCACGGATAGTCGATGCGGGCTGAAATGTTCTGGGAGTGGTAATGCTCGCGACGGAGGATGCAGAACGCGTGTGGGAGACGCAACGAAGACACCGCGGGAGACACCCTGAGTGTCGGGACTCGGAAGTCGCGAGCCGATTCCCGGCCACCGTTGGCGCCGCCTTACAGACGGCGAGTAAGGCCTCGGTCTCGAATTCCGCGGGCAGCGGGGCGGCGGCGGCAGCGGCGCGGGAGAGCTCCCGCCGCGCCGCTCCCGCGCCGCTGTTTTCGAGACCCGGTCCATTTGACGATACGCATAAGATCCTGCCGCTCCCGCTCCGCTGCCGCCGCCGCCCCGTTGCCCGCGGAATTCGAGACCGAGGCCTAATGGGTAGCTCACCGTTCGTACAATCCATAGGCTCGCGCTTGACCACTATCTCACTTGATGATAACCGATGCTGTGGTCGACGATGAAGCACGCTTGCCTAGAAAAAAATCAGTCTTAAAGACCACTAGATTGTAGCTGTCAGGAAACAAAAACTCCGGCAGAGAATTTCACTCCTTTACTGTACGCATAATAAAAGTGTTCCCTAAACGTCGTGTGCGTATGGGTCCACTGGGGATGTGGATGTCCACCATGTACTAATGGCGCATCGCCGTACTTATGGTAGTCCGATGGTGAAACGGGCTTGGCAGCATGAGATCATGCCATTCCATCGCACACTCCCCGAAATGTAACCCATAAAAAAGTGACAAGCTGGCAATTCGGCGACGATGTTCACAGCTCTGGAGCTTTTACTTGACCAGTGCTTCATTGCCGATGAGCTTCTTGGCCCGCTTTTCGATCGGCTCTAGTGCATCAATCTGGTATTTGGCAGATCCGTCCCAGAGATGAGAACAGTCCATGCATGATGGAATTTGCGCTTGATATAAGTTGAGCAGCTGATTCTAGACGTTTTTCATACTTTAAAGTGCGTGCGTTCCGATCAAAAGACCAAAGCTTAATAGCGCGGGTGAAACCGTAAGGCAAAACTAGTATAAAATAAATAATTGATCGTACTTTAATATTATTTCTCTAAACAAATATTTCATATTTTTTGGCCAACAGGGGGTGCTGCCGGCATTCTCGCCGCAACGTGACTACTGGTAGCCAAAGCAGAACAAAACTGGATGAACTTGCCGGGAATGCTGTCGTTTGCGGTTTTTGATTGTAGAACTATTTCTGTGGTTTCTGATAGATGAATTCAAGGATCCGTGCCGGATGACGTCTGGGCTGTCCGGTTTTGGTCGAATGGTAGTTAGTGGTGATTTTAATTTTTAATGAGTGCTTGATTTTATCATGTACTTATCACTAACTACTCGTACTTACTATAGGTTTGAATAGCGGTTTCATTAATCCTACTGAAATATCTCATTTTTTAGCCTCGCCCCTCACTAAGAATTTTACTTGTATCGTGGGTGCGTTTACAAAGCTACGTGCTATTTTTCTAAAACAGTCGAATAACATTAGGATTCGAACTCACGTCCACTCGGCCACAAGTCCATTGTCTTCGCCATTGAGTTTACTAATTCATCAAATTCAGAACAGCTTAACAAAAGAAAATGGGAAAGAACCGAGTAGGCCTTTGCCAGAGATGGGCAAACAGACCAAAGTCGTCTCAACAGATTCATAATTTCGGTGAAAAATAATTTTATCAAAATAATGTCTGAATAAAAGATTATATCATAAACATAGTAGCACCAAAGAAAGATAAAGAAAAACTCAACTTTCAGAAAAGAAATAGAAACCAGCTGTTCTCTACATTTTGTCGAGTTAAACGAGCAAATATGTACTGAACGTTTGTTTTTTACCGGACTGCCGAAGGAGGGGTATGTTTTTGCTAATGCCCGGTAAAATTTGGATGGTGATATAAAATAGTACATTTTGTATTAAGGGCGGTAAGTATGGAATTACGATCGAGGCTCTAGTAGAAGCCCGAAGTCGAAGACTGAGGGCTTTCTGAGTCGAGGTTCGTAATTCCCGTACCGCCCGTGATACATACAATGTTTTTCATCACATTTGCGAGTAATAATTATGAATCATAGCTTTAATACACAAGTCAGCACAGCTGTTATTACGAAATACGTGAACTTTTTTTTAAGCGGTTGGCGAATTTTTGCCCACACCACAGATTATACAGTGTTTCGTTCAGAAACTTTAAGGGCAAATACTTACGTAGGTATACAGCCATGACGGAGTGTAAAAAGAATTAAATAATTTAGACGTTTTCATAATATAACTATTAAAATCGATTATTAAGAACATTATTTGCGTATTTAAGTAACATGTAGCGAGATTGCAAAGAAATTCCTGTTTAGATAACATTTTAAGACAATTTTTCAATTGCGTGTAAACTCCTTGCTTGAACTTGCATGACCTGTGTGCTGTGAAATAAATTTAAAAAAAAATATTACTTACCGCCCTAGGGTTTCATGACAAAAAGAAAGCCCGAGGGTTTTATATGGGGCATTACGGCCAAGTTAACCTGTATGTTTAGATACTTTTTACGTGCAAGTGTGATGAAAAATACATTAGTGGTTACAATCTGAAACAGGACGTGGCTTTATGTCGGTACAATAAGGGTGCGTTTTATAATGCAACTAGCACTTCGCCCGCGACTTCATTCGCGTGATCCGTATTTTATCTTCGCATCAGATGACTTTATAGTTCACCCCCTTAAAGGTTGAATTACCAAAAATCCCTTATTAGTGATCCCCTACATCATAGGCTCATAGGGCTTATGCCCTGTACTTTAAAAAAAACAATCTATAACACACCCTAAATCGTCTTTTAAGTTTAGTATTAGTTTTCAAAAACTAATAATGAAAACCTTTACTATTCACATAGATAAAAAATTATGCCAAGTTTCAAATATATAACCCCAACAACACCACTAACTACAATTCGATCAAAACCGAACAGCCCAGACTTCATCCGGCACGGAACCTTGAATTCATCTATCAGAAACCACAGAAATAGTTTTACAATCAAAAACCGCAAACGACAGCATTCCCGGCAAGCCCATCCAGTTTTGTCCCGCTTTGGCTACCAGTAGTCACGTTGCCACGAGAATGCCGGAAGCACCCCCTGTTGGCCAAAAAATATGAAATATTTAAACAAATATAACCACTTTAATATTATTTCTCTAAACAGAGAAATAATATTAAAGTGGTTATCATGTAAGATCAATTATTTATTTTATACTAGTTTTGCCTTACGGTTTCACCCACGCTATTAAGCTTTGGTCTTTTGATCGGAACGCACGCACTTAAAAGTATGAGAAACGTCTAGAATCAGCTGCTCAACTTATATCAAGCGCAAATTCCATCATGCATGGAGTACTGTTCTCATCTTTGGGACGGATCTGCCAAATACCAGATTGATGCACTAGAGCCGATCGAAAAGTGGGCCAAGAAGCTCATCGGCAATGAAGCACTGGTCAACTAAAAGCTCCAGAGCTGTGAACATCGTCGCCGAATTGCCAGCTTGTCACTTTTTATGGGTTACATTTCGGGGAGTGTGCGATGGAATGGCATGATCTAATTCCGCCAAGCCCTTTTCATCATCGGACTACCAGACGTACGGCGATGCGCCATTAGTACATGGTGGATATCCACATCCCCAGTGGACCCATACGCACACGACGTTTAGGGAACACTTTTATTATGCGTACAGTAAAGGAGTGAAATTCTCTGCCGGAGTTTTTGTTTCCTGACAGCTACAATCTAGTGGTCTTTAAGACTGATTTTTTTCTAGGCAAGCGTGCTTCATCGTCGACCACAGCATCGGTTATCATCAAGTGAGATAGTGGTCAAGCGCGAGCCTATGGATTGTACGAACGGTGAGCTACCCATTACTCGCCGTCTGCAAGGCCGCGCCTACGGTGGCCGGGAATCGGCTCTTGACTCCCGAGTCCCGACACTCAGGGTGTCTCCCGTGGTGTCTTCGTTGCGTCTCCCACACGCGTTCCGCATCCTCCTTCGCGAGCATTACGACTCCAGAACATTTCAGCCCGCATCGACTATCCGTGCTGCGAGCGATATACCTTTGTGCTCTGCCTACTGCCACTTAAGTTTGGCATAAGGGCAATATTCGGGATAATGTTGGTAGCCTTGGTCTGCGGATTTTTTTAAATCCAAAAGTGCTTGTATTTTATTATTTTAATAAACATGTAAACCGCAAAATACGCTCAAACTCCACAAACACGGCAGGAATAAAATACCTG
Source organism: Orthosia cruda (assembly GCA_964057195.1). Lineage (NCBI taxonomy): Eukaryota > Metazoa > Arthropoda > Insecta > Lepidoptera > Noctuidae > Orthosia > Orthosia cruda. The sequence continues at coordinate 12,325,453 of OZ059839.1, read as the reverse complement.
CATCCACCGACGAACGATGCATTTAATCCACAACCGTATTTCATAAAACTACCCTCGGGAATTACCCTAATTACTGGACCATGTTGCAATAGTTTCAAAATAACCCCGGGGTGGTTTTGATGTACGCCGAATTGGATACCTTATGATCAAGTTTTGGGTTTGGATTTGGACTATGTTTGCCTGTGGGTTCGCTTGTCATTTTGTATTTAGGTGGTTACGTAATTGCTTTGTGTTGAGTGAAGCTTGCCATCTGGTGGTAGTAAGTACAGCTTTCCATCTTCAAGATCTCATTGGTTGAGGTCTCTTGCCCATTGATCATCGTGCATGCGTAACTCACCCAATCTCATTTGCAAGCAATTTGCTTTTTCTGACTAACCGACTTATTGACAAATCAAAAGTGCTTGTAAATGGTTTGATTGTAATTAAAATGCTTCGAGTTTTTAACCTACGTTTATCACTACATCTATATATATAAAAGAGAAAGTACGTATGTTTGCATGTACCTTATAGACTCCGAAACAGCTGGACCGATTTCAATGAAATTTTCAGACAATCTTTAGATTGGCCCAGCGTATATTCCTATTAAGTGTTTTTTTTTAGTTTTTTTTTTTAGCTTTGAACGCAGGCGAAGCCGCGGGCAGAAGCTAAAGATAACCGAAAGTATAAAACAAAGTCTCCGCCGCGTCGATAAACTCAAAAAATACTAAATGGATTTTCATGTGGTTTTCACCAATATAATAAAAATTAAATTATATATTTAAAAAACAACCGACACAAAAACCTCTAAAATGCAAAAAATAAGCCTTGTACTGGCGTCTTTTAAATATTTAATTAAATTTTATTTCATTGTTTTTAAGATACATATAATATAGCTAGTAGTAGAAACACTTCAATCGACAAACTATCGAAACACGTAATTATGGCACGATATCTTGCAAAAAAAAAACCAGATTCAAATTCTTTTGAACACTAGCTATGTCGTCCCTATCCTTAGAGGTCACTTTCACTAATACGTTACTTTGTACATGTAGTCAACTTCACAATTTGTCTCAAGCCGTATTACGTCTCTTTCCCAACTCGTCCGACGCTTATGTACGTTTAAGCACAAAATATCTTAACATTTTCATCACAGCAAATTTTTATTAAAAATACTAATATTACTTTTTACTAAGTATTTAATCTTATTTTAATATTTAGGAAGAAACTAAATGGCAAGAAGTTGAAGTCGAAAAAAAAATCTATTTAATTTCGTAAACAAAAAAAAATAAGGATGAAATAAAAAAGAAAGAATAAAATGACATCGCCAAAACACAAAATATGAAATTTAATGACAAAATCCATTTTTTTTATTGATAATAAGGCCAACAGGTAACGTGTCGTTTCGTTTGCTACGGTGTTTTGCTGTGCTGTGTAAATGAACGGCGAGGTCACGGTAATGTACAAAGACGCGTTTAAGCGCTCGTTACAGAATCTGAACCGAACCGAATCAGTGAGGAAACTCTCATTTAATAACAAGCACTCAGTAAAAAAATCTGTACAGATTCGGTGAAGAAACGAAAACCCACTGAGCCGGTTAGAAAAGCACCTTTCGTATGCGTTTTGTATGAAATGATAGTTTTAAAACTTATCATCCCGTTCCGTCCGAAATAAAAAACATTATGCAACGACCTTTATACTGAAAAAAAAAACGTGCAGTACAGTGCCATGTAAACCACAACATTCGATCGAACACCACAAATTTTTAAATTAATATCCATCCAGATTTAAACTGGAGTGCTGAATAATATACCCAAACCATATCCACCTATCCAGATTTGCTCCTGCGGTTCGCAAACAGGCATTTATCATAACTACACTTCCATTATCACAGTCTCTTCACCTCTGACATTGATAAATTGACTGTCACTTTATGTATTATAATAATACCAACTTTATATGACCCATCTTAACCCCGATTTATCGAACAAAATAATATAATACACAGGAACAAGAGTTTATCATGTCACAGCTCTTTGTAAATTGGTTGTTGAAATATATTTTGCGTTTTTTTAAAGATAGGTTTTTTGAGATGACTATTTATAGGTGTTGTCATTTGTGCAAGATGTTTTAGGTGAGTGTATTATGTATGGGTAATTTACTTAAAGTATATCTTCATCTATTCACTCACTCACTCACTCATCACGAAATATCGAAAACCGTTTGACGTATAAAGATGAATTTTGGCAGGACTGTTCCTCAAGTGATGTAAGTGCGCACCAAGATAGGATTTTTGTGTTGTGTTGTTAATTGCCACATTTTCACCATCTTAGGGGTAGAATTTCCAAAAACCTTTAAATACATGAATTCTTTTTATCAACCAAAAGCGTAAATCTTTAATATGACGTGTCATACTCAAAAGCGTAGAAATTTCACACAAACTTGCAACCCCCTTTTTACCCCCTTAGGAGAGGAATTGCCTAAATTTAATAAATATATGTTTTTTTTATCTATCAACGGAATAAATCTTAAAGTTCAGGTGTCCAACTTACAAACTGTAGAAATTTTCATACAAACTTTCGATTCCCTTTTTACCCCCTTAGAGGTAGAATTTCCAAACCTAATAAATGCATGAATTCTGGATAGAACGGCCAAAAATCCTATCTTGGTGCGCACTTACGTCACTTGAGGAACAGTCCCGCCAAATTTCATTTTTATACGTCAAATGGTTTTCGATATTTCGTGAAGAGTGAGTGAGTGAACTTTCGCTTTTATATATATATATGAAGATATACTTTAAGTAAATTACCCATACATAATTCACTCACCTAAAACATCTTGCACAAATGACAACACCTATAAATAGTCATCTCAAAAAACCTATCTTTAAAAAAAACGCAAAATATATTTCATCAACCAATTTACAAAGAGCTGTGACATGATAAACTCTTGTTCCTGTGTATTATATTATTTTGTTCGATAAATCGGGGTTAAGGTGGGTCATATAAAGTTGGTATTATTATAATACGTAATGTGACAATCAATTTATCAATGTCAGAGGTGAAGAGACTGTGATAATGCAAGTGTAGTTATGATAAATGGCTGTTTGCGAACCGCGGGAGCAAATCTGGATAAGTGGATATGGGTTGGGTATATTATTCCAGTGTGATTCTGGATGGATATAAATTTAAAAATCTGTGGTGTTTGATCGAATGTTGTGGTTTACACGGCACTGTACTGCACGTTTTTTTTTTTTCAGTATAAAGGTCGTTGCATAATGTTTTTTTATTTCGGACGGAACGGGGTGATACGTTTTAAAACTATCATTTCATACAAAACGCATACGAAAGGTGCTTTTTTAACCGGCTCGGTGCGTTTTCGTTTCTTTACCGAATCTGTACAGATTCTTTACTGAGTGCATGTTATTTAATGAGAGTTCAGATTCTGTAACGAGCGCTTAAACGCGTCTTTGTACATTACCGTGACCTCGCCGTTCATTTACACAGCACAGCAAAACACCGTAGCAAACAAAACGACACGATACCGCTTTCCTAAAACGAAAACGCACCGTGCCGGTGAGAAAGACGCGTTATGCTGGGTTTTAACGGAAACATACCCATGCTGATACTATAAAAAACGTGTGGTGTAATGCCGTGTAGGAGCAAACTATGGGCAGAGCGGTATGCCCCAATCTCTTTGAATACGCAATCCCCTTTAAGTAAAACAAATGTGGCGACTCCCTATGATCGTAACAATGCGGTGGCGGACTGCGCTCGAGTGATTTTTTTATTTAATATATACGCCTAAGTCGAATCTGTTTGAAAACTCACAATATTGACATGTCAATAAGACGGGTCATGTCAATAAAGTGATTTTAATTTTAGACGAGTCATCGGGACCTCCTTGGGGGTCACGACCCACAATTTAAATAACACTACTTTAAGGTGATCAACAATTTAGTTAACTGACCGTCCCTGGACGTCCCTGACATTTGATTTCTGTCACTCAAACAATATTTAAATGGACTCCCTACACAATAGCGGCCCTCACACGTACACTTTGGAGCGAACGTAATACCACGCGCCACTCCGAAGCGAGCTTAGAAGTGTACGTGTAAAGGCATTCGGCGCGCACAAACGTCCCACGCTTCGGAGCGCTCTTGGCGGTGGAACGTACGCCTAAAGGGTTCAAGAGCTAGAACTGGCGGTTTGGAGTGTGCAAGCCATAACTGAGTTTATAGAAATGTAATAAAACCTTTTCTCATGACTGTTTCCTTCTTTTTTTATTTTTGAATATACCATAGATAACAAGCAATTGAAATGTTTACTGTTCATCCGCAAGATTGTTTTACAATACTTTGGTTGGTTTTCGTGTAATTCTCTCAACATTGGGACATGATTATGACGCCTTTTATACTTCTTTTCCCACAATTACGAAGATTTTCCCAGCTAAGGCAAAGACTACCGCTAAAGCGTTCATCACGATGTAGTATGCTGAACTTTTGTCACCTAGAGACACTCCGCGCGCCATTCCAAAGTGTGGCCAAAACTGTCGAAATGCCTTTAGGCGTGTGGTTTGATGCGTCATTTCGAATGATAACGCATCTGAGCGCGCTCCGAAGTGCGATGTCAAAAACGTTATTTTTAAACAAAAGGTTCGGAGCGATCCAAACGACCGGTTTAGAGAGCGCTCTTGCGCGCGGTTTGGATTAACACTCCACGGAGCGCGCTCCAAAGTGTACGTGTGAGGGTAGCTATTACATCACACAAAAAAAAAAACAATCTACTGGACAGGGAAAAGACATTAACCAGCCAAAGGTTAAGTTGAAACATTATCTGTGACATTTTATCGTCATAAACTTTGTCGTTGCTGTGCAAAGTTGGTTGCTGAAAGTTGGTAACGCGTATTTTAAGGAAATCAACGTCGCAACACTACGAGGTGTTTTGTTGCCAGTAGTTTGTTTACGTTCGTAACGCTTTTTTGGTTACATATTCTACAGAGTGACTTTTACAAATGGGCCTAGATGGCCTAATCAGAAAACATGAGGAATAGCGAAAAACATACAAAGGAGTCACGGGCTAGATTTTGATAAAATTAAAACTGCATCACAGCCAAACATCGAATCCGTTGATTTTGGAAATAAAATATGCGCTTTAAAATCACACTATTTGACAGTGTTGCTAATAACTATAAATTTCTGGGAAGTAATGTTATACAGCAAAATTGAGGAAATAATTTATTTTAAACAAAATACTTTTTTTACTAGGATACACAAATCATGCAATTGATGACATGAAAAAATATTCGCAGAATAACGGTATGAAAATCTTTGTTTTTTTATAATCTACTAGCACTCTGCCCGCGACTTCGTTCGCGTGATTTCGTTTATGCTATAAATGATATTCTTATATGCAATTAGTGAAGGCGACCAACAATTAGCTATTATTAAAACAATAAAAAATGGGTATCGTAGATATATAGGGTTTATTGGATTGGGACGATTCGTTATTTGACTTTAAGAATAATAAATTTTAGGTTACCGCCACAAAGTAAAATCCTCCCCTAAAAACTTATCAACCCCTTTTTGCCCCGTTGGGGCTCGAGTTTTGAAAAACCTAAATATGTTATTCACTCTTTTCTTCTCTTTTTTATTTATCGTTTATGTCAGTCAGATAGCGCAGTGAGATACCTCAAAAAAATACTTTAAAACCCCTAACCCTATCTGAGAGAGAGTTTTAAAAATGTTTTATGTAAATTTTGAGTATCAACCTTATCCCCAAGGAATTTGATTTTACATACAATGTAATTTTTACCCTTACCCTTAAAGGTTGAATGGCCGCAAAATTGCGCCTGAGTGCTCCCCTAGAACCCCACGTCAAAAAAGAAAACCCTGTCCAGTAAGATTCTTACCTTGAGTTAGTTTCGAAAAACTTATAATGACAACCTTTATTGTATCCTTATGTTGGTATTTGCGCCAAGTTTTAAATTTATTTTTTGAAGAAATAAGATTCTTCTAAAAAACTTTTAACACCCCGTAAACCGTATTTTGGGAGTAGATAAGTAAAACTAATAATGACAACCTTTATTGTTTATTTAGGTTGGTATTTATGTCAAGTTTCATGTTTCTTTACCCAAGAAATCAGATTCTTACATACAAACTTCAACACCCCCTAAATCATCATTTGGGCATAGTTTCGAAAAATTAATAAAGAAAACCTTTATTGTTTACTTAGGATGGTATTTATGACAACTTTCAAATGTATTAACCCAATAAATAAGATTCTTTAAAAACACTGTAATACCCCCTAAATCGTCAGTTTCAAGCCTATTAACCGAAGATATAAGATTCTGCAAAACAATTAACATCCCCTAAATCATCTTTTGGGGGTAGTTTCGAAAAACTAGAAATGAAAGCCTTTATTGTTTATGTCAAGTTTCATGTTTATTAACTGAAGTAATAAGATTCTTCAAAAAAGATTAAACACCCCTTAATCGAATAATGACCCCAAATGATGATTTAGGGGGTGTTGAAGTTTGTATGGAAAAATCTGATTTCTTGGGTCAATAAACTTGAAACTTGACATAAATACCAAACTAAATAAACAATAAAGGCTTTCTTTGTTAGTTTTCGAAACTACCCACCCCCAAAGCATGATTTCGGGGATGTTATTTTTTTTTGAAGAATCTTAAATCTTAAGTTAATAAACATGAAACTTGACATAAAAACTAACCAGAATAAAGGTTATCATTATTAGTCTTTTGAAACAACCCCCAAAGTCGATTTAGGTGGTGTTGTAGTTTGTATGGAAAATCTGATTTCTTGGGTCAATAAACTTGAAACTTGCTACAAATACTAACCTATATGAATAATAAAGGTTGTTACTATTATTATTTAAAACTACCCCCAAAAGACAATTAAGGGGTGTTAAATCTTTTTTGAAGAATCTCATTACTTAAATACCATATCACGCCGCAATACGAAATCACGCCCGCGACTTCGTTCGCGTGATTTCGTTTATGCTATAAATGATATTCTTATATGCAATTAGTGAAGGCGACCAACAATTAGCTATTATTAAAACAATAAAAAATGGGTATCGTAGATATACAGGGTTTATTGGATTGGGACGATTCGTTATTTGACTTTAAGAATAATAAATTTTAGGTTACCGCCACAAAGTAAAATCCTCCCCTAAAAACTTATCAACCCCTTTTTGCCCCGTTGGGGCTCGAGTTTTGAAAAACCTAAATATGTTATTCACTCTTTTCTTCTCTTTTTTATTTATCGTTTATGTCAGTCAGATAGCGCAGTGAGATACCTCAAAAAAATACTTTAAAACCCCTAACCCTATCTGAGAGAGAGTTTTAAAAATGTTTTATGTAAATTTTGAGTATCAACCTTATCCCCAAGGAATTTGATTTTACATACAATGTAATTTTTACCCTTACCCTTAAAGGTTGAATGGCCGCAAAATTGCGCCTTAGTGCTCCCCTAGAACCCCACGTCAAAAAAGAAAACCCTGTCCAGTAAGATTCTTACCTTGAGTTAGTTTCGAAAAACTTATAATGACAACCTTTATTGTATCCTTATGTTGGTATTTGCGCCAAGTTTTAAATTTATTTTTTGAAGAAATAAGATTCTTCTAAAAAACTTTTAACACCCCGTAAACCGTATTTTGGGAGTAGATAAGTAAAACTAATAATGACAACCTTTATTGTTTATTTAGGTTGGTATTTATGTCAAGTTTCATGTTTATTTACCCAAGAAATCAGATTCTTACATACAAACTTCAACACCCCCTAAATCATCATTTAGGCATAGTTTCGAAAAATTAATAAAGAAAACCTTTATTGTTTACTTAGGATGGTATTTATGACAACTTTCAAATGTATTAACCCAATATATAAGATTCTTTAAAAACACTGTAATACCCCCTAAATCGTCAGTTTCAAGCCTATTAACCGAAGATATAAGATTCTGCAAAACAATTAACATCCCCTAAATCATCTTTTGGGGGTAGTTTCGAAAAACTAAAAATGAAAGCCTTTATTGTTTATGTCAAGTTTCATGTTTATTAACTGAAGTAATAAGATTCTTCAAAAAAGATTAAACACCCCTTAATCGAGTAATGACAACCTTTATTGTTTATTTAGGTTGGTATTTATGTCAAGTTTCATGTTCATTTACCCAAAAAATCAGATACTTCCGTACAAACTTCAACACCCCCTAAATCATCATTTGGGCATAGTTTCGAAAAATTAATAAAGACAACCTTTATTGTTTACTTAAGATGGTATTTAAGTAATGAGATTCTTCAAAAAAGATTTAACACCCCTTAATTGTCTTTTGGGGGTAGTTTTCATATTGTCATATAGGTTAGTATTTGTAGCAAGTTTCAAGTTTATTGACCCAAGAAATCAGATTTTCCATACAAACTACAACACCACCTAAATCGACTTTGGGGGTTGTTTCAAAAGACTAATAATGATAACCTTTATTCTGGTTAGTTTTTATGTCAAGTTTCATGTTTATTAACTTAAGATTTAAGATTCTTCAAAAAAAAATAACATCCCCGAAATCATGCTTTGGGGGTGGGTAGTTTCGAAAACTAACAAAGAAAGCCTTTATTGTTTATTTAGTTTGGTATTTATGTCAAGTTTCATGTTTATTGACCCAATAAATCAGATTTTTCATACAAAGTTCAACACCCCCTAAATCATCATTTGGGGGTAGTTTCGAAAAACTAATAATGTCAATCCTTATCATTTACTTAGAATATTATTTGTGCTAAGTTTCAAGAATTTCGGCCGAAGGAATTAGATTTTTCATACAAACTTTCAACCCCCTTTTTACCCCCTTAGGGGTGGAGTTTGACAATGAAAGCCTTTATTTTTTATTTTGATTGGTATTTATGTCAAGTTTCAAGTTTATTAACCCAAGATATAAGATTCTTAAAAAAAAAAATAACGTCCCCTAAATCGTCTTTTAGGGGTAGTTTCAAAAAATATGAATTGCTACCTTTATTATTAATTTAGGTTAGTATTTGTGGCAAGTTTCAAGTTTATTGACCCAAGAAATCAGATTTTTCCATACAAACTTCAACACCCCCTAAATCATCATTTGGGGGTAGTTTCAAAAAACTAATAATGTCAATCCTTATCATTTACTAAGAATACTATTTGTGCTAAGTTTCAGGAATTTTGGCAGAAGGAATTAGATTTTTCATACAAACTTTCAACCCCCTTTTTACCCCCTTAGGGGTGGAATTTCCAAAAATCCTTTCTTAGTGCACACTTACGTTACTTGAGGAACCTTTCTGCCAAATTTCATGCTTCTAGGCGTAGCAGTTTTGGCTGTGCGTTGATTGATCAGTCAGTCAGTCAGTCAGTGAGTCAGTCAGTCACCTTTCGCTTTTATATATATAGAAGATAGATAGATAGGCTAACGCTTGACCGCTATCTCACCTGAGCCCTTAGTGCGAGTTTTTGCTCACGCTCACTCGTGATGACATATACGATTTCTTATGTCAAAATGTATACAAAAGAGTGGTTTCTCCTTAACGTCACCAGACGGCGCTTATCCAGTTTCAATACAAAATGATGTTTACGTTAACGCGATTGAGCGTGAGTAAAAACTCGCACTAAGGCCTCTAAAGGTAATCAAGCTTCCTTAAAAAAAACTATTCACTCTTGACTTAATGACTCCTAGATTGTAGCTATCGGGAAACAATGTAATGTTGAATTTAGTACAGTCGGCCCCGTGACTCATACAGCGCAATTAAATATATCTAAATAATAACTTAAAAGCTCCCACCACGAGCAGCACGATACAAAACACAGAAAAGAAACCAGTAAACAATGAAACTTACATACAGACATAAAAATGGCAAAAACTATAACCATAATTATGATTATTTATTCATCTATCTTTCATCCATCAGCTACTAGCTACTTTTATCATGATTAGCAAACTAACTTTATCCCAATGAAGATAAAGGACCGTTTATTGTAAGAACTTTTAGTTACATTTTTCATTAATTTATAAAACCAAACACTCAATCATAATTTGAAAACTAAAAAGATACATATATGATGAAAAACAAAGTATGATTAACCGACTTCCCAAAAAGGAGGAGGTTCTATGTTCGACATTACGTTCGTTTTTTTTATTTTTTTTGTGTATGTTCACCGTATATCATATCACCGTCAATAGTGGGCCGATTTTGAAAATTCTTTTTTTGTTTGGAAAAATATGTTTTGAAATTGGTCCCATTTTAATTTGGCGAAGTTCTGATGAAGAACTTCGATAACATAACATCACGCCAGTACGCTCTTAAGGGATACGCAGATCTCTCATTACACTGGTTATGTTCAAGTTTAATTATATTCGGTGTCTTTCGTATGTACCAATTTTTTTGCGTAATAGACACCGACTTCCAAAAATAAAGTTATTTTTCACTTTGTAGTTTTGTATTTGGAAGTCGGTAGTATTTTTTTGCAAGTTTTTTTTTTTTATTTTCACTTTTTAGTTGTAGCTACCTAATAGGCAAGTTGTTTAGTAAGGTACCTATAACGCCAGAATAGATTTCATGAAACTTGAACATAACCGGTAAAATGAGAGATCTGCGTACCCCTTAAGAGTGAACTGGCGTGATTTTAAGTTACGAAATGGTATAAACAATAAACAGACATGCGGTTGCAGAAATCCCGAGAAATTTGCCGTTATTTATTGAAGAGTTCTGTTGTATATCATCGAAGTTCTTCATCAGATCTTCGCCAAATTAAAATGGGACCATTTTCGGAACATACTTTTTCAAACAAAAATATAGTTTTTAAAATCGGTCCACAATTGACGGAGATATGGGTGAAAATGCACAAGCAAAAAACACAAACATAATGTCGAACATAGAACATCCTCAAAAAAAAAATGGATACAACTCAAATAAATTCGTTATGATTCATCAGCTAAAACGAGAATTTTTGGTTTTCGCCAATTTGACAGTAAATCAGTTAAGGTTAGGTATGTGTCTGCCGAGAACGTAGGTGTGTTGGTGAATGTGACAGTTTGAACTATTTCACATCTTGAGCCCTCGTGATTACCAACACATTCACAGAAAGGCTCGTCTTCTTCGTTCAGGGAACAAACACCGTCATTCAGGCTACTGCGCGTAAGTCAACGCGTGTTATGGTTACTACCATAACACGCGTTGACTTCACGTCTGTCTCCAGAATAACCGGCATTACAACTGAAATAACAATAATAAGACAAAATGTAATTTATGTAACTAAATAAACAAAACACAAACCTAGAAGTAGGTATAATATATGTTTTACCTGCATTCCGGCAGTCCCTTATCATTGACGCTACAGTTGCCTTGGATACAATAGTTCTCACAAACGGAAATATCACATCTCTCACCGATGTACCCAGGTGTGCATTTGCAAAGATACAGTATCTTTCAACAATTTTCATACCGTGAACACAAATCGTTAATGCTTCGCAATCATTAATGTCTTGAATTCGTTCTTTAATTTTGTAGTTGGCGACTATACCGACGGTGACATGTTTAATATGCAACTCAACTCGGTTTTTGTTTCTTTTTCCTAATTTCTCGACCCTGATCTCATCAAGGGTCCTGAAAACGAAAAAGAGAGATGTTTTTGAAACCGTCAGTATATTCGACAAATAACTATAGTTTTCTCTTGTGTACATAATAATATTAAACAAATGTTTTTTGTTTGTCCCGTTTAAATCTGTATAATAAATATAGTAGGCATTGGCATGCTCAGCCTCAATCGAGTACATTCTTTGTGTTTTTTGGTCAACAGTAAGACTATGTGGCTCCAGTTTGGAAGTTGTGTTGACAGAAAATGATTTTATATTGATAACAACTTCTCTGTCGGATCCATTGAATCTAGATCTCTCTATAGTCGGCGTCGTCAGGTTTGTGTTTATCGAGTAAACACACCTGTGAAAAGAATACCTCGTTTTAATACCCCGAAGAAATTAATAGATTTTGCTTAGTTAAAAACTAGCTTCTACCAGCGGCTTCACCCGCGTGATAAGTGTTTTGTTGATCCCAAGGGAACATTATACCGGGATGAAAGTAAACTATGTGCTATTCCGGACTTTAATCTATCTCTGTGAAAATTTCATCCAGATCCGTTCAGTCTTTCTGGCTTACAAACATGATATCCACACTTCCACACACGCATCCATCCAAACTTTCACATTTATAATATTAGTAAGATTTAATTACATACCCTCGGCAGCTGTCAACGGCAATATCAGTGGGAATCCCGTGATCCATCTTTATTACAATATTTTCATATTTATTAGATCCAGATTTTAATGAAATCCTATTAATGCTTCTTTGGTTTGTGTCACTGAAGTATAGAAATTCTGTGGCGGGATCGAAGGAAAGCCCATGTATGTTTCTGCCTTTTCTCTCGATGAAACATTTGTTTTCTAAGGAAGATATATCATAACCACATATAGTGTCGTTGTCTTTCTGTTTGTCAGTATCATATTGTTGACTTCATCGTAAGTTAACGCCGCTAAATTATGGGAATCAAAACGAACGGTGTTTATTTTGGTTTTGTTGGTATAAAATTCAAGCAGATCTCCATGACTTACGGTGATATCTGAAACAGTATAAATATGGTTTACCTTACAATTTGATGACTGAATATAAATCACTATGTTTATTCGGCGAATACACTTTTGTTTGTTTTGTTTTTTTTGTATGTTTTATAAAAATGTATTAAATAAGTAATGAGTTAAATAAAGGACATAGTATAATAATAATATAAATTGTTTATTGGAACTAAATTTATACAACAACATTATGCAAAAATAACAAAATCACATTAACGAGTAACAATTTATGTAAGCAGTATTTGTAATGAATTTTGGAACCCAAAGAAAGATTTAACTTGTGTTATGGGTATTCAGTATTCCTTGTATGAAAATCTCGGTGCAGCAGTGCGGTGAGAAACCCTATCCGCGTGGACAGAAGCATTCACCGCCTTACCGCGCGGCACTTTGCTTCAAAATCTACGTTGCCACCTGCTCCCTCCGTGTCAGTGAGCAGCGTCGTGTAGAGGTTCAATCCTTTATATGCAGCCGCATAAATTCACTTTTGAAAATAGAATATTTGTCGTACCGGTACAGAACCCTCAAAAGCGAGTCCGGGTCACTCTTTGCCAGTATTTTTTTTATCGAATATAATATTTTTATTAATTACTTACTCGCTTGTTTAAATGAACAGAATAATATAAGAAATTGGAGTTCTATTTTGATTGGGTGCATAAAAATGATACGGTGTCAAAGGTTAGCGCGTCACGTTTAGGGAAAACCGATTCTGAAGAAAACAATGTCTTTTATCAACACTTGTGAAATGATGTGTTACTCATAAAGTATCTACTCCGTACTGATAAAGACCAATTAGAATAGGTAGCCTGGTTGTGTTTCGGTGACCTCCTAGGAGAAACCGAAGGTTTTGTCTGTGAAATCGGCAGTAAGTACGTACGATATGTGCCCGACCCAGTTCTCAAAAAGGGCAACTTAACATTGTACTGGAACCGATTCATCATTACTGACAGGTGGTACAGGACCGAATAGAGAGTCGTGCAATGATTGTTGATATATACGTCCCACATGTCGGAAACCTTGTTAAATTCAAGAAAGATAAGCAAATCAAGAATCTTGACTTGGCTCGCCAAGTCGTCGACATGTGTGATGTAGACTCAGCGATCATTGTAAGATATTCAAATAATGTGTGTTAATATAAATAAATAAAAATCCTACTGACGGTGATTGATAAACTTCGGTCGAATTGCGGTCTCAGAGAGTGACGGGATTTACATAAATTTATGCGGGCCAATACCTGGCGGGGGCAGCGTGTCGAACTGCAACGCCCCGGCCAAAAGTAGCCGCAGAACAAGGTGAGGTTTTAGTCAGTTATAGTCTGTGTAGTGCTCTGTCAAGAGCACACACATAACTTATAGATATCCTGTTTTATTAGAGATGCAAAAACACGGATTAGACAAAAAAATAGGGCGAAATTTGACTTCTAAGAACGTATAAAAAATTTAAAACTGCTGTAACTCGACTTTTATGATAATTCACAGAGGGTACAGAATTCTGAGAGACTGCAACATCGCATCTTTTACCCTGATATTGTTCTGTGCATTGACAGACTGGCTCCCCAGTGTTATAACAATACTCATGGCACGCACTGACATATCGCTCCCCAGAGTAACCGGCTTTACATCTGGAATAACAAGGGTATGAAATAGAGTCAGTAATCATAGAAGCTGGCAAACATGTGACTAATTGTAACAAGCGTAACAGGCGAACGAGCCGAGCTTCCAATACACTGTCTTTCAGGCGTTCTATAGAAACAAAACTACACCCAAGGGATGGACATGTGTTTTACCTGCATTCAGGTTGTCCTTCAGTACTGACGTTACAATGTCCTCTCTCTACGTTAGTTAGCAGCAGTTTCTTAAGTGCCCTGTAATTCTGACCACCCTGAGCTGGTGGTTCAATTTCATAGTAGGCAGCCATATAGAAGGGTCTTTATTGTGGCACCGGAGGACCCGGAGCCCATTGTACCTTTACCGTTCAGGTACCTACGTGGTCTGGTAAGGAAAAGCACAAGGGATCAACACAGCAAGCTATGGATTGACCATAGCGATTGTAGGCAGGCCAAGGATGCACTGCCCTTCATCGACGGTCGTTTCACGAAAAAGGCCATACGACTGACTAAGCCACAGCTGTGTGCAGTCACAGCCGTAACGACTGGACACGAGACCTTTAATAAGCACTTTTTTGTCATAGGAATCACGGACAGCCCACTCTGCAGAGCAATATGCATGGTGGTAGATTAGACATCAGCACATCTGCTCCTAAGCTGCCCTGTAATCGAGTTGCGCAAACAGCCCGTCGAAACTATACTAAACTAAACTAATCATCCAATGACTTCTCCCGATCTAGGTGAAGCGGGATTGGTGTCAAACTTTTAAAACACACTAGTGGTGGGTCGTTGTCGTATTTTAGACGGACGAAACGCAACCGTTTTCCCGACGACGAAAACGGTTGCAGAATACGGTCTTCGTCGCAACTGGTTAGAAGACGTCTTGGAGAACGAAACTTGGAGGACGGAACGAAAGAACTACTTTGTGAACAAACGTGGAACGATACGCGACATTCGCGACGAGTCGACGACGTTTGTGTGTAGTTGAAGCAATCCACTTTCAACCTTATTTTCTTAGCTGTAAAATACAAAATCGCAACAATTTATTCAAAGACTGGTTTGTGCAACGAAGACGGACTTAAAAACTGTTTCACCGTCACAAGAACTATTTTGTGAACGAACGTGGAACGATAAAGGACGACGCGACGTCTGCGATGACCGACGTGTGTCGTAGTTGAATCAGTTCGCTTTCGAATTTCGACTGTATTTTCTGAGGCGTAAAATAAAAAATCGCACGAAGTTATTCGAAGACAGGTTTGTGCAACGAAGACTGCTTTATTCCAGGACATAAAACGGTTGCACCGTCGCAGAACAAAAAACGGTCTTTAGAAACGGTTCGTCATCGCAACGCCCACCACTAAAACACACCCGTGTTCCTTCAGTTGCTTGTGCCAGGGCCGTGGTAACTCTCTTTCAAATTTATCCGCTACCCAGACAGGCATCGGTCCTAGCGGGCCCCGTCAGTTTGCTGTCATCTCTTTGAGGCGCGCGTGGAACACTACCCGCCTTCGACTCAGGCCTAGTCCTTATTGGACGGCGAGCAGTCAATTGCCCGCGCCTACGGTGGCCGAGAATCATATACGGTATACTTAAGTTGCCAGTTTTGACGGTTGTATAATACATTCCATTACCTTTTCACGACTAAACGGTTGAATCAATTTAAGTAACTAGGTGTAATTTGCTATGGGCATAGTTTTAGACCCTGGGAAGGACATAGGATAGTTCTAACCTCGGTAGTGCGTTCCCTTGGGATGATAAAACACTTCAGAAGCTACTGTGATATAAAAATACCTACATCTTTGTTCGTAAATAAATCTATATTCGTTAGTAGGTACTTCAATAACATAAATATCATCTCACAGAGTTGATAAATAGATGTTGTTTACTTTGTAACTGAATCGGTTTTCCCCAAGCGCGAAATATTACTTACCTGTGACACCGGATCATTTTTATCAGCCCAGTTAAAACAGGTCTCCAATATTTATTCAACATTACATAACATCACGCCTGTACTCTCGGAAGGGTTATGCAGAGATACTCTTGTAGTGCACTCCACATGGTCCCACGTAGTAGAAGGCGAGCCTATTGCAATAAAGCCAGACTCTGCATTAGATTCCTATTGGTTTGACATAATATCCATAAATAATTAATGGAACTGATGGTGTGCCGTTTTGCTTCATGGTACAAGTCCAATCCCGCCTATAGTTACTACAAAAATAAACCTAAATGAACATACATACACACACACAAAAGACATCCACACACATTAACATACGTTTCCTATAAAATTTTGAATTTGACGGGTTTACTGGTGGTGAATGTATTTTGGAAGTTCAAGATCCAATGCAAAGGCAACAGCCAGGCTGGACCACCATTAAACTATTACTTAATCTAAACCAAGCACAAAAATAATCATCAAAATCGAGTCATAATCAAAAAGTTATGCCCAAACCCCAATAAGATGGAAGTGAGAGTGTACTAAGATGAATTGTATACATCTGCATACCCCTTTAAAGCGTACTGGTGGCGTGATGTTGAGTTAATGATAAACAGATATGTGAATGCAGCAATCGCGGAAGATTTTCCTTCATTTATGGAAGAGTTACGCTGTATACTTTTATGTCTCTTAAATTCTTCATCAGATTTTCAGCAAATTTAAATGAAACCAACTCAGGACAATACTCTTCCGAAAACCAACATAATCATCATAATTGGTTAATGAAACAACAGCCCGTTATGGGTCGTGACTGTCGTAACTGGTGAGATCGGGGCTTCGAACCCCTGCTCGCGGTGTCTGTCCCACGGCCCCCAGGTCCCGGTGGCTTTGCCCACGTGGAACACACACACAAAATAAAAACACTAACACACTGTACAAAATCTTGGTCAAGGCGTCATGTCTTGCAAAATAAGCATATTCGGATGGCACCGATTTCGTAGCAATTCCACATTACACGGACTTTATTACAGACCTTAAAAATATTTGTTTACTAAATTGGCAAGACTACTTTGATCTTTGTTCCAGGGAAAAAGGCATTTGATATAAAATAATCCATTCAAAACCCTCATTTTCACCTTGGATTGATAAGTGTTTTTTTTGCAGGGCGGACTTAACCATAATATGGTTAAACAAGGTGTATTATTAAGACTTTGTTTCGGACATAATTATGCCTCTCAACAAATTACACCGATAAAAACAAGAAGAAGACTTCCGGAACGAAAGTTATTTTGCACTTTAAAGTATTTTGGTTTTGACGACGGTTTACTTTTTGTGAAAAAGTTTGTGTTAAAATACTTGTGTTCAGTGATGGTCATAATTTTTTCATTGTTTATTTCTTTGTTTCTCAGAAAGTACGTTGAGCCTTGGTCCCGGCTATAGATTCTTGGCAATATAGATATTAAGGGTAGTCATATAACGAACGGTAGACCGTCTGAAAGCCAGTCTTTCCAAGAGGTATCGCATAAAGGTACCATGTTTTGGTGGCCAGATAAGAGGTAAAAAAAAAAAAAAAATGTACCTAAATAGATCTAGATAGCTCGTGGATTGCAAAAGTATTGTATGTGTTAGCTTACAATTCAGCATCCTTTAAAAGCTAGGTAGTTAAGAAGTAAGATAACAACCAGTATACCACTAGTATTCCAAGTACTGGAAGAAGGAGTGTTGGTCGTCATGCAGCAAGATGCACAGACGACATTATTGCCATTGCAAGTATAATCTAGATCAGGTGGGCACAGGAGCGTGGAGATTGGCATGATAAATGAAACCCTAGCAGTTGTTGGCGAAGTCGGGTTGTCAAGGGACAGGTAGATACTCATATGACCGCGTCCTCATGACAAGAAGAATAACGGTGACTGAATACCGCGTCCACAATTTAAAGGCTCCCGAACTCCGGCTATAACTTTCTGGGTTTATTTAGGTATTAACTTGATTGGTAAACTATTCTCTACTGTTTCAGAAATTGCCGTAACTCATGGAGATCTATTAGAGTTTTATACTCGTACCTACGAAACCAAAACATACAGCGTATGTTTTGATTCTCATAATCAAGCAGCGTTTGATGAAATTGACAGCATGCTTTTTTACGTCCACAAAAAAAGTAACCATGACGCTATATGTGGGCATGACAAATCTTCTATGAAGAACAAGTGCTTTATCGACAGAAATGGCAGAAATATTGGTAATCTCGCCTTTGATCCTGCTACTGAATTACTGTTCTTCAGTGACACAAACAAACAACAAATAATCATTAATTGGATTTCATTAAAATCTGGATTTAATAACAATATTTATGGTAATCTTCTAATAAAGATGGATCACGAGATCCCACTGATATGGCCAATTGGGAAGAAAACTTAATTTGTTATTTTTTAGATGACAAAGAAACTAGGATATTATGTCTAATTTCTGTCCGGATTAGGTAAATTTTGTAAGGGCCGTGTAACCTTCCTTATTTTATCATTTGCTATGCAAATATATTGGCATCGTGTCTTACTCGTTAAGTCAATAAAAAAATAAATAAGGTGAAGCGCCTGGACAACTTTTAACCCTGTACAAAGCGCAAGTCCGATCCTGCATGGAGTATTGCAGCCACCTTTGGGATGGCTCAGCAAAGTATCAGCTTGCCGCGCTTGACTCGGTGGAACGCAGAGCTAAGAGGCTCATCGGCGACATTGAACTGGTGGATACCAAGCTTCACAGCTTGGCTCATCGCCGCAAGGTTGCCTGCTTGTCGGTCTTCTACAGACTGTATTTCGGTGAGTGTGCTCAAGAACTCCACGACCTCATCCCACCAGCCCCCTTCTACCATCGGACATCTAGACGCACTGCAAGTTACCATCCTTACCTTGTTGCCATTCCACCAATTCGCACCAAGCGCTTCCAAACATTCTTCATAATGCGCACAGCGAATGAATGGAACTCACTACCTGCGTCTGTGTTTCCAAACGCATTCAACCCGAATCTCTTCAAAGTTAGAGTAAACAGGCTCCTTCTGGGTAAGCTCACTCCATCGTCGACTCTGTCTCTGTCACCTATGACTAAGACGAGAGTCAAGATCAAACCCATCTCAAATTAAAAAAAAATATAATTACTAATTGGGACTGACAGATCACCAGACTGATGCAACCCTAAAATTTATAATCGTGACGCTAAAGTTTAAGTGAACAATATATGTGATGAGTGGGTGGGAATACCGTGTTTGCCAATAAGAGCTCTTATCAACGAGTCTTTGTTATCTTCAATGTGCCTAGAAGTACTATTTATATGTTGCGGAGCCAGAGAATAAACATTAAATTGCAAGAGCGACCATCAGAAGTGGACGCACTATCGACCTCTTTGTGTTATTATTTAAAAAAATATAAAATGTGCAGAACGCAGAGTGTGCTATGGTTGCTAGCGCTGTTCGTGGGGTTGGTGCTTCCCTGGGGTGAGTTGTCTTTCTCACTCTTCGTTATTGTCGTGTTTATCTACGTTATAATAGCTGCAGAGTTCTCAGAGCTATGCATGTTGTTGTCGATCCGTGGATTAATGCCATATTGAAATTCTGTTTTTAACTTGTATTATTTATTGTTTTGTTATAATTACTTGTGTTCAGTGATTCCTTATGATGTCGGCAATGCTTTCCAAAGTCTAAATGGTCCAAATTCTTTAGCTTCGTATTCTTATTTTTACATATTCTGAATTTTTCATATTTATTTATTTACACTTTCTCATTATTACATGTTCCATTTTATGCCACATTCTGTGTTTTCCACATTTAAGTACAAGCACAATAAAAACTTTGTAACAGATTTTGTTCCCCACACAATTCATCTTGTTGTTTAAGTGAATACCAACGCTTTAGAGGGTTGGCACTTCCGTTTAAATAAAAAGGTAGGAAGAATCAATTTATTCTTTTTCATATATTTTCTGAAAAAGTGGCACCATATTTTTTTATATTAGCCTATACTGTCCCATTGCTAGGCAAAGACCTTTATATTATGAGAAGAAATAAAAAAATGCCGAATTCATACAGAGCAAATGAAAAGGCGATCCAAATTTATATTAAAAGAAGCCAAAATAAAAAAAATACCATTGATGTTTTATTAAAAATCGCAATATTACCTGAAGAATGTTTAAAGAAATTATGTTGGTTCAAGTAACAGTATTGATACGTGAACCACAACACTTCATTAAAAAAAACTGGTTACTTTTCATTATAGAAAATGCTTGAAAAGGAATGAATTGTGTATTTCTATCTTTTTATACATGTACATACATAGTTTAAAGTGTATATTTTGCTCTAGACCTCTTTCTTTCTTTGATTTTTTTCTGAAATTAATGGTTTTGATTTTAAATCTACCTTAGTTTGATTATCTGATGAAGAATTTATGACAAGCCGTTTATTTTCCTTTTTGTATCAAACTATACTCATCATCATATCAGCCGAAAGACGTCCACTGCTGGACATAGGCCTCCTCCAAGCGTCGCCACTTTGACCGGTCCCGTGCGTTTCGCAACCAATGGCAGTGGGCAGGGCACATTGCTCGCAGAACGGATGGCAGATGGGTCAGAAAGGTTCTGGAGTGGCGACCGCGAACCGGAACCGAAAAACTGTACTCATTCGGATAATTTTGGTGTTAGGACAATAAACAATTAAGCGTATTTTAAAGAATTCGTTAGATAAATAATATGAAATATCGCTAATTTGGATTTTGGCGCAGACACCTTTCTTTTATCAGAGGCAGAATAATAAAAATATATAATAATAAATATAATATGGATCTGTCGACATGCTGGATAGACTACAAGAAGGCCTACGAATCTGCGCCACATACATGGCTCATGAGGGTTCTGGAGTTGGACAAAATAGACGCAACTCTGCGCACCTTCCTTGAGTCATGTATGGGGCAATGGGAGACGGTCCTTCGAAATCCAGGATGTCGACCGATTCAGGGCGATGATGAGCCTATAAGGATTAAGCGGGGGATATTCCAGGGCGACAGTTTGAGTCCACTTTGGTTCTGCTTAGCCCTGAATCCTCTAAGTACACTGCTGGAGGATTCAGGTCTAGGCTATCGGTTGAGAAGAGGTGGTCAGGTTATATCTTACCTCCTTTACATGGATGATCTGAAACTCTTTACCCCCAACAAATTCCAACTGACGGAGCTACTGAAGGTAACTGAAACCTTCAGTAACTCCATCAGGATGGAATTTGGTGTGGACAAATGTGCAGTCATGCATGTAAAGCAAGGGGAGATTATGGAATCCGAGGGAATTCAACTCTCTGATTCCATACACCTCAGACACCTCTCCTCGACCGAAACTTACAAGTATTTGGGTATGTCGGAAGCGTTGGGCATTAACAGTACTGACATGAAGCAACTGCTGAAGGAGCGCTTCTTTGGCCGCCTGAAAAAGGTGTTAAATAGCCTTTTGTCGGGCGGAAATGAGGTGCGCGCCTTCAACAGTTGGGTCATGCCGGTTTTGATGTACTCTTTCGGCATACTCAAATGGACCCAGACCGAGCTCGATGCCCTTGATAGGAGGGTCCGGACACTGCTGACCGCAAACCGGATGCATCACCCACGATCATCAGTAATGAGACTGTACATCCCGCGGAAATGTGGGGGTCGAGGCTTTTTAAACGCCAAGACTCTTCACAACCGCGAGGTGTGCAGCCTCAGAGAATACTTATTGAAAGCTGAAGTGGGTATGCATCGGGATGTGGTCGCAGTGGACAAGGGACTCACCCCGTTGTCCATGGCTAAAGAGAACTGGCGCAAGCCTGTAATACTTACGACTGATGAACGCAAAGAGGTATGGCAAGGCAAGGAGCTTCACGGACGCTTCTATCGGGCTCTTCATGGGCTCGATGTAGATTTTTCAGCGTCCGTATCCTGGCTACGTTTCGGCGACCTTTTTGGGGAAACTGAAGGTTTTGTCTGTGCAATTATGGACGAAGTTATCCTGACCAATAACTACCGGAGACATATAATGAAGGACGGGACGGTTGACGTGTGTCGGGCATGCCACCGCCCAGGTGAATCCATCCGACATATTATCTCTGGTTGTTCTCGTCTGGCTAACAGCGAGTACTTGCACAGACATTACCAAGTAGCCAGGATTATTCAGCAGCAACTTGCTTTGAAATACAGTCTAGTGGATTCTGAGGTACCGTATTACAAGTATGTGCCCGACCCAGTTCTCGAAAATGACCATGTCACGTTGTACTGGGATCGGTCTATCATCACTGATAGGACTATTGTTGCCAATAAGCCAGATATAGTGGTGATAGACCGATTAGCGCGCCGCACAATGATAATTGATGTCACCATCCCACATGACGAGAACCTCGTGAAAGCTGAGAAAGAGAAACAAATCAAGTATCTCGACTTAGCACACGAGGTTGTCGACATGTGGAATGTGGACTCGGCGATCATTGTGCCGATTGTCGTTACGGCCAACGGCCTGATGGCCCAGAGCCTCGACGACCATCTGTCGAGGCTGTCATTGCACAGTTGGATCAAGGGCCTGATACAGAAGGCAGTACTCCTTGATACGGCTCGTATTGTGAGGAGGTTCCTGTCTCTGGAGCCCTAACCACCGGTAGCTTGGACCCTGCTCCCGACACCGGTGGATAACCATTTTTGTTATATTTTTAAATGTTTTTTTAATGATTTGTTTTTTTATAAAGAAATATTTAAAAATGTAAATATAAAGTGTGTACAAAGATAAATAAACGGAATATAATATAAAAATTTCTGTGGCTCGACTTGACAAACAGTTGCCAAAACTTTTCTCTTACAAATTTCTTCCATAATAAATATTTTTAACTATCTAAATTATACAAAACAATATGAAATCAAAGAAAAAAATAACATACAACAGTAAAATCACCAAAAGTATGACCGAAATACAAATTCAAGAATAAGTCGACGGCGACGTCATGTTAACGAGAGCTGCCACCGCAAGAAATGCACGCCCACCACCTCCGGCCTCGTCGCCCAGCTCCTCCTCGCCGCCGCCGGAAACCAGCCCCACCGTGAGTGCTGTGACACCGGCCGTGGCAGTTGCGTCGAGCTCGAGCGACGAGTACTTCTCTCCGCCGACGACACCACCACCTGCGCGTCGACGGGGAGGACGCCGGCCGCCGGACCGCTTAAGACCTCGAGGCTTACCGGTCTCTGATAGGGTCCCAGCACCCGGCGGAAGTGTGCAGCGCATGAGATGGACACCATCCATCAATGAAAATGTCATGCGCGCATACTTTGGGGCTACAGAGGGAGGAAACAACCTGTCCGCGTACCGTGTCCGGATGCTCTCTTTGTTTCAGGTGCTTGAGCCAGCCGTCAACGTTTCGGCCCAACGACTTTCGGATCAGGTGCGGGTCATATAGCGTAATCGTATGTTGGATGATACTGTAATTGATCGCCTCCGAACGGAAATGGGTAACCGTGTCACTGCCCCATCGTCGCAGGCTGTGGTGCTACCACAGTCCAACCACGCTGACGAGGAGAGTAGTGACAGGGTTACAAACGTAAGTACCCAGTGCAATGAGGAATTGAGGAGAGCTTTGGAGTGTGCTATTCGGGAGTATCGCAACATGCCAACCGAACTTAGGCCACGATTGCCTAGTTTGCCCATGCATAACAAGAATAGGGCGCTGGTGGCTGTTCTGGATTCGCAGTTGTCAAATATTTTGATGACTGCGAAGACCTCACTGATACACATTCGATCATGTACTGCGCGGCTGTAGCGGCATTTCGTGTAGCTCATGTCAAATTTGCAGATGACAGAGCTACACGACCGAAACCAGCCGTACCGGCTTGGCAGTGCAGGATCGAACGTCGTATTGGTGGGGCCAGAGCACTCATCGGCAAACTAATTTGTTTCAGGGAGGGCAATAGCCGCCCAAGAGTGATGCGCTTTGTGAGACGGGCGTTTTCGGGGACTGATGTCAGCCCCCGAGACTATATATCCCATGTCAAAGAGCGCATCGACTTTCTGAAACAAAAAGTATATGCATGGGCAAACCGTATTTGTAGGTACAGGCAGAGAGTGGAGCTATACACCCAGAATCGCACATTCCAAAGTAATGAAAGGTGGGTTTATCCGGCTTGGGAGCGACCCAACCAAGGTGTGACTGATACGCACCTGCCGGATGATGACGCTATGTGTTCATTCTGGCGCAGCATCTGGTCGGTGCCTGTCAGTCACACCGAAGGTGAATGGACTCGGGAGGTCGACCGAGCGTGTGATCCAATACAAGAAATGGGGGCTATCACGATCAGCCCCCAAGATGTAGCCCGTGCAGTCTGTCCGTTGCCGAACTGGAAATCTCCAGGGCCGGACGGACTGCACCACTTTTGGATCAAGTGGCTACAAAGGTCGCACGCTCGTTTGGCATCTCAGTACCAGGCAGCCTAAGAGTCTGGTTCGCTACCCAAGGTCCTTACAACAGGAATAACCCACCTGCTCCACAAGTCTGGTAGCACCGCGGAACCCAAAAATTATAGACCAATTACATGTTTACCAACGGTCTATAAGGTTCTTACATCCATTTTGAGAGTTAAAATTAATAAACACATCGACGATAACTCCATCATGTCGGTCTCTTAGAATGGATGTAGGAACGGGTCCCGCGGTACTAAGGAGCTACTCCTTATTGATATGGCCATTAGCCAACAGGTTCGGCGTTCCCGAAAGGATCTGTCGACATGTTGGATAGATTATAAGAAGGCCTATGACTCGGTGCCTCATACATGGCTCATAAGGGTGCTAGAATTGTATAAAATAGATACAACTCTACGCACCTTCCTGATGTCGTGTATGAGGCAATGGAGCACAGTCCTTTGCTATCCAGGATGTCGAAATATCCAGAGGAATAGTGAACCTGTAAGGATCGAGCGAGGTATATTCCAGGGCGATAGTTTGAGTCCACTTTGGTTTTGTCTTTCCCTGAATCCTCTAAGCATGCTGCTGGAGAATTCAGGGCTAGGCTATCGGTTGAAGAGAGGTGGTCTGGTAATATGTCACCTCCTTTACATGGATGATCTGAAGCTCTTTGCCCCCAGCAATCTTCAGCTGATGGAGCTACTGAAGGTAACTGAAACTTTTAGTAGGGACAAATGTGCGGTCATGCATGTAAAGCGAGGGGAGATTGTGGAATCCGTAGGTATTCAACTAGCGGATTCCATAAACCTGAGATCCCTCTCTCCAAACGAAACCTATAAGTATTTGGGTATGTCGGAAGCGTTAGGTATCAGCACTACTGACATGAAGCAATCGTTGCGGGAACGCTTCTTTGGCCGTCTGAAGAAGGTATTCAATAGCCTTCTTTCAGGCGGAAACAAGGTGCGCGCCTTCAACGGTTGGGTCATGCCGGTATTGATGTACTCTTTCGGCATACTCAAATGGACTCAAACGGAACTCGACGCCCTGGATAGGCGGGTCCGTACACTGCTGATTGCATATCGAATGCATCACCCACGATCGTCGGTCATGAGATTGTACATCCCGCGGAAGTGTGGTGGCCGAGGCTTTTTAAATGCCAAAAACCTCCTCAACCGCGAGATATGCAATCTCAGGGAATATTTTCTACACACCGTCGTGGGTATGCATCGAGATGTAGTAGCAGTGGACAAGGGACTCACCCCGCTCTCCTTGCCGAATGAGAACTAGCGCAAGCCTGTAGTGCTTGATACTAACGACCGCAGGGAAGTATGGCAGAGTAAGGAGCTTCACTGACGCTTTTTCCTTTTGATGTAGACCAAGCAGCGTCCGTAGCCTGGCTGCGTTTCGGTGACCTCTTTGGGGAAACCGAAGGTTTTGTCTGTGCAATTATGGACGAAGTTATCATGACGAATAACTACCGGCGATTTATTGTGAAGGATGGCACGGTTGACATCTGTCGGGCATGTCACCGCCCGGGTGAATCGATCCGACACATTATCTCTGGATGTTCTCGTCTAGCTAACGAGGAGTACTTGCATAGGCACAACCTTATAGCCAGGATCATCCACCAGCAACTTGCTCTGAAATACGCTCTTGTGGCATCGGAGGTACCGTACTACAAGTATGTGCCCGACCCAGTTCTCGAAAATGGCAATATCACATTGTACTGGGATCGGTCCGTCATCACTGACAGGGCTATTGTAGCCAATAAGCCTGATATAGTGGTGGTGGACCGAATCGAGAGGCGTGCAATGATTGTTGACATTACCGTCCCGCATGACGGGAACCTCGTGAAAGCCGAAAAAGATAAGCAAATCAAGTATCTTGACTTGGCTCGCGAGGTTGTCGACATGTGGGATGTAGACACAGCGATCATTGTACCGATAGTCGTGTCAGCCAACGGCTTAATAGCCACGAGCCTCGACCAACATCTTAGGAGGCTCTCGGTAGGCGGCTGGGTCAAGGGCCTGATCCAGAAAGCAGTACTGCTGGACGTGACTCGCATTGTTAGGAGGTTCCTCTCTCTGGAGCCCTGACCGCCGGTAGCTTGGACCCTGTTCACGATACCGGTGGGCCTCTATTTTCTATATTTTTAAATGTTTTTTTAATTTTGTGTTTTATAAAAATATTTAAAATTTAGTTAATAAGAAAATAAATTAAATAAAGGATTAAAAATATAATATTTACAATAAAATCGATTTTTCTAAACAAAAAACCGGCCAAGTGCATGTCGGGCCACGCGCAATAATAGGGTTCCATAGTTGCACAATAATGCGGAATGAGATGAGGGCTCTTTGTTGTTACATGAACATTGAAACAGTGTCAGTGGCTCACGTCTTAAAACGAGCCCGTATAGGACGATGGTAACTGAAGACGGATTTATAAAATCCAACATCACAAGTGAAGTTAGAAAAATATTATTTAAGTATTTGAGTACTAACGGGTGTAGAGGCACGCGTTTGTAATAAATTTTGATAACCAGCGTCACGTAATAATTTGAATACTGCAGTATTGCCGTTACGGAGACAGTCTTCGTAAAAATCCCCACTTTACATCTACAGAAGATACCCTAAAAAATGTTTTTCTTGGTTTTATTTTACCACTTTGTCGGGGTAGTTAATATGTATATCCATGCCAAATTATAGCTTTCTAGTACTAGCGATGAGCTAAGCTGCGGACGGACAGACGGACATAGCGAAACTATAAAAGTTCCTTGTTGACTACGGAACCCTTAAAACCACCTAAGAAGCACCTCTATGGCCAGAAACAAAAGAAAGCAATCACTTATTAGTGTTATAGCAATCAATAGTAATATTAATTGTAAAATCATTGTTTAAATGTAATAATTAAGCTAGATACGAAATATTTTTTAAATTTTTTATTTGAAAATTTAAATTTAAAATAAATAAAAATAATACGTGCGCGCGTATTATTTTTTGGCACGTATGACATAGGTTCGCCAACCCTCCTTCTCTGAAATAGGGGTTTAACCGAGAAAATAAGGGTTATAAATAAAGGTGCTGCACAACCGCGATTCAATGGCATCCCTGGCCTGAGAGTATACTCATCATCATTTCAGCCGAGAGACGTCCACTGCTAGTCATAGATCTCACCCAAATGTCGTCACAACGATCGATCCTGTGCGTCTCGCACCCAGCGAATTCTCGCAGCTTTATCCACCTCATCGTTCCACCTAAAGGGAGGCCTGAGAGTTTACCAAGCGGTTTATTTTAATAGCTATAAGCTCTTTAAGTAAATTATTTTTCTACTGTTTCAGACATCGCCGTGACTCATGGGGATCAACTAGAATTTTATACCAACGAAACCAAAAGAGACACCGTTCGTTTTGATTCCCATAATTTTGGAGCATTAACTTACGATGAATTACATAACATGCTAATATACGTCGACAAACAGAAAGACAACGACGCTATATGTGGATATGATATATCTTCAAAAATAAACCAATGTTTCATCGAGAGAAACGGCAGAAACGTTTATGGTATCTCCTACGATCCCGCTACAGCAAAACTCTTCTTCAGTGACACAAACGAAAGAAGCATTAATTGGTTTTCATTAAAATCTGGTTCTAATAAATATGGAAATCTTTTGATCAAGCTTGATCACGGGATCCCCACTGATATCGCTGTCGACAGCTGTAGAGGGTATGTATTCAATTAAATAATATATCTTGCTTTACAAAATATATGTTAATACCAGCCTGTAACTGTCCCACTGCAGAACAAAGGCCTCTTCTCACATTGAGAAGGCACGAGTATTGATCCCCACACTTGATAAAGACGGTTTGTCGATTTCAAACTTATATTAACTACTAGAGGACGCCTCGCGGTTTCACCCGCGTAGTTCCCGTTCCCGTGGAAATACAGGGATAAAAAGTAGCCTATGTCACCTGGGGATAGAGTAGCTTCCCAACGGTGAAAGAATTTTTGAAATCGGTCCAGTAGTTTTGGAGCCTATTCGGTACAAACAAACAAACAATAAAACAAACAAAAAAATCTTTCCTCTTTATAATATTGGTGTAGACTAGCTGTTGCTCGTGACTTCGTCTGCGTAGCATAAGTACTTTGAATAGCCATTTTTTTATGCCGCGCCATAATATCATAGGTGTGTGGGCAACCTTACTAGAGAAAATAGTTCACCATACAAACTTCTACCATCCATCACTCCTCTCCAGGGTTCCAAACTATCTTCTCGTTCAGCGGTTTAAGCGTTAAAAGGTAACAGACAGACAGTTACTTTCGCATTTATAATATTATTAAGTATGAATTAATCTTATTAAACTGACCGACCGGATCCGCAATACAATTATACGCTCCAAAACAGGCATTGCTGATGTTGGAGACCGCATGCGAGAGGCTGAAGTGGGATTGGGCGGGTCACATTTGCAGGATGCAGGGGGACAGATTGGCCAGGATCGCCACGCATTGGGTAGCGGACGTCGTAACCGAGGCAGTCCTAAAAAACGCTGGCGTGACGATCTGGACTCGTTCCTACCGGATAGGCCGGAGAAGGCAGGAGAAAAAGTAGTCTGGAGAGATGTGGGGGAGGCGTTTGCCCAGCAGTGGGACAAAGTAGTCTAAACAAAAAAAAACCAGGTTGCCTCACGACGTTTTCTTTCACCAATGTCAGTGAATAAAATTAAAATCTCAGTTTTTCTCCGAAATAATCAAAAGAGGTTTTCATTTTACAGGTTTGTTTACTGGATCAACACAAAGCTGACGACACCTACAATAGAGAGAACACGATTTAACGGATCTGACAGAGAAGTTGTTATTAATTTAGAGTCAATATCTATCAACACAACTTACAAACTGGAGCCACATAGTCTAACTATTGACCAACAGACACAGAGATTATATTGGATTGAGCCTAAGAATAGTTCATACTATCGTATTTATTTTACAGATTTGAATGGAAATAACAAAGTATTATTAAATAATTTAGATATTCCTGATGCAGACGACCCCAATCCATCATCAAATACATTGACCGTTTCGAAAACATCTCTCATGTTCATTGACTGGCGCTTTGGTATCGACGTTTCAGTTTATAAATTAAATAAGACTAGATGGGCCGGATATAAATCTATTGAGTTGCATACACAAAATGTCACCGTCGGTTTAGTCGCCAACTACAAAATCAAAGAAAGAATTCAAGACATTAATGATTGCGAAGCACTAACGAGTCTCGAACGAAATAATATATAATTGCGTTAAATAATAATTGGTAGTTACGAGGGATCAAGATGTGAAGCTGTTCAAAATGTCACATTTACTTTCCCCAGCTCTTCTACGTATTCAGTAGGAACAAACCAAACTCTAGCTAATTTACTGTCAAGTTGGCGAAAACCCAAAATTCTCGTTATCGTTGATGAATCTTAAGCAATTTATTTAGGCTATGTCCCTTCTATTTCCATTGTATATTTAAGCGAATTCATGACAATCCTGTACATAGATCAATATTTCTACTAAACATTGTTGAGACTCGATAAATATAATAGATTTAAATACAACAAGCTCGTTTTATTTAGTTATAAATAAGTACATTTTTGTTTTAGTATTTTTTTTCATTTTGCTGTTTACAACTGGCACCCATAGATTACGCCATGGATAAATTGATGATTTTTCTATTTTCTACATCACCTTCTTTTAAATGATGTCTGATGTTCATTCGTTTTGTTATTAATCTTACACTGTACCTACATTTAGAGCAAATAAAATTCTGATTCAATTGAAAAAAAAACACGATTTATTTAATTAATGATTATTGCAGCTAGATATTGCCAATCAACCCTGCAGTAATCTATTCCACAAAAAGTAAATTAAAAAAAAACAGGTTCGTGCAGATTTTAATGACATGGTGGTCCAGTAGCTCA
Source organism: Orthosia cruda (assembly GCA_964057195.1). Taxonomy (NCBI): domain Eukaryota; kingdom Metazoa; phylum Arthropoda; class Insecta; order Lepidoptera; family Noctuidae; genus Orthosia; species Orthosia cruda. The sequence continues at coordinate 12,294,888 of OZ059839.1, read as the reverse complement.
GTCCTTACCTCTCCTTCTTGAGGTCGTCTCTTCAACCATCGCATCGTGCAGTTTGGTGTTCAACGATGTGCTGACTTGGTCTGACCATCTAGAACGTAAACACATAATAATTATTGCGTTTGCAGTGAAATTATTGCGTTTATTCTATTATATATTAATGGTCCTTGATAAAAAAATAATCTTTTTGTAAAAGTAAAATATGGATGAGGCACAGTACATAGCCTGTTTCTTCTTCTCGGTATTGTCGGCCGACGTGCAATTTGAGTGTTAGTGTGCTGTTGCAAAATCCTGCTGAGTATGAACATTTGGCGGACAGTAAGGACCTTGCATTTCTGGTAGAGGTCAAAGGTAGGATTATATTATATCAAAAAGTGACTATCTTCAGGACTGCGCGCTGTGCTTACGTGTTTTAGTTTTTAGTTTCATACGACTTATTTTTGGGCCTACGTTGTCCCCCCATATCTAGGTACTCGTACTAATGCTGTAATATGGAAATATTGTTTGTTATTACCATGGAGTTTCTTGCCGGTTCTTCTCCATAGGAAACGACCAACCCGAACGATAAGTGTCCATGTAGGCCTATGTAAATAAATAAAAATATTTGGTTTGCTACCTCGAGAGGCTTGAGAATTGATTTAGCAGCACCACCCCAACATGTAATACAGTAAGAGATTACCGACTGGCACATTGCAAAATATACGGACCCTATAACATGTACGTTGGCAATGTGTCTAAGAGTTTTAAAAAAATAAATCAGGTTACATACACGGCCAGTCAGAAGAGTAGTATTTGCTTTAGAGTTGTGCTTGTCTAGAGTGATATCAAGGTATTTAATTTTATCAGTAGATGTAATTAGTGGACAGTTAAAGTTTGGTGTGTTTAATTGACAGGTGTGATGTTGAAAAGTTACGGGAGTCGAAGGTTGTGATGTGATGTTGAGAGAGAAAGTAATGAGTTTTGTTTTAGTGGTAATAAAGGTGAGTGAGTGTGACATAAGCCAGCTAGGTATAGCATCAAACTCTTTCTGAGCGGTAGTTTGGAGTCTAGATCACGAGTTGTCGAAGTTGGAGAAGGTGATGGCAGTGTCATCGGGAAAATAAACAATGGTTGCGGCATTTTATTACAGAGATCATTGATGAAGACCAAAAACAAGGTGGGAGCTAAGACACTGCCTTGCGGTACACCGTAGGCAATTGTCAGTTCATCACTTAAATATTGTTTGATCTTGACCTTTTGTGAGCGGCCTGAGTATTGGCAAAGTGTGAGTTGTGTGCACTTGGCCGAATTGAAAGGTTCCGTACACATAGACAAGCATTCCATAGTTAGAATGGATATTTACACAGTATAGTTTTTACCCAACTACGGGTGTATAGACGCGAACACATTATTTGATTTAATGCTTCTGTTTTACTTAAACATATTGTAACATTCTGTTAATTACATACAGATTTAATTTGACTATTCTTTAAAAAATGTTCCGATATCCGGTTCAATTTATATAATCTTTAATATGGCCCTACGTCGTCGTTATTCTCATTATTGAGGGTCATGGTTCCCCCGTCATGGAAACATCTTTACTTTCACTAGTTTGGGCCATCAATGCTTGTATTTGCATGAAGAGCATCGTGCAGTTTGATGTTCAATGATGTGAGGACTTGGTCTGACCATCTTATTGGACTGCGGCCTCTAGGACGTCTCCCTTTGATTTTACCGGTCACCATCAGCTGTTCAAGGTTGTGTCCATCCTTAATGGCAATGTGAGCGAAGAACTCGTAAATTCTACGGAGGCAGACTTAGAAAGATCGTGGACATGGCGTGGTTAATTTCATTAAAATATTATTACACGCGGTTCTGTTTACTTAAATAAGAATTTACTTTGACAACATCAGTATTACTCGTATTTATTTATTTTAAATATTTATCTTCCGTTGGAGTTAATTTTGTATGGATTTATATTCTTCTTCTTCAACGTTTCGCTGACACGACAGTCATTCAAATATGTGTAGCCAAAAACTTAGCAACTTATAGGGCGTCGCGTCATCGGTGGCGATAAGATCACTCTGCTTGCATATTTTGGGACACAGAGGACAGGACAAGAGGTGGACATTTGCAAATCGGCAACAAAATCAAACAGGATGTATGTTTATAACTGCCGTTGTGATGTTGCCTGTTTAATTTTAATAATTCAAACATCCATTTTCAACTTTATGCTTGTTATTTTCTGAGTATACATACCAATGTAAGGGGAGTAGAAGATTACTTTTTCGTTGCAAATGTAAAAAACAGCCTGCTGAACTGAAGTAAGGTATTTCTTTATTTGTTTGAAATATTTCCCTGCCAATTCACTATCACTGTGAATAGTTAAAGTATGCAATTATTGGCGTGATCAACCAATATTGTGTGTGAAAACAACAAACGATGGGGATGATTAGCCGCGACATGTGTGTATGGATGTTTATTTGAACCTTCGTAGCTTCTAAACTTTTCAGATTTCAACAAGTGAGTTGTCGTTGAAATTATAATTATGATTGTGTTGGCTAAAATTACATCGCAGTATAAAACTTCTTTTCAAATTTCAAAAAAATCTAAATTAATTTATTTCGGTTAACTTAAACCATACAGCACGATTGAATAAAACATAAAAATTAAAATACAAATAAAAATAATAACACATTCAAATTACCCAACTAATAAAGGAACTCCATAGCGGAGAGGAAATCCTATCAGCTATAGTCTTCAGAATTCCGTTGCAGCTGCCACTCACTCTGCAGATCAGGGAGACAGTTTTTTTGCGGATGACGACATGAAAGCCGTCAGTGAGATACAGCGCAAACATCTCCGATGCACTACAGAAGCGAGACAGCCCCAACATCATCCTGAAGATGTTGTTATAATGAATATAATTTTGTAAATTAATAACGAAGATAGTAATAAGAGCAACAAACGGTCGGCAATCTCACACACCCTCTCACACTCACTCATCTCACTTCCATCACACACAAAGGTAGGACTAGTTACACAACTACCATTAGTATTTTTGTTCTTCTTTATTTTACCTGTTATTAATTGGTTCTTCTTCCATTTATATTTTGTATTGGATAACATCTTAGTTTGCATTACGTAATTTATTGTTTTTGTATTATTATATACTTATTACCTTTGTATTAGTTAGTAACATTCAAACATGGGATCATCATATTTGAAATACCTACTATTAATTGCATTTCAAGGGAATCGGCGTTGAAGGCTGAAATACAGGCTATGCCTAGTTCGGCCTCAAATGCTAATACTGTTGTGTATTTTAACATTAGTTTAAGCATTACTTGTGAAAAATGTACAAATTTCTGTGAATAAAGATTACTTACTTACTATACTGGACGCGCAAGACATCCAGCGATCTTTTGGTGTGACTAACCCACAGATTTCGATAATAAGCCTTAAACAAAGTTATCTTTACTTGTTCAGAGTATCGGGCGAATCTGATGGTCAGCATGTTACCTCTGACCGCCAAAGCGCTCCCTCTTAATATCCAGATCGTCCTTAAGACCCTTGGTATTTAAATGCCCCAAGTATTTAAATTTCGTGACACTATTTATGCACAAACCATTTAGAGAAATATTATGTGAATACTCGGGGCATCTATCAGAGGCCCCAAAGACCATATATTCTATTATTATTTTTTGGACATTGTATACAAGGCCATGTGCAGCAGCATAGGCCTAACACACTCTTAACAACTCTCTGAGACTACCCACCGTCGGGCCCAGCAGCACCATGTCGTCAGTTAAAATGTTCCGTGAACATATTCGCAATATGGACTGGTTCGCTTTTTCCGTTCACACTCACCGGAATACCAGGCTTAACTTCATGATTTCCAGAAGTCCTTTGCTGATCTGTGTTTAGCCAGAACTCGATCATTTCGTGATAAATAATTCCTGAAATGGGCCAGCTACATGCTATCCATGTTTCAAACCTAAGCCTGGCGATCCTATGAGCATCACGGACATGTATATTCCAGCCACTTAAGTGCCTACCCTTATTTAATTTTGTGTCACGCTTCCCGCTAGACTCACCCGCGGCGTTACTCAGGGTTTTCACAATAACGTTATACAACCTATCCAATACAACTTTGTGTTCAACCAAGCTGCATGACCCATGACTGCATTCCGCGAATTTGGTGGAAAAACCAATGGCTCGAAAAGTATTGTTACACAGTTCATGGTAAGTTTTTATCTTTGTTTCATCTCTCCCGCCCCAAACAACGGAATCACGCCACACGTCACCAACTTAGGCCTTACCACAGTTATGTCACAACTAACAAGTAACGGTTAAATGATCCGACAAGTAAACATCTTCTATAACACGTACCCTGACTACAGTTTGCCAAGCCGATAAAGATCCCACACAGCGGTCCAGCCATCGCTTGCAGCCATGAGCCTCGCTAATAAACGTGTAAGTATTAATCTGTGTACCTAGCTTTTCCTAATCTACACAGAACCAGGACTGATCCGAACAAAAGTTTATCATTTCTTTATAAAATAATTCGTGAGGGTGAGAGCTAAAATCCTCCAAAATAAACAAGGTTTCAATATTCTCACTAACTACTATTGCACTTATTTCACCCAATACCTCTGTCATAACTGGTAGGTTATCGAGTGAGTCAGTCGGCATATACACAGAAAAAACAATAATGGAGCGGCCGTCAACTCTTTTATCTTTTGTTATTTAATAACTGTGATAAGAAGGTGTAAGTTTATATAAGAGTATTTGGTTAAATAACATGATGCAAAAAAAGAAAATGTAAGATAAAAGGTGACAACACTCGTCAATAATTTACGAACAGATGTATGTATGTAAGTTGATAACATCTTCAGCCTAAGTAGCTAGGTAAATCATAAATACAATAGACGATTTGTTCGATCATATCCAGCTGGCGCTGTGCTTCATAAGATACTGCCGTAAGCGTAACGTATACTACTACTACCTATCGTGGTTATTTATCCAATGTGTGGCAGTAGGTTATTCCACACTTTGGAAGCAGCGTAACGAAAGCTGCCTCTAAAAGGCTGTACCGTAAGACTGGATCGAAGATTTTGTGAGCATTGCCTTCTCCTACATTCCCGTCTACTCGAAACCCAGCTCAGCTTTTTGAAAAGTTAAACCGGTTTATGATATTTAACTACACCAAAAAACAGAATAGAAGCGAAGTGTAGTTTGCATCTGGACTTCATTAAAGATTAAATAGCTTGTTTAGAAAAGGTGTTACGTGGGTTCTGAGAGGAACATTGTAACAAAACTGAGCACAAAAGTTATGTACCCTTTGGATTAGGCGATCTATACGAGCTACCAGGCGCAGCATTATGTGTATTTCACGCAGACGCTGCTCACGTGCTTGTTCACGGACGTGTCTGTCTTTTCCCAGATAGAACCAGGGTCTCCACTACCAGCTCTCGTAGTGTCTCATCTAAAATAGAACATGAGTAAGTACATACACTTTTGAAATTTCGAATAACGTTTTTTAAATCCCACATAAACCAACATATATTAATATTGTGCAATTCGAGCAATATTACGTACTACTATACGGGGAATAACCCGATGAGGATCGAGTCGGACTCGCCCATTGTGGGTTCCGTACCTTGGTATGAATAATATTATTCAATTTTTGGAGATGCATTTATGCGACCGCAACACTCTTTATTAAATGTGACAGCAAAACTAAGTATGCTTATAAAAGATTTTGTCCTGATAAAAAAAAAATTGCTAGTAGGAGGCAAATTTAAAAAAAAAAACAGCAAAAACAACAATAACCACCATTATAATCACAAAATATAACAACTCAGACCCCATTTGAGCCGAGGGGCTCAAATGTGACAAACAGAAAGACCAAAAAACCGACGAAGTCTCAGTCATAAGAGTTTCTTTTCATCAATATTTTAGTACGAATCCCTAAAAATTATAATCATGACCCTACGTTAGTTTAGGTCAACAAAATATGTTCAGTGAGAGAGATAACAATTTTTAATATTGTCGACTCTTATCAGCGCGTTATTCTTATTTTTATTGTACCTAGCCTAGTACTAGTAGAGAAGACAGCATAAACATTAATATATCAAGAGCGACCACCAGGAGCAGACGTACAATCGACTTGTGTTGAAAGAACTTAGTGTTTTTATTTTAAAGTATAAAATGTGCAGAATGCAGTGTGTGCTAGGGTTGCTAGCATTGTTCGTGGGTTCGGCGCATTGTTGGGGTAAGTTTTCTTTCTCTCTCTTTGTTATTCTTGTGGTACGTGATGTTATAACAGCTATACCGTGCACAGAGCTTCACAAGCTGTGGCCGATTCGTGGGTTAATGCCATACTGACAACTTAAATTTTATTTGCATCTGTAACAAAACCTACCTGTTGTAAATAGAGTTAGAATATTACTCGTTTTTGATAAAATTACTTGTATTCAGTGATGGTTAAAGACTTACACCCGGTTGCCCAGCTTTCGATTATCGGGCTGTTAACCTAATCGACGAAAAATCGCCCGTTAATTCTACTTTCAGTTTCTCAACACCAAGTGTGTCAAGAGGTTGACAATTTTGTCACATTTGAGACAAATCTCGAATTAACCATACCATACCGCAGTTTTGGGTTTCTGAGAACCTTTTTCAATGTTAATCTCTTGTCAACGAGCCTAATTTATAATTGTTGGATATTGGTCGATTATTCGAAGATTAAAATTAATAAAATGATTTTAAATGCTTATATTACGATAAAAAGATAATAGGGGTCGGCGATATTTTTTGGTACCTATCGATTCGGTTACAAAAAATATGTTAATTAGATCAATAAATAGTTGATTAACAAGATTAAAAAAAAAATTATGTAGGATATTACAAACTTTTTAAATTAATTACATTATAAAAACTTGACACAATTATAAAAAATAGTTTTTTTGTATGTAAGTAAAAATAAATAACAAAAACTACTTGTTGACTGTACCTTGTACTTAGTACTTACCAAGTTTTTGGATAGGTTTGTGTTTGAACTTGAAGCAGCCGGGATTCCTGACCCTGCCAGGGTAAGCAACACTAAACAAGGTCAGTCTTTGGATGGGTTACCACCTTTTTTTGATTCGTTTGTTTTTGGGTGGGTGCCTGCCAAGGTAAGCAACACTTACCACAGTTAGTATTTGCATGAGTGACCAATTTCTTTTGGATCGCTTGTTTATGGATCGGTGAACACTTTCTTTTTTTTTTAAACAATATATCACGGGAATTTAACGCGATGATTTCGATTGTTTATTTAACTATTTCGCCCGACGTCTTGGCCGTGTTGCAACGACCGTGGTCCCAGGTAGAAAAACAATCAAAATCATCGCATAAAATTCCCGTGATATATTGTTTTTGAATTATGAAACGCGAAAGTTTTAAAGTTATTTTTTTTTTGTTTTGCTTGTTTCTGGATAGATGACTCTGCCAGGATAAGCAACATAAGTGTTGTGTCCTTGGTAAGCCCAGGTCAGTATTTGGAAGTGATTACTTATTTTTGGTCCGCTTGTTTTTGGATAGGTGGGGTCACCAGGGTAAGCAACACTTACCAAGGTCAGTCTTTGGATGGGTTACTATCACCACAAGAATTTTGGTCACCCATCCTAAAGTCACCCCGCTAGGTTAAATAACATCTACCAAGGTCACCCATCCAAAACAATTGATTAACAAAAAACTGCTCAGCCATCCAAAGACTGACCTTGGCAAGTGTTGCTTACCCTGGCAGGGTCAGCCGTCCAAAAACAAATGAAACAAAAAAATGTGGTCACCCATCCAAAGACTAAGTTTGGTAAGTGTTGCTTAGACTGTATTGGGTCACCTAACCACAGATCATAAACTACTACAGTACAGATACAAAAAAAACAGACGCCATCTAGTAGTATGCCTAGATACTAAATGGCATCGATAAATATGGCAGTTTGACATCGCGAACAATCGCTTAATGTTTTCAGAGACGTTTATTTGCCAGTCGTCCTATTACTATTACCTCTGTGCTATTACTTCGTATTCGTAATAATAACAATATGTATGATCGGGACAGAATCCGCTCAGACCGCGGTAACTTCTTGAATCTAAGTGATCGCATTGTGTAGCGAATTTTGCGAATCAATCAAAACTATAGAATTCCTTGTAGAATTAAAATATGTAGGTAGGTAGTTACCTTACTTCCGCGGTAACGGAATGACATGAAGTAGGTGCCTAATTAATATCATTCTATTATTCAGTACATGGGCGACAATAGAAAATAGAGAAATGGACGTTTTCTAAAAAATTAACCTAGCTAGATCGATTTATCGCTCCCGAAAGACCCTGCATACTAAATTTCATGAAAATCATTGGAGCCGTTTCCGAGATTCAGATTAGGTATATACAGGGTGGCCAAGAAGTCTGGATCAAACGCAAGTGTTAGATGGGGCCATCAGCTGCAAAAAAAAATATTATGGGAGGTCCTTAAGGTCAACCGCTGCAGAGTTATAATTTATTTTGTGTTTTTATGAAAAAAATGTCTTTTTTTACTAATTCTTATTAAAATTCGAAAAAATCCACATCTTGTATCTTTTTTATCATTTTCACTGGATTAATACTGATGAGTCCTTGCGTTAGACGTGCTATTTATGGTTGTTTATTTGGTGTGTTGAAGATATTAAGTTTTACGAAAAAAAAATACTTTTTATTTACTTTTTTACACTGTGAAAAAAAAATACTCCAACGAAAAGTGACCCTGTATTACAAGTTCTGGCGCATTTAATAGGGGTTCTAAAAAGATAATTACACATGTCTATGCGTGGCTTTGATATATTTCGAGGATAATCATTCGTAGCAAGGCCAAAGTTAACCCAACTAAAAAACTCGGTTAGGCCTATTTTAAAATAAAATCTGCAGATAAATTATAACTATGCACTGGTTGACCTTAAGGACCTCCCGTAGAACAATATTTTCAGCTGATGGCCCCATCTAACCCCTAGTTGCGTTGGATCCACGACTTTTTGGACACCCTTTATATACAAGAATCGCTCGTTTAAAGTTATTCGATTAGATAGATAAATTAAAAGGGTAACCCCCCTTTAAGGTAGGTACTTAGATAAATAAACAACAGCAGGTTCCCGGGAAACCATAAGCTCTTAGAGCAAGGTTTTTTTGAGTGTGAGTAAGGGACAGATATATATGACTTGTATACATCTGTCCTTTTTTTACAGTCGAACCATGATAGTTTTGACACGTCATGGTTCGGGGACTGGAACTTCATTTTTTATTTTTGAAAGATGATTGTGTCGAGAGTGTTCTTAGCTATGTTTGAATAAAATCGGTTTAGCCGTCAACCGTTTGTTTTAGGGTTTCTCAAAACAGCATCATCGAAAAATTACATAATCGCTTGTTACATTGAATAATCGGCATCAATTTATTTCGGTTGGCTACCCTAGCTGGTATTCATTCACATAATTGACTACTATAACGTAATCAGTAACTATAAATAGTATTTATCTTATGCGGCTGGGTTAGTGAAACTGCCAAGTTAAGCAAACCTTACCAAGGACGGTTTTTGGATTGCTTGTTTTTGGTAAGGTCATGGAGACTTAATTCTAACAAATTATAATTAGTCTTAAAAAAAGATCATAGATGGCAGCATAGGTAACAATTGTGAAAGTAACAATCACATAAAAATGTTAAACAGCACATTTAGTTTATTCGATTTTGACATTTTAGCTGAAATAAGATTAGTAAAAACCAAAACTTCCTTCTTTGATGTTACTTAATTTATCCATTTACACTTATTAATCAGGTTATAGGAACAAAAAAGATAAGTAAAGCCTTTGTGTGTTAAAATAGTTAAAAGTAGCCATCGTTTTGTTTTGAGCTCTTTGAGATAGATGGCGTTTATCCGAATTTGTCCTAAACTATATACCCATCGTAAGAACCATTTTGTAAGTTAATTATTATTTATTAAGGCGTAATTTAAAAGATAATTTTTACTGTAGTGTAATTTTTAATTTTAAATATTTACTTCTTAGTATAATGCTTAAAATCTCTTTTTTGTGCAGCTTGTTTACAAACAACCCGAGATCAGATAGTACCCGAACGAATTAACTAAATATCTCGCTGAAAAAGGATTCGTATCGCGTTAAGGCCTACTCAACTCTCACGGGTTATAAAATAATAGATAACGCGACGCGTGTGCCGCTTGCCGTCCGATAATACGTGACGCATAGTAGGTACAGCGTGATTCAAACTTAATGGCAGCTCGAAACACTTCGCGAGTCACTACGCACTAGCAATTTCATGTGACAGCGGGATTGAGCGGGTTAGGGTATATTCGTATGAGTCGTTGCGCACACCTAACCGTCGCTTGCTGGCATAATTATTTTTAACACCCGTGGCATCTGTGTGGCATCATATCTCCTAAACGGATGAACCGATTTTTTTTTCGTTTTTTTTTGTGTGAAAGGTGATTTTGTCGGCAGTGTTCTTAGGTTCACCCTTGTTTGGTATAACAACGTTTTGTCGAAAATCGCTCCAGCTAATTTTAGTTACAATAAAGTCATTTCGTATAAGTATTCATTTGACCGAATAATTAATTGGTAGATTTTTATTTAGCATATTTATTTCTTTGAAATAATGTCATTTGACCGAATATTTCAGTTGGAATAACACATTTTACGCAAAATAAATTAAGCCAAAAATTTAGTATCATCAGTTTTCAATGTACCATTTCTATTCAGTCAATTGCTTAGTCATTAACAAAAAATTGCATCTATTATATATGTCAGTTGCACAGAATATACAAATTTAATTATTATGTGTAATTACTATAGAAAATCGACGGAGCCCCGCTGTGCGGGGCTGCTATTTCTGTCTGCAGGGTCTAAAGTAACCTAACACGAAGGAGATGACGGTCATTTCCTGCGAACCTAACCTGTCCGTGTCGGGATGCCCTAAGCTCCCGAGCTCGCTTCGCCCGCTTTTGGACTAATTGATTGACCATAATTATCGAATTGCCATTAATCTACATGTTAGGTTCCTTTAGACCCTACAGACAGACAAATATTTACAATATTTTCTTTTCTGCATTACATTTCACCAATTGAATATTCGATAAAATACATGTTATACCACCTGAACATTACATCAAATGAACATTATACCTTTTGATCAATAGTGCAAATGTTGTTATCGCAAATAAATATTCGATGAAATGAAAATTATGTTAATCGATATTATACAATCCGTCCCGTCATCTCCTTCGTGTTAGGTTACTTTAGACCCTGCAGACAGAAATAGCAGCCCCGCACAGCGGGGCTCCGTCGATTTTCCTTAGTAATTACACATAATAATTAAATTTTTATATTCTGTGCAACTGACATATATAATAGATGCATTTTTTTGTTAATGACTAAGCAATTGACTGAATAGAAATGGTACATTGAAAACTGATGATACTAAATTTTTGGCTTAATTTATTTTGCGTAAAATGTGTTATTCCAACTGAAATATTCGGTCAAATGACATTATTTCAAAGAAATAAATATGCTAAATAAAAATCTACCAAATAATTATTCGGTCAAATGAATACGAATTATGACTTTATTGTAACTAAAATTAGCTGGAGCGATTTTCGACAAAACGTTGTTATACCAAACAAGGGTGAACCTAAGAACACTGCCGACAAAATCACCTTTCACACAAAAAAAACGAAAACAAAATCGGTTCATCCGTTTAGGAGATATGATGCCACACAGATGCCACGGGTGTTAAAAATAATTATGCCAGCAAGCGACGGTTAGGTGTGCGCAACGACTCATACGAATATACCCTAACCCGCTCAATCCCGCTGTCACATGAAATTGCTAGTGCGTAGTGACTCGCGAAGTGTTTCGAGCTGCCATTAAGTTTGAATCACGCTGTACCTACTATGCGTCACGTATTATCGGACGGCAAGCGGCACACGCGTCGCGTTATCTATTATTTTATAACCCGTGAGAGTTGAGTAGGCCTTAACGCGATACGAATCCTTTTTCAGCGAGATATTTAGTTAATTCGTTCGGGTACTATCTGATCTCGGGTTGTTTGTAAACAAGCTGCACAAAAAAGAGATTTTAAGCATTATACTAAGAAGTAAATATTTAAAATTACGCCTACAGTAAAAAATATCTTTTAAATTACGCCTTAATAAATAATAATTAACTTACAAAATGGTTCTTACGATGGGTATATAGTTTAGGACAAATTCGGATAAACGCCATCTATCTCAAAGAGCTCAAAACAAAACGATGGCTACTTTTAACTATTTTAACACACAAAGGCTTTACTTATCTTTTTTGTTCCTATAACCTGATTAATAAGTGTAAATGGATAAATTAAGTAACATCAAAGAAGGAAGTTTTGGTTTTTACTAATCTTATTTCAGCTAAAATGTCAAAATCGAATAAACTAAATGTGCTGTTTAACATTTTTATGTGATTGTTACTTTCACAATTGTTACCTATGCTGCCATCTATGATCTTTTTTTAAGACTAATTATAATTTGTTAGAATTAAGTCTCCATGACCTTACCAAAAACAAGCAATCCAAAAACCGTCCTTGGTAAGGTTTGCTTAACTTGGCAGTTTCACTAACCCAGCCGCATAAGATAAATACTATTTATAGTTACTGATTACGTTATAGTAGTCAATTATGTGAATGAATACCAGCTAGGGTAGCCAACCGAAATAAATTGATGCCGATTATTCAATGTAACAAGCGATTATGTAATTTTTCGATGATGCTGTTTTGAGAAACCCTAAAACAAACGGTTGACAACTTACGGTTGGATAATTTGTGACGAATTGTCAGCTAATTCAAAATATAACAAGCGGCTGAGAAACTGGGCATTAAAGTCACCCAAAAGGCAATGGAGATAGCTATGCTCGAAGTTTCCTTGCGTGATCGAATCGGAAATGAGTGCAACCGCAAAAAATCCAAGCTTGGCCCGAAAAATTGCATAAATATGGCAATTCTTCGGGCTAACCATGGCTAACCTTCTTGTGGTACGTTGCTCGCAGAAGGGATGGCCGTAGGGGCTGAAAAGTTCTGGAGTGGCGACCGCGTAACGGAAAACGCAGCGTTGGAGGTCCTCCCTGTAGGTGGAGCGACGACCTGGTCAAGGCTGCGGGAGTCCGGAGTATGTGTAACGCACAGAACCAATCAGTGTGGCGACGCCCGGGGGAGGCCTTTGTCCAATCCTTACTAAGATTGGGCAGGCCGCTCTGGGCCATCTTATCCTATTTTATAAAACATTCAGACACAGAGTAAAATTGTTTATGAGCAAATTAAAAAAAAATTAATACCAATAGTCAGAAATAAAAAAAAAATTGCACTTATTAGTGTTACAACAATCAATAGTAATATATTTATAAAAAGCTTAATAGAATAAAGGGGCCATAAATTAAGGTGTCTGCACAACCGCGATTCAAAGGCACCCCGACCTAAGAGTCTCATGATCATTTCAGCTGAAAGACGTCCACTGCTGGACATAGGCCTCGACCAAGTGTCGCCACATCGATTTTTCGTGTGCGTCTCGCATCCAGTGGATTCGCGCACCCTTTACCACGTTTACAGTTCACCTAGAGGGTGGCCTGAAAGTATACCAAGCGGTTTATTTAAACAGCTATAAGCTCTATACCTAAATTATGTTTCTATTGTTACAGACATCGCCGTAACTCACGGTGATTTACTAGAATTTTATACCAACAAAACCAAAATAGACACCGTTCGTTTTGATTCCCATAATTTAACGGCGTTAACTTACGATGAAGTCAACAACATGATACTGTACATCGACAAGCAGGACAACAACGACGCTATATGTGGTTATGACATATCTTCAAAAGTAAACCAATGTTTCATCGAGCGGAACGGTAGAAACATTCGTGGTCTCGTCTTTGATCCTGCCACGGAATTAGTGTTCTTCAGTGACACAAACGAAAAAAGCATCAATTGGTTTTCATTAAAATCTGGTTCTAATAAATATGGAAATCTTTTGATCAAGCTGGATCACGGGACTCCCACTGATATAGCTGTCGACAGCTGTAGAGGGTATGTACTCAGTTAATTAAATATGTTAATACCAGCCTGTAACAGTCCCACTGTCACAGTCACACCACAGAGCAAAGGCATCTTCTCACACAGAAAAGTCTAGCACTGATCACCACGCTTGGTCAAGACGGGTTGACGATTCCAAACCAGGTTTCTCGCGATGTTTTCCTTCACCGATGTCAGCAAAAAAAAAACTATATTGTTCTTCGAAATAATCAAAAGAGGTTTTCTTATTACAGGTTTCTGTACTGGATCAACACAAAACTGACGACGCCTACAATTGAGAGAACACGATTTAATGGATCTGACAGGGAAGTTGTTCTTAATTTAGTGTCAATGTCTGTAAACACAACTTACAAACTGGAGCCACATAGTCTAACGATTGACCAACAGACACAGAGATTATATTGGATCGAGCCTAAAAATAGTTCATACTACCATCTTTATTACACAGATTTGAATGGAAATAACAAAAAAGAATCAAGTATTTTAAATTATCATAATAGAGAAGTCCCCAATCCATCATCAAACACATTGACCGTTTCAAAAACAAATCTCTTCTGTGTTGACTGGCGATTTGACGTCGAAATTAACGTTTTTAAATTAAATAAAACTATATGGAGAGGATTTAAAGCTATTAATTTGCATACAAAAAATGTCACTGTCGGTTTAGTCGCCAACTACAAAATCAAAGAACGAATTCAAGACATTACTGATTGCGAAGCACTAACAAATTTTGAACAAAATAATTCTGATGGGCCGGTTTGTGTTCACGGTGTGAAAGTTATTGGACAGTCTATTTGCAAATGCAAACCTGGGTACATTGGTGAGCGATGCGATGGCACCGTTTGTGAGAACTATTGTTTTCAAGGCAACTGTAGCGTCAATGATGAAGGGCTACCTAAATGCAGGTAATACATTTATACGAGTGTACCCTTTGAACTGTTTTTCTTATTTATTTGAATGACACTTTATCACATTGTCGTTATTTCAGATGTAACGCCGGTTATTCCGGGGAAAGATGCAAGATCGACGCGTGTCATGGCTACTGTCAAAACAACGGTGTCTGTTTCTTGAACGAGGAAGACCAGCCTTCCTGTGAATGTATTGGTAATCACAAGGGATCAAGATGTGAAGCTGTTCAAAATGTCACATTAACTTTGTCCAGCTCCTCTATTCAGTAGGACCAAACCAAACTCTAACTGGTTTACTGTAAAATTGGTGAAAACAGAAAATTCTCGCCATCGTTGATAAATCTTTATTAATTATATACCTTCTATACTGTATATTTAAGCGAAATCAAAGCAATTGTTTAGATAGATCGATGTCTGTGTGAAGAAGGTAATTTTACTCATCAAGCTTTTTAGTTTAATTTAGTTATTGTAGTACTTTAAGAGCAATTTTTTATTACAAACTGTAAAGAGTCTGGCTATTATAACTCTGCAGAACTCATAATTGGTATCTCCAAAAAAATATTTGTATGTGGTACATATGCTTTTAGATCAGTCACTTTCGTGGTACTTGATCAGTCAGATTACTTACGCTGTACATTGCTTTTCACAAATCTAATTAAAAAAATGGTTAAATCTATTAAAAGTGCAGTGCAGAAGTTATTATATTACATGTTAAAGTGACTATTCTCACGAGGAAAGAATCAGAATATAAAAAAAATTGTGATGCTTATGTAACTTTAGAAACATTGAAATAACAGTGGTATAGATCTGCTCTCATGATGGAGCCGGAAGGAAGCCATAGCAACTCCCCAACCAATTAAGAGAGCACCATCGCGTTTGGGCTCATTAGATATGTATTGACAGGCGATATTACATTTGTACTTTATAGTCCAATAAAAGTTTGTTTCAAAACGGTTTTTACTTTTAATTTATTTAGTTTGTATTTATGTTTTATCATACCAAAGGAACTTGCTAAATAAAAGGAATCCTATGTCTATGGGTGTGTCCAAGTTTATCAAAATGTATTCAAAAGCTTAATGTCAATGCCAATGTTACAATTAATCTATTAATGCTAATTTGTATCCGTGGTGCTAGGCAACCGGGCTTATCCCAGTTGTAAACGACGCTTTGTGTCTAGTGTCTCTTTCTACCAACCAAAACAAAATAAATAATACAAATATCTTAGATAACAAATACCCAACCAGCCACACAAAAATGTCATTCAAACCTACCTACCCACAGAACATGAATCATTCTACACATAAATCCTTGCGCTAAATACTCGTGTCACCCTTACATGGATAAAGGCATGGTTACACAGAATGAGCTCCTAACCTGCCAGTAGGCAACTGTAGCGTCAGTGATGAGGGGCTAACTAAATGCACATTACACCTGTTATACCTTGTCCTGGTTTAGTTTTTTTTAATGTAACACTTACTTTTTCACATTATCGTTACTCCAGATGTAATGGCGGTTATGCCGGGAACAGATGCGAGATCGATGCGTGTCATGGTTTCTTTTCGAAAATCGGAGACCGCCAGTAGATAGGGTGAAAATACACATTGTGTGCCTGTAACTTACAGGAAAGTGTGTGCCATTGTTGTTCACTAATTAGAAGATATTATGGCACAATGGCATGCAAGCAAGCTACTTTCACACTTTTATGCAAATTACAGGCTTGTGTAGTTTCGCACACAAGTTACAAGCATGTGTATTTTCGTCCTTACAGCCACTTTTTACTCGCATGCCAGTAACTCGGCTCGCCTCGATAAGTCACATCATGAGAGTAAGTAACTAGTCACCACAACACTAGCAACTGTCTAGCATCATAGATTCAGTATGTTTTCGCAGTGGCATTATGAAAATCATGCTGTGCGTTCGGTGGATACATATTCAACAGCTGGCTGACCGTCTGATCCTCCGACTGCACAGCATGATTTTCTTCTAGTTTCCTTTTTTTTATTTCGCTTTTTTAGAAGTTGTGTTTTTCATTATTAACAAAGTTTTTTGTTTACAAATTTTTAATTAGGTACCATTTTGTTTTTCGAATTGTTAAGTAATTCGAAAAACAAAATGGTACCTAATTGTATATAATAATAATATAAGTGTTCCTTCATTTTGATAGTTTGGACTCGATGGGCTTCGAAGTAATACAAAATTGAGACCCCACAATCTGGCACCCAAAATCCGCCATGAATGTTTTTTTTTAACGTCACTTATCTAAACCAAGGTCAAGACTTATCTAACGACGTCTTAATTATATAAATCCGTGAAGTGGTTTGGAAGATATGTGGTGATAAAGTATATTACATACGTACAAGATACGCGCTAAAAACATCACCCTTTCCTTGCAGCTGAGTAAAAAGATGAGTCCCCATCTACTTACCCTTTTCCTGTTGGGGTCGGCTACTAGTGTAATCGTATGCAGCTGAATGCAAATATTTTACATGGAACGACTGCCTATCTGACCTCCACACACAACCCTGAAACTGGGTCAAATGATACTCCTTAGCTGGTTTCATTTTCTTGCATATGACTGCAGAATGACTATCACAGATCTACAAATGCCAATCAAGGCCAATGGGTTAACGTGCTTATGGTTGGCAATGATGGGTACATTACTTCAAAGTACGACGCAAAACTAAGAACCTACACTCGCTATCACTGTGTAGGCAAGCCTTAAGACAGAAAACATTTTATTGAAATACCAACGGCTGATACAGGAATCCATGTTATTCGATACTTTTCACGAAGAATTCGACGCGAACTGGTTACGGCGTATATACGGCATATACCAGCATTTTCTTAAATCTATTTTAAAACGAAGTTTGTTGAAAGAATGTAATCTGGAAGGATTGAGTTTCGAAGGCATGTGTAAGGGAAATGATCAAATGAGGTTATACAATACTGTGTAAATCTTCATACCTACTTGTCTTTGGTAGGTACCAATTTTTTTGTTATGGACACCGACTTCTAATTCGTATTTTTTTGAAAAAGTTTTTTTTTCACTTTCTATTTGTAGCTAATAGGCAAGTTCTTTAGTAAGGTATCTTTATAGTGCCCGAATAGATTATCCGAATTTCATGAAACTTGAACATAACCGGTGAAATGAGAGTTTACCAAGGTGAACTGTGCTCATCTGCGTACCCTTTTAGAGCGTACTGGCTTGTTACAAACAATAAACAGACACGCGATTGCAACAATCCCGAGAGATTTGCCGTCATTTAATGAAGAGTTCTATTGTATATCTCCGAAGTTCTTCTTCAGATCTTTACGAAATTAAAATGGGACCAATTTGGCATTTTTTTAAATCGGTCCACAATTGACTGGAATATCGGTGAAGATACACAAAAAAAAAAGAAACTTATAGTCGAACATAGAACATCCTCTTTTTTGGAAAGTCCGTTAAAAAGGCAAAATTGTATGGGATTGACAAGCGCTATCGAAAAATCACGTGATCAATACCTTAGGTACATTACATACACATTACATTTCGACTATCGCCTTCTCTGACATCGAATGCCACGTGTCTAAAGCCAGAAGTCACATATAGTCAGCGACTATTCGGCAAACTAGTCGCATATTTCTTCGCCAAGATGTTTAAAGTCGTCGTCTACATAATTACACTCTTGACTCCATAACGCCCTTGCCATGACAGACTTCGACAACAATTATCAAAATATACTAAGTATTCTTATCTAATAATTTATTTACATTTTTAACTAGGTTTGTAGATAAAAGTAAATTTAAGTCTTCAGCCCGAATGAAAGACTTACCAGACCCTGAGGGAGATTGGCATCACATTATTATCTTTTATTAACCACGTTGAACCTACATTACTTTTGTTCAGAAAACGTTTTTGAACATAAACGTGCCACGAAGAGTATAACAAAGTGTTAATATGGTCTCTATCTCCGAACAAAGGAGTCCAAATTTTAAATTAAGGGGCGGCAGTTCCTCCATTCATTATAGTCTAGAAGCTAGTAGCAATGATACTTTTCACAATGATTTCGTTTTTTTTTTCATACATTCATGAACTCATGCCTTTTTGCCCGTGGGGATAAGCAGAAAGTACGGAACGCCACCTTTTACGATCCTTACATACTCTTTTTACTTGGTTTGTTTAGATGTATGAAACATCTCATCATGCTCGCATGCCGGCTATTTACATTGCCTGCACCTGGGCACCTTTATTTTAGGTGGGAAATCATCCAATGACTTCTCCCGCTCTGGGTGAAGCAGGAGGGTGTGTCAGACTTTTACTGACTAAAACCCACCCGTGCGGACCCCGTCAGTTATTGCTGACATCTATTTGAGGCGCGCGTGGAACACTACGCGCCGTCGACTCAGGCCTGGTCCTTATCGGACGGCGAGCAACCCATTACTGGCCGCCCTACGGTGGCCGGGATTCGGCTTGCGACTCCCGACGTCCAGGGCGTCTTCTGCGGTGGCTTGGGGCGTGTCACCGTTGCGTCTCCCTCACGCGTTCTGCCTCTTCCTTCGCGAGCATTACTGCTTCGCAGAAGGAGGTGACAGCTTCCCATGCTCTCTCACTCCGTACCAAGGCCTGAACCAGGGGCACCTGGCCTTTCTGAAGTACATCGCAAATAAGATCCATGTTTGTGATTCTGCTTTATTTCAAGAGGTGCGAATATGGTATAAATTCTCGTGTTCATGTCGATGTTCAAGTTTAAGATACGCTTGGTCGGGTGGTCCGGGTGGTGATTGGAAAGCCTATCCTATGAAAGGAATGGTCAGCCATCCACGGACTACCCGACGGAGGAGTTTTGGTACGTACCGAAACTCTTGAAATAAAGCAGATATTTATCACCTTTCAAAATTTTCAATGGGCAAATCAAAGATTTATGCAAAATTAGACTGAAAAAAGAAATAGAACAGCTCATTTTTAACCGACTTCAAAAAAAGGAGGAGGTTCTCAATTCGTCGGAATCTTTTTTTTTTTTTTTTATGTATGTTCCCCGATTACTCAAAGACGCCTGGATCGATTTCAAAAAATCTTCTTTTGTTTTGAAGGGTATACTTCCTAGTTGGTCCCATAGTCATCAGGTCAGGATCTGATGATGGGATCCTAGAGAAATCGAGGGAACTCCTCAAATATTATAGGCATTTATATCGTGATTTTGGTATTTTTACCAACAATGCAATCACTTGCACTCAGAAAGTATAATTTGGTGAAGTGGAACTGATGAAGAAAACCACAGATGGCCACTGAAACTCCTTAATGCTAAGTATGTCACGGGTATAAAATATCTTGTATAGTTAACCGACTATGATTAAGCAAATACGTATAAATGAATGGTACTGATGAAAATGTTACCATTGAACTGTTCTGATGATGAAGCCGGAAGGTAGGCACTGGAACTCTGAAATAAAACAATGTATCCTAGTCGTGCTTGGGCTTATTGGAATCGTCATGAGATGTACTTTGGCCATAAATGATTATAATGTTAATTGGAGATACCTACCAAAACTAAAAATCGAAAAATAAAAACTTTTTTAACAAAAAATCAAACCGACTTCCAGAACAAAAAACTACAAACCAAAAAATAACTTTCTTTTCCGAAGTCGGTGTCGAAAAACTGAAAAAAAATGGGTACAAAAGACACCGACTTCGGAAAAGAAAGTTATTTTTTGGTTTGTAGTTTTTTGTTCTGGAAGTCGGTTTGATTTTTTGTTAAAAAAGTTTTTTCATACATGTTTTAAAGTTGTTCTATCCAATTTTTGGCAAATTTGGTTACTAATAAAAAAATAATTAGTATTCTCAAGAACGTTTGTTTACGGGCACTTACTATGACAAACAGTAAATAAATGAAAACTCTATCTATCAATGAAAACAAGTAGGTAGGTAACTAGGTCAGATATGTATAACATCACAGTGGAAATTCATTATTACAGTAAGTCTAATAATTTAAAGAAGACCCCCAAGATCCAGAATTTACCTTAAATATTAAAGTAAAAGTATAATAGCAAAAAATAAGCAAAAACAGGAAAAGTTCCCAAGCAAAATTCAAGTAAATTTCTCCCAGTTGCTGCATACAAAATGATATTCAAAGTTCTTTAATTCTAAATAGACTGCATATTTTTATCTTTCGCTAAAAATCTTTTCTTATCTTTTCGCATCAGTCCCGGACTCCTCGACTATATTTCGTTTGCAGTAATAATGCGGTTTCTTTTATCTTTTCCTTATTATCTTTGCCCCTATTTATTTCCTAAATTAGAAAATGTGGAACTCTGTAATGAAGTCAGAGAAACATTTTTCGGGAAGTGATTTCAGATCATAATTTTCTGGTTTTGAAGTTACTTTTGGTTAGCAGTGTTATAAAACTGAAAAGATTATTTCGTAATGTAATTGGATACGTTTTATATTTCTGTATTATGTTGGGGAAAGAAAAAATATTACGATAGATCTTTTATTTAACTGTTTTCTTATTTATTACATTTTTAAATATTTTTACAAAACACACACAAAAAAGAAAAACATTTAAAACGATAGATTATTATTATTATTTATTTCTGTCATATAAAATCCGTATTTTGCTCCAACGCGCGGGCCCAGTGCGGGCTGATAGAGGTCACATGACTTCGGATAATTTTTGGTTCTAGGGCATAGGGTTTCCTCACGATGTTATTCTTCACCGTTTTTAGAGCAGTGGTGATGAAATAATTTACACAAAGTAAAGTGACTGCCTTGGGTCGAACCTACGACGCGTAACCCTCTGGGCCACCACTGAAACTATACAATGTATAAAATCGTTTATTTAAAAAAATTGCTAATATAATACTGGAAACACTGATAAACTTAAAAAACCTCGCGACCTTATATCATTGAGAAAATGTGTTAAGTTCAGAGTGTTTCCACTATGCCAGAACTAAGTCAGTCGTGCAAGTGTCATTTGGAACAGCCTCACACCTTATTCCCTCGTAACTGCCTTCACATTCACAGAAAGGCTCATCTTCTTCGGTCAGGGAGCAGACGCCGTTGTTCAAACAGTAACCTTGACACACGTTGACTTCACATCTATCCCCGGTATAACCGATATCACAACTGAAATAACGTTTTAATGAATTAAATAAAAGTATAATTTAAATAAATAAAGGAAACCAATTGAAGTAGGAATAGAATATGTTTTACCTGCACTCAGGAAGTCCCTCATTGACGCTACAGTTGCCATGGATACAATAGTTAAGACAGTCTGAACACTCGCATCTGACACCTGTATGACCTCCTTTGCATTGACAAACAGGTTCATTCTTCTCATTCAAGGAACAGTCTCCGTTGTTCGAACAGTAACCATGACACGCGTCGACCTCGCATCTGTCACCGGAATAACCAGCATTACATCTGAAATAACGGTCATATGAAAAAGTGTCATTCACATAAATAAAAAACCAGTCCAATGTATGTACTATGTTTTACCTGCATTTAGGAAGTCCCTCATAATTGACGCTACAGTTGCCTTCGAAACAATAGTTCTCACAAACGGTAACATCGCATCGCTCACCAATGTACCCAGGTGCGCATTTGCAAAATGATTGTCCGATAACTTTCATACCGTGAACACAGAACGGCCCATCTGAGTTATTTTGTACGAGACTCGCTAATGCTTTGCAATCTGTCGTCTCCTGAATTTTATCTTGAATTTTGTAGTTGGCGGCTATACTGACGGTGGCACTTCTAGCATGCAAATTAAAGTCTTTAATATCTGGGTTTGTCAACGGCGTCTTTGGTAATTTCCAAACATTGATTTCACAAACAGAACACCCGTCCACCCAGAAAAGTGATTTTTTTGAAATGGTCAATGTATTTGACGTTGGATTTTTATACGTCGAGCCAGCAAATGATACAGTATATAGGCCTCTTTTGTTACTCCCATTAAAATCTGCATCGAAAATATTGTATTTTGGACTAATCGAGGGCTCAATCCAGTATATCTTCTGTGTCAGTTGGTCAATAATTAGACTATGTGGCTCCATGTTGTATGTGGTGTTGACAGATATTGAATTAATATTAATAACAACTTCTCTGTCGTATCCATTAAATCGTGCCCTTTCTATAGTCGGCGTCGTCAGGTTTGTGTTGATCCAGTAAACAAAGCTGTAAAAAGAAAACCTCTTTTAACTATCTCGAAGTTATTGCGCTGAGTTAAACTTTAAATTAATTGTAAACGTACCCTCTACAACTATCGACGGCAATATCAGTGGGGATCCCGTGATCCAGCTTGATCAAAAGATTGCCATATTTATTAGAACCCGATTTTAATGAAAACCAATTGATGCTTCTTTCGTTTGTGTCACTGAAGAAGAGTTTTGCTGTACCGGGATCGTAGGAGATACCATGAATGTTTCTGCCGTTTCTCTCAGTGAAGCATTGGTTTACTTTTGAAGATATGTCATGACCACATATAGCGTCATTGTCGGTCTGTTTGTCGACGTACAGCAGCATGTTGTGAACATCATCATATGCCAACGCCGCAGGGTTGTGGGAATTAACACGCACAGTTTCTGTTTTCGTTTCGTTGGTATAAAAATCGAGCAGATCTCCATGACTTACGGCGATGTCTGAAACAAAAGAACATATTTTATCTATCAAGCAACAAACAGAGGTTGGTTGTATCATCAGAGGTCGGAGGTGCCTTTAAGCCACGCACGCTTTGCGTAGATACCGTGAGTGAGGTCAGTGTTTGGTTGTTCAGTGTTTGGGAGTTTGGTTTGATTTCGGGTACCGGTGGTCATCACAAGTTTTTGGAATGTCAGACAAAGATGATGCTCTGCCTCGTGCAACATAGTTTAGGATATTGGGTTTTATAATTTCCTTTGAAGTTCCCTTGGTAGTTTGGGGTGTCTGAGTGTCTTTACCGTTAATTTTTTTCTAAGTTATTTAGTTGGGTGAGCCGGACTCCTCCCTTTTTCTTTTGTCTGTTGGCTTTTCTCTATTATTTTATCATATTTTAGATAGGCTATATTTCCCTTCTTCTATAACTTGTGTTTAAAGCTGCTTCCTCTTTTCAATAATTTCTTTAGGGAAATCTTCTTTTACGAATATTCCTGGTGGAAAACCCCTCTTGTTCTTTAGTATGATATGTTTTTTCCACATGGATGTAATAGATATTATAACAGGCCGATTTTTGTTGGTATCTTTCTTGCCAATTTTATATATGTTGCTGATTTCTTGGCTATCGAGGTGTGTTCCTGTTCTTATTACTGTTTCCTTAATGTAGTCTATCAGCTCTGCTTCTGATTTTCCTATCCCTTCTAATCCAAAGAAAACTAGGTCGTATTTTCGTTTCTCCTTGTCTATAACACTGATTTTCTGTTCGAGTGAAGATATTTTCGCTTTAAGTTGAGTTATTTTCTTCTATTATTGTTTTGAGTCTTTCGTCTAACGCTTCCATAACGCATTTTGTCACCGATGCGGTGATGATTTTTGTTTGTTGTTTTAATTTTTCATCTATATTTGACAGCAATAACTCCATGCTCTTTTCCATTTTTCGTAAGTGGCAACTCTGTTTTGTCTATTGGAATATAGTCTGTAGCTGTCAGTGCCACAATGACGTTGAAGTGACAGTTTACTTGACACTTTGTTGGTTAGGTTGGTATCACTGCTGGCCAATGTGAATATCACTTTTAGATTATGTCTTAGGATGGAGAATACGACAAATGAATATGTTTTGCACTGTAATCACTTTCTAATCGTGTTTTCCGATGGTTTATCTAGCGGATCTTGTGGTGTGAGAAGTTTACAAAGCACTCTTGACACTGTTTTTAGTTGACATTTACGGAGCACGGTAACGTATGTTTTCAATATATGATCACCGGAACCGGTATCATAATTCTATGAAAAAATCATAAGATTTATGCACGTACACTCCGAAAGGTATGCCATAGTCTGACAGAGTGATGCCGCACACACACTGAGGATAAGAACTTTGAAAGTATGCGGCAGGCTTATTACGTATCTTATGCAAGAGCAAAATGATAGCGATCAAACGCTTTATGTCATAAAAGTCGGAATTACCTGCAGTGTAGGTACGGTAGGTCCTACAAAAGCGTTTGCTAATCGCTCGCTGTTTGTCAAATGCACTTATTTAAAAAAAACAGCCAACAACTCTAAAATTTGTATATTGAAGAGCAATTATTGTGCAAAAAACGCTATCGTTTTGCTCTTGCAAAAGATACGTAATAAGCCTGCGGAACAGGGTGTAAAGTCTCACAAACTTCCATAGAATAGAGAGACCCTCCGACCAGACGGGTGTTGTGTCTTGTCCAGGCAACTGCCCAACGGTTAATGTCGGACTGTATGTGTTCAAATCGCGACTTTGCTTGCGCGATGCAGGATTCATATAACGTCATGTCATTAGTTCGTAGATGGCGGCGTTGATGCAGCTACATCACTCCCCTCCGAAGACCGGAGGTCGTTAGGAGGTTGGGTCGTCCGTACATCTCGTGATGCGTGCCAGGTCATTGGACGGTTGGTTCCCGTGAGTCGGAACCGAAAGACGCAGATATCGCGGTGACGACGACGATCGTCGGCACTGCATGCGGTTGTTCCCCAGTTAGTCGGGGTGATGATATCCCAGTGAGTCGGGATATTGCTGCAGAGGTTGTCTTTGCTGCGTGTATAACACCGATAATAAATAAAAAACCCACTCACCCCATGAATGCGCCAACGTCAAGTACAGCACTACCAACCATAACACACACTGCGTTCTGGACATTTTATACATCAAAAATACTAAGTCGTTTCAACACAAGTCGATGATACGTCCACTACTGGAATTTTAGAGCAAATACTGACTTCTCGCCTTATAAAACTCATTTATCTGAAGAGGTATTTGTACTTATCACATATTTCGGTGACCTAAAGGGTCAAGTTACACTTTGGTATCTTATATATGAAAATGTTGTTTTTTTATTAAGTTTTGCCTGTTTACAGATAGATTGAACACGTGAGTCAAATACATGTTATTTGTTTATTTTTGTGTCGTCTAAGGTTATCCATTCTTGTCACTCTACACATCAATCCATACTACCATATAAATATATTCTTCTATATCCACATTTTCAATACCTATAAATCTACAAAGTAAAATAAATACGTAAGTAATTCTATCTGCATTTTTGTTGATTTTAACGTCGTAATGGCTGAATGAATTTGCATGAAACTAGGCATACGCGTAGACCTTGTCTTGGATTAGCACTTAGGATATCTTGGGTGTATGTTCCCTTGGGATAATTTACTACTTTAACGTACATTTCTGGGGTCCGTGGCTTAGTCCCCCAGTGGTCGAGGCACCTGTGGCCAACGCCCCCGATACGATTAATTTCTTTCAAAGCAGTTTTTGATCAAATATACTGTCAAGCACAAAAATGTTGTACAAAAATAATAAATGTATATTGATTCTAAGTATATGTATAATATTAAATCATAGTCATATTTATAACAAAGAAATGCTTTTATATTGGTTGTATCTTTTGAAAAATGAAAGTCTTAGTAATTTTTCATTATTTATTTATTTAAGTGGCGATCTATTCTCTCTGCTATTAGATAGATAACTTTTTTTTAGCAAGGAAAAATACTTTATTATGGTGAAACACTTTTTTCATTTACTGCACTTAGTGAAAAAGTAAAAAATATATAAATAAAAAAATTATCGAATCGGGGGCGTCGGCCACAGGTGCCTCGACCACTGGGGGCATAAGCCACGGACCCCATTTCTTTACCATTTCCTACCAATTAATATCAACCAACTCAGAAATACTTACCTATTCGTCATTATCTTGCTCTTAGATACCCCTATTATTTTAAGAGTTATACTTATTATAATGTTTGTGTACAATAAAGAATATTCTAATATTTGTTTTTTTTTTGGGTTGGCAACAACATTTCATCTTATACATACTTGACTATTAGTTATCATCTCAACTGTCTTCTTTTTTCTTTCTAGCCTGATTTTTCACACAGTTCATCTATCCATATTTTCTTTGGACTTCACATTAAAAAAGTATTAACTATACTTTTAAAACTTCTACGAGTCTCAAAAGCAATACTCATCATTCTCTAAAACTGCCAAAATATTTCACAATACAAACTTAAATCGAATGAAAACTGTTTCAAAATACATCGCCCGGTGCTCGAACCCACGTCAATCAATCAATGTTGATTCCCATTAACATTACATCTGGTTATAATGATCGGGAACGCACTTGGTATCATTTATAATAAAGTTTCTTGACGTTTTGTCTGTCTTTATGCTACACAAAACCATTAACTACAAAGCGAAAAATAACTTTCTTTTCGGAAGTCGGTGTCTTCGGTACCATTTTTTTCGTTTTTGATACCGACTTCCGAAAAGAAAGTTATTTATCGCCTTGTAGAGCTTTGTTTTCTTTTGGAAGTCAGTTATTTTTTTTTTGTTAACATTTTATTTTTATTTTTTCTTTTTAGTTTTGGTATCTTATATTGCCATGAAAATACGCATTATTAAGGATAACTATAAAACTACAGGACAGATCTTGATGAGTTGCGGTGAGCTGCCTGCTTGTTAACCGTATTTTCAACCGACATATAAAAGAAGGAGGTTCTCAATTTGACTGTATGTTTTTTTTGTATATTTGTTACGCTATAACTCCGCCAATTGTGGACCGATTTTGTAAATTATTTTTGTTTTGGAAAAGCTTCCTTTGTCTCTCTTTTCCAAGTCAGAATCTGATGATGGAATCCCATGGAAATCAAGGGAACTCTTAAAATATTATAGATATATAAAAAAAAATTTTGGGTATTTTTGTTTATTTGTAATTCTTAAAGTTATAAAATTAGTTATGATGGATTTAGTCCAGCGTAGAGCTGAATAACAGTACCTTGCCTTATTCTGCAGCTATGCAGCTTTGCTATGATTCGGTTTAAAAGTATACACCGTTAAATTTTGGTCCTTTAAATCCCGTGGAGGATCGATGCAGAAAAATAACTTCTTTTCCGAAGTCGGTGTCGAAAAAAGTCAAACAATAGGTATCAAAGACAGTTTTTTTTTTGGAAGACGGTTTAATATTTTTGTTAAAAAGTGTTTTATATCTGGCCAAGTCTTGCTGATTTAATTAATAAATCATAATATACGGCATAAACAATAATCCAAGCGAAGTGTGGCGTAAACGTAATGCTGTAAACAGTATTACTACGAACAATCTCATAACATGTGCAATAATTATTTATTTAATCAGATGTTCAGTTTCGGTTATCTGACTAACGATTTTCATTACAGTCAGATAAACATAACGCCTGTATTATTCAAAGGGTAAGCAGAGGTGTATAACAAAATCCTCACTTCTGAATTTCGAAATATCTCAACAGAAATTAGCTAAAAGTAAATGTTTTATTTGTTTTTATATTTTTATAAGGCAATCAAATGAACCGATTTTAATATTTTTTTTAATGGCGGAGAGCTACAGCTATCTTTTCTTAATTTATTAAAAGAAAAGAACAAACTTCGAATGAAGTATAAAAAGTACAAGAATCCCCTTGACATGCTATCGCTCAGATTAATATCCAAACGATGTGATAATTACGCTAAAAAGTGTTACAATAGCTACATTAAGAATACAGAAGAATCTATTGCCAGATGTCCTAAAATTTTTTGGTCATATGTCAAGAATAAACGTGGGGTCGAAAGTTCATACCCAGCATCATTGACTAATGGTCCGATAACATCTTCGAATGGAGAAGGTATATGTGAACTATTTGCTTTAAATTATAGCAGCATTTATAAAGAAGAAATAACATCACCTTCAAGTCAACACTATGTAGCCTCCGAATACCTGGAAGCAATAGCCACACAGTCAGACAGTATAGCTTCAGTGGACATCAAATATGAAAAAAATATGGAAAAATTAAAAAGCCTTGATATTAAGAAGGGGGCAGGTCCAGATGATATACCACCACTATTTATTGCCAAATGTGCACCTAACCTGGCTGTTCCTTTGGCGAAGATATATAACGCCTCAATCCGATCTGGTCAATTCCCTAAAGAGTGGAAACAGGCGAAAGTAGTACCGGTCTACTAGATTGGAGACCCTTGTGACGTAAAGAACTATAGACCAATATCCATCCTTTCGATTTTTGGTAAAATATTAGAGTCATTGATTTGTCCACATATTCAGCGTTATTTTTCCAAGTTCTTAAGCCACCATCAGCACGGCTTTGTAAAGAACAGATCCACGACTACAAATCTAGTGTCCTTTGTTGAAGCCACATGCGAAGCCATGGATGGGGGAGAACAGGTTGACGCTGTTTAGACGGACTTTAGCAAGGCGTTTGATAAGGTTTCACAAAAACTGCTTGTTAAAAAACTAGCTACGTACGGCGTCACCGGTAGTCTATTAAAGTGGTTTGGTTCTTCACTGGCTGGTCGGGCGTTTTGTGTGGTTGTCAATAGGTTCCGGTCGGGCGGGTATGCAATTACCTCGGGTGTCCCTCAAGGTTCTCATCTGGGCCCAGAATTGTTCATAATATATATAAATGACGTGATATCTTGCTTTCACAATAGTAGTATATTCTTTTTTGCTGATGACTTGAAAATTACAAGAGCCATTAGGTCTCAACAGGATGTAAACCTAATGCAAGAAGATATTGACCGATTATCTGCATGGTGTTATAATAATAAAATCTCGTTGAATAGTTCGAAATGTAGCCAAATAAAATTCACCAGGAAAATAAATATACTTAATTCGGCGTACCAAATAAATGGAGTAAACTTATGCGAGGTGGATGTTGTACGAGATCTGGGAGTTATCTTCGACTCTAAACTCACATTTGTACCACATATTGAGAACATAATCAGTCGATTGCAAAGTATGCTTAGCTTTGTCATTCGCAATGGAAAGGTATTTCAACGCCCACATACTAAATTCGTTCTATACAATAGCCTTATAAGAAGCATCCTGGAATACTGCAGTATGGACGCTATGCTACTGTAATATGGAGGCCTCACTACGCAACCCACTCGCTGCGGATAGAACGAGTTCAAAAAAGGTTTATCCGATACCTAGGGTACTCAAAGGGAAGGCAATTTAAATATCTTCCCTACCTTGATAAACTAGGCTGCTACAAAATGAATACCCTGGAAGCTCGAAGGGCGCTCTTGGATTTGAGATTCGCATATAAACTGCTCAATAACACCATTGATTGCCCACAACTGGTATGTAGGTTCAATTTAAGAGTACCCCGTAGACGACCTCGCAAACCCATAACACCCTTAGCTCCACCTCTTCGCCATACAGTGTTTGGTGCTAATTCGCCTATACCCCGCATGAGCAAACTCATAAACGAACGCAGCGACCTGGTTGACGTCCACGCAGACTCAATATCGAAGTTTGTTAGACATAATTAGTATTAGTATTTAATATAATATAACTTTCTAAAATTTAAGTACATTAAGTTTTTATAATTACAAAGAGCAATTTGCATGTGGTGTTTGCCTGTAATTGGTTGTGCAGTTAGATTTAAGACACAATTGCTTATATGTTCCTATCTGTAAATATCTGTAACAACTGTTGCTGAACCTTAATTAAATAAATAAATAAGCCCGACTTTTTAATAGTCAGTTAACTTTTATCCGACGAAGGAACATGGTGGTTTGATAAATTGTTTTGTACAAGTCAAAAAGCCTTATTTATTCTTTAGATAAAAGATATTGGACTGTTCAGAAATCAACGGTTAGTATCATAGATATATTTTAATCCCAGGACTGCTTCGGGGGGATAGATCACGGAAACGAACACTCACTCAATCGAAAGCGAGTAAATGCCAACAGTAAAAGCTCTATAGATATACAAACTCAACGTATTGATGTATAAGCTTTCAGCCCTCTCAAGATTACAAATAAACATTACTCTTGTAGTCGCAATCAACTCAAACTGTGACTCACAAGCAAACATTCGCTAATTTTAACACAACTGCACTTTAATAGCTATTATGACGTTTACTCAATAAGATAGGTATTGCCCGTGGTTTTGTTTGCATATAAAAGTACATTTTGATTGCAGTCGTTATAGATCTGACAATACAAGGAGAAATACCCACGTGTTTTAACCGTCTTTCCAAAAAGGAGGAGGTTCTATAGCCGACCAATTATATATATATAGAGGTTTGCAAATGTCGATATATTTCATTTATCCAAACAATCATACCGGAGTCAAGTCAAGCAGGTATTGTTTAGTAAATTGATTGTTTAGTGAACTGATTGTGCCATAACTCTCATAACTCTTAGGATTAAGGATCATGTGTGATAAATTTAGATTTCTCTAATATTTTGTTTGTTTTGCCCTTTGTCTAATCAATATAATCATATTTGGAATATTTACATACTTTTAACTCTGATTTAATGTGATCAATGAGTATTCTATCCCACATAATCACTAATAGCTGCACTTGTGTGTAGCTTATTAACGTAACCTATTTTTACTAGCTTTATCCATGCCGTGAAAGTCGTGAAACTCTGTTATTTGCTAAGAGATTATTCTCATCATCTCGCTGTCACTGTGCGGGGTGTGTGTGTTTACAAAGATGCTAGTAACGTTGATACAACTGCACTGGGCTGTTCTTTGACAGTGAAGTGAACATCTATTCATGTAAATTAGTAATAAGTCTTGAACATAACCGAATTGAATTTCCAATTTTTTTTTTTTTGTTTTTATTCACCGATATCTCCGTCAATCATGGATGTATGTTCCAAAATTGGTTCCATTTTAATTTGGTGAAGAACTGATGAAGAACTTCGAAGATTTACAACAGAACGCTTCAATTAATAATGGCAAATCTCTCGGGATTGCTGCAATCGCATGTCTGTTTATTGTTTATACCATTTCATAACATAACATTACGCAGATCTCTCATTTCACCGGTTATGTTCAAGTTTAATGATATTCGGGTAATCTGTTCTGGAGTTATAGTTACGTACGAACGTATACGTTTAGGTTACGTAGTTTCTTTTATTTGGAAGTCAGTAGTATTTTTTTGTAAAAAAGTTTTTTTTTTAACAAACTTACGAAGAAACAATAAACATTTCATAAATAAATTTCCTAAGATTGATGAAGTTTCGGGAACAACCAGAGTCTTGAACATCGTCGCCGAGTTGCCAGCTTGTCGGTTTTTTATCGGTTGCACTTCGGCGAGTGTGCGATGGAATTGCATGATCTAATTCCACCTAGCCCGTTTCATCATCGGACTACCAGACGTACGACGATGCGCCATCGCTACATGGCGGACATCCCACCCATTCGCACAAAACGTTTTGGTAACACTTTTATTGTGCGTACAGCTAAGGAGTGGAATTCCCTGCCGGAGTCTGTGTTTCCCGACAGCTACAATCTACGGGTCTTTAATTCAAGAGTGAATAGGTTTTTTCTAGACAAGCGTGATTCACCGTCGACCACATCATCGCTTCATCATTCGCACCATCAGGTGAGATAGTGGTCAAACGCGAGCCTATATTGTATAACAATATTATAAAGAGGAAAGATTTTTTTGTTTGTTTGTACCGAATAGGCTCCAAAACTACTGGACCGATTTCAAAAATTCTTTCACCGTTGGGAACCTTTTACTTGGCTACTTACTACGTTACTACGTTGGCTACTTTTTATCCCTGTATTCCTACGGGAACGGGAATTACGCGGGAGAAACCGTGAGGCGTCCTCTAGTATTGTATAAAAAAAACGTTTTGAAGACATATTATTTCTTTAGATTTCTGATTGGGCCCTGTCACAGTTTGAAAGCCTCCTGACTCACCATGGGAAACTTTATAACTTAACATCACGCCTGGATTCTTCGAAGCATTACACAGAGGTGCACCCACATTTCATATTTGCCCTTCCGGCAGGTAATACATGATGTTGTATATATGTACGTATCCATATGAAAACAACTCGCGAAAACATGCACAGCGATATCAAGAAAAAGCTAAAACGTGCACTGCGTGTAAAAAAAACAGAAATTAAACACCTCACACGCTTTGAGCATGTTTTCAAACGAAAAATAATCGCCTAAGTAGGGATCATTATGCACAAAAAGTTTTCAATACTAGCCATGGGCCACAAGCAGTAGAGATTGTAAACATTTTGTTGTCATATTACAGTTTATACTCGCCTAAAACGAAGCAAAAGAAGAATTTAGAGTTAAACAGTGACTGCATGTACGGATCAAAACCGCTAAACCCTATTTCAAAAAAGAAAGTTAAAGATATAAGAGACTAATATTATATAAAACATAATCTGCCTTGGCAATCGGCGCTGGCGTGTTCAAGCTTGTACGCAAACACAAATGCCAGCACTCTCATAGCCCGAGCGAATTTGTAATGGTAAAATATTATTATTTTTGAACTTATTTTTGTCGTATATTTGACATAATATTGATATTCTTATAGTGACATGCTATTTTTATTATTGTATTATTTATAAATTGTACTATTGGATCACACTATTATTGATCTCTTGTATTCATTTAATTTTTTATCTTTGACATTTTATTTAACTATTGTTATTCATAGACTATTAGATGACATATTATTGACATTTTATAACAATTAGTTTTTTTATACATGACATTCTATTTTTAATATTGTTTTATTAATGGGTAACTTTTATTGATTTCTTTGTATCATTGGCATGCTATTTTTATTATTGTTTTATTCAAACTTTCGATGACATATTATATCATTGATCTTTTTATCACAATAAGTATTTTTTTCTTTTATCTTTGACCTATTTTTATCATTGATTATTTTAAATGGAATGTACATCATGATTGATTTGAATGCGTTACATGTTGTATTTACACTTATTTGTCGTACCCATTTATTTGTCGATCATAATGTTTTAATGGTACTTGTCTATTTTACAAAATTTCTACACAATGTATATTATTCCGAAATAAATGACTTATGACTCAAACATACCAAAAACTGACCATAAAGAACAATTAAAATAATTCATACAATCCCCTCCCGCAATTTTCCTCAACAACGAAGAAAGATGGCCGCCGAGTGCCAAGCACCGCTGTCAGATTCCGTCATATTGTTTTTATTTCCTAATGGTTGATGATCCCTGGTCAGTATAACGAGCGGCTGTAATGTATAATTTAAATCAATAAAACTTGCAAGCCGGCTACTTAAGGGAAGAGTTGCAAATTAATGTTTAATAATGCTCCTCACAAATAGGGTGGCTCTGCTTTTGAATATTATTCCTGAGACGAATATTAAAAATATGAAAGTTTGGATGTTTGTTAATCACAAGGCTAAGTAGATTTGATGATTTACCATGCAGATTTTGGTAGATCAGGATTAAATAATTTTTCCTGGTATTACGTGGGATAATAGTAGACTTCCACGCGGTTAAAATCTCAGGAGAAGCGAGCTATTTCCTCGCGCACATATGGGAGTGGTGCGAGGAGGCGAAACGCCGGGGCAAAACACCGTTGCCGCGACAAATCACGGCTCGGCGGTCAAATCTCCGGCAGGATCTCATGGCGACATGGAGAGAGCGACTGTTTTTTTTCCGGGTGTCACCATTGTGTGGATCGACCGGAGGACTCGGTGGAGCATACGGTGGAGGTCTGCTCCGCTTGGGTGGAGCACCGCCGTGTCCTCCTGGAGGCGATCGGCGGTGGTGACCTCTCGCGTCCGGCCCTGGTTCAGGCCATGGTACGGAGCGAGAGGGCATGGGAACCTCCTTCTGCGAAGCAGTTATGCTCGCAAAGGAGGAGGCGGAACGCGTGAGCAGCCATCGCAGGAGACGTCCCGGGCGTCGGGCGTCGCAAGACGATTTCCGGCCACCGTAGGTGCGGGCTTGCGGACGGCGAGCAGCGGGTAGCTCGCCGTCCGATAAGGACCAGGCCCGAGTCGATGGCGCGTAGTGTTCCACGCGCGCCTCAAAGAGATGTCAGCAAAACTGACGGGGTCCGCTAGGGCCGATGCCTGTCTGGGTCGCGGATAAATTTGATAAAGAGTTACCGCGGTCCTGGCTCAAGCAACTGAAGGAACACGGGTGGGTTTTAGTCAGTAAAAGTCTGACACGCCCTCCCGCTTAACCCAGAGCGAGAGAAGTCACTGGTTGATTACCCACAAAAAAAAAAAACTAGATATTTAAAAGAAAGAAATTATATTCGGTGTCTATTTGTCTGTAATGGAGTCATAATTTATTTTTAATTTCAAGGTAAAAGTACTTGTATTGCAAATAATATTATTTTCTTAATGATATTGTTATTCGCATGATCTATGGATAACGGTAATTTAATACAAGTTTTAATACATTCAAACCAAGCTTTTGAAATTCAAATCTGCATAGTAAAACTCGATTCATATTCTCCTATTCAGAAGATATTCAATATAGCACTGGGAACACAATGGCCAAATAGCCATATGTCTTCAAAATGTACGATGTCAACAGAGCCTTTTGATAACGTAACTTTATGGCCGGGCTACTTGTATTATTTATTATTCTAGTATTAAATATTATTTATTTATTGTAGATGGGTAAACTATTTATTAGACTAGCTTTTGCCCTCGTTTTCGCTCCCAATTGCACCATGTATTTTTCTCGAGGTAATAAGCTACCCTAAGGCATAAACCCGATGTCTATTATCATCATCAGCCTTTTAATGTGCCCACTGCTGGGACACAGGCCTTCTCTCTGTGAGACAGTCCCACTACACTATTCCCAAACCACTGCAACTCCTGAAAGCCAGAATCAACAGTGGCGACCACCACAAATGCGCCGACGCAATGAAGATCGACGAAGTATAATTAATTTAATTAATTTAAAAAACATGAAATAAAAATTAATTACAAATAAAAAAAAAACCCGACACAAAAACCTCTAAAAAGCAAAAAATTACCTCGCACTCGCGTCGAGGAACCGCTAAGTAAATAAAATAAGCTTATGCTTTTGTGCCGTAAAATGGTAACTTTCTAAAGCATACTCCTTTGTTACGGCTAGGTTAAAAGGATTAAAAAATATATATATTTATTATTGTTTCATGAACATTTGTGAAACATGTTTTTTTCGTATAACAAATAGTTTTACTTTAAAAAAATATTTAACGACACGATATTTTTTCGCTACTTTAGGATACTACTCCAAAACGACTAAAATGTTTAAACATATTTATAGACAGAAAATTTGATGGCTAGAATTTCTTCATAACTGAAATAGCGTATGTAAATATAATAATATTTTGCACACAAAACTGTCCAAAAGGAGGTTCAATATTAATATTCTGGTTCCGAGCGGGCGCATGGCCAGTACTGCGTTAAAATTGGGGAATATATACACCTTAAAACTCTCACTAAGCCCACTGAATGGCACTACTGCACTATTCTGTGGATTGACAGGCACTGTTGGACAAAGTATGTAAAATGAACGATCTTTATTTAACACTTTGAATTTATTATCCATTTATTGGACACTAAATACTGTGTTCAGAACACCTACATAGTGTTCAATTTTGACGGCCTTCGTCGTTAATATTTTGAGGCTGGAATATTGCATAAAGGGTGTTAAAACGGGCTGGAATTTTGCTCGATAAACGCATACATTGATAGGTTGATAGGACACATATTGTGTACGTTTTTAGGAATATCTTTTTACATTTTGATACCACTAACTACAGTGTTAACCGAGTATAGTACGTCTGTTACAGAATTGTGGACAAAGACAAAGTTCAATCGGTCGAGTCATAGCATAGCAAGTTGGCACAGAAAACATTAAAATGTTTACTGCTTTTGGCACAGAAAACATTAAAATGTTTACTGCTTCAAACAGATATTAGATTTTTAAGTCTAGGTTTTTGTGCCTCTGGGCCTGTTAAGTAATTCATAAACAAATATTTACAAAAAGCTTTCTAAAGTTAACCTTTTAGTATTGTTCTCAGCAAATTCTTTCGGTTGATATCCATATCATGTGAGTTCATTTCCAAACCAACCGTGCATAGAAAATTTCAAGCTCAATCACTAATAGCGTAAACTACTAGCGTGTTAAATAAAAGTTTGTAAAAAATACTGTAATAAAATCTTTCCTACCCATTCTCTATTCCTACAACCCACCTCATTAAAATTCCTCCACAAAACTAATCTTAAGCCATAACAGTACAATTACAGCATAATTGCGATTCTTATCCCAGCGTAGCAATATGCAATATAGTTGTTCCGACCGCCAGCTTCACCATATTGCCTCCAACTAGCTCCTAGTATTGGCGCCAGTAACTTATATTGCAGAGCCCGCGGCAATGAAAGCGGTCTGAGTTGCAAACTGGAAGCGAAACTTTGCAAAACACTGGCCAAGGGTATTTGGTTTGGGAACAGGGTTAGGAATAATGAAATATGTTGATTTTATTCTTATTTCAGTACATACTCGTGTGTCCTCGTGTGTCGTATTTATTTATTTATTTAAACTTCATACACAAAGTTACAAGGGCGGACTTAATGCCTTAGGCATTCTCTACCAGTCTCAACCAAGGGTGGTGAAGAGAAAACATGGCAGGTGCATTGTTTAAATCGTGGCAACAATTTAACAAAAAAAAAAAAAAAAAAAAAAATTTTTTTTTCCGTATGTCCTAGAACTAAAATGTGACATCCACCAACCCGCTCTGGACCGTGTGGGCGTGGTGGATTAAGGCCCATTCCGTTTCAGAGAGAGGAGGCCTGTGACCCACAAAGGAAACATTAAAACGCAGATAATGATGTTGATGGCCAACAGCTTAATGTGCTTTCTGAAGCACGGAGGAGTCTCGGTCTTTCACCTATCACACATAGGAATCAAAGGCACATTTATTTTATAGGAAGTTACCCATAATATGCCAGACTACAACATTGATAAAAACTCTTTTCCAAACGTTTTTCTAGATGATTCTCTTACAACTTGTGCGGATCTAATTATGTGGCTATACCACAGCTATATGAACAAAGTAGTCAATGGAATAATGCTCATTGTAAGTCACATTGTGTTGGTCCCATTTATTGCACATATATTTATTGAATAGAAGGCATAGGTAAAATACCAAAATATCCCTAAGACGCTGCATAAACATGTAGTTTTATGCTTTTTGGGACAAAGAAGCAAGAGACTATAGACAAAGACAAAATGATATTCTATAAACGATAACAATATAATTGTCGGAAAGTATGTTTTTGTGAATGAAATATCGCGTGGTCAGTCCTTTACATTAACGTTAAATACTGATAGGAACATACCTTCCTGGGTCGTCGTTCGTGGATAGACGATATCGTGCATGTATTTTCTAAGAAAATTTCAAGTGCAAATCAGTCAAATTGCAACGCACTGCGTCCGTAACTTTGCTATTTCGCTTAGTAAAAATTGCTTATCGCTATGATATAAATCGAATCGCATAGAGTCCTCATGAGGGTTGTTAAGACTATCATCACTTAGCCTAAAACCTAGAATCTAAGGTCTCTCTTTGGTTTTGAACTGTTTTGTGACGTCACCTTAAATTTTGATGCTTTGTCCGCAGATGACTACTGACTGCAAAACGTTGGATCTACGCAAACTGTTATTGTTCTTTAAATACAATTATACGTATGGCGATGCGCCTTTGGTACATGGTAGACATACGCACTAAATGTTTTATACTGTATGTAATTGTTGAATACTTTAATTGTGTATAGCAAATACAGACTCCGGTAGGGCATTCCACTCCTTAGTGCGGTTACACACTACACGTCCATGTCCGTGATTTGAGTTTCGAGTTCAAACGTTCTGAATTATGACAGATAGAGTTCGTATGTAGTGCGTTAACTTCCCTACAAGAGGTACTACGGCTACTTCGGAATCTAAATTGCACAGACACGGATCGGATGTAGAGCGTAACCACCCTAGAGTGGAATTCTGTCTGTATTTCACGATAGCCATAACCTCCAGGTCTTTATTTATTTATTATATACTTTATAGTACACCACAAAAAAAAACCATACAACAGGGCAAACGTTCACAAAAACAAGTGTACAATGGGTGGTCTTATCGCACTAGGCAATATCTTACAGACAACCTTAGGATGGACTGAGCAATAGGAGAATAATTTAGGGCTGTCAGTGTACAAATTAACATAAATAAAAAAATACACTACTTAGACATCAATCTGCCTAGCCTTTTCCCAACTATTTTGGGGTCGGCTTCCACTCTAACCGGATTCAGCTGAGTACCAGTGTTTTACATGGAGCGACTGCCTATCTGACCTCAACAACCCAGTAACGGGGTAACACGATACCCATTGGCTAGGCTGGTGCCAAATCTTAAGCTTCTGACTACTCGTAACGACTGTCAAAGATCTTCAAATTACAGCCGGGACCAACAGCTTAACGTGCTTTCCGAGGCACGGAGGAAACTCGGTATGTTGAATGGTCACCCGTCCACGGACCGACCTCGTCAAGCGTTGCTTAACCTTGAAGATCGACTCATGGGGCTGTTTTTATTTACCCACGAGCTCCTCTTTTTTTCACACTACGTAGACATAATATTATAAAATACAAACATACAATATACAAATATACTAATTTATATAAAATATAACAGAGACAGGAGAAGAATAAAAATTATAGCGAAAGGTAATGCTCCTTCACCATTTTCTTAAACGTTGGCAGTGTTAGAGCACGTCTTACTTCAATAGGTAGTGCATTCCACAACCGAGCTGCTTGAATCGTGAAAGATTTGTCAAAGAAAGAAATGGAATGCATACGAATACTTAATTTTAGATTTACCGATGATCTCAAGGACCTAGAATGGGTGGCAAGGCATGACTGAATAGTTTACTTCTAGGCAAGCGTGCTTCACCGTCGACCACAACATCACTTACCATCAGACGAGATGCTGGTCAAAGGCGAGACCATCAATAATAAAAATAAAATAAATATATAAATTATAAATTAGTAGCATCTTCAAAGTTTTGATTTCTCTCTATTACATAATCACACGATTTTATAAGAAACAAAGTCGGGAAGATTATTACAATTAACCGAAGTGTCTCAAGACGAAAGTCTATGACGAGTGTGTGTTGCCAGTGATTACTTATAAGACCGAGACGTGGTCGCACACAGTGGGCTTCATCAGAAAGCTTATAGCTACCGAAACGACAATGGAGAGGACTACGCTCGGAGTTTCCTTGTGTAATCATATCAGAAATGAGGATATTCTCAAGAGAACCAAAGTTATCGGTATAGCCCGACGAATTATAGGCAGGGCACATTGCTCGCAGAACGGATGGCCAATGGGGCCGAAAAGTTCTGGTACGGCGACCGCGAACCGGAAGACGATGCGTTGAAAGGCCTCCCACTAAATGGACCGATGACCTGGTTAAGGTTGCAGAAATCCGCTGGATGCGAGATGCACTGGATCGGTCAATGTGGCGACGCCTGGGGGAGACCTATGTCCAGCAGTGGACGTCTTTCGCCTGAAATGATGATGAAAACTTTATAAAAAACTAAACTGGTGAAATGTTAGTCCTCTTGCACCTCTGCCTAACCCTTCGTGGAATATAGGTGAGATATATTTTGTAAATGGAAACCCCGCTAACTCTTATCGCTGCTCTAACTAAGTCATCCAGACCCAATGTTGCCCGGAATATGGCAATAAGCACAATAATGTAACCACTACAGGTTGATATTTTGGGTAATCAGTGATGCAGTGTAGCTCGAGTAGGAACAATTATTTATTTCTGTGAGCTTTGTAGCTGGAAATTGGACAATGTTAGAATGATTGCCGCAGTTGGGGCAGCAATCCTCTCGGTGAAAGGGGTTATGAGAATGTCATTAAGGTTTAAAGTCGTGTACAGTGTGATTTTATTTATGTACTTATTTTAAAACTTATCGATATAGTTTGGGATGGGATTTATGCTGGTTTAACATGAATAAAATATAGACTTATAGATGATCTGATCACATACATATCGTCTTATAATAGCTCGTCTGTTGGGAAACAGGCCTCCTCTCTGTGAGAGGAATCAAGCAGAAATAATGAATCCAAGTCAAAATTCTAATCATTAAGAAATAAGTTAATCTAAACGAAAAGAAGACAATAGACCCAAGTGCAGGTTGGAACTACATATATGTACTTAGTTAGAAGACCAAATCTGGACCAAAAAATATATCATTTATTCAAAAACTTGCCAGAGTGAAGGTGAAGGTCACATCTAGATTGAAATTGAAACGTAAACGTTCTAAAAATAGAAAAATTTGGCTTTAGATGTAATACGAAAAGTCACACAAATCTCACGCCTGTATTCCCCGAAAGACAAGTTGTAGGTCGTGTGTTCGAACTTAGAGACGCGTTTTACTTTTTTGTAAATTATATTATCACAAATTCACAAATGCTCTCAAAACGGTGAAGGAAAACATCGTGAGGAAACCAGCATTTATGAAACCAAAAATTCGAAGACGTGTGTCATTTGTCATGTGATGTCACAGTGGATGTCAGGAATGAAAATGAATGTTTTGAATGTTTTTTGGTGGAAACCAACCCACACTGGACCCGCGTGGTGGATAACGGCCCGAATTCTCACGGAGAGGAGGCCTGCACGCACAACGGATCAAATAGGAGTCTAAGTGCGGAAAAGACGGTCCATCTATATTATCCCCAAAAGGATAGACAGCGGTGCACCTATTATAGTACACGATTTACTAATGTCTAGAGGACGCCTTGCGGTTTCACCCGCGTAGTTCCCGTTCCCGTGGGAATACAGGGATAAAAAGTAGCCTATGTCACCCGGGGATAGAGTAGCTTCCTAACGGTGAAAGAATTTTTGAAATCGGTCCAGTAGTTTTGGAGCCTATTCGGTACAAACAAACAAACAATCAAACAAACAAAAAAATCTTTCCTCTTTATAATATTGGTATAGATAAGCATAAAATATATTCACATAATTTATATTAACATAACGAAATACAGCATAATGATCATAACGCATAATATATAAGCATATTTTTTTTGCCATTGCCATAAATACTGTTTCCATAATAATACTGATGTATAATTTTATGTTATAAACGCGTAATGATTTTACACATAATATTCTTTGGAATAAAACACACATGTTCCCGGCTCTAGGATGGCCCAAGGACCAACCCGCTGCTGCACCTTAATCTAATTCAATTGAGTTCCTGCATAAAAAATAATTAACTTAATTAAAAATATATATATAAAAATATCGAAATATAGAGTATCGAATGTCCTAAACCCATAACATTATTATGGCGAATAAATATTATGCCTTAAGTATTTATGCTATTCCAAATTAAAACAAATAATACCAAATGATAGTTATGCTAACCTTTGCATTATGCCAAAGTATTATTATGCCACAGTATTATTATGCTAATAAAAGTTATGCGAAAACGTAATGCCAAACAATATTATGCCTAAAAAGATCGTCAGATATGTTTAAGTCCCTTGTAATACTGGCGAGTCTATTGCCATAAACCAGCCAGAAATCCAGGCTGCTATTGAGAAATTCCAGATGGAAAACCCAATAACATTTTGCGCGTCCCGGGCATCGAACCGAGGATCTCTTGTTCAGCTAGCGCTTGCGGTCTTGCTATCACTAGACCAACGAGGCAGTCATACGTCGTTCAATACTCATGCCATCTCAAAGACCTAAAAATCGTCGAGTTAAAAGTAAGTAAATATTTATATCTCAGTATATGGTACATTGAGATCTTACATTTAACATTGTTTTACACATACTACCATTGCTGGTGTAGAAATAAATAATAAGCTATGTACATGCAAATCAAAACTAGGTACATTATAAGAATATTATATAAATTTATGTAATTTTGTATAGTGTCGGAAATATAAATCATCATATCAAAAAATAAATCATAATGTCAAAAAAATAATCAAAATGTCAAAATATAAATCATAACGTCAAAAGACATTACAATGTTAAAGAATTCATAATAATGTCAAAGTACTATCATTATTAAGATAATTAATTCAAACATCATCCTTCCAAAACCAGCCTATAAAAGAGATAAAAGTAACAATTAATCCCTTTTTCGTTCTAAGGAGTTCCAAAGCACTTGGTGGTATCTTTTTAATATAATTTCGCTGTCAGACAAATGACAGGCCACAGAGAAAAATTACAACACTCGTTTAATAGATGGTTCCATTAATTTCTGACACCCCGTTGCCCCGCCCTAGCTAAGAATGTAATTTAGGCCGGGAGACAGGGATTTATTTTTATATTATTTTTGTCATAATATTACGGTTTAACGTCTTTTTTCTTGAGATTGAGATGAAACCTTATGGTATTATATATTGGTATGTGACTTTTTCAATTTGATAGAAATGTCTATTTTTGGTGTAGGAACAGAATTAATGTATTGGTTTGAAAAAGTCATATTACAGTGAACTGGCGTTGATGATCAATACTGGGTCCTTATACTTATGAAAAGATGTTTATGTCCATCAGAGAAAAGAAACCTATTCCTAAAAGACACATAGATAACTTTATTATTTAGTAGTAGAGCATGCCTTGCTGCATGTATCACCACGGTACATAATGTTTAAATAAATCAAACTTTGCTTGATTGTTTTTATCGCGGATTTGTGGCATAGTACCATAGATAATTATGTATCCTGTTCATTGAAAAATCAACAAAAAAGGTAGAGAAATAACGTAAAAAATGTCCGTAGAACTTATTTAAAAAACCCTATTTTCGCATAAATTCAATTTTCCATAACATAACAGCTTCTGTTCCGAAAAAGGTTGAGCAGAGTTGCAACTATAGTAGTTTTAAAATTCCAATGATCACGAACCGTTTATCACGCCATGATTTCAATTAATTAAATCGAAATTACTAACATCAAATAAAATATTAAAACTTAACAAGTCAACTAATTTTCCTACACAAATGTAACATTTGTTAGCTAAGAAACTAATATCGAACAAGGTCTCAAACCCACATCTGTTACTTACGAGTATGTGTTATTTGCGCAACTTACTTAATAACTTAATTAACAACTGTGCGACCAAGTAAATAAATCATATTTATATATTAATATTATTATTTCATGCCGGGGTAACTGGGTAGAGGCACGAATGAGGTAGGTATTATGAATTTTGGAGCTTTTCTTCACTTGAAGTGTTTCATGACTATTATTTTATCGATTTATCATTGAAATTCTCGAGACCCTAGGGTCCCGGACCTTTGAAAGACGTACCAGGGGCCGAAATCAACTCGCAGAGGCCTGTTAGACATGTACGATGAAATGTTATGACGATTGTCCCTGTATGCACTAG
The DNA here is from genome assembly GCA_964057195.1 of Orthosia cruda. Classification (NCBI taxonomy): domain Eukaryota; kingdom Metazoa; phylum Arthropoda; class Insecta; order Lepidoptera; family Noctuidae; genus Orthosia; species Orthosia cruda. Next base: position 12,250,515 of record OZ059839.1, on the reverse strand, counting down.
TCTAGTCTAGTAGTACTACGCAAGAGCACCCAAGGACAATCCCCGGCTGGTGCCGGACTATTGCAGAATATGTAGACAAAATACATTGGGCTATGGGTTTGGGAGGTTTCGTGGATCGATTACCTAAAACTATAGAAGGACTATAGGCCCCTGCCTGACCGCTGTTGATCTACACGGCTATAAAATGTCAAGGGATGACTTGCACACTCAATTATTGGGCCCTCCCATAAATAGCTATAATAGTGACGTAGCGCTAAGGGGGCAACATATACGGAGGTGCTTGAGGAGTGGAGAGGTATGCCACAGCTATCAGGACAACCCCGGAAGGACAGTCAATATCCCTACCAGCATCTTACAGGTTAAGTTCATTCCTCCGAGCACGTTTGCTCTTACGAATCTTCACTTAATCCAGCCAATTAAGGCAAGAGAGTTGGGAGCTCTGTTTCCCGTCAGTGTTCACACCGACCGGCCAGTAAAGGCAAGCCGGAGACGAGGGACAAGACTTCTCCCTGGAGATCAGGTCCGTCGGGTCGCCACTGCCCACCAGCTCACCACAAAGCTGTCCTGCGGATTTTATCTTTCTTGGTCTAGTCCTGTCTTGGTTTATTGGAGCACGCAAGCTGCACCACAACGTCAACTAGAGGTAATGTGACGGGGTATTTTTGTTTTATTTTTTAATGCTTTTTTATTATAATATTATTTTTTATGAAATGGTCTAAATTTTATTACTATTTAAGTGGTAAAGTTGTTCGTCTTTTTCCATAAAGAAACCTCTATAAGTGCTGATATTTTTTCGTAAATTCTTTCACGGATAGACAGCTACACAATCGCTGATTTCCTTATGCTATTTTATATCTGCAAAATATTTAGTTCTGCAGGGTAGGCCACAGGAGCGAAGCTGCAGGAAAAATATAGTTTTGTTTTATTTATGACTAGAACAAAACCGGCCAAGTACGTTGGACTTTGCACATTTAAGGTTCCGTACCAAAGAAATAAATTTAGTTATCAATACAGGGTTATTTGAAAAGCACCAACAACCTCACAGGAATTAAATTACTGACATCATAAACAACAACATTTCTTCTATGACTTTAAAAAAAATTACAAAAATTAAACAGCTGATCCATACATTCTGGCGAGTTATGCGAATATGGACCAGATTTCTTGTGTCGGGAACAGAATCGAGTTGTGAGTGACAATGGTAGCGGTACCGAGTGCAAAAAACGAACAAGAAAGATGGTAGACCGATTTGTCTCCTCATAAACATCCACCCGCAATAACTACATTTTATCCGTGATCATGGTGCTTGCAACAGCACCGAAATAGCGGCAACTCGCTACAAACAGTAAACATGGTAAATATCCCGCTTATTATGTTAATGTTAGTGACCATGACAGTTTAAAAACTAATAATTAACATTATCACCAAACAAGTTCATAGGTAAATTGGGCACTTAAAAAAATCTTCCGAATAAAATTGTGTGGCAGACGACGGACAGACAGACGGACACGTGAGAGACAGCAATAGGGATCCGTTTGGATCCTTCGAATACGGAACTCTGGTTCTTGGAAAAATTTGAAATAGTGTTACCGCAGCCCTGGCACAAGCAACTGAAGGAACACGAGTGGGTTTTAGTCAGTAAAACTCGAAACACTCTTCACCTAGAGCAGGAGAAATCATTGGATGATTTCCAAACCCAAAAAAATAAAAATATAATAGGGTACGGAACCCTTAAAATCAACATGTTTTCTAGCAACTACTAGACTTTTCAATGATACCTAACAATGTAGGCAGCTGGATATTACTACTTATGAAGAATGCCGTTCTCTTCTAGTTGCAAACACTACTTTTGAACTTTTGAAGCGCCTGATTTGATCCCCGGATCAGGCAGTGTAATTGAATTTCTCTCTAACGTATAAAATCGGCTTAGGATTAGGATGTTGTTTAAGCCTATAAGTAATTTGTTAACAAACAATACTTTCCTTTATTTTTAATTACTTAACAAAAACAGCCAATCCTCTTTGTCTCATATTTTACCGGCTTACTGCAAACTTACGACCGGCGGCGCTACCGACTTAATTCGAGGATTAACAAATTTATCGCTAATCTCAGTTAACACGGTTGCTGTGATGTAAACACATCAACACGGTCTAGGGATATTTTTAAAAAAGCGAATTACTATCAATGTGTTAATTATTTATATGACATGTATATATTTAAAAGATACGTTATTTAATATTCTACCATTTTTTAATAATGGTTAAGGTACTTCGATTAAACATTTCAGGATTTTATGGAAAAAAAATGAAGCATAGACGGAAACCGTATATGAATTAACTTTTAATTTATGAGTAAAAACTGAAAAAAATAGAAAAATCATTTAATTTGTGTTTATAAACTTGAAGTTAGTAGTCTGACAAAGCGCCCATGATGTTCATAACACATCGGCAACGATTCGGCATGCTCAGAACAAGGTTGTCAATGTCTTGCTGCGGAATATTGTCCCATGTCCTTCTGAGGTGCGCAAAAAGTGGATCTTCTGTAGCCAGATTTTCAGGAACTTCTTTCAGAGCTCTTCTTTGCAGCATATCCCACGCATGCTCAATGGGATTTAGATCTGGCGATTGAGCAGGCCACTCTAAGGCCCTAACATTGTGTGTATGTAACCAAGCTGCTACCGTTCTCGCCGTGTGTGCCCGGGCATTGTCGTGCATGAGCAGGAAATCTTGCCCTATTTGTGTTCTGTGGGGCAAGATTACGGGCCCCAGCACCTGTTGGACGTATCGTTCTGCCGTCATATTGCCCCGCACCCAAACGAGATCCGTCCGTCCTCCAAGACTAATTCCTGCCCAAACCATAATTGTTCCTCCTTGGTATGGGTGAACCTCCTGAGGGTTCTGAAGACGGCTCGATTGTCCAGGAACTCGCCAAACACGCGTCCTTCGTGAATCTGGATGGAAGCCGAAACTGGATTCATCCGTGAACAGCACATTGGACCATTGCTCACGGCCCCAGTCCACGTGGTTCCGAACCCATTCTAATCGTCGTCCACGATTGCCTCTCCGTAAAGGTGGGACCCGGAGTGGTCTACGAGAGCGTAGACTGCTTTCATGCAGTCACCTTCTTACAGTTTGGTCACTCACAAGCACTTGGTGTTCCACTCGCAGCCTTTGGACCAATTGAGTCGCCGTTGCATTTGGTTGAGCTCGCGCAGTAATTTGCAAAAATCGGTCTTGTCTGGGGGTAGTGATGCGACTTGGCCCCCGGTGCCTCTCCGCTACTTCACCTGTGGTACGATAGCGTGTCCACAATCTTGAAATTACATTTTGGTGGGTCCCTATGGCCTCAGCAACATTACGCTGAACAGACCCAGCTGCCAGCATTCCCACAGCTCGTAACATCTCCGCCCTCATCAAATGTTGGCGTTGCATGGCTACAATACCTCAATTTTAACTTTATCTTTCGTTTAAAAATGAAAAAGAAACTGTAACTAAACGTAATTCGTATTGTTTTCTAAATTTCGCACAAATGAAAATTCCTTCTCCTACACATCAAGACATTTTTATGCCACCGAAACAAAAGAATTTTCAAAATTTTAATTTGGATTTAGTCTGAGATAAATTACAAACAAATCGGTGTATAAAAGATTCCAATGCGGCCAGTACTTTTCGAGTTATTTAATTGAGTATGAAATATCCCTAGACCGTGTTGATGTGTGTATTTCGGCAAGCGAAACATCTTGTTAAAATATGTTTCGTAAATGGACTACGTTTGTGTTAAACTTTGAATTGATTTACTAGTTTTACTTGCTTAAGTGTATTGTACACGTAATATACTTCTTGATAAATTAGTCTGAAGATATAAGACTCATAGTACAAGTATTAATTTACTTACAAACAATTGTTTTGTGATTGGCGGGTATTCCTTCCATTCTTCTAGACATGCTTATCATCTTTCGTACATTCCATCCACGATGGATCTTTGGTATTTTCTCCTCTTATCTCTCGATATTTCCAAAACAAAAAAGTAAAAATAAAGAACAGCTACAAAAAGTCTGTGTGTAACAAATGAAAATCATTCATAACATCGCCCCCGCAAATGTATACGATATATATTATTTAAATAATCTTGCTTTTTCTATTTCAAGTTTAGAACCTTTTAAGGCCTTTTCCATTATAATGGATATATCTTTTAGAATTGTTTTTTTTTGCCCAAAAACATGATGCATTGATTGTAATAGAAAAGCAATATCTAAGATATTAAACTTGATTTTAACTTTCATATTATTTGTAGTCTATAACCCCGTCTGTGATTTTCGGCAATATAAATCTGCCTGCCCTATTCCCAGCTTTGTTTTTATATTTATAGTCTCGCGTTTGACCACTATCTCCCCTAATGGTAAGTGATGATGTGAACTACGGTGAAGCACGCTTGTCTAGTAGTAACCTATTCACTCATGACTTAAAGACCTCAAGGTTGTAGCTATCAGGGAACAAAGACTCTGGCAGGGAATGCCACTCCTTAGCTGTGCGCACAATTAAAGTATTCGCAAAATGCTTTGTGCGTATGGGTGGGATGTCCAGCATGTACCTACCGATGGCGCATGGCTGTACGTCTTGTACTCCGATGATGGACATGCTAGGCGGCATCAAATTGTGCAGTGCCGTCGCACACTCCCCGAAATGTAACCGATAAAAAACCGACAGGCTGACAACCCGGCGCCGATGTTCAAGGCTCTGGCTCAGCTTTGATGTGACTAGTGTATCGTTGCCAATAAGACTCTGCATATTGGCAACGATACTAAATGCATCAATCTGGTATTTGGAGATCCGATGTAAGGGAATGTCACATCTGAACGTTAAGTCACGTGGTCAGACCATACAAATAGAAGGCGTCCACGATTGTAGAAAGAGATTCGATACGAAGCGTATGTAACTTGGATAGAGGGCTGTTCAGGCGTGAAGTACCGTCTCAACTTTGCAAGATTGCCCAGCTATGTTGGGCGTGAGCTTTGTCTAACCAGATGCAGTTGAATACACGTTTTTGACATGAACTGACTCCCTGTCTGTCTATCACAACCAGTAACAGGGTAATACGATACAATGTCAAGACTAGTATCAGATTTTCCTGGCTGTAGACTACCCGTAACGTGTCAAAGAAAGTCAAAGTCAAAGCCAACATTATTTATTTCAATTAGGCCACTTACTTTTGAACGTCAACAATTTAAATTTAGAAGTAATAATGATTGATTCTACCGTCCATTCTGAAAAGTAGCTTGTTAAAGAGAAGAACGGACATGAAACTCCACAAGAACTCTTTAAAAAAACTACTCTAGTACTATATTTACATATATACATTAATTCATATACGAGAAGACGATGCACCCATAATAACACTACATACTTTACTACGTATAGGTATAAAGTCCACGGCACGAAGGAGTCGCGGTGTGTACTGGATGGTCCCCACCCACATAACTACCTCGGCAAGCAATACTTAACCTTGAAGAACATTACAGCCGCGAGCAGGACGCCAGACAGGCAGTCACTCCATGAAAAATATTTTTTATAGGTTTCATTTCGGGGTGTTTGCGATGGAATTACATGATTTAATGCCGCTTAGGCCGTTCCATCATCGGACTATAAGACGTACGGCGATGCGCCGTCGGTACATGGTGGACATCGCACGCATACGCACTAAACGTTTTGGGAATACTTTCATTGTACGCACAGCTCAGAAGTGGAATTCCCTATCGGAGTCGATGTTGGGCGCACGGTTGGCACAGTGTTTGAGCAATTGACTGCTGCGCTGCGTGTTGCGGGTTCGATTCCCGTATGGAACAAATATTTGTATGACCTACAGATAGTTGTTTCGTCTCTGGGTGTTTGTGTATGTGAGGTTATATGTTTGTAAACGCACCCACGATACAGGAAGAAATTCTCAGTGGTAAAGTTAAAAAAAAAATAAGCTAAGGAGTGGAATTCCCTACCGGAGTCTGTATTCCCCGATAGCTACAACCTAGGGGTCTTTAAGTCAAGAGAGAATAGGTTACTTCTAGGCAATAGTGCTACACCGTCGACCACGTCATCGGTTACCATCAGGTGATATAGTGATCAAGCACGAGACTATCGATAACAAATATAAAAATTAAAAATACTGGTAACCAGATACATCCAGATAGACTGGAAGACGACCCCAACATGGGAAGATGTTAGGCAGATTGATTAAAATACCGCTGTAGGTATTTTAATCAATCTGCCTACCTGCGTATAAGCAAATATCAATATAGGCCTGTGCCTATATTTATATTTGCTACAGATATTATATTTTTTTATTTTTTACAGAGCATCATAAATCCACTGAAGCATTTTTATGGCATTATTGCCCGGCTTTTTCAATATCACCCGACATCCAACATGGCGGCGAAATAAATAAAAACAGTAAATAGTTTCACTCTCGACCGCGTCGCGATAGTGGATGATATAACTTGTAATATATTTTGATTTACCGAGCCAGCGATAACATAACAAAACTTTTTTCTGGGATGCAGGTTCGAGGTGGGAGCGGATAGCGATTTTCGACTGTCGTACTTCTCCGACTTAGCTAATTCTTCTTTTGATACGAGATTCCCACTAAAACATGAGTTGATACTAATACTTATCTAGAATATTATTGTTAGCATACTGTCATCATCAGTAGTGCTATTCTCTAAGGATACAACCTTAAGCGCAGCGCTTCGCCAGTTACAAAACTACTAATTTTATACCTATATACTACTGACTGTCTGTGTATCGCCTTAGACTACTGTAGTGATGTAACAGTAGTACGAAACAACACAAAATAGCAGCAGCGATGGAACTAGTACAAAACTAAGTATTTTCTTAGTTGGCGCAGCGCTGCGCTCAAGCCTGTATCCTTAGAGAATAAAACTACTGCCTTGCATTTTTAGGGTTCCGTTCCTCAAATGGAAAGAGGAACCCTTATAAAAAGTTATTAAGTTAATAATATGAGTGTGGATCAAATCCTGCGACTGAATTTCAAAACAGCATAAAGCTGTTTTAAAAAGTGAAAGAGCTGAAATTTTGCACACGTGGCGAAATTCAATGGTTGATGGTGGGCAAATGTTTTTTTTTATGAAGCCCTCTGAAATGAATATCAAATGGAAGGGTTTGCTAGAAGAAGTACAGAAAAGCGTATTTTAAAAAGTTTTAAATAATAATTTTATTCGAATGTACAAATAAAAACCGCTTGTCTTTACTAGTGTAGCTAAAAAGTTCAATGCGCTTATAAATTGCACCAAAAGCTCCTGTTATAATGGTGCAGACTATTACTCTTTTTGATAAATTTTAGGACAATTTATTATGTATTTCACCATAAGCCGACAATTTTCCGATATTTGAGTATTTTTATCATTAGAAATGGATCCATTTTGGTTATAGTTACTTCCGGACAAATGTTATTGTAATAAATTATGGGTTTATTTTGCTTCCGCAATATTTTCATGTATTGTTGGTTAAGTGATTGATTTTCTGCTTTAGGGGACGAGAACACGACTTCCTTTCAGTGCTGTACAAACACTGCTATATTTCGATCCAAACATTGCTATACCGTATCGTAATAATAAAACAGACTATATGGTCACTATATCTATCTAAACAAATCATCATCATCATCATATCAGCCGAAAGACGTCCACTGCTGGACATAGGCCTCCTCCAAGCGTCGCCACTTTGACCAGTCCCGTGCGCCTCGCAACCAACGGACCCCCGCAACTTTCACCAGGTCATCGGTCCACCTAGTGGGAGGCCTTCCAACGCAACGGTTCACGGTCGCCAGAACCTTTCAGCCACATCGGCCATCCGTTCTACAAGCAATGTGCCCTGCTCAGTGCCACTTAAGTTTGGTAATTATTCGGCTATGTCGGTAACCCTGGTGGATCTCTACATTTCTGATTCAATCACGTAAGGTAAATCCGAGTATAGCGCTCTCCATTGCCCTTTGAGTGACTGTATGCTTTCTGATGAGCTATTTTTCCATTGTAAGCGACCACGTCTCATAAACACGTCTGGTCATAAACTTTTGTCAAGACACTGTGGTAAGTTGGACGAGAAGATACCGTGCAACTTCCCGAACGCTGCCCAGCCGAGTCGAATTCAACGGTTGACCTCTTTCACGAAGTTGGCCCTACCCAACTAGATCGTTTGTCCCTGGTAGACGTACTCGCTCACAACTTCGGGTGTAGAGTCTCCGATCTTGATAGGAGTGGGTGTCCATGTTTGTCCAAAAACCCACTCTTATGGAAACTTTACTGAGGTCATCCAGCATTGTACTGAGGTCCTCCATGGTCTCAGCCATGACCACTATATCGTCGGCAAACTGAAGGCGAGTGATGTACTCACCACAGACGTTGATGCCTAGCCCTCTCCAGTCCTCCTTGAAATATCCTCATCGTGCAGCGGTGAACAATTTTGGAGATATGACGTCTCCCTGTCTAACACTTCGCTGCAGAAGGACAGGCTTCGAGTTCTGATACTGAAGTCGAACTGAGATGGTGGCGTTTATTACAGACACCCCAATAAAATGCACGGTTCCTGTGAGTTAGGCCACTAGAGAGAAACCGGGATACCGGGTGAACCTAGCAAGTTGAAATTTATACCAGATACTGAAGTTTATTGTCCTTATTAGGTGTATAAAAATCAAAGTCCTGAGTCAACACGATAAAAAGATGTGGGAAAATTTAGATTGTCGCGAAAACTCGTAAGTACAAAATTTACCTTAATTTTCAACTTTTTTATTTTTCGGATTTTTCCCTTTACTTTGATGTAAGACCTTGCTTTTAACCAAAATTGACAATTCTACGTCAACCGGAAGTACCCTATAGGTTTTGGGTCGAAAACCTATATTGTAGTTCCCCTTGATCTAGAATCACGAAATTTGGCAAAAAAAGTAAGATCTTACAGCACAAATAAAGGAAAAATTTCAAAAAATAAAAAAAGATGAAAATTAAGGTAAAATTTTGGTACTCGCAAGGTTTTGCGAGTATTAAAATTTGCCCGTATCTTTAAAACTTAGCCACCAATAAAAATTATACTAATTTTATTATGGCGGTATAATGGGTAGGTACGAAACCCTCGGCGCACGAGTTCGACACGCACTGGACCGGTAATAACATTATTTGGTTGTGTGGGCCGTTATTTGGGCAATGATTAGTTCACTATATAAATTTCCACTTTTCCACCCACTTAAGGATGATTTCCAGGATAACAACTATCCTATGTCCTTCCGAGAATCTCAAACTACCTCCATAACAAATTTAATCTTTATCGGTTCAGCGGTTTAAAGGTAAAAAGGTAACAGACAGACATTACATTTATAATATTACTAAGTATGTGTTGTATATGTTATCAAGGTGCACGTCCCTCCCCCGCGCCCCTCCTGTGTGTCGGCAACTCTCAAGTGTCCTATGAAATTAAACCAGTGTGTAAAATGTGTAAATAGCAGCTCAGCGTTTCACTTGTCCATACCCGCATACCTAACATTGGCGACGAGAATCTACCTACACGTGTAGTAATTTAGAAAATGACAAGTTCAGTGCAATTTGGAACTCTAAATACGTTCGACCATAACATACAGACATGGAAAACGTACAAGGGCCGTATAAAGCAATATTTCGTGGCAAATGGCATCAACGAGAAGACTGATCCCGCGGGTGAAAAACGAAAGGCCATCCTGCTCAGCGCACTCACTGAGGGTACCTACAAATTAGCAACGGATTTGGTTCTACCAAAAAACGTTGAAGATGTGCCCTACGAAGATTTCACATCACTGCTAGACAACCATTTCACCCCCAAATGTGTCGGGTTTGGTGAACGTCACAATTTCTACGCGGCGATCCAACAAACAGGAGAATCTCATTCTCAGTGGGCAGCGAGATTGCGAGGGCTCACAGAAAAATGCGGTTTTCTCAACGTGGAGGAGGCACTCCGTGACAAGTTCCTTATGGGGATGGAGCCAGGACGTGAGAAGGAGAAGCTGTACACCAAAGATCTGACCGAACTCACGCTGGCCAAGGTCGTGGAGATGGCAAAAAACCTCAGGTGTTCGCGCGCTGCCGCCGCAGCCAGTGTGGGGCAGCTGACACCGGCGTCTGCGGCAGACCAACAGCTGTTCAAGATAGCGGATAAGGGCAAAAGTAGTAGTGGTGCAGTGAAAGTGAAATGTGGGGTATGTGGGTATACGAATCATAAATCGGCTGACTGTAGATTCGCAAATTATGTTTGTAAAAAGTGTCACGTAAAAGGCCACCTGCGTAAAATGTGTCCAAAAGTGATTTACGAACAGGTGGATAGCGGTGACAAGGATGACGATGACGGTACGCTGTATTATATCCGTTCGTTCAGGGGAGAACCCATGGTAAAAACCGTTTTCATTGATACCGTCCCTTTAAAATTCGAAATTGATAGCGGGTCTGCAGTAACTGTAATTTCGGAAAACTTTTACAAAAGTCATTTTAAAGATGTGCCATTATCAAGTACACGTAAACAGTTGATAATGTATAACGGTGGTAAACTGGTTTGTTTGGGAATGTTGGAATTACCATTAAGTTATGCAAGTCGAACGAATATTATGAACTTGTATGTGATCCGCGGCGGCGGGCCACCCATTCTCGGTCGGGATTTCTTATCATTGTTTCGCCTACAGTTAATGCCGGTCAACTATTGTAGAACTACAGACATAAACGTTAGGGATTTGCAACTACAATACCCAAAGCTATTTTCGGATAAGTTAGGCACTTTTAACAAACACAAAATTAAACTGTTTTTGAAAGAAGGAACAAAACCGGTTTTTTGTAAAGCACGTCCCGTAGCGTTCGCGTTACGTGATAAGGTCGAAAAAGAAATAGATAGACTGGTTGATTTAGGTATACTTGAACCTGTAGAATACTCGGAATACGCTTCACCGATAGTTCCAGTTTTAAAGCGAAACGGGGCTGTCAGATTGTGTGCCGATTATTCCGTAAGTATAAATAAACAGTTGCGAGTAGAACAATATCCGCTACCAACAACTAACGAACTATTTTCAAAGATCCATGAGGGTCAACAGTTTAGAAAACTTGATTTATCTATGGCCTATAATCAATTTGTTTTGGACGATGAGTCCAAAAACCTAACCTGTATAAATACAAACCGCGGTCTGTATAGGTTTACACGGTTAGTGTTTGGGTTAGCCAGCGCGCCTGCTATTTTCCAGCGCGCTATCGAGGGTTTGTTATCCGGAATAGACGAAGTGTTGTGCTTGCTAGATGATATTTTAATAACGGGAGCGAATAGGCAGGAACATTTGAAAAACCTAAATATCGTTTTAAAACGCTTAGAAGAATCAGGGTTAACATTACAAAAGGAAAAATGTAGCTTTTTTAAAGACGAAATTAGTTATCTTGGATATATTATCTCTAAGGATGGGTTAAAAAAAGCGCCGGAAAAAGTTAAAGCAATGATAGAAGCACCGGTCCTCACAAATGTTAATCAGCTGCAATCGTTTTTAGGGTTAATTAACTATTATAGGAATTTTATACCAAACGCGTCTACAGTTCTCAGTCCGTTGTACGATCTTTTAAAAAAAGACTGTAAATGGACCTGGACGGATATTCATGACTCGGCATTTAGGACTATAAAAGAACTCATGACATCGGAACAGGATCTCGGACATTTTGACCCGAACGCGATGATAATATTAACGGTGGACGCTTCGCCAAGTGGGTTGGGTGCAGTCCTATCTCAAGTAGGTTCAGACGGTGTAGAAAAACCTATTTCTTTTGTTTCGCGTACTTTAACTCAGCTGAAAAGCGATATGCTCAGATACAAAAGGAAGCAACCGCCATTATTTACGGTGTGAGACGGTTTCATCAATATTTGTATGGTAGATCGGAACCGTTTATTCTTCGAACAGATCACAAGCCTCTCTTGGCAATTTTTGGGCCTCACAAAGGTATACAAGAAATGTCAGCAAATAGGTTACAGCGGTACGCTTTGTTCTTAAGTAGCTATAATTATAAAATTGAGTACGTGCGCAGCGCTGACAACAGTGCTGACTATTTCTCTCGCGCGAGCTTGCCGCGCGCCGTTCACGAGTGCGCTTGCACTAAACAGTGTAAGTGTTGTGATTGCGAAGTATCATACGACCGCGCTACTTATGTTTGTTTTGTTATGGACTGAAGTATGCCCGTGACATTAGATAAGTTACGTGAGGAGGTGAGTTGTGACGTAGTTTTGAGGCAGGTAAAATATTTCATTTTGAATGGGTGGCCGCCGAAGATAACCGATATAAGGTTAAAACTGTACTACTTATGTAAATCACAATTATCTTATGAGAATGGTTGTGTCATGAGAGGCCACAAGGTGGCCTCCTACCCTCGAGCTTATACAGAATCATTCTTAAAGAATTACATTCTTCACATTTAGGCGTAGTAAAAACCAAGGCCGAAGCTCGATCAAGATTTTGGTTTCCGGGAATTGACCCGGCCATAGAAGCAATGATAGGTACATGCGATGTCTGTATTCAGCTGCGGCCATCACCGCCATTTCGCGCGCCTGCTCATTGGGAATACCCAAATCGACCCTTCGACAGAATACACATAGATTTCCTAGGTCCGGTTAAAGGTTGCTCTTATTTAGTCGCGGTAGATGCACATACTAAGTGGGTAGAAGTGTATAACATGAATACGGCTACTTCTTCGACAGCGGTGATCCGGAAGCTATATGAGTTTATGTCAAGGTTCTGAGTTCCGAAAACAATAGTAAGTGATAATGGCACAGCTTATTGTTCGCGAGAGTTTGAATTATTTTGTGCGACAAACGGGATTACGCATGTGACGCCACCGGTTTATCACCCACCTGGTAACGGCCAGGCCGAAAGTTTTGTCAAAGTTGTTAAAAAGGGAATAAAATCATGTATTATGACGAGTCACAGCGCGAATGAAGCATCGGTACAGTTATTAAAATATCTGATGGATTATCGTAATTCAGTTCATTCCGCCACTGGATTGTCCCCTGCACAATTGGTGTTCGGGCACAAGTTAAGGTCGCGATTAGACCTGATGGATCCAAAGTCATCGGCACCTTTGTCACCGTCTATATCTAACGTTGCAAAAAATCAACAGTGTACGCAAACTAAGCAGCAAGGGAAACACAAAACGAAACATTTAGAACTAAACGATAACGTATTATATAAAAAATATGTAAACAAAGGAAGCTATACGTGGGGTAAGGGCATCATACTTAAGAAAATAGGAAAAGTTTTGTATTTAGTCAAAGACAGCAACGGTACAGAAATTCATAAGAGACACATAAACCAACTGATGCTATATAACGGAACAAACAAAATAGGGGATTATTTACAAAGCACAAACATGAATATACCTGGGTCATCTGGTACTATTTCACCGTCACCGCCACACTCGCGGTCGTCGTCGCCGTCGCCCTGCCTGACGCCAGCAGCTTCAGATACGCCTAAACTCCAACCAGATCGTCACTCACCAGATCCCTTGCCGTGCAGCTCGGCCAGAGGGAAGAGAGCAGAATCGTATGAACGAAGTACTTCTTCACCGACGGGAGAGGACGGTTCTGAGAAGGATCCACAACAGGACCATGAGGATGAACAACAGTCGAGCGACGTCGATAATGAAAAAACGCAGAGACATAGCGAGGATGTTGGTCACGAGGCGGGGACGGAAGTCGATACCCAGACCACACATTACGGTGACTCAAATACACCAAAGAGATCGACAAGAAATCGCCCCGTTACTTGTTACAAAAAGTTCTTTTAAGCTAAGTTTTTGTATAGTACATAAGTTTATAATGTTTAGTAGTAGGTACTTAGTAAGGCTAATAAATGATGTTCGGTGTCTATAGACTGTGCTATAGACTAGAGGGAGGAATGTTGTATATGTTATCAAGGTGCGCGTCCCTCCCCCGCGCCCCTCCTGTGTGTCGGCAACTCTCAAGTGTCCTATGAAATTAAACCAGTGTGTAAATAGCAGCTCAGCGTTTCACTTGTCCATACCCGCATACCTAACAGTATGGATTAGGTATACCACACAAGCAAAAATCTCACAACTTAAATGGAACATCAAAGCCGCATATACCCCATATTTTCGAGTCTAAACCCTTAAACAATATCATGGCTGTCAGCTGCTTAGCTTACAGCACACGTACTGTAATGGGCTGTTGAGATACAAGCGAGGTTGAGAGGAATTCTAATGGCTCTTATCGCATAAACTAGCCTGGCCTCGCTCACTTTGTGGGACGTGGCCTTAATATTTTGACGACGTTTGCTTGGGTGGTTTGTTTTTGTCAAGATCGAGGTAGATATCAAGAAATGCTTTTCGCTTGGACGTTCATAAGTAATTAACCGACGCATGTTTCGATCTGGAAGGTTAAGCAACTATAGCCGTTGTTGGTCCGTGGATAGAAGGCCATCCACTGCAAGCCAAATCTCCTCCGTGCAAAAAAAAAGGGATGTCATGCCATGTCACGGCACGATGCACTACACTTCGCTGGGAAAAGAGAGAAAAAAAAAACAGTAAAAAGCGGGCACGTGTGAGTCCAGCAGAAGAGGAGAAAGAGGGCCTAGGACGCCGGGGGCTCTTAATCCCCCTTTAGCCTGACTGCTCTTCAGCCGACTCCTGGTGTATAAGGTTTCTTTTTTTGGATACCCCTGCTCATGCTGAGATAGGAGCCTTTTTGGTCTCGCACGGGGTTTTATTTTATTATTGTTTTTTTTTTTTGTTTTTGGTTATATCTTGTGTCTCCTGTGCGGGTCACAAAAAATATTTTTTCTTTCTTTCATGTGAGATGATCATGCTCGACTCAACTCAAAATTGGCCACACCTTCCAATCAACTGTCAACCAATCACAAGAGACCAGACGTTACTGAATTATTTCTACACAAAACGTGTGGTAAGTATTGAATGATAATGAAATTCCAAGTTCGCAAGTACGAGTACCTACATGCTAATATTACTCAATTCAACTGATCTCACATGGATTGTCGAAACTGGTTTGGCGGGGCTATTATTTTTTTTAAGGAGTTCGTTTCTTTTAGCCAGTTCGTCGTATTTTTTCTTCAATTCGCTATTCTCCAGAGATAGCGACTCAATTTCACTATGCGCGCTGTTTAATTGCGATGTGATTCGTTCAATTGTGATTTTTAACGCTTTGAGTTGTGATTCATCATCGTCCTCGGACATGTCAGGCATGCTGTTTATTGTGACATTTTGAGACATATTACTGACGTCTTCTGGTTCTGAGCGGGTGCGCGTGCGGCGGAATGTAATATTCTCCAGAAAGTTCATGATTCTACCAAAATAATCTCGGGTGACGAGGTGCGAACCAGAGCTCTCTGCGTCAAAGTCTAATTAATGTGTAGGCCTACTGACTACCTGTTCAGTATGTTTCACGTCAAAAAAAGCAAGTCGTATTCCGTTGAATTAGTATTTTTATTTCTTAGTCAATAGATGTCGCTACTTGAGGCGTATGTGATGAATATATATTGTTTTGTGACAGTTTCGACACTTTGTATTAGGTATTGATTGATGACATGTCAGTTCGCAAGTTAAACACGAGATGGCGTGGATTTAAATAAATTTCAAATCATCATGTGTCATTTCAATCATGTGGTATTACCTGGTACTAACATAGTTGTAAGTTTTACTAACTAAGAATTCGGTAACGTTTGGGGTTTCTAGGATCTTGGACTTGAGCTCGTGTATGTCAAAAAAACAAGCCAATCACAGCTGTCCATTTTGAGTTAAGCATGAGTCAGTGTTGCTGAAATACCAGCCTGAATACATCTCTATTTCTGAATTGAGAAATTCAGAGTAAAAACCTTTTTCCGGAAAAATTATCTCAAAGATAGCTCAGTGTGAGTTGAGGTTTCAAGCGACTATAAGTCCGTAATAAGTATACCGTACTCCTCCCTTAAATGTGCATGTGTAGTAGATACTATATATTTATTTGACTATTACATTGGGATTTTCTGGATCCATTAGAAACAGCACGATATTTTACTTAACAGTCATTTTAAGTTCTTAATATGGCACATTTACAACAAAATAATTGTACCTAAAGCAATTCCTGTAAAAAATAACCCAACAACTTTCGATCCAAGTAAGCACTGCACATTAATTTTGACCTCCTTCCACTTATGCGAAAAAAGGACAGATCCGACCCATATTTCTTAGCCAGCCTACCCACTCATGTCGCCTTGGTTTGTTTATTTTAGTACTAAGAGTGGCCGCATACGTTTCGCGATGGCTATCGTCGCATGGAATAGTAAACAGAGTAGCATAATGTAGCCTTGCGCTGCCTGGAGTTAGTTGGAAGAGGGGTTTCATGTTTTGTTACGTTTCCGTTCCACAAAAGGGAAAAACGGAACCCTTATAGGATCACTCGCGTGTCTGTATGTCACAGCCAATTTGCTCCGAAACTATAGGACCAATGGAGTTGAAATTTGTGTCGTTCATAGACTTCTGTGTGCCCTGGCAGTTGAGTGTGTCATGCTCTCACTAATTTCTCTCTGGTGTTGGATCATTCGGTTCCCTTCATGATGGTTGAGCTGAGTGGTGCCGATCCATGCATCATATTCGTGAACGGGCGTCATCAGATGTCATATCTTAGCTGCCTCGGCCTGTTATTATATTTTTTCTAAATTGTTTGTTACTCTAGACGCTTTTACCTGCACGTCTTTTTACATCGTTCTCACTTATATGTATCTTTTTCAACAAGAATGATGTAATCAAAAGCTTGTAATTAAAACTGATGGAAAAGAGTGTCCGTGGAGTTACTTGCAAATTCTTCTTTGAAACCTAACTGACGCTTGCGAATTTGCAACTAGTCATATTTTATTTTTTTGTATCACAATTTAAAAGTACCTCTAAGGTTTATTTGAAATAAACTATTTGATTTGATTTTGATTCAGTACACATAATTATGTGAGTTGGTGATCCAAAGACGGACGTCTAACCTAAATAATTGAATTTTAAATATGGGGCCATATTTGGAGGTAAATTATTAAATTAAAAAATAATAATCGCTAACTACACATATCGTGTGACATATCGAATAAAAGGGCTTTTTGTGAGTCTTTTTATAATTTTCAGATAAACAGTTTTGAGTTTAAAGAAGTCTGGTATTTAAATTGACTTATAATATTTCTGAATATTTGTGCGTATGAACTTCATTTGTGTGGTGGAAGTAGCTGTTTGTACAGAACCCTCGGTGCGCGGGTCCGATTCGCATTAGACAGGTATTGTTAATGAATTTTATTTAAAGCAGAGTAGTGCAGATTTTTCAATTTAGATGAAAGAAGCCGTGAATTGTGATAAATGGCGTGCGATTGAAGATGCCTATGAGTAGTATTGGGCAATTGTGTGCTGATAATGAGTGCAGACTAAGCGCAGTTCCCAGTGGTAAAGGCCCTAACTTACGTGATCGGATTGGTAACTCACTTTAAGTATTTCAACGCCACTGGCCCTTAAAACGACGGCGAAAAACATCGTGAGGAGCCCAGCATCTCGAAAATATTTATTTATTTTATTTACTTTTGTTTCGAGGGTGAACAAAAATAAATAAAATTATTTTATTTATTTTTGTTTAAATTGGACCATTGTAACGAATTGCAGCATTTACGCCAATGAATCACAAACTTACACCTTACCTTACCTTACTTACTTACATATATGTAATATACTTACTAAACATTTTTTCTTTTTTTATTAGGGATAACAAACAATTACACACTATACATGGTTAACAAATAATTGTAGGAGACTACATTAGTGTGCAACTAACAACGTTATCCACATCTTATATAATTAAAAATGCACGAGTACGACAATACATGCACGAGTACAATAGCAATAAGCCTTAGCCTAATTAAATACTATATTATACAAAACAAAAAACAAAAACACAAAATCTACAGATACACAAAGGAAGTTAATTAATCTAAATTAATCCAAATTAATCCTTACAGTTGCTGATGGCTTTAAGGATTTCATTTCTAAATTTACTAGCTGAGCAAGAAAATAAATCTAATGTTGAGAATAGGGTGTTATAATTCTTTGCTAAACGACGCAAAGGTGCGCGGGCCCCCGCGTTTGTGCGACACGAGGAGACAGCAAAGAGCGGGCGACCGCGCACCTCGCGTCTTGTGATAGTCCTAGGTACTACATAACACAATCTGTTCGCTAAATCTGAGCAATCATATTTGTTATTACACAGGTCATAAAGAAACATGCTTTCCAAAAAGGTGCGTCTTATATTAAGGGTAGTAAGTTTATAATATTTCAATAAATTATGGTAAGAGGTAGTTTTACGGAAATACCGGTAATGAGTGGATTTAAGGAATTTATACTGTACGGTTTCAAGCTTTTCTTTGTATTTCGCATAGAAGGGGTTCCAAACCATTACAGCATACTCCAACTGTGATCTCACTAAAGATTTGTATAAATGAATGTATGTATGAGTACGTTTAAAATCAGTCATACATCTCATCACAAACCCGTACATGCGGAAGGCATTACTAATAATCTTATCAATATGTTGATCAAGATGAAGTTTGTTATCCAGTAATACTCCAAGGTCCCTAACCAAATTTGTCTTATGCAATATAGTGTTATTTAAGTTATACGTGTGAGTTATTATGTTTTTATTCTTGGTAAATGTTATAGATGAACATTTTTTAATACTCAGTTGAATCTTATTTTCTATGCAGTAAGTTGAGAATCTATCTAGATCCTCTTGAAATAAGAGACAATCATTATTGTTATGAATTATTCTAAAAAATTTAAGGTCATCGGCATAAAGTAGAAATTTGGAATGTCTGAAACACCTATATATGTCGTTTATGAATAATATAAACATGAGAGGACCTAAAATTGAGCCTTGAGGCACACCGGATGTAACATATATGGATGAAGATTCAAAACCCTTGATAACCACTCTTTGAGTTCTATTTGTGACATACGATGTAAACCAATGCAGTAAATCACCTCGAATACCGTTGAAAGCAATTTTTGTTAAAAGCAATTCGTGATCCACCTTGTCAAAAGCTTTTCGAAAGTCCGTATATACAGCATCAACTTGTAACCGTTGATCCATGTTATTAAACAAGAAATCAGTGAAAACCATTAAATTTGTGGCTGTGGATCTTTTTTTAACAAAGCCATGCTGTTGTTTAATTATAATGTTATGTAATATAGGATATATTTCATCATGAACAAGTCCTTCGAAAAGCTTCGACAAGGCGGACAAGATAGAGATAGGTCGGTAATTTTCAACATCGTGCTTGGATCCTGATTTGTGTACGGGGTTTACTCGTTTCCAAATCTCAGGAAATGAACCTTCAGAAATACATTTGTTGTATATAATATATAGGGGTGTGCATATGACATCAGCTGTTTTTTTAAGATAAAGTGGTGGCAAACTATCCGGCCCAGGACCTTTTGTAGTATCCAGTGATTTTAAAGCCTTTAAAATTTTATCAATACTGAAATGGATACTATTTATAACACCACAATTTTCGTCATACAATTCCGGAGATAACCAAGTATTTTTATCAAACGTGGAATGTTCGTAGACTGAATGAAAAAATTTAGAGAACATGTTACAAATTTCAGTAGGATCACTCGAGTTATGACCCCCATAAGTTACCGTGGAGGGTATGCCAGCATTTGTTTTACGATTTGAAATATAACTCCATAAGTATTTAACGTTTTTATTAATGTTTTCTTCAACCGAGTCAATATATTTATTGTAACTTTTTCTACATTCAGCTTCAAATCTTTGTCTTAAGAAGGAAAATTGTTCATAATCTGATATGTTACCGTATACCTGCCATTTTATCCAGGCACTATTTTTGTTCTTAAAAATCCGTATCAATGACTTGGAGAACCAACAAGGGAATTTAGACGAGCGCTGGGAGGCAATAGGCGTATGATCTTTTATTGTTCGGAAGATAACATCATAGAAAACATTTACAGAATCATCAGCTGTCATTCCGCTCAGAACACTAAACCAATCAACGTTACACAAGTCTTGATTAATTAGGTCGTAATCAGCTTTATAAAAGTTATATTTAGCTACTTTTGCCCGTATAAACGTTGATTTACATTTATAAGGAATGGTGGAGCAAAAGGGGGGATGATAATTGTCCTGAGGTAGTAATATAGAAGAGGGTACGTAAACACGGCAATTATTATTACTAATGATTAGATCAAGAATACGATCTTTATAATTTTTTAAGTAGTTAAATTGTGAAGCATTAAGAAGTGACATAAAATTATCTAAATAGTTACAAACCGACGAGCTACCACCACAATAAAGTGCCCCAGACATATTGTTAGTGCAAGCATGCCAAGTGACGCCCGGTAAATTATAATCGCCAAATAAATAAAAGTTAGATGTGTTTAACCTATCCAATGTACTTTGAAGGTTCTCAAAATGAACACGGTAGATCTCATCAGAAGTCTTTGGTGGAATGTACGTTGCACCAATGTGATATTTGTCCCTACCGTCACCAGGAGCTCTATAAGTACATGTTCTATATGGGGATCTGTAGCAAATTCAATCGGTACGCATACGGCGTTAAGCTTTTTAAGGACAGCCACGAGTACTCCGCCTCCTTCTTTTTTATTTGTGGCTAAGCGATTACGGTCGCATCTAAAAACTACATAACGCTCGTCTATGTATTCACTGTCAAAAATATTAGGAGTGAGCCAGGTCTCAGTTAAAATAATCATATCATAACAGTTACTTAAAATATTCATATATAAAATATTGAGTTTGGTTCTTATGCCCCTACAATTTTGATAATAGATTGTTAAGTTATCTAACATTAGAGAAATACCGAATTAAAATAGGATACATTAAAAAAGTAAAGAGTTGTGTTTCTTGTAAAACTGACCGGTTAGTAACTTCCAGACTGTACTTAAGATATACAAATAGAAAGCTATGTAATAACAAATACAACTGCACCCTTAAAGGACTGAAAGCCCAAAATATTATTCTATACCTATACCTAATAATACAAAAAAAAAGTTTTTTTAAAAATAATTTTCCTGACTACTGATAATTAACACATAAATATAAACTAAAATATAAGTTTTAAATAACACTTCAATGCAACTTTTATTTCTGTTGGTTACGCTGGTCGATGGAGCCAGTGCCAGGACTAATCTTTTTAATGTCATGTGATGACCGTATTGCCAGAGCTGGAGCGGCATCACCCTCACGAACAAGGATTGTAGCATGCTTAACCCATACATACTTAAAGTCCTGTTTTTTGGCTGCCTCTCTGCACTCTCGAAATAATTGTTTTCTCTTTAAAGTTAAGTGCTCATGCATATATATACGAAGCGAGTTTCCAGAAAATCCCAGCTGATCAGAGTTGACACCCTTTGCCAAACGAAAGGCACTAAGTAAGTTGTCTCTTAGTATGCGCGAACTTAACTTAACAATAATATTTTTAGGTTTATTATTTTGTTTGTGTGCATGCGGGACGCGATGTATGGCAATTATATCTTTCTGAGACAGTGGAAACTTTATGTTTGAACTGATACTATCTATGAGCGCAATCAAGTTTTCATTCCGTTTTTCTGGAACATTGCATAATTCCAGGTTGCAATTTCTGGCTTGTTGCTCCAACGAATCGATCTTTGTTTCCAGTCCCATCAATATACTGTTTACAATATCAGCATTCATTGCCTCTGTGTTCATAGAATCTACCCGTTTTTTCAATTTTTCCTGCTCCTCAGCAACATACTGGATTGAAACTTTCAGTTGTGATAAATCCTGAATTGCAGTTTTATGGCAGTGATCGAAATCAGATACTCGCTTTTCCAAGTTCGAGTGGTCAGATCGAAGTGAATTGAGCTCGTTTTTTATATCCGATGTAACTTGGGATACTGTCGCTGCCGGCTGTAATCGAGTCTATGGTCGGCAGCGAGGAGTCCTGGGACGCGGTGGTATCCTTCTGCGAAACAGTCGTCTCGCAGAAGGAGGCTGCGGAGAGGGAGAGGGAGATTTCATCCGCTAACCCAATCCGCAGCAGACGCGCCGGGCGTAGGCGGAGGGCGGACAACGCCCTCTTCCAGCCCCCCTAAATGGGTCCAGGGGCGACGGACTCGGGGACGTCTGTCGCCCCCCACACATCCGGACCCGAGGTGGAGGCGCGTAGTGTTCCACGCGCGCCCCTCTGAGACGTCGCGGGGGGAGTCCAACCCCTCACTCCCCCCCAACCCGAGATCGTGGCCCGCAGAGGCGGGCCGGCACTAGCCGGGGGTTGCGGAAGTATCGTTGTTCCCGCGACCCCCGGTGTAGGTGTGAGACGGAACACCGGGGTGGTTTTTAGTCAGTATGAGTCTGACAGACCCCCCCGCCCCCCCAAGGGCGGAGGACATCCAATGAGGATTTTCCACCCCGGAAAAAAAAAAAAAAAAAAAAAAAAAAAAAAAAAAAAAAAAAAAAAAAAAAAAAAAAAAAAACGGCAGCGAGATCAGACTTAATATTAGTCACATTATCCGATATTACTTTTAAGGCCCCATCCAGATCACTTCGCCATTGGTCTAGTTTGTTATTTATTTCTATTGAAAGCATGTTGATTGCCTCAGTAATCTCAGATTCGGGTTGTTTCCGTTTTCGCTGCGTCACGTTTTCTTTATTCTCCCGCTTATTAGCAAGATCAGAGTCCGAGTGACATTTGGTAGGGGAGCGAAACATATTAGTTGCCATATTCGTGCAAATATCGGTTGTCAATAGGAGTCAAGTAATTCAACCCAAGCGACTCACCGGCCGTTGGTCCAGCGGTAGAAGGCTCGGACTGCCGCGCAGCGCGTCGGTGGTTCAAATCTCACCAAATACAAAAAGACTTTTTCCAAGACTGTTAGAATTGTATTACTCACGCGGTGATGTGTGAAGAGCGGGACGGCGCAATACAGGATCTATGATGGCGTCGGTTGCTTATGGGAACCTCCACAAGATAGTAAGAGAGGTACCAATTTCTAAGCAACTTGAGAGATTTTAAAACAAAGCAAAACTTTAGAAACCAAATAAAATTCAATCAAAAACAGACAAGACGTGCACTCGTGACGAAATCCACGAAGTATGATGAAGATTTACCAACCCGCACCGGGCCCGCGTGGTGGATTACTACTCCATATTCAAATACAGACCAAATCCAAGTCCCATCACACAAGCAAAATAAAAAAACAATAATCACCTGCAAAATACAAGTCTCATTTATGAACATAGCCATCACATTTATAACAACCACACAACCTCCTTATTACCAACCGTCACTGCAATAGCCATCATACTAGTAACAACGCCAATCTTCCACGGACCTCATTACATGCAATAAATCCAGTTCATTCCAGACCAGTACATGTGAGTGATTAATAGTTTCTTACCTAGATTGTGGCCCACATAATTATGGGCGATCGATCACGGCCCGGAAATGGCCCGGGCTATGGTCCGGCTATCGGCTAGCGAATCGTGCAAGTCTGGCACTAGGCAGATTTGAATCGATAGTAATTAAAATTTGGTGCGAACTAGATCCCTGGCTAGCTGTTTCGGTTAGCTTATGGTAAGCTGCAGGTACATTATTTAGATAGGGACCGAAAATTTAGCGCCTAAATTCATTTACACGAAAAACTTAACTCAGAGTTAGTTGCTAACACGAGGTTACGTGTCAATGTTTGTCATACTTGTTTGTAACTCTCAGTTAAGTTGTTCGTGCAAGTGGGCCTAAATTCATTTGCATGAAAAACTTATCTCAGAGTTAGTTGCTAACACTATCATACATAATGGGCCCATGTTAGCTACTAACTTGGAGTTAGTAAAACAACTCAGGGTGACGCAAGTGAGGATTAAGTTGCAAGCAAAGTCAGTTGAACACAGGTAGAATATAGACACGACAAGAACCGAAAATCCAACGCCTGAAATAATTTAGTGAACTATATGACTTATATGGCAAGTAAAGACAGTCGGAAGTAGGCGCTAAGTAAAAATAACGGTAGATTAATCTTAGAAAATACGCTTGAAAACATAACCCTCCTTTAGTAATCGGGTAAAAATATAGCTAGGATGGTCCAGAAGACTTTCCGCAGATGCTTTCAACTTTAGGGTAATAATCTGGTCTAGGTCCACCGCCGCCAGCTTAACCTTACCCATCCAAATCCTAACCTTACTAAGAGCTGCTTAAACCCACCCATCCATTTCTCAACCTTGTCAACAACTGCTTAACAATACCTATCCAAATCCCGATCATACCCAACATAATTTCTAAATCACATTCTAATAATAAAAGGAAACTTTTATTTCGGTCCGGTAAAATATCAACTCCTTTCGATCACGACATACGACTCACGCATGCACACTACAATCTTTTCTATTACTTTTATCGTATTTATTTTTTGCAAAAAAGCGATACGCTCGTCCTTCCACGAGCGCTTCTGAGCGCGGAATGATAAGCTTCGAGTGCAAAATGTATGAAGAAGTCGGCAAGTGTTTTTATTTTAGCTAATAATTAAAATATATATTGATTTGGGTAAAAAATAATTATCTGAACCTGTAAAGGACTATATATACCGCAATTTTTTTATAATTTTGAAGATAAAAAATGCTGTAAAATTAACTAAACTGGGACCTATTCGGACCCTACTTTTTTAATATTTTTGCGATTATCGTGCTGGGCAAAACGTATTTGTGCGAAAATTTTGTATGATGTCATGCAATTTTTCTGATGCTAATCTGGAGCTGAATATATTATCTTTAAATTAAGACCATGATATCTTCACATCTTTGATTGCATATACATTAAAATTGTACCTGAAAAGCACTGTTATTTGTAGAAAAATGTAATAGCGTCCTTAAGATGAAATTTGGCATACACGTTTAGTTTGGATGACAATGCATGGTAAGCTAAAAAGCTTGTTTAATTATTTTTTTATTTCGGAAAGAAATCTAAAGAGGTCTTGTTTCTACCAAACCAACCGGTTATTAACCTTAGAGAGAATATGTTGATCGTATTGGCATTCGTTGTTATCTTAGTAATGAGTACAGAATCACTCGGAGACATGAACCGAGAATATGAAAATAAGCCCGGAATCCGCATGCCCGGTTAGTCATGTGACTCAAAGCACCCCTCAACTAAAAACACTTCGAGCATAAATTCGAAAACCATAGAAATGAGCTTCATTCGTAAACTAAAACAATAAAGTATCCTGCCCCGATGATCGGTAAATATATAAAATAGTCTATTGAGAAAATGCGTCACATTTAAAGCATTTTGTCATTGCTATTTAACAAGCCTGTTGTGTCTTACTGCAGGATATTGCGTATCTTTTAGATGGGAGTCAAACTCATCAGGTCATCTCCTTCTAAGCCTACCGTGTCAACGGTTTCTGTAGTTCGGAATCCAATCAAACCTTTACACCATTCGGCTATTAAAAATTTCGAAACTTAAAGATCGCTTTCCGCTCTTCACTTGACCTGGGGATCACGAGTCACGCTCCGAGCACAAACACAGCCTGTAAAGCATACTAAATGCAGTTTTTGGTGCAACCTAGCTTTACCTGCTACGAAAAAAAATCTCAGTGAGACCACTTTGTAACAGAGATGTTTTTTTTTATTTTTTTTTTATTTAGCTCTTATCCCCACCAACAAAATTGGTGCCTATTTAGTGCAAACACTTCCATTCCGGTCAATCTTTCTTGCCTCTCGCACTTTTATTCTTCATACCAATGTTCTTCTTGCATTCATCATCATACATTCTGTGGGTAGGACGCCCACTTTTATTTAACTAATC
Source organism: Orthosia cruda (assembly GCA_964057195.1). Taxonomy (NCBI): domain Eukaryota; kingdom Metazoa; phylum Arthropoda; class Insecta; order Lepidoptera; family Noctuidae; genus Orthosia; species Orthosia cruda. The sequence continues at coordinate 12,224,649 of OZ059839.1, read as the reverse complement.
TATGGGCATGATTTATTAATTATAAAAAACAGGTAAAATAAAATAAAACATTGAGCAAAATATTAGATACAATTGGAGCAAAAGGTGCTATTAAAACATATTGGAGCAAAAGGTGCTATTAAAACATATTTGACAAAAGTACGGGTTATCACAGAATATACAGTATGTTTATCACAGAAATTAAGGTATAAAACAGTTTACAGCTAGGGATAGGAAAACACAATAGTGCCATCTATCACACAATTATCCCAGAAACAATAAAAACTTAGGTACTAACATGAAGTACTGCCGGTTATACGTGCCTGTGCTGCATTCCGTGCTTACATTTAAATATTGTGCAAAATACTAATGAAGCACGGTGCGCTTCAGGTTTTATTTCGACGTATAACCGCAGTGCCTACTCTAATACAGTACTCCAGAAACTTTTCCCTAGTGTCTTTGTCCATGAGCCCATGCAGGCTCTCTCTCGTTATTTTCCTGTCCAGCTCACATTCAAGTTGGTAGCGCTCCCTGATAAATAGCGGGCATTCTACAAGTATGTGCTGGACAGTCTCTGCCACGCCCGGATCGCAGAGGCACGATGGGCTGTCCTTACACTTGAAGCGATTCAAGTATTCGGAGAACCCACCGTGCCCCGTCAAAACTTGCGTGAGGACGCCTTCGGGCCGCACCTGTCGTACAGTACGGAAAGCCACTATTGCGTCCGGAAGAAACATTTTCGTCACAGAAGCAGTCTCGCCTGACACATATCTCCGATTCCATTCATCAAGCGATTCCAAGCGGATCTGTCGCTTGATAAATTAAATCGGACACCGGTCATAGTCCGGCTTCCTCCGTGACGACAATGCTGCTTCCTTAGCCAGCTCGTCCGCTCGCTCATTCCCCGGCAGGCCCGCGTGGGCCTTGATCCAGAACAAAGTCACAGCTTTGTTCTGGTGCAAGACTTGAGCCAAATTGGCACGCGCACGCACTGCCAGGGGATGGAGCGAGCCATGGTTTGCAAGCGTCTGCAATGAGGACATTGAGTCGCTATACAAACCATAGATCGCCTCTTGCCGCGCGAGGATCACTTCTGTCGCTTTGCAAATGGCCAGGAGTTCCGCCTGGTAGACTGTGCAGTACGCGGCAAGGCAAAGCTTGAGGTTCCGGACTTCGCCTTCATTATCCCAGATGGATAACGTGGCTCCTACCTTCCCCTCAATCTTGCTGCCGTCGGTGAAGATTCGCACCGCCTGCACATTGTTACTGTCTAGTAACTCTTGGTCTGCCAGGCACATGAACTCCAGGGGCATTTGCACAGCTGGATGAGGAGCTTCCGCAAAGCTCACCGCACCCTCGATCTCCCTGTCTCCCGGCACAAACCGGGATGACCCTCTCCTCGCTTCATACAGGGCGGCTGCCTCTTGTATGCGCAGGTCAAGAGGTAGAATCCCGGACAGTGCCAGTGCCGAGTTCAATGAGACAGTGCGGTAAGATTTGCAGAGCTTCTGAGCGAACCCTCGTTGAACAGAGCCTAGCTTCTTCCGTACACCCAACTTTTTTGCAGCGGGTGCCCAGGCTGCGGCTGCGTACGTAACTATGGGCTCAATCGTTGCTGTGTAAATGGTGTGTATGACCTGTGTGTTTAATCCCCAGCTCACCTTTGCGGCTCGGGACAGCTGCTTGTAAACGTCAGCTGCCCTTTTGCAGACGTTCGCGGCATGCTCATTAAACGTGAGCTTATCGTCTATGGTTAGACCCAGCAACTTCATTTTTCTGACCATGCCGATGTCGACCCCGGCCATGCTCAGCGTTGGAGTGTCGTACTTAAGCTTGTTGGTTATGGTCATCGCACAGGTTTTGTGCGGTGCAAACCTCAGCTTATTTCGGACGCCCCAATCCTGAACATGGGCGAGGGCTGCATTGGCGGTTCTAGAGACTTCAGTTGCCGTGTCCCCATCCACGACCAAGACGATGTCATCCGCGAACGCCTGCACGAAAAGTCCGTGCTGCTCTAGGTCCTGCAGTAGAGGGTCGAGAACGAGGTTCCACAGGATTGGACCTCCGATCGACCCCTGAACGCAGCCCTTGCTAGTCTCTCGAGTGCATTCCTCCCCGGCATACCGAACCTTGACCTTCCTACCATCGAGATAGCTGTCTATTAGCCTTCTAGTGTTAACCGGGCACTTTTCCTCAGCCAGTCTGACTCTTATGGCTGGCCACCAAGCGCTGTCGAAGGCGCCCTCTATATCCAATGACACCAGGACAATTAGCTTCTTCAGCCTCAACTTGTCCTGTACGTGCTGCACTAGAGTATAGAGTACGTCCTCGGTGCTCCTCTGGGGCATGAAGCCAAACTGACGAGTACTAAACCTCGGTACAAGCTGATATTTGAGACGCGCTACGACCATCCTCTCCAGGACCTTCCCCAGAACAGGCAACAGGCCGATTGGTCTATATGCCTTGGGGTTGGTGTAGCTGTCCTTGCCCGGCTTCCTGAGGACTACAACCGTAGCCTCCTTCCAGCTGGTCGGGAAGTGTGCCAATTCGAGGCACTTGTTGTAGAGGGCAAGGAAAGCGTCCGGGTCCTGGTGGATCGCTCGACTGCAGATGTCAGAAATCAGTCCGTCCCCTCCTGTGTGGTGCCTTTTTGGGATTGAAACCCGCCACGGCGGACTTCAGCTCCAGCGTCGTAAATGGGGGATCATGATACTCATCATGAGCCCAATCATTTACTCGGCTGGCTGCTTCTCTTACTCGCCTGTGGTCAGCGTTGTCCTGGTCTACTCTGTCTTCGGGGTAGAACGTATCCGCTAGTAGGGCGGCCGATTCACTCGGATTGAGGAATGCACCATCGCTGCACAGGGTCAGTTCTTCTTGTCTTTTTGCGGTCCTACCAATGATCCTGTAGATACCCTCCCAAACTCCCTCACGATCCTGCTTCCGGCAAAACTCCTTCCAACTGGCGATTTGGGCATTCTTTGCCTGCATCTCATACTCTTCTTTTGCTTTCAGGTACTTGCCAACGACCTTCGCTCGCCGGACCGGCGCGGCATTGCGGATGCGGTTCTTCTTCGTCATGACTTCCCGTTTTTTCACGGTGAGCTCCTCGGACCACCACGGACAGGTAATTTTTGTTTTATTGTTAATTTTTGGTATGGTGCTTTTACATGTGTCTATTATTATATTTATATATTTATTTACAATTTCCTCTAAGTGTTGTTTATTTTCTATTTCTATTATTCTTTCTTTATTTATATTTTCTTTGATTTTATTCTCTTCTATTTTGATGTCAAAAGCCTCCCAATTCGCTTTTCTTGTGTTGTACTGTCTCGTGGTTCTATTTATGTTTACACCTTTCTCTTTTTTATTTTAATATTAAAAAATATCGTGTTATGGTCCGAGGATGTTGCTCCCGTGTCGACCCGCCAGCCGTCCACCAGGTCAAAAAGGTCGAGCGAACATGCCGTGACGTCCACATGGCTTCTATACGCTCGACCACCTCTGATAGTGTCAAAGGTGGGAGCGTCACCAGTGTTTAGTACCTGAAGCTCTAGTTCGTCCAGGGTTGCGGACATGTCCTCTCCCCTTGAGTCTTGTTTGATGCTGCCCCACCAGGCACTTTTCGCATTTGCGTCGCCACCTATCAGCAATCTACCGGTGGCCACTTCCGTTTGGATCCGGGTCAACTGGTCCAAGAATGGCCCTATCGGTTGGTCTGGCTCGAAGTAATAGGAGACTACTGCGATTTCCCAGGCTTTGGTATGGATCCCCACCACGACGATGTTATTTGTGGTGAGTTTCGGGTAGGGTATGACGTCCAAGTCATGATCGAAGACGGCTATCGCCGCCTTAACCCTCCCACTTCCATCGACCTCGCACTGGTAGATTCTCGCTCCACGGTAGCACTTCATACTTCGTGCTCCCCCCACATACGGCTCCTGAATCAGTGCCCACGAGATCTTTCGTTCACTGGCCTCTAAAAAGAGTTCGGTGGTCGCCAGTTCCTTACGTTGAAGATTCGCTTGGGCCACTCGGTATGGTCTTGCTGATTGTTGGACAAGCAGCAATACACTATGGATGTGCGGGCTATAGCGTCCCATCTCCTTCTGACTGTGCACTCTGAGCTGAAGGCATGGTGATGCGTGCTGTCGATTTTGGCCCTTACGCAATTACAGCAGGTCGGTGGTATCCCGGCGCTCCAGTCCGCCCACTCCGTCCTCATGTGAGGTCCGCCACAGTGGCTGCACTTTGCCACGGACTCCGTACAAGTGCGTCGGCTGTGCCCATACCCGAGGCAGAGTGAGCACTGGACGAGCGGGGACTGGTCTTCGACCCTAACCCGCTGAAGGTCCACTGTAACATAGTGTTCATTAATACTGATTAAAAAAAAAAAAAACAACTTAACTTAAAAATAAACAATTAAATAAAACTATTTACAAAAAATAAACGGGGAATGGGAATTACGTCACGGTTCAACTGACTGAGCTTCTTTGAAATTATAAAAAAAAAAAAAGAAAGTAAGGTTCGGCCTAGGTCGTTGCGCACTTGTCTAGCCTTCCACACTTCCCTGGCGAAGTCCCGTCCTCCAGGCGTAGTCCCGGTCAGCTCGGCCACTCCACTCAGGCGATGAAGGAGACAGAATGAGAATCCGGCTCAGTCAGTTGAACCGTGACGTAATTCCCAAGTTTGGGAATCACGGTCACTTAATTAATAATTACAACTGTTTTAAGTATATGGACAAAGGCAATCCACTCTTAAGTTGATAATATAGTTTAAATATTCGTAACTAACTTCACGTGCAAAATTGATATTTCGCAATGACGGTAGTACAGCGAGAAAATTAGTCAAGGCGACAGCGTCCGTGCCTCGAGAGGTTCGGCTACGGACTGCCTGTGTTAGCTACGTGCGCGCGCGACGCGCGGCCGCTGGCGGGCGGCGATGAGGAACCGGTTATTTCCGTATCTATAAAATAATGTGGTTGTCCGCATTACTTGTACACTTTGGTTTTTTATTTTTATTTTTAATAGTTACATTTCAATAATAGTTGAATATAATTGAATAATTATTTTATAGCTTCAAGTAATAGCTTTATTTAGATTGTTTATTTTTTGTAAATAGTTTTATTTAATTGTTTATTTTTAAGTTAAGTTGTTTTTTTTTTTTTTAATCAGTATTAATGAACACTATGTTACATTACCCCTCTCCCCAGAAAAAGAAAGAAAGAAGCGTTGCTACTTCCAGAGCGATAAAGATGCTCATTTTAGTAAAAAATTAGCTCCTAAATTTCAAAAATGCCGGGTAAAAGTTAAACGATCACCATTAGTTTACGTTCTAGAAGACATGAATGGTCGCGACCTTGGCGTTTGGCATATTAAGGACCTCAAGCTTAAGTGATACCCGTAGTAAGTTAATAACATTTTTTTTTGCGGATTTCAATAAGTTGAAATCCTTTTTCTGGGGAGAGGGGTAATGTAACATAGTGTTCATTAATACTGATTAAAAAAAAAAAAAAACAACTTAACTTAAAAATAAACAATTAAATAAAACTATTTACAAAAAATAAACAATCTAAATAAAGCTATTACTTGAAGCTATAAAATAATTATTCAATTATATTCAACTATTATTGAAATGTAACTATTAAAAATAAAAATAAAAAACCAAAGTGTACAAGTAATGCGGACAACCACATTATTTTATAGATACGGAAATAACCGGTTCCTCATCGCCGCCCGCCAGCGGCCGCGCGTCGCGCGCGCACGTAGCTAACACAGGCAGTCCGTAGCCGAACCTCTCGAGGCACGGACGCTGTCGCCTTGACTAATTTTCTCGCTGTACTACCGTCATTGCGAAATATCAATTTTGCACGTGAAGTTAGATACGAATATTTAAACTATATTATCAACTTAAGAGTGGATTGCCTTTGTCCATATACTTAAAACAGTTGTAATTATTAATTAAGTGACCGTGATTCCCAAACTTGGGAATTACGTCACGGTTCAACTGACTGAGCCGGATTCTCATTCTGTCTCCTTCATCGCCTGAGTGGAGTGGCCGAGCTGACCGGGACTACGCCTGGAGGACGGGACTTCGCCAGGGAAGTGTGGAAGGCTAGACAAGTGCGCAACGACCTAGGCCGAACCTTACTTTCTTTTTTTTTTTTTCTATCCTGTGTGTAATGCTTATAGTTGCCTTTCTTCCATTATGTTCTACTTAAAACTTTCAAAGCTTAACGTTGTAACCGTCTCTGCTTGCTTAAATTTACTATTAATTTAGATTCTTTACACCTAGAATTCTTCCCGCCGTTATAAGCCCTAAATTGCCAATCTAGTTCTTGCCATGCATCCTGGCGTTTCCCGTGCGCCCCTTATACCGGCAGCTTAATGATTCGGCTTTTGTTCCTAGGAATTACGTCACGGTTCAACTGACTGAGCCGGATTCTCATTCTGTCTCCTTCATCGCCTGAGTGGAGTGGCCGAGCTGACCGGGACTACGCCTGGAGGACGGGACTCCGCCAGGGAAGTGTGGAAGGCTAGACAAGTGCGCAACGACCTAGGCCGAACCTTACTTTCTTTTTTTAATATACCGTTTTTTTTTATAATTTCAAACTGAGTTTCATTTCTTCTCTTTTCTTGTTCACGTCCTATATACGTGACACCACGTGCACCGATCCAACCTCGAGCATGCGCCGCCAGACCTCTGTGGCGACCCTCAACACTACTTGACATTTGAGCGGGTTCCTGGCGCGTTTCCTATAGAGGATTTCCACCTTACTTTGTTCGTCCTTGAGGTTTTGGAATATGTTTGCGTTCTGCTTTTGCAGGGCCTTTAGTACCTCCTCGTTTGTGAGGTACTGCATCACCTCCCTAATTATTACCTGCGGGTTTCTGTTCTTTATGTCTTGAGCCTCCAGCTCAGGCGCCTTGCTTATCCTCTCTCGTAGCTTACGCCTTTCTTCCTCCGTGCGACAACCCATTATCACCTTTCTGTCCTTTGCTTTCCGCACCTTTTCCACTTGTATGCCCCCTTCCTTGGCGTTTACCGCTTTCCGGATCCGGTCCAGGACTTCCTCTCCGGATTCCTCCTCGTCCTTGGCCGTCACTACGATGGAATGCAGTGCTGTTAGTTTTGGCGTTTGGATGGCAGGCCGACCCGCCGCTACGCTGGCATAAGAGAGCTTCTCTATATGTTCTTGGCCAGTCTGTAGCGCCTCCTTCAGCCTGTCCATCTTCTCGCTGTGTACGGCCAAGTTGTGACTGTGCTCCTCCAGGGCCTTCCTGAGGGATTCCGTGTCCACTTCTCTATTGGCCACTGGAGAAGGGATAGGAGGTTCCCTGGTCTTCTGCGTCTCCTGGACTTGGGTCGCGGTTGTCGCCGTTGTCTTTGCGGTCGGGGGTTTTTTAGGGCTTTCCAGCTCTTTAACGAGCTGGTAGAGTCGGTCTGCTTGCGCTTTCACCTCGGCCTTAATTTCATTCTTGGTGTTCCTCGAGGTGGTCATCAATGCCTTGGTCTCACTGAGATTTGGACTAGGATTTAAGAGGAAAGATAACGTTACTTACAGCATCCTTAATTTTACTTACATACATAAACTTACGCCTTTTTGCTAGAACTATTACATATTCCTTGTGATTATTTTTAGTTCATACATAACTACATAACTTTAGACAAAGTCACTTTCTATGTATGAAAACAAAATAAAATAAAAATTGGGATTGAAATAAGTTAACAAAATGTCAGACGGTGAAATCGAAAAAAAAAAATTTTGACTTTCTCTATCGCACGTAGAATCTGACTTTGGTTTTAGGTTCTGACGCAGATGTGTACAATTTTATACATATACCTCAAAATTTTGGTAAAATGTTAGGACTCTGCCATACTAAATTAACTGTAAGTAACTCATACAATTCCACTGACGAGCAAATTTCCCTCATATTTTTTACAAACTTCAGAGTATCTAAGTAAGTCTCCGAATGAATGAATAAATAGGTTATATTTGTGACAAAACCACTATTTTTTCTAAGTAGTTGCGATCTTGAACATAATCTGGACTGCATCATCTTTCCAAAAATTAAAGTGTTAACTCTACCTTCTTTATATATATTGGACATGATTATGTTTGTCAGAAATAACAGCAGTTCTTTTATTAAATTAAAAAGTCAAAGGTACCGATATAAAATAAGCTTTATTCCTAATAGAACTGCACTATTGAACAATAGTGTATTTTGTATGATTCCTAGAGTGTATAATCATTTACCCAATTACTTACTCGCAATTTCTAACAATAATATTTTTAAAAATAAACTAAAGAAAATACTGTTAGATAAATCATATTACTCAGTAAAAGAGTTTCTTGATGATACATTTTAGAGAAAAAAATAATGTATTTAATAATTGTTTATCTAATCGTACATGTATCGCAATATATCGAATTATGTATATTTGTATAACTATTTTTGCACTGTTTGACATGTATTGATCTTTCTATTTCTATTAATTGTAATAATATAAACTATAAATTATTGTATGCTTGATATTTTCCTTAATTTCGTAATTAATTGCCTTATTTACTTGATACTGTGAATAATTAATTAATTTGTAATTTATTAATATGCTTTTTAAATTTGCATGGCGTGAGCCTGATTATGGCGATATATATATATATTTTTTTAATTTTAACACCTGTGTACCTACCCATATTCTGCAAATAAAAGATTTGAATTTGAATTTGAACTGCTTTTGCACGTTTGTGGTGTGTTACACGTTAGAAGCGATGGCGATATATGCATTTTAGATTACCTAACTTGAAAAATTTGAGTATACCATCGGCCTGGTTTTAAAACTACAGTGCGAATTTTAATTATTTGACAATGTTTCATAGAGTGAAAGTACTCATGTATACAAAAAATATTTTAATACGGGACCAGCAAATAATACGCAAAAAAATAATTCTTCCCTACATTTTGTCGAGTTCTGTGTAGCTGATTTGTTTCATATACCTTAATCGCCTACTATGTATTTTATAGGAAAACTGTTGAATTTGAACATTCTTTACTGAAGACCTGGGATTTATCTCTAATCTAATCATCCCCAAGATACAGGTTTTACCTACACAGTTTGGAGACCACCGCTGCACCGTCCAAACAAACTGCTTGTTATTTTTTTATTTTTTTAAATAATAATATAGTTTATTATCAAAAAAGCCAAATACAAATTTTTCCATCTCAATCAAACATAAAAACGTCAGTATATGATGTACAACACTATACATTATTTGAGACAGAGTGAACGTCTGTGTCTGTGCTAGTATAAACTGTGTTACAGACACAGACGCATTCCTCTTACAGTTCAGGTAAATAGTTCCAACGTAATTTTTAAACAATAAACAAACAAACTTATTCTCATCTCCAACGACTTTTTGACCAAGTTTAATATCTTATATATGCGCGCGGAAAATAAGAAGGCAAGAAAGCATTATAGCACTAAGTTAATTTTATTTTAATTCCATTATAGTTTGATATAAATTTTGACATGTATAATTTTAATCCATAATTAAAAATAAAATTAGTAAAATTATACATGTTACAACAAGTACAAGTTTTAATGTCTTGTTTTTTTTTGTTTTTCGTATTCGTATCGCATGTCAATTAATTTTTATTATATACTTCTTCTATTCTTAATCAATTAGCTGTGTATGCTCGGCTATGTAAAAGCTGTGATTGGCTGTGCATTACAGGATAATTATGATGTTTACAAATTTTTATATTTTGTGTAAGTTTTATGGTTTTGTAACACTCGTTGGTGATCCTTAAATAAATAAGTTATCTGTATTGTCCTGCCTACTCTTTAGAGAAAAAGACCTTAACGATACAAATCCTACAAAATCAAGTTATCTTCCCGCTCATAATTTGGTCCACACTAAGAAAGTTGTAAGCCGGGCCAAGTGTTACGGTTTATAGGTTTATAATGTCAAGCGGAGTATTCCTGCCGTGTATTTTATAATAAATACTTAAGCTACTATAACGAATAAAGAAAACTATTTTTCGTACAAAATACGAACAGATTTTGGGGGAAAAGATTTTAGCCGCCCATTATTTTTATTTATTTTTGAGAATGTTCTCTCTAACACATTTTTTTTTGTTTCAGAGGAATTTCGATTGGCTCCATTAATTAAAGCCTATACCTATGCATTTTAAATTAAAAATGTTCGAATTCCATTTATAAATTACTCTTACAATATTTATACTTTACTAGCTAATGCCAGCGACTTCGACCGCGTGAAAGTCGAATGTCAACCCAAGGAAACAATAATAAAGTATTCTATAACCTACTCCAGGACATGGTTTACCCGTGTGTCAGGTTTCATTCAAATCTGTTCAGCCGATAAGGCATGATAGCGTTACAAACAAACTCACATTCGCATTTATAATATTACTAGCTTCTGCCAGCGGCTTAACCCGCGTGAAAGTCGAAAATTATCCCGAGGGAACATATTCCCGAGATAAATGTATCCTATGTGCTATTCCTGACTATAATCTAACTCTATGCCAAATTTCATCCAGATCCGTTAAGCCGTTCTGGCGTGATTGAGTAGCAAAAATACACATATCCATCCAAACTTTCGCATTTATAATATTATAGTAGGAAGTAGGATAGTTGAAATTTTAATTAACCCAGTTTTGCTGGAATGATGAGTCTTGTTACTGTTATAACCGCCGCCGCCGTTCCTGTTGTGTGCTGTTGTTGGCAGTGGTGGCCAAATGGTAGCGGTCGCCACTTACAAGTTGTAGGTCATGAGTTCAAACCCAGGTAGGCGCTTTACTTTGTATAAATTATTTCATCACCACTGCTCTCAAAACGGTGAAGGAAAACATTGTGAGGATACCTGAATATCCTAGAACCAAAAATTCGAAGACATCCACCTACCTGCACTGGGCCCGCGTTATGTATTACGGCCCATTCCCTCTCACAGAGAGGAGGCCTGTGTCCCAGCAGTGGGAACATTAAAAGGCTTGATGATGATGACGATAACTGTTACATCATGTTACAGCAGGTTTTTAGCCGAAAAGATGATACCGATGATTAACAAGGAAGGAATAGCTAAGGAAAATATAAGTGAATACCTACTTTTCTCTACTAAATTATTTCGGGGAAGAGTCCCCAAAATTATTTTAATACTTATGTCGGTAGCAATGACACAGGCAACTGTCGAAACGTTCAGCACAAACTCAGTTATTTGAAAATAGAATGGAAGTCATATTCCCGGTTCCGGAGCGACGAAAATGACATCCAAAGGGCGCGGGCAAAGTATATCCGGGATGGTACTTCAAGATTTGTGTTTCCCCAATTTCTGAGAAGGAACGAAATATTAAGGTTCTTCGTAAATCCTACTAATATTATTATATACTATAATTATTTTTATTATTTATTGTTATTATTTATTACTAGCCTCTGTCAGCGGCTTCACCCGCGTGAAAGTCGAAAATTATCCCTAGAGTACATATTCCCGGGATAAAAATATATCCTATGTGCCATTCCTGGCTATATTCTATCTCTGTGCTAAATTTCATTCAGATCGGTCCAGCCGTTTCAGCGTGAAGAAGTAACGAACATACAAACACACACACACTCACAAACTTTCACCTTCATAAGTGTGATAACTTTATGGTTCACCACAAAACATTTATACAAAAAAAAATCATAACAAGCTTTTAAAAAAACGGTGTCGTCGTAAGTCGGTGTTCCTGTTTTTGTTTTTCGTTTTTTGTCACCGATTTCCGAATTTAAGTTATATTTTCACTTTGTGGTGTTTTTCTTTTGAAGTCGGTTGTATTTTTTTGTGAAGCAGTTTTTTTTTTCAATTTTAAGTTGTGGTATATAATGGGCACATTCTATAGTAAGTTACCTATAATGCCCAAAGTTATGCCAGAATAGATTACCTGAATAACACGAAACTTTAACATAACTGGTGAAATGAGAGAGTACCAGGGTGAACTGTATACATCTGCTTACCCCTACCGAGCTTACCGCCGTGATATTATCTTATGAAATGGTGTACCTACACAATAAACGCGCTTATCGCGGTATGCGATAAGGCCGCCCTTTGTTTGTATTTTAGTTTTAAGTTTCCTTTTCTTTGATTTAATTTGGTATACATACAATAAAGCATATATAAATAAATAAATAAATAAACAGACATTATGCGATTGCTGCAATCCCGAGACATATGCCGCCATTTATTAAAGAGTTCTATTGTATATCTTCGAAGTTCTAAATCAGATCTTCACCAAATTAAACGTCATTTATTGAATAGGGTTTTGTAATTGTTTCAGTAATTACGGCATTCAACCGGTTAATGCAAAACTACAATCATCCAAAGCTACCTTTGTACAGACTGTTACAGTTTAAACGACTCCAGATAGAGCCGTTAAAACTTTATCTATAAACGTAAACCTGAACTGTGGACGCTGTTAAAACTATTCTACATAGAGTCACGTTAAAACATGTTACAAATTCTATCTACTACATGGTGTAAAAAGCTTTTAAAGAAGTTTATGAGACCTTTTATTAAAAGTTGAATTAAAAGGCCGCATACTTAATGTTTGCGCAGAACGCCTGCAAAAAATAATCATATCACTGGTGCAGCTGCGTGTGTTTTGGCTCGTACCTTTTATTTTTATTATATTTTAAACATCTACTGACAGTAATATTTATTTTTCATTATACGAATTTTACTTAACAATCAAGGCGTATTTATTACATCTCACGCTAAATAAACTTCATGAAATCCCGAACATGGTCCGGTCCAATCGAGCCTGGATTAGAAGGTTTCACGTTGAAGAAACTTCGATCAGCTATTATTACAAGGATTTCAAGAGAATTGGTGGATAACTCATAATTACAAGCGAAATCAGGTGTGGTATCCATTTTGCTGTGTCATTGTGAAGATTTGGAATTTTCCATTGTCTGGACAATCGATATCATTATTAGTTCCACCCAACACTCTATTATCAGGTTGTATTTAGTGTTAATTAGCCGTTAATAACCAGGTTAGTACAAAGTTATATACCTATTACTTATTGTAAAACTTTGACTTGCAGAACCCTATACAGATTACAAATTGTTATTTGATCAGACTTTAGACTGATAATCAAAGTTATCTGTACCTTTTAAAGAGTAGTTATAAAAATCTGCATTATTTAGTGTCGCTTTATCAGGTAGGTAACAGTTACTGAGTCATTTATTCATTTAATCATATGAAAAGTTAACATAGGTTCATTTCATTGAATTATAGTAATTACTTGAGTACCTACAAATTTTTGTCTTGCTAAAACGTATAATCGTTAATTATTGTATCTATTGTATTGCAAAGGTAACAATTTACAATAAAGTTAGCAGTCAATTCGGTTTTTTTGTACCTATATAGGTATTAGTACAGGTACTAATACATAGGTACAAAAAACCAACGTACGACGTGTTGTATTATCAACGTGTAAAAACGCGTCAAAAAAAAATGGGTCAATACCTGAGGAGTTATTGACCCATTTTTACACGTTATTAAAACTTGAATTGTATACATTCCAGGTTGACTACACCAGCTTACGCAATGCCAGAGGATAAGGAGCTCAGGAGCTCAGGCAGGAGAAAAAGGGCGAGTTACAAGGGAAGGGTAACAGTATTCTTGAATTATTTGAACTCATTAAAACCTTCTATAAGTTCTTCTGAGATTAGCGAGTTGCAATTGCGTTATAACAGGCTTGAGTCATTGTATAGCCAATGTGACGAGCTGCAATTGGCACTGGAATGTAGTAATGATAATTTGGACGGTCAAATGTTAGAACGTAGCGAGTTTGAGTCTCTTTATTATAAAACCCTATCTGAAGCTCAGAAAGTGCTTGATGATTTTAGGAAAAAGGATCCAAGTGAGTATGAGATAAGTTCACATTCTAATAATCACAGGTTTGTTAAATTACCGACTATTCAATTACCAAAATTCAGCGGTTCTTATGTGAATTGGTTGGAATTTCACGATACGTTTGTCAGCCTCATTCACACTAATGACGACATGAACAACATAAATAAACTCCATTATTTGAAGTCATCACTAGAAGGTTCAGCTGCCGTGGTGATAAACTCCATTCAGTTTTCTGCCGCTAATTACTCAGTCGCTTGGAAGTTGCTCTGTGACCGGTTTGATAATAAACATCTGTTGAATCAACACCATGTTACAGCATTATTTGACATTGAGACGATCAGTAAGGAGTCGTCAGTTAATTTAAAAGCTTTAATCGATCAAATTAATAAAAACTTGCGTGCTTTAGAATACCTTGGAGATCCTGTTAAGGCGATATATACGACCCAATGTAACGCAGTACTGGCCGTGCGCCCGCTCGATGCCAAAAATTCAAAATTGAACGTCCTTTTGAACAGCTTTGTTTGCAAAATATTATTTGATTTACATATGCTATGTTAGGTATGAAGAAAATCCAGCCATCAATTTTTCTGTATAAAAATATTTTTAAACATCCAAGTCGTTTTGGAGGAGTTTCCAAAAGATGCGAAAAAATATCGTGTTGTTAATTATTTTTTTAAAGCAAAACTATTAATGATACGAAAAAAACTTGTGTTCAAAATTATGTACATGAATCAATAATAAATATATATTTTTTCAAACCTTTTAACCTAGCTGTTACTGAGGAGTATGCTATAGAAAGTTACCGTTTTACGGCACTAAAGCGTATGTAGGCCCTTAATCACTGGTGTACGGTGTACGTACATGGGTTTTAAAATAATTATATTCATTACAATAAGTTAGCCAGTAGGCTCGCGTATTTGCACTTTGGACGCAACCTACATTTGGCAGTGCATTGACACTGACATATTGCATTGTTCTATGCAGTTTGTATATATTAGTGTATATTACACTCTAGTGTTCAATTAGACGTGGTTTGAGTCGGACAACTTGCATTTTCATTTAGATTCATCCCGTTGAGCATTCACTGACATTTTCTGCATTTAAGTTTAAGTTTGACATTTACATCTGCATTGACATTACTTATGTTAGGGAAGCACCCTACATAGTTTTTTTTGGTCCTTCGAGACTATTGCAAGTACTATACAGTCCGATACGTCGGTCCGCCGCGCGGGATCTGTTTCGTGTTGTGTCATACCGTGCCACGTGTGTTGCCGTGCAGGAGCATTCGGGGAGGTAGCAGCGGTCCAGGTTCCAGAGCGTCACATTGCATTGCATTTGCATACAGGGAGATTTCCTGACTTTCAAGTAAGATCGTTCATTATTTATTTTACGACTTTACAATGGAGGGTTTAATCGTGCGTCAAGCGGAGATCCTCGAGGAAGTGAAGAAAACCCATTCTAATTTTAAGAAGGATTCAGCGAGCAGGAAGACCACCGATTACATTCGTAAAAGGCTTGAGAGGTTAGATGTACTATGGGCGGAATGTGAAGAGAAGAACCGGGAGCTGAGTGCAGTAGAGGAGAAAGATCATCAATATATCACCGGTAACATTTTTGAGGTCATTAAAAGCTGGTACCATGGAACGCGTCAGGAGATTGCAACGTTCGAGATGAAGACTCTTGCTGGACTTAGTAACGCCGGCCATAGTCAGCTAAACATTGAGTTCGACAAAACCCGGTTCGAGACATCTGTAGGAGCAGAGGACAAGCTACTCGAGTTACAGCAGTTGCAACAAGCTAACTTCCGTGCATTCACTAGGTTAGTAAATCGAAGCCTAGACAAGGTTAAGGAGAAATGGGAAATTGAGGATATGCTTAAGACTGTAGAGTTTCGGTGGACTGCGATTGACAAATTACATTTACAAATTGATGGCATATTAGAGGGGAATTCACAAGATTATTATGACGAGTTCTGTCGTTACGAAGATGCATTTACAAATATGAAACGGGCGCTGAACACAAAATTAAACGCTTCTATACATCAACAGCAAACATTGCCTAAAATTGACATACCTTTCTTTAACGGCAACTATACCTTATGGCCTACTTTTATGGATCTCTACGAAGAAGTGATTCATAATAATCCAGCGATAGCAAAAACTCAGAAAATGCAGCATTTAAAGGGTAGACTTCGGGGTGAAGCGGAAAAGCTCGTGCAGCATTTACACATAGCACCCGAAAATTATGACACGTGTTGGGAAATTTTGAACCATAGATATAATAATAAGTTTCTGTTATTCACCAGAAATTTCCAGGTATTTATGCGTCAACCTAATTTGCAAAAACAATCTGCGTTCGACCTCAAGCGGTTATATGACACTACCAATGAAACAATAAACGCGATACACAACTTGGGCATTGATACAAGCTCATGGGACCCGATTCTAGTTTACGTATTGTGTGAAAAATTTGACTCCGAAACATATTCAGAATACATGCAGTCCAGGACGGATCCGCGAGAGATACCAACATACAATCATTTTATGGATTTCGTCGAAAACAAGTTTATGGCATTAGAACCATTGCACAGGAAAAGGTCAGAAAACGGTGATAAACCTACATCAAAACCACTTTTTAAGACGCCACATCCATTCGGAAAAAAATCCAGATCACAACCCAATAAAAGTTCAGAAAACTACGCTCGCAACTTCCATGCGTCAAACGCTGGACAATTCAGCAAGTCTGTTTGTCCAGTGTGCAATATAAATCATGCATTATTTCAATGTACTAAATTCGCTGACATGCTGAGTCCGGAAAAAATGGCATTTATAGAAAACAATAAAATATGCAAAAATTGTTTATATGTGCATACTAAGGGTTACTGTGCATCACAGAAAAGATGCAGAGATTGCAACGAACAACATAACACACTTCTGCACAGCGATATTGCGAAGTCAGTACAAACGCCCTCAGCAACACAAACAGCATTGAAACTGTCGTCATCGACTCCAACTAGGTCAAATAAAAATCTACAAAACAACTTCGCATCAAATAATGATGATGAAATATTATTACCAACAGCATTATTGCAAGTAGCCACAGCTGAAGATGACTACATTACGCTAAGGGCTCTAGTTGACCAAGGCTCACAAATTACGTTGATAACGGCGAATGCAGCACAAAGATTGGGTATAAAGCATCAACAGCTGAGTGCAAACATAAGCGGCATCGGTACTTTATCCAACAGGAGCAAAGGAAAGGTCCGTCTATCTTGCAAGTCCTTATATAACGACTTCCAGCTTACAACGGAAGCGTTAATCATGACACGGGTAGTAAACATCTGTCTAACGTTACATTTGCAAAGAAACCTTGGCCTTATGTGACAGACATCACCCTAGCCGACCCAGATTACAACTTATCTAGGCCGATTGACATACTTCTGGATGCACACGTATTTTCCGAAATACTGATGAATGGCTTAGTCAAAGGGGAGGTTAATGAGCCCATGGCTCAACAAACACGTTTGGGGTGGATATTGTCAGGCAATGTCACCAAAACATTTAATTGCAACGTCGTAGTTAATGAAGTTAACGACTTGTTAAAATACTGGGAAGTGGAAGACATCAACGGAGATGATAAGACATCAGAGGAACGATATTGTGAGGAGTTCTACACTGCAACAACCAAGCGATTAGGTGATGGCAGATATGCAGTTCGTTTGCCAATGAAGCCTAATTTTAATCAACTGCTGGGCAAGTCAAAGCCACGAGCTGTAGCACAGTTCATGCAATTAGAAAGGAGATTAGGCAGGGATGAAAAATTATCAGACAGTTACATCAAATTTATGCAAGAGTACCTGGAAATGGGACATATGAAGGAGAGCAAACCTGGCTACAACACGGCATGCTACTTACCTCATCATGGAGTTCTAAAACAGGACTCAGTGACATCAAAATTGAGGGTGGGTTTTAACGCCTCCCAGAAAACTGACACAGGTTACAGCCTGAATGACTTGATGGAATGTGGCCCTAAGCTTCATCAAGATCTATTGACATTATTATTAGCATGGAGGTTATACAAGTACGTCTTTACTGCAGATTGTGAAAAGATGTACCGCATGATCCTTGTCCATGAAGAAGACCAACACTTGCAGAAGATCCTGTGGAGGGAATCCAACCGAGGTCTTTTAAAGGAGTTCCAGTTGTGCACAGTGACGTATGGCACCAAGGCAGCACCATTTCTAGCTCTTCGAACGCTGAAACAGCTTGCAGACGATGATGCACATAAATATCCGTTAGCAGCGGATGTCATTGTCAACGAAATGTACGTTGATGACGTCCTAAGTGGCAGCAACTCCATCGAACGAGCTCAAGAAATTCAAAAACAACTCATCGACATGCTGAGTGGAGCTGGCCTTACACTACGGAAGTGGTCAAGCAACGACCAGACCTTGATTGAAAGCTTATCTTCTTCAGAACTAAACCAAACGACAATGCATTTTACAAATGATGGAAAGATAAAGGCCCTGGGGGTCCAATGGAATCCTACAACTGACACATTTTCGTTTACAAACAAAACACAATTTGACAATAAAAACCAATTGACAAAAAGAAGGATACTATCGGAAATTTCGAAAATTTTCGACCCACTGGGCTGGCTGACACCTTTGACAGTAAAAGCAAAACTGCTGTTCCAAAGCGTCTGGCTATCGGGATGCGAGTGGGATGAAACCTTACCTGACAACATGCAAGAAGAATGGAAGCAGTTTACTAGCGATTTACACAACATAACCGAATACCAAATACCAAGGTGGCTGGGAGATATTACGAAACCATCCCAAGTACATGGGTTCTGTGATGCGTCCGAAAAGGCCTACGCATGCGCTATATACCTGCTGACAACAAATGACAAAAACGAGCCTGAGACTAGACTTATCGCTGCAAAATCGAGGTTATCACCAATCAACAAAAAATTGACCCTACCGCGGCTCGAATTATGTGGAGCGCTACTACTTTCACGACTCATGAAAAAGGTTCTGACAGCCTTTAAGTGGGATAGTGTGCACAAAAATACTTACGCCTGGACGGACTCTATGATTGTATTAGGCTGGCTGCATGGGGACGTCACAAAATGGAAGACGTTCGTCAGCAACAGAGTACAACAAGTGCATAACGTAATTCCAAAACAGCACTGGAATTATGTCAAGTCCGAGGAAAATGCTGCAGATTGTGCATCACGCGGAATCAGTTGTTCCCAACTATTGCAACATTCTTTGTGGTGGCAAGGTCCCTACTGGATGAAAAATAACAGTGAAGATACTTTTGATTTTTAACACAAAATTACAATTACACCAACAACATGCGAATCAAAACAAAAACAAATGCAAACGTGTGTTGTTAAATGTGAACCGTCTTCAATAGTAATTGAGTTATTAGACAGACACAGCGATTTGACTCGTATTACAAGGGTCATTGCTTGGATGAAACGTTTCATAAACAGCTGTTTGAACACCCACACTCATCGTACTACTACTTATTTGACATCTACAGAACTACAAAGCGTTGAAAACCTAATAATGAAACATATTCAATTGCACGCCTTCAATGGCGAGATTATGAGATTGAAGGAAAACAGAGGTTTGAGCACAAAAAGTAACCTTTTGAGTTTAAACCCATTCCTTGACAAACATGACATTCTGCGAGTAGGTGGAAGGTTACGTAACTCAAACTTACCTGAAGACAGTAAACATCCAATTCTACTACCACATGACAATAAACTGACAGAGTTATTAATTTGGCAAGCTCACAGAAGAACATTACATGGAGGTCCTAAGTTAACCCTGACACATCTACGACACAATTCCACTTAACGCCTAAAACACCTACGTCATTGTTTAAAGGCCGGTTGACATCAGAACTCGAGTCGCTACAAAGCTCTTTGGGTACTAAAGCAAGTGCCTCGGGCACGTTCGATACCCACGAACGCATTTCAAAACCACATGAGTTGTGAACCGTGACTATATCGGAGGCTAAACGCTTCGCGTCGGGAAGATTAAACTCACTCCCAATATAATCGTCCATGTAGTGGTTGTGAATGATCGCGTGAGTAGCAGCTGGATATTTGTGCTCAAATTTCTTAGCATTTTTGTTTTTAATTAACATTGCTATAAAAGGGCTAGATACAGCGCCAAAAATTAAAGACGTCATCCTATATTCTTTGACGGTATCCTGAGAGTTCCCGTTGCGCCATAAAAACCGTAGCGCATCACGATCGTTTTCTTTCATTTTGATTTGAAGAAACATCTCCCTTATATCGGCATTAAACGCGATCGGTCCTTCTCTAAAACGGAACAAAATGATTAAAAGAGACTGCAATAGATCCGGACCTTGCAGTAGCATTTCGTTCAAACTTACACCTCTAGTAACAGCTGCTGCATCGTACACCACTCTCAACTTACGCTTTTGAGGATAATAAACACCTAAATGTGGTAAGTACCATCTCAAAGAAACGCCAGCCGAGGACTTGTCCCTGAGAAAGTTGTCGTGGAAGGTGGAGGGCGCGCATTCTTCTGCATAACCTTTTTGAACTATGCTCTCAATATATTTTGTGTAAGCTATCGCAAGTGTGCTATCTTTGGCCATCTGTTTTTCGAGAGACTTGAGTCGTGATAAGGCGTGAGGGTAACTATCTGGAACGTTGTTTCTTACCCTTTCCTTCCAAGGCAAGCCTACCTCAAAACGTCCTGAAGCCAGTCGCTGAGCGGAAGACTCTACCAAACTTACCGCACGTGCATCGTCGTTGTTTTGTCGGGTGGCAAGCTTCTGGATGCCTAAAGAATCTACTTCATAGTGTTTTTTAATTAGTGCCTCAAGAGAGTTGATTGTCCTTGACGCGTAATCTACCTTACAAACATTGTTGACAAAATCTACCGGTTTAGTCGACGGGGACATAGCGCCGTGTAGAGCCCAGCCCAAAAGCGTTCTTAAGGCGACAGGTTCGTTTTTCTTACCTACTAGCATCTCACGGCTTAAAGACAAATGCCAATCGGCCGCTCCAACGAGCACAGTTGGCGTAGCGTCTTGATATTCCAACATAGCCGACAGATCCAACAAATGGTTGTATTTTGATAAATCAAGTATGTCGGTGCTTTGCGGAGTAAGACAAAGAGGGGTAATACTGCGTGCGCCTTGGACTAAGTGGCGTTCAGAAATGTCGCGCCCTCGAATGTAAAAATTGACAAAGCATACCTCAGTGTCGAGGTACATACCCCCTAACCCTGTAACACGTACTTTCTGACGGTCCGTGGTGTCAGCTCCGATGCGCGCAGCTACGTCACCGTCGATAAGTGTAGCGGTGCTAACAAAAAAAACATATTGTCGAGCATAGAACCTCCTCCTTTTCGGAAAGTCGGTTAAAAATACCTTTCCATAGCTGGAACTCGAACTCGCAACCTTAAGTGTTATAGGCCACCACGTTTATCATCAGGCTATCCAGACGGGCAATAACGGCAGCGAAATTACGAACCACATTGCACGCACGTCAACCTCACTATTGACATTAGTAGTATTGATAAGAGACCTAAAATCTCATAAACAGTATTTTTTTAGTCTCGTGCGTCCCGAATTATTATTTTAACTCTAGCCACACTTGAAATAGCCCTTGAAGGTATATCGTTGATTCGACATAGACAGTTGATCCCCCTGGTTCTTTGCGTCCCCGCATGTGGGCGCGGCGGAATTGTATATGTTGCGATATTTTACTTGTAGAACACTTCCGATTGCGATGAAACAAAAACTAAGTAGCACTTCAGAGGACTATATTAATTGGCATCAACTATGTATGTATGGGGACACCATTTAATTTTCATTTTTTTTTAATTATATGTATTCATAAGCTTTGCATGAAACGAGAATGCGAAATAACTATAAATTATAAGAATAGACTCGTTCCTAATCCAGCATCATATAAAGAAACGAAATGTAAAAAAGTCTATTATTTTTAACCGACTTCACAAAAAAGGAGGTTCTCAATTCGACTGTATATATTTTTTTTTTTATGTGTGTTACCTCAGAACTTGTTACTGGGTGAACCGATTTTGATGATTCTTTTTTTATTTGAAAGCTGGTGTTTGTCATGTGGTCCCATTTAAATTTAGTCAAAATCTGAAGAAGAACCTCAAAGATATACATCAGAACTCTTCAATAAATGACAGCAGATCACTCGGGATAGCTGCAATCGGATCTCTGTTTATTGTTTACATCATTTCATAACATAACATCACCCTAGCACGCTTTAAAGGGGTACGCAGGTGTGAACAGTTCACCCTTGTATACTCTAAATCCACCGTTTTTGTTTAAGTTTCATGTTTCTGGGTTAATCTATTCTGGCTTCACTTTGGAGAATTGTTCCGTTATGTACCCACAACTAAAAAGTGAAAAATAAAAACCTTTTTAACCTAAAATACAACCGACTTCCAAATAAAAACACTACAAAGTGAAAAATAACTTCAATTTCGGAAGTCGGTGTCAAAAAACGAAGATCCCAAAACAGGAACACCGACTTCCGAAATTGAAGTTTTTTTTAACCTTGTAGTGTTTTTATTTGGAAGTCGGTTGTATTTTTTGTTAAAAAGATTTTTTTATTTGTGTTTCTCGTATAAAATGTGAAAAGAACTAAACATAAAACGTAAGGTATTTAAATATAAAGTCTATTTTACAAAATATTAAGTTGAAAACAACTTTTATATTAATTTTCAACGCTAACACGCGTGGTATTTGGAAAAACATGTTTTATTAAACATACAAGGAAAATTGGAGTTAAATTAATGTAACGCTTCTTTTTTTCATTAAAAATTTGCTTTACCTACCTGTTTACAGCGTGATTTTGCATAAATTAAAGATATATAAAGTGTGTCTCTTGCTTAGTTAAAAACAATCATTATGAACACCTATCGCTTTTTACTTAACTCTATGATGTGATTCTCACCGAATATGGCTATTTGCAATCATCCGCTCGCCGTGTTCGTTCAATCACAACGAACAAAAGTTGTTGGTTCGCTTAGTGAAAACGACCGATAAATTTCAAATGTTCGTTAGCAACCAGTGTAATTTTGATTTTATCAGTGTGTTTTTGTTATTCAAATCGACAACGTGTAAAACGCTCTTCAGAACTCTATTTATCGTAGGTTAAGATCTTAATATTTCAATGCAATCGCTAGCATTGCTGTTTTCCACTCTGTAACACATGGTGTTAGTTGAAATTACAGGAACATGGCGTCTTACCAAAATTGTTCCGAAGAACGGGCAGTCAGAGTTAAACTTAAGGTTGCAGTTATCTGATCGCAG
This sequence comes from Orthosia cruda, assembly GCA_964057195.1. NCBI lineage: Eukaryota > Metazoa > Arthropoda > Insecta > Lepidoptera > Noctuidae > Orthosia > Orthosia cruda. The sequence continues at coordinate 12,201,411 of OZ059839.1, read as the reverse complement.
TAAACACTTTACATAAGGCAGAATGTCGCCCTTTGCCAAAATCATCACATATATTTTTTACTACGTAAACAAAAAAAAAAACGAATTTTGCTTTTTATTTCTACAAAGGTAAAGACGGAACCTTTTCGTACCTCACAAATTAAGCTTTTATGGCCCAAATGTCAAAGCCGTTCATTAATCAACAACATATTTAATAAATACAGAGTCGTTGAAATCGAACAAAGCTTTTGTCTCAAGTTTTTCAACTATGAAGTTCAAGTATCAAGATTTCTTAGTCGCGCTACAATTGTTTAGGACTCTCACTAAAAGGACATTGATGATATTGGAAAGTCTTTTTTTCACATGTTTCATAATAGTAATTGAATTTTTTTTATTACTTTGTTGTTTTGGAATTCTTGTAACGAACTCTTGTCGAAGCAGAAATCGTTGCTGGTAGGTCTTGTACCGTTTTTGCGTATCTCACACGAGAAATAAGGTGGGAGAAGCTAGGATATGGCTTGGTGGGAATCACTGTTGGTGGGAACAGCATTACCTAAAAAGTGCCACATATAGCTTCTGCTGTACTCGTGGCGGAGTACCGAATAAAGCAGAGCCCTAGCCAGTCCGAGTCATCCACGTCCACGTCGTTCTCTCTGGGACCTGCTGCAACCGCGCCGCCGCGCGTCGTCCACCCCCAGTTTGCAGCTGATCTAACGGATGCAGGGCAAAGGGCGAATATTTTGCACTTTAAAACAGAATCGTCTCACTAGGGAGGGTACCCGAAACTAAACCGAGCACATCCGAAGGCTCTAAAACGGCAGTTCCGCTATCGGATTAAGGCACAGTGGGCTAATCACTCGCTTGCCCGACAACCATAGATTCCTGAAACTGAAGCAGTAATAAGAAACCGGACCGATTTTTTACTGACGACATTTGGCTTGAAATTACGGACACGAATTGCATTTTGGAATGTACGAACGATGAGCGAGGACAGTCGACTAGCCCAGGCAGAAGCAGTAATGCTCAGCTACAAGCTGCAGATTCTGGGTCTAAGCGAGGTGAGAAGAAACGGATTTGGTGAGCTGAGAACATCCGAAGGCTTGACTTTGCTGTATTCGGGTAAAGAAAGTAAGGAGGATGTGCGCGAGTATGGCGTGGGGCTGCTTATTTCTAATACAGCTAGGAAAAGCCTATTGGGCTGGAAACCGATCTCGGACCGGATCATGTGCGCCCGTTTTAACTCAAGAGCCCCAACCAATGCATCACCTGAGGATACCAAAGACGACTTCTACAACGCCCGCAACGCCACTCTTAGGAGCATAAAGAAGCAAGACATCGTCATCGTCATGGGGGACCTGAATGCAAAGCTTGGGAGTGTTAACACTAACCGCGAACGACATATGGGAACACACGGTCTTGGAGTATGCAATGACAATGGGGATCGATTTATCGAATTTTGTCAGAACCACGACTTGACCATCGGAAGCACATTGTTTATTCATGGTGACCACCACAAATACACTTGGAATTCACCCGACGGAGTCACCAAGAACCAGATCGACCATATTGCCATTAGCTCCAAATGGTGTTCTTCATTGCTTGATGTTCGCAACCGTAGAGGCGCCGATTTAGATAGTGACCATCATTTGGTAGTTGCTGAATTTCGGCTCAAAGTTGCGGTAACCCGTGCAACTGGAGAACACGGCAAAGTGGGGCGAAGGTACGATGTGAGTAAACTTTATAATTTAGACACCCGTAAGGCTTGAGGCAAAAATGGTCCGCCTGTTGGAGAGCATTTACAGGAAATTTTCCTGCAAGGTGACTCACGAGGGCCTCATTTCGGAGGACATCGCAGTGCATGCTGGTGTCCGCCAGGGCTGTCTTCTTTCGCCCCTCCTTTTTATAATCGTTCTCGACGGAATCATGTTGTGCATTAACGATAGTAGGTGTCGCGGGATAGAGTGGGGATTGACCAACGTCTTGGAAGACCTGGACTATGCTGATGATCTATGCCTGCTGAGTCATACACATGCCGACAAGCAAGCGAAACTGAACGACCTGCGCCAGGAGGCGGCGAGAAATGGGCTCAAAATTAACATCCGGAAGACCCAGGAGATGCGTACAGGTGTGAGGAATTCTTCACCGATGTTAATCGGCACAGAGGTTGTGGAACGCGTCCACAAATTCACGTACCTCGGGAGTGTCGTGTCAGAGACTGGAGGAACTGAAGAGGATATCACTTCACGGATCGCCAAAGCGCGGGTTACCTTCGCACAGCTGAGACCTGTGTGGCAATCGCGGAAACTGACCCGAAGGGTTAAACTCTAAATCTTCGGGTCCAATGTCAAATCCGTGCTGCTCTACGGGTGCGAAACGTGGAAGGTAACAAAGGACATCTCACGCCAAATCCAGGTCTTCGTCAACCGATGTCTTCGTCGTATTCTCGGAATTTACTGGCCCAAGATAATCTTTAATGAGGAGCTGTTGGAGAGATGCCACGAGACCACGATCGACCGCCAGATCAAGCGGCGTAAATGGTGTTGGATTGGTCACACGCTCCGGAGAGATTCCGATCACATTCCTAAACAGGCCTTGGATTGGAATCCTCAAGGAAAAAGGAAACGAGGCCGTCCCCGTCAAACATAGCGACGCACCGTATTGGCTAAAGCGACGATTATCGGAATGGCGTGGAGCGAGGTGAAGCGCGAAGCTCAAGACCAGTCTCAATGGAGGATTACTGTGGAAGCCCTCTGCCCCAGCTAGGGGTCATAGGATCTTAAGTCAAGTAAGTCACTCAGACCTCCGTTTCTATCATGTGTATGAGCTACTCAATACAAATAAAAAGTTTCCAAGATAACTACCTACATAGACAGACATACAGACCCTCTCACACTCAGTGCAAGTTTGTAATAAAGCTCGTCTTTTTCAATCTTGCCGCATGAGTTGCTATCTCGTATGGCTCGACTTTATCTAATTTTTTGGTGAAACATAAGTGAAAAACCTTGCAGACTTTTATGTTTTACTTTGTGACTCCAATTTATTTTAAGCCTAGGCAAAAATAGTTGGTAGTCAAAGTTGGTAAAGATTAATAGATTTGTTTTCTTTATTTTCATCATTAACTCAACTTATATCGCGGAAAAAAACATTTTAACAAAAAAATAAACCGACGAATAACGAACTTAAAAGCAAAAATAAAAAATATCTTTTAGTCTAGTATTTTGAGGCGGCACCAAACAAACTATCAACGAAGATCAACCTAGCTACAATAATTTTACGCTTTAGGTAATTAATTTGCATATTTGTTTTGTTTTGTCAAATTTTTTGCTTTTTAGTTAGTTAGTTTACTTTTAATTATTGTCAAAACGGAGCCAAAAATGATTGCGAAACCAAATAAATATAGTGCTACTTCTAACTTTCATGCAAAAATCTAGAATGCAAAAAGTTTAAAAATTATATGCAACCCAGTTTTTAACATAGCATACTTTTGGTCCCGATAGGACCTACTATCATTGGGATAATTGGAGGACTATTAGGTGGACGAAGCAGCTGGTAAAAGCTAATCAGTTAGTAAAATTCAATTTGTCAATACAGGGTACCAATAAATCTATCTGGAACAAATCCTTCTATTCAACACCCGACCCAACCTAACAAAGTTCATGTAAAACCCGTCATACCCGAAAACAAAACACGATCATAAACTCTTTTGACTTTGAACGCCAAATCGATAAGTCTACATAGATTCTGAGGGTTCCGTCAATAATCCTCAGTAACCCTCGTCATTTCAAGTGACACCACCGCATATCTTGATGCAAAAATATACATGACTAGGTGTGCTCCGCAGTTTCACCCGACCGTGTTGTATCCGACTATATTATTATTTTTGCTCAGTTCCCTTGGAACAGAGAATTGAGTATTTTGAGTTATGAACGGGTCAAATTCTACATTAATGGTAAAGTGAGAGGTTATCACGAGAAAGTAGAGTTAGACAAAAACTCAATTTCTTAATTCAATAATCGGGGTTTTAAGGTTGTAGCGTGATGTTTAATAGTCATTAACTTGCTCCAAAAAATGGCTTATAGAGTTTTCATATCCGACTGGTAGTTCAAGAGACTAGCAAGTTCATATAAATAAACTCTTCAGCTTTGATATTTTATAAATAGCTATAAAGTATATCTAGATGAAATATACATTATTTATTCCTGGCGATTATAGTAGAGATGCCAGGTGAATTGCTAATGTGGGTGGGATAAGTTATGGTTTGGTTGATATGGTATCCGGGGTTTATTATGATAGTTTGATTGCTATAGGAATAAATAGGATTTTTAAAACAGACTGCCTTTGTATATATACTTATCAATACTTTTTGATTGTTTGTTTTTTTAAACTACCAGTCAAACTTACAGTTTTGAGTGTCGGTAAATCATAGAATGGTCGAATAACCATCATCATGTCAAACACAAAAAAAAAACGATATTTGTTTTTGCAATTTAGCTCTAGTATTAAAGAGAGAAGAGATTTAGTTGTTGTAATTTCGAACAAGATACCCAATCTTCAATACAGCCAGTTTTATCAATTAAACATGACCGGTGAAAAAAAATCCGATCAATTTATCGGTCATGTTCAATAAACCCCCCGAATTAAAAATTAAAGGTTGAGTATTTTTCAAACTATTTAGGCTGAAAACTTGTTAAATGGGATTGGCATTAAAATTGGGTTTGACACGTTCTTAACTTCAAATACTCATTTCATAAATCAGCCCTTATGGTAAGTTTTTATAAGGTTTACTATATTTGGCTATCTATAGCATCAACACTGGCTGGCAACACTGGCGACAGGTCGTCAAAAAACGGCCTCGTAACTAATTTATTTTAAAATTATTGTTTTATTGTGTTTAGTTTGTTAAAAATCCTTTATTTATATTAGAATCAACGTATAAAGTGACACACATAGTGTTTGTGACCAGTTTTTATTGTGATAACTCAATAACAATTGATATTTCACTAAGTCATGTACCGGCTGTCAACGTTTGAACTGTGGATTTGAATTCTTCGAACCGGGGGAGTATTTTGTTTTGATTTGCGTATTTATTGCTGTATTATTTACATACTATACACCACTCATACACTGCTCAGGGCTCTGAGCGACGTCCAGTACACACCGGCTACTTTTAAAGCCCTCCTTCTTTCTTAAGTTTTCAACTAACGTAGTATTCTCTTCACATACTCAGCTGTTTCTTGTCACATTACAGGTGTCGCTTAAGGAAAACATTAAATATGATGACCCGGGCAGCTACCGTTCGTGACATGAGTATCAAACTGAAAGCAGTGCTGAGGGAGCTGGATTCATCTAGAAATGAGTGCAGCAAGCTACTGCGGGAACGAGAAGAAAGTGAAGTAGAAATTGAGTTAATAGTGAACAAAAACACTCAACTCAAGAACCAGCTTGTAGAACTACACTCCCAACACATGGATATACTGGACCAGCATTACCATCTCCGTCAACTAGTATCAGATTATCAGCAAAGCCATGACACTCATGACCAGGCACTGAAGCGTATACGTAAGCAGAATTGTGCAAGGCTCATAACACCATTACCTCCATCGACTCGCTGAAAGTCAGCGAAGAGGTTTCTAACACCAGTAACCTGTACAATGAGCTGATGTATGCATCCAAACTGGAGTGTGAGCCGCCCACCATTACCATAGACCTTACAGGGGATGATACCATTGCTAAATGTCCAATTATAAGTCGTCATAATAAAATTAAGAAATATATTAAATTCAATAAAAGTATTAAGAAATATAGGAAACTTATAAAAACTCAAAGTGTTTGCAAATATAATGTTAACCTTAGGAAAGATTTAAGAAACTTAAAAAACCAATTAAATATATGTAATAGTAAATTAGAAACTAGTACACAAATGTATGATGTTGAAATTCAGAACCTTGAAAGGGAATTATTGAGTAGGGAAAATACACTTAAGGAAATATTTTGTAAATATGAATGTAGTCAACAGATGTTGAGTGAACGCATGCAGGAGGCCTGTGAGTTGGTGGACCTGGTGAAGTATAATGCAGAGAGGTGCGAATCATTGACTAACAACCTCACCTGTAGTTGTGCTGCCGCTCTACAACCTCTCATGTCACAACATGTTGCTACTACAACTTTACCCATTGAACATACTGCAACAACTTTGAACCCCACCAAAAGTAATGTCTTAGTATTTTCTGATAGATTAGGAACAGGTTTTGGATCTTTGTTAAATAACCGTTCTAAAAATACAATAGTGAACCATTGTTATCATAAACTGCAATTTAATGAGCTTATCCATAAAATTCAACAGACACAATTGAATGAGCAAACTACCGTAGTACTTCTTGTTGGAAATAGCCTTAGTATAACAAAAAGGGACATAGTTAATGGTATTGACACCCTACTTAAGTTAAGATTAGGCAAATTAATATTATGTGCATTGCCCTATTCTGGCAAGTTACTTGTTCATGAAAATGAATACATTTCTAGTTTGAATAACCTGATGCATATATTATCTTGTCGTCATAGTGACCGTTTATTGTTTTTTGACACCAACAATTTTGTTAGTGATTTTGTTTTGATTGGGAACCATATGTTTCTTCCCAAAAATAGTCGACATTTATTAGCTACATTGTTAGCTTTTAATATACACGCAGTTATTGATAATTTAACTGAGACTAGGTTTAGTGATTTAACAGTATTATCCAGTTTTTCTGATAATACTTTAAACGATGATTCTTTAAACGATTAGAGCTGACAAAAGAGAAGTCGAATAGTAATATTTTACTATATCATCAAAATATAAATCGCTTCTCCGGCAAAATTTTAGACGTGGAATTGTTAGTAGATAAATACCACATGGATATCTTATGTTTTTGTGAAACTTGGTTAAAACCAGATAGGATGTTGTTTAATGTAAATAATTTCTCAGTTGCCAGCGCGTACAACAGATCCACAGTGGGTGGTGGTACCCTGATACTTTGTAATAGTCATTTAAAATATAAGGAAAGGAAGGATATCACTGCTTACTCTGTTGATCGCTTGTGTGAGGTAGCATGTGCAGAGGTCGAGGGGCATACTGTCTTGTGCGTTTACAGACCACCAGCATCAAACTTGTCATTGTTTTTGATTACAATGGAAGAATTAATAAGTAAACTTTTCAGAGATAATAAATTAGTTTTTGTTTGTGGTGACTTAAATATAGATCTGTTAGTCAACTCACCTGAAAAATGTAAGCTCATTTCATTATTTAAATCATTTAACCTAAAATATTTATTTAATGAACCAACAAGAATAACAGCGACTTCAGCTTCTTGCATAGATAATGTATTCACTAATTATAAAGTAAAAGATTCGTTTTTAATTAGTGGCGTTAGGTCAGACCATACTGGTCAACTAGTATCTTTTGAGTCAAATAAAAAAATTAACCTAGCTAAATCAATTCGATTAAGACCACTTACTAAAATTAAATTAATCTCTTTTAATAATAATGTTTTTAGCAACCTTTGTAACGCCAGTTTTGATTCAAACGACCCCAATATAAATTACGGCAAGTTGTTTTCAACAGTTTGCCAAGAATTCAATAAAACGTGTCCTGTAAAAACAGTTAAAGTCAACAATTCCAAATCGAAATTTAGTGAATGGGCCACTGTGGGCATAAGAAAAAGCCGAGATATCTTATATAATTTATATTACGAAAAATCTTTGACTTCCGATCAAGTTTTTCACACTTATGTTAGAAACTATTCTAAAATATTCAAAAGAGTCTGCGCTCAAGCAAAATCTCAAATAATAATTAACAAAATTGGTGCTTCTAATAACAAAATAAAAACTGTGTGGCAATTAATTAATAGAGAAACTGGAAAGATACAACAACGCGATCAGAATGAGTTGTCTTTGAAAATAACTAATCAAACCATTTCTTATAGGCAAGAAGTCGCTGAGACATTAGAACATTTCTTTACCAACATTCCGTTAGAGGTTACGAAGTCTCTTCCTTCCTCATCTAAATTAGCTGAAGCTCTTCTTAAAGAAAACTTTAATAAGGACATACCAATCTTTAAATTTAATCCAATATGTATTGATACAATTAAAAACGCGTTCAAAAGTCTCAATATAAAGAATATTGAAGACTTGTGGGGGATATCCGTTAGGGTTCTTGGAGATATGATTGACTCAATTGCTCCTGTCCTAACAGGCATATTCAATCAATGTTTGGACAGCGGCACTTTTCCTGACTTTATGAAACACAATAAAGTAGTACCAATTTTCAAATCAGGCTGTAAGAGTGATTCCTCTAATTATAGACCTATATCCGTGCTTCCAGCATTGAGTAAAATCTATGAAAAAATCATGCTGGAACAGATGTTGTCTCACTTCAATTCAAATGGGATCCTGCATAGTCAACAGTTTGGTTTCACGAAAGGTAGGTCGACAACGGACGCGGGAGTAAAACTCATCAGCCACATCTTGGAGGCTTGGGAGAGGTCCCAGGATGCCATTGGCATTTTCTGTGATCTCTCAAAAGCTTTCGACTGCGTCGACCACAACACACTGATCTGTAAATTACACCACTACGGAATTCGTGGAAAATCTGCTGATCTCGTGCTTTCCTATTCATCAAACAGACAGCAAAAAGTAAATGTTAATGGGGCGACATCCTCCGGGTCTCTAGTCAAGATGGGCGTGCCCCAAGGTTCAATTCTCGGCCCTTTCCTTTTTCTTGTTTACATTAATGATCTCCCTTTTATGATGGCCAAATTATCGGATATAATTCTATTTGGTGATGATACTTCGCTAATTTTTAAAATATATAGGCAAGATACGGATGTTTTAAATGTCAACGAAAGTCTAATTGTTCTCTCAAAATGGTTCGCAGCTAACAATCTTTTACTGAATGCGAAAAAAACAAAATGTCTAAAGTTCTCTTTACAAAATGTACCACAACATGACCTAAACTTAAATCTTGACGGCAAAAATCTTGAAGTTAGAACGGAAACTGTATTCTTAGGGATTACTATCGATTCAAAATTGCAGTGGGGCGCGCACATTAGAACTCTTTCGGGTAGGTTAAGTTCGGCTGCATATGCAGTAAGGAAAATAAGGCAGCTAACCGAAGTAGCTACAGCTAGGTTAGTGTACTATGCTTATTTCTACAGTATTATGTCTTATGGCATTCTGCTGTGGGGATCAGCAGCAGACGTTGACTCAATTTTCATCCTACAAAAGAGGGCAATCCGCGCAATCTATAAAATGGGTCCTCGCGAGTCCCTCAGAGAAAAATTTAAAGAGATCGATATACTGACTCTACCTTCACTTTATATTTTGGAATGTATTTTGTATGTCCGTAAAAATCGGGGGCTTTTCAAAACTAGAAGCGACTTCCATAATTTAAATACACGCAGTAAGCACGAAATTGTAATACCCAAATTCAGATTAACGAAAACTAGCAAGTCTTTTCTTATAAACAGTATACGCTTTTATAACAAGTTGCCAAAGTCAGTTATAGAACTGACCGATGGAAGGTTCAAAAACTACATCAAACGTATCCTTATTAAAAAAGCATATTATAAAATCAAGGACTACGTTGAAGATAAAAACATTTGGCCTTAGCTCCTTCTGCGCATGCAGCTTCCCTGGTAACTTGTAAACGGCACAAATATGTGGATGTCTCTAACTATTCTCAATCTCATTTTTCTTTCCTTCTTTTAATTAGACTTTTTACAATGGTTTTCAAACATCTTTATAGCCCTTTGCTAAGAATAGTTACAGCACTGATAACAAAATTTGTGCCACATGTTAAATTTAGTCATGTAATACTTATTTTTATTTACCTTTGTATAGATTCTTTTACCGATTGTTTTGTGAATGTGTGAACATTGTAGGCCTTCTAGATGCTAGTTAACATTTGTTAACTTTTTTTTTATAAAATATATAATCCGTTTATTTTATTTTTTTAGTTTCTTACGACTTATTGTCATAAGTCGGGCCTACGTTGTCCCCCCATGTCTAAGTACTAATCCTGTAACATGGAAATATTGTAAAACCAAACCATTTTTAAAAGAGTAACCATGGAGTTTCTTGCCAGTTCTTCTCCATAGGAAACGACCAACCCGAACCGTGCACCTTTTGTCGACGTTTTATAAGTGCCCATGTAGGCCTATGTGAAATAAAAAAAAATGTTTTTTTTTTTTTTACCTTTCCTTTGTTGTGCTAGGGAAAATTTGAAGCGTTTGATGTCCTTGAAGTGCATCTAAATTAAAGAGAAAAGATCTGGCAGAGGTGTAAAGTTTACCTATATTTTCTAATCATGTTGTGACTATGAGATCCATATCAAAGGGGGTGAGAATATAATAATATTGTAAGTATGTATACTTAGTTTATTTTAACAAACTTTTATTTATAAAATATTTTACATTATCAGATAGGCAATCGCTCCATGTAACTCTACCCCTTAGCAAGACAGTCGTCAGATTTTATACCCTTATATTTATGGAATTTTTCGAAAGCAATTTAGGTACACTCAGCATCACAAAAATCGGTCCTCTCTATAAATAACATTGAAACTTGTCCTGCCAAAATTCCATCCATTAAAACCAGTTAATATTGGTACCTGCTGAAAGTATGTTTAATGACCTTTAAAGTAACAACAGTTAAATTTAATAAATAACACTATTCTTCAGAGCACGAGAAGTTAAATAACTGAAGTAATATAGTAGTTAAAGTTAAAATACGCATTATAAGATAATTGCACCATCCTAGAAGGGTATAAAACTGGCAATCATTTGCCCTCCAGACTTTAAAATGAACACAATGGAAGAACTCCAGCAAAAAAACAAGCCTATTCTTGTATTCAGTTAACCCGTTTCTTTTCTTGTTCTTATTCGTTGTCTAAATTTCTGAAGGTCGTCTTGAACGCTTTGACAGAGTCACTGACGAACTGCTTCCAAGCCGCTGTCTTCAGCTCTTCTCAGGGCAGTTGTTACCGTAAGTCCTGTAATCGCTCTGATCTGCTCTCAATGTTTTATGTCACGCCCAAGGTGCAATAAACCCAAATTCTTTTTCCGATACATGTATATATTGTCTTTCAAATGGTGTAGATACAATAGTTATACTCTTACCATTAAATAAGGTAATATTATTTAAATTATTTTGAAGCTGATTAGGAGTAAAAGGCGCGTTTATACACTTCCGACATCCCAAATGTATGAAACACAAAGGCGGCAGAAGCAAAACAAGTGAGGATCATAGCGACTAGAGTGAGACATTTTGTAGTGTATGTCTTCCAAAGAAGAATAGTTCCCTATACACTAAGCTATATCTATGTCATAGTAACTGCTATTTGTCTTTGAACGAGTACCTAAGTAACAATAGTCTACTCCATGCAAACGTGAAGGCGCCTTTCAAACTTCGTCGGTGCGTTTCTAAGGCACGCACCAACAATGAAACTCAGACGTAGCTTGGCACCTACTAAATAGTAGCTTAGACAGCTAAGCAATACTTTAAAGGCTTGTTTTCAGTATGGCTTTGAATATTCACCTAACAATACAAATATCTCAGCACAGTCCTTTATAGGTCCTGGTGCTCAGATATTTGTATATGATAGATAATCAAAGCCAGGGGCCCTGAGTGAAGTGGTTTTACCCTAGGCTTCCAGTCTAGTCCTTAGTGTATTACTATAATCTTACTTAATCACACTATCACAATCTATATATATATAAAAAGCAATGTCCCGACTGACATATCAATGCCCAGCCTAAACCACTAATGATAGAAGTCTGAAACTTTTAGTGGATGTTGATTTTATACTTTAGGTGTCATTTAAGAAAGGATTTTTGGAAATTCATCCTCTAAAGGGGTGAAATAGGGGATGAAAGTTTGTATGAAACTCTGTCATTGTTAATTTGAAATTAATGAAATATGGTATATAGCCTCTACATATAAAATAATAAAATACGTCTTTGAGCTATTTTAGAATTACATCCCTTAAAAGGGTAAAAAGGGGTGTTAAAGTTTCTATGAAAACTAAATTGATTATTATCAAAATTTAGTATTTCTGCTCTTCTATACGATTAAAGAAATACGTATTTAAGGCTTTTTTAACTTCTTCCTTAAAGGGGTGTTAAAAATAATAAAATAAAAACTGTGTGGCAATTAATTAATAGAGAAACTGGAAAGACACAACAACGCGATCAGAATGAGTTGTCTTTGAAAATAACTAATCAAACCATTTCTGATAAGCAAGAAGTCGCTGAGACATTAGAAAATTTCTTTACCAACATTCCGTTAGAGGTTACGAAGTCTCTTCCCTCCTCTCCTCATCTAAATTAGCTGAAGCTCTTTTTAAAGAAAACTTTACTAAAGTTTTTTAGTCTTTCGTAGGTACCAATTTGTTTGCGTTAAGGACACCGACTTCAAAAAATAAAATTATTTTTCACTTTGTAGTTTTGTATTTGGAAGTCGGTAGTATTTTTTTGCAAAAGAGTTCTTTTATTTTTCACTTTTTAGTTGTACCTCCTAATAGACAACTTAGTACGGTAACTATAAAGCCAGAATAGATTTCATGAAACTTGAACATAACCGGTGAAATGAGAGATCTGCGTACCCCTTAAGAGCGTACTGGCGTGATGTTATGTTATGAAATGGTATAAACAACAAACAGACATGTGATTGCAGCAATCCCAAGAGATTTGCCGTTATTTATTGAAGAGTTATGTTGTATATCTCCGAAGTTCTTCATCAGATCTGCACCAAATTAAAATGGGACCAATTTCGGCTCATACTTTTTCAAACAAAAAAGAATTTTTTAAATCGGTTCACAATTGACGGAGATATCTTTGAACATACACAAAAAAAAAAACAAACATAATGTCGAACATAGAACCTCCTCCTTTTTGGGAAGTCGGTTAAAAAGTAAAAACTGACTGACTGATCGATCAATGCACAGCCAAAACCGCTAGACCTAGAAGCATGAAATTTGGCAGGACGGTTCCTCAAGTGACGTAAGTGAGCACTAAGAAAGGGTTTTTGGAAATTCCACCCCTAAGGGTGTAAAAAGGAGGTTGAAAGTTTGTATGAAAAATCTAATTCCTTGGCCCAAAATTCTTGAAACTTGGCACAAATAGTAATCTGAGTAAATGATAAAAGGTTGTCATTATTAGTTTTTCGAAACTACCCCCAAATGTTGATTTATGACGTGTTGAAGTTTGTATGGAAGAATCTGATTTGTTTGGTCAATAAAATTGAAACTTGAGACAAATACTAACGTAAATGAATAATAAAGGTTGGTTATCATAACTATTTAAAACTACCCCCTAAACACGATTTCGGGGTGTTAAAGTATTTTTGAAGAATCTTATTACTTCAGTTAATAAACTTGACTTAAATACCTAACTATATAAACAATAAAGGTCTGTATTATTATTTTTTCGAAACAACCTCCAAAAGACGATTTAGGGGGTGTTAAAGTGTTTTTAAAGAATCTTATTTCATCTATCTTCTATATCTATATATATAAAAGAAGAAACTGACTGACTGATCGATCAACGCACAGCCAAAACCGCTAGATTTAGAAGCATGAAATTTGCAGGACGGTTCCTCAAGTGACGTAAGTGAGCACTAAGAAAGGGATTTTGGAAATTCCACCCCTAAGGGTGTAAACAGGGGGTTGAAAGTTTGTATGAAAAATCTAATTCCTTAGCCCAAAATTCTTGAAACTTTAAACAAATAGTAATCTGAGTAAATGATAAAGGTTGTCATTATTTGATTTTCGGAACTATCCTTTAATGTTGATTTAGGATAATTAATAATAATAAATAAATAAAATACAAAATATAATAACATAATATATTTTTTTTAATTTGGAATAATTAATGTATTTATTGGTTTTTGAAAATTCCAGCCCTAAGGGGAGAAAAAGGGGGTTGAAAGTTAGCATGATATTTCTACAGTTTGTAAGTTGGACACGTGAAATTTATAATTTACGCTATTGGTTAAAAAAAAGAATTCATGTATTTATAAGGTTTTAGAAATTTTACCCCTAATGGGATTAAATAGGGTTTGAAACTTTATATGAAATTTCTTCGGTTTAGAAGGTAAAACATCTGAAATTGTAGGTGTACGCTCTTGATTAATAAAAAAAATGAGTTTATTTATTTCCTGAAATTCTACCCCTAAGGGGGTTAAAGGTGGCAATTTGTTGGGCTTTTGTATTTTAAACTAGGCATAAATACGAACAGCATATAGTAAAGGCTAATAAACTAATCCTAAAATACGTATACTTTTTTTACGTTTTGAAGATTTTGTCTGTACAAGGGTTTTTTTATGATGTAGGAGAGGAAACGAGAATTATTTGTTTGAATGAAAAGTCTAATTTCTTGGGCAAAATAATAAAGGTAACATTAGTTTTTGGAACTATACACAAAATACGATTTAAGGGTGTTAAAGTTTGTATGGAAAATTGTATTCTTGGGGCTATGTCGGTTACCTCAGTTTTCCTATCCGTGTTTCTGAGTAGGATTCGATGAATACCTTCTGAGTCACCGATTTTATGAGAATGTGTGCTACATGGGTATTTGAAATGACCTTAGTTTTAATCATATTTATCGTAAGACTCGTGCGACAACTCCACTGCAGTGTCATCTTCATAGTATAAAATGGTGAGTGGTGTACTTGCTATGGAAATTATTAAAAAGCCTCATGACTGAGAATTAGATTGAATGACCGGTGGGACTGTTATATTTACCCACGAGCCCTTTATTTAGCAAAAACTTATTGGTCACGTCTTTAAAGTTTAATAAATCCTAACTTAAACCGTAGATATCTACGATACCCCATTTATTATTTAGTTAACAATAGTTTATTTTTGGTCGCGTTCATTAACTGTACAGAATAAAGTCATCTGTACTTTGTTGAATAAATTACGAAATCATGCGAACGAAGTCGCGGGCGGAGTGCTCGTATTAGTTAAATATCAAATAACAAAATAATAGATCCCACAATGGAAAGGAAGGTGTATTCTTCCGGCTAATTAACTTGACCGCCAGTAAGCATAAGGGACCATCCAACTACAATCTTATCTAATCCAACCAACATTCACGGCATCTAAATTCCTTTTATAATACAACCATATATTCCACCCGCAAAATGAGCTCTCCAAATCTCAACGCATCGTGCTTAGAACAATACAGCGCTTGATAAAATGTAGATTACAACACAGATTGTCGCTGCAGCGCTGTTTTGGCAAGACCGCATACATGCGGACTTATTACAGTTGTAGTACAAATCAAGATAAAGCCACTATTAGTTTGATTTAGTGGACGACATGCGTCTGTTCCCACCTTTTGTGGGAATACGGACTGAGAGTGATAAAAGTTGATGTTTGAAATACGATGTGATTCTGGGATATGAACAACAGAGCAATGTGTTTTTTTATTTTTGTGGGAGAAACCGCCTCAATTTTCCCAAACTCTTGATTACTAGAATCAACAGTGGCGACCACCAGATAAACACCCCGACAATAAAGCTCGACGAGTCCCAGAGAAACGAGACAATTCTGCAATAAAATCAGAAAAATACAATGGGTTGTCTCTCCCATTCTGTTAACCAATCAACACAGCCTATCGCTGTCCACTGCTGTCAACACCCAGTCGTCTACATGCCGAATCTCGTCTTTCCAAGCCACATTCAGCAAACATGGTCGGCCCACTGCCACTTCAGTTTGATAACCCTGCTATGCTTTGCCGGTGAGTCCGGCAGGCTTATTACGTATCTTTTGCAAGAGAAAACGATAGCGATTTTTGTGCAATAATTGCTCTTCAATACATAAGTTTCAGAGTTGTTGGCGGTTTTTTTTTAATTAGTGCATTTGACTAACAGCGAGCGATTAGCAAACGATTGTTTAGGACCTACCATAACTACACTGCAGGTAATACCGACTTCTATGACATAAAGCGTTTGATCGCTATCGTTTTACTCTTGCAAAAGATACGTAATAAGCCTGCGGTTCTCGTCCGGTTAATCTCATTTCGTGTCTTATCCTTCAAAGAACCACATAGCTCATTTTCATGTTATGTGGTGCCTACAAATCGTCTTAGATAACCCTCGCAAAGATTTCAACAGTAAAGGTAAAGTATGACCTATGTATTACCAAATGTGACGTCAGAAAAACGAGCGGTCCACTCAGTGTAGATTGTCACGGGTTTCGGCATAGATTGCGTTTTTTATATACTTAGGTAATCGTTTTCAGCGACTTCACTCCCGTAGTCCATCCCACAAAAATCGTGCATTGTTTCAGCATACAAATTAACCCATGAACAAAACAAACAAAGATCCACAGCAATAGCACCGCCGCGCCACTAACGTACTTTGTGGCGATACTGTAGCTTTCAATCAGTGAAAGATATTTCGAACCTATTTGGATCAGTATCTTGCAGAGATTACCTCCAGCACAAAAACATAATATTAGTTAAGAAGTTTATATCATGTTGGATACGAGATAATAATTCCTATAAGGATACCGAGGAATGTGAGATTTTTACCTCATTAAAACCACCCTCGTAACCTCGTACTAACCAACCTGTAACCGAGGGCGTTACAGGGTGGTATGGTACAACGCCTGTTCTGTTAGAGCACGTTCATGGGGACACTGTAAAGGTGTTTCCCCTGAGCCTAACTGTGCTACTGTCTATCCTAGGGTCACTCAGTGGACGGTCAGAGGCCCAACTTATAGGGCCCGCGAACCGCTCCGGGTTCCCAACTGCCTTTACTGATACAGAGTTTTGGCGGTTAGGTGTCGAGGTAGTTGCCTCCAAGACCCCATCTATTTCACAATACCGCTCGGCAGCATGTCTTCTGGAAAATTGAGAGTATCTAGGTACTCGTACGTACTTCCTAACATTTTCCTTTAAACATGGGTATCCAAATGATTCATCATCTTTAAATTGAAAGAGATTCAGTATCATAAAATTAGCTTCATCCAAATGAAATGGAATGTCTTTGAAAATGAAATGATTATTTTTAATAACATGGTTGAAACATGGAAATTTGGCTGATGGGAGAGGAAACCTAAGTTATTGTGATTGTATGGTGAATTGAAGTGAATTGCATTAAATAAAGTATTTTGTAGGAAACACGGTAGATATTATGAAATAAATAAAAATAATACCAGCTTGTAACAGTCCCACTGCAGGGCAAAGACCTCTTTCTCATACAGCATTGATCACCACGCTTGCTCAATGCGGGTTGGCGATTTCAGACTTATATTAACTATAATATGTTCAGATTTCCTCACGATGATTTCCTTCACCGTTGTCTGTGATGTCAAAGATAAACTTAGAAAGTACATAATTATGAATTTGAAAGAGTCACATTGGTACTTGCCTGGATTTAAACTCACGACATCTAGCACAAGCGGCGAGATCGTAGCCTCTGGGCCACCACGACATTAGATTAGATATTATGAAAACCTTAGTAGAACCACAAAACACGAAAATGAACATTCCCAAACATACTTTCATTTCAATTGTATTTAAATAAAACTATAATAATTATAAAATAACTAAGCTTTAATGGTAACTAAAATAAATTAAATAAATACCAATTGAAATTATCTAAAATTATCTATAAAAGCAAAGTCATGTTTATTGTTAAAATAATACGCTAATATAAATCTAGCCCTTTGGTATGTTTCAAACTCAATAAAATAAACACGTAAGTGGTTAAAAATATTTTAATTTGTAAAATCAAATAAAAATCTCAGTACCTACTCAGTTCACGAACTTTCAATCAAAACAAGCTCTTTTTATATTTTACAAACTTTAATCATTTTTAATTTAATAGTTTTTAATAAAAGTTAAATTAATTAGCGATGGAGAAAACTGTTTGTATTCTATTAGGAATACAAACAATTATGTTAGTATTTTTTTTTGTTACTTTATTGTTATTTTACTAGATAACGTTTTCATTAAAGATAAATTTTTATTTCTTTCTTATGATTTGTTGACAAAAATATTTTAAGGCTTATTATAATTTTAAGCCAAATCGGAAAGCTTCATAAAAGAGTTAATGTTTTTAATACAATTATTATGTCTTATCGTGAACTGAGATATCTTGTATAGTGCCCGGCACGTAAGTTGGCAAGGTTTGGGCGTATTGGGGGTAAAGTCACGCATATGCCGCGAACTGACCAACCACCATATAGAGCGAACGGAACGTGGACGCGACACGATTGGTCAGTTGATCCTTGTGTCAACTGACCAACCAATCGCGCGCTCGGAACGGTCCTAAAAGTTTCCCGCGTCCCGCTTCACAACCAAAGATACCTAAAAAACGACATCTGCGCATCTAACGACTCCTTCCAACTTACGGGCCGGGGATTAAATAATGGTTCACTTCACATTTAGTATTCATAAACAAACAACATCCTTTTTCCCTCCACGAGTAAGCTTTCTATATGCCGAAATATTTTTGAAACAACAATCCGAAGATATTTAACAGTCAATAAGAATTTTAACATTTTAAAGAAAGAAAACTAGTTTATTTGGCACACACAGATACACACAATGTAGGTACAAATAAAACTTAATTTTACAACATTTACATACATAGTGTGCCCCGCGGCTGCGCCAAAAAGTTCCAGTTCAGCAAAATGCCAGACAACTGGGAGTTGCCTGACGCTGGTTTTCAACTGAACCTTACGTTGAAGTTTACGGATGTGAATCAGTTTTACGGTGTTAAATATGTACAGGTAAATAAATATAAGTTAGTGTGTTATAAACTATACAGGTATAGGTATGTATAATAATTTGGTGCGAAACATTATGCCATGAGCAGCTGAGCGAAAAAGACGGATTGCAAGTTACTTTTAATATTAAAAGTTGTTTTTATATTCGGGTAGTTTGAGAAATATTGCGATCAATATGTACATCATTTTTAAAATGATGATAAAGCGTCGCTAATATCCTTCTTTTCGTATAATTTTCGGGAAAAAACCATCTTTCCTTATTATATATTTTCTTTCACAAACATAAATTTAAATGATCATTTATAACATAAAAGCTCGATTTTGACAATAATGATTAATTTACCATTACCACCTATTTACCATTTAACTAGTATGGCCACATATTTGTATAAAATTCTTATAATATTTACAGTATTTACATTCACAACGTACTTAACTAAATTGGTTTTAGCTAGTCTCCTATAAACAATCATAGTTTTTTATAACAATAAAGGAAAAAAAACACATCTGTGATTTAGCAAACAATAAACCACTATGTTAATCAAATTAAAACTTATTTTGCGCGTTATTCAAAATGTTTTCATCTTAATTATTAATAAGAAATAATGTAACCACATATTTGTTTTATGTAATTACATTTTTTCTTCTATACATATTGAGTCTTGCTGGTGCATTTTTTTTACTAACTAGTTATTTTTCGTTCTATTAAATTAACATTTATCGTTCTTTATATTATGTAATACCTATAGTCAACAGTAAAAAATCTATAATATTTATTTAAGTATCGTTTAACAAAGAAAATCAATTGATTGTGTTAAATAAAATCAGACATGTGTGCATGTGACAATTGAAATAATATAATTGAAGAAACAAAAATCACACTTTCTAGTTAAAAAAAAATCGCGAAGTTCCAAACATTCACCGAATATTATAACATTTTAATGCACAGTTTACACATTTTTTCTGGTCTGTAAATGTTCATTTAAGGCCGTTTAACCTATTTCACTTTGTTGGTCACTTTGTCCCTTTCTAATATTCTAATTTGTCTCAGCAACACTTTTTAGTAACTTTTGAATGTTCTAGGGAAGTATCGGTGGATTTTGTCACTCATGTTGGCTCACTTGGCATTTGAGTTGGAGAGTTTCCTGTAAAAGAAAAATATATTTAATTAGCAGTTCCAGTAGAAGGCAGACACAGACAAAAGCAGCAATAGACATTTTAGTGGGTATTATAGCCAAATAATAATCGTTTTTTTGTTGCAGAATGATTGCAAATAATGACATTGGTTCAACCATTTATGGACATGTTTATGTCTTGTATCAATTTGATCATAGTTGATTGTTGTTGAAGTTCTTGCCCTAAATTTATTCGTTCTTTGTCTTATCTTACCTAAATAAAGTACACTAGCTGACCCCCGCGGCTTCGCTACCGTCAACAGGCTATCTACCTACCTACCACTCTCTGACAATTCAAGGGTACCTGTAATTGCATTAGCTTCGAATTTTGGAACAGAAATTTTAAATAATGCTTACCATTTATCCTAGTAGGCTTCAAATGTGGTAACGTATTAGTAGTCCTATCTAGCACACCTTTACTATAGTACACACTGTTACTATCAGGGCTGAACCTCACTGGCGGCGAGTTGGAGCAACTCCTAGAGTCCATCGCCAGAGACCTGGGCTCCAGGTAGTACCCAGGCTCCAACTCTGGCATCTGAGTGAGATTCAGTGGGTTTCTGCTGGGGTTACTGTACAGAGATAGAGATGGTGGTGGTAGTGTGGCGTGTAGCCCTGGAGGGAGTAGTTGTTCTGTTGGCAGCTGAAATATTAAAAGCGGCGTTAGTGTGATGTCTCTTTTTGTACACGGAGCTTGGTCCTTGTTTTCAGAAAATTAACCGAGATGAGAGGCACCACTTACGAACTTATGCATGAAATATTTTAAAAATAAGAAACTTGTAAGCAATCACAATGTCATTTCTGTCTAGCCTTGTAGATCTAACAGTGTAGCTCTTTTTGAACTCCAAAACTCCTGCTATATATAGCTCTCAGTGGGACCGTTACAGAAGCAGCAGTTTTTTTCCTGACTTTACCCACATATTATACGAATCACATCACATCATCAGCCTATTAATGTTCCCACTGCTGGGACACAGGCCTCCTCTGTGTGATAGGGGATATATTATACGAATAAAGATATTCAAAACTTACCAAACCACTAGTATTTAACGGCAACGCATTCTTATACTTCAACCAATCCTCGTACACCTTATCATAGGGCTGTCTATGACAATCATTGGGGCCAACGTTCGGCATTTGCAAACCACTCATTGGCCCCAAGCTCTGTATGTTGGGACCAAGGTTTGGCATTTGCCACGTTGGCGTGTATCTTTGGTATTCCGGTCGGCCTTGTATGTATTGGTTGCAATGATCGATGTTGTGGTCGTAAAACCTGTTATAATTTGACGTCATGTCGTATTTATCCGTCGTCTTCGATATAAGCGGCCTTATGGAACTGTATTCGGTCGTAGAAGATTTATTTGAGAAGCTGTCGCTGATCTTCATGTCTACTGGTATTATATCTGGGTTTTTATCTGTAAAGAGGAGGTAATAAATTCTTTTTAGTGCTCGTTCTTTTGTTTTTTATGTGAATTTTATTTGAGCGTGTGTTTTTAACCCCCGACGGAAAAAGAGGGGTGTTATAAGTTTGAGGTGTGTTTCTGTGTATCTGTGTATCTGTGTATCTGTGTGTCTGTGTATCTGTGTATCTGTGTGTCTGTCTGTGGCATCATAGCGCCTCAACGGATGAACCGATTTTGATATAGTTTTTTTTGTTGGAAAGGTGATTGTGTCGAGAGTGTTCTTAGCTATGTTTGAACATTGAAAAAACGGTTCAGCCGTTCAAAAGTTATGGGCGTTTTACTGTTTGAATCGGGATGTTTTCGCAAGATAAATGTGTCGGGGGTTTTTTAAATTTTGGAATTTTACTTGTTGATGTTTCATTGGGTTGAGGCTGTAATTACAAGATGAATTTTGGTCGGTAAATTACGAGGGTTTATTATTGTTAATTTTTAATTATATACAGTGTGAGTTTTAAAGTGGGCGTGGATGGCCAAATCCGAAGATATGACGAATAGCGGAAAACAAAAACTAAAACTGCTAATGATGCAGTTTTAGTTTTAATCAAAATCGTTCCGAATACAGATTTTTCAATTTTTGAAAAATCTGTATTCCTAGCCAGGAATCACACCCGCTGATTTTGAGAAAAACACGCATGCTGTATTATTACACCATTCGTTAGTGTCATTAATAAGGATAAAATTCTGGGAAATAATGTTTTGCGGCAAACTTGAGGAAAAATCTCATATTTACAAAATGCTTCGCTTCAGGGAGATCGGCAGATCGCTATATTTATTAATGGTTTTATAATAAAACAAAAATAAACTCCTCCTGTAAGGGTATTTTTATCTTTTCTTTTTCCGCAAATTTTACCAATGTGTGTATCACGATTACTGAATTTAGAGACTTACCTAAACTATCAACACTTTCCGATTCTTTGGTGCCAGTTAGCGGTATATTCGATATTTCATCCTGCTGCCTTTTGTCATTTTCGTGCTTTCCTAAAAACAACAACAAAATAAAGAAGTTTAAATTCTTGGCAATCTTTTAAATATTCTCCTGTCGGCTTTAAGTTAGTAATAATGAAATATTTGAAAAAGTAAGAGTTTTGTTAATTTATTAAGCAATTTCCAGCAAAAGCGTATTTAGCTATGAATATTCAATCAATTTACTAGAATAGTTTTAAATAATTAACCATTACTATGATTCCATAATATAAACTAGAAACCATTATTTAACGTCAGATAAATTATATTCAACCTTTCAATGAAACTACACACATAGTTCAACTAAAGTACACAAGCTCAATTCAACTACACACCAAGTTCAATGAAACTACACCCATACTCACTTTCTCTCTTGTTGAAGTACTTGCAGCAGAAGACGACACCTGACACGGCAGTCATGGCGGCGATCACTGCCACTGCTCCCAGAACGATTACCAGGACTGTTGTCAGCTCCACCTTGACGGGGACCTGCGCTGTGGGAACAACTGTGGCTTTTATTTTTCTTATCTCACGTATGACCGTGCCATTTTATGTAGAAAAATGGCGAGGAAGAAACATACTGTGCATCTGCTAGCCATTTTACCTACTACAAAAACTTTTCGGGTCCGAACACTAGCTTCACGAGTTCGAAAATATGATACGTAAAGTTTTGCGTAGTACTGTGTTTCTCGCTAGTTATTCGCACACATTTTTGACCAGGGTCAAACTACGTAAACGGGTGATATTAAAAAAAAACAATCAATATTTGTTGAATAAACTGACAAAATTTATATGATTTTATCAATAGATGGTAACTCTTTCATAGTTCTTTTTTTTTTTTGGCTTTTAGTTTGCGCTTGACCACTATCTTACCTGATGGTAAGCGATGATGTGGTCGACGGTGAAGCATGCTTGCCTAGAAAAAACCCATATCACTTTTGACTTAAAGACCCCTAGATTGCTATCGGGAAACACAGACTCCGGCAGGGAATTCCACTCCTTAGCTGTACGCATAATAAAAGTGTCCCCAAAACGTTTTGTACGTATGGGTGGGATGTCCACCATGTACCGATAACGCATCGCCGTACGTCTGGTAGTCCGATGATGGAACAGGCGGGGCGGAATTAAATCATGCATTTCCATCGTACACTCCCCGAAATGTAACCGATAAAAAACCGACAAGCTGGCAACTCGGCGACGATGTTCAAGGCTCTGGAGCTTTGACTTGACCAGTGCCTCATTGCCGAAGAATTTCTTGGCCCGCTTTTCGATCGACTCTAGTGCACCAAGCTGGTATTTGGCAGATTCGTCCCAGAGATGAGAGCAGTACTCCATGCACGATCGAACTTGCGCTTGATACAAGTTGAGCAGCTGTTCCGGCGTGAAGTACCTTCTCACCTTCGCAAGGATCCCCAACTTTTTGGCAGCCAGTTGAGCCTTTGCCTCAATGTATGGTCCAAAATTGAGAGTCGATGTCAACGTAACGCCAAGAAGCTCAAGATGGTCCGTTATTGGCACGGTTACATCACGAAAAGTTGGAGCCGGGTGAAATTGGCTCTTTTAAATTGAAAAAGAAACGCCTGGGTTTTAGCAGCATTAAACTTGACCAGATTGGCATCGCCATATTCGGAGACTGCTTGCAAGGACAAGTCCAAACGCTCAACCATGGCCTCACGGAGAGACCGGATCAGCGGCCCGGTAGCCCGTGCGTTGGACAAGTCTCTCTCAGCAACAGTGCTGTCGTCTGCATACCCTAAGGTGCCTTTTTCCAGATGCATATCCAAAGGTGCCTTTTAGCAGGTGGTTTTAGCAGATCGTTAATGTGCAACAAGAACAATGTTGCTGAGAGTACCGACCCCTGAGGGACCCCGGCATTAATATCCAATTGGTCCTACGAGCAGCCATCGATAACCACTCGAATGGACCGATCTCTCAGGCAGTCTGCAATCCAATCACACAGACCACCGGGCAGACCAAATGAAGGAAGCTTACCGATAAGGCTTTCGTGCCAGACCATATCGAAAGCCTTCAAAATGTCGAGGGAGACGGCAAGCGCTTCCCCGTGCCTCTCGATGGCCTCACTCCATAGTTGAATGGCATACGCTAGAAGATCCCCAGTATACTCTTACAGAGTATGGACGTTACAGAGATGGGTCTGTCGTTGGCCGGGTCAGCTCGACTGCCCTTCTTGGGCACGGGCTTTATGTTGGCTTGCTTCCAAGCATTCGGCACTTTTCTAGTCTCATATGAAAGGCGGCATAGGCGTGTCAAGATCGGAGACAACTCAGGCGCACAGGTTCTAAGAACTATAGCTGGTAAGCCGTCAGGGCCGCTAGCCTTGTTCACGTCCAGGTTCCGCAGCATCCTACGGACATCTTTTTGATGGATGCGAATGTCCGATATACCAGTCTCGCGCCCATCAGGCGAAGGAGGGGGCCGCGAATCACCAGGATTCAGACGCGAAGATTCCGCAAAAAGAGAGGCAAATAAATTTTCCTTCTCCTCAGCGGTGTGAGCCAGCGACCCATCTGGTTTCAGCAGTGGTGGTAGTCAGGGACGGCAGAAGTTCGACTTGACCGACTTAGCCAGGGACCAAAACGCTTTACTACCTGCTGGGTAAGAAGCAAGTTTGGTCCCTATTCGGCCAATGTGATCGAACCGAGCTTTTTGCAACACCTTCTTACGGGACTTGGCAGCCCTGTTGTAGGCTCTCTTCTTCTGACCCACGTAATTCGCTCGATCGAGCGTCGGCCCATGCTAGGTACGCCTCATGTTTAAGCGCGTCGGCGCGATGACATTCGGCATCAAACTATGGCCGGTTAACGCTGGACATCGTTATGTCAGAGAACGGAATGTAGTACTCCATTCCCTGACGCAACACATCCGTCACGGCGTCCGCGCATGACAAAGGATCAGCCGAAGAAAAGCAAATAGGCTGCCAAGGATAGCAAGCGAAGAAAGATCGCATGCCATCCCAATCTGCTGACCTGTACCGCCAAATCCGCCGGGAGCCTCTTGGGCTGGGATCGGGCGGGGAGTAGACGGACACAGACTTCACCAGACAGTGGTTGGAACTACCTTACGGTGAAGTTATCGACACAGAGTATCGGTCTGGATCTGTTGTCAGCAGAAGGTCCAAGCAATTGGCTGTGTGCAAATCAACATCTGGCACCCTCGTTGCCCCATGGACCAGCTGGGTAAGGTTTAGCGCAAGCGAAAATTTACGCATCTCTCGTCCAGCATGGTCAGTGCACTGGTATTGGTAGAGCCACTCCTGATGGTGGGCATTAAATTCCCCCAGTAGCACTAATTGGGCGGAAGGGTACCGCTGCTGTGCCGCATCTGCCGCCTGACTGAGGTACTCTGTGAGTCTGGTTGTCTCCCGATCTCGGCTGTGCAAACGGTAAACACAGGCGTAGATAATTTTATCCAGACCTGTGTCTACCAAAACCCAAAGCGTAGATAATCTGGAGTCCTCAAGGTTACGGAGACGCCGATAGCAAGTGTCGTGACGGGCGTACATACACACACCCGTGCGTGTTTTATAATTGTGCTCCAGGGTAAACCCTGGGTATGATACGAGACGTCAGAAGGATTCGCTATCTGTGTCTCCGCAAGAAAAAAAAACGCTGGTTTCTCAGCCTCCAGGTGGTAGTGGACTGCAGAGAGATTTGAGTGCAAACCTCTAGACTTTGACCAAAATGAGATCAAACTATTTTCGATAGCAAAATAATCAACATTCCATCAAACATTACACTAATTTGGTCATTGTCTTTTCAATAAGTAAAATCACTAAGACCTACAAATATTCAAAACATGAAATCATACCTGTATGCCGTTGCGGATATTTCAGCAAACTAGAAGTCAATGTCAGAGCTTCACTAAAGCCTTTCCTATTGAAGGCTCTCACTGACACAACCAAGGAGTTGCTTGCTAATAGACCTGCTACTTCAAACTGAGGATCATCACTGCTGACGTTCCGGAGAAGAAGACCTGTTGCCATTTCAAAGATCTGTGTGGAGAAAGGAGCATTTCAATGAAAGAAGTATTGGCACAACAAGAGATACGTAATCAATAAGCAATCGGGCACTGACGAGAAGAGAAGGAATTTGGGATAGTTAAGTTAACGACACTATTTTTACACATAGGTGAATAAAAATAAACTTGACGAGCTATTAAAAGCCTAAAACTTCCAGCTACTGACATGGGCCTCACTGATCACAATCCATTAAACTAATTAACTCTGTTCTCGACTAAACTCATTCAGCTGTGTCTTTCAGTGACGACAGTCGATCCAACTAGCCTGACGGCTTCACTTTTCGCCATCAACAGTAGCGATACTAAAATGTACCTATGTCCTACTTATTATGGGCAGTTAACCCTGTAGCCACCTTACTCACTAGGTAATATTATTACCACAAGAATAGCTCATGCTATTCTCATATGTCGTTCTTACTCTAAGGAAGAAAAAGAAGAATTAAAAATATCACTGATTTTCCGAGATGATGAAAAAGCTTATAAATCGGTTCAAATAAAAACATTCTGCCAATATTATTTTATTCCCCAGATAAAGGCGATACATTGTCTGTCCATAAAGAATTTAATGTCGTTCCAGATTTATTTATATGGAAGTAAGTGACAATAATAAGACGAATCGAAGCCCATTGATATCTTTAACACAATTTGTAAAGCCTACTACAAAATGTACTATGTTTCTTTTATTGTAATAGATGATTTGTCTCTGTTTATTTTGATTTACACTATTTAGTTTTTTGTTTGTAAAAGTTTTTTGTCACTTACTTCCAACAAGAATGATTGGTGGATCCCTCCATCGTACCCCGGCGTGCAGTTCAGGGTCAAAGAGTCGTAAGTCACGTTAGTGATCTCACATGCCTTGGGCGTGGATGGCTTGTCTGTACGGAAGAGAAAGAAACATTAAATAAACCATTAAAGAAATACATGCGTATTTTTTTAACGATCAATTTTCGTAGATAATTTTGCCCGTGTCTCATTTGGCAGGATAGGGTTAACACAACAAATAGATTTTTGCAATGCAGATATTAATATTTATCAGATTTTCAAGTTTTCAAGAATACATTAAAGATGCATTTAATGAATCCGGCTTGACCTTTTAATGTTTGTAAGCGAGCAAAGTTGCTTGTATTAGCTAGATTAGGCGTCTTATAAAAATCAGCACCCTCTATGTCTAGTGCTATAACGCTTTACGTCGACATCCGACCTAATAACTTACACAACCCATGTAGGTACCTACTAGAAATGTCTTGCACAGGATAAGCATAATTTATTTTATGGAATAAGCTTCGGAAATTGATCAGCCCGTCTAGCATTTAACGACCTGAGCTCTTTGATTTTGTATGGAGCTGACTTTGGGTTTTGGCATTGTATTGACTCTTCCTCTCATTTAGATCTTTATTTGAAAATATAATGATACTTTGACGATGTTCCGGTACCGTATACTGATTTATAATTAATTTCGTCACCCAGGTAATAAATGCTGTGTTGGTAAAAAAAGGAGGAGGTTCTATATTCGCCTGTATATTTGTTTTTTTTTGTGTATGTTCACCGATTTCTCCGCCAATTGTGGAACGATTCTGAATTAAAATTTAAATTATTTTTTTCTTTGAAAGAGTTC
Organism: Orthosia cruda; assembly: GCA_964057195.1. NCBI lineage: Eukaryota > Metazoa > Arthropoda > Insecta > Lepidoptera > Noctuidae > Orthosia > Orthosia cruda. The sequence goes on along the minus strand of OZ059839.1, from coordinate 12,173,403 downwards.
CCGAATTTGTCCCATATAAATTTGGTGGAGATCTGATAAAGAACTTTGGAGATATGAAACAGAACTTCTAAAAGAATGACGGCAAATATCTCGGGATATGTTCAATCGCATGTCTGTTTATTGTTTAAACACTATTTCATAACATAACATCAAGCCGGTACGCTCTAAAGGGGTAGGCAAAAAAAGGCTTAGAAAACTAAGTTTATGTTTACAGTAAACTCTGATATGGGTTTTTATGGATTATCTATTTTGGCATAATTTTGGGCATTGTACGTACCTTACTATATAACTTGCCCATTATATATACAACTAGACAGTGTAAAATAAAAAAATTCTTAAAAATTATAACCAACTTTCAAATAAAAACACAACAAAGTGAAAAATAACTTGAATTTCGACTTTAACTTCAAATTGGAGTTATTTTTCACTTTTTAGTGTATTTATTTGGCAGTCGGTAGTTTTTTTTTGTAAAAGCCTCCCTACACTTTGTGATTGTGTGTGTGGGTTGCTGTTGTGATGTGTCCGCGTCACAATGCTTTCTGTTTTATATACATTTCTCACTTTTTTGGAAACTAATGTGATTTGACTTAAGTTTTTTATGATCTAATAACAGAGATTTTATTATGCCTTTTAAAATCCGGGAGCTTATAAAGTCATATGCATAAGTGGTTTTAAATCTTTACATACATATAGTTTAAAATGGCGTTTTATAATAATATGAAACTGCTTACCAGCTGGTAGTATATGGAAAAGACACGGCTTAGTCTGTCGCCCCACCGAGTTGGTTCCCGAGCACTGCACCCAACCGTAGTCTGAAGAAGTATTCACCATGTAAATGTATATACCTGAATAAGAAAATGTCTTAGATTAATAAAAAACTAAATTTGAATAAAAGCGTCGCTAAAAGAATTTTGGTAATACCTAAGTTTTTATTCATGCTTCTTCTTTAAGCATGTACTAGATAAAAGGACCAACCATTCATACTTCATAGGACATAATCCAATATCTCTACGTATTATTTTTTAGCAGAAGATTACAATTTGGTGATTGCTGTTTCTAAAATTGTTTGTAAGACATTGCTACGAGCACTACCATTGGATATTGGATATTGTACTTACCTGGCAAATTAGGTACAGTGGTCATTGATGATGTCGTGAGCTCTTGTTTACTATGAGTAGAGCTGTTGAACCACCAGTGGTACGACATTGGCTCCTGTGAACAAAAAGAGAAGACTTATAGTTTTTTGTCAAAAAATAATGCTCAAAATATGTAGGTCACACACATTTTTACATTTTTATTAAAAAAATAAAGGCTAATAAAGCAATATTTGTAACAATTTGTTAATTATTACTATTTCAGGTTAATTGTCAGAAATATTAATTATTATTTCTATTGCTGGAAACAGTTAGATATGTGGTGTTTCAGAAAAAGGTACCTTATTGGTATTTTGTATGCAGAACTTTATTAATAGTTGCCCTAGTACTAAAATAGTGGTCAAACGCGAGCTTATAACAAATAAAAAAAAATACTCATAAATATGATTTTCAATCAATCCGCCGAACCTTTTCCCAACTACGAGTATGCTGGGATCGGTTTTCAGTCAAACCGGATGCAGCTGAATACCAGTATTTTAATTAGAGCGAATACCTTTCTGACCTTCACAACCCAGTAACTGGGAACACGATACCAAGGGGTAGCAATCACTTTCGGGATTCTGACTACTCGTAACGACTATATCAAAGATCTATAAATGACAGCTGGGACCGACGGCTTGAAGTTCTTGCCGTAACACGTAGGAGTCGCATGTAACGGATCACAATTACATAACTGGCCTAATACCAATGCTCTTATATTCTTCTTTTGTAATATGAAATTTCAAATCGTCAATCATTAATCCTATAAATTATTCACAGTAGGTAATTTGAGTAAACATTGGTTTCAACACCTATTATGAATTGGTTACCGAACCAGTTATTACAATCCTTTGCAACGAGAGGCCATTTTGATTATTTCAATTTGGAATTAACTTGGTACGGTCAGCATAAGTCAGTTTTGATGAGAAGATTGACACTAAATACATGTATAAATTCTTGTGTTATAGCCACGACTAAAGTATGACAGTTTTGATTTTATAATAAGAACACTTTAACTTTACCATGAAAGTACATAATTCCAGTTATTATCTAAATTGTAAGGTTTTGATGTCGTGCAGAGGAGTGCTATTAATAGGTTGATGATGATGAAACTAAAGTGTAAACTTTTAACCCAACTGTACCCTTTTAAATAACTGATGCATATTGATAAATGCGTATTACTGAATTGATTTGACGTAATGAGAGCACTCGTGTCTCGTTTAAAATAGCGGAAATGTCATTTATATTTGTTTTCTTTCGTAATGTCTTTTTTGGCGAGTTTCAGTGATGTCAAAACAATTAGTTATAGGAAATGGCGGTAAAGTGCTTTTTTCTCCCACAGCTGAAAATTTTTGATCACTATCAAACAAACATTGTGCAAACTGTTTTTAGTTTAGGTACATTAGAGAGAAAGCAAACGTATATTTGTGTTTTCATAGGTTGCGGATCGCACACAAGAAGCTTGGCCAGAAAACTAGAAGTTTAAAAGTCGTACAATGACTTTACAATCTCTACTTTACATACAAATAGGGATTTTGAAAATCGTAAGGACTTCTCGAAGTAAGATTTTCTTTCAAATTACAGTACTGCGGTTTTCTAATACACTTCTTTTTTAGGACATAGAAAAATGAAATAAAACTTTTTCTAGAAGCAAAAATAGTCGTCGATAATGTGTAAAGAGTCCCACAGACAGACACGACACAACAAAAAAAACATCCTCGCTATCGGAAAAATCGGGCAAACTTTAAAAAATCTGGGAAAAATATCCACTGAAGTACTGTTTGAATTTTAAATTCAATTTACCTTACACCTATCACAACCCATAAAAAACTTCATATACGAAATAAATGTAGTTAAATTTTAAGGTTTCATTTCCATTATTATTGCCCCCTGTACCAACAGGGAAAAAGTAAACAAAACAAAATATGGGGTAAAATATACGGCTTTGCAGGTAATATAGCTCAATCATGGAGTATTATGTTATGCATGAGCATATTCTCTTTGAGATACTGCACAAATGCTGTGTTATTCTGATCTGCATACCATAAGGAAGGTTTTTTAGAAACTAGCATTTGCCAGCCGCGTCACGTGATATGTTTACAAAAATATCATATATCCTTGGCCAAGTCCTAGGCTATATCTTAATGTTTGGGCCCGGCCCTGTCACGTCCCAGGCACGGCCCTGATATGTATGGATAGACCTTTATTTGTCGACTTCGTACGTTGGTAGCCACTTTAGGCAACCATCTTTCTACGAGATCTACGTATTTGAATCGAAATGGGCTACCCACTACTTGATCAACTTGACAATCTAGTTTGCTGAACATGTCCTATGTTCCTATGTTAACCGTTCTTCAACGGACCCTTTATCTATTTCTAGCTCTTCGTTCGTAACTAACCGTGTAGATACACAAGGAGAATAACTTGTAATTCGACGTAGATAAATATTCCTTCAAAGACGTGATAGTGTGACTCATTTGCAACCAATAAGCATCCCATTTAACCTAGTCCTCCAAAGGCCATTGTGTTATGGGTAACACAATGTCCTTTGGAGCACTGGGGTAGATAGGCAGTCGCTCCATGAAACATACTGGTATTCAGGTGCCTGACCCCAAACATAAGGATCGGTAAAAGGCTAGGCAGAAGATGATAATACAGAAGGTGAGCTTACCTTCGGATTAGCATCCAGATCACAGTCGATGTCAATCACTTCTCCTCTCGCTGCCCTCACAGCGATGGGAGCTGATGACTTGCAGGTTGGGACGACTACACAGAATATAAAACAGGTATAAAATATAAATATGATGTGGTGCTTGGCCTAAAAAAAGATAGATGGATTATGTGAGAGAAGGTTGACTGGTAGAAAAAAATACTTTACTGAACGAAAGGATACTGACCTTACCCCAAAGGGGTAAAAACTACAAACTACCTTCAATTTTACTAGCTGAAGTCACTGCGATTGAAATAGCATACTATAGGGCAGTTCAATACCAACACTATTCTCGTTTCAGTCTCCCACAATACAACAGCATCTACCATTGTGTAAAAGCAATTACAAATTCAGTATTTTAATTTAAACACGGAGGAAGAAGTTGTGAAATCAATATGGCTGGTACCGCGATGAAAAGTTAATCATCGAAGAGGCCATAGAGCATAGAGAGGCTTTGGTAGACACTGCTGAAGACGGCATTGTCAAAACTTTAGGTAGGTAAAAACCAAGAGAGTCACTGTCACCAGTTACTCATAGAGATTGACGGGCGGTGTCCATTCTGACTATGGCTAGGACAGAGGCAACTTCAAATCACATTACGTGGGCGCCGTGACTGAATAATAATAATAGCTGTACGGGTCAATCATCTAGTTTAAGTAACGATTGTCGAAGTCGGTCAATTAATGGGTATCTATCCAATACATATCGAGATTCCTACGAGCACGTTAGGCCTGCACGTTAGTCCTGGCTATTATTTGTAAAGCCAGAAAATCTGACAATAGCATTGACAAGGCTTGAGTTTTACCCAGTTTAAAATAGCGAAATTTGGCTACATCCGGTTAGACGGGAAGCCAAGCCTAACCAAGTTGGGCAAAGGTTGGGTAGATTGATTGGCATCTCTACTCACTGCCAAAGCGACGACTCCGTGCTACAGTTGGTTTGGTTCAAGGTAGGTTGCGTTAAAATTAATCTTTGTCAAGTTTAGGATACAAAATATAGTACCTCTTTAAGTTGGGAAATAGAAATTTATGATGGAATTTAGTTTTGCATTTAGATAAATTATTCCTGTTTGAAAGCAATATATCGGGTCTTTAAATACCGTAATGGATAAACAAGTAGATTTTTTCATAATCATGCTTTGGAAGAGACCAATATTTTTGTTATTCCCTAAGAGATACTGGTCATACTGCTCTTTATCTATTTTTGAACTAAATATATTTTCCTTAGCCAGAGAAAGCTAAGGAAAATATGTTTGAATTTGAAAATATGCCCACATATAATATTTTTATGCACTAAAGATTTAAAACCAAGCAACATGACCAATCTTTTATTTCTGTTCGCACCATTTTGAACACAGTGCGCCATTTTGAAAATAAACAATCTCTATCACTACTTACACTTGACATCCAGCACCAGGCTCTCAGAAGACCCTTCTCCCAGACTGTTCCTTGCGGAGCAGACGTAAGCACCAGCTGCATTTCTTGATATCCGCTGTAATACCAAGCTTTGGTTGGCTAGGAGAACACCAGGACCTGGTTTTACTACTACACCCTGGTGGGAAAAGTTGGGTTTTCAATTAGATGCATCGAACATTTCCATCTTCTTCATCTTCTGACGGAAATACCGTCCGAATGAAGATGGAAATGTTTTTTTGGCTTGGTAATAAGAGAGGAATCAGCACATTAGTTTTAATGATTTGTATATCCTCGGTTCAAAATTAATATCTTTAATGAATCCTTTGTATCAGTGACTAAGCTAATTGAAAGTAAGTGGGCACAAATTTAAGCGTTTGTTTGTTATTGCAAGCGTTTGGGTCGAATAGACTTGTTTTCTTTGACCAATGACACTGAATATGCTGAACAATGACCACTTCTTTGATTCATTGATTGCACCCAGGAACTCACGCTTAGCAGGTGCGCTTCGGAGCACTAGACCCTCAAAGTAGTATTTAAGTCAAACTACAGTAGCAGTTCATTTTCCTGAACCAAGGATTACTTACATTATGAGTAAAGTACACATGATTGTGCCACGGATTCGCTCTTACTCTGCAGTCTAAGTACACGTCAGATCCTTCCACCACTTTGCTGGCGTCGAAATTAGCCCCTAACTCCAGTTTTGCTACCGGTAAATCTGTGGGATGAAGAAACTAAATATTTATTCACCAATTTCTACATGAGATAATAAAGGAAAGAAGACGTGCTGCACTGATTCCAAATAAATTAGGACCAGGATAGGAGGATGATGATGATGATTGTGAAAACTAAGCACATCATTCTATTGAAATCCTTGTCTCTCAAATCTAGGGACTATCTTTTCTTTATCTATGTTTTTAAAATACATAGTAACTTTGGAGCCTAACTAAGCCTAATTCTGACCATTTGAACAAATTTTCGCATCAGTGTCCCAATAGGGATTTTGAGAAGCTTTAGTTATAATTTAAAACAGCTCACAGTTTTGTAATGGATAGCGGGATTACATTTGAAATACTTCCACACGGTTTTGTTAATTTATTTACTTCAAAAGTAGATCTAAATGATCGAGTACGGTTATCACAGCTCAATTGCACATGGCCTTCTCTGTACGAAAAGAGAACTTTACCCTGTAGTGGGACAATAATAGACTGGTTTTATTTAATAACTCACGTTGTATCTCCATCTTCCACCCGTCCTCATGAGTCGAATGCGGCAGACTTGGCTGCACAGCTCTGCAAGAGAGGACTCTTCCAGCGTCCTCTATATTTGGCACGAAGCTCAGAATGCTGCTGGTGATGTTGCCATCCGTTGAGGTCTGGTGAAAATGAGTTACCTATGATTAAATTCTAGAGATGATTAATATAATATAATTCCCTTAGAGATGAATTGTTAGGGCGCAGTTAAATCGAGAGCTATTAGCTAGTTTTTTACTTTCAAACTAGAGAACTGTTTTATTGTTATTTCTGTCCGATTCTGTATGTTCTTTGTTTCTTTGTGTTTTTTTTTTTGCGGTTTTTGCCTCCTTTTGTTACGAGTACAATTTAACACAAAACTACTAGTTAAAAACTTTAAATGGACGCGCCCAAGAAGATGGGCGGAAAAATCATACCCTGGCTTTCCAAATTGAGATTTAAACCCTAGGTACTTTAATGGCAAACTTTGCCTGGTTTTCAGACTAGAGTAAAGTTTGACAAATATTTAAGTTAAAAATCTTAACTAAGAAACCGGGACAGGGTTCAGTTTTCTACAGTTCATCACATCATGTGGACCATTTTACGTGCCGGTGACAGTGTGATTTTAGAAGCAAAAAGCGACTATGAGCTACTAAGGGCCGGGTCCAAAATTGAGATTTTTATTTACCCTACTTCAGGGAAGCTCCACTTTAATGCCAAAGTTTGACAGATTTTCAGGGTAAAGTAACCACTCTTAACTTTGCAAAGGAAGTGATTAATAAGATTAGGTATAGAGCTTTTCTCAATGCTAATAAAGTTCATTTTCGTACAAACAAACGTAACCGACTTATGATCAAGAGAAGTTGAGTGTTTATCCAACTCTACTGTAGCCTGAATAAAAAAACGTGTATAATTTTGCCATTAAAGTAGGATTTGGCACGATCTTAACTCCATATATTGGTCCTTAGTTATTATTGACAGACGTCTATTAGGTCATTTGATATGGCAAAGAAGACGTTTCCCTTACTTAAAATAGTTGAATCGCAGCTTCGTCATTTCAATGAATTCTGATGGGACGGCGCGTACGCAGTCCCCACTACCAAAAATTACGCATCCGAGTTGTCTCTCGAATTTGGAACGAACCGCGTGTTTATCAGGAATGTGACTAACCATCGCTTATTGAATTTTTATTGCAAATAACTTAGACACTGTCTTATTGATTTTTTAAACTAGTTACTCACCGTCTCTCTAACAGTCTTCAGCTTGGTGCCTCCTTTCCACCAAGATATTGTGGGTTTAGGCCTGGCCCCAACAGCTTGGCAGACCAGCTCGGTGCTCTGTCCCGCCACCAGAGGTCGCTTGCCGCCTTGAAGACGCACCCAGAGTGGTCGTACTGTGGACAAAAGTAAAATAAAGTCTTCGATTTTTAAATAGACATTAATTTAAGTAAATATCGTCTTATTTTAATGAGTGTGTTTTGTTTCCATAAAAGGCATTCATATTGCCAAGTAATTTGCTGGCTGGATAAAGTTTTCTTTTCATACAGAGAAGGCAAGGACTCTATACAATGTATGTATTCTGGCGAATCAGAAGTAGGTACATAACTTGTATAGCCTTTCCCATCGCGTTAATCGGTTATTATAAGCCTCCGCATTGTTCGCAAACACACATTTATGGTAGTTTTGGTTAAAATAGAAAAGGAACATGCAGAAATATTTTTAAGCAACTACAATAAAGTAACCAATTCACGCCTTTTAGAACAAATCATCATCATTATCATCATTATACGTTCACACCTCAGAACCCATTCATTAATAACAGCCAAACAAGGCAAGATCAGTCAATGGCAGCAAAATTGTCATTTAATGGCATTTTTTAATTATTTAATTAAAACCTGTTGGTCTAAGATTAAAACGGATTTCATTCTGCCAAGCGTCGGCATTAAGTTTACTTGTGCATATCAAATAGGTATCAATCATTAGGTAGGATTCATTTCTGATAGTTCGTAGTGAACAGACGTATCGAAAATTATTAAAATAAACAAATAATCATTGGCGCAATCGTGACCTAGTTTTACGAAGAACGCAAACTGTGTTAATAATTAGATTTGTGTTGTTTGTGTAATTTGTGAAAATGACATGTGATAGTTAATTAAAAAAAAAAAAAACCTATAACCATCAATCGTAATGGAGGGTAGCCCGTTCAGCCGGCTTACCAGGTACGCTAGCTCCCCGCCCACTACACCCATACCCGCAGCTGTTCCCGAAGCCGCTCTTGCCTCCCAGGAGCCGCAACAAAATATCAAAGATGCCCTTGAATTGATCTCGACACCAGAAATACAGAACTGGATGTTGACCATCGAGCAGAGCCTAAAGGAGGTGTGTACTATTGTAGCCGACGGAAAAATGAATACGGAGCAGAAACTCCGTATCAATACCTTATGCCGTAAAGTATGCAACGGGACATCGCAAATGGCCGTGCACTACCAGTCCGTCAAGGCGAGAGCTGTTCAATACCACCACGCTGTGCAAAGCCTTGAGAAACAGCTAGACCTCTCACAGCAACTGCAGAAACTAAAGCAGAGTATTGGAGAATATATGAGACCTGCTCAGGGTTCCTCTTTTGCGGACATGGTAAAAAAAGGTGCTAACAATTTTATACAGCCAATAAATTTAAGTTCTGTGGCCATCTATCCAAACGACAAGTTGAAGACCAGCGATGAGACTAAATCTCTTGTCCAAAAACTGATTCACCCTGAGCAGATGAAGCTCCACGTGAGAGGCCTACGCAAAACGAGGAACGGGGGAGTTATTATCAGCACTGAGACGAAGGATGACATCGACAAACTGAAACAGTCAGTGCAGCTATCGAAATCAGGCCTAACAGTCGACGAGCCTCATAAAAGGAAGCCTAGGGTGGTAATTGTAGGAGTGCCGACATCCATGCCAGAAAAAGAAGTTTTCACTTGTCTGTACCATCAAAATCTGACCGAGAAACTTCAGAACTGCAGCCTTGAGACGTTTTTGACCTCAATTAAGTTGAGTCACAAGTCAGGAAAGAAGGATGCTGAGACCTGTAACTATGTCTTAGAAGTGTCTGCAGCCATACGCAAAGCCCTGATGTCAAAAGACCGAGTGTTTGTGAATTGGTCATCATGCCCTGTAAGAGATTTTACTCTGGTCACACGATGCTACAAGTGCCAGCAGTATGGACATGCTGCCAAGTCATGTCGGCAGGCATGCTACACCTGTGGTCATTGTGGCGATCAAGGTCACTCCATAAAAGAATGTCCAAAGAAGGCAAATGAACCAAAATGCGCTACTTGCTTGCATTTCAAAAAGCCCGACAAGCACAACACTGGTTCTGCTGACTGCCCCGCAAAAATAATGGCTGAAAAAAGGTACATTAATTCCATTGATTATGGAGGCGCCTAAGAGCGCCGTTAATTGGTTATTTTTCTGACCTACTTATTTTTATTGTTTATTTTTTTTTTTTTTTTTCTTTGTTTCTGTGTTACTGTTTTTATTTTATAACTTTTTGTTTTTTTTTGCTGTCATACATAATTATGATAAATAATTTAATTGATGATTTAGATAATTTCACTGTGTCCGAATCAAAGGTTTGTGAAGTAGAAAACTGCAAACAGTACTTATTCGGCTACAAAAATCCGTTAACCGTACTAACACAAAATATTCGCAGTATTTTTAAGAATTTTGATAGCTTTAGCACATTTCAGCATCGGCTAAATATAAACTGTGACATTATTGTTTTAACTGAATGCTGGCTTGCTAAGCAATATAACATACCACTAATTCCGGGATATAATATGTATAGAAGTAATATAAACTATAATCAAAACGATGGAGTGATAGTTTATGCAAGAAATCATCTGAATGTCTCTGTTGAGGAACCAAATATGGACGACTGTAATAGATTGTTAATTAAAATTGAATCAGAATTTGCCATACTAGCGTTATATCGACCCCCCTCTTTTAAAAATACTAACAACTTTACTGACTCTCTGAACGTCATCTTGCAAAGCCTATCATCCTTCAAAAACACTGTTCTAATTGGCGATATTAATATTAATATACTTTCAGGAAGTGCTAATGCACCTGCTCAGGACTACCTCAACTTATGCGCCTTTCATGGCTTGCTTCCCGCACACAACTTTCCTACACATCACAGTGGCTCTTGTTTGGACCATATCATGCTTAAATCCAATTTTCCCTCACTTGCACTTGTTGTTAATTCTACAATAACCGATCACAATGCTGTCCTACTAACCCTTAATTGTAAATTACCTAAACAAAACAATCGAACAATTTCTAAATTAAATATAAATAAACTTGATGAAGATTTACGCGTCATCGATTTTGAACCAGTCTACAGTTCCGCTGACCCGCAGTTTTGTATGTTGTATTTAATAGAAAATGTAGGACATGCAATTCAGAAAAACACAGTTGTATCGGAGTTAAGCAATAAAAATCTTAACTTAAAACCATGGATCACGACAGGCCTTATTCGCTGTATGAAACATAGAGATAAACTGCATTTGAAAGCAAAATCTAATCCAGATAATGCAATATTTCAATTGTCGTACAAAAGATACAGGAATTTTTGTAATGATCTGCTGAGAAAAGTTAAATGCAACTACGATAAAATTGAACTGGAAAAGGCTGGAAAAAATAGTAAAAAGATCTGGAAGTATATTAAAAATGTCACATACACGTCGAAACAAAATGAGTCATCATCAGGTTTATTACGAGCACATGCGTCACAGCTGACATCTGCTAACATGGCAAATAATTTCTTTGTCAATGTTGGTAAGTGTCTGGCAGAAAAAATTCGGGGTCATTCACGTCATTACCTTACAGGCGCACCTTCTATGTGTAGCACCACTTTAACATCCTTTGGACTGCTGGATACTGATGAGACTGAGGTAGAAAGTATAATTACGACTTTGAAAGACGACTGTGCAGTTGGTTGGGATAACATATCCAATAAAATTATAAAGCAATTCAGGCATATTTTAGTACCACCGCTGACTTATATTTTTCGCATTTGTTTATCTTCAGGTATTTTTCCTGATTGTCTAAAAAAGGCAGTTGTTCTCCCTATTTATAAATCAGGCAGTAAAGAGCAAGTGACAAATTATAGACCTATTTCTATACTGCCTTGTATGTCTAAAATTCTGGAAAAAATTATCAATAAAAGACTGTTTAAGTATCTGGAGGATAAATCAATTTTATCCAAGTGTCAGTTTGGATTTAGACCTAAAGTCTCAACCGCTGATGCCGTACATCACCTGACTGACTATCTGGCTCAGGAACTTGACAAGGGTAACCACACAGTAGGAATTTTCCTGGACCTCGCCAAAGCTTTTGACACAGTTTCCATTCCTATCCTGTTGCGCAAGCTTGAGAACGTGGGTGTAAGAGGAATCCAGCTGAAACTCGTCAAAAGTTATTTAGAAGACCGTACCCAGTGCGTAAAGATTGGCAATGTGCTTAGCGCTGATAAAAAAAACACATCCTTTGGTGTTCCCCAAGGAAGTGTTTTAGGTCCTACTCTGTTTTTGATTTACATAAATGACCTTTGTAATCTAAAGCTAGAACATGGCAGAATTGTATCTTACGCTGATGACACTGCTCTACTTTTTTCTGCAGAGTCAGAAAATGAAGTGCACAAGCTTGCGCAACACGGATTCAATATTGTAAATAATTGGCTTAAATATAACTCACTAACATTAAATGCGGATAAAACAAATTACATTAGGTTTTCGATGCGTAAACAGACTAATATTGCCCCAACGTTATATGCTCATTATTGCACAGACGCTACCGATAATCAGTGTGGATGTCCCAATATCAATATTGCTAATAAAATAAAATACTTGGGTATCATTTTAGATGAAAACCTTTCCTTTAAACAACATTTAGATGCTTTAAATAATAGAATTCGTAAGCTAATATTCGTATTCAAAAAGCTACGATATATTGCAGACCCACTATTAGTTAGACAAGTTTACTTTGCACTTTGTCAGTCAATTTTGACTTACTGCATTACCTCATGGGGTGGGGTGGGTAAAACTTTGTTGCTACCCATCGAGAGAGCGCAAAGAGCGATCCTCAAGGTGTCTACTTTCCGCCCATTCCTTTTTCCCACTAACCTCCTCTATAAATCGTGTGAAGTACTAACAGTTCGTCAGTTATTCATAATGAACATCGTGTTAAAACAACACGCAGCCCTTCCCTACCGCAAAGAGCTTACAAAAAAAAGACGGAAGGATATAGTTGCCCTTAAAATAAGTACAAAACATGCTTTCACAGACAAATTTTATGTGTACCTCGGGCCACTACTCTACAACAGACTAAACGCAACATCAAACATTTATTCCCTAAATTATTGCAACTGTAAGAAAATTCTCAAAGAAGCTCTGCAAAGTATGTCTTACAAAGACACAGAGAAATTACTACTTGTATTAAAATAGATATTGTGCGAGTTTTAATTGTCTATTCTGGTATTTGAGAGTCAGAGATGTTAGATAATAAGAATTTAATTACACATTATTATTATTACCCTTTAGAAATAAGCCGTTAGAAAATAAGAACTTTGTTATTTTTGATTGTTACGAGTATTTACATTCTATAAAATGATCAACGCATACACCTAGGATTTGATTATTAATGATTATTTGAAAAAAAAACAAATGTACCTCTTCTCGCCTGAAACACAGGATTACCTAGTTCAGGCACATAGCTTATGTGAACTTGACATAAATTTAAGCAAAAATTGTATTTATTTGTATTGCCTTATGATTTTTAAATAAACTTTATTATTATTATTATTATTAATCAATTAAGCTTGTAATGAAATTAAGGATCGAATAGGGGAGAGACCTGATCAATCCGACGTTGATGTTTGGCAGTTTGGTTGTCTGACTATCTTCATCTATACCAATATTATACAGAGGAAAGATTTTTTTGTTTGTTTGTTTGTTTGTACCGAATAGGCTCCAAAACTACTGGACCGATTTCAAAAATTCTTTCACCGTTGGGAAGCCACTTTATCTCCGGGTGACATAGGCTACTTTTTATCCCTATATTCCCACGGGAACGGGAACTACGCGGGTGAAACCGCGAGGCGTCCTCTAGTCGCTAATATAATAATATGTCATTTAGTATAGCTAGAGTTTGGGTCCTTATAGTTTCCTTAGGTTGTCCAATAAAGGGGCAAGCGGTTTTCTAGCTACTTTCAAGTCAATTTCAGGTATGTTTCTATCTACCAACATGAAGTTGAGGTCAGTCTTAAGTAAAACCAGGAAATTGATCAAAACATTTCAAAGATATTTGGTTGTCGGCAATGTTTCAATTTTTTTGACAGACCTACTGCCGTGGTCTTAATTTTTTATTTTTACCTTGCAACTCCTGCAGTAGCAAGCAAACGTACAAAAAACAAACATTTAGTTACGCAACCACCAAGAAAAAAAAATATCTAAGCTCAACTTTTTATGATTGACTGTTTTATAAATTCAGTGTGGGCAACAACAATAGCCCACTTGTGGGGAAACAAAGGTCTAACTTAAATAAAATAATTCGAAAGAATCCGATCCCCTTTTTTATTTAGAGCACTTACGACAGTTAAGTCGAGTTTTTTGTTGGTTTAACCCTTTCTAGGGTACCGCAAGGTTGTGTTATAAAAGTTTTTGTAATGGGTACCAAAAAGCAACCTTACAACTTTTATTCTGTAAATGAAGATAACTTTTTTCCAAGCAAAGGGTTACGATAAATTATTATTTTCTCTACATTCTTGCTCTTTGTACAAGCTTTCATTTAGTTTCTTTCACTTGTCCCGATGTCAATAATCAAAATAAAATTTGGCACACTTCCCAGTGATTGATTGAGCAGATATTTGGCACCCACGTATGATTCTGGTGATAATGCAATTTTAAATATAAAAACTTGTTTGAAAAAAAATATTAAGCTTGTTTTCTATCATTTGCTGTGGCTTACAGTAGCCATTTTTTTCATTTAGTTTTAAACTTATTACCGTTAATGATTTATTTTTTAGCTGCGATTATACTTATTTCAGACTCAAAAGCGACAGCCTTCCATCATTTTATTAACAAATCTGGCTACTGACTGACATGCCTGTTAAAACAAGATCAAAATGTATGATTTAAATTCCATACAAAAGGCAGATTCATCAATTACGCAACGCCTGTGACGGATTAAACAATTTTGCATGTAGTTAATAAAATCGATAACTTTTGAAAGCTACGGATCCCACGGTACAAAAAGTAAAATCAATGAAAACTGTAACTTGCCGCAAGAGAAGATTAACTTTGTAGCTTATAGCTTAACGTTGAATTTTGTTTTTTGTTAAATCTGATATCCTTCCACAAATAAATATTAATTAAATGGCAGACATGGACTTTAATTTATTAAGAGAGGGTATAAAGTCCAATAGAGCTTACCAATATTAATGCAAATGCAAACAATCAAGTGTGTGAATATTTTCAAGTGAGTGCGACATTTTGAGCTTATTGTTTAAAGTAGGTACTTACCGAGATAGAATAAAATTCAATTGCTAAAGTGTTTTTTATTAAGTGTATAAACCTTTGTTCTTCGTTTGTAGTTGTGAATAAGTATTGTAGGAAGCTGATTCAAATATCGTGGTGTTGAGGCGATAAGGCCCCTCTTTGAGGAGTGGCTTGAGAGACGCCATGGCGTCCTCACCTTCCACCTGACGCAGGTCCTCACCAGACATGGCTGTTACGGTAGGTTCCTGTTCAGGATAGGGCGGGAGGAAACGCCCGGGTGTCACCATTGTGTGTATCGCCTGGAGGACACGGTGGAGCATACGGTGGAGGTCTGCCCCGCTTGGGCGGAGCACTGCCATGTCCTCGTGGAGGTGGTCGGCAGTGGCGACCTCTCGCGTCCGGCCCCGGGTCAAACCATGGTATGGAGCGAGAGGGCATGGGGAGCTGTCTCCTCCTTCTGCGAAGCAGTAATGCTCGCAAAGGAAGAGGCGGAACGCGTGAGGGAGACGGAACGGAGACGCTCTCACGCCCCCAGGCACCGCAGAAGACTTCCTGGGCGTCGGGAGTCACAAGACGATTCCCGGCCACCGTAGGCGCGGGCTTGCGGACGGCGAGAAGCGGTTAGCTCACCGTCCATAAGGACCAGGCCCGAGTCGACGGCGCGTTGTGTTCCACGTGCGCCTAAAAGAGATGTCAGCAAAACTGACGGGGTCCGCTAGGGCCGATGCCTGTCTGGGTCGCGGATAAATTTGAATAAGATTTACCGCGGCCCTGGCTCAAGCAACTGAAGGATCACGGGTGGGTTTTAGTCAGTAAAAGTCTGACACGCCCTGCCGCTTCACCCAGAGCGGGAGAAGTCACTGGACGATTTACCACAAAAAAGAAGTTCTAAGCTTTTTAATCGGAATGTTGGTTTAGTGATTGATGTTGGGTTGAAAGAAAGTTACAGCAGCAGAACATCTGCTTTTATGACAAAAGTAGACCTTCAAAAAGTGTACGTGTACATTATTCCTCTTGAATTCTTCCATCCTCTGATTCTTTCGATATCACCTAATAGAGGAAATACCTTGATTTTGAGCTGGTCTCGCGTAGAACCAAATTTTAATAGAATGTGAGGCCAGCTTTTACTGGTTTCGTTAACAACCTACTTAACTGTTCCCACATTCTATAGGTTTGAAAATACCTACATAACGAAGTAAAAGTACTTTAATATAAAAAAGCTTTTGATAGCATTCCACATTCCTGGCTTATCCAAATACTGCAGAAAATAAACTCAACAATTATAGGCTTAATGTTAATATATAGTGTTAATACATTTCTCAACGTGACCTTTCGTTTCATTCCAATCTGAGCCATGCACAATGAGTAAGTGTCATCCGCTTAAGTAAGGATATGACAGTTTGTAAGTTTCAGTGTGCATAACTGGTTAATATAGATTAGGAAAAGTGTCGGTCCCAAGATACTTCCTTGTGAAACGCCGTAATCACCTGGAGGGTGTTCATTACTTATGTAATTATTTATAATCCCATTTTGGCTTCTCTCCGTGAGATAAGTTTTATATAGACTCAAGGGTGTTCCTCTTACGCCAATATTTTCCAGCTTAAGTAGAAGTTTAGAGACAGAGACTGTGTCAAACGCCTTTGATAGGTCCAAAAAGATTCCAAGGCATTTCTTACCCTGATCTAAATTGCAGGACAGAAGGTCACTCAAGCCTGTAACAGCATCCTCTGTGGACCTACCCGACATGAAACCGAATTGATTGGGTGCTATGATGTCATTGGCATCTAGATATTTTATTAACATACGGTTTAAGATTCTCTCCAGTATCTGAGACTTCGCCGAGAGCACAGAAATAGGTATATAATTATTGAGACAGTCTCTGTCATCTGACTTGTAAATTCACCCAATTTACAATTCAGATGACAGAGACTGTAAGCGCTTTTTTAAAGGCATCGGGAAAGACACCGGTGGTAATCGACAAGTTACAGATATGGGTTATTACCGGCACTGAAAAGTTTTTTTATTCGCTGCCAGAATTTATATTTAAATCCACATCTTATAGAGAAAACACCTACTACGTAAATAAACGTACCATAAACTCAAAGAAAACATTAAGAGATTATTATTAAAATATAATATGACAAACAAAGGACGAGTTAATTCTGTGGAATAGGATCTGACGCCATTTATATAATATATGACTGTTTATATTATCTTAAATTAGGTGAAAACACGGAGAAAGGAAAGACCCACTTTTTTTGGGCGAATGTCTAAATAATAGCTTTTAACTAAGTTTAAAAAGGCTGCCAGTTATGTTCCTATTACATTTCTAGGTCCATTTTAAAGAAAAGTTTTCATGCGTGGGAATTAACTTGTGACAGGCTCTTTTAGGCATTGCAACTGATGATTTAAGAACAAAGCATTTATTTCACCAGATAATACCTAATAAACACAAAATAAACAAAAACACTCTTAAGTAACAAAACAAAATATATCCAAAACAATGAGCAATTTGTAATTGAAAGTTTTTATGAACAGGTAGCCCATTTCCGCCTTTGATCATTACTAAATTAAACATGAACCCATCTATTTCTCTACCTTGTTACCCATCACTTAACTCTATCACAAATCACAACAACACACAGGAAGGAACTGGCAACTCATTCGCCACCATGAATTTTAAAGTTTTCGCGTTTATCTCTACCATCGATGAATTAAAACATCGTGCGGAAATCTGGATTTAAAGTAAATACAAGTTAGATATCGCCGCAGTGAGCAAGTATGGTGATTAATGCCTTTGCCTTCTCTGTATGATAAGAAGTCTTTGTCCTGCAGTGGGCTAGTACAGGCGGGCTGTATTTCATATTTATATGCAGGCGGGTTTATTATATGAAATGGCCCTCAGTTTCTTTAGGGCGTCAAATATTACAGTCAGTAAGTTGGTAGCCCTAAGTTGGTTCCCTCTCACTGAGAGGAGGTCTGTGTTCCAGCAGTGGAAACATTAATAGGCTGATGATGATGATGATGATGAAATTGGTAGCAGGGCAAAGGCCTTTTATTATTTTTGCCTGGAGAAATGCTCATGCGTACTGCACTACCACGGGGAGATAGCGCAGTTATGTGGGAATCTAACCCACTAAAACTCCACGGTGTACTCCTGTGCCGCTTATGGCGGGAACACGGGCATGCGTTAGCGCTGCGGCTGTCCAACACCGGACCCTCCTCTGGGGAGTATCCCCCATCGCCGGCGCACAAGAATACTGTACGCCGTGACCACCCCAGGGACCAAACCAGCACATGGGCACCAGACGACCCCGTGTATACCCCCTGTGACGGGTCAAGGTCAATGGCCCCGCCACCTACCATTTTTCGGCTGACAGGTACTAGGGAAACAGTCAACCGCTGCGATGCTATTGGTTAATGAGTATAAATCGGCGTTACTAAAGTGGGCGAGCCCTACAAGCAGGAATAGTCCTTACGGTGATCAGATATAGATTTGGCTGATAGTACATAACTACTAACATTATTCTAAAATAAACTTTATTTTTTATAATTCAGATTTTTCTTCTCTCCATTTAATGACAACTCTCTATATCGCCATAATATGCACAGTCCCTCCAGTGTCGTTTTATAGAGTTTACTTAACTATAATAATCACTAACAGCCATCGATAAACACCGGATGCATATACTCAACACAACAACTGTTAATACTCAATCACTCATTACTTACATTAATTAACTATGAATACAGGATAATAAGTCAGGGTTCTTATTTAATTGATTCCTTAAAAGACGCCTTATGCAATGTAAATGCCAAATAAGAAAAGGAAAGTATATCGTTATGAAATTACCTAACGAGGATTTATACAAGAAAACCGGCATAATTTTTACCTGAATTAAAATTGTGCATAGGAGCATCTTTAATTGATAGATAGTTACACTATTGGTCAGTGTCAGTTTTTATGGCGGAGAAATGCACGATTTCTGTAGGATAAGCCGCCGGAAAAAGCTAGTCATATATGGTATGTTATGTCAAGTTATAAGCGTTTCGAATTGACATTGTTCCGTTCGAGTTGGAAACCAGTTGAGGAAACCCGATATAATTACCTACATACTGTCAAATCTATGGTAATACAATGTATTGGAGTAGTAACTAGGTATTATGCTCTGTTACCGCGAAATTATTGACACCTTTTTACCACAATCTCAAAAAAAATATGCATCACCAATTTCACACAACCGAAAACGCCTTACCACAAACACAAAAATACAACATAAAAGCCGCATTCATACAACTCCCATCCGTGTCGCTGTCGGCACATTCGCTAACATAAGTATATCATGCTGTCAATTAGACTCCTTTAGATTAACATCTGCGAGTTATGTATACATGATAATATCGTTCGGCTCTTTTCGGGTTTGACCGTGATTTACGACACGTCATGATTTTGGCGGCAATATAGCGCTTTATAAAGTTTCCAGAAGGGATTCTGATTGGCTTTTGCCGTTGAAGTCATATGTGGATTTTGTGAGCGATGTTTTTTTTTTGTTGTCAGAGAGAATTGGGTTTTCGAGTAATAAATAAATTTGCTCGATCTCTCACATTTCATGAATCCTCTATGTCCCGAAAAGCCAGGAAGAAGTGGTCTAACCTAATTGGTGCACTTACTTGGACAAAATCTGTATATGAGATAGGTACTTAGTACCTTTTCTTTCCTTCATTCTATGGCCAACATTTAGCATGGGCATGCGAGAAGCCTGGTTACCTCAGATATTATTAACATATATTGTTATTATTTTGCCACCTATCCGAATCAACTTAAACCACACTTTGTCGTGTCATCAAAAACCTTCAAACTAAACCCGTACCTTCTTATACAAATCCCCACCCATGAATCAGCATGATCTTTAAACACAGCCCAAACATTCACCTTTAAACTAAAAAACTTCAAACATCAACATTAATCTGAACTTAAACTAATTCGACAAACCGCTGCTGTGCGCACACGTACAAATCAATACAATAATATGCGTATAAACAATATCGACAAGATAATCCCATCTCGTCTCCGAGAGACGGAACTTTGTGTTAGAGTGTGAAAGGGATAGCAATAGGTATAATACGTGCAAGTTATGGACAAATATGTATGATTCACTAAAAGGAGTTTAGAATGAATGAAAAATATGGGGCAATAATCAAGCGGCATATTTGTTTGTACGGGATCACCGCCAGTTTATGGACGGATCTGTAATCCCAGACGTAAGCTGGCATCTGAACTTAATATTTGAGATTATTTTCTTTGTTAATATCTGGAAGTACTGATCTGATTACGAAAATTCTTACCCTGATAGGATACTCTACTCGCTGAGTGCCATAGGCAAATATTCGTCATATAAATAATATACAGTTCCTGTGGCATATGCCACGGGCGCGAAGTCATGGCAAAAAGCAAGAGTTCTACATAAATGAGTAAGAGCTCCTTCAAACTATAAACTCCTGTATCTTGAAAAACTTTTTTCTATAGCGGGATTAACATATTTTTCAATCAATTATTTTTATAGAAAAATACGATGTTAACAGATTAAGTATTACAATGTTGGTAGTACTTCCACGGACGAGCTCCTTCACAAAGACTTCTGACAACTGGGTCAAATGTTTAAACAACTATTAATCACTTCGATACAAATAATCTAAACATCCTAATACCCTTAGAACTAACTTAAATACTTAACAAAACCAAAACTATACATAATAAGAAACTGCTCCGACCTGAGTATCTTCTACTTAAGTCAGAGTAAAGTTACCGTTCGTTTATTCAACGTTTCTTTAGACGTTGTCTAGAAATTAAACATAGGATAATAAAGTGCTTAGCGCTGATGTTGCAGCTTCTAGTTTTGTATATTTCGGAGGGATCGAGGCATTTATCCACCAGTGGCAAGCTATATTATTTGAAAAAAATAAGACATGGATGAATGTCTTAGTTCTGTTTTTATTCACGTGAAAATAATGTGACCCTAAATACGATTGCAACTTAGCTCGTAAAGCTGAGCACAAGTATTAGCTAAGCTTGGTTGCAACACTAGCAGTGAATGCCTCAAATTATATAATAATATGGAAATGATCTAGGTATTATAAGAACTTACGATTGACATCAATGGATATGTTTTCTGAGACGGGAGCTATTAGCGGATCTGTTACAGCCTGTGAACAAAATTTATGATTTAGTAAAACAAAGAAAAAAGTCATCATTATCAATTCAGCCAAAAGAGGACCTCTGCTGTACATACGCCTCCCCCAAGCGTCGCCAAATTGATTGGTCCGATGTGTCTCGTAGTCTCGTATCTACCGAATTCCCGCAGCCTTGACCAGCCAAGGTCGTCACTTCACTTAGTGGGAGGCCGTCCAACGCTGCGTCTTCGACTATCCGTTCTGCGAGCAATTAGCCCTGCCCACTGCCACTTTAGTTTGGCAATTCTTTGGGCTATGTTGGTAACATTGGTTCTCTTGCGGATGTCTTCATTTTTGCTATGCAATGCTCTTTGGGTGACTTTAAGCCTTCTGATGAGGCCACAATTATGAGCGGTCACAATCGAAGAAAAGGGTACATAAGTGAAAATGATTATTATCGATGGTCGACAAAATCAAAATCAAAATTTCATTATTCAATTAGGCCATTATGCGGCACTTTCGAACGTCAAAAAAAATAATTAAATTTAATTATAATTGATGCTACCGTCCATTCGGAAATGTAGCTTGTGCAGCATCGGTATTGTATACAGACTAGTTTTGAAAGATCTTAACCGAAGAAACTTTAAGCTACATAATTTTTATCAACCTCTTGTGTCGATTAACGAAAAAAAAAGTTCAACCGAAATATCACGACTATTGGTCAATCACAGACACTGAACTTTGAAACAGAAAATCATCTCTGGCAGAATATCACTTTTTCTTCATTATATATTACTCATCTTTCAGAATCATAATGTTTCTGACAAAAAATGCTGCAACTTACCTGACAAGTAATATCAGTGCCGTAGTCAGACCTCTGCAGCCTGAAGGAGACGGCGGCCCTCGCTTCTGAGTTGGCGAGGAGTGCGTGTGACTTCCACCAGGATACCCTGGCGGTTGGACGACCTGGAAAAACGGTAAGGTATTAGATATAATATGGACTTCATCCCAGTAGTTATCTTCCGTTGCGAATAGTTGACTAAAATAACTATACCTATCCAACTAAAGAACATTGACACGACATTTACCTACATTGTCAGTTTTTCTTCATAATATAATTTTGCCCGCTTGTAGCCTATTCTTTCAAGACTTTTTGGCGCAAAGGTATGCTTCTTATATTTTCTTCAACATTCTCTTCTCATACCTTTAAAAAAAAAGTAAAACGAAAAGTAAGCTAGCAAACTCGCAACCTCTTAACTAAACGTGCTTCGGAAAACGGTGAAAATTATTTTCCATTAGCAGGTATCGAAAAATTTTCCTCATGACTTTAAAAAATCTCCAAAAGCACACCATTTCCTTAATTATTCCCCTCTAAGCTAACAGAAACCTATACACACCCAATTTTTTTTCAAAATACCGGTTACTTTAACCTACATAATTACTGATGAGGTACAAAAGGCCAGACATAATATAATGGTATAATTTACATTGTGAGCGGTGAATGGCGCGAGTGAATAAAAAAATCGTGTAAAACAATGGCGGCCCCTGTATACCCATGTCAACTAAAGATGCGGAGTGTGATACAAGTTGGGAGTGCCAGCGGGAATATTTTTTAGAGTTGCTCGGCAATTCGGAAACAGTTTGCATACTTTTTTTTTGGCTCTGGGTGTTTGTGTATGTGAGTTTATGTGTTTGTAAACGCACCCACGATACAGGAGAAATTCCTAGTGTGGGGCATCGTTTTTTAAAAAAAGAAAGAAAGAAAGACTTTGGTTAAAACTAAAAAGATCCGCGTTTTTTAAAAAAAGAAAGAAAGAAAAGAAAGAAAGACTTTGGTTAAAACTAAAAAGATCCGCAATGATTAGTTTTGTTACTAGAGGGTCACGGTTTTTTCGCTGATTACCAGAATACTATTAATATCAAAGTAACAGTAAAAAATCTACATTTTGATTACACATGCTATGCCTGGTGGTCGGCGCATTATGTCGGCTTCATCCATACACCTCTATTCGCCGTCATTGCAATAGGGACATCTTTTCTTGTCTGTAATCCTTCACACAATCTGAGCCCAACACAGTTGGGAAAATGCTAGACAGATTATGTTTAACATTCAATTGCCATTGCCACCCTGAGATAACATGTAGTTCATCCTATAAATAACTGAAGAAAACACGGTTTCAGACCATATTGAAAATCCATTTTGTACAGAGGCCTAAACTGGGTACCTCCACTGAGTCAACGAGAAAAAGGAATAGTCTTATAAGACAACCTTTTGTATCAGATTGCTGTTTTTGCTAGTAAACAAGTGTCAGTAGAAGTGACCGGGCTCACATCGACATATTTCTGATGGGAACCGTGATTTGGGAGGTGAGGCATTGAAAAAGGAAAAGAGAAATAATTTGTTTTTAGAAAGTATTAAGAAGCCAAAATAAATTATTTTAGATTTCTTTAGGGCTTTACATGAGTTTTCAAAAAATTTAAACAGTAGAATTTTACACAAGAAATTGTGCTGGCAAATTATGGCATTCAAGTGATATTTAATTCAAGGTGAGAATAATGTGATGAAGAGGAATAAAGATCATTTTACCTGAAATGTTATTTATTGTGTTTAAAGTGACGGAACATAATAAAAAGAAAAGACAATTCAAACTAGATTGTATTTTTTCTAACAAGCCCATATTACTGTCGTACATAAATAGCTGATTTTCTCTTAAACAGCACACTCCGTACGTCAGCGTCACTCCTTTATGGTTGTCTAATACACGTTGCACGTGCCCATTGCCAAAGTATAAACCTGTTATTCAAAACACATCATTGACATGTTAAGCGTGTAATACGTTGTTTAAGAGTAGGAAAATTGAGGTAAAATGTTTGAGGAAAAGGACTAAACTGAGCATGTTATAAATGGTGTTATAGTGATCTTATGAGAGTGATTAGTGTGTATTTTTATGTTTTCGCTTTGTAGTTAGAATTTCGACTAAAACTTTATAAGACATAGATTGGGAGACAGTCTAAGTAGGCAGTATGTCGGATTTAAAGCTTTATTCCATGGAATTCTAATACATATGCGATGTTATTAGAGGATTCTTGTGCAGAAGTGAAGAACTAATGTGTCTAATGGATTGCGTGGTTTGCGATTAATATTAAATGTCATTTTGAGAAATCTAGCAAATATAATCATTTATTTGTCTGAATATGGTACATTTTGGTCTTAAGATTAGTAAATGGTATCATCACATTCTGCCAAGTGTGGCGTGCAAATATAGGTACATTAATATAGGACATAAATTATTAGGCAGGTATTAACATTATTCATTGCATAATTACGAATAAAAACACACAATACAATTCAACACACTAGAATCTAAGGAATGTCAATCAAAAATAACATCACAAACACACACGATTTATTTAGGATTAGCGGACGCCTCGCGATTTCACCCGTGTAGTGCCCGTCCCCGTGGGAATACAGGGATAAAAGTAGCCTATGTCACCCGGGGATAGTGTAGCTTCCCAACGGTAAAAGAGGTTTTGAAATCGGTCAAGTAGTTTTTAAGTTTATTCGTTACATACAAAAATACAAATCTTTCCTCTTTATAATATTAGTATAGTATAGATATAAAAGTACAAGATAGATAACAATTCAAATAGAATTTCAAAGTATACAATATTAAAATTCAATTAAGATGTCAAAGTATCATTCAAATAGTCATTAAATTTAATATAATAAAATTTATTTAATACAATTCAGTTAGGATGTCCAAGTATAAAAGATTAAAATTCAATTAATTCAATTATGATGTCAAAATATAAAATATTAAAATTATATTAGGATGTCGGTATAAAAAATTAAAATTAAATTAACATGTCAAAGTATAGTTCAAATAGTCATTTAAATTATAATAGCATTTATTACATAGCAGGTCGTTAAGTTTCTTTTTAAATCCATTTAAATATAATTTTGAATAGACTTGCGGGGCTATACAGAATAATATGCTTTGCCGCATGAAGGCTGTTTTGGCTCAATTCGCGTAAAATATCATTCTGCCTGTTACGTTTAAGAGTGTCTGATAGATAGGGAAACAAGTGTGCATTTAACTTAACAAATAAGGCAGTTTCATAAATATACTAAGCCAGCAGTGTCAGAATTTTGTATTTTTTTAAATATGTTTCACAACTGTCAGTTATTTGTAATCCAAACATGGCTCTGATGGATCGCTTTTGCGCTTTGAAAGCGGTTTCACTGTAGTAGTAAGTATCATATTGCAACTAGTTTCTTACCTCCCACAGCGATGCATGTTAGGTTGACTTCAGTTCCTTAATCGTAAGGACCGAGCACACCTCGGACCTCGTTACCCTCATGGTTCAAGATTATCAGCCGGTCTGGAGGAACTGCATGCAAAAATAATAATAATGAGTATTGTGCTCGAATAAAGGTCACAGAACTCACAGAAGAAAGCCTTTTGGCCAGTTTTTATTATTCGGTATGGGTTTGCTCTTGACTCAAGTCTAGGTCAGAGGTGACAGAGACAGAGTCGACGATAGAGCAAGCTTACCCAAAAGAAGCCTTATCCCGTTATTTTAAAGTTACACCTAATATTGGAGGCAGTCAATTGTCTTGACACAAATGCTACAAACCTCTAGGCAGATACTTAATACTTCTTAATGGAAATACCAAGCTAAACGCACGGCCCGGGCATCGAAACCAGGACCCATGTTTCGTAATAGCTCTTCTGACTACTAGATCAAAAAAGCAATCTGAATGCAACTATTCAAAAATATTTCTTAAACTTAATATCGGTTTCTGAAAGCCTAAGAAGTAAAAAAACCAAATGTAAAATATAAACATGTAGATCGCTTGTCCTTCCAAATCCAAGCTAATCATCACAAACAACATACTTAGGTTCTACCCAGTATCACTTGGATTACGTAAATACTTACTCAGCACGGTAAGATTCAGTCTTGTGTTCTTTGTAGGTGACTTGATGAAGTCCACGCGACATCTGTACTGTCCACTGTCTTCAGGTCTGTGAACACAAAGGTTTTATTAGTTTTATACCGTAGTTAACAGTATAGTAGTTAAAATAAAAGGTTTTATTAGTTTTAATACCGTAGTCCTACCGACTGCGCCATGTAATGTTTATTAATTAAACCACGCTGGTAGAGTTACACATTTATTTCTGTTATAATATATTATTAGGAGTCCGTATTTACAAGCTCTGTTAACAAGTGGCTCGGGCGCGTTCCCGCGTTACGATGTTGCCATCTTTTGCATAAGCACGTTCCATTCCTAGCATAATGTAATAATACTACACTTACAAAAGATGAAAAGAGCTATCATATTCGGGGATTATAACCTCGATCTTCTTAAACCTGATAAAAAAGTGAAACATTATAAATATTTATTAAAGGAGGGTGGCTTTACAATTCTTCACAGGATTGCTAAAAAACATTACACACGAGAAACTGCAACTACCGACACTATCCTAGATCATGTTAGTACTAACCTGCGAATCACCGACTTTCATTTGGCAGTTACTGAGTCCTTGTTTTGAGACCACAAACAAATTTTACTTTGAAATTAAAAGATTATACCCAGAACTACTGCAGAAGATAAAATACAAGAAAACTGAATATGTAAATCTGAACAAAACTATAACTGAAAACAAGTTTGGAAATGAAAATGATGACTATTTGGCACTTGAAGAGTACTTAAAATCTATGATAAACAAAAATAAAACAAAAAAGACGAAGATTCTTAACCCACCGAAAACCGATTGAATAAACAAAGATATAATTAAAACTAATAATACTAGAAATTCACTTGGTAAGAAATTAAAAGAGAATCCCGAAGACTCAGAAATAAGGAGAAATTTTATAGCTGAACGAAATAATGTAACAGCTGTTATTCGGAATGCAAAGATATCTTATTATATAAAATCCTTCAAAAATGTATTGAAAAGCCTCTTAAGATGTGAAAGTTGATTAATTATATAACATGCAATAAAATAAGGAATAAACCAGCCCCTACAAAACTTGAAGGCCCGATTACCGATACAAAACTTATATGTGAGAGTTTCAATAATTATTTTTCAACAATCGGTACAGTGCTAGCAAGCAAAATCCCAAAATGTAATCAAAATAATGCAACTGACACGCTTTAAAGACTGAGTAAAAGTATGCCGACTGGTGTAGAACTTACGGAGTTGTCACCAACCACTACAAAAGAGGTTTCAAAAATTATTGACGAATTGAAAACTAACTCGAGCACAGGCATCGATGGCATCAGTACAAAAACAATTAAATGTATTAAAGATTTACTTTTGGAAGACCTAACAAAATGTATTAACTAAAGCCTTCAGGAAGCATCAATTCCTGATACATTAAAAATCGAATCAAAGTCACACTGATATAAAAAGCCGGCAACTACGCAGATGTAAGTAATTATCGACCAATTATTCATAATAGGTTGAAAGTTTATTTAAATTCTATAAATTTCATCTCCACAAACCAATATGGCTTCCGACAGAAATCAAACACCCTATCCGCGACTATTGACCTTATTACTAACTTGAAAACTAACATTGATAAAAACAAATAGCTCTTGGGATCTTCATTGATTTAAAGAAGGCATTTGACACTGTAAGTCACAAACTTCTTCTTAATAAACTAGAAAGTATCGGTATTACTGGTTCTGCATTGAAAATATTAAATTCTTCATTATTGTGAATATCAA
The DNA here is from genome assembly GCA_964057195.1 of Orthosia cruda. Classification (NCBI taxonomy): domain Eukaryota; kingdom Metazoa; phylum Arthropoda; class Insecta; order Lepidoptera; family Noctuidae; genus Orthosia; species Orthosia cruda. Next base: position 12,145,464 of record OZ059839.1, on the reverse strand, counting down.
AGTGAACCCAAATTCACTATCTGTGGAGTACCACAAGGTTCTTTATTAGGGCCTCTATTATTCCTTATCTACATCAACAATATTAATGAAATCAGACTTAATGGAGTTATTTTACTGTATGCCGACGATTCTTGGTTTTTTTTTATTTCGGAAAGAGGGGATTGTTAAAGAAGCGCAGAGTGATCTTAATAGACTATATATCCGGTTCCAATGCAATCTGCTTACTATAAATGCTAGCAAAACCAAATACATGATATTTTGTGCCAAAAAAAAACTTAATACACATTTTGAATTAAATATGGTCAACCATTATTGAAGACAAATAATGAGAAATACTTAGGTTTTACTCTTGATGATAAAATTACATTGAGACCTCACATCGAGAAAGTAAGGAAAAAGATATCATCACTGACTGGTGCACTTAGAGGAATTGACCGATGTCTCCCACTTCAGGTCAGATATATTATTTATAATTCAATGGTTAAACCATATCTCGATTACTTAATCGAAGTATGGGGAAGTGCTGCCAAAACTCACCTTAAACAGCTACATACATCTCAAAGTAAAATTATTTAAGTCCTATTCAATTATGATTATTTAACATATTCTCAAAAGGTTTTTAAAGAAACAAAATAATGATTATTGACTAAATTTATAAATATAACACCTGCATACTTGTACGTAAGATAATGAATAGAGACATACATACAAAAATTACATTTACAAAAATAATGCAAATTCAAAAGCGTATGACGAGGCAGGCTAACCACATAATTTTAAGAGCACCGAGGATAAACTACGGTAAATGCACTGTCCTATATGAAGGGGCTGAACTCTATATATAACTCTATATCTAAAGTAATCAAAGAATCGAAATCACTTTCAACTTTCAAAAGGCTATTAAAGCGCCACCTGGATATTGTATAAATTGTAAGTTTTTACCGTTCTTATAACTTAATTTCGTTTATTACCAAGCAAAACCGTCGCTTCTCTTAATTATTATGTATCTTTTTTTCCTCATAGGAGTGAATAATTGTATTCTTTTTGAGCGCAACAAATTTCTTAAACTGTAACATATCATAATATCACGCCTGTTTTCTCCAAAGTGTTAGGCAGAGGCGTACAGAGGCCCCAATAAAAGCCGAGCCCATCATGCACGAATCCAGACTTCTGGAAAACCCAATCAAAATTCGTTCAACCTATGAATCTAAACCAATACCGTTAATGTTCTACAGTAGATGTACTATAAAAAATACTGGTGTCGATGATTACCTAAGTCTGTGGCTAACATAAATGTACTAATCAGCTGACTTTCATTTCGTGATGTCATGTTAGTCCCACAGTGAAAGTTTGTTAATAATTTATAAAGTTTACCCTGTGTATCTCTCTTGGAAACCCATATCAGAAGGAAGGTACCCCAATGGCATCCTTAGGTGCGCCAGATGTATTTTAGTATCGACATTAAGGCTGTTTTGATTGACTTCGAAAGCCTGATTTGAATATTTGATTTCACAAAGGAAACAGTGGCTTAGATGCGATCAGAAAACCATCTTCATGGTGATTACACCTATTTGCAAGTTATCCCCGAATTGACCAAACTTTTGTTTTGATACGGATGACATAAAGTTCTTTCAGTTCAATAACAGTTACCGAGAAAAGGAAATTGTTTAAAAATACCCGCACTAAAACTTCACACACTTCTTTTTACGAAAATATTGTTGACAACTATTCAATAACTATAAAACCCGAGAGCGATTGAATCGATAACAGTGTTGTCATCGAATCGGTATCCATATCTCATATCGGAACTATACATTTTCTAAACCATTTGGAAGCTGTAAATTGACGAAACCTGAACGTCGAGCAATACATGAAATCGAGAGAATATTGCTGAGAGCAATATTACATTTTATATCGATACGCAGAAGTTACTATAACCATAAAAATATTTGGCAATTGCTAGTGGGTATATATATTTTTATGAAATAACATAATATCTTGGGTTATTTTCTTACATTCGGGGGTATGACGAAGTTCTTGCAAAATTGCTGTCTCAACGTAAATATTTAATTGAGGATTTTCGACTTTCTGTGGCCGAATACATATGAATATCAGTATTTTACGTGGAGCAACTGATCTAACTTCCATAAAACAGTTACTGGGGAACATGATACCCCTCCCTCGCAAGAAAGAAATGATATTTATTTATCTATGTTTTAGAAAGCACAATCCTAGTAATATTTTAAATCGGAAAGTTTGTATGTTTGTGTTCTAATTACGCGAAAAGGCTGCACGGATTTGGTTAAAATTTTGCACATAGAGTATACATTTTTTTCCCGATAGACTCGGTGTATTGAGATAAGATCCTTGGGATACTAAAATACTTTTCACACGAGCAACGCCGCCGGTAAAAGCTAGTATATAGTATGTCTATTAAGTAGAATGTACAGTTCTCGCCAAATTTCTTGGCCACCCTGAAGTTGGCTACAATAGCTGCGCTGTAGTGAATCTCATAAAAAAATAGCAGTGATCCATGCCTTGCGCGTCGGAAAACCAACTTCAGGGCGTCAAAGAAGTTTGGCGAGAACTATACATGCGTCTGTTTTAAACTTCTAAATTTTTTCATGAAACTAAAACCAAGCTACACTTCTAAGTGGTAATATTAAAGTAACTCCTTACAGTGGTCTACACTCTCTCTAGGCTAACAGGTCATTAGTCGGCGGATATATTGCTCCATTGTGTTCCAGCCTTAATTAATACCTTGTTTTGGGTTATAAAGTGCCGTACATACGAGCGTGGGTTATGTCCAACTGGGTTTTACTTTATCTTTGTACTTTTTAGGTTGTGCTATCTAGGTTTTTGTAATGGAGAGATAATCGTTTTAGTTTTAGATAGGATTTTAAATGTTTTAGGATGAAGATAAATTGATTTTAAAGAGTGACGTTACTTCAGTAGACATCCACTTATCTAAGTATCGCACACCCTAGGTATTTACCTAGGGTGTGCAACTGGTACTTACCAGTTACGCTAAAAACGTCTTTATTCTTTGCGTACGAACAAAAAGGTTCAGATAGCTGCATAAATTAGGTACAATTAGTCATTGCACATAAGAAAAGATGGAATCCAGTTCATGACGCTGTCTTTACCTATTTCTCTGATAGTTACTTACTTACCTACGTATGCATAAAATTATTCAATAAGAGCTTACCTTAACTTAGTGAGGACCAGTACTGCAGGTCTGGTGTCGCTTTTGAAGGTAGTTCTGACTCCCAGCATGGAGTCCGCCCAATGTGAAGTCAAGCCTTCTCGAGTATCCAGTCTGGGCACAAAGAGGATTTGTTAGTCGGGTTGACAGAATCATAGGGCGCCGAGATACCTGGGTGGCTACTGCTAGAAACAGCATTGTCAAAACTTTTCATACAACACTAATAAGCTATTAATCGTTTGAATAATTCAAATAATTTAAAAGCATGATTTAAAATATAGACCAGGGTAGAAGCCTTTGAAAATAATAAAAAGTGAAAAAAAAAAATAGTAGGATGAAACCCATTAGAAAAGGAGGGGAATATTATAAAAATGAAAGGAAAAATAATTTACGGGCGATCTGAGGTCGCGTGCGAAGCGTGTGCGCTTAGCTTTTATAACAAAATAATTAAAATATTATTTTTTTCGAAATCTGAAAATCGTCATGATAATGCCCTCAGCCCAATTCATGAAGGGTCATAACTCCTTATGAAAAAAAAAACTGAAATCTGAAAGACTAGATGAAATAAAAAAGGAAGTCGAATCTTCTAAATCAGTGGCGTTGAGGACCTTTCGTGTGTTAAGACGTTAATCCACGCGAGACACATCGGCTCTTATGTTGTTTTGGTAATAACGAGCACACGACCGGTTAATATCCCTCTTTTTCTCCTGGAGGCGGACATATGAATGAGTCACGAGTTTGATAACAGGCATCTGATGCGCTGTGTTATCTGTATACGTCCACCCGTGAGAGAAGTGTACACAACCCCCAGCTACGTCGTAAATGTGGTGGATGGATTTAGGGTGGCTCCACCGAACTATTTCACTGCGTAGAAAGGGACTTCCCGAAAGTATGGCCGCCACGATTATACTCATACAAAAGGGTGACGAAAACATTAATAGCGCGATTTAGGACTTTTACTGTTTTTGCTACTAATAACCACGCAAACAGATTCAAATCTACTTGAATAAATACCGTTTATTTTTATCTTTCACGTAAATATATTTTTGAAATTTAATCAAGGATAAATTTGGATTTTTATTAATGTCACTTGAAACGTGACTAAACAAATTCCCGCGGAGCGACATGGAGCGCGATAACGGCCGTAATATTTCTATCAATAGTGCTGCCATCCCTTATCGTTTATTGGAATAGTGTTTTTTTATCTGTTATGTTCGACACGGGTGGTTTCTCATCGCTTGTTGTTGTTTATTTATTTATTTAAAACTTCATGCAACATACAGATACATAGTCGGACTTAATGCCTGAGGCCTTCCTGAGGCATTCTCTACCAGTCAACCAATTGCAGATTGAGATTGTCAGTTGTTCTAATTGTTTAAATATTGAATGTCATTAATATTCCTTTATTGTTGTTTTATTATGTAGTTAATGTGGACAAATTTATCACTTGAAATATTAGTGTACCTATGATTAACATAGATTGGACTATATGAGTACATTTAACTAAAATAATGCAGAGTAAATAATGTAGAGTAGGTAAGACCTCGTCTGAAATCTCGGAATTAAAATCGAAACGTATGATTCCCGGGCTATAATAATGACGATTTTTTATAGGACTTTGAGTATATTTATGACAAATAATTGTTTCCGTGTAATGTGTATTAAAGGTTCCGTACTTTTATACGGGATTAAAATGTTTCTATCAACTTGCAAGATAAACAAGTTCACCGGTTTATTTGTTTAAGTGGTTAAATTGAAACTTGTGCTTCAAATAACAGAGCTCTTACCTCAGGTAGCGGGGTCATTGCGGTGGTTCCTATTATAAAAAGGGATCCTATTTTTTATCTCTGAGTGTGCGTGAGCGCATTGCGGCATTATATAAAATGTATTGTTCGGTAAAGCGCTCGCGCAAATATTACAATACCTACAAATAAATTATAGGTAATTTAACTTTGGGAGTTTACGACTGCTCTTCTTTACAACTGACCAGCGACCAGCGATATCTTTAACAATTGGCAATTATTGGATAACATGGTCATGGTCTAAAATTGTAATACCTACTGATTTTAGAGATAATTAACAAAACATTTTAAAAACCGAAACTTATAAGCATAACATAAAAAATAACGCGTTGAATAGCAGTTAAAAAAATACTTAAACGATTCGGTTTATCGTTTCGGTTATCGGTATGTCGGCACAAACAGGCCGCTTCGTCTTCGATTAGTTGTATAAGCATGGAGATGACCGTAAAATAATTATGATAATGTTAATAGGAGTGTAATTTAACCTACACAATTGTTGTGAATCGAAGAGACCAGAAAAATGGGTTCTTTAGTAGACTTTGCCAGATCCCATATCTAAGTGCTGTCCCGTCCATATTGTTTGGCTTTTTGTCAAAAGGTACAACATTCAATTCGAATGAATCTAAATTCCATTCACTCATATTCCGTTCTTTGGACTAATGTCATAGAATACCATATTTTACGCCAAACATTTTTTAATGAGCGTTTTAAACCTACCCTAATTCGCGTAAAAAGTGTTCAAATATTTAGGAAATCATTTTGACGTCACAAAAAGTTATGAGAGTAATTAATATGGCTAGAAAGGAGGTGACTATTAAGATGACTGCAAATTAAGATTAATGGAAGAAGTTGATATGCTGCGCCGAGCCCAAATAAATTAGTGTAAAGGCAGGAGGATGATGATCGTGTAACGCATGCTAGAGATGTTGTTATCAAGCTGTCATGATTTTAAACAGTCAGACTACTTCAAGCTATCAATAAAATATTAAAGAAAATAGTTGAATATATTACTTAAAGCATTTTAGTTCCTAATTTTTTATTATTAATAATAATATACTAATACTTATTTCTTTTGTTTTTTTATTTTCTGTCCATTTTCAACTATTCTACTTTTTTTCCTGTTCATTTGGTTCGTACCGTTTCTTTGATTTCTATTTTCAGTAAACTTTCCTGAAACCATGCCTGTAATGACCCGTAAGGCTACTACTGAGGACTTAGAATTCAAACTAAGAACAGCTCTAAAAGAATCGCAAAATCAATGTCAGGAAATGTTGCAGGAGAGAGATGAATGTAAGGTAGAAGTACAGTATGTCATTTGTAAAAACACAAGCCTTAAGCGGGAGCTAGTGGTGCTGAGTCAGCAATATCAAAATGTTGTTGATGAACGCGACCAACTGCGGGTAGTCACGGACGGTTTCCATAATTGCAGTGATCTATATGAGGAGGCTTTAGGTAAAGTAAGGGACCTAGAAGATGAATTGGCTCATGCTAATTTTCAAATTCTGAATTTGCAAAAAGAAAAGTCATGTACTCAGGTACAGGAAACGTGCCATTTATACAGTGAGTTAATACAATCAAATTGTAAACCTCATTTCATTACTACTATTGACCTGGCTGAAGATTCCTTATTAAATGAGACAAATAGATATAAAGCTAGTCATAAAAAATTTAAAAAGTATGCAAAATTTAATAAAATAATTAAAAAATATACCCAGTACAGGAAACAACAGTTGACCTGCTTAATAAATTAAACAATTACCAGATTAAATTAGAGGACAGTATAAAAAATTATGATATTGACACACAGAGCTTACAAAATGATATTAAGGTACTTGAAGACAAACTGGGCTCCCTTTACAATAAATATGCTACAATCTTCGCCGGCGCGATTCTCTAAGGGAACTGTTTAAGGACATTAACATCATGACGGTACCTTGTCAGTATATTTACGAAAACATCATGTACGTTAGAAAGAATTTACATCTTTTTAGTAAAAACAGCGATAGACATAGTTATGTTACTAGAAATAGGGACCAATTAATTCAACCAGGTTTCAGGCTGGCTAAAGTAGCGTCATCTTTTAGGGGGTACTGTATAAAATGTTACAATAAAATACCGCCACACATTCTAGAATTGAATGAGACGAAATTTAAAACTTGTATAAAACGCACACTATGCAGGCAGGCATATTATAGGTTGGGGGATTACATCGCTGATAAAAATGCTTGGCCCAACGCTATTCCAGCTCCACAGCCACTAATGCACAAAAATAAGTGATAAGCAGAAAAGTTCTGAAGTATTGTTGGACCTGCTGAAGACTGTATGAATAATTATAATGTATATTTGTGTTGTATAAACTCAATTTATTTTTTGGATTATATAACTGCACAGCACATATGTGAGTACTATGTTCCAACTGTAAATCTACCATTTACTGTACCTATGTGTCGTTCGTTGACTTCAGTGTGCCCTGGCAGTTGAGTGTGTCATGCTCTCTCTAATGTCTCTCTGATGGTGGCACATGTGTTGGATCATTCGGTTCCCTTCATGATGGTTGAGCTGAGTGGTGCCGATCCATGTGTCATGTTCGTGAACGGGCGCCATCAGTTGGGGTTGGTCATATCTTAGCTGCCTCCGCCTGTTTTTAATTACCTATTTATTGTATTTTTAATTGTTTGTTTTACTCTAGACGCTTTTAAGTGCGTTTTTTTTTACATCGTTCTCACATATATGTATTTTTCATACAAGATAATTGTAACCAAATACTTGTAAAACACATTTTTTTTTAAAGGAGTAGATGTGGAGTTTCTTGTCCGTTCTTCTCCATAACAAGCTACATTTCCGAATGGACGGTAGAATCAATTATTATTACATTTAGTTTTTTTTTTGACGTTCGAAAGTGCCGCTTAATGGCCTAATTGAATAAAGAAATTTCGATTTTGATTTTTAATTTATGGCTTTTATAAATTTCAACAGTTCATTAAATAAATTAAAAGATTTCGTTATTTATTTAAATGTTATGTAGTTTATTTTGCATATCGCCAGAAGTTGGTATTTTTGGATTACAAATTTAAATTAACCCTGTTTTTTATTTACATAAAATTTGAATAAAAATAACATGCCAACTTTTTCTAAATTAAGGCTCCACTAATAGTTTCTTTAAAATAATTATGTTTTCCTCGTTATAAATAAACTGATACACAGACAGACAAAGAAAACTAAACTACATATTTTATAAATTAGATACTAACTTAAAAATTGTTTCTCCTGTACAAATTTTTTGCAGAAACTGTTAACTCAAACTGTGTCCGTAATAAAGTAAATGCAAATAATAACGTCTAGCTTTGCATTTCCTTTTGAAAGATTTTCAGGAAATAGTGAGTTGCAATTTTGTTTGATTTTTTGGTATTTCATTATATTGTTTTGTTAAACACAAAATTTTGACATTAGTTTTAGAATCGGAGGGTATTTTGGGCAAATTCTATTTTTTATTATTGTTTCTAGCGTCAAGTTCTGGTTTTGGTTCCCGTATCTAGCATTAAGTTATGGGGTTTAATATCTAGATTACCTCAATAGCAGCCCGGAGTCTAGATTTGTACCTTATTGATGGTAACAGAGATTTCTACAGAGAGGAGGCCGGTGTCCCTGCAGTGGTAACATTAAAAGACTGATGATGATGGTATGCCTGTACTGTCACTCCCTATTATAACTTAGACTTTATTATAATAATATTAGAGTCTTCTATAGGTATAGCTGTGTAAATAATTGACTGTTGGCAACATGATTCACTTTCCATAAGTGAAACTCATATTGCCAACACAAAAACCCTAATAATGTCTCAGCAAGGAACTTTTTATTAGAAATCTAACTACGTTTCCTTACCTTCGAGATATTTAACAATCTATTACACCACTAAAAACTGGACGATCCCATTCAAAGCCATGCCCCACATTATACTACTTACCAACCAAACATATACCAAATATATAATATTTATCTATACCAATATTATAAAGAGGAAAGATTTTTTTGTTTGTTTGTATGTTTGTTTGTTTGTACCGAATAGGCTCCGAAACTACTGGACCGATTTCGAAAATTCTTTCACCTATGGAAAGCTACATTATTCCCGAGTAACATAGGCTATAATTTTGACGGGAGCGAAGCAGCGGGGGTCATCTAGTCTAGTCTAGTCTATATCTATACCAATATTATAAAGAGGAAATATTTTTTTGTTTGTTTGTACCGAATAGGCTCCAAAACTACTGGACCGATTACAAAAATTATTTCACTCTTGGGAAGCTACTCTATCCCCGGGTGACATAGGCTACTTTTTATCCCTGTATTCCCACGGGAACGGGAACTACGCGGGTGAAACCGCTAGGCGTCCTCTAGTATTATTATGTCACTGCAGGGATCCAGCAGAATATCAGCGTCAGGTATATTTGCCTGACACATGCTGAGCTGGACTCCCATTTGGTGCAACCTTGAGACGCACACCGCACTGTGTTCTATTTGAAGTAGGTAAGTTACTTGTTTCACTTTTATTATGTATTTTTTCCTTTTTTTGTATGTTGGCACCTTTTTTTTAAATACCCACATGTAAATTAAAATAATTTGATTGTGATTTTGTGTGCTGTGCTGTCTTTTGTATGCGCTGAATAAATAATTTATCTATCTATCTATCTATCTATCTATAAAGAGGAACTATTTTGTTTGTTTGTACCGAATTGGCTCCAAAACTACTGAACCGATTTCAAAAATTCTTTCACCGTTGGGAAGCTACTCTATCCCCGGGTGACATAAGCTATAGGCTTTTTATCCCTGTCTTCCCACGGGAACGGGAACTACGCGGGTGAAACCGCGAGGCGTCCTCTAGTACCAAATACGTTCGTTAGTAAAATGCCGACGTCGTTCAAACCCAAATCACTTGATCACGACTAAGCCCGATTGATAAAAAAACTAAAACATCTCTATGACAGCGGCAGGAAACGATTGACACCATAGACAGGGGTCCAAATTGACAGATTATAAGGATTAATGTGTATGATACATGCCGCGGCGCTACTTGAGTTCTGTTATCGGTTTTTTGAGTTCTTTTTATTTTCTTTTAAGATTAATTATGTGTTTGTTGATTTTTTTAATAAAGGTTCAAATATGTGTTACGCTACCGTTAAAGATTGATTTTATTATATTAGGCAGTTACATTTTACAAAAACAAGGCTAAGTTTATGACGAATATGCCTGAACAGCAACAGATATTACTCGTTTAAAATTATAGTCTCAATGTTACTAAAATGGTTACAAATTTCAAAAAATGATCTCAGTGCAATTTATTATATTACAAAAACGACCAAAACAAAAACTTCCAAAATGTCACTCGAAAAGGACTCTCAAACTACACTAATTTCAGCCCCATACATCTCTACCCACCAAATTCCAACAAACAGCGTGATACTACCCTACATTACACCACAACTTCTTGTCATTGTATGGCAATGAAACTACCAAAAAGTGCTCTTTTGTTTTGTTTTAATGTACTAACTTTTGATCGTATTCACTAAATTTACAATTCGTTTTTATGTGGTCTCCAAGTCCGGCCATCTGGTTTGCAAGAAGTCAAAAAAGGTCTAAGTTTTATGTATATCTTAAGCTTTTCTTTGAACTTGCTGGCGGCTACGGTAAAGTCAAAGAAAAAGTCAAGGTTACTTGCATTTTCGGTAAACTGCGTCTTTTACAGTCAAGGGTCAAAAGCCGCAATCATCACAAGCTAAGGTACCTATCTTTCTAAAGATAGATCAATGGTTCACGACTAGTTTAATCTACACTTTATGTACTATAATATAGATTAATATATGTAGTTTGGAAATATAAAACATATTCGATAAAAAATGTTAGACATTTCAGCTTTGCGCGATTGTGACGCCCTCTTTTGACCCTAGCCTGTACGCGCATACGTTTATTATATATCTACACACTACATAATTATAGTACAAGCTTTTCTCGAAGTTGGGGTACAAATTGATAGAAAATAAAGTTTGGCCTTCTGCATTTTCCTGCATAGCGGCATACGTCTACTATATGAAGGCAAGGCAGGCGTCTAGTGTTGATGTTTATTGAGTCTTATAGACAATGAAAAATATGATAAAATACATTGTATCATCCGCTTTTCTTGTGCTTTGAATAAGTCTAAGCAATACCTCGCAGTTTTAACCACTTCACCGTGGTTTTATATTTAAAAGTAGCGCAATACAATAAGTACATACTAAGTACATCACGCCGGTATTCTTCGAAGGTTTAAGCAGAGGTGCATCTATAGTACATCTTTCGCTAATTATGTTTAAGTGCCATGTAATTGGGGGCGAGCCTATTGCGCTATCGGGCAGCTACTGAGAAATGTTAGATAGAAAAACCCAACAGCACATTGCGCGACTCGGGAATCGAACCTCATGTTTAGCAGTAACACTTGTTTCCATTAAACCACCGATGCAGGCAGTAGTAAAATCAAGATATCGGTATAACTATATATAGCCGGTTTTCGGCAATATCATAATCCTATAAGCCACTTTCAAGTACCCGAAGCTTTTAACCACCATCTTGCTTCGTCAGTGAATCAATAAATACATAATTACTAATCAAGTCGAGAGTGCTTCAAATTGCCGAGTATCCCGACTCCACTCGTCATGATTGAAATCAGGTGATACAGGTGACTGGACAACTTATGGGATTGACTAATTATTATTTTCATGACGTTTTGTTATCTTTTAAATACTACTGGAGAGGCCTTCACTGAAAATAAGATGTTTTAGGCTTTAAGCTGTCATTACTGACACTCTTTTGCTTTGCAACGAATGTAGGATTTTATTTATATCGTCAAATGATCGTACGAGTACTTGCTTTTACAAAAATGTTTGCCGAAACGCAGCTCTGAATTAGTTACCATTCATTATTTTCATTTTTTTTTACCTTATACCTATGTGTAAAATAAGCAACGCATCAACAGCCTTTAGTGATGCAGTTCTTATAGACCTATGCCAAAATTACGAGAGGAGTTTAAAAAACCTTTCCGACAGATTTTTCTAGATCTTATAATACTTACGTATAAATAGGTGACTCATGTCCCTGTTTGTACCAGATGATGAGCCCCATGCGGTCGTCTAGTAGCGCTGGAGTGACGTCACAGGGCAGCTCTACACCGCCCCCTGTCGGCGCGTGCAGGGTCTCGATAGATGCTGCAACAAGCAAGAACAGTAGATTAGATTTAACAATTTACGTTTGTAGAGTTTTTGATATAAATAGAGAGAAAAATTGCCTTTAAATAAGTTGTCTAAATAAGATACAATCATTACCTCAATCTTTATAATCCGATCCATAGTTTTTGAGATACATTCAAACAACTTTTCAATGTTGCTGTGCACCGTAGTTGGGTAAAAATATGAAACAGTTTAATCTAGGAGGAATTGTCACAAAATCGGTTTTGTTCCAGCATTGTATATTCAATAGAGATTGAATGCATAGATTAAGAAATGTAATTAGATAGATCAAATAGTCTCATTCGAAGAAAATCCTCTATGAGAGACGGACAATAAGGAGAGTTTTTTATATGATAATATCGTTCCAAAGCTTTTTTCAGATTGGAACAGAAGAAGACTAAAAAAGTAATAGATACAAAAAATAAAATAATATATAAGTAAAATTTTAGTTTTGTATAATATAGGTATGTATTATGTTCATGCAGTGTGTGTTTCACACGTATTTGTTTTGTTTATTTAGTGAGTAAGTATTTAAAATTGTTAAGAGTAAGCTTTTTTTGTGCACATGGATGTACTATCCTCAAATGCCTATTTCTCTACGCAACTGAGGTTTGCTGTTAGAGAACCCAACTGTGGGTTTAGCTCGCCTTTGTACATAAACTGTCCTATTGTATTTGAATGTTTTTTTATGTTTTGTGTACAATAGAATAAGTAATAAGACCCACTGACCGCCAAATCTTATCTTGTACTGTTCTGCTTTTAATCTTTATACTAACATTGTCCCTATTATTATCCTGTAAACTGTGGTTATCAATAAATATTAAGCAAGACGTTTTGATTCGATCGACGTATATCGGCGGTGGTAAGTACTGGGTCAAATAAACTTGCATATCGGTATAAAGAATTACCGCAAGATTACAGTAGCGCATGATAGCCCAATTTGGAACAAAATGGTGGAAGCCTCCCCAAAGATGGCCGCTCGTAGGCAAGATGGCCGAACGCATTCTGTCAAAAACGAATTAAGTTCTTTGACTACTGAATTAAACCCATCACTTCATACGTAATTTTATATCGTTTTTATAAAAAAAAATATTATAATAGATTATTCGAATTTCCCCCGAGCTGTATTGCAGATAGATGTGCAATAATCACAGTGCAAAAATAACAGTAATATTCAACTGTTATGGCGATAAAATTGCGACTCATGAAGAATTATTGGGCTAAAATTAGACAGCAGTGAGAAAGGGGAATTATTTTAATGATGGCTTTCGGGCACCATTGGATATCCGAACTTCAAATTATTCTAAACTGACAACGCGATAACAAAGTGCGTAATTCGGTTTTGTTTTCAGTGGCCTGAGGCCTTAGACAAGTGATATTTATATTATCGAAAGTGGCGAAAGCGATTGGAAAAATGACAAAAGTATATGGGAATGTCAAACGCTATCAAAATGTCACGTGATTAATCCCTTACATTTTGGAATTTCGACCATCGCCATCGCTGACATCGAATTTCACTAGTCTAGTCTAGAGCCTCTGTGTAAGTATAGTTATGGGAGTTTCTAAATCATACAAACGTATCATCGTAACTCACAGAAAAAATGGACGAAAAGCTATCTGATGGAAAGATTCAGTTAATAATATTGTAACTTAGAAACAACATGTAGGCAGGTATTACAAATTAACAAATATTAATTAGAGTAGTTTATTTGTAGTGAAACGTTTAGCTCCGACGCGCGACGAGTGCGCCCGCTCGATGCCAATATATCAATATTCAACCTCCTTTTGAACAGTTTTGTTTACAAAATATTATTTGTTTTACATATGCTATGTTAGTTATGAAGAAATTCTAGCCATAATTTTTCTGTGTAAAAATATTTTTAAACCGCCAAGTCGTTTTGGTGGAGTTTCCAAAACTTGCTATAACTATCGTGTTGTTAATTATTTTTTAAGGCAAAACTATTAGTTACACGAAAAAACCTTGTGTTCAAAATTATGTACATGAATCAATCATAAATATATATTTTTTTCAAACCTTTTAACCTAGCCGTTACTAAGGAATATGCTTTAGAAAGTTACCGTTTTACGGCCTACATACCTAGGCCACATTTCTTTTTACAATGACATAAAGACGGATTTCCCTTTTATGGGACCTGAGACTGCTTTGCCAATACGTTGCCAACCATAAAGACAATTCAGCTTGTAGTGCTTAGCTACTTTTTACCAGCCTTCCCAAGAAGAAGGCCAATATTTTTTGATTGTACCTACGTATGTTTACCTTTTTTACTGCTTTCAGTTTTTCTAGCCAGCATGGTGCTATAGGGTCTGTATGTAGAGTGCGCTTGATGTATATTCCACATCTTGCACTATACGCGCAATTTATTGTTCATATGCGATACTTACTAAGTACGATACATAACTCCTCTACCTCCACCCTTATGCCGTGGGTGTTATCTACTATAGGAACCTCTTATACCAGCTACTACAGTAATAAAAGTATGACAACGAAATAAAGGTACAGATTCATAAGTATATCCGACCTTCTGTATCTATCTATTCTGTGTCTCTGAATACAACCGGGATGAACATCAATTTGCATGCTAATCACTCCGGCTCATCTTTAAGCAGCCTGCCGTATCGGATTAATGCATGCTAATCTTACTAGTTATTAATATAAGTGGGATTATAATTAAAATTAAACGGTTCAATTGATTGTATTTACTAATAAAAATTAAGCTTAATAAGATTACGGAAAGGAAACAAAAAATGTATTTTATTAGACATTTTTATCCCAGAGAACAGCACGGTTCTTGTATGACCGGCCACGGAAGCTAAACCACGAAATAATAAACAGTTTGCACTACAATGCCATGGAAGAGAAGCTGCGGAAATATCTATTTTTCACAATAATTATAACTTAAGTCTCTACTTAAAAACCATCTTTCGGTAGCTAGGCAGATTTTGGCACCGTCACCAAAGAAGGGCTAAGCAAAAAACTTGCCAAGCACACTGGATAAAATCCAGCCGCTTTATAAAAAGGCTGGTTATTTATTCACTACATGCCAATTTTTGCGTTCTACGAAAACAGCTATGGTAATGTAGCAGATTGCAACTATCTCGTGAAATTAAATCGAATTGGTTTTAACAAAGTTTTTAAACTGGTTAAAAGTAGAAATTGAGATTCGCGGGCTTATTACGTAAGGAACAGCAAACAGCAATCATTGTACAATTATTGCGCGATCAATTGAATGATCTGGCTACTGTGGCCTTTAAGTCAAGTCTTTTTTTTGTCATTCTCTTTTAACAGGAGCAATACCTATCCAATGATTTATAAAATTTATCGTTTGATTAAATAACCAGCATAATTGAAAATGCAACACTTCGGGGACGCTGTTTTTTTCGTTGCTGACTCGTAGTCACACCAGGTTATCACACCAGTGTGACAAACAGGATTTTTTTTCTCGTTTGTCACACCACTGATTTTTCCACACCATGTATACTAATAAAGTATTACTATGTATTCTAATAAAGTCGATCTGCTGATGTTGATGATTTTAGTTTTTTATTCCGTTTTTAACGCAATGTTTCAAGGAAATGGTCGACCCTTCTTTTTTTTTCGATATCAATTTTCTTTTGATTGAATAATACTGTTAAAAATTTATTATTCAGTTACTTATGCCGAATCACCATGGCAAGTTACACGATTGAACAGCACGTTCAAATGATAAAAAACAGCATGAGCGATTTGAGCGTATGGTTTTCTCTCGCAGGAGTGATGTGAATTGGCCACAAAGGTCATGCGATTTGACACCGCTAGACCTTTCCTTGTAAGGTTTTTTGAAGTCGCAGGTCTATGCAAACAAACCACAATCGACCGATGCCCTAAAGGTGAACACACACAGGCCATTGCTCAAATTCAGCCGGATCTATGCAGAAAAGTCATTGAAAATTGGACCACTCGGATCCGTGGCGCTGTAAATAGGCGAGGCGGGCATTTGAACGATGTCATATAATATTCCACACTTAATGGCACAAGTGTGCTTTCCAAATAAAAAAAGAATTTTGTTAATACCACAGCTTCTTTTATTTCATTTCAACATCTACCGACCCATATTGAAAAAAAATCGAGAGAAAAAGATCCTGTTTGTCATACTGTGTGATAATCTGGTGTGACTACGAGTCTGCAAGGTTGAAAAACCCTTTAGGACAGCACTAGTTAGGAATAAATGGTGTGGAAAAATCAATGGTGTGACAAACGAGAAAAAAAACCTGTTTGTCACACTGGTGTGACTACGAGTCAGCACTCGGAATTATTATATCAGTGGCAGTGGCGAGTTGTTTTGGAGTTGTATATAATAGGACTGAAACATAAACCACAACAATGTGGTACAACTTTGCCTTCTCTTTATTTTATCTCAAAAGCGTGATGATATTATGCAATTAAGTATGTATAATACACAAAAAAGATGATTTTTTCGCCGATAAATTGGATGACAATAATAATAATTCCTTTCATAAAATAGGGCTCTTAAAAAAAAAGATCTTTGTGATGCCCATTTACAGCAATAATATACAGCTTATAAAACAATACGATGTCAACACAATATTCTTGAATGCAAATGAAGCAGCACTCAATTAATTGCACCCGACCCCTATTTAAATGTCATAAGAATTGAACATAAATAAAATATATCTTTTGGTGTAGGGTTGCCATCTGTCCGGGTTTCCCCGGATTTGTCCTAGATTAGAAGGCGTCCGGGGAGCCGGGAGCCGGGAGTCCGGGGTCTTCAAATCACCATATTTTTGGTTGCAAGGATATGATCCCGAATTGATGCCATTTCAATTTGGTGAATTACAGCAAATCACCCGATGATGTCTGTTTATTGTACACTAGCATCTTTATAGCGGTTTCGCCCGCATGAAAAGTGTTTTATCATTCCAAGGGAATTTTATACCAGGATAAAGATTAGCCTATGTGTTATTCCAGACTGTATTCTATCTGTGTGCCAAATTTCATCTGGATCCGTTTAGCCTTTCTGGCGTGATTGAGTAACAAACATACATCCAAACTTACGTATTTATAATATTAGTAGAAGTAAGATTACTATAGAAATTGCCCACTAACTAGGTGCCACGAAAAAAACTTTTTTACAAAAAGAGTTGATATTTAAGGTTAAATTTCTTCTGTTTTTGACACCGGCTTCCATAATTTTGTAGTGTTTTTATTGGAAGTCAGTTGTATAACAACATTTAGTTTAAAAAAGTTATGAAAATAAATAAAATGTTCATTTATAACCATTAAAACTATATTTTATTCTAATGAGTAGGTAACTTAGAAAAAATACTCTGTTCAAATGTCCGGGTTGCAAGCTCCAAGATCCGGGGTTTTCACGCTTCTTGTCCTGGTTGGCAGATTTTAGAGATGGCAACCCTATTTTGGTCACATTTCCATATACATTAACATCTGTGAACAATTACGGATTCCTACCATGAAAGCCAATTTGCCGGTCTGTGGCAACGATTGATTAAAATAAAACAAAAAATATTTTTAATTGCTGCCTACCGAAGGGTAGGCAGCAATTAAAAATATAATTTATCATCGATTGAATATCGATCGATACATCGATAGGAAACATAGATTAGATTAGATTAAGACGGGCTGGTGTCCGCAACTCCACGTCTAAGCGCGTATTTTGCGTACGGGATAGGAAACATATTGAGATTATGTGACGACATATTTTGAATTTCTATTATTGAGAGCTTTTTTTTATGAAAAGTCTGCTTTTGTTAGTTTTTGTTGAATTAAAGACTATTTTATAGGAAATTCGTGTGTAGCTGGTATTTTTAATTAAACAATACTCCTGTCCATCTTGGAATACTTCTCAGGGTGTTTTATCAAGTTTATTAAATTTGATTTATATTCTAGGTAAATGTCAAAAAAATCATGTTACCATTTTTACCCTTTTCATACTTGTTGTTAATTGTTGTTGTGTTGTTGTTTACAACAATATATATTAACAAAATATAAGAGGTGAGTACGATGTGGGTTGAGTTGTATGATGACGGTCATTTAATTTGGAAGAAGACATGCTTTGTCGACCCCAAATAAATAGGAATTAAAGGTTAATACGAAATTATCAACCAGTCACAAACCCAGAATATAAATTTGAACACATAATACACACAACATCAACATATTAGGCATTCCACTGTCTAATAACAATTACAGAGGTTCGCTAACTATTCATGCAACGCTTCGCGGAATTTAGCAGGTGTTAAAAAAAGTAAGTTCTTCTTTTTTAAGGCCTATTTAGGGCAGTAAACAGGATTTTTTGTGTATCTTTCTTTTTAAAAAGAACAATATAATTATCACACACTTTAGTAAAAAGAAATAAAGTAACTTCTTCGCGTGAAGACGAATGGCGACAGTTTCGTGTTGCATTTTTGCCTTGTAAATTGAAATGTTTTGTTCTTTTACTGTGCTAATTTAATTTATTGTTTGGTCTCTTCTTCAGTAATCAATTGCCTTGTAATGGCCAGCAAACAAAAGACTATCGTTAAAAAGTCTATTACTCGGTTTGTGATTTCAGATTTTGAAGATGCGAACGTAACAAACACTACTTCAGAATGGGGATTTGTAACATTTTTCATTGAATTAGAGTTTTGCCATTTAAGTGCAGTTACTCAATTTAGACAGAGAACTTTACTTAAGATGCAGTGCCGTCGTTCTGATTGCTACTTCATATAGAATGAATTATGTTTGTTATCAATAGATTTATCTCCACAACTACAAAGCTTTAGTCAAACGATACATTTATTACCCATATCATTATTTACTAAAACATTTTTTCCTTAAATAACTCCTTAGCAATCGAACCCTACAAGTGACGTCACAACTCCTCACGCAGCGTAATCTCAACATGTTAATCTCGATCAATGTGATGCATTCGATCTCCTTTATGATAACAATGGGTTTAAATTTTATTTTAGTTTTAATTTAAATCTCTTCGCTTGTTACTTCTTATTTATTACTTCCCTTGGTCACCCGCGGCTAGATCATTTAAATTGTAGGGTGAGATTATATTGTTAGGAATAGTTGTTAAATATAATGTTGTGAATGAAAAAGAATGGGGACGATTTATCATCATGATTTTACCATCATTATAATATAAAATTGACAAATGAATTAGCACGTTAGTAATAATTTTTTTGACTATTTGTTGTTATAGATTCATATTACAGATTTTAGAGAAGCATTTCACAAGGATGTGCTACTTGTATGGATAGGGTCTTTAGTTTCATACTCAACCAAACCATTTTTAGAGAAATAAATAAATAATTTTACTGTTATTTTTATAGGTATATCATGGCGATAGAGCGACGATCATCATTGCCCTAAAAACAAATTATCGCATAAATTAGGAATAATAAATATACAAATTTTAAGGAAATTTATTTATATGCCTAAGTTCTTGGTTCCGTAATTCAATTTAACAAGTTGGTTCGTCCATTATTTAAAAATATAACTTTAGCCACACTCCCCATAAAATACGACAAGAACTTCTAAAAATAACATGTTCAGAAGAGCCAACAATATGTTCATGCCATCAACAATGGGGGGTAAATTTAAACGTATTTTTCATCGGTTTCACATCGATGGCTGGCAGGAAAAAACTTCTCATATTTAGGTTATTTTTATCGTTGTGTGGAGTTTAAGATTTAAAACGATAACAAAAAGTTAATTTAAAAAATCAAAAAACCCGACTGCTTAAAAAAAAGAGCTTAAAAAGCGAACTAATAAGACGTAAACAAGAAGAAAATTATGCTGTGCAGTCGGAGGATACATATTCGCGAGCTGGCTGACCAAAACCAGATGTATCCTCCGACTGCACAGCATGATTTTCTTCTTGTTTACGTCTTTTTAGTTCGCTTTTTAAGCAGTCGGGTTTTTTGATTTTTTAAATTAACTTTTTTTATTTACAACTTTTTAGTTATTTTTTTTAAATTAAGTTCATTTAAAAAAAATAAAAAAAATAAAATAAGCCTTTATTGCTGTTCTATGAGTTTACAAAAAATTTTTTTTTTTTTTTTTTTTTTATTAATATAATATACTCATTTATTAACTCGACTACACGATCGGTTTCACTTCACAGCTTGTCTTCCGACAAAGGCCTCCTCTAAAGCTTTCCATTTCTGCCTGTCTTTCGCTGTTCTCGTCCACTCTGGACCCGCCACCTTTTTGAGGTCATCTTCCCATCTTTTTGTTTGACGCCCTTTACTTCTTTTCCCATTCCTGGGATACCACTCTGTTATGGTTTTTGTCCATTTTCCACTCGTATCTCTAAGCATATGTCCAGTCCATCTCCATTTTAAAGTTTTACAAGTTTTCTTTGCATCCTTAAATTTAGTTGTATTTTTAATTTTATCTAATCTTATTCTATCTTTCCTCTTGACGCCCATTACGCTTCTCTCCATTCCGTTTTGACATACCTTTATTTTGTTTATTAAGTTATCTGTCAATGCCCAAGTTTGGCAACCATAAGTTAAGCATGGTAAAATGCACATATCATACACTTTTCTTTTCTCTTTGATAGGCATGTCTTTATTTTTCATGACTTCGCTGAGTGACCAATATCTCTTCCATGTATTGGCTATCCGTCTATCAATTTCTTTATGCATGGTGTCTTCAGCGGCTATGAGTTGTCCTAGGTATACGTATTCTTCGACATATTCTATTATCTCTGAATTGACTATGATGGTATGCGTCTGTGAAGAGTTAGTCATAATCTTTGTCTTTGCCGTGTTCATTGTAAGTCCAGCTTTCGCGCTTTGATCTGACAGTTGTTGTAACATTTGCTCTAATTTTATTGGACATTCTGCAAATAAGATCAGGTCATCTGCAAATCGCAAGTGGTTTAGTTTTTCACCGTTTATGTTCAGGCCTTCGTGATCCCATTGCAGGTTCCTGAATATCATCTCTAGAGCCGCAGAAAACAACTTAGGAGAAATTGGGTCTCCTTGCCGGACGCCTCTCTCTATAGGAAATTCTTCACCCGTAGTTTCAAGCCTAATTTGGGCTGTGCTTTTGGAGTATACGGTCCGGAGTATACGTATGTATTTTCCATGTATTCCCTGTATACGTAGTGCTTCCCAGATATACTCATGTTCCAAGGAGTCGAAGGCTTTATTATAATCAACAAATCCCAAATAGTATGTTTTATTGTACTCTTTATATTTTTGTAGAACCTGCCTTAGAACATATATGTGGTCTATTGTTGAATATTTACTGCGGAAACCCGCCTGCTCTCTTGGTTGGTTTTCATCGAGGGTAGAAGTGATTCGTGACAGAATTATTTTTGAAAAGACTTTGTAGACATTGGACATCAAGCTTATAGGTCTGTAATTACATATATCTCCTTTATCTCCTTTTTTATGCAATAATATTATTGTTGATTTAGTCCAGTCTTCGGGGATAATTTCAGTCTCTATTATTTTGTTAAATATATCAGTTAATATAGGACCAATGACTGGTGTAGTAGATTTTAACAGTTCATTTGTGACTTGATCAGCACCTGGTGTCTTGTCTGTTTTTTGCGTATTGATTGCTCTAATTGTTTCTACATTTATTATTTTAGGGATTGCCTCAGAATCTTTGATATTTATTTTATTTGTTGTTTCTTTTTGGTTTTTGCTTTGGTATAGCTTTCGATAATATTCTGTAGCTGCCTTTAGTATTTCTACTCTTTTGTTTGTATAATTGTTATCTATGTTCTTTACTTTTAGCATCCAATCTTTTTTACTGTTCAATTCCTTTATTGCTTTTTTAATTCCACCGGTTCTTTCTATATATTTCTTTAATGTGGAATACCTTTTATTTTTCTTGTCTTTCCTGATGTTTTGGTTAATCTTTTTGCTGAGTTCTGATATTTTGGGACGGTTAACTTTCTTTTCTTTCTGTTGTAATAATTTCTTCCTTTCTTGCAATAACTTGCTATATTTGTACGAAATTGCCTTTTGGTCGTTACTTTTGTTCCTGTTAGTTTTGCACGAACCATTTTATGGTCCGAATTGAAATTCAGGTGGTGTATGACGGATACGTCTTTGATGATTTTGGCATTATTAGACATAATAAAATCAATTTCGTTTTTATGGAGTCCGTTTGGGGAAGTCCATGTCCACTTCTTTGTTTTCTTCTTCTTATAAAAACTATTCAAGATCTTAAGTTTGTTTTCTAGAGCAAAGGAGACTAGTCTGGATCCATTTTTGCTCCTTTTTCCCTGTCCATATTGTCCCACCGTATATGCTTCTCCGCTGTTGTTGCATACTCCTATTTGTGCGTTGAAGTCACCCATTACTATAACATTTTTGTTGCAAATTTGCATAGTAATTTTCAGATCTTCATAGAATTTTTCAATATTGGTTACATCTTCCTTCTTATTCGATTCAGTTGGGGAGTATGCCTGGATGATTGACCAGTTTTCTTGTTTATTTAAAGGCAACTTTATATTCAATATTGTTATTCTTTCAGATATTCCTTTTATTTCTTCTACTCTGTGTGCTAGGTTATTTTTAATTAAAAATCCCACCCCATATTGTCCATGTGTTTCACCTTTATAATATAAAATATAATTTCCGTAATCATGTATTCCTTCTCCATATCTTCTCATTTCGCTGATACCTATTATATCCCACTTTATGTCTGCTAAGGCTAATTCGAGTTCCAGACGTTTCTCAGTGGTTCTTAGTGACCTAACGTTAAAAGTGGCTATGTATAAATCCGATGTAAGTTTGTGCGTCGTCTTTAGAGGGTCGTGGTCTTTTTCCCCCACGAGGACCAGTCGGCTTGGGGGAGGAGGTTTCGTTTCTTTGTTACTTGGTTTCTTATTTGGTTGGTGTTCCCGATCACCGGTGTTTAGTTGCTATTGTTTCGTTGTAGTTGGGCTAGTTGAAAAGGAGTTGGACCGAATCCTCATCATATCAAAAGCATTTATTCTACTGGTTGATGATGGGGTTAGCAATTGTTGTTTTCTTGGTTGAACGTTTTCTTGTGGGGAGGTTGATGTTTCTCTCTTCCTTTTATCTTTACTAATTGAGTTTTCCTTGATCACGAGTTTATCATATTTTATGTAGGCGAAATTTCCTTTTTTCCGCTCTTCCATTAGCTTAGGTTGTAATGCTTTCCTCTTCTCTAAAGTTTCTTTTGAGTAGTCTTCAGTTAAATAAAATTCCTTAAGTTTCTTCTTGTTTTTCATGATCTCACTTTTTCTCCATCCACTAACTAATGAAAGGACTGTGGGCCTTGGTTTACTGTCTTTATTTGATTTCCCGATACGATAAATTTTATTTACTTCCCGATCTTCTAAGGTAAAGTTTAATTCATCCGAAAAATGATTTTTCACGTTATCAAGTAACTCCCGTATAGATTTCTCGTCCTCCTTTAACCCATGTATTATTATATTGTTAGTTTTCCTGTCTCTCTCAAAATATTCTAGCTTTTGTTTCAAATTTTCTACTTTATTTTTCAAAATTTTGTTTTCTTCCAGTACAGGTTTTAATTTTTCTTCCATTTTTTCCATTATCGTATTAGTTAATTCTACTGTTTGGTTTTGCATTTCAAGTTTCATTTTATCAAAAAAATTTGGAATTGACCTTCCATTTTTTGTGTGTAACGGAACGTATTTTAGTATATGGGGGAAGTTAATTATTTTTGTTGGCAACACTTGAATGACTCTGTCAGTTTTTGACGTGACCGTTGAAACTTGGCAGGTAGCGTCAATGTCTGACAGCTAGTGATAGGTGACAAATTCTAACCTTAAAGATTCCTTCGGTTTTTTTTTTCCTTCTTAATCTTCGCCAAATTCCGTGGATATGTGATGGTTTTTTATCACGAACACCTTCCCTCACTCAGATGTTCAATTTGGAAACTGTAGTTTTTTCTATTAGTTTATAATATTTCTTTGGAGCGTCAGGCACAGTGATGTTTACTATATAACGACCGGAACCGGAAACGTTCATTTAAAACATATTAAATGAACTTAATTTAACATATTATGTGTTATATATTTTTGAAATCACCTCTTAAAACCCTTTATTTTGATACCCCACACGATAGGGTTCGAAGAAAAAAAAATTTAATTCGCCACAACATTGCGCCCAAAATCCGCCATTTTTTCTTTTCAATTTTTTATGTAGCCAGTGACACTCGCAGGGTTAAGACGAATCGATTGACTTAAGAATCATCAAAATCGGCCAACGCGTTTGGTCTCTAGAACGCCACATAGGAACATACATACATACTTACATACATAGACTGATAAACACATTACCCTCCTTCGGCAGTCGGGTAAAAAGCCTTATGACGAGCCTGTTTCTACCAACACCCTTATTGCAACAGTATAAAACAGAAATTCGTATTGTTTTCATATTTTTCCCAGGCAAGCTTTTAAACACAAAGCTCTTCCTTTTATTTTCGCTACACAAAATAATATCAAGTGTTCTAATTTTGACGTGTTTATATATTTATTATTTCCAGATGAGCAATAATTCTCAATTGCGATAATTTTAGTAAGCGATTTAACCAACAATGTTTAAATTACATCAGCCTATAACCGATCCACAGGAGTTCAATTATCACTTCTTGTAAAGAGATTGGACTAAAAATGATGATTAGAAGTATATTTTTTTAATATTATTTGGTTCAGTTTTGCCGGCGATAGAGTTTTAAATTAAAAGAACCATTTTAGCACATTACAGCATTACTTATGAACTGTACAAAAGACAGTTCCTACCTATCAGAAAATATTGCAAAATACTTTCTCTCAACCTAAATACCACCCACAAGAACAAAATGCCATAAAACAAAGACATACAAATCTCCACAACCGGATCTAATTCTCCCCAAGCCGGATATAAATGGGCTCATGACATTCATCAAATGTATTGTATCCCAAACTAAGAGGTATTGTTTGAGCCCCTTCCATACAGACTAAGTATGTGTTCTAGACGATATTTTGTTCTTTATGTGCCTATTCGGCGTTTAGCGTCGTGGTAGGAATGCTTTTGTAGTTAAATTTTACGAACTTATGGTCATCTGTGAAGGGATGGAGTGTTAATTAGACATTGGGGATCGATATCGGTAGAATTTTAGTTATTTTATTTTCAAATGAATTTTGAAAAAAATCACATTGAGAGTTGTTGATTTGATAATCAGTTTATTGTTGATCGTGATTATAAAATTTTAAAAGGTTGTAGCGACACCAACGCCGCCACTTACGAAGTATTGACATGACGTCACACAAATCCTGCATGACGCAATCATAGTTTTCGGCGCGATTTGAACTTATACACAGTCCGACAATAACAGTTGGAAAGTTTCCCGGACCAGACACAACACGTGTCTAGTCGGAGGATCATCCCTTTTCTATGGAGGTTTGTGGGACTTTACACCCTGTTCCATATAACCTCAAAACCGTCTTCTTAGCGTTGTTGCCAACGGAAAGGTTAGACGTTCATGCACTTCTTGCATCAGCAAGAAAGGCCCGTGCAACCTTTAACGTCTGCAGGCCTTACATGCACCCATGGCCTTAGGACTTACATGTACCGGGCTTGGGCCAGGTACATGTAAGTATATAAAATAAATACATTTTAAATTGACATTTTCATAACATTCTACAAATGGCAATTTTTCATTTGACATTGTTTTATACTATTCTGACATTTTATAATTTTTGGATCGTTTTAAATATTGCTTTTAATAAGTTTTTGACTATTTAAATTTAATGATTCATTAATTTTATTTTAAAATCATAAAGCTCTATCCACACATATCAGGGACGTGCCCGTGACGTGACAGGGCCGTGGCCGTACGTATCAGAGTATCGCTTCAGTGTAGTGTAGTGAAATATAAATTACAACACGCAATATACTTTAGTCATGTCTTCGTTTAATACAGAGACAGATAATATAATACTAGATACATAGGAGTTGATTTCGATTGCAATTGCTTTAGATGGAGAGGAAATGGAAGAGGTACAAGATAGACAGAAAGTGGTTAAAAAACGTGTTTGGGTAACAGATTTGTGGCAGGACAGTACTGGGAGAATTTCACATAATATACAGAAAACTAACAAAAAATGCAAATGCTTATCATGATTACTTAAGAAGCATTTTCCCATACATTTTGCGACATAGCGCCATCTCTGATACATGATAGACACAAAGCACACACAAAAATGAACATGGCGTTGTGTGCTGGTATTGCCAGTAGATGGCGTTGTCGATTTTCCTGAAATTCATCCTATAATTTTAATATATAAAACACAAAAAATGTTTCTACCTATGTCCGCTGTAGACTTTGAAACCATCCAACCGATATGCCCCAAATCGGTTTCATTAGAAAGGCAATGCGAAGATGATTTAAGACCAAAAAGAATATGACTCGCTCGCACTTGGCCGATTTTTACTTATCTGCAAAATGCTCAATATAGTCCCTTATATCACACGAATCTTGTCCTGGTGTTCCTTCGGAATCGTTGTCAATTTCGATATTAGCATTTGGCAGTACAAAATTCAGGGGTGGCTTTTGTGTATTATCCAACTGTATTACTATTATTATTTTAACTATTTTTAGACGTATGTATTGACATCACTTGTCATTCGATTTGATTCTTAAAAAACTATAGGTACAATTAAAGAATATTCACGACATCGACTACGTGCAGGGAAAATATCGGCACACCCGCGCACTTTACGTCACGGCGTCGGCCCAGGCATTGAGGCTCCGTCACCGGTCCGTGCACCGTACCATGGCAAAGACATCGCATTTAATTAGTTTAATAAAAATATGTTACTTACCCTCACATTTTAATTTTCGTCCGATTTCATTCCATATATTATTTTTATACTCTAAGTATATATCCATATATTTTGGGTGAGATAAATCGGGCAAAACGCTATATAATTATGCGTACTATCTCTATTAATAACTCGTGACTCATATTTATTAAAGAAAAATCGACAACGTGCAGGGAAAATATCGGCACGCCCGTGCACGTCACGGCGTCGGCCCAGGCACTGAAGCTCCGTCACTGGCCCGTGCACGGACGTGTGTGAACGAGTTAATATAAAATGTATGCACCGATATTTTTTTGAGCCCCTGACGGGGCACGGTCCGTCCACGTCCCGGGCACGCCCCTGATATGTGTGGATAGACCTTTAGTATGCTAGTACCAACGTATTCACAAAATATTTTGCTGAACATGAAAGAGTCAAACGCACTGAAGAACTAAAATAGTTTACCAATAAAATCAAAGAATAATCAATGCTACACTCAAACTAATCACAACGGCAAAAATATCGACAACCCATTCTTACCCCACCACTAATAACTACAATCGACTCACGCCAGGTGTTCTCAATCTCTGGTCCCGATTCCTTCTCGATAAAAAGCCCGTTTAATTCATGTATAATCTAGCGGTCGTTCCTCGAAACTGAGATAATCGACAACATAAAATAGATCCTTTTTTTGAATAATAATAAGGTGCCATTGACGCCTGCCTGCTGGAAATAGAAAAAAAATTAACATGGCCGCACGTCAAAGGCGTTTTGTGAGTTCCCGCGCATTTGTTATTGTGTGTTTTTCTTGAATTTTGTTAGAAATATGTCTTGATTGTGTCCCAGATATTCAAATGTGTTTATTAAGTTACATTTTTCGATGGAGAGGATTACGTGTGTGTCTTTATTTCACAGTTGTTGTGATGTTTCGGGAAGTAATGTGACAGCATTGAATTACGCGTTTCGATTTTCATCAGCTGACATTTTGCCTATGCTTCTGTAGCTTTATCGTTGCTATCTTGAGAAGTGTGAGAATATCATAATAATAAACTGTAATTCACTATTTTAACTCCGGTTTGCTTTTCGGTTCTAAAGATCAACACATTAACAAAAATTCGCATCTGATTAAAACATAAAGTGGAGAAAAAGAACTTAAAATATTTAACATTATTTTGTTTGGCGTAACTAGATTTTCACCAATGTAACTCGCGCAGGGAAACTCGTAGAAGCATTATAAAATGTATTACTAGATACGACATGTTCCCCTGATGCCGACTATGTAAATACATCAATTTTGCCTACAAGAGCACACATTTTTTATTCTGCCATCCGCCCTAAAAAGGGTTTACAATGGATGGCAGAATAAAAATGGACCAATTCCTAGTCATAGACATGTCGACTCTGATTGACGTCAAACACGCCATTACCTGCTACTATCAATTGAATTAAACACTAGCACTAACAATGCCACTATAGCTAATTAATATGACATGGATCACACATTGACTGGTTACATTGCTTGTAGACAATGATAGTTATCAAGATATACTGTGAAGACGTAAGACGTATATGTCAGTGACAATTGGCACTGACATATTAGTGTTGTGAATATATAGTGTTGCATGTTAAGGTGTCAATCTTGCTCTGTAATCTATGTCTGTTTGGGACAGTCATACAAAACGCAGACCTCTGTTTATTTGTGGATCAATCAGTTTTTTTGTCATCTACTGGGGACGATTCCAGACATCTGACTGCTACTGAGAAACTCCAGATGGAAAAACCCAATAACATTTTACTCGGTCTTACAATCGTACCCAGGATCTCATGCTCAGCAGTACCTCTAGCGACCACTAGGCCTAGGTACAAGGCAGTCAAGGATTATGTTTCATTTCAATTACTGTGAAATTTAGTCCTCAGGTATGAAATACAATCATATCTTAGGACCAAATGTACCACGAATCACGAATTTACCGGCCAGTCAAGGACAAGTTTTCCAGTTTTTATATCATTTAACATCCCTTTGATCCCACTTCCAATAAAATTCTTGCGTTAGAAACACGTCAAACCAAGGAACTGGTTTGGCGTGTTTCTAACGCAGAGGAACGACACCTATGATTGTAATGCGATTGAGGGAACAGGTATTGAAGGATCACCTTGACCTGATAATTATAAGATAAACTTGTCAACACATCACATCACATCATCAGCCTATTAATGTTCCAACTGCTGGGACACAGGCCTCCTCCCTGTGAGAGGGAATGGGCTGTAACCCACCACGCGGGCCTAGTGCGGGTTGGTGGATGTCACATGTCCTCGAATATATGATTCTAGGTCATGCCGGTTTCCTCACGATGTTTTCCTTCACCGTTTAGAGAGCAGTAGTGATTAAATAATTTACACAAAGTAAAGCGCCTGCCTGGACTCGAACCCACGACCTACAACTTGTAAGTAGCGACCGATACCACTGGGCCACCACTGCTCACTGGGCCACTCCTGCTCGCTTGGCCACCACTGCTCGCTGGGCCACCACTGCTCGCTGGGACACCACTGCTCGCTGGGCCACCACTGCTCGCTGGACCACCACTGCTCGTTGGGCCACCACTGCTCGCTGGGCCACCACTGCTCGCTGGGCCACCACTGCTCGCTGGGCCACCACTGCTCGCTGGGCCACCACTGCTCGCTGGGCCACCACTGCTCGCTGGGCCACCACTGCTCGCTGGGCCACCACTGCTCGCTGAGCCACCACTGCTCGCTGGGCCACCACTGCTCGCTGGAACACCACTGCTCACTTGTCAACAGTGTTTTGGTAATTCATTTGTTTTGTAACTAGAGATAAAAAATAATATTTACGGTGTACCAAGCGTTATGATCCAATTTACTAAGGGGCCGAAATCAAATCAACAGGACATAATGAGTGGTCTAAGTTAGAAAATTATGAAATGTTAAGAAGACTATCTCTCCTGTATCGGATATTTATAAACGAGTGAAACGAGGTCGTCAGGTAAAAATCGCATGTCAGTGTGACTCGACTATCGGTAACGTATAGACTCTTTTAATCTTTACCCTCTTAAATGTAGATGAACATTTTATCTGAATATTCCCTTGAAACGACTTCTCGTGGACATAATAATTACCTAAGTATATTTATTCCTAAAATATACCAACTAATTAGGTACAATGCTTTCACTAGTAGAAGCTACACTATCGCTGAGGGTACACACACTAAAAATACCAGCATATGCGCTAGATACTTTCTGGTGTGGCAAAATACATGGTTCTTGTAAAACAGGCCACAGGAACAGACAAGCCAAAAGCAAGATTAGAAGCGTAGCCGACTATCCGTGAACAAATAGCCATAAGTATTGTCACTAATAATGGCCCAAGCAAGTCTCTTTTATTACACCGGACACGAACTCATAGCACTGCTAATAAAAATAGGTTCTTGAGAAAAAATGCAAGATCTTACTTGCCCGGCACGGTGAAAATAGCTGTTCTTCCTTCTTCTTAAATAATTTAGCGCATAAATAATATCCTCATTTCAAGTCATAACCTAAACAGGACTTACGTTTATGTTAGCTGCATTTAAAATGCTCTAAACACTTTAATGCCGAGAGAAACATGCTTCGAAGATGATTTAGGTCATAGCTACGTTGGCACATGGAGTATTAAGGCATGGAAGATTCATAACACTTTCATAATCATCCAATAAGGTTCCAATTACGTCGAAACCGTCGATTTTCTATGATATGTATAACTTTTAAGCTTAATTTTAGTTATATTCAGAATACTATCGCGGCAAATCATGCGACATTTTGCGGTAATCTGCAATGGTTCTTAATTTGTTCAGAATTAATTAGCAAACACATGAGAAAGTAAGGATTTCTAATAATCTTTGTGATTTTCACTAAGTGAGTACAGTGCTTTGATTAGGTTTATAAAATTCAATAAATTATGATACTCGTCATTACAACATTTTAAAGTACAGAACTTACTGACATTGTTTTTGGTTTAAACAGACCATCACAGCTAAAACGTCAGCCGCTATATTATTATGTTCAAATATGTACACAAGCAATAAAGTAGTCTAAATTAGTAGAATAATGTACAGGCTGTATCAGGAGCTGTTTACTATACGGACCTTGTGGGAACTAGAACAAATTTCCGTGCGTTCAAGCGTTTTTGCCATACCTATTATTGGAATCAAATATAACAGCTCACAATGCCAGGCCCCGTTAATATTAATGCTATTTATTTAATATTATTTTTATCCGTGGTGCTAGTCAACTGGGCTTATCCCAGTTGTAAACGACCTTTTGTGCCTATTGGTCTTGTTTGTTCTGTCTCCTGCTTGATGGAGGGAAGTGGAAATTTGTATTTTTCTTACTCCTCCATTATTCTTTTCTGATTAATTTCGTTGCGAGATCCAAGACAGTTTAATTCATTCTCCAGGACTTCATCGAGTTTCATTGCCTCGGCGCTTTTCTGGTGGTCGCCACTCTTGATTCTGGCTTTCAGGAGTTGCAGTGGTTTGGGAATAGTGAGGTGGGACTGTCCAAAAAAAAATGCTGTTTTGTTTTGGTCTTTGATGAAGTATTGATCGTGTTCATGGTTGTTTTGCTGTCTCTTTTAACTTATGAAAATTATATACAGTATTGTACTACATTGACTACCGGCAGCGTCATATTGTCATTTAAAAAATCCATGTGGTAGTCAAAACATTAATCTAAGTTAAGTATTAAAGCTGCCGTGGTAGAGTATCATGGTGCCATCACCAGTGCGTATAGATTGCCTAGCTAGGATTTTCTTAACAAAATAGATAGTCCCCTCACCTTTGCAGTGAGTGACAAAGGAACTTGTCGAGAAGGTTCAGATTAAAAACATAGGTTAATTTGTAACTGAATAAATAAGATTTAAAAAGAAAAGAGAAAATTCTTCAGAGGAAAGTTTTAGTGTATTAACTCAACCGTAGCTCAAGGCACAGCCATTTTATTTAACGCAAAGCAATTACAAACATTTAAATCATTTCAAAGCTGGTATTTTCTCACTAATAGCAAAAGATCTACTTAATTTATTTATTTGGTTCAGTGCTTACAGAGAGTTAAACTCAAAGCCAAGTCAGCCGGGCATGCAAGTCAAATTAAAGTTATGCTTAAATGAATGTTGAATTGTTGGAGATGCGGCTTTAGTTATCGTACCAATTTTTGGCTCGTTTTGTACATAGTCTTTAAAAAAGGATTTTCTATTGTTTATCAGGAAACTATCGGGTGATATGGGCGGTTTCTTTCTTAGGATAATTTCTGACTTCCACGAGGGCGAAACCGCTGGCGGAAGCTGGTAAAACACAATAATTTATATTTGATAACATAAAATGGGTCACACGCATACAGAATAAAGATTCAGCAATTGCTTTGTCACCACCCAATTTTCACACAAAATGTTCACCCCTCTAACTACCCCCATTCAACTTAAAATACATTCCTGATTTCCTCTCCGCTAGAATTTCGCCCCCTTAACACACAGACCGCATGTACTCGCCTAAAGGGATGAAACCTCAACCCCTTTGTACGTTAATTAAAATTTAATTATGCTGTATTTGCGAAGAAGCAGTACTCACGAGATGTATACCTAATGCGATGTGCTGAGTTACTGAGTCATAAAAAATCTTAATGTCTTATGATGCTGTTGTCTGGATTTAAATATTTTATGCTTCCTGCGCCAGTCTCATTTGAGGTCTTAGCTTTCCCCATAGTGTAAGAAAAAGTGATTTAGTGTTAAGCGCGGTAATAAATGGTTTTGGGATCATCAAATTATCATCTAAGGGTGTAACTTCTGCATATCTAGGATAACTGAGAACTAGAAGATAATGAAACTCAGTAGTCAGAGCATCGGTATTAGTACTTGTGGGTTTGTTAGTTAAAATTTTGACATTTACACATTTATTTGTGAGGAAAAATCGTATTTTTATAATTACTACTATATTGATTATTATATTGATGAATTAATTTATATACAAACATCATGGACAAACTATTTAATGATATAAGTGTCGCTCTTCTTGATATTATCTACTTCCATAATAATATATTGTCAAGATACCATTGCTTAATAAAAATATGCTCACATTGCGCTGTTTTAATTTCTATTTTGTTTTATGTTGAAATTTTTGTTTATTATATTTGTTAGACAAGTAATAAAATAAAGCTACAGGCGCTTAATTTAACGACCACGAACATTTGCCAATAACTCGTATATGGAAAATTCTATACAAGTTCTTTGAACCGCAATAAACAACATTATAAACAAGTAGCAAATAGCAATCGAAATAGCAATAAATAATAATTGCTATTGAAATTATTATTGCTATCTACAATCTTTATTGGTGTCTTTAAATACTGTATTTATCACAGAGCACCGAGACGTCTTGGCAGCCACTATTAGAGTCGGCATTGACAGCACTTACCTTACAAACTAAGCGTTTCAGTGAGTGTCACCGTTTACTCATAGAATTTGACGTCTCGTTAAAATTCAGACAGCAAAATCTAATGATCAGTCCATATTTCTCGAGACCGAATATTTTTAGTACGTAAGTAGCATCTGATAGTGCTTCACCCGCGTCATCATTGTCATTTCAGCTGAAAGAAATAGCTGAGTATTACCACATGGATCGGTCCCATGCGTCTCGCATTCGCGTGAAAGAAAGAAACTATATACTTTCGGGATAGAAAGTGTTCTATGTAGGTATTAATCCAGGACATGGTTTATCCATGTGTCAAGTTTTATCTAAATCCATTCAGCCGTTACGACATGATAATGTAACAAACAGACAGAGGTAGACCAACCGACAGAGTTACTGACGCATTCATAATATTTGTATGGATGGCGTCTCTAGTCTCTGCCGTATAGTTCATTCTATGCTCTGTGGCATTGATTGATCGCAATTACTTTGGCCCCGGGACTGTCTCGGATCGTATTAAAATCGTTGTCACACTAGTCCAGCTTAATTTATTGTTATTGGCAACATAGACAAATATAGACTTTTCGTTTTTGTTTATTTGTTTATGTAGTCTCTTTTATTTTCATGTTTTTTTTCATTGATTTTCATGTTTTTTTTTGTGGTCATGTGATATTAGGTTACTATTCCATTCATTTATTATATGTAAATACTTATACATTTTTAATATTACGCTATAAAAAAAAATTGAAAATATAAAAATAGTAGCCCACCAGTATTGGGAACAGGATTCGAGCTACCGGTGGTCAGGACTTCTGAGATAGGAACATCCTGACTATTCGCGCCGTGTCCAGGAGTACCGCTTTCTTGATCAAGCCCTTGATTTAGCTGCCCAACGAGAGCCTCCTCAGATGTTCGTCGAGGCTCTTGGCTATTATGCCATTGGCCGTCACGACTATCGGCACAATAAGTTTAGTATTTCCATCCCACATGTCGACAAGCTCGCGAGCCAGATCAAGATACTTACTTATCTCACTCAGCCTTCACGAGATTCACTTCTTGATCTTCTTGTTAGGGAAATATCGTGAGGAAAATATTGAGTACTAGCACTCCGCCCGCGACTTCGTTCGCATGATATCGTATTTTTAACCGACTTATCAAAAAGAAGATGATTAGGAGTGTTTTTTTTTTTATATTTATGTTCACCGATATCTCCATCAATTGTGGACCGATTTTGAAAATCCTTTTTTTATTTGAAAGTGTATGTTTCGAAATTGGTCCCATTTTATTTTGGTGAAGATCTGATAAGGAACTTCGAAGATATACAGCAGAACTCTGTGTCTGTATTAGTGTTAGTGACCATGACAGTTTAAAAACTTGTAATAAAGGTTGTTAGAGTTTGTAAGAAAAATAAATTGTTTATCATCAAAATTACTTGAAACTTAGTATTGCCGCTCTTCAATACAATTAAAGAAACATGATTAAAAAACTACAAAGTGAAAAATAACTTTATTTTTGGAAGTCGGTGTCCATAACGCAAAAAAACTTCCTGGACTGTTTTGAAACATCCCTTTTTCAAGTAAATGTGCTCATCATCCGCAAACTGACACATTTTCTTATGGTTTTGTTGGTAGGTGTGCCAGTATGCTTCCAACATATCAGCCTTACGCTTGTAATTTTCGATGGTCTTCCTCTCGGATCCATCCTTCTTTATGTTGGTTAAGAACTTGTTCAGGATTCAGGATTTCATAGAGCTCCGTTTGGTTGATGAACAGAATATCGGAATCCATATTAAGGGTTGGTTTGAAAAAAAAATTGTAATGGTTAGTTTATATAAATGGTTTAGTTTGACCTTTATGCTCCAACCGACCGTCTCTGCAATCCAAGGTTCTCCCAATTGCAGCGATCTCCTGGTTTGCGTGGCACTGTATCACTTGGTAGTCACTGGTAATTAAATGCTCGAAGGACTATGTAGAAAGTAGTGCTTGGCGCTATGGTGACCTAACACACCTTTCTTGTAATGATAGGATATGGTAAAGTTAAAGTCTTGGATTATAAGGTAAACAACTATATTGAATCACTATAATAACACTTAGATACACGAAATGGTAAATTATGGTAAACTATGTAACTAAATTAATGGTAAAAAGGATGGTAAAATGGTTATGGTTTGGTTATGAGTACGTGGTGTCTCTGACGAGATCTAAACGCGAACTGTCCCACATTTTGGTAATCGAGCGAATGTGCATACTTGCGTTTGATGCAATTATGCATTTTCGCTGAGTGTTCGGTTAAAACTCGAACAGCCTCTTGTAGTTGTTTTTTTATGTATGTATATATAGGTTTTTGTATGGTATTTATTATATTAATATAATCTTGTATATATTTATGTTTTAATCTAATAGCAGTACACCGCAGACTGGGGTAGCCTTTTTAATTCTAAGTTTTTCAGTCCATCCAAAGGTTGTCTGGCAGATATCGCTGTCAGCGATAAGACCGCCTTTGTACCCGTATAAATATTTTTTTCTTGTAAATGTGTATAATTTTATGGTGTACTATAAAGTATATTCTATTCTATTTTTGTAGTTATTGTATAAGTCATAGCGTGTTGCTAATTGTTAAATATATTCAGAATTTAATGGTGAAAAAAAATAAAAATAATGCTTTTATCGTGAAAAGTCAATAATACATATATAAACTCACGCCTCTTTCCCATGCGGGTAGGCAGAAACTACAGAATGCCACCTGCTACGATCCTTACATACTTCTTTTGCTTCACTCACATTCATAGATCTAGTCATACACATACCAATGCATTTATATTGGCTTTATCTGTAAAAGTTTTCTTGTGAGACTGCATAAGTATCTATTTCTTTCCAGCAATTGCACTAAACTGTCTCTCGCTCTTTGCCCTTGCTGAAGATCTTGATGGGCAGATATTATATTTGTAGACACTTCTCCCTATCTACTGCGCTCAAATTGAAGAACTTCTCGCTGAGGGAAGGTACTTCTAAGTCCGCCTCATTAAACATATTGTGTAAAACACAGCAGGCAATGACAATTATACCTGAAAAATAATTAAAATATGCTCTTAAATAGATGAAAAAAAATACTGTTCACCTGTTCAATGCGTTATTAGAGAAACATAGCTATACCTAGTATAAATTGCAATTGTGTTCCACGCGCGCCTCAAAGAGATGTCAGTAGAACTGGCGGGGTCCACTAGGGCCGATACCTGTCTGGGTCGCGGATAAATTTGAAAAAGAGTTACCGCAGCCCTGACTCAAGCAACTGAAGGAACACGGGTGGGTTTTAGTCAGTAAAAGTCTGACACGCCCTCCCGCCTCACCCAGAGCGGGAGAAGTCATTGGATGATTTCCCACCCAAAAAAAGAAAAAAATTCTAAGCTCCTGCAGCGTCTAACCACCATATAATAATCTCCTTGAACTTCCGAGCCATTTCAAAACTGAATTCAAAAGCGATTGCCGGTACTTAAATAAATATTATAATATATGTATGTACCTTTTGTTAGTCATTTTGTCTCAACGTGTGACTTTTATGGCACATTGTTGAAGATTGTATCTTTATTTTCGTTAGATTTTATAAATAAACGCCAAGAAATGTTTGGCTTGGTTTGTTTAAGATATTTTTTGATGTTTTGACGTCCGTTTGTTAATTGTATATTGAATTGGTGAACGGACCTATAAATATTGTATTTTATTATCTACTTCTGTTTTTGTGGGTGTGAAGAGGTCATCAGTAATTTCGACGTTGGAGTAGCGAGAATTGTAAGTAAGGAAATCCCACTTTAAGGCAAATACCTCCCGTATTTGCCATAAAGTGGGATAGAACAGACTGAAAAAAAATCACTTAAGTAGTGTAATAAATATGAAAAATTGCCGAAGTCGAACCAGTAGTCACAATTTTACACTGTCTGAAAGTGGCACCGGAGATAAATTCAAATTTTGCTTAGTAGGCCTTCTGTACATAACTTTTGATTGTTTCTAAACATCGCTACTTCAACACGGGACGTGAATTAAAATGTTACGATACACCGCTTTAGGTTCCTAGTTCGATATCACACATAGTTCAATATGAAACATAGTTTGATACCAGACCGTGGTGCAAAATTGATGTTTGTATAACTGCGCGTAAAAACGACTGGTAGCTTTACAGCTAAGTTTTAATAGGTTTTCTGTTTTGTTGGCTGTGAGCACTCTCGTGTTTTAAAGTGTTGCAGCTCTGTAGTCTAAATAGTGCTTGGGGAAAAACGATATTGAATAGAATAGAATATAGAATAGAATAGAATATAAGTTTATTTCTCTCAAAAAGGTACATTTCGGTAAATAGTATCTAGGTTACAGCAGATTCAAACCTTTGTGAGTGCTGGAGTCTATACTGGGTTCGAGACCAGTATGACAGATCTCCAGGCTCACACCCTTAAAATTACAATGTTATGGTGCACTTACGTACTACAACAATGTGAAAGAATCAAATTGAGAGGAAGAGATAATTATACAAAAACAAAAGGGGACGTGCTATGTGTGTCTTTGGAGAGTGTTGTGTCCGTGAGTGCAATATAAGTCCTCACCCCAGCGCCCGTGAACACCAGGCGTGAACACTGTCTGTGCGTGTCTGTGTGTGTGTGCGTGTCTGTGTGTGACAAGCTGAAACGCGCTCTAGGATTGAGGTGAATATTTCCGGTAGGAAAAAATATTGTAAAATACTTAGTATATTTTCGGTCTCTGCATAATCCAATTTTAGTAGCCATGTCGTTAATGTTTTTTTACATTTTGATCTGCACATAGGGTATATATTTAATATTTTATTAGCCTTGTTATAGACGTAGCTACTGAGGAAAGGGAAACTACGTTGGGCTGAACGACAATTTGTGCGTATGGAGGGACAATGGTAACAGGCAGGAACTTTTTAAATCATCAATAAAGTTAAGTACTTACCAACACCACCTTAATTATACCATAAATAGTGTTACCCCTGCGGTAACACTATTATATATTCCGGTAAAGTGTCACTTAGCAAAACATAATTTATTCTGACTGAAAAATATCAAGTAATAGTACATTACTGCAGAATCCAGTAAGTAAGACTTCCTGGCCAAGTATGAGTTAACCGGACCGAACCGCAGGGGAGGTCCGGTTATATACGAGGCCAGGATGTCTTTCTTACTGGTTGAGGCTTGTATAATGCTTTTCTCAAAAATTAAAGAAAGTTTAACAACAAATTCGTTTAATTAATATTTTAGGTGACATTCATATTAGGGCAATTACTAATAGATATTGTGATCGATTTACCGGGGGCATTTATTTATATTTTCTCAAACATGCTTGGAAATTTGAGAATTATTTTGACAACCTTCTTCGAGAAAAATCGAAATTGCAGTACAGACCAAATACATGAGAGCAGCGGCCGGCAAAAGTTGTATGAAAATCCATACCTGCCGTGTGTAGCGGCCAAATAAAGTACATAGTAAACTCATATCTGTCGTGTAATTTAAAAATGGAACGATCTTTTTCACCGAAACATGGCAACCAAGGAAGTTACTCATCAAAGGTTTTATTTAAATTTCGAACTGGCTTGCTAATAGAAAGCTGTTTATTGAAAAAAAAAAACAAATGAACACTTTAAGGCTTAGCAGGCACTGCGATTTTATTTGCGCGGATTTATGTAGTTTTTTACCGCAATGCGTGCAGCTTCATATAATTCCATAGGCCGCAGAATGAGCGAAAAATCGCGCGAATAAAAAGGCCTAACGCGGGCATAATTATTTTTGTTCGTTGTTCGTCATTGATTTTGAAAAGTAAATGGTTTGGTTCGGTTTTCAGATATCGGTATTAGTAGTACAGTTATATTAGATATAGTTTTTGTAATATCGGTTATTTTGATATTGATATCGATATGATATGATATCTAACACATATCCGATATAAGTTACGTTTTGATAAATCGGACCTATCCCTACTACTGTCCAGTAAGTAAATTACATACTTACTTACTGGACAGTTGTGAATAAGTCTCCGGTAGAATTCACTTTCTGGAGACTTTTTAGAGATGTTATGGCAATATTACATACCATTTTTGAGAAAACTTTACCAACAGTCAGATATTATTGAAAATTAAGTCTTTGACATGAAATTTCAATTTTACATACCAGGTACCATCCGATACGTAACAATGCTCATTACGAAGAGGCATAAAGACTAAATTCCCCTTTTAAATTTTATTTCATGCAGTACTTACTTATTTCAAAAATGCTACCAGAAAACAAAATAGTCAAAACTCAAGCTTTAACAATTCACTCTCAATAAATCCAACAATCAAAATCAATGTTTTATTAATTCGGGCATAAAAAAAACAAAAGAAACTCGATTTGAACGGGAAGCTTTGACATCTCATTACCCTAAAGTCTATTGGAGAACCGATAAAATTTCGATTCAGGTTTAATGGGTCAATAGTGTCTACTTTATTCCTTAATTTTCAATAAAAACCGTTCTATTTACATAAGCCACTTTACAAAGTTACGACTGTCGTGTTTTGTTAACCATTTGAGTGGTCGTAAATTCGGTAGAAAGCACAGATCATCAAAACGCCTCAGCGGTCAGTGCTAGAGGCGTAATTGCTAAAACTTTGCATGCAAAGCAAGCATGTCAGTGTCATCGTTTAATCGTAGAAATTGTCGGCCCGTGAAAACTCCTACTATGCCTATGCCAAAATTTGAAGGGCTCAGCGGATATTCTGCGGCCACGAATATTATTTATGGCGTAATTACTGCCGTTGCGGCTATTCCCTGTTCTATGGTATAAGAGATGCATTTTAATTTAAAAATGCTTTGTTTTATTGTAATCATGACTACTCCGTTTTAGAACTGACATAGTCATACATTTAATTGTTAATTTTTGTAAGTTGAATTTAAATATTCCAGAGGGCAGGACACATTGCTCGCCAAACGGATGTCCAATGGGGCTGAAAGGCATCCCACAAGGTTGATAGATAACCTAGTGAGGACTTCGGGAATCCACTGGCTGCAAATAACTCAGAAATACATAATAATAAAGTAATAGCAATTACAAAGTAAATGGCATCCTTATATCAATTCCGAATGCGTCCGTTATTAATAAACAAAAGTTAGTAATCATAATAAACAACTTTACATGCTTAAGAAATTAAAATAATAAAAAAGATATAGTAGTATCCTACTACTACACAAAATAATGTTACTGAAATATAAGCCCGCTTCACCAGACGACCTACTAAATTTAAATTACGTAAGACAATCCCCACGCATTATCGTAAGTCGTAAGTCTGTAGCAAGCCTTATGCCGTAGGAGGCCTTTTAACCGATCTTAATGGCTGGTTGGCGCTCCATAGAGAAATATAAAAACGTTAAAGTGAATAAGATTGTTATTAAAACAAATAAATGTTAGCTTACTGGCCGTTTAGAGAGAACAAAGTATTTAGAGTAAAAAAAAAGGAAGCGACAAGTGTAGTTAGTTTGATAATCTTCGGTTGTTTGAAAGGGACATTTCAATTATGTGTGG
Organism: Orthosia cruda; assembly: GCA_964057195.1. Lineage (NCBI taxonomy): Eukaryota > Metazoa > Arthropoda > Insecta > Lepidoptera > Noctuidae > Orthosia > Orthosia cruda. The sequence continues at coordinate 12,104,368 of OZ059839.1, read as the reverse complement.
TTGGGATAGTTGGGACCCATCTATATATATGAAAGCGAAAGGTCACTCACTCACTCATCACGAAATATCGAAAAGCGCTTGATGTATAAACAATAACTTTGGCAGGGAAGTTCCTCAAGTGACGTAAGGGCGCACTAACAAAGGATTTTTGGAAATTCTACCCCTGAGTGGGTAAAAAGGGGGATGAAAGTTGGTATGAAATTTCTACAGATTGAGATCGGTTTTTTTTTTTTCTGAAATTCTGCCCCTAAGGGAGTTAAAAGGGGGTTGAAAGTTTGTATATTGGAACACAATAACGGCTAAACTGATGGCTCCTCAGAGGCACGATGCAACAATGCTACAATCCGATAGTGCAATGCACTTGTCTGTTGGACCTTAATTCTAACGTTGAAAAAAGGCAATACGTCGCAATAATGTAAGGCAATCGTTAAAAATATGTTTATACAGTTAATAAAAAATGAATCAAATCAATCAATCAAACAATGATTTATTTCTATAGTTAACCTCAAATCGTCAGTCAGATTTGTAACATTACGTCTTAGATTAATTTACAAATAACGGTTTTATTGTGATGCTCGTTTGGGCATTTAAAAATGAGTTAGAAGTTGATTCTTTGGTCAGAATCTTGGCTTTTTTTACTAAAATAAATTCATAATAAAAGGCAGAAAGCATTGCGCTGTTGATTTTTTCATTTTAATTATACCTTGGACTTGACTCTATCCATATCCCTTACAACCTTATTGGCACGTTCCAAATCGTTATGCTTTGTTAAATCAAGATCAAGACAGAATTTTATCAATCGAAAAATATATAGTTGGTTTTTTGACGATCACACTACTTACGTGCTATTTTCAAAATATTAAATTCGTTATTTCCTCATATAATAAGTAACAATGTACAATATTTTAAAGAAGAAATAGATTCCACAGACAAACCCACGTAAAATAACGGTTAAAAAAATGTAGAAAGTGAACACAAAGATGAGTACCTAATTACACCGTATAATACTAAACTGAAACACAAAATAAAACAACAATAAAATCTCAGAAAACTACATACCATTTGCCACTCATTTCCTCTTGCAATCATAAATACTTCACTTCCTCGACTTCGGACCCTAAGGTCCTCTGTTGGAGGATATGTGTAAGGATGTGTTCTGCCAGTAATTTGGCAAATGGCAAGTAGTCTGCCACTTATAGTGTTAACCACACTACTCGGCAGTTGTAATTGCTATTTGATAATAATTATCGTCAATATCCTAAAGCTGAGCAGGTCTGTCACAGTTCTCGAATCTTATTGCTTTTATCGATGTTTAATATTCTTATAAGTGCAGGGCTGTCTCTGGTGAAGAGTGAGATGGCGAACTGAGACAATACAAGAAGACTGATAATTCTAAACAAAGATGTGAGCATGGCGATGATATTGCATTAAATATAGTGAACATAAACTACTATTCTATCATCGAACCATGAAAAGAACGGGCACAGCACAGACCTTTTTCGAGATATTTTTCAGTAATTGCTGACAACCGGCGTGCATGTATGACGAAATGTTTGAATGTAAACAAACTAAAAGAAGTGTAAGAAAATGTAGGGATCGTGGCGCTCTGTAGTTCCTACGTAATCTATGCGGAAAAGTTGTGAGCTTATATGTTCAACACCCAGCAATTAAGAATTTTACAGATTTAGACCGTGGTCTCTCCCAGTCTACGAGTATGTCCCCTACTTAACTGATCTGAATGAAAAATCCTTATACCGTGACACCGCTTTTCCTATACCCATGTCATATAGTTGCTACACCCTCACAGGCCTTTAATTCCTATAGTGTGAAGCACCATAGCACTTTAGCGTTTCAGGAATATCCTGAAACATAATAGTATAACAAAGTAGGTACTCAATTATCCATGTTAGCTGCATGTTCAATGAAAGGAGGAAGCGGGGGTAGTTAATACGGGCGGCGGGAGTAGTACCGTGGTTTTAAGGTTGGGGGCCTGTGTTGGCGATTATATGCATGTACTGACTACAGCATAAATTGAGCTATTTTAGTATACGTCATTTATGCAAAAAACGATATAGCGAATAAGTGTTACCATGGCCTATAAACAAATTCATATTCTATCAGCGATAAAATGTATAATTAATATATAATGTAAAATTGAAAAACTAAACGTTGCGAAAACGCGAATTGCCTTAATCAAAAATCTACGAGATCTGACTCGAGACAAAACTTCAAAACATAAACATATTAGTATGCAAATGAAGCAATGTTTGTCTACCTTTATAGTTCCGTCTTAACATCAAGGTGCTTCATTAATTCAGTTAGAATTTGGCAGTAATCAACGCCCATTCATTTGTATATTATTCCTTAAACTAATTTCGATTAAAATCAATATTCGAGAGCCATAGGAGCGGAATGAGATGAGCGAGGGAGCAGTGACGGGGTCGATATTCAAGGCTAAGCAAAGCTTGCCGAGGTAGTTCCGTAGATGGGTGTCCATTCATAAAATAATGAGACTCCTACGAAAATCAGGTTTAGCCTTTGGTCGCAACTGTTTTTCTAGATCTCTGACAGTCATTACGGGTAGTCATAAGCCAGATAGTCGGGCATCAGTCTTACCAAGGTATATCGTGTTACCCAATTACTGGGTTGTAATCAGATAGACCGGCTGTTTCCGCTTAGGTTGGAAGTCTACCATGGCATATTTGGGAAAAGTCTAGGCAAATCGGCAGATTGATTAACTTGTTTACTTATGAAAAGTAAATTTAAAAATTGACGGTCAAATAATATTCTAATAATTAGTCATAATTACTTAAGCTGTTAACTGATCTAAAAGAAATTAAGTTCGCTTGTTTGAATAGAAGACTCTCGCTGCCATTGATATGCATATTGCATAAATTATCCGATATTGTTCGGTTAGACCTACATATTCTCTGCTTATTTTGTAAAGATAAATACTAGTTTTCAGCTATATTCGGCTAGACTGGAAGCTGATCCCTAGACTAGAAGCTGACCGTTCATATTTATATCTGGTCATATACGCACGCCAGTTAGTTGTGAGTACTACGCACCTGACCTTTCTAAAGAACTTTCCCATACGGTCTTTATATAACACGGAAATGCGAAAAAGAATCCGCTTCATATTTTACTACCCAATAATCTCAACAAATTCTCAGAATATAGCAGGAATCATATCAGAAAAATCTACTTACCAAAGATTAATCGTCGGGGATCCGGCTAATAGATTTCCCTTGAGGTAAGTGTGGGTTTATTGCAAGTATTAATGACTGGTGTACCTCAATGAAGTGGTGGACAGCCAGAGGCATTACTTGTAGAAAAATATGTTCAGGTTTCGTCGTCGACTTTGAATTGTGAGCGGCAAACGATCTGTAAAACTCGACTCTTAACGGTATCTCTTTATAAACATTATTGATCCGTCTATATCAAGATCTAGCATAAGCCGCCGGCTTCGCCTACGTGAAAATTGTTTTTTAAAGCCCTGGGATCATTCCTACTACTGGGATAAAAAGTATTCTATAATCTGATCCAGGTCATGGTTCACTCGTGTACCAAGTTTGATTAGCATCCGTTCAGTCATTCAGGCGTGAAAAAGGGTAAAAAAATTGGCACGAACCAGCCTATATTAATTTAGAAATGATTAATTGGCTGATGACAATCAAAATGCATAAATCTTTAAACCAGCACTTTTATAAGCTACCAAGATTACAAACAAACAAATCAACCCACCATTAAACACGGCACAAAAATAAAGCAAAGATAAAATGTCTCAATCGGTAGGCTTTGTAAAATGATCATTTTACAAAGCCAACCGAGCCATAAATAAACAAATGAACCAGTACCCATTTAAATTGTGACTTCATATTGCCTTTATTTATCTGAATGCCCAGTGGGCTCCATTTGTCACCTTTATGCCATATTTAGTTCAACATTGTGTTCAATAATTATTTTTGTACTTTTACGGGAGCAGTGAATTATGTGCGTAATGGTTCACTATTTGTGAGCCATGTTGTAGTTTATAATAGCGTTAAAGATAAATTATGTTTATAAAAAAAAGGTATTGCACTCGATATCTATGATTGGACTGCGGACTGTTCTGGCGTTGCTGCTGCGGCTGTTGAGGCCCTCAAGCGGCGCAAATACTGTAACCTAATTAGTACGAGTAATTACAGTTTTGAGCCGTTTGGAGTCGAAACGCTTGGATCATGGGGCCTGAGTGCAAGTCTCCTTTTTAACCGACTTCCCAAAAAGGAGGAGGTTCTATGTTCGACTTCAAGTTTGTTTTTTATTCTTTATTTGTTTTATTTTATTTTTGTGTATGTTCACCGATAACTCCGTCAATTGTGGACCGATTTTGAAAATTATTTTTTTGTTTGAAAAAGTATGTTCCGAAATTGGTTCCATTTTAATTTGGTGAAGATCTGATGAAGAACTTCGGAGATATACAACAGAACTCTTCAATAAATAACGGAAAATATCTCGGGATTGCTGCAATCGCATGTCTGTTTGTTGTTTATAACATTTCATAACATAACATCACGCCAGTTCGCTCTTAAGGGATAAGCAGATCTCTCATTTCACCGGTTATGTTCAAGTTTCATGAAATCTGTTCTGGCGAAATAGTTCCCTTACTAACTTGCCTAAAAGGTACGTACAACTAAAAAGTGAAAAATAAAAAAACTTTTTGCAAGAAAATACCACCGACTTCCAAATACAAAACTACAAAGTGAAAAATAACTTAATTTTTTGAAGTCGGTGTCCATAACGCAAAAAAATGGTACCTGCGAAAGACACCGACTTCAAAAAATTAAGTTATTTTTCACTTTGTAGTTTTGTATTTGGAAGTCGGTGGTATTTTTTTTCAAAAAGTTTTTTTTCTCCGACTGATCGACACTGTGCGTGACCAGAGGGCTGGCTCGTTCTTTGCGCAAAGAGTCAGTAATTCAGTAGGCCTTTCAACGTGGCAATGCTGCCAGTCTTCTGGGCACGCTCACGGATGACAGCGATGTGGAGGGGTACTTCGACGCCTAAGTGTAGCTTTCTTTTGTAAATAGTGTAAGTAGTTAGGTTTAGTATAATTTTGTATAGTTTACTTTTGTTTAGTTTTTAAGTATGTATATATTTACACCTTTGTTTTACAAATAAATATTGGACTAGTTAAGTTCGATGTTTAAAGGGTTAAAATTAGCACTAGTGCGTTTTTTAATTTTAACTAGATTATAATCTTGACAGAGATTGAGTTTCGATTACTTATGTTTTTAAAGGAGCTTGTTTATTGGATTGCCAAACAGATATAAATAAGTAAATTTTCATAAAATGAGTACTGTCTTTTGCTGGTACGGGGTAGTTTGTTTAGATCATGAGCTACGAAAACAGGGATCTTCTCAGGGTCTATATATCTTAATAACTTCTATGATATCAAATAAATCTTTCTTGCTTTTGCCTTCTTTGTTTTTACGTTTTATTTGCTTTATATCAGTAGAAACAGACTGAAACAGTAATGACTTAGCTTTTTCGATGTCTTCTGTTGAAAAAGCAGAACTGCATATCCTCACTAAGCCTTCACTATCCATCACTTCATGTTTGAACTGCACAAATGTTAACAGTTCATTGACCACTATATTACAATTGTTACATTTAAGCACATTAGCCGACGACATATTTAACAACGCTTAGCACTACGGTACAGCATCCGCACGCAACGGGCGCTCAGCGAGAACTCGAAATCTTAATGTTGCATATTTAACAAAATTTTCATGCATATTTTTTACGCATTTTTCATGCATATTTCAAGCTTTTTATGTTGCATATAATCCGCAGGCTTATTACGTATCTTTTGCAAGAGCAAAACAATAGCGATTTTTGCGCAATAATTGCTCTTCAATACAAAAGTTTTAGAATTGATGGCGGTTTCTTTTTTAATAAGTGCATTTGACAAACAGCGAGCGATTAGCAAACGATTGTGTAGGACCTAGCATACCTACACTGCAGGTAATGGCGACTTTCATGACAAAAAGCGTTTCATCGCTATCGTTTTGCTCTTGCAAAAGATACGTAATAAGCCTACCGGTCTTTATAGTATTGTACTAGCTACCACCCGCGTGCTATTAGTACTTCTCCCAATATCTTCATAAATTTATGTGTTGTGTTGTTCTGATGTATATTTAATATTTCTGTAAAGTTTCATTAAAATTCGTTCAATTATTCTTACGTGAAAGATTAACAAACTTTCATCCATCCATCCTCACAAACTTCCACGTTTACAATAGTAATAGGATCTATTTATCTACTGAACTTAATGAGAGTTCAATTTATAATACCAAAATATAGCTTGAGGTTTATGTATAAGGACTACACCTATATTTCTACATAATGTTTTAAGTTTAGTGCAATAACGAAGCGAGCCTTTTTTTTTTTTTTGGTTGGGATATCATCCCATGACTTTTCCCGCTCTGGGTGGAGCGTGAGGGCGTGGCAGACTTTTACTGAATAAAACCCACCCGTGTTCCTTCAGTTGCTTGAGCCAGGGCCGCGGTAACTCTTTTTCAAATTTATCCGCGACCCAGACAGGCATCGGCCCTAATGGACCCCGTCAATTTTGCTGACATCTCTTTGAACCGCGCGTGGAACACTACGCGCCGTCGACTCGGGCCTGGTCCTTATCGGACGGTGAGCTATCCATTTTCAGCTACCTATTCAGTCAGCCATTATATTATATACAAACTTGCTCAAATTCCCAAATTCTCTAAAATCTGGACAAAAATAATATCAGTTCTAAATAAAACAACATGTGTAATTATCGGCCCATCAGCTTTGAGCCGAAGTCTTTAATTAGGAGTCAACAGCCCCCGGGATCGGACGAGCCAACGTTCATCAAAGATATTCAATTACCAGCTTTTAGTAGACACTATTCCAGGTTAACGCACTGCACTTTTAGAGGGTAATTTTCGAGTATATTGAAACTTTGAGAGTCAAGTTAGATAAAATAATTATTTATTATTAAATTGACCATGTTTCTAAGAGTAATTAAATATTTTGAGTTAAACAATTTAAAATTGGTAACAGTTGTTCCCTAAGGCTGTGCACAAACTTAATCAAACTATTTCAAAAACTACTGGTTGGCTGCAGGATGACAAAAAATTCCTGATAGACACCACAGAAATTTACTAAACAAACAAATTCACTAAAACCACTTTCAATAAAACAGTAAATTTCTGAAAAGAATAGATTCTGCAGTGCCGACCTTCAAGTATCCTAGCAAGTCAACGTGATAGAGACATATTAGGAATCACAATCATATTTTACAATTTGGCCCTCCGTACATGGAAAGACACTCGCCATGAAATGGTTGGTAAGGAAGGACCGCTCATTATATATTTTTGGGGAACTTCTCGTCAAGTAGAACGCTGGAGACTTGGCTTACTGATAGAGTAGTTACTTGGAGAATAGTAATTGTATACATCTGTCACTTACCCGATCTGAAAATAACCTTACTCTAAGAGCTTGTGGTAACCCCCCTGATATTGTTTTGTTTTTTGTAGTTTAAATTATTTGTTTAGCTTGAAAAATGAAGTCATACTACTAGACCGAACTGAATTCGCCACGACAATTAATTACAAAGTAACATGTGACAGAATTAGCTGGGAACGGAAGGAATTTTGCTATTTTTGTTGCGAGTACAAAGGTATATTTTGAGCATTGTCTTTCACATATTTTCCATTGCTTGGCCCATTTATATAAGGAGGTTCCATTCTGATATTTGGCATACCAACTACATAATTATAGCTACGAGGAGATCCTAGACAAAGTATATTTCTATCAGCAAAACGATTGTCAAAAAATATTCCTATGGGATTGATAAGTACTAAAAACGTTACACACTAAAAACTTACCTACGCACGCGGATAAAAAATAGCATTTCTATTTTTAATAATAGTTACTTAATAAAGATTTACCTACTAAACCTAATTCAACACCAAAGTAGCAAAATTCAATAGAAATCTGATAATATCTTAAATTTCACGAATTCTTTACATTACGACAAAACTCATTATTTCTACCAAGGTAACAGTCTAACAAAAGGTTTTTTCGTAAGTCAGGCTATACTTATAATCAAGAAATATAATGTTATGGACTATTTTTGGCGCAGTTTTTCCACTGAGTCACACACAGATGACAGTGTGTCAAGTTAATGAGTATATTGTGGTAAAGATAAGTGTTTTGAACGACTTGAGTTGAAAGCCGGTGCAAGAAGGGGTTAGCTATCGGCTAAAAAATAATAGCCAGTCATTGGGACGCCAGAAAAGGTAAAACTTTATACTTTGGAATAATTTTGTTTTATGTTACATAAGGGCGACGCGACACGTCATATTAGCATGTCGATGACGTCGACACGATACCATATCACTGACGCGAACCGTAAACAGTTTTACCCAAACCAAAAATCGTTCAACGCGGCTGAAGAAGTTTTCACTTCAAAGACTTTATACGCCCAAAAATAGTAGGTCAAGGCATATTCTTATTTTATAAGCGAATAAAGTGGAATAGATTATTTTTTTTATATGTAGAAGATAAACAGTAAAAGGCAACTCATGCAACATTATTGTTGTGTACAAATTGGCATTGTTTGAAATATGGTTTATTTACTTTTACGAGTGCAGCCGTTTTATAAATTATGCTGACTTAAGTACACTTGGGTATAGGGGTTTCGCTACTGGCCATTTTTTTTATCACAAACTAAATTAAATTCAAAATCTTACGCACGTAAAGTGACGCTTCACGTACAGCGAGTACAAACGCACTCGCGACCGGCAATTGTTTGAAATCGCCATATGTGCGCCTCTACGACACGTGCGCCTTTTTTCGCTCATAGTATGGAGCTGACTTTCTGTACATTTACTCCATCATTCCTTCAGAATATTTTTCTTGGTTTATTGTTATCTAAGTTTCTGAATAATTTTATATAAGAAAAACGCTTAAATACTACCTGCATGATAATGGTAGTACACATTTGTATTTGCTCCCCATATTTGAATGCCCCTTCTCGAAGGATCTTAAAAACATAATTTTACTAGCCAGCATAGCAATAGGTAGGTTTTGTGCTATAAAGAAAATGTAAAAAGCCTGCATTATACGGTTTGAATTCGTTTATTTCTAAAGATTACAAATCACTTGTACAGAAATAAATACTTAAATGGATATTGTTTCCCCTTCCTAGTCATTTCCTAGTGTACTTTTTAGATTACTTTAATCCAATATTGCTTGAATACTGATACATTACAAAACATCCAAAATAGTTATTTATGCTACAAGTGCGGCAGGTAGGTGATTCCCGATGAGTGAATAAATCGACACGAGACGGGAATCGTCTTACGTACGTGTATAATATAACATTTTACTATGCATTGTGCGAGAAAAAAAAAAAAATCTAAACCAAGCAAGACATTAATAAAATGGCGGGCTTATTCAAGCGCGCTCAGCATATCCACAGATTAACTAATAGTTCCTCGGGCATATCTACTGCTCATGTGCAAATAGCTGTCACGTCATAACGCAAAAACGCAAGAGCAAAATATACGTTCTTCCAAACTTTAAAACAAAATTTTAATGAATATTTAAAATTAATTTATTGATCAAATCTAAATCTAGAGTAATTAAAATCGACTTTAATGAAGTATTCGTTATATTTTACTTTTTATATAAATGATAATCTGTACCTAACTAATTTGTAAAACTTTTCTTAAATAATAATAACTCTATGCATCTGGCTGACGACGGAGTTAAAAATTAAAAAATAACACAAAAGTACACAAAGCACTTGTGAAAAAAGTGACACTTGCCGCACAGTTTGGCTGCTTGAAAAACGCTCTTTTCGAGATCATATAAAATAATTTCCGGAACTAAAATCGTTAAAGAAAATATTTGACCAAAACAAAAATACTTTTTCAACAAATTATTTCCAAAAAAGATGACTCGCCTTAATAATTAAAATGAATACAGGAATTCTAACACAATATATTGAATCAACAAAAGTACGGAACTTTCGTTGAGCGTCAGATTTTCATTTTCTGTTATTTCTGCTGAAGTTACCGTTTTATTTAATTAACGCATCATTGGCTACGTTTTCAAAAATACTTTTTGATTGGGAATCATCAACATCATCATATTTTATTTGGATCCAGCAATACCCGCCTATTGTATAGAAGTTATATACGAGGTACTCAGGGACTCATCGTATCCTAGCGAAGTAGATATGCCAGATTGTGTTAACACAGGACATAGTCTATTTGTCTGGTATAATTATGATCTGAATCCCCCGGTTTACGCATATTGCTGAAGGCATATTACATAAGCAACGTAACAGGCGAACGAATGATTCTAATTAAAAATAGTAAAGTAATAGTAAGTAAACCTAATTTTGTAGCCCACAAGAATAACCCCTTCTAGTGCTACATGCTTAGATAATATTTATACTAATGTTATACCAGTCCACAAAGAAATTATAAATTTACTAGATTCTGATCATTGCGGGCAGAGGATTACTATACCAAACCAAAACAACAAAGTGGCTAAAAAGGATATCACTGTTAACCCCAAAACTGCAAGTCGCTTGGCAGCTTTTAAAGTTAAACTCATGAATAAATTACCAATTTTGTCAATTGATGCTGATCCTAATCATCAATATGATGATTTTTTTAGTATATACTGTAAACAATTTAATTCGACCTTTATTCCCAAGACTATCTCCGTTAATAGTAACGCATCATTCAGTGATTGGGCTACCATTGGTATTCATAAAAGTAGAACACGGCTTTATGAGCTGTACAGTGAAAGGACTTATGTAAACACTGCTGAATTTAATTTATATGTTAGAAATTATTCAAAATGATTTAAAAAAGTTTGTTGTTTGGCCAAGTTGCGTTATTTGAGCTCAAAGATTAAAAACAGTAGTAATGTTATTAAAACGACTTGGAATATTATTAATAGTGAAACGGGAAGATCTGGTAACCGAAATATTGACTACGGCCTGTCTATTAATGGCAACATCATAAAATCAGACTCACAAGTCGCAGTGGCCTTTGAAAATTTATTTTCAGATATTTCCATTTCAACGACTAAATCCTTAAACTCATCACCTTCTGTTGCTGAGTCTTTGCTAAAAGAAAATGTTAATGTTTGCGATTCGGAATTTCTTATTTGAACATATTACTTGTAAAGACATAATTAAAACCCTTCGCACTTTAAATGTTAAAAAGACTGCAGATCTGTTGGGTCATTCTGTAGAAGTTGCTAAGTCTATTATTGACATTGTCGCACCTAGTTTAGCTATTATTTTTAATAATTGTATCGACTGTAGGGAGTTTCCTGACCTTATGAAAAATAGTAAAATAATACCTTTGTTTAAATCAGGTAGTACATCAGTCCCTACAAATTATAGACCTATTTCAGTACTACCTACGTTTAGCAAAATATTTGAGAAATTAATTTTGGAGCAATGACAAAGATTTTTTAATAAACATAAATTATTACATACCAAACAGTTCGGTTTTACAAGGGGTCGTTCAACTACTGATGTGTTGAACTTTTAGGACATATTTATAATGCATGGGAAGATAAGTGCGATGCCTTGGGAATCTTTTGTGATTTGTCCAAAGCATTTGATTGTGTTTTTCATGAAACGCTAATCAGGAAACTCCGCCACTACGGGATCCGGAACAGCGCTCTGGATCTTCTTACTTCATATTTGAGTAATAGGGTTCAGACCGTTGACATTAATGGAAAAAGATCTCCTGGATCTATGGTAACAATGGGAGTCCCACAGGGCTCGATTCTTGGTCCTTTCTTGTTTCTTATTTATATTAATGACTTGCCTTACCTCATAAAGGATAACCATGATATAGTGTTGTTTGCGGATGATACTTCACTTTTGTTTAAACTTAAACGTCAGTAGCTGGTTACTGACGATGTAAATAGCGCGATCTCAAAAGTAGTTCACTGGTTCAATGTGAATAATTTTCTTCATAATGAAAAAAAACCAAATGCATTAAGTTTACCCTACCTCACGTTAGGCAGGTGAAAACCGATGTTTTGATAAAGGGCGAAGAGTTGAATCCTGAAAATAGCACAGTATTCTTAGGCTTAACTTTGGATGCTAAGCTTCAGTGGGACCCACATATAGATAAATTGTCAAAGAAGCTAAGCTCCGCAGCATATGCTGTTAGAAAAATTCGTAATTTAACTGACATAGAGACAGCCCGTTTAGTATACTTTAGCTATTTTCATAGTGTAATGTCGTACGGTATTCTGTTGTGGGGAAATGCCGCCGACATCCAGACTATCTTTGTTTTGCAGAAAAGAGCTGTTCGGTCAATTTATAAATTAAGCCCAAGACACTCTCTCAGAGAAATTTAAGGAGATTAATCTGTGCCGTCTAAGTATATTTATGAAAATCTTTTATATGCCCATAAAAATATAAAATTGTTTAAAAAATACAGTGAAATCAATAACATAAATACTAGGAATAAACACAAATTTGTAGTACCTACAACAAGGCTCAAGAAAATAGGTGGCTCGTTTAGATGTCAATGTGTACGCTTTTATAATAAGCTTCCAAGCCACGTACAACATCTAAGTCTTAATAAATTCAAATCTTTTATTAAACGTAAGTTGTGCCAGAAAGCGTTTTATACAACTAAAGATTACCTTGAAGACAAAAAGGCTTGGGATTGAGCTGCTCCAATTAATTTTGTTTTTTTTTATTATATTTTGCACCGTGAATGTTGTTGTAGTTTTTTTTTTGGTTTTCTTGCAATGACAAGAATATTTACTTTTAAAGTATTATATTATTTTATATTAATTATTGTGAATGTGAAGACTATGTGGATCATTCTATTTTGTATTAATTTAAATTTATCTTAGTTTTTAATTATGGTCTGGCAGTTTGAGTAGTTTATGCGGCCTACCCGAATGTACTTTCTTTGGTATTGTTCGTCGAATCGTTGAGCTCCTTAAATTCTGAGTTGAGCTGCTCGGTTATTGACAAATGCGTGCACTGACTGGACAGGTCCACTCAATCTGGCTGGTTCTTTCCTCAAAAGACCATTTCAGACATCAGTCTACATGGTCTTCACATGATCTAACCAATATTTTGTCTGAACTTTAAAAGAGACTGTGACCTCTGAGTTTGTTTCGGCCTTTCTTCTCAGAGTAGTCAGATAGGAAACGCCGACCTCATCTAGTTTAAAAAAATATGTTCGACACGTAAAAGTGTTTGTATAAACCAACTTACAGAAATAAAATCATTTATCATTATCATTAATTAGGGTGTGCTATGGACCTCTGAAAATCCTCTACTCATCGTCTAAATATATTGGAGTCAACATCCGGTCTAACTGAATGCAGCTGAATGCTGAACACTAGTATTTTACAGCGGGGCATAAATACGAAATGTTGTTAAAATCATACCACAGCATAATTATTATGTTGATACTCAGAATGACATCGTTTATTGTTTAGTTAAACATAATCTCATTAGTAGTTTTCTATACCATAATTCACTCTTCCCCAGTAACACGGAATAAGTCTACAAATAATCTAATTTTAAGGTTGGATCACCGCAGTGGCGTAGCCCCTAAATAGCGTTAGCTCTGTGGATACCAGGTCAAAGGAGGAACAAATATTTGTCTGGATCGAGGAAATTGTTCCGAGACTGGGGAGCTTATCTACTGCAGCTATGTGTATGGCTTGAAGCTAGGTTTTATTTTATTTTATTAGAGAGAAGGTAGTGTGTTGTGCATGTAACTTTAGGAGTATCATGAGAATAGAGGAAGTCGAAATAAACTCAATTGCGTTGCTTGAAGAGCATTTCTTTCAATTAAACCATTTAAAGGCACTATTGAATTATCAAGGCGGCGCAGTCAGAAGGATGAAGCTAGTTGAACGTTCCAAACCTATAATTAGGTAGACTTTAGATAGGTAAAGGTGTATATTTTACTTTTGCCCGCGGTTTTGCATTTTTAAGCCAAATATCAGTTTATTTACTTATCTGTGAGTTTTGTGACGATTTTTTGAAACTTACCTGGAAATAAAAGAAACAGAATTAATATTTTGGAAGCACTCATAATATACACAACAATATATTTTAAGAAGAAAATGTAGCTATTGAAACCAATTCCATGGGTGTAAGAGGTTTCACACGTAGGAGTGGCACGCGTGTCACTACTCACTAATAAGCGCTTCCACGCAACTTGATTCCAGTCGTCTTTAACATCGCGTCGAGTTGCTAGTCTCGCGACAAATTTATTTTTATGTAACTATGCCGTTATTGTCTAATTTTGGTGTACAAAAATGATAGTTGGAGAAAGAATCTTAGAAATGGAGGTGTTTCGTATCATCGGTAAAAACGATTTTATTTGTTTTCTAATAAAATCTCAGTAACTTTCAATTTACAAATAATTTAATAAAAACCTCTAGTTAAAATCAACCTTACGCGATTAAAATAAAGTTTTTTAGTTCTTCGCTACTCACTTAGGGATGTAGTCGGGTCGGGTATTGTATTTTATGGAAAAATATCGATAAAAGAATATAGGTACCTATATTTTCTTTTATATTATGTGGATTAAAAATCTTTATAAAAAAATTGAAGTATGCTGTATTGCATACATAATAATTGTTACAATGATTGTTTGTGCAGCAATTTCTTGAAATCACTAAAAGAAAATCCTTCTGATTTTTAGATTTCCCTAAGACGCTAGCGTCAAAGAGACATGGATAGATGCAACGGGTTGAGTTAATTGGATGCCATCCAAATTAGAAGTTGATTCATTAAGCCGTATTTGAGTTTTAGCGAGACTATCGAACAGAAATAGATTTTTATACATATAATATTTTATGTTTAAATAATACTACGCCAGTACAGTTTACAGTTTTACTGAACTCCAGACAAGGTACTTCCGTGATCAAGTAGCAGTAGATATCGACCTATGACACGAATGTCAATCTTACGTCGAACGCAATAAAGTTTATAATTGCAACCACAGAGAATACCGCCATCTATGATCGGGTAGCGGAATTCACTTGGCAATCGAATCTTTAAGATTTCGACTTTAGATTCGAAACATCGTAATTGCTTTCTGCACTAACGCAAAATAAATCCTGTTTAATGAATGTGAAGATTTCTTTCCAGATGTAGGATCTGTGACTTATGCTTGTTTTGACTAAAATTAAAATGACTAATCATACGATCGACTTATTTTTAGTGCAATAAATTATTATCAGTTTATTTGCGTGAGTTTGGTGACAACGGTTCCCAAAGTAATTTTGCTGCATTGCACTTCGACTGTTTTTTCTGTTCCGTGGTTCACACGTTCAGTTACAAACATCACAATAAAACAATACACAGATATACAGACTCCCATAATCAAATAATTAAATTAACCATAGCAACGAAACAAAAAGCAAGGCTCTCCTAAAAATACCCTTAAGACGGATTTCCTTTTGAGTTTTGACCCAATCGACCCAGTTCTTGGCAATTAATTACTACCTTGTCGTCAGTTCGAGGACGAAGCCTTTTACTTTATTGTGGTGGCAATTCATGAGTGAGGAGTGTAGGAGTTTTATTCGATATTTGTTATGGTCTTTCCTGATAAATGTTTGTCGAATATAATATCAGAATGTACTGATTTGAAAGATTCTTTCACTTATAGAAAGCTAAACAATTACTGAACGCCATAGGCTTCCTTTAATCCTAGAAAATGCACAGTTCCATTTGTGTAGGCCTAGTAAGCGAAGCCGGGCAAAAGGTTTAGAATTCAGTTATAATCTGTACCTATATTCATATGTTACTATTTTTACACATACATAATATAATTGCAAAATTTGTTTTAGTCAGTAATTTATAATACGCATGTCTGTACCGGCAAGCAAGTCATTGAGCCGACAAGTTTTAATCATGTTCCATGTAGCTTTACAATAACTGTACAATCACTTAACCCAAATCACTTTCTTTCCCAAAATATCCTTATTAACTGAGTCGTTGACCCCAATTTTAGCAAACTTTTGACTCCCGAAAGCATTTCCTGAATCTCACATTTGGTAGTTTTCGATATATCCTTTCTTATCCCTCCTCCTTAAACCCATACTGGGACTTGAAATATCGAGAGGGATGCCACGATAAAGTATCTAGTGTTGTTTGCCGGCCCGTATTTTGTATTTCGTTATCCGTGTGCGGGCACCGGGCGACGGATAATAGTGAAGTGCACTATCGATTTATCGATAAGATTAATTAGCTGCGGGTTAGGTGACTTAGTTTGCGATGTTGTTGCTAGATATTGGCTGTTTTCTGTGTAAAGTCGTGAATTCGTGGTAGGATAAATGGGAACCATGGGGTGACCATAAGCTCTTAGAGCAAGGTTATATTGAGTCTGCGTAAGGGACAGATGTATGTGACTTGTATACATCTGTCCCTTTTTACAGTCGAACTATGATAGTTTTGACATGTCAGGGTACGAGGCAGATAGGATCATGGCGTAGTTTGGTCTTGCTTGTGTGTGTTTGTGACAAAGGCTTGGCCAATTTTGGTGAATTAATACAAATTGAGGTATTAGTGTTTGCGCTAATTGAGCATTAAAATAAGTGATGTTGGTTAGCAGGAACAAGAAGTTATTTCGAATTCTTAGGAAGCGTTTTAAGAATACAAACAGTCTGCTTTGTATTTTTCAAGTTCAAGAAAACCGTTTTGGAAAGGAAAATTACTATTTACTTAGCAGCTTTGTTTCCTATATCGTGAATTTGTTTCTTTACGTTTAATTTTGAAATAGCAATGAGAAAAACCTTCCTTAAACGAAAACAAGAATACCAGGCAAATGCATAATGACTTGAAATATACCCAGGAATATAACAAAAATCGAGGCAAACTAGCTTTCCATCTATTTATACGCTAAATAAAACGTATTGGAAAGGCGGCGTCAAACAAGCTGGGCATGATGAGACAAATGGAAAGACTATATTATTCGTGACAACATCTTTAATAATTTGTTTTTAAAAACTTTGTGGATTTAATTGAATATTTTCTGACACTGCGTAGATGAAGAAAAAGTAATTAAATAATATTGAAATCTAATAATTACAAAATAATTGATAGGAGACCTTTGCCCAGCAGTGGTATAATACAGGTTGAAGAAAAACATATTAAAATCTAAAATTGTTCCATCATACTAATATTTTGAGACGCAAATTTCACAAATACATAAATGATTTAAGATAATATAATTTTATATAAAAAAAAACATAATAAAAGCATTGATATTTATCAAACTCCCTTTAAAGCCGGTACACATCACGGCAGTCATTGATAAGTGATGATTTGATTTGAAGAGTGATGTGAGGCTGGACGTCGTCGATTACGAAATGTATCGATAGAAAAGCCAATCAGTGCCCAACACTAATGACACGATTCCAAATAATACTACTACATGTCAATTGTCATCTGGTTTTGAAACTTATATAATGTTAGGGATGACACATAAAGATTTGGCAATCTTTTGTTCCTGAATTTTCTTTTAAGAATTTACAGAACTTATTGAAAAAGATTTGGATATTAGGTATTGTTATTTGTGAAGTTTTGGCTTGCATTGCGGCAGGTATCAGCTGTAATTAAAATTCTAATAGATGGAAACCTTTTAAGCTTTTGGTTACACGGTATGAATAAAGTTTTTCTGTTATACTTCTTCGAACCAAAAGGAGATCAACAAAATTTATTCCTCAGAAAACTAATACTTTACCACTCATTAGACAGCCATACCAAACGAAAAATAAAGTTGACCATTCCCTAAATGTCAGCCCTGGTAGAAACCTGATAATATGTTTTGTACCATTTTCGATCCGTTCATATGGGACAGATTTAATCGCAGTTTGTTTTGTAACCATATATTACATTGTAAGCTTATATGCAATGGGGACAGTCCCATTCAATGAAAAGGATATCACGGTATGGGTTTTTTTGTTATACTGTTAAACAAATGTAGTAGTTAAGCAAGTAGTAAGTATTAAACAAACAAACTTTTATTCAAGTAAGAAATACTTAAGCTTGTAAAAACCCTCAAATACCTAGAAAAAAAATCGAGTTCTTAATCAATCCGCCTAGCCTTTTCCCAAATATGTTGGGGTCGGCTTCCAATCTAAACGGAATCAGCTGAGTACCAGTGTTTTACATGGAGCGATTGCCTATCTGGCCTCCACAACACGAGCTCCTCAATAAATACTTCTTGAATACTAAAAATACTTATTAAATACTATTATGAACTTAACTCTCTGTTTGGCCCTTATTAAGTTGTAAATGACGATCTACATTCCTACAAAGGATTGACCCCAAAATGCAACCGACCCAGAAAACTTAACAGAGGAGGTTCTTAATGGATTCAAGAGCCTCGATATAAGGGGAGGCTTTTGACTCCAGCGTTACGCCCTAAGACCTGAGTCTTTTTCTAACTATGTTGGGGTCGGCTACCAGTCTTACCGGATGCAACTGAATACCAGCAGGTATTTTACATGAAACGACTATCTAACTGACCTCCATAACCCAGTAACTGGGTATGTAACACGATAACCCACAAATAATTTGTCATTTAAAAATATCTCACCAATAAATTCCAAATAAAGTATTTTCAGCTCTCGCTATATTTTTAAAACCAGATGAGAGCGTTGCCATTTTTCTAGGATATGCTCGTACACCCATACAGACAGATTGACGAAAGCTTTTTTTATGGGAACCGAGATAAAAGGAAGACGCATTTAGGTTTGCCGGATACATCAGAATTGGGTACACTGTTTGAAATCCTACCCTCCGTCCTATGTGGGCGACGAAACGGGAATATTAACCACTTGTGGTTTATAGGATACGAGAAAATATTGAAAATATACGAAATCACGCTTGTAGTATGCCCTAAAGGTGTAGGGAGAGAGTAGGTGACTGAAATAATATTATACAAAAATAATCACATAGTAACGCTGAGTGCCATAGGTCACCCTATTTTCCGACTAAATGCATAGCTTCTGTGGTATAGGCCACGAAAGTGTAACCACGGGAAAAGCTACTTTCAGTTTATATTGAACAGTGTGCAGCAAAGCCATAATGCTGACAACTGGATCATGGGCTATCTATCACCTAAAATGGAGAATTCAATTGTCACCGTCAAAAGAAACTTGAAGAAAAAAAAAATAATCATGTACCAAAACATAAAGTTTATAATTGATTACATTGTACTCGTTGACGTTTCTCAAAGGTGAATGTTAAAAGAGGCAGGTTTAAAGATCACAATGTGCATTAGGTTACACATATCGTTCGATCATTTACCGATGTTAGAATGAGGAATAATTAACATGATTGCTAAGAAGCAGTATCTATATGGCAAATAATCAATTAAGTTCGGTATTTTACGATCTATAGGAGATAATAGAAAGTGCAGGTAGCATCTGTCCAGATAATACGAAACCCCTTGGCAAAACAGTTGTCGCAATTATTTTCCAAGTTCTAACTGTAACAAACTAACTAAAATCTAAACTACTAAAAACTTTAAAAAAACTAACCCGTAACGACCAATGGTGTATTCCAAATACATGAGGACATCTTTATTTATTGTGATCATCAATGCCTACAGCCAAGCTTAATTAAGGTAAGCTAATGCTAGATACGTACAAATGTTCCTTTCAATAAAGCAGACATTAAAAAATTGTGAATATTTACCCGACTACGAGTAAATAACAAGTAAACAAAATGTAAGCACCTCAATAACATTGCTTGGCGATTTTTTACAGCGTGGTTGTGAGTTTTAAAAGGTTTGTTATGATGAAAAGTTAGAAGTGAACATTCAATAGAAGTTAGATGCGAACACTCCATAGAAGTTATAACTACATGGTCCATGAAGTTTGAGCATTGTGCATCGTATTTGTAAGCAACTAGGACATGCTACGAACGTAGGTACAGTAAAATTTCGTGAGAAAACTTGTACTTCTAATGGCCTGTGAATTGTGTTCACTATCACATCGAAATTTCAAGCAAAAGAGAATAAGTTTTTCTGAAGTCGATTTCCAGCAGGCGAGATCAAGATTGAGAACTGGCTCCTTACGAAATAAAAAAAGGTGTAGTAAGATGCATAAAAGCCGATAAAATAATAAGAGGCTGAAATAAAAGTGGCAGTATATCTCCAAAAGCAAATCTCGAGTTCCCACGATAAGCTACCTAAAAAAACCCTTAAAAAGACAATTGACAAACATCTCTGTAGTGTATTTGCATTGTAAATACAGCAATAAAATGAACCAGAATCAGGGATGTTGTGCCATTGTACAACGCTAACTTATACTGCAGTTGCCGCAATAAACTTTCAACTTTACTGCTGAAACAATAAAGTTGTGAGTATCGGTCAAGCAAAGTTTGTTAATCTTGAGGTCCGTTGTAAGATTTATGTCGGTGATGGTTGTAAAATAACGCGTATGATTCCCACGAGGATGGAATGGGAGTAAGTACTGCGAATTGTTGTGAACAACAAAATGGTGACTTAAGGGACGACATAAGTGAGCTAGGAGGATCCCTGAGGATCCCTGGGTGACCATTTGTCAGCCCATGTCGTTCAACTATGTAAATTTTTTGGTTTACAATAAAAGAATAAAGTATATTCTATTCTACTTCCTTGGTTGATGTAAGTTATGATGCCCTTATAATTTTTAGTGAGACAGTTGACACATCGGTAACCACTTCGTCTTTCTCTACATAACAATGAACATCTGGCATACCGGAAAACAATAACAGACCTATTAAAACGCAATTGTCATGTTTCCGAACTGCTCACAGAATAGTCCTTTCGAAAAAATCCTGTTCCTCAAAATTCCCGTACCTAATCCCACACAACAAGCCAAGGTTAACAGCCAAACAGCCAATTACAGTCCTTCCTAGATAGAGTACTGACAATGCTGATACCCCCTTTTCAAAGGACCAGACACAATCATTGGCCTTTATTAGAATATCTTGAAGGTTCCTTGTTATCAAAGGGCTGGACAGAACAAGATTTAACCCTTACATAGCAATGCTAATATTGACTTCGAAGGAACAGACGTCCCTTTCTGAGAATTTTACTGTCATAAGAAAAAGGTTGGTTTGGGTTGTGTTTGCTTTTTATTTTCCTTGGTTTGATATTTAGAGCTTTTCTTTTATGCAGTAATTAGAATTTTAGTGTATGAAGGAGATTTTTTTTTGCAGCATTTACCGTTCGGTAACAATTTTTTTTTATAATTATTTAAATTACTAATTTATTTATTCATGCACACAAAGAACCCGTATAAAGTAAATTATATACAGAGAATTGAGTAGAAAGGTGCTTTGTATCAAAAGCTTTATTAAAACACAATAACCGAGAATATCTTAGTGAAAATGATTAATTAGTTAGCAATTGGCGTATAGGACCAGGGACCGAAAAACGTTAAAATGTTAAAATATGTCTGATGGTGATGACCAAAGCTCGCTTTAGTTATAATAATCGGCTAATACTCGTACATGTACACACAAAGAGTATGCTCAGATCGTTTGGCCATATTAAGAGGATTGATGAAAGGCGACTAACAAAAAAAATTTTTAACAAAAAATCAAACCGACTTCCAGAACAAAAAACTACAAAGCAAAAAATAAATTTCCTTTCCGAAGTCGGTGTCTTTTGTACCTACCCATTGTTTCCCGTTTTTCGACAACGACTTCGGAAAACAAAATTAATTTTTTGCTTTGTTGTTTTTTGTTCTGGAAGTCGGTTTGATTTTTTGTTAAAAGTTTTTATTTTTCTCTTTTTAGTTTTGGCAGGTATCTCCAATTAACATGATTATCATTTATAGCCAAAGTACATCTCATGGCGATTCCAATAAGCCCAAACACGACTAGGATACATTATTTTATATTAGAGTTCCAGTGCCTACCTTCCGGCTTCATCATCAGATCAGTTCGATGGTGCCATTTTCATCAGTACCATTTATTTATAAGTATTTGCTTCATTATAGTCGGTTTACTATTCGAGATATCTTATGCCCGTGACATATTTAGCATTTAGGAGTTCCAGTGGCCATCTGTGGTCTTCTTCATCAGTTCGACTCCACCAAATGGTACTTTCTGAGTGCATATGATTGCATTGTTGATGAAAATACCAAAATCGCTATATGCTTGCCTATAATATTTGAGGAGTTCCCTCAATTTCTCTTGGATTCCAACATCAGATCCTGACTTGATGATTATGGGACCAACTAGGACGTATACCCTTTCAAACAAAAGAAGAATTGTTGAAATCGGTCGAGGGGTCTTTGAGTAATCGGGGAACATACATAAAAAATAAAAAGATTCGGACGAATTGAGAACCTCCTCCTTTTTTTGAAGTCGGTTAAAAAGGTATTTACAAGGCGAGGTAGGCTAAACTAATTAAGTTATAACTGTAGCTACTAATTACTATATCAAATGACCGTATTATTGAGTAAATTAGCATTTTAACAAAAACCGCCATAAATAGGTATAATTATATTCATATCAATACCGACACTATTATGTTCGTAATACTATCGATATTCATATCAAAACTGTATATGATAAATTATTTTATTTCTGTAAGTTGGTTTGTACAAACACTTTTACATGTCGAACATATTTTTTATAAAACTAGATGAAGTCGGCGTTTCCTATCTGACTACTCTGAGAAGAAAGGCTGAAACAAACTCAGAGGTCGCAGTCTCTTTTAACGTCCAGACAAAATCTTTGTTAGATAATGTGAAAACCATGTAGACTGATATCTGAAATGGTCTTTTGAGAAAAGAACCGGCCAGATTGAGTGGACCTGTCCAGTCAGTTCACGCATTTGTCAATAATCGAGCAACTCAACTCAGAATTTAAGGAGCTCAACGATTCGACGAACAA
This sequence comes from Orthosia cruda, assembly GCA_964057195.1. Classification (NCBI taxonomy): domain Eukaryota; kingdom Metazoa; phylum Arthropoda; class Insecta; order Lepidoptera; family Noctuidae; genus Orthosia; species Orthosia cruda. The sequence goes on along the minus strand of OZ059839.1, from coordinate 12,081,417 downwards.
TACCAAAGAAAGAACATTCGGGTAGGCCGCATAAACTACTCAAACTGCCAGACCATGATTAAAAAATAAGAAAATTTAAACAAGAAAAATAATGATCTACATAGTCTTCATATTCACAATAAATAAAATAAAATAATATAATACTTTAAAAAGTAAATATTCTTGTCATTGCAAGTAAATAAAAAAAAAAGAAATGGTTTTTGTTTTCAATTAACCGGCTTTTGTTATAGTTAATAGACTATTAGCGGTGTTAGGTAGTGTTCAGACTAAATAGGTAAGTAGTTTTATTTTCACTGTTTCGTCTGTCACAAAACCCGTCACAAAGAAATTCTAAAAATGCACTGAACAGCTGTTTATTTCGCGATCTCAGATTTTATCCTTCACTCACTTGTCGTGACAATACCAGCCTCATATTTTTCGCCTTTTCACATTAAAAAATATAACACATGCTACAATCACAACTTGAATGATACCAACAGAAGCACGGTAGTCGAAATACAAAATAGGACCCCAAGTGAAAACTTAGGGTTTTATTTTGACAACCGTGCATCCGTACGTAGATCCAAAACTTTGGATGGACGGAATTCAGAACGAGTAGTTTATCAGACCCGAGGTAAAGGGATCAAATTTGAATCCAAATTATGGTTTGTATTTATAGTGGTTACCGAATATTATACGGGCCTTTGAGGTTTTTAGCTCGGAATTAATCGTTCTGATCTCATTTGGTCGTGTTGAGAGGATGAGTGAAAGGCGGGTTACAAAAGGAATATTTTATTACGACCCCGATTTTATGAGTCAGTAGAGATGACCTCATAATGCTCGGTCCCGTGACAAAAAGTGAGCATGTAAGCGACATGTTTCTACGTAAGTATACTCACAATCTGGTTGGACTGGTGCTGAATACCAATCATTATTTTACGTGGAGCGACTGTCCATCTAACGTCCACAGCCCAGTTACTGAATAGTACGATATTCCTAGGTGAGACTGAATTGGTAACTTGAGAGCTTTGGTTGCCCAGTGGTAACGGCCGCGACTCGCAAGTTGTAGGTCGTGGGTTCGATCCCAGGCAGGCGCTTTACTTTTTGTAAATTATTACTCCCAAAACGGAAAAGGACAAGATCGTGAGGAAACTGGCATGTCTTAAAACCAAAAATTCGAAGGCATGTGACATCCACTAACTAAAACTGGGCCCGCGTGGTGGATTACAGCCCATTCCCTCTCACACAGCATACAACACCCAGAGCTGGAACAACTATCTGTTGGTCATACAACAATATGTTCCGTGCGGGAATCGAACCCGCGACACGCAGCGCAGCAGTCAATCACTCAACCACTGCGCCAACCGTGCGCGCAGCATTGCACATTAGGTACCTATCTCTGTCTTCTATTCCTATTCCTATTGTCTATCAATCGTCTTTCTTTCTTACAATCCAGAAATTATTTCTATTATATATCTATACTCTTTTACCCATAAATGTTCACATAAATTTCCGGTCACCAGTGCCACTTTGAGACTTCCTTATACATACTTTTTTTATCCATTTCCTCTTAGTATTATTTCAGCTTTTATTGCATCGCCCTTTTTTATTCTGATCCATACAAGACAGCAGGTCTGACGGTCGTAACTGCCATTTTCTGGTGGTCTTTAACCAAGAGTGAATAGGTTACTTCTAGGAAAGCGTGCCTCATCCTCTACCACATGATTGTTTATCATCAGGGGAGCCAGTGGTTAAGTATGAGCCTACCAGTATGTAACAAAAACAAAGTTAAATTGGAAATCAAAATCTTCGGCATACGCAAAAGCTAGTGCAAACATACCACAAGTTTATTGTAGCATTTCAGGACGACAATAAATAGCACATGATAACTCGTACTCCTAGGCCCAAAACTTTGATAAATTGCCCTAAAGTTAGACGAACTATTTGCTTAAGACTAACCGACATGGTACTTAATCTCTTAATCTCCCAACTTCACCATATCTCTAACAAAGGGTTAGTTTAGGAGAGGAGCGGGGAAACGGAAACCTGATACGTGACAGATTTTGTTTTGATAGATGGTGATTTATTTAAATCTGAATATTGTTGAATGGAAATATATCTTTTAACTTTTTGTAAAGGAATAAAGGTGTCAAAAACGAAGAGAATAGGTACCACAGCCAAAGAAACTGACTTCCTTTTTCGACAAACGATTTTTAATACTTTGATACATAAAGGAACATCCCGTTTGAGTCACGTCACGTAAGTAATGAGATATTACTCGGCTTTTCCAATACTTTTCTAGGATAAAAGGTATGCTTCGTTTTGTTTGCGGTAGTTTGTAGTATAGAATGTCTTTATCTTTTCTTGTTTTTTCGTAAGGTAATTTTGTTAAAGAGACATTTAAAAATGATGTGTGTTTTGTTAGTTAAGGGGTAGGTAAATATAGGTAATTACAAAGGTACATATAAATAGAATCGTTGAAATTACCATTTAATAGGCGAAATAGTGATCCATCCATGTCCAAATCCAGATTTTGGACGGTAACTAAAAATTTGTTTATACCTACTAACAATTAGGAGCCGCGGATCTACCCCTCCTAATACTGGTTATCGAGGAGGAACTAGTATCATCATCATCATTTCAGTTGAAAAACGTCCACTGCAGGATAAAGGCCTCCCCTGTACTAAGGATCTGAAAAATACCGTTCGAGCCCATTGGTAGGGTAGGCTGCTCATTAATAGTAACGAAACCAGTATAAACTGGACTCGATTCTATTGAAACACCGTAATATGCAAGGCCAGTTCAAAGTCAAGGTGGTACAAAAAGTGGGGTTAGTTTTATTGAATAGCGTTTTTATTAGCTACGGAACTCTAATTTTATTCCCATTCCCTGCAGTGCAGTATTAACATCATACAGAAACCAATCATCTGTGTTTCACCCATTCTCATATCATGGAAATCCATATAAACCACATTTTAATAATTCCTTGTTTGATTTATTGTTTCTAACCACATTTGCGTAAAATATAACGCTACTTTTAGCGCGTTCAGTTAGTGAGTAATAAATCAGATATTACAACTTTCCGGTAGGTGTATGCTTGCCCTTATGGGACTCCGAAATTTACTGAGCCGAGGCCGATTTTCAAGGTTAAGCAACGCTTGCTACGGTCGGTCCATGGCACCCACATTATATTCCGAAACTCATCCACGAAAGTTGGTCCCGACCATCACTTGTAGATCTTTAAAAGTCGTTACGAGTAACTAGGGTTTTAGGAAATCTGACACAAGTCTAGCCAAGGGGTATCGTATGTTCCAGATACTGGGTTGTGGAGGTTGTATAGGCAGTCGCCTCATGTTAAATACTAATAATACTGCATCCAGTTATACTGGGTAAGGCTTGGCAGATTGACGTTTCTAGGTAAGTAAAAGAGCTTTAACAGATCATAAAGAAACGAATTAGCAACACGTCATCCTGAATCGAGTACATTATATATATATCTAGCTTAAAAAGGAAACATTTTATCACATCCGATGTTATTTACAGTTTTGTGTAAAACTTCAATCGGAATGGTTGAATCCTAAAATAACCACGATTAAACTAAACTACTTTTTGTGCTTGACCAGCGTTAACTTGTTGCAAAATGCAAAAGGATCGTTTGGAACAATGTGCGAAGATAATGCTGATGGCCTTTATAGCCTCATTAGCTTTTTCCCCGAAGCTGAGGGATCACGAGGCCTTTCATACAAGAAAAGATAATATTTTGAGCACCAAAAGTAGCATAAGACCCTCAACAATAGTGTTCTATCAGTGAAGCTGAAGAATTAGAAATTCGAAATCGAATCATTACAGAGATACACGTATAAACACATTCAAACAAATAATTTTACTTACATACATAAACTGACGCCTTTTTCCCATGAGGATAGGCAGAAACTACGGAAAGCCACCTGCTACGACTCTTACATATTCTTTTTGCGTACATATGGTCAATCAAAATTTTACCTCTTTATAATTCAATTATATTACTTAAGACTTCTGTTACCGATATGATGTACCACAATATTACGCTAGATTTTACCTTTGAAAGATCATCGAAGGCTACATTTAGTAGAAAACATACAGTCTGTTAACAGAACTCAACAGTAGTTAAGGTTTGTTTTTTGATTCTCTGTGTGTGAGTTACGATCCGTTGTACGAATCTTCTGTGTAAATCGACAGAATGATTGTAACGGACAGAAAAAAAGTGTAAGTGCAGCACTGCAGTGACTCCGGCGCGGCGGACGGCAGACAGCGAAGTTAATGCACCAATTACTGGACGGCGGCGTTCGTAATTATAGAAAACTTTTCATTGGTGAGCTGAAATATTTAATAGTTCCGCTTTTTCGTAACCTAATATTTACGTCTCCCGGTATAAAATTGGATATAAACTTAGTAATCTGCTATTTTGTTGGAATTTAATGACAGGTCAAAGAATCGTTGATATTTGAGCGGTTTGCAGGTTTATTCAAAGATTGAACTTACCTTTATAACCTTGCCTAGGGCGAGTTTAAGGGAATTCAGAATTTACGGATTTCTGTGCGTAAAAATAATCTTTTGGTTTTTTAAACTAACATTGTATCATATAAGGGTTCCTTATGTTACCGCTATATGTTTCAAAATTAGATGATTAAAGTAAGACATTTTATGAAAACTAGAAACTTATACTTACTACCAACAGTACCAATTTACCTAATCATTTATGATAATTTAAAGGGTCTTACATTTAAAACTTAATTAGTGACATCTATCTTCCTAATAACACACCACACCATTTTAAATAAGCACATAGAAATGGGCAAGTTAAGTAGAAATTGTGAATAAAATTAAAACTTTGGGCTCAACTAAAGAGAAACTATATAAGTTTAATTAAAGTTCGCTCAGCTAACTTGAACTGTGTTACAAAAATACTTCACTCGCGTCTTTTCTGTCTAAGAAGGAATATTTTTTAGAAGTTCCCTGTTAGGCCTTTTGTTCTTAATGAAGTGACGTTATGGAAACTATTGAATTTTAGCATATTCATTTTCTTGTTATGAGTGGAAGAAAACTGATATTGGTTTAGGCAAAAAGATCCTTTTATAAATGTGAGAATCTTTATGTTAAGTGTGTGAGATGTTTGTTAATATAAAATATTGTTCAACGGTTGAACGGATTTGGAAGGAACTCGCCACACAGTTGACTCAGTCTTGGAATAGTAAAAGGGATAGTTATTTTTATATTTTTTTATTATTGATTTGTTTGACCGCTATCTAAACTGATGTCAAGCGATGTTGTGGTCGACGATGGGGCACGCTTGCCTAGGAGTAACCTATTCACTCTTGACTTAAAAACTCCCAGGTTGTAGCTATCAGGAAATACAGACACCGGCAGGGAATTCCACTCCTTAGCTGTACGCACAATAAAAGTATACCCAAAACGCTTTGTACGTATGGGTGGGATGTCCACCATATAACGCCGTTTGTCTTGTAGTCCGATGATGGAACGGGCTAGGCGGAATCAAATTGTGCAGTTCCAACGCACACTCATATTACCCCGGTAGTACATTCGTTTAAGGTAATTTTCGACATTCTCCCGGACTCGGTATCCTCTGCCAGAAGCAAGTAACGAATAGCGTTTAGAGTAAAAATATGAAAAATTATTAACTCAGCCATAAAGACACTCAATCTATTTTCAATGCAATTGTCCCACAACGGTACTAAAACAACACTAACGCCAAACCAATAAATAAATTCATTTAAAATTGGCACAACCAACGAATGAACGTTACATTTTTTAACGAAAATAGCACTAACTATTTTGTTGAGCCTCTAGTTGGACTGACAGACGATAGGGCATTTCTATCAGCGGGTATTTGCCGTGCCTGTTGAATGGCAAAAAAAAAATGTTTTTATGTATGACCATATGACCACGTATAACTTTTTATAGAGTAGTTTGTTTTTTTTTATTGGAAAAATATACTGTAACTAAAGTTGGTACCGTCGAAAAATAAAATCCACCCCTCAAGGTAGAAAAATAGGATTTATTGATAAATTTACCACTGAATTTTCAATTGTGTACCGATTCTGTTGAAATTAAGTAAACCAAAAAGTGAAAAAAAAACATTATTAAAAAAAAAAACAACCAACGAAGTAACGAACTGAAAAGCAAAAAATAAACAAAACCCTTTAGACTAGCATTTTAAGGCAGCACGGCGGCGGCGGCGCTAAACAAATCAACAGAGATCAACTTAGCTACAATCATTCTACGCTTTAGGTAATTAATTTGCACGTTTTTTTGTTAGGCGCCAACTCACAATGCTAGACAAAAATTTATATTTTTGCTTTTCTATTCGTTATTTCATCGGTTATTTTTTTTGTTGAAAAGGGTTTTTAAACATAAAAACAAAAAAAAAACGAAACTGCGTAACTGAAATACCTACCAGTGGTTATCGTAAGGTCAAGATAGTCGACATGGCAGTCTGCAGCAGGGTTATGTGAAATAATAGCAAGTAAATTTATATTTTTTAGTTTAACGTCATTAATAATCAATAACGATCACGTCTGCGGAACTCCACCAAATAATGATTTAGAGAAACTTCCCTAACTAACTTTTTTGTCAATGTAGATTTATCTCAAATTAAAAAACATCGTTAATTCGCACAAAAACACGCATAGAACAAAAATATCACTCAAACTCGACCTGTGGGTCGCTGCCCAAATTAAATTTCGATACTACCTAATTCTGTCAAAAAACGTAGTTATAGAAATTGAGTAGCATATTGATTCAACTTTTATAGAAAAAACAAATTTTTGCTCGGTTCGAAAGGGGCCTTCTTTTGTAGAATTTTCGATATTTCGATGTTGACTTTTTATCGAACCTTTCGATGGCTTTATTCGTTATCCGGAAACATTGATACAAAGACTCGGAGAGCTCTTTTATCTTTGCTTAGCAATTGAATTTAATTCGACGGGCATTTTCATTGGAATTTTAATGATTTTCACGATTTTATTTTGGTTTGAACGGAAAAGATTTAAATATTATTGGCCAGTGATGGTTCTCGGAATTCTAGGAATGCTTCGATATTAACAAACACCCATTTGACAGAGAGTAGAGTTTTGTAATGTATGGGCAACAATTGTTTTGTTACAAGAAGCATTTGGAAAGAATAAAATGATGTTAGTAACATGTAGGATAGGCTTTCATCTTAGAAGTAGGTTTAGTTCAATTATTCTGTCTAGCCTTTCCCCAACTATGTATGTTGGGGTCAGCTTCCAGTCTAACCAAATCCATCTGAATCAGTATTTTACATAGAGCGATTACCTATCTGGCTGGCCTCGATCAGTGAAGTCTGTTGTCCGTTCTGTGGAGTTTCTTACCCGTTCTATTCCATATCAAGCTACCTTTGCGAATGGTTAGTAGGATCAATAGCTTCTAGCTTTTAATTTTGACATTCGAAAGTGCTATTTATCCTTATAATATTAATGAATGATTTGATTTTGTCGCAACCCAATAACGGGGTTAATGGCAAAACTAGTGTCAAATAGCGTTTTTAGTTAACTGTAGTTTGTTTGTTCTAGAAAGAAAAGCCGATCCATATTTCCGAATCGGATTAAAACAATGGTAATTTATATTGTGTCTGCTAATTGACACTTAAAGAAATAATTAAAAAAAAATACGAACATTGTTTTAATACCAGTTTCCTGAGCCTCAAACCCCATTATATAACATAAACTAGAGAAACAAACATTGAATGCGCCCTCGCTCGGTTTAAATCGTACTTTTTCAGGTCAAGTATCACTTGACCGATATTCCTTTCAGAAGATATTGCCCTCTTTGCTTTTACTTTGTATGTAAACTTCACTGAAGTATTAGGATTAGTAAAGTAAACTTTAAAGGGTTAAACAAAATTAGTTTCCTAAACTCCGCAAATATAAATGGTGTACCAGCTAACCTACAAGCACCGTCGACACCACCGCACGCGAAGCTTACGCATCGGACACTGAGGCGCCCGCGCCACTCGCGCGGTATTTACGTGTCGCGCTACGGAGGTTCTAGGGATCACAGGCAAGTGAGCTTGCTCGTAATTGGTTGAGCGATATTACCTCCAGTACCCAAAATGTATATATAGGCTAAGACATTTTAATAAAAAATCATTATCTGAAGAAATACTAACGCTATTTTATTTACCACTACCCTCGGTAAATTGGTGACCCCGACGTGATTCCGACCAACGTTGTCCAGCCATTATCATGGATTCCGAAGAGATCGAGACCATCTCCGTCAAAGCCCGTATCCCTACGTTTTGGCGTGACAAACCAACATTATGGTTTGGTCAATTTGAAACGGTCGTCAACCCACAGAAGCCCAGCGATGAGTCGAAATTCAGCTTGTTGGTGGCACACCTCGAAAAAATGGATGTCGAACAAATTAGTGACATTGTCATGTCCAAGACTCGCACAGGCAGGTACGAGGAAGCCAAGAAAAGGTTACTTTCCGTGTACGAAGAATCGGAAACCCAGCAGCTGCAGAAGCTCCTCAACGAGATGGAACTTGGGGATGAAAAGCCATCACAGCTCCTCAGGCGCATGAGAGAAGCTGCACGTGAAAAAATGCCTGACAAAACGCTCCAGGTATTGTGGATGCGTCACCTACCCGCATCTACGCGTGCAGTCTTGGCGGTTAGTGAACAAACGTCCCTCGACGTTCTTGCTGCAATGGCCGACAAAATGCACGACCAAACAACCAAGTCACGCTCTGTATGTTCCTGCACCTGTCAAGATCATTCCAATGCATCAAAATCGGCGACACATGTTCGAGAACGGTCATCGCACGGACAACAAGATCTGCGAGACGTCGTAATGCAGCTAACAAGGGAGATCGCCGAGATAAAAATTCAACAGTCGAAGACGGCGGCGCACGCATCTCACCGTTCCCGTCGTTTCATTCGCTCACGATCGCACTCACGCACTCGTTCTAACAGCCGCGGCGGGCATATATACGACCGCACAACGGACAGCGCTTGTTATTTTCACAAGCGATTCGGCGAGCGCGCACGCAACTGCAGATCACCGTGTAATTATGGCAAGCAGCAGGAAAACTAACGGAGGTCTTGGCAACGACGGGAGCCGAGATCGACAGCATAACCACATACCGTCTATACATCTACGACTCCGCTAATAAGCTGCGCTTCCTGATCGACACGGGAGCAAACGTGTCGGTTGTACCACCCTGCAAAACCGCTACGCCGTCATGTGATATACTACTGTACGCAGCGAACGGCACACCCATACGTACATACGGCGAACGCAACTTGGACCTCAACCTTGGTTTACGTCGACCATTTAAATGGAAATTCACCGTTGCTGACGTGAAGAGGCCAATCATCGGTGCCGACTTCCTGCAATACCACAACCTTTTGGTTGACCTACGAGCCCAGAAACTTATTGACAAGAAGACAGGCTTATCAATCAACGGTTGTCTGTCAAGCAGCACATCAACCCCAATGGTACTCACACTCAACGTGAATGATCCATACTACGACCTGCTAAAGAAATATAACGACATCACATCCGCCAACTTCAGTAACACAGAGGCTAGCGACGTGGAGCATTACATCGTGACACGAGGACCACCCGTGTACTGCAGAGCTCGCCCGTTACCGCCACATAAGTATCAAGCCGCAAAAGACACGTTCCAGTTAATGCTTGAGGAAGGTATATGCCGACCCAGCAAATCACCATGGGCTAGTCCTCTACACCTAGTCCAGAAGAAGAATGGTGAACTCAGACCATGCGGTGATTATAGAAAACTAAACGCCGTGACGAAGCCCGACCGCTACCCGATACCTCGCCTGCGTGACTTCACACAACAGATTACAAGGAATGACGGTATTCACAAAAATTGATCTACGCAAAGCTTATAACCAACTGCGAATTCGACAAGAAGATATTGAGAAGACTGCAGTAATAACTCCATTCGGGCTGTTCGAATTCCCACGAATGTGCTTTGGATTACGTAACGCAGGTCAAACATTTCAACGACACATGAATAATATACTGGGTGACCTAGATTTCGTGTTCCCGTTCGTCGACGATATTCTTCTGGCGTCCGCCGATCCAACTCAACACCGACTACACTTAGAAGAAGTTTTCAAAAGGCTACATATGCATGGAATGCGAATAAACGTGTCTAAGTGCGTTTTTGGAAAAGAAACGCTCGAGTTCCTAGGCTACGACGTATCAGCGGCCGGAATTAAACCAATTGAGGAACGTGTCAAAACTATAACAACATTTCCAGAGCCGACAACAGTACAAGAACTTCGTCGCTTCCTAGGCATCATTAATTTCTACAAAGAAAGTATTCCACGCGCAGCGCACACACAAGAAAAATTATTCAAGTACCTACGCACTTCGAAAAAAAACGACAAGACACCAATCCAGCTAACGCCCGATGAAAAAGAAGCCTTCGAAGCAAGCAAAGCCAGTATACGAAACGCTGTTATGCTTACACATCCGTCTTCACATGCATCCATCTCACTCATGTGCGATGCATCCAACACATGCGTCGGCGCAGCCCTACAGCAGTACATTCACGGAAGATGGCAGCCACTCGGTTTTTATTCAAAAAAACTAACCGACGCTCAAAGAAAATACAGTACCTTCGATCGGGAATTATTAGCCATCTACCTAGCGATTCGTCATTTCCGAAAAATGTTCGAGGGTAAAGAAATAACTGTATATACCGACCACAAACCTCTGACGTTTGCGCTCATGAGAGATAACAGCAAGACGGAAACACAGCTGCGGACAAGATATCTTCACTACATTAGCCAATTTACGACGAAGATACTACATATAGAAGGCAAAGAAAATGTCGTTGCTGACGCCCTATCTAGAATCGAAACAATAACGACACCGTCACCGATCGACTACGACGAGTTAGCGCGTCAACAACAAGATGACAATGAAATTGAAAATGTCTTGCGAAACAACAACTTGCAATTTCACCGCATCAAACCAAGCAACTCAAAAAACAAGATACTGTGCGAAACGTCAACAGGCAGCAACCGACCCTACATACCGCCACAGCTGCGACGACCCGTGTTCACAACAATCCATGCGATGAGTCATCCCGGCATACGCGCCACCCGCCACCTGATAACAAAACGATTCTTTTGGCTGAGCATGAATACCGACGTCAGCAATTGGACACGAAGTTGCATTGCATGTCAACAAAGTAAGACACAGCGCCATACTGTGTCGCCACTCGAAACTTTTCCACGCACCGACCGTCTGTCTCACATCCACATTGACATCGTTGGACCACTACCAATATCAGATGGGAAACGATACTGTGTAACAGTCATCGACAGAGCAACCAGATGGCCCGAAGCATACCCAGTGGCTGACATCACCGCCGAAACAGTCGCCCGTGCTGTGTACGAGGGTTGGATAACTCGATTCGGATGCCCAGAAAAATTGACCAGCGACCAAGGACGTCAATTCGAATCTGAGTTATTCAAAAGTCTCATGAAGCGATTAGGCATCGAGCGCACACGTACCACTGCCTACCATCCACAAGCAAACGGCATGATAGAACGTTGGCATCGCTCAATGAAAACTGCACTAACGGCTCGTTTACAAAATTCAAACTGGACATACGAGCTACCTACCGTCATGCTGGGTTTACGTGCAACAATAAAAAACGACACAGATGTCTCTGCAGCAGAAGCATTGTATGGCCAAACACTGCGACTACCCGGTGAGATGATAGGCGTGAAGATAACGGACGAAACAAAGTCGCATTATGAAGACATCATAGCAAACGCAATGCAAAAACTACACGCCGCACACATCAACACAGATCGTCGGACAACATACGTCCCTCGACATCTGCGAACGTGTACCCATGTGTTTGTGCGTGATGACGCAGTACGCAAGCCGCTCACACCCACATACAACGGCCCGCATCGAGTTGTCGAACGCAACGAGAAGGCATACACAATACTCGTAAATGCGAAACTAAAGAATATCTCCGTGGACCGACTGAAACCTGCATTCCTGTTGGACTCCGAGCCTGCCGCCGACGTCATTCGTGGTGCACCCCACATCACGAGGTCAGGAAGAGTCTCAAATCCTCCAGTACGCTTCGCTGGGGGGGAGCACTGTACCAGCTAACCTACAAGCATCGTCGACACCACCGCACGCGAAGCTTTCGCATCGGACACGGACACTGAGGCGCCCGCGCCACTCGCGCGGTATTTACGTGTCGCGCTACCGAGGTTCTAGGGATCAGCAGGCAAGTGAGCTTGCTCGTAATTGGTTGAGCGATATTACCTCCAGTACCCAAAATGTATATATAGGCTAAGACATTTTAGTAAAAAATCATTATCTGAAGAAATACTAACGCTATTTTATTTACCACTACCCTCGGTAAAATGGTATAACATGGAATGTTGGATTAGTTGAAGGATTTTAGTTAGACGAAATGGAAAACGTAGTAATTTGTGTTAGTGAATAAATAATAATCAACTAAATCAAAACAAATCTATACAAAAGCTAAAAAAAGCTTATTATAGCATTTAAATAGTATCGTTATTTGTTACATCAGTTACCAAATATTGGCATTATGTAAAGCAATTTGTAATATAAAAAACCAACCAATTTTCTTTTAAATCTCTCATAATTTCGCCTCCAAAAATCAAAACAAAATGAGTCTTGTGAGAAAGGATTAAGAGCTATGCTCGTCGTAAATTAATTGTTAATAGGCAAATTTCATGGATCGCCGCCAGAGGACGTTTCGGCAATATGCCTGAAATTACTATTAATTGGGTTTGATTGTAACATCATGCAAATACAACCTAAGTTTCTAGTATTATATTTTAAGTCCAATTATGAAATGAAAATAGAGCATCTGCTATGAATTTTGATAAAATATATCTTCATTTGTACTGAGCCCGCGTGGTGGATTATCCATTCCCACTCACAGAGAGAACTGTCCTGGGACACAGGCCTTCTCTGCTTCACTGCTGGCAATGGGATCATTAATAAGGCTGATAATTATGTGACAAAGATTTGTTTATTCGAATGTACAATTTGTCAAGTCCTGGATTTATCAAAAAAATGTCAGATTTTTAGGGTGCCGTTCTTCAATAGGAATAAAAGGGACCACAGAGTGTTCCTATAGGATTACTCCGTTGTCCCGTCTCCGTCTGTCGCAGCCAATTTGCTCTGAAACCACTGGACCGATAATACACATAATGATTGTCGGAAAAATGCAAACTATGCCGTGTGATATATCAAATGCTTGTTGGACTCAATTTTTTTTTATAATTTTAAGACGAGTAGTTTGAATGAATAGTTATTGAAGAAAATAGGCCAAAATTTACCATTTCCTCTATTCTGTATTTTTCTCAAAATGGTAAAAAAAATAAAAAGAGAACCTGTAAAAGTTGTATGGTATTCACGAAACCCTCGGTGAGAAGTCCAGCTCGCACTTGGCCGGTTTTTTTTTAATGTACCAATAAATTCTCTTTTAAATCTTACGTTATTTACCTTTATCGTATTAATGTTATACCCTTAGTTTGGCAATTTCGTGTAAAACAAAAATAATTCAACCTGTTATAAACAAGTTAAGTTTAATTGAAAATAACGATTATTTAAACCTCATAATATTTTAATAGGAGGAGTTTTATTTTTCATATTTTATTATTATTATGCATGGAGTCTTGATTTGTACCTGGATGAAGGCAACAGTTTTTCCTTGGTATACTATGATTGTATAAGTACCCATTGTGGATACCCGTATACTCCTGCCTAATCCATTAGGGAATATAGGTATGATTTTTGGTCATATACTTTTGAAATTCACTTGTTATCATTTGCCACCAAAATAAATAAAATCAACAATAATTCAACCATTCAAATATTGCATCAAAAAATTCGTCCACATCGATGTTAATGGGAAACGTGCCCAGAACGCTGAATTTGAACGTTGAATAGCAATGCTGATTCTCTGGCCGAAGAAATGGCCAGCCCTCTGGTCACGTGAAGAGTCGACGAGCTTTGTGCTAATTTCTCGAAAAATTCGATGCGCACTCGGACCCCATGGACCTAATGTTTCAACCCCAAACGGCTCAAACATATAACTTCCAGAAAGGTTGTTATATTTGCGCCGTTTGAGGTTTTCTGCACCAGCAGCAGCCGCCTCAGCACAGCCTGCCATGCTTAGAAGATGGGATGGCGCAAGGGTGTCGACACATGTTGCATCCCACACCAAAGGTCTACCCACCTTCTTGTGGACGAATTTTTTGATGCACAATGAGCTTTTTTCCGTCTCCCCTTTGTATTTGGATATAGGTATTTTATGTTTTTTGAAATATTCAATTGTATATATATGTTTCAATAAGAATAAAAAAAAACAAATATTTAATATGATTCAATATTTGCGAAGAACTGCACACAAACATTGCTTGTTTGTCTAACTAAACATTACAACTATGTGCACATAAAAAAGGAACATATTATGTGCAGTTCGGTCGTTCTATTTAATAATAGTAAAAATAACCCATTTGTTATTTAATGACCAGTGGAGCTTATAAGTTCACATAAGTTAAATTAATAAATTCTGTTAAAGGTTTATATTATTTTTTTGCCATTCATACATATATCAACCCCTTCGTGCTACAGAATCCAGAATGACACAAAAGACATTGTATCCAGCTGTAATTTGTAGTATTTTGATCCCCCAGACACTCAGAAACCGACAGAAGGTTACCAAAAACAGGGTGGGGAGAACAATAGGCAGTCGTTCTATGTAAAATTAAGGTGGTTAGCGGCATCCGGCTAGAACGAATCCGACCACAAAATAGTTGGGAAACGGCTAGGCAGATATTTTTCTCATATTGAGATTTTCAGAGTAACCATTATTAAATGCAAGACCAACGCATTACGGGTAGTTACTCTTTTCACCCCAAAATTAATTATTATTGTCTAGTATTACAGTTTTTGTGTCAAAACAGGAAAAAAATTACAAAATATGATGCGATGTGCTATAAAGGTGAACTATAAAGAACTGGTATATGGCTACTACCACAAAATATGTAAGCGGCGTCGCGCTACTACTTTAAATTCAAATTGGCTTCCCCATGGTCAATATTAAACACACTATAAACAATTTGTGGCCATCTATGGAATATCTGAGCACTTCCATGCGAATAGGTTATGATCGCTGAAAATTAATGGACCAAAGTTTGTGGCAACCATTATTTTGCTGTTAGATGGAGAGCGTAATAAAGCCGGTATTGTATTTATAAGATATTGGTAGTGAAGATATCATTGTTCACTCGTCTAGAAAGGTAGCAAATACTCGAATTATGATGACGCAAAAGAAGAAGACAAAGGCACAGCACCGAGAAAATTATAAGATTATGAAAATTACTACAGTATTAAAGAAGTAATACCTTTTTGGAACCCAATACATAATTTCGGGTATTTGGAGGATGTTTTGGGATGCAAAGCACTCCACAAGTAATGTTTTAAGACTTGCTAATTAGTATTTTAAAGTTGAAGTCTCCGAACAGTGCTAATGGGGATTCAACCTCAAGTAGCATGATGGCTCGTCAGCCAAGAGCCTTAACCGTTTGGCAACGAAACAAAAGTCTGTTTGATATTGTGTTTAATTTAAGTACCTACATGAAAACAAATCTTAACACTTAGCTACAACTTATTTCGCCTTTATTCGCAGCGTTCGTCCACATTTTCCCAGAGACCTTAATACCTTAGGATCAAATGGTCTGTATTACCAAGAATGACGCAATGTTTGTTAATAATTAGGCGCGTCAGTACGTCATAAGGGATCAATATTATCTTCGAGAGATAGAATAAGAGGTTTTGCGTTTCGTCTACAAAAGATACGTTGATTAATACAAGAGCAATGACTTAGCAGGAATAGACACAAGTTTTGTTAAAGGATCTCATGTCTTACAGCTTGAAGGTATTGTTTGAGTAGAGGCATAGAAAATTCTGTGTGAACTGCATGGCTACAATATGCTCAGTTTGGGACAAAGAGGTGTGAAATAGGATAATATTGGTGGACTTTTGACTAATGGGAGAGCCAGCGGCTTTTCGAGTCTATGACCCTGCTAACAGTATTCATATCACAGTAAAATTCAAAAGGATTTTCCGTTGTATTTCGCCACGCCACAGAGTTATGCTTGTTGAAGAGATTTACTACAGATAATACTAGACTTCTTTTCCTGATGTCATAAGAACAGTCTATAACTACTATAAGAACAGAATGTTTGTCCAACATCAACACCGAAAAAATGAGTACCGACAAATAAAATATAATTTCAAGCTGAAAATATTACCTCTGCAAATATTCCATTTAAAATGGTCCAGTATTTATGGAAACAGTATAAATAGGAATCATTCCTCTTATTACTGCAAACAAAATTATAAGAAAAACAAATATATTTGCGTCTACGTCTCCCTTTTCCTTAAGCCTAGCCGCGCGGTAATTTAATCATTAAATTTCGGTGAAGTTCAGAGTGGCGGAAATTGCCGAGAGTTCCCGAACGTTAGCCTGTGACGTAATGCTTTGTTAATGGTGTATTTCAAAATTGGGATAGCAGCATAAACGGTCATGTTTAATGGCGTTTTTGGAAGACAGGAAAATATTTTGAAAATGGAATATTTTCTCTACGTCGATGGATCGTGATGGTAACAATTGGACCTTGAGCTGGCCCAGCGCAGTCATCATCATCATCATCATATCAGCCGGAAGACGTCCACTGCTGGACATAGGCCTCCCCCAAGCGTCGCCACTTTGACCGGTCCCGTGCGTCTCGCAACCAGCGTATCCCTGCAACCTTCACCAGCGCAGTACGGAGTTTTAATAAATTAAGAGGCCCATTATTATAATGTTTTTTTTTCTAACTGACATGCAGCCCACTGTACTGAATGTAGGCTACTTTAGTATATAATATCTATTATTTTACCCTCCGTTCCTCTTGTATCTATAACTATGGCCGACATGTCCTAAATATCCACCAACCCGCATTCGGGCCGCTTGGTGGATTTGGCACAGAGAAGAGGCATGACATGTGTCTCAGCAATAGGATCATTATGCTTATTTGCCTATAAAAGAAACCCTCGTAAAGAAATCCTTTTTCTTTCGGCAGAAAACCTGAAAATTTAACTAAAATCCGATTCAGATAATTTCTTTATATTTGAGATCAAATATGACAAATCAGATTCTTAACAGAATCTGGATCAACGCTTTTTGTTTGCTGAAAACGTATTAAATTTGTGGATAAATCAAAGTCTTTAATATTTATTTAGTAAATACATGACCGCTGCAAATACAAGCCCGATATGATATGAATGAATGGATAGTCTGGATTTTCCGAAACCGTAGTAATTTCCTCCTATCCAAAAACTAACTGCACTTAGTAGTACTATAAATCAAGTATGCCAAATACTTTTTAGAAAGCGTTTTTAGTGCATTAATAAAAACTTTATAAAATAAACAGTAACCAACAAAAGTCGCAGACGGTAAATCTCTTGAAGTCGTTAAACTGTCTACCTCCGACTTTGATTTTTGTTTGAAACTTTCAGCATATTTCTGAGAACATCTGAATTTGTTTGAAAGTTAAATATTGCTGTCAAAGTTTTTCAATACTTAAATGGCTACCTACTGGTAATCAATTGTGGAATGAATTCGTATAAATTATGATTAATAAAGGCCCATTTAAATTAAATTAAATTGTCATTTATTTCAGGAAGTTTTTCCCATATAAAGCATTACAAATAACATTGAATATACATAAGAATTCATATACATTAATTAACACATTAATAACATTGCATGCAAAATTTAAAATTGATTGAAGAGTACAATATTATAGTTATTAGGTTAAATCAATTCACTTAACAGCATTTAATATTTAATAAGTAATTTAATAAAATAATCATAATTATAAAAACAATTGTCACTTAATAAATGGTGAGGAATTGGCATGTAGGTGCATCCATCTCTCCAACAACACCGAGTCCCACCGCTCGGACAATACGCTCAGGATACTGCTAACAGTATCATGAGCGCTTCCGACGCAGCTCTAAAGCTGCGTCGGAAGCGCGACTTAGTAGCGAGGCGCTTCGCTTCCTAATAATAGCATAAAAGTCATCGGTTTGCGCCTGCGCGAACATCGTAGAAGCGCTGCAAAACCGCGGCAGCCCCATCAGTACCCTAAACGCATTGTTGTACTGTACACGCATGGCACCGTATACTCGCTGCACATAGTTGGCCCATAGGCTGCACGTATAAAAAGACTGACAATATGCTTTAAATAAGGTCACCTTTACTTGTTCAGTACAGCGCGCAAACCTACGTGCCAACATGTTACAGTGCACCGACAGCGCCCTACGTTCCCGCTCTATATCCTCATTGTCAGACAAGTTATCTGTGACCCAGTGGCCCAGGTACTTAAAATGGTTAACCCTCTTCAGACTAACACCGCAAAGAGTGATCGGAGGTACAAAAGAGAAACATTTGGCATCAGATTTGAAAATCATGTACTCACTCTTCTTAGGGTTATACCTGAGCCCATGAGCCCCAGCATATGTCTCACAAATGCACAGGAGTTTCCGCAACCCCCTAACCGACGGGCTCAGCAGCACCATATCATCCGCGTAGCTGATGTTATTAATAGGCACTCCGCCTATTGAGCAACCCACATTAGCACTGCTGAGCTCGCCAATCAGCTGGTTCATGTACAGGTTGAACAAGCGTGGCGAGGTCACCCCCCCCCCTGCCTCACACCGCAATCCAACCCGTACACCTTGGAAAATTCTCCTGCCCATTTCACACTGTTCCGCTGGTGACTGTACCAATACCTAAATATCGACACTATCTCACCCGGCACCCGTATCTCACTGTGCAGCTTGTGCCACAGCTTGTCATAATTTACTAAATCAAATGCTTTCGAGAGGTCTAGATAACAAGCGTAAACAGAAGTGTTTCTAGCCGTGTAATACTGTACAGTCTGCTTGAGACAGAGGATAGCCGTCTCAGTCAATAAACCAGGCGTAAAGCCAAACTGAGCGTCATGTATATGAAGGTGCTTCTCCAACTGTTTGTCAAGCAGCCTGTCCAGCACCTTGGCTATGGCAGTAGCGAGTGAGATAGGCCTATAGTTAGATACATCCGACACATCACCGGTTTTGTTTTTTACAATCAGAACTACCACCGTGTACATGAGATCATCAGGTAAGTAATTATAGCTGATGCACAGATTAAACAACATAAAGTTGATGCACAGATTAAACATTTAAAGGTTTGAAAAGGTGATTAAGTTATTTGAACAATACCTACGGGTATTTAGGTTCTAGAGGTCGAATGTTAAAAAAATCTGCTTTAAAAATTATGTATTCCCGTTGTCCCCGTTATCTGTGTCCCCGTTAACGGGGACAACGGGAATTTTATAAATTAGTTCCCGTTGTCCCCGTACGCTGTCCCCGTTAATTTATTGTAACATATACTTTTAAAATTATGCCCGTTGTCGTTAAAATTATACAAGTGAGAGTGCCATAATAGAGACAATATTATACCTTTACAAATGCTTACATGTACAATTAAAAAATAAATAATAAATCACAAAAAAAAAACGCAATTGCACCAAAACGCCGCACACTGAATACAATTGACATCGACGAATTTATTATCCAGAGTCCCAAATGCAACTTGTTAACTTGCAAATAACTACAGGGCATTTTCTTGATTAAATCCGCTAGTATTTTTCGTTGATATAATTGAAATTGTATTTTTTCTTTCTTTTTAAGCTTTAAGTTCAATCCTTTTTTCCATTATTAGTATTATATCTAATGTATGGGTAGTTACTATATTGGTCGGGTGAACTAAATATATATATATACATTTTATTGATTTATATTAGAAAATCTAGTTGTTTTGTGTGTAAACATTTCTAATTTGTTTCTATATTTTAATTAAATGTTACTGTGAAATTTTATATGTTACTGTGTAAGCCATTTCGGACATTTACCAGTAGAACTTGGTAAAAAGCCGGTAAATCCTAGGATTTAACGTAGTTCGGGTTTTTACAGTAACATATAAAACATATCTTTAATTTTAGTTTTAGGCTTGCCACGCTAAATTGCCCAGGTTTAAAAAAGAAAAAAATAAAAGGGACAACGGATCGTCATAAAATTTCCTTCCCGTTGTCCCCGTTATGTATGTGCATAACGGGGACAACGGGAAGGAAATTTTATGACGTTCCGTTGTCCCCGTTTGACGTTATTAAAAATGACCTGCCAATATTTTGATAATCTGAGGGTTAGTTCTAAAGAAAATTCTCATGTTCTTATAGTTTAATCAGTACTCAATTACATAATCTTACATTTGCAAGTTCGTCGACACGCTGTTCAAACGCAGTGTCATCGCAATTTTACGTTCTTTACAAATGTATACACTACGCTACCATAGTGTCTATGCTGCGTCGACGTGATGACAACCAAGGGATTGTGTTAATTTGTATTTTTTTATAGTTTTAGTGAATTTAATTGAATATAAGTCTCGCTTCCAGTTTTTATATGCCATAAATCTTTTTTATACTCATATGTTAAGAGTATTAAAAATATCGGTTTGTAAAAGTTTATCAATAATAATTGCTCTAGAGCATTCTCGAGGACGAAACTTTCTAAATATTAAATTGATGAGTGAAAGGTCGTAAAATACTAAAACATACGTTTTATTAACCCTTGCTGCATCGGACAGGGAAACCCCGTAGTTTTTAAGGAACGTTCACAATCTCAATTTGTGAAAAACAACTCTAATTTAAAAATTAACATTGAATGTAGCCGATATGACATTTCGACTTGAATTTGAGAGCTTCTTTAAGAATGAGAATATCTAAAATGAAATAAACTTACATACTTACCCACACAGGTATAATATAGTTAGGGTCATAGGTCCCTTACAATAATAATAGTAGTCGGCAAAACATATTGTGCTAATAAAAAAAAATACTTAGATTAATTTCACCAGAATTGAAAATTCCACGAAAATATCTCCAAACCAGACAATTGTGTACCAAACAATTAAAATCCTTCATTCCAAAAAGTAGGGGTTAAATCTTAAACATCACCCGACACAGACAAGGTTGTCAAACTCCCAGAATACGTCCAACAGTATTAGATTTAAAACCCGCCCTATTATAGATAACAATCGATCGCTAATATTGACTATGGCAACCCTACGAGTGCTCTTGATTCAGGGTTAGGGACTCGGCCTTATTTACAAGCTGGCTGTGTTTGAAACACAATTGGGGGTTCGCTTGTCAACAAAATGTGGAATGGAGCAGATACAATGGAATTATTGTGCTTACTAGACTTATGTTTTGGTACCTATTTACACAAAAGGTGATATTAGGTAAAACGCCTACCCCTATGAGTTTCACTTTCCTCAAACCAGCACTCTAATAGGTAACAAACAAAATTACAGTTTCAATGAAAACTGAATGAAATTCCTAATCCATTGCTTTATATTCTGGTATTTTTTTTTCGACTGCGTGAATTTGTGTATTAAGCAAATAACTCGATTAACTGTTTTATGGAACACGTCTGGTTAAGCAACCTAGAAATGTTGGTAGTCTTTGGTTTTGAGCGGATAAACTGCCAATCCCAAAGTCTATCATTAACTGACTCGGGCTTTTTTCGTTCTATTTCAATTTCACCGAATATCATTCTGAAACTGCTAAAAAACAGCCAGATTGGCGCTAGAAACTAAAAAGCAAGATAGGGAAGTAAAACCTGCTGAACTAAAAAGCAAAAACTGATTTTAAAGTGTACCGACATTTAAAAAAACCGATCTTTCTAAAAGTCGTTAAAAGGATTAGATGTACCATGATACTTACCTATCCCAAGGTACCCCGTAAATTAGTAACGGAATAAAAAAATATTCCTCTGTTAATCTGGTAGGATTAACTGAAATACTATTAAGTCAGTAAAAGTCCGGTACAATAAAATATTCACGGTTAGGTACAACTAATTCTACTGTAAGAATAAGGATAGTTTTCTAAGATTTTAAAATCTGGCTCTAACTGTTAGTTTGATAGAGTCGAGTGGAGGAATTTACTTAAAAATACATGATTATTATTATTAGTTCTAAATATCATCAAGCCTTCATTAATAGTAGTAAACTGGGCTGCAAAACTAAAACAATCAATAAAAACTCCAAAATCCAATTCAAAGTCAAAGCAAAGAAAGACTTAAAGACGTCACTACTTAAAACTGTCAAAGGCGTCAAACATCATCTCAAACACAACTATCATAGCTGCCCTTAAAATAGGATTATAGTATTAAAAAAACTATAAATGGTCATTTTTGTACGCTTGTACCCTTCTTCAAATTAAATTGATAGTATTTTTATGGAATGGCCCCTATTTTTTTCCTATTTATCTATGTAGTTTACATAGTGATGGCCCAAAATCAAACATGTCCTTTCTTTAGTAAAACTTTTCTACCACCTTTTTGTCTTCTTACCACACAAACAAGTCTTTTCAGTAATTTTCACAAAATATCTTGAGATTTGCTCTTAAACGAAAAACGTTTGCAATGGACATAATATCGACAACCACGTGAGCGCTCGCGTTTGCTGAAAAATGCTAACGCTGTTAACTATACCTAAAAAACTATGAACTATACACTTACATGCTTCCTCAATCAGATTCTCCTGCTGACTCTCCACGCAGTACTGCAGCAGTATGGTGAATAGCACGCCAGAGATAACGTGCGACCTCGAGAACGACATCGCGGAAAACCTATCGATATGACGCAGTTTTCGGTAGCACATCACTAGCACTTTAATTCACTGGTGACTGCACTTTAATTCACTTGCGACAACACTTTAATTCACTGGTGACTTGATGAGTTGTTCCCTCATGAGGATCCGTTTTGGTTCTGTAAAAAAAGAAAAACAAAGTTAGGCAATGTTAACAATTCGAATTTAATCGATTTTCAAACATTTTCGATTAAAACAAAAATGATTATCGAACAAAAATATTTTCGGTTATCGTCAGGTCTTAAGTCACGAATGACAAAGCTCTAAAATAATAAAATTAGCGTGTTTCAATGTATCAAGTGACCACATGGCATCCGCCTTTCTTTTCTTGAACAGGAAATAAAGTTACGCCTTTTCGCGTGGGGGTAGGTAAAAACAAGTAATTTCTTGAACAAAATCAAAATTTCTTTTTTCAATTAGGCCATTAAGTGGCACTTTCGAACGTCAAAAAATAAATAAATGTAATAATAATTGATTCTACCGTCCATTCGGAAATGTAGCTTGTTATGGAGAAGAACGGACACGAAACTCCACACTTACTCTTTTAAAAAAAATGTGTTTTACAAGTATTTGGTTACAATAATCTTGTTGGAAAAATACATATGTGAGAACGATGTAAAAAAACAGACAGAATACTATTCTAATATATATTATAAACGTAACAATTTTTTAGCCACAGTTATTCCAACATGATTTACTACTGTTCCCAAAATCCAAAAACAAACACGTCTCGAACCCCTCTCCAAGTCTTATCCATATAGTCTTAAAGTCCTGTATATATCTGGCCATCTATCGATAAAATCTATTCAGAGAGATTTTTCAGACTTGTCGAACTGATCTCGATGATCGATATAGAATCTTCCGATCTGTCAACGTTTTGATTGTCTACGTTTAGTTTTCGTTGAAGTTGAAGCATTTATGGTTGAATTGTCTTTCTCTTGTGTTTTTTTGTTTATACTTCTGTTGCGAATTTCGAAAAATATTAGAGAGTACAAAAACAACTATGATAAATATTATAAATGCGAAAGTTTTGATATGTTACTCAATCACGCCAGAATAGATACACAGATCTGGATGAAATTTGGCCCAGAGATAGATTATAGTCTGGAATAGCACATAGGTTTTAAATACTTTTACAAATACATAAATACTTTTTTTTTCTGGTAGTATGTTCCCGTGGGATAATTTCCGACTATCACGAGGGCAAAGCCGCTGGCAGAAGGTAGTAATAGATAAACGAAAGAGTTTGCAACAATAATGTTTTAAGCACAAATGGAAAAGTAGTACTGAAGGGAAGATAGAAAGGCATTAATCAGGGTTTTCCTAAATAAATAAGATTTCTACAATGTAGGGAAAGGTGACAAAAGACGCACCACGCCGCTCAACTAGATCCTCGATCACTTTCAATCAGCTGCTATGAGCCATCCTGAAAAGTTTATTACTCCATCGAAACTGAGAAATTTGAGGTAACATTTGTCGGTTCTCGTTATTCCTCTTAAGAAGACATGTAATCCAATGGTAATCTGTTCTATGGTCAACATGGCCGACTCATAAATAAAACAAATCAATGCTAAAAAATACACCATTCTCTCCCACACACAGTAGCACTTGCAATTAACCGATTTCACATTAAAACTCTTTTCTCTGTCTGTTTGATGCTTTGAGCAGTCAATCAAATCAGGTACCTAATAATATCAAGACATTTAACGCTTATTGGCTGATAAAATACGGGCCGATTGCTTGTGTTGGGTTGACGTGATGGTAAATAATTGTGTTTAATTAATTATGGCTCTTGTTGTTGGCATTTTGAATAGGTCATTGTGATGGGATGTTTGTGTTATTGTAAAAGGTAGTGTTGTGATTTGGAGAGGGAGGAAAGGGATTACTGATGGATGTTGTGGTTTCCTAGGAATGTCGAATTCTGCTGACATTGTAAACTGTTAGCAGAATTGTTTTTGGGTATGTTTGAATGAAACCCCTAAAAATCATTCCAATCGCAATAACAATACTACAATGTATATAGTGCAATGTGCCCTTGTTTTATAAAATACATATTTTATTATTATTTATTTATTAACATGCCATAATAATCATTCAAACTAACACTCGCAATTACCATTCCTAAGATCTCATTAAGAATTAAGTATTTCAGCTATCTTTTATGAAATGAACGTGACTGGCATTAATAACATTAATATTGCTGTAATGATAAGTGCCAATCTATGATTTAAATAATTATAATTAGCAAACCGGTATGAAAGTGGTGATAGGTGAAATGTTATTTCTTGTGCGGTGGTCGATACAATATTATGTACTAATTATATCGTTAAGGGAAAATAAAATGCCAATCCGAGGTGGTCTTGCTCGAGAATATTTCTGCCAGATAATCTTCTATGATAAAAGCAAAAGGCAGTCGCTTCATGTAAAATCTAAGTAGGTATTGCTATAGATGCATCCAGTTAGTATGGAATATTGCATGGCTTACCATCAGGTGAGATAGTGGTCAAGCGCTAGCTTATAGTATAGATAATAAAAATAAAAAGCTGACCCAAACATTGTTTAGCAAAGTATAGGCAGATGATGATGTTTCTATAGTACCTAGACCCTTACCTTAAATGGATGCCAAGTACATCAGTAATTCAGTCTTTAGATATATCTTAATTTAAAAAAAAAACCTTTTCACTATCTGAGGGGTTACCAATCCACTAAGGTATGTATGAACTAGGCAGTATTTACAGAAAATTCAGCTGTCGTAACATACTGTTGTGAGAGTATTTATTAATGTACTCCTAATGAACACTGGCCTCATTTTATCGCCGCATTTTATCATTCAATGGGTTAAATTATAAGCGGTAGCGGACGTGCTATGTGGTTGCCGGAAAGCTTACAGATCCTTTAAGCCCCAAGTTGGAAGTTAAACCCATTGAACAATTTACCTAACGTGTAGTAAAGAGAATGACAAAAAGATATAAACATAGAATTACATTCGTGTGTTTCGTATTTCTATATAACTATGAGTTTTCATAGTCACAGATAAAGTACCCTGTTTAACTGCATTTTGATTATGGTGGAAATAAATATCTATCTCTTAGCCTCCACGATACTTCAACGCTTACGTTGAGAAACGCCTAAGTTGAATAATTGCGCCAAATTTAGGCAAATATCTCCTAACTTGAACCAAGCTTTAAACAATTATTAGTTTCCTAGTCTGGCTGTTTTATTCGTTTTCCTAATTACAAAATACTATAAATTAATAATCGTGAGCCTACGCCATAGCTTAAATTTTTACATTAATTATACATAGTTTCAATTAATTTCGTCAAGTTGCTGGATTTATAAAGGCACCACAGGATTTGGATACATTGCCCCATTGTTAATTTTAATTTTTAGAGGTCAATAGCTGGCTAATCAATAAACAAAAAAAAACAGAGGGAAAATTGATATACTATTGTAGGTAAAGAACTGAACGGTAAAAGAAATATCTATTTAGACAAAGGTCAAAGAAAAATGCTAACAAAAATTATTAGTAAGATATTTGTCACGTTAGGTCTTTTATTTGAGCATCAATGTGCCCAGACGGATGGAAACGACTAGATAGACATAATAGCTGTAATGATAAGACCATAATACCTATGATAGATTAGTTTGACGCTAAACTGGGCGTTAGACTGAAATAATAAGACGTAGACTGATTGGACGAATAAAGTTAGCCTTTATGAAAGCTAGGAGACAGGGTTTCTTATTTGTAACAACAAATCTATACTAATTAATATTACAAAGCTGAAGAGTGTGTTTGTTAGTTTGAACGCGCTAATCTCAGAAATTACTGGTTGGAATTGAAAAATTATGGTTGTGTTGGATAGTCCATTTATCGAGGAAGGTTATGAGGAGGGTAGGCCTATATTACATCACGCTATGACCAATAGAATCGGTGCATAAAGGAAAAATGTTGCAAAAACGGGCAATTTTTTTCCTATTTGAGCGCTTCCGTTGCGTGCGCTGCGTAAGCGGTTAAAGTTACGCAACATTCATGTATGTAGGGTAGGGCAGGTAAGTGGCCAGATGACGGGAACGAAGCCGCGTGGGACAGCTAGTTGTATAATAAATGGCTTTATTTAAATATTTATATTGTCTAACTTCTTCAGAAATTCAAACATAGCAAATAATTGAATTTCTGAATATTATCTGTACACAATCATTTTTTTCTAGCTAGAAATTATTATCATTAGAATGAAACTTACACAAAACAAGTATGACAGATGGAAACTTGATCAAAAGTCAATTGAAATTAAAAACTTCCCTCTGACTTCAGAGCGGATTTTCTCTCTCCGCAGTTCCGCATCTCTTTTCTCCGCTCCGCGGGAAGGCAGCCTTAGTCACCGAAAAGCGGCATAAACCTTTCAAAGGATTCCTGCGTCACAGATTAGCGAAATCCACTCAAAATTATTTATTGGCAAAATGGCTAAGACGGGTGAATTCAGCACAGTCACGCTCTACTAACTGACAAAAGAACAATTTTTGAATAAAGAATTTTAAATTTAGAACAGCCATAAAATTGGCGGACGGGCATAATCCCGCGTTTACGCCAGTTTGATGTCACTGACATGACGCGAAACAGATTATGAGAGGTAGGATAACTTGGATGGGGCTTTTTATTTATGGGACATGCTGAATTGCAGAACAAGCTTTGTGTGCAATTTATATAATAACTCCACAAGTATAAATTGAGGATGTTCCACATCAAGTGTGGAAGTAATTCTCGTACATAAATTACATTTTCTGCATGATGAAAACCATGAATTCAATAAATACATGCAAAAAGGACAGCATGAACAATAATTGTACGAATATAAAGCTTGTGAGTCTACTAGAAGTAGCTTAGAATTCTGATGATCGGTGAGTAAGTCAGTGATGAAATTAAGGCACTTGGACTTCCAATAATTCCTAAACGACAAGTTCAAATTAAATGTTATTTAGGATTATGCCTAGGTATATTATATATCTCTTAGTTTCTGAGAACTCAGGTTTCTAGCTTTATCCACAACGAAGTTGCAGGGGGTTCGAAAATGTCCTGAATGGCTTCGAGAAAAGGATGGCTGACGGCTTGCCTTTATTTGCTCGATTGTTGGGGTCACTGTTGTGCCCCTAAATTATCCATGTACAATTTTTATAAAAAATATACGTCGCGTCCGTGTCTCATTATCAAGTCACGTCTGTCTGTGTAAGCTTTTCTACCAAATTTACAATTACATGTCTTCATCGTAATCATGCCCGACTTCGCCCACTACTGAGCCTCCCTTTTCTTGTGCAAATCCCCATGTTCCTGTGCCAGCCTCATACAAGTTCTATACACAATGGCAACAATGTCATCTGCCAATATCACCGCAGAACGCCCTATACTACTTTGTCCATTCCATGTCTTATGGAGCTGCAAATACGAAGTAATACTTGTGGTACTTCTGGATGCCCTGCCTCTTGTCACCAGGAATTATGTCCGGAATTTTGTTAATTCTTGTGCTGAATGGGATTCATATTTTTTTTGTGATAAAAATCATGAGAGAGACCTTTTTGATTATATTATAGGCGAACGAGATTTTTTAGAGGCCAGTTTTACGTTTAAGGTTATAAAGATGGCGCAATTATACTTTTGTGGACGTACGTTTAAATTGTATTTTTTTTTGGCGATTTCGGTGTTTTGCCAGTGTATGAGGTTTTTGAGATGTTGTTTGGGTGAGTAAAGTTTAAATGCAGTTCTGTTACGTTTGATGGTTTATGATTTGCCTATTCAATAGCCACAAATCCACTTGATTTGTACATATTTCACGGGCCGTCCTTGGAACGTGTTAATTACGCGACAGTTCAGCATCCCGATCTAAAATGTAAGAAGTTGAAGAGTTTGTTTGTTTGTTTGTTTGAACGCGCTAATCTCAGAAATTACTGGTTGGAATTGAAAAATTATGATTGTGTTGGATAGTCCATTTATCGAGGAAGGTTATAGGCTATATTACATCACGCTATGACCAATAGAATCGGTGCATAAAGGAAAAATGTTGCAAAAACGGGCAATTTTTTTCCTATATGAGCGCTTCCGTTGCGTGCGCTGCGTAAACGGTTTAAGTAACACAACAATCATGTATGCAGCCAGTTGACGGGAGCCGCGTGGGACAACTATTGTTTAAATAATGCGCTTGTGAGTAAGCCTGCATTGTTTATTTTGCCACAGTAATGATCATTTCTCAAAACGGAGAAGGAAAACATCGTGAGGAAACCGGCATGTCCTAGAACCAAAAATTCGAAGACATGTGACATCCACCAACCCGCACTGGGCCCGCGTGGTGGATAACGGCCCATTCCCTCTCACAGAGAGGAGGCCTGTGTCCCAGCAGTGGGAACATTAATAAGCTGGTGATGTGATGATGAATGATCATTTCGGTGAAAATACGCTACAATTTATATGTGGCGCCTAATGCCAGTCATCGTTTATTGGTAGCATTTGTGTTGTGGGACAGGAAATTATGTGACTGCATGTCTTGTATGAAGTAATGCAATCGAATAAAATTATTAGAAATAGTTACATTTTACATGAAAGACAGGAAAGATTTAAGTACCTAATCTCAGGAAATATTGCCACAGCATAGAATGGTATGTGGATTAGTGCCCAGGTGATTGCAATATACTCTAACTATATTTTATTAATATTTCAACTGAAACACTACCACCAGGCCGGAGACCTAAACAGGTGGCTAAATATGCACTTCTGCGTTACACTTCACGAAACACAGTGTCGTAGTGGTGTGTACCTGCATATATTTTAGTTAAAACGCATGGACTAATGCAAGACTAGTACCGAGGTCACTATTGCACAAGATAAATACAATAACCATAATATTGTAAAAATGCCCTAAATCTATCCAAACACTTCTCAACTCAGCACACACCATTTAAGATATATAAGGCAATATATGAAGATAGAGTAACTACGCTACTTGATGGCGCTAATTGCCATTTGAACAACATTATGAGGCTATAAGTCTTATTCAACGCCTGAACTACCCGTAAACTTGAGCATGAATTTGAATATACTTATATACCTATCCATTAGAACTTCAACGCAAACAGAGTCGTCGTTAGTCGTTTAGGAGTTCAGGTCTCTACCGTTTGTAGATTATAAAGGCCTGTGTGTAGTTACTTTGTCAGTAGTAGTAAGAAATAAATCATAGTTGATGAAAATAATGTTCCTAATCGGGATTGTTTGCCTGTGTGTTTGCTAAGTGAGGTAAGTCCGTTTTTCTAAATAAGGGTGGCAAAACCACACAGAATTTAGAGCGTTGCTAATAAATTTATAAAGCCTATTGCTTATTATTTATCCAGAGATATATGTAAAAAAATTGAATTCTCTAAACAGGTATTATACAAACGCATTTCTATGAGTCAGTTTTGATGCTTACCTACCAACGTAAAGTGGATATGAGGCCTAATTTTGGATAAAAAAAAATTACGTAGATGGAAACGACACTCCTTAAGAAATTTACCTTACCTTACTCCTTATTGCTTACCGACAATCGACACGGAAGGATTTGTGCCAACAGTCACATCCACAAAGTTGCGACACGATATCCCAACACAACTGGGGTCCCCGTCCGAACGCAGCCTAAACTCGACCATGACCCAAACTAGTTTCAAACTGTTCTCATAAATTAAAACTCTGATAGGGATATATCTTTTTATTATTAAGACATTTCAATGTATTATGCGTAGGCGGAAATTGTTACATCTACGGATGAGGGAATAAATTTGGCTTATCTTTCACATAAAGAGGTGCGCATGTGTGTTGGTATCTTGGGAATGGATGCACTGAAAGGTATTCATTTGACATATTTGAGTAGGTTTTTTTGGTAAGATAATTTTTGGCGTTACTTATTTATCTCATTCCCGACGGGAGAAGCTGAGGCCTTGAATTGTCAAATGCCATAATATGTGGGTTAGACCGCCGCGCCACGTCGTGAAATTTTTGTGGCATTGTCACGAGGTAATACCTTACATTTTGGACTTTTTGACTTTCATCTATCGCTGATAGAATGTCCCTTTGTATAGGCCCTCTTCACTTGGCAAAAAAAAACTAATTTTATTTATTTCATTTTCATTCAAAAAGACGAGGCCTGTGTCCCAGCAGTAGGAACATTATAGGCTTATAATGCTTATTATATATAACAAATCAATATACTTCTTTTCCCTGTCTATGAAGATCTCAGCTCAACTCATAATACCAATTTATAAATGAATCTATCCAGCGCTATCTCCCATTTAATTAAAGTGTTTTCCATTCACAATGAAATATTGGCTTTCTAAACTCATTGAATGAAGTTCAGAGTGCACAATGTATAGAACTGACTGCACTGTTATCGTATTTCTGCTCGATACATTTTGAGGCTGGGCTATCGGAATACTTAGTAACCTATATCGTAAACTGGTATCTATACCGTGTTCGGTTTTATTTTGCACTTGTAAAAAATAACATCACGCCTGTATTTCCCGAAGGGGTTAAGCGATTGTATAACCTGTAGTAACACGCAGTAGTAACACGCATCTTATGCCATCAATCGGATGAAAATCCAGTTTGTTTCTACGAAAAGAAAACAATTCAGATGCGTAAATAACACTTCGTCTAAACCAGGAACCGAAGCTAAGACTTTCACGCTCAGCGTAGCGAAGACTTTCAGCTTCTGATTAATCGTTACGACCCAAGATTTATGAAGGACAGCCGGTTCCAACTGCTTAACATGCTGCTCGACATACAAAGGAGTCTCAGTATGTAATAGACGATCACCCATCCAGGATCCCGTGTAGTTGTTGTTATGTAACCACCAACTAATCACCCCTCACGGGATGCGCGAGGACGACGCTGAAATGAAATGTGTATGTAGTAATAAAATGCGAAACTCTCATTTCTAATACCTCCAAGATACGATTCACTGCAACACATTAAGTGTCATTCTCATTAGAAGTTTAATTATGTCTGCTCCCAACACATCAAGGCACATTCATGCGATCACACGTTCACTTGAACGTGATATGGCAATAATCATTAAAAGCGATCTCTCAGTTAGCTGTTAGACTTAACAACGTAGTAAAAAGTTGAGTCGTTGTTTTGAAGACTTATCAAGAAGTGAGGATAACATTCTTGTTAATAGCATACTAAAAGCTTTCACGTGTAGCGTTGTCCTTAAGTGAGTACATTTAGAATCATCGCCCCCACCACCTTGATACAGATGATTATGTACAGAAAATTATGATGCGATATCTATTTTTTTTAACGTGGTGAAATGCTCATGCATACTGCGCTACCACGGGGAGACAGCGCAATTATGCGGGATTCCAACCCATTAAAATTATTCTTTTATTTTTATTTTTTTATTATTAGCGAACCAGCCGCGGCTGTCCGTCACCGCTCCCTCCTCTGGGGAGTAACCCCCATCATCGGCGCACCAGAACATATTGCACTCCGTGAACACCCCAGGGACCAAAACAGCTCATGGGCACCACACAAACCCGTGTGTAGCACCCTTGGTCCCCCTGTGACGGGTCAGGTCAGTTTCCCCGCCACCAACCACTTTTCGGTCGCAGTGGATAGGGTCCTTCCCTGCGGCCCACCGCGTCCGCCATCAGACGGTGGCGACCCCGTCCAGGCCGCGGAAGGTAGGCAGAGAGAGCGGCGCACCACTAACCGGCTCTCCTCTCCCGCCGTGGCTTCCTACCTTCAGCCGCGATATCGTATTAGTATGGGAGGCCCAATACGTCATCGCGGCCCGCCTCAGTTGCGATGTCGCCTAAGCGACACCGAGAACAACAAGCAGAACAATGGGAAGCGTAAACGTTCGATATATTATAGCGATAAACATGACCAGAAATTTAGGGTAAAGTATGATTAGATTAACCTATCTCAGAGAAAGCAAAGGTTATTAATAACGAACATATTTTCTTACTTTAAAAAAGTTAGATGAAGAAAACTGCCTGCAATGAGCTAAGCAAATTTCGGGCAATGAGAGATGAGATGAGAGATGTCCTCGTGAGATGAGCAATAGCTCACGAAATTAGCATTATTTCCATATCCGGTGAGTAATGTTTGTGGTAGACGGTCAAACTTTACTGTCAGTTTTGCCTGAAGATTTTGTAGCTATTTTAGAATAATTTTAGAGATTTGTAAATAAACAGATATTAATTGACAATTGCACAAATAAAAAAATCTACTGCGGTTATTTGTGGTTAATAGGCGTAGAAATTCAATAACATAGAACTCCAATTTATTTCGTTCTGATTTATTATTGTTATGAATAAAACCCATCCAGATGGGTGTGTAATACTTAATAAAACAAAAGTTCATTCGAAACTATGTTTTAAACTGCGGTTAACCAGCGACTTAATGTACATTAGCTGATTTCATAACAACATGCCTGTGTTCCCTGAAGAGGTTGGCAGAGTTGTATAGGACACTTACATTTCACTACTTACATATAAGGCTCCTGGGCAAGGCAATTTTGCTGTTTAGCCAATCCTGCCCTGATCTAAAATTTGTTTGTAAGATGAACAGAGTTGCAAGCGCGTTGCAATTATGTAAATCAAATATAAATTATTTTTAACGAAAAAGAAAATAAAAAGAAGCGGTCATGAAAGCAATTTTTTAAACCTAGGCTATAGATCTAAAATTAGCCACAATTTTTTTCATAAAGATGCTAGCAAATTATTGTTTTAACCCGTCCTATTCTTAAAATTTCGCTTTAAAAATTTTCTTTTTTTGTAAACAAACGCTTTAAAAACCCTTTCATCTTTCCGAATTAAAACAGGTTTTGGTTTCTTTTGGGGTACGTAATCACGTAGGTCTGGTTCCGCATAAATAAGTAAAAACAGCCTTTTAAAGTGTTGGTTAAAAGCCAAAGAGACTACAGATGCTCGTTTAATTTATGATTTTCAGGCATTTTCGGACGAGAGAAAGTATATGGATATTTATATTCACTGCTGAAGCTCTTGTTAATTGATTTGAATAAATTATAATAATGATTGCCTTTGATGTTCGTTATGAAAGTTGCCGCCGTGTTGAATGGATGACCAGTTCGGGAAAATGATATTTAACATAGAAATAGCGGACAGTTGTCTACGATTTTAGATTACATACATCTCAGGGCTGTGTGGAAGTGAATACAATGATTAAAATATAACATAAAATCACGCTTGTATTTCTCAAAGGATTGAAAGAGGTACACCACTTTCTTCAACTTACACCCACATTGGTGGCGCCATCTCTTATAAAGTAATGATCGGATACATTGACAAACACATTTTACATTTCACTCGCGATCTCCTTTTCCTTCCTATATTATTTACGCCTTTACCACGGACGTTTCAGAGTGAATTAAACCTTGAGCGTGAGAGGAACTCACCGCTAGCTATATATGCCACACGGCGGAAGACAGAAGCATCCAATTAGTTGGTTTGCAGAGAACTTTATGAACAGTGTCTATTACCCACTTCGCGGATATAAAAACTATGGAGTGTCGTGTAACGTGTATAAGCCGAAAGCCATCATCCACCATTTTGGCGTTTGAAGAATCACCAGCTCGCCAGTGTTCGCACCATGTGAGTAAGCTCTTACCATCAAGGTAGGAGTACAATCTCCTTCTTCACCAAACTACTGATCGCCCGGGTTTGAATCCGTGAATAATTGCCCGCTTTTTTCAACGATAATTGCCAGATCCTTCAAATATAGTCTAAATTTTATAGGCACATAGTTTAATGAGGTTTCTCAAACCGCAGTAACACACATTTGAAGATATGTATTAGTAACGATAACGATTGTCACAAGGTCCAAAATGATGTCTTGACGTGCGCTACAGAAATGGCAAACAAGCAACGCCAAACATGTTGGTTCTAGTTACATCGAAATGTCCCTCTGCTCGGCAAAGGTCTCTTCTTTCTCATTCCAATCCTCTTTGTCTTATACCAACTCTGGCCAAATTACCTACTTCAAAAGAAGCAAGTTCGACTGCAAGTAAATTTATCACAATTAGTTCAACACGAGTAAAAAAACTTTTTAACAAAAAATTAAACCGACTTCCAGAACAAAAATCTACAAAGCAAAAAATAACTTTCTTTTCCGAAGTTGTTTAATTTTTTGTTAAAAAGTTTTTTTTTTTTTTTTTTTTAGTTTTAGTAGGTATCGCCAATTAACATGATAATCATTTATGGCCAAAGTACATCTCATAACGATTCCAATAAGCCGAAGCACGACTAGGATACATTGTTTTATTTCAGAGTTCTAGTGCCTACCTTCCGGCTTCATCATCAGAACAGTTCAATGGTACCATTTTCATCAGTACCATTCATTTATAAGTATTTGCTTCATCATAGTCGGTTAACTATTCGAGATATTTTATACCCGTGACATACTTAGCATTTAGAAGTTCCAGTGGCCATCTGTGGTCTTCTTCATCAGTTTCACTTCACCAAATTATACTTTTTGAGTGCAAGTGATTGCATTGTTGATAAAAATACCAAAATCACTATATGTATGCCTATAATATTTGAGGAGTTCCCTCGATTGCTCTAGGATCCCATCATCAGATCCTGACCTGATGACTATGGGACCAACTAGGAAGTATACCCTTCAAAACGAAAGAAGATTTTTTGAAATCGGTCCAGGCTTCTTTGAGTAATCGGGGAACATACATAAAAAAAAAGATTCCGACGAATTGAGAACCTCCTCCTTTTTTTGAAGTCGGTTAAAAATTACAACTGACTTCCAAACAAAAACACTACAAAGCGAAAAATAACTTCTATTTGTAAAAAAGATTTTTTATTTTCACTTTTTGGTTGTGGTACATAATGGTCCTGTTCTATAGGCTAGCTACCTATAATGCCCAAAGTGATGCCAGAATAGATTAACCCAATAACATGAAACTTAAACAAAACTGTGGTATGTGGTAGAGTATACGGTGAACTGTTCACCCCTGCGTCCCTTAAGAGCGTATCAGTGTGATGTTATGTTATGCAATGGAGTAACCAATAAACATACATGCGATTGCAGCTATCCCGAGTGTTTTGTCGTCATTTATTGAACATTTCTTATGTATATCTCCGAAGATCTTCATCAGATCTTAATGAAAATTAAATGAGACCACATGACAAGCATCAGCATTCAAATTAGAAAGAATCATCAAAATCGGTTTACTCAATAACAAGTTCTGAGGTAAAAAGCAAAAAAGAAAAACACAATCGAATTGATAACCTCCTCCTTTTTGCGTACCCTTTAGAGCGTACCAGTGTGATGTTATGTTATGAAATGGTGTAAACAACAAACAGATATGCGATTGCAGCTATCACGAGTGATTTGCCGTCATTTATTGAAGAGTTCTTATGTATATCTCCGAAGATCTTCATCAGATCTTGATGAAAATTAAATGGGACCACATGACAAGCACCAGCGTTCAAATTAAGAAATAATCATCGAAATTCACCCTATAATAAGTTCAGAGGTAGCAAACAAAAAAAAAAAACAGTCAAATTGATAACCGCCTCCTTTTTGCGAAGTCGGTTAAAAATTTAGTAAAGCTCCTTATAAAACATTTCGTTCCAAGAAGCATTGCAGGGTCCCAAATTGAAATTAAGGTGTAAATCCAGACTTTCCGATTTTGACTCTGAAAAGTTAGGGCAATGTAAAACCTTTTTTGTGAGCGGGTTACAAAGTTAATAAATTTTGTTGTTAATTACATGGAAATCAAGGAATAGGTATAGGTATCTAGATAATAAATAATACTTCGTTCTGAAAACAAGTTCAATACTGATGGTAAATTATACTAATCTTTATTTTCCTCAACATTAATATATTCCTACCTTTAAAAACCTCAGCCTTTATTAACTTTCAACTTACCTACCTAAAAATTTATTACATTTTCCAGACTTAAAAGTTAATTTCAAGCCAAGTTTACATAACACAAGTGGAACCTAGACAATTCCTCATAAGAAGGCAGAACTGTCACAAAATACAATAAACTAAAGTGAATACATAATATAATAATTCATGTAGATATTACATTAAAACGTGTCCTACATCTGCTCGTTGATATTCATTTGCTGTTGGACTAGTGCATCGCATTTACTTATACATATTGCGGCATATACGGGGGAATATTTTGTGCGGGCTCGCAGTGTTTTGGGCTTGCAACACTCCCTTAACTGCTAGAATAAGCTTGTAATGGGTGCTGTTTGGTCGATGCTAATGTTACTTTATTCAATCTGGGGTTCCAGATCCACCCAGCCAGTTTATTTATCCATTCCTGACGTTAAAGACTTGTTTGTTCATTATGGTCGTTCACCACACACTCCGAAGTCCCAAAGTATTCGCACACAGAACGCTTATCCCTATATTTTCGCATGCACCAAGTCACTTACATTTGTGATAGTCTTGGCTCAAACGCCAAACTTAAAAAATATATAGCGTCGTGCGGCGTGGCTCACATCCATATGCAGTGCCGAAGCAGTAATGTACGGAGGGCTGGCAGCGCTCGACTTAGGATTTTATGTACAATGCCTGATCCCAGTGATTTGAGGAGCTTTGAAGTATTAACACAGATGACTTACTGCGAGAACGTCGTGTCGTCGCACAAATGAATCAAATAAGCATCGATTAATCACTTTTCTCAACTGGGTTAGAGGACAATAAAAAACGCCGTCGCTTACGTAAATTGTAATTAGAGCCTGCTGTCTTGTCATTATTCTAGTCACTTTGATTACAGTGCACTGGTAGACAAAGCCCACTTGCACTCTTTAGATCGATCCGCAGTTACTCAACTTTTGCGTCCGTGTTTTGCGATTACCGTTGCCCCTCTAGAACAAGTCTAGTCAATGCAACTAAATATCAGGGTGTCAGATAGACATTTGCTCCATGTAAAACACTGGTCATACAGCTGCATCCGATTAGACTGGAAGCCGACCCAAACATTCGGAGTTCGGTGACTTCCACAGACTAGCTCATTTACAAATACACTCTCAGCATCATCAACATCATCAGCCTTTTAATGTTCCCATTGCTGGGACACATATCTCCTCTCATTGAGGGACCACGCGGTCCCAGTGCGGATTGGTAGATATCACATGTTTTTGAATTTTTGGTTCTAGGACATGCCGGTTGATGTTTTCCTATGCCGTTTTAAGAGCAAAAGTGATGAAATAAATTACACAAATTAAAGCGCCAAACCGGTTTCAAACCCTACAACCTTAAAGCTCTATCCACACATATCAGGGACTTGCCCGTGACGTGACAGGGCCGTGGCCGTGCTGAGACCGTGCATCCCGAGTCCCGTCAGGGACTTTCTGTTCACACACGTCAGGGATGTGACAGGACCGTGGACAGGCCGCGATCTGTGCTCCTCGATCACCATTTT
Organism: Orthosia cruda; assembly: GCA_964057195.1. NCBI lineage: Eukaryota > Metazoa > Arthropoda > Insecta > Lepidoptera > Noctuidae > Orthosia > Orthosia cruda. The sequence goes on along the minus strand of OZ059839.1, from coordinate 12,043,132 downwards.
GTTTTCGTATCAGAATATCGCTTCAGTGTAGTGTAGTGAAATATAAATTACAACACGCAATATACCTAAGTCATGTCTTTGTTTAATACAGAGGAGTTGATTTCGATTGCAATTGCTCTAGATGGAGAGGAAATGGAAAAGGTACAAGACAGACAGAAAGTGGTTAAAAAACGTGTTTGGGTATCAGAATTGTGGCAAGACAGAGAGGTACTGGGAGAATTTCACACAAGATACAGAAAACTAACAAAAAAAGCATATGCATATCATGATTACTTAAAAAAATATTTTCCCATACATTTTGCGACACAGCGCCATCTCTGATACATGATAGACACAAAGCACACACAAAAATGAACATGGCGTTGTGTGCTGGTTCCGGTATTGCCAGTAGATGGCGTTGTCGATTTTTCTGAAATTCATCCTATAATTCTATTATATAAAATACAAAAAATGTTTCAACCTATGACCATCCAACCGATATACCCCAAATCGGTTTCATTAGAAAGGCAATGCGAAGATAGTTTAAGACCAAAAAGAATATGACTCGCTCGCACTTGGCCGGTTTTTATTTATCTGCAAAATGCTCAATATAGTCCCTTATATCACACGAATCTTGTCCTGGTGTTCCTTCGGATTCGTTGTCAGTTTCGATATTAGCATTTGGCAGTACAAAATTCAGGGATGGCTTTTGTGTGTTATCCAACTGTATTGTTATTAATTTTAACAATTTTTAAGAGGTATGTATTGACATCACTTGTCATTCGATTTGATTCTTAAAAAACTACAGGTACAATTAAATAATATTCACGACATCGACTACGTGCAGGGAAAATATCGCGTCACGCACGGCGTCGGCCCAGGCATTGAAGCTCCGTCACCGGTCCGTACACCGTACCATGGCAAAGAAATCGCATTTAATAAGTTTAATAAAAATATGTTACTTACCCACACAGTTTAATTTTCGTCCGATTTCATTCCATATATTATTTATACTTAAAATCCATATATTTTAGGTGAGATAAATCGTACAAAACGCTATATAATTATGCGTACTGCCTCTAATAACTCGTCATTCATATTTATTAAAGAAAATCGACAACGTGCAGGGAAAATATCGGCACGCCCGTGCACGTCACTGGCCCGTGCACGGACGTGTGTGAACGAGTTCATATAAAATGTACGCACCGATAATTTTTTGAGCCCCTGACGGGGCACGGTCCGTCCACGCCCCGGGCACGCCCCTGATATGTGTGGATAGACCTTAAGTCGGGGCCGTAACCACTGGGCCATCACTGTTGTAAAATATACTCTATCAAGTCAAAACATTACTTTGATGCACACACAGAGAAACAGCATAATTATGTATTCAGAACAGCAACTGTGTGCTGTAGTCTGCTTAATCGGCCATGCGGCACTATTTTATGCTAACTCCGTTGTTTCCAGCCGCTCACTGCAGTGCTTACGGCCAATTAAATTGAATGTTACTATGCGTATGAGATATTTGATGGTTTAGACACTTTAGACTTGTGTAGATTCGAATATTGATGATTTTGGTATTACCGATCATCTATTTAGAACTGAAGTTGGCACCTCATCATCATTTTCGTATAACAAAACGATACTGAATAACCTTATAGATTTGAGTTTTATAAAGTAACCATTCTATCAGCGTTTGCATTGTGGTAGCGCCATCTCTTGTAAATGTCATAAATCAATGACCGAAAACACATAGACAAACGCATTTGAGATTTCGCGGGCGATCGATATCCTAATTATCTCGTTCCTTCCTCATTCCTTTTCCCTTTATGTACGCCTTAATGACAGGTCGCCAGAACGAACCGAAACTTCAACGTGAACGGGCCTCGTATCTCAACCGCCAGCTTTCCAAGCCACCTGGCTGGAGACTGATGCATCTAATTAGTTAGATTGCAGAGAACCTTGTGAACCGTGTCTATTAACCCGCCTCGCGGATATAAAACAATTGTGTGAAGTGTGTGGATCCTGAAGGAGCCATTTTGGAGTAGAAGAACACCAGCTTGCTGCCACACGTGGGCTGGCATCGACCACTACAAGGTAAGGCGTACTACTTCCCTCATTTCCATACTAGATCGCCCGAATTGATCCGTGAATATTTTCCCGCTTATTTTCAACGCACTATTGCCAGAACCCTTCAAATACAGTCCACTTTTCATGATAGACACAAGGATGAAGAGGTTTCTCAAACCGCTATAACATTTTGGTCCTTCGTAGCCCGATATATTACTATAATATATCCATTTTCCTTTATTTCTTACGTAGGAATCAATCATAAATTCTTACTAGGGTCGTGGCACCTAGCCGCCTACCCACATAATCAAGTTGTAAACCCAATACGTGGTTCCATCAACGCCGATATAGCAGGTTCATAATTACGTATCTGCTATTATTAAAAATAATTCTTATTTAAAACTAACTTGTCGTATTGTAAATTTCTATATTTCAAGCGTCTTTTAGTTTAACCGCCCTTATAGGAATCACCTACCTCCAATTATAAATTGTTAGTAAGTTACTTTCCGAATACCGCGGGGTAGACATTCATTCTATAAGAGAAAAATAAAATAGGTGTACTACTTGTAGGTACCTACGCAGTATAAATATCATAACTTTACCGAATACGTTTAGACGATTGCGGGCTATAAGTTGCATATTTATACCTATTCATTTATCTTAAACAATATTCAAACTTAACAATAAAACTGGTTAGGATAGTAATGCTATTAACATTTTGTACTATATAATTACTTTGGTTAGTAGGTACTACGAAAAAACTTATTTCGTTACTACGCAAATATTGCGAAACCCGTTGTCACAGTACAGTCACAATCAGTAGTATTACTTTTCTACATATAGTTGTTCGTTTAAATAATTACCGTACATTGTTTTGTTTGTGTGGTTATTTGTAACTACATAACATAACAATGCCGCGTGATGCGAAAGCAATCGCTTCTTCGGAAGATCAACAGTTAGTGATTTTAGAAGCTAAGCGTAATATACTTTTCGAGCGTATTCAGTCAATTTATGATCGCTCTAAAGTCGCTAATACTTCCGAATCGGTGAGAGAAGGCTTTCTCAGTTTTTGTGTAACAATAGATGATATTCGAACGGACTTTCATAAATTATTGGATGATTATAATGCTAGGTTACTGGCTTTATATCCCGATGCGAAGCCTAGCTATCAAGCCTACGCCTCATTCGAGGATATGTATTGTTCCGTGAAACGTGTGATGTCTCAATTGGAAGATAAGCCGTCCGGGAGGCACAGTATGAGTGATTCCGCAACATGTAGACCAAGGTTGCCGCCAATCGAACTCATGTCGTTCGACGGTGATATACGAAACTGGCCATTATTTTATGCAAGTTTTAAATCTACAGTTCATGACAATAAGTCGCTGACGGATGCAGACAGGTTGTACTATTTAATAGGTAAGCTGTCGCCGAAGGCACAGTCTGTGTTCGCGGGAGTCACACCGTGTGCTGAGAATTACCAAGTCATATTCCAGGCACTCCTCGATAGGTACCAGGATATTCGTGTCCTCGCGTCTACCTATTTGGATCAAGCTTTAAATCTTAAATTATCCGGTCCCGCGTCTGTTTCGAATTACCAGCTATTTGTGGACAAGTTCATCACCGCAATTAATTCCCTAAAGAATCTAAAATTAGTTGACCTTCTGGATTTCATTTTATTGCACCTCGCAATAAAAAAGTTTGACACTGAAACTATTCGCGCTTTCGAGATGACAGAACGTAATCGTAAGATTCCCATTCTAGATAGCTTTGTCACCTTCATCAATGATCAGTGTCGGATATTCCGTAATACCCAACCACCCTTAGCTAACAATAATAAGCCTAATAGTTCGGACAATTCACATAAGTCTAATAAATCGCGTAGTTTTAATAATAAAATGACCGCTCCTAATCCACAATCCTATGTAGCTTGCTCTGAGTTAAATAATTCAAACAAGTGTCTGTGCGAAGCATATATCCATGAACACTTATATAAATGTCCCGCTTTTGATAATTTGACTCCGACAGCTCGTTTCAAATGTGTGAAAGACAACAGTGCTTGTGTCAATTGTTTGAGTATTAAACATAAAACGGTTAACTGTTCTTCTATATTAAAGTGTCGCGCATGTAATCAACGTCATCATACATTGTTACATTTTAATAAAAACCCGCAATTATCAACTGTAGTGACGTCACAGCCGAATCCGGTCCCAACGCCTATGCCGACTGTACCTTCTATTACCTCACAGTCTGAGGTATCGTTGTGTACGACCTCTGTCGCTGGCGCCGCTCGATCGCGTTCGATTGACACTCGATGCGTTGCGGCGTCGCCGTCGGCGAGAGATAGCCCGCAATGTACGGCGTACACAACCGTTCTGCTCGCTACTGCTCAAGTCGTAATTTACGATGTAAATGATAAGCCGCACATAATACGTTAAACAACAATAAGTAAACACTAGATAGTGGATCACAAAGTAATTTTATTACTTCTGAATGTTTTAAGCGTCTAGGACTTTGGAAGAACTTTCATACTTCTAATTTAATAGTTAAAGGAATCGGTGGGTCGGAAAAACCAGTTAAAGGTTCCGTAGATATTAAATTATATTCTCGTTTTAGTAATGATATTAATTTTAACGTTTCTTCGCTTATTGTTGAACGTATAACGGAGACATTACCGACCGCTCTCGTCGATGTCTCTAAACTTACACATCTCAAAACATTACCGCTCGCAGATTCGAAGTTTGCGGAGCCGAGCAGTATCGATGTTTTGATTGGTGCTGCTATATTCCCGCGCTTGCTTTTGCCTAACATAGTGCATAGCGAGCAATATAATATACCTCCCGCTATTGAAACTGTGTTGGGGTATGTGGTTATGGGTTCCGTACCTACGGCACATACTTCACACTGTACGAGTACAACTTCATGTTGTTCTGTTCTTCAAGATCCCAGTTTAGATTCGCTTCTCAAACGATTCTGGGAGCTTGAAGAAATTTCCGCCTCGCCCTCGCAGAGCCGTAAGGATCTCGAGTGCGAAGAACATTTTCGCGCTACCACTGTTCGCGATGACAGTGGTAGATATATTGTGTCGCTGCCATTTTGCGACGACCCTTATTCGCTAGGCGACTCATACGCTGCCGCACTTAGGCGTTTTCATTGTTTGGAGCGCAAACTTGATGCGTCCTTAGGGTTACGCAGCGCTTACAATGACGTCATGCGGGACTACATAAATAAGGGATATTTGAGTCCGGTTTTAAAAGATGACAACGTTTCTAATCTGTCATATTACATTCCGCATCACGGTGTCGTTCGCGAAGATAAGACTTCCACTAAACTTCGCGTGGTTTTAGACGCTAGTAGTCGAACTACATCGGGACAGTCGATCAATGACATTCTACATGCAGGCCCCAATCTACAGGGTGATTTATTTAATATTATAATTCGTTTTCGACTCTTTCAAATAGCCCTGTCTGCTGATTGCCGCCAAATGTTTCTCAATGTCGGCGTTCGTGAATCGGACCGTAGATATCAACGCATCTTTTAAAGATTCAGTAAACATGAACCTATAATGGTCTACCAATTTAATCGTGTTTGCTTCGGATTTAAGTCTAGTCCATATCACGCGTTACGTGTAGTCCGCCAGTTAGTCGCTGATGAAGGCGATAATTTCCCTGCAGCGTCTGCTGCTGCTTCTTCCGCCCTATATATGGATGACATTGCCTGTAGTGTCATGTCCATACCGCAAGCAATTTCGCTTTGTGATGAGCTTATTTAGCTCTTCAAGCGAGGCCAGTTCGACCTTGTCAAATGGACAAGTAACTCGAAAGAGGTTCTCGCACACATACCTGATACTCATAAGGCTTCGCCCGATATCGAGTATGAGAAGTCTATACCGCATAAGGTCCTGGGTTTACGCTGGGACAAGTCTTGTGACAGTTTCCGCTTTGACGTCACCACACCAGATGATAAATGTACCAAGCGAACCATGCTTTCCACAGTGGCTCGGCTATGGGACTTAATGGGTTTTGTCGCCCCCACTATTCTGTACGCTAAGCTCTTAATTAAGGAACTTTGGCTAGCAAAGTGTGACTGGGACGACATACCACCTGAACATATAGTCACCGCCTGGAAGCAGTTTTGTACTGAGCTTTCTACGCTTAATGAAATTATTATCCCACGTCATCTGGGGTTGGTCGACGGATGCACCATGAATTTAGTAGGTTTCGCTGACGCCAGCGAGCGTGCTTACGGTGGAGTCGTATACATGCAAATATACAATGGTTCTAACTACTCCGTGCAGTTAGTTAGTGCGAAGTCTAAAGTGTCACCTGTGAAAACCATTTCGGTGGCTAGACTAGAGTTGTGCGCGGCCCTACTGTTGTCTAAGTTGCTTCGCAAGGTACAAGACACAATATCGCCCCACTACCGCATCCATAAGGTATACGCGTTTACTGACTCTAAAGTAGTGCTCGCCTGGATAAATTCCTCACCGCACCGCTGGCAAACTTTTGTTGCCAATCGGGTTACTAAGCTGATAGAGCTTATACCCGCTAATTGTTTCAACCATGTCGCAGGTACTGAGAACCCCGCTGATTGTTTGTCTCGTGGTGTCACGCCAGCTAAGCTCTTGCAGCATCCATTGTGGTATCGTGGACCATCGTGGGTTTCTCATGACCCAGCTGAGTGGCCCATACACACTTTCGAACACAATGCACTGCATGAGGGCGTACCCGAACAGAAATCAGTCGCTCATGCCGTGGTTTCTGAGGTTACAGAATCACCAATTTACGCGCTAGCACTACGTGTTTCGTCGTGGTCTAAGTTGCTACGCGCTATTGTTTACGTCTATAAGTTTTTAAGAGAACTGCCTAGTGCACGTACTGTATCAAGCTCTGATCTGAAATATGCAGAAATTAAATTGCTGCGAGCTGTACAGGATGTTCATTTCCGTAACGATATTTTAAATTTAAAAAACAATAAACCATGTACTCCCGCCATCCATAAGCTTAAGCCGTTTCTCGATGAGCACGGCATCATACGAGTTGGTGGTCGTCTCACAAATTCGGACGAACCCTACGAATATAAACATCCCTGTATTCTACCACGTCATGACCATATTGTTGATCTTCTTGTTGACTTTTGTCACAAGAAACATCTTCATGCCGGTCCGGAGTTGCTTATGTCCTTACTCAGGCATAATTATTGGATTTTAGCTGCACGTCGAATAATTCGTCACAGAATCCACAACTGTAACACTTGCTTTAAGTTCCGCCCGCGTCCTATTCTTCCACTTATGGCAGATCTACCTAGCCAGCGTGTTAACCAAGTCGACAAGGCGTTCACTCACACCGGCTGTGACTATGCAGGCCCGCTGCAGTACACACCATTTCGTGGTCGAGGTGTTAAGAGCCGTAAGGCTTGGCTCTGCATTTTTACGTGTTTGACGACGCGTGCCACGCACATTGAAGTGGCAACAGATTTAAGTACAGTGACTTTCCTTGCAGCCTTAAAACGCTTTCTTTCGCGACGCGGTCCTATTAAATGCTTATATACCGATAACGGTACTTGTTTCGTAGGTGCAAGTTCTTATTTACGCGACCTTCACAAATTTCTTAAAGATTTTCGTCCTCATCTTGAGGAAGAACTTTCCTTCAATCATATAGATTGGAAGTTTATTCCGCCTGCTTCCCCACATTTTGGAGGATGTTGGGAAAGTATGGTTAAGGTAGTTAAAACTCACCTTTTTAAAGTTATAGGTCAACAAATCCTCTCCTACGAGGAACTTATAACTGTCCTTAGTCAAGTTGAGGCTCTAGTTAATTCGCGGCCACTTACTGCTTTGAGTAGTGACCCTACTGAACCATCAGCACTGACCCCTGCGCATTTCTTGCACACCGCGCCATTGTTGTCCCTTCCCGCTCCTGAAGCAGACTCGCTCAGCTTGCTTCAGCGACATACTCTACTTGACAAACTGGTGCAGTCGTTCTGGCAGCGCTGGCGTTCAGAATACTTACATCAACTTCAGGCTAGATCCAAATGGAATAGTCCTGCACCTTCTATACAAGAGGGTACTATTGTAGTTATCATTACTGATAACTCTCCGCCCCTTTCATGGCCGTTAGGCATTATTGATAAATTGCATACCTCCAAGGACGGTACAACCCGTGTTGTTACTGTGAAAACCGCAAAGGGTAGCTATGTGCGCCCTGTTGTGCGTCTGTGTCCATTACCGACTCAATAAGGCCTGGCTTGATAGTTAGGTCTCTTAGTTTTAGTTAGTTAGCGACGCAACATAATTTTCTATTAAAATTTAACTATAGGTATGCAACTTAATGTATTATGCAACTCGCAGTATTTATCTTAAATCTTAATAATTGAAATATAAAAATCCGCATCTTAGTCCGTATTGCTGAATAGGTATACGGTAGTACACCTCATAGGGCTAAGTTTAATTTTCATTAAAGGTGACCCTTTAAGGCCGGGAAAATGGTAGCGCCATCTCTTGTAAATGTCATAAATCAATGACCGAAAACACATAGACAAACGCATTTGAGATTTCGCGGGCGATCGATATCCTAATTATCTCGTTCCTTCCTCATTTCTTTTCCCTTTATGTACGCCTTAATGACAGGTCGCCAGAACGAACCGAAACTTCAACGTGAACGGGCCTCGTATCTCAACCGCCAGCTTTCCAAGCCACCTGGCTGGAGACTGATGCATCTAATTAGTTAGATTGCAGAGAACCTTGTGAACCGTGTCTATTAACCCGCCTCGCGGATATAAAACAATTGTGTGAAGTGTGTGGATCCTGAAGGAGCCATTTTGGAGTAGAAGAACACCAGCTCGCTGCCACACGTGGGCTGGCATCGACCACTACAAGGTAAGGCGTACTACTTCCCTCATTTCCATACTAGATCGCCCGAATTGATCCGTGAATATTTTCCCGCTTATTTTCAACGCACTATTGCCAGAACCCTTCAAATACAGTCCACTTTTCATGATAGACACAAGGATGAAGAGGTTTCTCAAACCGCTATAACACATTGACTTACGCTACCGAAATTTCACGTGTTTTTTCGAACCACAGACCATTATTATTGCTGTTAGAATATCAATTTGTATAAGACTTTAGTGTTTATCTTATTAAAGCCATTTTAAATCCAATTGAGAATGTAATAAAGTATAGTCATTGATTCAAATGCATGCAAATTGTTATTCTGTAAATAAATGACTACCCATTTTGCTCACTATTGTGTCTTTTGTAATTGACAACGCATGCGACGTTTAAGTAATTCAACGAGGCTGTAGGAATTAAAGGCTTATGTATCTCAGATTTCAAATATATACTATCTACAAGATTAATTGATCATATTATGATAAATTTATCTTTTGCGTGTATCTCTCAATACACAGCGTGACTAGTGTCAAGGAAGAACCTGGATCACAGGACAAGGATTATTTGGTGATAGCGGCAATTAAGGCGATATATACGCCCCAATGTAACGCAGTACTGGCCGTGCGCCCGCTCGATGCCAAAATATCAAAATTGAATCTCCTTTTGAACAGTTTTGTTTGCAAAAAATTATTTGATTTACATATGCTATGTTAGGTAAAAAGAAATTCCAGCCATCAATTTTTCTGTATAAAATAATTTTTAAACATCCAAGTCGTTATGGAGGAGTTTCCAAAAGTTGCAAAAAATATCGTGATTTTAATTATTTTTTTAAAGCAATACTGAAAAAAAAAAAAACGAAAAAACCTTGTGTTCAAAACTATGTACATGAATCAATTATAAATAAAAATTTTTGCAAACCTTTTAACCTAGCCGTTACTGAGGAGTATGCTTTAGAAAGTTACCGTTTTATGGCACTAAAGCGTATGTAGGCCCTTAAGGTCTATCCAAACATATCAGGGCCGTGCCCCTAGTACCGTTCAAAATGCATATCACCAATTTCACAGATTCATCTCGGATCCTCATAATTGGAACCAGCACCGCCCGGCTCCCTAAAGGAAAATTACGTACGAACGAGTGACAGCTGATATCAGCGTCTGCTTCAGTAGCGCGCCGACTGCTCGTAACGTCTATAGACGTTTTACGTCTGACGTAGTGACGTCACAGCGGTGATCAGTGTAGTCTGAGAGTTAGAACAATAACACAATCTAGACACTTAATCCCCCCCGGATTACGTGTCTAGATTGTGTTATGTTTATGCTTTTGGTTCTTGATTTTGTGCCATGAAATACATATTCAGAGAATACACTTAACGAAACGATTGTTTTTACTAGGAAATCATCATCGTTACATTTTTGATTCAGTAATAACGGAGAAGCTTCAAACGCATCGACTATTCAGAAAATAATCCTCGAAATGGATGCTCCAATCATACAATAAACATTTCGTAGAACTCGTTACCCAAAAAATATGGCAAAATAAAAACAAAAGCCTGCCGGAAAATCGTGTAAACACTGATTTTTAACAAACAGCGTATCAAATAGCAAGTACATAATTATATTCTAACAAACACCATTACATGCCTCAAAAAATTTAACATAACTCTACAAAAGCTGTCATCATTATATGAACCGACCATTGTAAGTATTGTAACTCAATGTTTGTAGCAGCCATTATTCGAAATCTTAACAAAAATTGATCATTATTTACTCAAAACAAATCTCATATTTTATCGATCATAACACATATAAAACGTTAATTTAATAGTCCTCTATCTTCCGCTTGTTTTATTCTTAGGCTAGAAGACAGGGAACTTATACTCGCAAGACAATATAATGATTTGTCTGGATAATATTGGCGTATTATTCAGTATAGTTTATTAATCGCTTTAGTAATATAACTAAAATAGATCACTAATCCGGTGAAAAAGTGTTATGGGTTTTTATTCCCAGATCAAAAAGGGTATGGGCCAAGTTTGGGATTTAACATCCTTAACTATGACTAACTTAATAATGTTTTCGCGACTTCCTTACTGGGATATGTGGATATCAGCCATCAAGTACCTGAAATAAAATAAAGAAATTGTTAATACAAGAATTTAAATTACAAAATTGGGAACCTCGTGACCCGTACCCGGAATTAGACGCATACCCAAGACGTTGTCTCATAGATTAGAATGTTATGTTATTCACAGTACTACCCGATATTTGTATGTAAATGTTCGTCTATAGAAGATACCCTTGAGTAAACTGCAGCTAGTGACGTGAGTTATCGATTACCTATCGATATTTTTCAACAAAAACTTTTTTTTATTTTTTTTATTTGAGATGGGTTTGCTCTTGACTCTAGTCTATGTCATAGGTGACAGAGACAGAGTCGACGATGGAGTGAGCTTACCCAGAAGGAGCCTGTTTACTCTAACTTTGAAGAGATTCGGGTTGAATGCGTTCGGAAACACAGACGCAGGTAGTGAGTTCCATTCATTCGCTGTGCGCATTATGAAGGATGTTTGGAAGCGCTTGTTGCGAATTGGTGGAATGGCAACAAGGTAGGGATGGTAACTTGCAGTGCGTCTAGATGTCCGATGGTAGAAGGGGGCTGGTAGGATGAGGTCGTGGAGTTCTTGAGCACACTCACCGAAATACAGTCTGTAGAAGACCGACAAGCAGGCAACCTTGCGGCGATGAGCCAAGCTGTGAAGCTTGGTATCCACCAATTCAATGTCACCGATGAGCCTCTTAGCTCTGCGTTCCACCGAGTCAAGCGCGGCAAGCTGATACTTTGCTGAGCCATCCCAAAGGTGGCTGCAATACTCCATGCAGGATCGGACTTGCGCTTTGTACAGGGTTAAAAGCTGTCCAGGCGTAAAGTATCGCTTCACCCTATTTAGAATGCCCAGTTTTTTTGAAATTTGTTTTCGAGAAGCTGAAAAAGTAAATGAAATATTATTCAGAAAAATGTCTGTAACTGGAAAATTTTAATGGAGTTCGCTGAATCGCAATACGCAAACATTTTTCAATGTCGCAGTGTAAATTATTGAGCTGTCTTGTATTTAGACAGCTCAGTAATTGAGTGAGTTACAAAACATTATACAAAAGACTTTTAAAGAAAACTCAAAAGCACATCATTATATTTTACTAGTTTTTTTTTCTTTGTGTAAAACTGAAATTTCAACCGAATTAGTTTTTACAAAATAAACTGTTTTGTTATAATTATGTATTGGATCTAACAATAGTGAATTAGCACCTAAGGCTGTAAGCCAGACAATTGGGATGTTGAAATAATGAAAAATAAGATATTTTTTATGTATTTCGTAACTTTACATATCATCATCAGCCTATTAATGTTCTCACTGCTGGGACACAGGCCTCCTCTCTGTGAGAGGGGATAGGCCATAATCCACCATGCGGGCCCAGTGCGGGTTGGTGAATGTCACATGTGTTCTAGGACATGCCGGTTTCCTCACGATGTTTTCCTTCACCGTTTTTGAGAGCAGTGGTGATGAAATAATTTACACAAAGTAAAGCGCCTGCCTGGGTTCGAACCCACGACCTACAACTTGTAAGTCGCAGCCGATACCACTGGGCCACCACTGCTCTACGTCACACGGGCTCGAATTTGTTCGGGAACTATCGGGGTGTTTCGTTTTCGGTTTCTGGATTCAAAACAATATTTTCAATTTGATATTACTTTGTATTTACAGCGATAAAAAAACTAAAATAGTTTTGTACGAAAACTTATTTATAGTCTTTTACAAAAAAAAAAGGTTCAACAAACCAATATTTGTGCCCTATACTTGAGTATTTGTGTCCTAATAATGTTAGCACAACCAGTATAAGCTGGATTCACATTCTAAGAAAGCGCCGCACTACGCAAGGCCAACTCAAGGACAAAGTGTTGCCATAGACAATCGGCTTTACTGTACAATACATCCCTTAGGGAATAATCTTACGATAATATTTTCCGATGCAGACAGTCCAAAATTCTATAACACAGACATAAATCTCTATTTACAACTAGACCAGCCTTGAGATTAGTACTAAACCCGTTAGCAAAGTGGATTTACTAAGCTTATTTGTGTCGAAAATATGAGTGAAATCGCCTAACTTACCTGTTCTCCCTTGTTACCCAATTTAGCCAGCTCACGGCCTCTGACTGGCTAACGCGGAAAAATGACAGCTATTAAAGTTCGACATATATTTTCGACAAGTGAAGGTAAATGTTTGTGAGAAAATCTTCAAAATACTTGGAGGGAAAATGCTAAGGAGGCTTGTTTAGCGAATACAGTGAGATCAGCAAAATAGCATTTTTTTTTAGGTTTTTTGTTGAACTTTGCTGAATAAGTGTTCATGTAGATATAAAAAGTTGTTATTATTTCTATTTCGGAATTATTTAGGATATTTGTCCACAAAAATTCTTACTACCGTGAATTTAATACTATTGAACTAATTTAATTGTCAGCATCGGTAACAAGCTTCAAATCTTAAACTTTCCTGTTCCATTAAGAATTAACGATCAGTCAAATCAAAAGAAAAGTACTCCTAAGCAATACATCTACCAAGAGGCAATTAGGTAGCTGTACCTCCAAAGTTCATTACTCAGATATTAGGTGAATTCACACGCAAAACCCAGCACGTTCTTACCTCCGCAATCTCTCAGTTTCACAGAACCACAAGCGAAATTTCTTGTAACATAATTGCAAAGTGAAATTATGGCAGGCCATGTTGTATTGGTGCCACAGCTGGGGTAATTGGACCGGATCACGTGGGATAACGTATAATCCTTGTCTTTCCGACGATCCCTAATTTGACTTCACGTGTCATCGGTTTGTTTTTATTAGCCGGTTTTAGGAGTGTTTTTTGGAAAGTGGTGCGTATAACCTCTAGAAGATTACTAGTAAAATCACACGCGATTGAACCTAAATTATTAGAGTAATCTAGGCTATAATTGCTGATTCAGCAGTACTAAATGGAAGAAGAAAAGTATGCAGATGAGACGAAAGGCAATGGATAAAGTTCAATTTACTAATTATGCCACATACCTTTGAAACAGCGATTCCCATGCAGATGCAGATGCCACGTTCGAGAAGTTCAGCTCACAGACTTGGTACACTATGCTGGCCAGCGGTACACAACACAGTAGGTCTAGGTAATACAGATAACACTTTCCATGTAGGCTCAATTAAGAGTTTTGGGCGAGAGGGTGACTTAGTGCGCGCACCTCCGCCCTGGTTGGTAAGAGACTGACCACCATCGCCGGCGGCCATTGGTGGCTTTGACGTAACGACCGTAGCGGCACGGCGGCGCGGAATACCACCAAAACAACGATAGGTGACACTAATTTAATAAATTGGAACTAGTATACCAATGCCTTTCAGTCGCCCTATGGTGATGTAATAAAATATGAACTATAAATTAGGAAGCGTAACCATTTTCCCCGGCTTGAAAGTTCCTACTTTCGAAACACAAAGGAGAAGTAAAATAAGTTGCAGATCATCACAACTCTACCAAAGGTTATGAGAACTCTAAAGTTGCGACTCTCTATTATAAATAAGAATATACAATTAACTATTCTACGCGGTAATTAAATCTAATACTGCACATTGGTGCACGGTAAAATTAATTATTAATGTAACGAAGCTTATTGCGTTGGCAAAGGGCATAACTTTACTACCGGGCGACTCTGAAGGATCCCGCTTTTAGTTTTTACCGATGCGACTCTACAAACTCCGTTTTTATCTGGAAATATTTCTGTGATTACTCCTAACGGCCAATGCAGCGGCATCACATTGTCCTGCATGGAGACGACAACCATACCGACCCGTTTGGATTGGCAGGGGTGTTCCATTTCTGTTTGGATTGTAGGGTGTGCAGGTACTCTTGGCGCCACCGCTTCCAAAAAGACTGGACCATTTGGTCAGTTAATTCATAACGCGAAATAAGATGTAACCGCGTTTCATTGACTTCGCGGGCGGGGAGAAATAAAAGAGGTTTCGTATGCAAGAAGTGCGCCGGCGATAATGAAGTGGGCTCTGACGGATCCGAGCTGATCGCATACAGAGGCCTCGAGTTTAATAAAGCTTCTATTTGAGTTAGTATAGTGTTAAGCTCATCAAAACTAAAAATTTGCCGACCTATGACCTTGCAGAGATGCGTTTTGACACTCTTTACTTCACTGTCCCAACAACCACCAAAATGTGGAGCTCTACAGGGGATGTTTTTAAGTGTTATTCGATGCTCTGCAAGTTCTCTTTCCCACAAAGGGCGATATTCCTTAGCCAAGAATTGGTAGAGATCTCGTAGATAGGATTTGGCTCCAATAAAATTGGTAGCGTTATCTGTGTAAAGAAACTGAACCGGTCCTCTACGCGCCAGGAAGCGTTTAAAAGCGGACAGAAAGCTCCCAGTGCTAAGATCTGAGGCAATCTCAAGATGCAGAGCACGAGTTGTCAGGCATGTAAAAAGGCAGATATACGCTTTTCTCGATTTTTGACCTCTAGCACGTATCGACGTGATCAAGAAAGGTCCCGCGTAGTCGCAACCTGTTTGAGAAAAAGCCTTAGGAGCCGACTCAACGCGAAAACGTGGCAAATCCGCCATTATAGGAAAGGTAGGTCGCGGCTTTGCTCGAAAGCAAAGGTTACAATTAAAGGTAATGTGACGTACAATACGTCGCGTGGACAGGATCCAATACTTCTGTCGTAAGATAGATACGAGCAAGGTTGGTCCTGTGTGGAAATTTTTCACATGATAGTGGGAAACTAATAGTTCCACTATATGATCTTGACGCGGAAGAAGGATCTGATGACGTGAGTCAAAATCTAGCTCAGAGTTTGCTAGGCGACCTCCAACGTGGATAAGTCCTTCGTGGAGGAAGGGACTTAGCCGTTGTAGTGACTTAGAGCACAACTCATTGCGGGCTAAGCGATCGAGATCAACTTCAAAATGGATCCGCTGCACAGATCGCCACACAATAGATTCAGCGAACTCTAGATCAGACGCGGTAACGGGCCCTCTAGGGAGTCGTTTGATAAACTTATAAACCAAGCAAATGGTTTTTAAATATTTCAACCATGACGAGAATCTAGTAGAGTGAGCGTATAAAATGTTGTCGGAAGGAGAACTTCTGTCCGAGCATTCGTGCGAGAGTACAGGTAAAGCCACGGGCTTCATTTCGGGAAGCTCTTGCGACACGCCTGAAACGAATGGTTTTATCGGCCATTCAACGCGCGGAAGTTTAAGCCACGGCGGTCCATTTAGCCACAACGGATGATGAACTAATTGAACAGGCGTTAAACCGCGAGAGAGGCAATCACTAGGATTTTCAGACCCTTTGACATGGAAGAAGTGATCTGCCGAAAGATTCTCATGAATCTTAGCGATACGATTGGCTACGAAAGTGTGCCATTGATGCGATGCGGAATGAATCCAACTCAAGGTTACAGTTGAATCCGAGAAAGCTACGACTGCCTCAATGGCGTGCCGAGCTGCGAAAAGATTATATACTCGCTTTATCACAGTTGATAAGAGGAGTGCGGCGCATAACTCGAGACGAGCTAGCGAAACTACTTTCAGTGGCGCGACTTTAGATTTCGCACACACCAGCGAAACGACGATACTACCGTCGGGTCTGACAACGTGGGCGTAAACCGAACCACCGTAAGCTTTCTCACCAGCGTCGGCAAAACCGACGAGGGAGAGCCCACAGCGTTCTACGACGCCGACATGTCGCAAAAATCTCAGTTCAGAGATAATTGGCAATTCAGCTTGAAACTGCTCCCACAGACGAACAATGCGAGGTGGTGGGACGTCATCCCATCCAAGTTTGCCAAGCCAAAGCTCTTTAATAAGAAGCTTGGCGTATAAAATTATCGGTGCCACGAGGCCTAAAACGTCGAACAGACGTGCAATGGAAGAAAGAATATTCCGTTTCGTGCAAGGGCGAACATTAGGGTTAACCTGGAATACGAAACAATCCTCATCAGGGAACCAACGAAGTCCCAGTATTTTCTGTGTCGGATCTTTACTTAGGTCCACGCTCTGTGAAAGTTGTAATGACTCTGGAATATTCCGAAGAACATCGACACTATTGCTAGACCACTTCGTTAGTTGAAAATCACCGTGAGAGAATATTTTTATTAGTTCACGAGCCGAGTCTATAGCCAGCGCAATGCTAGGTATAGAACTAACTATGTCATCCATGTAAATATCTCGTTGCAAAATGTCCCTGGCGAGAGGTAACTGCGTTCCTTCATCCTGACATAACTGTTGGATAGTGCGAATCGCTATAAAAGGACTACACTTTAATCCAAACGGAAGCACTGAAAACTGATAAATTTGAAGTTCTTCTTCCTCATTAAACCGATATAAGATACGTTGAAGCGAACGATCTTGTGGGCGTATACCTATACGTAGGTACATAGATTTAACATCTGCGGAAATAGCGACACTAAAAAGCCTAAAATTTAACAAGATGTTAAAAAGGTCAGCCTGAAGGACTGGACCTGCGTACAGGATATCATTGAGCGAGGTACCGTTATCTGTACTTGCACTAGCATCTAGGACCACGCGTAGCTTAGTGGTCACTTTATCCTCTCGAATAACAGCATGGTGAGGAATATAGTAGTCCATTTCTCGCTCCTTACAATTTCGTTTGGGCAACCCACATTCAGGTAAAATATTCTGCACCAAAGAAATATAATTGTTCTGTAGATAAACCCGTATGACGTCATCATAAAGAAGCTTGACGTTAGGAAGCGATTTAAGTTTACGTTCGAGGATATAGAATCTCTTGCGCGCTATATCAAAAGAATTTCCCAACGCTGACGCGTCTGTTTTCAGTGGTAAAGCTGCAACACACTTGCCATTTGGAGCGCGGGTAATTGTGCTACAATAAAACTCTTCACAGTGTTTATCATCCACACTCCCAACGGACGAAGCAGTAACATCTTCAATCTCCCAAAACTTACGAAGATCGAAGTTATCGAAAGAACTCGCAAAGAAAGACAGAGTGTCAGTTGAAGGTTCGATAATAGGTGCTTCTCCTAGAAGTATGTAGCCGAGCATAGTCTCCAATGCATCGGGGCAACCGGGTGCGCTGGTCACGGTACCGGGTCGCAATAACTTAGCGAACAACGTGACTCCAAGTAACATGTCAACATTACCTGGCACACCCCAGTTGTCATCAGCGAGTAGTTTAGGATCAATATGCTTCAATTCGGCAGTATCTATAGCGCCCAGAGGAAGCTGCCCGGTTATCTGATCCAAAACTAGAGCGTCAATTCTATACCTAGGCTGCGAGCAAAACCGTGAGCTGAACGTAAAATTCACCGAGCCACGAACGGCCTGCGATGTGCCACCAATACCACGAACGGTAGTTATTGAGTCCGTATGTATAGTTAGACCGAGCATACGGCAGCAACGCGATGTCATATAATTCTTTTGCGACCCAGGGTCCAGAAGACATCTAACCACCACGCCCTTACCCTTCCTACCCGCCACTAACACCTTGGCAGTAGCCAGAACTTCGGTACTACGTGTGGCCTGGACTTGAGCAGAAGAATGCGTACACAACGCCACACGATCAGAAGTAGCTGGGTCGGCCGCAGAAACGGAGGCTGGGACGCTAGCGGGCGCCAGCGCAGGGGCTTGCGTCGATTGATCAAAATGCAATAAGGAATTATGCTTACCGTTGCATTTCCTACATGTTGACTTAGATAGGCACTTAGAGACGGTATGGTTACTTAGGCAGTTAACACATCTGTTATTGTCTTTTACAAACTTAAATCTATTATCCGCGCTCAACTTTTGAAACGCTTTGCACGTATACAAGTTTTTATGCGTGGATCGACAAAGCGAACATTTAGATTCGGTAGCCACAAACACCTGAGAGACCTTAGATGAGGCGCTGGGTCCACCTGCGGGGGCGACCTTAGTTGCCACAGAAGAGGAGCGATATAAGATTTTTACTTGTTCACGAACAAACTTTACGAAATAATCATAATCCAACTCTTGTTGATTACGAAGCGACATTTCAAAATGTTTTACTGTATCTGAGTCTATTAACTTAAGACCCCAATGAATAAATATAAAATCATCCAAGTTATGTATTTTTAATTGTTTGAGTCCAGCAACCGTAGAAGTTAATTTATCGAAACCTTGTTCAATATTAGCGGGTGTCGTTCCGAACGACTTCAATGAGAACAGTTGATTTAGATAATTAGTGGCGAGCGCGCGAGTATCCAGGTACCCTGCGATAAGCGCTTCCCAGACCACGCGGTAATTATCGCCAGAAGGTACAATACCTACTGCCACACTCCTAGCCTTTCCCTTTAGACAACTCAACAGATAATGAATGCGATCAGAATCTGATAAATCTGCGTTCGTATGTATAATACGTTTGAAAGTCTCATAAAAGAACGGAAAGCTCTGAATATCACCGTCAAAGGCAGGCAGCTCAATTTTAGGTACCTTTATATGATGAGCACTAGGGCTCACTGTCGGGCTAGGTTCCTTGGAAACAGTTGATTCAGTTAATGAAGCTAAAGTATTTTTTATCTCGCCGACCAACTCATCAAATGAATGTAAGGCACTATAGCTTACTTCGCACTTTGGATCCAATGTCAATTTTAACATATTTATCTCGTCCATTATCTCATTGAATTCGCTACGTTGGCCGTCAATTTGTTTAGCCTGAGCAATAAAAGAATTACGTAATCTTTCTGTTGTTAAAGATTCTGTTGAATCCAAAATCCTTTGAACCCGCGCGAAATACGAGTCGCGTTTACTTTCCAACAATCTAAGTTTAACCTTGTCCGTCATAGTGAACAGAAGTTAAAATATGGAAACAAAAAAAAAACAACAAATTTTTATCTTTTACGGAACCCGCGTAAGTGAAATTAGTTATCCAATCAAACTGATAACTCAACGAAAGATTTTACAACTTACGTTAGTACGGAACAATCCGTACACGCGAACCCTAACAATAATAAATTGTAAGGTGAAAAAAAATATAAAGCGTACAAAGTTTGAATAACGTACAAAGTTTGAACCGCGTACAAGTAACAAAGTCTAATACAAATAAAATAGTAAGCACGCGAAATACCTCATGAACGTACCCATCTACCTATATTTATGATTAGCTCAGAGATACCTACAACCCGATAATTAACATTTATGTCGGATGCGAAGCGATATATTTTTTTTCCTTGTAGTATTCTATTTATATGAGATTAACTTACTCAATACATAGAATATGTACAGATTCCCAACCAACAATAAGTTAAGTGTGAAACTTAGAAACAAGTATAGTACTTATTTCCGTAAGCGATGCGATTGTGTTCGTAACGAAATACCTTCGTAAACACAATAAAATTCCTAACAAGTAAATACGCAGATGACCGTTCGAAGTAAATTATCTAGTAAGTACTACGCTTACAAGTTAGGTGCGGGGGTGACATGTATAAATATACGGCTGTTTCCTATGAGGAGAACTAAACGCGTAAAGTTTATACAAATCTGTTATTTTACCTGAAGGTTCCTATCAAAAGATCAAGTTACCTTACAAAATAAAATAACACGCGACGCAATGATAATCTGGTTAATTGCAATAATTAATCAAATGCGGTTGAGTCTAAAATTATAAAGAATACCTACTCGTGCAATACGAGTATAGTAGGCATTTACTTAATGAACCAACAGTAGTAGTGTATCGTAAAATAATCAATGTCATTCATTCTGCAAATCTCGATTAGAAAAATATGTAAAAGTTTCCAATGCGTAAATAAAAATTAACCGTACGATAACAAGAACTGGAATATTCCACAGTCACGTAGGCCAACTTGAACGAATGTTTTAACAGAGTACCTACCCACAATTTTCAAACACGAACAAAAAAATATGTAATTACGCCGAAAATTAACTGATTTATTAAATAAACTTATTTAGCGATATGAATCAACGTTGATATTCAATTAAATGTATTTTTCGGAGTTTCAATTAGTGAAATTAAAGATTTACGTTAACAATTAATTTGCCGGTAGAAAGTACTACACGCAAGGCAGCCAGCCTTATTCCCAACGCAATAGAGGCGAGAATTGTGTGATGATCTGCAATTAATATGGAAATTTCCCAAACTTTTTGGTTAAATTTAGACTTTTAGGCCTTAACATTAGGCTGTAAATAGGCCCAAATTTAATTTATCCAGTTCGAAGGACCAAAATGGTGCGTATAACCTCTAGAAGATTACTAGTAAAATCACACGCGATTGAACCTAAATTATTAGAGTAATCTAGGCTATAATTGCTGATTCAGCAGTACTAAATGGAAGAAGAAAAGTATGCAGATGAGACGAAAGGCAATGGATAAAGTTCAATTTACTAATTATGCCACATACCTTTGAAACAGCGATTCCCATGCAGATGCAGATGCCACGTTCGAGAACTTCAGCTCACAGACTTGGTACACTATGCTGGCCAGCGGTACACAACACAGTAGGTCTAGGTAATACAGATAACACTTTCCATGTAGGCTCAATTAAGAGTTTTGGGCGAGAGGGTGACTTAGTGCGCGCACCTCCGCCCTGGTTGGTAAGAGACTGACCACCATCGCCGGCGGCCATTGGTGGCTTTGACGTAACGACCGTAGCGGCACGGCGGCGCGGAATACCACCAAAACAACGATAGGTGACACTAATTTAATAAATTGGAACTAGTATACCAATGCCTTTCAGTCGCCCTATGGTGATGTAATAAAATATGAACTATAAATTAGGAAGCGTAACCAGAAAGTCTACATTTTCTTGAACATTTTTTGTTTTTGTTTGTCATATTAGGCTTTCCAAAACTGTTTAAAAGGTGTTATCTTTAGAATTTGGGTTAAGCCATTCAATTTGCGTTCATATTTGTATATATATATATAAAATTTATATATATATATACATATTTGTATATATATATATATATAAAATATAAAAGGTTTATATAGGTAATAATAAAGATGCACTAAAGGTTCTCAAAAAACTTCATAACCAAACAGTATTTTGAATTAAAATAAAACAAACAAGATAATTAAAACTGAGTAAGCAAACCCGGGTATAGATTACAGTTGATATATTCTCTTTTGTGGTGTAAAAACAAGGTGTATTCTGTGTTCTCTAATTTCGGGGAACACGCTGAATATTAAAATAAGACTTAGGTGGAAATATTTTAGCTTATACGTAGTGTAAGGATGACGAATTAATTTCAGCTGACTTTCATAAATGAAGAAGTGAATTTGGTGTTTGCTTATAACTTCATGAAAGAAGTAAATAAGTCTTTTACCGCAAAAAAAATAACTCACATTGAATCGTCTACAAAAAAATGTTTTTATGGGCGGATGGATGATGATACTTAACAGTTTTTCAAATACTTATTTGCTCCAGAATATAAATTCTTAATAAAGCTAGCTAGATCCATTTCCATTGTTAGTAGCAGGCAAGACACTGCTTTCGCAACTTTTGACTTCGCGTGAGTAAACTCTAATCAACATACTTATTAAACCATTGGTGACAAAAAAGATCGAAGTCGAAGAAAACGGTAGTTAACTTAGAACAAAATAGAACACTCACACTCAAATGCGTCCGAGTTTCTAAAAAACCAACGCACTAATTAGATTTTCTAGTCTAGATACTTTTACACTTATACCAAACATGCCCTAAATGAGTATTTAAGTGAACTACTAGGTTTAGGTACATTAACCTAGACTAAATAGACCCTATAACAACAATAAGATAAGGACAGAAGGTTGACTTCATACAACAAGTGAAAACATACGCACGCACACATAGACGCATACAAATATTGTACGTACGGCAATCTCAAATACGTGCCGCCGCGGCCGGTCGCGAATGCGCTTCAAGTGCAAACGTGAAGCCTGTCTATGTTTGTTCATTGTATGGAGCCGGTCTTCTGTACCTAGGTGTATATTTTTGTCTTAGTATCATTTTTTTTGTACCCTGCAATAGTTATCTCAAAGGTTTACAAAATAAGACTGGCTAGACTAACGAACATATTTTCTTACATTTAAAAAGTTAGATGAACAAAACCGCCTGAAATGAGCTAAGCAAATTTCGGGCAATCTTAGCCCTCGTGAGATGAGCAATAGCTCACGAAATTAGCATTATTTCCATATCCGGTGAGTAATGTTTGTGGTAGACGGTTCAACTTTACTGTCAGTTTTGCCTGAAGATTTTGTAGCTATTTTAGAATACTTTTAGAGATTTGTAAACAAACAGATATTAATAATTGAAAATTGCACAAATTAAAAAATCTACTTCGGTTATTTTGTGGTTAATAGGCTTAGAAATTCAATAACATAGAATTCCAAATTATTTCGTTCTGATTTATTATTGTTACGAACAAAGGACATCCAGATGCGTGTGTAAATAAATACTTAATAAAATAAAAGTTCTTTCGAAACTATGTTTTAAACTGCGGTTAACCAGCGACTTCATGTACATTAGCTGATTTTATAACAACATGCCTGTGTTCCCTGAAGAGGTTGGCAGGGTTGTATAGGACACTTACGTTTCACTACTTACCTATAACGCTCCTGGGCAAGGCAATTTTGCTGTTTAGCCAATCCTGCCCTGATCTAAAATTTCTTTGTAAGATGAACAGAGTTGCAAGCGCGTTGCAATTATATAAATCAAATTTGAAATGATGTTTAACGAAAAAGAAAATAAAAAGTAGCGGTCATGAAAGCAATTTATTAAACCGATTTAAAAATTTGCCACAATTTTTTCATAAAATTGCCAGCAAATTATTATTTTAACCCGTCCTATTTTTGAAATTTCGCTTTTGGGGTACGTAATCACGTAGGTCGGGTTCCGCATAATTATGTAAAAACAGCCTATTAAAGTGTTCGTTAAAAGCCAAAGAGAATACAGATGTTCGTTTAATTTATGATTTACAGGCATTTTCCGACGAGAGAAGGTATATGGATATTTATATTCGCTGCTGAAGCTCTTGTAGATTGATTTTAATAAATTATAATAATGATTGCCTTTGATGTTCGTAATGAAAGTTGCCGCCGTGTTGAATGGATGACCGGTTCGGGAAAATTATATTTAACATAGAAATAGCGGATAGTTGCTTACAATTTTGTTCGCATACATCTCAGGGCTGTGCGGAAGTGAATACAATGATTAAAATATAATATAAAATCACGCTTGTATTTCTCAAACACAGATTAGTGTTCTCAAAGGATTGACAGAGGTACACCACTATATTCAACTTTACACCCACATTGGTGGCGCCATCTCTTATAAACTAATGATCGGATACATTGACAAACACATTTTACATTTCACTCGCGATCTCCTTTTCCTTCCTATATTATTTACGCCTTTACCACGGACGTTTCAGAGTGAATTAAACCTTGACCGTGAGAGGACCTCACCGCTAGCTCTCCATGCCACACGGCGGAAGACAGAAGAATTCAATTAGTTGGTTTGCAGAGAACTTTATAAACATTGTCTATTACCCACTTCGCGGATATAAAAACTATGGAGTGTCGTGTAACGTGTATAAGCAGAAAGCCTTCATCCACCATTTTGGCGTTTGAAGAATCACCAGCTCGCTAGTGTTCGCACCACGTGAGTTAGCTCTTACAGGTAGGATTACAATCTCCTTCTTCACCAAGCTACTGATCGCCTGAGTTTGAATCCGTGAATAATTGCCAGCTTTTTCAACGATAATTGCCAGATCCTTCAAATATAGTCAAAATTTTATAGGCACATAGTTTAATGAAGTTTCTCAAACCGCAGTAACACACATTTGAAGATATGTATTAGTTCCATGTCTTAAAGGGCTTGATATAGTGAAATTCTATGAGCGATAACGATTGTCACAAGGTCCAAAATGATGCCTTGACGTGCGCTACAGAAATGGCAAACAAGCAACGCCAAACATGTTGGTTCTAGTTACATCGAAATGTCCCTCTTCTCGGCCAAGGTCTCCTCTTTCTCATTCCAATAATTCATTCTCATTTAAATACCAACTCTGGCCAAATGACCTACTTCAAAAGAAGCAAGTTCGACTGCAAGTAAATTTATCACAATTAGTTCAACACGAGTAAAAAAACGCCTTTCCAATCGGTAGTTAACACATTACCACTTGGGTCACAGCCAAATATGCTATTTTGAACTCCTTTACCAAAGTAGTTTAGCATTGCTAGCAATGGCTTGGAAAAACAATTTCTCATCATTTTGCGGAAACCGATTACGATTATCGATGTTTATGAAAATCAAAACATCCTTCCTTCCTCCCATTCCAGCCTTCTTTTTGTGTCCCACCACTGTCATAATAGTTTTTGAGAAAATTAAAAACCTCCGATTCCCATCGCTATTCTAGTCACAATTTGTTTGCTTAACATTTGCCTGCTCTAAAGCAACAACAACCTGTATTCATCATTCACTTTCCAACTACCACCAACCAATTTATATGGGATCGGCGCATCATTTGTTTTCTTTTTCCATACGTCTCTATTACTCCTCATCGCAGCAGTCACCCCATTTTTATACAAAACTTTTTTCGAGTTCATCAATGGTTTCCATCGTGTTCCCCTACTTCTTATAGCCATCCAACATTCATATTAATACAAACTTTCCTCATGACATTTACCTCATTGGCCCAACTTGCATTTGCAACCAATATTGCAACATAAATCCTAACCACAATTTAACAAGTAAAATGAACAAAAGATCCTCCAAAATATATTAAATTGAAGCAAAAAAACGGTAAAATATATTCGCTAACAGTCACCCGCTCATCCCATATTTTTTTATTTGTCACTTAGGTCATTCAAAAGCATTCCGCCTGTATTTTTACTCCTAGTATTTGGGTTATATTTCTCTTAGGTTTGAAAAACGAAGCTATTGTGTCACTTTGGATACGTGACGATGACGTTGGATGTCAGCGCATAAATGGATTACTCTTATTTAATACGGATTTAAATTTACGTGGATGTAAAGATAAGGTCACATATATTCTAGTACGTAACTAATTCCTACCTACAGATGTTTGAGATTAGAATAATGTTTCCTAGACTTTAGAAAACCAAATCAGTAAAACTGCTAAGCCCCCATGATTTAAATCTATTAACATTTTGACTTAGATTTTAAGGATAACACTCCACATTAAAAAGACAAAGAAAAGGCTCATTTTTCAGAAAGCATTATATTATTGCCATATTTTATTGCAGACCATATTTTATTTTAAAGCCAAAACGCCACCGTATTTCGTTTAAGGACACTCTCTTAAGAAATATTACTACCTTTAAAGTGAAACACACAACCCTCATTGGCCGGTAATATTGGACAAAATGCGGAACATACTTAGTGTTTACGACTGAACTCTTTGTAAAGCTTCCGACGTGCTCGATAGATGGCGTTGGCGTCGAGTTAGAAGTCGCTATGGTTTGGTTACCGTGATTAGAGTATATGCAAATGTATTTTTTTTAATAAACGAGCTATCACCTCAGATCAGTACACAGTGGTTTTATTATTTACATCTCGCTAGTGTACCTTCAGGTCAAATTCCACCAAATACCATCAGGTATTTAACACTTAGCATTTCCTTAGAGACATCCCGAGATCTCGGCATCCGAGAAACCTGCCAAGTGCAAAGACTAGTCGAGGCTGATTTATTCGCGGCAAGCACGAATTTAAATATTTTATGCGATTTTGTTGCTTTTCAATTATTGTGAACATGTCAGCTTAAACACTTATATTGAGTAGGTACTTATTGCCCGTTCTTTCCTCCTATGACATCCATCCTACAAATGAGCAGGTATTTAACGTATCCCACAGGAATCATGCATTATTAACAACAAAAGTACCCCGCAACACTCAGCAAGTGTTGCAGGCTAATTGTGAAGCTTTTTTGATGTGAAACATCTATAGGCGCACGTGAGACCGATTTCTGGCGTGGCGACGCGTCGCCACGCGCAATCGACTGTGCGTTTCTCTCTCACTCGATCCGGCGTTAAGCCATCTCTTTCGCTCCACTGAGCTCGGATACCTATAATGTATACTCTGTTTATTACAGTACTCATAACCTGTGTTTTTCTGGTAAATAAATCATTTTTCTGTTCTGATAATAAAATGTCTGACCGTGATAATTTAGAGAGTGGAAGTGATCAGCCTCCTGCAAAGAAAGCAAAATCACACTATGACACATTATCAAGTCATCAGTAAGTTAATTATATTTTTATAATTAAAGTATGCATTTATCTGTGCATTTATTGAGTAGTTTCGATTTAAAATAAATATGTAAATTTTTGTATTTAATGAAAATGAATGTTTATTTAATAAAAAATCATCGTTATCTAGAAAAAAAAATCGTTATATTTTTTATTTTATTTTATTGACATTTTTAGTTCCTACCACAATCTGTTCTTTTCTGCATACTACTTTTACGAAATAACGTCGATGTTTCACATCTACCAGGCGTCCCGTGACGGCTCCATTTTTTTTTTTGCGTAGGGAAAATAATTTTCGGAACGAATACTCATTTCCAAAGATTTTTTATATCAACGTTTAAATAAAACATTTGCCTTTTTGTCATAATAGTTTTAATTTAAAAGAAAATATTTTTTCTGGCTCACTTTTGCGTTCCTACCGTTTTTCGTCCCTCTTGTTGGTTTTGGGCACCCATGTTGCCCATGTGGCGTTATGAGATTCTTTCTCGCAAGAAAATTCTTGGCTAGACGTGACGGTAGAAAAATGGCCGATTCATTTTTGCTGAGAGTAATTCTCTTATACGGGTCAGGCCCGTTTTCTCAGGGATGTCGTAGAGACGATTATGGAACTG
The DNA here is from genome assembly GCA_964057195.1 of Orthosia cruda. Classification (NCBI taxonomy): domain Eukaryota; kingdom Metazoa; phylum Arthropoda; class Insecta; order Lepidoptera; family Noctuidae; genus Orthosia; species Orthosia cruda. The sequence continues at coordinate 12,015,290 of OZ059839.1, read as the reverse complement.
CAATGGATAGGTAGCGATATGAGTAACAAACAACTGTGGTCTGATATGGTTGAATTAAAAGTTATCAAATAGGCATGGTTATTCATAATACATCTATGAATCACCTGCAGCTTATACCTATTTTTAATAAATAACTGCAGGTCCGTGTTATGCGACAGATAACGATTTGTTACATAATGTTAGAAACATAACAAAACAATCGAAATAAAACAAACAGTCAAATTAAACAATGGAAATTCTTTTCAACATAAAACAAACCAAATCAAACATATATAAAAACAACAGTCAAATTCCAAGCTTGGACAAATGATTAAAAATTCAGAAAAACCTCAAAATATACTGGAAACATTTTGACACTTGCTGACAATGCACCCGGATTGGGGAATATGTTCCTCGTGTCGGCATTTCAAATTCGCCGATGCCATTGTCGGCGTCCGAGGGCCATTAACCGAAAAATTTCGCCGACGAGCAAGTCACATGTTCAAATAGCACTTTGAATGGGTATTTTTATTTAGTGGACACTTTATACGTATGCTAGCATTTTTTTTCGGTATATTTCCTCAGAATCTGCAAGCGGAATCATAACACACAGGCTACTTTTTTTTTAATTTTCTTTACCTACCTAAAGATTTTCTAGAGTTTTTATGAATCAAACCAACTAGAGGATTTTAAAACACAGGCAAACAATCTGCCATTCACTGACAATGCAGCGGGATTAGCGCGTTTGTTTGACACGCTGACGATATCCATCGCACATTAACACATTAGCACAACGGGTGAGGCCAAACGAACGTAATTATATGAGTACGTAAGTAGTGGCGTTTTTTGAATGGCATAATTTACATTATACTGCAACATTTCACTCATTTTCGCTCTAATCATAGCTCAAAAAAATAAGTTTCTATTTTTGCCAAACGAACGTTATTTTATTTATGCCGATGCGGTGTTCTCACATTCGAATGTTCAGTTTGAAAAGGGAATATCTCGTATGAATTGAAGCTATAGTATCGTATCGAATTAGAAGTTTACTTACTTACTTAAGATCCTAAGGCCCTAGCCTAAGCTGGGGCAGAGAGCTTCCCAGTAATCCTCCATCGAGACCGGTCTTGAGCTTCGCGCTTCGAATTAGAAGTTTGGATAGCATTAAAATACAGTTATTAGTGTGAATTGCTAGTTATTCAGTACTATGTACGTTACAATCTAGTTGTACCTTATTTTCGAAGCGGAACGCCGGAGAAGCTTGCTTTATTAGAATTGTCGTTCCTACATAATCTGATTTAGGGTTTGTTCAGGTATTTCTGCAAAAGGTATTAATTCTAGAATTAAAAGCAAGGCTTTTGCAGCGTTTTTGCAGCTTAGTTGCAATACTGTAGCTTTCTGTACAACAATTACACCTCTTTATATTATAAGTTGAGTTAGACTATAAAGCCTGATTCAGCAACATGACGTACCTACCTGTTACAGTTCAAAACTAAATTTATTGCGATCATCATTTTACACACCAAGCATCAGTAAGTAGACATACCTACTGGTTGAAATATTACCACATTTGACATAAGTAAACACCTATGTCAAAGAATGAAGATGAAGTCCACGTTCCGGCCAGCACAGAACCAGGTCCAAAACCCCAAGAGCTATCAGCTTGAACTCCAGAATCGATTCGAGTGCCTAGGGAGCTGCGTGGATGAATACAGCAACGGGTTCGTGGAAGCTGTCCATACGGTCGGGTCTAAGTTTTTCAAGACCCGTCGTAAAGATAGAAACAAAAAGCTCTCTGATCATACCCTCAAGCTTATGAAGGAGAGGCGTGAGATGATCCTGCAGTCTTCAGATGAGGCGTGCAAATACCGACAGCTCAACAGACAGATCTCTAAATCCTTGAAAAGAGACCTCCGCCGCTTCAATATCGAGCGTATTAAAGACGCGATCGAGCGAAATAAAGGCTCCAAGGTGTTTGCTAGGGATCTGGCTATTGGGCAGAGCCAACTCACGAAACTGAAGACCGACGATGGCAGGATCGTATCCGCCAAACCGGAGCTTCTCAGTGAGATCGAGACATTCTATGGGCAGTTGTACACATCGATCAGCAAGCCCGTTGCGAGTCTAGCAAACAACCCAAGAGCTAGATTGACCCGGCACCGAACTCCTGAAGGCGGGTGGCAAACCGGTCCTTAGGGCCCTTCAGAAGCTGTTTGATTCCGTCATACTCGAGGGCAAAACCCAACAGGCATGGTGCAGGGGTGTGGTAGTACTCTTCTTCAAGAAGGGCAACAATGCCCGGCTGAAGAACTATAGGCCCATCTCACTTCTTAGCCATGTCTACAAGTTGTTTTCAAGAGTCACCACGAATCGTCTCGCGCGCAGGTTTGACGATTTCCAGCCCCCCAAACAAGCCGGATTCTGAAAAGGCTTTAGCACCGTAGACCACATACATACGCTGCGGCAGGTTATACAGAAGACGGAATAGTATAACCTGCCTCTCTGTTTAGCGTTTGTGGACTACGAGAAAGCCTTCGATTCGATTGAGACTTGGGCTGTACTGCAGTCTCTCCAACGGTGCCAGATCGACTACCGGTACATTGAGGTGTTAAAATGTTTGTACAAACACACCACCATGTCAATCCGTCTTCAGGATCAGACCTCGAAACCAATCCTTCTACAGCGCGGCGTGAGACAGGGAGACGTCATTTCTCCGAAACTGTTCACTGCTGCGCTGGAGGATGTCTTCAAGGTTCTGGACTGGAGGGGACTGCGCATCAACGTTAATGGCGAGTACATGACTCACCTTCGGTATACCGACGGCATAGTGGTCATGGCTGAGACCATGGAGAGCATCAGTAAAAAATCAAATCAAAAATCAAAATTTCTTTATTCAATTAGGCCATTAAGCGGCACTTTCGAACGTCAAAAATAAAAATTAAATGTAATAATAATTGATTCTACCGTCCATTCGGAAATGTAGCTTGTTATGGAGAAGAACGGACAAGAAACTCCAAACTTACTCTTTTAAAAAAACAAAAATGTGTTTTACAAGTATTTGGTTACAATAATCTTGTAGGAAAAATACATATATGTGAGAACGAGGTAAAAAAAAAAAAAAAAACGCACTTAAAAGCGTCTAGAGTAAAACAAACAATTAAAAATACAATAAATAGGTAATTAAAAACATGCGGAGGCAGCTAAGATATGACCAATCCCAACTGACGACGCCCGTTCACGAACATGACACATGGATCGGCACCACTCAGCTCAACCATCATGAAGGGAACCGAATGATCCAACACATGTGCCACCATCAGAGAGACATTAGAGAGAGCATGACACACTCAACTGCCGGGGCACACTGAAGTCAACGAACGACACATAGGTACAGTAAATGGTAGATTTACAGTTAGTACATAGTACTCACATATGTGCTGTGCAGTTATATAATCCAAAAAATAAATTGAGTTTATACAACACAAATATACATTATAATTATTCGTACAGTCTTCAGCAGGTCCAACAATACTTCAGAACTTTTCTGCTTATCACTTGTTTTTGTGCCCTAGTGGCTGTGGAGCTGGAATAGCGTTGGGCCAAGCATTTTTATCAGCGATGTAATCCCCCAACCTATAATATGCCTGCCTGCATAGTGTGCGTTTTATACAAGTTTTAAATTTCGTCTCATTCAATTCTAGAATGTGTGGCGGTATTTTATTGTAACATTTTATACAGTACCCCCTAAAAGATGACGCTACTTTAGCCAGCCTGAAACCTGGTTGAATTAATTGGTCCCTATTTCTAGTAACATAACTATGTCTATCGCTGTTTTTATTAAAAAGATGTAAATTCTTTCTAACGTACATGATGTTTTCGTAAATATACTGACAAGGTACCGTCATGATGTTAATGTCCTTAAACAGTTCCCTTAGAGAATCGCGCCGGCGAAGATTGTATATCGCTCTGATGGCTCGTTTTTGTAGAACAAAAATTGACTGAATGTCTGCAGCCCTTCCCCATAGTAATATGCCGTAAGACATTATACTATGAAAGTAACTAAAATAGACCAGCCTCGCGGTATCTACATCAGTAAATTGACGAATTTTTCTAACAGCATAAGCCGCCGAACTTAACCGCCCCGCAAGTGATATTAAATGAGGACCCCATTGTAACCTTGAGTCTAGCGTGATACCCAGGAAAACGGTTTTGTCGACGAATTCTAGCTTCTCGTTGTTTAATATAATGTCACAATCATAACTTTTGACATTCGGCAAGGCAAATTTTACACACTTAGTTTTTTTAGCATTCAAAACTAAATTATTAGCAGTGAACCAATTTAGAACTTGCCGCAATGCATTATTTACGTCGGCAACGTTACTCGTACGTCTATTTATGTTAAAAATCAAAGAAGTGTCATCAGCAAATAACACCATGTTCAGTTTGTTTTTCAATAGATGGGGTAAATCGTTAATGTATACTAAAAATAAGAAAGGACCTAAAATTGAGCCCTGGGGTACCCCCATTTTCACGTTCAACCCCGACGAATTGACACCGTTTATTTGAACTAATTGCTGTCTATCATTCAAATAGGATTTTACTAAATTTAATGCTGATTGGCCTAGCCCGTAATGCTCAAGTTTCAAAAGCAATGTTTCATGATCAACGCAATCAAACGCCTTCGACAGGTCGCAGAAGATACCTATGGCATCTTGTCCCTCCTCCCACGCATCAAAGATGTGTTTTATTAAGGTGACACCAGCGTCGGTTGTACAACGTCCTTTGGTGAAACCATATTGTTTCTCGTGTAAGATGTTTTTCGTATTAAAATAAATGAGCATTTGATTTAATATTATCTTTTCAAATATCTTGCTGAAAACCGGCAACACGGATACTGGTCTATAATTATTTGTGTCTTTACTGTCCCCGGATTTAAAAAGTGGTATAACCTTACTATATTTCATTAGATCCGGAAAGACTCCTTGATCTATACACAAATTAAAAATTAAAGCTAAGTACGGCGCTATAGTCTGAATAATGGAGGTACAAACTTTGATGGACATTCCCCATAGATCTTCTGTCAGTTTTATCTTTATTTGCTTAAAAGCTTTTATCACTGTTATTGGGTTTATATGTGAAAAGTTAAATTCAGTCGGGCATGCTGAAACGTTAGCGTGTAATAAACCATAAGCGAGCGACGGCGAAGAATTTAAGGTTTCAGTAGTTTTAATTGGGATGCTGGTAAAGAAATTTACAAATTCTTGAGCAACTTCTTTGTTATCTCTAATAAGTCCATGTGTAGTCTCAAGCGTGTAACCAGTATTATTTCTTTTGTTCCTGTTTGTTTCATTGTTAATAATTTTCCAAACCGTCCTAATTTTATTTTCTGCGAATTTAACCTTATTGCTAATGTATAAAGCCTTAGCTAGTTTACATGAATTTTTTAAAATTCTTGAGTAAGTAGCAACATATTTATTAAAAGTTTCAGTGTTTATATAAGGCTTAAGGCCATACAGCTCGTAAAGTCTTTCCCTACTTTTCCTGATTCCTTTAGTCGCCCAGTCACTGAATAAAAACTTAGGGCATATAGTTTTAATTTTCTTCTTAAAAGTGTTATTGAATTCTGTTTGAACAACTGAGAAAACTTTTTTGTATAAAATATTACCATCGTTCACTGTGAGGTCCTGACAACTTAACTTACCAATTAAAGCGCTGTTAAATTTATTTAATTTGCCGGATTTTATTGGTCTGGCTTGAATCTGCACTTGCTGTATTGGTATGCTGGACTCAAATGTTACCAGTAGCCCACTATGATCTGAAGGCAGACAATTCATAATGGCTTTGTTTAAGTAGTCGCAGCAACAAAAAACATTATCAATACATGTAGCAGTAGTCACAGTTGTTCGGGTTGGTTCCTCAAACACATGCGACAAATTAAATGATTTGAAGAGATTCAATAGTCTACTGCTATCTGAATTATTTTCTAAAATATTTATATTAAAGTCACCACAGATTATGACTAGTTTATTACCAGTTGTAAGTTTTGCCAAAACATCTTCCATCACTGACTCAAATATACAGTAGGTTTTATAATTGGGGGGTGTGTAAACGCACACTATAATATGCTTATCCAGCTCAACACAGGACAGTTCAACACTATGTTCAACTGATAGATCTACAATATCTTTACGAGATTTTGATTTAATACCATTTTTGATTAAAATAAGTGAACCTCCACGTAACATAACATTTCTGTTAAAACAGCTGCCCACAGTATAATTTTCATAATTAATAAGCATTGAATGTTCTTTCAGCCAATGCTCAGTAAAACAAATAATTTCAAACATTGTCTTTTCTAAAAACAGTTCTATTTCCAATTGCTTTGCAGAAAAACCTTGAATGTTTTGATGGAATAATTTTATAGAATTCTGCTTAGCCCCTTTTTTTAAATTAACTATGTGAGAGCAAGAAGGTACCTTCTTGTTGGTGGATGTACTCCTAACTATTTGGTTATTGGTACCCTCCCTTGTCCTACAAACTAGTTTAAACTATAAATATTAATAGCAGAATTGCTAACGTTATTAATGTTATTGGATACCTGTAAATTAGTATTACTACTAATATCAACTACAGAACATGACTTCGACATACTATTTATGTCTGAGTTTAAAGTAAAAGATAATAGCCTTGCTATTTGACGTCTTACCCTAATAGGCAGATACACTGTATTGCCTGTCGAATTTAATTTATCAACAAAAATGTTGATGTCAAAAAAAACTAATTTGTCACTGTAATGGCTGACAAGGAAATGAATATGTTTATTCAGCATGTGAATATAATTATTTTGTCTACTAGACAATTTTTCCAAATATGGAAAAGCACACAATATTATTTTATTACAGTTTAATTTTAGTAACTTTGTTACACACTCAGTGATGTCGTCTTTTTTTACATCCAAACTTTTACCTATAAAGACAGTTACATTGGTGTCTGATTTATATACATTGTTTGTTACAGATTCCATGATATGCTTGTAAGATGACCCAGGCATACAATAATTAATAGTCGAATAACTCTGATTGCTATTTAATAATTTACCTAAACCTCTTCCAACACCATCTGCAAACATAACCGAATGAGACCCATGATTACTATTACTAGATGCAAAGGTAGCAGTCTCAGGCTGGTCTACTTGAGACACTTCCTGTGCAATATCAGGTGTGTCTTGGTCTTGGACAAAGATACCGTCCTGAGGCACCCTCTCAACCTGGGCTGGGCTCTCCGTTACCTCAGGCTGGACAGCCTTCAGGTTTGAGACTATCTGACAATTGCATTGACACATCACTAACTCATTTGCGGCCAAAATGTGTTCCTTGATTTGTAACTGGGATCTAACATATTTATTGTAAAGGGAGCCCAGTTTGTCTTCAAGTACCTTTATATCATTTTGTAAGCTCTGTGTGTCAATTTCATAAATTTTTATACTGTCCTCTAATTTAATCTGGTAATTGTTTAATTTATTAAGCAGGTCAACTCGTTCTTTTCTGAGTGGAATATTTTTAAAGAAAAGTTTGTGTTGTTTCCTGTACTGGGTATAATTTTTAATTATTTTATTAAATTTTGCATACTTTTTAAATTTTTTATGACTAACTTTATATTTATTTGTCTCATTTAATAAGGAATCTTCAGTCAGGTCAATAGTAGTAATAGAATGAGGTTTACAATTTGATTTTATTAACTCACTATATAAATGGCACGTTTCCTGTACCTGAGTACATGACTTTTCTTTTTGCAAATTCAGAATTTCAAAATTAGCATGAGCCAATTCATCTTCTAGGTCCCTAACTTTACCTAAAGCCTCCTCATAAAGATCACTGCAATTATGGAAACCATCCGTGACTACCCGCAGTTGGTCGCGTTCATCAACAACATTTTGATATTGCTGACTCAGCACCACTAGCTCCCGCTTAAGGCTTGTGTTTTTACAAATTACATTTTGTACTTCTACCTCACATTCATCTCTCTCCTGCAACATTTCCTGACATTGATGTTGCGATTCTTTTAGTTCTTGGAGAGTTGTTCTTAGTTTGAATTCCAAGTCCTCAATAGTAGCGTTACGGGTCATTACAGGCATGGTTTCAGGAATGTTTACTGAAAATAGAAATTAAAGAAACGGTGAGAACCAAAAGAACAGAAAAAAAAAGTAGAAAAGTTGAAAATGGAGGACAGAAATTAAAAAAAAACAAAAGAAATAAGTATTCGTATATTATTATTAATAATAAAAAATTATGTAGCAAAACGAGGTGGGCTGGTGAATTGGCTTGAAAAGCTAACTATTATTGTGTTTTTTACTTTTGATTACCTTACAGCTTTAATTTTTATTTAATGTGGGTATGGTGCCCAAAATATGAATGTACGATTTATTGCAGTTTTATAGTTTAATTATGCAAAAAATCGTAAAAGTTCGTTATTGAAAGATAAAAATCAATTAATAGAACTAAATAACTGGACTTGAATGTTGGTTTTGTTTCGTTTTCTACGCTGTCAACGAAACGATTTATATGCACTACAGAGTGCTAAATCAGCAAAAATGTTACGTTAAATCTAAAGGAGAGCGTGTTAGAAAGTTAAAGTGAAAATTGTGTGCTATAATTATAAAACTTAAGTGAACAATACTCCCCATGTAATTCCGTAGTTCGGTCGTCAGCTGTTTGATAGGTTACCGGTCGACAGCCGGGCAAAACTCTTATTTAACTAGTTACTTCGGCAGGATAACAATAATCCTGAGTATTTATGCCGTTTTGTTGTATTTTTACTTAAAATTACACCCTAATTTCACATAAATACTAATTAAATCAAATTTTTAAATACGGAGCACAAAATTTACATGTCACTTGGCCAGTGTTGCCAGCAAAAAAAAAAAGCTCGATGACCTCATTAGAGCTTCCGAAAGAGTGGGTCTTAAAATGAACATGGACAAAACCAAGATCATGGTGAATTCCCATGTAACACCCACTCCCATCAAGGTCGGAGACTCTACACTCGAAGTTGTAGACGATTATGTCTACCTGGGACAAACGGTCCAGTTGGGTAGGTCCAATTTCGAGAAAGAAATCAACCGTCGAAACCGACTCGGCTGGGCGGCGTTCGGGAAGTTGCGTGGTATCTTCTCATCCAATTTACCGCAGTGTCTCAAGACAAAAGTCTATGACTAGTGTGTGTTGCCAGTGATCACCTATGGAATCAAGACGTGGTCGCTCACAATGGGCCTTAACAGAAAGCTCAAAGTCACCCAAAGGGCAATGAAGAGGGCTATGCTCGGAATTTCCTTGCGTGATCACGTCAGATATGATGATATCCGCAGGAGAACCAAAGTTACCGACATAGCCCGAAGAATTGCCAAACCTGAGTGGCAGTGGGCAGGGCACATTGCTCGCAGAACGGATGGCCGATGGGGCCGAAAAGTTCTGGAATGGCGACCGCGAACCGGAAGACGATACGTTGGAAGACCTCCCACTAGGTGGACTGATGACCTGGTTAAGGTTGCGAGAAGGCGCTGGATGCGAGACGCACGGGATCGGTCAATATGGCGACGCCTGGGGGAGGCCTATGTCCAGCAGTGGACGTCTTTCGGCTGAAATGATGATGAATGATAGATGTAGCCACGCGATATATTTTAGCAAACCATAAAATAAAATAAACAAAATTTTGGCCTCCCAAAATTATTGTAAGCAACGAAATTAAAATCAATTCTGAAGAACCACATTTTTATTACAAAAACGTAATTAAAATTTTACGAAAGAAGCTTTACACATACATATACGATAACCACTTAAAATAGGATAGTGTTCGATTTTTAGTTTTTGTTACACTCTTTTGAATAACTGACATAGAGCATGAAATGGAAATCCAATATGCATGGAAACCTAAAAAAAATGCATTTGTTCCAGTCGAATAATGAATACAATCAAATGGACGAATATTAAATATTTTGCTTTGACGGTCAGACTGACAGAATTAAGTAAAACATATATATATACAGGTACACAAGTCAAACTTATAACACCACTCTTTTCCCGTTGGGGATTAAAATCAAACAGATTAAGATACCACGAACTGCATACTCCTGCAGCGTTTAAATTAATATTAACATAGTGATTTTGTTTTTAAGAAAATGTGCTAATTAATAAATTAAAACAAATTGAGCAGTGGTGGCCCAGTAGCATCGGCCGCGACTTACAAGTTGTAGGTTGTGGGTTCGAACCCAGACAGGCGCTTTACTTTGTGTAAATTATTATATCGCCACTGTTTTCAAAACGGTGAAGCAAAACATCGTGAGGAAACCCGCCATCTCGCCATGGTCGCCACAGAGCATTAAAAAAAGACTGATGATGATGATGATGAATAAATGAAACAGAAGTTACATTGATCCTGCTGTGAAAGAAAACGTTTCAGTTAAAGTCAGGGATCAGAAGCCTCTTCTACTTCACGTGCGCGCGATCCTAATTTGTCTTTATCTTAATTTGCTATCTCTTAACAATGCACCAAACCTTTACTAAAACAAGGTCTGTTTACTGTTAGCTCCATATGAGACGGGTCCGCGCGGCTGGCAGCATTGTTCATTTGTTTCTACTGTGGATTATCGAGGAAACTGATACAAACATTACTGTTGTACCTACGATCAATCCGAGATGGGTTAGATGATGTACGGCTTCGTTACTTGATCAGACAATAGCGTTATTGGGCTAAGTTTGAAGAGGGTGGGGTGTTGAAATTACTTTTACTGGTATCCTAGGTACTTCATGTCTGAAAAAAATTGGACTTATGTGTTAAATCCAAGGTATGATCAATTTTGTGACAAACACTCAGGTGAATTACAGCTCAGGCAACAACATATTTAGTTTATTAAACCTTGGTATTATCGACCTGATTGGTAAGGCTGAACTTTTTCATTCATTTATTGACACCTTCTTCAGTCTGGCAGCCAAAGCTATAATGCTGAGAGTGAGGCAAAGCATTTTTGGATTTTTCCAACTGGACTGTCTCAGTATTAGCCGGCTGGAGTCTTGATTTCTCCCCGGTTGGGAGCAATAGACTCGCTCCCTATTACATGGGAATTGAACAATACTGGCGAAACGTGAGCGAACGTACTATTGCGTATTCCTCTGCCTTTACCTTCGGGCAATAGAGACATGTTTTAAGTGTTATCAGTAGCCGTACACTTTCAACTGTAAGTTCATACACCTTTACCATTCTCACATAAAAAAGTTCTTATCCTCGTTTACGGCATAACCGTCTAACGCCTCCGTACATTTCATAGTCGTTACTTTATTTTTATAGCCAAGCCACTCTCTCTGAACGCGAAACTTTACACTTCATTCAAATATAAGAGAGTTGTAAATTATTTTCAGATGTTTGCAATTAAGTTTGGAGCAATTTTTCAGTGTGGGCGGAAGTGTGATCTCAGTGCGAAAATAAACTCGGATTTCTCTTGTTTTAAATTGGGTAGGTTACAAGCTAAGATTTCAACAATATTTTTCTTATATCACAACAATACGCGGCGCGCCGCCGCTTACGTACTTTGTGACAAAACTGTACTTCTAATAAGGGCTTTAGTTCACTAGCATCAAAGTAACAACAATAACTGAATTTTAAAATATTTTTCAATCTTCACTATAATTCAACGACAGCTACAAATCTTACAACAGTACATCTTAGAGAAGAAAATGTAAAAATGTTTCGCAGTTAAATCCAACGCTCAGTGCGGGTAACAAGGCATCCTAACAATGCTTGAGGTTTTAACGCGGTTTCAAATTCATTCGCTGAAATTTAAAAAAGGTAAGCTTGACAAACATTTCCTTTGAAATTTTATGATTTTATTATGACGTCTCTGAGAAAGTTTTAGCTCGTAAACGTATTGTTAAAGTTGTGTTGTGAAAAATGTTGTCTATTTTCAAAGAAAGCCGGTTCAGGTTCATGTAGAATGCTTGTTTTATCAAATTCAAGTATACCTTTTGAGTATCCAAAACTGCTTGGCATCAGAAATAAGTATACTTACAAAAGAAAAGCTTACTTTGCTAGACAATCAATTTCATAACATATTTAGAATATTAATTGAGTTGTGAGTTCACAGTAAGTTAGTCTAAATATAAAAACATTCAGACTAAACAAAACTTTGCAGTCAAAATATTAGGCTGTGTACCATTCTCAGAAACATAGCAGATTATCTTATTAAAATCGCAGAGGCTTAGCTTAAAGGCACTTTTACACGTGAAGAGTTACTCACCCGGCGACAGAGCGCGAAAGTATATGCAAGTCTGGTGGACAAGACTTGCCAAGCGAGTACGAACCTATCTCATTGACCTATCTGCATTCACTCAAACGTGGATCATATTTAGGTACGAGAGTCATTTTCGGGAAGGTATTATCCAGCAATTGCCGTCTCTTGAATCGAAAATTGATGATGATAATGACACTCGATAAGACAATTTTAACAAAAGTTAATCTGAATACATTTGGTGAGACAATCTTGCCCCTAAACATCTTACCTATGCCATAGTCACCTTTTTAGGGTTTACCTACATGACGAAAACATCTCCTAGTGTAAATGTGCCTTTACTTATAGTCTAGCCTGAAACTTGGTGACCTATATCAACTGACGGATGTCGGCTGGTGATAGAAATCAGCTACGAATGGTATTAATAATGTATTTTACGAAAGTTTTGGTTTAGAACTAACTGTGAGCCGTGACCTACTTTGTTACATACAATTAATTAGTAGTTAATGGGTTTTCCCTTCTGGAATTTCTCTGTAGCAACCCAGAGCGTGGCTTGATAACAATATGCTCGTCTAATTCATGGGACTCTTCCAAAGCCTTCCATGAAAACAGGCGTGATTTTATATTATTTAATTATTATATTGACTGTCAGGAATTACATGCACTATGATGAAAAACATATTAGTAATTTTACCTCATAAAAGACAAAAAAAAAGTACAGACAAATATGATGCGATAGATCTATCGGCTAGGACGTGGTCCATTCTCTCTTTCTCAGGTCTCTCCCATGGTCCATTTTTCAGACGCATATCAGGACCCTATGACACTGAGCGAAAGTGTAGCATTCTCACAATAAAACAATCTTAAGCGAATCAGTATTTCCAGCGGTTAACTTTAACAAACATATAGTTTTTACCCCTTAATTACATTTGTTTAGATAAGCCAGCCTAAATCACCGAATAAACAAGTAATAGAGTTAGCTTTTGTTTGAAAACCACAGGAACCAATCGCGCAGTGCTGACCACACTCACTGGTTGTTATCACACATTATTTGTAACGTGATTGTGCTTACCAAAATGTTGAATAATGTCCATTTAAATTGATAAACTAATCCACCTTAAAAAGACGGATGGATGATTGGATTAATTCGAACTGATAATTGTAGTTCGATGGTTGCGAGAAAGACAGTCCTATGCTGAGTGGTCGATGTAGCTTAATTTAGGGGACCCTGTTGGGAATGAATACATTTAAAAAAAATCTTAAGTAAATAGATCTAGTCGATTTACATTCACTTTTTGTATGTCTGTTTAAATTTCTCTTAAATATCAGCTTATCAAATCACAACAACAAAGCAAATCGAAATTTATTAAAAATCTTTAATTTACTGACAAACAAAGCACAGTCTAAGTCACCGGGTTCAGAAATATGAAATTTTGCAGTCAGTTACATAACACTGTATGTGATCAATAAGGGAGGGTTTTTAAAAATTCATAAAATAACAGGGATAGGAGTTTAAACTTTGTATAGAAGTTCGTTATTTTGGCTCGATGGGTACCTTATCGAGCACACATCTTGTTCAACATATTTATGAAAATAACACAGATTACAAACATAATTATTACCTACATCTTAAAAGATGTTTCCCCAACAGAACAAGCTGAAAAAGACGAGAGAGAAGCCCCAAATGAAATACAAATATTTCTATAACTGCTCAGCGTAGTCTTTTCACCAGCTTTAATTACGTCGTAACGACGCCATTTTGAAACCTAGCTTTTATCTAGGCACTTTATTTGTTGTCCTAGTTGGTACCAGCAGCTGACATATTATAATCCCCCTTCTCCTTGCGTGTCTGAGCGGAGTGGACGTGTTTTTATTTGTTTTTTTTATTTTTGTTGCGCGAATATTAATTCAGTATTTTAAATTCATTTAAGTTCTGTATTTTTTAAATAATCGGACCCTCCTTTTCTATCTTGTGGGATCGTCCGTAAGAGGCGGCGGCCATAGTGGTTTGTGTCGGACCTCTCATTCAGCGAGCTACGAACGTCAAATTTGAGGAACTTGGATTCCTAAAAGTGTTGGCGTCTGCGGCGAGATTTGAACCTGCGCCGTGTTCGTATACTGGATCGAGGTCGCGCCCAGTGAAGCTACGCCACACCAACATTGGCGTGGTCAAGCGAAATTAAGTACCTAACAGCGCCCGCACAGCTACGAAGTACTACGTTATCGCGATCGGCTACGCCGTTGAGTGCTACGAAGCTACGAGGCTACGAGCTACATTATAACAAAAGCGTCGCGCGCGGTGAGTGAATCATTTGATCTGCTACGCCAAGTCTCCGTGCACAATACTATTGCAAGACGAGCAGTGTTTACGTTTTGCGTAACTTGTCATCGCCGTTGTATAATATTAATAATGTCTTCCCGGCCTAATCCGCCCGCAAAAACTGAACAAACGTTATTGATACCGGGTGCTAATGTGCAGGAATCTGACACAGCATCGGATTGCGTGGGCTCGGACCATGACTGTGGAATTCAGCCAAACATTACACGTCGTCTGAAGCGCAAATTTGACGACCCTGCGCTCCGTGAAATAAAAGACATGCTGCTCGATGTACAGCTTCATCAAAAGAACCAAACTATAAAATTTGAGGAAGAAATGAAGAGGATGACGCAACAAAATAACGAAATTATGCAGTCAATTCAACACATGTCGGAGAAATATGATGATGTTTTATGCCAACTTCAACGAACAAAAGAAGAAAATACTGTTTTCAAGAATCAAATGAAAAAGATGGAGCAAAAGATTGATCTACTCGAAAGGAATTCCAAGGCGTCAAGCTTGGAAATTAGAAACTTGCCCGAAACCCAGTCCGAATCAAAAGCCACTCTAATTAACATGGTAAAAAATGTTGGTGGTGTACTAAATGTTGAGGTGCTTGATAAGGATATTCGGAATATTTACAGACCCAAGAAAACTCAGAGCAAATCTACTCCCATAATAGTAGAATTTGCCACGAATTCTCTCAAGGAAACTATCATAAATGCATCTAAAACAATAAAACTGATAAATTAAACACCACACATCTGAAGATAAGCGGCGAATCAAAACCGATCTTTATAGCAGAGTCTCTCACCACCTATGGAAGATACCTATATTACCTAGCTCGTGAATATGTGAAAAATATTAAGGGCGCAAGCTGTTGGACCTCATATGGTAAGGTATATATACGCCAGAGAGAAGGAGGTCACTCTTTACTAATTGCCAAAGAAGAAGACGTTACTAAACTAAAACCTCAATGACTAATCCGCTTACTACTACAATAACGCTCTGTTGCTGCCAAGATCCGTTTTGTATATTGCGACAAAGACTGGGATAACACCCAGCTGGGGATTTTTATAACTTTTACAGAATATTTTACTATTACTTTTTATAATGTTTACCTCATAAAAATTTGTAACTTACATCCAACTTACTCACCAATACACAAATACTACATTTCTTTACAAACTCACACAACTCGCACCCATATAAACCACACTACTCTACTTACCTACACTGTGACTTATTACAACATTTATATTTTTTCATTATTTACTTATACACGACTTCTACAGGTACATGTTATAATAATGCAATTACTTCATCTAAGTCAAATCAATAATCTCAATCGTATTTACACAGTATTTCTAATCTTATCACGGAATATGCAATATTTTTGGCGCCTGATAATGATCCAATGCGTCACTAACTGCCTCGCCTCATCTAGAACACAAGTATCATATATTAATAATTATCCTAAATGTATTTTAAAAGCAAAATTTGCACCCATGTTATCTTCACTACATCCTAATGCGCGTAAAATTCGATATCACTAATGATATAATAGGAGACATTGACCAATTTGATGTATCTGTTCCTGTTACATGCGAACCCGAGGAATGCATTTCATACTTAAAATATCCAGGACAATATATAAAAGTTCTACAACAAAATATTCGCAGTCTGAACTGCAATTATGAAGAGTTACATGTTCTGATTAAAAGACTAAAACTCTCGTCTGACATCATAGTGCTCTCTGAATGCTGGCTATCACAAGTTATTACGTTACCATTACTACAAGGCTACAGTTCATACAAAACTAATGACAACTACAACCAGAATGATGGCGTAGTTGTCTATACAAACAATAACCTCGAATGTACTGTGGAGGAACCTAATCTGCTAGAAGCGAACTGCTTAACGATTAAAATTAAAGAACATACTGTGGTAGTTGCAATTTACAGACCTCCTAGTTTTAAATCTGCCGATGTTTTCTTGAATTCACTTCACACAGTATTAGAAAAAATTTCATCATTTAAGAATGTTATTATTGTTGGCGATATAAACATTGATCTCTTAAGTGCCAATCATATTACCACCGCGTACTTAGATACCATTAACTTCCATGGATTACTTCCTGCCATTAATGCTGCAACCAGAGGTAAAGCGTGTCTGGACCATGTTATAATAAAAACGAAACTAAAAGCATTTACATTTTCTCTGTGCACTAGTATGAAAAACGACACTGCTAAGGATAAACCAATAAAATTAAAATTAAACTATAAAATTGACAATGAAAAACTAAAATCAGACTGCCAGAATTGCACTTTTGACGCTATATATCAAGAAACTAATTTAAATAACGCCATGAATAATTTCATTAATATAATAAAACAATTAATTATTAACAGCACAACAATAAGAATTACACCTAGAAATAAATTAACAATTAAGCCCTGGATATCCGTTGGTATGCTACGATGCATTAGAATAAGGGATGGAATGCATAAAAAATTAAAAACGAATGTAAATGACACCATACTAAAGATAACGTATTTGAGATACCGCAATCACTGCAATAACTTGCTCAAAAAACTCAAAAAGCAATACCAAAAAGATCAACTTGATATGTCGAAAAATAATTCAAAAAAGCTGTGGTCTACCATAAAATCAATAACTAACAACCGTAAACAAAACCAAATACCACAGCAGCTTCTGTCTATCGAAAAAGAACCCATGGATGCGATCAATAAAACAAATAAGTACTTCTCAACCATAGGCAAACAATTAGCAGATATGATACCTTCACATATTCCCACGTTCAAGCCAGTAATTAAATCTACACTAAATTCCTTCGTTCTTTTACCCACTGACAACGAAGAAGTTGAAAGGACGATCAAAAACTTAAGAAGTGACTGTGCTCCTGGATGGGATCAAATAAGCGCTGATGCTCTAAAAACTACATGTGAAACCATCACGCCAGTACTTGCCAACCTAATAAACCGCTGCTTTGAGACCGGAATATTTCCTGCCGCGCTGAAAAAAGCCGTGATACACCCAATACATAAGGCGGGAGACAAAGGCAGTGTCAATAATTACAGGCCAATTGCAATATTAACAACATTATCAAAACTATTTGAACGCATAATAAATAAAAGGCTCACCAAATACCTAGATGAACGTAATCTTTTCGCTGATACGCAATACGGATTTAGATCTAACCGCTCAACAGACAGTGCTGTACTTGACCTTGTTAACTTCTTGGTGAGTAAACTAGACAACAAAAAAAAAATCCTAACTATATTTCTTGACCTTGCAAAGGCATTTGACACTGTCTCTGTTCCCCACCTTGTGCAAAAACTTGAAAACCACGGTATTAGAGGGGTCCCGCTGGCATTGCTAACAGACTATTAAAAAAATAGAACCCAATGCGTAAAAATCGGAGAATATATCAGTAATGAATTACCAGTCGACTTTGGCGTGCCACAGGGTAGCATACTGGGTCCTACCCTTTTTCTTTGCTACATAAACGAACTTTGCACTCTTGAAATTCCAAACTGCCGCATATCGGCATATGCTGATGACACTGCACTTACTTTTTTCTCTGACTCGTGGGATGAAGTTTATAACTTTGCACAAAACGGGTTCAATACAATATGTCACTGGTTACTGTCAAACTCTCTCTCCTTGAATGAGGAAAAAACTAAATACATTGTCTTCTCAATGACAAAACGAAATAAACCTCCTAACCATTTAGACAAGATTTATGCACATAAATGTAACTATCCTCCTACTCCAAACTGCACTTGTCCTAACATAAATTCAACTGCATGTATTAAATATCTTGGAATTGAACTTGACGCTAACTTAACTTTTGGAAATCATTTGCTATCCGTATCCAAAAGAATCCGTAAGCTCACTTACATTTTTAAGGATCTCCGGGATATTGCAGAGAAACAGACCATGAGGATGGTGTACGAGGCCTTGGTACAGTCCATCCTTAGTTACTGCATAACCACTTGGGGAGGAGCATGCAAAACAAAAATGATAATACTTGAGAGAGCTCAAAGGATGATCCTAAAAGTGAGCTTATCAAAGCCACGACGTTTCCCTACCTCCACACTCTATGAGGAAACTCAAGTTTTGACTGTCCGTCAGCTGTACGTGATGCTGACTATACTTCGCCAGCGCTCCTATTTATCCGAAGAACTAAGAAAACGCAAAGCTCTCATTAGAAGACGCTATGCAATTTGTGAGTCAACAGCTGTACGCACCCGTTTTGCTGAAAGATTCTTCTCATTTCGTGGAGGAGTATTGTTCAATAAACTCAATAAAGATATTGACCTATCTAACTGTCGCAAAACTGAATGCAAGAATAAACTTAGAAAAAGGTTACTCGAGTTAAGCTACATCGACACTGAAAAATTGATTGAGATGATTTCTTGATTTTTGAATTTTATTAATACATTTATTTATTATTATTTAAAAGTAATTCAATATTCTTACATACATACAAACACTCATTTATAAATTTTATATATATACAGCTATAAGGTAGTATTGTGTTTCAAACTGACACTAGCTACAACATACACGTATACACACACGCACATACACACACACATATACATACACACACACATACACACACACATGCGCACGCATGCACATATTAGCTCATTCATCCACTAACATATCTGCTTACTCACGACGTCCGACAGTCTGAGCAACATATTTTAATGGGGGGCCTGGAGTTCTATGTTCTATGTTCTAGATCTCCCACAAATTACACACTTTGCCAATATTTCTGTGTCTGACTGTAATTTATGCTCACGTTGATATGTAATTTGTGGAGATAAATAAAGATTTTATTTTTATTTTTTTATTATAAACTATTTATGCATAAAAGGCGCTCATTGACAATTAGTCGGGTGTTCGAGTAGTGCTATTTTTAACCGACTTCCCAAAAACGAGGAGGTTCTATGTTCGACTTTATGTTTTTTTCGATATCTTCGTCAATTGTGGACCGATTTTAAAAATTCTTTTTTTGTTTGAAAAAGTATGTTCCGAAATTAGTCCCATTTTAATTTGGTGAAGATCTGATGAAGAACTTCGGAGATATACAACATAACTCTTCAATAAATAACGGCAAATCTCTCGGGATTGCTGCAATAGCATGTCTGTTTGTTGTTTATAACATTTCATAACATAACATCACGCCAGTTCGCTCTTAAGGGGTAAGCAGATCTCTCATTTCACCGGTTATGTTCAAGTTTCATGAAATCTATTCTGGCGAAATAGTTCCCTTACTAAATTGCCTATTAGGTACGTACAACTAAAAAGTGAAAAATAAAAAAAACTTTTTGCAAAAAAATACTACCGACTTCCAAATACAAAACTACAAAGTGAAAAATTAACTTAATTTTTTGAAGTCGTGTCTTTCGTAGGTACCATTTTTTTGCGTTATGGACGTTTGCAAAAAGTTTTTTTATTAAAGCAAAATATTGATATCGACTTCGAGCATTAATCAAAAAAAAATGTTATCGAATGATATAGATATGGTTATTTTATGCCTATTATTGTATGGAAGAAGAAAACGTGTTGCGCCGACCCCAAGTAACATGGGATAAGGGCAGGAAGATGATGATTTTATGCCGATTGAGAGTAGATTAGTTAACAAATGTTTTTAATGGTTCCTATGGGCAAATCATGAAATTGTTATATAAATAAATAAATTCTTTTTTTTTTATTAAAACATTAAATTAATTTAAGTGGCAATGGGTGGATAACATTGATCGCAGAAGAAGAAGAGAATAGTTCTAGAGTGGCGACCGCGTCCCGGAAGGCATAGCGTGGATAGGCCTTCTAAAAAATGTGAGTTGGTACCGAAGTACTTCGCGGGAATCCGGCCTTCAAGGCTTTAAGAACACAGAGGTACCTATGTTAGCTTGTAATGTAAATAAAGTTGATCCTAGTTCTCAAAAACTACTCTGCAGGTTAACATATCGAGTTTATATTTAAAACGTCCCCTGTGTCAGAGCTAAAGTAACTTGCCATGTAGTCTGGTTGTGGTCGAGCTGCCGAGCTTTACGAGTTCTGAGAGTTGCGCGAAAGGTAAAACTTCTCTTCAATCTTGAAGTTAAAAGGTAAATACAAAGCTGGTGTATTATTCCCCACCACGGCGAAGCTAAAAGGAGGGTTATAATTTTAATCTGTTGTATCTATGTTTGTATGTCTGATTTGAAATATAGAGGTTAACGTACACAGACAGTTTAAAATGAATTAGGACAAACCGCATAACCAACAGCAATAACGCTATCAGTTTCTGACTGAAAGGGCTTCATAAGAACTTTATTTCAGGTAATGAATGCTAAGATCGATTATGTTCGATTTAATTGAACTTAACGTGTAATGGTTGTCGCCTTGACCAACATCCAACCCACGCCTCCTGATCGGTAGCCGACAGTCTTAGTCCGTTAATTTGGATTGCAAAGGAGGAGGTATATTGAATTGATAAAACAGACAGGAAAGTCAAATGGAACAAGGACAGTGTACGAAGAACTTGCTACTGTTTTCGTCCAGGTCGAGGCCATCTTAAAATCTCGACCTCTCTATCTGATGTCTGCCGATCCTCACGACCTGTCCCCATTGTCCCCAGGGAATTTCCTCATCGGAAGACCACTGACGTCGCTGCCAGCTCCAGACTTACGGGAAGCCAAGACCGACCTACTGCATCGCTGTGTCTACTGTATCGAACAAATGCGTCAGCACTTTTGGTCACGGTGGAGCCAAGAATACATTTGCGAACTTCAGCAGCACACAAAATGGCTTAAAAAAAGGCCCAACATGGAACCAGACCAGGACAGCTTGTGCTGGTCAAGAAAGAGCACACTCCACCACTCAAATGACCGCTTGGTAGAATTAAGCGGTTCTATCCTGGGACAGACGGCTGCAGCAGGGTCGCGGACGTGGAAACCGCCACCACCAGACTTTGTCCTCTCTTGGACGAGTACACCGAGGTGCTTGAAGCCCCCTAGGCCGGGCGATTGTTGCCGCCGCTACAAGTGTGCGAGTGGGAGGGGCAGCGGGCACCACGCCACCGTCTCGCTTGATCCCAGCAGAGACTCTTGAGACCGCCGCGCAGTGCGCACGTTGTACATAAGAGATAAACACATATTGTGGTGTTCTGATTTACAGATCCACATTTTTTTAACTCTATTTACAATTCATAACACTATACAAACCATACCTTCATATATTTTGATATTTTATCAACTTTTGTAATTCATTTTTATGTTTTCTTTTATACTGTTTGTACCTGAAAAGCATACTTTTAATTATATCTGATTGTTTTAATATCTCAATCTTAAATTATATTGATAATTTGTAATTCTTGCAATATTTTTCTACTGTGACATTTTCATCTGACATGACATCTGTCTGTCTATTTTATTTTTCTTAAAACCATAGACCGTAACATAGGTACCATGGACTAAACCTCCTTTAAGCTAGGTTTAAACTATTATAAGGGTAGCGTAGACTGACCGCTTTGTGAACCGTTTTTATTCGTTCTGGTCTTTATTTCTTAATTGAAATTTGAAATGTAGATAGAACACAGAACGAAGAAAAACGGGCGTCAATTTTTACTTTCGAATCTGGACGGAACGCCGAAAGTCGGTTGACTACTTAATGATAACAAGTGTATTTTCTGATCTGAAAACTCCTGGAAAACTCTAAACTATGAATTATCAGCTTATGTAAAACTATTATTATCTGAAGTGCTCCAATTAAATATATTTTGTGTGGATCTCGAGAGCATTATTTCATGGAAACACCCTCAATGGTCATCTCTTGGCATCAAAGGCCTCGCTGTTTGGTGTATTGAGCCATAGCCGGCCTCCAAATCCCTTGGAGCCTACGTAGTTACCTGTTTGCCTGTTTATCCGACCTGCTTCCATCCTGCTGCCTACTCCACTGCCTACCTGCCCAATTACCCGCTTATCTGGCTACCACCCGTCTGCTTGTCCGCTGCTCACCTGCCTACCTCGGGCATTCCACGACTTCCTGCCCGAGCTGCTGCCTGGATAGCTGCGTGCGAAGCCCTACCGTTCTATTATCTATATCCTTTTTATTTTCTTAGCTTAATTTTTTAATAACCTTTAAATCATAATTATTTAATTTTATTAACGTGGCTTACGTTTAGCTCCCTCTGACCTAAACGTAACGCTACAGTTTGGCGCCCAACTTTTAAATAATTGGGCGCAACGTTGTTTGTGCGCCCAATTTTAAAAATCCACCCCATCACCCACACTCTACCTATTTTTTTTAACGTGGGCTCGATTTCATATTCTCAAAATTCTAAAACATACTTGCACAAGTATTACTAGTAAGCTAACTTTTGGTTTCTTATTCAGGCCTTCATGTCATCATCATTTTTTTCCTTTGTCACTTTTGCTAGCACCTTTTTTTTTTAATTCTTCACTATTTATACCGAACCTACTAGGCAATTTCTTTTTATCCCTCTTTGTTTTTATTTTTATTTAAGAGCGGTTTGGCAACTCTTTAAATAAGCCTCTAATGCCTTGTATATATATTCATCCCTTTACCCTCTTCCTCCTTAGACTTAGATTTCCTCTATTGAGCGGTGTACACAACTCTAAAAGCCTTATGTGCACAGAGCGGTCCCGTAACTCTGTAAAAATAAGCCAAATGCGTGGAGTCTTGTAAATATGTAAAATATTTTCCTCTCAAACTAGTTTCCTCACAAACTAGTTCACTCTCAAACTAGTTCACTCTCAAATTCAAATCTTTTATTTGCAGAATATGGGTAGGTACACAGGTGTTAAAATTAAAAAAAATATATATATCGCCATAATCAGGCTCACGCCATGTAAATTTAAAAAGCATATTAATAAATTACAAATTAATTAATTATACACAGTATCAAGTAAATAAGGCAATAAATTACAGCGGAAAATGTCAAGCATACAATAATTTATAGTTTATATTATTACAATTAATAGAAATAGAAAGATCAATACATGTCAAACAGTGCAAAATAGTTATACAAATATACATAATTCGATATATTACGATACATGTACGATTAGATAAACAATTATTAAATACATTTATTTTTTTTCTCTAAAATTTATCATCAAGAAACTCTTTTACCGAGTAATATGATTTATCTAACAGTATTTTCTTTAGTTTATTTTTAAAAATATTATTGTTAGAAATTGCGAGTAAGTAATTGGGTAAATGATTATACACTCTAGGAATCATACAAAATACACTATTGTTCAATAGTGCAGTTCTATTAGGAATAAAGCTTATTTTATATCGGTACCTTTGACTTTTTAATTTAATAAAAGAACTGCTGTTAGTTTAGGCAAAAATCTACACAAGCATTATTCAAGATTACATAATAATAAAAAAAAATTGATAAATTATGGGATTTGTAGCAATTGGAGTTAAAGAACCATTACAGGGATTGATTTTTTTAGTAAATTTTTAAAGTGAACATATTTTTTTAAAAACATGAGATAGATTTTTTTTCGTTTTTTTCTGAGAACTGTTATAACTTGGTCTATCACCCATTTACGGCTTGACGTCGATTTCTGGGACAATATAAACAAGGTAGAGATAACACTTTAATTTTTGGAAATATTGGTCTACAGCTTTCAGTCTGTTTCATCCTAAAAATCGCTCTAACGCATCGTTTTTGCGCTCTAAATACCATTTCTTTATCTGGAGAGTTGCCCCAGAACATGACACCATACATCAATAAAGGGGTAACATAGCCATGATATGCTGTTAGAACTGCTGTCGTATTAACAGTTTTCGATAACATGTAGATAGCATATGAATATTGATTCAGTTTTTTACACAACATTTCAACATTTGGTTTCCAATTTAACTGAGAATCAATGTTTACTCCTAAGAACCTTGCTACATTTACTTGTTCAATTTTTGTGTCTATGTATTGTATATCCATTTCTTGTAATTTATCAACTCTATTTCAAAACGTCATTAATTTTGTTTTGCTTAGATTAATTTTTAAATTATTTAAGGTTAGCCATTTTATATTTTTTTCTAAGGTATTATTTATCTCTATTTGCATTTGTCTTTTGTCTCTTCCAGTAAATATAACTGTACTGTCATCAGCAAAAAGAACAGTATCATTAAACGTTACTCCGGGTAGGTCATTTATATATATAATAAATAATAATGGCCCCAATACCCTACCCTGTGGTACCCCAAAATGATTATTTTTGTAATTTGATTCGTAAGTAATATTTCTTTTTGATGAATTATCTAATCTTGTGATGTGTGTTGACTGTCTTCGATTGCTAAGATAGCTTTTTATGAGATTGTAAACGTTTCCCGTAACTCCATACGCATACAACTTATCTAACAATATACTGTGATCAACGTAATCAAAGGCCTTTGTTAGATCCATATAAAGGGCGCACGCATAGTTTTTTTTATCAATCTCTACCATAATACTTTGTAAAAATGAAAATATTGGCATATTTATCCTCTTACCTTTCCTGAAACCTATTTGTTCTTTAGCAAATAAGTTATTTGCCTCGAAGTAATTATATATGTTTTCGTGGATAACTTTTTCAAAAATTTTGGACAAAATAGGTGCTAGTGCAATAGGTCTATAACAACTCATATCATTCTTGTCGCCTTTCTTAAAGATAGGCTTAATCACAGTAAACTTTAATTTTTCGGGGAAAACACCATGGAATATACAAAGGTTAATTATATGACTAAGAATAACAGATATTTAGTTGATACATATTTTAAAGCATTAGTCGAAATGTCATCATAGCCTGTACTATTCGTGGACTTCAGATTTGAGATTACTTTTTGAATATCACTTTGTGTAGTAGGTTTCATAAATATTGAATTAGGTTTACTTGAAATGTTATTTGGTGTTTTATGGGAGACTAATTTGGTAATTTGATTAATAAAATATTCATTAAATTCATTGGCTATGATGAGGGGGTCTTTAATTGTGGTTCCATTAATATTAATTTGTCGTATTTCTTGTTTTGGTACATTCATTTTATTTTTGTTGATAACTGTCCACGTAGCTTTACTTTTGTTATTTGCATTACTTATGAAATTATCGTTCTTGGTCTTTTGTGTCAGTTTAATAATACGATTTAACCTTGATGAATGTTCTTTAAAGGTTTTTTTATTACATTCTGTTCGATTTTTCCGTAACTGCCATAACAGCTGACGTTTACGCTTGCAGCATAGTCTAATACCCTTTGTTATCCATCTTGAATTTGCTTTCGCATTAATCTTAACATACTTTTTAGGGAAACATAAATTATAAAATAGACCGAACAGGTCATAAAAATAATCGAACGCTATATTTGGGTCATCACTATCAAACACATAATTGAAACTTAAGGCATTTATGCATTCATTAAATTTTTCCATATTTTCTTTGCTATAGTCCCCTTTTTCAATGAACCAATATTTTAGAGAGTGGCTGGGGTTTACTGGACATGTGAGTATCTGCGCGGTGTGGTCAGATAATGCGAGTTCTAAAACATTTGCTTCGCAGCCGCGTATGTTAAACATGAAATTGTCAATGCATGTTCCACTAACCATCCTCGTTGGTTCTTTAATTCCTAATTTAAGGTTTAATATCTAGTTCGTGTTCACAATTTTGAAATGCGTACTAATTTATTAAACCCTGCCTCCTAAACTAGGATACCCTGTGTCTTAGGAGTCAGTGTTCTACTGTAGCTTGGACATTTATCTTTCCCCTATCAAGTAAACAGTACTGACGCTAAATTAGCAGATTATACACGGAAAATTAAGTATACATAGAAAACAATATAAACAAGAAAAAGAAAAGAGGTGAATGAGGGTAAAATGAAGACATTATTTGATTAAGCTCAGTAGATTCTTTACTTTTTCTTAATGTGTTAATGTTAAAATCACCACAGAGTATTACCTTATTTTTACCAAGACAGAACCGATTCAACAGAGAGTCAAGTGCTGTGAAGAACTTATTAATGTCTTCAGCATTGACCTTGGGTGGTCTATAAATACAGAAAATATATAGTTTATGGTCAGTCAAATGTATACCTGAGCATTCAAAAATACCTTTTTGGGGGCCGAGTCACCCACGTCCGTAGGAACGTACCTTTTTTCTGATTCCCTACACGTGGTCCCCGGGTGGTGCAAACCAGGTGACACTAGCTGGTGGGAGGCTTCGGCCGAAGGCTTGTGACCACCCACCGGGCAAAGACGTACCGCCAAACGGCCTAGCCGTGTTCCGGTTCGATGCTCGGTGTAGCCAACTAGAGGAGTTGGGTCGAGATAGCTGTTCCACTGCAGGTTGACCAGCCTGACACGCGCTGTTAGGGATGTATCGGGAGACTAGTCGCGGAGGGTAGCGGGATCCGAGGCACGGTGCGCCGCTGGCCGACCGCAGGTAGTTGGGGGCCCAAGTAGTGTGCCAGCCACACACGAAAGGCTGTCCCGCCAACTGTCGAAAAATCCCGGAATGCGCCATCGTGCTGGTTGGCGACCAGATGGGGAGGGCCCGATGGACATTCCGGGGGGGCTCGGGCGTCCCCGCAGTCTCCAGACTAGTACCCCAATGATGCTGTCCTTTCAGTGCGTGTCTGAAGGTTAGCAGCGTGGAACCTCGTCTCACTTCCAACTCCTCTCCTCCGTTCACTCTTATAAAACCATGAATGATGTCAAGGAAAAGGAAGATTAGTTTTAAACAGCGGCTGCACCCCCTCCCCCACAAAGTGCAGCTCACCAACATTAGGGGTCTGCACTCAAATCTCTCTGCAGTCCACTACCACCTGGAGACTGAGAAACCAGCGCTGTTTTTCCTTACGGAGACGCAGATAGCGAGTCCGTCAGACGTGTCGTACCTGTCTTACCCAGGATTCACCCTGGAGCACAATTTTAGACCACGGGCGGGCGTATGTATGTACGCCCGTGACGATCTTTGCTGTCGGCGTCTCCGTAACCTTGAGGACTCAAGATTCACAACGCTCTGGGTTCTGGTGGACACAGGTCTGGATAAAATTATCTACGCCTGTGTCTACCGTTCGCACAGTGGAGATCAGGAGGCAACCAGGCTCACAGAGTACCTCAGTGAGGCGGCTGATGCAGCACAGCAGCGGTACCCTTCTGCCCAATTAGTGTTACTGGGGGACTTTAATGCCCACCACCAGGAGTGGCTCTTCCCATACCAGTGCACTGATCATGCTGGACGGGAGATGCGTAAGCTTGCGCTAGCGCTAAACCTCACCCAGCTGGTCCAGGGGGCAACGAGGGTACCGGATGTTGATTCGCACACGGCGAATTGCTTGGACCTTCTGCTGACAACAGATCCAGACAGATACTCTGTGTCGATAGCTTCACCATTGGGTAGTTCCGACCACTGTCTGGTGAAGTCTGTGTCCGTCTATTCCCCGCCCGATTCCAGCCCAAGGGGCACCCGGCGGGTTTGGCGGTACAGGTCGGCGGATTGGGATGGCATGCGATCTTTCTTCGCATGCTATCCTTGGCAGCCTACTTGCTTTTCTTCGACTGATCCATCGTCGTGTGCGGATGCCGTGACGGATGTGTTGCGTCGGGGAATGGAGTACTACATTCCGTTCACTGACGTAACAATGTCTAGCGAAGACCGGCCATGGTTTGGCGCCGAATGTAAGCGCGCCGACGTGCTTAAACATGGGGCGTACCTGGCTTGGGTCGACGCTCGATCGCGTAAGGCGAGTGACGTGGGTCAGAAGAAGAAGGCCTTCAACAGGGCTGCCAAGTCCTGCAAGATGGTGTTGCGAAGGGCTCGGTTCGATCACATTGGCCGAATAGGGACCAAACTTGCTTCTTACCCAGCAGGTAGTAAAGCGTTTTGGTCTCTGGCTAAGTCGGTCGAGTCGAACTTCTGCCGTCCCTCACTGCCACCACTGCTGAAACCCGACGGGTCACTGGCCCACTCCGCTGAGGAGAAAGCAAAATTATTTGCCTCTCTTTTTGCGGAATCTTCACGTCTGAATCCTGGTGATTCGCGGCCCCCTCCTCCTCCTGATGGATGCGAGACGAGTATGTCGGACATTCGTATCCATCAAAAGGACGTCCGTAGGGTGCTGCGAAACCTTGACGTGAACAAGGCTAGCGGCCCTGACGGAATACCAGCACTTGTTCTTAGAACCTGTGCGCCTGAACTGTCTCCGATCCTGACACGCCTATTCCGTCTTTCGTATGAGGCTGGAAAAGTGCCGAATGCTTGGAAGCAGGCTAACGTACAGCCTGTGCCCAAGAAGGGCAGTCGAGCTGACCCGGCCAACTACAGACCCATATCTGTAACCTCCATACTCTGTAAGAGTATGGAACGTGTACTCAATACTAAGCTCCTGGCATACCTAGAAGCAAACGATATCCTTAGTGATCGCCAATACGGCTTCCACCGAAATCGGTCTACTGGGGATCTTCTAGCGTATGCCACTCACATCTGGAGTGAGGCTATCGAGAGGCACGGGGAAGCGCTTGCCGTCTCCCTAGACATCTCGAAGGCTTTTGATAGGGTCTGGCACGAAAGCCTTATTGCTAAGCTTCCTTCATTCGGTTTGCCCGGTGGTCTGTGTGAATGGATTGCAGACTTCCTGAGAGATCGGTCCATTCGAGTGGTTATCGATGGCTGCTCGTCGGACTACTTGGATATTAATGCCGGGGTCCCTCAGGGGTCGGTACTCTCGGCAACTTTATTCTTGCTGCATATTAACGATCTGCTAAAACCCGGCACCTTTGGGTATGCAGACGACAGCACCGTTACTGAGAGATACTTGTACAACGCTCGTGCTACCGGGCCTCAGATCCAGTCTCTCCGGGAGGCCATAGTGGAGCGCTTAAACCTGTCCTTGCAGGCAGTCTCCGAATGGGGCGATGCCAATCTGGTCAGGTTTAATGCTGCTAAAACCCAGGCGTGTCTTTTTTCCGCAAAAAAGAGTCAATTTCACCCGGCTCCAACTTTCCGAGATGTGACCGTGCCAATAGCTGACCATCTTGAGCTTCTTGGCGTTACGTTGACATCGACTCTCAATTTTGGGCCATACATTGAGGCAAAGGCTCAGCTGGCCGCCAAAAAGCTGGGGATCCTTGCAAAGGTGAGAAGGTATTTCACGCCAGAACAGCTGCTCAGCTTGTATCAAGCGCAAGTTCGATCATGCATGGAGTACTGTTCTCATCTCTGGGACGGATCTGCCAAATACCAGCTTGATGCACTGGAGTCGATCGAAAAGCGGGCCAAGAGACTCATCAGCGATGAGGCACTGGTTAAGTCAAAGCTCCAGAGCCTTGAACATCGTCGCCGAGTTGCCAGCTTGTCGGTTTTTTATCGGTTACATTTCGGGGAGTGTGCGATGGAATTGCATGATTTAATTCCACCCAGCCCGTTCCATCATCGGACTACCAGACGTACGGCGATGCGTCATCGATATATGGTGGACATCCCACCAATACGCACTAAACGTTTTGGGAATACTTTTATTATGCGTACAGCTAAGGAGTGGAATTCCCTGCCGGAGTCTGTGTTTCCCGATAGCTACAATCTAGGGGTCTTTAAGACAAGAGTGAATAGGTTACTTCTAGGCAAGCGTGCTCCACCATCGACCACATCGTCGCTTACTATCAGGTGAGATAGTGGTCAAGCGCGAGCCTATAATAGTTAAAAAAAAAAAAACCTTCAATTGAGTATTTTTTTACATCGTGGATAGGAACAAATTGTTGTGAATTATGAACGAGAATACAAGATCCACCCCGACGGTTCTTACGATTAAACACCGAGCCCACAGAGTAATTCGGAATGTTTAAAGAAAATAAGTCGCCACTAGACATGTTGTGCTCAGTTATGCCTAACACTTTTATATCTTTTACACTTTCCAAGGATTTCAACGCAATGCAACTTGCAAATGCAAGCAATAAATCTGATTTGTTTATCAGACCGTTAATATTTTGGTGCAGTATTCTAATTTGATTGTAGACGAAAACAATCACTAGATGATTCTGGTACAGGTGTCTCAATTACCATGTCAGTTTGGGTACTGATATTACAAAATCCGGGCAAGACATCAGTCTGCGTACCCCTATCAATGAATGGCTGTGTATGCTCCAAACTATTATTTGACCTTTTACAATACATATCATACTTTAGTCTGTAATCTACACGAAGAATTTATTTTAAGAGTGACTGAGCTGTGTAGAGAGGAAAAAATATGCGTTTAGGTATCATTACAGAATATTTCATATCAACAAAATTTGTATTTTTAAATTTAGTACATGCAAATTTAATTTCATAATTTAATTTTTTCTCATTAAGGCATTTATTACGTGGTATTTCTGATACTATTATATTAGGTTTACATGTATCATTCAAAAACTCTTTAAGGTAAAACAAAAGCTCATTAGGATTTTTATCATTAGTTCCTCCAAGTATCACTATAAAATCACTACTGTTCAAATTTTTTATTTCGTGTTTTGCTGCTTTTAATACCTCCTTTAAGGGAGCTCCATATTTCGAGTAGCATGATATCATAAATTCCTCTCCAGGGATTTCCTCTTTTGAAGGGTTTCTCTTATTTTATAGCCTTGGTTATCTGCCAAAATAATAATTTTTCTTCTCTCAGATTTACTAGTATTTTTATCAGACTCATGTATCTGCTTTTCATTTGCACTTGTATTTGAAATCTCGCAATGTATCGTAGAGTTATGTAGATCGTCTTTCAGTAATGAATCATTTTTGTTTTGAGATAAAACAAGCGGGTCCAGAGCTTCATTAGAGGGGGGTGACGCTTTTAAGCTGTGATCATCTATCATATTCAGTGTAGATCCATGAGGTTCAGGACTCAAAGCATTATTTAAGTTTTGAATGGATATATCTGATACTGGAAACACTGTAGGACTTTGTAAGGGCTTTTTCTGAATTAATTTCCGCCTAAGTTTGGGTGTTATATTTTTTCTATCGAATGTAGTGTTAATCTTTTTATATTGTTCAATAATTTTTAAAGAGTTTTGGAGGTCTGCTTTCAATCGAAAGTTCTCTGAGTTTAAGTTTTCAATCTCATGGTTAGCGCTTAGAAGATCATCTGTTAATGTGTTAATTTTTTCATTTAAGTCGTGCAATGTTTGGCTATTATTGTGATAGCTATCTGGTAAACTCATCATTGTCGTATCAAATATACTTGATTCTTGGTGAATATTGCTTATGTCACCCAACGAACTGGCTCTGCATGGTTTACGGTGAGTGATATTTTCAAAATCCATGTTTAGTTGGTATTTCAATCAACAATATATTCAATGTAATTTTTCTGAGTGCAAAGAAACACACTTCCAAAAGACCAGTGTCCAGATTAGGTAAAAAAATCGTACGGCGATTTCTGAACGATTGTTTTGATGTCAAGATTTGAACTAGACTTGTGATTGGTTATTATTTGTTCGATGAATCAGCTGATTGATGTTTACATTGAAAATTTTGCACTTTTCGATTTTTTAACTGATATTTTTGTATTTAATTTCACTTTTAAAGCTTTCAACTCTTAAATGTCACTGCGCATGCTATTTTAATTAAGTACATCCATAAGTTAGATAGTTTTTACCCATTTATGTTCTTAGTTCGTAGTATACACAGAGGTTCACTGTATTACACAAACACTGTTCTATTTATTGTAAAACACAATTGTCCACTGCCATAACATTAGCATCGGTTTCACGTTTTCGGCCAAGTGAATATTATTTTGAAATAATAAAAAAAAAAATTCACAACAAACACAAATAAAACTGATTAAATTAAATAAAAATATCGCGGAGTATTGTTGACACCTTGGCTGGTGTTGCCAGTCTCAAACTAGTTCACTCTCAAACTAGTTCCCTCTTAAACTAGTTCCCTCTCAAACTAGTTATCTCTCAAACTAGTTCCCTCTTAAACTTAGTTCCCTCTTCCCTCTTGTATATATTTCCCTCTCAAGCTAGAATTCCCTCTTCCCTCTTAGACTTAGGTCCCTCTTACCTCTTGTAAATATTTCCCTCTCAAGCTAGAATTCCCTCTTCCCTCTTAGACTTAGGTCCCTTTTTCCTCTTCCCTCTTAAACTTAGGTCCCTCTTCCCTCATTGACTTATATTTTTTTAACGGGCTTTCAAACAGCGGGTTACGACACCTAATTAAAAAAATAAGCCTTCGTAATCTTTATTAATATTTCCTTGTGGAGTATGCATCATTGAATGTGAACCATATTAGTGTACGTGTGATTGAATGAGAGTGTTTGACGAAAGTATGAAAGATGTTGTGTGATAGAGCAAGGATTATATTAAAACATCAAAATTTTCTTCAAATTGAAAATGTTTCTGGGGTCATCGGGGAAATGTGGTGTTCTGATTTACAGATCCACATTTTTTAACTCTATTTACAATTCATAACACTATACAAACCATACCTTCATATATTTTGATATTTTATCAACTTTTGTAATTCATTTTTATGTTTTCTTTTATACTGTTTGTACCCGAAAAGCATACTTTTAATTATATCTGATTGTTTTAATATCTCAATCTTAAATTATATTGATAATTTGTAATTCTGCAATATTTTTCTACTGTGACATTTTCATCTGACATGACATCTGTCTGTCTATTTTATTTTTCTTAAAACCATAGACCGTAACATAGGTACCATGGACTAAACCTCCTTTAAGCTAGGTTTACACTATTATAAGGGTAGAGTAGACTGACCCTTTTGTGAACCGTTTTTATTCGTTCTGGTCTTTATTTCTTAATTGAAATTTGAAATGTAGATAGAACACAGAACGAAGAAAAACGGGCGTCAATTTTTAGTTTCGAATCTGGACTGAACGCCGAAAGTCGGTTGATTACTTAATGATACCAAGTGTATTTTCTGATCTGAAAACTCCTGGAAAACTCTAAACTATGAATTATCAGCTTATGTAAAACTATTATTATCTGAAGTGCTCCAATTAAATATATTTTGTGTGGATCTCGAGAGCATTATTTCATGGAAACACCCTCAATGGTCATCTCTTGGCATCAAAGGCCTCGCTGTTTGGTGTATTGAGCCATAGCCGGCCTCCAAATCCCTTGGAGCCTACGTACTTACCTGTTTGCCTGTTTATCCGACCTGCTTCCATCCTGCTGCCTACTCCACTGCCTACCTGCCCAATTACCCGCTTATCTGGCTACCACCCGTCTGCTTGTCCGCTGCTCACCTACCTACCTCGGGCATTCCACGACTTCCTGCCCGAGCTGCTGCCTGGATAGCTGCGTGCGAAGCCCTACCGTTCTATTATCTATATCCTTTTTATTTTCTTAGCTTAAATTTTTAATAACCTTTAATTCATAATTATTTAATTTTATTAACGTGGCTTACGTTTAGCTCCCTCTGAGCTAAACGTAACGCTACAATATATATCTACCTACATTATATTTTAAAGTTAATATTGTAAAACGTTAGTTAAAAGGAATATACCAGTTTACCTACTAACAGTTCTAAGTCGTTTCATTGAAGAAGCACCCTTCATGAAACCCAACACGCTGGTAAGTAAGTAGCCACAACTCTTATAATCTTATTCCTCGTTGTTCTAAAGCGCGACTGCTGAGCATGAGGCCCAGGGTTCCATTTCCGGGTCGGGCAGTGTTGTTGGGTTTTTCCATCAGGAAATTTTCAATAGCAGCCCGGAGTCTGGATTTGAGTACGGTTGATGGCAGTAGGTGCAGTGGTTTGGTGCACCCTAGTATGTACATTATGGCAACATAGCTGCCGAAATGTGCGTTTAATATAGGTAATTTAGCCTAATCCTTGAGATAATCTAGGCAAGATGTTACAGTAGATTTGTTATTCTAATGAACCTGAAATAAACTAAACATTCATTCGAAAGTCGAATGAAATGGTACAAGGAACGAGAATTATACGTAACCATAAAGAAACCTAATGTCATTATTTGCGAAAAGTTAACCCGGACCTTAGTGAACTAGACAACATAATACACAAAAGCAAGGTTCAAATTAACCATAGTTTAAACTAAATCATCTCGGTCATAAAAATGTAAACGAAGCAAGTTAAGTGTTTCCTTGCATGCAGTTAATTGTACAGTTATGTTTAACTATGCAAAACATTTCTACGGCGAATCAACAAACTGTTACTACATTGTGAAAACATGATTTAACAAGACCTCATTGTTTAGTTTGGCTTTGAAACTTAAATGCCTATTATGTGGTGAATTTTCTTGAGCTTTTGTCAAGTATGTGACTGTGAGAACAATGGATGTAGATGGTCTAGTGTTAAGTTATAGCGGTCAAGTGATTGTCCCTAGTGTGTTAATGACTGCTTTGTAGTGAAATAAATACATTTCAGCGGTCGTAAAATGTGAAATGTCTAGAAAGAGGGTAACTACTGAGGTGACGACTAACAGAGATGTATCGAAAAAGTAGACATAAGATAACGCTCTAGAGCTCATTGTGAAACAGCTCATTCGGACAATTACCACTACATCTACCTTTTTGTAACCGCAACTCAGCAACACTCCTTATGTTCCTGTGTTCCATTTTGATGTTCATGACTGCCAGTATAATTAAAGGTATATAAGAGCGCTAGTTAACAAGGTAATAGTGAGCCTTGTTGTCTAGCTAGAGTACGCCGGACGCAATTTATTCGTAAAGTCTATTTTGACCAATCTATGCATGATATGAATTGATATAGGCAAAATTGCATATAGGTTATTGAATCGTGTACTACTCCATTTTTGTTGGTATTAAAAAAAAACTTTGATTTGATATTTTATGAGATAAATAATGTGCTAATTGTTTAACGTCTCAACGGCAAATGCCCTTTGGCCATGAAACGCTCAAAAATATTCTTTTGTTAAAAAAAATATCTTGTTTTGTTAATCGCGGTATTCATTTATCTCACACGTTTTTGTTTTCTGTTCTGTGATTTATCCAAACAAGATTGCAACATGTTTGCACAAAAAAAGGACCGATAAATTGAAATTATGTAAATCCGGTATTTATTGGTTTGAAGATAAAATAAAAATATCCTGACAATCCCTAATCTCGTTTAAAGTAGTTATCAAGCTTGTGTTATACGGTTGCCAACCAAGCCAAAAACCAAGGTCACCTTGGTTTCTACTAATTCAAATTCAGCTCAACATAAAAATCATAACATATAACGAAACAACATTAAGTTAAGTCTTTGTGTAACATAATTGTATAATAAATTAAAGAGAACTGAAGAAAATACCTTTAATATACCTTTGGCCAAAAAAAGGTAAGCAATTTCTAAAACTTTAAAGCAAACTTAAGTTAAGCAAACTTCTAAAATTTTCAGACCTGAAGAATTTGATTAATGAGTTTTACTGCCGAGCAGGCGTTTAGGTAAAAGGTGTCGATGTTCTAGTCTGCTTAACTACATAAAGGATAAACTGCAATAAATCTAAGCTTTTATACGTGGGTATATGTTGGCATTTCGTGGTGAAAGACCAGAGAACTAATGTACGTAAGTACAGAAGGACCCATCTATGAGGCCATTCAGGCACGGCGTATAGCAAAGACAGGCAGTATTTATTTAATTATATTAAGCTTCTTCTATTAATTTATTGACTCTGCTTTCGTCCAAAAGACAGACAGAGATGCTTATACAGGACTCGTTTAGCTTCAATGTTTCGACGCTTTTCTGTGAATGGTCACTGTTGATTCTGCCTTTCAGGATTTGCAGTGGAAAACATAATCTACTTTGTAATAATATGTAGGGGTACACGTACTTGCTACTGCGCACAGACTCGAGCCAGTTTTTCTATCTTAATATCGATGCCATGCCTATACTTTAATTATGTTATATACTTAAAACTGAAAGAATGACCAACCATGAAAGCATTATCTTATAAAAAAAAGATATGCTCCGGGCACTAACTAAATTGAAACTTCTATTTACTCAACACAATGTGAAAGATCACCCTCAGCAAGAGTACACCTTTATTTTAAACCGCCTGGCATTTAAAATGAGAATACCCTGCCCAAAAATGGCTCGTCTGAATTCTAAGGCCGGTTTTGAGGTCGAAAATAGTGCTCGGAAAATCTGTAAATACTAGGCTAAGTGTTCTTATGTTTACTTAAGTTACTTGGTAAAGAAAAACCACATGGATGAGAATATTTTATTGTGTTTGGTCTAGACTTTAGTAGATAGTGTTTTTGGTCTTAAGTGTATGGGTCTGTCACTACGTCGAGGTTGAAGTTTCTTTTATTTATTTAATGGGATAGACTTGGTTTACTTATATGGATTTTATTAGGGTTTTTCTTAAATAATTTTATGCTGGACGGAGCAATTGAATGTTATGAGGCAACTTAGATCTTAAATTCAAATAAATGGATATTAGAGATATTTCTGGCATTGTATAGAAACCACTTTAATATTAATAAATGTAGTGTGTCTTGTTCCATATTATTACTATTGTTAACTTATAACTTCAATCAACTTCAGCTGACTACAAGGTCAACGACTGCTGGCCCTATCGTTATCTAATTTAATATGATCCAAAGAAGAAAATACCAATGTATTATAAAAAAAACCACACACGAAAACTGTTGTAACCTGTCACCTACAGTCAAAATGAAAGATTTCTAACAACACTACAAATGTCATCGGTCCTCTTAAATATTGAAAAAAAAAACAGCAATAAACTCAAATAAAACATTCGCTGAGTAAATTAAATGCAGCCGACCAGAAGGCATCAGATAACATAACTTTGGAAAACCGTACAAAAACAGCAATAACTGCGCTGTGGATCGCACCTAGTAGAAAAATTTACACACAACTATGGATACTTGATGAATAGAAACATCAAACTGGAAATGAAAAATGTATACATTTTCAGATAGCGTTCTATTAGATTTTTGAACTGGGTATTTTAGATGGAAAATGCAGGATGAACAGTTGGTTTGGCTCTGTACTTTCATCATCATCTACCAAGCCTTTTTGCAACGATGTTTGGGTCAGCTTGCAGTTTTATTGAATGCAGCTGAATATCAGTTTTTATATGCAGTGGCTGCTTATTTGATCTCCACAATTGAGTCACTGGGCAACACGTTACCTCTTGGCAAAACCTATTGTCATAGTTTCGGGATTTATCAAATAACTTCTAAGCTAATTTGAACAAAAATCTTAAAATCACTGACTGATAAATGGGTAAAACCGTTGTTTTGTACCTACATTGTGTGTATCTGTGTGTGCCAAATAAACTAGTTTTTTCCTTTCTTTCTTTTAGTCTAGAATCATGTAACAAGAGGTTGTTAACCAAAAATATTTAAACAAAATGAAGGATCTTTGAAAACCCTATAGGGGTTCAATTAAAAATGAAAGATTGTATAAAGTTCGTTAATTTAAATAGGCCGCGTATTCAAATAGTTTATGGAAACATTAAAACAAGGAAGAGTCTTTGTGTAAACATTGAAACAAGGAAGAATTCCCGTAAGACTCTTTTGTAAATAGTTTATGGAATCGTGAATAAGGGAAAGAGTAAGAGATCTATGATAATGACCCAAAGAAGAAGTCGAGCAATTGTAATATCCATCAAATTTACTCAAGTTGTAAGGGATTAGAGGGGTTAATGCGATTTACAAAACTCTATCAATCAACATTCAATAAACTTTTATTCTGTCAATATCTGTCAACCCTCATCTGAACATGCGCTCAAAAATACAAGTTCAGAGAAATTGATTCCGATAAGAGGTTATTCTTGGAAAAGCCTTTGATGAAATTTGTATTCAGAAGGACTTATCTTGTGGACGTTTGTTTGTTGTGTTGGAACTTACTCACGGAAAAATAAAAGGCTTTCGTTTACATAATTTAACGTTGCGATAGTATCACAAGACATCTGGTAGATTGGGGAACTGTACAATGTTTGGTCGCTAGTTCATGTCCGCTCACGATGTCTTAAAATAGGCACGGAAGACAGGGACGTACGTATTTTTTGACATGGAATCAATGAAGGTATTTTTGAATAAAACCAATTTTCATTCCATTTTATTGTACCTGAATGAAAGGTTCTGTACAAAGTTAATCGAGACTTTATCATGTAACTACTATCGGTATTTGCATTAATGCGGTTAAGTCTCTATGCATGACGGACCTAAGGTCCACTTGGGGGAATTAACGAATTCTCATTTCCATGAAAACTTATTAGTTTGGAACTTACTTTTTCAGGTTGTTTTTTCAAAGCCCACTAAACAAGTTCTCGAGAGATTTATTTATTTTATCCCTGTGAAATATCAATGCATGACGGACCAGAAGACAGCTTGACGATGAAAACGAATTCTCAATTCTATATTACTTTTCAAGATAGTTTTTCAAGTTCACCAAATAAAATTCAAATTCAAAAGAAGTACATTTCCCTGTCAAGGAAATCAAGCGAAATGGACGACGAGAAATTGTCTAAAATATACAACTTTTTTACCGAGTTTTTAATAGGATCTTGGACGAGAAACGGGTGAGGTTACAGTGAGTCTAGAGACTAGACCATCAACTATTTATTTATTTATTTAAACTTCATGTACAATGGTGATACATAGGCGGACTTAATGCAGCAAGGCATTATCTACCAGTCAACCTTTGGGTTAAAAATGACAACAGGTGGTAGGAGTACAAAATAAAAATAAACAATAATTAAAGTCGGATATTAATAAACTATCTAACTAATAAAATACATAAATAATTTCTAAAACAATAGACTAATAAATATTATAAAAAATATCATATTCTAAATGAAACAGAAATTAAACATAATAACTAAGACGAAGACCGACCTATGTAAGAGAGGACAAGTAATAGTTCCGGATTCTACGCTTAAATTAAAATTTACTCCCAGCTTTTTTATGTCAAGGGGAAGGACGTTCCAGAGTTTTATAGTAGAGACAGCGTAAGAATTAGATATAAACCCAGTGCGGTGAGAAGGAATTTGGAGAAGTAAGTTTTTGGAAGCTCGAAGGTTAAGATCGTGAGAACTGTCCAACACTTTAAAATATTGTTTTATATAATCAGGAGTACAAGGATCGTTCATGAAGTTAAAGAGCATGCAGAGGGATCTTAAGGATCTCCTCTGACGGATAGGCAGCCATTTAAGCTGAGAACGGAAGGAAGAAATGTGATCATATTTACGAAGCCCGAAAATAAAGCGAATACAGTTGTTAAGAAGTCGATCCATTTTGTTAAGAAGTTCTTGGGATAGATCAGAATAACAAACATCAGCATAGTCGATTATAGGCAATACAAGAGCTTGAACCAAGGTGGTTCTGGTGCTGGACGGAAGAAAATGTTTGAATCTATAGAGAGACCGCATTGAGAAAGTGACTCTCTAGCTAATCTGAGCGACCTGCTTATTCCAGCTTAACTTGTCATCAATATATAGGCCAAAGTCTTTAACGTGAGGCGAGAGAGGGATAACGGTATTGCCGAACATAAGCGGCATTAGAAGACTAGTGTCCAAGGTTCGTAGATAATACGAACTACCAATAAGGAAAGCCTGACATTTACTGACATTGACAGTAACGCCAAATCTGCTAGACCAGTCAGCGATTGCTTGAAGATCAGCATTCAACAGTGAGATGCAGTCATCCAGATTGAGTATGTCAGCTTGCGCGTAGAGCTGTAGCTCATCAGATGTATCAGATGGTAGGAGCATTTGAGAATAGTAGTGATAGAAACTTCCATATGTCAGCCGGTGAAGAATTAAGGACATTTTCACAAATGTATCGGCGTTTTGAAGCTCTTACCATCTGATTACAGCGGTTTCTAGCCTACTTGTATAGGCTCCAGTTCTCCTCACTGCGATCACTTCTATATCGCCGAAAAGCCCTGTCACGCCGTCTCATCTCCAAACGAACTCCAGGACTAATCCATGGAGCCGGCGGGCGCTTAACACGGACAGCCCTGAGTGGCGCATGCGCATCGAAAAGCTGAAGCACGGACCTGTTGAACAAATCCACAGTTGATGCCTGAGCAACATCGACCCAATCAATATCTTTGGAATCATCATTGAGTTTGTCCCTGTTCAACCTCGCAAAATTCCGAAGAAACATAATGGCAGGCCGCTGTTTAGGTGGCTTAATTTTGTACGACAGGTAAATCAAATCATGTCTAGATAGCCCAGGGGCCGCAATATGGCCATGGTTAGTAACTAGATTCTCGGATGACGCAAGCATGAGATCAAGCCAGGTATCGCTTGAGTCAGGATTAAGATGAGTCGGATTGAGCGTGAGAAGTGACAGACTCGTCGATTCCAGGATTGCTCTCAATATAAGCGCGATCTTAAGTTATCCTTCGAGAGGTCGGTGTTGATATCGCCCATGACTATGAGATGTTTGTACTCCGAGGAAAAAGATTCAAAGAGTGATTCGAGAATAGAGAAATAATCAATAGCAGGTGGGCAGTAAACTACTCCGAGAACGGCCTTAACCCCTTTGACATCAATTTCAAGGACTAAGAATTCGGGATTGCCGCTATATGTTGTCGGAGAAGATGATAGAATTTTGAAAGAGATGTCACTGTGCAAGTATAAGGCAACACTACCGCCCCTTTTTGCCGTGCGATCATTGCGAATTAAGATAAAACCGGGTAAGCTATAATGTTCAGAGGGAAGTTCGGGTTTGAGCCAACTTTCTGACACCAGGACAGAGTGTAACGCCACATCACAAAATAAATCCAGCATCTCAGAGTGGTGTTGAGGGACACTCTGAGCGTTCACATGACATACATTAAAACAGTTATTAAAACGCTGGCACTCACCACTTAAGACACTGTTAACTGAGAGAGAATCGTCTAAAGAAGAAAAAGACGTAGAGAACCTACGGCAAGAATAAAACGAGTCATCGTCAGACTTAATCATTATAAAGCGTAAATAAATAGATATATAATAGATAAAATAAAATTAGATAGATTAAAGGAATGTGAAGATAAAATTCACATAATAGTTGCATAACCTGCCGGCAGACTGTTCACAAACAAAACTATACATAAATACTAATGCGTGCATCCGAACGCAGACGTAATTCGCAAGAAGTAAAATACGTGGCATAGACAAGATTTATATAAATGAAAAAAAAACTATGACAGTGACAGGTGACTCTGACAGCACTTGTCAGTTGTCAACAAAAACAAAATAAACAAATTATGATGCCGGTAAACCGAACAAAAAACTGTAATGTTTTATTGTGCGTGCTTATTGTATTTATAAGAAAATAACAAGCACAGATAGAAAACAAAGTGGACGAAATAAAGACTGTAAACATCCAATACATAAATCTTACAATAAATATTATTTCTTCTTTGCTATCCGCCTTGAGCGAGATGAAGACTGTGCCGACGCGAGTTTATGCTGGCTAGCATTGGGAACTAGAGGAACCTCCTGTTCCAGCAATTTACCATGCTCCGCTCCAAGCGCGACGACCTCCTCCACACTGATCACCCGGCGCCGCTTGCCGTCCGGAAGCTTGACGTTGATGTTGCCGTCCCTGGTCCACACGTTCTTCACACCGCAGAGCTTGCGAGCTGTTATAAACGTAGACTGCCGCTGTCGAGTAAGGAATTCAGACACCACATAAGGAGATCCCTTCAGTTTTGTCTTGGTTCTCCAGATCTCGCTTCTGATAGCAGAGTCCGCGAGCCGAAGCAGGATTGGTCTAGCATGACCTTCCGAAGCAGCACCTAGTCTGTGGCATACAGTCAGCGAAGAGTGGATCAGATCTGTTAAGCCGAGCTTAGTCTGCAGAATGGTCGCCACGGTTTCAGACACTTTCTCACCTGGATTTTCAGGAACGCCGCCAAGCAACAGAAACCTTTTTCTGTGCCGCATCTCTATAATGTCTACACTCTTGTTCAACTCGGCAATCTGCAGCTGTAAGGCACTGAGGACACTCCAAACATGCTCCCTGAAGGTCGAAAAGTCTCTGTGGAGGCCGCTCAAATCAGCTCCAGGTGGTGACGCTCAAAATCAGCCATCAGCTGGTTCAGTGAAGTGATAGCCATTCGCTGTGTCTCCGCAATCTCAGCCATAGTGGTCATGGTATCAGCCTTATGTTCAAAAGTTTGAGGCAAGTTAAAAAGTGACAGCTCCAGCCGACAAGTTTATGCAAATTGCACTAAGGACATATGAATGCTACTGCCCACACAATATATGCTTAATGGTAAGCAAATTATTTATAATCCGTAGGAATTTCTATTATAATTGTATAAAATACTAATTAAAAGATAAAATTATTCAGAGCATATGTGTATTATTTTTATTCAGCTACCCACAATCCTATATCTGAAGCTTTATATTTTAATAATAATAATAACTTTTATATTTTAATAAAATAATTATGCTATCACGTTGCCATTGTGTACCTCTTTCTGAAGCTTTATATTTTTATACTCAGTCAAGTTTTCAACTTTTCTGTAGGTACAGATAACATGTTCATTTAGCCATGTCTTACATAACAAATATATTTTTACGGCTTTCCGCCCTCTATGCCAGAGAAACCATGTATTCTTTCGAGATAAAAAGCACTTTTAGGTACATTTAGCGAAATTACAGTTTTC
The DNA here is from genome assembly GCA_964057195.1 of Orthosia cruda. Taxonomy (NCBI): domain Eukaryota; kingdom Metazoa; phylum Arthropoda; class Insecta; order Lepidoptera; family Noctuidae; genus Orthosia; species Orthosia cruda. The sequence goes on along the minus strand of OZ059839.1, from coordinate 11,972,090 downwards.
TATCAATAAAAGAATTAGCATAGTGACTGTTGCCAGTTTTTTTTTTAAGTTTCGATTATGTATACTCCAATAAACTTAAACTACAAACTACACAGCTAATTTCCATTGTATCTCCAAATTACTTGGGCGTTAACTTATTCAAGAAACAGAAAAAATGGGCGCCTTATTAAATAAGGAAAGGGAGGTAAGTGGCCACTACGGGAATGCTGATGAGGTTAATAGGTACTACTGTGTCGGTAATTAGTTAGCAGGAAACACGACCGTGTAAAATGGAATGTATAATTTAAAAAAACGACAAGCCTAAATTCACGAAAGCGTTGGGCAGAGGTATACGTGTAGTACCTAAGCCCATATTTGCAGTTATATTTAAGTTTCATTGGCGGCGAGTGTATTGCCACCAACACAAATCCATAATCCAGGCTGCTACTTAAAAATTCCAGATAGTTAGAATATCCTACCCGGGAATTGTATCTAGAAACTCATTCTTAAAAAGTTATTAAAATAGTGTCACAAAAAATAATACAAACAATTCAAAGTAACGGTTAACAAGTACAATCAAAGACAAAAACAGTAAACAGTGTTGTAACAAGAAAAAATAATTGTACAATCTCAAGTTTCGTGGTGTACTGTCGCGGAAGCAAGAGTTTCCTATGACGATATGCACAATAAGGAAAGAACAATAATGAAAATAAATGAAAAATATCGACTGTCAATAAAAAATACGCGTAATCGAATATCAACCGTCTCTAAAAATAATAAGGTTTCAATTGAAATATTAAACGTTTATTGCTAAAAAGATTTATTCTTTGGTCTGGAAATCAAATAAAAATGTACCAGCTGTTTATGATTCGGAACATGTTGGGATGTTTAAATTGTCAGAAACAGGATATTTTCATATCCGAAGCGTATATTGGAGTGAACGATTGTGACTATTATGTGAGCCATTACTCTGTAGCTCGATGACTTCATTTCAATAGGACAGTAACAGAGAGATGGCATTTGTGAAAATGGCGTTGGATTGTAAAGGGGTAACAACCATTGCGAAGTTTAACTTAGATTCAGATAGGTCTAGAATCAAATAAGACTGACAGGAAAGTTGACAAAGAAAACCAATGAATCTGCTTAGGCTTTTCCCAACTATGATGGGATCGGTTTCCAGACTAAGCGCATGCAGTTGAGTAACATTATTTTACATGGAGCGATTGCCTATCTGACCTCCAAAACCCAGTTACTGGGTACCACACTCTATACTCCTTGGCATGAGTGGGGATTGATTTTCTAGTTTCCGAATACACGTTAAGACTGCCAATGATCTACAAATGATGTGCTTTCTAATACACGAAGAAGTAATGTTTGGTATGTTATGGATCCAACAGACCTCGGCAAGCATTGCTTAAACTTTAAGATCAAACTGTGAACTGTTACTATTACACCACGAGGTCTTTCTTGGATTTTGAACGACCCCAATAACTATAAAATGGTGTAATGAACATACATAAAAAATCTAAAATATTCGATATATAGGCATCAACATTGCGCAGGTGAATAAAACCATGAAATGAAAAGAGTCACCGCCGCGCACGAAACTGTCGATGTTGATACGGCAGTCACAAACTTTTTATTCCAATATCGTAATTGTGAACACACTACTACAGGCATCGCACCTGCTGTTGCGATGCTAGTCAGGCGGCTCCGCGGTAGGTTAGACGTACTGCGGCCGAGCGCCGAGCGCGCCAGCGAGCAGGCGGCGGCACCCGCCGCGCGCCACAGCCCGGGCACCGAGCGCCACGCCACGCCGCGCCCGGCGACCACGTGCTAGCACGGGATTACCGTCCGCGCGCTGACAAGTGGGCGCCGGCCGTGGTCACCGCGAGAGAGGCACCGTTAACCTATCGGGTGCGTAGTTCAGACGGTAAAGAGTGGAAAAGCCACATTGATCAATTGTTACCTGTAGGGACGTCTCGCACCACTAAACGGCATTCAGTTTTAATCGACTGCGTCAATATTGAGGATAAGTTAATAAATAAATACCGTATAAATAAACACGGCTAAAGGCCAATTACATTTTAAACTATGTATGAGAAAGGGAAACATAGAAATGTGAATATTTTTTTTTCTGTTTAAATTATCTGGATGTTAACCAGATAATTTAAAAATAATAATAAACAATAATAGTAAACTCGATCACAAACTAGGCCTCAAAGGTTACCAGAACCATAATTTCGGGCTAAAGTTCACTACATATTCTTGGGAGCCATAATAAAAGTTGAGCTGTGACTTGCTTGTTATTATTTATAAATGAAATAGTCTATAATCTTTTAAATAATCTCTCTGAGAAAATTGGGAGTGGTCTCAAAACAACTGAAAACATGACATTTGAATATGTTGCTAAAGCTGAATATAACAGATTTATTATCTCTAGTAAGCGTAGTGATATATTAATATTTGTGCCTTTCCAGTATGAGAAGAGGCATTTACACTGTAGTAGGACAATAACAGGCGGGTAATATATTATAGTTTTACTAAATGTTGTTCTTACAAAAATAACATCATACTAACTGCTTTCTAACATAATTAATTATAAAACATAAAACCAAGTATAGCCAGTCATGTAATTTATCAGGCGGGTCTGCCATACTTAGGGCACATGCGGTCCAGTGTAACATTTACTATAACTAACTATAGCAAGCGACTAAACTTCTACGGTTTTCCAAAACGATTTAGAGCTCTTTTGTGAATGAGGCTCTTTGGAACTGCAACCATCATTCCTATTTTTGGATTTTGTGTTCTAGTTTGCTGTGATAATAATACATCTCTCTAGGATAATGCATGGATGCGGCGGGTTCGCGGTGAGTGCTAACGCGTGCCCGTGTTCCCGCCATAAGCGGCACAGGAGGACACCGTGGAGTTTTAGTGGGTTAGTCCCACATAACTGCGGATAAATATATAATAAATGGATGGCTTTGGTTACCACTTAGTCAGATGAAATGCCTGGTTTTTTGTCACCCGAAAAGTTTTGCCCGAAATACATGATGAAATACTACTTTACGGGTGTATTATTTTGTAAAGACTTAATAAACTATACAGTTTATTTGGTCTTACAAAATAATACATAAACCAAATTGAATTGACTTAAAAGTTAAGCATGCTATCGTGTCGTTTTCCAGGCAAAAACATAACTACTTTACTCGACCATTTCATAGCATCTCTCAAACTATTCCACCTCATTAACATTAAATGTACAACATATTATATACTCAACAGAGACAATATCCATATCTATACAAGTAAGTTAGGTTTAAATCTGATCTCGTAGTGTACGTACCAAAGATGGCGAGATAGTGCAATACATTGAACGTGGTTTAAGTTTACAATAAAGTTAGAGAACTGTTAGTGATATTAGATGTTCAAATTAATTTCGGTGAAGTGTCTGGATTCTTGTATGTTCATTTAGAGTTGGGAGGATATTAGAAATAGTTTTCGAGGCGGAGAATGTTTATTAATATTGCTTATATGCAATGTGGTTGGCTATTTTGTAAAACACCTTCACAATTTAAATTAGCAACACGCCTTTACCACTGAGCCACCGCTGCTCTATAAAGCTTTAAAGGTCACGTAACTTCTAATACCACGAATTATGACCTAAAACCCTTTCACTAACAATGAAAGAAAAATCCAAAGACGCTCGAGAATCGTGCGGCGAAAAATGTCCTAACACAATGACAATACCCACCCTATTTACTCTTATCCGATCCAAAGCCACTTCTGAACCCTCAAAACCATGAGTTAACACTTCTTCGCAACTTAGTGTCACAACACTGATTCGCAGTTTATTAAGTCTGTTACTAGCAACTCAGAACGCACTTATGTCGAACTTTATGATGAAATATTCCGAAAACATTCGGGAAGAATTCATGGATTTATGAATGTGCGTGTTATTTTGTGCGTGGAGCAAGTTTTTTAAGTGGAGGGAAAGAACAATATATTAATCAATATGAGAAAAACGTTGTTAAACTGATACGAGTGAAATTTAAGAATAACTAGATAATATTTTTCTAGGCGCACTTAATATTAGTATGCTATATACGTATTGATGTCTTTACGCACTCATTGGGATCTGTCTATCTAACCAAGTGGTATCATGTCCCTCAGTTGCTGTGTAGGTTGAAGAGGTACTTATAAACTGGCTAAATTGGTAATTTGTGCTGCGAAAAATATAATATAATATATATCGGAATCTGAAAAATCATACTTCGAATATCAACAACCTAAAATTACAACCTAGTTTTCTACAAGATACCCAGACACAAACTCTTGAAATAACAAGAGGCTTATTTTCGTCCCACAAAACTTATGTTTGTCGAGTTGTCCATTTTCAAGTTCTAGGTTATTAGTCACTATTTTTTATGTGAAAAGGATGTAGGAACTTTCAGACAAAAAAGTTATTGTAATTAACTTTGGAAAAAAATAGATAGCTTTTGTTTTTTTTTGTTATTGGAAAATACTAGTATTTTTGCTTGGTAAAATTCATACTGGTTATTTGTGACGTTGCATTTAGATATTTATTTAATTACAGTACCTGTTATTTATTGAAAACTTTAGTCAACTATGTCAAGGATGCCTTATTTTATAAACCATACATTACTTTTCCATAATTATACACCCCTCAATTTTAATCTAAAACGTGTCCTTGCCTTAATTTCTTCATTCCAAAGTATCATTTGAAAAGACTAATACCAATGTAGACTTTTTAAATTTTCTTTGAAATTGTTAACTTATTCATTACCCAAGGTATATAGTGAATATTACCAGTAACGTTTGCACAGAAATTGTTTTAAAATTGCTCTACGGATAATAAAAAAATATTTCTATGAAAATGCGTTGTCGTATTGTTCACTATAAATTCAGCGACCGACAAGGTTGGCGAATCTTGGCTACGGTCGAGTACCAGAACCAATCCGCCACCCCATCCGGCTCGAAGGACCATATGTTTACGACGTAAGGTTGATTGTGCATTGAAGATGTATTTTGTGTTTTTAATAAATGCAACGACACAACTGTTTAGTAGCTCTGTATTGAGGCAACTAAAACTTTAAACGATCGAAGCCTTAGGTTTTTTTTTGTTTTAATTCAATATATCTCATTTCTTTTGTTTTCCTTCTTTTAATTAAACTTTTTACACTGGTTCTCAATCATCTTTATAGCCATTTGCTAAGAATAGTTACAGCACTGGTAACAACATTTGTGCCACATGTTAAATTTAGTCTAGTTATATTTTATTTACCTTTGTAAAGATTCTTTTACCGATTGTTTTGTGAATGTGTGAACATTGTAGGGTAGTGAAAATTTATTTTCATGATTTTGAAGGGATACGTCTCGCAAACGGTAGGCTTGACAAAAATAAGATGTAGATGTACCAAAGCCTACATTAATATTAAAATACCTATTCAAAGTATTAATGTCGTTTTCCACATAAAATAAGATAATATAACTTTTCTCATGAAAATGTAGCTTTTTGAGATGTCTCATATAATATTTGACTACCTGCCACTGGCAACACTGGTCAGTGTACACTCGCACGCAGCGCAGTTGGTACAGCTGATAGTTATCTTATGACAAATTGATTAAACGAACAAGGATTAGAAACAACTCTATAATTTTCTCAGAATATTTTTTTCTATTATCATTACTTTGTGTATTACTCTTAGAAAACGTATGCGACTTTTGCTTATTTCTCGTCTTACGTCTCCTGTTCGGGTTACAAATAAATATTTTTCTTTCTTTCTTAAGTACCTACATATTTAAAGTCTACTTTACACATTTGTGAATTAGTGTATTATCTCATTCAGTCAACATATTGCTTTGCGTTAACGAGGATAATTTAGAAACCCGTGTCGTTGTTTCCCAGTGGTGGACATCAAGAATATTTTTTTAAAGTTTTCCCGCTGTCCCTCAGTGGTGGCCAAACAAGTGGAGGACATCGTGAATAATCGAAATATTTGATGGGACAAGGGACATAGATTTCATTGTCTGGATTTGTTTTCGTCTTTAATTAAACATGCAAATTACTTTCAAATTATATGATTGTTGTGATTTTGATATTAAATAATGGTAATTTGATTAAGTATTAAATAAATATGTAGTGATTCTGAACGGCACTTCACCGCCATTGCAACTTTTTTTTAAATTATTAGAGGGTAAACGTAGGAAAGAACGTGATGGCGGGGAAGTGCCGCGGCGAACGGATAATGGCCGCTTTGGCAGCCTTTTGTTAAGGCGCTACCCCGAGCGAAACGCCGCGCTAGCCGTTTTTCGTGCAGTTTTTAGGAGCTATCTACTCGTTATTTAAAATGATATATCAACTAATAAAAATATATTAAATTTCTACATATTATTGATTCCAAAATTGTAGATTTCTTTTTTTTTTAATGATGTATATGTTTCACTAATCTCCTTCCAACAAAACCATAAAAATGAAAAATAATCCATTAATTTTTTAACTAAAACTAATGGATAGACAATTTGATAACGAACATTTTGTAAGTTTTATTTTTTTCAAAAGACCAATATTTGATTTTATAAAGATTTTATTCTAAAATCTGGGCGTATTCACTACTGTTATTCATGCGCCACCAGTGCCGCTAGGCCAATAGGAATGCTCATATCTCACGCTGATTTTTTGGTCAGGGTACGGCCTTAACGCTGCTAGCGAGAGGTCAAGTTGAGAACAAGTGTAAATCAGTTAGTTACCCATCGCTCTTTGTCTACAACTGAAACATTCTGGTGCCTAATTAAAGGACAATTAATCAACTAAAATAAGGTGTATCATTTCAGTGTAAAATAAATGTGATTTTTCTGATTTAAAACAAAATTTTGCATTGATTTTGTTTTTTTTATAACTCATATTTGTAACCTCCAAAATTTCGTCCGAATTATGAGAGATATGCTCGTTAGGTTACCTCGCGTCTGAAATCACGTTCTTAATTGAAGTGTGTAATGAATTTTCTAACAGACTTCATATTATAATTACGGAGCAAACAAGCAAAAGCATTTCTATTATACTTACAACTAAAACTCAAATTACAATTTAAGATGTACATAATTAACATACACAACACAATATCCAAAACTAATTGAATGAAGACAAATAATTTTTTCATTACTTAACATTCTGAGGAGAATGATGAATAGAACGACAAGAAATCAAAGCACAGATCAAGTTCCTCTTCATATAAGAGCAGACAGTTTATTTTTTGTAAAAGTCGCTACAATATTACCTATTAAAAAAGGGAATTTAAAATTGTTCAATTAATTTAATGAAGTACCTCAGTCCTTTTTTTGTTCCCTTTTTTTGCTTTTAGCTGTAGCTATCTGCTACATTTAGAGACTATTTTCTTTTACCCAGTACAAGAGGCACATGAGATGTTTTGTAATATGTAAATAAGCTCGAGGATTATAATAAAACTTTTACTACCGGTTGACATATCCATATTTCCCTTAGTCTTTACCCTACATATAAATAAATGAAATATTAAGTAACGAATAAAATATATCTTTGTCTACCGTCTGTACCCACGTAACTACTTACCACCACGGAAATACTGAAGGGACAGAAGGTTTACTTTTAGTAATTATTGAACAATTTTTTATTCTTAGGGAAAATCACAGGTAATTATAGGTTATTTTCAGGCTCCACTAGATAAAAACCTGGTGTTTCACCTACAAACAAGAGTCAGGTTCTGTGGGATTCGCTCATACCATGATTAGGACTCCTTACAGTCATATTACCTGTATCTATATATCTGAAACTTATACAAGAGGTGTTGCATGACAATGAAAATCCAGTGGTTTTGTAGTGGACCTTCTAACTCTCTTTATCGTAAAACAACTGAGAAGTGACCAGGACCTTTTCATCAAAAAAACGCTTTTTATATATATTATTGTTTACAATGGCACACAAGAGAATAATACAAATGGAATTATTATCGGAAAACCGTATTGTTGAGCCAATTTAATATGCCGTGTTCCTTAGGTTCAATAAGACTGAGTACCTGGATAGGGTGCCTAAATGGAAGTACTAAGAATGGCAGGTATACAGGGAGTTCTGAGTTAGGTCCAAAGGGTAAAAAATGAGCCTGATTTAAGATAACATTTGACATAAACTATTAATAAGCAAAGGAAGTTTTATATTTGTTAGGTAAAAATACTTATATACTTTTATTTATTACGGATTTTCCACAAACAAAATGATCGGAAAAACTCTCGAGTCAGTAATTTATTCCCAGTCACTAATCGTAAAGTTCGCCTAATCTAAAGACTTAAACAACATAACATAACACCGTACTGTATTTCCCGAACGGTTAAACAAAGGTGTACTTCAACAATACCAGCGAAAAGTGTGTATAATTTACACTATTGGTTTAATTCGGGAATATCGTTTGAAAATTCTACGTAAACGGTCCTGAACGCTTCACAGTAAGTCCATGATGCGTCGCACGAGTCCTCAGCGCAGACAGGCCTGTTCCTCCGAGTGATGGATGTGCGGAAGTCGTCAGAGGGAGGTGTCCTCTGCCATGTAATTCGTCGTGTTTCCGGAATACTCCCATCAAAAGCGACGGACTTGAGTACTGTGGACTTACTGATATTATTACATGGGAGTGTCTGTCTCTCCATTATGGTGTCATGGCCAAACTACTACATGTTTTGGTAGATGTTGTGTAGACTGTGAAAAATAAATTGTCAACAACTTTTATTATAATATAGATATTAGGTAGGTGTATTGTATACAGCGCTCCTTGCCTAAATCATCTGGGTATACTATGGTGTAAAGATATCTTAAACTAAGCTCTGAGGGTAGGTGTCACCAATACCGACCGCCAATTTTGAGGAAGATGGTATTAAATAAACACATAGATCTGTCTCCATTCGTTTGTGTTGTGGCGCGTGGCTAAGAAAATATAAGAATCCACCTTATTTTGACTTTTTACAGAAGCTTAAATTGCTTACTTAATTTCTACGTAGATGTCAGAAACATAATAATATGTTCTCGGTACTTTATAGTCTCTAAAACTCAACTTAAATGTATGACGCATATAACTTAGAATTTTGATGTGAAGTGAGAACTTGATGCCTGTTATTAGCTCATATTATGGCCTGCATAAAGACGACATTGGACTTGACGTAGTGGGTAACTATGTGGAATCCTGAAACTGTTAAAGAATGATGCGAAAAGACATTTAAGTAGGTACTCGTAACTTAAAAAGGCCCGTATAATATTCCATGGTAACTCACACCATATTTTCAGCAGAATGATGTTCACTACTGTACATAAGACTCCCCCAAAGCATCGCCACAATAACTGATCCTGCGATTCGCGCACGCGGTGCGGTCATAAAGTGTGGGAGCTAGACAAAAAGATTCAACGTCACACACGCACAGTTTCAAAACCGCGAGTGCCACAAGTCTCGACATTTTATTTTTACATATCCATTTTACTAAACCGGACGTAAAACATAAGCCACTCAGACATTCAGTATTCGGCAGAAAAGGGTGGAGCATAACAAAAAGTTAAAATACCAGTTCACAAACAGAAAAACAAATGTTATACTGAAGGAAATTCATTTAAACGTAAATGATTGATGGGAATCCCATTTGCTTTCGATCTACGAAAGCCAGCGTATAAAAACGGGTTGTTGACAAGTAAAAAGATTTTATGTTTATAATACGAGTAATATACATTCTGAAATTATAAACATAAAATCTTTTTGTAAGCTGATCCCAATGTGGCTGAGAAAAGGCTAGGCAGATTAATTAAATATACATTCTGAAATTGTCGGCAAAATATCAGGGTAGCCGCTTAACCCTTGTCCAGAGCGAACGCGCGGTGGCTAGGGCGGGTGCGGAAGCGATTATGTGGCGACAGTGCATCACGAGTTCTTGTACCAGGTAGTAGAGGCTAGACCTGTTTCCTCAGGGTAAAACAATAGACGATCGCTCACTAGCGAAGCCGCTCCACCATAGACACTTCATTATAGACAGAGCGGTTTCATACGTTTGATACATCTCGCCCGCCTTAGCACCCGCGCAAGCTCATCATCCTGGCCAGCGCCTAAAGTTGAAAAGGAAAATTGTTGAAACGGCACCCGTATATAACTGACTACAAATCGATGAATGTAGCTAAAACAATTTTCAACCAAACACTTTGGGAAGATTGTGCCAATATGTCGAATGGAACAAAAATTCCCGTCACTCTGTTTCATATAAATATGGTTTTATAAGTATTATTTTGCGCCTAGGGATGAGCTGAACGAATTACTAAACATAACTGTCAAACTACGCTAGTAAGGGATGAACGCTAGTGCTATACGTGGAAAGTTGTTGTCTGTTTTCCTGGTTCAACAATTTGGTCGGTTCTTTATTCAATTGCTTTATGCGGATGCAATTTATTTTTGCCTTTCTCATCGGTCAGACTGAGCAAAAAAAGATTTACCAACATGTATAAAAGTATATGTAATAAATAATTCAACTATTTAATTTCGGGTTACGTAAAGAGAAAAAAAAACCGAAAAGTACAGTCCAGGATAAGCTTTTGTGAAATATTGTGGGTTGAGTCATAAGAGGTAGCAGGCAAAGGGCAAACGTGTTCAATAAGCAAACAATTAATGGCATCCGTTCGTAATTCCCCAAAAGTGCAACCAATCAAATCGCTTTAGCAGGAACATTTTCAATAGTCCAAACTCGCTACCGGTTATAAATCGTACCACATCTGTCATAGCTGTTGCTCATAAATAATTTTATATGACCTAAGTGTTAGGATACGAGCGTTTTGGGAATTATAACTTGCGCTGGACGAGCGAATATATCATAAGGATTGGAGTTTACGTGGATTCTTGTTTCTTCTATTCAGATTCTTTTGACGTCACCTGTAGGTAAGGTGACTGTCGACTTTATAGGGTGACCTTAAATTAAATGTAATGAAAGTATTCATCAGGGATGAAAGAATTCATTAATCCATACTAATATTATAAATGCGAATATAACTCTGTCTGTTACCTTTTCACGCTTTAACCTCTGACCCGATTTAGATTAAATTTGGTATGGAGATAGTTTGAGACCCTGGGATGATATGATAAAAAAATATTGTTACGGGTTCATCATGTATGAATAAAACTAGGCAATTTGATCAACCTTTACATATATTTATTTACTTACTAGAACTAAATTAAGGGGTACCCAACCTTACAATCTAACTAGACTTAAAGTAAACCTAATCTAATTTGGACGCCAGGAGAGTTATGGTTTTCGGTGAACTCTGCCAACACCTTTGCCTGCTAGCTGTTACTCAGGGTTTTTGTTCTTACGAAATAGCTCGCTCAATCAATATCCAACTTAAAGGGCGTAGCGTGAGGCTATAACAATGATAACAAAATACTGTAAAGTACCTAATTATGATCATAAATACAAACAAAAGCTGCTCCCATTAAAGCTAAAACTTACCCCTATTTGGATGACACTTATGTATGCACAATCACTGTGACTTTATTTATTTATATATTTCTACTATGTCGGTAGATAATAGCTCACAATGACCTTATGGCATAAGAACACAGGTCCGTCTTATACAAGAGAAATGTCGCCAATGGCCTAACCCACATAAGAATAATGTAATATTTTGGAAATCGAGAAAACACAAAAAGAACTCGCGCGACCCAGAATCGAACTCAAGACTCCTCGGCTGATGCAACGGTGCTAACCATTCTGCTACAATGCTACTTGTAGAAACCGACGAAAATATAGACTAAATGATTCACGCAAGCTTGCCAAATACCGAATTTAAATCAAATGAACATGACATACACCTCCACCGAAAACAAAAAAAAAAAAAGTATTTTTTCTTTTATATTTTTTTTTTCTTTTTCTTTTACATTTTACATTGGTTTTAAGTCTTTAATATGCCACATCCCAATTGATTTACCAAAAGCAATATTCAACATCAGAACGAGAATTATTAAGTGTGGTATATGCAATTGAGAAATTCAGACCGTACATAGATGGGACAAAATTTACTGTGATAACGGATCACAGTGCACTTCAATGGTTACATAAAATGAAAGATCCTCACGGGCGGCTGGCTAGGTGGGCGATGAAGCTACAGCAGTTTAATTTTGATATCGTTCATAGACCGGCCAAAGTAATACAGTGCCTGATGCGCTTTCCAGATCTATCGAGTTATGTACAGAAATTAATTCAGTCAATATAGGTGAAAGTGATAAAGACGATTGGTATAAAACAAAAGTTAACAAAATTTTAAGTGGTGAGAAAGCCATTTGACAGTAATCAGAAGTTTCCCCTCTAAAATCTATGAAAATGCCAAATTTCGCAAAGAAATCTTTGCCTAATAAAACTTTTTGTGACAAGGTTGGCATAACCATCATTTTTACTACATTAAAATGTCCGTTGAATTTGACAGGAACGTCTATGATTTCTGTAATATTATGACGATTACCATCGGCGGTAGCAACATGAATGTCCTTTGAGCGATATGTTTTCAACCCTAAACCTTTTAAAGTTCGAGTTAAATCACTGTTAATGACAGTGCGATTAGCCCCCGAATCTAAGAGACCTACATATGAAATGCCTAAAATATCTATTAGTACGTAGTCCCTGTTATCATTATCTTTTTCCAGTACTACTGGGTTCAATTCACCGCGAGACATAAAAACTTTTACCGTCCTAAGCCAGTCCTGCCACTCCTTACCATTTCTATCTAGGGGAAAGTTTATTTGGCAGGTTTCATACTTTCCCCTACAGCGTTTCCCTTACACACACAATCTTTAGAAGTCACTCCAAAACGACCACATTTGTAACAAAACAAACGCTGTTTAGGTACACTACATGACCTAAATAAGTGTCCCACCTCACGACAATTCCAACATCTACCGGCAACCACTTTTTGCGCGTTGGATGTGACGTTGTCAATTTCAATCTTAGCCGAAACCTCGTTAATGATTTTGTTGGAAGTATTTTTATAAGCTAAATCAGGTTCTAAGTTGATTCTTTGAACCTTTGGTTCTTCAAACCTATCACAATTGATTTTAGTCCTTTCAACTATCCTCAAAACATCCACTATATCCGACACAGAAAAAAATACATCTCGGCAAATAGCTCTTTGATAATATGGCTGTATGTTACGTAAGATAATTGAGATTTTCTCCTGTTCTGTAATCGGTGATGGTAAGCGATTAAACATATTTTGAAGAATTGACATATAAATTGTGATTGACTCATCCTTTCCCTGTGTCCTAGCCTTAATTTCAGCTAATAAATCATCTTGATAAAATGACGATTGAAATGTTCTCTTTAACAAAATCACTAACTCTTTCCAGTTTGTAGCATAAACTTTGTTAGCTCTGAACCATATCAAGGCGTCACCCTTAAAGAAATCTATCGCATAACGCCACAAGTCTTCATCGGTTGCATTCCTAGCTTCTTTAATTTCATTAACACGCTCTATGAATGCATTAACACTGACATTATTGTCAGCTGAAAAATAAATATTCCATTGACTAATAGGTACCAGTTTACGTTTCGGAAAATCTATATCCATAGTTGAAGTTCTTATTAACTTTGGTTTATTTTCTGCCGGATCATGATAACTGTTGTTGGATGAACAATCATTTTGTAATTTTCTGATAATATTGTCCCCTATATCACCTAAAGTTTCCTGTAACACTTGCCTAATTTCCGAAGTGATTTCGTCCTTTTGATCTTCGATATCATCTTTCGATTCAAGTTTGTTCAATAAGGTGAGACAACGCGTAGAGAGTTCGGTCTTTAATTTATCGTCGGCCTCTAAATCAGTTGGAATAAGCACCAATCGATTTTTTACATGATACAAGCGTGATACTAGTCGTTTAAATAAATGCCTATCAGGTTTCCCCGTAATTTCGTCTATGTATGCGGCTAAAGTTGTTAGTTTTGATTTACAATTATCCAATTCCACAACTGGCGCTGCTAAAACGCATCGAGGAGCCTTGATCTCATAATTAACTGAAATTCATTATACGATACTTTTCGTTCGAGAACCTAGGCCTAAGTTTAGTAGGCAAAACAAAAAGGGCTCGATATGAAATTATAGCAAAGTATTTTTATGGGCTGTTTCCTTCAAGAAAAGAGCTAATGTGATACAATTAGGATGATGAGATTCTATACCTACTTACATTCTTCATGAGGTCGAGGTTGTTATTTTTAGTTTCCATTTTTTTCTTTTTGGTATCTCGGTTTAGAATCTCGGTATTCTGCTTCGAGTATGTAGAAGTAAGTACGAACCTACGTATAAAAATCTTGCATTGAAGATTTTTATCTTTTTTAATTGGTTTAAAACAAATTGCATTTGAATAAAATAACGAGTATATGCAACTTTTATGCGGTCACCGAATAGTAAACATTTGTTTAACTTAAAAAACAGATAATTATAAAATGTTGGGTATTTCCGGTGGTTCAAAATTTAAGAAAGTGGCATTTTGTTCCTAGGTGACCTACAAGTACAAGTAGTAAAACCCACAAATACGTATCTAGAACCTAGTAGAAAGAACAGACTTTAAAAATAGATGTCATAGATTAGAGGTATGGGTTTTTTTTCACTACCTAAAAACTTTGGAGTCCGGCTTAACGTTTTTGATTAAGTATTTATTTACAATAAAATTAAATTTCGGTCAAACGTCGTTGAACGATAATTTTTCAAAAAGTACTAAATTTATTTTTCAATGAATATTTTTTTAAACTGTAGGGTTTGTGTCATAACCAAACATTCGAAGACATGTGTCATCCACCATCTGGGCCCACGTGGTGGATTATGCCCCATACCCTCCCTTACAGAGAGGAGGCCTGTGTCCCAGCAGTGGGAACATTAAAAAGACTGATGATGATGACTTTTAGAAAAATGATCGATCATCGACGTTTGACCGAAATTTAATCCAGACTGATATGCCTATGTTTGTATCTAAATAAACAAAATAACATGTCTACAATCTTGGTTCCCGACTCTTATCGGCCATTATCACCGATAGGCTATTTCTTGAGAACTGTCGGTTTGAAGAACTTGACAGGTTATGTTATTAGATTTAGATCGTTTACATGTACAGCTTAAAACTACCATAGAAAACGAACCTGTTATTTTGCACAGATGCACTAAAATCCACAGAATTCTCGTACAAGCACAAGTTAAACACAAACCACAACACAATAATAAATCTTATTTCACATAAACACGTCACAATAAAACATTTTAATCACATACCAAACTATAGCTAAAACTTCATACTATTTAACATTACACTGAAATCCATCTGTAAATTGTCAATTTTACAAGCGACGTAATTTTGGAGAGAGAGCGCGCAATAACGCCTTACATCAACACGGGACGAGCGAGGAAGCTCGACTGACGCGCGTCGCGCGCGAACGCGATCACATAATTTCAAGCGACGCGACGCGTCCTCGGGCCCGTAGCGTAGCGGCGGATGAGGAAGGTAAGCTCGTACAAAAAAAAAAAGAGCGGCGTTTATCGATACTCCAGATTTAAATTTTAATAAGGGTCTAACCAACTGTTGGTTTCCTGATGAATACAAGCCGTTAATACCTTTATTGAATGTTTTTTTTTAATATAATTTGTTAGTTTTAGTTTAGAATAACGAAAAAGAAATATCGGAACAAGAAGGTTTTACAATTGCGATTTTTCAAATATCTTTGTTTTTGCGTTATACCTGACCTTCGAAATGAATATCAATATGTATTCAACAAAGGAGCTATGTAAACCTGATTTATACTCCGTTTCTTATTGAAATAATACCCACGTCACGTTCAACAGTGAAGCGATTGACACCTTGTCAACTTCGGTCCATTAGTTTTGGCAAGACGAGGGATCATGCGAACTCTAGTATCTAAATATTTATAGGTTATATACTTGACTTGTTGACTATACGTATACGAACTTCTTACGCACACTTTTCCTGTTATTATTTTTGTTCAGGTAAAGGGGTTGGCAGAGATATAGGTAAAGTAATGTGCGGTGCGATGCGGTGCTAGACACATCGATAGTAAACTAATATGAATGACATATAATGAAAAATGTATTATAAAAATAATACATAACATCACGCCTGCATTCCCTGAAGGGTTGGTCAGAGTACAGGTACACCCACATTTCATACATTATGTTTTAAGCAAAGAGTAAAGTACTATACGGAGTTAAGACGTAATAGAGGACGTGCTTATTGCCATCAACCGAACCCAAGTCCAAACTCCAGATGGCATAAATAATAGTTATAACAACTAAAAACCACGCTTTAATAGAAAATCAAACTAAAAAGTATAAATTAATTCTCTTTAAATTAAGAATAGTGTGATTAACAAAAAAAAAAGTATTTTATTGTAATAAAGCGTGGGATGGTTTTAAAATATTTTCAAAATGACTCTACATTTACCAATATCTGTCATAACAATATGATAACAATTGAGTTCTAAAAACCCATGCTTCTTTACAATAAAATACTTATTTTATTGTTAATCACACTATTCTAAATTTAAATTAAAAAAAAATGTTTTGTACTTTTTAGTATGATTTTCTTTTAAAGTGTGTTTTTTAGTTTTTAAAACTTTAATTTATTTTTGCTTTTTATTTTAATCGCTAATCCTGAACATCCAGGTAAGGATAATGGGACAAACTATTTAAATAATTACATTGTCATCGGTTGATAAGTGGGGCAGAGTTTCAAATTAATCCGACGTTTTGAAGGAGGTGAAAATCACGTTCAAAGATTACGTTACATAGATTCATAGATACATACATAACAAGCTAATAAAAGCGTGTTAAAAACCCAATAACACTTTGACCGACCCTTGAATCGAACCCAGAACCTCGTGCTCAGCAGTAGTGCTTGCGACCAACGAGCCAATACAAAAAATAATTGTTTTTAAATTATCCGAAATGAGGTCAAATATTTATTAAAATGTTTACAATGGTGTAAATAAACAATAACACAGTGGTTTAAATCACACCATTTAAGTTATTCTTCTTTTTCTTAGCGTGTCGATGGCAAATATATGTATAAAAAAAAAAAATATGTTTGCTCAAACACTGCCAGCCATCCAAGAACCCCCACCCTATAGAGGTGAGTAGTGAGTAAACTGTTCCTAAGAATGCCAGCTGTTACCAATAAACACCCCAATTATTCTGAAGCTATGACCAAGTGTTTTTTGACCTCAGTTCATTTAACGGTTTAGGCGAAGAAGGCCTAATTCTCAAAATGGTAACAGAGTCGCAAAAGGACTAAATCAAAATTCTGAGAATTAGGCTTTAAGAAAATTTTCCATTTTGTGAACTATTTGACTTTTTGCGACTCTGTTTCCATTTTGAGAATTAGGCCTTCTGCGCCTAAAACCATTTAACTTGTCGTTAAGGTAAACAGGGACACGATAAACTCTATAATGTTTCTATTGCGTATTAAGTAGGCACCCCGCACCTAGGTATCCATTTATTTATTAAAATAAAGCTGAAGAGTTTATTTCATTTGTTTGAATGCGCAAATTTCTGAAACTGGATGTCTTGACAGATTTTAAAAATATTTTTGTAATTGATTCTTGAGGAAGGTTGTAGGCTATTTAATACGCTACGAGCCTTAGAAGCCGCAAAAGTCAGAAAAAAAACAACGGGAAAACAGCGGGGCATAGCTAGTTTAATAACAACTGCCTTCTATCTATACGGTTGCAAAATCATAAAATTAAACTGAATGAATTAGTTTAATTTGTAGCTTCTCTCTCTACTAAATTGTTTTCAGTTAGAGTCATTGACTGGTTCAGTGCAATTTTATCGATTTTTAACCAGCTCTATTTATGTCAAACGAAGTTTTGGCTTCAAATGTTTGTTCCGTTAGCCGTGGGTTGTTGAAGTGATTTAGTTTAGTAGGCAACTCGGCAGTTCTATCACAAAATATTAATCCTTTAGATAAACTAAAGGATAAATAAATAAGTAATGGAATTCTTCAACATACCACGACGTTTCAATACCGTTTATTCAATTTCCTAGTAGGGAGATGTCACTAGAATTATGCATAACATACGAGCTAGGCGAGACAGTGAGAGACGATACGGTGGCTAAGGTAAGCTCCGGAGAGCTAACGTTAGCCACGTCAGTAAAAATAAAAGGTTATATAAATTAAAAAACTATGAAAAAGGATATAGATAATAAAATCTAGGGTCCAGCTTCGCACGACGTGGGCAGCTAACCGGGCAGCAGATCAGACAGGAAGACGTGGTAGGCTCTGGGTAGGCAGATGAGCTGGCACCACGACGGACAAGCAGGCAATCCGATAGTCAGGCTGTAGAGTAGGCAACAGGAAGGATAGGCAGGCACATACAGATAGATGGTCGAAGGCAGCAAGGGGTGTGGAGGCCGGGCTGTGGCTTCATACGCCGATCAAACGAGCCCTTTAAGATGAAGCGGTGACCGACGAGGTTAATGAACCAGTAAATATGCTCATACTCGTATTTAAGTTCTACACTGAATACATTATATTTATTGCACTTAAAGATTAGATAACATTCACAGCCGTATATGTTATAGTTTAAGGAGTTTTCAGATACAATAGTACACTTGGTAGTATTTAAGAAATCAACCGACTTTCGGCGTTCGCTCCCGATTTCAAACTAAAAAGCTGACGCCCGTTTTTCATCGTTCTGTGCCATATCATCTAAATTTTAAATTCAAATTTCAATTAATAAATAAAGACCAGAACGAATAAAAACGGTTCACAAAGGGGTAAGTCTACGCTACCCTTATATTAATGTACACCTAGCTTAAAGCAGGTTTAGTCCATGGTACCTAAGTATATGGTCTATGGTTTAAGAAAATAAAATAGACAGACAGATGTCATGTCAGATGAAAATGTCGCAGTAGAAAAATATTGCAAGAATTACAAATTAGCAATATAATTTAAGTTTTAAATATTATAACAATCAGAGATAACTAATAATCTCTAACTAATAATAGATAATGCTTTTCAGATGATAACAATAGAAAGAAAACATAAAAATGAATTACAAAAGTTGATACAATATCAAAAGATATGAAGGTATGGTTTGTATAGTGTTATGAATTGTAAATAGAGTTAAAAATGTGGATCTGTAAATCAGAACACCACAAGATGCTATGAGTTCAATGGGTGAAGGTTCCTAGTATTCTAGGCACCCATAACTAGACTAAAATTGCGTCCTCATTGTTGTCGCTTTGACGAAGGGTATAATGTAGACTAGATTTCTTCGAATTGTTGATCCTTGGCTCCAACTACCAGAAATGAGTTTTATCTTCTTTAGGACCTACATGTACAAACATCTAAAAATATGTCATCATTATCAGCCTTTTAATGTTCCCACTGCTGGGACACAGGCCTCCTTTCTGTGAAAGAGAATGGGCCATAATCCACCACGCGGACCCAATGCGGGTTGGTGGATGTCACTAATCTTGCAATTTTTGGTTCCAGGATATGCCAATTTCCTCACGATGTTTTGCTTCACCGTTTTGAGAGCAGTGGTGATGAAATAATTTACAAAAATTAAAGCACACCCAAGCAAACGGTTCGAACCCAAGCGGGTTCGAACTCAGGACCTACAACTTTTAGACGCGGCCGCTACCGCTAGGCCACCACTGCTTTCAAGTTTCATCATCATCATTTCAGCAGAACTGCTGGACGTAAGCCTCCCCCAGGCGTCGCTACTTTGACCGATCCCGTGCGTTTCACATCAAATGGATTCCCGCAACCTTAACCACGTCCTCGGTCCACCTAGTGGGAGGCCTTCCAACGCATCGTCGCGTCTTCCGGTTTGCGGACGCCATTCTCGAACTTTTCAGCCCCATCGCCCATCCGTTCTGCGAGCAATGTGCCCTGCCCACTGCCACTGCTGCAAAAGATGTAAAGATAGGTAGGTACTGTAAAAGTCGCATGCTATAATAAACCTTATTGCAGCAGATTTTGGAGCGTCATGCGAATTTTGATTTGGATTTATAAAATGGACTGATATAATTTATTGTCAGGCGGCCGAGACCCAGGCGCGTTTTAGGTATATAGAGATAAAATCTATAATCTTGCGGATGAATAAGTAGTTTGTTTCTGTCCTAATAGTACAATTGCGCGATAATTTACATTGGTGTAGGTAATTCGCCCTCAGGCTTCAAATAAGCTTGTAAAATTACGCAAGCGGAAACACTATCTTTCGTATCTGACAAGCAAAACCGCCATTTAAAGAAAAGCCTAAAGCGTTCAATGGCAAAACAAGCAATTGTAAAACAGGTGTTCTCGTAAATAAACACCCATACACACAACACATACAATTCTGCGTTCGTGCACTCACTGTACTCGCTACACTATTTCCCGCCCGAACGCTCCCCCACTGTATCTCATGAATGCCGTGCGTTGGAATGGAGTACATTTGCGGAATTAAACATCCGATGCTTTTCTCGGATTTCTACTTACTTGTATAGTAAATGTGTGGTATCTTTGGCAATTGCTGACAACCATTCAGCATTTTCTCAAGCAAATAAAGGCACGGCAAGCTCTAACGTTTGCTTCTTAGAGACGCTGGTAGGTACGTCATTACCACCTACTAGTCCAAAAATCCGCCGTCGTTGGCGGCGCAAAGGTTACTCATGCTGCATGTTTTAGAACACAGAGGGCAATATAGCAGTTGCGCCATAGTTACCGAAAACTATTATATTCACAACATATTGCCGTGCCGCCCCCGTTTGCAATGCTGGCTGCATCTTTTCATCTTTTTTCAGAAGGAACAGCGTGAGGAACCGTACCGTATAATGTCGTGCGTTTGAAATTCTAACAATATCATTTCAGCCGAAGGAGATCTAGTGCTGGGATAAGACTTACTAAACTACCCAATCGTCGCCACTTCGACCAGTCCAGTTCTCGAACTCGATAGTTAGTAGGTAATAAAATTATCAACATTCTGCCCTTATCCCAATTTATATGACCGGCGCAGCATAACTTATTCATCTATACATCTCGATTTGTTGTCATTTCATAAGTCCTCAGCAATTTTAAACCCAACAGCATCGCAATACTTAGACTTTAAAGTAAGTAAGCACGTCTTCACTAATATCCATATCCACTAGAAGTTCGCACTTAAGTCCTCCTGATAACTTAACCAGTAAGTTTCGCGTCCAATAATGCTGAGAAATCTTTTCTCAGCAGTATTGGAGAAAATATTCAGAAAGGTGGAATGGGACCAACTTGGTTTAAGCATAGATGTACGAAGACTAAACCACCTGAGATTCGCAGAAGATATTGTCGTCGCCGAAGAAAACCCTGATAAATTAGAGAAAATGATCCAAGACCTAAACAGGGAAAGCAAGAAAATAGGGCTATCCATGAATATCACCTAGACCAAGCTTCTGACAAACTCTGATAACCGAGTTATAACAATAAATAACTAACCCCTCGAATACGTGGAAGAGTACATATACCTGGAACAGATCATCTCGTTCAAGGATCAGACGGATAATGAAATCAAAAGGCGAATAGCAAACGGCTGGAAAAATACTGGTCACTTATAGAAATCATGAAGGCAAACGACCTTAGCATCGGTACAAAACGGAAAGTCTACAACACTTGCATTCTACCTTGTCACCACATATGGCTGTGAAACATGGTCTCTTTCAAAACACCATGGAGATAAGCTGCAATGCTGTCAAAGAGCGATAGAGAGAAGCATGATAGGCATCAAGAAACAAGTCAGGAAACGAAACACCTATATAAGAGCCAAGACAAGAGTTATGGATGTACTTAAGAAGATAAACCAACATGACTGACTACATGTTAAGGAGTACTCAGGAAAAGTGGAATAAAAATTGTGACAGAATGATATCCCAGAGATGGAAAAAGGAAGCGGAGAAGACAACTTACGAGATGGGACGATGAGTTGAAGCTTACAGCGGGCCCTTACTGGAGAAGGGATGCCAGAGATAGAACACAATGGAAAATGTTGGAGGAGGCCTTTGGCAAAAGGCACACTGAACTTAGAGATATCCTCTAAATGAGGAAAACATACACTTCAAAACAGACGGAAGTTCAGGATAGATAGCTTATTGATTGATTGATTGAAGTTTCGCGTCACGGGTTCACAACTTGAAATTAGGACGTTTCTTATACTAAAACAGGATCGTAAAATGGATTTTAGTGGTATGAAGGTTCGAAGAAGTCTCCTATACAATAATTACAACTAATTATTTTTTTGCAATCTTTTTTCTTTTTCATGTGAGGATGTGGCCACCTCTGGTGCCAGATATATTAAGCAAGCCGCCTCTGGGAATCCCTCAGGACTCTGGCTTGGCAATTTCTTTCCTTTTTTAACAATGTGTAGGTAGTAATTAGTTAGTTTTCTCTTGCTTGATAATCGAGAAACAGGTCCAGTATCTGGTGAAAATTGTTACTGATAAAAAAATAATATGTAATTGTTGTTGTTAATTCGGGATTTCAGCGGCTCCCAGACTTGGTTATGGGTGTCGTGTTACTCTTATTGGGTTGTCGAAATTGGAAAGGCAGTCGCTCTATGTAAAATGCTGCATTAGGTGAGACTGGAAGTCGACCTCAAAATGGGCGACATGGTTAGGAAAGGCTAGGCTGATGATGCTAGTCAGCAAAAAAATTTACGTGCTAGCGTAGCCTCAATTTCATTCGTGTTTCAAATCTTATCTTAAAAACAGCAGAACCATGAACGATTGAAAGTAAACACGATAATTATAACAGCTCGCGTCTAAAAATAAACATGAGTCTGTTTTATTTAATAACTGTAATGTATCCAGTTACAGAGGTAATGTAAGTATTTACATTATAACTTATTATGGAAATTATAATAACATAAAATGTATCATAATGTGTAATTGGAGGAGACTTGTAAACGCGATGCATGTTTGTGAATGCTATTTTTGTTTCTATGACGTACCTACTAATGTATTTCAAAATAGAAAAAAAATTGGGGTGTTGGTAAACGTTATTGTCATCATCCTGTTGTTTTACGTTTATTACCTGACTATGGCGAAGCAAAAAGGAGGGTTATGTTTTTTTTTGTATCTGTGTATGTATTTTCGTTCATTTGTTCCCTCATAACTTCTAAACTGCTTATCATAATTTGATAAATGAGGTGTCTTTGGAAGCTTGTTGTTTTTCCGCTGGTTATAGGCATGTAACGTCACAGTAAATTGAATATGGCTCCCTCTAGACGGCACGAATTCAAGAACAACATGTCAAAAAATAAGTTGCCCCTACCCATTATGTGAGGTATCATTGAACAGAGATTTTAAAATGAAGGTAGGTTTTGGTAGATCATATTTTGGTCAAGCGTACCGTTTGCGAGGTATATTATGTCAAAGTCATGAAACGTATTTTTTTATCCGACTACTGCGACTCAAAGTGCACTCTGGTAACTTATGCATTATCTAGATACATGTAAAACAACAAACACCAAACAGAAAAAAACGTGATGTGTCTCTGCCAAAACCCCAAAATACTTTTAATAAAAAATAAATTCAAAACTTAAACCCAAAAAACACGCTCTAAAAATTATGAAACAAGAAAACATTCTCATCTGAAATTGTTATGTACAAACTAGAGACGAGAGCCGTGGTTGTATGCCACTTTGCAGAATGTATCGTTTTGTTACGGTACGGCGGTTATTTTTATTTGATTAGCGCAGTATCACACATTAATTCGACAAGACAACTTCGGCGGGCGGTTAGATCTGGCCTTGCCTATTAGCAATAGGTGGTATGTCTTTTTCTTCTATACATCTCTATCAGCCGTTATCTCAGTGTTCACTTCCCTCCTAGACAATGTCATTCATAATTTACACGAACGCCTTTTTCTTCTGGTCTGCCTTTCATAGTTGTAGACTTTTATACTGGACATTTCCTTGTCATTTTTCTTTAAATGTGTCTTTTAAAGTTACTTTGTCATACTTTATATAAGTATCACAATGACAACCGAAAAACACTACACTAGGACGTTTAATAATATGTATGTGTTCACGCAAAGAATATTGCCCTTGGACGCCCAAAATGGGTCGTTCCGGGTCCATCCGTTTACCGGTAGATAAACTTACAGGGTTAAAGCAGTTCTAATCTAAGTTCGGCACCATTTGGCTTCACCATCCAAACTCCACAAATCGTTCGCTCTGACCAGTCAGGTGCTAAAACACGCTGAATGTTTCATTCGTTTCGTATCGAGCGATCGGTTTAGTAATCCAGATTTTGAAGTGTTGATGGGATAGTTCGGTCTAGCGGTCAAATCGATGGACGGGTCGCCATTTTCGCCAGTTCTACGCATTTAGACATCTGTTTTTTTTTAAGTGGCTGATATCTTTTTTTTAGTGCTCGGAGCAAGTTAAAAAAGGAAAACCTTGCTTAAAGAGCTCATGAGCCCTAGAGTTACAGCAACTCTGGCATAATACTGAAACCTACAAGTCGATTATGTAGTTTAGTGTCCAAATTAATTTAGAAAACACATATCAAAATCAAACCGACTTCTAGAACAAAAAACTACAAAGCAAAAAATAAATTTATTTTCCGAAGTAGGTGTCTTTTGTACTTACCCATTGTTTCCCGTTTTTCGACACCGACTTCGGAAAATAAATTTATTTTTTGCTTTGTAGTTTTTTGTTCTGGAAGTCGGTTTGATTTTTTGTTAAAAAGTTTTTATTTTTCTCTTTTTAGTTTTGGTAGGTACCTCCAATTAACATGATTATCATTTATAGCCAAAGTACATTTCATGGCGATTCCAATAAGCCCAAACACGACTAGGATACATTGTTTTATATAAGAGTTCCAGTACCTACCTTCCGGCTTCATCATCAGATCAGTTTGATGGTGCCATTTTCATCAGTACCATTTATTTATAAGTATTTGCTTCATTATAGTCGGTTAACCATTCGAGATATCTTATGCCCGTGACATATTTACATGTAGCATTTAGGAGTTCCAGTGGCCATCTGTGGTCTTCTTCATCATTTCCACTTCACCAAATGATACTTTCTGAGTGCAAATGATTGCATTGTTGATGAAAATACCAAAATCGCTATATATTTGCCTATAATATTTGAAGAGTTCCCTCGATTTCTCTAGGATTCCATCATCAGATCCTGACCTGATGAGTATGGGACCAACTAGGAAGTATACCCTTTCAAACAAAAGAAGAATTTTTGAAATCGGTGAAGGCGTCTTTGAGTAATCGGGGAACAAACATAAAAAAAAAAAAAAAAGATTCCGACGAATTGAGAACCTCCTCCTTTTTTTGAAGTCGGTTAAAAACATCCATGAAATGATGAAATTGCAGTACAACTATTTTTCTAATGTCCTCGGCAAACTTCGTGTTTCGTCAATCGTCGAATTTCTATCAGTTGCCCTTTGCACTTGGTGCAGACTGGACGCTCTCAATCAATTTTGAAGTATATAGAATTGTTAATACTCTTTTAACTTAATATAATTAATTTAAAAAATGGGAGGGAAACTGCTGAAGTTGATGATTTCTGAGGATCATTAAGAAAATAATTCTACGGTACACACCTAAATGTCGCGGGTAGGGTAAGTGGTAGCAGAGACACAGTTATAAATGTTATGTCTGAGAAATTATTATTCATAGATGCAATGTGCATTGCATACACGGTGCAATGAACTAGAGAACTAAAATAATATTAGTTGGTACTTTCATCATCATCATCCCGACTACGCCCATAGGCCTCTCTTTTTTCAGGACAATTGTAATATACAAATTTTTTTTTTCGTGGATGTATGCTTATGCATACTGCGCTACCATGGGGCGATATCGCGGTTATGTGGGACTCGAACCCACTAAAACTCCACGGTGTCCTCCTGTGCCGCTTATGGCGGGAATAGGGGCATGCGTTAGCACTCACCGCGAAACCCAACCACCGGGGAACCAGAATACACTGTACGCCGTGACCACCCCAAACCAGCACAGGGGTGCCAGACGACCCCGTGTATGGCACCCTTGGTCCCCCTGTAACGGGTCAAGGTCAATGGCCCCGCCATCTACCATTTAACGGCCGCAGGGGATAGGGAGAGCGGCCAACACTATACCGACACTCCTCCTCCACTGCGGCCCACCGCGTCCGGCTTCAGACGGTGGTAACCCCGTCCAGGCCACGGAAGGTAGGGAGAGCCCGGCACTCCTCTCCTGCCGCGGCCTCAAACCCTCAGCCGCAAAATCTTTTGGGACCTCGGACGCTCCATAAGACATCGCGGCCCGCCTCAGTTGCGATCTCGCCTGTTGCCAAACGGCACCGCAACCCTAGTTGGCCGCTACGTAGTTGACTTAATTGGCAAAAGCCTTGACGAGCGTCCCCTCCACGCCACGGTTACTGAGCCCCCCCGGCTCGACAATGCGAGAACCCACGGGGGGAGGGGGGGGGTTTATACTACCTAGAAACATAAATTTCATAGTTTTTTTTTATTTGTACGTTAAGCTTGAGCGTCAAGTAACTTGTGCAATAGTTTTATAATAGCATTTTCTAATATAGCATAGGTCTATTTCACTCTCATATCACAATGACCGTGTCGCCTAATGGATAAGGCGTCGGACTTCGAATCCGAAGATTGCAGGTTCGAGTCCTGTCACGGTCGACCCTTTTTTTTTAAATTTACCAATGTGAATTTGCAACATGAGATTGATTTCAAGCTTCTAAATACTAGATCATATTAATAAAAGAAACAGGTAGGTTTGCCCTGTATCGGGAAAATATAGGCCAGACAAATTTAAACAGCCGACATCTACTGTAAACAGATACCGAGTACTATATGATGCTTCAGAGATATGCGTTATTTCAAGTTTTGGAAAAAAAATGGCTTTGTAGAACGTATTTTGTAAACGGCTGGGTAATATGTTTTTAGTTAAAATCGAGTATATATTTTGAGAAGACCTTGAAACCTCAAAAACAAATTTGAAGGACATGCTCTACTACATCGGTAATACTAATTATACTATTATTATTTGTCCAGGACCACTTATTTCTGACACATCTTAACTTCTACAATATGTGTACAGAAGTACTTCATCCGGAATGAATTTGTAACTAATTCCGAGCATCCATATATTCTTGTGTTGACGTTTGCAAGTCCGCGATTAGATTCAATTGCAATAAATTAGCAATGGAATGGAATCCCATAAGTTCATTAGAATGTAGATACCTATTGAATTAAATGTGTGTTATTACGATTCCGCAATCATAGTTAGATACATTTTATGTAACAAGTTTTTCTGTGTGACTTTGTTTTGCGTTTAGATTTACACCAAACCTTAGATGACAGTTTTTAAAATCTTTCTCAGCCGCATCTTTCTCAGCCCTTAACATATTTATCTTTTTATTTTAAAACATATTTGCGTCGTGTGTCCAAAACTATGTGATATGTAACTAAGCGTAATCTTTCACCCTTTGTCCCAAGTTACCTACTTACATGTTTTCTTTTTCCATTCTCCAATACAGTACGACAAGTAAAGGTAAGTGTATGACTAATAGGTTAAAATAGTTTGATCTCCGTTTTCCCACTCGAATTTACATATGTTAGAAAGTAGAATTTAACGGCACATAGCTTTAAATGTGTTTAAGAACCTGTAAAGTACTGTGTTAAGTAGTTTAGCATTTAAAAAGCATATTATGCGGGCACTTAGTTCTGCTTTTAACTTGGCCTGTCTGCTTATACCATAAGACCAGTCATACCACGTCACATATCTACCGTAACTAATGTTTAGATACGTGATAAGAAGTGCTAAACTCTAGATATACTATACCTAACAATAATAAACCTACTCAAATATTTCATAAACGAGAGAAATCTTCAAAGGCACAGACATTGACCATACGAATAATAAGCTCCTAAGGTGAATAGCCCAATTAATATTCAGCCCGTGATCAGCACAAGTAGAAGTAACTGATATTAAATACTACCGATATAAGATTTATCTGCAAATATGCATCATAAAGAATAGATAATACCTGTGATATTACTCGTATACAGGGTTCCCAAATTAATAAGGATCAATTTATTCATCCCCTGAGTAAACCGGACTTAGGATAAAATAGGGGAAAATTATTTGTGGCAGGATTTCTTTGGCTTTATTTGCTGTACTGTTCCTGTTAGGTGTTTATCCATTGAATTAGGTGCAGAGTAAAATAAAAACAATATAAGTATGGATTTTACTATTGCTAGTATGCTTTTATATTAATATTTTTCACGGGACATAGTCACGGTTTTAATTCGTTTAAAATATTGTTATATTTTTACTACTATTTTGTGGAAGGTGAATTTTGTTATAGTTCCACGGAATTAAAGTTAAAGATAAAGGTTAGTTACTTACACAAAATTATACATAAGCTCCACCAAGTCAAGAAA
Organism: Orthosia cruda; assembly: GCA_964057195.1. NCBI lineage: Eukaryota > Metazoa > Arthropoda > Insecta > Lepidoptera > Noctuidae > Orthosia > Orthosia cruda. Next base: position 11,943,628 of record OZ059839.1, on the reverse strand, counting down.
AGTTAAGTAAGTAGGTAGTATTTTTTATATCTTTAAATCTCCTCTTAACAGAAATGCAAAGCATGTAAGTGAAAGCTCTTAAAAAAATCTTTGTACATCAAAATACTTGGGAAAAAGACGTGAGTGCATGTAAATTGAGAAACTTCAACAGAAATTAGAAAATTGAAGTTCCAAATAAAAGAATAAGTCTGAGCGAAATTATCGTTGTTTTGTACTTCAATGCGAATACACAGCATGGTATTATCTTTCTAAGTACAAAAAAAAGAGAAGAGTGTCCTTTTCTGTGATGAGACGGTTACACGATGTTTTCTCCGTTATAATTAAAATGAATGAACCGACTGCTACCGCAGGAGTTTTTAGGGTACCGCAGAAGTTTTCTAAAACAAATAAGTCAAGAAGTAAGCGTCCTGTTCCATGGGCCTAAAAATAATAAACATAATTGGCGAAATATAACATAACTGGAATACCCAGAAAATAGACGTTCTCTAAAAAATCTAGAATTCTAAGTCTAGTCCGAGCTTACGGTAACACTCACGTAATTCTGAAGATGCTTGTTAAAAAAAAATCGTAAAATGAATTTGTATACTGCCCAAAGTCTGAAGATAAAGTTTTCATGCGCCCTTGACCTGCACTTGGTACTGACATAGATTAAGAAAAAATACTTTGGTTTAGATGCGACAATCCAGCTTCGAAGGAATTCTAACAGCCGGCTTATTTGGATGTGAACAATTTAATTAAAATTGTATAATATGTCCAAAATATTGACTACCTTGTATCCTGGTTGCGTAACTTAGGTAAGTAACTTTAACCGACTATCCCTTTAATTTTGACTATTCAACAACTTTTTTCCCGCATTATTTTTGAAGTATACTAGAAAATTTCAAATATATGAAGAAATGTCATGTTCTAGAACGAAAAATATATTATGCAAACGTCTCACGTCCACCAACCCACCATTGGGTCCACTTGATGTCAATTCTATGTGTGGAACATGTCTGAGTGTGGGACAAGGTAAAAACATTCTATACGGGTTTACTTACTCTATGAGACTGGCTTCTGTAACTTTTTCTTAATCCTGCTCTGTTACTGTGTAGTGAAATAAAACGCTTGATTCATATCAGTTTAGTTAAAGAGCTGACCTCTTGGAGATGTAACTTTCTATCTGCGTAATTCTGTAGAACTAAGTAACTCTGCTCTAAAAGATTGGATAGTTTTCACTTGTATTTTATTTTCTACGAGTGCTAATGATCACAGTGCTTAGAACTCAAAGCATAGAAACTTACCTTATTAAAGTAAAATCAAAATTCAACTACTAAATATCTTCAGACAAGAGTTTCAGTGCCTATGAGAAACGACGACTACGTCTTGATTAGGGTCTATTCACACGACATCTTTTTTACGCGCGTTTTATGAACTTGCGTCAGTCTATGTGTTATTGCTCATACGTTACTACAAAGACAACTACTTACAGCACACGCGTCTAAATTCATGTACCCGCGCAATTGGGGGATAAAAAGCGAGGTACAGACTGCGGGTACATTGCGTGGTTGTATTCCACCAAACCAACCAACCAACTATCAACCATTCGGACAGAAATCAATAAAATCTTTAAAGGAGCTTTGGACTGACCCATCGGAGTTGATTTTTTTCCATTGCAAGAAGTTATCCAAATTTAAAAACAAATGGTAATCTGTTGGAGCAAGGTCCGGGGAGTACGGTCGATGTCTTAGACATTCCAATTGAAGCTCCTCTAATTTGGTAGCCGTCTGTTGTGCAGTGTGTGGGCTAGCGTTGTCCTGAAGCAGCAGTGGCCTAGAGTGATTGACCAGCCTCGGCTGTTTAGCAGCTAGCTTTTCCATCATGGTTTGCAGTTGCTTATAATAGATATCCGCCGTAATCGTCTGGCCAGGTTTAAGAAAGCTGTAGTGAACGACACCGGCACTAGTCCACCAAACGCTCACAAGTAATTTTTTTTGAGACAAATTTCGCTTGGGGCAGGATTTGGCTGGTTCGTCATGGTTCAGCCATTGCGATGAGCGTTTCCGATTATTGTACAGGATCCACTTTTCATCACAAGTTTCGATTTAAAATCCCTTCATTATTGTGCCGGTTGAGTAATGTAACGCAGCAGTCGACGAAAAAACAAATAAATTACGATTTTCCAAACACAAAATCATGAGTATAAATTTTTGTATAAATTTAAAATTGGAATTCTAAACCAATGTTGTGACGATATTTAGATATTTCAAAGTGGCCAGTACGACAAAACGCCAATTTTATAGGAAAGGACCTAATATATGCCTCGCCGATAACTTTTCCCCTTTGCATCTTTTGTAAAAAAATGGAAAATAGTTCTATCAATCTATGGAGGTATGTGGGGATCAAGTTTCACACAGTAGGTACTTTTATTTTATTTGTGTGTTTTGATGAATAAGGTTTTTATATGCACGTCTGTTTTCTGTGATGAAAGTAAATTAATTAGTTTTAATTAATTTTATTTGGCGATGTCATTTGGTTGCAGTATGTAAAGTGAAATGCACTAACTGTGACGAACTTTGTATTCATTATTCTTGTAAAACTTTATGAGATTCATGATACGTTGTTGTCTGTAAAACAAAGCGAACAGTTAATTAGCATCGGGCTCTTAAAGTTTTACTATTAAAATAAATGAATATCAAGCTTGTGTTATCCGGAGGGGTTGGCAGTCGTGTATAAGTCCGTACATTCACCTTTCGGTTATATTGTCATCTATTAATCATCATTCAAAGGTACTAATCATACAGAAGCCCGTGTCATACATTATAGAAAAAAAAACAGCATTTTCCCATAGCGATTTATTGCGGGATTTTTCCCCTCCCGATGCGTCTCTAATTTTTGCGGGATAAAAAGCCTATAGACAATGAAAGCACGAGGCGATAGTGTATATTTCTATGAGTGAAACAATTTTCGTAATTGATCAGCACTTCAGGAAATAATCTCTTACATACATATTTACTAACAATATTACTTCTTATTAGTATTAGTTTAACTAGTAATAAAATAAACTCGGCTTTTCCATTGTTTCTCTACCCTACCCGCACATTTTGAACTCCGTCTCGATCCTGCATGGACCAACTACATTTATGTTTCATATGTTTTTGGTGAGATTATACTCCATATATGCTAGCTCAGTTGCTCTAATGTTCACACAGTTTGGAAAGTTTTCATCGCTTTTATATAGTGTTAATATAGTGCGAGTATTTCTCGCAATGTATGGTAACTTTGGATCGTAGCATGAACAGACAAAACGCCGAATAATGCCAGCTTACAACTGATAATACTTTTCCGTACCTTCATCTGCACTACCTATCTCTTCAACACAGTTTCAGCTTTAAGTTAACTTAATATAAGACCTTTTGTTCCGACCTACTTATATGGTGGAAGAGGATTCAGACAGAAGTTTTGTAAGAACTTATTCATTATTTTAATTAATGTTTTGAGAATGCCGATATCTGCTGAAAAAATTACAGTTATCTTTTCTTTTAAACTATTAAGACTTTGGAAAATCCACATAATGGTTAGCTTGATTTCAGTTTCACGTGTATTTTTTTTTGCCGAAACTTTGCCAGCCATACAATTCACAACCACTGCAACTCCTGAAAGCCAGAGTGATCAGTGGTGACTACTAAGAAATTGCCGAGGCAAAAAGCTCGAAGAGTCTCAGAGAAACGATTCAACTGTTTTCCCGTTCTTTTTAATAATTTTGTAAAAATATTAACATGCAAATTGCAAAGTATAGCTATCAATCCCTATATAGATTCCAGAAAATGTCAACAAGTTCACCATTAAAATCCACAAACTATCACCCCTAAAATTATTCAAACGCCCAAAACTTTCTAGATTGCCTAGGCCGAAAATATACCTAGCAGCTAAATGACGTCAGTAAAATACTCTGTGTAATATTCATAAGTTTAGTGGATGAACCTGTAATACCTACCCTGTTTGTAACGACACACAAATGAAATAGGAACAGAAAGTCAAGTAAGTTAGAAAGCTCGTTAAGTTTTGGTCCCTGGTCCCTGCTGTCATTCGTAGATTTATGGCAGTCGTTGCAGGCAGTCAGAAGCCCGAAATTCTGTTAATCATTCTGGCCAAGGGGTGCCACCCATTAACTGGGTTGATAAGAAGACTGGCTCCGTACAACTAGAGAAAATAGTCTGAAGCCTGAGGATAGCCATAACAAGGCTGGACGGATGGCCTGAGTCAACCCATAGTACACATAGGCAATTAGACACGCTTTACGTACAGAGCAAAGAGTGTAAGCGCACTCGCGATCGGCATTTGTTCGAGATCACCTCACACGCTCTGTAAGCCTCTATATATGCGTGAGTGCATTTTCACTCGTTGTATGGAGCCAACCTTCTGTAACTTTTAGTTTCTATGCACACAGCATCAAATAAGTTACTTGTACTTCAAACTAATAACTTCTGAGAACTTATTAGTAATATGAGAAAACTCTTGCGTCCTATTTTGGGAACGATGTATTAACTATGATTATATGGGAAGGTGTGTAAAGCCTGATGTAGTTACCAAAGTGGTGTTTGTGCGTTCTATTTTGTTTCTAAAATGTTCCAAAACTTTTTTCATGGTTCTATTGTTGTGTTTTTGTTGCGAGTTTCGGAATGGAATGGAATCATTCTATAGAGACTCGTGACGTTTACATATTCATCATCATCGTATGTAAAGAAAAATAATATTTATTTGTAATTTGCACAAGAGGTCCAGACATTTTATACAAATGTAATGTGTAGGTACATGTAATCATAGATGATATAGAAAGCCTTAAAAACAAAACCTATGATGAAATGGAACCTCTTAGCAGACCAATGTCTCAATATGGTCAGCTAATACAAGATAACATACATCCTCAGTCGATCATGTGCGAAATCCTGACAAACAAATGATTCAATCCGATACTGAGCGCGCGACCGACCGGACAATGACGATATTCTTTTTGCGGGTTTTACTGTATTATTATTTGGCTTGATTTTGCTTGCTCGTCAAGAAAGAAAACTCTACTTACCACAGTATGAAAATATTATAAGTGGTTAATGTTAACTTACCAGCGTTATTTGGGACACTTGTTCAGAGGCAGCTTAATCATCAGTACACTGCCACTGCTAGGCATAAAATCTGCCTCAAAGGCACATCAACCGATACTATGCTTCTAGCATTCAGCGGGCCAAGGGTGCCTTACACGGGGTCGACTGGCACCCATGTGCTGGTTTGGTCCCCGGGGTGGTAATGGCGCACAGTGTGTTCTGGTGCGCCGGTGATGGGGGTTACTCCCCAAAGGAGGGTCCGGTAGTGGAAAGCCTAACGCGGGAAAGTGCTAACGCGTGCCCGTTTTACTGCCATAAGCGGCACAGGAAGACACCGTAGAGTTTTAGTGGGTTGGAGTCCCACATAACTGCGCTATATCTCCGTGGTAGCGCAGTATGCATGGGCATGTCTCCAGGCAAAAAAAATGCTTTAGACAAAATGACATTCTATCAGCGGTAAAGATTGTGAAGAGACCAAAATATTTAGGATTGACCACGTGACTCGGTAGCGCATGTCAATTTCATACATTTTGAACTTTTTGAAAAAATTTACTGCTGATATAACGTTTTGTTCAGACCCTCTTAACGAAATAATAGAAGTCTCGTGTGCCTGTATTTGCTTCAGCAACTTTACGGTTTCAGCGATGCAGCTCGATAGCATAAATATGACGGATATCTCAAATACCTTCTACTACTATACCTTAGGTAACGTAACATTTTACCCCATGTCTTCGCTGTTATTGGGTACATATTTTGTTCGCCATCGTTCGCTTACAGCCAGTAATGTTAACACTTCGTAGCAGTCGAGGCTAGGGGGTTACAAAAGCACCCTTTTCTTGGAATGTTTCAGCTCAGTGGGTTGGCACTTAGTATTGCAATAAAGTTCGTATCCGTAACGGTTATATACGATTTGAAAATCTATCAATGTATATTAAATCGTTAACTTTACTGCAGTATAATATCCTGTAATGTATCCTGTATGCAGTAAAAAAAAAAACGGCCTCGTAACTAATTTATTTTAAAATTATTGTGTTATTGTGTTTAGTTTGTTAAAAATCATTTATTTGTATTAGAATCAAAGTATAAAGTGACACACGTAGTGTTTGTGACCAGTTTTTATTGTGATAACTCAATAACAATTGATATTTCACTAAGTCATGTACCGGCTGTCAACGTTTGAAGTGTGGATTTGAATTCTTCGAACCGGGGGAGTATTTTGTTTTGATTTACGTATTTATTGCTGTATTATTTACATACTATACACCACTCATACACTGCTCAGGGCTCTGAGCGACGTCCAGTACACACCGGCTACGTTTGTGTCTCATTTTGTTTGACAAATTGTGGAAGCAAAATCGAGGACGAAAACACTTGCCCCAGACATAACATTCACTGCAAACCCTACTTCACACATAATATATCTTTAATATAGTGTAAATATTATAGGTAAACCCCATAGTTCATAAGCATTGTAAATACTTTGTTTCCACTAAAACTAATGTTCTTAGCAATAATCCTTATACAAAAATCTAATCGAGCAATAAACGCCAATGTTTAATAAAGCCTTTCCTTAAAGTATTACTTGTAATTAAGTCTTAGAATATTAATTCAAATAGCTTTTCTTTGTTCTTAGTTTTTTTTCTTTGTTCTTAGTTTTTTTTATTTTTTTTTCTTTCTTCTTTTTCTCATATACCTTCATATATTTTTATAATCTTTTTTTGTAACGTTTCTATTGTTTTTAAACATTTTACTTCTTTTTAACTTTTAAACCCCTCCTTCTATCTCAAGTTTTCAACTAACATAGTATTCTCTTCACATACTCAGCTGTTTCCTGTCACATTACAGGTGTCGCTTAAGGAAAACATTCAATATGATGACCCGGGCAGTTACCGTTCGTGACATGAGTATCAAACTGAAAGCAGTGCTGAGGGAGCTGGATTCATCTAGAAATGAGTGCAGCAAGCTACTGCGGGAACGAGAAGAAAGTGAAGTAGAAATTGAGTTAATAGTGAGCAAAAACACTCAACTCAAGAACCAGCTTGCAGAACTACACTCCCAGCATATGGATATACTTGACCAGCATCACCATCTCCGTCAACTGGTTTCAGATTATCAGCAGTGCCATGACACTCATGACCAGGCACTGAAGCGAATATCTGTACTAGAAGCAGAATTGTGCAAGGCTCATAACACCATTACCTCCATCGACTCGCTGAAAGTCAGCGAAGAGGTTTCTAACACAACAGACCTGTACAATGAGCTGATGGATGCATCCAAACTGGAGTGTGAGCCGCCCACCATTACTATAGACCTTACAGGGGATGATACCATTGCTAAATGTCCAATTCTAAGTAGTCATAATAAAATTAAGAAATATATTAAAATCAATAAATTATTAAGAAATATAAGAAACTTATAAAAACTCAAAATGTTTGCAAATATAATGTTAACCTTAGGAAAGATTTAAGAAACTTAAAAAACCAATTAAATATATGTAATAGTAAATTAGAAACTAGTACACAAATGTATGATGTTGAAATTCAGAACCTTGAAAGGGAATTATTGAATAGGGAAAATACACTTACGGAAATATTTTGTAAATATGAATGTAGTCAACAGATGTTGAGTGAATGCATGCAGGAGGCTTGTGAGTTGGTGGACCTGGTGAAGTATAATGCAGAGAGGTGCGAATCATTGACTAACAACCTCACCTGTAGTTGTGCTGCCGCTCTGCCACCTCTCATGTCACAACATGTTGCTACTACATCTTTACCTATTGATCATACTGCAACAACTTTGAACCCCACCAAAAGTAATGTCTTAGTTTTTTCTGATAGATTAGGAACAGGTTTTGGATCTTTGTTAAATAACCGTTCTAAACATACAATAGTGAACCATTGTTATCATAAACTTCAATTTAATGAGCTTATCCATAAAATTCAACAGACACAATTGAATGAGCAAAGTACTGTAGTACTTCTTATTGGAAATAGCCTTAGTATAACAAAAAAGGACATAGTTAATGGTATTGACACCCTACTTAAGTTAAGATTAGGCAAATTAATATTATGTGCATTGCCCTATTCTGGCAAGTTACTTGTTCATGAAAATGAATACATTTCTAGTTTGAATAACCTGATGCATATTTTATCTTGTCGTCATAGTGACCATTTATTGTTTTTTGACACCAACAATTTTGTTAGTGATTTTGTTTTGATTGGGAACCATATGTTTCTTCCCAAAAATAGTCGACATTTATTAGCTACATTGTTAGCTTTTAATATACACGCAGTTATTGATAATTTAACTGAGACTAGGTTTAGTGATTTAACAGTATTATCCAGTTTTTCTGATAATACTTTAAACGATGATTTTTTAAACGATTAGAGCCGACAAAAGAGAAGTCGAATAGTAATATTTTACTATATCATCAAAATATAAATCGCTTCTCCGGCAAAATTTTAGACGTGGAATTGTTAGTAGATAAATACCACATGGATATCTTATGTTTTTGTGAAACTTGGTTAAAACCAGATAGGATGTTGTTTAATGTAAATAATTTCTCAGTTGCCAGCGCGTACAACAGATCCACAGTGGGTGGTGGTACCCTGATACTTTGTAATAGTCATTTAAAATATAAGGAAAGGAAGGATATCACTGCTTACTCTGTTGATCGCTTGTGTGAGGTAGCATGTGCAGAGGTCGAGGGGCATACTGTCTTGTGCGTTTACAGACCAAACTTGTCAATGTTTTTGATAACAATGGAAGAATTATTAAGTAAACTTTTCAGAGATAATAAATTAGTTTTTGTTTGTGGTGACTTAAATATAGATCTGTTAGTCAACTCGCCTGAAAAATGTAAGCTCATTTCATTATTTAAATCATTTAACCTAAAATATTTATTTAATGAACCAACAAGAATAACAGCAACTTCAGCTTCTTGCATAGATAATGTATTCACTAATTGTAAAGTAAAACATTCGTTTTTAATTAGTGGCGTTAAGTCAGACCATACTGGTCAACTAGTATCTTTTTATTAACCTAGCTAAATCAATTCGATTAAGACCACTTACTAAAAATAAATTAATCTCTTTTAATAATAATGTTTTAAGCAACCTTTGTAACGCTAGTTTTGATTCAAACGACCCCAATATAAATTACCGCACGTTGTTTTCAACAGTTTGCCAAGAATTCAATAAAACGTGTCCTGTAAAAACAGTTAAAGTCAACAATTCCAAATCGAAATTTAGTGAATGGGCCACTGAGGGCATAAGAAAAAGCCGAGATATCTTATATAATTTATATTACGAAAAATCTTTGACTTCCGATCAAGTTTTTCACACTTATGTTAGAAACTATTCCAAAATATTCAAGAGAGTCTGCGCTCAAGCAAAATCTCAAATAATAATTAACAAAATTGGTGTTTCTAATAATAAAATAAAAACTGTGTGGCAATTAATTAATAAAGAAACTGGAAAGATACAACAACGCGATCAGAATGAGTTGTCTGGTTACGCTTCCTAATTTATAGTTCATATTTTATTACATCACCATAGGGCATCGAGAGGCATTGGTATACTAGTTCCAGTTTATTAAATAAGTGTCACCTATCGTTGTTTTGGTGATATTCCGCGCCGCCGTGCCGCTACGGTCGTTACGTCGCAGCCACCAATGGCCGCCGGCGATGGTGGTCAGTCTCTTACCAACCAGGGCGAATGTGCGCGCACTAAGTCACCCTCTCGCCCAAAACTCTTAATTGAACCTACATGGAAAGTGTTATCTGTATTACCTAGACCTACTGTGTTGTGTACCGCTGGCCAGCATAGTGTACCTAGTCTGTGAGCTGAACTTCTCGAACGTGGCATCTGCATCTGCATGGGAATCGCTGTTTCAAAGGTATGTGGCATAATTTGTAAATTGAGCTTTATCCATTGCCTTTCGTCTCATCTGCATACTTTTCTCTTTCAATTTAGCACTGCTGAATCAGCAATTATAGCCTAGATTACTCTAATAATTTAGGTTCAATCGCGTGTGATTTTACTAGTAATCTTCTAGAGGTTATACGCACCATTTTGGTCCTTCGAGCCGGATAAATTAAATTTGGGCCTATTTACAGCCTAATTTTAAGTCCTAAAAGTCTAAATTTAATCATTTTGGTCCTTCGAACTGGATAAATTAAATTTGGGCCTATTTACAGCCTAATTTTAAGTCCTAAAAGTCTAAATATAAGCAAAAAGTTTGGGAAATTTCCATATTAATTGCAGATCATCACACAATTCTCGCCTCTATTGCGTTGGGAATAAGGCTGGCTGCCTTGCGTGTAGTACTTTCTACCGGCAAATTATTTGTTAACGTAAATCTTTAATTTCACTAATTGAAACTCCGAAAAATACATTTAATTGAATATCAACGTTGATTCATATCGCTAAATAAGTTTATTTAATAAATCAGTTAATTTTCGGCGTAATTACATATTTTTTTGTTCGTGTTTGAAAATTGTGGGTAGTCTGTTAAAACATTCGTTCATGTTGGCCTACGTGACTGTGGAATATTCCAGTTCTTGTTATAGTACGGTTAATGTTTATTTACGCATTGGAAACTTTTACATATTTTTCTAATCGAGATTTGCAGAATGAATGACATTGATTATTTTACGATACACTACTACTGTTGGTTCATTAAGTAAATGCCTACTATACTCGTATTGCACGAGTAGGTATTCTTTATAATTTTAGACTCAACCGCATTTGATTAATTATTGCAATTAACCAGATTATCATTGCGTCGCGTGTTATTTTATTTTGTAAGGTAACTTGATCTTTTGATAGGAACCTTCAGGTAAAATAACAGATTTGTATAAACTTTACGCGTTTAGTTCTCCTCATAGGAAACAGCCGTATATTTAAACATATCACCCCCGCACCTAACTTGTAAGCGTAGTACTTACTAGATAATTTACTTCGAACGGTCATCTGCGTATTTACTTGTTAGGAATTTTATTGTGTTTTACGAAGGTATTTCGTTACGAACACAATCGCATCGCTTACGGAAATAAGTACCATACTTGTTTCTAAGTTTCACACTTAACTTATTGTTAGTTAAGAATCTGTACATATTCTATGTATTGAGTAAGTTAATCTCATATAAATAGAATAATACAAGGAAAAAAAAAAATTCGCTTCGCATCCGACATAAATGTTAATTATCGGGTTGTAGGTATCTCTAAGCTAATCATAAATATAGGTAGATGGGTACATTCATAAGGTATTTCGCGTGCTTACTATTTTATTTGTATTAGACTTTGTTGCTTGTACGCGGTTCAAACTTTGTACGTTATTCAAACTTTGTACGCTTTATATTTTTTTTCACCTTACAATTTATTATTGTTAGGGTTCGCGTGTACGGATCGTTCCGTACTATTGTTTACGTAAGTTGTAAAATCTTTCGTTGAGTTATCAGTTTGATTGGACCACTAATTTCACTTACGCGGGTTCCGTAAAAGATAAAAATTTGTTGTTTTTTTTTGTTTCCATATTTTAACTTCTGTTCACTATGACGGACAAGGTTAAACTTAGATTATTGGAAAGTAAACGCGACTCGTATTTCGCGCGGGTTCAAAGGATTTTGGATTCAACAGAATCTTTAACAACAGAAAGATTACGTAATTCTTTTATTGCTCAGGCTAAACAAATTGACGGCCAACGTAGCGAATTCAATGAGATAATGGACGAGATAAATATGTTAAAATTGACATTGAATCCAAAGTGCGAAGTAAGCTATAGTGCCTTACATTCATTTGATGACTTGGTCGGCGAGATAAAAAATACTTTAGCTTCATTAACTGAATCAACTGTTTCCAAGGAACCTAGCCCGACAATGAGCCCTAGTGCTCATCATATAAAGGTACCTAAAATTGAGCTGCCTGCCTTTGACGGTGATATTCAGAGCTTTCCGTTCTTTTATGAGACTTTCAAACGTATTATACATACGAACGCAGATTTATCAGATTCTGATCGCATTCATTATCTGTTGAGTTGTCTAAAGGGAAAGGCCAGGAGTGTGGCAGTAGGTATTGTACCTTCTGGCGATAATTACCGCGTGGTCTGGGATGCGCTTATCGCAAAGTACCTGGATACTCGCGCGCTCGCCACTAATTATCTAAATCAACTGTTCTCATTGAAGTCGTTCGGAACGACACCCGCTAATATTGAACAAGGTTTCGATAAATTAACTTCTACGGTTGCTGGACTCAAACAATTAAAAATACATAACTTGGATGATTTTATATTTATTCATTGGGGTCTTAAGTTAATAGACTCAGATACAGCAAAACATTTTGAAATGTCGCTTCGTAATCAACAAGAGTTGGATTATGATTATTTCGTAAAGTTTGTTCGTGAACAAGTAAAAATCTTATATCGCTCCTCTTCTGTGGCAACTAAGGTCGCCCCCGCAGGTAGACCCAGCGCCTCATCTAAGGTCTCGCAGGTGTTTGTGGCTACCGAATCTAAATGTTCGCTTTGTCGATCCACGCATAAAAACTTGTATACGTGCAAAGCGTTTCAAAAGTTGAGCGCGGATAATAGATTTAAGTTTGTAAAAGACAATAACAGATGTGTTAACTGCCTAAGTAGCCAACATACCGTCTCTAAGTGCCTATCTAAGTCAACATGTAGGAAATGCAACGGTAAGCATAATTCCTTATTGCATTTTGATCAATCGACGCAAGCCCCTGCGCTGGCGCCCGCTAGCGTCCCAGCCTCCGTTTCTGCGGCCGACCCAGCTACTTCTGATCGTGTGGCGTTGTGTACGCATTCTTCTGCTCAAGTCCAGGCCACACGTAGTACCGAAGTTCTGGCTACTGCCAAGGTGTTAGTGGCGGGTAGGAAGGGTAAGGGCGTGGTGGTTAGATGTCTTTTGGACCCTGGGTCGCAAAAGAATTATATGACATCGCGTTGCTGCCGTATGCTCGGTCTAACTATACATACGGACTCAATAACTACCGTTCGTGGTATTGGTGGCACATCGCAGGCCGTTCGTGGCTCGGTGAATTTTACGTTCAGCTCACGGTTTTGCTCGCAGCCTAGGTATAGAATTGACGCTCTAGTTTTGGATCAGATAACCGGGCAGCTTCCTCTGGGCGCTATAGATACTGCCGAATTGAAGCATATTGATCCTAAACTACTCGCTGATGACAGCTGGGGTGTGCCAGGTAATATTGACATGTTACTTGGAGTCACGTTGTTCGCTAAGTTATTGCGACCCGGTACCGTGACCAGTGCACCCGGTTGCCCCGATGCATTGGAGACTATGCTCGGCTACATACTTCTAGGAGAAGCACCTATTATCGAACCTTCAACTGACACTCTGTCTTTCTTTGCGAGTTCTTTCGATAACTTCGATCTTCGTAAGTTTTGGGAGATTGAAGATGTTACTGCTTCGTCCGTTGGGAGTGTGGATGATAAACACTGTGAAGAGTTTTATTGTAGCACAATTACCCGCGCTCCAAATGGCAAGTATGTTGCAGCTTTACCACTGAAAACAGACGCGTCAGCGTTAGGAAATTCTTTTGATATAGCGCGCAAGAGATTCTATAGCCTCGAACGTAAACTTAAATCGCTTCCTAACGTCAAGCTTCTTTATGATGACGTCATACGGGATTATCTACAGAACAATTATATTTCTTTGGTGCAGAATATTTTACCTGAATGTGGGTTGCCCAAACGAAATTGTAAGGAGCGAGAAATGGACTACTATATTCCTCACCATGCTGTTATTCGAGAGGATAAAGTGACCACTAAGCTACGCGTGGTCCTAGATGCTAGTGCAAGTACAGATAACGGTACCTCGCTCAATGATATCCTGTACGCAGGTCCAGTCCTTCAGGCTGACCTTTTTAACATCTTGTTAAATTTTAGGCTTTTTAGTGTCGCTATTTCCGCAGATGTTAAATCTATGTACCTACGTATAGGTATACGCCCACAAGATCGTTCGCTTCAACGTATCTTATATCGGTTTAATGAGGATTGTTTCGTATTCCAGGTTAACCCTAATGTTCGCCTTTGCGCGAAACGGAATATTCTTTCTTCCATTGCACGTCTTTTCGACGTTGTAGGCCTCGTGGCACCGATAATTTTATACGCCAAGCTTCTTATCAAAGAGCTTTGGCTTGTCAAACCTGGATGGGATTACGTCCCACCACCTCGCATTGTTCGTCTGTGGGAACAATTTCAAGCTGAATTGCCAATTATCTCTGAACTGAGATTTTTGCGACATGTCGGCGTCGTAGAACGCTGTAGGCTCTCCCTCGTCAGTTTTGCCGACGCTAGTGAGAAAGCTTACGGTGGTTCGGTTTACGCCCACGTTGTCAGACCCGACGGTAGTATCGTCGTTTCGCTGGTGTGTGCGAAATCTAAAGTCGCGCCACTGAAAGTAGTTTCGCTAGCTCGTCTCGAGTTATGCGCCGCACTCCTCTTATCAACTGTGATAAAGCGAGTATATAATATTTTCGCAGCTCGGCACGCCATTGAGGCAGTCGTAGCTTTCTCGGATTCAACTGTAACCTTGAGTTGGATTCATTCCGCACCGCATCGATGGCACACCTTCGTAGCCAATCGTATCGCTAAGATTCATGAGAATCTTTGGTCAGATCACTTCTTGCATACGAAACCTCTATTATTGCTCCCCGCCCGCGAAGTCAATGAAACGCGGTTACATCTTATTTCGCGTTATGAATTAACTGACCAAATGGTCCAGTCTTTTTGGAAGCGGTGGCGCCAAGAGTACCTGCACACCCTACAATCCAAACAGAAATGGAACACCCCTGCCAATCCAATACGGGTCGGTATGGTTGTCGTCTCCATGCAGGACAATGTGATGCCGCTGCATTGGCCGTTAGGAGTAATCACAGAAATATTTCCAGATAAAAACGGAGTTTGTAGAGTCGCATCGGTAAAGACTAAACGCGGGATCCTTCAGAGTCCCCTTTGTCAACGCAATAAGTTTCGTTACATTAATAATTAATTTTACCGTGCACCAATGTGCAGTATTAGATTTAATTACCGCGTAGAATAGTTAATTAAATATTCTTATTTATAATAGAGAGTCGCAACTTTAGAGTTCTTATAACCTTTGGTAGAGTTGTGATGATCTGCAACTTATTTTACTACTCCTTTGTGTTTCGAAAGTAGGAACTTTCAAGCCGGGGAAAATGGTTACGCTTCCTAATTTATAGTTCATATTTTATTACATCACCATAGGGCATCGAGAGGCATTGGTATACTAGTTCCAGTTTATTAAATAAGTGTCACCTATCGTTGTTTTGGTGATATTCCGCGCCGCCGTGCCGCTACGGTCGTTACGTCGCAGCCACCAATGGCCGCCGGCGATGGTGGTCAGTCTCTTACCAACCAGGGCGAAGGTGCGCGCACTAAGTCACCCTCTCGGCCAAAACTCTTAATTGAACCTACATGGAAAGTGTTATCTGTATTACCTAGACCTACTGTGTTGTGTACCGCTGGCCAGCATAGTGTACCTAGTCTGTGAGCTGAACTTCTCGAACGTGGCATCTGCATCTGCATGGGAATCGCTGTTTCAAAGGTATGTGGCATAATTTGTAAATTGAGCTTTATCCATTGCCTTTCGTCTCATCTACATACTTTTCTCTTTCAATTTAGCACTGCTGAATCAGCAATTATAGCCTAGATTACTCTAATAATTTAGGTTCAATCGCGTGTGGTCGTGAATCTTCTAGAGGTTATACGCACCATTGTCTTTGAAAATAACTAATCAAACCATTTCTGATAGGCAAGAAGTCGCTGAGACATTAGAAAATTTCTTTACCAACATTCCGTTAGAGGTTACGAAGTCTCTTCCTTCCTCTTCTAAATTAGCTGAAGCTCTTCTTAAAGAAAACTTTACTAAAGACATACCAATCTTTAAATCTAAACCAATATGTATTGATTCAATTAAAAACGCGTTCAAAAGTCTCAATAAAAAAAATACTGAAGACTTGTGGGGGATATCCGTTAGGGTTCTTGGAGATAGATAGCATACCATGATACAGTAGTGATTATTATGCCATTGATTTTGATTTACGAGGCATGCACCTTACTGAGCACCGTAACAGGATTGGAGATGGAAAATAATTGGATCGATAAATTAAAGAAGAATAAACTAGTTCAGATTTTATGGGTCACGTTTTAAAAATCGATAAATTTTAATGAACACCACTATTATTTTGTGGATGTTAAGGATTTTATTGTATGTGTCAGTTGTAAGTATTGAAACTTCGGGGTATTAATTGAATTTTCATTGGAATAAAACTTGCTTGACGATAATATTGCAAGAGCTTTTATTCAACTGCAAAAGCAATTAAGTGAACAAAAGTGTCAACTTTTGGATTTTTTAATTACGTAAAATGTGGGTAATCTAAATGCTAATATTGAATAACTCATTATTTTGTTTATGGAATGTTTATTTTGATAGCAAAATACGATACCGATACGAGCTAAGTTATTGGAATTTATAAGGTCTATTTTTGAAGGTCGAGTCGACATTGTGGTAATTCCAAACTCTATTTTAACTGTAACTTTTTGCTATCAATTGTAAAAATTTGCTTATCTCTTATTCATGTGTTGATACTTCTTCTAACGAACTTTTTACATGCATACATAAACTAACTCCTTTTTCGCATCGGCAAAAACTGCAGAACGCCACCTGCTAAGATCCTTAAACTCAAAATGAGTTGTACAGTAGCTTCATTATGGTTCATACATTTAATGATATAGTAGCACGCTTGTTTTGAGTACGGCTTAACTGGTCTTTAATAAATATGTTTTTTATTTAAGTAGATACATAGTTCGTTTCACGATTTAAGAAGCACAGGACTGTCTAACAGTGGACGACTGTCAGCTGAATTGTTGATGATGAATTCTTCACAACAAATGTTTTTAGGGTTTCGTACCTCAAAAGTAAAAATGGTACCCGTATGGGATCACTTCATTGTCTGTCTGTATGTCCGGCTGTCACAGTCAATTTGCTTCTAAACTGCTGGACTGGTTGAGTTGAAATTTGGTACACTTAAGGAAGTCGGTGACCCAAAGAGGGACGTGTAACGTAATATATTTTTTTTGGGTCACTTTTGGGGGGTAAAGTAGAAAATTAACAAAAAAATTGCAAACCGACCGTCGACCACATCTTCAATTACCATCAAGTGAGATAGGGCGTTTTCTTTTTTTTACTA
Organism: Orthosia cruda; assembly: GCA_964057195.1. Classification (NCBI taxonomy): domain Eukaryota; kingdom Metazoa; phylum Arthropoda; class Insecta; order Lepidoptera; family Noctuidae; genus Orthosia; species Orthosia cruda. The sequence goes on along the minus strand of OZ059839.1, from coordinate 11,926,303 downwards.
TACTTAATATTTACTATATTAAAACATCGATAAAACAACTTAATTTCCACCGTCACTCCCCAACACTAAACGGTCGTCAGCTAGACTGACCATAGCGTTTCATCTTAGCCTGCTCAAGCTCTGATTATAAACTGCGGGCCCTTTATTGTCCTTAAACAGTGCGGTGCTTTGTGGTCGCCTTTGGTCACACTTTGTGGTCTTTGCAGTCAGTTTGTCGCCTTTAGCTATAATAAATTGTAAAATGCACACGATTTGGTTTTTGCTCTGATGGTTTTATAGGCTAATGAGCAGTTTTAATATCAAACTAAACATTAAAGCAGTACACGTAGGTAACCATGTTATTGGAAAACGAAACCTAGTGAAAATAATGGTGCCGACAAAATTCGTAGAAATGCAAATGAAATGTTTTTTGTGTAATGCTATGCTTAGTGCATGTTTGAGATTTCAGACATTCACCATCATCACCTACACTGCCACAATTGGTAATAGGCTTTTTTTTTGTCGAGCCAACTTCGCAGTCCTGTGCCAATCTCATCTACGTTAAACCAGCGATGTTAGCAATGTCGTCTGCTCATCTCGCCGCCAGACGACATTTGAGATCTAAGTCTGGGAGGTCTTAAATCTCCAACACATACTAATTAGTCTAATCTGGCTTATCATTTCTTGATTAAAATGTACCTGATTACTAACCATTCAAAAAAGCCTGAAAATAGACTCATTCAAATGACATATTTATTTTGAACTTGATACTGCAAAAGTCAAACTAATCCTAGCCATATTTTGAACCTCACAACATGGCGCCCAAATCGTTCATCGCCCAACATTATTCACTTTTGACAATTCGGTTCAGAAATTTCTGTGACATGTAAGTATTGTCTCACGAGTGCTGTAGGACGCCGCGTGCCGCAGTGTTATCTGTGGTCCCTCTACTTGACTTGTGATCACACGAGTCCGCTTACAGTCTTAACTTACACAAAATTCATGTATAAGTAACATGAGTGTTTGTTATCTGTTTTGTGCAGTATCTAAATACGTTATTTACTTTATGCCCAGATTTTATGTAACTATGGAATCGAATCCACCTCTTATTATGTCAAATCATATTGCAGAGCACAATAGCCATGAAAACAATGTATAGTTGAAGAGGCCATTCTGCAATCGTTTGTAAACTTTCCACTGAAGATATTGATTTATTTTCTAAAGAAAACTGTCAAAACATAATTTTTATATTTTTTTTTAGTTCGGTAGTTTTTAACTGAACAAGTATGCGGCCATTCTGTTACTTAATCTTAAGTACTCGTCTATAAACTTGTTAATAGTACTTTCGACGTATTAAGTGGGGCTCAGTTCGGTAAAAGTTTCATTGCAATTATAGATAGCTTTGCAACTTTGAGAGGGTCGGTTAAATAAAATAGATATAATGTTTTCTCGAGTCAAAATGAGCGTTAAGAGAATAAGTAATGTCTAAAGAGCTTGTCAGCTAAGAGCCCTTCAAAATGTTCGAGTTAAATTATTTTGGAAGCTCTTTTAGTAAAATTGAACGTTAAAATAATTTGACTTCAAGAATCATTGTTACTCTTTTTCACGGTGATTCTGTGTTGATCTGTCAACCAGTGAAAACCAGAGGCACTAGACAAATTGACATTCTATCAGTAATAACAGTTCTCAAAAAGTTGTATATATATAAATGTAGCGTATTTCACACGTGTCAGACTTCTTACAATCGATGTCACTTGGTCTAGAACCCAACATGGGGTACCAATATACATTCTCACATAAAATATTTTTTTTTCATAAGAATGTGCAATTGAAAGTAACTTAATTTTATAAAAATATGGAGGAAAAAAATATAACATTAGCATTTTTGTTCAATACCTACCGATATTTGTAAAAGGAAAGAAATGCAAACAACACCGATCTCCAGCACACCGTATCCAACCCATACCTTAATTCTCCTAATATATTTATAGCCTATGATAAATATTAACTTTTCTAACATGCGTAAACTGAGATTAACTGCGCGGATATCAATCTTAACCATTTGTCAGTTATAAATTACCCAGTTAGCCGTCGTTAACTGTTGTTAAAGTTTAATTTTAAACCGGTTAGTATAAACTAGGTGTTTATGACACTATTACCGTTTAATTCGTTATTATAGGAGTGCGTGTGCGTGTTTGGTAGTATTTAAATATTATTTAATTAATAGTTGGGATATGTTTTATTTTGCGGATTTGTTCTACTTTCTAATTTTTTAAATATTTCCGTAGGTATTTCATGTAACAAATGCAATTAAAGGTTTTAGGTACACGAGTTCAGTCATACAAATCTCTGAAGTATGACATTCCTCTTTTTTTATTTTAGTCTCCACTGACCTACTACTAAGGCATCCCCCAAATCCTTCCAGGTATTCTTTTCCTGAGTCACCTTAAACCAGTAATCCTACGTAATGGTTTTTTTAGTTTTTTTTTAATTTAATTTAAGTCAGATATTGTAATTTTGAAAAGAAAAATACATTTTCAATATGTTTCTCGTTATGGTCAAAACAATAATTGGTCCATGAATTATCCTGGACAAAAAGAACGCAAAAATAAGCACACTACTTAACTAATTTTGCAGAGTAAACAGCCGATTGTGTCGTTTAAAAAAAACAAGTATTTTCAATTTATTTATTTGCCAACCATCTTCAAAAGTTCAACGCTATCTGCGTTTATTATAAGGTTTCATTGGAATTCAAGCGATTAGCGTAGATTACTTGTTATAAATAAAGCGGATTAGATATCAAAATCAACATCGACATCAAGAGATTGTGCCGTTTCTAGGGAAATCCTTGTAATGCTAATTTATCCCTTTTTACAATCACGTGCAAATCTAGTCACATAGGAAAGTTCAAGTTAGTATTTCTTAGAATGTTATGAAGTATTAGCTATTACCAGTGGCTTTGTTCCTGTGAGGCGTTTTATTACGGACAAAGAACCTATCTCTGAATTTCTAGAAATAAATTGTTGGCTTTTCTTAAATTAAACGCAAGTCAAGTGATCGGTTAGGCTGTTGACGATTAAACCAATCATAGCCATTTTCGTTCAAGAAAAAAAAATGTTTTCGCCTATGTCCCTGCGGGGATTAAAACTATGTATAATATGACCTAATCATGTTATTAATGTTCTTATTGTTATAACATTTGTATGTGTTATTCAATAGCTAAATAAACTCATAAAATAAAAATAAAACCGGGGCACAAGTGTAGACTGTAGAGTGAGGTCTCCAAAATCTCAAACGTTTTTTGGCTTTAAGCGCGAATTTATTTACTATTTTTCATTGTTGTGAATATTTTTTACTTATGGCAGATTAAGATAGGTACGAGTTTTACCAACCACTGCTTTCATAGAGTTTTACGTTTCGGAAAATTGTATCTTTCTTTTTTTCGTGAAGAAGCGGCTGCGCAAAACTGAGGCATTCTTGGTGTTATATTTAATCGCACTGCTAAATAAAAATAAAAAACAAACTTTGCTGCCGTTCGCGTTATAACCACTTTTGACAGCATTTCTAAGGACCTTACACAATAGTGGCGCCACCTGGTGAGCAATAAAACGGTAGCCTTTATTGCTTGTAAGGTAAATACTTGTGTTTCTCTTTAAAACAATTGATGGCACACCCCAGGGGGTAGTGTGAGTGCTTTGTTTTCTATTAAGTGAGCACACTTCTTTATTTATTGGGGGAACGTGATTAAAATCTTCAGATTCAAATTTAAAAATGGCGGTTTGGGAATGAAGAATGGAAGAAGTTTTGTCACCCTTGTTGATCTAACCTCTATTGGTCGCATGATCGCTGCTTCTGAGCAATGGTTTCGATGCCCATGTCATGCTAAGCTTATAAAGTGTCTAGGTTTGTGCCAGGTTGATGGCTATGGGTTAATATATATCTGGCCATATACACGCGTGTGAGAGCTCGCGAGGATGATGTACATTGCTATAGCATTGAGTTCAATCATGAAGTATTTAGTTTAAAAACTCAATTTATTTATTAAAACTGAAAACTAAAACTAAAAAATATACAACGGGCGGCCTTATCACTTTCCGCGATATCTTCCAGGCAACCTGGAATGTACAGCAATCTTCCTGTCAATGTACGGCATTTCCTCGGCCTCTCGCGCGAGAGTATACAGCCGGCATTATATATTTGACCGAATAACTGGCGAAATGTAGGTGTCCTAAATAAGTATAACAAATCAAATTCACATTAAATAAACTTGTTTTACTGTGAACCTATTCGCATTTCCGAACTCATTTGTCACATAAGAAATCCATGTCAACTGTTCCTAGGTTGAGAAGGAGTCCAGAATTGATTCTCTAGGTTTATAGTCCATAACATTTAAAACTTTCGCGATGACAGCAAAATCAGGCCTTCAAATAGTAATTGATACTTACAATTGAGCCGGCCTTACATTTTACATAAATATTTATTGCTGTCTATTTTTATTAGCGTTCAATTGTATTGGATTAACCTAGAAGTTAGTATAATATAAGTAAAATCATACTTGTACTGTCAATGGAATAAGTAGGAATGTTTAGTAACCACATTTAATTAATTATGCTTTAGTTCCCAGGCTCAAATCCAGGCACCGGGTTGCCAGTTGAAAATATAAATGAAACTTTGGCTGATTTGTGTATCTATTCCAATAATTTACGGTCAGCAACCAAAGAAGTTAACGCAACATTACATCATCCCTGTATTTCTCGACGGGTTTGGCAGAGCTGTACCAGTGTACATCAGTACACCAGTGTGCATCGCTGAGGCATTCAATAACTATTTTATCGATAAAATTCAGCCAAATCCAGATGTCACCAGCAAATCTAAATCTTTTAAAATTAAGACCAATAATAAATCTATGTTCATGGCGCCTAGTCTTCCATTAGATATACACAAAATAATAATGTCATTAAATAATACAAGCAGCGTAGGATACGACGGTATTTCTACAAAAATATTAAAACACGTATCAATGGAAATATGCGGTCATATAAGTCATCTAATTAACCTAAGTATTAGCGCAGGTGTCTACCCAGATGCCTTGAAAACATCAATTATAAAGCCCCTGTTTAAGAAGGAAAATAAAGAACTAATGGAATCTTATCGGCCCATCTCACTTATTCCCGTAATTTCAAAAATATTTGAGAAATATATCTATAATGAATTGTACACATTTATTGAAAAATATAACATTTTGTGTGAGGAACAGAAAGGATTTAGACTACATAAGACAATTAATATGGCCATATTTGACTTCATGTACAATGTTATTAACAATGTCGATAATCGTAGACCTGTCTGTGGCATATTTTGCGATATGACCCAGGCATTTGATTACGTGCATCATACTACTCTGTTAACAAAACTTGAAGCCTATGGTATTAGAGGCAATGTTCTTCATTTAATTGAATCTTACTTAAAAAATAGAATACAAATAACTGAAATTAACCAAATTAATACAGCAAATAAGAAGGAAGAGGTAGTGCGATCTTCGGAGCGTCAAGTTAAGTTTGGAGTATCACAGGGGAGTGAACTGGTTGTCTAACCAGTTCACAATTAATTTTAAAGACAAAAGTTATACACAAGAAAAAACAATTTGAAAATAAACTTGAGTAAAACAAAAGTTATACATTTCAGCCAACGGATACCTAGCATGAACCTTAATGTACACTACAATAATGATGTCCTAGAAGAAGCTGAATCTACAAAATTCCTGGGTCTCGAAATAGATAAACAACTTAACTGGAAATCACACATTAATATTCTATGTAAAAAAATAAGTAAATCCGCATATGCTTTACATGCATTATCGTCAATAGTACACACGGATGCACTCCTTACTACCGACTATGGTATAGCAGAATCCCATCTACCATATGAATTAATATTATGGGGTAACTCAACCGAAAAAGAAACAGCTTTTAAGGCTCAAAAAAGATGCATACGTTCGATGTTCATGCTTAAAACTACCGATAGTTGCATGCCATACTTTAAACAGTATGAAATACTGACACTGCCATGTTTGCACATACTAAAAGTAGCTGTGTTTGTTAAGTTGAATCCAAATCGTTTTAAACGTCTTGCCGATGTAGTTTCACGTAATAGACGCGACAATACCCTACTGTGTCATCACTCCGCTAAGACAGCACTAATGCGCAAAAGTGTTTACTGCATGGCTCCGGTCATATATGTCACGTCGAGGTACCTATGAATTATAGGACCACCATCATCAAATCCAATCCTTAGAGGCAATGCCTTCATTCTTCATAGGAACGGGTGAACTTCAATAACACACATCACTGGATTGAAACTCGAAAGTATTTATTTGACTTAGTTACAGGCACTTTGAGTTTTCATTCGAACTTGAAGCTAAAACCACATGGTGTGGCTTGCTGGGTCGCAAATCCCTTGTCGATCTCTAGAGAAGACCCAGCAAGAAACTCTAGGATACTCTTTTAAATCTTTTTATAGTTTACACAATCACTTTATGACAATTAGCGTTACATGTTTATTAGGTTTTCAAACATCTCATCAATCAGATTTATTATACAGTTATTATTCTACACGTACGTAAAGTAAGTACCTACGCGCGATGCGCGTTCTGTATCTTAGTGGGCGGAACTTCTACATTGTTTTTGTTTAGACACTAATTACTTGGATAGTTGAATAAAGCTAGCAAACAATACTAAAATGCTGCTCAGTTAATTATTTTAATATTAAACAACCCCAATACTCACAAATACAAAGTAGTTTGTAGATTATTATTGAAATAGGAATCTCATCATAAAACTATCCAAGTTTCCGGTGATCTGACAATCTTACTAATCAGAAGGTTTCCCATTATTACATAAAGGAACCGTAAAATAGTCTTAAGACTTTTTGGTATTTAACTCAAATTTGTTAAGTTCTCATATTAAATTATTAAATCTAGTTATTGGTCATTCAAATTATAACATCCGGCATTGTTGACAACTTTGCATAATAAGAATAGCATTAAGTCATAATCAAACATATTTACTTCGTCAAATGGGCAACAGTTGAAATGAGAACAAATCTAAAAGTCCTACAATAAGTAATCCCGTTTTATTTAAACATCTCGTATTAATTAAACATTGAAATTAGCTTATCAGATGATCTTCATTCAAACAGTTCAATAACTAATTCCACAATAAGCCAATAGATGGCGCTGAACCCAAAACCCAACTTAAATAGACCTTGAAATAGTTCAATTGGTATCTCAGAGATGACAGGATTAACGAGTTTGTCTTGATTGACAATTAAAATGATTAATTAGGATAATGAATTAGCAAATTCACGCCTACGCGGCGACATATATGATAAAATACCGAAAAGTTGGAAAGAATCGCCGCTATCGTTATTTAAAAAAAGGCTTCGAAGCTTTTTAAAAGTCAAAGCATATTATAGCGTAACAGAATTCTTAAGTGTAAAAAAATTGAATCTTCCTGTTGAAATGTTTTAAAATAAGAATCATGCTGGCATTGACATCATCTTGACATTAGGGGTGCAGCGAGGCTTCTATTCAGCAGTGATGTGGTGGCGCCCTACTCTCCAGAAACAATATCTGCCTTGGAGAGTAAGCATCCGGCGCCTGCGGATGACCTTACCTTTCCCGACCCCCCCGAAACCCCTCATCCTGATTCAACTCCTTTGAATATTTCAGCCACACAATTGATTGCTGCCGTGAGCTCCTTCCAAAGCGGTTCCGCCGGCGGTCTCGACGGCTTGACTCCGCAACACTTAAAGGATCTTTTAAGTTCAGGCGCCGGGGCAGCTGGTGAGTCGCTTTTGAAGGAGCTTGCGGCACTAGTCAACTTAATGCTCTCCGGCGGCGTGAACGATGCCGTCGTCGATGTCTTGTACGGGGCCAACTTATGTGCCCTGCGCAAGAGGGACGGCGGCATTCGTCCTATTGCCGTCGGGTGCACCTACAGACGTATGGCAGCCAAAATTTGTTGTAAGCTTTACGGCCAAAGGCTTACAAACAAATTCCAGCCCCTACAGCTTGGCTTTGGCTCTAGAGGGGGCTGTGAGGCTGCCGTACATGCCCTTTCTACATTCTTAAATTCTAGCCAGGGTGAGGTCGTCCTCAAGGTTGACGTTAAAAACGCCTTCAATTCCGTCAACAGGGACACTTTGTTGGCTGAAGCAAAAAAGGAGCTTCCAGAAATTTTCGGCTTTTTGTGGCAATGCTATAGGCACCCATCAAAATTGTTGTACAAAGATAATGTTTTGCAATCTTCAGTTGGTTGCCAACAAGGTGACCCTCTCGGGCCAGTCATTTTCAGTCTGGCTATTCATCCTATTATTCAGAAACTAAATTCCAAATTTAACTTATGGTATTTGGATGATGGAACACTAGGAGGAGACGTAGACACCGTTTTAGCAGATTTAAAATTCCTGAAAGAGCAGTTTAAATCCATCGGCCTAGACCTCAACCACTCCAAATGTGAAATTTTTCTTAGTGACAATACCGACAGACAATCGACCCTACAATAATTCTATGCAATAGCCCCAGAGATCAAAATTTTAGATAAAAGTTCACTACACCTCCTAGGTTCCCCAATTTTGGAAGACAGTTTTTCTTCATTCATTGATGGCAAAATTAACCATTTTAATGATATTTCGGATAGACTCTCCAAAATTAACCTTCATTCGGCTTTTACTCTTATTAGGTATTGCTGTTTTGGACCAAATTTCATGTATTCTCTCCGCTCTTCCCCTTTATGGAAGCAGCCACATCTCTTGGAAAAAATTGACGAAATTATTCGATGCACTCTGACATCCATCTTAAATGTGGCCTTGGATGATCGAGCCTGGATGCAAGCTACACTACCCATTCGTTTCGGCGGGCTCGGCATCCGCAAAATTACTAGTATAAGCCTACCGGCGTTCCTGTCTTCGGTCCACAGCACTGAAACGTTAACCAAAAAATTTTTATCCTTTTCACTGGTTAACTGTGATGTGCCGTGTTTGACCGACGCAGTGTATGCCTGGAAAATGGCTTGCCCGAATACGGCGTTGCCCGAGAACCCATCTTCCCAGAGACAGTGGGATGAGCCGCTCTGCAGGTTGGTACGGAATAAACTTATAAATACGTCTATCAATACTGCTGAGCGTGCCCGCCTGCTGGCTGTGGGAGAGTGGGAGTCGGGCCTCTGGCTACAGGCATTACCGTCACTCAACATAGGTACTATGTTGAGTGACAACACCTTCCGGATCGCTACATGTCTGCGTTTGGGTGCTCCTAGCGGAGCTCCACATCGTTGTCAATGTGGTGAAGCAGTCGACCGCCTCGGTCACCATGGCCTATCCTGCAGTAGGAGCGCTGGCCGGATAGCACGGCACGCCAGCATTAATGACATCATACGTCGTGCTCTTGTCACCGCCGGGGTGCCAGCAGTTTTAGAACCCAATGGCTTGGCACGCGACGATGGGAAGAGACCAGACGGGATGACCATTATGCCTTGGAAGGTGGGTAGACCTTTGGTGTGGGATGCAACATGTGTCGACACCCTTGCACCATCCCATCTTCTAAGCACGGCAGGCTGTGCTGGGGCGGCTGCTGCTGGTGCAGAAAACCTCAAACGGCGCAAATATAACAACCTTATTGGAAGTTATATGTTTGAGCCGTTTGGGGTTGAAACATTAGGTCCATGGGGTCCGAGTGCGCATCGAGTTTTTCGAGAAATTAGCACAAAGCTCGTCGACTCTTCACGTGACCAGAGGGCTGGCCTTTTCTTCGGCCAGAGAATCAGCATTGCCATTCAACGTGGCAATGCTGCCAGAGTTCTGGGCACGTTTCCCATTGACATCGATGTGGACGAATTTTTTGATGCACAATGAGCTTTTTTCCGTCTCCCCTTTGTATTTGTATATAGGTATTTTATTTTTTTAGAATATTCAATTGTATATATATGTTTTATTAATAAACATAAATGATTGAAAATAAATTAGAATCATGCTTGGTTTTGTTTTTCTTTGTATTGTCTGTTAAAGTTTAGTAGATTAGTTTAAGTTAGTTATTAGTTTTAGTTTTTATTAATTTTTGTAATTTTTGCATACCTATTGGTAAAATATGGCTGGACCTATTCCCTATACCACCATTGTACTGTACCCATATTTGCAAAATAAAATATCTTCATCTTTATCTTTGTACCTATAGTACTGTGGGGACGTAGCCAGAAAGCGCTACTTAAATAAAACTCTGGATTCACTGTTCTAGTTATATTTCAGCAGCAAGGTGCCTACCCATAGGCACCTTCTATCAGACTATCACATCAAAGCTCAGAGGAGCCCTTATATACACGGGAAAAGTCTAGCGAAAACATCTTCATTTATTTTATATTCTAAATTCATATTACCTTTCAAGTAATACTTATTGCCAGTGTTAATATAGGCAAGTAGGTTGCCTTCTAATTAAGCAGAGTCCTCACATGAGCTACGCCCCTACGAATAGACGCGAAACAATATACAGTGCACGTAGTCCCACAGATAATACAAAAAAGGACAGTGTCAAAACCTTGTCAAAAGTAAAGCATATTTTTCATTATAAGAATTGGTTTGACATATAGTGCCATAGACAACTTAATAAAGCACAGTGTTCACACCATAATTAAATTTAATTTTACCCGGCGCCTCCACCATTTGTGGGGACGTAGCCAGAAAGCGCTACTTAAATAAAACTCTGGATTCACTGTTCTAGTTATATTTCAGCAGCAAGGTGCCTACCCATAGGCACCTTCTATCAGACTATCACATCAAAGCTCAGAGGAGCCCTTATATACACGGGAAAAGTCTAGCGAAAACATCTTCATTTATTTTATATTCTAAATTCATATTACCTTTCAAGTAATACTTATTGCCAGTGTTAATATAGGCAAGTAGGTTGCCTTCTAATTAAGCAGAGTCCTCACAGTACTAACCATTTGCCTGATAATTATTTGATAAGAGTAAGTTATTTTGCTCTTGAAACTTCCCACATAGACTAGATACTTTTTTCGTGTGGATTACCCATCCAATGACTTCTGCCACTCTGGGTGAAGTGGAATGGCGTAACAGACTTTTACTGACTAAAACCCACCCGTGATCCTTCAGTTGCTTGTGCCAGGGCCCCGGGAACTCCCTTTCAAATTTATCCGCGACCCAGACAGGCATTAATTTTTGCTGACATCTGTATGAGGCGCGCGTGGAACACTAAGCGCCGTCGACTCAGGCTTGGGCCTGATCGGACGGTGAGCCGGGCACTACTCGCCGTCTGCAGGCCCGCGCCTACGGTGGCCGGGAATCGGCTTACGATCCCCAACGCCCTGAGCGTCTCCTGCGGTTGCTTGGGGCATGAGGTCGTCTCCGTAACGTCTACCTCACATGTTCCGCCTCCTCCTTAGCGAGCATTACTGCTATGCAGAAGGAGGTGACAGCTTCCCAGCTTCTCGCTCCGTATCATGGCCTGAACCAGGGCCGGACGCGAGAGTTTGCCACCGCTGATCGCCTCCACGAGGAGACATTCCCGACCTGCTAATCAAATTCGGGACTCTTAAGGCCAGCAGACTCGAAAGATATGAATAATAAATATAAATAAAAAAAATGTGGTCAATCATGATAGACATGAGGCAGAAATTATTATTTATTTATTTATTTAATCAGTAGTAACACATACATTTTATATAATTAAGTTGATGCCAACATAAACTCATTAGAGTTTTACCGTGCACCAAAAACATCGACTACATAATATAAACAAAAAATTATAACCACTTAAGTAGGTACTTAGGTAAAAAGTAACAACAAAAAGAATAAAAATTACAGCGGGTATATGCGAAATAATTCTCCAATACTAACAAGCGCACATCAGTGACCACTCCGGCCTTCCATCCTTAAAAGAAAAGTGGTGGAGAGTTTTTAAGTTGATACAGGTTGTTCCCAAAATAATAACTAATGTTTTTATTCATTGTTAATTTTCAACTTTATTTGTGTTTTGATATTATAGTTAGGTATTATTTTTGTTTTTTATTGCTTTAAACTTCTTATTTATAAACTAGCTTGCCGCCCGCAGCTTCGCCTGCGTGGACTACATGATTTTGGCTGTTTCGTTTATTCCAGTTTCGGCGGGATATTGCAAATTATTATCCAAACATATTAGACCACAAAATTTTCTGAATCTAAATAAATTGGTATAAAATGAGCATAAACTGAACTGCCTTCGTGTTCTAATAGAGAGCACTGGGCTTTTATGCCGGAGGTCTCGTGGAATCGATTTCTATGGGGAGTTCAAATAGTCGAAAGCTAATTTGCTTTAAATTTTTAATTGACTTAACAAAAAGGAGGAGGTTCTATGTTCGACTTTATGTATGTTTTTTTTTATGTATGTTCACCGATATCTCCGTCAATTGTGGACCCGTTTTGAAAACTCTTTTTTTGTTTGAAAGAGTATGTTGCGAAATTGGTCCCATTTTAATTTAGTGAAGATCTGATGAAGAACTTCGGAGATAAAAAACAGAACTCTTCAATAAATAAGGGATTGCTGAAATCGCATGTCTGTTTATTGTTTATACCATTTCATAACATAACATCACGCCAGTACGCTCTAAAGGGGTATGCAAATGTGTACAGTTCACCTTGGTACACTCTCATTTCACCGGTTATGTTCAGTTTCTTATATTCGGGTAATCTATGGCATTATAGGAACCTTACTTAATTACTTGCCTATTAGGTAGTAGAAAGTGAAAAATAACTTTATTTTTGGAAGTCGGTGTCTTTCGTAGGTACCAATTTTGTTGCATTATTTGCAAAAAAGTGTTTTTTGAATCCTGCTACCGACACGATAGACAATTAATATAGGGTGGCGCAAAAATGATCACCCGATGTTCTTCGGCTGTAATGTTTTTAAGCATGGAAAATTTTGGTTCTGCTTTTGGATAATGTTTATTTGGTTTTTCTTTTTTCAATTTTATCGATAAAGTGATACGGCTAAGTACCACCATAATCATCATAATCGATAAGCATTCGGTCCCGATTTTTGGCATTTTCCATTACTCTTGTCAGAACTTCCGGTGGATATTATCTTTGAGGACTTCAGGAGTCTGATGCTAATGGACTTAGACTAATGAAATCTTACCGGCCATTGAAAGCCCTGGTAATGCAGACCTCAGATTTTTTGTTGTGGCTCGTGCAGTAAGCGCCGTTGCTCAATCCTGTTGGAACCACATGTTCTCCAGTTCCAATTTATTCCTTTTAAGGATAGAGAAAGACGCTGATCATGGCTCTGTGACCTCGTCGACCACAGTAGTCGTTTGGTGGCCCGATGACGCCTCCAGCGTCAACAACACACCATGCAGTAACTTTGAGCGGATGTGACTCTTCCTGGGTTATTCGCAGATTTTCGGTGCCACAGAAGTGATAATTTTGCTTATTCACATATTCACAGAGCTTGCTCGTGATGATTTTCGATGGAAAATTTCCTTCCTCGTGGTCTCGATTTAGAATGGCTTGACGTAGATTACACGCGCTTGGAGGTTACCAGCTAAATTTTTTTAACGGACTTTCAAAAAAAGAGAATATTCTATGTTCGGCTGTATGTTTGTTTTTTTCCGCCAATTGCAGACCGATTTTGAAAAATCTTTTTTTGTTTGAAATAGTATATTCCCAAATGAGTCCCATTCAAATTTGGTGAAGATCTGATGAAAAACTTCAACAACGGCAAATCTCTCGGGATTGCAGAAATTGCATGACCGTTTATTGTTTACACCATTTCATAACATAACATCACGCCAGTACGCTTTTAAGGGTTACATCTTCATCATCTGCCGATAGAGTAAAGAGTTTTGCACGATCCTGTACAGTCTAGATATGGTTACTCCAATTTACTCACGCTAACAAAGTCGTCATCAGGAAGTTAGAATTTAATTAAGCAGTTCTTTGTATACCGCATTGGTGGTTTTTCTGTCTAATGCCGAAATGATCAGGCTGCTATTAGTACTTACTCTGGAACAGGCAAAGTAGAATTGCCCGTGTGAGAAGTAATTTCCTTAAAATCTTTGCCTTAATGACTGACCCTGAGTTTCATTTATGGTCATTGCAAAGCAGACCTCGATTGTAATAGTTTAAACTCAAAGACATAGTCAGAGGGTACCAGTGGTATTCGTGGTATTAAATCTGATTCCCTCGAGCACATTCAGTAATCAAAGTGGCCTCTATAATATATATTTGCAGTATTTGATAACAAACAATTTATTTTTCATTCAAACTTTAACACCCCTTTAAGGGATGAACGTCCAGAAATCCTTGAATACGTATTTGTTTAATTGTATAGAAGAGCAGAAATGCAAAATTTCTAGTAATTTTGATAATAAACAATTTATTTGTCATACAAACTTTAAAACCCCATTTAACCCCTTTAAGGTATGAAATTCAAAAAATCCTTTTATACGTGTTTCTTTAATTGTATTGAAGAGCATAAATACTAAATTTCAAGTCATTTTGATAACAAACAATTTATTTTTCGTACAAAATTTAAAACCCCATTTTAACCCTTTAAGGGACGAAATTCAAAAAATCCTGATAGACGTATTTTATTATTTTAAATATTAACTCTAAATAACACATCTCATTCATTTCAAATTAAAAATGACAGAGTTTCATACAAACTTTAAACCACTATTTTACCCCTTTAGGGGATGAATTTAGAATAATCCTTACATACGTGTTTCTTTAATTGTATTGAAGAGCATAAATACTAAATTTCAAGTCATTTTGATAACAAACAATTTATTTTTCATACAAACTTTAATACCCCTTTAAGGGATGAAATTCAAAAAATCCTTTATACGTGTTTCTTTAATTGTATTGAAGAGCATAAATACTAAATTTCAAGTCATTTTGATAACAAACAATTTATTTTTCATACAAAATTTAAAACCCCTTTTTAACCCTTTAAGGGACGAAATTCAAAAAATCCTGATAGACATATATTATTATTTAAAATATTAACTCTAAATAACACATCTCATTCATTTCAAATTAAAAATGACAGAGTTTCATACAAACTTTAAACCACTATTTTACCCCTTTAGGGGATGAATTTAGAAAAATCCTTTCTTAAATGACGCCTCCAGTATAAACTCAACATCCTCCCAAAATTATAAACTTCTATCATTAGTGGTTTAGGCTACGCGTTGATATGTCAGTCGGGACATTGCCTTTTATATATATAGATAATTAAATTAAATATTTTTATTAGTGAATCTATGTACATATCTTAAATATTTCTTTAGTTTGTTTTTTATGTTTTTCTGAGTTATTTTATCCCTCAATGATGTGGGTAGTTTATTAATAAGGTAAGGTATTATGTATTTTAACGATCTCTTGCCGTGTAAATTTGTGTACTTTGGTAGTAACAGCTGAGCATTGATGACGCTACGAGTCCTAATTTCGTTACTATCTACGTTTTTTGATTTCTTTAGATTTTCATTAAATAAATGTTCTTTTAACAGTGCAAATTTAGTTTGTTCATGTATAGGTATTATGTTACAGAAATTAAATAATTTGTGATAGTCATTTGTGTATTTCTTCTTAATTTTGTGAGGGACAATTGCTTTCAATATACGCAGTTGAATTGCGTAAATTTGATCAAGATGTGTCTTATATGTCCTACCATAGCTCGATAGCCCATAGGATATAGTTGATTCGACCAGGGCTTTGTAAAGCATTAATAGAGTTTGATATGGAATTTTGCATTTAATAATAGAGAATTTAGCCAGCATACATCTCAATTTATCACACACCCCGTTAATGTGCTCCTTCCAATTAAGCCGGCTATCAATAGTAAGTCCTAGGTATGTTTGGCTATCTACGAGCTCTATGGAGTCACAACTGCAAGGGATGGCCAATTTACTGTTGCAATTATCATGCAAACACTCATGACAGTGAGCAGTTAGCTTAGGCATTAAAGAGCTTCTATTTTGACTGGAACTGATATACATTAATTTGGTCTTACTAGCGTTTAATACTAGTCCAGCGTCATGAGACCATTTAGTCAACGAGTCGAAGTCCTCTTGTAGTTGCCTTTGGGCATCACTAATACTCCGTCCAGCTGATATGAGGCAGGTGTCGTCGGCGAACTGATAGATCTCGCATTTTTTTATGACATTAACAAGACTATTTACATACGTGAGGTAGTGCAGCGGTCCAAGAACCGAGCCTTGCGCCGTTCCTTCCGTTACGATGACTGGTTCACTAGTCGCGCCACTGACCCTGACCATGTATTTTCTGCCATCAAGATAGTTTCCGCACCAATCGTGTAGTTTGCCTCTAATGCCGCTGTCATGAAGACACTCCAGTAACCGCTCATGTCTGAGTGTATCAAATGCCTTGCTGTAATCTATAAATACTACTAAAACGTGCTGTTTTTTTTCTAAATGATTATGAATACTATCTGTGAACGTTGATAACAGTTGTGAGGTATTCTTTTTTGGTTGAAATCCATATTGTTTGTCAGTTAGTATTTTATTATTTTCATAAAATTCGTGTATTTGTTTACAAATGTATTTTTCTATTATTTTATCAATCGTAGGTAAAATAGTAATAGGTCTCTAGTTATTATAATCCAGCCTGCTTCTTTTTTATCAATCGGTCTGACAATTCCGGTTTTAAGTGTCGATGGATACTTGCATGTTTATATGCATAGATTGATTAGATTAGAAATCACTGCAGTAATTTTCGTACACAACATTTTTATATCGATGGCTCTAATTCCATCTATTCCTGGGGCTTTATTATTATTCAAAGACATAATGATTTTTTTAATTGAGTTGGGATCCGCAGGTTTTATACGCATAGAAACGTTAGCTGGATTTGTATGTTTTAAATGTATGTATGTTTGGTTATGATTGTTTGTAACTTAACATAGACGGAAATCCACATCGCGTTTTTTATCTCGCATGTGATTAGTCGATTTTTCATACACTTCGCCCTTTGCATTGCCGAATTAATTACGCAGTAAGGCTACTGGCCATACTACGCAGCCGGGCACAATCTACTTTATCGCCATCAGTCCACATTTTCACCAGTTACGTACATATTCTGCAATTTTGTGACAGCAATAAAACGCACCATAACACTTTTTGCGACTTTAATTTCGTGAAAACCTACTTCGGTTAGAACTTTGGCGTCATAAATTAGGGTACCGAGGGTAAAACACTATAAATATCGTAAAACTCTTATGAATACTTCACAAAATACTCGTAAACAAAGCCTGCCCTGTTACCTCCAGACATTAATATCCTATTCCCTTCTGGGCAAAAATTTGTTTTCAATAGACTAGCGTCTAGTTTTATAGGTAGCGAAACCTGAAGCGGTTTCAGGAGAGAGATCGTATAATAAGTAAGTGAAACAATATGGACAATATAGGGTTGAAAAACAGAAGTACCACTTAACATTACGACAGTTTTCCTCAAAAGATTTTGAAGAATTGTATAGTGCTTATGCCTGTACGCCCCATTATCAAAGTGGCTGCAAGCGCAACTGCGGAGCGTGTGGTCTTGGATACAATCCCGGTCGAGATTTCTGGATTTTCCAGAACGAAAATTCTCAGCAGGTGCCAGTCCAGAGTGAGTATTTGTGCCCCGTATGGTACAAGGCGCTTAATGAAGTGCAGGTATACTACACAGCAGTCTGACATCCAGTCTGGCAGAGGGGTACCGTGTTGTCCAGTAGGTAACTGGGTTGTACAGGTAAGATAGGCAGTCGCTTCGTTTATAAAGCTTCATTCTATCGCATCCGCTTAGACTGGAAGCTGGCCTCAATTTAATTGGGAAGAAGCTAAGCAGATGATGATTCTATATACAATAGATAACAGTCTGCTAAAGCTTTGATGCATACTGGCGTCAATTTGTATTTATGTATCTAACTAATCTTACTAAGATTAATCTTATGTTCCTGTACGTTGGCAAGGCTTTTCGATGATGAAGTTTTTATGGAAATGGCTTGGTATACCCTATAAAATATACCTTCGGCTCAAAAGAAATTGCTTAAGTGTACTGTGAGTTATTATCTTCGTTCATTGATAAATATTCATAGGTATGTTCATGTTTTACTAAAGGGATCAAAATATCTCGAAGGCTTGTACTAAAAATAGGACACTTATATTTTGTCGAAATACCTAAGGAACCTCAGATAGGGTGTATTCAGATGGGCTGCTCAGGTTGTTTCATTGAATTTCTAATATATTTAGATACCATTGAAGTAAGAGGGATAACTGGCTGTTGTTCAAACAGTCATAAATAATTGAATGGATTTGGGTAAAATTTGAAACATATACCAATAGACCATGGCACGTTTTTGATTGAAATACAGGATATTTTTTATCTAAATATATGAAGGGATTCCTTTAGTACTTACCTATACAAGTAAAACCACGGGGCAGGTAAGTACTTACATTAAAATTATAATAATTATGACACCGATGCGAAAAAAAAAACCATGGATTCAGTACATGATTCTCAACTCGTACGGTATTGAAATTTAAAAACTGTCCGAGCATCCGTAAAGAGGACATATATTGTAATGTATGTGTAATAAATTAAATGACACAACCATACGAGGTACACAATACAGCAATACAGGTATCTACTTGGTTTTAGTACTGAATTGATTTCATGGGGCAGGTTGGTAGGTAGTAGTTGTTGGGGCTTCCAAAGGATTGATGCAGAGATGGGTAGATCACAGGAAAATGAGAAGAAGGGATGATAGCGAAAGAGGTAAAAATTACTAAAGTCGTATAAAAGTACAATACAGTTCAATCTGCCTAGCCTTTGCCCAACTTTATTGGGATCGGCTTCCAGTCTAACCGGATTCAGCTAAGTACCAGTATTTTATATGGAGCGACTGCCTATCTGACCTCCACAACCCAGTAACTGGGTAACACGATACCCCTTGGCTAGACTGGTGACATATCTAAGGCTTCTGACTACCCGTAACGACTGTCAAATATCTTCAAATTACAGCTGACCATAGGCTTAACGTGCTTTCCAAACCACGCAGGAAACTCGGTATG
Organism: Orthosia cruda; assembly: GCA_964057195.1. NCBI lineage: Eukaryota > Metazoa > Arthropoda > Insecta > Lepidoptera > Noctuidae > Orthosia > Orthosia cruda. The sequence goes on along the minus strand of OZ059839.1, from coordinate 11,907,207 downwards.
TTGAAATTGTCACCCATCCACGGACCGACCACGTCAAGCGTTGCTTAGCCTTGATGATAGACCAGTGCGGCTGTTATTATTTAGCCACGAGCCCTTCATAAAAGTACAATACAGTTGTTGTATTAAAATCAACTTTTATGTTTTGGTAATTACAATTTACTCATACACAAACTTAAGCCGTAACCAACATTTTAAAATAATAATTGGTTTTATTCACGACTTTTCTCTGGAAATAGTCATAGACATGTGAAAAGTTTTTTTCGGCACAGAATTCATCCTGCGATTCTTGTGACCACAACCAAAAGGTTTACCAATTTTTATCTGAATATGTATTTCAAAACGCCATTCACCTAAACACAAATATCTATCTATTTTGAACTTTAATACTTTGCAATAAGGTCACATGTCTATGAATTTAGGCTTTATTTACACAAGCTTCTAGTCTACCCACGCAAGTCAAAGTTCCTATCGTTTCTAGAGTATTAATTTAGATATCGTTTTCTTACAAAAGAATTTAAACCGTTCTTTTAAATCTTAAAATTTAATATCAGTTGTGTTAGTTTTGAAATTAGCGTGGGCGTTAACATTCGTGCAAATACTAGATAAAATAATTTATGGCATTGATATCTAGTTTTGATATGGAAGTAAACGAGTTTTCCTAATGTATATAGTTTAGTATGGGTACATTGGAAGCCGGTAACTAAGTGTAGCGTTACATACATTTGAATATGAATTGGAAATTATTATGATGTGGTCATCTAGCCAGTTCCCAGTTCAATGGTGACTTTCATGATTATTTAGTTATATGATACCTATAACCATCTTTCATAGATGCAATAAAATAGCATCCACTGTAGTATGTTAAAGGTGGGACATTCTAAAGACCCCGCAACCAGCTTGCTGACTGGCTTATATTCTGCTTAGCACATGCCTCTATTTGAATAAATATTTTTTTCACGTGGGTACCCTACCAGGGTAAGAAGTCGCACCCACTCTTTTAAATTGAATATCGAAAAATAATGACAGACGTATATCGTGTTTCTTTCTTGTCTGCATACTACTAGAATTTTACAGCCCGTTATTTTTGAATCAGTTGCAGCGCCTTAACCTCGTCAGTACCCCGATGCAAATGGGATAGCCGTCAGGCCGTCACTCATGTTCTTTAGGCTTGTTCTTTTTTTGAACCTAGAGGAAACAACGAAAACCAACGTACTTTTTCTGACATTTTCCACGGGCATCAGTGCAAAGTCTACATCTTTTTTTAAACCAGCTTTTATAGAAATAGAATTACTTAACAAAAATTGCCCGTGTCGACAAAATAGAAGAATATTTCCGAATTTACAACATGTTATATTAATTTGCTTTGTCAAGCAATCGCTACTACACACCTGACCTACAGAACCTATAAAATTAACGACACTATTACCGAAACATGACAGCTAACCACTTAAGTTATACAAGTCGGCACAATGTATCAACCTGTCCAAACTTAGATTAATAACGCCAGTGCGATCACGTTCCACAGTTCTTGATTGAGAACTGGTTGGGAAGGATTAGATAAGTAGGCAAATGCAATGGACGGCCTTGTGGAGATCGTGTGAATTTACTAAAAAGGACTTCATTTAAGTATAATCTTTTTGCAGAAAGATCCAAACTTAATGACGGCTCGGGACACACTGCAAGACGATGCACAATTTAATGTAACAGTGGCGGTCAGGGGTGGGGTTCTATGCAGCGAGTAGCGAACTTTTGCATTACCGCCACCATTACGTTTGAATCGAGCTATTAAATAGCTTAGGGAAAACTTTTGCCGCCTCAAGCGGGGCAGGCATAATATACATGTTTTCTAGCAAAGTAAAGTTTAAAATAAACGTTGGAACCTTTTCTATCTTAATTTGCATAAAGAAGTTTGTTATTTGTTCTGTATTTAATGATCTTATGACGTGGAATAAGCCTGAAAGATTATTGTACTGACATAATCTCTTTGTGATTATGTCAGTACTTTAATCTTTTAATCAGTCTGAGACAAGAGCTTATTTGACTTATTAAAAAATCTTTGATAAAAACACGAAAACAGAAAAAAAAATACTTTGGTCAATTGAGTTGCTTGAATTGTTTAATATTTTTACCTAATAATAAATACAAGTCAAGCAACTAAATACTTTAGCACACATAATAGTAAAACCATTTCACACCTTCAGTGGCATATTGCACAGGTACCATGCAATTTTCAAGATAAGATAGCAAATCATAATCGGCTATAACGTCGCATCCTATCAGTGAAAGAATTATTGTAATCGGATCCGTAGTTCCATAGATTATCTTTTGAAACATATAAACAGCACTTCTTTACAATATCAGTATAGATCTTCTTATCACTTCCTTCTTTCCTAATCGCTCTCTTACTGCTCGAAACGTGACTCCATCTGTTAATATTCTGGTGTAGTGCGGCGGTGATACTTTTATTGCAAAGTAGGGTCTCAAAATTTTAACTTAAATGATATAATTTTAATATTAGCACTAATTTAATTGGGGCAGGCACTAGGCATCTTATATTATGTTACCAGTGTTGCTTGCAGCGGATTAAGGACTAAACTAGGTAACTACGGTGATTACATTTCTAATAGGTCCAGATAAATGCATTAATTGGACACTCCTTCCTAATTGACACTTTCAGTGCCTTCCTAATTCTCACAATGTGCGATGCCTCCATACAAATATTACTACTGATGTTACTGATTTTTATAGACTCGCATTTATGCGAACAAACATTGAAATCAAAATTACAAAATTAAACACCACTTCTTATTCACACGAACGAATCCAAGCCATTTGTTTCCTCCGAGCATATCGGTGGCGCGCGGCTTACTTCAACTGCACGTTAATGATATCAGTGAGGTCACATCACAACAACTGCCAACGTAACATATTCATAAAAAGACTAGACCAAATTAAAAGGTGACCATCTTGGTCCGGAAAGATTTATTACTTTGAGCATATTATTTAAGATGTGATGCCTTCTAGGTGGTATATATTGAAAGGTTTTTATATGGTTTGTATTTATCGTACAAATACCCTTCTTTTTACAATAGGTACTTACGGACAATTTATATTCTACCAAGAGTCGTTACCCAGTTTACCGGCAAGACAGAATTTCGCATAATTTTTAGGCTCAGAATATCCTTAATTTAACAACTATCGAAGATCTAGGAATTACTATTTTTTATGTTGCCGAATGACGGAAGGGTATCGGTATGTGATGTTGCCGATCCAATAACCGACATCGGCAAGTGTTGCTTAACCCTGGAGGTCGACCTGTGCGGTACTGGTTACTTTCGCCACGGACACCTCAAAAATTTTCTGTTTTCGTCAATTAAAACGTTTTAGATGACTAAGCACTCATCAGAGTGCGCTGTCTAATTGCACTTGATGAACCGTGGCAGTTGAGTCCCTTAAATTAATAATAACTAATTTATTTATTTTTACAGTGACACAGACTTATATAACTGCTGGTAACAGTCAAGATTAGGATTTTACTGATCCGAAGAACTTTCAAATGAGATTTTCGACAGCTGCTGCTACAAAGCGTGGTCACTTTGCAAATAAACCTAAACTACGGGTCTAACAGAAAGAGGTTTCAATAAAGTTCATTAATCCTTTCTAGAGGTGTAACAGACAAGCAAAATTAAGAATTCTGATAGTTCTCATCTTAAATGTTTTTCATTCTTGTTGTCTAAATTTTCTTTCCTGAAATTGTTATTTTTTCATGTCGTAAGCGTAACACTATGTATTGGTTACTTACTTATTAATGTATATACTTTTATGTCAATAAAATATTTGATTTGATTAATTGCAGTTTGAAAAAATCGTTGTTGATTACCTATGTTGTATACAATTATATTCAAACAAACTGATACGTTATACACTCACAAAACAAATGAAAAAAGTGTTCCGCGCAGCAGCGGCAGCAAACATACACACTTTTCATTCATCTGACACTTCACTACAAGTCAAAAGGGATGGCTTGATAAAACCAACAAGAAAAAAAAGAGACAGCTAGTGTTTGTCACATGCGTGTGAATGTAAACAAACATTATTCCGACCACCAATGTTATTATCTATTTCTAACCTCCAAATATCAGAATATAAAGAACAAAAAAATTTGTTAATTGAGGGGTATTGCGTACTTATATAATGTATGAGATCCCTTCTGTTTTATGTTACTTTGTTATCATAATTGGTACAATTTCTAAATACACACAATGCCATTTTTTTATTTTGTTTCAACAAAGCCTATCGCTCTTCGCCATACGTGACATAAACTAATGACTAAAGGTCACAATTGTGACCTATTCGAGTCTTCACAATGCGCGCGCTCATTACATATCTGTTTATTTGAATATCATTGGTTGTATATGTTATTCGTCCGCATTAAGCAACAAGGTGATTTAATGTGAGCTGGTGAGGGCTGCGGCAGACCGCTGGATGCGAGAAGCAAAGCATCAGTAGATGTGGTGACTCTTGGGCGAGTGAACGTCTGAAATATATATTCATTTGTATGAAAACTGAAGGAAGAGTCTTTTTCAAGAACATGAAGAAAAAAAAAAAAGAAACCACTGAATACCAAAAGACTAAACACAATCACTGTTGCCGACACTGGCCATCTACTCACATACTTTTATAACGTATATTTTTTCTATTGTTTTCTGTCAATGTTCAAATAAAAATCTTGACTGCAACATTTTAGTGTCAGAAATAAAAAAATATTTATCATTTTAATTATGAAGATACTATGTATAATAATGGTGAACACTAGGAAAAAAAAAATCTAGAGCAGAAGTGCCGACGTCTGCAGCGCAAGATGTAGAAGCGCCGTCGTCCACGGCGCCAGATGCTGTTGATTCGGTCCCCGCCACCCGAAATCACAACCCATTCGCGGAGCAGACACCATGCGGCAGCACCAACAGCCATCCTGCGTCACGTGCGGCATCCACCAGTACTTCAATTTCGTTCAGTTAATACAATCAAGCTTGCTCTGCAAGCAGAGCACGCTCGCCAAATGGCCGCCATCGCCGCCAAAGAACACATAGCTATCTCTAGGCTGGCGGCCCAAGAAAGACTCGCAGCAGACCTAAAACTAAGGCATAAGACAGCGGTAATAGTCGGCTACCGGCTCATCAGGCGGCAGCCACCCCGCGCCGCCGGTGACAGCAATCCAAATTTAGACTGGATCAGTCAACCGCTCGACCCAATAAACCTTGCATCGCGACCCGCGGAGCCCACTGCCGTTTCAGCGGTTTACCAATCAGCACCTGCCGCCGCCACCGCCTGGTCTGTATACCGGCGACATCAACTGGCCGACCTGCCTGTGTCATCCGCAGGCCACTTCTGTCGGGCAAAATCAAAATCAAAATCTCTTTATTCAATTAGGCCATTAAGCGGCACTTTCGAACGTCAAAAATAAAAATTAAATGTAATAATAATTGATTCTACCGTCCATTCGGAAATGTAGCTTGTTATGGAGAAGAACGGACAAAAAACTCCACACTTACTCTTTAAAAAAAAAAAATGTGTTTTACAAGTATTTGGTTACAATAATCTTGTAGGAAAAATACATATATGTGAGAACGATGTAAAAAAAAAACCCACTTAAAAGCGTCTAGAGTAAAACAAACAATTAAAAATACAATAAATAGGTAATTAAAAACAGGCGGAGGCAGCTAAGATATGACCAATCCCAACTGATGGCGCCCGTTCACGAACATGACACATGGATCGGCACCACTCAGCTCAACCATCATGAAGGGAACCGAATGATCCAACACATGTGCCACCATCAGAGAGACATTAGAGAGAGCATGACACACTCAACTGCCAGGGCACACTGAAGTCAACGAACGACACATAGTTACAGTAAATGGTAGATTTACAGTTGGTACATAGTACTCACATATGTGCTGTGCAGTTATATAATCCAAAAAATTAATTGAGTTTATACAACACAAATATACATTATAATTATTCGTACAGTATTCAGCAGGTCCAACAATACTTCATAACTTTTCTGCTTATCACTTGTTTTTGTGCCCTAGTGGCTGTGGAGCTGGAATAGCGTTGGGCCAAGCATTTTTATCAGCGATGTAATCCCCCAACCTATAATATGCCTGCCTGCATAGTGTGCGTTTTATACAAGTTTTAAATTTCGTCTCATTCAGTTCTAGAATGTGTGGCGGTATATTATTGTAAAATTTTATACAGTACCCCATAAAAGATGACGCTACTTTAGCCAGCCTGAAACCTGGTTGAATTAATTGGTCCCTATTTCTAGTAACATAACTATGTCTATCGCTGTTTTTACTAAAAGATGTAAATTCTTTACGTTAGTACATGATGTTTTCGTAAATATATTGACACGGTACCGTCATGATGTTAATGTCCTTAAACAGTTCCCTTATAGAATCGCGCCGGCGAAGATTGTATATCGCTCTGATGGCTCGTTTCTGCAGAACAAAATTTGACTGAATGTCTGCAGCCCTTCTCCATAGTAATATGCCGTAAGACATTATACTATGAAAGTAACTAAAATAGACCAGCCTCGCGGTATCTACATTAGTAAATTGACGAATTTTTCTAACAGCATAAGCCGCCGAACTTAACCGCCCCGCAAGTGATATTAAATGAGGACCCCATTGTAACCTTGAGTCTAGCGTGATACCCAGGAAAACCGTTTTGTCGACGAATTCTAGCTTCTCGTTGTTTAATATAATGTCACAATCATAACTTTTGACATTCGGCAAGGCAAATTTTACACACTTAGTTTTTTTAGCATTCAAAACTAAATTATTAGCAGTGAACCAATTTAGAACTTGCCGCAATGCATTATTTACGTCGGCAACGTTACTCGTACGTCTATTTATGTTAAAAATCAAAGAAGTGTCATCAGCAAATAACACCATGTTTAGTTTGTTTTTCAATAGATGGGGTAAATCGTTAATGTATACTAAAAACAAGAAAGGACCTAAAATTGAGCCCTGTGGTACCCCCATTTTCACGTTCAACCCCGACGAATTGACACCGTTTATTTGAACTAATTGCTGTCTATCATTCAAATAGGATTTTACTAAATTTTATGCTGATTGGCCTAGCCCGTAATGCTCAAGTTTCAAAAGCAATGTTTCATGATCAACGCAATCAAACGCCTTCGACAGGTCGCAGAAGATACCTATGGCATCTTGTCCCTCCTCCCACGCATCAAAGATGTGTTTTATTAAGGTGACACCAGCGTCGGTTGTACAACGTCCTTTGGTGAAACCATATTGTTTCTCGTGTAGGATGTTTTTCGTATTAAAATAAATGAGCATTTGATTTAGCATTATCTTTTCAAATACCTTGCTGGGCCTACCACACAGCCCCTACCGCCGCCTCCGCCTGGCCTTCACGTTGGTGAATTTGAAGACCCGAGCCGCCTGCGTCACCCGCAGGCCACCTTGCACAGTGCAACCATCGGCGTCGACGCCCTTGCAGCTACTGGTGGCCACTTGGCTGCGCCGTATCAGACACACACTCAGCTAGGCACACTATCAAAAATTAATGTTAACAAAAATAGACGTTTTAGCAGTGATAATACACAAATTGGCGAGTTAGCGAAGGCCATTTCAGCCCAGGGAGCCTTACGCGGAGCAAAAACGGTAAGTGACTCAGAGTTACCCATTTTTGACGGCAGCACTACGGATTGGCTTGTTTTCAAACGCGTTTTTGAACAAACTAAGGCGCCTCTAACTTCACGCCTGTTAAAAACTTGGCTAGGCTATCCAAAGCAATCCGTGGGGCGGCACGCGAGCCTGTTTGCACCCTTCTCGCGAGCGCAGAAGATCCGGAGGACGTCCTACGGGCCTTGGAAAGCTTCGCTTCGCCCGTCCGGAGCTTATAGTTCTCTAGAAACTTGCCCTTCTTCGAGCGTTACCCAAGTTACCTAGGACAGTGCCAACGACCTCAGCAAATTTACTTGCCGTGTTCGCAATTGCGTGGACTTCGGGCTCGTGGAGTTGAGCACGTCCAAGTTAGGTACCCATTTATAAATCTAGCCGCTCACACGTCAACCAGCACCGCGACGACCATAGCACACTCTCGGTCATCATCTCCGCAAAAAGCCTGCCAGTGCTGTCAAGCCAGCGACCATAGTGTTGACAGCAATTTAGGATTATTAAACACGCTGAGACCCACGTTCCACCAGTCTCTCAACATCACGACCAAGATAGAAAGGCCCTCCTAAAGGTCATCCCATTCGCAATGTCCGCCGGTCTATTGGGCAGTGTCGAGACTTATGCACTGCTGCTGGTGCCACAGCCAGTTTCATCGATGCCGAAATTGCGGCTGCAATTGGTGCCACTGGGCTTCAGTCAGTCATCGAGGTGAATTGTATCGGCGGCCTAAAGAAGACTGCCTCAGTTTCTTTCATCAATGTTCTGGTTAGGGGTCAACAAAGTGATCAAATTCATACGATCAGAAATGTGAAAGCTATTCCCAACTTAGGTCTACCAGAGCAAACTATTGGGAGCACGTATATTTAGGCGTATGATTACCTCGGTGACATTGCAGAACAGCTTTGTTATCAGCACGGCAAACTGACTATCATAATTGGCGTGGACAACTGTCATTTAACTATACCTCTTGCTATTCGTCGAGGAACTTCGGCTCAACCTGTTGCCACTCTCACGTGGCTAGGCTGGGTTCTTTATGGTTTTGTCTCCAGCAAAACCATTCCAGTTCATTTTATTAATCACATCACTGCCACTGAATCACCGCATAAATGCCTTGACGCTCTAATCAAGGAGAATTACGAGCTGGATGCAATTGGCATCTCGAAAGTCGTTCTCCCCTCCGCGGATGACAAACGAGCTACCGATGAATACGCGTCGGCTACTTTACGGCCACTACGAAACAGGTCTTTTGTGGCGTAATAGTGTGGACCAAAAACAACTCCTAATAGTCGTAATCTTGCCTCGTCGAATTTCAAAAGCCTCGAAAGAAAATTCCAGGTCTCAGAGGCCTATGCTGACGCCTACAAGCAGAACATCAGAGCGACTCTTGACAAGGGTTATGCAGAGCCCTGCGAGGATACCATCCCACCTGGTAGGGATGAATGGTCCATGACACAAAGGCTTGCTGCCAAGGTGTAAGTCTTAACTCAATGTTATTGACAGGCCCGACCTTCTTCAGCCTTTATTAGCAATTTTGATGTGTTTCCGGGAAGGCCCATTTGCTCTTAACGCTGACATTCGGGAGATGTATCCTCAAATAAAAATCTGGTCAGAGGACAGAGATGCGTAGCGTTTTTTTGTGGCGCGAGAATCTCTCACAACCCATTAAAACATACAGAATGTCTTCCATGATATTCGGGGCTGCGTCAAGTCCTTTCACGGCTATTTATCTTAAATTAAAAACCCTGAAGAGCATAAGCAATTGTTCCCTAAGGCAGCTGAGGTAATTTTGAAGGACCATTACATGGATGATTTGCTAATTTCAGTAGACTCTCTCGAAGAGGCTACCCAACTAGCCGCAGATGTCGTGCGCGTTCACTCCTTTGCAGGTTGAGATGAGGTCTTGGGCTTTGAACTGCCCAGATGCCCTAACTCGCCTTCCCCCACAAATACGCGCCGTCAGCGTTACATCAGACGAAACCATTAACCCGCCCACTATTCGCACTTTGGGAGTATGGTGGAATCTTTCGTTGGACACCCTGTAACTTGTGAGAAGCCCAACTAGCACAGCAAAATCGCAGGAGCCTTTAAACAAGCGCAGCATGTTATCACACCTTATATCGATGTATGATCCCTTAGGTTTTCTAGGCCATCTCATCGTGAAGGAAAAGATTATTTTCCAGCGGACCTGGAAACTCAACATCGGCTGGAGTGATGATTTGCCCCTTAGTCTCGCTACTGAGTGGACTAAATGGTGCACTGAGCTCCATCCCGCGATGTTATACTACTTCAGACGGCTGTATTAGCAGACAGCTCTATGTTTTTGCCGACGCCAGCGAGCTAGCATACGCCTGCGTCGCGTACTGGCGTATTGAGTACGCCGACGGAGATGTAAAGTTGGCTCTCGTTGGTGGAAAGACTCGACTCGCTTCGGTAAAGCTAAAAACTATTCCCCGCCTTGAATTGCAGGCCGCGCTTATAGCCGCTCGTGCCAGCGTTTACGTGTCAGAGGCCCACAGGCACAAGCCGGATAGTGTTTGGCTATGGTCCGACAGCATCACTGTCCTTAGATGGCTGCGCATGCTAGAGCCTTCAAGCCCTTTGTCACCCACTGGGTCGGCGAGATAACTGAGATAACCAAAGCTGAAGATTGGAGGTACGTTCCAACTCGGTTGAATATAGCGGATGACGCCACACGGCCCGATACAAAATTCGACTCATCTTGTCGTTGGCTACTAGGTCCCTCTTTCCTTAACCGGCCTTTCGGGGAGTGGCCCACGGAGCCACCGACACATCACCCGCTTGCTCTGGAAGAGTTAAAAAATCACTCTGAACAGGCGTGCCCAGTTTTGATCGTGCAAACACCAGTGCCTGCCCTTCCACTGGTTGCAGATCCCACGCTTTTTAATAGCTGGACGAGACTAGTTCGCGCAACAGTGTCCATTTACAAGGCCGTCAGACTTTTTCGGCTACCTCTAGGTCGAAACGATCAAAACCCCAATCCCAGAGGGGACATCGATGTGAAGGTGTAAGGTAACTTTTTCTCCTTACTTACCAGCCAGCTCAGGGGTAGATGTTCAGGATGAGACAATTGCAGGGATGATTTCGCATGAGGGTCGACAGAAGTAAAAGTCTTTCTATTTGGTCAACTAGTTTAATAACACATTGTCATCACTGCAGCATCACAATTTATAGTTATTACACTTACTTGTGTATGGGATATAAAATACCCTTTAAACATAGTACCAGATGTATGATATTTCAATCAGCATCGTTCCTCTGTGCAGATGGCATTTAGTACCTCACCGGTCAAAATATCATGGGTATTCGGAGCCTGTTGTTGAATGCTGTAGCTGTTACTCTTACACGTCGTTGACCATAATTTAATATTTATTATTTAATTTAAAATTAATCCTAACGAGCCCTGTTGATGGAAAAGAATGCAAGATGAGCGTCGTACAAGCACATGTCTCACAAACATGAAAATATAGTTTAATTCCACTAAAACTCACAGCGCTTGCTGGCACATAATATTTTATATTTAGGGCTGTTTCCCTGCCGCCTCCGAGTAATTTTAATTGTGGTTTATTTTCTTTTCTTAATAGGATTTTTTTTCTGGATCTCCTCCGTATCAATTAGCAATGGAAAAGAAATGTCACTCTTGTTGGCCATAGACACTGAGCATTTTATTAACCAATAGACACGTCATGTCCATATTTTCTTTAAGTAATTATGTTTACCAGAAATTAATAACCTAGATATGTAGGAAATTGTGTGCTTGTTGAATTATATTAATACACACAATATCTGATAGGTTTTGTAAAGAATTTTAATAATTCCGCACCGACCTCAACGCCATCTAGTGCCAAAGTACCTCAACCACCTAGTGACACACCCAGATGAAAGAATGCCTGACACCAGATGTCGCTGAAAGCCGTTACGGAAATTTATTTGTTACAAAGGAACTAATAAGTGCTGAGAAGAAGTTATTCCTTTACATCCAGTTAGAAACTTTCGGTGAAGAACACCGACTTCTTGGCCTGGGAATTCACCTGCCAAAACACAGCCAACTAAGGAGCTGGGCAATAACTCTAGATGACTCAGGCTTGATTCGTCTTGCGGGAAGAGCTAATGCCTTCCTTGCTAGGGTTAATTTCGACCCCAACCCCGTGGTGCTTGATGAACGACACTTCATTACGCGCCTTCTAGTTAGACACCACCATATAAGGAAAGGTTAGCCTCTGGTGAGAGACCATTCACCTGTGTTGGCCTTGACTATTTCGGTCGAATGTCAGTCTCTAAAAGTCGTATGTCGGATAAAAGGTACGTGGCACTCTTTACTTGCCTTACTGTTCGAGCCATCCACCTGGAGGTTGTAGGCAGTTTATCGTCGGACTCGGCCATTGCGATAAATTGCCGAAGAATGGCTCTTCGCAAGGTGTGGGTGTCCAACCACCATTGTCTCAGATAATCGGACTGCTTTTGTGGGAGTGGACAGGGTAATCTCCACAGCAGCGGATTTTAGAATTAAGTGGAAGTTCATTCCCCCTGCAGCGCCTTTCATGGGCGGATGTTGGGAGCGTCTAGTTCGTTCTGTGAAGGTTGCCCTAGCAGCTACTCTACGCGAACGCACACCTCGCGAGGAATTCCTCTACACTCTTTTGTGTGAAGCAGAGGCTCTAGTTAATTTGCGTCCTCTAACTCATGTTTCCGTTTACCCGCTAGAAGAAGACTCCATTACTCCTAATCACTTTCTTTTGGGATATTTTCCTTACTGGCCCCTTGCGGAAGTTAATGATTCCGATTTAGTGCGTCGTGTTGTAAGATAACTTTTTCTTCTTACTCACCAGCCAACTCAGGGGTAGATATTCTGGATGAGACAATTGCAGGGATGATTTCGCATGAGGGTCGACAGAAGTAAAAGTCTTTATATTTGGTCAACTATTTTAATAATACACAGGCATCACTACTGCATCACAACCTTAAAGGTATCCCACTTACTTGTAGATGGTATATAAACTACCCTTTAAACTTAGCATCAGATGTATGATGTCACAACCAGCATCGTTCCTGTGCAGATAGTATTGAGTATTTCACCAGCCGAAGTATCATGGGTGTCCGGAGCCTGTTGTTAAATGCTGTGTAGCTTTTCTTAATGGATGTAGTTGACCAAGTTTATTTTATTAATGATTATGTTAATTAATCCTAAGAAGCCCTGTCGATGGGACAAAATGCGGTATTAGCATCATACGAGCACATGTCTCACAAGCATGAAAATATAGTTCAATTCCACAAATACTCACAGCGCTTGCTGGCACATTATTACTTTAAATTTAGGGCTGTTTCCCTGTCTCGTCCGAGTCATTCAGGTTTTTCTTATTTTCTCTTTCACCAAGATCTGATTTTTATTACTTGCTCGGTATCCATTCGTAATGAAAAAGAAATGTCACTCTCGTTGGCCATAGACATTGAGAATTTTATTGACCCATAGAGATGTCATGTCTATATTTTCTTTAAGTAATTATGTATACCAGAAATTAATAGGCTAGACATGTAGGAGATTGTGTGCTTGTTGAATTATATTAATACACACAATATTTAACGGGTTTCGTAAAGAATTTATAATAATTCCGTCCCGATCTCAGCGCCATCTAGTCCCAAAGTGCCTCAACCACCTAGTGACACACCTAGGTGAAAAAGTACACTTGAGACACCAGATGTCGCCGGGAGTCGTCGCGGAAATATGTTTGTTACAGTACATCTTACCCCGGTTAAAAAAATTGACTTACAATTTTTTTTGAATTTAACATATTTCCATGCATATAGTGAATCTAGCTTGCTCCCTAACAGAAATTGAGGCAGTCCAAGAAAATCTAATTCATATGAGAACTACCTACATTAAGTTTTATAAAAAAAAAAACTAATAGTTTAAAAAAATAAAGTTCAAAACTTATTTCTCAAGTTTTTAAGTTTCTAATTATGTACAAAATGTACTAAATATTAGAACATTAGTAATAGTCCAATAACTAGCAGATAAAAACTTTAATTGTTCTCATCTAAGACTAATACGACATGCTCAGTGATTGTCCCAAAACAGACAGCAATGAAAAGCATTCATATATCAGAACACAATCGCCAAGTAGCCAGTTTAAATGCTAGTTATGCCATTAACTAATTTTATTTAAGTTAATGTTTGATTCATCAAGCATTTAAGTATGTTAAATGTTTAAGAGTCAGGTTATACTCAAAAGAGATTTAACCTTTTATTATTTTTAAGTTTAGACCAATAACTGATCAAGTTAAGTTTTATAAACAACAGAAACACTGCTTTTTTAAATCGGCAAGTGTTATAAGTATCAAGTTGTTCAAATGTATATAAGTAAATGTAGACAAGTACTAAATCAAGTTAAGATTCGCAACAGAAAGTAACATTGCCTTTTAAATCAGCAAATGTTCCATTAAGTACCCATCCATTGTATAGATATAGGATAATACCTAAATCAAGTTAATATTCGCAACGAAAAGTAAACCCGCCTTTTTAAATCAGCAAGGGTTACAGTGAGCACCTATCCATTGTATAGATGTAGGTAAATGTCTACTTTAGTTAAGTTTTATAATTCAGAATACTACTAAGTTTTTGCATCATTGTGTTTCCTTTCATCCATCCATATACATACCCAGTTATTAAATTAACGCCATCTTAGAAAAAAAATCCTTATACCCTACCAGCATTCATTCATCCCTTTCTTAATTAAATATTTGTACCTCCATTATTGAATTATGTGTAAATATTTTAACACAACAATGATTATAACTAGAGAATCTTCATATTTTACATTAATGTATTTAAATCAATTGAGGACCATTGTTAACATGGACACTTATAGGCTTTCTGTGTACAAGAAACACTATTCACGATGGCATTGTTTGTTGTAATCCGTATAGGAAACAACATAACATATCTACCATAGTGATCAGAGTATTATAAATACCACATTGTATTTCTTTTAGTTGACACAGGAAAAAAAAAAGACCTAATAAGTTTAAGCATTGTTCACATGTACAAATTTAGGTAATTTTGTGTACAAGAAACACTAGTAATTCAATCAAAGTACTGCTTGTTGCATTCCGTATAGGAAGAAATCAACATAACAATTAGAATATACTATAAAATTGTGCTTCTTCTAGTTGACACAGTAAAAACATCCTAATAAGTCACTACAAATTGTTTATTTTATTTATTTTAAGATTGGGCGCCAGTGGGATCATAATTAAACAGTTATTATAGATGTCCCACATTTTCTTTTGGCATTAATATCTTCCAAAAGAATTTAACAATTAAGTTATATTTATTTTTAGTATAAATTATTAAATATGAAAATAATTATTAGAGAAATTCTCATTAAGTAATGTTTAAAGCGAGCTACGATACATATAATTGTAAAAGTACCTCCTGAATTTACTCTTTATTTAAATGAACAGCTCAGCAACAGGTTTCCGAACACCAGTGTACCTCCTCAGATAACAACATATGTGCGGGATAATCCATCTCCTTGATGCTTCCACTATGATTCAACTACACAGGGAACGATACTGCTTGCAGACTACATCTCCAGTTGCTTTATGATCTGTTGAAATATAATAACATTTAAGTATATGAACCAATTCTTCTTTATGAAGATAGTCACATAAAATTGCAAAAGCATGCTGAACAAGAAACACTTTTTGTTCTAAATATACAAAACTAATTATCAGTTAAACAAAACATTCACTGGTGGAAAAGTATATAGTTTTAATAAAACATGTGACTATAACCCCACTTTTAAATTTATATATAATGTTAAAGTTTTGTTTTTTTAGTTTAGTTTTAAGTAATGCTTTATGCATGTTGAACAAAAACAAATTATTGTTCTATATATTTAAATCTAAATAACAGTCACTATAACGTTGTTATATTAGAATAGTTTATAAGTTTAACAAAACATTTACTAGTGAAAAGGTATATAGTTCAAAATAACACATGTGACTATAACCGCACTTTTAAATTTTATATAATGTTAATGTTTTGTTATTTTAAGTTTTAAACTAAGTAATCATGAAGTTAACCTATAGTTTGGTTAAGTTCTTAAGTCATAATTATTAGACACAAAATAAGTAATCAAGTATTACAATCAAACTACATGCAACACATTGGTCGTACAAATTGCAAGTTTGTCAAGTACTTCTCTCAAGCTTCATGCGACACGTTGGGCGTACAATTGTAAGATAACTTTTTCTTCTTACTCACCAGCCAGCTCAGGGGTAGATATTCTGGATGAGACAATTGCAGGGATGATTTCGCATGAGGGTCGACAGAAGTAAAAGTCTTTATATTTGGTCAACTATTTTAATAATACACAGGCATCACTACTGCATCACAACCTTAAAGGTATCCCACTTACTTGTAGATGGTATATAAACTACCCTTTAAACTTAGCATCAGATGTATGATGTCACAATCAGCATCGTTCCTGTGCAGATAGTATTGAGTATTTCACCAGCCGAAGTATCATGGGTGTCCGGAGCCTGTTGTTAAATGCTGTGTAGCTTTTCTTAATGGATGTAGTTGACCAAGTTTATTTTATTAATGATTATGTTAATTAATCCTAAGAAGCCCTGTCGATGGGAGAAAATGCGGTATTAGCATCATACGAGCACATGTCTCACAAGCATGAAAATATAGTTCAATTCCACAAATACTCACAGCGCTTGCTGGCACATTATTACTTTAAATTTGGGGCTGTTTCCCTGTCTCGTCCGAGTCATTCAGGTTTTTCTTATTTTCTCTTTCACCAAGATCTGATTTTTATTACTTGCTCGGTATCCATTCGTAATGAAAAAGAAATGTCACTCTCGTTGGCCATAGACATTGAGAATTTTATTGACCCATAGAGATGTCATGTCTATATTTTCTTTAAGTAATTATGTATACCAGAAATTAATAGGCTAGACATGTAGGAGATTGTGTGCTTGTTGAATTATATTAATACACACAATATTTAACGGGTTTCGTAAAGAATTTATAATAATTCCGTCCCGATCTCAGCGCCATCTAGTCCCAAAGTGCCTCAACCACCTAGTGACACACCTAGGTGAAAAAGTACACTTGAGATACCAGATGTCGCCGGGAGTCGTCGCGGAAATATGTTTGTTACAGTGTTAGCTGGCGGAAAGGCCTTAGGTTAGGTGACCACTTCTGGACCAGGCGGGTTCGCGAATATCTTCCTCAGCTCTCCCCACGCCCGGGTAGAGGTTCTTCCACTAAAATCAAGGAGGGGGATGTCGTCCTAATAGCCGACGGCACGCTCCTTCGAGGCAACTGGCCATGAGGTCGCGTTCCTAAGGTCGTTCCTGGCAGAAACGGAGTGGTCAGAGTGGTCGACGTAGACACTAGGGGGGAAGTCCTTCGAAGGCCAGTCAGAAAGCTGGTTACACTCTCTTAGTTAGTCCCTTAGTTAGACTCTTAGTTTAGTCTCGTAGTTATTGCCTTCCTCGCCCTTTCCTTTTGTATTTTTAAGACTTTTGTATTTCTTAACAATATTTATACTGATTTCAAATTGTCTTTGTGCCAGGTTCGGTAACTTTAACTTCCTCTGTGCATCAACGCTGATATTGTTACTTTTTAGTGTCGGCACCTAAATAGTACACTACACCGGGGGCGTCATGTTGCCGACACTGGCCACCTACTCACATACTTTTAAAACCTATATTTTCAAATAAACAATGTTCAAATTAAAATCTTGACTGCAACAATCACCAAATATCAATAAACGAAATCGCAGGAACGCCACCAAATTCTGCCTACCAAATTTAATAAGCATTACTCCCAATATAAAATCAAACCTTTTACGTATTCAGATATGGAAATATAAAAAGCTAAGTCGGTCAATGGTAAAGGAAAAAATCGAATACCAAATGGATTTTAGGCGCTCAAAGGGATTCGAATAAAGAAAATCTCGGAATGAATGACTTCTACACACCTTTAGTAATATACGGGTTGAATTTAAATTGGCTTTGATGTACAGGCTGGTGTTGAAATGGGTGGTATAGATTAATAGAATGATTTTGCAAAGAAGGCCTATTTTTGGTAGTTCGTAGGAGAGGCATAAGTATAAAAAAATTTGTCTCGAGTCCCTGTCACAAGTTACGGTTAAGAGCAACGGTATAAGAAAAATATCCCCATAAATTTCAACTGTACTCTTTTCATAGAGGTGTAGTGACCCCAGCGATGCGATTTGCTGAATTGCATATTTTGTTATTTGAAGGAACGCCAGTCGCTTACATACCTTCACCTTGCCACGTCATATTTTACGGTACGAATTGTAACTAAGATTGTGAACCAAATTAAACAGTTTTCATATTCAGTATAAACCAAGTTGCGTATAATTTATCTGGACCCTAAACATAACACGCACAACAATTGGTGACCCCGAACGTTTACAAAAATTAGTTTTTTGTGTTTTATTATTTTTGCGCCGTAAGCGATTCAGTGGCGACGTGGCAAGTGCGCGTTAGAAACCGCGTGGGCGCAAGTAACAGTGAATAGTCTCGAAACCGGTGAAACTCCACTACAATGACTACCCCAACAACAACCGGAGTAGCTGCGGTATCGGTGCAGTCAAGGATACCAGATTTTTGGACGGATTTGCCCAAATCATGGTTCTGCCAGTTCGAGGCTATTATGGCACCGCAGAAGCAGGGTGATGCGCAGCTGTTCGACATAGCAATCGCCAGGTTGCCCCAGGACACAGTGCGGCAAGTTACCGATATAATCGAAGCCCCGCCAGAGTCAGGCAAGTACGCAGCATTAAAGAAGCGTTTATTAGTAATTTATGAGGAAAGCACGGAGAAGCAATTCCAGAGGCTGATAGCGGAAATGGACCTGGGAACACAGAAACCATCACAGCTATATAGGGCGATGGCGGCTTTAGCCAAGAATTGCAACGTGACCGACGAGCCACTAAAAAGGTTGTGGCTGAATCGTTAACCCCCGGGCGTGCGGGCGGTTCTGGCAGTGACCGGAGACACGAATCTAGAAAATCTCGCTGCAACGGCAAACAGAGTGATGGAAAACATAGGGACCGGTGAGATCGCGTCAATAGCACCGAGCACATCGGATTTGACTTGCGACTCAAAGACGGATTTGGCCAAGCATCTCAGCGCATTAACTGTGGAAATGAAAGAGATGCGTGGGGAAATTAATGACATCAGGAAGCGAAACGGGAACCCGGGACAAGACCGGAGAGGGCAGCAATGGCAGCAGGGGCGCTACAGGCCCAGGGGCCAGTCAAGGTCGTATCGCACACCGAGTTCTCCGAATTGGCTATGCAGACACCACTTTCGTTACCGGGAAAATGCGCGGGCGTGCGAGTCGCCGTGCAATTGGTCCAAGAAGCAGCAGGGTGCGGAAAACTAGAGGCGGTGCAGTCATCATCGGTGGGAGATTGTACCGCGGGCAATCACCGACACTGCGTGCGAGATTTAAGAAGTGGTATTATGTATCTAGTGGACACAGGTGCTAACGTATCAGTGATACCAGTGGGTAAAGTGAGAGGCAACAAAGTTAAACGTGAGTGTTCGTATAAGCTGTTCGCAGCGAATAACACTGAGATAAAAACTTATGGTGTAACTAACATAGAGCTTAATATAGGTTTAAGAAGGAATTTTAAATGGCAATTTATTATATGTGACGTAAAACAGCCCATTTTAGGAGCAGATTTCTTAGAGGCACACCAGCTGATAGTAGATTTGTATAAAAAACGTTTGATTGACGGGCGTACTAAGTTTAGTAGGGAAGCATCCGTCGTAAAGTGTACGGAACCATCGGTTTCGAGCATACAGCTGGATAACCCATATAGAGAATTACTAAAGGAATTTTCCAGCATTACCAAGCCTGTATCGTACAAAGAACCATCTAGTCACAATGTATACCACCACATAGAAACTACAGGCCCTCCAGTTTTCACGCGTGCTAGGCCATTACCACCGCATAGGTATAAATTGGTACAGGAGGAGTTTAAAGTAATGCAGGAGTTAGGAATTTGCAGGCCATCCAGCAGTCCTTGGGCCAGCGCGTTACACGTCGTGCCAAAGAAGGACGGACAGATCAGGCCCTGTGGTGACTATCGTGCACTCAACGCGATCACGAAGCCAGACAGGTACCCGATACCAAGACTGCAGGATTTTACTTATGGGCTAGCAGGTAAGACAATTTTTGGAAAAATAGACATCAACCGAGCCTATCATAACATTTGTGTAGCACCACAGGATATCGAAAAAACGGCGATCATTACTCCTTTCGGGCTTTTCGAGTTTCCGCGGATGTCGTTTGGCTTACGAAACGCAGCACAAACGTTCCAAAGATTTATGAATAATACAGTGTTGAAAAATATAGAATATATAAAAGAAGGCCAAGAAAACTCGTATTTATTTTGTTATATCGATGACCTTGTAATAGCCAGCACCACTGAACAGCTTTTCAAAAAACACCTTAAATTAATATTTGGTAGATTCGAGCAATACGGAATAACAATCAATTTAGCAAAATGCGATTTAGGGAAAACGGAAATAGAATTTTTAGGCTACAACGTAAATAAGGACGGAATAAAACCACTGGAGAATAAGATTGAGGTTATACAAAATTATCCGCGACCGGAAACAATCGAACAATTTCGACGATTTTTAGGAATGGTGATTTTTTATAGGTCCCATTTGAAAGGGGCGGCGGAAAGCCAGGCGGAGTTAAATAAATATTTGCACGGGGCCAAAAAGAAAGATAAGTCAAAAATAGAGTGGGACGATACAACAGTGGCCGCGTTCGAGAAGTGTAAGGCAAGCCTAAAAAGCGCCATTACGCTAGATCATCCGGGAGAATTAGGCAAATTGGCACTAATGTGCGACGCATCAAACACTTGTGTGGGCGCAGTTTTACAACAGGAAACAAAAGGTAAATGGACACCGCTAGGGTATTTTTCGAAAAGACTATCAGCGGCACAACAAAAATACAGCACGTACGACCGCGAGCTGACAGCAGTGTATTTGGCAATTGTCCATTTCAGAAACATGGTAGAAGGGCGCAAACTAACAATTTTTACAGACCATAGGCCTTTAACATACGCGTTTACAAAAATAGGTACGGATAGAGAAACACCAATGCGTACACGGCAGTTATTGTACATCAGCGAATTTACGAGCGACATACAATACGTCACCGGCACCGATAATGCGGTTGCTGACGCGCTATCACGAATAGAGTCCATTACTTGTGACACAAACATCGATTACGACGAAATCGCAAAGGCACAGGAAACAGACGCTCAAATGACACACATGTTAGCAAACTCACAGGGCAACATTGTTTTAGAACAAGTACATTCTCCATTATATAAAAGAAAGATATATTGTAGTATTACAAAAGACATGGTAAGGCCATACATTCCGTTACAGTTCCGAAAGACTGTTTTTGACGCGGTTCATAATATAAGCCACCCAGGCGTTAGGGCCACACGAAAGATGATCACATGTCGTTATTTTTGGCCAGACATGAATAAAGACATCGTCAAATGGGCGAGATCGTGTATACCATGTCAGAAAGTAAAGGTACACAGACACACAGTTTCAAAATTAGGCACATTTCCGATAACAGAACGATTTGATCACGTACACGTAGACATAGTAGGGCCACTACCGACCACACAAGAAGGTTATCGTTATTGCGTCACCGTCATAGATAGGTTTACTCGTTGGCCGGAGGCATTTCCTGTCAAAGACATTACTGCAGACACAGTAGCCAAGGCGATCTATGAAGGATGGATATGTAGATTCGGGTGGCCTAAAACTCTAACCAGCGATCAGGGCAGGCAGTTCGAGAGCGAGATTTTCGGCAGTTTGATGAACATGTTAGGGATAAAGAAAATACGCACGACAGCATATCATCCACAGGGGAATGGTATGGTAGAAAGAATGCATCGTTCCCTTAAGGCAGCAATAAAGACAAGACTGTTAGGAAATAGGTCATGGGTTGACGAATTACCGACCGCATTGTTGGGACTTCGTGCAGTTTGCAAAAGCGACCAAAATGTAAGTTCGGCAGAATTGGTTTTAGGACACACGTTGCGTTTACCGGGCGATTTTTATCACGAGGCAAAGGAATCACAAGTAGGACATCTGCCGACATTCGTAAGCAAATTGAGAAACATAATTAATGACATGCGCCCACAGTCACGAGCGGATAGCGGCTCGCGGAAAATATTCATTCACAAAGATTTGAAAACTTGTACTCACGTATTCGTTAGGAATGATATGGTAAGGAAGCCATTGACACCGTCGTATAGTGGCCCATACCAGGTCATTAGCAGAAGCGAGAAGACTTTTGAAATACAAAAGGACAACCGTCAATCAACCGTGTCCATCGATAGAATAAAGCCAGCATATATTATAAACGACAATACTGTGCCAGAAAGCGTAGGAAATAAAATCAATATAGAAACACATAAACAGCAGGTTGAGCAAATCCGCTACCGCCTATGAATAGAACCACGCGCTCGGGTCGTGTTATCAAGAAACCCGTGCGATTTTTGCACAACTAGCAAAAAAATTGTTCAGTTATGTTGTAAGTTTAAGGTATTTCTTGTACAATTCACTAATAACAGTGTCACATTGAAGTAAAGAGCATATAAATTTTAAAACATGGGAAATACACCAAATAAAGAATACGTTGCCATAGCCCAAGCCCAGGTAGTAGCTGGACAACAATTAGAAAACAAAATGAATTATTTTGGGATAATACTTATCATCATCGCGGTAATATTGGGCATTTTGTTATGTTACGCAATTAAGAGAGGTTGCATAGGCCAATTGAGAAATTGGTTGAAAAAGGAAGTAATTACACTGACGGGGACAACGGTAGTGCCTGCACATATGGCCAATCCGGCAACCGCAGGAACTGCAGCAAGTTACGTGTAAACAGTGTCCACAAAAAGTGAATTGTGCAAGAATCATCAGATTAATGTAGTGTGTTATTCAGAGAGCTCGTTCGCTGACGTAGCAAGCGAACAATGTATTTGTTATAGTGAACAATTTACCGTTACAGTTATAGCTGTGGTTTTGTATTATGATTGTATTTTATCAAGGGATGGCGAATTTTTTTTAATTGGCGCTGTCATAGCGGAAGCTAGCCGGCCTTTGTGGTGTTATTGATTATTACAGAGTGGACGTTATGACAGCTACCCTTAAACTCATGTGACTTAGTACTAAGTAGGTATATGTTATGTAAAGACGACTCTGAAACACTCGAGAGACCGCACGTTGTAGATAAGATAGCGTGTAAGCAATATTTTCGCCATATTGTATTGTGTAGTGTACGCACCATTGTAAACCTAATGTATATCAAAATTTAAAATATGTTAAATTTTTGGAGAAAGGGGGGGTGTGATGTAGCGACCCCAGCGATGCGATTTGCTGAATTGCATATTTTGTTATTTGAAGGAACGCCAGCGCCGGGCTCGCCAGTCGCTTACATACCTTCACCTTGCCACGTCATATTTTACGGTACGAATTGTAACTAAGATTGTGAACCAAATTAAATAGTTTTCATATTCAGTATAAACCAAGTTGCGTATAATTTATCTGGACCCTAAACATAACACGCACAACAGAGGGTACAGGAACGAATCACCATGCTTGCTCAAGGTGGGTTGGCGATTTCAGATTGGCTGTTGGCTAAAATGACATTGAAAAGTCGAGCATGGCATACAATCTCCAAACTCTTCAAAGTTCTTTATAGTCGCCTCATATGTTCAGAAAAAAATCTTCTTCAAACTTCACTTCGGTTCAAACTCGATTCTGTATATAAGTAGTAAGTCTTTATTGACGTATGTACATACCTACGTCAAGGCGCACGCTGGGTCGCGCCCAGAATTTGTTTGAATCGAAAAATATGGTTTGTGCGTTGACTAATGGTTATCCGGATCGAGTCACGTAATGTTTGTTGGCGGTGAGATGGACTGCTAAGGTTATTTTCTGCACTTTTTGACAACAATAAAGTTAAAGGTTAAAGAGTGAGAAGTGCTTTTAGAAGCACGCCACGATGGAACGTAGTATAACATTCTCAAGAGAAGAACTTATGGGGCATGACACAATAGTCACACAACAGTCCATCTGATACAATTTTAATATCATACAAATCATGATAAATCAATACTATTATTTATTTATTCTTTTATCCTCGTACTGGAACGCCTTGCAGCAATTACACCAATAGAGCCTTAAAAATCACAACACTTTCACTTACACACTCACTCACAGACACCCTCACAACTTCACACACTCACTTCACCACTCACACTCAGACACTCACTCTTCTCTCTCTCACTTCTCATTCTTGAAAATGTAAAAATAAAGTAGCAAAAAAGTGTTTAGATAAGTTATTTATACAGCAATAGATTGAATGTGCACAGAATCTATATATTTTATCAGCTATCAAGAAACTGGCACAAATTATGATTGGGTCGGTTACCACCTGTAATAATGTGTGTGTGCAAGCAAGAAGTGCTTATTTATCTTTATGTGTTTGCTGCTCCATATAATATCTGTGGAATAATTTATACGATCAAGTCTATCAGTGTGGCTGTAAAGATAAACCTTTTTTATATTTGTGGAATAACTTACACCCTTCATAATATAGAAAATAGACTTTTTAAGTATAGCACTAATAAAGAATGGACTGAGTATTTAAATGTCACCCTGAAAAGAATAGACATACCGCAGAAAACTTGAAGAAGATAGTAGATGATGCTTTCTGCCCTTGTCCTATAATACCTATAACATTTAAATAGAATGGAAAGAGTCCTATAATGAATATAGTCTTTTAGAATATAATGAATAGAGCACTTACATAAAACTCTATAATAGAATTAAAAACCTTACCACTTAGTTGTGTTAATTCTTATGAACGTTTAAAACGACTTTAAATTCTTTCTATGTACACGTAAATCACGAATTTGTAGTATTATCATAGTAATATTACTTCAGTTACTCTTGCCACTAATTGGCTACCATACACATTCATTTAATTCATCTATATCTATACTAATATTATAAAGCTGAAAAGTTTGGTTCGAATTGAAAAATATTTTTGTGTTGTATAGTCCATTTATCGAGGAAGGTTATATAGGCATAACATCACCTTAGGACCAAAAGGAGCGGAGCATAAATGAAAGGTGTTGCAAAAACGGGCAAAATTATTCCTATTTGAGCTTCCGTTGCGTGCGCTGCGTAAACAGTTTAAGTTACGCAACAATCATGTATGTAGGGAAGGTAGGTTAGGGTAAGTAGGAGAGAGGGTCTTCCCGGCGAGAGCGGAGCATATCCCGCCGCCGATGGCTTTTCCCACAGGCGCAGAGTCTACAGAGGAGGACGCCATCAGCGTCCCAGAGGTGACACAGGCAGAGATGGGGGCGGCCCCGGCCCAGAAACGTGCTGGCCCTCGCTCTGAAGGATCTAGAGCCCTGGCTGAGAGGACTCTTCACAGCGTGCCTTGAGTGGTCGTTTGGTCCTGCTCAGGAAGGCGGTGCGCCCTGCGGACTCGCCGTCAACTGCGGAGTCAACGTCTGCTGCTGATCCCCACAGCAGAATGCCATAAGACATAATACTATGGAAATAAGCATAGTATACTAACCTAGCTGTAGCTACATCGGTTAGCTGCCTTATTTTCCTTACTGCATATGCAGCCGAACTTAACCTACTCGAAAGAGTTCTAATGTGCGCGCCTAACTGCAATTTTGAATCGATAGTAATCCCTAAGAATACAGTTTCCGTTATAACTTCAAGATTTTTGCCGTCAAGATTTAGGTTTAGGTCATGTTGTGGTACATTTGGTAAAGAGAACTTTAGACATTTTGTTTTTTTCGCATTCAGTAAAAGATTGTTAGCTGCGAACCATTTTGAGAGAACAATCAGACTTTCGTTGACATTTAAGACATCCGTATCTTGCCTATCTATTTTAAAAATTAGCGAAGTATCATCAGCAAATAGAATTATATCCGATAATTTGGCCATCATAAAAGGGAGATCATTAATGTAAACAAGAAAAAGGAAAGGGCCGAGAATTGAACCTTGGGGCACGTCCATCTTGACTAGAGACCCGGAGGACGTCGCCCCATTAACATTTACTTTTTGCTGTCTGTTTGATAAATAGGAAAGCACGAGATCAGCAGATTTTCCACGAATTCCGTAGTGGTGTAATTTACAGATCAGTGTGTTGTGATCGACGCAGTCGAAAGCTTTTGAGAGATCACAGAAAATGCCAATGGCATCCTGGGACCTCTCCCAAGCCTCCAAGATGTGGCTGATGAGTTTTACTCCCGCGTCCGTTGTCGACCTACCTTTCGTGAAACCAAACTGTTGACTATGCAGGATCCCATTTGAATTGAAGTGAGACAACATCTGTTCCAGCATGATTTTTTCATAGATTTTACTCAATGCTGGAAGCACGGATATAGGTCTATAATTAGAAGGATCACTCTTACAGCCTGATTTGAAAATTGGTACTACTTTACTGTGTTTCATTAAGTCAGGAAAAGATCAATGCACGTTTCACTTTCGCTACGTGTTATGAATGTATGGACTGGAAGAAGGCCATGAGAAGCAGCAAGGGTTAGGTAACGTTCGCCATTTATTTCTATTTTTTTATGGTTGATTGCAATGTTTATGTCTCCCATGACAATAATATTCTCAAAGCAGGAATATTTTAAGAGAACATCGTTTAAGGAATGGATCTAGGTTGTGGAATGACGGAGAGCGATACATAGCGATGAACACCGTTCGATCATCTAAAGTAGCAACGAGACAGTTACATTCTTCAAAACTTGGTTCAATCACTGTAAGCTGAAGGTGTTCTCTGTAGTAAATAACCACACCATCGTTTTGTTTCTGATTACTTTTAGTTGCTTCAAAGCGATAGCCACTTAGGTTGGGAATAATTGATGTGCTTGGAAGCCAGCATTCAGTGAGTACAATAATGTCACAGTTCAATTTTAGTTGGGCAAGCAATATTTCAAGACCTGACATATTGCAGTTGATACTACGTATGTTTTGCGTTAGAACTAAGAGGCTATCCGACGACGTGGTTATAAGTTTGTGACAATCTTCAATATCGACAGTTTTCGACTGTGAGACGGTTACCCTATCTATGTCCTCTGACAGTTCGTTAATATTATCGAATGCGATTAATTAAGATCATTTCCTCAAAGTATTTCCTCACAACTATGATTGGATCTAGATTGGATGAGTTACGATATAGATAGTAGAACGTGTATGTTTTAGATAATTAGCAAACGGTGAAAAAACAATAAAAAAAATATTCCCGCGAAAATCTCAGAACGTTTAAAATTGTGAAAAAATATAAGAAATATTTTCCGTAGAATGTTGGTGAATTTAAAACAACTAGATGGGCCATCATTATTAAGGTTTCCGTTAATAAATGTTTTTCAGTGCCCCTGTGTGTACGGTTGTCCGCAATATCTTAAGATAGCGAGATTTGTGTAGATTGTGCATGTGTAAAACAAAGTAAATTTTGTAGGGTAAAAATAAAATAAAAAGTATTCAAAAACGTATGAATAAGCTTAACTAATATTAGTCATTTTGAGAGTCTTAACTTTTCCAGGTCACTTTCGTTGGCTATGCGAATCTGCGAAGTGTCCACATTTTTCTTAAGGTACACTATACCATTAGAAGTCCAACAAAATGTAAATCCATGGCTCTCTTTAAACATTCTTGCTTGATAAAATAACTTTTGTGTGTTTTGTGTCAGTGTTTCCGAAACATAAATTGGTTTACGGGGGTTGTCAGAGTTAACGTGAGTTGTGTTAAGTTTATTTTCCATGGTTTTAGACTTGTTAAAAAATTTGACAGCTCGCAAGATACCGTCTTTTGTTAGGGCGGTAGTAAACTCGACAATGACAGGATTTGAGCCATCTTTTGAGGGTATTCTATAAATGTCCCTAATTGTGGAGCTGTAAATTTTCAGGTCGAGTGTTTTCACAATTTTAATGACATCGATGCATAGATTTTCCTTTGTTTCTCCGTGGGTTTTTGGTAAATTTCGGATTTCAATTCCGGTTCCACGCGACTTACGCTCCAGTCTTTCTTCTAGTAGTTTAATTTTGTTTTTATCTTCTACCCTCTCAGACTCGAGCAGCGATATTTTTGTCAAGAACTCGTCGCACTTGTTTGACATAAGCTCAACGCTATTTCTTAATTCAACATTCTGAGCATTGACTTCCTTAATTGTGTTGATTAAGTCCAGAAAACGTTTATCCTGTTCCTTAGAGAATGTGTCAAACTTCTCCTCAATCATAGCAAAGTAATCGCAGTCACCATCGTCATTTTCGTTATTTTCGGCGAACTTACGCTTCTTTCGCTCCACCATGCATGTCGCGAGCACACGAAGATCAGGCACCGACTCGGAGTGTTCCAAATCGGACTCTATCAGAGTCAATTTTAAGGTTGAGGATTTCTTGTTGACTTTACCCGGGGCCTCGGCTTTTGGGGGTGGGGAAGCGGAGGGTGTTTGCTTTTGCGGCATGGTGATATTGACTGTTTGCTAATCTAATTACCAGGAAAGTATCAGTTTATCAGAGCTCAATTTGCTTACGCGTAAATAAGAGTAAACAAAGTCGCGGTCCAATCTTCACCGACGGACGTCAATAGCGATTACTCATAAAGTTTTCGAAGTACCAGGAGCGCATAGACTCTGCGGAGGTGGCACAAGCAACGTCGCTGCGTCACTGCGAGGGCGTAGCAAGTAGAAACAGGTGCGTACCTTCGTTGCGTTGGTTGTGGGCGGGCTGCAACACAAGGGAGATAGCAAGATGCTCGTGCGCAGGGAGGCGGAACCGTGCGCTAATCACCAAGGTGGGCTGCTGGTGTGCGCAAGGGAGGCGGCACTTGTGCTAATCACCAGGATGTCTTGACGGCGCGCGAAGAATTTTTCGAACTGCTACGATTTATTTTCTCATATTTTTTTTTACTTCCTTATATATAGTATAAACACGAAATTAATTTTAAAATAGTAATGGTACGGTAACTCAAAACACGTCTGCTCGTATTCGAGATCCAGGGGGAAGGGCCGATCCAGGGGGAAGGGCCAACTGTGCTTTGCGAATTTTAATCCATTGCCTTGAGTGCTTCGAAATCTGCTGTAATTATGTCAAAACCTGCGCGGGACGCCTGCGGGCGGTTCTTAAAAGGCCCTTCTCAGGGCCAACCCAAAGGCCCTTCTCATGGCCAACCAAAAGGCCCTTCTCAGGGCCACCGCGACGCTTCAGCGTCAGAGGAGGGCAGTACCAACGCGGACCTCTTCGCAACGAAGTTGCGGGAGGTCATCGCGGACGCGGCTAAGGTGGCCAGGCCTGTGAAGTCGAAGTGACCGACTTGGATGACTCAGTCACCAAGGAGGAGTTGGTGGCGGCGGTTACAGCCGCAGGGAGCTGCGACGTCGCAGCGGTGCAAGGCCGGGGTATCAGGCCCGGCCGCGGCAGCATGGGCACCATTCGCCTAGAGTGCCCAGTCACCGCTGCCAAAGCCGTCCTTGATAAAGGACGATGGTGGGCCATCCGACACAGCACTTGACACAGTAGTTAAACAGAAACAGTGTTCGCAGATTAACAATTATCGTGGCCTACCGCTCGGTAGGTTTTGCGGCGGCGTGCGCTCTGGCGGGCACTCCTTCTTGGGAATTAGAGGCTGGGGTGCTCGCCAGAGTGTACGAGTGGACGGCGCGACGTAAGGCGCTCGGAGAGCGCCCCGCCGCGGAAGAGAGGGAGACCGTGCGGCGGGAGGCGAGGGACGCAATCGTCCTCCATTGGACGGAGGACGCTGGACGCGCTTGGCCCATTCTTGCGGGGCTGGCTCGAGCGGCCCCACGGTTTCCTCTCATTCCGTTTGGTGCAGGTGGTTTCCGTGGCGCGGGGGCGCCTTCGCTCGCATTGCACCAGTCACCACCCACGTTGGGTGGGAATGGCCGAGCGCTCGCGGTCGTTCCCAGGCCCTCCACTAGGGCGTGAAGGCCACGCTGCAAAGGCGGGCGGTCGTCGGCGGAGAACTGGACGTAAAGGCTGTGCCGGTTTCCCAGTCCTCCTCCATTCAGACGATGCGGGAATGGCGCTGGGTTATTTTAGTGGGTATACCGGGTCATTCCGGGGAGTCCCACATATCCCCCCTATTCCCCCAATGGGTGGGTATGCGAAATGCATTTTTTCCCAGCGTGATCAAAAAAAGAAATAAGTTTATAACAAATACAAGAATACCTGTTAGGACGGTCAATGATTTGAAAATGACACCCGTGACAAGAGTTTAACGCACTCTCCGAGGCACGGAGGGGTCACGGTATAAAATGAATGGTCCCACGAGGCTGCGGTTTAAAAACCCTCAATATTTACCAAACAATGACGCTGATTGAAAATTTAAAACATTTTAACAAGAAAAATGTAACACAAATAACCAAAACTCGTAAAGGTGTAAATCATTCCTTAAAACAAATATCGAAGAAAAGTTTTTTAATAATATCATCCGCTCTTACAGGCTGGCAGTTAAATTACACTTCTTTAACATCGATTAATTTTCTTCAACACACCATCGAAACCTGTAATGCACATACATCATTGAACATGGGGTACCTATGGAGTAACGGTGTTCTGTTCTTGCCCTTTAATTAAACCTTAGAGTTGATCTTTAGGGTAAATAAACTCTGGCCGAGGTCGGTCATATTCAGACTACTCCATACCTAGGAAAGTAGGTACGATATAGTGTTGGGCACGACTGTCATTTGTATTGACAGTCGTGACGGATAGTCAGCAGCCAGAAAATCTGACAGCAGATGTGCCATACCGTTAGCATGGTAACCCCAGTTAGGTACCGCGTTATGGGGAACAAACTGGCTGTCAGTCCATGTAAAATACTCGTACCAGTAGTAACAATGTGCTAACCAAATAACACCATAGTAAGATCCATATTCAAAGTCATGTCGTCTAATCTTCCAACTCTTCTTTACCTCTATCATCAAATTGACCGTGAATATTTGTTATTCATTGACACAAATCAAGGATATTTCCGGTGTCATAGCGGCCGGGTCGGGTGGCGGTCCTTCCAAATGACTTGGAATAAAAGCCTAACTGTAGGCCAGTGACAGACATTTAAAATCCAATAGAAGAACCTATATTTCTCTCAGACAGACGATCTCACACTTTGTTATTAGTGATACCAAAATATAATGTAAATGCCCACGCCGCATCTCGGTGACATCGACAGTACAATGAGTTTTTATATTATCATGAATGTATTCGAGAATAAATCCAAGAGATGAATTATTCAGCGTTCTTCTCATTAAGAATAGACTGGATAATATTTGACGTTTAATTTTAAGATTCCCATCCACTCTTTAGGGGGGTTGTAGACGAGAGTTAGATGGTGATCGATATTTTGTCGCAGCAAATTTGGCAGAAATTAGAAACTATCGTAACAACCACGTCGCTAATTTATCAAAAAACTACGAGGTAGGTATATTTATTACCGCTTTTTCGTCCAGCAGTGGACGGTTCTCGGCAATTGATTATTTCTTTGAAAAGTTGGTGTCATTTCTGCGTTAAATTAGATAGTTATCAAGAATTGTTAAAACTCTCTTGATGAGATCTTAGTTTTTCCTATCTTACCCCTTCGACATATAGGTAGGTGTTAATGATCAACAGTCGCTCATAAGGTCAACAAAAACATTGTTTCTTTTGAACTTTTACAATGACGCAACTAGATGGCGTTGGCGTCGAAATAGAAGTAATGGAGATTGTTTGCCAATATGGTATATCGTCTTGTGAATTTTAGCAAATATACTTACTTTACTTAGATCTGTATACAGTTCGGTTGTTTTATTTACACCTTCAACCCTGCTAGTAATACACTTTAGTTCAAACTTAAGTACTGAGTACCATTTCTGTGTTCGGTATTTAACATTGGTCCATCGAGCCCGATAAGTATCGGTTTGTTGAGAGTTCGTCCGTCCGTGGTACTCGTAGTGGATCGCTGCGGCAAAGTACACGGGTCCCCGCATCGGCAGCAACAGCTTCGTCCAGTGTCGTGGACAGGGTAAGCAGCGGCGGAAAAGTGACTTCACGGAGGACGCCACTTGCGACCGCGGAGTTTAACGTATCGTCATAAGGACGTCAACACCCAGTTCAACGTGTCGTCATAAGGACGTCACACACCCAGTTCAACGTGACTTCAGAGGACTGACGTCACATTCAAAGTTCGACGTGTTGCCACTCGCCACCAGAGTGCGCCACATACACCATAATCGTGTTGTGTGAGTAAGTGAAAATTGTGAGTACATTTTACTTTATAAACAAAGGCAGTTAGTGACAAGCCGTTTTGGACTTTATTTAATTGGATATTTTAACTTAGAAGTTTTTAGAAGAATTTTGGACTTTAAAGAATTATTTTAAGTAGATTTTTAGACTTAGAAAATTTTACGTTTAGTTTTAGAGACTTGTATTATTTGTGCATGTTAGTTTAGAACTTAGAATAGTTTCTTAAAAAACGACGGAACGGGAAACCTATGCCCGAATTCCGCCAGATTAAGTTGTTCCAAACAAACACGTTACTTATAAAATTTTGAGTAGTTTATTATAACTCACAATATTTAGGTCATATTGGACTTTATATTTATTTTGAATTAATGGCTTTAATTTAGTACAATACAAGCATTGTTTTGTATTCACTTGTTGTGTTATTGACATTAGTTTAATTTATCTACTGAACTTTTAATTTAGTTATTAAATCTTTTTTGAGTGTCAAATCTGTAATTTAGAATTAACTCATTTATACACTTTTGCATCGGTTTTTATTTAATTGTTTGAAAAATGGAGGGATTAATCAACTTATTGAAAGGGTTGCAAAATATCATTATCAGGGGATTAGCTAATATTAAAAATATTCCTAAAGACAGATTAACTATAGAATATATAGAAACTAGATTAGAATCATTAGAAAAAGATTGGAAATCGTTTTAAAGTGCCAATAATAACATTTATCAACATCTTAAATTTGTTGAGGTTGAGCATAAGGTTGTTGAAATATATGATACAACCGAGGACACTTATTTTACTTATAAAACTTTAATAAAAACAATGCTAAATAAAATTAGAGTTGTAAGTGAACCAGTACTACATGAGGATGGTTCTTCCAGTGGTGCGTTTAAGTCTGCGCAATAACAGGTCAAATTGCCAAAAATAGCTATTCCAGTATTTTCGGGCAATTATGAAGAATGGACAACATTTCATGACCTTTTTGTGTCGTTAGTACATAAAAATTATTCGTTAGATAACGTTCAAAAGCTGCATTATTTAAAAAGCCATCTAACTGGTGAAGCTGAGCATTTGATACGGAATACTCCGATAACCGATTCAAACTACAGTAAATGCTGGGATGTGTTAGACAATCGGTATAGCAATAAAATATATCTTGCCAACTGTGTTTTGAAAAGGTTATTTGGGGTGAAACGTATGCAGGCTGAATCGGCGACATCACTTAAGGAGCTTTCAGACACCACTAGTGACTGTTTAAATGCATTAGCAAAGTTATACATAAATGTGAGTACATGGGATGTTATTGTCATACACATCATGAGTTTTAAATTAGATCCTGAAACGCGTAAGCAATGGGAATTAGGTATCAGTAGTAGCGATTCCAGAAATGATTTTCCTACCGTAGATCAATTTAAGGTATTTTTGGAACAACGTTTCCGCGCGTTTGAGTGCATAGAACCAAAAAAGGGTTTAGGTCACCAGGTCAATAACAGTTATATGCCTAAAACGTTGGTAGCCACAGACTCGTCATCGACAATCAAATGCGAATAAAGAACAAATAGAACAAGCGAAATAAGGAACAAAATAGGTCAAACTAGAACAACCGAAATAAAGAAAAATAAGTCAAACTAGAACAAACGAAAATAAAGAACAAATAGGTCAAACGAAAAAATAGGCCAAACTAGAACAAATGAGCATAAAGAACAAACAAATCAAAATAGTACAAATGAAAAAAAAAAACACAATAGGACAAAAATATTATACATAATAATAAATAAAAGAAGACGATTTGCCGTCAAGTCGTTGGTAGTTAGGTCACGTAATAATTTAACATCCCGGTAGTATTATATTATCTGTGTCCCGGTGATGATAATATCACCCGTGTGGTCACATAGCTCACTAAGTCTACTATCATTCAGAGAACAACATCCAACCTTGTATGTTACCGGTTACAGTTCAATGAAATTATTATATTTTTATGTTAGGTCAACTTTTACAAACTTTTATTTATACAAGATGTTTTACCCATGATATGCTTTATTTTACATTGTTTACATTTTACATGCACTAATATTAATGTGTAGATGTATTCACACAATAAAATATTATATTTTACAACAGTAGGTACTTACACTTAGCCATTTATTTTCCGGCAAGTGTAACTTATTTTTTGTAATTTAGTTCAAGTTTACCATAATATGTAGTGTGTTCCTCTTTCGTCTGGATCTCTGTTGCGAGCAGTCGTGCGCAACTAATTTGTTAAAAATATTCTAAAACTAAAGTCAAAATATTAACCAGTTTAGATCCTATTATTAGTGCAATAAACTCGTAAGTACAACTATTTAAAAGTGAAAGTAAGCGAGCAGTCACCGGCTTCGATAACAAGCGGGTCCTGCCCCCCGCAACCCTCGAGTAAAAAAGACCATCACCATAATTGCCCTCTCTGTCATTCAAGAGGGCGGAGCAAGCATCAGTTGCTTCGCTACGAAACGTGACGTCACAAGCTACGGGCTACGACGACTACGACAGAGCGGCTACCTGTGCTACGACGAGAACCGAATGTTATTATTGTAACTCACGTCTATTTACGGAAGGATAATAACATTAAATCGTTATCCGACAGCAGAATGGAGCGTAACAACTTGGATAAATCTTTGTCGGAAACAGATTTGGACCGGGTAGGGCTGCAGAAACCGGAGCATATAACTCCCCCCAACTTTGTGACATCCCGGCAAAAAAGAAGACGTGAAGAAGATTTTGTTGAAGAATTTGCTATATTTAAGGAAGAGATGCAGTCGATGTTCTCGAAGATGATGACAGCCCAAGAGAATGAATTTAAAAAGAATGCCAAAATACTTCAAGGAATACAACAATCAAGTTGCAACATCGAAAGTTCCATCGCCTTCTTGACGGAACAAAACGAAGAATTTAAGAAAAAAATCGAAACGCTAGAGGACAAAACAAAGGAGGATAAAAAATATATTATTATTTTGGAGGATAGAATGGAAAGCATGCAACAGGACTGTAGAAAGGCTAATTTTGAAATTAAAAACGTGCCTAAGAAGTCAAACGAAACCAAAGACGACCTAATTAATATGGTTACAAGCCTATCGAACTCAGTGGGTTGTCCGTTTGACAAGACTATTATCCGTGATATATACAGAGTTCGTGCAAAGAAAGATTCAAATAATACACCAATTGTAGTGGAAACAAACTCTACACTGATAAAAAATAATATTCTGAAATCTTGTAAGGTATTTAACATAAAACAAAAGGCAAAACTATGTGCCAAACACCTGGACATGCGCACAAACGAGGATACCCCTATATTTATCACTGAGCAACTTACTGCAAAGGCTGCACGCCTACACTTCCTTGCACGTGACCTCGTGAAGTCAAAAGCTTACAAATACTGCTGGACTGCATATGGACGGGTATACCTCAAAAGAGAAGACGACTCTCCAACCATTATAATTAAAACCGAAGCACAAATCCAGCAGCTAATTATCAATCAATGACTAAATTATTTTAAAGAAGTTCAGTATTGTTCTCACTGCTATTTTGCTTGTCCTCGGTGCTCATCAAACTGGGTATGTAAAGTCTGTTACACGTACTTGATATTCGCACAAATTACATTATTCATTACTCCTCTAAATACACCAACAAACACACATTATCACTATCATACACATTATACAGCTAAAGGTTTATTTACATTTTATTCAATTTTAATTTATTACAGGAATTTAAATAGTACAATACATAGATACAAAAATTTAAAAATATGTGAAAATACATTGATTAATATTCACAAAATAAATAATTTAGAACAAAATAAGTATTATTCGTCACTGAAACCCATAAACGTATGGCATGAGTTCCTACGGCTCCAAAGATGTTATACAGGGTGTTTGGAAGGGAGCTGTACATACGCCTATGGTAGAAACTAGGGATAGTCTGCTACCTACCCCCGCCCATTATATTGACCTTGGCCTCAAGGTTTTTTTTTAATTTATTTTTATTTTTTATTTGACTTTTTTATGATTTTTTGACTAAAACTACCTGTAGCTCAAAATCTATCCATGGGACCGGTCGGCTAATGGTCTTGTTTTAATCGTTAGAGTCTTAGGGTCCTGCAAAAAATTATTTTACACCAGAAAATTGTGGAGAAGAAAAGTTATGGGGCCTGAAGTACCGTAGTAAGGTAAAGAAATAATTTTAAGGGCAACTTTCTATGGGGTTTAAAAAAAAACTAACAGGGTTGGAGTTCTTCTGATTTTTTTAAAACATCCTCAGTCCATGCCCTTTCTAACGATATGCTAAAAGTGTAATTATCACTTTTAGTTTTAAAGTTATTAATTAATTTCCGCAACTAGGGCACTTCAAGCAAAAATTTCAACTAATGAAAATTAAATGTGTTCGATCGTAAAAGGATGGCAAATGAAACAAAAAATTTGGTAATGACTAATGTCATTAAATTACAAATTTTAATTAATTACTAATTTTAATTAATTACAAATTTTGTTCAAATTGATGACCATTGACCTGTAAACATGCTCGGCACCTCTTCCTCATCTCCACGGTCACCGTTCTAAGCAGCAGTTCCTCGCGCATTGTATCGAATGCGGCGTGGATCCTGTTAATTAGAACCTCCCTTGTTGGTACTTCTTCTGCGTACACCAACTCTTTCGCCCTTCCCCAGACGTAGAAGTCGAGTGGGGTAAGGTCAGGCGACCTTGGGGGCCAGGGAATTGGCCCACCCCGACCAATCCAAGAATTAGGAAAGCAGTTGTCCAGAAGCTCCCTCACTGCTAGGCTCCAATGAGCAGGACAGCCGTCGTGCTGGAAGACTATGGGCCGATCTTCGTCAAACACTTCTTCCGCTAAATCAGGCAAATCGTTTTCGAGGAAATCTAAGTAGTTTTGCCCGTTTAGGTTGTCTGGCAAAAAGTGCGGCCCTATCAACCGATTACCGATGACGCCTGCCCATACGTTCACGGAGAACCTTCGTTGAAAACCTCTGTGCCTCTTGACTCTCGGGTTTTGATCTCTGGGTGCCCAGTGATGGAGATTGTGGTAATTTACAATTCCTTCCTTGTCAAACTTGGACTCGTCAGTCCAGAGAATACTCCGTAAAAAATTAATATCTTCCACGTCCGTATGGAGCAAGTGGCGGCAAAACTCCACCCTTCTTGCATAGTCGTTATCCTCTAAGCCTAAAACAATAAAAATATCAACGTTAGCGGTTTCCTTATGAATTAGTAGCTATGTAACATTGATTGCTATCTCTGTCTTTCCATTTCTCTCTCTCTCACACACATGCTCATGTTAATTTAAAAATTGCCTATGAAATTCACATGCTAGTTCATTACATAAGAGCTAAAAACAAAAACTTTATGTAAAAAATTACCTTGAACAGGGGTGTAGTGGAAAGGATGACGTCCATTTTCGCGAAGAACCGACCAGACTTTCCACACGCTTAAACCAAGCGTCCGGGCTACGGTTCTTACGCTTCTGGTCGGATCTTCCTCAAATTCAGCCAATATGCGTTCTTCCGCAGCCAAATTTGGTTGAAATCTGTTCACGGCTGGTTCCCGGAAATTTAAATTTCCGGTTTCTCGCAGACGCCGATAAGTTGAGCCAAACGTTTGGTGGTTAGGCACTCGCCGGTTAGGATACCGTTCTTGATAAATCCTCCGTGCCTCGCGCCCATTGCAATCAGCCATTCCATACACCACCAGCATGTCGGTGTACTCTTCACTGGTAAATCCAGCCATTTTGCCAACAACAAGGTAACAAATAACAAAACTTAACAAAAACGAAGTAATAACAAACTCAACAAAATTAACGAAAACAGTGGAGCGTCGTAACGGCAAGTACGTAAGTTAGCTAAGATGGGTAAATCTCGACTGACTAACAAAGACCCCAACGAGTTACCTGCCCGGCCCCGTCGACCCAAGAGCGAAAGAGACATGACATGACATGTTTTGTCTCTTACATGTTGCTCTCGTGTAAGAGTGAGACAACAAATTTGCCAACTGTAGGCCAAACTGGTTTAAATTCTGGAAATTACATTTGTCTTACAAATGTCGACTCGTGGTGGTAAAAGTGCCCTAGTTGCGGAAATTAATTAATAACTTTAAAACTAAAAGTGATAAATACACTTTTAGCATATCGTTAGAAAGGGCATGGACTGAGGATGTTTTAAAAAAATCAGAAGAACTCCAACCCTGTTAGTTTTTTTTAAACCCCATAGAAAGTTGCCCTTAAAATTATTTCTTTACCTTACTATGGTACTTCAGGCCCCATAACTTTTCTTCTCCACAATTTTCTGGTGTAAAATAATTTTTTGCAGGACCCTAAGACTCTAACGATTAAAACAAGACCATTAGCCGACCGGTCCCATGGATAGATTTTGAGCTACAGGTAGTTTTAGTCAAAAAATCATAAAAAAGTTAAATAAAAATAAATTAAAAAAAACCTTGAGGCCAAGGTCAATATAATGGGCGGGGGTAGGTAGCAGACTATCCCTAGTTTCTACCCTAGGCGTATGTACAGCTCCCTTCCAAACACCCTGTATAAATATTACCCTGATTCTAAAATGTACCGTGTATTTTATAAAACATAATAATGAGTGATCTACTACAAACCTTATATGACATCGATAATTTGAGTATGGCGAGAACGTTAGAATGTAGCTGTAGTGAACTCGCTAACAACTATAACATAAATAAAAGTGACCTTACCATAATCTCCCAAAATATTAGGAGCATATATTGTAATTTCGATGATTTCATAGCAAATATGTCTTGCCTCAATTTTGATACAGACGTAATAATTCTGACTGAATGCAGACTTGACCGAAATAAACCTATACCGACACTAATCAAATATCGGTCCTATGCTACTACTCGTCAACAAAATCAAAATGACGGTGTGGTGGTATATATCAAGGACACCTTAAAAGCCAGTGTCTCAGAGTTAAGCATTAGTCATGCATCCTGTCTACAATTGAATATATTAAATAATGTAATTTTAGGAATATATCGTTCACCATCAAATACCAACGCGGAATATTTTATAAATTCTCTGGCACTCCATTTAGATAACCTAAGTTCTCATAAAAGAAATGTCATAATTGCTGGTGACATTAATACCAATATTAAACATAAAAATACTGAACAAACATATGAATTTAAAAACAGAATTTCATACCCGGATATGTTATCGGATCATGGTATTCTCTCAGGCCACACCTTACCTACAAGGGAAACCAATTGTCTTGACCACTTTATGCTAAAAATAAACAGGAAGCGGCATTCTGCATTTATTGCCATCCTACACACTACTGTTACAGACCACCGTACAACCTTTCTGTCGTTATCTAAAATAAAACATTGCCAAATTGCAACTACAACTATTACAAAAATTGATTTTGAAAGTGCTTTACAATATTTAAAGGAAAAAAATCTATCGACATTACTCTTCTGTGATAATCCTGATTACATTACAGACTGTTTAATACAAGATCTTATTGAGTCACTAAAAATAAATACTGCTATTCACAAGATCCCTAAAAGTAAACGAATAATTAAGCCCTGGATCACAGAAGGCATACTAAGATGTATAAAAAATCGTAATAAGCTCCAAAAACAATCTCGAGACGACCCCCATAATGAAATTAAAAAAATAGCATATGCTCGTTACAGAAACCATTGCAACAAACTTATAAAAAAAATAAAAAGAAAATACGAAAGAAACC
Organism: Orthosia cruda; assembly: GCA_964057195.1. Taxonomy (NCBI): domain Eukaryota; kingdom Metazoa; phylum Arthropoda; class Insecta; order Lepidoptera; family Noctuidae; genus Orthosia; species Orthosia cruda. Next base: position 11,867,353 of record OZ059839.1, on the reverse strand, counting down.
TTCTTAATAAATCGTTGAACAATAACAAACTTCTATGGAAAAACCTGAAAACCATCACATATACAAATAAATCTACTAGAACTAATTCTGAATTAACTAATCTAAAAGCGTCACCTACGGAATCAGCAAACTACATTAATAAATATTTCGCAAATATTGGTAACCAACTTGCTAATGAAATCCAACAAACCGTAACCCAGAATGACCTAAACCTATACCTAAGTTCCTTACCTAGTCTCTCTAAATCTTTTGTTCTTCTTGATACAGATAACAATGAAGTAAATTGTATAATAAACTCTCTAAAATCAGATAGTGCCCCGGGTTGGGATAATATCTCTACTAGGTATCTGAAACATGTAAAATATGAAATAATACCAATTATAACGCATTTAGCTAATCTTTGTTTTAAACAAGGCACCTTCCCTAACTCTTTAAAAAAATCAATAATAACCCCGATACACAAGGGTGGACAGGGGGGGGATGTTAATAACTACAGACCAATTTCTGTTATTCCTGTTATTGCAAAAATATTAGAAAAACTTTTAAATACCAGATTATTAAGTTATCTTCAAACCAACAACATTTTATCGACCTCTCAATTTGGCTTTAGACGCGGTATTTCTACGGAAGATGCTATCACATCTTTAACTTCTGTGCTAACAAAAGAACTTGACAAAGGAACTAGGTGTTTATCTATTTTTATAGACCTAAAAAAGGCCTTCGACACGGTCTCTATTCCCATCCTTGTCCAAAAATTAGAAAAAATTGGTATTCGAGATACACAACTAGCTATATTTACCGATTACCTGACAAATAGAAAACAGAAGGTTAAGCTAGAGAATGTTGTCAGCGAGGACGTGGATGTAACATGCGGCGTACCTCAGGGAAGCGTTTTGGGTCCTACTCTATTCCTCATTTATCTAAACGACTTATGTAATATGACAATCAACCAAGCAAAAATTTTTTCGTATGCCGATGACACCGCAATCGTCTTCACCGGCTCAACCTGGGCTGAAACCAAAACCAATACAGAAAATGGAATGGCACAAGTAGCTTCATGGCTAAAAACTAATCTCCTTACGTTAAACACGAGCAAAACTAATTATATCTGCTTCACCATATATAAAAATGTCCAACCAGAACATGATTTCAACATTAAAATACATGAGTGTAGGAGTGTGGCTGATTACGACTGTAATTGTCCAACCATCAATAAAGTTAATCACGTTAAGTATCTAGGTATAATGTTGGACCAAAGTCTGTCCTGGTATCCTCAAATCGAACAAATAACTGCGAGAATACGAAAATTTATTTGGATTTTTAAAACATTACGACACATTGTCCCAAGGAGTGGCACATCCAAAAATCTTCTAAATGAAGTGTGTATCTCGCTAGTTCAATCCGTAATAATATACTGTATTTCCATTTGGGGAGGCGCGCGTAAAACACGTTTTCTTGATGTTGAAAGAGCGCAACGGACATTAATAAAAGTAATGTATTTCAAAAAAAGGACCTTTCCTACTTATGAGCTATACCAAATTAGTTGTTTATTATCAGTCCGAAAATTATATATTATACACGTTGTACTAAAAAAACATAAAACCCTACCATTAGATCCCAATATCGATGCCTTAGTTCACAATTGCACTAACTACAAAATTTTCAATTTTTACTTTTTTAATGCCAAATACACTAAATGTCATGCTCTTTCGTTTCCGCGCATCGAAATACCGTTATTCCGTCTCTATCTACCAAAACCGTGGGTCACAATTGTATTAAATGAGTTCGTTTAATGTTCCATGAATGTGGTATTATACTAATGGTCTTTATTTTTGTAAAACCAATCAAGATATACTTTAACTGATTTTAAGTTTCTCAACTGCATGAAATTTCAAAACACAAACGTATTATATACATTTGCAATATCTGCTCATACTTTTTAGCAGTGCTACAAGAGTGTATTATGTGTTGGTAGTACAAAAGGATCAAGAAAGTTTGATGCCCAAGTGTGCTAAGTACTTTTACTGGGAGGGGTTTGGCAATTTTTTAAGTGCACAAATACATTAAACCGTTTTGAGATATAGTCCGAATTGTACAAGTGTATTAAATAGTTTTACTTGAAGGGGTTTGACAATTTTTTAAGTGCACAAATGTATTAAATGGGGGGTTTTATGTTTATTTGGCCATTTTGAAAAGGTAACGTTTAAACTAATATTACAATATTGAGATATGATGGAGTAAAAGGACTAGTCTTATGAATAGATGCATATTTTTTTTGTTATTTTACTTGGATTTTCTACTGTTCTCGTCTAAACTTTAAAAAACTTTAAAGCTCTCTCCTCAAAAATGAAAATTTTGTAGTTAGTGCAATTGTGAACTAAGGCATCGATATATTGACTAGAAGAAGGAAACACAATGTTGCTTGTACCCATTTTGTAAAAACAGAATTTGCTAATATTCAGTATGACAGACGCTCGTCTTACTTATATAATAAAATAAATAAAATAATAGATATATATACTAAACCGTTTAAAGAATGCAAATCATTACTGATTAAGTGGATAAATAAGTTATGCTACGATGAAACAGAGAATCTTCTATAAACTGTCAACTAAAAACCTTTTCTATTTACACAAATCACTTCCGTATAAAAAAACCATGCACACTCACACACACACTCTATCACACACACCCACACATACATACACACACACACACACTCGCACGCACACACACAAACACACACAAACACACACACACCAACAGACTAAGGATTAAAAAAAAAACTAAAAATAGACTATTAATTATTCATTTTCAATGCACTTTTGTCTTGTAACTTATTACACTCGTAAGATATAAAAGAGCGGCGCCTCCTGGTACAGGCATCTATATGCTTAAAAGGAGACGCCACCAACTGTGTAACATTGTATAACGTGTAATAACGAAATAAACATTTTTGATTTGATTTGATTGATGTAAGTTTTATCGTGATTTTAGATTTAAGATCACTTAGAATAAGTTACTATAGTTATAAGTTTAATCGATAGATCAAATTGTATGTTAGATTTTAGATCAAAATTATAAGATCAAATTGTTTGCTACAAAAAAGTTCAAAAAAAAGGACATTCCGTCAGTAGTGTCCTTGGTGGGCGGTATGTTAATGATCAACAGTCTCTCATTAGGTCAACAAAAACATTGTTTCTTTTGAAGTTTTACAATGACGCAACTAGATGGCGTTGGCATCGAAATAGAAGTCGCAATGGAGATTGTTTGCCAATATGGTATATCGTCTTGTGAATTTTAGCAAATATACTTACTGTTAGGTCCGGAAATGGGGGTTGCAGAATAATACTACTAGGATAACACAAGCTCGTATATTCGACTGCGCAGCAGCCGTTCGTAACAAGTATTTATAATATATCTCTAACTACTTATTTGTTTATTGAGGGTAGGTAGTACCCACATAACATCCCTCCACCTTATCAGAAGAACTTCTTATAGTCAATAGCAGTTCTATTTCTTTTCGACCGAATGTCTGGTTCGGGTTCGATAGAGGGAGCTGCTGGAAGCACTTCCTTTTCAGTGGAATCGTTGCCGTGAACAAGCGCTGATGCCGGCGCTTCAGACTCCACAGGAGCTTCCTCAACAGGGACTTCGGATGGCTGCTGCCCGGAGCTAGTCGAGCTTGAGGGTATTATAAATGCGGGAACGATCTCTTCGCATGGCCCATCTTCCCTCCCTCTATATTTTAGCAACTGATTAGTGTGTCTTTTAATAGTTCCTTCTGATGCACTCAGTTTCACTAAATACACTGTTTTCCCTATTTTTCTAATAATAGTGCCGCGTGACCAATATTGTTTTTGGTGATTATACAGTTTTACTAAAACTTGGTCACCCACACTGAACAAAAGTTTTCGGTTTCCACGATAATTGTTAATCTGCGAACACTGTTTCTGTTTAACTACTGTGTCAAGTGCTGTGTCGGATGGCGTCGCGGTTGTTGGTGTCAGGAGGTCCAATCTACACCTTAAATTATGACCGAACAATACTTCAGCCGGAGATCTGTTTGTTGTCGAATGTTTAGAATTCCTGTATCTCAGTAAGAATTCTGTCGGCGCATCACTATGCGCGGGCGTCCACGGCGCAGGCGCGGGGTGTCGGGCTACCGAACCCGCGACGCGACGGCCGGCTTCGCACCCGCCGCTCCACTCAGCTCACAGACGCCATTAATTACGGGCATTTCTTTGTACCTATATATTTCCTATGAGTTGATAGTCTAAATTATAGCAATATACCTATGTTAATACAGTCCACTCTTTTATTATAAAGTCCCAATTGAGCCCATTCAATGGTCCTTCGATTGCGCAAAAATAAACACCAGTTTTGCTGTAATTAACGCCGTCAACAACATCGGTCGTCGTGTTCACCTGTGCGGACTTTGACCGTTCACGAGCACCACGCGGTACGACCACGAAGAAAAGAACAAAGAAGTCGTTCCCGAGGCATCCTGCATAGTCAACGTGGGAGCTGACGTCATACTTTGGGAGTATAATACTGTATATGTGTACTGTATTTCAGTGTTTATACAGTGTTTCAACATTAGTGCTTTCTTAGTGTTTCCTACGGCACTGCTTGTTTAATTACCCATATTTTGTATCGAAAACGCTCGGTCATTAGCTGCTTCGCACCAAGATAACACGTGTTCAGTCGTTGACCTTGAAACTTATTCTCGATCCCTTTCACTAACGCACAGCTGTTTGCATTTTTCTTATCTATTGAGTACATTAGCATCAGTGCGTCCAGCTGTTATTTAACTTTACAATGGCAGATAACTTAAAAACATTGATAAAAAAACGTAGTTCAATAAAATCGAAGCTTACTATTTACAGCAACTACTTAAATTTAGTAAAAAGTAGTTCCGCAATATCTGAGTTGCAACGTTTAGATTTAGAGGAGCGTTTTAATAGATTTGAAACCTTACACACCGAATTTGACGCCTTACAGACACACATCGAAGTGATATCCGACGACAACGAGTCAGCATTGACTGAGCGGGGGGACTTTGACCGTCAGTTTTTCAACTTAGTGGCACTCACGCGCAGCCTGCTCGGTGTCTCGGCCAACGGTGCTGCGTCGGAGGCGGGCTTCAAAGATGCTAACTCAGGTGCACTTGTTTCATTTAGGAATTCTTTTGTTCGTTTGCCAAAAATAGATTTGCCACATTTCGATGGGGACTACCAATGCTGGCTTGAGTTTAGGGATACTTTTGGGTCATTGATACACGACAATTCCAGCATAAGTGACATAAACAAGTTCCACTACCTGCGAGCTTCACTCCAGGGGAATGCAGCTTTAATAATAAAAAACATTGACTTTAAAGCTGACCATTATAATTTAGCGTGGGACCTGTTGTGCGAACGTTACAATAACAACCGACTTCTAGTGAAAAATCATTTACAAGCTTTATTTGACGTTGAACCTATTACAAAAGAATCAAGTCATTTCATTAGAAACCATGTTGATGTTATTAATAAAAATATTAGGGCACTAACTTCATTAAAAAGGCCCACTCAATATTGGGATGACATTATTGTTTATTTTATGATAAAAAAGTTAGATATAACAACAAGTCGTGACTGGGAAGAGCATAGAAACAATAGTTATAAACATGATCCTACTTTAACACAATTTTGTTCCTTTTTAAGCAGAAAAGCGGACTGGTTAGAGTCAGTGGAGACAAATCTTAGTTCTTCTCAAACGAATGCTATAATCGCTTTAAATAATAGTCATTCAAATAAAACCGATTCTAAGCATACGATAAGTAAAAAATTGGAAAATATTAACAAAAACAGTAAATGTCCACTTTGCTCCCAAGCACATACATTATTTAAATGTGAATCTTTTAGAAACTTGTCAATAGAAAATCGTATACAAAAGGCAACTGAATTTAATGTTTGCATTAATTGCTTACGCTTTGGACATAATTCTACAAAATGTAGATTTTCACATTGCAAATATTGCAAAACAAAGCACAATACGCTTTTGCATTTGGAAAGTAACGAGCCCAAACTTGCTTCCAATCCATTGCCTTCTATCACGCCTTATGCACTGCCTTCTGCTTCTCCTTCTTCAAATGTTGTGCTTTCAGCCAAATCCATGCAGCTTGCTACTTCTGCGCATGTTTTACTGTCCACAGCTATGGTGAACGTGACTGGCGTGACGGGTAAGAAGCACACTGCGCGCCTACTGCTGGACAACGGCAGTACGGCGAACTTTGTTACGCAGAGCTTATCAGAGAAGCTGGGTTTGTTACGACACGGTACGAGCACCAAGGTAACGGGTATTAATAACCACATATCCACCAGTACACAGTCTTGTCACCTCTCAATGGAGTCTTTATGCTGTGCCTTTACTGTAGATATCGAGTGTCACATTTTGCCTGAAATCACAAAATTTCTACCGTCTTCATTCATACATATCAATCACGTCCCTATTCCTGCAGGTCTTAAACTAGCAGACCCGAACTTTAATGTTCCGTCGGTCGTAGACATCCTGGTAGGGGCTGAAGTTTTCTGGAATGTCTTAGGCAGCAAAACGATAGACTTAGGGAAAAACCTACCTAAATTATGCGAGACCAAGTTAGGATGGTTAGTTTTAGGTAGTATTTCGCGCCAATCATGTTTTTCCGTCAATAATTTTTGCCATCATTCCAATGTCACTCCCGACCTAACTCAATTTTGGGAGCTTGACAACGTCGCTTCAAAACATTCACTCTCGCTTGAGGAGAGAATGTGTGAGCAGTCTTTTGCTCAAACCACCGTTCGTAACGATGGTGGGGGATTCGTAGTATCAATGCCTTTAAGAGGGGATCCTAGTACATTAGGTCATTCTTTTACCAATGCTAGAAATCGTTTTCTTTCCCTTGAACGGCGATTTAAACGCGATCCATCATTTCATACAAAATACAATGAGTTCATCAGAGAATATGAGCGCCTAGGTCATATGACGTTAGACTCAGACTGTACTCCTTCACCAGAAAACTCCATGAAAAATTATTACATTCCACATCATGGAGTTATTCGCAGTTCTAGCACCACTACACAGCTACGCGTAGTATTTGACGCATCAGCTCCTACCAGTACGGGGGTGTCACTTAACGACATTCAGATGGTCGGTCCCGTAGTTCAAGACGATCTGTTCTCCATTTTAACACGTTTTCGTCAGCATAAGTACGTGGTCTCAGGTGACGTGGAAAAAATGTACAGAGCTATAGAGTTAAATCCAGTCCAACGTACTCTTCAAAAAATAGTTTACAGATTTGACGACTTTCTTAGTGGAAGGGATACGATAGCTGAAACGGTAGATATGTCAAAAAAGGTACATTCGGTTCTATCATCTGCAATATTCAATTTAAGAAAATGGCGATCAAACAATCCACAAATTCTAAAAGAAATTACACATAGTAACGAGTTACATAACACTTTAATTTTTTCTGAGCAAAGTCCAAACTCTCAATCTAAAACTTTAGGTCTTAACTGGGTTTGTGACTCTGATTCACTTACTTACACTATAAATATCACCTCCACTACTAAAGTCACCAAACGTCATGTCCTTTCTGTTATCAGTCAAATATTTGACCCATTAGGCCTAGTAGGTCCATGCGTCGTCGAAGCAAAGCTAATTATGCAGCGTCTATGGCAAGATAAGTATGACTGGGATGACGAAGTATCGCACGAAGTCAGAAATCTTTGGTCTACATTTGAAGGCACAATAACAGCATTAAATAATTTAAAAATTCCTCGTTGGGTTTTGCGTGAAGGCTCTATTACGCATGAAGTACACGTCTTTACCGACGCGTCCGAAAGGGCGTACGGCGCTTGTGTGTACATTCGGTCTTGTAATGGCAGTAGGTGCATGGGCGTACAACTTCTAGTTTCTAGAAATCGTGTAGCGCCCATCAAACCAACGACGATACCGAGGCTTGAACTTTGTGGAGCTTTGTTGGGTGCAAGGCTGTGTACTAAGGTTCAGGAATCGCTTACCATACCCATTCATAAATGTAGATTCTGGTGCGACTCAACCATAGTCCTGGGTTGGCTCTCTACTCCTACTAATCAATTAAAACCTTTCGTCAGAAACAGAGTCAACGAAATACAGGAAAGTACTTGTGGTCATACCTGGAGCTACGTACCGTCGAAGGACAACCCGGCGGATCTTGTTTCCCGTGGTCTCAGTGCCGACGTTATCATGCACACACCTCTGTGGTGGTCTGGTCCCTCATTTTTACAGCATAGTGAAAATGAGTGGCCTAGCATGCCAAACAACGGGAAAGATAGTCTGCCGGAAGTAGTGACTCATTACATTGATAGTGATAGTGACAATCATATTTCATTAAGTAGTAATCATTCAGACGTAACTATTCATTCATCAATCATTTCTAATTTATTAGTAAAGTATTCTAGTTTGTTAAAGATACAAAATATAATTACATATATACAACGCTTTGTTTACAACATAAAAAATAAAAATAAATTGCATGGTAATTTTTCAACAACAGAAATAGAAAACTCATTAAATATAATTCTACATTATTCACAGCTTGAAATGTTCCCAGAAGAGTATAATTTGTTAAAGTCTGGACAAAAATTACCACGCAAAAGTAGATTGCTTCCTCTGACACCGTTCATTGACAATCATAACCTCATTCGCGTGGGCGGAAGGCTCGATAACTCCCCCTACGATTTTAGTGTGAAACATCCTATTGTTTTATGCAGTAAGCATATACTTACAAAACTTATATTTCAAATGCAACATTTAAAACTTGTACATGCAGGTCCACAGCTGTTATTGTCACATATACGGCAAACTTATTGGCCTCTAGGTGGCAGAAAATTATCTAGATTTGTCGTGAATGAATGTCTTAAATGTTTTCGACATAAGGCTCAGAACATTCAGCCTATAATGGGTCAATTACCTAGCTCAAGAACAAATCTTGAGTTTCCTTTCTTAAATAGTTATGTTGACTACGCTGGGCCAGTATTGGTGGCCAATCGTAAAGGCCGAGGATGCAAACTTACAAAGTCCTATATGTGCATCTTTGTTTGCTCGGCAGTGAAAGCCGTACATTTGGAGCTCGTCACCGACCTCACCACTGAGGCCTACATGGCCGCTCTAAATCGGTTCGTGGCGCGTCGTGGCAAGCCTCGAAGCATCACGTCCGATAACGGGACTAACTTTGTAGGCGCATCAAACGAGATGTATAGGTTCTTGCAATCATCAAATGTTGCATCTGAAATGGCGCAGCAAGGCATTGAATTTATTTTCACGCCTGCATACAGCCCTCATTTTAATTCATTGGCTGAAGCTGCTGTAAAATCATGTAAGCTTCATTTAAAACGGTTACTGCATCTCACTCATTTCACCTTCGAAGAGATGACTACCTGTCTCACTCATATAGAGGCGGTTCTTAACTCACGCCCTCTTACTCCTCTTTCTTCTGACCCTAACGATTTTTCGGCACTTACTCCCTTTACTTCCTAATTGGACGGCCATTCTTATCAGTACCCCATCCTCAGGTGACTGAAGCCAACATCACGCGACTGGATCGCTGGAAGAGAATCCAGCACATCAGACAGCATTTCTGGCGACGGTTTCATAACGAGTATACTTCTCTGCTGCAGGCCAAATCCAAGTGGTTTCATTCCAGAGGTGAAGTGAAGCCGGGGTCCTTAGTCCTGGTGAAGGACAAAACAACGCCGCCTCTGCTCTGGTCCCTGGGCCGGGTCACGAAGACCTATCCTGGCGTAGACGGAGTCACGAGAGTGGCCGAACTGAAGACGAAGCGGGGCACCATTCGTCGTGCTTTCAACTGCATCTGCCCCCTTCCAATCGAAAATTGAAGACTGCCCTTCAACCCGGCGAATATGTCGGCGCATCACTATGCGCGGGCGTCCACGGCGCAGGCGCGGGGTGTCGGGGGACCGAACCCGCGACGCGACGGCCGGCTTCGCACCCGCCGCTCCACTCAGCTCACAGACGCCATTCATTACGGGCATTTCTTTGTACCTATATATTTCCTATGAGTTGATAGTCTAAATTATAGCAATATACCTATGTTAATACAGTCCACTCTTTTATTATAAAGTCCCAATTGAGCCCATTCAATTCTAATAATTTTATATTTAAATCTCTTAAAGATGTACCTGTTAACAAGTAAGATTTTATTGCTTTTTTATAATTTTAACGTAACTCTCAGCTTGTCCATTGCTAGCCGGATTATATGTAGGTGAAGTAAGATGAGTGATGTAGTTCCGATTACAGAACTGTTTAAACTCATACGATACAAATGCAGTTCCGTTATCTGAGCAAATTGTATGAAATAAACCAAATCGTGACATTACTTCGCATAGCTTTTCAATTACCACTCGCGAAGTGGTACCCGACGAAACATCAAAACATTCCACCCATTTCGAATAAGCATCTACAATTATTAAAAATGTTTTGCCACTAATAGGTCCTAAAAAGTCTATGTGCACACGGTGCCACGGCTGGGCTGGATAAGGCCACGGAGTTAGGGGTGAGCGCGGGGGCGCGGCGCGCTGCGACGCACACACGACGCACGCGCCTATGTGATTTTCGATAGCCGCTGAAATACCCGGCCACCAAAATCTATTGCGTGCCTCTTCTTTCACTTTTGTGATTCCTAAGTGTCCTGAGTGAAGTTCTTTTAACACTTTTACTCGTAGACTTTTAGGAATTACCAATCTGTGACCTCTCATCAGACAACCATTTTCTATGGATAATTCTAACCGATGGCTATAATAATCCTTAATTAACGGTTCACTAATTTTACTCGGCCAACCATTTGTTAAATAGTCGATGACGGTTTTAATAATATTATCCATTTTTACCGCATCTTGGATGTCTGTCAGTGACAAAAATCTCTCACCTTCGTAAACAAAACGTACATAACTTGATTTATCTATTAGTGACTCATCACGCTCGCGCTCAGAGCGTGTGACGTTCGTTATTAAGTTGTCGGGTACTGATCGACTTAAGAAATCTGCACAATTATGAGCACTGCTTACATATTCTATTCTATAGTTGTAAGCAGATAGAAAAATAGCATAACGCTGTAACCGATTAGCTGATATCTCTGGTATTCTCTGGTTTAAAAATTGAAACCAAAGGTTTATGATCTGTTTTTAAAACGAATGGTTTGGTTCGACCATATAAATATTGGTGAAATTTCCTTATCCCGAATATTATTGCGGTTGCTTCTTTTTGAATTTGGCTGTAGTGTTTTTCCGCTGCATTAAGAGATCGAGACATATAGGAGATAGGTTTTTCTACACCACCTTCTACCTGTGATAACACGGCGCCTAACCCGCTCGGTGAGGCGTCAACCGTAACTATTAGTAAAGCTTCTGGATTGAAATGTGCTAAAGTGCTCTCTGAAACTAATGCCCTTTTTATGTTTGATACTGCTTCTTCATGTCTCCTAGTCCATGACCAAGGCACATTCTTTTTTAATAATTCATGCAGTGGACTTAAAATTGATGATGCGTTTTTAATAAAATTCCGGTAATAGTTGACCATACCTAGAAAGGATTTTATTTCTGAAGTATTGGTAGGTACCCGGCTTTGCAAAATGGCTTTAACTTTCTCCGGTGATTTATGTAATCCATCACGGTCAATAACAAAACTTAAGTAGGTTACGGATTCCTGGAAGAAGGTACATTTTTCTATATTTAACACTAGGCCAGCTTCCTGTAACCTACGGAAGACTTCATTTAACCTACTCATCATCTGATCTTTGTCCTCCCCACATACTAACATATCATCAAGAAATAAAAGAGTACCATTTAATCCTGACAGCAGCGCTTCCATGTTTCTCTGGAAAATGGCCGGCGCACTAGCTAGACCAAACACTAGGCGAGTATACTTATACAAGCCTTTATGTGTGTTTATGCAAGTGAGCATTTGTGATTTCTCATTTAGACACAACTGATTATATGCATGCGATAGGTCTAATTTACTGAAGTACTTGCCGCCATGTAGTTTCGAAAACAGCTCGTCATATCTTGGTAATGGATATTTATCGACAAGTAACTGTTTATTGATAGTCACGGAGTAGTCGGCACAGAGACGTATAGAACCATCCCGCTTTAATACTGGTACTACTGGACTGGCATACTCTGCGTATGTTACGGGTACTAACACACCTAAATCTTCCAGACGGTCAAGTTCTTTCTCCACGTTTTCCCGAAGCGCAAAAGGTAAAGGCCTTGCCTTATAAAAAATTGGTTGTGCGTCTGGTTTTAATGCTAAATCTACCTTCATGCCTTTAAAACTACCTAATTTATTTCCAAATAATAGTGGGTATTTGGAAGAACTACCTGATAAAAAATCGTTACAGTTATTTATGGAATGTGTAAAAAATCTCTGCCTAATAAGGGAGGCCCTCCATTCCGTACGACATAAACACCTATTGTAAATGATTTTTTGTTATACGTAAACAATAGTTTTATTTTACCTACAATATGTAACTTATCGCCGTTGTAACTATTCAAAATAACGTCACTTGCTTCCAACTTTATTGTTTTAAAGTGTTTAAGGTACGTTTGCTCAGAAATAACGGTAACTGATGAACCCGTATCTATTTCAAATATTAACTTGTTTCCATTGACACAAACAGATTCCCGCATCGGTTCGCCGCGAATGGAGCGAATATTACAGCACACATGCTTACCATCATCGCTAGCATCCTCACAGCACTCGACATAGTGTTGCTTATTCACATTTTGATTACACATCCGCTTAAGATGTCCTTGAACGCCGCACTTTTTGCACTTATAGCGCACAAACCGACACGACGACGCCTGATGGCCTGCGTAGCCGCAAGCGGTGCACCCACTGCCGCCACTGCCGACGTGAGCGCGCTCGGCGCTAGATGCGGAGGTCGCTGCTACCTGACTGCGCCACGGCGCGCTGCTCATGCGCGCTGCGCCAGGCTGAGCATCCATCTTCATTACTTGAAGTGGTGTACCCATGTCCGCTTGCCGCATCGTTTCTTGTGCCCCCATGCGAGCACTGCGTACGCCTTCTGCTATTTCCAAGGCCTTGCTCAACGTCAACTCCGACATCGCCTTGGTAAATAGTTTTTCTCGTTCCGGTCCAGTTGCCATGCCCAGCACGAAACGGTCGTGAAGCTGTTCGTCTAGATTTTGCGCCACGAACCCGCAGTGTACTGACAAACCACGTACTCGTGCCGCCCACTCCGGCAGCCCTTCGCCGACATGTTGCGTGGCACTGTGGAACTTGTACCTTTCAACAAACGTGCATTTCTTTAATTTGAAGTGTCCATCCAACAAATCCACTACTTCGTTATAGCTTAAGGTACCGACTTGCTTCGGTAAAGCTAGATCGCGAATCAACTTGTAGCTTGATTCCGAGCAGTTACTAAGTAGAATAGCTCGTCGTTTGCAACCAGCTTTATCTGCATCTACCCCGATTTCGTTTGCCAGAAACCACTGCTCCAGTCTTTCCTTGTAAAGTTGCCACTCTTGATGTTCGTGGCTGAACACTGTTAAGGTGCCGACCGAAGTGGATACACTTGCCATTTTATTCAAATTGAAATAAATACGCGTGTGTCGTACTTTTTCCTCGTCGCCAATTGTTAGGTCCGGAAATGGGGGTTGCAGAATAATACTACTAGGATAACACAAGCTGGTATATTCGACTGCGCAGCAGCCGTTCGTAACAAGTATTTATAATATATCTCTAACTACTTATTTGTTTATTGAGGGTAGGTAGTACCCACATAACACTTACTTTACTTAGATCAGTATACAGTTTGGTTGTTTAATTTACACCTTCAACCCTGCTAGTAATACACTTTAGTTCAAACTTAAGTACTGAGTACCATTTCAGTGTTCGGTATTTAACAGTAGGTATAAATGGGCCCAAATACGCTTTGAACAATAATTATGAAGATCACAGTCGGTAGACCAGTGGAAGATTGGTATTATATCTACAAGTCGGTAATCTGTAGACAGCCTTACCATTAGTTTGCAGGAGACGCTCATATTTTGAAATAGTTTCATGAATTTTCCTACGAAATTAAGTAGACTCGGGTTTTTATTTATGAACTGAATAAGAACAAGACCCAGTTTTATTATCTGTAGTTAATTAAACCAATGGTTAAATATGCTAAACAATGGTTGAAAATTTCGGTAAAATACAAATTTTTCAGTTTTTTTTTTTCAGTTGTTAGCCTCACAAATGGTCAAATAAGTTGGAGAGTTAATTGTTTGACAGTTTGTTAGACAAAAACCAATATAAACGTTTTACCGAATGTTGCAACCATTATTATTTAAACCATATTATAACTTTTTTTTTAAAGAGTTTGTATCTAGTTTCTTGTGCGTTCTGCTCCATAACAAGCTACTTTTGCACGACTACGAATGCACGGTAGAATCAATTTTTATTACTTGTAAATTTTAATTTTTAATTGTTCGACATTCAAAAGTGCCGCTTATTGGCCTTGTTGAATAAATATATTTGACTTTGATTATTAAGCATATATTAACATAAGCATATATTAAGCATATATAACATATATAGCATATATATATATATTATTATTAAGCATATATTATTATTATTAGTTAACTCAACCAATGGTTAACCAATGGTTGAGTTAACTACGGATTAAAAATCTGGGCCTAAGACAAAGCATGAGAAACTAGTAACTTGTGCTGCAACTTGTTAAAAAAAAAAATCCGGCCTCATCGCTCTTTTACGACAGAAAATCAAATTTATATCCGTTGTAAAACACGAATAATATTGCGTCGGTATTGACAAGAAGTATGGGTTTTGGTAACCCTTGTTTTATTAGAGGACACTAAATTGTCTCTAATCTTTGCCCCCCTAATCTGTTCACATCACAAGACCAATAACGGAGGTTAGCTCCGCTGTTAGTCGCATAATTCGGCACTAAGCTACTATCGAGTAACGATCCCCATATTGATTCACCGGATCGAGATAAGTGCCGATGTTGGTCGCATAATAACGGAGGTTAGCTCCGCTGTTGGTCGCATAATTCGGCACTAAGCTACTATCGAGTAACGATCCCCATATCGATTCACCGGATCGAGATAAGTGCCGATGTTGGTCGCATAATAACGGAGGTTAGCTCCGCTGTTGGTCGCATAATTCGGCACTAAGCTACTATGGAGTAACGATCCCCATATCGATTCACCGGATCGAGATAAGTGCCGATGTTGGGTAATCTTTATAGCAGCCTTCCTTTGATCACACCGAGCCATATCGATGAAAATTGAGATATAGTTTTCCTTTATTCTAGGGGTTATTTTGATGGTTCTGATGCTTAATCTTGTTGACGAGAATTTATGTATGTATTTATGTCTAGATCACACGTTTAATAAAACTTATGTATATGTGGTAATAGATATTTTAGTGAGGATAATTTTACAAACTGCGTTGTAAAGTCACTAATAAAATTGTACCGATACTTTAACATAATTTTTAAAGCCAAGCATAATCTCAGCCTTAATAACACCATTCAAAGCTCCTAATTTCCAAAAACACTTCGCAATCAACCATTAAACAGCACCATTCATTTGATTTCAAGTACAGTGATTCCGCAAAAAACCCTTCGTTCATATTTGGACCGCAACACGTGTATGCAGAGGAAAAAATAAAGAAAAACGCAGAAGTCCTGCGGCCAGAGATAACGTCAATTAGATGTATGGCTTTTTCGTAAAGTGTGGCCTTACTATATAATAAATATGGAAAGAAGGTTAATGAAAGATAAGTGTACGAGTAATAGACATCCTAAGGTAAACAACATTATATTCTATAAGAAAATATCATAACGTACGTATTACCCGAAAGGTTAAGAAAAGGTTTACGTAATGGTAAACGCGTATTTTGCTAGTTATGTTTAAGTCAGAAATCCGGACACCAGGCATTAGTTCGATTCTCAGTAGCAATTGAAATCCAGATGGGAATACCCAAACACATTGAAGTTCTCCAGATTTTTTTTATTGAAAATTCGCTCCAGGGATTAATATAGAGCTACATAAAAAATAGGATTGTCTGTTCCAAAATGTCATGTCAATGTCACCTACACGTTAGAATGGGCAAATAAAATCAGGTGGAACACTGTTAGTTCCAAGAATGTTATTTTATCAGGGTCATACTTAACGTTTTTTTTTTTTCTTTTTTACTTATATATAAATATAAAAATATTGTTAAAGAAAGAGTTTCCTTTAACTAATAATTTTCTTATCCATACAGCAAACCAACGAAAAATTTGAAGGACGGTAAAAACTAAGACTTCTAACTTACCCCTTTTCTACCTCATTAGATACAATAATGTATGAGAGGATTATACGATCTCATTGTGGAGCAGTGACCACTCGCATTAGTGTCGCTATATCTCACTGGGCGATAGCATATGGATGGAGATTTGAGGCCTTTGTTTAGGCCTGCAACGGTAGAAAAAAGAGAAACATTATTTGTAGAGAGCGGGGACTGCGTCAAAGCAGTGGGCAAGCTGTAGGCTGATGCGCATGTGTCTTGAAAAAAAAACAATGGTATTGAGGGAACTCATTTCGGGGGGGAATGGTTGTGTTACGAAGTAGGCTAAATACGTTTATAAAAATGTACAAATTGGTATTTTAGAGGATGATTCCTGAAGTTTTATCAAAAAGTTATTAACTTTGATCAATTCCTTTGACAGTCTGATACTAATATTCTTCTTCTTCGTCTTGGCGGTTCAGTTAAATTGTGATGGCCCAATACGAGTGAATTACCATTTACTCGGCATCATTAAATCTGCGTTATGGCAGAAACTATGTTTAAATAGTTACATCTCTATCTTATAGGAGTTTAAATAATCATATTTTTATTTTGGAAAATGCTGCTCTTTATTAATGAAGTTCTTTCTTTGCTGAATGATTTTATTTTACGACAGCATGAAATACATATTTTCACACAATATCAACGGGAAAAATGTTACGTTACAAAGATATAAAACCCACCTTACTATCTCTCACCCACAAATAAACCATATACATGACAGCCATTTCAATCATATCAGGGGGAACCATGTTTCTGTACCATTGATCATTTACTATATCTGATTCTACATTCGTTCCGTTTATAGATTCGACATGATGAAGATTGTGATAGTAAAATATGTTCTGTCGGTTTTATTTAGCTTTTATCTTAATAAGCATTTTATTTGTTTCACATTGATATCACTAGTTGAGGCCCGGCTAAATTCAAATACAAATAAATTATCAAATAAAGTATTGAGTAAATAAATATTGCGCAGTGCGTTAAGCAATTTGAAAACTGTTTCCGTGAATCCGATTGAAATGACACGGTCAGAATTATGGTTTTAACTGATTATGTTTACCGGGAAACACTGATTTTAGGCGCAATCAGGCCTCATTTTTAAAGGTTGTAAGACAAAGAATGGATAGCAAATAATAATGGCGAAATGTCAGCGCCATTGCCGTTGTGTGAACCTCCTCTTTTTTTGTTGGTTAAAAAGCGAAAGCAAGCTAACCATAGAACAGCTAAAAATATCAAAAAAGGGTAGATAATAAACCCCCGTGATTTGCTTTTGGATTAAATATTTTAGACAAAAAAACTTTCACAAAAGCTATCCTTTTTGTTGGGAAACTATAATAATCTACTCTTTGATATTCGATGTAATAACGTAAAAATATAATGAATATGTTACTTTACATAGGTATTATGTACGTATCTATTTACGTTCTGTTTATATATTTATGAATAAGATTGTATTTAATGACAAAGTTTTACAAATATTTTTCAGATGTGTGCTTGGATTTTCAATTTGGATTATAACAAACACTACCTAAAGTTTTATGTGTACCTACTGTATAGCCTAGATGAGATTTTGCATAAGTATCTAATTTATTAAACAGACTAAGTTCGATTATGTATAAAGCTCTTCGACTACGAAGGAAATGCATTACATCAAAAACTATTTCGAATCTAACCTACGAAGCCTTGACTCATTTGATAATATTAACAAGTTAGTTGATATAATACCCCATCGGCCATCAGTTTACCGTACCTATTTAATAAACAGGCTTAAAAGTAGCAGAATGCCAAATTTTACGGTTGCTATATTTTTGTACCCAAACCATTTCATTTAATGCAAACCATGTTAATTATATAAATATTCAACAAGGTTTTACTATTTCATAAAACTGATCAAACAAGTTTAGAAAATTGCTGAATGGCAAATTTCTAAAGTCTACTATTATTTTAATAAAACTTTTTGCTTTCTTGATTTTGGTTCGATAGACTAAATAGTTTTGTTCATCTTGTATAACTTTGCTTTTTGATGAAACAAAACTTGAAAGTTTAAAATTGTACCTAAAGATTTTTGTGAAATATGGGTGAAGTCTAAGTTGCCTACCGTAACATCACATGTGATCCTCAAAACAACATACAAATTTTGGTGAAGATTTTTCTCAGGAATATTTACAAGTTTTCTTCAATAACCGGTAACACATGAGGACATGCGTCACAAATAGTAACACATACGTATAATGGACATTAAATGCCTTGAATTTACCAAACATACGGAACTAAAGTAGTAAGTAATGACTACGTGGTCATAGCATGTAGCGAGCTACGCCGTAGAGCTGTAGCTTGGCACGTAAAATTAATAAAAGCATGAAAAATTATAAGTTTGACTTCAACTATTCGCAGTTAATTTAACTAAAATTATGAATTCATTATAATTGTGTCACGTAAACTTGGAACCGCTCCAATGTAAGTTTTGTTACCGAACATATAACTATGTTCTTGCATACAGAAACTGTGTCATAAGAATTGCTTTGTAATTTAAGCAATCGGCCAATTCCTTAGTTACTATGTCAGATTCCAAGTATTTATTTACCCAGGGTACTTGTCCAAATATCTTAATAATAGAGGTCCTTAAATATGACAAAATACTTATTTATAACTTTCTTCCTGGCTTGTATTCGAAAGTTGTTAACACTAACAACCCAGCTGCTGGGTTGTTAGTGTTATGATGAAGATGGCCGCTCCAAGTAAAATACTGGAATTCATCTGCAATGCAAAAAAAACTATGTTGGGGTTATCGTTAACTCCAACATAGTTTAGTTAAGAAAAGGTGAGGCTTAAGAGATATGACTTTCTTGGACTTTTACCAATGTTTATAAATCTGATTGTTTAAAATAATAGAACAAATTAATCGAAATAATGTGAGATATCTATTGTGACCGTTTTTTTAAATGTAGTAATTTTATGACTGGACATTATTTCTGCGGTTCATAAACGCAGTTCAGTGCGAGCCACTACCTCGTACCCAAGTTCCAAGTCTGTCATGTCTGTGATCATGAGTTTATTTGAATCAAATTTAACACAGTTTTTAGGGAAAGACTTGCTCACAACACACCCAACCACTGCAAATGCTTCTGAAAACCAGCATTGCGACATAACAGTGACGAACACCAGAAAGTGCCGAGGCAATGAAGCTTGACGAGGCCCAGAGAAACGATTTGACAACTGTCATAGATTCCGCAACGAAATGAGTCAGAAAAGAACAGCGGAGGAATAAGAGTACAAAGTTTTTAAACAAAAATCGTATCTCGGTACCAGACTTCCAGAACTCTACAACACCCATTACATACATTTGAGGAAACTCAATAATACCATGCTCGTCCCCATTACACTCCTTGATGATACGTAATAAATAAAATCTGAACGTTATCGTTCCACATTTGACTGATTAATTCATATTTACGACAATTTTACGGGCTACGATACGACTCGTTTCTAATGAAGACGTTAAATTAAATATCAGCCTTTACGATCCATCGGTGACAATCGAGCGGTAAATTACTCGGTATTTTTATAAATGGTGACGGAAAAGTGGGTGTTTTTTTTGTGGTTGAATTTTTTTGTCACTTTTTGAGCTGGATTTATTTTAAGATTAAAACGATTACTTTTATCCTGACGGTTGACAGGGGAGGATGGAAGAAGAATTCGTTTTGTGCCAGTCCCAAGTAACATGGAATAAGGGCAGGAAGGTGATATTTTCTTAGCTGCTAATGCCCAATTTATCTCTTTGGCCATAGACTCCCATAATGTTTTGTCTCTATTGCCTGTCGAGAACGCTTTATGACTGATAAGATCATGTCTATTTTTATGCATAAAATAAATATTATAACAACTGTTTTGTCCTAGCTTGCATTGCCTTGCATGCCTTCCATTTTCCTCGCATGCCATTCCTTCCATTTCCTTAGGTTCTGCGCCTCATTCTGCCAATTCTTGAGGAACCCATTCAAGGCATCCCGCCATCTTCTCAAAATTTTAACTAAGACGAAAAAATAAAAGGAAGTTCCAAATTATCCTCACGAATTATCATTTAATTTTCAATAATTGGGTCAACAAAATGATATGAAACAGTATTAAAATATTTAATGTTTCAACCAAAAGAAAAGATAACAAATCTTTATTGTCCTTCTCCAAATATCAATATCCATTTACAAACATAATGGAATCATAATTTGGATAGCAATAAGTCATAACAACAAAAAAATAAGACTGGAAATACGACCTCATTTCTCGGAACGGCTTTATGCCATAGACAATTAAAAATGAATTAGCGCCATGGCGGGAAAGTTGACATTTGGGATGCAATATGGCGGAGTTATAACCTTATGACTATTGGGTTGTATATTGCGTTTTACGTTCTATAGTGTTTTCACACAATTCAAATATCACCGTATTAATGATTTTAATATAGTTTTGATGCCCAATGGGGCAGGAAATCGGGTCGACGATTAATTTGAGGTATTAGGATGTTGTTGTGCAAACATGATTCAATGGAATTAATATTTAAGAGCGATTAAATAATACAAAAACATGTGGTTTTTGTATTATTTAATCGCTCTTATGTAGACTCCCTTTGATGTAGATCTCCAAAAAGAGGTACTCAACAGAAGCACTGTATAATGAAGGAGATGATGCAACGATTTTGTAGGGAAAATCGCTACGAAGATAAATAGCAACACCACCCCCTCCCTTACCAATCCTATCATTACGGATAAGAATGAAGAAGCCAACCGGGAAGAGGGTAGGTCGTAGAAAGAAGATGAGGCTTAAGCCAACTCTCAGAAATCAGAACGGCGTGGACATTGGCGTCAGAAAAAGTGTCGTAGAGATCGGTGTAATGACTTGCCACACTCTGAGCATTTATGTGACATACGTTAAATAAGTTACGTTTCCGTTGCCTAAAGCTCTGACGGACAAAGTCACCTAGGGTATCGGTCAGTGAGTCAAAACTTGTAGTAGCGGAAGAGTTAAGAGATCCAACGGCAGAGTTAAAAGAGTCATCAACAGGTAACATAGAATACGATTAAAAATAATATAAAATAAATAACTATAAAACTAAACTATGGCAAAAAAAATGCCTTACTGTGCAACACCACTATCTTTGCACTACCCACCAGCAGAATCAGTACAAAATGATTTAAGTAACAAAATAAAGTTAATACAAACATGATAACAATAAAAGCAAGGTAAGAATGATACAACACAACAACAAAGCACAGGAGCAAAAACCGAACGCAATTCACCACACAAAACAAAAACGTGGAACAGAGTGATATTGGACGTCAATTTAAGACTAACATTTACAATTTGTAGGGTACATATAACAATAAATAATTAAATGAAGGGTATAAGGATGAACTAATTTGGCATAGTGACAAACACCACATAGACATTACATTACTGACGGGTAACAGTAAGTATTGTTTACAAAGAAAGGTGACGAAACACAACAATTAAATTACAAGCACAAACAATGAACATAAACGAACAAAATATAGTATTTATCATATATGCGTCCACAAAGCAAACAGACCGACGTGTAGGTACGGCAAAATTCGCGAAACTAATAGCGAGAACGACCTATTATGACGCCCAAGCACATAACAATACAAGACACTTAGTTTTTACGCACTCCACTATTACTTCCCATTGCTTCAGACGATTCCACAGCCTTCTTAGGGTACTTTGTCAACAGTGGATTAAGTTCATCCATAGTTGTAACTTTCTGTCGTGTACCGTTCGGGGTTCTGATGACTATAACCCCGTCCTGTGTCCAGCACGCCGACATCACGAAGTGTATACGCGCCTTGACAAATACAGCCTGCCTAGCCCTGGTTAAGAACTCTTTCATCGTAACCGAGGAACCCTTCAAACCTGACTTTGCCTTCCAGACAGCAGTTTTATGGTCAGTGCTCGAGAATCTTAACAGTATTGGCCGGCTGCATGTAGGTCCCTTGCCTGCTGCCCCCAATCTATGGCAAACCTTGACGGAAGATGCAGTGATGTTGGGCAGGGCCAGCTTGTTGTTTATTGTGTCCAGCACAAGAGCCCTGCAATCCTCGTTGTCCGCTTCAGTAAACCCCGTCAAGATGAGAGCCTTCCACGTGAGCGTGTCTCCAGTCCGTCGACCACTCTGGAGCACTCGGAGATCTGCTTCCGGAGAAGACCCAGCATGCCGTACACAAGCTCCCGGAACATTCGAAACTCCTCTCTGACCTTAGCAACGGTGTCTTTGGCGGGTGCTGCACTGAGGAGTGTTCCCATATAAAAACGCTAATTAAATTAAGCGACGAAATATAAGTACCTCATCATCGTGTACTTAGCCATTTCCCAACTAATCTGGGTCACCTTCCCGTCTAATCAGATGCAGTTGAATATCTGTATTTCATATAAAAATAGACTGGGTTGTTACACAGTAACTACTAACTACTAGTAGTACTTCTTGGTAATACTGGATGTCGGACTTTCGGGATTATGACAACCCATAAATACTATCAAAGATCTACGAATGACAGCCGGGTACCTTAACAAGCATCTCGAAATTATCCTAAAATATTGCTTTGTTGATAATCGTTTCTTAGTTGATAAACTCTTACTCGTTTTGTTGCGGAATTAGGTATGGTGGCACTCCTTCCTTGTTCTAATTTTGTTTATATATAGCTATACAGTTGTCAAAAACCTAATTAGCTCAAAACAATCTTTTTGCTAGAGAACACCTGCAAATTAGACATTTATCTGTGTTATCAGAAACCCATTTCTTTTAAATGATAAACGTCTTCTCTTCTGTGGCAACCCGTTTGGGTGGAACGGGTTATCACAGAATCCCTAATCACGGCAGCAGCACCCGTTCGAAGTCAGAAAATCATCTTGTCAACGACTTAAAGCTGGTATCACACTATAAGATAGTGTGGAATACATTGTGTATCACAACTGTCACGAAATGGTTCGTATTTCGAATAACAGAATATAAGAGGCCGCGCGGATACTCGAGTCAGAGTAGTCGCGCAGACACCGAGGAAAACTGTGGTAGATGTTTTACAATTTAACAAAAAGGGTGCAGTAAAAACCATAGTCGGAAGGAAGGAGGATTTTGCCCGGAAGTAGGTCAGAAAAAGCTACAAAAATAAAATCTGATTAGAGGTATGTAAGTATATAAGAAGATGCATGTAGAGGGTTGCAGAAACGATAGGTAATAATGATTTTTTGCCACTAAACAGTGGCAAAAAAACCAAATGCCAAACATATTTAAATTTTAATCACCCTTGAAACCAAAAGGAACCTAAAAAAAAAGTTGAAATGTCTCATATGCATGTCCAAACCAACAACAAAACAGTTCAGCATCATAAATAGGCAATAACTATTTAATTCAATTACCTGCATTAACATAATTTCAAACGATCACAATCAACTACTCCTCACAGCGGTTGCCATCAAATAAAAGTGAATTAATACCTCTAGTCGTATAAAACAAGAAATGCTGCCTACCTGCTGTGTTTTCCGAGAACGGGATGAACATGTTGCATCTATCAACCACTCAATTGATTGTAATGACTCAATCAGAAGTGCGTAAAATGTAGTAAAACAGGATAGGTACGCAATGCTCAGAACACAGAAATTTCAAGCAGCGACAAAACATTTAGTACTTATGTCGTTCTTTAATTTTAAATTAGTTCACTAAATTAAACGCATTTTGAAAAAGCTGACTAAATAGACACCAAGTAAATGTGGAGTACGAGCATAGATTCATATCTGCCTTGCCCTTCGAGCAATACAGGCGTGATGTTATGTTTGGATTTCGCCTGCAGGGAAATGATAAGAACCGAGCTCTTGGACAATTGAATATGGCCAGCAATGGGAGAAGGTTTCAAACTCTACAAGATCCCAATGCAGCGTCCAAAACTAAAAACTTTGCCTTCTGTATATGACTCTTGAAACAGTAGTACAGCGATAATTTCTTCAAGATGCGGAGGTTATTAAAATCCAAATCGACGTTGCATCGACTAGACGCGTTTTGTTCACTGAAAATTAAAACTGATGGAGATATAAAATTCAATTCTTAACATTATTAAAACAAAATCAAGTTTATTCAATTACAAAAAGCACCAACTTCCTAAACTTCAGAAACGAATAATCCTATTAAAATAAAAGGTCTAAGCCCTTGCAGTGGATGGCAGACTAATTCAATTCCGACGCGACTGGGTCGCGTAGCTATACTTTTTGCTTGTTAAAATGCCCGCAGTGAATGAGAGAACGAATGGTCGAAAGAATGACTGTGAATGGTTGATTGAATGAGTCCCAGCGGGACATAGGTGCAATTATTTTTTACTTGAAACGTGTCGTACGGAAATGAAACAACTTTATAATAGGAATGAACCTTGTTTTAAGGGAATTTATTGAGTGTTTGTTTGTGTCAAACAAACATCGTGTTTGGGTTGCAGGTTTGTTCTTTACTCGAACAAGTGTATCTGTGTACAGTTTTGTATATAAAACGTTTCAGTATCTCGTAGGTTATAAACGTTAAGAACCTACGAGATACTGAGTACTCCTAACTATTTGGTTATTGGTACCCTCCCTTGTCCTACAAACTAGTTTAAACTATAAATATTAATAGCAGAATTGCTAACGTTATTAATGTTATTGGATACCTGTAAATTAGTATTACTACTAATATCAACTACAGTACATGACTTCGACATACTATTTATGTCTGAAATTAAAGTAAAAGATAATAGCCTCGCTATTTGACGTCTTACCCTAATAGGCAGATACACTGTATTGCCTGTCGACTTTAATTTATCAACAAAAATGTTGATGTCAAAAAAAACTAATTTGTCACTGTAATGGCTGACAAGGAAATGAATATGTTTATTCAGCATGTGAATATAATTATTTTGTCTACTAGACAATTTTTCCAAATATGGAAAAGCACACAATATTATTTTATTACAATTTAATTTTAGTAACTTTGTTACACACTCAGTGATGTCGTCTTTTTTTACATCCAAACTGTTACCTATAAAGACAGTTACATTGGTGTCTGATTTATATACATTGTTTGTTACAGATTCCATGATATGCTTGTAAGATGACCCAGGCATACAATAATTAATAGACTAATAACTCTGATTGCTATTTAATAATTTACCTAAACCTCTTCCAACACCATCTGCAAACATAACCGAATGAGACCCATGATTACTATTACTAGATGCAAAGGTAGCAGTCTCAGGCTGGTCTACTTGAGACACTTCCTGTGCAATATCAGGTGTGTCTTGGTCTTGGACAAAGATACCGTCCTGAGGCACCCTCTCAACCTGGGCTGGGCTCTCCGTTACCTCAGGCTGGACAGCCTTCAGGTTTGAGACTATCTGACAATTGCATTGACACATCACTAACTCATTTGCGGCCAAAATGTGTTCCTTGATTTGTAACTGGGATCTAACATATTTATTGTAAAGGGAGCCCAGTTTGTCTTCAAGTACCTTTATATCATTTTCTAAGCTCTGTGTGTCAATTTCATAAATTTTTATACTGTCCTCTAATTTAATCTGGTAATTGTTTAATTTATTAAGCAGGTCAACTCGTTCTTTTCTGAGTGGAATATTTTTAAAGAAAAGTTTGTGTTGTTTCCTGTACTGGGTATAATTTTTAATTATTTTATTAAATTTTGCATACTTTTTCAACTTTTTATGACTAACTTTATATTTATTTGTCTCATTTAATAAGGAATCTTCAGTCAGGTCAATAGTAGTAATGGAATGAGGTTTACAATTTGATTTTATTAACTCACTATATAAATGGCACGTTTCCTGTACCTGAGTTCATGACTTTTCTTTTTGCAAATTCAGAATTTGAAAATTAGCATGAGCCAATTCATCTTCTAGGTCCCTCACTTTACCTAAAGCCTCCTCATAAAGATCACTGCACTTATGGAAACCATCCGTGACTACCCGCAGTTGGTCGCGTTCATCAACAACATTTTGATATTGCTGACTCAGCACCACTAGCTCCCGCTTAAGGCTTGTGTTTTTACAAATGACATTTTGTACTTCTACCTCACATTCATCTCTCTCCTGCAACATTTCCTGACATTGATGTTGCGATTCTTTTAGTTCTTGGAGAGTTGTTCTTAGTTTGAATTCCAAGTCCTCAATAGTAGCGTTACGGGTCATTACAGGCATGGTTTCAGGAATGTTTACTGAAAAT
This sequence comes from Orthosia cruda, assembly GCA_964057195.1. Taxonomy (NCBI): domain Eukaryota; kingdom Metazoa; phylum Arthropoda; class Insecta; order Lepidoptera; family Noctuidae; genus Orthosia; species Orthosia cruda. Next base: position 11,840,710 of record OZ059839.1, on the reverse strand, counting down.
AGAAATTAAAGAAACGGTGAGAACCAAAAGAACAGAAAAAAAAGTAGAAAAGTTGAAAATGGAGGACAGAAATTAAAAAAACAAAAGAAATAAGTATTCGTATATTATTATTAATAATAAAAAATTATGTAGCAAAACGAGGTGGGCTGCTGAATTGGCTTGAAAAGCTAACTATTATTGTGTTTTTTACTTTTGATTACCTTACAGCTTTAATTTTTATTTAATGTGGGTATGGTGCCCAAAATATAATTGTACGATTTATTGCAGTTTTATAGTTTAATTATGCAAAAAATCGTAAAAGTTCGTTATTGAAAGATAAGAATCAATTAATAGAACTAAATAACTGGACTTGAATGTTGGTTTTGTTTCGTTTTCTACGCTGTCAACGAAACGATTTATATGCACTACAGAGTGCTAAATCAGCAAAAATGTTACGTTAAATCTAAAGGAGAGCGTGTTAGAAAGTTAAAGTGAAAATTGTGTGCTATAATTATAAAACTTAAGTGAACAATACTCCCCATGTAATTCCGTAGTTCGGTCGTCAGCTGTTTGATAGGTTACCGGTCGACAGCCGGGCAAAACTCTTATTTAACCAGTTACTTCGGCAGGAAAACAATAATCCTGAGTATTTATGCCGTTTTGTTGTATTTTTACTTAAAATTACACCCTAATTTCACATAAATACTAATTAAATCAAATTTTTAAATACGGAGCACAAAATTTACATGTCACTTGGCCAGTGTTGCCAGCAAAAAAAAAAAAGAAAAAAGAAAAAAAAATATCTCCCATTGAAATCCGAGAACTATAATTTGTCACTATTTGTCAGGACCAGTAAGTAGCCAGCTGTATTCTTATAGAGAACATACAAATATACTAAATTTTCTTTGATACTAACGAAAACACGGGTTGTTTTCGTTAGTATCAAGAAATCCGTATAGTTTCAACTTACCGCACAGGTATTTCAAAAGCTGCATTACGCTAGATGGAATTTCTCTCAAAGCTTTAATAGGAACGCATGCTGAAATCTTAACCGTCTTGAATGTGATCACATTGTTGGCTATCTGTTTTAGTTTTGAGAGGATTGACAATAATAAACTGCTAAAAAGAAATGGCAAAAGATGGCGAAAATTTAACTTGGCTCAACCAAAATTTCAATAGCTAGGTTTTGCCTACGATTTTGTCTGTAAGTATTGATGAAAAATGCAATGCCAGTGAAATAATTTTTGTAGTCAGTGTGCTTATGCCGAGTTTTTTGACGTGCTCACTCGTGATAACATAAACGATCTCTTATGTCAAAACTGATACAAAAAAAGAGGTTTCTCCTTACCGTCACCGACCAAATTGTTAACGCGATTAAGCGTGAGTAAAAACTTGCACTTAGGCTTCAGATCTACACTTTCAGAGTTTGTAACCACTGTCAAACAAAATTGAACTTGTTCCTGATATTAATTTAGATTTCCATGACATTCTGCAAAATAAAAACATAGTCAAGAATGACCTTTGATTCCATATAAGACGGTGTTACTCGTAAGTCAAAGAAAAGAATAGGATTGGTTGAAAATAAAAGTTAACACTCGCTAACATAGATGAAGTAGGTATTTAGACTGACTGATTTTGTCGGTACCCAATTTAACCAACTATGTAAACGCAACCGATATCGATCTGATAAAATCGGTCACCGAGTAAAATCTGTTATCTTACTATAAATGGTCTCGCCTTTACCAGAGCTGTGTTAAACCATTCAAGTTTGTTGATGTGAAGGATAAAAAGCTTGGAGATGTTTGATTTTTGCCTCTGTCTGGCGTTTTGCCAGAATATGATTAACGGAGAAAGCTGTTTGGTGGAACGGTTCTTTTGTAAGGGTAGTTCAATATTATTCAATCAGTTTAAGCGTTGAGATACAACGTAGAATTGGAGAGGACTGATGTCAAAGTGCTGTCTCAATTTCGGAAAATCCACACAAAGGTTAGCTTGATTTCAGTTTCACGTCATTTTTTTTTGCAGAAGGCTAGCCAGCCATACTATTCCCAACGACTGCAACTCCTGAAAACCAGAGTGAACCGTGGTGACTACCAAGAAAGCGCCGAGGTATAAAGCTCAACTGTAAACAAGACTTTTAGGTGATGTTTTTGCTTTATGACCGCAGGATCGAACTTTTTTTCTCCAAGCGAGATAGTTATGCATGATTTTAATAACAAAATTTTATGAATAACTATTTTAAAATATTATGAAGTCCGAATGTCGAAGATTTATGATTAAATCATCCTAGTTTTTAATAATTGCTTGTATATAAGTGAAATGTAAATTTCATGCAAATTGCAAAGTATAGCTACGAGTATCAATCTCTATATTGATCCCGGCAATGTCAAACGAACCACCCATTCACCATGAAAGTCCACAAACTATCACTCTTATAGTTATTGAAATCTCCAAAACTCACTTTAATTCCTACCTAGGCCAAAAATATCCCTAGCAACTAAATACTCTGTGTAATATTCATAAGGGGTTTAACTTGTAATACCTACCCTATTTGTAACGACACACAAAACAAATAGGTACAGAAGGTCAGGTAAGTTAGAAAGCTCGCTAAGCAGTTGTTCCCTGGTCCCTGCTTTCATTCGTAGATTTTTGGCAGTCGTTGTAGGCAGTCTGAAATCCTGTTAATCATTCTGGCCAAGAGGTGTCACTCATTAACTGTGTTGTGGAAGTCAGATGTGAAGTGCATCCGTTTAGACTGGGAGCCGACTCAAATATAGTAGATGAATTTGGTTGATAAGAAGACCGGCTCCGTACAACTAGAGAAAATAGTCTGGAAGCCTGAGGATAGCCATAGCATGGCTGGGCGGATGGGCTGCGTCAACCCATAGTACACATAGGCAATTAGACACGCTTTACGTACAGAGACTGCAAGAACACTCGCGACCGGCATTTGTTCGAGATACCTGTATACGTACGCGTCCATGTGCTTGAGTGCGTTTTCACTCGTTGTATGAATCCGATCTTCTGTAACTTTTAGTTTCTATGCACACCGCATCAAATAAGTCACTTGTACTTCAAACTTATAACTTCTGAGAACTTATTAGTAATATGAGTAAACTTTTGCGTCGAAGCCTAATGTAGTTACCTATGTGGTGTTTATGTGTTCTGTTTTATTTCTAAAGATTCCAAAGCTTGTTTTTATGGTTTTATTGTTGTGTTTTTGCGGCATATCTGACAAGTTTTGGAATGGAATCATCCTGTATAGACTCACACACACACACACATTAATAATCATCATCATCATCGTATATAAAGAAGATTTTTTTTTAATTGTAATTCGCACAAGAGGTATAAACATTTTATACAAATGTAATGTGTTTGTGTATGTAATCATCGATGATATCGAAAGCTCTAAAGAAACAAAACCTATGATGAAATGGTACCTCTCAGCAAACCAATGTCTCAATATGGTCAGCAAATACAAGATAACATACATCTCAGTTGATCATGTGCGAAATCCTGACAAACAAATGATTCAACCCGACACCGACCGGACAATAACAATATTATTTTTTGCGGGTTTTACTATATTATTTGGGCTTGACTTTGCTTGCTCGACAAGAAATAAAATTCTTCTTGCCACATTATGAAAATATTATTAGCGGTTAAGGTTAACTTACCAGCGTTATTTGAGGTACATTTTCAGAGGCAGCTTAATCATTTGAGGCATTACACGTCCACTGCTAGGTCTCGCCCAAAGGTTGCCACATCGACCAATCCTATGTTTCTCGCATCCAGTAGACTTGAGTTCAGGGACACTCCTACAATTATGTAGGTATTATTTTCTCCCATTTGCTATAAAAAAGGACCATATACCTACATACAATATAAAGAAATGGTAGATTTTGATATACATAGCTATTTATTTAAGAGTAGGTACTACAAAGATTGCCAATAAATGCCAACATTGGGCTCTAGACAAAGTAAAATTCTATCAGCAATAACGATTGTCAAGAAACCAACATAATTTAGGATTGACCACGTGACTCTGTAGCGCATGACAATTCCATACATTTAGAACTTTCTGAAAAACGTTATTGCTGATATAACATAACTTTGTTCAGACCTTCTTAGTGACAACATTGATGTCTCAAATGTAAGAATCTTTGGTCAACTTGAAATGGACCCGCAGGTTCACTCAACCCAATCATATTTTAAATAGGTCGACTGGACCCACTGCCCAATTACGTTATTAGTACAGTCAAATTGTACTTTCTGGAAACGTAATTGCTGATATAACAAAACTTACCAGACCTTTTTAGCGACAACATTCGCAAATGTAATTGCACCAGCATCTATACCGTTTTCAGCGATGCTGCTCGATAATAGAAATATGACCGATACTAAACACTGTTCAAGAGAATTTCTATCTCAAGGACCTACTACTATAACTTTTATAACGTAACATTTAACCCTCGCGACCGTTGTTGGGTACATTTGTCCCCCATAGTTCGCTTACAGCCAGTAATGTACAGCCAGTACTTCATCGCGGTCGAGGCTAGATGGTTACAAATGTACCTCTTCCTTGGAAAGTTTCAGCTCAGTAAATTGGCACTAAGTATTGCAGTTCTTATCCGTCGCTGTCACATTCAATTTGGAAATGTAACTGAGCGATTTCTTGGTTTTCTGATAAACAAATTCTTATCATTCTGTAGATAAAGCTAAATAAGTAAAAACATTGTTCTATGTTAGATTTGAATCAGCAGCTTTGAAGCGGACTTGAAGCTATGATTTAAGCTATATGGACCAATCATCGACTGAGTACATAAGATAATCCTGTTTCATAAGATATATAATATAATTAATTTTAGAAGCCAGACTCAACGTACAGAAAATCTAAAGTACAAAACTCCTAGATGAAAAATCTCTTACCACGTAGACAAAAATACGAACAGATTTATTGATATTTAGAAGTGTTGACCAGCCCGTGTAAATAATACTAAGCCGGATGATCCGCTGGACCATATCTCAAATGGTGACGCATCGGCGGCCAAGGAACTGAAGGCGAATACAGATATGCCGACTGTATCATTGGAGACACTTCGTCAAGAAAGATTAAAGGTGAAGAATTTTAAAGTTCTGGGTTATCATCAAAACCTATATATTGAGTGTTTTGATTTAGTACTATTACTTAAAATTTCCATTTATAAAATCGGTTAATCCACATTAGCTGTAACAAAACCCACATGACCTCGTGTACTGTGGAAAGGCTACATCCTCAGTGGTCTGGTCAGTCAATTGACTCGGTGCAAGCTCTGACGCTCCTCAATGGACACGCTCTAATAAAACTGCTGTGGACATACATATTTACTGCTGATAAAAGCATAGTGTAGGTATTATGTTGATGGGGGAATATTCAAGGTGCATAAATAATGACACTGCGTTGTTTGCTAAGCTGATTGCTTTGTAAGTTTAATAGTGGTAAGAGTGACTACAGAGCGGTACTTAGATATTTATCTCAATCCACTGGTCGAGAACAAGCTTCTTTGGATTTTTTAACATACGTAAAAAGGAGGATGCAGCAGTCCACAACCAGCAGCCTAATTGCATATCAGCAGATCAATTGTTCATATTCCTTCGTGGGGTCAAACCTTTTGCCTCTCCGAATTCACTTACGCAATTAGGCTGCTGGATTAGTACCCGATTGCAAGGAGGCAATTGGTTAGACTTCCGTTGGATTTATATAATAAAAGTAGAAACATGACAACATAGGTCGAGTACTTATTGTATAAGTATACCTTTTGGTGAATAATAATATTATAAGCCTCCATCGATTGCCGATCTACTGCGTTATTTGCGCCAAATTCAAACAATTTATATGGTATGTATCTACGCAGCAACAAACATTCGCCGGGTATGATACAGATTGTTAACTGTGACGTAGTGGAGATCAAAATATATCTTGGCGCTATGATTTCCAGTAATAGCAGTTGCGTGGATGAGGTGAAACGACGAATGCCGATGGCTAGAGGGGCAATGGACAAGTTCGGTTTAAATATATTTATTTTCATTAAAAACAATAGTCTCTTAAAGAGAACAATGAAAAATAAATAAGAAATATTATTCCAGTGAAGGTAACAGAAAAACAAAATAATTATGGTTAGTTGTTGACTAGTAAAGGAAGCGAATTCAGCACATTTCTTAGATAAGGCGGTGGCCCAAGTTAAAATATTTGAAATACAGATGTTTTGCCAGTACGATAAAATTAAACAAAGAAATTCAATGCAGTGTCTCGTCATTGTATATATTTATTATGAGTTAATAATTTGTTTTTGAAAATGCTTCAAGAAGTCGCTTCTTTCATAATTTTTGGAAGTTGATTATATATCTGGGCTCCTGCACAGGTTAAGTTATTTTTACCATGGTTTGTTCTTATTGTAGACAATATAAGGTTGCTGTCTCGACGTGATGAATGTCCGAATGCTTATTTTCCCCGCAATTCTCTATGCAGCTGAGATAATACACGTTCTAGAAATGTTGTGCTGGAGAAGACTGCTTGGTATTTTATGGACAGAATTCCGCACCAAAATGGAATGGAGAGAGATCGTGAGGCGAGTGAAAAGAACACCAGTGATCGGACTGTATGGTCGGGTGTCAGATATAATAAAACATCCCAAAATGTGGTGTAAGACTGCCTTTATTATGTTGATACTATGACTTATATATTGGTTACACACATTGAAATAGAGGTTGCATACGTACTACATCACACCTCCCAAGGCAATAAAAAAAAAAAATATTCCTTTGCATGGATACTTTTTTTTTTTTTTTTTTTATATATAAAACTACGTAATGTGGTTACAAATTTAATGTAAAATTACTGTTTATTATCTATGAGTAATGGTTATGCGTTTGAGTTACTCGCAGGTTTTTTTTTTTTTTTTTTTATATTTTTTTTTTTTTTTTTTATATAAGTATATTAATAAACAACTTATAACTAAGATTACAGTTGTTGTATCGCTTGTGTTTACAAACAAGCGAATTGCTTTTTTTTTTTTTTTTTTTTCCAAACTTATACCTAAGATTACAGTTGAGTTCTGTGTTTACAAATAAAACATGTAAGTACTTTTTGTTGGCACCATTCATTCAGGGCATCACGAGTGCATATCATTTTACAGCCACGATCGCAACGAAGGTCAGTAACCTAGGTATTGTTGCTAAGTATACAATATATTATGACTTTATGAGTAATACAACTTCGTTCTGTTTTTATGAATAACATCAATTTTTCCATTAATGTTTACCTCTACATTTGGCGACAAATCTCTAATAACAGTGTAGGGACCAGTATAAAGGTTTGAGAGCTTATTACCAGTTTCATTTTTAATCAATATTTTATCATTTGGTTTATATTCTACAGGTCTTACATATTTATCATATCTGTTTTTCCTTTCTAATTTCGAGTTAATCAAGTTTTCCCGTGCTTCTGTTTGTGAAATCTGTAATCTATATTTAAGCTCAAGGGGATAACTGTCATAATTGTATAGTGGTTCTACTGTTCTTAAAAGGTTACTTGGTAAGTTACATTTCTTTCCATACACAAGTTCGAAGGGAGTAAATTTTGTCGATGAATGTACTGTGGTGTTGTATGCAAAGGCCCAAAAAGGTAACCATGAACTCCATGAGTCTGGTCTTTGATTGATGTGCATTCTTAAAAAGGCCCCTAGGGTTTTGTGAGAATTCTCCAGTGCACCAATGCTCTGGTGATGATAGGCTGTTGAGTTCAGTTTGGAAATATTAAGAATTGTACATACCGCTTTGAATGTCTCTGACATAAACTCCGTTCCTCTGTCAGTAGCGATTTCCCGAGGCACACCGTGCACGAGGATGAAGTTGTTGACGAACACACGAGCGACTTCAGCTGCTGTTCTATTCACTAGTGGAAAAGCGCATACATATTTTGATAGTTCACATTGAAGTGTTAAAATATACGTGTAGTTATAGTAATCTCTATCAAGAGGCCCTACTATGTCTAAAAATATCTTCTCAAATGATGATTGTGCCGTTGTGGTTATTACCATGGGTTCTTTTACCATAACCGTATACTTTTGTTTTTGACATATAGGGCATTTTTTAACATAGTTATTTATATCCTTTTCGAGACCCGGCCAGAAATAATATTTTTTAATGTTGTTAAACATTCTTTTTGTGCCTGCGTGGCCACTTGTGGGTAATAAGTGAAAGTCATTTAAAATGACTCTCCGATCTTCTAAATTATCTACTTTTTCTATATTATTTAAAATACACAATCGCGGTCCTTCCCATTTAGTATATCTTTTAACCTCATTAGTTATTTTTCCTAAGAATAAGTTATGGGATTTATTTTTCACGAAACATATTTCATGTATATCATTAACTTTACAGAAATCGCACATCGCTCTCACAAATGCGGCTGGCGTCAGTTGTGATCGAGCAGATGGATTTATATACAACATCATTTTTGCTTGATCATATGAAAATATATTATTTCCCTTATATATTCTATTCGTTTTTTGTAGCCTGTTTAGACTTGTTTTATCAATGAATTGCAGCTCTACTGCATTACTAGGCTTGTTAATTGTTCCCACAATCCTTGCTTGATCTTCTTGATCCGGGACACAGTTGTCTGCGGTATCTTCCGGAATATGAGAAGTTTGTTCTAATCGTTTTATCTGTGCTCGTGTCATTACAAATAAACTTTCGTGCATGTTCTTTAAATCTTTCGATGATATTGGAATTCGAGATAAAGCATCGGCGGCTGCATTTTGTTGACCTTTGACATATTCTATTAAATAGTCATATTCTTCTAAACATAATCTAAATTTGAGCAGTCTACTTGATGGCTCCTTTAAACTAAATAAATATACCAGTGGTTTGTGGTCAGTTACTATTTTGAATGGACGACCATACAAATAGGGTCTATAATGTTTTACGGCCCATACTATAGCCAGGAGTTCTTTTTCAATAGTCGGGTAATTACGTTCAGCTTTGTTTAAACTCCTACTGGCGTAAGCGACTGGCCGACCATTGCCGTTGGATAAAACCGCTCCTATCGCGTACCCTGACGCATCAGTTTGTACAATAAACTGATTTTTATCTGATAAATCCGGATATTGGAGAACTGGTGGTGTAGACATACATTCTTTAAGTGTCTGAAATGCCTTTTGTGCGTCGCTATTCCAAATGAATTCTACATTTTTTCTACACAAAATATTTAAACTGTTTGCAATTTCAGCAAAATTTGGAATAAATTTGCGATAATAATTCGCTAAGGCTACAAAACGCTTTACTTCATTTGTGTTTTGGGGAATTGGATAGTTTTGTATAGCACTAATCTTTTCTGGATCGGGTAGTACACCGTTATCTGTTACGACGTGGCCTAAATAGAGCATTTCCTTTTTAAGAAAGTCGCATTTCATCGGATTTAATTTTAAATTGACACTGCGTAATCTTTCTAGTACTTCGATTAAATTTTTGTTATGATTTGATAAGTCCCGTCCCATTATAATTAAATCGTCCTGATAACATAAACATTTTTCATAATTAAGGCCCGCCATTGCCATTGTCATCATTCGGGCAAATGAGTTCGGGCTTGTCTTAAGACCCATTGGCATTCTAGTCATTTGATATTGACCTGAATGAAAAGCTGTAAATTTCCTACTATCTGGTTCAAGTTCCACGTTATAAAACCCTTGGCTTAAGTCTAAGTGCGTAAAATAAATGCAACCAGATAGCGAGTCTAATATCTCATGAATATTTGGCAGTGGGAATTTATCATTTTGAACACAGTTATTTAACTTTCGGTAATCAATGACTAGACGCCATTTCTTCTCTCCATTTGATTTCTTTGGTACTAATAGAACGGGACTAGACCATTCGCTATTACAGGGTTCTATTATACCTTGTTCGAGCATGCGGTTAATTTGATTCTGTATTTCCCCTTTTTGTGAATGTGGGAGCCTGTAAGGTTTGCTGTAACTTGGTCTAGTACCGGGTTGTATTGTTATTGAATGTTTATATATAGTTGTCGTAGTGAGTTGGTCTCCTTCGAGATAAAAGATATCGTTATACTTTGCGCATATGTTCCTAATGCTGATTTTTTCCTCCTTATTTAGATGATCTAATTTTAATAAGGGAAGCAGTTTTTTGACTCGTTCTGCATGTTTCTTTGGCTTGTCAAATATACAGATATTATAATCTCTTGCTTTATGTATTTTAGGATTAATGCTATGTACATAAAAATCGTTTTCTGTTGTGTTCAAAATTCTTATTGGTAGCTTTCCGTCCGCGGGGCTTGCTATTGTACTTGCTAAAAATATTCCGTTTCCTATCTGCTCTGCGCAAACTACACAATCTTCTGTTATATCGGTCGTAATGTAATGTGTGCTTTCGGACCTAGCGGGTATAGTTAGCGTCTCGTTATGTTTGGTAATAGGTACACAAATTTCTTTATTGTTATTATACATAACTAAGGAGTAATTTTTGAAGTTAATAATCGAATGATATTTGCTCAAAAAGTCTTGGCCTAAAATGCCACTTGCCTTACAGGGTAAGGATTCAAATACGTAGAATTTATGGCTTAGAATTTGTTCACCTGCTCTTAATTCAAGATAAACAAAACCGATCGCTTCAATTTTTCCACCAATACCATTTACAACAAGTTTTCCTTTTTGGATGGGTTCATTCAACTCAGCAATGTGTTTATATTTTATGGCCGATATGGATGCACCGGTGTCGATTAGCCACGTATATGTAAGATTGTTATGTTTAGAGTGTAATGAAATATGATATATGCTACTACATGACATCATAACGCTTTTATTCACGAAAAAACTCTTCTGAATTATTATTATCATTGTTATTTTCAGATTGATTTTCTCGCGGATTTGAATCTGTCAAAATATGCGTATTTTGTTGCTGTTCCTGGTGAATAGTAGCTTGGTTAAAAAAAATCCTACCTTTAGCTCCACGGTTAAATGTGCCGCGGCCACGAGATCTCCATCCACCGCGACCTGTTTGCGATATTCGATCATCCCTCCGTTCCGCCGGTGGCGTTGATTGTCCTCGTCCTCGTGACATCCCCTGGCCTCTGGAATTCCTATATTGGTAGTAATTGTTATTACGACGCATAAATAAAATGTCACCTGACGTGGACGGTGTTGAAACTTCCTCATCGATGGCTGCTTGTATGGCATCACTTAAAGATGTAAACTGTCGTGCTGCTATTATTGTGCTTAGTCGACGATTTCTTAATCCGTCGGCAAAACTTTTAATGGCTGATTTTTCGTTAATAGGCTTCAATATATCGAAGCTAGACTCATTGCCTTCAGATTGGGAAATCGTCAAGTCAACAAACAAATTAGTTATTTTCTTACCGTAGTCATCTATAGTAAGATCATTTTGTTTCAAATTGTACAATTTGTGTTGTAGAGCTGTTGCTGATTTTTTTGGTAACAGACATGTTTTCATAGCCTTTACTAACTCATTAACACTGTCATACTTTGCATTAAGTTTAAGTTTAGCAGACTGCGAAAGTCGACTTTTTAAAACAAAATTTATCAATTTAATTTGTCCGTCTACGTCAAGTTCCGTTTCATAGTATTCTACGCCATCAATGAGCTGTTTCGTATTTGTGCCGTCGTCATTTAGAACTGGTAATAAGCTCAAGGCGATTTTTAAATCGAATTTCGCCATATTTTGTTCAATAATTGACTCTTCAGTCGATGAATTATTACACAAATCTAAAATATTGTCATACAGGTTAACAAAATCTTTGTTTAATTTATTAAATTTACATAATTCCTCGTCTTTTAATCCGGTTTTAAGTAGCCTTAAATGGTCTAAGCTCTCATTGAAATTACTCAGCAATTTATCGGCCTCTTTTAGTTTTTTCAAAACAATTTCACCCTTTCGTCTACTTGGTCCTATTTTTATTAAATATATTCTTATCTTACCAAGGTCATTGTATATCTGTAACAATTCGTCATACATAACTGTCCATAATTTTATAGTTCATATACCAAATGCAAGTTCATATCGCGACTATGATTCCACTGTTGCACGCATACACTGCCCATGTTAGAATTACCACACTTTCACATTCATTAGAACACGGAACTCACAAGAGCACTAGCCGAATTGTATGATTTGTTACACGCCTCTGTGTTGTCAGGGATTCTTGTTGGAAGCGTGGACCCGACGTTCCTCGCCTGCAGACACGTTACAAGCACCGTCGCGACACCTTCTGGATCGATCCACAGAACGCCTTAAGATGTGTCTCGTTATCTGCTCTCGCGCCCAGGACTCATGACATCTTTTGTAAATTTTAAAGATGGAGTATAGTGCATCGATGAATAATATCGTGCAAATTATTGTTAACACGATACTTATGGCCGATAAATGAAATTTAAATTCCTCTACCGTCGCTGTGTTTTTAGCGGCGCTATTTTGATTGAGAAAAACCTCCTCATTAGTTACTTTTGAGTTGCACATTTTTCAAAGTCACTTTAATATATTTTTCACTTAAACAGTTGCCACACTGAGCAAAACCGATACTAATCGCGTACATGATTCAAGCCCTGTTTAGTGGCAGGGTCGCCATGTATGGTCGGGTGTCAGATATAATAAAACATCCCAAAATGTGGTGTAAGACTGCCTTTATTATGTTGATACTATGACTTATATATTGGTTACACACATTGAAATAGAGGTTGCATACGTACTACATCACAGGACAAATTTGATCGTGACCACGACCGTTCTGTCAAGAACGAAAAGAAGAAGAATATCTACATGTATGATCATACAAAAATAGAGTAGCTACTTAGATCAAAAGCAGAGATAATTATTGCTCTCAAGCAGTGCTTCAGGAGTAGGATACAATCATTGTAATTGTTTCAACTTCTTCTACCAAAGGAGTCTTCCAAACATACTTTAATTAAGGAAGAGGTGCGCCAGCATTCCGCAATCGTTTCAAAATTACTTGGTAATAAATAACAAGTAGTACCTAAAACGATCAAATTCGGCCACATGACCCGAATGATGCATACGAGTTGGTAGCACCTATCATTTATGAATTACTATAAATCGTTTAGGCGAGTTTAACATAATCTTCGTAAAGGGCTAGTTATGGCAATAAAGGTTCATGCACATATCAGTCACATATTATATAAAAGTTTTCATGTAGTGTGCATAGCTAAAACGGCTCTGCTTTTACTTCCTCTTCTTAAAAAAAATCCCTAGCCACAGATAATATAATACCCCTAACTATGTCGCAGGCAGGTTCCGTATGGTGCCGGACGTAAAAAATTTCGCCATTCCATGTCTTCCCATGGGTGTCGTAAGAGGCGACTAAGGGACAAACCAGAGAATGGGCATCAGCGTTCTCTGTGCTTCTATAACAATCATACTGCGATTGCTAACCCGCCTGCCAAGCGTAGCGATTTTGGCAAAACCCCCTTCAATGAATAGCACAAATAAAAAATAGCCCCTGGTACCCGGCAGCTTGCCTACAAGACTACAGTAGCGGTGGAGGCCACGGCATGGCAAGGGGTGCTAAGAATCTCAAGACGAGATCCGGCTACCCCAACAATCACCGATGACTGGACCTGGCAAAGTACAACAAGCGCACACGAAGGTCACCGAACTCGAAGAGGAATTGAGCAGGCTGCAATGGAATATTATAGGGTTATCTGAAGTCCGAAGAGATGGGGAGGACTCGATAATCCTCAAATCCTTAACCTGCTCTATTTCTGAGAGTGTGACCGGCAGTCCCAGGGTGGTCGGGTTTATCGTCCACAAGTCCCTTGTGAACAACGTGGTGAAGATCGAAAGTGTGTCGATCAGGGTGGCGTACCTTATACTCAGAATATCCTCAAGATATTCGCTGAAGGTCATACAAGTCTAACCCCAACCTCGGCACACCCCGACGATGAGGTAGACACCATGTATGTGGATATCTCCAGAGCCATGCATGGTTTCAAATCTCAATTCACCGATGTCATGGGGGACTTCAACGCAAAATTGGGCAAACAAGACGAGGATGAGCTGCAAGTGGGGCAATATGGAGTTGGATGACGGAACCACCGGGGTCACCTACTGGCCAGTTTTATGGAGAAGGAGGGCCTATATATGATGAAATCCTTCTTCAAAAAGTGTGAACACAGGAAGTGTACCTGGCAGAGCCCCGATGGTGCAACAGAAAATGAGATCGACTTCATCATGTCAACCATGAAGCAAATGTTCAATGATGTCTCTGTGATCAATTCGGTAAAAACCGGGCGAGATCACCGCAAGGTAAGAGGCACATTGAACATTAATATTAAGCTTGAAAGCCCGACAATATACCAAAGATATCCCGGACGTCAGCCTGTACGAGATTAGGATGACTCTGAAACAGCTCAAAAACGTGAAAAAAGTTTTCAATCTATTAGAAATACCTTACTCAAAAACCAATCTCGGTCACTATGCCGCTTTAAACAGACTCTGTAGGCATTACAATACTTTGTCGAAAACCTGTGACATTGACATTTGTGAGCCATTGCCTAAATTTAAAAAGTCATTAGTTGAGGTTCTGTGAGTTTTTGTTTTTAAGTTATTATATAGTTTTATGTTTCATATTTAATTTTATAGTTTATTTTAAAAGTACTTTGCCCTCTGTAAGTAAATTTTCTTCAGTTCAGTTTACCATTATGTTTTTATTTTAATATTATTTAACCTATACAGTGTTTGTAAAAAGTATATATAAATTTTTCTACTTTTGACGATTTTTTTGCCGTCTGGTTTGCCATAATGTTGGTAAAGCCCTGGTTAATTATATATAAGGACAGCTTTTTTATTTTCATAAGTATGTCATGTTTTGATTTGTTTTTCTTTTTATATGTTTTAAAATTTACAATAAGAGTTTATATTTTAGTTTATATTTAGTCGATAATCCAAAATGCATGCTGTGGCCTCCTATAATTGAGGGAGTGCACTTGTCATTACATCATATTGATGATTTTTTGTATTTTTTGTGTACATCTTTCGTTGGAGGTCCTGAATAAATAAATATATAAAAACAACAAGGTGATGACGGAATTACGACCGAACTCATGAAGGCGGGTGGAAAACCGGTCCTTAAAGTTTCAGAAGCTATTTGATTCCGTCATATTCGAGGTTAAAACGCCACAGGCATGGTGTAGGGGTGTGGTGGTTCTCTTCTTCAAGAACGGTGACAATGCCCGGCTGAAGAACTATAGGCCCATCTCACTTCTTAGCTATGTCTACAAGTTGTTTTCAAAGTCATCACGAATCGTCTTGCACGCAGGTTTAGCGATTTCCAGCCCCCCGAACAAGCCGGATTTCGAAAAGGTTTTAGCACCGTAGACCACATACATCATTTCTCCGAAACTATTCACTGCTGCGCTGGAGGATGTCTTCAAGATTCTGGACTGGAAGGGGCTTGGTATCAACGTTAATGGTGAGTACATCACTCACCTTCGGTTTGCCGACGACATAGTGGTCATGGCTGAGACCATGGAGAGCCTCAGTAAAATGCTCGATGACCTCAGTAGAGCTTCCAAAAGAGTGGGTCATAAAATGAACATGGACAAAACCTAGATCATGGTGAATGCCCATGTAACACCCATTCCTATCAAGGTCGGAGACTCTACACTCGAAGTTGTAGACGATTATGTCTACCCGGGACAAACGGTCCAGTTGAGTAGGTCCAATTTCGAGAAAGAGGTCAACCGTCGAATCCGACTCGGCTGGGTGGCGTTCGGGAAGTTGCGTGGTTTCTTCTCGTCCAATTTACCGCAGTGTCTCAAGACCAAATACCAGTGTGTGTTACCAGTGGGATCGAGACGTGGTCGCTCACAATGGGCCCTTATCGGAAAGGTCAAAGTCACCCAAAGGGCAATGGAGAGGGCTATGCTCGGCATTTCTTTGATCACGCAAAGAAATTCAAACAATTCAGAAATGATGATATCCGCAGGAGAACCAAAGTTATCGACATAGCCCGAAGAATAGCCAAACTTAAGTGGCAGTGGGCAGGATACATTGCTCGCAGAACGGATGGTCGATGGGGCCGAAAGTTTCTGGAATGGCGACCGCGAACCGGAAGACGATACGTTGGAAGGCCTTCCACTAGGTGGACTGATAACCTGGTTAAGGTTTCGGGAAGGCGCTGGATGCGAGACGCACGGGATCGGTCAATGTGGCGACGCCTAGGGGAGGCCTATGTCCAGCAGTGGACGATCTGTCAACTTTTCGTAAGTTTTTACATGATTGAGAATGGCAAATAGTAGCAACTACTCGTAAGTAGTTATTTTAAACTTTCTCACCCCTATATTCCAAGTCATGTCCTCCAACTTTACTACCTTCGAAACATTAAAGTGGCAGGTTTAGCTTGACATTTGTTCACATTAATCGAAGGTTTTAAAGGATTCCATTGTCATGGCAACAAATTCGCTTGGCGGTCCTTCAAACTGACTTGGAATGTGGTGGATATGAACGTTAGCTATATAGAAATAGCTCAGAAGACTCATAAACCAAGCAGCAAAGACGCGGGTCTTATAGCCTACATTCTGCTTAGAAGCTATTTATACGCCAAGAAAAATATGCAAAAACACTACCGTCTTCTTCGACCAAAGCTATCTACGTGAAAATCACCATCGATTTCATTCATCAGACGTCGACCTGTATTTACGAACAGCCTATATTACTTCCAGCCAGATAGCATACCACGATACAGTAGGTATTAATTATTATACCATTGATTTTGACTTACGAGGCATGAACCTTACAAAGCACCGCAACAGGAATGGAGATGGGAAATAATCGCATCGATTAAACAAGAATAAAACGACTCCAGATTTTATGGGTCACGTTTTCAATATCGATAAATTTTAATGAACACCACTATTATTTTGTGGATGTTAAGGATTTTATTGTATGTGTCACTTGTTTATTTATTGAAACTTCGGGGTTTTAATTGAATTTTCGTTGGAGTAAAAGTTGATTGTATTTAATATTGCAAGAGCTTTTATTCAACTTTAAAAGAAATTAAGTGAACAAAAGTGACAACTTTTATTTTTATTGCGTGTTTTAATTACGATAGTAAGTTGGTAAGCTGTTGAGCTAATTTCGAATAAGTATTTTTTTTAACGGTATGTTTATTCATAACTAAATACGATACCTCAGTTGCTTAACTGACTTGAATATAAAAAGGACGTTTTAAGATACGTTGGCTTCTGATGCTCCCTTTTTGCAATTAATTGGCCGTATGTTCCTCATAAAATCATATGTTCATCTTGCTTCTTAACGTTTTTTTAGTGTAATAATTAATTTCTTGTTGCGCAAAGCACAGACCCGATCGATGTGACGACGAGTTTCAGCTGAAGTGATGATGAACTTCACAAAAACAGTAGGTTTTTAAAACTGTAATACAGAAATTCTAAAATAAAACATGTAAAAACAACTTAATTTTCACCGACTTTCCAATCACTAAACGGTCGTAAGCTAGACTGACCAATTGACCACAGCGTTTCACCCTGACTGTTCTGTCTCCGATTATATATTGCGGGTTCTTTATTGTCTATAAACAGTACTGTGCCTTGTGGTCCATCTGGTGACACTTTGTGGTTTTTGCAGTCAGATTGCCCTCATTAGCGATAGTAAATTGTTGTGGGTGCAGACGATTTAATTTGTGCTATAATTGTGTTATGGGCTAATGCGGACTTTTGGTGTTCAGCTAAGTCAACTTTGGAACTTCGGTCAACCAAGTCACGGTAAATATATCTAACAGGATTCTGTCTACATATAAATGGTCAGAACGCGAGTCATACCTAAGCGTCTCGAGTTCAGCCAACACTCGATACACTACAGTCGCAAACAGTCACGAACGGTGTGATGGTTTTGTAAGCGTGCGATTTGTGAATATTTGATTGAAATAAGTACAAGTACTTAATTACTTAATATGGCAGAGAGAAATTATGGACTATATTGTGCTGTTTTTGGTTGCTTAAATTCTTCTATAACGCACCCAGAGATAATATTTTTTAATTACCAGGTACCTTTGAAAGGCAAGACTATAAAAAAATATAGGTATACCAAACTTACTATTACGTAATTTGTTGCGACGTTTGGGGGAGGCCTATGTCCAGCAGTGGATGTCTTTCGGCTGATGACAATAACTTTCCCAGTGAAATAAGCTCTGTGTCTCGAAAAAAAAATCACACACGGGAGCGAAACTGCAAAGTAATCACTAGTATTTCAATCCAAAGTCTAAGAAATACCTACTAACTTCCAAACTCCCTTATGTGTGTCTAACCAATTTGCTCGTGTCTGTACAAAGAGGATAAATCAGTGTTACAAGGATTCCCGTATAAACGGCACAGTCTTTTGATGTCGGCACATCTAACCGTAATCTTAATATTTAAACCGCTTTATTTATAACAAGTAATTTACGCTAATTGCTTGTAATTTAAATGAAAACTTTACGATAAGAGAGCGTTGAACTCTTAAGGTGGTTAGCTAACAAATAACTGAAAATTGTTTTTTTTTTAGTTTTTAGCAAATTATCGCTTTAATGGCAGCAGTTGATACGGCAAACTTACTAAAAAAAACGTATTTTTTGCAAATTGCCAAATGTGGTGATCATAAGGAGAACCATTATCGTATAAGTCGATTAAACAGAGTTTTCTTACAAAATAACTACATGTATAACGAAAATAAAATTTTGGAAAAAGGCCTTTATATTTAGTCTAGGCACTGGGGACACCTCCTCGGAATCAAAACAATTCTTGTAAAACGTCATGAATTATGGTTTTACAAAAAATACTAATAAGTTAACTATACAATTAGAACAAATCCATCAAAAAACATTACCCAACTATTAAATTATACTCGTAATTACTACCTAAAAAAATACAGTTCACTTCTATAACAACGAATTCAACTCCAATCGTATCTAAAATATCTAGTTTACACTAACCGGTTTAAAATTAAACTTTAGCAACAGTTAACGACCGTTAAATGGGTAATTTATAACTTTACTACAAAGGGTTAAGATTGATATACGCCTAGTTAATCTCGGTTTACGCGGCCAACGCGTGCGCATGTTTGAAAGGTAAATATTTATCATAGGAGATTTAGGATATGGTGTGTTGGAGATTGTTGTAGTTTAATGTTCTTTTTGGTACAAATATGGGCATTGAAGAATAAATTGAAATTCGCTCTGTATTATTTCTCAGCTGCGTGCGTTGGAAGCCCTCAGAATCTAGGTAGAACGGCGACCTGGTCAAGGCTGCTGGAGTCCGGTGGATGCGAAACGTACAAGACCGAGCAGTGTGGTGACGCTTGGGGTAGGTCTATGTCCAGCAGTGGACGTCTTTCGGCTGAAATGATGATGATGACATTTTATTAAAGGTTATTGAACCAAATTGTCATAGTCATTCATCATTTCATCTTCGGTCTACCAGACGTACGGCGATGTGCCAACAATACATGGTGCACATCTCACCCATACGCACAAAACGTTTTGAGAACACTTTTATTATGCGTACAGCTAAGGAGTGGAATTCCCTGCCGGAGTCGGTGTTTCCCGACAGCTACAATCTGGGGGTCTTTAAGTCAAGAGTGAATAGGTTATTTCTAGGCAAGCGTGTTTCACCGTCGACCACATCATCGCTTACCATCAGGTGAGATAGTGTTCAAGCGCGAGCCTATAGGATATAAAAAAAATAAAATATTCTTGTCATTGCAAGAAAACGAAAAAAAAAATATAATAACAATAACAAAATTCACGGATTAAAGCAGCTCAATCCCAAGCCTTTTTGTCCTCAAGGTAGTCTTTAATTGTATAAAACGTTTTCTGGAACAACTTACGTTTAATGAAAGATTTGAATTTATTAAGACTTAGATCTTGTACGTGGCTTGGAAGCTTATTATAAAAGCGTACACATTGACATCTAAACGAGCCACCTATTTTCTTGAGCCATGTTGTAGGTACTACAAATTTGTGTTTGTTCTTAGTATTTATGGTATGGTTAACACTGTATTTTTTAAACAATTTTATATTTTAATGGGCATATAAAATATTTTCATAAATATACTGAGAAAGCACAGTCATTACATTAATCTCCTTAAATTTCTCTCTGAGAGAGTGTCTGGGGCTTAATTTATAAATTGATCGAACAGCTCTTTTCTGCAAAACAAAGATAGTCTGGATGTCGGCGGCATTTCCCCACAACAGAATATCGTACGACATTACACTATGAAAATAGCTAAAGTAAAACGGGCTGTCTCTATGTCAGTTAAATTACGAATTTTTCTAATAGCATATGCTGCGGAGCTTAGCTTCTTTGACAATTTATCTATATGTAGGCCCCACTGAAACTTAGCATCCAAAGTTAAGCCTAAGAATACTGTGCTATTTTCAGGATTCAATTCTTCGCCCTTTATCAACACATCGGTTTTCACCTGCCTAACGTGAGGTAGGGTAAACTTAATGCATTTGGTTTTTTTTTCATTAAGAAGTAAATTATTAACAATGAACCAGTGAACTACTTTTGAGATCGCGCTATTTACATCGTCAGTAACCAGCTGCTGACGTTTAACTTTAAACAAAAGTGAAGTATCATCCGTAAACAACACTATATCATGGTTATCCTTTATGAGGTAAGGCAAGTCATTAATATAAATAAGAAACAAGAAAGGACCAAGAATCGAGCCCTGCGGGACTCCCATTGTTACCATAGATCCAGGAGATCTTTTTCCATTAACGTCAACGGTCTGAATCCTATTACTGAAATATGAAGTAAGAAGATCCAGGGCGCTGTTCCGGATCCCGTAGTGGCGGAGTTTCCTGATTAGGGTTTCATGAAAAACACAATCAAATGCTTTTGACAAATCACAAAAGATTCCCAAGGCATCGCACTTATCTTCCCATGCATTATAAATATGTCCTAAAAGCTCAACACCAGTAGTTCACACCATCCACACATCAGTAGTTGAACGACCCCTTGTAAAACCGAACTGTTTGCTATGTAATAATTTATGTTTATTAAAAAGTCTTTGCAATTGCTCTAAAATTAATTTCTCAAATATTTTGCTAAACGTAGGTGTTATGGTATGTTGAGTATTAAATAAAACTCCTTGACTTGGCACTCGTATGGATTTATTCTGATTAGACAACCGTATCAAATATAAATATCGACCACTCTTAAGCGAGACCTCATCGAAGACAAAAGACCACCGGAAGGGGATTTTGATTCGCAGTTGTCTGTGTCCGGTAAGACTAAGAGATGCCCCGGACCATAAATACAGATAATCAATTTAGTAAGTAATTGGGGTTGTACCAACAGTAGGTAGTACTGAAATAGGTCTATCATTTGTAGGGTCTGATGTACTACCTGATTTAAACAAAAGTATTGTGTCATAGACTTAATACGTGTTGTTTGGTTACCGTTGTTGACTGGATATATGTCATTCAATATAATATCGATATCAAGAAATAATATGTTTTAATTCATATATAACATCTGGCGACGATGCCGTTCGATGTAAAGAAAGCAAAACGTTCGCGAGCCATCCTACGCGGTGTGCTAACGAAAACTAATAACGCATTTCAAGCAGAACATGTATATACTCATTAAGAAATAGAAACACGATTACTGACACTACAAAATACATAACAAGGACTGCAAAACATACAATTACAGATAGAACAGGAGACCGAAGAGGAATACCTGGAATCCGAAACCGATTACAGGTACGAAGTGGACGAACTTTATACAAATTTACGTACAAAAATGATTCGACTAATGAACACTTTCAAACTTCCTGAGTTACCCAGCGTACCTTCCTCACAAGATGCCCACGAATTCAAGAGCATTCATCGAGACGTACATCCCAGACTCAATTTACAACCTTTTCAAGCAAACGAATCGTTTAAAAACTTTATAAAAAGACTGTCTGTTTACATGATGCTCAACAATATTACGGATCCCACAACGAAGGTCTACACACTGCTATCCACTTTACCACCTGACATTCATGAAAGAATTTACGACCTGTGTTCACCCGACGACCCAATCAAGAAGACCTATGAAGAACTTACTGATATCTTGGACAATTTCATCGATCCAAAACCTAGCATATGGGCCTCACAGCACACCTTCATATCAAGGCTACAACAAGCGGATGAATCGAGCACTCTTTACGCGTCAGAACTGAAAAGACTGTCATCAAAATGTGATTTTATGTGCTCACATTGTCTGAAACCCAATCTCGATTCATTTTTGTCGTTACAATTTAAACGAGGCTTAAAAGATGGAGAAATTCGCACAAAAATTTTACAAGCAAAACAAACAGCGCCATTTTCTGAATTAGTTCGCACGGCCACATCTATGGAAATGGGAAAAATAGAAAATTCGACCATATCTACATCCATTCGTTCACCACCATTGGACACGATCAATATAGTTTCAAAAGTACATAATGAATTACAACACGCACCGAATAAAGCACGTTCAATTAAAAGACCGACTTCTATAAGAGAGCTTAAAGGTAAATGCTATCGCTGTGGCAAAGACGATCACAAAGCAAATGAATGCGGGGCCATTAAAAGTACATGCCGAAAGTGTCAAAAGGAAGGACACCTAGCGCGAGTCTGCCTACAAGGATATAAACGCAATGAAACGAACTTCCTGATTGACGACTCTGCAAGCAGCGCCAGTACCGACAGCATCGCAGAAATCAACTTTTTAAAGAATGAAATCTCAGACAAATACATTATAACTATCGAAATTGAAGGAAAGAAAAGAAGAATGGAATTTGACACGGCTGCAACACTCTCTACCATATCACTAAAGGATTTTATGAAGCTGAACGTTAACAAAAGACTATTTCACACGAGCATCAAACTAAGAACTTATACAGGCGAAGTTTTTAAGCCCATCGGTGTCACGTTTGTTCGATGCAAATATAAAAACCAACTATTCTTTGGAAAACTATACGTGATTAACAAAGACGTGAAACCCATATTGGGTAGAAGCTGGATGAAGGAGTTTAACATTAAACTAGCCGAAATAAATTTGGTTGATACATGCAAGAAGACACAAAATCTTGAACAATTGCTTAAAGAGTTCGAACCCACCGTCTTCACTACAAACCTAGGTGAAATTCCAAATGTTCGAGGCCACCTGACTCTTAAAGATAATGCGCAACCAATCTTTATTAAACCTCGGCGAATTCCATATGCGCTACGATCTAAAGTAGATGAAGAAATCGACCGACTTGAAAAATTGGGAATTATTACAAAGATTGATCCTCCGATTGGGGAACTCCCGTCGTCCCAATAGTAAAACCAAACGGAAGCATCAGACTGTGCGCCGACTATAAAATTACTTTAAACAAAATGATAGAAGACGAAAAATATCCAATACCAATAATTGAAGATATTCTATCTGAAATGAACGGCGGACAATTTTTCTGCACCTTAGACATCATGCAAGCCTACCTGAACATGGTGATGGATGAAGAGAGCGCCCTGCTGCAAACTCTGAGTACACACAAAGGTACTTTTAAAGTGAACCGACTCATGTTTGGAGTCAAAGTAGCCCCAAGTCTCTGGCAAAAATACATGGACCAATTACTACTGGGCCTTGACGGTGTCAAGTGCTTCTTCAATGATATAATAATTCAAGGATCGACAGTAAAACAATTATTATCCAGATTGAAACAAGTTTTGCTTAAACTTCAAGACAGCAACCTTCATGTTAATAAAGAAAAGTGCCAATTCTTCAAAAGAAGTATCAATTATTTGGGACACACGATAGACAAAGAGGGTTTACATAAAAATCAGGACAAGATAAAAGCAATTTTAAATGCACAACGCCCTACTAATGTAAATGAACTAAGAACGTTACTAGGTATGGCAAATTATTACAACAAATTCATACCCAATCTGGCATCCATCACTGCCCCCTTAAATGAACTCTTGAAGAAAGGTGCAACATTCACATGGTCTACAAAATGTGAAGAAAGCCTGAAAAACATAAAAAAAGAGATACTAAACGAAAGAATTCTAATACACTTCAATCAGAATAAACCACTTATACTGGCCACAGACGCTTCACCTACAGGACTTGGTGCCGTGCTAAGTCATAAACTATCCGATGGCTCAGAAAGACCAATAGCATTTGCTTCTAGATCCCTAACCAGCAGCGAAAAGAAATACAGTCATATTGATAAAGAGGCGACAGCTATTTTCTGGGGTTTAAAGAAATTCTTCGACTATTGTTACGGCCGGAAATTCACTCTAATTACAGACCATAAACCTCTTACATCAATTTTTCACCCGCACCAAACCTTACCAGCCTTGAGTACCATGAGGCTATTCCACTACGCACATTTTCTATCAGGATTTGACTACCATATCGAATATAGAAGTTCATCAAAGCACTCCAACGCCGACTACCTTACATGTTTTCCCGTTGAGAAGATAAATGAGAATAAATATGACCAGCATTACATATTTCAGCTGAATCAGATAAACGCATTAAATATTTCACCAAAAATAATAGCAGAAGAAACAAGAGAAGACCCAGAATTACAGAAATTACTTGAAACACTCCATTCAGGCACTACACTTAGGGAGTCCGGATATAAAGATAATGAACTAACTCTTCAGAATGACTGCATCTTAAAAGGCATGAGAGTTTTAATTCCACATAAAGTACGCCCACGCATCTTAGATCACGCGGGGCATGTGGGGATCTTGAAAATGAAACTTCTTGCGCGGAGTTTCGTATACTGGAAGAACATTGATAAAGATATTAACATTATAAGCGGGATATTTACCATGTTTACTGTTAGTGACCATGACAGTTTAAAAACTTATATTGATAAAGATATCGAAAACAAAGTTAAATCGTGCAGAACCTGTCGATTAAACCAGAATGAACCGCCAAAAGCCCCTCTGCATCATTGGGAAGACCCTACTGGCCCTTGGCAAAGAATACACATCGATTTTGCAGGTCCAATATCG
The DNA here is from genome assembly GCA_964057195.1 of Orthosia cruda. Lineage (NCBI taxonomy): Eukaryota > Metazoa > Arthropoda > Insecta > Lepidoptera > Noctuidae > Orthosia > Orthosia cruda. The sequence continues at coordinate 11,815,659 of OZ059839.1, read as the reverse complement.
GGCTATCAACTTCTTATTGTCGTAGATGCATTTTCCAAATAGGTAGAAATAATCCCTACAAAAACTACGACGAGCGCATTCTGTATTCAGAAACTAGACAATTTATTTGACACCTTTGGATTACCCTACACGCTGGTGTCGGATAATGGAAGACAATTTGTCTCTCAAGAATTCCAGACGTTCTTAACTAGCAATGGCATTGTTCACAAAACGATAGCACCTTACCATCCCGCAACTAATGGACAAGCTGAAAGATTTTTTCAGACGGTTAAATCACTGCACAAATTAGAGGGGGAGAGTGGTGGAATACTACACAAGATTCGTACAGTTAGAAGTCTTCTCCGGGCTACGCCAGTCATCTCAGGTGACTCGCCCTATATGCTCATGTTCGGAAGAGAGATAAGAACGAGATTGGTAGCCAAGATTAGAGCTCCACCAAAGGCACTACATAGGGGCAGAAGAGAAGGGGTGAGAGAGTTTGCAGTCGGAAGCAGAGTGCAAGCTCGCAATTACTCTGTATCAGGAAGGAAGTGGGAGTTTGGTACAGTGACCCGCCGACTGGGAAACCTCCACTATGAGATAGAGATTGACAGCGGATGCACATGGATGCGCCGGTAAGACTAAGAGATGCCCCGGACCATAAATACAGATAATCAATTTAGTAAGTAATTGGGGTTGTACCAACAGTAGGTAGTACTGAAATAGGTCTATCATTTGTAGGGTCTGATGTACTACCTGATTTAAACAAAAGTATTGTGTCATAGACTTAATACGTGTTGCTTGGTTACCGTTGTTGACTGGATATATGTCATTCAATATAATATTGATATCAAGAAATAATATGTTTTAATTCATATATAACATATTGTTTTACTATTTTTCATTGGGTCAGGAAACTCCCCACAGTCGATATAATTATTAAAGATAAAAGCTAAACTAGGTGCGACAATGTCAATAATAGACTTAGCAACTTCTACAGAATAACCCCACAGATCTGCATTCTTTTTAACATTTAAAGTGTGAAAGGTTTCAATTATGTCTCTACAAGTAATATGTTCAAAAAGAAATTCCGAATCGCAAATATTAACATGTTTTTTAGCAAAGCCTCAGCAACAGAAGGTGATGAGTTTAAGGATTTAATAGTTGAAATGGAAATATCTGAAAATAAATTTTCAAAGCCCACTGCGACTTGTGAGTCTGATTTTATGACAGGCTGTAGTCAGTATTTCGGTTACCAGATCTTCCCGTTTCACTAATAATAATATTCCAAGTCATTTTAATAACATTACTACTGTATTTCATCTTCGAACTCAAATAACGCGACTTGGCCAAACAACAAACCTTTTTAAATAATTTCTAACATATAAATTAAATTCAGCAGTGTTTACATAAGTCCTTTCACTGTACAGCTCATAAAGCCGTGTTCTACTTTTATGAATACCAATGATAGCCCAATCACTGAACGATGCGTTACTATTAACGGAGATAGTCTTGGGAATAAAGGTCGAATTAAATTGTTTACAGTATATACTAAAAAAACCATCATATAGATGATTAGGATCAGCATCAATTGACAAAATTGGTAATTTATTAATGAGTTTAACTTTAAAAGCTGCCAAGCGACTTGCAGTTTTGGGGATCACAGTGATATCCATTTAATAGTTGTCTGTGTCCGGAAAGACTTAGAGATGCCCCGGACCATAAATACAGATAATCAATTGAGTAAGTAATTGGGGTTGTACCAACATCTCCCCTTTTTAGTATTTATTAATTAAAAATAAACATATTTAAATTTGACTTAATAGTTAACACAACTATAATTATTGAGTGTGTGCCACGGACTAAACAATCAGCTTGTGTCTTTGACACATTTATTTATTCAATAACCTTAAGTTTATACAAACATTAGTATTATTAATAATAACAAAACATAATAGACCAAACTAATTTTGGCAAAACTTCTTGGGTTTTCTTACTTCTCTTCCTGACCTAGTTTTGTAGTTAATGTTGGAGGCATTGTCTGCTACCATCTGTCTATCACCCATCTTCTTTTCCCTTTCCTTTATGGATTGCATGTCATTGTGGTCATATTTGTGGCAACTTTCAATTTTACCTCTTACACACAATGATCTTTATTAATTAAAAAAACATCGCTAACCATATAATTAGCTAAAACACTGATTAACAGCAATTTACTATGAAGAATTTAAATTTAGAATCGGTTTTGAAATAAACAAAGACCTTAAAGATTATGTAGCGTAAAAATTCGCAACCCCAAAATCAATTACCACTTCTCATACCAAGGAATCCAAGCCACTTCTTTTCGCCGAGTATGTCGACGGCGTACTTCAACTGAGTGGTAATGGTATCACTTTGCTCACAGCACAACATCTGCCTTACCTTAGTCATTAACGTATTAATTAAGAGACCGGACCGAATTAAAAAGCGACCATTTTATTTGGGATGATTTATTACTTTGAGCGTATTGTTTAGTTGTGATGTCTTCTAGGTGGTAGTTATTGGTGTATTGAAAGGTTTTTATAAGCTCTGTATTTATCATACAAATAATCTACTCTCTACAATAGATACGGATGATTTATAGTCTTACCAAGACCAGTTGCGTTACCCAGTTTACTGGCAAGATAGAATTTCGAGACTCTGACTACCCTTAATTTAACATTTCTTTTTTTGATCTAATTAGCATTTTTCCGAGTCACGAAGGGGTATTGGTATGTGATGGATTGCATGTGTTGCTTAACCCTGGAGATCAACCTGTCCGGTACTGATTATTTGGGCACGGGCACCTCAAAACTTTTCTGTCTTTATAAATTAAAACATTTTCATTGGCAGAGCACTCACCAGAGTGTGTATTGGTTACTTATTAATTTATGGAGTGAGTTTTTAGTGGAATATCTTGCACATTCTTCTCCATAGAGACCTACTGACGCATGCGAATGTGCAACTAGATTCATCTTTTGTTTTCAAAAGTACCTTTAAATGGTTTAGTTTTACTAAACTTTTATGTCAGAAAATACATATTTGATTTCATTAATTTGAGTTTGAAAATGTTGCTGTTGATTACCTGTGTACCATGTTGTACAATGTACATAATATGTTATTCGTCCGCATTGACGCAACAAGGTGATACTTTGCGAGCCGATGAGGGCTGCGGCAGAGCGTTGCATGCGAGAAGCAAAGCACCGGTCGATGTGGCGACTCTTGGGCGAGTGAAATAAGAGGACTTTTGTATGGAAACTGAAGACAAAGTATTTTTCAAGAACCAAGAGGCAAAATGTTCAAGTAATACGAAGCGCGTGAGAAGTGCCACCTATCTGAATCCATCGGCAACTGTGTTGGTCGTTACGTTCGTGCCGCGCCGCTAAATGTTGTTTGTTTGATGTCTCAATAAAATATTTCAGTTTTGCTATAAAATGTGCGTTTTTATCCCATATCCCATCAGGTTATGGGCCCAGAGACTACCAGTGAGTGAAATATTAACTAATTAGTGAACAATTGCAGTGATTTGAACTAAAACAGTTCGTCGTAAATAATGTAATAAACGTGTCTATGCGCGTTAAGGTTTTGCATAGGTAATTAGTGTAACGTGGACTTTGAAGTTACGTTCGCCGTTTGTTTACTACATTTTGTTACGAACATTTTTTATTCATTGCTGTTGTTTTGGAGTTGAAGAAACTTCGATATGGCTACATCTATTAAGATTGACCGACTAACTGGCGATAATTACGATACATGGAAGATACATATGCGAGCTATTTTGATTAAAAATGATCTGTGGGAATATGTATCGGGAGCGTTACCAAAACCACGGTTGGATGATTTGAAATATCCCGATTGGATTAAGACGGATAGAAAAGCCGAGTCCGACATATTATTAGCGGTAAGTCCAAGTGAGTTGGCTGCATTAGATGGTTTGGGCAGTTCCAAGGCTATATGGGATAAGCTGAAATCAATGTATCAGTCGAGCGGGCCAGCCAGAAAAGCCTCGTTATTAAATAAGCTTGTACTGACTCGTATGCAGGAAGATGATGACTTGAAGAAGCACATCGCGGATTTTTTTGATGCAGTTAAGAAACTGAAAGAAATCGGTTTGATAGTTATAGACGAACTACTAGCGATATTATTGTTGTACAGTTTGCCGGATTCGTTCGCCATGTTTAGAACGGCAATGGAATCGCGCGACGATTTGCCATCGACGGAAACTTTAAAGGTCAAGATTATTGAGGATTACGAAGCTCGTAAGTCCAAGACGATTGATCAGGGAGCTATGTTTATCAAACCTATCAACAAATATAAAAATGCCAATCTGAAGAAGAATCAGAACCAAGGTCATAAACATAACTTTGAATGTTATCGTTGTGGTCGTCGTGGGCATTTAGCGAGAGAGTGCAAAACTAAGAATGTCAACAAATACCAGCAAAACGCACAAAAGTTAGAAGGCAATAAAGTCGAGCAAAAGACAACAATGTTTTACCGAAGAGGTTATGTTGGGTGAAAAACTAAATCCTATTTGGTGCATTGACAGTGGATGCACGGGTCATATGTGCAATGATAAGCAAATGATCAAGGTATTTACGCAACTAGACTCCGAATTGAATTTAGCTAACAGTGACAGGACACAAATTAGTGGCACGGGTAAAGTTAAAATTTTTGTAGACACGGGCAGTGAAGAACGCCAAGTTGATATAGAAAAAGTGTTCTACGTATCCGACTTACGAACAAACTTGCTGTCAGTGGCTAAGATGACAGACCGTGGGTTCGAGGTTCGATTCAGAAATAATGATGCAATTGTAATTGACAGAAATAATAAAATTCATATGTGTGCAGATCGTGTTGGTAATCTATACCATGTTCGGATGAGTCAGAATTCTGCAAATAATGTTGAAGTGGTGAATAATCCAATAGACATGTGGCACCAACGTCTCGGACATCTCAACGAACACGACTTGAAAGCGATGAAGAAAAGTGACTTAGTACACGGGCTAACATTCAAGGATGACGAAAAATTGTCTGAATGTGAGATCTGTATTAGTGAGAAACAGGCTTGCACGACTTTTCCAAGGAAAAGGGAAAATCGTACCAGCGAATTATTAGAAATAGTGCATAGCGATGTTTGTGGTCCCATGAAGCATCAGTCATCTACCTCCATAAGGTAAAAAATATTTTGTCACTTTCATCGACGATAAGTCTAGATGGTGTGAAGTCTATTTTATTGCGCAAAAAAGTGATGTACTAAACGTATTTAAAATTTATAAAGCTTATGTAGAGAATTTAACTGGAAAAAAGATAAAGAATCTTCAGTCTGATAACGGAGGAGAATACGTGAACTATGAGTTCGATGATTTTTTGAAGAAAGCTGGAATCAGAAGAAGATTGACAACACCATATACGCCCCAACAGAATGGGATCGCGGAAAGAAGAAATAGGACATTGGTTGAAATGGCACGATGTATGATGCGTCAAGCAGGAAGTCCTCCTTCATTTTGGGCAGAAGCAATTAATACTGCTAATTATATAAGAAACCGGTGTCCAACTACAGCGTTAAATGGTGAAATACCGTTTACACTATGGAGAGGAAAGAAACCTACGGTGATATATATGCATGTCTTTGGTTCAAAAGCTTATTACAAGGACAAGAGAAAACCGAAAGGAAAATTTGAACCACGTTCACAATTAGGAATATTTGTGGGCTATGATATTCAATCTAAAGCATATAGAATACAAGATCCAACGACAAGAAAGATTGTTGTGAGTCGTGACGTGAAGTTTATAAATGAGACAGCGTTCAGACATGAATATAAAGAGATACTTGATGAAGAAGAAGACACTGATGAGGAACAAATGAAAGTAGAATTGAATAATGAAAGAAAGGAAAATAACCGAAAGATATTGAGAAGCAGAAGAGATGGTATCAGACCGAGAAGATCGATCGAAAGAGTTACTGAACCAGAGGAAGATAGAGATAGATATCAATTATATAGAAAAAGAAATTCAACAGTTTCGTGGGAAAATTTAATAGAACCTTCTAAAAGAGGTAGAGGAAGACCTCGCCTAATTCGTACTGGAATGGCAGGTAGACCGCGAAAAGAATATCATACAATGAAAGAGAATACTACAGATAGTGAAGATGATTGTGATAAACCTAATGAAGAATTAAGCGCAGGGATAGCCATAATAGAACCAATGACGTGGAAAGATATAGAAAAGAAAGACGACGTGTATTTATGGAAATGTGCTCTAGAAGATGAGTATTTGTCACAACTCAAGAATAAAACCTGGGAAATTGTTTCACGACCTAAGCACCGAAAGGTTATTGGAAGCAGATTTGTGTTTAGCACCAAGAGTAAAGGCAAGAAAGTACGCCTTGTCACTAAAGGATGCTCTCAAAGGCCAGGGGAGGATTTTCACGACACCTCATCCCCCGTTGTGAGATCGTCATCAATAAGACTCATAGCGGCTTTGTCGGCTGAAATGGGATTAGAGATCCATCAGATGGACGTAGTAACAGCTTACCTAAACGGTTCACTCGATGAAGAAGTCTATATGGAGATTCCAGATCAGTTAAGCGATGTTCTAGAGAGAGTACTCGCAAAAGAAAATATTGGTTCACAGAAGAAAATGATAACAGAAAAGAACATACTTCAGACAGCTAAACGCTGGAACAATGCTCTTGATGAATGTATGGATAGTGTGTGTTTGTTAAAGAAATCTTTGTATGGCTTGCGTCAGTCAGGATTGCAGTGGCATAAAGAATTAGTGAGAAAGTTGAGTGATATAGGTTTTGAAGCGATACCGCAGGATCCTTGTGTATTTATTGCACAGAAAGGTGAGCGAATAATGTTAATTGGTATATATGTTGATGATATGATTATATCTACAAATGATGATGTATGGATGCGAGATATAAAGAAACAATTATCGAATGCATTTGAGATGAAAGATATGGTCAAGAAATCTACTTGTCTAGGTATTGAATTTAGTCGTGACGATGAAAACAGAGTGTATTTAAGTCAAAGATCATATATTAATAAAGTGTTAGAGCGTTTTAGTATGAGTGAATGTAAATCTGCTGTCACACCTATAGATGTGAATGTAAAATTAGAAAAACCTGAGTGTGTTAGATACGAAATAATGGAACAGTATCCGTATCAGAGTTTAATAGGAGCGTTGATGCATCTGGCCGTCTCAACGAGACCAGACATCGCGTATGCCGTAAACTATTTAAGTCAATTCAATACAAATTACGACATTGAACATTGGAAGGCTGCTAAACGTGTGCTGAGGTATTTAAAAGGAACACCAGATTACGGATTAGTGTATGAAAGAACAGGTTTGCCATTATTTGGTGTGGTTGATGCAGATTGGGGAGGGAACACGGTAGATCGTAAATCGTATTCCGGTTATGCATTTATTTTGGCAGGTGCGCCGATGAGTTGGGAGGCGTGTAAACAACGGACCATTGCCTTATCAAGCACCGAATCAGAATACATGGCCATTTCCGAAGCTACTAAAGAGGCCATATATTTACGTGATGTTTTAAGTATCATTGGGATTGAGTGTGAGTGTGTAAAACTATTCAATGACAATCAGGGTGCGATTAAACTTGCTCAAAGTAGAAATTACCATTCACAAACGAAACATATTGATGTGAGGCACCACTTTATTCGAGATATGTGCGAACAAGGTGTAATTGATCTAAGATATTTGTGTAATGGCCGAATGCCTGCAGATATTTTGACTAAAGGTTTGAGTGGAACAAAGCATCATGAATGTCTGCGTAATTTACGTATGATTGACGATTGTATGTAAATATCAAAGATGCATGCTCACGACTTCGAGGGGAGGTGTTCAAGTAATACGAAGCGCGTGAGAAGTGCCACCTATCTGAATCCATCGGAAACTGTGTTGGTCGTTACGTTCGTGCCGCGCCGCTAAATGTTGTTTGTTTGATGTCTCAATAAAATATTTCAGTTTTGCTATAAAACGTGCGTTTTTATCCCATATCCCATCACAAAAAACCATTGAATACCAAAGAATAAACACTATCTAACTAATTACCAAATATCAATAAATGAAATCGCAGAAACGCCACCAAATTCTGGCCACCAAACGTAATAAGCATTACTCCCAATATAAATGCAAACCTTTTACGTATTCAGATATGGAAATATAAAAAAGCTAAGTCGGTCAATGGTAAAGGAAAAATACTAATATAAAATGGATGACAGGCGCTCAAAGAGAGTCGAGTGAAGTAAATCTCGCAATGAATTACTTCTACACCTTTAGTAATATACGAGGTGAATGTTAATCAGCTTTGATTTATAGAATAGTGTTAAAATGGGCTGTTATAGACAAATAGAGTGATTTTGCAAAGAAGGCCCATTTTTGGCGGCTTGTAGGAGAGGTATGATAGCATAAGTATTATTAAAATTAGTCTCGAGTCCCTGTCATCAGTTATGGTTAATATAAAACGGTATAAGTCAATTTTATGTTAAGATTAACATCGAAGAATATGCCCATTAATTTCAACTGTACTCTTTTCATAGAGATCCATGCTTGCTCAAGGCGGGTTGAACTGCTAAGCATGGCATTACAAACTCCAACTCTTCCAAATTCTTATTAGTCGTCTCATATATTCAGAAGTCATTTTTCATCAAACATCACCACTGTTCAAACTCCACCTGTATATTAGTAATAAGTCTCTATTGACCTATGTACACCTAAGCTTAGGCACCACGTGCTGGGTCGGGGCCTGGAATTAATTTGAATAGAAAAATGTAGTTTGTGCGTTGACTAATGGTTATCCGGATCGAGTCACGTAATGTTTGATGGCGGTCGGTGAGATGGACTGCTAAGAAAATGGCGCTTTGTGAAAAAAATATTTCGTCGAATACAATTTTGCGTACCCGTTTAAGTATTTATTTTACAGGCAACACTTGCAATTATGACAAACTGTTGGGTTTATTCAGTTTTTCAAACCTTTGCGTATGTAATAAAGATGCATTACAGTTAACTCTTTTTTATTGCTGCTCTACTTCATTATGAAGTCTTTTGGTGCTCTTTTAAAAATAAGAGTAAAGAGTGAGAAGTGCTTTTAGAAGCACGCCAGGAAGAAACGTAGTATAACATTCGCCAGACCAGAACATATTGACCATGAACCGTTACGCTACCACTACAATAACTTGTATCAGATTGACTGATAAATTGTATAAATGTAATAGTAAGTATGAGAAAAGTGTTTAGATAAGTTATTCATACAGCAATAGATTTAATGTACCATGCACAGAATCTATATATTTTATCAGCTATCCAGAAATTGGCACAAATCCTAATTGGGTCGGTTTCAATAATGTATGTGAATGCAAGCAAGAAGTGCTTATTTATCTTTATGTGTTTGCTGCTCCATAGAATATCTGTGGGATAATTTATAGGATCAAGTTTTGCAGGGTGGCTGAAAAAATAAACCTTTATCTTACTAATATTATAAATGCGAAAGTTTGGTTGGATGGATGTATGTTTATTACTCAATAACGACAGAATGGATGAACGGATCTAGATGAAATTTGGCACAAAGATAGATTATACTCTGGAATAGCATATAGACATCCCTGTATAATGTTGCCATGGGATTAAAAAATACTTCTACGCGGATGCCGCTGGCAGAAGCTAGATTTTTTATATATGTGGGATAACAGCTTACAACTGCCAATTTCATCATATAGAAAATAGACTTCATAGAAGTCCTAAAAAGAGTTTTTAAATGGAAACTAGAAAATAATAGATAGAATGCAGAAAACTTGAAGAAGAGAAAATTATACTTTCTGCCCTTGTCCTATAACGAATAATAATACCTATAACTTTCAAATAGAATGACAACTACAATGTATAGAGCCTATTATAATATAAAGAATAGAGCACTTAAATAAAACTCTAAAGTAAAATTAAAAACGACTTAATTATGTAAATTCTTATGAACGATTAAAAGGCTTTAAATTACTTCTACGTACACGTCAATCAAGAATTTTTTGTATTATTTATTTAGATAATATTTATAAATGATCATAGTAAAATTACATCTGTCACCCTTGCTACAAAATACCACTAACATAGACATTCATCTAAATTCATCCAAAACAAAACTGCAGCTGCCATTTTTTTCGCTGCCAAATTGATCTGACTTATTGAAGATACTCCGATATTGATAGAAAGTAAATTATTAACAGAAACAAAATGTTTCCTTCGTAAAAACCTTTCGATCGTTAAATCGGTGACTTTTGAATTTTATTTATTGTATTTATTAGTACTGTCGGAGATTGATTGTTGTGTATATTTAGGAATTATTGTTTTTGCCATCTAAAACACAAACACAAACTTAGTCCTGCAGTGTAATCTCGCTTATATGTTAATTATTTGTACAAGGCGAAAGGCTTGGAATAGTCTAGTACTCCTTCTTTATTTACTGTAAAGATAGCACGAGATATAATTTAATAACCAAATATCATGTCGTGATAAAATGCTAAGCCTGGTAATAAGATCAAGACAACAAGCGAACCTGTATTTATTACATAGCTATTACCGTTGTCGGCGAAGAAGGAATGGGCCACACACAGGATTAAATTTCAATTGAAAACTAGTATTTCTAATAATATTCCAAAGGTCAATCGGAAACCATCTCAACACGTTTACATTACCAATCCATTACGTGTAAGGGCTGCGCTATTTATTGGACTGTAACATTATTTCCGCCACATTTAGCCCACAGAAGCCTCTTTTATCTTAGATCACGGCATTATTCATACAACTAAGATGAAAGAATACTAATTTATGCGACACACCGCAAGGAAAAATCAACCCTAAAATCCCATAATCAAAGTGCTATATCAGTTGTTGTGTCGTCAAAAATAAATTCAACTTACGAACTATTTGTGTGGTCTTTAACGACATAGGTACACTGGCGTGCAAAAAAATCGTGCAATTAAATTGAATATTAGTTAGCGTTTAGTAATATGTGTGGCATTTCATCGCCAGTGTAGTTGATACCAAGATTATGGATATATGTGAGGTAGTGATATAAGATAAAAATTGAAGCTGAGCAAAAATGTTTTAAACAGGTGCATTATTTAATTGATTAACTTTTTGCAGGGACTGTGACAGCGTTTAGTTCTTATAAAAGGAGCCCTATTACTTACCCTGTTATTTACATAAACTCTTCAACTTTTTACCATTCATCAAGCCAAGCTTCGCTTATCGGTCTGGCCGGTTATAGCTGAATACCAGTACTTGAGATGGAGCGACCACTAATCCGACCTTCACAATACAGTTACTGGGTGTATCCATGGATTTTTAAAATCACCATCATCATTTAAGCCGAAAGACGTCCACTGCTGGACATAGGCAATTAGGCATCTACCAAGCGTCGCCACATCGATCGGTCCTATGCGAATAGCATACAGCAGATGCCCGCCTTCAGTAGGTAATGAATCAATCTAAAACTAACCGGTCCGTTTTAGCAATATTCAACAAAAATCTCGTGATGGCCTTTTTTTCTGCAATCAACTTGAGTTTTAAAAATAAAAATCGAGATTGTCGGTGTTTGTAGAATTCTAAAAGACGCTTTTATCATCGGTAGGGCACGCATAAAGATCGTTTATCATAATCAAGCTGCGAACCAAATATATACTGAAAGATACCGATTCTCGAGGGGTAGAGCCACTGAGTGGTAGTGGACAGAAGGTGCAATAGAGTAAAAAGAGACTTGAAGATTGAAATGTGTGGCATAGAGATGTAATGAATGTTATAGAGGATCGGTATCGCGTCATGTCTAAGGTATTTTACAAGGAAATAGGTAAAATCAAGGGTAAATCCTTTGCTGAAGCATTATTTTTGCTCACTATTGTATGACAGCGGTTCCACAGATAAATGCAGAATCTGGAAATGACGTTTGTACCACGATATTATTGGCAATAGAAATGTTGATGACTGTGTGACTCTGTCACAGTGAATCATGAAAAGATGTACTTGCAAGGCAAACATAATAAGAGGGCAAAAATAACATACGCGTTACTCATAATTTGTTATAGCATTTGATCTATTGTGACGCTTGGGTAGAGAGTAGATTAGGTATAGGTTTTCCCTCAAGCTCCTGCCTCCTGCAACCTCCAGCAGTAGACGTCTTTCGGCCGAAATGATGATGAGCGGTTTTTTTCTGTGCCAGTTATTGGAAATAGGCTTGCCCGCTTTTACATACCTACAACTTATAGTGTAGGTAACTGGCGTGATGTGTATCTCTGCTTACTTCTACGGAGAACATACGTGATGATATTCAGATTTTTGTGTGTGAAGCAAGCTTTTTGCTAACTTTATATCCAATGCTAGAACCTTCTAAAGTTGGTTCGGGTAGTAAGATCCCTTCATCTAGAGAGGAGGAACACCTCATTTTTCTTGTATTATCAAAGTTATGATTATATAGCACCGTACTCAAAGTTTGTAGGTACTGCAAACTGAAAGAAAGATCTAAGTAAATGTGTAAGACAACATTGCAATAGAGAATCTGTAAAATAAATAAATAAATCGCGAGTCCAAATTCGTCTATCAACATAAATTAGTACGTAAATTAAAAACAGAACAGTCTGTAATTCTGTCAATCGTTTATAAATAATGGCTATACACAACACATTAGTGTAGTGTTTGAATCTGCTCAAGAATCAAGGTCCGTGATTGTACGCCCTTAAGGGCCTACATACGCTTTAGTGCCGTAAAACGGTAACTTTCTAAAGCATACTCCTCAGTAACAGCTAGGTTAAAAAGTTTGCAAAAAATATATATTTATTATTGATTCATGTACATAATTTTGGACACAATGTTTTTTCGTGGAACTAATAGTTTTGCTTTAAAAAAATAATTAACAACACGATATTTTTTCGCAACTTTTGAAAACTCCTACAAAACGACTTGGATGTTTAAAAGTAATTTTATACAGAAAAATTGATGGCTGGAATTTCTTCATACCTAACACAGCATATGTAAATCAAATAATATTTTGCAAACAAAACTGTTCAAAAGGAGATTCAATTTTGATATTTTGGCATCGAGCGGGTGCACGGCCAGTACTGCGTTACATTGGGGCGTATATATCACCTTAACTCTTTTCTCAAGGATTGACATAATACCTATAATACGAACCCATTATATCGCATGCCTAGAGACTTACTTCTGCAAATTAAAGCTCACAATAAACTAGGCAGCACGTGTTTTAAAAATTATGGTAATTAAAAAAATCTGCGTTATTTTTGACAGAATTTTAAATTTCTATGCAATGTAAAGGTGCCTGTAAACGGGCTAGTTTTTCGACAATTTCTTGCTGCAATTGTATAGCCGTCAAGTTGCCAACTATATCGCTCAATACAGTGCAACAATTGCTGCAATCTTGCAGTGTAGCCCGGCGATATTACCAAGATATTTAAAAGTTGCCGCATATATTCAATGTCTAGCCGGCTAGATTGCAAATGATTTACCCCGCTTTAACTTTACTGCAATATAGCCGTATATCGTCTTTGCTCTGATGTCTAACCTATGTGCATCTCTTTCCCTCACCAGGTGCCCCCCGCCTCGTCCTGTCGCTGCCTGATTAGTGAAGTTGTTTTGTACCCGTTGTTGATTTTATTCTGTAAGTCATGGCCGAGTGGTCAAACGAAAAGATTTTCTACTTTATCAACGAAATCCATATACGTGCTGAATTATAAGATGTAGAAGCAGAAACTAGTGCGTATAAACATCGTAATCTTAAGAAGGATGATTGGGCCGTAATGGCCGCGAAGTTTCATAATAATCGCATGTATTCAATGTCTATCCGGCTAGATTGCAAATGATTTAACCCGGTTTGACTTTACTGCAATCATACATCAGAGCAAAGACGATATACCTACAGTGAGAACCGTAAGTATATCGTCTTTGCTCTGATGTATCGGTCGCGGATAAATTTGAAATAGAATTACCGCGGCCCTGGGACAAGTAACTGAAGGAACACGGGTGGGTTTTAGTCAGTAAAAGTTTGACACGCCCTCCCGCTTCACCCAGAGCGGGAGAAGTCATTGAATGATTGACAAGACCGTTAAATGTGGCACACATACGTAAGTCCATCAATGCCTAGATGTGGCCAAGGCTTGTTTAGTACTTTTCTCAAATAATGCGCGGAAATTAAACTAAGTAGTACCTACAGCTCATTTTGTCAACTGCTGAGATATAGCCGCAATTATTGCTCCTCGTGTACGAGCAAAATTCCTCAGCAAACTAGTTGCACTATATTGCTGGGCAACATCCAGCAATGAAATTGCAGCGAGAGTATATATTGAAAATATACTGCGCTATATTGCTCAACAAAATTGCCAGCAAGATGCAATTTTTATAGCCCGTTTACAGGCCTCTTAAGAAAAGTGTAAAGTGTTGCTTTTGTTTCGTCTTAAGAAACTCTAGATACTATTTACCGTTATATTATTTAAAATATGTACTTATTTCTGCATTCTGCTTAAATCCTCTATTTCTCTTAAAACACTTTCACAAATTTAAAACAACACTTCCATAAAATAAGAATGCATAATCTTTCTTTCCCCGGAGCGTTTGCTGAACGAGATTTCATCAGGTTTTCTGAATAAAATAGTTTGCAAAGGAATTTGTATCACAGTCGCTTGTACGCAAGTATGCACACTGAAACAATGTACGATTACAATAGTCATGAAAAAACTGCAATAACGGTGCATTTTCCTTTAGACTTGGAATTCGTAGGAAATGTTGGTTTTATGGGTACGGAAAGGAGGAAAAATAAATGAATAATCATAAACGTACTGATAAACGTTTTTTTTACTTGAATATGGGCATAGCTTGAGATGAGGAGTATTCCCAAATAAAGAGTGTTAATTGCTAATTAAGTTAAGTGACGAAATATAGGTAACTCATCATCGTGTACTTAGCCATTTCCCAAATACTCTGGGTCAGCTTCCCGTCTAAACAGATGCAATTAAATATCTGTATTTCATATAAAAATAGACTGGGTTGTTACACAGTAACTACTAACTACTAGTAGTACTTCTTGGTAATCCAGTATTACCGGTCTTTCGGGATTATGACGACCCATAAATACTATCAAAGATCTACGAAAGACAGCCGAGTATCTTATCAAGCTTCTCGAAATTATCCTAAAATATTGATTTGTTGATAATCGTTTCTTAGTTGATAAACTCTTACTCGTTTTGTTGTGGATTTAGGAATGGTGAAAAAAAAAAAAAAAAGTTTTAGTGGCAGTCCTTCCTTGTACTAATCTTGTTTATAGCAGCTATACAATTATTTAGTTGTCAACAACCTAATTAGCTGATAACAATCCTCTTACAAGAGAACACCTGCAAAATAGACATTTTCTTGAGTTATCAAAAACCCATTTTTTTTAATGATAAACCATTTCTTTTCCGCGATAACCCATTCCACTCTGCCTAATCACGGCAGCAGCACCCGTTCGAAGTTTGAATGAAAATCAACTTGTCAATGACTTAAAGCCGGTAGCACACTATACGACAGTGTGGACATTGTGTATCACAACGGACACGAAAGGGTTCGTATTTTGAATAACAGAATATAAGAGGCGGCGTGGATACTCGAGTCAGAGTAGTCGCGCAGGCACCGAGGAAAACTGTTGCAGATGTTTTAAAATTTAACAAGAAAGGTGCAGTAAAAACCATATTTAGAAGGAAGGAGGATTTTGCCCGGAAGTACAAATACAAAAAAGACTGAATTAAGTTATGTAAGTAAATAAGAGGACGCAGAAACAATAGGCAATAATTAAATTAAATATCTTTATTTCGGACGCAAAAATCCATAAAGTGTTAGTTACATCTAAAAAATGATTACCTAATTTTGATAATAATCAACGTGCGCACAAACTGTTGTACAATCGGTGAGCCGAAGCTCTCAGCTACAGTTTACGTTTTGACTGTCCCTCACTCTCCTCAGTAGTGATGCTGTTTTATTTTCGTATAATCGCGTAGAAAATGTCTGTACGGGCTTGCGCAAATATCTCCGACGCGCTACAGTAACGGGGCAGTCTCAACAACATCCTAATAGCATTGTTATATGATTTTGTGCCACTATACATTGCCAAAAAACCAAACGCCAAACATATATAAATTTGACTCTCCCTTGAAACCAAAAGGAACCCAAAACAAAAAATTGAAGAGTCTCGTATGCATGTCCAAACCAAAGGCAAAACTAATCAGCGTCATAAATAGGCAATAACTATTTCATTCAATTACCTGCATTAACATAATTTCAGACGATCACAATCAACTACTCCTCACAGCGGTTGCCATCAAATAAAAGAGAATTATATCAGTCGTATAAAACAAGAAATGCTGCCTGCCTGCTGTGTTTCCCAAGAACGATGAACGGATGAACTTGTTATATCTATAAGCCACTTACCGAGAATAATTCTCCTTATAAGGTATGTCATACTCATTTGATTATAAAGACTCAATCCAGAGTGCGTAAAAAATAATAAAATAGGTAGTCAATCTCTGAACACAGATAATTCAAGCAGCGACAAAACATTTAGTACTTAATGTCGTTCTTTAATTTATAAGTATTTCACTAAATGAAACGCATTTAAAAATAAAGCTGAATTAAGAGATACATAGTTAATGTGGATTCCGAGCACAGATTCATCTTTGCCTTGCCCTTCGGTAAAAACAGGCGCGATGTTATATTTGGACTTTGCCTGTAGGGAAATGATAAGAACCAAGCTAGCGCAGCTTTGGGATCTTATGGAGTTTGAAACCTTCTCCCATTGCTGGCCATTTTTATTTGTCCAAGTCTATACACTTTGCCTTCTGTATCGGAGTCTTGAAACAGTTGTTCAGCTATAATTTCTTCAAGATGTTAGTTTAATATTTACGGTAGTTATTAAAATTCAAATTGACGTTGCATCGACAAGACACGTTTTGTTTAATGGAAAAAAATACTGATGGTCACAATATTAAAATTCAGTTTTTAACTTTATTAAAACGAAATCAAGTTTATTAAAAAATAAAATGTCTAAACCGTATCAGTGGATGGAAGACTAATTCAATTCCAACGCGCCTGGGTCGCGTGGCCATACTTTTTGCTTGTTAAAATACCTGCCCGCAGTGAATGAGAGAACGAATGGCCGAGTGAATGACTGTGAATGGTTGATTGAATGATTCTCGGCGAGACATCGGCGCAATTATGTTTTTTCTTGAAACGAGTCGTACGGACATTTTGCACACACACACATTGACGTTACGATTTTACAAGGATTCTCAGGCAATGTCAGACAGAGCTCAATCGCGGATGATGCGAGTGCTGGCGCGGGCGTTTGCACGTCATTCAAAAATATTTTTTACTAAATAATTTGTAAAATTTGTGCCATATTTTAACCAACTACGGCGAAACAAAAGCCTCCCTTTGACCTCCACGAGGTCACATTAAATTGAATATCAAGAGGGCCCGAAAAAACAATTTTCGCCGCTCCCCATCATGTGTGTTATAATTGAACAGGACTACAACCTGTGGGTCGTTACTTCTAGTCAAGCATGATTCACCGTCGTCCACAACGTCGCTTAGTGAGATAGAGAATTACTTTAATGTAATGTTGTGATTTTTTTAAGAGTTTTAGAGTAGTAAAGGCATCAAACATTTTTTCTATATAAGTGACTAGACGACGCCTCGCGGTTTCACCCGCGTAGTTCCTGTTCCCGTGGGAATACAGGGATAAAAAGTAACCTATGTCACCCGGGGATAGAGTAGCTTCCCAACGGTGAAAGAATTATTGAAATCGGTCCGATCGTTTTGGAGCCTATTCGGTACAAACAAACAAACAAACAAACAAAGAAATCTTTCCTCTTTATAATATTGGTATAGATTTCAAGTGCAAACCGTTATTTTGCAGTATTCAATGTAGGTTGTACCTATATTGGTACAGCTTCTACTTAGGGAATTCACAGGAACAATCGTATAGCAGCTGCTAATTTATAAATGACAAATAAGGGAATTGGGTTAATGTGAGTCAATAGACACTTTCATATTGTTAATATTACGACAAATGATTGAAAATACTGCACTAAATTGAGTAAATTGTTACTAATTGTGAATAATCAACAAAGAAAATTTTGCAAAGTATTATTAAAGCACTAGTTCGTCGTCAACGGTGAGAAAAGAACCTTGCTTCATATATAAACAAAGTGACATTTTTTTATCAGTGATAACCATGTAGGTATGGTTAGAACGATACTCAAAAGTTTGAAATGTTTGGGGGATGACTTGTTAAGTCAGTACAAATTTCCAAATGATTGACACATTTTGAAATTGTTCGTAAGACACTAGTAGAATCCGTAGAATTTCACGTTGTTAAAAGCCCCTGGTAAGATGAAATGTCCTCAGCAAACACAATAGAAGTTACGTACTTATAACGATCAAATGCAATGATGGCTTGTTTCAAGTCTCAATCTAGTATAAATTCACCCTTCATAGAAAAATCGATTGATTACAAACTCAATTAAATCACCAAGCCAGTAAGTACTAAATAAAAATAAAGGAACTTAATTATTCAAAATCAAACAACATTATTATTCAAATCCGTTCCCGATTAAGTAATTGGAGCAACCGGTCGTTATCAGCAACTAGTCGTTACAAAGTGTATCGATGTCATTAATTCAGGAACATCATCAAAGTATGTTTAATGCCTCATGTTATAAAATTCCACATTTTTGTGTGTGTGTGATCATTAAGTGCAGCAAGTACTTGTTTTTTGACAGTTTATGCACAAGTATAAAGACGGAATAGGTATGCCTAAGAACGTCTTATTGTATTTATTCTTTTGGCTGTTAGCTTAGCAATTGTTTACCAACAATGTTATACAAAATCCTGATGCAGTGGGTGAATCCGGGGTTGACATCCCGGATTTTCCCACTGCAGGATTTTGTACAGGCCTCCCCTTGTCCTCTGTCCTACATACCGGTTCCGTACGTCTCTCATAAAGACTTTGTGGATTAAACAGCAAAATTGCGGGTTTGTTAACTTTCGTTTTCTTTTAATGTCTGCCAATCTAAAGTTCAGTTCCTTCACATATCTTTGAAAAGAGAAGAAGAGTATGTACCGTTCTAATAATTGCCTCATAAATTTTTGGGTATCAATAGATTTTCAATAATTGTGTGTGGTCTTCAATAAATCTATAATTGCTACCAATAGTAATTACTTACTACTGTAAGCTTTATTAGTAAAGCTACCGGTAAAAACCAAAGAATTAAATAAAGAAAATTAATATAAATGTATAAATAAAATAAAAACATAAATTTCTAATAACCATGATGCCATTAATACAATCTAATTAATGAATAGTTATAAATACGTCTCGGTTAATCGCTAATCGGCTTAGTGAGTTATCTATTGAGCTTAATCGATTCTATGTGTGTGGTCGGATATTTACCTGTTACTAATGTTTATTAGATACCTACTTTTGCTTAGATGGTGCTTTAACAAGAAACATATAAGTAACACAAATAACCAAAAATCGTAAAGACGTAAATCATTCCAAAGAAATACCGAAGAAAAGTTTTTTAATAATATCATCCGTTCTTACAGGCTGGCAGTTCAATTACAGTTATTTAACATCCATTAATTTTCTTAGGAACACCGTCGGAACTTATTAAATACCCATCAAGGAGCATTGGGTTCCTATGGATTGGTGTCTTAAGGCCCTTCAATTAAACCTTGGGTCAACCATCCAGACCACTCCATGCCCAGGCAAGTGGGTACTTTATGTTGGTGGACCCGGCTCTCATTTTTAGTTTTTTGGCTGTTGTTACGGGTAGGCAGAAGCCAGAAAATCTAACACCAGATGTACCACACTGTTAACACGGTCATCCCAGGTATAACCCAGTTATGGAGATCAAACAGGCGGTACATGTCAAATACTGATAATAGTAGTAACAGTGTGCCGTCCAAAGACCTACCATAGTAAGGTCCATATTCATATCTTACAATCTTCCAAGAAACAAGTAACAAGAAATCTTGATCAATTTGAATATCAGAGGTGGATTGGACCTCTGATCTTCAAATTGATCATGATTTCTTGTTACTTATTGACATAAATCAAGAATTTTATCGTTGTTGGCGACTGAGTCGGGTGGAGGTCCAACCAAATGACTAACTGAATACCTGTAGGCCACTGGCCTAAAGTTAGGCCTTTATTCCAAGTCACTGTCACTAGACTGACAGTTGAAATCCAATAGAAGAACCTATATTTCAATCAGACAGACGATCTTACACTTTATTATTAGCAATACCAACACATGTAGTTTTAGTGGGTTAGAGGCCCACATAACTGCGCTATCTCCCCGTGGTAGTGCAGTATGCATCAGCATTTCTCCACGCAAAAAAAAGAAAAGGTTATTCTTAAGGAGAAGAACGCTGAATAATTCAAACCTTTTTTTTTATTCAAATTTCTACCGCGGACATGTGGCAGTCTGTGCTCTTTTTTATTGTGTTTAAATCTGCGATAGGAGGTCCAGTAAATCAATGCGCGAAACGATCATCTAACAGCGCCAAATGGAGAGGGATTGCAAGGCGAGTAACAAGAACATCAGTAATCGGACAAAATTCATCGTGACCACGAGCGCTCTGTCAAGAGCGAAACGAATAAGAAGATGAAGTTAACTTAACCAATCGTTAAATATGCTAACCAATGGTTGCAAATTTAGGTAAAACACATTTTTTTTCAGTTGTTAGCCTCACAAATCGTCAAATAAGTTGGAGAGTTAATTGATTGACAGTTTGTTAGACTAACAATTGACCAATAAACACGTTTTAACGAAATTTGGCATATTTGACCATTGGTTGGGCAAAAAACTGGGCCATAGACAGCCTCTAAAGAATAACAGGTAAGGAGAGCAATATGAACTTTGCTTGCATCTCGTGAAAAATATAGAAGGTTTTAGAAATCATACCATTAGTTCAACTAAAATTATTTTACCAACCTATTATGGGGGCTTTCAACGCCTCATTTTTACGATTTTTACGGCGTTTTTTTTGGGGGGTTTGTCATTAATATGACAAACCCCCCAAAAAAAACGCCGTAAAAATCGTATAATAATCATAACCTTTTAAATTCCCTCATCACTTTTTTACGACAGAAAATCAAAATCTGATACATATTGCAACATTAAAATATTTTAAAGGAGTGTAAACCTTCAGAATTGCTTCCTTATAATCTCGGCAATGCACTTTATCATCATCATCATCATATCAGCCAAAAGACGTCCACTGCTGGACATAGGCC
The DNA here is from genome assembly GCA_964057195.1 of Orthosia cruda. Lineage (NCBI taxonomy): Eukaryota > Metazoa > Arthropoda > Insecta > Lepidoptera > Noctuidae > Orthosia > Orthosia cruda. Next base: position 11,794,304 of record OZ059839.1, on the reverse strand, counting down.
TCCTCCAAGCGTCGCCACTTTGACCGGTCCCACGCGTCTCGCAACCAGCGTATCCCTGCAACATTCACCAGGTCATCGGTCCATCTGGTGGGAGGCCATCCAACGCAATGTCTTCTAGTTCGCGGTCGCCACCCCAGAACCTTTCTGCCCCATCGGCCATCCGTTCTGCGAGCAATGTGTCCTGCCCACTGCCACTTAAGTTTGGTAATTCTTCGGGCTATGTCGGTAACCCTGGTTCTCTTGCGGATATCTACATTTCTGATTCGATCACGCATGGAAACTCCGAGCATAGCCCTCTCCATTGCCCTTTGAGTGACTGTAAGCTTTTTGATGAGGCCCATTGTAAGCGACCACGTCTCAGAGCCATATGTCATCACTGGCAACACACACTGGTCATAGACTTTCGTCTTGAGACACTGTGGTAAGTAGGACGAGAAGATGATGAGACCGCGCAACTTCCCGAACGCTGCCTAGCCGAGTCGGATTCGACGGTTGACCTCTTTCTCGAAGTTGGCCCTACCCAACTGGATCGTTTGTTCCAGGTAGACATAGTCGCACACAACTTCGAGTGTAGAGTCTCCGACCTTAATAGGAGTGGGTGTAACATTCAGGGGGGCATTCAGCATCACCTTGGTTTTGTGCATGTTCATCCTAAGACCCACTCTTTCGGAAGCTCTACTGAGATCATCGAGCATTGTACTGAGGTCCTCCATGGTCTCAGCCATAACCACTATATCGTCGGCAAACCGAAGGTGAGTGATGTACTCGCCATTGACGTTGATGCCTAGCCCTCTCCAGTCCAGAACCTTGAAGACGTCCTCCAGTGCAGCGGTAAACAGCTTCGGTGAAATGACGTCTCCCTGTCTCACACCTCGCTGCAAATGTACGGGTACCGAGGTCTGATCCTGAAGTCGAACTGACATGGTGGCGTTTTTGTATAAACACTTCAACACCTCGATGTACCGGTAGTTAATTTGGCACCTTTGAAGAGACTGCAGTACAGCCCAAGTCTCGATCGAATTGAAGGCTTTCTCGTAGTCCACAAACGCTAAACAGAGAGGCAGTTTATACTCTTCAGTCTTCTGTATAACCTGCCGCAGCGCATGTATGCGGTCTACGGTGCTGAAGCCTTTACGGAATCCGGCTTGTTCAGGAGGCTGGAAATCGCAAAAACCTACGCGCGAGACGTTTCGTGATGACTCTTGAAAACAGCTTGTAGACATGGCTAAGAAGTGGGCCTATAGTTCTTCAATAAGGCATTGTCACCCTTCTTGAATAAGAGTACCACCACACGCCTGCACCATGCCTGTGGCGTCCTCCCCTCGAGTATGACGGAATCAAACAGCTTCTGAAGGGCCTTAAGGACCGGTTTACCACCCGCCTTCAGGAGTTCGGCTGTGATTCCGGCATCACCCGGCGCCTTGTTGTTCTTAAGCTGTTTCAGAGCCATCCTAATCTCATACAGGCTGACGTCAGGAATGTCTTCGGTATAGTGTCAGGTCAATCTAGCTCTAGGGTCATTCGCTAGATTCGCGACGGGCTTACTGGTTGACGTGTACAACTGCCCATAAAATCTCTCGATCTCCCTCAGAAGCTCCGGTTTGGCGGATACGATCCTGCCATCATTGGTCTTCAGCTTCGTGAGCGGGCTCTGCCCAATAGACAGATCTCTTGCAAAGACCTTGGAGCCCTTATTCCGCTCAATGGCGTCTTTAATACTTTCGGTATTAAAGCGGCGGAGGTCGCTTTTCAAGGACTTTGAGATCCGTCTATTTAGCTGCCGGTATTTCAACGCATCGTCTAAAGACTGCAGGATCATCCCACGCCTCTCCTTCATGAGCTTGAGAGTAGGATCAGGGAGCTTTTTGTTCCTATCTGTACGGCGGGTCTTGAAAAACTTAGACCCGACCGTATGGACAGCTTCGACGATCCGTATGGACAGATCGCTGTATTCGTCCACGGAGCTCCCTAGGCACTCGAAACGATTCTGGAGTTCGAGTTGAAAGGTCTCGGGGTTTATGACCTGGATTTGTGCTGGACGGAGCGTGGACTTCATCAGTCGAGACCTTTCAAGCTTGACATTAATGTTCAATGTGCCTCTTACCATGCGGTCATCGCTCCCGGTTTTCACCGAATTGATCACATCATTGAACATTTGCTTCTTGGTTGACATGATGAAGTCGATCTCGTTTTTAGTTGCACCATCGGGGCTTTGCCAGGTCCACTTCCTGTGCTCACGCTTTCTGAAGAAGGAGTTCATCATATAGAGGCCCCCCTTCTCCATAAAACTGGCCAGTAGGTGACCCCGGTGGTTCCGACGTCCAACTCCAAATTGCCCCACTTGCAGCTCATCCTCGTCTCATTTGCCCAGTTTCGCGTCGAAGTCCCCCATGACAACGGTGAAGTAAGTTTTGGAACCATGCATGGCTCTAGAGATATCCTCATTCATGGTCTCTACCTCGTCGTCGTGCCGAGGTCGGGGCGTAGACCTGTATGACCTTCAGCGAATATCTTGCGGATATTCTGAGTATAAGGTACGCCACCCTGGTCGACACACTCTCGATCTTCACCACGTTGTTCACAAGGGACTTGTGGACGATAAAGCCGACACCACCCTGGGACTGCCGGTCACCCTCTCGGAAATAGAGCAGGTTACCGGATTTGAGGATTATCGAGTCCTCCCCCTCTCTTCGGACTTCAGACAAACCTATAATGCTCCATCGTAACCTACTCAATTCTTCCTCGAGTTCGGCTATCTTCTCGTCGGTCCGGAGTGTTCGCGTGTTATATGTTGCCAGGTCCTGTCGGCGGTGTTTATTGGGGTAGCCGGGTCCACTCCGGAGATTCTTTACACCCTTTGCCACGCCATCGCCCCGGCTAAGGTAGCGGTAGCCGAGGGTAGACGGGCTGCCGGGCACTCGGGGCCGTTGTATTGTTGTGCTATTCATATTGGTTTGGGGGGGTTTACCATAATCGCCACGCTTGGCAGGCGGGTTGGCAATCGCAGTTTGCTGGTAAAGTGCACAGAGAGCGCTGCTGCCCATTCTCTGGTGTGTCCGTTAGTCGCCTCTTACGACACCCACGGGAAGATATGGGATGTGGAAATTCTTTACGTCCGTCACTATACACCATTCGGAAATGCACTTAAATATACCATAAAAGTTTATTATTGCAAGTTTACAATTGCTTAAGCTCCGTGTTGCAGTTAGGCTGTGACATTTTATAGGGTTGGAAATCATGCCAGCAAGTAATTCGTGGAAATATATCGATACCAGTCGAGTTAGATTACCTAGAATAACGGATGGAAGAAATGATTAGTTTTAACGTGTCGTCAATAACCATGAATTAATAACTATGGGTTTGTTTTACAGTAACAAACGAGAAACAAGAACTATAAGACCGTAGTAATAAATATTTTTCTTTGCTGTTATTTTTATTTCTATAATAAACAATAAAAAGTAAAATAAATAATAAGGTACGCAAAACTTTTTGAGTTAAATCGATTTATGCCTGGGAAAAGATAAATTGTTCCAACCTTTATAATAATCTAGAAAGCCACGATACAACTATAACTATAGATGTTTTGAACTATACGGTGTTGTCTACGATAATACGCGTTATTATTGGTACAGATTTACGCATTTGGATCTCAGGCATTGCTTTTTGAGAAAGCTGTACTTATTTTATGTAACCTAAACCATTTCTTTTCATATTTAATTTCTTTTGGAGTGATTATATAAAGGGGAGTCAGTGATAGCGTGGCGGGGGACAGGATGGTATGGAAGAAAAACCTGTTGCGCCAACCCCAAGTAAGATGGGACAAGGGCAGGAAGAAAATATTGTTAAATATACTTATGGTACAGAACATTTACATTAAAATGTTTAGTGTAAATGTTCTGTACCATAAGTATTTATAAGGATGCTGCAGAAATCTGTACAAAAATAGATCAAACTCTGTCTCGTAAACTAGGGTATCCTGTATCTTGGAGGGAAGGGAAGAGGAAGATGATGATGATAATCAACTGTTTTGTTATTCTTTCAAGCAAAGGCAAACATATTTCACTTATACCAAGAAGAGAAGTGTTCTCTTAATAAAGCCACTAATTAAGATTCAATAATTATTCAAATTAACCTATCCCGACTACAAACCAATCCTAAATAAAACAGATCTCCCAACAACGATATTGAGAGTTTTTGAGCCATATATCGATACTAAAATAAACAACCCACTCAATCATGTCCCCGCACTACTCGTAACTCTTCGCCGCATAATTCGGCACTAAGCCATCATCCACTCACCGCATAACTGCTCCGATTACGTAGATCCATCGATTATACTTGCTACTGGCTTATGAGAGAGGCTTACATCTTGGGAAAGGAATTAAGAAATAAATATCTTCACGAGATGTATGAGAATAGGTTGAGAAGTGGTAAGAATATAAACCTAACGGTAGTCATAGTATCTTAAAGATTGATCAATCTACTTAGTCTTTGCCCAACTATGTTGGGGTCGGCTTCGAGTCTACCTGAATGCAACTGGGTACCAGTTTTAGGTCAAATAAAGCGACCGTCTATTTGACCTCCGTAAACTAAAAACTGGGTAACACCACAACGTATACATAAGCGGCGGCGCGTGTGGTAACACGGATCCCCTTGGCAGGACTATGTCCGCTAATCATAATATATTCATATATTATGACTTCTGTCTATCCGTAACGACTGGCAAATGACGATCTAAAAATGACAGCCAGACCAAAATCTTTACGTGCTTCTATGGAACAATCTCGGCATGCGTTGGTCAACATTGAATTGCGGCTGTTATTATTTAGCCACGGGCTTGTATTTTCAGCTAATCACGTGGTAGAAATCAATGCCTACATTTCCAAAGAAATACAGCAAAATCTTTGTCACACAAGCGCGACGAAACTATCTCTAATCTTTTCACATCACAAGACTACCCTCCGCTGCTTGTTGCATAATTCGGTACTTAGCTGCTACCGAGTACCGATCCCGTATCGATTCATTGAATAAGTGCCGATGTTCGGTTATCTTTATCGCAGCCTTAGTTATTTCCTTTGAGAACAGCGAGCTATAATGATGAAAATGGAGATATATTTTTCGTTTCGTTGATGGTTTAGATCCTGAAGCTTGTTAGTAGAAGATCTTTGGTATTATTTTGGTCTTCATTATAATTAGGTTGTAGGCATGTAACGTATGTCATCTTTGCGAAGGGGAAGGTGCAGAGCATGAACTCCGCGGAAGTGAAATTAAACTGAGATTTATGCAGAGGTATAAAAATAAACATTAATTAATTTTTAAAGAAAAAAAACACCTTTTGGGAGGACTTTTAAAAGGAAAAAACAGTTTTACAATGAACAACATACAAGCAAAAACACGAAAGCTCAAGTTATATCTCTGCAGATTTTCTTCAAACTCTGCTAAAACCTTGCGCAGACATATGCGGATGCAGACGTAAATTTTTTGAATAAGTTCTATATTTGTGGAGGTGACGAAGAAGTTCTGTTACAACCCTAGTAATTATATAAATGAGCCTTTTCTTTACTAAGGCCTCCCCTGACGAGAGGCAGTGCTATTGTCCGAAAATAATACATGGAATAAATCCCTTCTGAGGTGATTGTAGTATTTTTAACCGACTTTCCAAAAAGGAGGAGGTTTTATGTTCGACATCATGTTTGTTTTTTTTTTTTTTTTTTTTATGTTCACCGATTACTCCGTCAATTGTGGACCGATTTTGAAAATTCTGTTTTTGTTTGAAAAAGTATGTTCCGAAATTGGTTCCATTTTAATTTGGTGAAGATCTGATGAAGACCTTCGGAGATATACAACAGAACTCTTCAATAAATAACGGCAAATCTCTCGGGATTGCTGCAATCGCATGTCTGTTTGTTGTTTATAACATTTCATAACATAACATCACGCCAGTTCGCTCTTAAGGGGTAAGCAGATTTCTCATTTCACCGGTTATGTTCAAGTTTCATGAAATCTATTCTGGCGAAATAGTTCCCTTACTAACTTGCCTATTAGGTACGTACAACTAAAAAGTGAAAAATAAAAAAACTTTTTGCAAAAAAATACTACCGACTTCCAAATACAAAACTACAAAGTGAAAAATAACTTAATTTTTTGAAGTCGGTGTCCATAACGCAAAAAAATGGTACCTACGAAAGACACCGACTTCAAAAAATTAAGTTATTTTTCAGTTTGTAGTTTTGTATTTCGAAGTCGGTAGTATTTTTTTGCAAAATGTTTTTTTGTTAATTATTTTTCTCCCAATCAATGACCTATATCCTCCTAGGTATTTCTTTTTTCGGTAGGTATTAAAAGACTTTGTTTGTCTTCTACCTACAAGGTTCAGCCAATACAATTAACTGTTTATTGGCGCACATTTTCTATTTAAGGACACGTCCTTCGGATCGCGTATCCGGTAAGAGATACGTTGTTTTCTTAGAATGAAAACATTCAGGTCTACCCGTCTTGACTTAAGATCCTATGACCCCTAGCTGGGGCAGAGGGCTTCAACAGTAGTCCTCCATCGAGACCGGTCTTGAGCTTTGCTCTTCACCTCGCTCCACTTCATTCCAATACTCGTCGCTTCAGCCAATACTGTGCATCGCCAGGTTTGACGGGGACGGCCTCGCTTCCTTTTTCCTTGTGGATTCCAATCCAAGGCCTATTTAGGAATGTGTTTGGAATACCTTCGGAGCGTGTGACCAATTCAACTCCATTTACGCCGCTTGATCTGGCTGTCGATCGAGGTCTCGTGGCATCTCTCCAACAGCTCTTCATTATATATGATCTCGGACCAGTAAATTCTGAGGATGCGACGAAGATATCGGTTGACGAAGACCTGGATTTGGGGTGAGATGTCTTTTGTTACGTTCCACGTTTCGAACCTGTAGGGCAGCACGGATTTGACATTAGATCCGAAGATTTTTGCAATTGCTCTAAAATTAATTTCTCAAATATTTTACTAAATGTAGGTAGTACTGAAATAGATCTATAATTTCTAGGGTCTGATGTACTACCTGATTTAAACAAAGGTATTATTTTACTATTTTTTATTACGTCAGGAAACTCCTTACAGTCGATACAATTATTAAAGATAATTGCTAAACTAGATCCGACAATGTCAATAATAGACTTAGCAACTTTGAGGATGCATTATCACCTGATGAACCTCGCGTGGGTTGGCGTCGTCCTAAATACGGCAATTCTGCTTGTTAGCACAGCTATTTATCAAAAATGCGCTTCCTCGCTAAAGATGATTTTTCTTAAAAAATTGCGGTCCTCTTCCAACGATTCGAAGCCCAGTCCTGCTGTTCTTTGTACGTACTGTTCAATCGTGTAACTTGCCATGATGATTTGGCTTAGGTAATTGAATAATAAAAAAAAAGATTTGATAGATGTCACCAAAATAAAATGGACGCTACGGGTCGCCAAAATCTACCCACGCCAATTGAAAACCCTTTATTTAAAGACAAAGTTTTTACAAATATTTTTCAGATGTATGCTTGGATTTTGGATTATAACAACACCTACCTAAAGTTTTAAGTGTACCTAGTGTATAGCCTCAATGATATTTTTCATAAGTATCTAATGTATTATACAGACTAAGTTCGATTATGTATGAAGCTCGTTCATTTCGTCGAAACGAACGAAATGAATTACTTACATCAAAAACTATTTCGAATCACTCATTTAACCTATGAAGCCTTGACTAAATTGATAATATTAACAAGTTGGATAATTGGATATCTATTGATATAATACCCCATCGGCCATCAGTTTACCGTACCTATTTAATAAACAAGCTTAAAATATAGCAGAATGCCAAATTTTACGGTGGCAACATTTTTGTACCCAAACCATTTTATTTAATGCAAACCATGTTAATTACATTAATATTCAACATGCTTTTACTATTTCATAAAACTGAATCGAACAAGTTTAGAAAATTGCAGTATGCCAAATTTCTAGAATCTAAAACTATTAATTTAATAAATATTAAACTATTAATTTAATAAAACTTTTTGAAAGACTTCGAGTCAGCTATTGTTAGGTTAACTAAGTCATTTCAAAAATCTTTGCTTACTTGATTTTAGTTCGATGTCCTAAAAAGTTTTGTTCATCTTGTTTAACATTTCTATTTGATGAAATAAAACTTGAAAGTTTAAAATTGTATTCGCAGTTAATTTTACTAAAATTATGAAGTACTTTATGTCACGTAAACTCAAAACCGCTGTGATTTGCCGACGAATTTTGCCGACGAAAATATGCCTACCTATAGTAGGAGTATTAGTAATGTTAATTTGTGTAACATGAGAGTAGAAAATTTTAATAATCTGTTATACCAAGACATTTTACCACATGAACATGCCTACTTAATTGACTCGAATAAGAACCTTACATGGGATTACAAAATGTATAGACAAAATACAGGATCAGTAAATATATACGGCTTGCAAATAATTTTCCAAGATATCGCCGAGCTTATGAACTACATACGTGAAACTACCTTCGCAAATACAGAAGACGAGAAAATTAACAATACCATGGATGAACAAAAAGCGACTATGCAGTTTTTTCGATTGTAAAAACCTTAATATGATACATCAAAACATTGCGGGTTTACTGAATAAGAGCGGTGAGCTTACTGTATGTCTTGAAGAGATGTCAGAGAAAAATACCGAAATCGACATAATCTGTTTATCTGAACACTTCATGATAGCTGGCCATGAAAAATTGTTGCATATTCCTAATTACACTTTGGCGGCATGCTACTCCAGAAAGGACAGCAAGAGAGGTGGTACATGTATCCTTGCGAAAAAAGGTCAACGGTTTAAAGAGCTTCAATATATCGCGAAACTCTCCATAAATGAAATATTCGAATGTTGCGCTGTTAATCTGACAATGTGTAATACGATTATTGTTTGTGTGTATACAGTACCAAAGTTCAACTACTTACCTGAACTATTTGTAACTAAAATTTAAAAAGAAATGTCGTAATTTCAGGTGATTATAATATTGACTGTCTTAAGCGTAATAATACTTTGTTAAATCTAGAATGTTTGCTCTTGAGTTATAATTTAAAGCTAGAAATTAATCAGCCAACTCTACTCGCGAGCGGCACTTGCATAGATAATTTTGCACATAATTTGGGGAAGAAGTGTAAATCAGATGTGATTGAATTCGGCCTGTCTGACCACACAGCGCAAGTACCAAAATTACCGGTTAGTAAAGAAAAAACAATAAATATTAGTAACTAATTATCCAGTATAACTTTTTGCCGATGACATCACAGTCACTATTAATTCTATAAATAAAGATAGGTATGAATATGAAATTAATAATACAATCAAATCAATAATTGAATTGTTAGATAATAATAATTTAACTTGAATAAACAAAAATGATGTTCTTCAATCAACGTTTAGAAGCACCAAATATTAATGTTCAACATAAATTAACTGTTATAAAAAAGTAGTCACAGCAAAATTTTTAGTTGTAACCATTGACAAACGTCTGAACTGGAAAGCACACACAGAAGAATTGAATAAAAAAGTATGTATCTTCTGCATATGCCCTCTATAAGCTAAAACCTATTTTAAGTACCCATGCCCTTATTATACCACCATGGTATTGTCGGCTCCCTATTGAGGTTTGGAGTTATATTTTGGGAAAATTCTACTAATAAGGAAATCATTTTTAAGTCACAAAAAAGGCGTATTAGGGCTATGTTTGGTTTGAATATAACTGATAGTTGCAAACAGTATTTTATTAAATATAACATTTTAAGTCTACCTTCCTTATTTGTTTATCAAATAGCTAATTTTGTACAAACCAATCCTAACCTATCTAATAAACAATCAGACGTTTCTATTCGTAATCGACGCGACGGGATAATAATACATTAAGCGTACCAATATCAACCACGGCATTGATGCGTAAAAGTATTTTTTGTGTAGCACCAATCATATATAATAAAATATCAAAAACTATTAGACAAATGCCTACTGCTCTGTTTAAAATACATCTAAAATAATATCTCATAGCCAAATGCCAAATGATACCATATCGGAATTTTTAAATGAACGCAATTAATTGACTTGATTCCTATAATTACAACATTTTCACACCCAAATCTGTTAAAACAATACTTTCTTATAATTTTTTATTAAGTTATTAATTTCATAGTTTGCTGTGTAGACTATTTCTTTTCTTATGGTTTATTCTAAACCAAAAATATGTTGTTTTTAAAACCGACAAGCTGGCAACTCGGCAACGATCAAGTTCAAGGCTCTCGAGCTTTGACTCAACCAGTGCCTCATTGACAATGAGCCTCGTGGCCCGTTTTTCGATTGCTAAAATTGAATGTCGATGTCAACGTTACGCCAAGTAGCTCAAGATGGTCAGTTATCGTCACGGTTACACCACGGAAAGATGAAGCCAGGTGAAATTTGGTCTTTTTTTCGGAGAAAAAACACGCCTGTGTTTTAGCGGCATTGAACTTGACCAGATTGGCATCGCCCCATTCTGAGACTGCCTCCAAGGACAAGCTCAAACGCTCCAACATGGCCTCACGAAGAGACAGGACGTCAGGCCCAGTAGCCCGTGCGTTGGACAAGTATCTCTCAGCAACAGTGATTCCGTCTGCATACCCAAAGGTTTTAGCAGCTTATTTATGTGCAGCAAGAATAATGTCGCTGAGAGTACCGACCACTGAGGGACTCCGGCATTAATAACCAATTGGTCCGATGAGCAGCCATCTATAACTACTTGAATAGACCGATCCCTCAAGAAGTCTAAAATCCAATCACACATACCACCTGGCAGACCGAATGAAGGAAGCTTACCAATAAGGCTTTCATGCCAGACCCTATCAAAAGCCATCCGAAATAACGAGGGAGACGACAAGCGCTTCCCCGTGTCTCTCGATGGCCATACTCCATAATTATGTGAATGGCATACGCTAGAAGATCCCCAGTGGACCAATTTCGGCGGAAGCCGTATTGACGGTCACTAAGGATGTCGTTAGCTTCTAGGTATGCCAGGAGCTTGCTATTAAGCACGGGACGTTACAGAGATGGGTCTGTTATTGGCCGGGTCAGCTAGACTGCCTTTCTTGGGCATACGAAAGGCAAAACAGGCGTGTCATGATCGGAGACAATTCAGGCGCACAGGTTCTAAGAACAATTGCTGGTATACCGTCTGGGCCGCTTACCTTATTCACTTTGAGGTTGCGCAGCATCCTACGTACGTTCTTTTGATGGATGCGAAAGTGGGCAATACTCGTCACACATCCAACAGGAGGAGGGGGGCGCGTGCCACAAAGATTCAAACGTGAAGATTTCTCAAAAAAACTTCACTAGACCCCATGTATATTTCCTACTCGGATTAACCTGTGTTTACGCCTGTTTTTAATATAAAGACTCTCAGTGCGCGTCGTAATTGCCAATCCAAATGGCCAGGCGCGTTACGTTTGTTTCACGTGTACCGACACAACTTATTATTTTTTTCTTCTATAGTGGGTGCAAAAACTATCACCACGATTTTGTACGCTCTGCATTATAATATTGTAAAAATATAGTTTAAAGGAATTAAACAACCAGTACCTATATTCGGGAGTTTCATTCAAGTTCATTGAAGCCCCAACAGCTGGCGACCTACGACAAAACCTACAATCTTCGGATATTACGACCACGCGCTGCCGGTGTAGCCATTGTGCCGCAGCTACGTTACATCAAAACCAAACATCATACCTGGATTTCCTGGAAGTGTACCAGCCATTGCAGCCACCGCCGGTTAGCGATCAGCATCGTACCGCATAATATAATAAAAAGAAACAATCTACTGTCTATTTACACAGTGAAAAGCAAAATTTTCGTCATGTCTGCACACCATAAATCATGCTGAATTGAAATGCATTTAAATCTGAAATAGGCCAAAGATTGTCGACAGGGTTCCTACTCTTAGCGAACTTCCTAGGTGGATAGAAAGTTCGTACTTCTTACTAGAAACTCCGTACGAGCCTCGATTAATTGATTCAATTCGTGTCGGTGACAAGATCGCAGGACAAATATCACCTAGTGAAAAAGCGGCGGGTACGCAGGTGTGATATTATGCTACGATGATTTATTGAAGAACTGAACAAAATATCGTATGTCAAGTCAAGTTAAGATGAATGTCAACAAAATTGGTATTCCAAAGTCCGTCAATGTTGCCAGCGCAAAAAATCTAACTATAGCTAAAATGCGGAGTGAAACTTCATATAAGTTGTATCGGCTTTTCTTACAAAAAAAACTTTGTTGAGAGTTTTAGTGATACACACTTACTTTTAGAACGTACGAGAAAACCCACTTTGAAATCATATATGATTTTTTTCGTATCACCCATTAACTGGGTAAGGGGGTCAGATAGACAGTCGTTACATGTGAAATATTGATAATCACAACAATTTTTGGAATGTTGGTACACCGGACTAAAAGCCGATCGAAAAATAATTGTAAAATGGTTAGGTGGATGATAATTAAGTAGCTTTGAACATAGCCCAGTAAACTGAGGTAACAACCATTTTTCAAAGTTATAAGCAGTGGATTACTTCATTGCGGGCGAGCCTAATATACCAAGCACATTTCCACTAAACATGTCTTGATAAAAAAACCCATAAGATATTGACCAACCTAAAAATGGGACCTTAAGATTGCCGCAATTACTATAACACATAGCTTAAAAAAGGTAGCAATAGTTTAATCTAATTCAAACTGTGCTAGGTCTTATAAGTTTTGTGTTCCTTTCATTTACTTGCAATGCATCACCACATCATCGCTTACCATCAGATGAGATAGGGATAAAGCACCAACCAATTACATTAAAAAGGTCCAATTTATGTTAGAAATAAGACCACCTCAATTGACAAGAAACAGTTTAAATATCACATTACTGTATCAAAGAAAAGCAACAGACCGGGAAAAAGCCATTTTTTGTAACAATAACACTCTTCAAGCTTTATTGACAATCTTTCCATCGATAAGAAACTGAAAGCAAAAAAGTAAAGCAACAGACCGGGAAAAAGCTATAATTAATACCAATAACACTCTTCAAACATGCTTGAAAAACTTTCCTTGCATACGTACCAAACCTGTGACACATCGGTAAGACACTGAAAGAAAAAATAAAAGACGCAATGATACACATGAGAGATACTCAAGCAAAGTAGAACAAACTCAAATAAGTTTGACCGTAGAGTGCAAATTCGCCTGGGGGCACTTAATATTTTCTGAAGGTAGCTTCATCAGTGCAGCGGAGTGGTTAACTTGCTTGACAAGCGAATATATAGAAGTTTAGTTAGTAAGTTAGTTTATTTACGCTTTTCTGTTGGACGAGGTTCGTAAGCAATTTGAGGAAAATTCGTCAGGTATGGCAAAACGGCCCAAGTGCTTCTGAATTCGTTCTTTTTTGATTAGTTTCATTGGGTGCAGACAGTTAAATCGTTTTTTCAGGACTCATCGAGCTACATTGCTTTTTCTTTGGTCTTTTTTGTGGTCGCCTTTGTTTGTCATATTGGCTTTCAGGAGACTTACTGATTGGAAATAGATAGTGTGACAGCTAGTCTTAAACAAAAAATAAACAAAACCACTAGATATATCCTTGACCAATCATTAGTAAAATTATCGATAATCTATTTGAGTCAGTCATACATTGTAGTATGTACTATTTGAATTTTATTCTTTAACTTTTAATTTAATATTCTTTCGCCTGGTTTCCTCAACTTTTTTTTCACTTATATTTTTCCTTGTCTACTGTGACCTCCCTTCCCATTCATATAATCTCTCACACGATCCATCCATCTTTTCATCAGTTGTATTTTACTCCTCAAATCAAAAAGGTTTATATTCATGATTTCCTATCAAGGGCTTACTGGTGTTACCCAGCAATTGCTCTAAGTGATACGCTGGTATTGAGTTGGATTGGAAGCCGAACCTAATATAGCTTAGAAAAGGTTAGGCAGATGATGATTATTGTCCTTGTCACTTGCCCTTCAATTTTTTTTCAATTCTTCCTTAACACTGTACAAAAATAATATGCACATACCCAATGTCCGCATCCGCCATATTCATAATCTTACCCTAAAAGTTACTTGGCTTAAAAACTTTCCTCCACTTCGTTGTGGTGTTTACCCTGTCAAAACTTCTTCTTACTTGGCATAGACATATGTTATGGAAATATTACTTTCTTTATCTTCCAAGGGTTCAGTAACGCGAGAGGAAATAATGAAACCCAGTTTCATAAAAGGTAGTTAAAAATAAATCAATTATCGTTTGTAGTTTAGCCCATATGATGCGCTTATTTTATTTTTTCACGGCCGGATGTAGAACATTGACAGACGAAGAAACAAGCTTGGAGCCAAATAATTTACTCTTGAAGCTGCCATCACCTGTGAGAAACATGTCGTCTCTAACCTGAGGAATTAAATCAAATTTCGAGTCCCAAGTAATTCTAACAACATAAGTACCAAGCTCATATACATATTCAGAATCACCCATACCCTTTACCATCACACACAGGTTGTAGGGTCAATCAGCTTATACTGCAAACTGCGAACTTCTGCTAGGTTTAACTAGCGCGACAATAGCAGTAGTTGCTTCTGTACATGCAGTTCATCAGCGTTTTGGCGTGGGTTGTTAGGAGGAAGTATTGAAGAAACTTAATTGGTATAACAGATTTCCATTCGGCTTCTCAAAATTATTAAGTGCAATATTAAGAGTTGAATGGAGAGTTTCGCGATATCTTGAAGCTCTTTAAACTGGTGACCTTATTTCACAAGGATACATGTACCACCTCTCTTGCTGTCCTTTCTGGAGTAGCATGCCGCCAAATTGTTATTAGGTATATACAATAATCGTTCATGGCCAGCTATCATGAAGTGTTCTGATAAACAGATTATGTCGATTTCGGTATTCTTATCTGACATACAGTAAACCCGCAATGTTTTGATGTATCACGTTAGCGTTCTTATAATCGAAACAACTGCATAGTTGCTTGTTGTTCAGCCATATTGTTAATTTTCTCGTTTTCTTTATTTGCGAAGGTATTTTCACGTATTTAGTTTATTAGCGCGGCGATATCTTGGAAAATTATTTGCACTTTTCTGTATTTTGTCTGTACATTTTGTAATCCTATGTAAGGTTCTTATTCGAGTCAATGAAGTAGGAATGTTCATGTGCTAAAATGTCTTGATAAAACAAATTATAAAATTTGTCTACTCTCATGTTATACAAATTAATATTACTAATACACCTACTATAGGTCGGCATGCAGAGAACAACATTTGTGCGATGATTTTTTTCGAGTACTTTCCTTACGTGGAGAATGATACTAGAATATTCCTTAGTAGATTTGAAGTCTGTTGCACCAATTAAGATAATACAGAAGTCATTCATAGTGAATTTCTTTAGCTTTGGTTCCAAGTCGCGAAACATATTAGTTATTCCTGAGTATGGTGTTAGGTTATGACATAGTTCATAATTCTCAAATTTATTTTCTGCAATTGTACGTATATTATTATAATTATTTTCGCTTACAATACAGATTTTACTAACATTTTTTACTAAGTTTTCATTATGGCTTTTTGTGTGAAGGATTGCTGGTGGAACTATGGCTTCTCCCTTAGAAGAATCTTTAGTGTCTATTGCTAGTGTCTTTTTTTTGGAGTAAAAGATTTTTGTCTGGTATTCTTATTAGGAGAGATGGTGTTTTTTTTACAGTTCATTTTTCTTTTCCAACTCCTGGTTTGACTTTTCAAGGTTGCTATTTTCCAATGTAAGTATCTCAATTTCTTTTTCTGCACTACTCAATTGAAGAGTTAGTTTCTCAACTTGTTCCTTTAGCTTAGATATTAATTCGTGGTCATAATGTGTCGTCGTTGCACCTCTTGGGCAGACTGGTAGCGGTGTCATCCAGTGTTTCGTTTTCAATTTGACTGATATTATATTACATTGTGAGTCTGACATTGAACGAGCACGCCGAGTGCCTCGAACACGATGCGTAATGTTCTACAGAAAGTTCATATTACAAGTCTCGTAGTACAAGTCTTGTAGATTGATAAACTACTTACTTTTGTTTTTTTTCTGTTATTTAATTATGTTGTATTCGCAATTTGTGTTTAACAATTGAATACCACAAATATGAAAACACAAAAAGCGCTCAGTGCTTTCGGGATTCGAAATCGAGACACGTTGCACATGAGTCGGTACGCAAACTAATCGGCTATTTGAGCACTTAGTTCTCAAAGCGAAACAAGGGTATATATTCTACTTTAAAGAGTTCGTTATTATTTACTGAGGGTGGATGTAATTTTGAATTTCTAAACGTTGCTGTTATTTTCACTTTCGACAGTTTTATTTGTTTATTTTAAGTTTTCCACGATACTAGCTGTATTTCATCATATTCTGTAAATATGATGAAATACAGTTTTCTTTTTTAATAATAAGGAGCACTGTAAACACATAATTAATGCACTATTTGACACGAAATTGTTGTTGTGACTCCAAATTCTATTTCACATTAGAACTTCGTCGGATATTCATTTTAAGCTTGGATAACACTTTTAGTGGTATTACACAATGCACGCATTATCACTAGTCTGAATGGTTTCACTGCCTTTATTTATTTTTAAAGTAAAGTTATTACGGAGCTCAATGATACCGTGGCATACGATTGCCAGCGAACTACTACGATGGACTAAGCTTAAAAAAAATGATTTTCCCTATGTTTTTTTATTAAATTGTGGGATCGCAAATTTCTTAAAAACAGTTTTTTCTTCATATACCGAAGTTCATTTAATAGCTACTTTCACCCAATGTGGGCCATATCAGAATATCAGCGCAGCGTTTCTTTTTTGAATATCGCTGCACATGCTGAGATAGGAGCATTTTTGGTCTCGCACGGGGATTTATTTTTTATTATTGTTTTATTTTATGCTTTCTCGTGTCTCCTTTTTGGGTCACAAATAAATATTTTTTCAACACACTTGCTCATAAAGTGGCTCTAATTTCATCGCAATTAGGCACTTAATGATAGGTACCTATTATCAGACTGTGACTTTTTCATTGCTATTATTCACAAGTGAGTTATAGAGTTTTTTTTTTTTAATTTATTGGTTGAGTTGCTATTTTCTTAAAAAGTTTCGATAAAAAAAAGATCGTGCTCAATAGTACATATAAATGAATATATCTACCTGTTACTTGCTCATTTCATGCAACTTCGTATTTAAATAGATAATTTCAACTTGTACGTGTATAATAAATAAAACTTTCACTCAATTAAAACTTTTGTTTTTCTCTGTAATAAAACTTGAAATGCGCCATTTTGTACGTGGCTAAAACGCTATCCACGACAAGCCAAAAAAAGAAACCTCATTCTTTTAGTCTATGGCCGATCGCCATTGATAGATGGGCGCGCATAGGAAAACTGATAAATTTTTCTAGCCATTGCAAAAAAAAAATTACAACTCGTTTTTATTGTTTTTTTTTTTTTGTGTAATTTTCTTCATAAGTGTGTTGAAAACGTCGTATGATACACGTGTGTATTGATGATTACCATCCTCAGCTCTCTTAAGACCCTCACCTAACGGCTAGGGTCTCAATGGCGCCTCAGCGGTAATCACCAACATTACACACTTATACCATAATGTACTATTTCAATGAAAGATTGTCAATGACTTAAAAATCACCCTAAAAATATATTATATTATTAATAATTACCTTATTTGTAACCAGGACGTCGGAGTACGATGTAACAATATTTAGTCGTATAAGATTTTACTCGAGGTTAACTCCAAATAAATTCCAGTTATTATAAAATGAGATTTCATGTTGATTGGCAAGTATTATATACTAGTTATTTTTCTCTTTTTTTACTTTTCTAACATATTTTAGAACTACTAACACTATCGTGAAGGGTTTTGTTTCCAAAATCTATTACCACTGTTCTTGTAATGTAATGTTTGTATGTCGTTTTGTGGCAATTAAATACTTATTGTTCTTTTACCTAACCATGATGCAACATTTTTTTTTTCTTCTGGCTTCCACCTGCCTCTAATATCATAAATGTGATATTCAGTATGTTTGGTAAATTACCAGTAGGTTTCGGTAAATTACTAAATGGCAATCAGAGTCATTCCACTTTTAATTATTGCATGCCCGGGTCATCTTACAAGCAAATAATGGAATCTGTGACAAATAATATTTATAAACCAGATACCAATTTAACTGTAGTTGTAGGTAATAGTAAAAAAGTAAAAAAAGATGACATCACTGAGTGTGTAAAAGAGATGTTAAAGTTAAATTGCAGTAAAATTATTTTGTGTGCCTTCCCTTACTTGGATAAATTGTCAAATAGACAAAATAATCACATTCACATGCTTAATAAGCATCTGCACTTTCTTGTGAGTCACTATAGTGACAAACTTGTTTTTTTTGACATCAACATTTTTGTTGATAAATTAAAGTCGACAGGCGATACTTTGTATCTGCCTCTTAGGGTAAGACATCAAATAGCTCGGCTATTATCTTATACAATAAACTCAGACATAAGTAGTATGTCGAAGTATCCAGTTATTATTGATATTAGTAATAGTACTAATTTAAAGATGGTCAGTACCTTGAATAACGTTAGCAAAAATGCTATTAATATTTATTCTTTAAACTAGTTGATAGGACAAGGGAGGGTATCAATAACGGAATAGTTACGAGTATATCCACCATCAAAAAGGTACCTTCTTGCTCGCAAAAAAATAATTTTAAAAAAAGGTCTGAGCAGCATTCTCTGAAATTATTTCACCAAAATATTCAGGGTTATTCTTCAAAGGAATTAGAAATCGAACTGTTTTTAGAAAAAACAATGTTTGATATTGTTTGTTTCACTGAGCATTGGCTGAAAGATTACGCAATGCTAATCAATTATGAAAATTATACTGTGGGCAGTTGTTTTAACAGAAATATTATGTTGCGTGGGGGTTCACTTATATTAATTAAAAATGGTATTAAATCAAAACCTCGTAAAGATATAGTAGACCTCTCAGTTGAACATAGTGTTGAACTGTCCTGTGTTGAGCTGGATAAGCATGTCATAGTGTGCGTCTACAGACCCCCTAATTATAAGAACTACTCTATATTCGAGTCAGTGATGGAAGATGTTTTGGCAAAACTCGCAATGGGTAATAAACTAGTAATTGTCTGTGGTGACTTTAATATTAATATTCTAGAAGATAATTCAGATAGAAGTAGGTTATTAAATCTCTTTAAATCATTTAATTTGTCACATGTGTTTACGGAACCAACCCGAACTACGCTGACTTCTGCTACATGTATTGATAATGTTTTTTGTTGCTGCAACTACTTGGACAATGCCATTATAAATTATCTGCCTTCGGATCATAGTGGGCTACTTGTGACATTTGAGTCCAATATGCTAATTAAACAAGTGCAGATTCAATCCAGACCAATAACATCCGGTAAATTAAATAAATTTAACAGCACTTTAATCGCTAAGTTAAGCGATCAGGACCTCACAGTGAATGATGGTAATATTTTGTATGATGAAGTTTTTTCAGTGGTTCAAAAAGAGTTCAATAACACTTTTAAGAAGATAACTAAAACTGTATGCCCTAAGTTTTTATTCAGTGACTGGGCGACTACAGGACTTAGAAAAAGTAGGGAAAGACTTTACGAGCTATATGGCCTTAAGCCTTGTATGAACACTGAAACGTTTAATAAGTATGTTGCTACTTACTCGAGAATTTTTAAAAATACATGTAAGGCAGCTAAGGCCTTGTATATTAGAAATAAGGTTAAATTAGCAGAAAATAAAATCAAGACGGTTTGGAAAATTATAAATAATGAAACGAACAGGAATAAAAGAAATAATCCTGATTACACGCTTGAGACCACACACGGACTTATTAGAGATAACAAAAAAGTTGCGCAAGAATTTGTAAATTTCTTTACCAACATCCCAATTAAAACTACTGAAACCTTAAATTCTTCGCCCGCGCTTGCTTTTGGATTATTAAACGCGAACGTTTCAGCCTGCCCGAATGTATTTAACTTTTCACATATAAACCCCATAACAGTAATAAAAGCTTTTAAGCAAATCAAGATCAAACCGACTGAAGATCTGTGGGGTATGTCCATCAAAGCTTGTACCTCCATTATTCAGACTATAGCGCCGTACTTAGCTGTGATATTCAATTTGTGTGTGGATCAAGGAGTCTTTCCGGATCTAATGAAATATAGTAAGGTTATACCACTTTTTAAATCCGGGGACAGTAAAGACACAAATGATTATAGACCAGTATCCGTGTTGCCGGTTTTCAGCAAGGTATTTGAGAAGATAATGCTTAATCAAATGCTCATTCATTTTAATACGAATAACATCTTGCATGATAAACAGTATGGTTTCACCAAAGGACGTTGTACAACTGACGCTGGTGTCACCCTATTAAAACACATCTTTAATGCGTGGGAAGAGTCGCAGGATGCCATAGGTATCTTCTGCGACCTGTCGAAGGCGTTTGATTGCGTTAATCATGAAACATTACTTCTGAAACTTGAGCATTACGGGCTAGGTCAATCAGCGTTAAGTTTGGTTGAATCTTATTTAAGTGATAGACAGCAATTAGTTCAAATAAACGGTGTGAATTCGTCGGGGTTAAATGTGAAAATGGGGGTACCCCAGGGCTCAATATTAGGTCCTTTCTTATTTTTAATATACATAAACGATTTACCCCGTTTATTGGAAAACAAACTAAACATGGTGTTATTTGCTGATGACACATCTTTAATTTTTTAAATAAATAGACGTACTTGTCAGGTTGACGACGTAAATAACGCGCTACGGCAGGTTCAGGATTGGTTCACTGCAAATAATTTAGTTTTAAATGGTAAAAAAACCAAGTGCGTAAAATTTTCCTTGCCGAATGTAAAAAGTACTGATTGTGACATTATCTTAAACAAGGAGAAGCTAGAATTCGTCGATAAAACGGTTTTCCTGGGGATCACGCTAGACTCAAAGTTACAATGGGGTCCTCATTTAATATCACTTGCAGGGCGGCTAAGTTCGGCAGCTTATGCTGTTAGAAAGATTCGTCAATTTAGTGATGTAGATACCGCGAGGCTGGTCTATTTTAGTTACTTTCATAGTATAATGTCTTACGGTATTTTACTATGGGGAAGGGCTGCAGACATTGAGTCAATTTTTATTCTGCAAAAACGAGCCATCAGAGCGATATACAATCTTCGCCGGCGCGATTCTCTAAGGGAACTGTTTAAGGGCATTAACATCATGACGGTTCCTTGTCAATATATTTATGAAAATATCATGTACGTGAGAAAGAATTTACATCTTTTTAGTAAAAACGGAGATAGACATAATTACATTACTAGAAATAGGGACCAATTAGTTCAACCAGGTTTCAGACTGGCTAAAGTAGCCTCTTCTTTCATGGGGTACTGTACAAAATGTTACAATAAAATTCCTCCCCACATTCTAGAACTGAATGAGACGAAATTTAAAACTTGTATAAAACGCACACTATGCAGGCAGGCATATTATAAGTTGGGGGATTACATCACTGATAAAAATGCTTGGCTCAATGCTAGTCTTGCTCCACAACCACTAGGGCACAAAAACAAGTGATATGCAGAACATTATTGTTCTGTAGAATTGTTGGACCTGCTGAAGACTGTATGAATATATTTGTATTATATAGACTCAATTTCTTTTAGTATAGTATAACTGCGCAGCACGTGTGTGAGTACTATGTACCCAACTGTAAATCTACCATTTGCTGTACCTTGGTGTCGTTCGTTGACTTGTGTTTGCCCTGGCAGTTGAGTGTGTCATGCTCTCTCAAATGTCTCTCTGATGGTGGCGTGTGTGTTGGATCATTCGGTTCCCTTCATGATGGTTGAGCTGGGTGGTGCCGATTCATGCGTCATGTTCGTGAACGGGCGCCGTCAGTTGGGATTGGTCTTAACTTAACTGCTTCGGATGCTAGTGTTTTTCTAGTGCTTATTATGTAACTGCACAGTACATGTGTGAGTACTTTTAATACTTTGTACGTAGTATAGTATGTAGTGATTCTGGGTGCATTGTCCTCACACATATAAATTTATTAATGTATGTACTTATGTACCTAAATTTTGTAAAAAAACATATATTTTTTTAAAAGAGTAAGTATGGAGTTTCTTGTGCGTTCTTCTCCATAACAAGCTACTTTCCGAATGCACGGTAGAATCAATTTTTATTCCCTGTAAATTTTAATGTATTCTAACGTTCAAAAGTGCCGCTTTGTGGCCTAGTTGAAATAAAATATCTTTGTCTTTGTCTTTGTCTTTGATGTTTGCTAAAAAATCTCGTCTAAACGGATCTGGGCAAAAATTGGTTAATGGGTAGGTACATCATACCATGGATAGCATACTTATTTATTCCGGTATTACGTTTCCTTCTTCCGAGATAAAAGAGATTGTACGTGAGTGAAACCGGAGGCAGATTGCTAGTCCATACTATACTAATATAAAAAAAAATAACTCAGTCTGTCTGACTGCCTGTAATCTTTTCACGCATAAGCGCTGAGCCGATTGAGATTAAATTTGGTATGGAGATAATTTGAGACCCTGAGAAGAACATAATGATAGTTTTTGTCCCGCTAGTGTGTTCCCTTCGGATGATAAAACACTTTTTAAAGGGCGAAGCCGCGGGCAGACTATAATCAAATTGGGAGGAAGTAGGATAATGATAACCACCAATTTAATAACTTAAAAACATCCATTATTAACATTTGAATATTATTTGAGTAGCTGCAAAAGTTCAACTTACGGTAAATCCTAGGATTTACCAAGTCTCGATAGTGAAATGAATTTTCTTGAAGCGATACTCCGTGGATTTTGTCAAAGAACATAATTTTTTGGTAAGATTTGAAACAGTTCGACAACACACCTATTTTTCCCTAAACAAACATTTCACTTAATTGCATTAGTAAAATTGACACACCAATTTCTGGAATAAAATTGTCACAAAATTATGAGTAGAAATAGAATATAGCTTACCTACTATTCAGGTGCACTTATAAACTTCGATCGCCAACCCACCTGCCAAGCGTGGCGATTATGGCAAACCCCCCCAAACCGATGAATAGCGCAACCACAAAATGGCCCCTAGTGCCCGGCAGCCCGTCTACCCTCGACTACGGTAGCGGTCGAGGCGATGGCGTGGCAAGGGGTGCGAATCCCCGGAGTGGACCCGGCTACCCCAATAAAAACCGACGACTGTACCTGGCTACATACAACACGCGAACACTCCGGACCGATGAGAAGATAGCCGAACTCGAGGAAGAGTTGAGCGGGTTACGATGGAGTATCATCGGGTTATCTGAAGTCCAAAGAGAGGGGGAGGACTCGATAATCCTTAATTCCGGCAACCTGCTCTACTTCCGAGAGGGCGACCGGCAGTCCCAAGGTGGTGTTGGGTTTATCGTCCACGGGTCCCTTGTGGCCAACGTAGTGAGGATCGAGAGTGTATCGACCAGGGTGGCGTACCTTATACTCAGAATATCTACAAGGTATTCGCTGAAGGTCATACAGGTCTACTTCCCGACCTCGGCACACCCCGACGACGAAGTAGAGACTATGTAAGAGGACATTTCCAGAGCCATGCATAGTCATAAAACTCACTTCACCGTGTTCAAGGGGGTTTTCAACGCGGGTTGGCAGAGCCCCGATGGTGCAACGAAAAATGAGATAGACTTCATCATGTCGACGAAGAAGCAAGTGTTCAATGATGTCTCTGTGATCAACGCGGTTAAAACCGGAAGTGATCACCGTATGGTAAGAGGCACATTGAACATAAATATTAAGCTGGAAAGATCTCGACTGATGAAGTCTACGCTTCGTCCAGCACAGATTCAGATTCAAAACCCCGAAAGCTTTCAGCTTGAAATCCAGAATCGTTTCGAGTGCCTAGGTAGCTCCGTGAACGATTACAACGATGGGTTCGTGGAAACTGTCCATACAGTCGGGTCTAAGTTTTTCAAGACTCGTCGTGCAAACAAGAACAAGAAACTATCCGTCAAGCTCATGAAGGAGAGGCGTGAAATGATCCTGCAGTCTTCAGACGATGCGTGGAACTATCGGCGGCTCAATAGACAGATCTCGAAGTCCTTGAAAAGCGACCTCCACCGCTTTAATACTAAGCGTATTAAAGACGCGATTGAGTGGAATAAGGGCTCCAAGGTGTTTGCAAGAGATCTGGCTATTGGGCAGAGCCAGATCACAAAACTGAAGACCGACCATGGCGGGATCGTATCCGCCAAACCGGAGATTCTGAGGGAGATCGAGGGGTTCTATGGGCAGCTGTACACGTCAGTCAGCAAACCTGTTGCGAATCTAGCAAACGACGCAAGAGCTAGATTGACCCGGCACTATACCAAAGACATCCCGTATGTCAGCCTCTACGAGATTGGGATGGCTCTGAAACAACTTAATAACAATAAGGCGCCGGGTGATGACGGAATTACGGCCGAACTCCTGAAGGCGGGTGGAAAACCGGTACGTAAAGCCCTTCAGAAGCTGATTGATTCCGTCATACTCGAAGGGAAAATGCCACAGGCATGGAGCAAGGGGTGTGGTGGTACTCTTCTTCAAGAAGGGCGAGAATGCCCGATTGAAGAATTATAGGCCCATCTTACTTCTTAGCCATGTCTACAAGTTGTTTTCAAGAGTCATTACGAATCGTCTCGCACGCAGGTTTGACGATTTCCAGGCCCCCGAACAAGCCGGTTTCTTAAAAAGCTTTAGCACCGTAGACCACATACATACGCTACGGCAAGTTATACAGAAGACCGAAGAGTATAACCTACCTCTTTGTTTAGCGTTTGTGGACTACGAGAAAGCCTTCGATTCGATCGAGACTTGGGCTTTACTGCAGTCTCTCCAACGGTGCCAAATCGACTACCGGTAATCGAGGTGCTGAAGTGTTTATACAAAAACGCCAAAAAAAATGTCAGTCCGACTTCAGGATCAGACGTCGAAACCTATCCTTCTGCAGCGAGGTGTAAGACAGGGAGATGTCATATCTCCGAAACTGTTCTCTGCTGCACTGGAGGATGTCTTCAAGGTGCTGGATTGGAAAGGGCTAGGCATCAACGTCAATGTCGAGTACATCACCGTCCGGTTTGCCGACGATATAGTGGTCATGGCTGAGACAATGGAGGACCTCAGTACAATACTCGATGACCTGAGTAGAACCTCCGAAAGAGTGGGTCTAAAGATGAACATGGACAAAACTAAGGTGATGATGAATGCCCATATTGCACCCACTCCTATCAAAGTCGAAGACTCTACACTTGAAGTTGGGGACGAGTATGTCTACCTGGAACAAACGGTCCAGTCAGGTAGAGCAAACTTCGGGAAAGAGGTCAATCGTCGAATCCGATTCGGCTGGGCAGCGTTCGGGAAGTTGCGCGGTATCTTCTCGTCCAACTTACCACAGTGTCTCAAGACGAAAGTCTATGACCAGTGTGTGTTGCCAGTGATTACTTACGGGACAGAGACATGGTCGCTCACAATGGGCCCTCATCAGAAAGCTTAAAGTCACCCAAAGGGCAATGGAGAGGGCTACGCTCGGAGTTTCCTTGCGTGGTCGAATCCGAAATGAAGACATCCGCAAGAGAACCAAGGTTACCGATATAGCCCGAAGAATTTCCAAACTTAAGTGGCAGTGGGCAGGGCACATTGCTCGCAGAACAGATGGTCGTTGGGGCCGAAAAGTTCTAGAATGGCGACCGCATACCGGAAGACGCAGCGTTGGAAGTCCTCCCTCTAGGTGGAGCGACGACCTAGTCAAGGCTGCGGGCGTCCGGTGGATGCAAACGCACAGGACTGATCAGTTTGGTGACGCTTGGGGGAGGCTTATGTCCAGCAGTGGACGTCTTTTGTCTGAAATGATGATGATGATGACTATTTAGGTAATTTATAAGCAGGAACTTGAGTTCCTGTTTATAAATTATAATATATAAATTTGACAAATAGTCAAATGCCGTTAACTATTGACCATTCATTCAACAAATCATAGTTTCAACAACACCAGGTCAAATTCGTTTTACGATAATTTTTGTTGGAGATAGTGACAGGATTATTACGTAAGAAACAGCAATCAGCAATCATCGTGCGATCAAACGCTTTATGTCATTAAAGTCGGAATAATCTACAGTGTAGGTATGATAGGTCCTCCGCTATCGTTTGCTAATCGCTCGTTGTTTGTCAAATATACTTATTTCTACAAAAACCACCAAAAGCTCTAAAACCACCAAAAGTTCAAATAATCATCTTATTAACCAGCCCATGCTGGTAAATCCTAAGAATTACTAGAACCTAAAACTTAATATTGTCCAATGTTCAGAATTTTACAGTAACGTCATAAAAATTTAATTAAGTATTTGAAAAATACATAACATTCCCTAAAAAATATCCTTATTTATTCTACATATTGTCACAATAAGTGTTCTGAGCCAAACTCGTTCCTGATGTTATTAAAAAGTAAGTAGTGTGATATTTTTTATTAATTTTACTAATAGCCATTTACAGTGGCTTGCCGTGTGAATGCCAAACTGGAATGTCTTCTACCGCCGTTTGGTAGCTCATTTTGGGCATAAAAAGAATGTATCGCAAAACGGTTTTAGCTTTGCCTGCTTATTTTAAAACAGTTTAGTTCTCTGACAAGATCGAATCAATCTGAACAGCTCCTTCTGTAAGGCCTTATTCTGGTCAGGTTTTGTTTAAGCAATAAGACTTGGTAAACTTTAGGTTCTATCGTAGTTCGATATTTTAAAGTAACTTCAATTTTGTATGTAGGTATTTAAAGCCTATTGCCTGTTATGGTTATCCTACTTCCTCCCAAACTGTTTTTGTCAGTTATACTAATTTATAAATAGTTAATCGTGGTTATAATAGGCCTGTATAGGTAACAACGACTTTAATATGCGAGTAATACCTACATAGAAATACAACATTAAAACGCCTCTTAAGAAATAGTAACATTGGAACTATCCCAGTGCAGAATTTTATATTTTACACTATATTGTGGCACCCTGGTTCCCGATATTTCACGAGGTAAGTAAAACTATATTATTTAATTATTTTAATGTATTTTGGCCTGAAGGTAAACAACGCTTGTTAAGATTGGTCCTAGTATGTGTGTCCATCTGAGATCCCTCTATGTCTTGAAGAGCGTGTAAAGCCGTTTACCTTCACTGCCAGAAACCCAAAACTCTGACAATCAATCTTACCCAAGGGGCTTGCGTGTTACGCAGTTTCAGTTAAAACCCGAATAAACATGTAAAATATATTTTGAATTGTTAAAGAAAATGAAGGAGTCAAGCAAGATGTTTTTATTGTGGCATAAAAAATGGACTTTATTGTTAATTTTATATAGTTGTTAATTTATATATCGTTGCTGACCTGTAGAATTGATAATGTCATCACACCGTCGGGTAATTCGTAAAATATTGAATTCAGTATAATTGTATTCAGTAGAGCCCAGCGTAGTAAGTTTACTTATTACCATCATACCTTTTACTTAAAACCGCCAAGCAGCGTTGCCATGTTTAATTTTGGTGGGTATATGTTGGCGCTGATGTTAACACATACCTACATATTTTCTTCTGGGATGCCAACGTATTTGAGATGCTCAATTTCACAAAGGCGACGGAAACCAGTCTATTATTATTAATAACATTCACATCTAAATATATTTATATACAATGTGTTCTTAACCATCTAGTTTCAGTCTATTTAAGTAAGGGCCGATTTTTCAATACTCTGATAACTATTAACTGAGGAATAAAAATGGTCGTTTGAGATAATTTCTGTACACAGGCTGTCAAACCGCCATTTTTATTCCTCAGTTAAAAGTTATCAGACTATTGTAAAATCGGCCCAAAGTACATTAAGTTTTTTGATAAGTTTATAAAACTTAACAGATTAAATACCTGGTAAAAATAATGTGCTGAATAATAGGTTAAACACCTAATAAAATAACGTGTTATTATTGTATAAATATTATTAGAGATCTGCTTATTGTAAGCTCCTTCACTCATATTATCTTCATAATTGCGTACCAACGTGCCAATTTAATGCGCAATAGCTTTGACTTTGACTTTCACTTAATCTTTTTCTCAATCAGCATGTCTCTAATTTACCTATTTATTTTTGTTTCTTACATTATCACTTTTGTACATTTAGTTGTCACTGAGTTGAGATCACTAGAATTTACGGGAATCCAATTGGATTGCTGGTGGGAAGTGAGCCGACTTGGCAATCTGTGATATTAAAAATATAATATTTTATTTTGCAGCTCATCTGTTCAGAACCGCTGGGATGAGAGCAGTAATATTGCTGATCGCACTCGCCACTTCTGCGGCTGAGCTCTCCAGCACGAGTGAGCCAATCCCCACGATACTGGAGGAAGCTACTCCTGCAGACGTGTTGCTGTACCTCATTGACGTAGTGCTTACGTCACACTTCAGTACTGATGTGAATGGACAAGGGGATCTTCTTTCTCTTAAATATGTACCTTGTCCTGGTAATATGCCCAGAGATTTAAATAACAAATGTGTATCAACAACCACCACAAAGAAATACAAAATCAAGATGATGTAATGAATAATGAATCAAGACGATTATTAAGATTTAAAAATCTTATCTTATTAAATTTAGGTTATAATATGCAATAAATTGTTCAACAAAATTGTCTTTATTTATTCGAAGGTTATGTATTCTGCTTACTTCCTTTGAAATTATTAATTAAGTAGAAACATGGTGGTTATTATCTTAATTATAGCAATATTTTTAAATAACCTCTATTATTTACAATTGCTTACCTACATTGGGCACCATATAATACAAGTACATAACAAAACAAGGATGACCAAATAACAATTCACAACAACTGACCAACATTGTAAAACTAAAGCCTAAGATTCAAATTGCTTTTTCAGTCATTTTTGTTCAAACAGCTTTTAACTTTTAATTAGAAAATTACCCCTTTTTCTGCCGTAAATAAGTCATAAGAGAATAGCGATTCAGACGATTTGGAGTGACTGCTTACCGGAAGGTGTGACGTTGGGAGGCCACCTGTGAGCTGCTAGAGGTCTACACCTCTTAACACGAATGTTGAGCGTGGGATTCCCAGGTCCGTCAAAAAGTGTCAAAACTTTTCTATTAGGAATTTCTCTGGCACAGTCCGAATTTGAAAATTGGTGGTGCGTCACCCCGATTCATCAAAAACCACGCGGCCATTGCTCAATTACCTACCTACATTACTCAGAAGTAAAATAATTATTTAGTAATTAAACAAATAAAATAACTAAGAATAAAGGAACCCAAATAAATTATGCCACAGTTTTGCCTTAACAATAAGGAAACTATTGAAAATCAATAATATTCCTCTCAAATAAATCTGATATTCTGTAAATATCACATATTATTTGGAGTTTCCTTAATCAAAATGATCATAACACCAGAAGGTCAATTTCCGTGTAGCACCATCTATACTGCCTTTTAACAAACTACATAAACGCAAGCCAATGCAATATTAATGTAGAATTCACCACAGATAGACACGTAAAATCATATCACCAAGCGTATAAAAAATTGCAGTTATACAGCATTCAGGTTTCAATTTCAACGGGCTTAACTCCTTTCAAATGAATCCCAGGGATTTCCTAGGGATACCGTCCGACAATTGACCTTAAGAAAGCCTAGGAAGACTTTATACTATTACTATTACTATTTTAGTACAAAAAATATTACTAGAGAGAGAAACTGATTGTTATCGTTATCTTATTTTAAATTCAGTATTAATATTGGTTTATTAAAATACTAATTGAGCGTCTCATTCTTTAAACGGCTTTCTGCAGCAAAATCAAATAGTGCCTATATTATAGACATAGTACCCAGTAGCTGGGTAGTGGTGGTCAGAAATGCAGTGGCTTTAAATTAAATACTGATATTCAGCTGCATTCACTCAAAAACAAGTCTTCCAGCATTATAAAATATATAAAAACTAACTATACACCGAATACTAATTGCAAACGGAACTATAGAAAAGGTAAAAAATCTTTTTACCCATTTAAAATCAACAATTAATTTTATCGAACGAATGAAAACGTTCAGGTGTTCTATAAATACAAAGATGGCGGACGTGAACGCGTCTCCGCCAGTAAAAAGCTAATAACAAAAACTTAAATTTCAGTATTGAAATATTGAGAGCTGGAGCGCCTAGGAAATCCGTACCATGGTTCTTGTAATATGGCTGCTGCTATATGAGTTTTTATTTTAGTATGCAGCTTATGTGACTTTTATTTCACCTCCTCATAGCTGTACTATTCAAATCGGAATGTCTTGTTGTACAATAAAAAATAATATAAAGTTTGTGAAGTCACTTGCATAGTACTGAACTTAACTTGTATTAATACAACACAGATGATAGAGTGATAAGTGACTGCATGGTTATTCGAGTGGTTACAAGCGCTACTGCTGAGCATGAGGTCTTGTGTTTGACTCCTGGCACGGGCAAAGTGTATTTAGGTTTTCTCGTCTGCAGTCTGCGTCGTCGTCGCAGCCTGGAGTGTGGATATAACGATTCGTAGGGTGTTTATACTGGATTTATGTAATTGATAGCAATAGGTTCACTCTTTGTTACATGGGAATCGAGCATAACTGGCGAAATGCCGAAGCGTATGACTCTGCCTAACCCTTCGAGGAAAACTGTACTGTACCACATCTTGGCAAAGTTCTGCCGCATAGCTTTCGTTCAAGCGTAATTTTATGTAACTGAGATATCATAACTCCACAATCAAGACTCATGGCTATCCAACAATCTGTCAAAGCACACATTTCAATCTGCCATCTTAAATCCAACAAAACAAATTTACAGACACGAAATATCTCAACAGAATATATGCAACGATGCAAAACACGATTTAGTATGGTTTACATCGCGAACAAATCCAACATCTTGGGGAAATGCATCTCTTTGTGAAGAGGTAGCATCTGAGATTGATGGTCATAGCCGGCGCGAGAATGAAGATGTGAGGTAATGGAAGCGTGGTAATTAATGAGACGAGATGTGCTGATATTGTGTTTTGAAATTAAGATATGAGATAGAATTAGAACGAGAAGTAAAGACATATCTACCAATTTCGAAAAAGAACAATAATTGACAACTAGTATTGGCTTTGTGAAGGTTACTTGAAGCATCACTACAATGAACGGCAACGATTCAATTCGCGAACTTAATTGTTTTTATAAGTAAAGGTGATCGGTCCAATAATGATATATTGTTGGACCCACGGTGATTTGAATGATGAACTGATGTTTAGAGATTATTAATAAGTAGAAGGTAGCTTAATATCCCTTGGAACTTCTGCTATACCAAACAAAAATACTATCCCTAACTAGTATTTTGGCACACCGAACACAACAGAATATGACACGATGTCTCATTGAAAATGCAGAAAGATGAATAGTTTGTGTAACTTCTGAATATTTTTGGCAAACTGAATGTTTGCGTAAATGATATGAGACTTCTTGAGAACGGATATCAGCATGAACAATTTCCGTTTGTGAAATACATCTGACTGGTATTTTTCTAAATACGTTGGGGTCGGCTTCCTGTCCTAACTGGATGCAGCTATTTTAAATGGAATTACAATCTATATGCCTCCAGTTAATTGGTTATACCCTTGACGAGACTGCTTTCAGACTGTGAATCGTTACAAGATTTGATGTCAATAATTTGCAAATATCAGCCGGGACCAGCTGCTAAACGTGCTTCCCAAAGCACGAAGGGGTCTCGTTATGTAATGGATTGTCGCACATTCACATAAAGATTTCTTGAAGCGTTTTTTGATAATGTCACGATGCCTCCACACCATACCAGCCTGTAACTTTTACTTAGCAAACGTAGTGATACAACATTACAACTACAATTTTCCTTCTTTTTTTTCTGTATTACCTAATACCGTATTTCCAGTCCTATTGTGAGTCGTTGAACTCGCATCAACATATGGAACCTGGAGCTCAGAGCCTCTAAGTAGCTTACAACTCTTCATTGTGAAGCCGATGACGCTTGAACTTAAAGATAATCTAAGTACAATATAATGTGAGATATTTATTTCCTTTAGGGGGGTGCTATAGTTTTGTTAGAGGAGTGTTTATGGGCTAGACAATACCTGAGTATTGTAACAAAACTGTGGCTGAACTTT
Organism: Orthosia cruda; assembly: GCA_964057195.1. Taxonomy (NCBI): domain Eukaryota; kingdom Metazoa; phylum Arthropoda; class Insecta; order Lepidoptera; family Noctuidae; genus Orthosia; species Orthosia cruda. Next base: position 11,761,960 of record OZ059839.1, on the reverse strand, counting down.
TGTAATCTTCTAACAAGTAATTTTATAATTTTACAATATTAGTTAAAATTTAGATAACAATTTTACACACATACTTCTCCAGGGTTATAAAATTAGTTAAGTAGATAAAAAGTCGAATATCCGCTGTAAAGCAAGACTTCGGCTGCAAAATCTGAAACAAACTTAACAGAACTAAACTCATGGCGCGGGATTTTTTTTCTTTGATTAAAATATTTTGGTGCAAGTAATGAGAAGCCTAAGGTATAGGCTAATACACACATTGACATTGCCATTCTATCAGCGATAATGTTAGTCATAGTAAGAGATCCCACTGCAAAAATCTGTTTGTATTTTGTTTTTGATGCATCTTGATTTTTATGAATAATTCATGATAGTAGAATAGATCACTGCAAGGTTGCCTGGCCGTTTCTGGCCGCCATTCATGTATTACCAGGTTCAGCAGATAAACTGGCAACAAACAGGTTGCGGATAACTGAGAGCTGCCAAACTTATTTTTTCAGATTTTCTACACCACTTTGTTTCAAATTACGTTGGATTCACTTGTAAAACTTATATATTTGGAGTTAACTATCAAACATAAATTTCAGTTTATTTGATTAAGGTAATTGTGGCAAGATAATTCCAGACACCTTTGCAGCAATCTATTTTTATCTACTATTAAATATGTAAGTTTCATCAAAAACCCTGATTTCTGCAGATTTTTGCAGTCGGATCACAGGCTATTAAAGAGTAAAAGTTACATGCTTTACCGAAATGTCAGGTGTCCAACCCTAAACATTAGCATTTTGAAAATTGCTACAGCTGATTATATTTCAGTTCAGTTGTAGTCAGTTCTCTAGACCTGACTCCAATTTTTGCAAAGCATTGCTTGCTTCTATCTAATTCTAGGAGAAGAACTCCCAGCTACAAAACAGACCTTTTTAACTTAGGAATCCATTTGTCTTGATTTACTAAAATAAGCAAGCAGGCAAGCATGCTTCATCAAGATCGCATCATTGCTTACAATCACGTGAGATAGTGGTAAAGCTGGACCAAAAAAAAACTTAACAGGCTTCAAAACGCTAATCGCTGTCACATAACCCTCACACCACCGCCAATGTTCATTTTTTTAGACGGCTGGGCCTCGAAATTGTAAATTCATGTCTCTGGTCAGCGTACCAGCAAACCAGCGCCAGTGCAATTCTGAGGGTTAATTAGGGTTATTTAATGTATTCTTAATGGTTCCGTACCGTTGCGTTCAGTGTTTCTTGTTGCTGCGGCTGAAATATTCCTTTTTTTTTGTTTATTTTTGGTGTTCGTGTTTATATTTTTGTTATCGTTTGGGAATAAAGGTCACTTAATAGTGAATACAGACATTGAGTAGAGATAAGGGCTATTAAAAATAAGTAAACAATATAACTAACCCACAAAAAAGGATAATAATTAACTTCCCTTCATTACACTGCAATTACTCTGCTAAAAAGCGTGTTTAATGCCGCGTTTAATGCTAAAACTTAAACACTTTAAATTACACGATAAAAAACAACAATAAATGGTACGATATGTCGATTCTTCTTCTCACCTATAAAATTCGGTATTATAAATAAATTGTCCAAGTCTAAAATAAAGTAGGACAATAATGGGCAAAGAACAAGCAATACATTTAATTGAAATATTAAATTTCAACTATGTGTAAGGGTTTCCCGGAATATGGCTTGAATGATTGAGTTAACGAATGTGCTACAACCCTATCATTACAAGGATTTTATCATGCGAATTGTAAGGGGTTGTATAGACGAGAGTGCTTTTTTAAAAACATATGAAGGTGATTACGTCGCTACTCTAGTGGTCGGGCACGCTACCTACAGTTAAGTTTAAGGCCCTAGGTTCAATTGCCAGGTCAGGCAGTGTTACAGGGTTTTTAAATTAAAAACTAGTAATGGCCATAGTATTGGCGAAGTTTTCTCTCAGTGAAAATTCTTTTCGGAATTAGATTGATAATTCCAGATTGAGAGCAAACAAACAAACAATATAATATCTTTATAAATATTAGTTTAGATAAAATGGCCTCTTCAATAAGGCTTAAAACATAATTGGCTAAAACCAAATGAATCGTTTACGGAGCCTAAATCAAATACAGAAGCATCGACAGTTATTTATCTTAAAACCAGTTAAAGTAACAAAGATAACTGATTTAATTTTAAAACCTAGCCATCTAGAATAACTTAATAATTCTATCCAAGAGTCTATATTGAAATAAATACTCAGAAAGTTCGGTTGTAATTCAAAAGCCTCTATGAGTACCACCTCATTATGCCGCCACACGTTGGCGAACCCTCCTCAAACATCACTCCTTCACAACTAACGTAGGGAAGGACAGACATCTACGAGTATATGATGTGTTAGTAGATATATGTATCTACTTGTCTGGTTTTCTTTGGCTTGAATAACTCTTGGTGTTGTGTTATGAAAACTTTGCAATTAATTAAGAAAGTTTTTAGTAGGAAAGTTGGTTTTTCATATGGAATTTCTCAGCAGTAGCCGAGAGTCTGGGTTTGTTGCCGGTTGATTGGATAAGGCGCGTATTAAAAATATCCATTACCAACCCTCTGGGAAATAAAGTTTTTATGTTTATTTATTTCTTATTTTTCTACTCAATATGAAGTTTTAGACCACAAAAATCACCTTCGTCATATGATTTAGATTATATTTATATTAGTTTAACTCGGCTCTTTTTCTCCCAAGATAACAAAAAAAAAACCCAAGAAATTGACTTACAAAAAATTCAAGAAATTAACCCTTGAGAATTCTATGCCTGAATTGTAGTATGTTGTATAGTCTTCTATCTTATTCATTATTGCAAGCCTGTGTTGGGATTAAATAGTAATGCCTAGGTTAGATAATATAATTGCTCAGCTATAGAGGACATTTTCTTGTTTTACTTACTTTCGAAAATAGATTTCGTAAGCTGCACAAGCAACTGGGTGGTTCAGTCAGTAAAAGTCTGACACGCCCTTCAACATTTTGGCAGGCAGCTGAGCCTTTGCCTCAACGTATGGTCCAAAATTCCATGTCAACATTAAGTAGGCATTTAACGGGCACAATACCAACGATTTATTTGACCAATACATGATATGGCATAAAAACAGCGACATCATACTGATGTAGTTTGTACCCGGATGTAATCTCACCCCTAGGATTTAATGAAATTCACTACGATAAGTGTCTATTCTCATAATATATTGTGACTTACCGAAATTCTGACTTATGTCATTTTATAGGGAACTTGAGATTACCATCTCGGCTTCATGTCTCATTGCCTGGTATATCACACGGTAACTGAATTGAAAACTTGATGTTAAGAACTGGTAAAACTCTATTAATTTAATATAATTAATTTATTTTTAAAAGATTTCATGTTAAAAAAAATAGAGTCGTACTTTGAATTCTTAATTCAGAAACCAGAGTTAGTCATGTTTAGGAAATTTCTTACAAAAAATATACAGGCAAGGCACTAATCCAAGTTGCTTGCTAAAAATAAAACTTAACTTATCACACCATTCTGAATAAGACCAAGTTTGTCACACAAAAACTAAAGGTCCCCAAATACGGAGAATCAAGACAACACTGACGTGTGTCGACGTGTGAGACGTGATTGTGTATGACTACACAATCCATATTTTCTTTTCATTATCTCTTTAAAGAAATCCTTATAAGATCTTTTCGTATGGCACTAGTTTATATATCTGGTAATTTGATTTATCTCGACTGATCTATATTTTTCTTCCATTTAGCTCTCTTTGCCAGCTTGAGAGTCGAAAATTATGTCACGTAAACCACTACCGAGAGAAAAAGTATTTTAAGTAGTAATCCAGGTCATATTATACCCGTGTGCCTTCTAAATCCATTCTGCTGTTGAGCCGTGTTTGCCAAACTAGTACCCGAACAAAAATACCATAGTTTTTCACATTTATAACATTTTTCTTCCAAAAAAGCCTAAAAACGTATACTCTGTCCATCTCCGAGGTCCAATTAGTCTTTATAGGTAGTTAAATTTATTTATTTATTTATTCATTAACACATACATTTGTTTTAACAGGTAAGGCCCAAGCTAACATAAGTAGTCATAAATTGCTAATAGTACAGTCCCAAGTAAATTGGCGAAGCTTGGAGGAGACCTACATCAAGCAGTGGACGTTTTTCGGCTGACATGATGTTGATGATGAGATGATGATAACGACATCCAATAAATACTAACATGTTTAGCTAACTATAACCATGCTTGGCTACGTACATCCCGGAACATAAAATGGTTTTTGCTGGACATATAAATCCACATGAGCGAAGCCCCAGGCAAAACCTAGCAATTAAAAGTCAAACCAGACATAGTAATTGATACTTTCTTGACATATTTCAGATTGTCAGATAAAACGCTGCATATGTGTTATGAGAGGGTAGTTTAATTGAGATGATGTCGGTCCAAGGCACGAGAGAAAATACTTAAAAACAACAATACAAGGCTAAATGTTAGTGCAGGTACATTTCTGCAAAAATATTCAGGCTGGCGCGATGTAATGTTATAAACCTTATTGGTCTAATATCGCCAGTGTCACTGCTGCTATGCTAAGCATGAGGTCGTGGACTCGACTTCCTGGGTCGGAATTTTTTTTATTGGGTTTTTTCATCTGCAATTCTACGTGGTGCCCGTTTGAAGGCATTAGGCTCGTCCCCATTTTATATAGGACTTAAAAATAACTGTCGATATGAAGGTGCACAATTGGTAGAAAGTCCTCCTAACACAGTATCATCCTTCGGGTTGCGTGATGTTAAGTAACTGACAAGATAAGTATTCTCTGGATTCAGTCCATCCTATCCTATAATTGCGAAAGTTTTTTGGATGGATTTTCGTTACTCTTTCACACAAAAACTACTGAACAGATTTACAAGAAACTGTACAGAAATAAAGCTTATACATCAGAATGTATTATGTACAGGTCCAAGGGGGTCGATCCTCCAACTCCAGCTAGTATTTCATAAAACCTCAGCTTTTACGAATTCATTTTAAGTCGCTGACTACTTTATACTTGCAACAGATCCATCACACTTATTCAAGTTGAGTGACACGGGTGCACTTAGTTGGTCTGTACCATCTCCAACAAAATTCATTACTACACTGATAGTCCATTTGAATATTAATGTTCTCAATGAGATTGCAGAATGATTGAATGACTGATGTTACATTCAAATTTAAAGTTGTCTAGTCTCTAACTTACGAAATACTTTGACTACACTACACTAACAAATTTGTACTTATTTTTGTGAATTTTGGGTGTATTATCATGTAGTATGAGTTACCTTTCATTAGGTTTTTTATATAAATGTTTTCATCATCATCATCAGCCTAATAATGTCCCCACTGCTGGGACACAGGCCTCCTTTCTGTGTGAGGGATTGGGCCGTAATCCACAACACAAACCCAGTGCGGGTTGGTGGATGTCACATGTCTTCGAATTTTTGGTTTAAGGTCATGCCGGATTCCTCACGATGTTTTTCTTAACCATTTCTGAGAGCAGTTGTAATGAAATAATTTACAGAAAGTAAAGGGCCTGCCTGGGTTCGAACCCATTACCTACAACTTGTAAGTTAAGTTGCCAGGTCAAAAAATCTATGTTGATACTCGTAGATTCAAAGACCTTGGCAGAAAAGGATGAGTCATGTACGGGTTGGCCTAATTAAATTAGCTAATGACTGACTAGAATTATATGAAGTTTCACCAGTTAAGTTAATTTGTCCATCGTCATCAAACATCCGTAGCTGGTGATAGGCCCAAGCGTCACTTGTCCTGTGCTTCTGGCATCCAGTTGACTCCCGTGGCTCTCACCTGGTCATCTGTGAGAGGTTTTATAGCCCAGTGCTCTTCTGTACGCGGTTGGCACTCTAGACTGTTGATAATACCCTACCCATAAACCTGTAAACATAGAACGGAAGGACTATACATTTCTTTTTCATATGTTAACACTTCAGTAACCGAAAGTACTAGTTGGTACTTCTCACTAATTGACGTACGTTGATAAGTAAATTGAAAAACCAGTTACCTGTGGTTAACAACTGTTAATGAATATAATTTATCTATGAATATATAAGTCCAAACATGCTTCACTTGCAATTATTACCTCGATATTAAAGATTTTCCGCTGATGACTATATTTTAATGATTTTACTCGTGTGTTGTCTAGAAAAAACTGTAATTAGTGTAATTTATTTCATCATCTCTGGTAAGTAAAGAAAACCCACCGTGAGGGAACTGTTAAGTTCTATAAACAAACACCAAACCGCGTCGGCCTTGTGAGGTTGTTATATTTTATTGACGGCTCCCTTTCATTAAAATCACTATCTGCTACAACGATACCAACCAATATAATATGCAAATACGGTCAGCATACAAAACAAAAGTTTCATGCATCTTTTATAATGTCATCCAACATGACTTCATGTATGAATGATGACATGACCAGTCATGACGTTAATCAAGTGCTGCCCAAACAAAGATCGATAGGGAAGTTCAAACACGATCACTATGTATGGTCATGGAAAATATTCGCTGGTTTAGGTTAAGGAAATGCAGCATAGCATTTCAAGCACCCTTACCAAACTAAATCCTGCTTTATATCAGAACCAGTGAATAATACTGGTATTTGACCGAATGAAAGCAAAACCCAATATATTTGAATAATGATTAGGCAATAGGCAGTTCATGAGTCACGTAGCATCTCACGCAATGATAACAGATAAAGAAACCTCCGTTACAGGCGACGCCTTAATCACTGGGCCATCAAGACGACATCTCCAATGTAGTTGTAATAAAACTTTTGTTTACAATCTTACTGTATAGCTATCTTAAGTAACTGGAATTCTGTTTCGCACTGAATATATTTAATGCTAGATTTAATTTGAAGATTCATTCGTAACATACCCGCGTACAGACCTGCTGTCAGTTCTCCTCACTATTTTAATTTGATGTGGTGGTTTAAAATAACATATCTGCTATAAAGTATTCACAAATTTAAAGTGCAATATTTGAGTGACATTCTGTGAAAAAATTAAAGTGATATACGTTGTGAAACTATCTCAAAACACCATTTGAATAAAATAACGAACCCGTATTAAGTTTAAAAAATGAACGTAAAAGTGAACTTTGGACTGTGTTTATAACGGTACCAACCCAACCCACAACTACATCGGCAACCCGTTCTTAACAGGCTGATAGGAACCGATCACACATTTCGTGCTAATACCTAGTGTACGTTTGATCGTGGGGCTACGACGGACGACTGGTAACCCAGTGGCACCGGGTTCAAATCTTACCAAGTGATACTCTTTTTGTATTTTCTAAAGTTCTGCTTATATCATACAAGACGTCCCGAGTTCAAAACAAAAGCATTTTTCAACAATATTCAATTTTATATATTTTTCTTCGAATAAATACAATATTTAGTTACAATGCCGTCAAATCGGTCACCTCCGGTTTCTCCTGTTGTATCTGATTCTTCAAGCCAGCAGCGACAGTCATCTCTCATTCACCATCAATCGGAACCAAACATTAGCATTTCCGAACCAAATTATGAGCCAACAACGATGAACGTAACTTGTCGCTACAAAAGGAAACGAGATAATTTTGATCAGGGTGAAGATTCTAAATCCATGCTGCGCTCCGAAATTATAGAGATTATAAGAACAGAAACACGCGCCGCAATCAAGGAAATTCTGAACGATGAATTTTCATCCATGAGAGAGGAGATCCTTAGCTTCGAAAAATCAATAAAATTTATGAACGCTGACTTTGAGGACATGACGGCTCAATTTAAAGCTTGCAATGAAGAGGTAAAATGTCTGCGCAGTGAAAATAGCTGTCTGATTAAGAAGGTGACAGAGATGGAACTTAGAATTGCACAATTGGAGCAAGATGCTAGACAAAACAACATAGAAATACACTGTTTACCCGAGCATAAGCAAGAGAACCTTGTCAAAACGTTAGTACAACTGAGCAACGTTGTGTCTTATCCTCTAGCGGAAGCTGAGATATTGTCTTGTGCTAGGGTACAGAAACTGAACGCGTCGTCGAATCAACCGAGAACAGTTATTTGCAAACTACCAAGCAAAATTAAGCGTGATAATCTGCTTGGAGCAATTTCCCTGTTAACAGATCGAACCCCAACAATAAATTGAACACCAAGTTACTGGGTTACGGAGACAAGCAATCTCCAGTTTATGTAAGCGAACACCTCACTTTAGCTAACAAATCATTACATGCAGCTACCAGGATCGCAGCCAAGGAGAAGAAATACAAGTTTGTCTGGGTCAGAAATGGAAAAATTCTTATCAGGAAAGAAGAAGGTTCATTAACGCGTGTTATAACAAATTTGGAAAGTCTTAAAAAATTAGAATAATCACGTGCATTTCAATTATACTATGTCATTGTCATTGTAAAAATATTTTAACTTTAAAATTCAACGAATTGACTATCTATTACCAAAATTCTAGAAGTATCCGTAGTAACTATGAATTTTCATGTGATTGTGCTCACTGAGACCTGGCTGAATGAAAATGTGTTAGATTCTGAAATTTTTGATTGTCGTTATCAGATTTTTAGAAGAGATAGACAGTCGGGAACTTTTTCTGGGGGCAAGGAGGGTGGTGGTGTACTGATCGCAGTGCGTAGATCTATAAATGCTTTTAGAAATGCAGCATTCGAGTCTTGTTGTGAGGATTTATGGGTGACACTAGATTTATCAACTAATCGTGCTTTTAAAACATCTAAAAAAATTCACTTGTGCGCCACTTATTTGGCTCCGCCGGTAAACACCAATCTTATAACTTACTTTACCAGTAAGGTTAGTAGTGTAATTGATGATGCACCCGTAATTATAATAGGTGACTTCAACTTGAGCAATATAGAATGGACAAAATCATCTTCACATGCGATTCCAAATATCGGCACCAATAATATAAGTAAAACTTTTATAGAATTCTTATCATCTAACGACCTATACCAGTATAACTCTATCCAAAATAAACAGAATAGGATTGTAGACCTAGTAATTTGATATATTTAGTTTATCCGATCGAGGTAACTCGGTCCTGTGATTCCATATCAAGAGTCGATGATTATCACCCACCTTTGCAGATCACCATTCATCTCAACCTTCCTAAGACACTTCCGAATAAAGTAACTAATATTTATAAATTCCATAAAGCTGACTATTGTGAAATAAGAAATCGTCTTGAGAAGACTGATTGGGACATTGTTTTAAAATCGGATACCGTGGATATGTCGGTTACTGCTTTATACTCTGTGTTGCGGGAGATTATTGCTGAATTGGTCCCACGACGGAATACTGGTAAAAAATCATATCCCGTCTGGTACAATAACAGTTTAATAAAAATACTAAAAGAAAAGGAAAAATGTCGGCAGAGGATGAAAAAGTATAAAAATAAACGTGATGAATTTGAGTATATATTGCTTAAGGACCGATCTAACCGAAAAATAAAAGAATTGTATCAGAATTATTTACAAAATGTACAAAGTAATGTCATTAAAAATCCTAAGTATTTTTGGTCATACATAAAAAACAAACGCGATAACAAAAGCATTATACCGAGATATATGAGGCTAAATGATAGGGCTGCGACCGACGGCATAAGCATAGCAAATTTATTTGCGGAGAACTTTGCATCGGTATACAGCCCTGTTTCCAGTGACGATTCAGACCCTGCATGTATTTATAAATCCAGCAATAGTAACAGCTTACATCAAATAACACTATCTGAAACTAGCATACAGAATAAACTCAAGAACTTGGATGTCGCTAAAGGGCCGGGCTCTGACGGTATACCACTGTTCCACTGTTTTTGAGGGAGTGTGCTGATGTTTTATCTAAACCTTTGAGTATAATTTACAACCGATCGTTATCTGAGGGAGTTTTTCCGACGATCTGGAAGGAGGCCATAGTAATACCAATTCCAAAATCGGGGGATAAGACTGATGTATGCAATTATAGGCCTATTAGTATACTGCCTACGTTGGCTAAGGTTTTCGAGTCTCTTTTGTGTCCTATCATGAATTGGCATATCAGAGGATCTATTACGGAACATCAACATGGCTTCTTCAGAAATCGATCAACAGCCACAAATTTTACCAACTTTGTCGAACGTACCCTGGCTTTCTTGAGTGACGGCAATGAAGTTGACGCCATCTATAGCGACTTCAGCAAGGCTTTTGACAAGGTTGACCATAGTATATTGCTACAAAAGCTCAAAATCACTTACGGTGTTCATGGATCACTTTTGAAATGGTTCCAATCTTACTTAGTTGGCCGAAAAGCAAGGGTTGTAGTGAATGGACACTCATCCAACACCTTCACGCCCACGTCTGGAGTACCACAGGGGACACATCTTGGCCCAATATTATTTATAATGTTTGTAGATGACATCAAATATTCTATACAAAACTCTCACTTTGAAATGTATGCCGACGATTTGAAATGTTATAGGGTTGTAACGACAAGGAACGATGAAACTTTTCTGCAGAGGGATATTGACAGGCTCTGTGACTGGTGTGAGAAGAACAACATGCAAGTTAATATTAGTAAATGTTATCATATCAAATTTTCTCGTAAAAAACATAAATTTAATTCTACATACATGATGAGGAACCAAATTTTAAATAAAGTATCTGAAGTTAGGGATCTGGGCATCATCATCGACTCTGAAATGAAATTTCAAACGCACACCGAAAGCGTTATTAATAAAAGCAATAGAATGCTAGCATTTTTAAACCGTAAAACAAGACAATTTAGTAATTTGGCAGCACCGAAAATTTTGTTTTCTGCATTGGTTCGTAGTCATATAGAATACTGCTCCATCGTCTGGTACCCAGTACATAATATCCACATTCAACGCATCGAAAGAGTTCAAAGAAAATTTATAAAAAGACTCTCTTATAAAGCAGGTATAAGAAATACAGTTAAAAACTATGAAGATAGACTGAGCTACTTTAAAATGAAATCTTTACACTGGCGTCGAGATTTCGCTGGTCAAATTTTTTATTCAAGTTATTAAATCAAGGAGTGGATTGCTCACAGCTTCTATCATCAATTAATATAAATACGCCCCGGTCATCAGCAAGACTCCATAATTATAGACCTTTTGCTCCTGTAAGTCGCAAAACCAAGTATGGGAGTAATGCCCCCCTATCCTATATTCTCAGAAAATGTAATGACATTTTTTACGATTTTGACTTCGACATATTTTCAGGCAGCATCACTTAGTTTAAAAGAGCTGTGCTCAATAAAATGTAATTTTTCTTCAGTAATATTTCTATTAAATTATTTTTCTTCTGTGAGTATGTTATTTTTGTATTATGTTTTTAATTTTTAATTTAATTCAATCAATCTTATCTAATTTTGTTATAGCGGTTTGAGAAACCTCTTCATCCTTGTGTCTATTACGAAAAGTGGACTGTATTTGAAGGGTTCTGGCAAAAGTGCGTTGAAAATAAGCGGGAAAATATTCACGGATCAATTCGGGCGATCTAGTATGGAAATGAGGGAAGTAGTACGCCTTACCTTGTAGTGGTCGATGCCAGCCCACGTGTGGCAGCGAGCTGGTGTTCTTCTACTCCAAAATGGCTCCTTCAGGATCCACACACTTCACACAATTGTTTTATATCCGCGAGGCGGGTGAATAGACACGGTTCACAAGGTTCTCTGCAATCTAACTAATTAGATGCATCAGTCTCCAGCCAGGTGGCTTGGAAAGCTGGCGGTTGAGATACGAGGCCCGTTCATGTTGAAGTTTCGGTTCGTTCTGGCGACCTGTCATTAAGGCGTACATAAAGGGAAAAGGAATGAGGAAGGAACGAGATAATTAAGATATCGATCGCCCGCGAAATCTCAAATGCGTTTGTCTATGTGTTTTCGGTCATTGATTTATGACATTTACAAGAGATGGCGCTACCATTTTCCCGGCCTTAAAGGGTCACCTTTAATGAAAATTAAACTTAGCCCTATGAGGTGTACTACCGTATACCTATTCAGCAATACGGACTAAGATGCGGATTTTTATATTTCAATTATTAAGATTTAAGATAAATACTGCGAGTTGCATAATACATTAAGTTGCATACCTATAGTTAAATCCTAATAGAAAATTATGTTGCGTCGCTAACTAACTAAAACTAAGAGACCTAACTATCAAGCCAGGCCTTATTGAGTCGGTAATGGACACAGACGCACAACAGGGCGCACATAGCTACCCTTTGCGGTTTTCACAGTAACAACACGGGTTGTACCGTCCTTGGAGTTATGCAATTTATCAATAATGCCTAACGGCCATGAAAGGGGCGGAGAGTTATCAGTAATGATAACTACAATAGTACCCTCTTGTATAGAAGGTGCAGGACTATTCCATTTGGATCTAGCCTGAAGTTGATGTAAGTATTCTGAACGCCAGCGCTGCCAGAACGACTGCACCAGTTTGTCAAGTAGAGAATGTCGCTGAAGCAAGCTGAGCGAGTCTGCTTCAGGAGCGGGAAGGGACAACAATGGCGCGGTGTGCAAGAAATGCGCAGGGGTCAGTGCTGATGGTTCAGTAGGGTCACTACTCAAAGTAGTAAGTGGCCGCGAATTAACTAGAGCCTCAACTTGACTAAGGACAGTTATAAGTTCCTCGTAGGAGAGGATTTGTTGACCTATAACTTTAAAAAGGTGAGTTTTAACTACCTTAACCATACTTTCCCAACATCCTCCAAAATGTGGGGAAGCAGGCGGAATAAACTTCCAATCTATATGATTGAAGGAAAGTTCTTCCTCAAGATGAGGACGAAAATCTTTAAGAAATTTGTGAAGGTCGCGTAAATAAGAACTTGCACCTACGAAACAAGTACCGTTATCGGTATATAAGCATTTAATAGGACCGCGTCGCGAAAGAAAGCGTTTTAAGGCTGCAAGGAAAGTCACTGTACTTAAATCTGTAGCCACTTCAATGTGCGTGGCACGCGTCGTCAAACACGTAAAAATGCAGAGCCAAGCCTTACGGCTCTTAACACCTCGACCACGAAATGGTGTATACTGCAGCGGGCCTGCATAGTCACAGCCGGTGTGAGTGAACGCCTTGTCGACTTGGTTAACACGCTGGCTAGGTAGATCTGCCATAAGTGGAAGAATAGGACGCGGGCGGAACTTAAAGCAAGTGTTACAGTTGTGGATTCTGTGACGAATTATTCGACGTGCAGCTAAAATCCAATAATTATGCCTGAGTAAGGACATAAGCAACTCCGGACCGGCATGAAGATGTTTCTAGTGACAAAAGTCAACAAGAAGATCAACAATATGGTCATGACGTGGTAGAATACAGGGATGTTTATATTCGTAGGGTTCGTCCGAATTTGTGAGACGACCACCAACTCGTATGATGCCGTGCTCATCGAGAAACGGCTTAAGCTTATGGATGGCGGGAGTACATGGTTTATTATTTTTTAAATTTAAAATATCGTTACGGAAATGAACATTCTGTACAGCTCGCAGCAATTTAATTTCTGCATATTTCAGATCAGAGCTTGATACAGTACGTGCACTAGGCAGTTGTCTTAAAAACTTATAGACGTAAACAATAGCGCGTAGCAACTTAGACCACGACGAAACACGTAGTGCTAGCGCGTAAATTGGTGATTCCGTAACCTCAGAAACCACGGCATGAGCGACTGATTTCTGTTCGGGTACGCCCTCATGCAGTGCATTGTGTTCGAAAGTATGTATGGGCCACTCAGCTGGGTCATGAGAAACCCACGATGGTCCACGATACCACAATGGATGCTGCAAGAGCTTAGCTGGCGTGACACCACGAGACAGACAATCAGCGGGGTTCTCAGTACCTGCGACATGGTTGAAACAATTAGCGGGTATAAGCTCTATCAGCTTAGTAACCCGATTGGCAACAAAAGTTTGCCAGCGGTGCGGTGAGGAATTTATCCAGGCGAGCACTACTTTAGAGTCAGTAAACGCGTATACCTTATGGATGCGGTAGTGGGGCGATATTGTGTCTTGTACCTTGCGAAGCAACTTAGACAACAGTAGGGCCGCGCACAACTCTAGTCTAGCCACCGAAATGGTTTTCACAGGTGAGACTTTAGACTTCGCACTAACTAACTGCACGGAGTAGTTATAACCATTGTATATTTGCATGTATACGACTCCACCGTAAGCACGCTTGCTGGCGTCAGCGAAACCTACTAAATTCATGGTGCATCCGTCGACCAACCCCAGATGACGCGGGATAATAATTTCATTAAGCGTAGAAAGCTCAGTACAAAACTGCTTCCAAGCGGTGACTATATGTTCAGGTGGTATGTCGTCCCAGTCACACTTTGCTAGCCAAAGTTCCTTAATTAAGAGCTTAGCGTACAGAATAGTGGGGGCGACAAAACCCATTAAGTCCCATAGCCGAGCCACTGTGGAAAGCATGGTTCGCTTGGTACATTTATCATCTGGTGTGGTGACGTCAAAGCGGAAACTGTCACAAGACTTGTCCCAGCGTAAACCCAGGACCTTATGCGGTATAGACTTCTCATACTCGATATCGGGCGAAGCCTTATGAGTATCAGGTATGTGTGCGAGAACCTCTTTCGAGTTACTTGTCCATTTGACAAGGTCGAACTGGCCTCGCTTGAAGAGCTGAATAAGCTCATCACAAAGCGAAATTGCTTGCGGTATGGACATGACACTACAGGCAATGTCATCCATATATAGGGCGGAAGAAGCAGCAGCAGACGCTGCAGGGAAATTATCGCCTTCATCAGCGACTAACTGGCGGACTACACGTAACGCGTGATATGGACTAGACTTAAATCCGAAGCAAACACGATTAAATTGGTAGACCGTTATAGGCTCATGTTTGCTGAATCTATAAAAGATGCGTTGAAATCTACGGTCCGATTCACGAACGCCGACATTGAGAAACATTTGGCGGCAATCAGCAGACAGGGCTATTTGAAAGAGACGAAAACGAATTATAATATTAAAGAAATCACCCTGTAGATTAGGGCCTGCATGTAGAATGTCATTGATCGACTGTCCCGATGTAGTTTGACTACTAGCGTCTAAAACTACGCGAAGTTTAGTAGAAGTCTTATCTTCGCGAACGACACCGTGATGCGGAATGTAATATGTCAGATTAGAAACGTTGTCATCTTTTAAAACCGGACTCAAATATCCCTTGTTAATGTAGTCCCGCATGACGTCATTGTAAGCGCTGCGTAACCCTAAGGACGCATCAAGTTTGCGCTCCAAACAATGAAAACGCCTAAGTGCGGCAGCGTATGAGTCGCCTAGCGAATAAGGGTCGTCGCAAAATGGCAGCGACACAATATATCTACCACTGTCATCGCGAACAGTGGTAGCGCGAAAATTTTCTTCGCACTCGAGATCCTTACGGCTCTGCGAGGGCGAGGCGGAAATTTCTTCAAGCTCCCAGAATCGCTTGAGAAGCGAATCTAAACTGGGATCTTGAAGAACAGAACAACATGAAGTTGTACTCGTACAGTGTGAAGTATGTGCCGTAGGTACGGAACCCATAACCACATACCCCAACACAGTTTCAATAGCGGGAGGTATATTATATTGCTCGCTATGCACTATGTTAGGCAAAAGCAAGCGCGGGAATATAGCAGCACCAATCAAAACATCGATACCGCTCGGCTCCGCAAACTTCGAGTCTGCGAGCGGTAATGTTTTGAGATGTGTAAGTTTAGAGACATCGACGAGAGCGGTCGGCAATGTCTCCGTAATACGTTCAACAATAAGCGAAGAAACGTTAAAATTAATATCATTACTAAAACGAGAATATAATTTAATATCTACGGAACCTTTAACTGGTTTTTCCGACCCACCGATTCCTTTAACTATTAAATTAGAAGTATGAAAGTTCTTCCAAAGTCCTAGACGCTTAAAACATTCAGAAGTAATAAAATTACTTTGAGATGCGCTATCTAGTAAACAACGTATTATGTGCGGCTTATCATTTACATCGTAAATTACGACTTGAGCAGTAGCGAGCAGAACGGTTGTATACGCCGTACATTGCGGGCTATCTCTCGCCGACGGCGACGCCGCAACGCACCGAGCGTCAATCGAACGCGATCGAGCGGCGCCAGCGACAGAGGTCGTACACAACGATACCTCAGACTGTGAGGTAATAGAAGGTACTGTCGGCATAAGCGTTGGGACCGGATTCGGCTGTGACGTCACTACAGTTGATAATTGCGGGTTTTTATTAAAATGTAACAATGTATGATGACGTTGATTACATGTGCGACACTTTAATTTAGAAGAACAGTTAACCGTTTTATGTTTAATACTCAAACAATTGACACAAGCATTGTTGTCTTTCACACATTTGAAACGAGCTGTCGGAGTCAAATTATCAAAAGCGGGACATTTATATAAGTGTTCATGGATATATGCTTCGCACAGACACTTGTTTGAATTATTTAACTCAGAGCAAGCTACATAGGATTGTGGATTAGGAGCGGTCATTTTATTATTAAAACTACGCGATTTATTAGACTTATGTGAATTGTCCGAACTATTAGGCTTATTATTGTTAGCTAAGGGTGGTTGGGTATTACGGAATATCCGACACTGATCATTGATGAAGCTGACAAAACTATCTAGAGTGGGAATCTTACGATTACGTTCTGTCATCTCGAAAGCGCGAATAGTTTCAGTGTCAAACTTTTTTATTGCGAGGTGCAATAAAATGAAATCCAGAAGGTCAACTAATTTTAGATTCTTTAGGGAATTAATTGCGGTGATGAACTTGTCCACAAATAGCTGGTAATTCGAAACAGACGCGGGACCGGACAATTTAAGATTTAAAGCTTGATCCAAATAGGTAGACGCGAGGACACGAATATCCTGGTACCTATCGAGGAGTGCCTGGAATATGACTTGGTAATTCTCAGCACACGGTGTGACTCCCGCGAACACAGACTGTGCCTTCGGCGACAGCTTACCTATTAAATAGTACAACCTGTCTGCATCCGTCAGCGACTTATTGTCATGAACTGTAGATTTAAAACTTGCATAAAATAATGGCCAGTTTCGTATATCACCGTCGAACGACATGAGTTCGATTGGCGGCAACCTTGGTCTACATGTTGCGGAATCACTCATACTGTGCCTCCCGGACGGCTTATCTTCCAATTGAGACATCACACGTTTCACGGAACAATACATATCCTCGAATGAGGCGTAGGCTTGATAGCTAGGCTTCGCATCGGGATATACAGCCAGTAACCTAGCATTATAATCATCCAATAATCTATGAAAGTCCGTTCGAATATCATCTATTGTTACACAAGAACTGAGAAAGCCTTCTCTCACCGATTCGGAAGTATTAGCGACTTTAGAGCGATCATAAATTGACTGAATACGCTCGAAAAGTATATTACGCTTAGCTTCTAAAATCACTAACTGTTGATCTTCCGAAGAAGCGATTGCTTTCGCATCACGCGGCATTGTTATGTTATGTAGTTACAAATAACCACACAAACAAAACAATGTACGGTAATTATTTAAACGAACAACTATATGTAGAAAAGTAATACTACTGATTGTGACTGTACTGTGACAACGGGTTTCGCAATATTTGCGTAGTAACGAAATAAGTTTTTTCGTAGTACCCACTAACCAAAGTAATTATATAGTACAAAATGTTAATAGCATTACTATCCCAACCAGTTTTATTGTTAAGTTTGAATATTGTTTAAGATAAATGAATAGGTATAAATATGCAACTTATAGCCCGCAATCGTCTAAACGTATTCGGTAAAGTTATGATATTTATACTGCGTAGGTACCTACAAGTAGTACACCTATTTTATTTTTCTCTTATAGAATGAATGTCTACCCCGCGGTATTCGGAAAGTAACTTATTCCTAACAATTTATAATTGGAGGTAGGTGATTCCTATAAGGGCGGTTAAACTAAAAGACGCTTGAAATATGGAAATTTACAATACGACAAGTTAGTTTTAAATAAGAATTATTTTTAATAATAGCAGATACGTAATTATGAACCTGCTATAGCGGCGTTGATGGAACCACGTATTGGGTTTACAACTTGATTATGTGGGTAGGCGGCTAGGTGCCACGACCCTAGTAGGAATTTATGATTGATTCCTACGTAAGAAATAAAGGAAAATGGATATATTATAGTAATATATCGGGCTACGAAGGACCAAAAATGTTATAGCGGTTTGAGAAACCTCTTCATCCTTGTGTCTATTACGAAAAGTGGACTGTATTTGAAGGGTTCTGGCAAAAGTGCGTTGAAAATAAGCGGGAAAATATTCACGGATCAATTCGGGCGATCTAGTATGGAAATGAGGGAAGTAGTACGCCTTACCTTGTAGTGGTCGATGCCAGCCCACGTGTGGCAGCGAGCTGGTGTTCTTCTACTCCAAAATGGCTCCTTCAGGATCCACACACTTCACACAATTGTTTTATATCCGCGAGGCGGGTGAATAGACACGGTTCACAAGGTTCTCTGCAATCTAACTAATTAGATGCATCAGTCTCCAGCCAGGTGGCTTGGAAAGCTGGCGGTTGAGATACGAGGCCCGTTCATGTTGAAGTTTCGGTTCGTTCTGGCGACCTGTCATTAAGGCGTACATAAAGGGAAAAGGAATGAGGAAGGAACGAGATAATTAAGATATCGATCGCCCGCGAAATCTCAAATGCGTTTGTCTATGTGTTTTCTGTCATTGATTTATGACATTTACAAGAGATGGCGCTACCAAATTTAATTTAATTTAAAATTCAATTTGATAATTATATAATTATAATATCATTGTCATTGTTATCATTGCTATTTATTTGTTATTGTTATCCACCATTAATTATTATTGTGTAGTGAGATCTAAATAAATTGCTGTGCTTACCTATAATTTAGATGCATGCAGTGCTATTATATTTGTTAATGATAAGTATTTTGAATGTCCTTGTGTGTATTTAGTTGGTTTGCCTAAATAAATAAATAAATAAAAAAATACTTGTCAACGGGTGTTGTTTTTCTAAAAATGTAAGTGTGATTTTCGAGATGTCATAATATCGAAATTCACACTTGTAGGGTTGCTGTTTGTGAAATTAAAGCCTCGTTGAACTTGATGATAATTTATTGCCAACTTATGATACACGTTACAATAATTAATTTATCATGTGACAACCCTAAGTGGAGGGATGAAAGGGACTGCGTGGCTATCGCCCTTCAGACCTCCCCTAGCTGGCTAGTTCTTGAAGACTGCTAGGCTATCGAAGCAGAAACTAGTCGTACTAAGGATCAGAGCTGGCTGCGTGGCTACCGAACTCTGAACCTCTAGCTAGTGAATGACGATTTGTTCGAAGACAGCTCTGCTTATAAAGGCGGATTGTATACAAGTGTGCGCAATATTCATACATATTCGACGGTAGTTGTAGTGCAGATAACTCGCGGGGTGT
The DNA here is from genome assembly GCA_964057195.1 of Orthosia cruda. Lineage (NCBI taxonomy): Eukaryota > Metazoa > Arthropoda > Insecta > Lepidoptera > Noctuidae > Orthosia > Orthosia cruda. Next base: position 11,742,429 of record OZ059839.1, on the reverse strand, counting down.
CTCTTGCACAGATCGTTCCACAAGTTGATTGTAGATGGCATCACTTGTCTTCAGAATTCATTTGTTGTTGCTGTCTTCTAGTTTATAAAGCCACTCATCATAGTGCTTTGGATAAGTTACACTAGATGGCGCTGTATGTTTTTTACATTCTCCCCCTCTGGTACTCTATAGTCGTCCCGACAGAGTACCAGGATCAGTATCCATCTTCCTCGGTCTCCCTCTTTTTCTTAAGGGATTTAATGGTTTGGGCACATTGTCATCTCTTTGTTCAAATTTACATATTGCTGAAGTATGATATTTTCCCATGGATTGTTCTGGTGACTTTCGATTTGCCACTTCATATGTGGATGCTCCATGTTTCTTTATGACAACATAAGGACAGGAGCAGGAGGTGGTGCAAATTTTGCTGTGAACTGTTTTTCATTACTGCTTACTGGATGTGTCTCAACCAATACTAAATCTCCTATTTTATAGCATGGATCTGGTCTTTTCTTTTGATTTGCACGTTGCCTATTACTGTCTTGCATGGTTTCTATGTTTTCTCTTGCAATTAATAAATCTTTAGCTAACTGCTTCAAAGTAGGTGTAATTTGTGATATAAATTTTTCTTGTGTTAAAATTGTGCTGAAGTCATGTGTAAGATCATAGGGAGTTCTTAATTCACGTCCGAAAGTCAAGTAGGACGGTGAAAATCCCGTTGTTTGACATACAGCCGAGTTCATTGCAAATCTGATAGCAGGCAGTGTATTTGGCCATTTCTGGTGTTGATTCTTCACCATAATATCGATTTGAGTCTTCATGTCTCTATTTTTCCTTTCCACAATATTAGGTTCTGGGTGATATACTGGTGTCAGGATGTGTTGAATTTGTAGACAGTAAGTAAGTTTTTGCATTATTGCTGATATGAATTGTACTCCATTATCACTTACAATTTTCCTTGTTAAACCATAGCGCAGAAATATTTCATGTAGAAGAGTGAGTGCACAGGTTTCAGCTGTGGCTTCTGTTATAGCAAAAAGTTCCACCCATCGAGAAGCTGTGTCTTCAACAATAAATATCCATTTTTCTCCTGTTGTTGCTTTTGGTAAAGGACCAAATAGATCAATAGATAGTACTTCGAATCTGTAATTATTTGCAGTTGATTGATACAAACCCGCTGGTTTTTTATTTTATTGTTTATATTTCTGACATTCTACACAAGTCTTCACATACTTAATCACATCCTTTCTTAAACCTTTCCAGTAGAATTTATCTGTGATTCGTTGAATTATTCGTTCTACTCCCAAATGGCCAGCTGTTGGATCATCATGATATGCCTTTAGTATGTTTGGTCTTTCTTGTAAAGGTATTAATAATTTTGCATAATCGTCTTCTTGTTCTAGTGTATACCGATATAATACATTGTTATTAAGAATGTAACCTTTTTTAGACCATTCAATTTCATTTGTTTGTTTTTCCTCTTCAAGTTCATTTATTATTGTCTTGAGCTCGTCATCTTTTAGTTGTTCTTCACGTATTTGCTTTTCACTGTATTTTGGTAATGCAATTTCTACATAACATAAATTACATTCTTCACTGTTATGTGTGCAAGGTGGTCTTGATAATGTGTCGGCCACAACATTGGTACGCCCTGGAGTATATTGTATATTGAAATTATAGGGCTGTAGTTGCAGTGCCCAACGGGCCAAGCGACCAGTTGGTGTTTTCAAGTTCATTAACCATTTTAATGGTTGGTGGTCGGTGATTGTAATGAATTGTGTACCTTCAATGTAACCTCTAAATCTTGAAACAGCCCAAACAATTGCTAAGGCTTCTTTTTCAGTCACAGTATAATTGCATTCCGCTGGTGTAAGAAGTCTGCTTGCATATTCAACTGGGTGTTCGTTTTCACCCTCCCCCTGCACTAAAGCCGCTCCAATAGCATATTGGCTTGCATCTGTTTTTATTGTAAAACTTGTATCACATTCTGCTTGTTTCAGTACTAGGGCTGTAGTTAACGCTATTTTTAGTTTTTCAAACGCATCTTGTTGTTCATTTTTCCATTCCCAACATGTTTTCTTTTTAGTTAAGTTTGTTAGTGGTCGAGATATGTCTGTAAAGTTTTTTATAAATCTGCGATAGCACGAAGCAGTTTGTAGGAATGTAATCAATTGTTTTATATTTTTAGGTTTTGATAAATTCGCTATGGCCGAAATTTTTTCCGCATCAATTTTAATTCCTTCTGGAACTATTAGATGTCCCAAATACTTGATCTCGGAACAAATGAATTTACACTTTTTCATATTAGCCTTTAGGTTAAATTCTCTGAGTTTTTCAAATATTTCCTTCAGATCCTCAATATGTTGTGTGAAATTTGCTGACCTGATGATCAAGTCATCTAAATATGACAGCACACACTTTGGTTTCGTTCCTAAACTTTTAATGAATTTATCTATTAGTCTCTGGAACGTAGCGGGTGCGTTCCGTAACCCAAATGGCATGCGTTTAAAACAGAACGTTCCAAACGGTGAGACAAAGCAAGTCTTATCTTGGTCTTCGGGATGTACCATTATTTGCCAGTAGCCTGATTGAAGGTCGATTGTAGACATGTATGGCATTGCCTTTGCTTGGTGCAATAGATCGTCAATCCGTGGCAATGGATATCTATCTGGTTTTGTTATTTCATTAAGTCGTCGATAATCGATACAAACTCTAATATCGTCTGAACCTTTAGGGACCATGATAACTGGAGCTGCCCAGGGTGAATCTCATTCTTCTATTATATCAGTACTTAGCATTTCATCTAATTTTTGTCTCAATTGTTGTTGCCTGTGTGGTGATAATCTGTACGGCTTTTGAGCTATTCGTAGATGACTACCTGTGTCTATTCTATGCAATATATATGGTGTTGGTTTTGTGTTTTTATCAAATATATCACTGTATGTAATTAGCAATTGGTTGAAATCTGACTTTTCAATTTCAGATAATAGTTTTCCTTCACAGGAGCTTAATAAAATATCAAAGGAATATAATGACATTTCATTTATTGTTACATAATCAATGCGTGGATCTTTTTGAGATGCTTTATCCGCTGGTTCGCGAGGACGCACAGGACGAGGCGGTGTGTCCATCTTTTTTGGTGACCATCTTGCAAATTTGCTAGGCGGCGGACTGTCTTCAATAAATTTCAACGGTGACGGTGTTTGTGGTAGTGGAGAAACCATTTGCAGTTCTCTGGGCCACTGCATAAAGCTTGATAGAGATTCCGGTGTTGACTGGCCTGAATTAAATGTTAGACATTCAGCTGCCTTCAAGGGAATCTTCTGATTTTTAAATTGTAGAAAGTCATGTAACTCACGAGGCTCATCTATGAAGTGCCAAGCTCGCTGTGGCAAATTGAGTACTATTCCCGACGTTTCAAAAAAGTCAATGCCGAGTAAAGTACAATTATCAGTGGCATCGGTTATCACTGTGAACATTATAGGTAGGGAACGTCCACCAACTGTGACATCCACGGCTGTGGTTAGTAATTTTCGGGTTTTAACCGTCCCATCGGCAAGGATTGTGTCAGCGGTTTTCTCATTGAACGTGGCTCCACTTCTAATGAACAACTTATACAGCTGTATGCTTGCCACACTTGTTCTTGCAGCTCTGTCTATGTAAGCATAACCTTTTTCATTTTTACAGATGATTTCTATAGTAGGTATCTTAACATGATCCTGTTTTATTTCTGTGGTATCCACTGTATAAAATGCAACCGGCTTTGGTGGAGTTTCTTTACTTTGGCATTTCTTGCAGTTACTTCTGAATACTCCTGCTTCACCGCAACCATAACACGATACCTTTGTAGTCTCGGTGGCTATAGCTGTCGCGGCTGGTTGTTTTTTAGCCTCTGCCAAGCATTTTCGACATTCCTCTGTTGTATGCCCTTTCTTTGCACAGAATGCACAACGTTTTTTTTTCCATGACGTTCTCCCGTTGAAAAAATACCTGTATTTGATTCTTTCTCCAAACTTTCTAAATGACGAGCTTTTTCAAGTAGCTCTGCGAACGACTTAAAATCGGTTCTGGCGATTTGCTTCTTGATGCTCAGCTTCAATAAACCATAAACGAAGTCGAGATGCTCCTCTTCTCTGTTGCGTTTAGATGGCAGTTGAGAAAGTAGCGCACGTTTTGTACATACAAACTCGTCGATTGTTTCATTAGTTTACTTTTTGCCGAACAATTCTAAGTAGATTTCGTGTGGCTGCTTCTTCGGGGCAAACGCTGACCGTATAGCCTCCAACGCGTTATTCCACTTTTTAATATCTGCTTTCACGCCGTGCCACCATGTTGCTGCCGTGCCGCCTAACAATAACGGCAATCCTTCCAGCGCGTCTTCGTCAGAGATATATTCCACTTTTTTATACACGGAGATACTATTTATAAATTCATCCACCTTATTAAAATCTCTTTCACCTTCATATTTTCTGGTACAACTTGCAAAACTTTTCCCAGACATGGTACTTTGAGCTGAAGTAATGGTATTCATTAACGTAGTGAACTGTTCTTGCGTCATAGAGATTGAAATTTATAAAATTATGTGGGTAACTTTAGTAATAATGTGGGTACTCCTTACAATTTGACGGTTGGCCGTGCAAAATTTGAGGGTAGGCCGTCCAAATATGTGGGTACTCCGTACAATTTGACGGTTGGCCGTACAAAATTTGAGGGTAGGCCGTCCAAATATGTGGATATCCGTAGATAATTTACGTTATGCGCCAATGTAGGGTTGCTGTTTGTTAAATTAAAGCCCCATTGAACTTGATGATAATTTATTGCCAACTTATTTTACACGTTACAATAATTAATTTATCATGTGACAACCCTATGTGGAGGGATGAAAGGGACTGCGTGGCTATCGCCCTTCAGACCTCCCCTAGCTGGCTAGTTCCTGAAGACTGCTAGGCTATCGAAGCAGAAACTAGTCGTACTAAGGATCAGAGCTAGCTGCGTGGCTTCCGAACTCTGAACCTCTAGCTAGTGAATGACGATTTGTTCGAAGACAGCTCTGCTTATAAAGGCGGATTGTATACAAGTGTGCGCAATATTCATACATATTCGACGGTAGTTGTAGTGCAGATAACTCGCGGGTTGTCTCTTGCGCAGATCGTTCCACAAGTTGATTGTAGATGGCATCACTTGTCTTCAGAATTCGTTTGTTGTTGCTGTCTTCTAGTTTATGAAGCCGCTCATCATAGTGCTTTGGATAAGTTACACTAGATGGCGCTGTATGTTTGTTACACACTAATATTTTTGCGTAGCTGGCAGGCGTGGTTTAAGGGAGTAAGTTGCCCAGTTATTTCATTTTCGTACATTACAGGTTTGATCAATTAAAATCAAGATCAACTAAGAAATCACTGAAAAAAATCAGCTGTCATTGAAAAGAAAAATATAGGGAAAAGCTTTTTCCTTGATTTTAGAGTTGGTCCCATAGTATTGTTCATGATTACAGGACCTATTAATTCAAATAAATTATAAGCCAAAAATAAGTACAGTAGATTTATTTTAAAAGAATCCAAGCAAGCTCAGTTCCCCGATTAAAACACTGTCAGTTACATTGCAGGCACATGAGAGACAAAGACATTTCAGCTTTGTCTGTAGATGACAGGCATAATGCAATACACCCAGGACAAAACAAGTACTGTGGACGTGATTTAAGAGGTCCAGTAATAGGCAAAGGTAATCTCATGACACCCAGGTCGTACGGGCAACTAGTGAAGACTATGTTAAGTTAAAGACTGACTAACGCCCAGTTTTTTTGATCGGAAGTTAACTCAACCCATTGTTAAAATTGCTAAACAATGGTTTTCCAATTTAGCTAAAATGCGTAAAAATTGTCAAATAATTTACTTTTCAACGTATTTAACCAATTGTGATACCAAGAATTGATGAATAAACTCGTTTTACTAAAATGTTAAACCATTAAATTTATGGAAGTACTTGATATTAAAAAATATATCTTGAAGTTATCAATGCGCACATTTGCTATTTGGCCATAAGGAAAGCCATAGATAACGGCTCAGAAGAATACCTTTCTGTTTACTACCGTGGTTAAAGGATTAACGGAAAAGCGTGGCCACACTGGCCACCTTCTAGAACCAACTCATTAAATAAAATAACTATGGTGGTGTTTTCACCATGCATAGGCTCAAAAAGAATAAGAATTGCGCACACTCCTTGTAGTGCCCATTTTATCAAAATGTTGATTAAGGTACGTATGGTAAAAAATTGGGAACCACAATTTTAGAGAATAACCGTGCGAATTGTGTTGAATTTAAATTTCACTCGTGTTTTGTGGAGTAGGTATTTGAACTGTTATTGTAACTATTAATTATTGTAATGCTGGTGTTGTTGGTTAAATATAATCTCTCTCTTGGGTAAAAATTATGAAAATTTACTACCCATAACAGCTGGTTATGGAAGTGAAAAGTTAGCTAGGAAAAGAACTGATTGCCACAATCATATCAAGCTACTACATAACTTACTAACCCAGTATATCAGATATAAAGCAGCCCAGTGCGCTGAGGTCACGTGGTGTCGTTTTTCTATATAATAGAGTTTAAAAACAAATAGACACGGCGCAAAAAAACACGGCCATGTAAACTGTATCTATCTGTATAAATAAAAATGCTGTGTGTTTGTAAACGCATAACTAGAGAACGGCTGAAACGATTTGTTGTTGTTGCTTTTTAGGGTTCCGTAGCAAAATGGCAAAAACGGAACCCTTATGGATTCGTCACGTCTGTCTGTCTGTCTGTCTGTCCATCCGTATATCACACCCACTTTTTTCCGAAACTATAAGAACTATGCTGTTGAAGCTTGGTAAGTAGATGTATTCTGTAAACGCATTAAGATTTTCACACGAAATTAGAAAAAAAATATAAATTTTCATTTGGGATATATAAGATGTGTTTTGTGTCATTTTTCGAAGTTTACCAATTACAAGCAATTTTAGTTATTTCGTGTTGCACCGACCCCAAGTGACATGGGTCAAGAGCAGGAAGATAATTGTAAGTCTAGTTCAACTTTAACATTAATATGTAGTAAATCATAGGAATCACATTATTGGCGACTCGTCGTTCGAGCTACACCGTTTTTTATTTGCTCCGTGTTTTATTAATCATAAAATAGTTTAAAGTGATTGGTTTTAGAAGTGAGTTATACCTGTGAAAAGCTGAAGAAAAGGACTTTCAAATAAATTTTTTTACCAATTTAAAACTTCACTTAGATCGTGAGTAATTAAACAATAATTTTCAAAATATTCGCATAACGTCTACAATCCCTGACCTACGGCAACCCGCGGTTGCCTTGCTGCTACGCACACAGAAGCATCGCTTGCTCACACGTACGTGCCTGAGGCGCGGGACACACGCAGGTGCACGCACAGGTGTTCCGAGTGCCCGGCCGAAGCTTCGCTTGGAAGACGCACTTTTTTTTTATTAATACCTAATCAATTTATTTTATTTTAATATTGCTATTTGACTTGCTGGCTAACTCGTCGTAATAAGAGTCATTATGATTTGCTCTGCATGCAATATTGAATTGGTATCGGGTGATGCTTTTCTTGAATGCGCGGTGGCAGACTGTACTAAAGTTTACCATTACCTATGTAATAATCGGCAGCTTACTCTTGAGGAAAGAGCCACTTGGGTTTGCCCAGAATGTTGCTGTGCTGCTAGGAAAGGTGCCCGGAACTATGAGCTGCCGATCTCAGTAAGCACGCCGATCATACTAAAAAACGTTTCGGCCCGGAATAAAAGTCACCCCCCACCGCCGCTATCTCCGGGAGACTCGCCCTTTGCTACGGGATTGGAAATGCAGCAACTGCGCGAACAAATAAATGTCCTAACAGAACAGCTTACTGAAGCTGTCTCTGCTATTGCACAGTATCATATCGCGCTCACTGATTGCACTAAAAAGATTGAAACTTGCAACGAAAAACTACATCAACTAGAGCAAACACGAGAATGTACCCGCTGCATCAGCATTTCTCCAGGCATACCTACCCAACAAGAGTGTGTAAATGTAAATGACAAACAGTTATATAGTCATATTACTAAACCTAAGATACCTAACCTTACTAAGATTAAGCACCATAACTCACCGAAAAACAATCCAACGTTAGTACCACCGACCAGTACCATCTCTGTGCAAATAGAAAACGATTTCTCAAATACACCCCCGCAACCCATTATCATTACGCAGCCTATCGGACTTGTTACGGAAACTTTACAACCGGATGACCATGACGAAGTTCAATCACTAACAGCAGATGATAATGTTGCGAATGAGAAGTGGGTAGAGGTACGTAAACGTAAGTCCAAGCGGTTAAACTCTGTTCGTGGTACCGCGGGACCCGAGATTACACCACTTAAAGCCGTGGAATTTCGCAAATACGTGCATCTATGGAACATGATGTCAGGAGCTGCTGATATTCAATCTTAGCTGCTAAAGCTGTGTTCAACAGGTAACTGCACGGTGGAAGAGCTTAAACCAAAAGGTGACTATAAGTCATTTAAGATTGGAGTTCCAGCAGAGTTCTTCGAAAAAGCAACGGCGGCGGATACTTGGCCTACTAACGCTAGAGTTAAGGAATGGTTTTTTCGAAGACTACCAAACAAACTCCAAGCCCGTACATCCAGTGGTCAACAAGAAACAAAGCCGGCTAATTAATTTGACCTATCAAAATGTTAGAGGCTTGAATACTAAGCTGAATTTCTTTAGACATAATCTCTTATCTCACGCTAGCGACGTCATAGCTGTGACGGAATCGTTCCTCTCGAGTTCTGTACTAGACACGGAGGTTGCGAGCCACGGGTGGAGTGTGTTACGTAGGGACCGCACCACCGGTGTTGGTGGCGGCGTACTGCTCGCGGCGCGGCCCGGTGTCACGATGACGCGCTGTTTTGAACTGGAGACACCAGCCGGAGAGGATTTGTGGGCACGTTTTACGACTAGTGACTTTACCTTCTACGTTTGTGTAGTGTATATTCATCCAAGAGCGTCCGACGAAATATATATGTGTTGGTTTCAGAAAGTTGAAACTATTATCGATTCATTAAAAAGTGCAGTGATTATTGTTGGTGATTTAAATTTAAACGCTAACCGTACATCGAATAATATTTTAAGTTACTATTGTTACTTTTTAAGTGTGTGTGTGGCTTGACTGAGCAGAATGAGGTGATGAATGCGCATGGAAGTAAGTTGGATGTAGTGCTGGTGTCTGAAAGCATTAGCTGTGTCGATGTGGTAGAAATTGATGGTGGAGGTCTTGTACCACAACGAGACGCATATCATCCGCCATTAGATGTTTGCCTTACACCTAATAATACGACGCATCCGCTGGGTTCTGATAAAATTGATCCAAGTAACCTTGACACGCAAAGAGACTGGAATTTCTCTAAGGGAAACGATGTGAATTGAATTGATGTACAAGCTAATATCTGAGGCATCGTGGCAAGACGTTATTCTCGCTGATGACGTTGACGCTGCTGTAGAGATTTTTTATAACATCTTGTACGGTATTTTTGACGAATGTGTACCAAAAAAACACAGGCCTAAGAAGCCATGTAGACGCTACCCGGTTTGGTTCACAGTTGAACTAATAAGTGACATTAAACGTAAATCTAATCTGCATCGTAAATGGAAATCAACTAAAAACCATGCCGATTATCACAATTTCTCCTTGCTTAGGGCAAGTGTTAAAAAAAAAATGTCGGCCGCATATGATGAATACATCAAGCATATTCAAACCAAACTTAAGCGTGATCCTCGTGTCTTCTGGCAACATATACACAGCTTCAAAGCCAGAGGTGGCTTTGAGCCCAGGGTGAATTATAATGGAAAAGAATATGCTGGCAGTAACACTGCACATGCTTTTTCCGATTTTTTTTCCAGTGTTTTTTTACCCGACGCCCCTCTTTTAGATTATAAAACAGACAGTAACAATCAGAAAAAACATGCTAACTTTGTACATATTGATGCAATTAAATCGAGTGATGTAGAAACAGCTATAGATAAACTCAAACCTAACTCTGCCGTAGGACCAGATAACATTCCCGCATACATCATTAAAGGATGTAAAGATCATATAATATCACCTGTACTGCATATATTGAATCTGGCATTATCTACCGGAAAGTATCCACAGCGTTGGAAGATATCGTGAGTCCAACCTATACCTAAATCTAATGTAACTTCTGACGTAGAAAATTTTCGACCCATAGCTATTCTCTCTGCATTCCCAAAACTGTTTGAATCAATATTACACAGGCTTATTAGTTTCCAGATACAACCATTTCTTTCAAATCAAATCAAATCAAATCAAATCATATTTATTTGCGTAAAACATGGTATAAAAAGGTCTTACAGTACAAAATAGAGCAGACATGTTTTGCCAAGATTAAACACAGCATGCAAATATTTGTAATAAAAATTTCCTTAACAAAAATATTACAATATTACAAGAACGCTATTTTCGCTCTAGGTATTGTTTTATAGTATAGAAGTTGTTATCAATTAACCATTCATACAATTTATTCTTAAAAGAATATATTGAGTTTAAAATTTTCAGATTACTAGGTAGTTTGTTATAAATTCGTATACACATAGTTAAGCAGCTTTTATTGTACTTAGCAAGCCTGGGAGTACTGTTAAGTACGAGTCTATGAGGATCTCGTCGGCTTCGAGGATTTATATCGCTTGCTAATTTAAATAACTCCTTATGTTTCCAAACAAACATGCATTTTTCATTAATATACAGACAAGGTAGCGGTAACAAGCCAAGTTTCTTAAATACTGGCTGACATGATTCCTCAGGATGAAGTCCATATAGAGCCCTAATGCATTTTTTTTGAGCAACAAATGTTCTATTCTGGTCGGTACTATTACCCCAAATTATAAGACCATAACGTAATATGGATTCCACATACGCTTGGTAAGCTAATATAGCTGTTTTTAGATTAGTACTTTTTTTTACTTGTCTAAGAGCATACACAAATTTATTTATCTTGCTTGAAACATTGTCCACATGCACTTTCCAATGTAGGTTTTCATCAATAGTAACTCCTAGGAACTTGGTATGTGTTACTGGTTTAATTTTGGGTATATTTAATTTGAAGTTAAATTTATGATTATTCGATTTATTAAATTGTATATAAACAGATTTGTCAAGGTTTATTTTTAAGTTATGTACATAAAGCCAGTTAATTAAAATGTCAATTGTATTGTTAATGTCAGTTTCGTGGTCATAAATTGTATTATTTTTTTTATTGGATGTCACAATAATAGAGATGTCATCAGCAAACAAAATGCACTTATGATTCGTTATTTTAATGATGTCATTTATATATATCAAGAATAAGATTGGCCCCAGTATGCTTCCCTGTGGGACACCAAACTTATTATATCTATATTTCGATGAGTGTAACGTTACTTCTTTATCTTCGTTAATGTTGGTTATGGTAACGCATTGTTGCCTGTTTACAAGGTATGATTTTATCCACTGTAAGGTTGGCCCTCGAATCCCGATTGCTTCTAACTTTTGCAGTAGTAGATCGTGTGAAACTAGGTCGAAGGCTTTCGACAAATCAAAGAACAATCCTGTGGTTAGATTGTTGTCATTGATGTTAGTTAATATAACATTTATGAGGGCATAGATTGCTAATGTTGTAGACTTTCCCTTTTGAAAGCCATGCTGTTCTTTTTTTATAATATTGAACTTTGTACAGTAATTCGCAATTCTTTTGTACATACATTTTTCGTATATTTTAGATAAGATGGGTATTAGGGTGATAGGGCGGTAATTGTTCAGGTCATGTCTGTCTCCTTTTTTGTAAAGTGGTCTAACAACGGAAAGTTTTAAAGCTTCTGGAAAAATTCCTCATAGAATGACCAATTGATCAAGTGTGTTAGTACTTCAACAATTTCGTCGACACTGATTTTAATGATTTTTGTGCTGATTTCATCGTAACCTTCAGAATTTGTATTATTTAAAAGCAGTATTTCCTGCTTAACTTCAGTTATCGACATCGGTTTGAGGAACATAGAGCCAACAGTTACATTATTGCTAGAGTTACCTGTGACGTTCGGCGGCATTGATTTGTTTGATGAATCGATATAATGGTTATTAAAGGCAGACGCTATTTCTACTGGATTGGTAATTTGTGTGTTGTTATATTTGATACTGTCTATATTATGTCTGGAGTTTGTATTATTTAGCTCGTCTTTTATAACATTCCACGTAGCTTTGCATTTGTTATCGTTTTTAGCTATGTATTTGATATTTGCGTTTTTCTTGGAATTAAAGATGCATTTTTTAAGGAGATTAGCGTAATTAAGGTATTTAGTCTTATTAATAGCAGTTTTGTTTTTATAAAATTGATGACGCAGTGACCGTTTGGTTTTACAACTTTTTTTTAAGCCCTTGCTTATCCAACTTTGTTTCTTTTTGTTATTTAAATTCACTTTTATTTTTAATTTAGGGAAACAAAGATTGTAAAGTAGGCAAAACGTTTCATGAAAATTATTGAATGCTGAGTTTGCGTTGTTAGCCGTGTGTATTTCAGACCAAGAAAAATTACTTAAGCATTCTTTAAACTTGTGGATATTATCTGAACTATAATCTCTTTTGTATGTATAATATATTGCTTGGTTTTGGGTTTTATGTTTTAAAGGAATAGTTAACATTTGTGCTGTATCGTGGTCAGACAAGTGAAGTGGCAGAACTGCAGCAGTAGCGTCGTGAATGTTACTCAGAATGTGGTCTATACATGATGACTTACGTGTTGGTACATCAATGTGAAATTTTAGGTTATAATTGTAAGCTAGTTCCTGCAGTTGAGCAGTAATATTGCCTTTTTTAAGGGTGTTAATATTCAAATCACCCGCTAAAACTACTTTCACTCTAGATTTATATTGTTGAAATAAATTATGCATTAGGCTATTTAATTTGATTAAGAATAGGTTCGGGTCTGATTGAGGTGTTCTGTAGACACAAATTATAATCAATTTTTGATGTGTAAGTTCAATTCCGCAAACCTCGAAAGTGTTTTGCGTGGCGTAGCTTTTTATAAATCGCAAGTCTTTGAACAATAGGTTTTTTTTAGCAAAAATACAGGTACCACCTCTTTGTTTTTCTCTACAGTAGTTGGATTCGCTTTGCGATTCCCAACATGGTTTTCGATTTAACCGCTCTGTTAATACGAATCTTCTAACGCTGGTGGATCTTATATCGCAGCACTTAGATAAAGGCATACAGGTTGATGTTGTATATTTTGATTTCAAAAAAGCATTTGACCGTTTAGATAACGACGTATTGCTCACCAAGCTCAATAACTTAGGCTTTTCTCCGAAGTTACTTAAATTCTTCGCAAGTTACTTACGAGATCGTCAGCAATATGTTCGACACGGTTGCTTTGAGTCCGCACCATATCATACTCGTTCTGGAGTAAGTCAGGGTTCCATATTGGGTCCCTTGCTATTTATCATTATGGTCAATGACCTTGAGAAGGTCCTCAAACATGCCAAATGTTTACTGTATGCTGATGATGTTAAGTTAATATTTGGCTTAGAAAAAATGGCAGACTCATCTACTCTGCAGGGTGACATTGACGCGGTCTATCAGTGGAGCATGAATAATAAGTTACTCTTCAATATTGCTAAATGCAGCGTTATGACCTTCAGTCGCTTGCGTAATCCCTGACATGAAGAGTACTTTTTAGGCGGAGATCTGATAGCCCGCGTTAATTCTGTAAAGGATCTCGGCGTTCTGTTCGACACGAAGCTCACCTTTCATGAGCATATGAGGACACTTGCTGCTGAGTCATATCGAAGACTAGGATTTGTCCTTAGAAATATGCGCGAGTTTACCAATCCACATGCCATTAAACTTGTATACATGGCCTTAGTCAGGAGTAAACTCGAATCAGCAGCAGTGATCTGGAACCCGTATGAGAGTACCTACGCCTTACTTCTGGAAAAAATCCAAAAAGCCTTTCTTCGTTTTCTTTATAAAAAACTCTTCGGATATTACCCCTTCCTATACCCTACCAAATTTCTACTTGGTGTTTTAAATTTTAATTCTCTCGAAGTAAGGCGTAAGTACTTCTTGCTTATCTCAGCCTGCCGTATTATGCGGGGAGAGTCCGATTGCCAGGAGCTCGTGGCGCAGTTGTTGAGGCTGTTTGTTCCTATGGTGCCTAAACAACAGCTGAGACCACGAAGTCACCGGCTTTTGGCCGTACCTTCTGCACGTACGGTATCCCGAGCTAACTCACCTATAGTTCGGGCGCTCACAATGCTAAATGCCCTTCTGACATCAGCACCGGAATGTGACCTGTTTGCTGGTAGATGGATAGATGTGTGTCGTGAATGTTTAAGTTTTTGTGAGAAGATGGATGAAAGTTAGATTAGTGAATAATTGTATAATTATGTATTCTTTGTATTTTTTTTTTTTGTTTTTAGTTTTGTTACTTTTTCTGTTATTAATTCTTATTTTTTTGGGATTTTCTTTTATGTTTTTTTTTTGTTATATCGTGTTTCGTTTTAATTATTTTTTATTTGTATATAGTAATATTTAATTTTGCCTAATTCTTATGTGTTTCGTTTGTGTTTTTTTTCTTCTTTTTTTTTGTATAACGCCTTAGGTTAGGTGACCTGTAAAGTTATACATCTACACTTAAATAAATAATAATAGGATTTATCGTAGTTAGATTTATTGCAGTAACGATACTGTGTGTAATAGAGTCATTGCCTGTTATGGTTGTACTACAAACTTCCTCTCATTATATTCGTTTTGCTTTAATTGTGCTGAATCACGTATGTCCACCATTATCGATTACAACCAGTATATAACACATGCTAATCAACATAAAATCCCATTTTAATAATTGAAAGCCGTTTAAAATTATCCTTGTGTTCAGATTGAAATACCAATATTATTACACAAATTTATACTGTACGCTGTCATCCTGGTTCCAGATATTGTTATAAGGTAATTAGAAATATTATATTATACTTTTTTTTTGTTTATCGATTTTCTTCCGTTTAACAACTATCTCGTCTGATGGTAAGCGATGATGTGGTCGACGGTGAAGCACGCTTGCCTAGAAGTAACCTATTCACTCTTGACTTAAAGACCCCAAGGTTGTAGCTATCAGGAAACAAAAACTCCGGCAGGGAATTCCACTCCTTAGCTGTGCGCACAATGAAAGTATTCGCCAAACGCTTTGTACAAATGGGTGGGATGTCCACCATGTACCGGTGGCGCATTGCCGTGCGTCTTGTTGTCCAATGATAGAAAGGGCTAGGCGGACTCAAATTGTGCAGTTCTATCGCACACTCCCCGAAATGTAACCGATAAAAACCGACAGACTGGCCACTCGCGTCGATGTTCAAGGCTCTGGAGCTTTCAGTCGACCAGAGCATCGTCGCCGATAAGCCTCTTAGCCCGTTTGTCAATCGACTCAAGTGTATCATGTTGATATTTAGCAGATCCGTCCCAGAGGTAAGAGCAGTACTCCATGCATGACCGAACTTGCGCTTTATACAATTTGAGCAGCTGTTTAGGCGTGAAGTACCGTTTCACCTTCGAAAGGATCCCCAACTTTTTTGCATTTAAACAAAACAACACATATACATATTTTTTTAACATAAAAAAAAATCCTGAAGTACCCCAATACTAACGTTTAATCCCGACGAATTGAAACCGTTTATTTGGCCTTATTGTTGTCTATCATTCAAAATAGATTTTACTAAGTTTGACGCTGGTCAAGCTTACAGACCAGGGCTGAAACCTTTGAAAATCGTAAAAAGTGAAAAAAACACGAAAGGAAAAATAATTTACGGGCGAGCTGAGTTCGGGAAGTGGAAGGGGTTGAGTTTTTAAGGGTAAAAAACAGTTTATCTCGATTTACGGCAAAAGTACAAACAATTCCTATGGACAAAAGTTAAAAGTTCTCCCGCCAAAATGTCTGCTTTTTTGGGTGGTCGGTGGGCTTTTTGTTCGTTGAAATCTCTACTTTCTGATGGTGTAAAAAAATATACATAGTTAACTATGGTAAATTTTCTCAGAAAATACAAAAAGCTAAAAAAAACTTGAATCCGTTTTTTTAAATCAATTTGTACAATTTTGAGCTATTAATTAAAATTTACACTTTAATTACTCGAAAAAGATAAGATTCCATGTTACATTGATAAAGAAAATAATTACAAATCCATGAAACATAAAGATTGCAAAAACATGCGAAAATCGTTGTACGTTATTCTGCATTACGTGTCGTTCAAGGCGAAATAATAAACTTTCTCATTACCAAATTTTTCCGTTCTTACGTTCGCTGAAAGTGTTATACTTCGCTTATTATTATAAATAAATATAAAACAAAGTAAGTACTTAATGAATCCATAAAAATAAGTAATTGTAAATAGTGGATTGTGTAAATAGTGTATAAAGTTCTTATCGACTAGTAAACAAGTTTTAACTTAACGATAAAACGACTTAATCCGATCGTTCACTAAACTGCGATTAAACGTCGTTGTTCGCCGTTGTAAACTAGTTTGAAATTAAACTGTTTAATGAACTATAGTTTATCGTAGACGGTAAACAAGTCTCGTTTCGTCGACTCTAAAAACGTCGACGACCCACCACTACTGCTCTGTATCTCGAATACTGGGTAACGGTTTTTACAGCTGTTACGAAATAACAGTTGGTAAGGCCCAGAGCCTCTTAGCCTCTTCCCCACTTCTCTATGAAATACCTTTTGATGGGCTAAAATTTTCCGTATATAAGTTATCTTAAAATAGCAATAATTAGGCATCTACGCATATAATTTAAAGAAGATTCTAAAATTTTCTCAAAATATTGTAGATGTCTTATTAAATATTAACTTATTTGGTTGTTAATTATAGTAGTATATTACGATTTGCAATGTTTTTTGTTTATCAATGTAAAATGGAATCTTACGTTTTTCGAGTAATTAAAGTGTAAAATTTAATAAACAGCTCAAAATTGTACATAACGAGAAAAAAAATATCGGGTTCGTTTCTTTTTTTTTGCGTTTTCTGAGAAAAATTACCATAGTAATGTATATGTCACGTCGAGGTACCTATGAATTATAGGACCACCATCATCAAATCCAATCCCTAGAGGCAATTCCTTTATTCTTCATAGGAACGGGTGAACTTCAATAACACACATCACTGGATTGAAACTCGAAAGTATTTATTTGACTTAGTTACAGGCACTTTGAGTTTACATTCGAACTTGAAGCTAAAACCACATGGTGTGGCTCGCTGAGTCGCAAATCCCTTGTCGATCTCTAGAGAAGACCCAGCAAGAAACTCTAGGATACTCTTTTAAATCTTTTTATAATTTACACAATCACTTTATGACAATTAGCGTTACATTTTTATTAGGTTTTCAAACATCTCATCAATCAGATTTATTAAACAGTTATTATTCTACACGTACGTAAATTAAGTACCTACGCGCGATGCGCGTTTTGTATCTTAGAGGGCGGAACTTCTACATTTATTTATTTATTATATACTTTATTGTACACCAAGATAAAAAAATAACATACACTACTACATTGTTTTTGTTTAGACACTAATTACTTGGATAGTTGAATAAAGCTAGCAAACAATACTAAAATGCTGCTCAGTTTATTATTTTAACATTAAACAACCCCAATACACACAAACACGAAGTAGTTTGTAGATTATTATTGAAATAGGAATCTCATCATAAAACTATCCAAGTTTCCGGTGATCTGACAATCTTACTAATCAGAAGGTTTCCCATTATAACATAGCTGTGTAAAATAGTCTTAAGACTTTTTGGTATTTAATCATTTACTCAAATTTGTTAAGTTCTCGTATTAAATTATTAAATCTAGTTATTGGTCTTTCAAATTATAACATCCGGCATTGTTGACAACTTTGCATAATAAGAATAGCATTAGGTCATAATCAAACACATTTACTTCGTCAAATGGGCAACAGTTGAAATGAGAACAAATCTAAAAGTCCTACAATAAGTGTTCCCGTTTTATTTTAACATCTCGTATTAATTCAAACAGTTCAATAACTAATGCCACAATAAGCCAATAGATGGCGCTGAACCGAACTTAAATAGACCTTGAAATAGTTCAACTGGTATCTCAGAGATGAAAGGATTAACGAGTATGTGTTGATTGATAATTAAAATGATTAATTAGGATAATGAATTAGCAAATTCACGCCTACGCGGCGACACGGCCATTATGATCGGAGTTGCGTGCTCTGCAGCTGCCGGTGTCCTCAGTCTCTGTGTTTCTTGGTTGTTATCTGTAATAGCAGAGAAAAATTTGTCGGCAGATTATTGTTGTTTATCATCCTACAATATTAATTAAATTTAGGATTTGATAACACCTGGTTTTATTTATAATTGACAGCTTGTAATAAATCTAAGCTTAGTATGCTTTATTTTTAAAATACTGAATGCATTTTAACATCCACAGCTAGATGCTTTAGGTATTCTACTTGCAATTTTCTTTTGATTTTATTGAAACTGCATGATCAGCTGTAAGCTATAGTTTAATAGTTCAGTTGTGTAATCTATTGTCTACTAAATTAATGAATTATGAAGAAATATTGAATGCGAATCACGGTTCTTTACAAAGTGCAGCTACACACTAGGTACTCTACATGTAATATGGTAAAGACCAATGTTGTTAGAAAACAACTAATTGCTACATGTCATGACAATGATGGCATGAAATTTGTATTTGATATTTTTGATATTGAATAATCAGTTGCTAGCTTAATAGTCCATTTTGAATATCTTACAATATTCATTGATTTGTAATAGGTAATAGTCAATTAAGTTATAAGTTTATCACTGGATACTTTTCAGATTAGGTGAACAAGTTTATCTTAAATGAAAATATTTAATGTATTAATGAGCACACGCCTACTTATAAGGCTTTCACAGCAGCCTTGTATTTTGTAAGTATAGTGTAGGTAGTGTAGGAGTATTGTGATCAGCTGTTTTTTGTTTAGTTTCATTATCATGGGAAGGTAATGCTCTGTGATAGACACAAAGTCTTTGATTTGACAGGATTTAAGGATAGGATCAGGAACACCGCTCTGTGCTAGACACAAAGTCTTTGATTTGACAGGATTAAAGGTTAAGGAGTTTAGGACCATTGCTCCGTGACAGGCACGAAGTCTTTGATTTGACAGGATATAAGGAACAAGGTTTGTCAGCTGTTTTTTGTTTAGTTTCATTCTCACGGGACGGTAATGCTTTGTGATAGACACAAAGTCTTTGATTTGACAGGATTAAAGGATAGGATCAGGAACACTGCTCTGTGATAGACACAAAGTTTTTCGATTTGAGTGGATTAAAGGTTAAGGAGTTTAGGACCATTGCTCCGTGACAGGCACGAAGTCTTTGATTTGACAGGATATAAGGAACCAGGCTCTGGGTGGTCTTGTCCACCGTGGACCCAGCAGGATAACATGAGAGATTGTTCATTAGCGGCCCCCACGCCTAACCAATGGATATTAAATCATTATTAGTTGCTTCCACAGCAAACCAATAGACTGTTTGTTGTATTATCACTATTAGTTTCCTCCGCGGATTACTAACAGACAGCTTATTGTGTTATCATTATTAGTTGCTTCCACAGCATACCAACAGGATAGTTAATTGTGTTATCATTATTAGTTGCTTCCACAGCATACCAATGGGGTAGTTAATTGTGTTATCATTATTAGTTGCTTCCACAGCATACCAACAGGATAGTTAATTGTGTTATCATTATTAGTTGCGTCCACTGCAAACCAATAGGATAGTTTATTGTGTTATCAATCTTAGTTGCTTCCACAGCAAAATAAGATAGTTTATTTTGTTCTCACTATAAGTTGCTCTGCAGCTCACCAACAAATAGTTTATTGTGTTCTCATTATTACCTCAAATCCACCTCCATGGATGCTGTTTACATTTACATTTTGCTGATAGTTTGGTGTTGATATAAACTATTGTGTTATTAACTGCCTCCAGAGCTATAGGTTATTGGACAAATTTTCAAAATTTGCCAATCGAATAGCATAAACTGTTAAGAGTTACAAAAATATAATAATAAAAGTAGTCCTCCTGATTGAATGCGGCCATGACAGCCAATCTGAAAGGGGACGAGCAATCTGCATAGGGATACACTATGGTGCACAAGGCCAATGGCTTAACATGCTTACCGAATTTCAAAACTCTGGGCTGTTAAAGAGGAATCCCTAATGGAAAAACCCCATTTAACATATTTTGCCTAAACTAGGAATTGAACCCAGGAATAATAATTTAATAGTACACTGTTGCATGGTAGTACCATGCACAAGCATCATGTAGACTTATTTGGCATGGCTATTGTTTTGAGCCTTCTGATACAACAACACTGTATCAGTTAGCGAGGTGAGTAGAAGATAGTTTGATAACTTCTCACCTTTTACTTTAGTTGTGTTGGGCTGGAACAGTCATTTTTCCAGCTGCCCTTTACTAGCTGACCTCTATTTGGTGGCATGTATGTATGTTGATAGCTTCTAAGGTCGTGACCCGGCGACACGGTCATTTGCCGACCAGGTATTTTTAGTTTTATTTCCACATCCTTGATTTTTGATATGACAATTACCAGGAATCTGCAATGTGAGAAAGTATACAGCTAAATAATAATGAAAGAAAAGATGTTCCTATTAATATTTAGATAAGCGCGAGTTAGTACTGATAAAGTAAGAAGTAAGTAATTCAAAGTTACTAGAATCAGATGACACTGAAAATTACTATGAAGATTGCTGCATTACTTATGACAGTGTTTGCACTAGCTAAACATTAATGTTAAAAAATATTGAAAACTAGGTTTTAATGACGCATGTTTGCATGCCACACATACAAACCTATTTCATAACAATAAGAATTCTGTGTGAATAAGTTTGAAACATGTTGGTCAAGCTTTGACCATGCTTTACAGCCTTATTTAGAAACCACTAAATACAAGCTAGATAAGAAGTTGCAAAACATAAAAAGAATGATTAAAGAAACTTTATCATAACAAACTTAATTTAAACAAGTTTAAATCTTAGAGCTTATAGAAGGCCCTATCAGTATTCAACTGACAGTCTGTACCAAGAACGTAGGGTCAGACAATTTTTAATTAGATCTAACTTATACCGCTGTCACTGACAAGGACCCCATACCCAAAACAAATATTCCAGATCATGTAGACAGATAAGATAGAACACAGTTATCACATTAAATTCACTCAAAGATGTCTTACATACATAGGACCTTATGCTATCAGCTATCAGGCTATCAGCTTATGACGTATGCACGGACTGAAGCTCTCCTGATACTTAACCTAATTTTAATGACTCACCCAGTTGTATTGCATCCCTTTTACCCATTCATACAAACACATTTAAACTAGATGCACACTACACTCTACACAAACCTCTTAATAATATTTTAGGTTTAGTCTTGTAATCAAACGATTTGTCTCACCATAAAACGCACATAAACTATGACATTAAAGACAAGAAAACTAGATGATGACACAGGGTATCCTGGTGCGGGGTCTAGGGCTACTTAAATGCAAATCATTGTAGGTATTTTCTTGAGCATGTTATAATTCTAATTTTATTAGTTGTGCTTTTTGTGTTTTCAGGAATGTGTTAATACATTTAACTATCTTACTTTAAAAGTTTATGACATGCAACGGGACCACATTATTTAATAATAACCCCCGTTTGGCAGTCGGGTAAAAACAATAACTCATTGCAAAAACATCAACTAGTTACAGCGTCAACATGAACATGTCATGGCACTTTTTGCCAGATGTTTACTAATTCTGTTATACATACATTCTGTAACTTATTTATCTACCTACTACTTTTGTTTTGTTTCAGCTACCTTAATGTAATGAATGCTATAAAAATAAGTTAAGTTACTTTTTGTCCGTTACTAAACTCAACATAGGTACTTTGATTTGTTTAACATTCATACACTCATACCTTGTCCCCATGGGGATAGGCAGCAAACACAGATCGCAACTTACTATGATCCTTACATACTCCTAATATAAAATTAAGTTTCTCAAATAACTGTGAAAATTAAGAACAATTATTAAATAATAATATTGAGTTCCTAGTCAGCTGTCTTATTTTAAGGAGTAATTTAGGCTGTTTTCATTAATTTTACTTCCTTAAATTGTCACACAAACACCAGCAGGCACCAGTCTTGCTAAGGGGTATTGTGTTACCCAGTTACTGGGTTTTGGTCGCTCCATGTAAAACACTGATACTCATCAGCTGAGTATCAGTGTTACCAGTTAGACTGGGAGCCGACCCAAACTTAGTTGGGAAAAGTCTGGGCAGATTGATTGAAATTGTCACACAAAAGGTCACTAACCTTGTCTTGTATGAATGAAAATAATTGAGAATTAAGATAACATAATTAAATAAACCAGAATACATCCCTCAACGACGATGGAGTCTATCAATGAACGGATCAAGTCTTTGTTTGTTTAGCTGCTTCGGTCATTCTGTGCTGTATAAAGTTTTGGTTAACTTCAATAATATGCTCTCGGGCTAGTTATGATCATACTGGTGTAGGACAGCTTGGACGCCAATTCCAATTCTTTGCTTCTTCTGACGTTTCAATAGAGTTTTGTGCGTCTTCACAAAATAAAAATATTTTATTGCAATAATCTTCGTTTCCAGTGGCACTTGCGGCCGCCATGATTTTTGTAATCAGATCATTCACGTAAGAATATTTCAGTTATCTTCGCCATGTCAGGGCAGTAAGTCGCTTACTCTTGGAAATTATCATAGGGAAATTCTTTTGCCATGCTCTCGGCGGTGGCGGTGTTTTACGAAATTCTTCGGATGGCTTTCATAGCATGGGCAGAAGGCGGAAGTGGGAGCTGAGCTGACATCTGATGTCACGTCGAGGTACCTATGAATTATAGGACCACCATCATCAAATCCAATCCCTAGAGGAAATTCCTTCATTCTTCATAGGAACGGGTGAACTTCAATAACACACATCACTGGATTGAAACTCGAAAGTATTTATTTGACTTAGTTACAGGCACTTTGAGTTTTCATTCGAACTTGAAGCTAAAACCACATGGTGTGGCTCGCTGGGTCGCAAATCCCTTGTCGATCTCTAGAGAAGACCCAGCAACAAACTCTAGGATACTCTTTTAAATCTTTTTATAGTTTACACAATCACTTTATGACATTTAGCGTTACATTTTTATTAGGTTTTCAAACATCTCATCAATCAGATTTATTAAACAGTTATTATTCTACACGTACGTAAAGTAAGTACCTACGCGCGATGCGCGTTTTGTATCTTAGTGGGCGGAACTTCTACATTGTTTTTGTTTAGACACTAATTACTTGGATAGTTGAATATAGCTAGCAAACAATACTAAAATGCTGCTCAGTTTATTATTTTAACATTAAACAACCCCAATACACACAAATACAAAGTAGTTTGTAGATTATTATTGAAATAGGAATCTCATCATAAAACTGTCCAAGTTTCCGGTGATCTGACAATCTTACTAATCAGAAGGTTTCCCATTATTACATAGCTGTGTAAAATAGTCATATATATTTTTACACCACCAAAAGGTAGAGATTTCAACAAACAAAAAGTCCACAGACTTTCAAAAACAACAGATATTTTGATAGCAGAATTTTCGATTGAAAATTAGGGTGCTTTTTTGATATTAAGTAAAAAAATTACAGTATGTTTTGGACATAAAAGGTACCTACCTAAATTTCATAACATTACGTGAAAAAAAAATGTAAAAGATAAAAAAAAGCCAAAAACTTGATTATTTGAATTTTTCCCATAAATTATGAGGTTTTTACTTATTAATGCTTAATAAGTTAGTGGTAGACTATGAAGGAAATTAAATAATATGCCTTGTTAATTTTGTTACCAGACTACACATTAACTCTCGTTCCTGTTGATAACAAAAACGGATAGTCTGATTTACATAACAAGTAAATAAATTAAATCAATAAATTCGCGGCAATCAACGGAAATAATTATTATTTCCGTTGATTGCCGCTGTTTAACTCGGATCAATTGGACGCGTTGTTTTTTCATAGGACACTTAAAATGAATTCGGCCCATTTATCAAGTTAAAAACATGTGTGATGGTGTTATGTATTATGTTTGTTTAATTGCCAGCTGTTTATAGGTGCTACGATGAGAGCAGTAATATTGCTGATCACAGTCGCCACTGCTGCGGCCGAACTCTCCAGCACGAGTAAGCCAGTCCCTGCAATACTGGAAGGTGCTACTCCTGCAGAGGTGTTGCTGTACCTCATAGACGTAGTGCTTACGTCACAATTGAGTACTGAAGTAAACGAGCAAGGGTCCATTGGTGATATCAAAGGCCTTCCTTGTCCTGGTAATATGCCCAGGTTTTTGGACGAAAAATGTGCACCTACAACAACCACAATGAGCCCTGAAGAAATAGATAAAATATTCGGTGGTACTGATTATTAGCTGGCTCCAACCGCTTTGAATTAATACTTCCCCTGACATTTATATAAATAATAGCCCATGTGTTTTTCTGCTGTTAAAAAGAAAAGTTTTGCTAAAAAGAATATCTGCAAAGATTATAAAAAAAAACTATTTTTTTTATAACTTTTGGTTTGATAAAATGGATGGATTACTGGGTAAATAGTAACGTAATAACGATCTTATTCAACATTAAAATATTATTTTTAGAAGATCGATACTTTTTCTCAAATTCGATTTGTTACTTCCAGGTCCTAAAAAATGTAAAAATACTGACCATATATTATTTATACCAAGATTAAGTGATATTAAAAGTTTTAACCAAGTTCTTCGTTTTATTTTAACATGTTAACTGCCATTTCGATGCTTCAAAATGAGATACAACAGCTTTGGTTATAGGCATGTAAGATATTAAAACGAAATGCTTCAAAAAGACATCTACTTTAATATAATTATCTTCATTTATTACAGTAACTCAATGATCTTTAACTTAAAAAAATATCTTGCTTAGCAACATCAACGGCTCATACTGATGGCCCCCATTCCACAATACGCAAGCGTGTGCCTCTTTGGGTATCGACTGCGGTGAAGCAACAACTGCACGGTAAAGGTGGTTGCCGAGAGGTCAGATTGCCCTCTTCAAGTAAGTTTTTTGGGCGCTATCGTTTGACCTCGTCAGATTTTAAAAGTAACAGAAACCCTAGACAAATGACATTCGATGCTAGAAAGCGTGCCGAAAGTGATTAGAAAAATTACAAATATGTATGTGAATGTCAAAGGCTATCAAAATGTCACGTGATTAATCACTTACATTTGGGAATCTCGACCGTCGCCAACGCTGACATCTAATGTCACTCGGCCAAAGCCTCAGGTACTATCTTCTGTACAACTGACACTTGAATCAACATAGTATTTGATTCTTTGGTTTTAGACTGCTTAATTGTAAGTCTTATTAAGTTACTAGCTGTGCTTGCGACTTTGCTCCCGTCAAATGCTTACCATACCCTACTTACCTACTTACCCACCCTACTTTTTTATTTGTTTCAATCCCACCGCACTATTCCCTAACCACTGCAACTCCTGAAAGCCAGAATCAACAGTGGCGACCACCAAAAAAGCGCCGAGGCAATGAAGCTCGACTTCCCTACTTACTTACCTATCCTAATTACCTAACTGCCTACCCTTCTTGCGTTGCTACCTACCTGCCTCCTATCTAGCATTTTTTTTTCTAGTGTCATTCTTGCGCGCCCGCCGCCATTCGGCAAATGACATCAAATGTACAACGCCATCTATCGAATATGGAGTTCAACTGTCCGAGTATCTGAACTAGGTGTTGTGATATTTTACTTCTTGAACACTTTAAATTCATTTAACTTTTGATAGAGTGAATTGATTACAATAAAAAAGCTAAGTAATACCTACTTCTGTTACGCAGTTTTTTAAGCATAATAGTTATTTACATTGTTTTCATACATTTCACGTGATGCGTGCACATCTAAACTGAAAAAATCTAAAATGTGTTCTGTTGGTTATCCTTTAACACCAAAGCTGATTTGTTTTTTGGATATATTTTCGATGTACAAAAACGACTTTTCTACAGATTTATTATAATATTGATATTGATTTTGTCTGATAATAAAATAGATATTTGATTCAGTAATTATTTTATTTATTTCTATAATTTTAATACAGGTAAATAAAAAATGACATATTTATCTTTCAATTACATTTTTTTTTTATTTGTGATGGGTTTTCTCTTGACTCTAGTCTAAGTCATAGGTGACAGAGACAGAGTCGACGATGAAGTGAGCTTACCCAGAAGGAGCCTGTTTACTCTAACTCTGAAGAGATTCGGGTTGAATGCGTTCGGAAACACAGACGCAGGTAGTAGTAGAGTTCCATTCATTCGCTGAGCGCATTATGAAGGATGTTTGGAAGCGCTTGGTGCGAATTGGTGGAATGGCAACAAGGTAAGGATGGTAACTTGCAGTGCGTCTAGATGTCCGATGGTAGAAGGGGGCTGGTGGGATGAGGTCGTGGAGTTCTTGAGCACACTCACCGAAATACAGTCTGTAGAAGACCGACAAGCAGACAACCTTGCGGCGATGAGCCAAGCTGTGAAGCTTGGTATCCACCAGTTCAATGTCGCTGATGAGCCTCTTAGCTCTGCGTTCCAACGAGTCAAGCGCGGCAAGCTGATACTTTGCTGAGCCATCCCAAAGGTGGCTGCAATACTCCATGCAGGATCGGACTTGAGCTTTGTACAGGGTTAAAAGCTGTCCAGACGTAACGTATCGCTTCACCCTATTTAGGATGCCCAGTTTTTTGGCCGCAATTTGGGCTTTGTACTCAATGGAGGCGCCGAAGTTAAGATTGGATGTCAACTCCATGCCTAGGAGCTCAAGCCGATCAGTCACTGGAACAGACGCACCCCGAAAACTTCAGCAACAAGTTTGGCACAACTCTTATTTGTGACTATACTTGCAAAACAAGGATATTTTTAGGGATATTTATATCATAAAGATAAAACAATAAAAATAGCCCGAACTTCGGTAATTTCAATATAGGTAATATATATACTTAAACTCACGCCTTTTTCCTGTGAGAGTAAGCAGGAAGTACAGAACGCGACATCAACCGGACCGCTTGAAAAATGTTCGAGTGCAAAATTATCGTGGACATTAATAAAGAGGCATCAGAAAGTGTTACCATCATAATCGCATAGGCAACATAGGGTCTATATGCCTCTATGTCGACCAGTTTGCAGTTTTCTTTGACACGGCGAGCGCTTGTGTTGCTGCTGATAAATATTTCTGAACAATGAATTTGGTGTTTCCTACGACTTGTATGATAGATTGTGGTTTTCAAATGACTTTTATTTTGTGAAGACCAAACGATGAGTTGAAGAGTGAACATCGATATAGTTGACGTCGTTTTATATTATATTCATCGACCGAAAGCATTGAATTAAGTCCTGTTTTTAAACACGGATTTTAAAAGCCATCGCTCAGTGTGTTAAGACGAATCTAATAAGACAAAATCAGTCAGGCTAAAGAATGTACAAACACTCCAAAAACATAACTTAGTTATTCATCTGCCGTAATTACAGACACAATAGTAAAACAATTAAACAGATGCCTTGTAAGGTGTTGTGACGGTTACCACTATTATAACGTAAAACAACAACGTAATATGCTATGATTTTCCTGCACCCTGCCTAATAATTGTGTAGGTTATGTTATATCGGATATAGTTATGACCTCATTATAAGTAAAAACGAATGGTTTATAACATAACATCGCACTTAGTAACTTGAAGCTATTTGGTATCATCCTAGTTTAGAATAGTCCAATTTTTACTTACTTTTACCCTCAGGTAAAAAGATATTCGGTTCCCCTACCAAGTAGTTACATAAAATTTTAAATTTTTAAAAACACCCGACACATTTTTATATCATGCTACATAATTTATCTAGTACTAGCTGACCCTCTGGGCTTCGCTCCCGTCAACTGGCTACCTATCTACCTAGCCTGCTTACCCTGCATACCCTGCATACCCTGTCTACCCTGTCTACCCTGCCCCTACCCTGCTTACCCTGGCAACCATGCTTACCCTGGCTACCTTCCTTACCCTGCCTACCCAGTTTTCCCTGGCTACCATGGTATACCGTGGCTACCCTGGCTACTCTGCCTTTCCTGGCTAACCTGGCTACCCTGGCTACCCTGCCTGCTCTGCCTACCTTGCCTACTCTGCCTACCCTGCCCACCCTGCCTACCCTGCCTACCCTGCCTACCCTGCCTACCCTGCCTACCCTGCCTACCCTACCTACTAATTTTTATCTATCATCAATAGTTTTCTCAGCGCACGCCAAATAATGTATTTTACAGGCAACATTTTGCTACCCTGGGTTACCTTATTGCAATTTTCATAAGGAACTCTATTTTCTTTTTAAATTATATTATAGCCTATGACACTCAGGAATAATGTAGCTATCTACTGGTGAAAGAATTTTCAAAACCGGTTCAGTAGATCCAGAAATTACCCCTTACAACGTCACAACGTCACAAACTCACAAACCCACAAACTCACAAACTTTACCTCTTTATAATATTAGTATAGATATAGATCTAGTAGACACGCTTCGATCAGCAATCTATTAAATACGTAATTATGACACGATATCTTGCGAAAACACCCAAATTCAAACAGTAAAATGCCCATAACTTTTGAACGGCTGAACCGATTTTATTCGAACATAGCTAAGAACACTCTCGATTAAGTCACCTTTTAAACAAAAAAGACACACAGCTGTGTGCAACACACGTCAAACTTATAACACCCCTCTTTTTGTGTCGGGGGTTAAAAATTGTACCCAATTGCTGATTGTTTATCCTTTCTTGGGAGTTTATTTTTGCATACCTAAATCGTTCTTTGACTAATGCCTAATTCCTGGACAAAAATCGGCTGGTTTTGAAAAGTAACTTGGTATAGCCCCTAGTTCCTAGTACTATGCTTATAAATGTATTAACTATATTTCTTGCCGATTATTTTTAGTTAATGTCTGCAACAATCTTTAAGTGTGGTCTATGTATGGTCTTTGCTGACTATTTTTTATAAGTGTAAAATATTATATTGTAATTTTATACTAATACGTAGTTAATTTATCAGACTTGTCAATGCCCGCATTTTTATGAACATTAACATTCTTATCTGTCTCAATCTGAAATTTAGTAAAAATCTAATGAACCAAAATTGTCTCTTCAGAAGAAAACAAGACTTTGGATAATGTTATGTTAATAATATCGATATACTATTTCCAGTAGCTGTGCGAAGAGCCGCTACAATGAGAACAGTAATATTGCTGATCGCAGTCGCCGCCGTGTGTGACGTGGTGCTTGCGACATCTGATACCTTGTCCAGGTCATATGCCAAGATTTAACAACGGAAAATAATAATAAGTTTATTTCATAATGGGATTGCATAGTTTACAAATGTTGCATTTATATATATTTTTTTAGGTTCAATTATACAATAAAGGCGGGTGAAGTATTGTTCTCCTAGATAGGCTAAAATTTAGCCTGTGTTAAGGAGAGACAGTGCCGATCCCCTGTTTGGCGGATTATTATAGAAGTAGTATATAAGTATGCTTAATTAATATAACATTTAGAATTTGAAGCAGCATCTGGATATAAGTGTAGTAAATATACAATAGTTTATTACAATTATTATTTATACAAAACATATCCTGAGTGTGTAAGCGTGTGTGTGCGTGTGTGTGTGTGTGTGTAGGTGCATTTATGTGTTAAGTGGGTGTGCGTGTGTATATGTGTGTGTTTACGAGATTACTTTGTGAGGAATAATTCAGTGTCATCATAATTGATTTCCAAAAGGAGTGTCCGTACAGTTTTTTTACAATTGTAGAATGAGAGTTTAAAGATTGGGCATTTTGCATTAATTTTATTATAGAGAGATGGCGCAAGATATAAAGAGAATCGTTTTACGAAAGAGGTACGTGGAGGTGGAATTGTGCAGAATATGTCTTTTCGACGTTTGGAGATATGTCTGTATGGTGTTCTGGAATGTTGGAGTAAAACTATATGGAAAATGTACTGTTGTCGTACATTTAAAACATTCCAGGATTTATAAAGTTCTGTCGTTGGAAATAAGATAGGGCGGAAGGTGGCAACTTTAAGTATGGCTCTGTGAGCGATCTCTATAGGCTTCATCACTGTCTTTGCAGCTCTTCCCCAACAGGAAATACAATAGGTGACTAGTGACTGGCAAAGAGCGAAGTATACATTCCGGATAACTGAAGCGTGTGCTACATATCGCAGTGTTTTAAAAATGTAAATAAGTTTCCGTACGCGGCCGGATAGGATATTAATGTGTGATTTGAAATTTAAGTGTTGGTCAATGAAACTTCCAAGATATTTTATTTGATTTACTGGAGTAAGTGAAGGGCACTGGCAGGCCTGCTGCGACATTAAACTACACGAGTGAGCTACTAAGGAGATGGAGAAATTTGGTTGGGAATTTGAGTTTATTGAGAAGGTAATAAAATTAGTTTTAGTGGTATTTAGGGTCAGGGAGTTTGTGTAAAGCCAACTTAGCGTGGAGTTAAATCCTCTTTGTGCAATTGACTGTAGTTCCAACCATGAGTCTGCGGCAAAAGTTATTGCAGTGTCATCAGCATATGATACTATTTGGGAATTTGGTATATCTAGGTTGCAGAGGTCGTTGATGAATACGAGGAAGAGAGTGGGCCCTAAAATACTTCCCTGCGGCTCTCCGTATTCGATAGTAACTGTATCGCTATTGTAACTGTCCATAGTCACAAATTGTGAACGGTCAGTTAGGTAACTTTGAATAAATTAAGCGGTGGGCACCTTACACCTATACATTCAAGTTTGAGTAAAAGGGTCGGAATGGGTACAGTATCGAAGGCTTTTGTGAGATCTAAGAAAATGGTCAATACCTTTTTACTATTGTCTAAATTCTTCACAATGTGATCAAACAATTTGTGTATTGCGTCATTTGTGTATTTGTTTTTACGAAAACCAAATTGTTGTGGTGATAAAAGATTATAATGCTCAAGATAGTGAATGAGTCTTTTATTCATTAAACGTTCCAATATTTTTGATAAAGTACTAAGTACCGCTATGGGGCGCTAGTTATTTACGAGGCACCCATCGCCGCCCTTGAGAATGGGATGAATGGCTGCCTTTTTGAAAGAAGTAGGGAAAATGGCTAAGTCAAAGCAATGGTTGAAAATGTGGCATAGTATAGGTGCGAGGAACACGGCGTAACGTTTTAGGAACAAGGTGGAGATACCATCCCAGCCGGTAGCCGCATTTGTTCGAAGCATATTATGGTTGAAACAATTTCGTCAGGATCTGTCTTTTCCAACACTATTGATTTTTTGAAGTTAGATGTGTGGGGGAGTGAAATGCGGGTGAATGATAGTTTGTTGTTTATATTATCTGCAAGATTCCTTCCTATACTTGCAAAAAATTGGTTTACGTCATTGCAAGACTGTATCGGAGATGATAAAGCTGATAACAACTGGGTGTAAGAGTGTTTGGTTTTAGTAGTATTTGTGATATTTTTAATGGTTTCCAATAGTTTTTTAGGGTTATTCATAGCCTTATTTAATTCTAGAGAATCGAATTGTCTTTTTGCTTTTTTTAATAAAGCTGTACAAAAATGCCTATAATATATGAGGGAACTCCTCATATATTATAGGCATTTATATAGTGATTTTGGTATTTTCACCAACAATGCAATCACTTGCACTCAGAAAGTATAATTTGGTGAAGTGGAACTGATGAAGAAGACCACAGATGGCCACTGAAACTCCTTAATGCTAAGTATGTCACGGGTATAAAATATCTCAAATAGTTATCCGACTATGATTAAGCAAATACTTATAAATGAAAAGTACTGATGAAAATGGTACCATTGAACTGTTCTGATGATGAAGCCGGAAGGTAGGCACTGGATCTCTGAAATAAAATAATGTATCCTAGTCTTGCTTGGGCTTATTGGAAGCGTCATGAGATGTACTTTGGCCATAAATGATTATCATGTTAATTGGAGATACCTACCAAAACTAAAAAGAGAAAAATAAAAAACTTTTTAACAAAAAATCAAACCGACTTCCAGAACAAAAAAAACTACAAACCAAAAAATAATTTCTTTGCCGAAGTCGGTGTCTTTTGTACCCATTTGATTTAATAGTAATTTTGTTAAGGCAAAACAGAGAAGAATAGTGATCTGTTACAGTTGAATCATAGACAAGTGTCAAAGAACTTGGAGCGAATTATAAGATGGTCTAAGCAGTTATTTCCTCTGGTAGGTTTCGTATGTGCAGGCAAGAATCCATGATAAGCCAAGGTGGTAAGATAATCATGAGTTCGTGAATCTGATGAGTTATGTTTCATGTCTATGTTAATGTCTCCTGTTATGATTACAGTTTTGTAGTTAGTCAGCGACTGAAGTGTAGAGAGGAATGTGTTAATATTATCGTTTGCGGGTGATCGGTATATGCAAAGTATCATATATACATCTGGGTCTAATTTTATTATTAAACCAGAGGCAGATCCGTAAAAGTCAGGTTCTTCGTAAGCAGATACAAGAGTGGATTTTACATAGACGACCACTCCGTCGCTCTTATTTAAGTGTTTGGTGGTTTGGTACGTAGTGTAATTTTGTAGAATGGGAATGTAGTTGTTACTGGAGCATTTTAACCAGCATTCAGTCAGTACTAGGAGTTTACAGTGAATATCAATACGGTGTAATAGGGTTTGCAGATCGTCAAAATTAGCATAAATAGATCTAATATTTTGTGAAAGGATTTTCAATTGATATGTAGATTGTTCAATAAAGTTTTGTGTCTGTTCCGGGGAACGTGTGTGTGTATCCGATACAGAAAAGTGATCAACATTATTGATTAAATCATAAGTATTGTTAGACATTTTTAATGTAGGTGTTTGGGTGTGGGTTGGGAATAAGGCGGTAACTGTGAGGTATTATGAAAATTATTAAATAATATGAATTTAGCCACAGGTGCATTGTGGCAGTATGTGGGAATATTTGTAGTCTATGTTTAATGAGTGATTGAAAGTTATGTTTGTGAGCGTTGTATTTGTGTGTCGTGAATGGTGTAGAGAATGTCATGTTTAGAATGAGAATTAGTTTTACAATGAAATCAATAAACACAGTACAAAAACGTAAAATACATTTAGGGTTAGAAGCATTATTTAGGCAAAAATTAGGGCACGACAGGAGTGTTAGTCATGCATTATCCTTTAAATGCAGTCGGTTGAGCTGTAGTTCACTTTTTATGATGATAGATTGACTTTCTGGATCTTTCTTCAGCATGATACGTCCGTTAGATGTCCAGCAAAACTGGACTTTGTTCGCCTTAGCATAGTTTCGAGCTAGATAGAAGAGTCGTTTGGAGGTGGCGGTCAGTTGTTCTGCTATAAATACGGGGGTATTCGGTACCATGCCCAGGCTAGCAGAGCTCAGTTTGTTGTTACAGTGATGTTTGTTGTATGCTTTGACAGCTGACAAAAAATTACTTTTGACGAGGGTATTTGTAAATTCAACTGTTATTGTAGAATTTTGGTTTTCTTTTTTTGAGGGTTGACGTAGCACATCGCGCATGTCAGACACTTGTATGTTGAGCTCAAGGTGTTTTGATAACTCCAGCAAAGAATTGTATAGCATCCCCTTAGTTTCATTTGACCTCTTTGGAACGTTACGTAGTTGCACACAAGTTTTCACCATTGAACGGTCGAAAGTCTCCAGCTTCTCGTCAAGCTCAGCTAACTTTGATATAATTGAGGTTCGTTCCTTTTCGAGACCCGTTATTTTCAAGTCAAGTGAGGTTAACTGATCAGAAATAGATGTCATGGATTTTTCTATTTCGATATTTGTTCCTTCTATGTTACTATTTATTTGTTTAACTTCAAGGACAAGGTTTTCTAACTGGTCCAAGCGAGTACCCTGTGAGCATATCATACTGTGCAACATAGTCTTGATTTCCTTCTTAAAGTCCTCTAAACCATCATTCGCATCCGTCGTTGGAGGACAACGCCGCTTACATCTTTGTTTAATGTTTGTAACAGGATTAGTCGGGTGTCCTTCGTCGTCGTATAGTTTTTGTAGGTCCGATTCGGAACGTGAGGGAGATTGTTGCTTATTTGCTGTTGCTCTAGTTAATTTAGACATTATAAGTCGGGTAGTCTCTGTAATATTAGGAAGACTGTTGATAATTCACAAAAAAGAAAATGTATACCTACTACCACCACAATAAGTCCCGAGCTTCTGATGAAGATTTTCAGTTTAGATTACGATTACTGATAAAAAGCTTATCTTCATAAACAACAACATATACTTGAAAAGAAATTACTATTAGTATTGTTCTAATTTTTTTCTATCTATTTTAGTGGTTTCTCACATACCTGCTAAGGAATCAAATATCTAACTTTTCTAATAAAAAAGTATCTTAAACTAAAGTCATTATATAAAAAGATTGTCAAATTGTTATTAAGACAAAGGCTGCCACTTTAGAGCGATACTTATTCTGAAAATCGATGTGCTAGTTATACAACCTGGTTTTATTTGAATGTCTTTGTAATTGTGTATTTTGTTTTGTAAATAAATTTCAGCAGTAAATATTACATTTTATTCAATCACAACATTTTATTTTAACGATTTACATTCCATCTCCTTCACAAGATATGACACAACAACATTGCTTGCAGTTTTTTTGGTAGTTAGTGGCCGTGGTTAGATTTGATGATTGCAATCTTCTGTTCATTTACTACTCGAAGCTCACCAGTTGCTTGACTATTTAATTTATAGGTTTAAAGTACCTACTCTAAAATATTTGAACTCTTTCTAGCATATTATGTACCTTATAATTATCTGAGAAAAGTTGTCAAAACAGACACAAAACTATCAACGTCAATGAAAAAAAGAATGAAGAAAAAATACGGACAGAAAAAAAATTGTTGATAATCATGAAGGCTGCAACGCGTTCTGGTGACTGTGTTTCGTCTAGCTGAAAATACAGTATTTTTTTGGGAACAAATGTGTGTGTTCTGTAAAGGTTTGGAGTTCACCATTATGTTTTACACACAATTAAATTTGTCAGACCAAGTCGCTCCTCGTAATTTGTGGGATTTCGTTTAACCAGTATGACTTTGTAAATTTAGAAATTATTATTTATAAATTGCCTTAAATGTTCAACCTTTAGAAACATTGTTAGTTCTGCTGCCATATACTATTCTGTCATATACTCTAAACGGACGATGACACCGTCCGCCGACGATTGACCACTTTCCGTTTGCCATATAAACACTACGGGTTACCTATAACAGCGAAAACATATCATTTATTTACGTAATTATAGATAGGTATTACACATAACAATGACTATATAAATACATGCTAACACAACATAAACTCGCACTTTCATCAGTGGAGGCTCAGTGTAATTACACATGTGGAGAACTTTGTGATACTGAGCCTACTGTGTCAGCATCGTTCCAGATATTTTTACAAGGTATGTAGTAATATTTTCATATTATTCTATTAGTGACAATACATTTAATGCTATAATGACTAGGTAGACTAGATAGACTTAGAACATAAATTCAATTAAGTGTAGGCCGTTAAACGTACGTTTACATTTAAATATTACCATTGATATCTTGGAATGTGTTATATCAAATATCAGACTCGCACTTGGCCGGTTCTTTTTTATAATTGCAAACAATACATTGATTTTTAACGCGATTTAGTCAATTCGTCCAATCGGTCGAGTTCATTTTTAGGACACCTCTTCAGAAGAAAACAAGACTTTGGATAATGATTGTTTTATGTTCCTAATATTGATATATTATTTCCAGTTCGTTTCCCAAGGGCTGCTACAGTGAGAGCAGTATTATTGCTGATCGCTGTCACCGCCATGTGTGATGTAGTGATTAGGTCACATTTGCACTCGGTTACGATTATGAAAATGAAACCTTGTCCAGGTTATATGCCGAAATTTTCAAACGGAAACTTGCACCTACAACAACAACAATAAGTCCCGAACTTCTGATGAAAATTTTCAGTGATTATGATTAATATTAAAAATCTTATTTATTACCGACATTTTTAATATAATTTATCAATATTGATTTGTCTGTGGTTTCTGGCTCATAAGAAATTAACTAAGCACATTTTCATCTTGATTAAAAAGTATCCTACACTAGAGTTTACGCCTGTGTAGGAAATAGATGTGGTGTCGAACATCCTTACTCACACACAAACATCTACATTCTCAGAATTGTAACCAACAAGAGGATAAATGTGATAACTGCACAGAAAATTGAATATACTTTAGTTTAAAGAGTATTCAGACCTGGGAAGTAGAGAATTTAGTGTTATTAACTTATATAAGTAAGATTCTCAAATTGTTATTAAAACGGGAGCTGTCACTATAAAGCGATACTTTTCATTACCTCTATGTGCTAGTTCTACAACCTGGTTTTGTCCGTTTGGAAAATGTATAATAAGATAACTGATCAAGTTAATTTGGAAAACTACATTTTATTTGAAGTGTGTTTGTAAGTAAATTTCAGCAGTAAATATAACATTTTTATTTAATCACTTCGTTTAATTTTAAGGTTTTTGCTACCATCATATCCTTGTTAGAAAGTCGGTTAAAATGAGTTACAGCACGATTGCTTGGTGTTTTTTTTTGGTAATTAGTTGCCATAGTCAGCTTTGACGGTTGCAATCTCCTGTGCATCTGTCACTCAAAGCTCATTAGCTGCTTGACTATTTAAGTCATAGTTTTAAATTATATACTTTAACATATTTCAACTATTTCTAACATATTTATGGACCTTATAATTATCTGAGATTTATTTCATTGTCACCACCATTTGATTTTATTGTCACCACCTATTCCTGTCCTTGATCATAACAGGCACAAAACCTCAGCGTCAATAAAAGAAAATCGAAAAAATATATATGTTAATTTGTTTACTTGGCTTAAATAAAATAATAATATAGCTAATATTTAAGGCTACACCATGTTCTGGGTACTGAATTTCGTCTAACTAAAAGTAGACTTTACATTTTTGGGAACAATTGCGTCTTATGTAGCAGTTTGGGGTTCGTCATTTTTTTTACACACAACTCATTTTGTTTAATCAAGTTGTTTTACAAAATTCATGAGATTCTACTTTACCATTATGACTAAGTATTTTTTTTTTATATTTTTTTATTATTGTAAAGCACACGCTTGCCCACTACGACACCTGATCGTATTATTAACTAAGAACTTATCATTTGTAAATGGCCTTCAATTTCCTTTAGAAACATTGTTAGTCCTACTGCCATGCACTATTATTCAGGATCATCCTGATCGCCACCGACCGCTGTCGATTAACAACAGTCTGGTTGCCATATAAAGGCTGCGGAAAATAACACCGAAAACATACCACTAAATTACAATATGATAAATATTACAGATTTACCAAAAGGGATTAAATAAATACATGCTAGCATAACATAAAATCTAATTTTCATCAGTGTAGACTCAGTGGAATTGTCCTTATGGAGAATTTTGTGATAGTGAGCCTACTGTGTCTTTCCACTTGGTGGTTCTAGATATTTTATAAGTATTAATATTTTATAAATATTTTAATTGTATTATGAAAATATTTGTAAAATATTTTCATAATACAATTAAAATATTTAAAATACAGGTCGTAAAAACTTTAAAAGACTAAACATAAAAAAAAAATACAAAAAAAATTGAAATGTAGTCAATACATAAAACTTACATTGTTTTGCCTGTAAAGGCGGCTTAAATAAAAATCACAAATTGAACCTAATTAGGCCAAATAATAAATACATTTCATTTCATAAAAATAAAATAAATTAAATTAAATTGCCTAGCGAAACTATACAGATTTAATTTGACTTTGTAAATATTTTATTTCCAGCTCCTCTGCCTAGATCCGCTACGATGAGAGCAGTAATATTGCTAATAACAGTCGCCACTGCTGCGACTGAGCTCTCCAGTACGAGTGAGCCAGTCCCTACGATACTGAAGGGCGCTACTACTACAGATGTGTTGCAGTACCTCATTGAAGTGTGTAAAATTCACACATGAGCACTGAAATCAACGGACAAGGGGGCCCGATTATATCTCCAAAAAAATTGCACTGTCCTGGAAATATTTACAAATTTTTAAGCGGGAAATGTGCACCTGCAATACCTAAGCCATTCGATTAAATTTTTTATGAAGATGATAATGATTAAAGAAAATAAATTTATTTTCCTACCCCAAATAAGTTGTCCTGTCCACTGAGTTCACTCAAGTATCCTATATTTCTTTAAGCTTTCTAATTCTTAATTCATTGGCTTTTACAGGGGTGAAAGTATTAATGAATATAAACAAACCCATGTAATCGAAACATTAATAAAAACTTCTCTGTTAATCTTCATCTCAGTCTCTCCCTTTCTAGTTATATCATCCATCACGCAATCCATATATCGTTTGTTTGGGCTACTCCTACTCTTAAAGCCATCCACATTAGTTCTCACATTAGTATTATGCCTCACTATATTTTCCATAGCCTTGTAGATACTCGTAGATCAATAGTATTACTACAATATAGATACTTGAAGATCTAACCATATGATTAGTTTAAAACTGATTTAGCAAATTCAAATTATTCATAGAAAATTTGTATTAAACATAACATCACACCCTTTTTTCCCCAAAGGGCAAGGAAGAGATACACCCTCATTTCAAAACTCAATTTGTATTATGAATCTGCTAATCAGTGCTTAAACTAACCATACAGTTAAAATGATTTGTAAATGTAAACGATATTTATTTATTTGCTCCATACATTTTGTTTATGCATGTGATCATAAATGATAGTTTCTATACATTTATTAATAGGTTAGTAAACGAAGGACGCTCTCCATACATTATTTTTATTGTCACGTAGTTATTATAGTAATTAAATGGCATTCGTTTATTAAAACGTGTTCATGTTTAGATTTCTACCTGATTGGATTGTTACGTATCAAACATGTAGTCATTTTTGATTACATAAATAAGGTAAAGTGAGTTTTCCTTATTTTAAATCCCGCAACAACATGGAAAAACTATGAACTCCACATTGGATAAGGCCAAATAAGGAATTCTGTGTTCTGTGTGTGAATTGTGTGTTTGTTGTGATTTATCCTATAATCCTGCCTATTAATATTATAAATTCGTAATTTTTGCATGTGTGCCTCGAAACGCACTTTAAAGTCATTGGTCCTTTTTCTGATCTACTTCTTTCGGATAGTAGTCCCATCGGATTGTTAGGGTTAATACTTCACAATTTTTTAAATCAAAGAATAATACATGTCCGAATAACACAATACACAATTATTTCTCTCGTAGCAGTTGCGTAGCTTCGAAGCGGACACTGGCTACGGCGTAGCTGTGACGCCATGAGACAGCTACGGTTTAGCTGTGATGTAAGAAGACAGCTACGCCGCGTAGTAGCAATTATCATTTATTTCATTCGGTAGCGCAGTTTTGAATTCATAACTAATTATACCTAAAGATGAACTTGTGCTTAAGTTATAAAAGCCTCACAGGTCTATTTTAAAGGCTAAGCAACTCTCGCCGATGTCGAACCGTAGACAGGTGCCATTGCATACTCATACTTCTCCGAGGCTCGGAAATAACATTACGCTGTCGCTCCAGACTGTCATATGAGCATGAGTCAAAGCTGCTGGAATACGAGAAATAGTAACGAGAGTTTATTTTAACCAATTATATATCTGAAAAACCAATGTTTATGCCTTCTCTGTATGAGAAGAGGTCTTTGTACTACAGTGGGACAGTTACAGGCTGGTATTAAAGTATTATTGTAAAAAAAAACGGCCTTAGGTATGCTACTTACCTAAAACATAGACTTCCTTCCTTCCAAAAGTAATAAGGAAAATAATTTTTCCTGTAAAGTGGCTCAATCCAAAATAGTTTTAGTTTGCGTTGACGTATAATCACTAATTTCCAGATTAATTTCCTTATTATAAATACTATCACAAGGCACAATAATACAATGTCTGAATTTTTAAAATCAATGTGTATGACTTCTGGTTAATAAAAAATATTTTACCAAAATCTAATGATAATATTTTCAAGGAGAGGATCTGTATGGATATTTCTCAGCAGTTTTTGCCAGCGGCTACGGCTGTGTGAATGTTACACTATCGGGATAAAAAGACACCAAAAATTCTTAGACATCTATCATCTTTAGGTCAAGTTCCATCCGTCTTCAAAATTCCATCCAAGTCCCTTCAGCCGTTAAAGCATGTTTGTTAAATAAAACTACATTCAGTTTTTCTAATTCACACTTGAAAAAATATCACTCTGTATTTATATAGCCAAGGCTACCTTACACTAAAACTAAGGGTAGGTAACTTCTTTCTGCTAACGAAGAAACTTTTCCTTTTGAAGTGTGGTAGACTTACTACTGAGGAGACGCTCAGAGGTCTGTTCAAAGTGTTCTGTCGAGTCAAAGAAAATGCAGAATTTACTCAGAAAATGGTAAATGTTGCTCCTTTAAATCTAAAATTCTTGTTATTATATTTATTTGTTCGCAAAATATTCCAAAGCAATATAATAGGAGCAAATACAGTTAATACTTCGCTGTGAGTGAGTTAGCAAATCATAATCCTTTATGCAAACTTATTTTACCTACCAAAACAAACATTTACCTACAAGCTAATATACGCCCACCCTCTTCCAATATAAGTAAATAGGCAAAGAGAGAGATATAGGATGAGTGTCCATGAATCGTGATCATAAACGTGAAGTGACCATAAAATACTCAAATCAACCTAACAAAGCTCCACGATTCTTATCTCTATAATTATTCTACAAATGATTAGAAAATCTAGTACAAATTAATAATTAAGACATACTTGCCAAATTTAAATCCCTAAAAACTCTCAACTTGACAAGAAACAATCCCGAGTCCTTCACTAACTTTCAACAAATCAATTATGTTTGCGCGACCTGAATCGAAAATTCTATTTGCCAACTCTAAAATTTCACAAAGGCCTTCCAATACGGTTCGGATTCAATTCTTTCTAAAAATAGAATCTTTATTTGGTCCATAAGTTGTCCGGAGTTCTTTATTTCGAAACTTTGAGCGAAGAAAAGCTGTACTTAAGGGGAAGTTATTTATTTATTTAAACTTCATTACAATGGTGATACATAGGCGGATTATTAGTTATTAGGAGTTCTGTTAAGGAATACCGACATCTTGAGGCCGTAATCTGTTGAGTGGCTTCACAACTGAGCATGAAGATAACACCGCGTTGAAATTGTACATACGGGCTTTAAAAGGAGCGAGTAGCAGAATAATGGCCAAACTAGCCTTCAATACCGTAGTGTCTGAACGTCAACGCAAACTAATACTATTTTGGGTTGACCCACTTTACAGGAAAAATTCACCCTTCAATAACTAGCTGTGCAGTCGGAGGATACATATTCGCGAACTGCCTGATCCTCCGACGGCACAGCACGATTTTTACTTGTTTACAGCTTTTTAGTTCGCTTCCTTTTTGATTTTTAAATTAGCTTTTTTTATTTACAACTTTTAAGTATTTTTTTTAATAAATTGTTTTAAACATATACGTGGTATGTATTTTTGTAATCACCATTAAAAGCCCTTCATTTTGATACCCCACTCGACGGGTTACGAAGATAAAAAATTGCAACCTCTACAATATGGAGCCCAAAA
This sequence comes from Orthosia cruda, assembly GCA_964057195.1. NCBI lineage: Eukaryota > Metazoa > Arthropoda > Insecta > Lepidoptera > Noctuidae > Orthosia > Orthosia cruda. The sequence continues at coordinate 11,700,510 of OZ059839.1, read as the reverse complement.
TCCGCCATTTTTTTTAATGGCACTTATCTAAGAATATTTGGGTGGCCAAGACCTATCTAACGATGTCTTAATTATAAAAATCCGTCATGTGGTTTGAAAGATACGAGGTAATAAAGAATATTACACACATACTTACATACAAGATACGCGCGAAAAACATAACCCTTTCCTTGCAGCCGGGTAAAAAAGGATAACCCTTATAGTGAATAATAAAATGACATGAAGTAGGTACCTACTTCGTGTCATTCCGTTGCCGCGGAAGCAAGCTAACTACCTACCTTTAATTCTACAACGAATTCTATAGTTTTGATTGATTTGGAATATTCGTGAATATTGTGAAATTCGCAATATTCACGAAAATTGATGCGACCACTTAGATTTAAGAAGTTACCGCGGTCTGAGCAGAGTCTGTCCCGAACTGAACATACCTAATGTTATTATTACGAATGCGAAGTAAGCGTTCAAGGACAAGACAACTGGCAAATAACGTCTCTGAGTACCTACATGATACGATTCCTCGCTCAAATTGCCATATGATTTAGTATCTAGGCAAACTACTAGATGGCGTTAGAAAACCACAGTCTCGGGCTATTAAAAAGTCACTGGTGCTGCCGCCTGTTAAAAATATGGAGAAAGAAAAAATAGCCCGACCAATAGCCCGACTTAAGGAGGTGACATTTCTTTGTATGGGATTGGGTATCTGTACTGTAGTATTATATTATCTTTGGTATTGTACAACAGGTGCGGCCCGAAGGCGTGCTCACGCAAGTTTTGACGGGGCACGATGGGCTCTCCTTACACTTGAATCGCTGCAAGTGTAAGGAGAGCCCATCCAGCCCATTTTGTCTACGATCCAGGCGTGCCAGAGACTGTCCAGCACATACTTGTAGAGTGCCGAAGGAACGCTACCGACTGAAATGTGAGCTGGACAGGAAAATAACGAGGGAGAGCATGCATGGGCTCATGGACAAGAAATTTAAAGAAAAGTTTTTGGAATATTGCATTAGAGTAGCCAATGCACTTATACATCGAAATAAAACCTGAGGCGCACCGTGCTTCATTAATATTTCTGTATGATATTTAAATGCAAGCACGGAATGCAGCCAGAACACGTGTAGCCGGCAGTATTTCATGTTAGTACCTAACCTGTAAATAGTGTAAAACATTTCTGTATATTTTTCTTTTGCTAAACTGCACTTTTGTGTTTTTGTGTCCCTATTTGCTATATATTGTATTTCTCTGTGATAACAGTGCCTTTGCACAACTTAAGTGATAAACATAACGATAACTTTTTGCACAACCGTATTTATAAATAAATAGCATATCTTGTATAACTGTGATAAAAATCCTTTGTGTTATTTATATTTCTGAGATGAACAGAACTTCATGTATTTTTTTGTATCTTAAATCTTTTTTTTTTACTGTGATAAATAAATAAAAACATGCCCATATAGTTAGTTAAATGAACCCACAGTATACATGAGGATGAATGCAAGATGAACTACAGTATGAAGAATAAAAGTGCGAGAGGAATAAAAGATTGAAAGGAACGAATGAAGTTTGCAAATAATAGGCACCAATATCGTTGGTGGGGATAATTGACAAGAAAAAAAAAAACGTACGGCTCTAAAATAATATTTACAGGCAAATTTAAATCGAATCAGGGACTTTAAGTAACTTTTGGAAGGAAGGAAGTCTAGGCTTTTGTGTGAGAGGTAAGTAGCATACCTAAGGCAATAATACTATAACACCAGCCTGTAACTGTCCCACTGCAGTACAAAGACCTCTTCTCATACAGAGAAGGCGCGAACATTGATGACCACGCTTTCTCAATGCGGGTTGCCATTTCAGATTTACATTAACCTGGTATAAGTCCAGATTTCCTCACGATGTTTTCCTTCACCGTTTTCTGCGATGCCCAAGACAAACTTAGAAAGTACATAAGCATTTGAATAATTCAGATTGGTACTTGCCCGGATTTGAACCCACGACCTTAAGCCGAGGTCTTAGCCACTGGGCCACCACGACTTGCAATTATTGCGTATGTAATTATTTCTATTTAATTCTGGCATGTTTTTTCAGATATATAATTTGTTAAAATAAACTCTCGTTACTATTTCTCCAGCAGCTTTGACTCATGCTCAACTCAAAATGGAAAGTTGTTGTTGACTGGTTTGTTTACTTGACATTAAAACAGCCAATCAGAACTGCCAATTTTGAGTTTGAGTTGAGAATGAGCATGAGTCAATGTGATATAATGAGCGTTGAAAGGTCTCCTTCTAGGTGGAGCGATGACCTGTTCAAGGCTGCAGGAGACCGGTGGATGCGAAATACACAGGACCGACCAGTGTTGTGACGCTTGGGGGAGGCCTATGTCCAGCAGTGGACGTCTTTTGGCTGAAATGATGACGATGAATCATTGCGGCTGTAATACTTGCGATCATCACAGCAAATGAATTCTTCTTGCATTCATGTCTATTTTTCCTCCTTCCTTGAAATCATCCCGAGACAGGTATGATAGAGTAATAATCAAGAGATTCCTGAATAGGCACAGTTTTAAGCATTCATAGAAACAAAACAAAAAATAATAACTAACTGGTAACTGCTTATGTAGGTATCTATTATCTAATTTGATTTAAAATCAAACTTTAATCTATTTTACTATTATTATTGCCAAAAAAACAATTCAATTTACGAGTCCATAATCCCTATAAACAGCAATGATTAAAACGAATGCACACACATTTTAACATTAAAATCGTATTGATACTAATTAATTTGAATAAGTTATAGGTATTACAGTAGCGCCGGTCATTATCATACTTTGAAAATGTAATTTATTATTAATTTAATTAATTAGACTGGTTGATTGCATTTTGACGTAGCATTGTATAGGTAACTACTTAAATAATATAAAGTTTATATTATTTAAGTAGCCGATGATGATTATAGACGTTTAGTTTTTTTAATTTAAAAACTTGAGCCGCGTTGAGAGATTTATTGGTGCGTATAACCTCTAGAAGATTACTAGTAAAATCACACGCGCTTAAACCTAAACTATTAAAGTAATCTAGGCTATAATTGCTGATTCAGCAGTGATAATTTGAAACAGAAAAGGACGCAGAAGAGACGAAAGGCAATGAATAAAGTTCAATTTACAAATTATGCCACATACCTTTGAAACAGCGATTCCCATGCAGATGCAGATTGTCACGTTTGGGAAGTTCAGCTCACAGACTAGATACACTATGTTGGCCAGCAGTACACAACACAGTAGATCCAGGTAATACAGATAACACTTTCCATGTAGGTTCAATTAAGAGGTTTGGGCGAGAGGATACGTGATGATGCAAGTGCGCGCACCCCAGCCCTGGTTGGCAAGAGACTCGACGACCGCTGGGGGCCGGCCATCGTGGCGTGGCGGCGGCGTAATGACTGTAGCGCCACCGCGCGGGATATCCCCAAAACAACGATATGTGACACTTATTTAATAAATTGGAACTATTAAACCAATGCCTCTCAATCGCCCTATGGTGATGTAATAAAATATGAACTATAAATTAGGAAGCGTAACCATTTATGTCGAGAGCAAACCTTAAAACGGAAACACACTTACGTGTCATGGCGCGGCGTGGCACCTTCTGACGCAGTTGATTACCTACAAACAGACTGGCTGCAACAGACTCGTTTGATTGGAGGATCCCGCACCATGCCACGCCACGACACGTAAGTGTTTTTAGGTCTCTACGGAGTTCGCATCACCGACATGCTAATGTGACGCGTCAGACTGGTGACACGAAGGGGCCTGTTTAATATATCAGCCAGATATTCCAAAGTTTAAGTTTCCACTCTGTTAAATACAGGTCTTCGGGTCCAAAGCCCGAGCTCACGCTGGGCCCAAGCTCACGCTGGGGCCCATAGCAGCGCTGGGACTCCTGGACCCTGTCTGAACCTGTATCCCACGAAACTGCCGTAACACAGCAGTGGAAAGCTAGGGGGTTCGTTCCTTATTGAGAGATATACTAGGTCCTACTACGGGTGTAAGTAAGGTGTTATTGGCACTTACCTGGGATTCCTTCGGTAGGCTCCTGGGGGTCGATCAAAATCGTGCCGTGCCGGGAGATTAGGGATAGGAGTATATATATAATATTAGGATAATAAGGGATAGACTGACGGCTGTCTGGACCGAAGGCCCGGCGTCCACCAGACAGAACACGTTTCCCGCAAAAGCACTTCGATGTGCGTGAAATATTTTCAAAACCGACTTCGCGGGCGCCCCACAACGCTGATTGCGACCGGGGCGCAAACTTAACTCACAATGAACGAAATATAGCTCGATAAGCTTATCACTGCACAAGACACCGAATTTCTCGTGTCCGTTACAAGTTTTTTTCTTTCGACTCTTGTCAGCTGTCAATCCAAAGACTGTCAAACTCAAAATTACAGCGAGCTGACACAGTATTGCAACAAAATATTAAAAATCGGGACGAAACATCCCCCTGTCTCGGACATAGGGAGTTATGTCCGCTAATAAAAGGGCAAGCGTGCTAAACTCGCCACTGCTCTCTTCAAAACCGAATTTCTGACCATGACCTCCGCAACTCTGGGAACTCCGTCAGACCCAAAAATCAATGCATCCACGACGCCAATACATAGGTAACAATTTAAGTTCTTCAACAAGTACAAGGTCTCCGACTTTGGGAAGATCAGTTTTGTCTGTCCACTTAACGCGCTGATGCAAAATATGCAAATATTCCAAAGACCATCGATGCCAGAAACTTTGGGACATCTGTTGGAGCAACTCAAAACGCGTCAATTGCGAAGATTTAATTTCCCTGAAAGGGTATTCCGGCAGGGCGTTGAGGGGCTGACCAAACAAAAAATTACCAGGGGTCAAAACTTCCAGGTCATTTGGGCCTGAGGAGATCGGACAGAGGGGTCGTGAATTGAGGACGGCTTCGATTTTACAAAATACCGTAACAAGTTCCTCAATGGTCAAAATTGTTTCACCAATAATGCTTCAAAAATGCCACCCCAATGTGGGCAAACTGGGGGGGTCAAATTGCCAATCAATTTCCATTTGCGCCATGGCAAATCTCAAATTCTGTTTATCCTTATTTAGATAATTACAGATATCATTTAAATATCTATCAGCGCCCTTATAATTAGTACCGTTATCAGAACGAATCAAAGATGGTAGTCCTCGGCGGGACACAAATCTACCTAGCGCTGCAACAAACGCATCTGTGCTAAGGACAGTTACAAGTTCCAAGTGAACCGCATTGGAGGCCAGATAAACGAACACACACAAGTAAGCCTTGACAGCCTTGGCGTTCCGAAGTTGAGAAGTATTCACCAAGAAGGGATCAGCGAAATCGGTTCCGACCGAAGCTAATGGTCTGCTCTCCGTCACTTGGTCGAATAGCAAATCACCCATTATGGGTTGAGTGGGAGCAGCCTTCAACTTATAGCACTGCATACATTTAAAGATGATGTCACGAATAGTGCTTCTGGCCGACAAAATCCAAAATTCACGCTGCAAAATGGCTACGAGGGCGTTGCAACCGGCGTGTGCGTTATTAATGTGTCGATCGGACACCAACAATTTCACCAACGCTCCTCCTTTAGGGAGCAACAAAGGATGGCGAGCACCATAAGGCAAATTCGAATTCCGCAGTCGTCCTTCGACTCGGAGCAGACCAGATTGGTCTAGGAATGTATTAAGACGAGCGATTGAGCCTTTCAAAGCTAAGCATTTCTTGAGGGCTTCAATAGTCTGGTGAAAGTGCTCGGCTTGTGCAGCACGAACCAACAATATCAGGGCCTCTTGGCGTTCATGAGGCGACAAAACTGAGGATAACAATTTATTATTAGGGTTCCGTCCGTTAGTATGAAACGCCGGACCCAAGCGGTAACTCCTAACAATTTCGACAAAGAACTGTATCTGTCCAAAAGATAATCCAAATTATATGCAGGTTGCGTTTCCACAATTCCAATACGCAAGCCTGGCAGAATCTCTGGAGAGGAGAACCTATTCTGGGGCCAGGACGACTCGCGATGCGACAACCAGTCTGGTCCCCACCAAAGAGAATGGTTAACAAGGGCAGGAGCCTCGCAACGACGGGACGCGAAGTCTGCGGGGTTCAATTCTCCTGGTACATGTCTCCAGTTCAGTTCAGTCTCAGATTTCTGAATCTGTGAGACTCTATTCGCCACAAAAACCTCCAAAGTATGAGCTGAGGTGCGAAGCCAACAAAGAACGATCTCATTATCAGTCCAAGCAAAAACGTCTGAGATATCAACTGAGCGACCCAGAGTGCTGTAAACATGATGAAGGAGCCTAGTAAAAATAGCTGCTCCAGACAATTCCAATTTAGGAATGGTTAACCGTGACCTAATAGGCGACACCTTACTCTTAGCCATCACCAAGTGGACCTCTACAGAACCGGATGGACTTACAGTCCGTAAAAATACCACGGCACGCTCGTTCGAACGCGTCACAAAATCCGTAGAGACTCACTCGACACTTACCTGCTGTTAGAAGGAGTCTGGGCAAGGAAATCCGGTTTACATCCGGAAGTGAGGATACAATAAAAACATTTGGCCTTAGCTCCTTCTGCGCATGCAGCTTCCCTGGTAACTTGTAAACTGCACAAATATGTGGATGTCTCTAACTATTCTCAATCTCATTTTTTCTTTCCTTCTTTTAATTAGACTTTTTACAATGGTTTTCAATCATCTTTATAGCCCTTTGCTAAGAATAGTTAATGCACTGATAACAACATTGTGCCACATGTAAAATTTAGTCTTGTTATACTTTATTTTATTTTTCCTTTGTATAGATTCTTTTACCGATTGTTTTGTGAATGTGTGAACATTGTAGGCCTTCTGGATGCTAGTTACCATTTGTTAACTTTTTTATATAATATATAATCTTTTTATTTTATTAGTTTCTTACGACTTATTGTCTTATGTTGGGCCTACGTTGTCCCCCCATATCTAATTATTAATGCTGTAACATGGAAATATTGTAAAACCAAACCATTTTTAAAAGAGTAACCATGGAGTTTCTTGCCGGTTCTTCTCCATAGAAAACGACCAACCCGAACCGTGCACCTTTTGTCGACGTTTTATAAGTGCCCATGTAGGCCTATGTGAAATAAAAAAATATATTTTGACTTTGAATCGCAAACCATTCCCTCATCAACTCTTCCGGCAGAGGCTCGTCCCAAGTAATATTGGCTAACCAAAGTATCTGCAAAAACCACTTAGCCCAGAATATGACAGGTGTGATCCATCCATTGGGATCAAATGTCCGGGTAACAGTTGACAAGACCATGCGCTTCGTCCAGGTCTGGGGAGTATCCAATTTCACATGATAGGTGAAGACATCCTGCACGGGCTGGTACTGGACACCAAGGACGGCAATCAAATTAGGGTTATTCACATCCTCAAAAAGGAGAGGAACCTGCTGATGTTGTACTGGCAGATCACTCCACAACTCAGGACTATTCGACAACCATTTACGCAATTCGTAACCTCCTGATTTCAGGTTTCCAATCAACTCATCCCGCAATACCAAGGCCTCTTGCACTGTAGAGGCCCCGGTGCACACGTCATCGACGTATACGGAGTCTTTCAAAATGACAGCTGCACGTGGATACTTTAACTGTTCACGGCTGGCCAACTCCAATAAAGTGCGGATGGCAATATAGGGACTAGACCTGAGTCCATACGTCGTAGTATTCAACTCAAAGGCCAGTTGGAGTGTAGGTAGTGGTCTACCGGAGTGCCGGGGTGTCTTCCGACTAGCACAGACACCGGGTTCTGGTAACCACGTACACGTCCAAACTGGGGCGGGCGGCGCTCTAATCGCGCTCTAATCTACTCATGTAGCGGTGGTGAGAATGGCCGCGGTGCTGCCTGCCTCTCCATTCCCAAATATCTCTCCTCCCGTTGAGGAGGGGGTGGAGGGGTGCCCCCGCCTGTGCGAGGTGAGCTCCGTCGAGGATCCACGTGGGTTTGGTGGGGTTGGTGGGGATGCGGACCCCCCGCCTATGGGGGAGCGTAGGGCATCATCAGGCCTGCCAACACCATTTTGGTTAGAACACAACACGCGGTGGTGCTTACCTTGAGAGTGCGGGCAAGGATCTGACCTCTGGCAATCCCGCTGCAAGTGCTGTTCCAGACAGGTGTAGCACCACTTGCGGCTGTTGGCGATTCCCCGTCGGTCCTTTGCGTTCCTTCCCAGGAACTTCGGACAGGAGGTGACCATGTGGCCATCCGTGTTGCAGTATATGCAGCGCATACTGCGAGCCTGCGTCGCCACATATTGTTGAGAATGGCGTCGAGACTCACCCTTCCCACGAGGGGGAGGGGCGCGCACCAACACGACGCGGGTCTGGGGCCCGCAAGGGACCATCAAACCCAGATTGGTCCAAGAGGCCGTTATCTTGATTGCCGTTCAATCGAGCATTACTTTTTGCCGCATGCGGTTGCAAAACTCCGGATGGTAAAATCCGCGTGGTATTCGATGGCTCGGCCCCTACGTCAAATGGAGTTTCTTAAAACCAGTGCTTGCACTCGGGTCCCAAATTTCATAGGGACATTTCGGATATCCTCACCATTTTCTGCCGTCACCAGATGGTTTTTGTGGCTGACATCCGTATGATGTTCAGACAATCTCTGGTTCATCCGGACGACCGGCGATATCAAATGATCCTTTGGCGTGAGCGATCTTGTGATCCGATTTGTGAGTATGAGTTGAAATACGGGACTCAGGTCTAGTCCCTATTGCCAGCCGCACTGTATTGGAGTTGGCCAGCCGTGAACCGTCTCCCCAGACCTGGACGAAGCGCATGGTCTTGTCAACTGTTACCCGGACATTTGATCCCAATGGATGGATCACACCAGGTCCTGTCATATTCTGGGCTAAGTGGTTTTTGCAGATACTTTGGTTAGCCAATATTACTTGGGACGAGCATCTGCCGGAAGAGTTGATGAGGGAATGGTAGAATATTAAATAACGTATCTTTTAAATTTATACATGTCATATAAATAATTAACACATTGATAGTAATTCGCTTTTTTAAAAATATCCCTAGACCGTGTTGATGTGTTTAGTTGGTACCCGGACCCGTATATTAGTGCGGATGTTTTGGGTTTGATTTTGTCCGGGACCAAGTAGGTTCTGCAGACGATTTGGTTAGTAGTTGTACCGACGGTTTTGATTTTGGACTTACGGGTCCCGTGTTGAAGGGCTCCGCCCTGCGGAATGAGGACCAAGGACTGATAATGGCATAGTCCTTTGTTGGCTTCGCACCTCAGCTCATACGTTAGAGGTTTTTGTGGCGAATAGAGTCTCACAGAGTCAGAACTCTGAGACTAAACTGATTTGGAGACATGTCCCAGGACAATTGATCCCCGCAGACTGCGCGTCACGTGGTTGCGAGGCTCCTGCCCTTGTTGACCATTCTCTTTGGTGGGGACCAGACTGGTTGTCGCATCGCGAGTCGTCCTGGCCCCAGAATAGGTTCTCCTCTCCAGAGGTTCTGCCAGGCTTGCGTATTGGAATTGTGGAAACGCAACCTGCATATAATTTGGATTCTCTTTTGGACAGATACAGTTCTTTGTCGAAATTGTTAGGAGTTACCGCTTGGGTCCGGCGTTTCATACGTAACGGACGGAACCCTAATAATAAATTGTTATCCTCAGTTTTGTCGCCTCATGAACGCCAAGAGGCCCTGATATTGTTGGTTCGTGCTGTACAAGCCGAGCACTTTGACCAGACTATTGAAGCCCTGAAGAAATGCTCAGCTTTGAAAGGCTCAATCGCTCGTCTTAATCCATTCCTAGACCAATCTGGTTTGCTCCGAGTCGGAGGACGACTGCGGTATTCGAATTTGCCTTATTGTGCTCACCATCCTTTGTTGCTCCCTAAAGGAGGAGCGTTGGTGAAATTGTTGGTGTCCGATCGACACATTAATAACGCACACGCCGGTTGCAACGCCCTCGTAGCCATTTTGCAGCGTGAATTTTGGATTTTGTCGGCCAGATGCACTATTCGTGACATCATCTTTAAATATATGCAGTGCTATAAGTTGAAGGCTGCTCCCACTCAACCCATAATGGGTGATTTACCATCCGACCGAGTGACGCAGAACATGTTTGATACGTAACAATCCAATCAGGTAAAAATCTAAACATGTACACGTTTTAATAAATTAAAACGAATGCCATTTAATTACAATTATAACTACGCGCCAATAAAAACGATATATGAAGAGCGTCCTTCATTTCACATCATCACATCAGCCTTTTTTTTAAAGTTCCCACACTGCTGGGACACAGGCCTCCTCTCATAGAGGGAGTGGGCTGTAATCCACCACGCGGGCCCACTGCGGATTGGTAGATGTCACATGTCTTTGAATTTTTGGTTCTAGGACATGCCGGTTTCCTCACGATGTTTTCCTTCACCGTTTTGAGAGCAGTGGTGATGAAATAAATTACACAAAGTTAAGCGCCTGCTCGGGTTCGAACCCACGACCTACAACTCGTAAGTCGGGACCGTAACCACTGGGCCACCACTGCTCACTGGGCCAACACTGCTCATTGGGCCACCACTAGTCCTTCGTTTATTAACATATTAATAAATGTATAGATACTATCATTTATGATCACATGAATAAACAAAATGCATGGAGGAAATAAATAAATATCGTTTTGATTTACAAATCATTTTAACTGTATGGTTAGTTCAAGCACTGATTAGCAGATTCATAATACAAATTGAGGTTATGTTTAGTACAAATTTTCTATGAATAATTTGAATTTGCTAAATCAGTTTTAAACTAATCATATGGTTAGATTTTCGAGTATCTATATGGTAGTTATACTATTGATCTACAAGTATCTACAATGTTATGGAAAATATAGTGAGGCATAATACTAACGTGAGAACTAATGTGGATGGCTTTAAGAGTAAGAGCAGCCCAAACAAACGATAGGTGGATTGTGTGATGGATGATATAACTAGAAAGGGAGTGAATACTGAGATGAAGATTAATAGAGAAGTATGGAAAAAGAAGATATGTTGCGCTGACCCCAAATAAATTGAGATAAGAGCAAGATAATGTTCTAATAAATAAACTTGACAAGTATTCTATTTAGACAATAGAAAGCAAAAGACAGAAATCACTAGAATTAATATAACCACTAAAAAGGAAGAGATATACTTATCAGATGAACGTCAACCAACTTTTGGTGTTCCACAAGGTAGTGTATTGGGACTGCCACTTTTAACACTATACATTAATGGCTTGCCAAAATCAATTGCACACCCTATGACTTTATTTGCAGATGATGGCCAATAAATGATAAAAGGCTTGACTGGAAATCACAAATCGAGAATCTGCAAAAAAAAATGTAGTACTGCATTTGCTTTGCACTCTCTAGCTGCAGTTGTGAATGTAGATACCTTGATTGCGGCCTACCATGGCTTAGTTGCGTCTCACTTAAGATACGGTATCATATTTTGGGGAAACTACTACAGACGCTAACACGCCATTAAAGGCGCAAAAGAGATGCATTCGATCTATGTTTGTGCTAAAAACGGTCGATACATGTAAACCATATTTTAAAAGGTACAAGATATTAACTCTTCCTTGTCTATATATCCTCGAAACCGCAATGTTTGTAAAAAAAAAAACCCAATTTGTTTCCACGTCTACAGGACGTTGTACCGCGTAACACACAGGGGATATGACAGTTCTTCAAGGCTATTTAGCAAAAACTGCACTCGTGCGCAGAAATATCGTCTGCATGGCGCCTACTATATTTAACATATTGCCTAAACGTTGGAAGGAGCTTAAAAATGGAAAGTAAATTATTATTATATTTAAATATCCTATTGTAATATGTGGCATTATTAATCTTTTTAATAATAATTACTGAATTTTATATTTGACTCTATTTTTTAAATCCAGTTATTTATAAAAGATTGTTAATTATTGAGACTGTTATTTACCATATTTTTTATGTTTTCACTCAATTTAATCGATCCTTTTTTAATGGTTCTTTTCTATTTTGCTTATTTTTTCTACACAATGTATGTTGTTGCTGTTATGTTCTTATGACTTATGAGTGTGAAGCTCAGAGGTGGAAAACGATTAAAGCAACTCACATGAGTTACTTGCCCACTTTACGAGCTGGTCATCTCTGAGCTCCAACCCTATTGACAGTTTTGGTGCAGAGTAACAAACGTCATCCATATACGTGTTATGTTGTATGACAGTAGAAGCAAGCGGGAAACGGGTACACTCGTCATTGCAGAGTTGTCTGAGTACTCTCATTGCCAAGAAAGGGCTACTTCGAAGGCCGAAGCAGACGCGATTAAATAGATAAGTAATTAGCTGGTCGCAAGCGTTAAAACAAAATAAAAACCGAGCCACGGCATGATGAGGTATATAGTAACCAGACATATGGTTATCATTTCTAATGACTGAAATAAAACCCTTAGCTATATATTCATTGATATTAGCGTTGTGTTCAACTCGTAGTTGAGCGAAACAATTTAATTTACGCTCAAGAAACATGAAGAGATTCTTAGCAGTGGCAAATGACTCACCAAGAGTCAGGATCGCGGGAGAACAGCAAAGATACCGTACAGCGGCCCGTATTGTCACGGGAAACATTCTTAGTGGAAAAGGTTTCACTTTGGAGAGCGGCCGGACTCAACGTAGGTTTTAGAATTTGATTTATTTGTTAAAAAAAATCATATATTTATTAGTTTTTGAAAAATTTCTCCCGGAAGGGGGTAAAAAGGTGGTTAAAAGTTTGTATGAAATTTCTACAGTTTCTAAGTTGGACACGTGAAATTTTACATTTACGCCGTAAGTTGATAAAAAGAATTTATGTATTTATTGGTTTTTAAAAATTCCACTCCTAATGGGGTAAAATTAGGGTTGTGGAAGGGTAGTGAAAATGTCATAATAAAACGAACGAAAAAGAGCTTGGTCAAAATTTTAATATTTTATTACATAAAATAACACAGTTTGACTTAAAACTTCATTCTAAATAGAATGAGCTTTTACAAATAAAAAAAAACTTTACAAAAACCCGCGGGCTTATTACGTAAGGAACAGCAAGCAGCAATAATTGTGCAATTATTGCGCGATCAATTTAATGACCGGGCTACTGAGTCCTTTAAAAAAAGTCATTTTTTTTACTGTCACTTTTAATAGAAGCTATTATACCTGTCCAATGATTTATATATTTTATCGTTTTATTAAGTAACCAACTTATGAAAATGCAACAATTTACACGGCACGTATCGTTAGGAGGTTCCTCTCTCAGAAGCTCTGACCACCGGTAGCTTGGACTCTGTTCCCGATACCGGTGGGCTACTATTTTTTTAATTTTAAAATGTTTATTTTTTATTTTTTTATAAGCTAATATTTAAAAATGTAAAAAGTATGTATATTAATTGAATAAAGGAAATAATAATAATCATTGATTTTCAAGTTACACAGGCTCATGACTTTAAAATGTTCATACACACATAGTCACATTAAATAATCAAATACAAATTCATTATAATATAAATATAAATTAAAACATAATTAAAATAACAAATGATTCAATAATCAATTGATTACTATTTAGTTCCAATATTCCGATAAATTAATATTTGCAGATGTAAAGTATTTGTGTAACAGTAAATATGGCAGTAAATATTAGATATTTTCATTTTATTTACATAATATAATAATTAATTTGAAAAATTATTTGAGACTATTTGAATTTTTTTATGACTAAAATGTGTAAAATTGATTAAATTTTCATCGTAATAGTCGATTTTAATAAGAAATCGAATCGATAACGCGAGATGATGATATCCATTTAGTGATGTCCTAATACATCACTAAATGGACATCATCATCTCGTATTTGAGCTATAAAACGAAAAATAGATCGTTGAACACAACTGTTTGCCAATTTACTTTTGACATTGATAGAATAGTCGACAACCGATATTGAATATTCTGCCAATGCTCTCCATATAAAAATAAGAATATTATAGAAAATACATAGGTATTACACAACACATTACACACATAACACATTCTGATGTGTTTGTAAGTATTTGGCAGTATACATAGGTATGTTTTACGTGTGAACCTTTTTGGATAACTCTCTTTCTCTTTTAGGTAGCCAACACTACAATAAAAATTTCGCCACCCTTTTACCGAGATCACGTCTGTTTCAATTATTCAACAAATTGTTCTGTTGCGTATACATTTGATTGTGTCTCACTTCAACTTCAACAATTTGTTATTACAATATTCACTATACTTCATTAAATATAGCTTGATCTCTGCGACTTATGTCAAACTGATGTATACGTTATTGATAGTTTATTATATAAAAGTTTGTAAATGTGGATGTTTGTTAATCTTTCATGCACAAACTATTAAACTAATTTTGATAAAACTTTACAGTTTATAAACTGAATAACACATAGCACAATACATAGCTATAATTAATAAAGATTTAAGGAGAAGTAGAAAATTTACTAATAATCAGCAAAAGAGAATAATTTTTCTATAAGTTTTGGGTTCATTGTGGTTGTTATAGGAGCACAATTACCACCGCTATTTATTCTGGGCATACCGCCAGGACAAGGCATTTTCAGAGGCATAACTTCCCCTTGTCCGTTGACTTCAGTACTGAAGTGTGACGTAAGTACTACGTCAATGAGGTACAGCAACACTTCTGCAGCAGTAGCGTCCTCCAATATTGTGGGGACTGTCTCACTCGTGCTGGACAGCTCGGCCGCAGCAGTGCCGACTGCGATCAGCAATATTACTACTCTCATAGTGGTTCTAGGCAGACGGGCTGGAAATGAAATATACAAGATTATATTAAATTGACTAGCGAAACTTCACAGACTTGATAGGAATTGACATATAAACATCGTGATGATCAAGTAGAAAGCTTTAGTTATATGAATTTAACTTTGTTTTAATTGTAACGCCTCTGCCTAAGTCTCTGGGGAATATATGCGTGATGTAATGTTGTTTTTAACTATCGCTATGCCACTTTCGAAATCGAATAACTTTTATATTATCCATCGAAATTCTAAAAGTAACGTAGTGTAGTAGTAATGCTTTGCTTTGCCTTACTTTGCTAGGAGATTATTAGGAATAAAATCCGGTATTACTGACACTTGAAGAGTCTGAATTATCACTTAGATTTCGTAGTTGCCGCAGGTCAAAGGCAGACATTCATGGAATACCGTGTGAATATTAAAAACTACAAGCTACACATACTGAAAACAATTTAAAGCACTTCTGATAGTTATGTTTATGGAGCAATCCCAAAACACTCACCGTCAACTACAACTCCTTAAAAACTAAAATCGACAGCAGCGAACACCAAATAATCTACGAGCCAATAAAGCTCGATGCATCTCGCAAAATGATTCATTTGTTTTGGATACCATAATAAAAAAAAACATGTAAAAGTTAAAAACATTATTGCCGCTCTGTAACATAAAATAGTCTCACGCAATACGTATACTGCTGGACATCGGTCACCACAAAGCGTTACTACACTGATCGGTTCAGTTTTGGATCATCTGTCTTAGAAGGAGGCCTTTTAAAGTTATGACTTCCAGTTCCCCGTTGCCACTTCAGAACTTTTGGCCCCATCGACCATAAGTTCTGCGAACAATGTGACTAACCCACATACACCCACAATTCAGCAGCTACCTACGTTTTTATACCTCATATAAACGAAGTCGCGCCTATGGCCATAACCGAGTCAAAATCTGTACTGAGAATTTAGAAGAAAACCTAATAACACTTTGCTCGCTCAGCGAAACGCTCGCGACCACTAGATCTTCGCAGCAGGCAATTTCGGTATGTGACAGCTTCTCGGTTTAGGAGACATATTCTGTTACACTTGAAAAAGTACATAAAGTGTTAAAAGAATTACCCTGAGATATTTAAGGAGTTTTCTAATATAATATTTATTAAATAATCAAGGAGAAACATAAATAAACCATCTAAAGATAAGCAACTATTTGCGCGTCAACTATTGAATTTGCACACCATACAGCGCTCAAGCGCTCAGCCATTCAGTGAGTCAACGACTTGCATGGTACTGGTATACCTACGTAGGTACAGTTCGTAGGTTACATTTAAATTTTTCAATTTATTCAAAGATACCATATATATACACATACTCGTAGTTACAAACAATCTTTACCTTATTTAAAAACGCGCTCAGCCCGGCTGTTTTTTTGCTTTTTGTCATTTTATTTATTGATACAGAGCATTACCTTAATATTCTCAGGGTAATTTTTTTAACACCTTATATATATACTAGATTGATAGAGACTATAATGATAATTTGCCTAGCCTTCCCAACTATGCAGTGAAATCGGATGCAGCTGTATGCCAGTATTTTATGAAAGTCACATTTTGCCTTATTTCAAAAAGCGGTTTTACTATAAACCTCTATAATGTACGGTGTAAACAAGGTTTAAACCTGGGTTTTAGTGAAACCGCTTTTTGTTATAAGACACATTGTGTTTGGAAAAAAGAATAAAAATCAAATACAAATGAAACTAGATTGGCCACAAAGAGGTGGACGCAGTGGTGTATTATCATGTATGCCTTTTACCTGATAGATGTTAAGTATAGTTGCTACCGATCGATTTTGTCAAAAACCTCACCGTTTAAGGTGGTTGGTTGGTTTTAAGTTATCACGGTGAGATGTTTACTGAATAGCACTGCAAGTACTTCGGTACATCTAAAATCCTGTGCTTGGGCGTCAACTGAGAAATTTCGCTATTTGTCACCGGACACAACAGCCTTTATAAAAACTAGAACCTTAGTCAAGCGAAGACGAGTGTAATAAATTAAAATTTATTTTATGTAGTTTGACTTCACGTTCCTATTAACTTACTATATAGCATACACAAATCGCGTGAGTGAAGCCATGGGTACAGCTAGTAATAATATAAAATATCTAATTACCTTTTCAAAATATCTGGAACCAGGACTGCAGCGTATAATGTAAAATTGTGTATTAACGTTGGTATTTCAATATGAACACAAGGATAATTCCAAACTGCATTCAATTATTAAAATGGGATTTTATGTTGATAAGCATGTGTTATATACCAGCCATAATCGATAAAAGTGACCATACGTTAATATGCACTGGAAATGTAATAAGTACTATTAAAGCAAAACGAATATAATGGGAGGAAGTAAGTAGGACAACCATAACAAGCAACACTCTAACATGCACTGCAAAACATTGAACTACAGTAAATCCGATGATTTACCATTATTTTATGGTAAAACAGAACTAGAGATAGCATAGAACTATTTGTTTGTAAATAGAATTGCTTAACTCCGTAACGTTACACATCGCACAATATTTATTCCCGAATCAAAAATTTAGTAGTCAACATATTATGTAGTAATAAGTACTTTTATTTTCTAATTTGGTTCATGTTTTGTAAAGTCGTGTCATACCTATTAACACATAAGATAAATACAACATATTGTTATGAACAAAATTAGAAACAAATTAAGGTTTTTTGTAGTCAGTTGTCTATGCATGGCATGCCTGCGATTGGTTGGAGGCGCGCGGAGTAGGAGAGGGCGCGCGGGCGGCGCGGGTGGCGCTAGCACGTCTCCCGCTCCAAGCTCCGCGTCACTCAAAATCTTACCACGACGGAGACACTACATTTTATTTAAATATTGTATTCATGTAATTACACCAGATTGTTATAGTCCACGCATTTTATTTATTCGCTCCTTTAATTGAACAGTCGACGTAGCATCGTCAACATATGGTCCTTCGCAAGTAGAACATTACAGCAAGAAGATTTGGCGTTTGCAAGAATACATGACCGAGACGTTGGTGGATATTGAACCCGCGTCGCTACGATCGAATAAAGCAGAGTCATCGTCGCCTACGGTTGGAGATTTGAAGTCGCAAAGAAGATTGTGGATAAGGACTCGGATAACCGTGAGATCGTTCCAATTATTCCTTTTATCTGTCTATTTCCTAATCCATATTTTCAGTGTATGTTTTTATAACGCTATTTTTCTATTAGTTACCCATTCATTGCCCTATTGAGTTGGTTAATAGCGAATTTCACTCACTAAGTCGTTTTTAATTACGTCTTTCATCTTCGTATGCAAAATATTTGCTCGCTTATAAGTATAACTGCTTTTCTATAACGGTTGTGCGAATTAGTGCAACGCATAGCGTGACCTTGACGTGTTTACAAGGCAACAGCTGTTCACTTTTGCGTTGCTTCGTGCGCTGTATTCTATATAGTTATCTTCGAGCTTATTTCATTGCATTTTTTTAACCGTTTTTTTTAACCGTTATTTTAAATTTGAATTTTCTTTATTTGCCGAGTCATATTTGTCTTACGAAAAAATGGCCGACAAACTTGTGAAAAAACGCAGTTCTATGAAGGCCAAGCTTACAAACTTTTCGGCTTATTTAAATGTGCTTAAAAGCTGTGAACATCTTTCCAAGCTGCAAATAATCGAGCTGGAAACCCGGTTAGAAAAATTTCAAGCTATGTACACCGAATTTGACGAATTGCAGACAGAAATCGAGGTGTTGTCGGACAAGCCGGACGTGGCCTACGTGGCGAGAGGCCACTTTGAGCAGCAGTATTTCGTGCTGGCAGCGTTGGGGCGTAGTTTGCTATCCGGACCGGATGGCAAGCATCACCGTAGTAACTCCGAAGGTACCGTGGCAGGGTCTGAGGAAATGTCAGGTGGGACTAAACATAATTTTGTTAGATTACCTAAAATAGATTTACCACGCTTTGATGGCAGTTATCAGTGTTGGCTAGAGTTTAGGGACACTTTTATTTCTTTAATTCACGATAGCCCTTGTATCGACAGCATAAATAAGTTCCATTATTTACGTGCTTCTTTAAAAGGCCAGGCAGCCGAAGTTATTAAAAATATTGATTTCAAGGCGGCTCATTATCAATTAGCATGGGACTTATTGTGTGAAAGATACAATAACAGCCGTCTACTCATAGACAAACACATGCAGGCTTTATTTGATGTCGAACCAGTCGCTACTGAATCTAGTGTTGCTTTGCGTCGTCTTATAGATGAAACTAACAAAAATATAAGAGCACTCAAGTCAATGGATGAGCCTACTCAGCATTGGAATACCATCATCATATACATGATGTCAACTAAATTAGATTCAAATACTAGTAGATATTGGGAAGAGTATCGAAATACATTATCTGGTGCTCCAACACTAGCTCAATTTACTACATTTATTAACAATAAAGCTGATTTATTGGAAACATTGGAAGATAATAATAAGCATAGTAATAAAACAAACAATAATAATAATAAATCTAAAAGTTTTGCAATATTTTCACAGAATTTAACAAATAAAGGTAATAATAACAGTAATTCAAGTTTAGATAAAAGGAAGTTCAAATGTCCTATGTGTTCTGGCGATCATTTTCTATATATTTGTGAGTCTTTTAAAAGGTTAACAATAGAAGAACGAAATCAAAAGGCCAAGGACCTCAAGGTTTGCCTAAATTGCCTAAGACTAGGTCATAATGAAAAAAGGTGCAGAATGGCCCACTGCAGGTACTGTGCAGCTAAGCATAACACGCTATTGCACATGGAATGCACAGAAACCCCTCTCTTACAGAACCCAAGTATTGCTCTTTCTGCTAACAATTTAATCAATATGCAACCAGATACTCGCTCGTATGTTTTGCTTTCCACAGCGATGGTGAAGGCGGTGAGCGCCAACGGTGAAAGGTGCGACGCAAGAATTTTACTGGATTGCGGAAGTACTGCCAATTTTATTACCGAGAACTTATGCGATAAGCTGTGTTTGTCCCGAAACGGCACGGGCTCCACGATAACAGGTATCGGCAACCAAACTAGTACCAGTGCACAATCTTGCAGTCTAACAATCGAGTCTAATTGCGGTGACTATTCGGTTAACATTGACTGTCTAATTTTACCAAAAATTACACATTTTTTACCGTCAACTCCAATTAGTTTAAAGCGGATAACCATACCGGTGGGTCTACAGCTGGCGGATCCAACGTTTAATACTCCATCAGCTATAGATATATTGGTCGGTGTAGATGTTTTTTTGAGCATCATATCAGCCAACCACATAAAGCTTGGCAAGAACCAACCGAGGTTATGTGAGAGTAAACTGGGATGGTTAGTTTCAGGTTCAGTGAGCTGTCACTCACGAAAGTCCCATTCACATTTCTGTAATCTAGCTAAAACTAAGCCCAGTACTGATTTGTCAAAATTTTGGGAACTAGACACAGTATCTGAAAAGCACTCCCTTTCTTTGGAAGAAAGGGCTTGCGAAGACAGTTTTTATAAAAATACAAAACATAAGGCCGACGGTCGTTTTGTGGTCACAATACCTTTTAAGTCTGATCCTTCTGCACTAGGAGATTTATACGGTATCGCAAAACGCTGTTTTTTATCGTTAGAGAAACGATTTGAACGTGAGCCTAAGTTCAAGTCAATGTATTTAGACTTCATGTCAGAGTACGAAAGTTTAGGTCATATGACAGAAAATGATTTTAGTTTGAAGCCAGCAGGTGAGGTCAAATATTTTTTGCCTGACCATGGGGTCATGCGCGAGTCTAGTGCTACTACTAAATTACGCACCGTGTTTGATGCATCTGCAAAAACAACTACAGGTATATCTCTAAATGACTTGCAGTTTGTGGGTCCAACTGTTCAGGATGATTTACTCTCTATTTTGTTGCGGTTTCGACAGCATAAATTTGTGATCTCGGCAGATATCGAAAAAATGTATCGGGCTATTGAAGTGAATCCTATCCAAAGGTCACTACAACAGATCATTTTTCGTAAAAATCCTACAGAACCGCTAAAAACTTACACATTAAACACGGTGACGTACGGTACAGCCTCAGCTCCATATTTGGCCACTAAGTGTTTAGTGAGCTTGGCTGATAAAGCATCGAATCCTTTAGTCAAGCGTTCTATTCAGCATGATTTTTATGTAGACGATTATCTTAGCGGTTCAGACACAATTTCAGGTGCACTAGATTTGTGTAAGAACACGCGGGCTATTCTGGCGTCCGCTAAATTTAATTTAAGAAAGTGGCAGTCGAATAGCCCAAAAATTTTAAAAGAATTAGGTAGTACATATAACTCAACTAGTTTAATACTAGACCTTTCAGACAACAATACTCCTTCTAAAACGTTAGGAGTACATTGGTTATGCGATTCTGATAAATTAGGGTTCTCAATTCATATCGAATCCAATAGCAAAATAACAAAACGATACATTTTATCAGTAATTAGTCAGATATTCGACCCACTAGGATTAGTAAGTCCCTGCATTGTCGAAGCAAAAATATTAATGCAAAGACTCTGGATGGACAAATGTGAGTGGGATGACGCAGTGTCGCAGGAGGTTGCAGATTCATGGCTACTATTCGCGAGTACCTTGCCTTGTTTAAATCACATAAAAATTCCGCGATGGATTTCTTGTAATAATTCCATAACCCATGAAATTCACGTATTCACAGACGCATCTGAAAGGGCTTATGGCGCATGTCTATACATTCGTTCTGTAACCAATTCAGGTACAGTCACTGTTCACCTGTTAACTTCCAAAAGCCGTGTGGCACCAATCAAGCCTACTACTACTCCACGGTTAGAACTGTGTGGGGCTCTGTTGGGTTCCAGGTTGTGCACAAAGGTAAGAGAGTCTCTCACGTTACCTATCCACCGATGTCACTATTGGTGTGATTCCACAATAGTGCTGGGATGGTTGTCTACACCTGCCCAGCAACTAAAGCCTTTCGTTAGAAATCGTGTCAACGAAATACAAGAAAGTAGCTCGGGTACTAAGTGGAGATACGTGCCGTCTAAGGACAATCCGGCGGATCTTGTCTCTCCTGGGCTGAAGGCTGATCTCATCAGCGATTCTGCACTTTGGTGGTCAGGCCCTCGGTTTTTATTAAATAATGAAAATGCTTGGCCACAACAGCCCAATAAATACGTGAAACAGGATCTACCTGAAGTAATTTCTAACTTAGTAGATAGTCATAATAGTAGTAATTCTAGTTCAAACCTAACATGTAGTCCAGTCATACAACAGTTAACTCACAAATATTCTAACTTCAATTATTTACAACGCGTCGTAGCTTACATTCTAAGATTTATTTACAATTTAGAAAATATTAACTCTAAAATAATAGGTTCCCTTTCTGCTGATGAACTTAGAAAGGCCTTGTTACTTATATTACGTGTAGCTCAATCTGAAATGTTTCCAAATGAGTACGTTGTCCTTAAATCCGGAAAGACATTGTCAATGAAAAACAGGTTGATTTCTTTGACTCCCTTTTTAGACGGTGACAATATTATTCGTGTAGGGGGCAGACTAGATAACTCCCCGTATGAATACGACGTAAAACATCCAATTTTACTCTGTAGTAAGCATCATTTAACGAAATTATTATTTCAAATGCAACATCAAAAATTACTACATGCAGGTCCACAATTGCTTTTATCAACTATTCGCCAAACTTATTGGCCTCTGGGGGGCAGAAATCTTGCTAAGTTTACTGTAAACAAATGCCTAAAATGTTTTAGATTTAAAGCTCAAAATGTGCAGCCAATCATGGGACAATTACCCAACACTAGAAGCACTTTAGAGTTTCCTTTTCTTAATAGTAGCGTCGACTATGCTGGGCCCATACTGATATCTGACCGGAAAGGTCGTGGATCTAGATTGATAAAGTCCTACCTGTGCATTTTTATATGCATGGCAACCAAAGCTGTGCATCTAGAGCTTGTCACGGACCTATCTAAAGAAGCCTACAGAGCTGCTTTAAATCGATTTGTCGCGCGTCGCGACAGGCCACGTACTATCTTGTCCGATAATGGTACAAACTTTGTCGGAGCATGTAATGAACTATATAAATTTTTGCAGGGTTCTGATGTTGCACATGAAATAGCTCAGGAAGGCATAGAATTCAGGTTTGCACCGGCGTATTCTCCACACTTTAACGGCCTCGCTGAGGCCGCGGTTCGTTCAACTAAAAACCATTTAAAAAGAATTTTGCAGCTTACTCATTTCACTTATGAGGAAATGGCTACGTGCCTAACTCAAATAGAGGCAATTCTAAATTCAAGGCCCCTTACTCCTCTTTCCACTAATCCTCTTGATTTTTTCTTTCCACTAATCCTTCTCTGCCCTCACTCCTTCTCATTTCCTTATTGGACGGTCACTAATGTCGGTTCCAAATCCACAAATCACCGACGCCAACATCAATCGTTTGGAGCGCTACCAACGTGTGGAATGCATCAAGCAACACTTTTGGAAGAGGTTTAATCTCGAATATGTCTCAAATCTACAGCAGAAAACGAGATGGCCTGCTTCTACCAACGGTGACATAGCGTTAGGATCGCTTGTTCTTGTGAAGGACAAGGCGCTTCCGCCGCTCTGCTGGTTGCTGGGGCGCGTCGTGCAGGTGTACCCCGGCAGCGATGGCGTCACGAGGGTCGCGGATCTGAAGACGAAGAGAGGGACGATTCGGCGCGGCTTCAACAACATCTGTCCACTTCCTTTTTGAAGTCCACTTCAACCCGGGGAGCATGTCTATGCATGGCATGCCTGCGATTGGTTGGAGGCGCGCGGAGTAGGAGAGGGCGTGCGGGCGGCGCGGGTGGCGCTAGCACGTCTCCCGCTCCAAGCTCCGCGTCACTCAAAATCTTACCACGACGGAGACACTACATTTTATTTAAATATTGTATTCATGTAATTACACCAGATTGTTATAGTCCACGCATTTTATTTATTCGCTCCTTTAATTGAACAGTCGACGTAGCATCGTCAACACAGTTTTGCTTCATAGTTAACGAAAAATTGAAACCTAGCTTCTGACGTTTTATAAGTGCCCATGTAGGTTAATGAGATACAAAATATTTTTAATTCGTATTTGTGTTATTAACAGTTAAAACTGAATAATCTCCTTACTTTGATTCATAAGTAAAAGCTAATATTGAACAGTGTTTGCTTTTTTACAGTGACATGCATATATAACAACTCGCCGTTCACATCAGCGTGCTGGTGCCTACACTTATGTATGGAAGTGAAGGGTGGGTATGGCAAAAAAGACATGAAAGTAGGATTAATGCAGTGGAAATGCGCTCCTTGCAAAGTATGTGTGGGGTAACTTTCAATGATAGGTTGAGGAATGAGGTAATAAGATAACGTTGTGGTCTAAAAGAAGATGTAGTGACTAAAATTGAAAAGAGTATGTTAAGATGGCTGCCAAAAAGTTGGGGATCCTTGCGAAGGTGAAAAGGTACTTCACACCGGAACAGCTGTATCAAGCGCAGTTTTGATCATGCATGGAGTACTATACTCATCTCTGACAGATCTGCCAAATACCAGCTTGATGCACTAGATTCGATTGAGAAGCGGGCCATATAACTCAACGGCAATGTGGCACTGGTCAATGAGTAGTTTATGCGGCCTATACCAAATGTTCTTTCTTTGGTATTGTTCGTCGAATCGTTGAGCTCCTTAAATTCTGAGTTGAGCTGCTCGGTTATTGACAAATGCGTGCACTGACTGGACAGGTCCACTCAATCTGGCTGGTTCTTTCCTCAAAAGACCATTTCAGACATCAGTCTACATGGTCTTCACATGATCTAACCAAGATTTTGTCTGGACTTTAAAAGAGACCTCTGACCTCTGAGTTTGTTTCGGCCTTTCTTCTCAGAGTAGTCAGATAGGAAACGCCGACCTCATCTAGTTTTAAAAATATGACCGACATATAAAAGTGTTTGTACAAACCAGCTTACAGAAATAAAATCATTTATCAAGTCAAAGCTCCAGAGCCTTGATCATCGTCGCCGAGTTGTCAGCTTGTCGGTTTTTTATCGCTTACATTTCGGGGAGTGTGCGATGGAATTACATAATCTAATTCCGCTCAGCCCGTTCCATCATCGGACTACCAGACGTACGGCGATGCGTCATCGGTACATCGGTACCAACTTTTTGGGGACACTATAATTTTGCGTACAGCTAAGGAATGGAATTGCTTGCCGGAGTCCGTGTTTCCCGATAGCTACAATCTAGGAGTCTTTAAGACAAGAGTGAATGGGTTTTTTATAGGCAAGAGTGCTTCACCGTCGACCACATCATCGCTTACCATCAGGTGAGATAGTGTTCAAGCGCGAGCCTGTAGAGTATAAAAAAAAGAATACATTCGCTTGCTCTTGGCCATAATGTGCTATACTCCGATTTTCAATTTCGTAGACTAAAATGACTTTTGGGGGGTTGTCACTTTATTGTTACTAATTACACGTTCTTTTGATAGAAAATCAAAGTAGATCGAAAATGGAACTATTTCACGACAAAATAAAATACATTTGTTAAGAAACTATCGGCCCTTATTTAGTTTATACTCATTTATGTCAGACTTCATTTTAACGATCGCATTTATTTTATTGACGTTTTCGTATTTAATGCAACAAAAGTATATGTACTATGTGTATGAATACTGTTTGTTATATTGATATATATTACGTATATTCATAAAACATTTATTTACACCAATTAGTAAAATTAAATTGAGGAGTCGATTCGAAGAATCACTTATGATTGAGTCTTACCTACAACCCCCGAGATTGCAACATTAAAAAAAATAAGGTCATTGGGATCTGTCAGTTTAGTCTACAAAATAAAACATCACAGTATAGTTTATTTCTGAGTAGTTATAGGTGTGGAAAAAAGGCTTATTCAATGAGTGTGAAGTGTCGTTTTATTGTTTATTCTTTATTGGCTGACTAAACGTGTTTAGATTAACATTAATAGCAAAATCCAGAGCCACCACAGTTACCATCAGGTGAGATAGAGGTCAAGCGCGAGCCTATTGATAATAATAAAAAGTAAAAAAAACGCTCTATTTGATAGTGAAAAGACGGAAGTACAAAAATTATTACTCTTTTTTGTGGGTATTTAAATATTACTTATATCATTTGCGCATTTTCGTGTGAAAATTGGCCTAGGCACCCTTTGTACTGAAATTCAATATTAAGTGGCTTATATTGAATTATACTTACGACGTTACATCCTCAAGATTTAATAATTACTATGTAGTTTCACTTCTCAATGTACTAGGCGTCGCACATAATTTTTAGAAAAACATATAAAATTCAAATTCGTTCTACATCCGCCGACTGCAGCGCCATCTTCACATAACTTCGTTCATTTTTAGAGACGCTACTCTCATTTGATGAATTATTTGATGGGCTTATGTGCGGGCGTCGTAACATCGTGCGTTTTCCAAAAATATAATTTTAGTTAAAAAATTGTGTGTTTAGTGGAAAAGTTTATTGTAAAAAACGTGTTATTATGGGAAAACGAAAAACTTCATTATGTTCTTGTATCAACATAGTTATACTCCGTGACGTGAGCACGGCTTTAAAACCATTTAAAAAAAAACTTTAACACTTGAGAATTTCACTTTATCGAAAGCGCCAAAGCTTAATTTAGAAATTTCTGCCATCATAAGTGACAACTTTAAGCATCGGGATAAACTGCTCGAAAGGGCTCAGAACCAACTTGGGTTGGGCATTGCTGGTCTTAGCAATCTGGCTTCGTCTCTGAATAAAGAAGACCACCCAAAGGTAGAAATCTTGAAAAAGCTGTATAACATGCTTGTTACCCGATCCAGGCCTTCATTCCCGTCGAACTTTGTATGGTTGGTCCTTGGCTTAGAGGCATCCCATAGTCCAGCCACAGAAAGTCGATGTGATGTCTTCCTTGCCTCGAATTCAACCATCATATGCAGATGAGGGATATTGAGGTATCTCTCAATCGCTGCCGTAGGTGTTGTCCTGAAAGCACCCGTGATGCACCGTTCTTTGTAATCTGGTAGGTGGCGCTTTGCACGAGGCAAGCTTTGTTCTGGGCCACCACACTATGCTGCCGTATGTGATAATAGGTATTATCATTGTCCGGTACAGCCATCGTATCACTTTGGGTTTTAACCCCCAAGTTTTACCGTAGGTGGAACGACACATGCCGAACACTCGTAGGGCTTTCGTCGTAATATTTTACACATGAGTTTTCCACCTGATTTCTCTATCAAGGGTTACACCCAGATATTTAACTTCGGTGGACCAGGGCAGCTTTATTCCATCGAGGGAGAGCTCTCCTAGGTTTCCTAGTTGTCTCTTCCTCGTGAATGGCACAATAACTGCTTTGCTTGGGTTGATAGAGAGGTGGTTCTTTGTACACCATTCCTCTGTCATCCTCAATGCCTGTTGTAATAATCCAGAGACTATGTTCGGGAATTTACCATTAACCATTATAGCTATGTCATCTGCATAGCCTACTGTGTAGAATGAAATGGTATTTAGCTTGGTAAGTAGCGAGTCTACTACCAAGCACCACAATAATGGTGACAGCACTCCGCCCTGCGGACAACCTCTAGTTGTTTTTGCACTAAGTCTATCTTCCACCAGTTCCGATCTGACTATTCTGCTTCTCAGCATATGGTCAATCCAGTTACACGTGGTATCGTTGATGCCATGTTCCTTTGCAGCGATGCGTATGGACTCGAATGTGGTCTTGTCGAAGGCTCCCTCTATGTCGAGGAAAGCCCCGACGCAGATCTCTTGTCCCTCTAGCGCAGCCTCGGCTCGACTCGCAACACAGTGCAATGCCGTTTCTGTAGATTTGCCAGGGCTGTAGGCGCACTGTAGTTTATGTAGAGGGAATACTTTAAGTGGTCCCTCTCTTAGGTACCTGTCTACCAGTTTCTCCAGAGATTTTAAGAGAAAGGATGATAGACTAATTGGCCTATAAGCTTTAGCTTCTTCGACCCTGGGTAGGGTTGACCATTTCTATTCTGAAAAGTTGCTTTGGAACCTCACTCAAATTACCGCACACAATTCGAAAGCGAACTAAATTCTTTTCAAAGGTTCACAAAGAGCGACAATTTAAATTTAGTGACATTTATGTTGCACCAATCCCATACGTTCTTGACTTTTCTATTGCTGTTTTCGCTAATGGAATGTCTCTTAATTTAGAGGCTCAGGGCGTGGCATGTAACATAAAGTTTGTAGTGTAGTTAATATAAAATCAAAGCGACTTCCAAAACAAAATACTAAAAATAACTTTCTTTTTCGAACTGAAGACAAAAAACTGGAAGACAATGGTCTTTATTGTTTTCCATTTTTCGAAACCTACTTCGGAAGAGAAAGTTACTTTTCACTTTTTAGTATTTTGTTTTGTAAGTCGGTTTGATTTTTTTGTTAAAGTTATAAAAATTAAAAGGCCAGTTTTGATAGCTATAAAAATACTTAAAAGTTATCGCGGCATGTAAAATGAGAAACGTCAACGGACTTCTTAGATTGTGACGACTCTAAAAAGCTTTTCATTTATCTCATTTTAGTTTTCGTAGGTATCTCCAATAACCATGAAAATGTCATGACGATTCCAATAACCTCAAACACGACTAGGATACATAGTTTTATTTCGGAGTTCCAGTGCCTACCTTCCGGCGTCATCATCAGATCAGTTTGCTGCTACCATTTATTATAAGTATTTGCTTCATCGTAGTCGGTTAAATATTCGATATATCTTATATCCGTGACGTAATCAGCATTAAGAAGTGGCCATCTGTGGTCTTCTTAACAGTTCCATTTTACCAAATGATACATTCTGACTGCAAATGATTGCATTGCTGATGAAAATGCCAAAATCGGTATATACGAGGGCTGCACTAAAAGTACCGGGAATGGACTATTTCCACTGTTTCTTTCATATTAAAATATTTTTAATTGAAACCTCCTTGGTTTTAAAAATCGAATACCGTTTATTTATTTAAAAAAAGATTCTCGGTTTACTCACAAGGTTTTGTCAAACTTTTTTAGTCGTTGAGAAAATGGAATTGACTCGAGAAAATTCAAGAGCGATGATTTATTATGACTTTCGAAGTGGTTTAACACAAAAACAGTGTGTTGACCGGATGATTTCTGCATTTGGTGATGAAGCCCCATCCAAAACCACAATTTATCGCTAGTTTGCTGAATTTCAACGTGGACGTGTCAAGCTCAGTGATGATCCCCGTCAAGGTCGTCCAAAAACTGCAGTCACCCAAGAAAACGTTGATGCTGTGCGTAAGCTGATTGAGGAAGATCGACATGTGACATACCGCTAAATTCAGGCAACTTTAGACATTGGCATGAGTCAAATACAAATAATCTTGCATGAACAATTAGGTGTAAAAAAGTTTTTTTCCCGATGGTTACCGCATTCGCTCTGTGAAGAGCAAAAAGCGGCTCGCGTTCCTTGGTGTATCAGAACTCTCGAAAGATTCCACGCAGGATCCTCAAATGCTGTATACAACATCGTATCAGGTGAGGAATCCTGGATATACGTGTACGAAACCGAAACAAAAAACCAGTCACGAGTTTGGGTGTTCGAAATTGAGTTAAAGCCAACAAAAATTGTTCGTTCACGGAGTGTTGCAAAAAAAATGGTGGCGACGTTTGTCTCCAAAACCGGCCATGTAGCGACTATTCCTCTTGAGGGACAAAAAACGGTTAATGCAGAATGGTATGCTAGCATTTGTTTGCCACAAGTCGTTTCTGAACTCCGTAAAGAGAACTGCAACCGCCGCATCATCCTCCATCACGACAATGCGAGTTCTCACACCGCACACAAAACAAAAGAGTTTTTGGAGCAAGAAAACATAGAATTATTAGACCATCCGCCGTACAGCCCCGACATAAGCCCTAATGATTTCTATCCTTTCCCTAAAATAAAGAATAAATTGCGTGGTCAGAGATTTTCATCACCTGAAGCTGGTGGACGCCTAAAAACCGGCCATTTTGGAGACCCCAACTTCCGAATGGAATGGCTGCTTCAATGATTGGTTCCATGGTATGGAGAAATGTGTCAAATTTCGCGGAGAATACTTCGAAAAGAATTAATACATTTTTAAATAGTAATGTTGTGTCACTTCCTTGATTCCCGAAATTTTCAGTGCCGCTCGTAATCGCCTAAAATATTTGAGGAGTTCCCTCGATTTCTCCAGGATCCCATCATCAGATCTTGAACCCATGACCATGGAAGTGGTCCCATGGTCATCGATGGAAATTGTTTTAAATTCTTCTTTTGTTTCAAAGGTGGCTTTGAATAATTTCAAACAATTTTCCAAATCGGTCCATGCGTCTTTGAATAATCGAGGAACAAATATAAAATTAAAAAATGAAGAGTAAGTACATAACACACAGGTAATCAACGTTATTATAAACACACAAAAACAAAACTTAATCACTTTAATAAGGGCATCGCTTAATTAAGCAATCCGTTTGCCAATAAAAATCGCATTATAATAATTAATTCGATTAACTTTCGTTCATTCATTCGTTCAAGTAACCCGATATTTGTGAACTCTATTAGCGCTCATAATGTGATGTTTTTCGACAGTTATCACTTTACTGCCTGTTGTCCGTAGTTTTACTTGCGTGCGGCGTAGAGAATCTATAACGTGGTGTCCTAATATGAATGCAGATAATAGTATTCTTATGCCAAATATTATCCAAATCAGATCAGCTGTTAAACTGTGACGGAGTAACAAACAAACATACAATGAAGAGTGGAATCGAGAATACAGATGTTTTTATTATTTTTTTATGCTGGATAGTAGTACCATATTGAGAGCTTTATTAATAGTGAATAATCTGTAACATGCAGTTTTCAAATGTCATTCAGTAATTAAATTTGTCATTACTTTAATCTTTTAGTCTAATTATAAATCGTTTGCAATATTTTTACATCCATTTGGACGTACGTTCGTTTGGAATGGTATAATTATAGTTTATTTCATAAAATATTTGGTAATGTGTTTGTAAAGATACAGAAAAAATATATAATGAAATTATAACCTTTTTATAAAGAATGTAATACATAGATCAACCGTTCATACGAATACTAAATTGACTATAATTTTATACGAATAGCAAAACACAAAATAGTTCCAGTCATACCTTAACCACAAACCATTCAATCACAAGTCTTCATCCGCAACTCAAAAATGTTCACTCAATTTCGACAGCAGGCTACGCCAGCATTTTCGCACATCCCATTCCTCAGTCCCCAGACGGTATTAGATAAGAGTAGCATCGCATGAGGGTTGAAAAGGGTGCTCGGCTACGCCAAACGCCTCTGATTAGGACCTAAATTTAATTCCCAACATATATTGCCTTTATTTACCCATTTTTTACTATTCCACCCTCTAAAAATATCTGTTTGACTTTTATTGCCATTTACTTACTTGAACCTTTATTTTATGTTGTGTTGAGGTTTTTGGAGAAATAACGGAATGAGCGAAAACTGAATGGTTGGGATTGACGCGTTGAAAGACTAAATGATTTGATTCTCTCTGAATGGTGGTGGTTTCTTATTAGAAAACGGTGGAAACAGAAAGCTAACATTTAAGTCTGTCTCTTCCTGTTTTATTTACCGGCAATCGTTGGTGAAGTATAACACTGCTGTTTAATTCTTTGCCTTGGCACAAACAATATAAGTATTTAACCTTTTCTCAACAATGAAATTGTTACCTTTAATCTGATGTCACGATTAAATGGTGATGTCGACTTCCTTAAAATTTCCCGTCACAAACAATTTGTACTCAGTGTACTCAATACTTACTCTCCAATTAAATTATCATGAACAAAATGTAGCCAGTAGGTAACTTTACGAACATAGAAACCGAAAGAAACTTAGAAGAACTGTAGATCTTAGGAATATCTAGGGCATCTACTCACCGCGGACCTTAAAGACCATGCTGACATTGAGAGGGAACAGAGGGCACTGTCGGTGCGAGGCAACAGGATAGCCCACAGGTTTTCGCGTTGTTCTGTTGGTGTGAAGGTCACGCTTTTTAAAGCGTACTGCACATCACTGTACACGTGCAGCTTGTGGGTTGACTATACTGAAAGGGCGTACAGTGCCCTCCGTGTCCTTGGTGCTTGGGCTGCCCCGTTTCTGTAGCGCATCAGGGATGTTCGCAATGGCGCGCACTGATTGTTTTCACGCTGCTATGCGTAAGCGTTGTGCGTCCCTGGTGCGCCGGGTGCGGGCTAGCCCCAATACCATCCTGGCAATGATCGCTGACAGACTAGACTGCCCTTATGTCCGGCATGGCTGTGGCAAGCATGTTGCGGTTCCAATACCGGTTAGAAAACTATAAAATTTATGTTTTTATTTTATTGTATAATTTTAATTTAGATGATATTTTTAATTTAATTTATTTTTAATGTATAAAATTTTGATTATTGTATTTTATTCGATTTTAATTACACACATGCAGTCAGTGCTGCTATTACTGTTATTATGTTATGAGTCTGTGTTACTTAAAATAAATGAATTTGAATTTGAATTTAGAAACTGAAACGCGAACCGCGACGAAATGTTTCGAATTTCTTGCCATCTGTTAGAACATGGAGTACTCAAACGGTGAGGTGTGCCCACTTGGAGAGTGAAAAGTTATGGGGGTCGAAGGTTCCACAGAAATAAGCAATACTTACTCAAATTTATTTTTAAATTCCTATTAATAAAAATTGTAATCTAAAAATTGTGGAGGTAGCTATTACCTGTAACACAATCATGATTTTCGACGTTGTCATTTGAGAACTTAAGAGTAACGGTGTGAATGGTGTTGGATTTTATTTTGATGTACTGATGTAAACATAGTGATTTTATCAGAAAGTTGAACGGGGTGCATATAGTAAAAGTTTGAGAACCACAATGCTAGAAAATAACGGTGCGAATAGTGCTGAGTTCGTTTTGATGTACCTCGCGTTTACGTGCAGTGTTATATATTTTGTTGAGTATTTTTTTTTTAAATCGTTATTTAGAGCGTTATTGGAACTCTTCATTACTGTGTTGGTTTTATTTAATATCTCTCTCTTTGGTCGACTATTTGGATAAAAAACTATCTTGCAAATTGACTGCTCATAGAAGTGGGTTACGGAAGTGACAAATTATCTATTCATTGTAGGTTTTTAAAATGCTGGAAATCTCTAATTAGGCTACAAAGCCATGAGGCCTTTGTAGGTAAAACCTGGTCAGATAGGGGTAACCCGATCAGCCACAATGCTAATATGGAAACACACCATAAACGATGCCCCATCTCTTGTCCTGCTCGTTATGCAAAAATAACTGCACCAAAGCTGACCTTTGCAAGGCCAGCTTTAATGCTGTCGACGTGGCTGAATCTGGTCGAACCATAACATAATATAAGTAAAGAAATGAACATGGACTTATTGACACGAAGAAGAAGAAGAGTAACTTTGCAATATAATTAGAGGAATCTGATTGCCTCAATGATATGAAAACCCACACGGCGTTACTTGCATATCTATTTTTCACAGGATGTATTGCTCTCTTTTTGAATTTGTAGTTTAGTGATTTTTAACAATATCTAAGAACGACAAAGAGGCATGTTCGTCTTCCATTAATTATAAGCACTAAGTATTAGGCTGACATACTTTAAATTTCTCCTACAAACTGTTTTATTTTTCAATGAACAGCAATGCATATAAATATATCGAAGCGTTTTTCTTTTCTACGTTATTTCGTT
The DNA here is from genome assembly GCA_964057195.1 of Orthosia cruda. Lineage (NCBI taxonomy): Eukaryota > Metazoa > Arthropoda > Insecta > Lepidoptera > Noctuidae > Orthosia > Orthosia cruda. Next base: position 11,666,805 of record OZ059839.1, on the reverse strand, counting down.
CGAATCTCAAAACAATAGAAACATAGACACCATAGAATTTTGCAAGCTTAATTTATCAGGTTTTTTGTTTAGAAAAGTTCTGTTCAACAGATGTTTCAAAATATAAGATTATAACATTTTTTCAGTTCAAAGAAATCATTTTAGACTTTAAACAACTTACTTTAAAACAAAGAACTTCTTTTTTTTACATTAACTTGTTCTGAATTGAAAATTGTGTAAGCTTTGATAAAAATCTACTCAGTTCATTAGATTTCAGACTTTTAGTATTTTAGTCGATTTGATCTGTGATATATAACAACCCATACAATTAGTAGATGCAGAGCTCCTTGAAAAAAAGCTGGCCGTGGTAACTTAGTATAGCTTATGCATAATTATGTAGAGCTTTACCAAGGTAGGTAGGTATACGTAACGTACGTAAGTTGAGGTAAGTAACTGCCTAGTGCATGCATAAGCCACTAGTTGGTTGTAATCTAGTTTGAAAGATATGATTGCTGGTGAAATGTCATACATCTAATGATGATAGCATAGCACATGTTAAGCCCGACCATCATTAATTGTTGAAAGTTGTTACAGGTAAATAGAATCCAGAAAATTTGACAACCGATCTTATCGAAGACTTTGTAATACCCAATAACAGAATAGTGGAGTTCCAACAGGGAATCGCTTCCTGTAAAATACTGGTATACCGCTGCATCCGGTTAGACTCGAAACAGGCTTTAGCTAATTAGGTATTAGGGAAAAGGCTAGTCAGATGATGAGGTGAGATGATGATCTCATAATCTGTAACTAGTCGAATAGCTGTAACTACTCGCTATAACAAGGGTCACCTGCCTGTCTACCAACCTATCACAAAAGTATAGGTTGGTAGACAGGCAGGCTTTTTGGAAAAAGTTTGCAAAAGTAAACATTTTCCAAAAAGCACGAAGTCATTTTAGAGCAAGATAACAAACCGAAAGTGAACTACGATCAGTTAATTTTCAACGCCGGCCTATCCAATTACTGTCAGCACTTATCGCCGCTTCACGTCGAGACACTGTTTTAATAATATTAATCATTGCTCAACAATAGGAAAATAAACTACAGTTATATTGTGCTTTTTAAATGATGCCTTTTCTAAAGTTAGGTCAAGAAATTAATATATTTTCAATAATTTTACCGATTATCAGATGCAGTTTCAGTTTCAGCATTCAATATTGTAAAAAGTCCAATAGATATCTGCTAACACATAATTATGTACTAAGTTTCAACTTTTCCCAGCAACTTCGCTCCCGTAGTCTATCCTACAGGAATATTTTTTTAGAAATCGGCAAAAAAGCGACAGTGTAGCTTTTTAACTACTTCCTACTGGAAGAAATTTTATAATCGGATTAGCACTTTCAGAGATTACCTCCTACAACCAAAGACCAATTTCAGCACTATCTTATGTTTAGATTACGGTACGAAAACATCGTATTTTACTTTAGGTTAAGTCTACCTACATACATTTTTACCCTTTGATTACCAGTAGGTACAGTGGACATAAAAATACAAGTACATAATTTATACATTCAGCTAAATGCATATAGCGGGGTATTTGTACTAGAAGTCTATAGTGTACTACTGCAGTTAGTAGTTGTCAACTTGTTTTTATACCATTTTGTGCGTGTGTTCTGTTCCGACAAGACATAGTGTGTCTTCCTTTATATAAGACACCAATCCAAAGAAAGTTATTATGCAGGCATCATCATTTTCCTTGCATAGCGTAAATCAAACTAATAAGGTTGTACTTCTTCCACATTATGAATAAAGAGATTTCCACAGACATGACGGATCATCGTTCGAGCCCAAAAACCCTCACGGTGGATCAATTTCCCCCAAGTGTCACCACATCGACCGGTCCTGTGCTTTTTGCATCCAGTGGAATAGTGCAACCTTACGCTATAATGTTTCGCATTATCCCTTTTCCAGGTGTTGTTTCCACCCCATTCAAAAGTAAACAACCTTACCTAACAATCATTCGAGCGGTCTAATCTGAAATGTTGAATACTTCGGGGTCAGTCGTTGAATAGAAAAACTGCTACAAAATAGATAGTCGTATAGAAGGTCAGCTCCATACAACGAGCAAAAACTCACGCAAACAATGTAAAGCGACTTAAGATTCACCTGAGGTGAATACTAGTAAACGTTTACTAATTGTTCATAAATTTTCAATACGCATGGTAAACCTGAAACTCTCTGTATACGTCTGTATACTGTGTAATACGATATATATAATTTTTTTTAGTTTTTTTTTTTTGCTTTGTAAATCATCCAATGACTTCTCCTTCTCCCACTCTGGGTGAAGCGGGAGGGCATGTCAGACTTTTACTGACTAAAACCCACCCGTGTTCCTTCAGTTGCTTGTGCCAGGGCCGCGGTAACTCTCTTTCAAATTTATCCGCGACCCTGCCTCTTATACAATAGGCTTCAAGTTTTGTTAACAGAGTAGTATGATGCACGTAATTAAATGCCTGGGTCATATCGCAAAATATGCCACAGTCAGGTCTACGATTATCGACATTGTTAATAATATTGTATATGAAGTCAATTATAGCCATATTAATCGTCCTATGTAGTCTAAATCCTTTCTGTTCCTCACGCAAAATATTATATTTTCAATAAATGTATACAATTCCTTATAGATATATTTCTCAAATATTTTTGAAATTACGGGAATAAGTGAGATGGGTCGATAAAATTCCACTAGTCCTCTTAATTCCTTCTTAAACAGTGGCTTTATAATTTATGTTTTTAAGGCATCTGGTTATACACCTGCGTGCGGATGACTTAGATGACCGCATATTGCCATTGATACATGTTTTAATATTTTTGCCGCAATACCAATAATTAAATTATTATTTTGTGTATAACTAATGGAAGAATAGGCGCCATGAACATAGATTTACTATTGGTGTTTATTTTAAAAGGTTAAGATTCGCTGGTGAAATCTCGATTCAGCTGAATTTTATCGATAAAAAAATAGTTATTTAATGCTTCAGAGATGCACTTGGGATTTGAAATAATTTTATTTTACCTTAATTTTATTAATACTACGTTTAGGGAAATTATACTTTGCGCGATTAACAATTTGCCAAGTAGTTTTAGCCTTATTTTTAGATAATTTAATTTTGTGGTCATTTTGTGCCTTTTGTGTCAAATGAATATTTTTTTTATGTAACTGTGAATAGTTTGAGTAATTATTTCTGTTAAAAGATTTTATTTCTGTAAGTTGGTTTGTACAAACACTTTTACATGTCAATCATATTTTTTTAAACTAGCCAGCGGCCAGCGTTTCCTATCTGACTTCTCGGAGAAGAAAGGCCGAAACAAACTCAGAGGTCACAGTCTCTTTTAAATCGAGACAAAATCTTGGTTAGATCATGTGAAGACCATGTAGACTGATGTCTGAAATGGTCTTTTGAGGAAAGCACCAGCCAAATTGAGTGGACCTGTCCAGTCAGTGCACGCATTTGTCAATAACCAAGCAGCTCAACTCAGAATTTAAGGAGCTCAACGATTCGACGAACAATACCAAAGAAAGGACATTCAGGTAGGCCGCATAAACTACTCAAACTGCCAGACCATGATTAAAAACTAAGATAAATTAAAATTAAGAACAAAAAAATAATAATCCACACAGCGATCACATTCACAATAATAAAAAAAAAATACTTTATAAGTAAATATTCTTGTCATTGCAAGAAAATAAAAAAATAACAAAATTCACCGTGCAAAATATAAAAATAAACATAATTAATTGGAGCAGCTCAATTCCAGGCCTTTTTTTCCTAAACGTAATCTTAAATGGTATAAAACACTTTCTGGCACAACTTATTTTTGACTGTTTTGTTTAAGCACATCTATATTAAAATCACCAGCGATAACAATGTTCTTATAGCGTGAACGTGATATTTCTTTCAAAAGAGTTTCAAGTTTATCCAGACAGTAGTTAAGATTATTAATGTTTGGTACTCTACATATACAGACGACAATGTTTTATAATCGGTAAGCTCAACAGCACAACATTCAAATATGCCTGGAGATGATAAATGCGATATTCTAGGCAATTCCTTTCATTAAACACCGTTTCTTACAAGGATGCATACTCGTCCCCTCTTTTTTGCTACTTTCTACAGTAATAAGAAGCCAGACAATAATTCGGTATAAATAATTGATTCTGATACCCCTCCTTATTGAAATGCTCCGTAATGCACAAAACATCTACATTTATCTTATTTCACTTAGCTCTTCTAAACATACGGCAAGTGCGTTTGATTTTTTTTTGGCCGGCAATATTTTGATGTAAAATTTTGATATATTTATTGGAGAAAAACAATTCATTCTCGTTAGTGTTCGAGAGAGAAAGAGGGGAGAATAATCTTCTTCATGTATATATATAAAAGGCAATGTCCCGACTGACATATCAACGCTTAGCCTAAACCACTAATGATATAAGTTTGAAATTTTGGTAGGATTTTTAATTTATACTGTAGGCGTCATTTAAGAAAGGATTTTTGGAAATTCATCCCTTAAAGGGGTAAAATACGGGTTTAAAGTTCGTATAAAAATCTGTCATTTTTAATTCGAAATGAATGAGATGTGGTATTAAGCGTCTAAGTTTAAAATAATAAAATACGTCTTTCAGGATTTTTTCAATTTCATCTTTCAAAGGGTTAAAAAGGGGTTTTAAAGTTTGTATGAAAAATAAATTGTTTATAATCAAAATTACTTGAAATTTAGTATTTATGCTCTTCAATACAATTAAAGAAACACGTGTTTAAGGATTTTTTAAATATCATCCCTTAAAGGGTGTTAAAGTTTGTATGAAAAATAAATTGTTTGTTATCAAAATATTTCACAAAAATATTATAGAGGCCACTGTGATTACTGGGTGTGCTCGAGGGAATCAACTTTTATACCACGAATATCACTGGTACCTTCTGACTATGTCTTTGAGTTTAAACGATTGCAATCGAGGTCTGCTTTCCAATAATCATAAATGAAACTCAGGGTCAGTCATTAAGGCAAAGATTTAAAAAAAAATACTTCTCACACGGGCAATTCTACTTTGCCTGTTCCAAAGTCAGTACTAATAGCAGCCTGATCATTTCGGCACCAGACAAAAAAAACACCTTTGCCGTATACAAAGAAGTGCTTAGTTAAATTCTAACTTCCTGATGACGACTTTGTTAGCGTGAGCAAATTGGAGTAACCATATCTAGACTGTACAGGATTACACACACTTGTGAAGTAAACCGATGCAAAAAACGTTATTACAAAAAAAAAATGAATGAATGAATTGACTACCAAATAAAAATACTACAAAATGAAAATAACTTAATTTCGGCAGTATTTGTTTCTTCGTTATAGGGATACCCCTCTGCGTACCCCTTTAAAGCGTACTGGCGTGATGTTATGTTATGAAATGGTGTAAACAATAAACAGTCAATGCAAAGGCAGCAAATGCTGCAATCCCGAGAGATTTGCCGTTGTTTAATGAAGACTAATATTATATATCTCCGAAGTTTTTCATCGAATCTTTACCAAATTTGAATGGGACTAATTTGGAAATATGCTATTTCAAACAAAAAAATCATTTTTAAAATCGGTCTACAATTGGCGGAAAAATCGGTGAACATACACAAAAAAAAAACATACAGCCGAACAAAGAACCCTCTTTTTTTTCGAAAGTCGGTTACAAAATTTTAGACAAACACCTCCAAGCGCGTATAATTTACGTCAAGCCATTCTAAATCGCGACCACGAGGAAGGAAATTTTCCATCGAAAATAATCACGAGCAAGCTCTGTGAATATGTGAATAAGCAAATTTATCACTTCTGTGGCACCCAAAAAAAAAGTATAATCCAGGAAGAGTCACACCCGCTCAAAGTTACTTACTGCATGGTGTGTTGTTTACGCTGGAGGCGACATCGGGCAACCAAACGACTACAGCGGTCGATGAGGTCACAGAGCCATGATCAACGTCTTTCTCTATCCTTAAAAGGAATACATTGGAACTGGAGATCATGTGGTTCCAACAGGATTGAGCAACGGCGCTTACTGCACGAGCCACAACCAAAATTCTGAGGGCTGCATTACCAGGTCAGATTTTTTTTAAGTCATTAGTCTATGTCAATTAGCATCAGACTCTTGAAGTCCTCAAAAATAATATCCGCCGGAAGTTCTGGCAAGAGTAATGGAAAATGCCATAAATCGGGCCCAAATGTTTATCGATTATGGTGGCGGCCACTTAGCCGTATCATTTTATCGATTAAATTGAAAAAAGAAAATTAAGAAACCAAATAAACATTATCGAAAAGCAGAACCAAAGTTGCAAATGCATAAAAAAAAATTATAGCCGATGAACATCGGGTGATAATTTTTGCGCCATCCTGTATTAATTTTCTATCGTGTCGTAGCAGGATTCAAAAAAACTTTTTTGCGAAAAAATACTACCGACTTCCAAATAAAAAACTACAAAAGTCGGTGTCTTTCGTAGGTACCAATTATGTTGCATTATGGACACCGACACACACTTCCAAAAATAAAAATATTTTAACTTTGTAGTTTTTTATTTGGAATTCGGTAGTATTTTTTTGGAAAAAAGGTTTTTATTTTTCACTTTTTAGTTGTACCTACCTAATAGGCAAGTAGTTAAGTAAGGTTCCTATAATGCCAGAATAGATTACCCGTATATAGGAAACTGAACATAACCGGTGAAATGAGAGTGTACGAAGGTGAACTGTACACATTTGCGTACCCGTTTAGAGCGTACTGGCGTGATGTTATGTTATGAAATGGTATAAACAATAAACAGACATGCGATTGCAGCAATCCCGAGAGATTTACCGTTAATTATTAAAGAGTTCTATTGTATATCTGCGAAGTTCTTCATCAGATCTTACCCAAATTAAAATGGGACCAATTTCGGCACATACTCTTTCAAACAAAAAAAGAATGTTCAAAACCGGTCCATAATTGACAGAGATATCGGTGAACATACATAAAAAAAACATTTATTAAGTCGATCATAGAACCTCCTCCTTTTTGGGAAGTCGGTTACAAATTTAAAGCAAAGTAGCTTTCGACTATTTGTAACTCCCCATAGAAATCGATCTCACGAGAATAAAAGCCCAGCGCTCTCTATTAGAACACGAAGGCAGTTCAGTTCTGCTCATTTTATAATAATTTATTTGGATTCAGAAAATTTTGTGGTCTAATATGTTTGCAATATCCCGCCAAAACTGGAATAAACGAAACAGCCAAAATCATGTAGTCCATGCAGGCGAAGCTGCGGGCGGAAAGCTAGTAAATAAATAAACATTCAAATTATCAACTTTCTCTTAATCTCAGTTGACCAATGACAATGAAAGCATTATAAGTAGGTACACATACCTTCTTATCTTGCTTACGAGAATATTTTAACGACTGTACACACATACAGCGTCTTCCTCCCAGTGTATTTCAATATTATAAATTTATGTTTTTTTAAGGCAAAAATATAATTTGCAAGACTATCTCAATGTATTGATTAATACTATTTATAATATTAGTATGGAAGTATGGATTATTAATGCGCGTTTTATTATTGATTAATGGGCTTTCCTTCCGTTAGTATGAAGTTAATCATGTACATGTTTGGATTTATTGAATTTTGTATTTAACATACATTTTTAGGTATTATAATACTGATTAGGGAAACTATATTTCAGTTTCCCTAAGCATTACGCAAACAGAATGGTAAAAACCAAAACCACAGTGTTTCATGCCCTAATTACAACACGACTAGTGATCGGTTTTGCGAAAAAGTAAATAGGGATAGGAATACTGACTTATATTGTACAGGTAGTCCTATTATAAAAACTGCTTGTGTCCATGGCAATGAACAATTTTATAATTATATTAATACTTGAAAATTAAAAACCTGCGCAGTCGGGGGACCACCTTCAGTATAGAAGTTCCTCATATCTTTTCTTCAACTCCGAATGTAATTTGATAATTATGGATGTAAGTCACATTTAACTAACACACGATGTAAACAAGAACACTCGAAATAATAATAATAAATAATAATAAAATCGTTTATTCAGGAAAAACACATGTACAGGTTCAAAGAATGAATACAAACATTTTTAACAGTGAACACGGGAAAAGAGAATCGTAGGTACCTGTACTAATAAAAATCATTGTATCACAGGCACCAACGTCTTACAAAGTAGGTTAAACAAGAAGAAACAACTTCAACATTTACAGTAACTTTTTTTTTTTGTTTCTATAAAATGAATAATTATAGTAAAAGTAATTTGTTCAAATTATAATAGTATTAAAAAATAAATTAACCAAATTAAAGTCAAATCCTAAACACAGTCAAAACCAAAACAATCAATTGGCACTATATAGTTATAAATGTTTACATTTAATTTTAAGCAACTTTAAATACTACATTAACAATACATCTTTTTTTCATTATTATTATTTGCAACTATTATAAGGTCAAAGTAATTGAAACCCGAAATTAAAAATATTACATCAATCATTTCATTAAACAAAAATGTTAAGAACAGCTGGCGTTGTTTTCCATTTTAAAATAGGTCATTGCATAAATCGTGTTTTTCATAATATTGATGTCCACTTAATATGCCTGGAGAAAAAAAAAAGATAAATAAATTATTGATGGTGATAACAAAACACAGAGCAAGTATATATAAAGGGTGCTAATTAAGGCAGCTTCTTTAAAATGTCATTCTCGTCTGCAAATATATTTAGTTGTCTAATTAATTAATAGGTCAGCGACAAACTTTTAGCGTCTAATAAATGGTTTATAAGCGACCATATATTGTAAAACAAGCTACTGTTAATATGACGCAACATGGTGATAATTTTTAAGCAACTAAATTTGTGATATGTCTACTCATTGCTAGCTTCTAATAAGTGTATCAACTTCATCTATAAAAAATATCAACGTACTCTAATTTCATAGAGTCACCTTTATTTTTATACTTTAGCATAAGTAATTGATGAGTGAATCTACTATATTTGAACATAAAATTTCCTTATTATTGTCATCAAATAATGGTCAATAAAAGCTATAATTTCATGTATTCGCCTATCTATTTATAATGTTACCATAAGTAATTGACTATTATACCTACCCAAATGAACATACAAAAAATATGGGTGGTATTTAATACTTTTAGGAAACGAAACAAAGTCGACGGAGCCCCGCTGCGCAGGGCTCCTATTTCTGTCTGCAGGGTCTAAAGTAACCTAACATGAAGGAGATGACGGGAGCTGAGTTCGCTCGCTTTGCTCGCTCACTTCAGCTCCCGTCATCTCCTTCGAACCTAACCTATCCGTGTCGGGGTGCCCTAAGCTCCCGAGCTCGCTTCGCTCGCTCTTGGACTAATTCACATTTATTTTATATTTAATTGAATACGAGCACTCCTTAATCGTGTCATTAATGTAAACAAATACACGTGAACTCGTTGCTGCACGCACCGAATAGAGCTCGCTCATTGGTGCAAATGGCCGGTCGCGCCCCTCTGATTCCCAACGAGCGTCAGGTACCTACACTCCCGCGCTTGTGTTGCAAACTTTCACGAAAAAAGAATATGATTTATTAATTTAGTTGTTGAATGAAAAACTTTGATTGCTAATTTTGAGGCTGGAATTTGATTTTATTAGCAGACAGATGTTGAATCTCTAAAATATATAAAGTAGCTCACTTACAACATTAGTCGCTGAGTTATCAAATCAGAAGTAAATATATTTATCGGTAGCTCGGAGTCATATTAATTTACGCTCGTAAATTGACGCTGGTTTTTTGATATTCTGTTGGAGTAGTAAAGATGATGAATTAATATAATTGAAGCTGTTCTATTAACTCGTCGCCCACATATAAAAAAAGACGCTAGGTTGCAGGTGCTAAAGAAAACTTTTGTTGCCGCACATATAATTTCCCATATATAAATACATTGATTTGGAACCGTTTTTGGTAGCTACTTTACAAAGATTGCTGTTTTCAATTAATTTAGTACTAGGCCTTCTTGCGCATGGATAGACTATGACTAGGAGTAGGACATAAGAGTTATTATTCCAGTAGGATAATTTTCGAAATGAGCGCAAGCAACGCTGATTTCAAAATCTGTAGTTAAATTAATAATCGTACTTACTTTTTAACGAAATCTGGAACGACTGAGGCACATTATACTTTTTGTCAGTATGGTATAAAACAAGGATATTTTTTTTTAATAAACTCATGTCACTGTGAAAACGTAAACACTGATATTAGGTTTTACTTATGAATCAAAGTTAGGAGATTATTTTGCTTTAACTGCTAGTAACTCAATTTATTATAAAAATATTTTATTTCACATAAAACTATCTATGTTTATCTTGGACATCGCTCACAACGGTGAAGGAAAACATCGTGAGGAAACCTGGACTTTATAGTGAGTTTATTTTAAGATTTTGCTCCATTGGTGTAATTGCTGCAAGGCGTTCCAGTGCGAGGATAAACTAATGAATCAATAAATCAATACTGAGTGTTTATCGTGTAAGAATTTAGGGAAACGTGTTTAGTCTATGTTGTTAAGTTTGTTATGTGTAACATTTTACCAGACTACCACTTTACCCTCGTTGCTGTTGATACGAAACGCAAAGCCTTATTTACATTACGAATTATTAAATTAATAAAATCCATTAATTTGTATACTGCCGCTTATTCCCGTTGTTTATAACACCTGGTGAAGGTTGCGGGGATCCGCTAGATGCGAGATGCACGGGACCGATCAATGTGGCGACGCTTGGGGGAGGCCTATGTCCAGTAGTTGTAGCGTTACGTGAAGCTCTGATGAACTAAACGTAAGCCACGTTATCTAAAAAGATAAAAAGGTTATTAAAGCTATAAAAAAAGATATAAGGTAAAAATCTAAGGGTCCGGCTTCACTCGACGTAGGCTATTCGAGGCTGTCTGTTAAGCTGGCAACAGAATGGACTGATTTATTTCTTGGCTTCAGGAATTTATGACACTCATTCACAAACTGATAACATTATAATTTTTATTAGTAGGTACTTTGTAGATAAGAATATCTTTGTAATTCAAGGCAAAAATATGTCCATCAAAATTTTGCAATCCCAAAAACAACCGGCGTTCGGCGTTCGGTCCAGATTCGAAACTAAAAAAGCTGACGCCCGTTTTTTATCGTTCTGTGTCATATCGTCAAAATTCAAATTTCAATTAAGAAATAAAGACCAGAACGAATAAAAACGGTTCACAAAGGGGTCAGAGTACGCTACCATTAAAATAATGTACACCTAGCTTAAAGCATGTCTTGTCCATGGTACCTATGTTACGGTCTATGGTTTAAGAAAATAAAATAGACAGACAGATGTCATGTCAGATGAAAATGTCACAGTAGAAAATATTCCAAAATTTCACAAATTAGCAATATAATTTAAGTTGTAGATATTAAAACAATCAGAGATAACTAAAAGTATGCTTTTCAGATGATAACAATAGAAAGAAAATATAAAAATGAATTACAAAAGTTGATACAATATCAAAAGATATGAAGGTATGGTATGTATAGTGTTATGAATTGTAAATAGACTTAAAAATATGTGGCTCTGTTTAGCAGAATACCACATAGTGGACATTTTTCGGCTGATGTGATGATGATGATATGATGATAACTCAGAGTAATTGGACAAGTTTTCATATGACAATTCAAATTAACTCAAAGAAAACACGTGTGATGATGTTTTTTGTAATAATATATTTAATTCATTTTCATTCGTGTGTGCTGGTACTATGCCCAGATTTGATAGCGGAAAATGTGCGCCTATAACAACTACAATGAGTCCGGAACTTAAGCAGAAATTGTTCGGTGATTACGAAGATTAACCCTCTGTGCACCACGTAGATAAAAGTTAGGTCCTGCACCACGTGGGATTTTCTGGACCTTGATTATTTTCGAGGATGGTTTAGTTTTTAATTATTTACTTTTATTGTTTGAATTATGTTTTTGATTTGTTTTGGATATAAAATAAAACAAATAAGTCAAATATAATAAACATTAAAATATTCTTAGATTAAAAAAACATGTGCTTTTCTTCACAAACTAAAAATGATACTCTTCTTTGGAATAGCCTATTTAAGAAAAAGGTTATTAAAATAAACTTTATTTTAAAGATTAACGTAAAAAAAAGGGTGAGAAGTATCTGTATATATTCAGTCTCCATACTGTTATGACGGTACTTTTATATCACATAGAATATTAGTTAGTTATGTGGGTATGTCTAAATACTTCAATAATAAACCAGTCTGCTTTGAATCTCGGTGTTTCATTGTCACGAACACAACATTGGCGACGAGAAAATTATTAAAATATCTATTTTTTACGCGTGTGTATAAAGTTTCAACATGCCAATCGGAAAAGTCGAAGATTTCCAAGTCGGAACCCAAAATTGGGACACTTATGTTCGTCGAATTAAGCAGTTTATTATGTTGAACGACATCGAAAAAAATTTACACGTGGCTACGCTAGTGACGTTGGTCGGTACGGAGTGTTACGACTTAATGTGCGATTTATGTTCACCTGATCAGCCAAAAGATAAGACTTTCGATGTACTTGTTAAACTGGTGAAAGATCATTTAGAACCCGAGAGATCAGAAATAGCCGAAAGGCATATTTTCAGGCAGAGGAAGCAGCAGCAGGGGGAAAGCGTTCGTTCGTACTTACAAGGTTTAAAACATCTGGCAAAAACCTGCAATTTCGGTGCCACACTGGAGGTAAACCTCCGAGACCAGTTCGTATCGGGCCTGTACAGCGAGGAGATGTGATCTAGGTTATTCGCCGAAAATAATGTGGACTACAAGCGTGGTGTGGAGTTGGCAATGGCACTCGAAGCAGCGGAGCGGCACGCAAGCGTGGCGAGCACCCCGGCTGCGGAGGCCGCAAGCGCAGGCTCCAGCGCCGCCACAAGCGACGGCCTGCACCGAGTTGGGAGCGCGCGCACGCGCAGCGCCCGCGTGGCGCCGGCAGCGGCGGCCGAGCGCCGCTCGTGTGCGCGTTGCGGCAAGGCCGGTCACGTGGAGGGCAGGTGTCGTTACAAGCATTATTCTTGTGATAAGTGTGGTGAAAAAGGACATTTATAATGTGGTGTGCAGTCGTAGTGAGAAGGATGGTAATAATAAGAAGACAAACAAAGGTCAGTTCTATCTTGACAATAATTCCGTTACCGACTCCGACACTGATAACGATTGTAATTTCTATAACATGGGGCACACCAACCATAATAATAGTATAAACGGGTGTGAGGATGACGGTCCCTATTACATAAGGTTGAATATCGAGGGTATATTCTTAAAGTTTGAAGTAGATACGGGAAGTAAGATATCGGCTATATCAAAACAGTTTTACGATAAGATGTTCTCTAAGCTACCAATAATTAGTAAAATATTAACTTTTAAATCTTATACGGGAGACGTTATTCAAACATTCGGTTATATACTGGTGACTATTATATACAACAATAAACAACTTTCATTAAAACTATACGTTATTAATAATGGGGGTCCTCCGTTAATGGGACGCACATGGATAAAACAATTAAAACTGTCAAGTTTCGATGCACTTCACAGCCATCATTATGTATCCGATCAGAATTTCTTGGCGAAATCACTGAAGGATGAATATCCTGAAGTTTTCGCTGAGGGACTGGGCACATTCAAGTCGCAGATACGACTTCACCTAAATGATACGACTCCAGTGTTTGTGAAGGCGCGGCCACTGCCTCTGGCACTGCGCGCGCGCGTCGAACGGGAACTCGATCGGTTGCAGAGGGAAGGAGTTATATACAAAGTTGATAGATCAGATTATGGTACGCCGATAGTGCCTGTAGTCAAATCAAATGGAGATATCCGTATTTGCGGAGACTATAAAGTGACAATCAATCCGCGGCTGAAAGATTTTCAATACCCGCTGCCACGGATCGAGGACTTGTTCGCAACATTGGGTGGAGGTGAATTGTTTACTAAATTGGATTTGTCGAATGCTTTTCAACAATGTTTACTCGATAAAGCTTCAAGGCCGATGACGGCAATCACCACTCACGTCGGTACTTTTGTTTATAATCGCGTGCCGTTTGGTATTAAGTGCATACCCGAAAATTTTCAGAAAATAATGGAGGAGACATTGAGTGGCTTGCCGTTTACGGCTGTGTTTGCGGACGATATTTGTATAAGCGGTAAATGTAGGTCATCACATATGTCCAATTTAAAAGCTGTATTGCAGAGATTGAAAGAAAATGGTCTCCGGATTAATTATAGTAAATGCCTATTTTTCAAAGAATCGGTAACATATTTAGGTTATAGAATTGATAAGCAGGGCCTACACACAGATGATAAAAAAATTAAAGCTATTGTAGCTGCTCCATCACCTTGTAACATTACGCAGTTAAGGAGTTTTTTAGGACTAGTAAACTTTTATTCTAAGTTTTGCGTAAATATGAGTGATGTACTAAAACCTTTATATGATTTGTTAAAAAAAAGTGTTAAATGGAATTGGGACAATAAATGTGAAAATGCTTTCATTAGAATTAAAAACGTTTTAAGTAGCTCTCCGGTGCTCGCACATTATGATCCAAATTTACAACTAATACTGGCAGTAGATAGCAGTCCATACGGCTTGGGCGCAGTGTTGTTACAACGTTATGATGACGGTAGCGAGCGGCCGCTTTGTTGTGCCTCGCGTACTTTAAATTCAGCCGAGTCCAACTATTCCCAGTTGGATAAGGAAGCTTTAGCGATTGTATTTGGCGTGACTAAACATCACCAATATTTATACGGTCGATATTTTATTCTTAGAAGTGATCATCGCGTTTTAAGTTATATATTAAATGACAATAAAGGCATACCAGTAACAGCTGCAAGCAGAATTCAACGGTATGCCGTTAAACTAGCAGCATATGATTTTAAAATCGAATTTGTAAGGTCAGAGAGGAATTGTTTTGTCGATGCCCTGTCACGCCTCCCTCTTAGCTCAACTAGAGAACGAGTAAGAGCAGATGACGACGAATGTAGCTATCTAAACTTTGTAGAAGAAAACTTTCCTCTCAGTTTTAAGCAAATTAAAACAGAGACGGACAAGGATTCTCTTCTTAATAAAATAGTTGGTTATACAATGTTTGGGTGGCCGTTACAGGTTTGCATCGATCAAGAAAAACCTTATTTTTCAAGAAAAGACTCTTACACTTAGATCACGGATGTTTAGTGTGGGGTTACAGGATTGTTATACCTAAAGTGTTACGACAATCAATATTGCAGGAAATTCACGAGGGTCATCCGGGAATAGTTAAAATGAAACAGATAGCCCGCAACTATGTATGATGGGAGACGTTAGACAGTGAGCGAGATATTGAGCGCATTTGTAGTGAGTGCGCGGCGTGCGTGTCGCAGCGCGTACAGCCTGCGCCAGCGCCGTTACACTCCTGGCCCTGGCCCGAGGAGCCGTGGTCACGATTAAACGTTGATTTTTTAGGCCCACTACACAATCGATACTATTTAATAATAGTCGATGCTCACTCAAAGTGGATTAAGGTGGAGCGAGTGAGCACCACGTCAGCAACAGTCGTTATTGATAGTTTCAGAAAGCTTTTTGCTCGTTTCGGCATTCCTAAAAAAATAGTCAGCGATAACGGACCTCCGTTTTCATCCGCGGAATTGGGTATCTATTATAAGCGTAACGGCATAAAACATTTGCCCGTCGCACCATATCATCCCTCTAGTAATGGAGCCGCTGAGAACGCAGTACGCACTATAAAACAGGTTTTAAAGAAGGCTTCACTATAAAATGTTAATGACAGTACAGCTTTAAGTAAGTTCCTGTTTATGTATCGCAATACGGAGCATAGCACCACGGGGCGCGAGCCGGCGGTTGCGATGTTCGGCCGCCGGCTGCACGGCAGGCTAGATCTACTGCGGCCGGACACGGGCGAACTGGTACGCGACGCACAGCTGGCGCACGAGCAGCGCACGGCCGCGGTGCGTCCGCCGTTGCGGCAAGCAGACATCGGGGCCGCCGTAATCATGCGAGATTATTCGAAACTTAGGCAAAAATGGGCAGAGGGTGTAGTGGTGCGACGGTCAGGGCCGGTTACATACGCGATTAAAACCAACGACGGTCATATTCATAAACGTCATATTGATCAGTTGTTGACAAAAGACGTTAGGAAGTCAAGACGATCTATTACAGGCCCGAGTCCTAATGTGAATGTGAACATGGAGTCAGTCGAACTTGAACCAACACAAAGCACTTCCTTGGTAGACTCCACGCTTAATACATCAAACGAGAGTAAAGGGGTGGATGAGTCTACTGAACCAGTAGGCACGGCAGCTAAAAGTTCGCCACCGTCTACGTCATCGCCGGTCGTTATTAGCCGTTTACGCCGGAGAGCTGCCATAGATTGTGCCAAGAAGTTAAAGAGTACAAAATGACAAGCAATAGAAACTTTATAATATTTCTTAAATATAAGTGTTTGGGGTTGACACACTTCACTTGTGCGTTTTGAATAGTAGTAAGTAGTTAGTATTACTTTAGTGATAAATACATTCCCTTTTTGATATTCTTGTTATTACTTACTTGTTGCCATTATGCTGCACTTATGTGTACCCTTTATCTAACAAAACAAACATGATATTTGTAGACCTTTTATTGTATTTTTTTAGATATGTAAGGAACATTTGAAATGTATTAGAATAATTATGTTAGTATTAGAGTAATTAATTAGGTATTATGAGGGGATGGTGTTATGACGGTACTTTTATATCACATAGAATATTAGTTAGTTATGTGGGTATGTCTAAATACTTCAATAATAAACCAGTCTGCTTTGAATCTCGGTGTTTCATTGTCACGAACACAACACATACTAATTCATTTAAACTTACTACTGAAGTGTTAAACGACGTCCCAAACCACGTGGGGTTTGTGAGACCCTGAAGCACTTTGGATACGTTTGTCCGCTGCACCTGCGACGTGTTCACTAAATCACTGTCACTAGGTGGTTTGGCAATGCCGCAAGCCACAGAGCAAATATTTAAAGAATTACAGAGATTTTTGTTTTGCTGGGGTTTATTAGACCCACATGGTGCACTGAGCGTTAACCATAGGTAAATGATTTTTTCAAAGAAACAATTACATTATTAATTTTTATTTATTTTTTGTCTAAGTTTTATTTGGTCTTTATTACTAATCGATGTCACACTAATCACCTTCACCAGTTCCGCAGTAATTAGGTACAAACTTTTGACGCTCAATTCTCGACCCAAACAATGAGAAGATTGATAATAAGAATTTTGATTGAATTGATTTAAATAATGAATTGTGCTGTTGAGTATGGAGGCCCTAGATCTGTTCGTAGGCAACAGGTACGTGCAGGCCAACTTTTAATAATAATGGTATAAAAGTCTGGTAAGTGGTAATTAAATTTTGTACTTAAACACCCATCGGCCACCCACCATATTCCTGCTACCACGTCCTTATCTGAATCATACTAAACTATTTGTATGGCCGCGGATATTAACAACGAGGTCAAATCGTTTAATTACCTATAAAATTATAGTTGGCAACAACATGTATATAAATACACGCTACACAATACCAAATTCTATTGTTATTAGTGAAAGCTAAGAAGAATTATCCTTGTAGAGAATTTTGTGATACTGTGTCCTCGTGCCAGATATTTTAAGGTAATTAGTAATATTTTAATATTATACCATTAGAGAAAATATTGCCTATCTTTCAAAGTTAGAGGGACTTGGTACTTTGAGCCTCAGTTAAATTGAAGTATTTTCTACAAAAAAACTTTAATTTGTTTGTTATTAAGCACAAATCCCAATAACAATGAAAATATTTAGTATTGGCCTAGTAGATTAAAAAAGATGCGAATTTTACACAAGATTATCATCATCATCATCTTCCTGCCCTTATCCCATGTTACTTGGGGTCGGCGCAACACGTTTTCTTCTTCCATACCGTTCTGTCACCTGTCACGCTATCACTGACTCCCTTTTCCTTTATATCACTCCTCACACAGTCCATCCATCTTTTATTTGGCCTTCCTCTTCCTCTCCATCCATCCACATTTATTTTTATTTATTAATTAATTTTACACAAGATATTATCTATATTACTGATACAATTAGGTTGGATTTTGCTTAAACCTTTATATTTCTTTAGCAACTTTGTTATCGATTCAATAAAACAGTGGCAATAGCTCACCCATTTTGCTGTCATCTCAATAATGTTATGTTAAGTCATGTTAAGTTTTTTCTTGTAATTTAGAAATCACTGCTGTATTCGAAATAATTCATATAGGTTTTCTTTTGTACTTCTTTCTATAGGCAAATAAATTGTTGACAACAGATAATTTTAAATAAAAAATTAATAAAAGAAAAACTGTTTTATCAATAAAATATTTTTAATTCAATTCATAAATCTACATATATGCACACGATGATTAAAAATCTACGAACCCGTGCTCATTTTGACACAGTTTCTATGTTATTTAAACAAGAAAACATTATGTTTTTTGAAGTTTTCAAATAAAATGTCGATTGAATGTCATAAATCAACTGGGTAGTTTTATGTTAATTAGCAACTCAAATATTTAACTTACTATTTATAAAGCTAATTACGTACAAAAACAAAATACTCTTAGGTGACGAATTGCCCCTCCACATCGCTCATCCCAGAAGACTAGCAGCCTTACCATTTAAGGCAATGCTATTGTTTTGAACAAAGGATGAACCAACCTCCTTATCACACAAAGTATCAAGATATGTCTTTGAATCTAAATTACGTTTAATTTTACCATTAAAACCCAATGGTTTTAAAGTACATTTTATGGACCAAGTGAATAATACGGCATTATTCATTGCATTGAAGCTGAGTTCGCTCGCTATGTTCTCTCACTTCAGCTTACGTCATCTCCTTCGAACCTAACCTATCCGTGTCGGAATGCCCTAAGCTCACTTCGTTCGCTCTAGGACTAATTCATTAACCATAATTATCGAATTGCCCAACCATTAGGTAGCAATATTCATAATGACCAGACAATGTGTTAAATATAGAAGTTTAAAGCAGCATTCATTACATTGCCTTATTTGACATGACTAGATACATAATGCCCGGGCATTATACATAGTTCCCTGATTAATCACTTGGTCCATGACACATAATATATTATGGACCAATGATTAATACGCCATAATTCATAATGCCCAGACAATTTAAAAAATGCCCTATATGAGTAGGAAATATGATAAAAACTATTAAAATAATCAAATTGATCGGGCTCTCTGAATAATACCCATCACTTATTGGGTCGGGTAACAAAACGATGTGTTTTTTTTAATTAATTTAATGTTTTGATTGGTTTTAATATACAATAAATAAGTACAAAAGGAAAGATAATATATAAGTTTTATTACAAAACTATTTGTAAGCATTTTTTTTATTATTGCAAAGTAATTAAAATATTTATTTGAATCCATGTCCAAAAATACACCCACAGTGCCCGGCCCAAACCCGAGCCCGTGTGACGTCACGATGTCCATTCTGGGATGTCCATTTTGCTACTCATTGGTCTATACGCTACGATTCAGTCTTGTTATTATCGTCAGTATATTGATGAATATATTTATATATATATAGAGCAGTGGTGGCCCAGTGGTAACGGCCGCGACTTACAAGTTTTAGGTCGTGGGTTCGAATCCGGGTAGGCGCTTAACTTTGAGTAAATTATTTAATCTCTCGTGGCTAAATAATAACGGCCAAACGGGTTGATCTTCAAGGCAAATCTACGCTTGCCGAGGTCGGTCCATGGATGGGTGACCATCTTTACATAGCGAGTTTCTTCCGTGCCTCGGAAAGCACGTTTAGCCGTTGGTCCCGACTGTCATTTAAAGATCTTTGACAGTCGTTACGGGTAGTCAGAAGTCTGAGATCTGACACCAGTCTAGCTAAAAGGTATCGTGTTGGCCAGTTACTGGGTGGTGGAGATCAGTTAGGGAGTCGCTCCATGTAAAAGACTGGTACTCAGCTAAATCTGGTTAGACTGGAAGCTGAACTCAATATAGTTAGAAAAAGACAAGGCAGATGATGATGATTTTGATGAATACATCAAAAATATCAAACCTTACAAGTTATCGTGCTTACTTCGTACCATTACGTACGAATACTACAAAAAAATATCCCCAATAAATATGATTCGCGCAATAGCCAAGTACCTAGCAATCATGTTTTGAGAACGGTTCTATGTCTTACTAGTTTCCAATTATAATGTGTTAATTATGTTATTATCTTGTTCTAATAAAGTATTAGATTAGTGTCAGTTTCTTAAAAGAAAAGTAAATTTGTGAAAGAACTTTCGAGCAAAGTGGACATTGTTGTTTATTTACGTAACTTGTTAACATATTTTTTTTTTATGGAAATATTTTAATTATTTTAGTCATAAATGCCAAATATATGTGTAAAATTAACATTTATGTTTGAATTGTGAAAATCGGTAAACGCATTTAAGAGATATTTACTGTAGAATTAGTATAATGAAGATTTACCGAGTAATATTGCCTCATAATGAATCATTATTTACGTTTAGGTTCTACAAAGTTTCTTTGCGCTTGAAATTACATACTACAGATATGAGAGTTTAATATTAATAGAACACTATGAGATATTAATAGGACAGATATCAAAGTATAATATTAATTGTGAAATATCAATGAATAAATTATGGCCGTGACTACAAACATTTGACAATCGACTACTTAATTTCAAATAATATTTTTAAGGGTTTAGTATGAGCATGTTATTATATTGTAAGTCGTTTTTTTTGTGTAATAAACACTTTTTCTTTCTTTCAATGTAGACATAAAGCCGACGAATTAATACCGTTTAGACCTAATAAAAATATGGTTCAAGATTATGCTAAGCTTATTGCTGTTTTTCCTAGTCCGTAATGTTCAAGCTCCGTTTAGTAACGTTTCCTGATTTATTAAATCAAACACCTTAGACTGTTTGGTGGAAATACCTGTATATTAAATGTGGGTTTTATAAAGCCGCGTTTCCACTAGGCAACTATTGACGCGCAACATGTTGCACAACAAGTTGCCCAACATGTTGAAAGTCAGGGCGGAAGTTTTGTTGAACAACGTTGTATGTCTACGCATCTACTACTTTACGTCAGTCGTCGCCAACATGTCGCCAGAGGAATTTGTGTTGATTTTATAGTTTCTGTGAGCAGTATCCCATAAACATTCATAGTTTTGGTACAGTTCGATTAATTTCAGCACTCGTTCGTTACACCACACTACGGACATTGTTGCGCGTCACTTCTCCACTTATGTTGCGCGCCAGCCGGCAACTTCGCGCTGTCGTGCAGCGTTGCCGTACATGTTGAACGTCACGTGTCCCGTGCCAAATGTTGCCTAGTGGAAACGCCGCTTTAGTCATACTAGTGTCAAGTAAGGCTTAGCAAAATTTTAGTACAAAACCCTCAAAAATTTAATTACATACTTCGAAAAAATCGTCTGATGACAATGGCTAATGATGGGTAAACACACATTTCTTGTAATGATAGGATATGGTAAAAGTTAAAGTCTTGGATTATAAGGTAAACAACTATATTAAATCACTATATAAAACTTAGATACACGAAAGGGTAAATTATGATAAACTATGTAACTAAATTAATGGTAAAAAGTATGGTAAAATGGTTATGGTTTGGTTATGAGTACGTGGTGTCTCTGACGAGATCTAAACGCGAACTGTCCCACATTTTGGTAATCGAGCGAATGTGCATACTTGCGTTTGATGCAATTATGCATTTTCGCTGAGTGTTCGGTTAAAACTCGAACATATTCCCAAGAGCGAGAAGAAATGCGGTATGATGATATGGTGTGTATATAACATTAAATTACTTAAACATATTAGTTTCTAGTAATCTTATCTGGTAAGCTTAACAACATTGATAATATTAAAAGCAAAAATTGAAAGCATATTGGTCTACTTAAATAACTATCATTATTAAAAATATTAATGGTTGATTAAAATTAAACTATAGAGTCTTCCAAAGTAAAAGCAATATTTTGATTGCCCGATTTCACTTTTGTTCTTTAGATCACTGGCACTGAGCACTTCACCATATGATTCACGTCTTCTGGTTGGTTTCGGAGTCAGCGGAGTCGCTGCTAACTCCTGTTGGCAGCGACTCTCGCTGCGGCGTCGAGGTCTCGGAGGCGGCGAAGTCACCGCGGTCTGCTGCCGGCGGGATCGCTCGCCACGATGCCCAGCAGAAGCCTTCCGGCACAAGCGACATTGCCCCTTTCGCCACATCTAGGCTGCTGCCACGCATAGGGCGACCGATATCAACACGTAGCATATTACGTATTGGTGGATATCATGGGGTGACATATCTCTATCTCTTCTATTTCTGAATTGCTTTTCTTCAGTATTTCTATCGCCTCCCCCGGACTGGTCATAGATATGTTTTGGTTTCCGTCATCAGTTTGCCTTTCTTCAGGGATTTTGAGGTTAATCAAGTGATTAATTTGATCGAATTCGGGCATGTAAATGGTTGGTGAAATGTTTACTTGGTTGGACTATTGACGTATTGAATATAATGAGAAGTCCTTTCCTTTGATGACACACTCTTGACCTATGCCAATGACCCCAGCATGGGTCAGCTGGCGAACTGTGACATGATCGCCGCATATTATTTTTATTGTGTAGGTGTCACAACAAAAGTAAAAGTGCTGAGAAGTCAAATTTAATTCAATCCATACGTTGGTGCATTTGGTTTTTTGCACTTTACATTGATTGGTTGCCGGATTCTTGTCACAAAAACTTTCGTCATTTTGCAAGTCTATTATTGGTTTTAACAGCTCACACATGTAAGTTGGTCCATGGTGTAGACATGCCGTTAGTTCCTGTGTTGACATGCTGAAGTATGAATCTTTCTTTAGGGTAACTGCCACATATTCGGAAACTGGTATAATTGTAGTCATCGTGGTGTTTGTTTGATGCGGTACAGGTATTATCTTGTACAGTTTGAAACTTTCTCTGGATACTAGAGGAAAAGTAACTTCAATTATGACGAATTTTTGCATCGCTCTGGCCTTGACTTTCAGTAGTTTGTAAAGATACTGAAGGTCAGTGTCTAAATTGGTAATTGGTAGTGTGAGTTCGCTTAGCATCTGGCCATATATGGTTTGGAGCTCACGTTTAAGTTGCGTTGGTGGCAGTAAATGTATGCTAATTTGACCGCGGTAGATGTCTGTTAATGCACCGAGCAGAGTATCTTGAAGTCGCCTTAATTCTTGCAGCAAGCTGTTTCCAGACATTGCTGACAATGTGAAGTCATTGACGTATGAAATGTTTTGTATTTCACGTTGGAGAGTACTAGCATTTTCTTACAATTCCATAAGCTTCTTGTTTATTAATTTGTGCTGTTTGTTTACAGTGATCTCCATTATTTTCATAAGGTTGAACTCTGCTTCTATTATGGAAGTTTGGTTTTTCCATAAATTAGAAAAGTGTTTCTCATTGCGATGTATGGTTTCAATGTCCTTTTCATCTGGTCTGCAAAACGTGAGTCCAACACTCTGATTAAGTCATTTGCTAGATACTCGATACTGTTGATTAGGCCTCGTCGGCGCCGACCCGTCTTCCCCGTAGCGCGTCGCCGTCTAGTGTGGACATCAAAATGCTGTGTTAGCAAAAGTGCATTGTAAATTCAGAATTTTAATTCGATTCCAGATTTGACATTAGCTACTGTCATTTTGTGAAATAATGATACCACATATAATAGTGTAGTGATGAATACAAAAATCGATAAACAATCAGTGTGCGTGCCATCAGTGTGCCAATTAAAGACTAAATTATTGAGTTTTGTTTAAATAAATACATAATTATTCATAATAATTATTTATTTATTAGTAATCGCTGCTCTATTTTATAAAAAGTTATAATTTTTGTTTTTATATTAAAAACAAAACTTATACTAAAAGAGCCTCGATAGTTTTCAGTATTGGCAACCCGTGCGCGCTCGTGCAGCTATCGCCATTTTGTTTATCGTGTCATTCGGCTTCATTCTCCCAGTGTGACTGCACGAATATCTTATTTCATTGCGAATCGATATTTTGTTGGGTTTTTGTTAAAGTGTTGTTACGTTGTGTTTGTTGTTACGTTTATAGTTTTTTGTGAACTTTGAGTGAATCTATTTGTTTTGGTTTTCCATCAAAATGGATCCTCAGCCAAGTACATCACAAAAAGACGTGGATGTTTTCTTGTCCCCAAGAAAAAAACGTCCACGAAAAGCTTTCACTGTTACTGAAAAAGTAATGATCTGCAACACGCAAATACGTGAAAAATGAAATTTCTGCGCAATTGGAGGCCTTTGAAGTTGTGGAAGAAAATAAATGTATGAGCAAAGTTGCTGACATATTGGGAATAACCTCACGCTCTGTTTGTAACGTTTTGAAGGAAGTAAATAAAGGTGCGCCGCCAACTCCTCCTAAAAAAACTGGACCAAAGCGAAGTTTCAAAGATAAAATTGATGAATTTACATTCTCTGCAATACGAAGAATTGTTCATCAGTTCTTTTACCAAAATGAACCTCCAACCATTGCAAAGGTTAGTCAATTAGTCAGACAGTATTATTTTATACCTACATCTATACCAATATTATAAAGAGGAAAGATTTTTTTGTTTGTTTGTTTGTTTGTACCGAATAGGCTCCGAAACTGCTGGATCGATTTTAAAAATTCTTTCACCTATGGAAAGCTACATTTTTCCCAAGTAACATAGGCTATAACTTAATTTCGAAAAAATTGGGGGATGCCTAAGAAAATTGCAATGCAATGTAACCCAAAGTATCAATATTTTGCCTATAAAATTCATAATTTGGCGTGAGCTGAGAAAACTATGGATGATACTTAAAAATTATCTACTACATGATTAAAGTACTCATTATTAACTAAAAAAAAGTCTGCGAGAGAATGTATCTCACTAACATAGTTAAGTCACAACAGCAGCTTTTGTGTTCTAAAATTTAATTAGATCGCCGGTAGAAACAAAAGTTGGTTACATGTTTATTGTAGTAATATTCATTCTTATTCAAATAAACAGTTTAACAAATTGGTAGGTAGGTAGGTAGGGTAGGTGGGTATGTAGGTAGGGTAGGGTAAATAGGGTAAGTAGGTGCAGGTGAGTAGGTTGGTAGGTAGGTAAGGTTAGGTGGCTAGAAGCATGAAATTTGGCAAAAAGATTCCTCAAGTGACGTAAGTGAACACTAAGAAAATATTTTTGGAAATTCTACACCTTAGAGGGTAAAAGGGGGTAGAAAGTTTGTTAGAAAAATCAAATTCCGTCGGCCAAAATTCTTGAAGCTTGGCACAAATAGTAATATAAGTAAATGATAAAGGTTGCCACTATTCGTTATTCGAAACTATCCCCAAATAACGATTTAGGGGGTGTTGAAGTTTGTATGAAAAAATCTGATTTCTTGGGTCAATAAACTTGGAACATGGCACAAATATTAACCTAAATGAATTTTGAAGGTTATTATTATTTTTTGAAACTACCTCCAAAATATGATTTAGGCGATGATAAAGTGTTTTTGAAGAATCTTATTTCTTGGGTTAATAAACTTAAAACTTGACTTATTTATGTAGGTGCACACAAAACACTTAAAAGATAAATAACATAGAAAGATAGAATAACACAAAAGTGCTGTTATTTCTAGAGATATTTCTTCCAGCAGACCTACGACAGGAGAATTAGATAAGGAACATAGACACAGTGTGTATAAGTACAAGGAAAGGTAATACAACTAAACTTAAACACATAATATATAAAATTACAATTAGTACCTAAAGATTATTTTATATATAAAAAAATACATAACTACTATAAAATAAATAAATATCTATAATATGTAAATATATACCTATATATATCCCGTGAGATAGCAGAAAGAAAGTGTGTTTTGCCTTGCTTTTTAAAAATAGAGATACGTTTAGCGTCACGGATCTTAGGTGGAAGTGCGTTCCACAGTCGTACTGCATGAACAGAAAAGGAGTGGGAATAGAAATGAGTTTTATGGAATGGGAAATTGAGATGGAGTTTAAGGAAGGATCTACACAGGACGTCAGCAGGGCGAGTAAACGAAAAACGGTCGCGCAGGTAGCCAGGGTATGCAGGGTTAAAAGGATGTTGAACAGGGGACATAATATGCGAGTGTTCCTGCGAAGACGGATAGGGAGCCACTTGAGATCCTTGCAGAACTGAGAGACATGATCGTATTTCCTAAGACCAAAAACAACACGAATACACAGGTTTTGCAAGCGCATCACTACCATGTGGATGCTACCATCCAGATAGCAGGCATCGGCGTAGTCTATGATCGGCTGAATTAAGGTTTGGGCTAAATAAATTTTAATAATAATTGGCAGGAGACTTTGAACTTTTTTTTAAGAGTAGAAGGAGATATGCACCTTACGACTAACTTCATGTACTTGCGCTCGCCAAGTAAGATTGCTGTCAATTAAGACACCGAGATTCTTTGCCGTATCGGTGTAAAGAATGATCGAGCCGTTAAGGGTTAGTGGCGTCAAGGTAGAAGTCTCAAGCACAGTGCGATAACACCGACTGCCTATGATCATGGCCTGGGACTTGGTAGGGTTAATCCGTAAGCCATAAGATTTAGCCCATTCACTGATTCTCTCCAGGTCACGATTCATGACATTAATCGCTGAGTCCGCGTCTGCAAGCAGGAGGTGTCCATAAAGCTGCAAATCATCCGCGCAAAGATGGTAGTTGGAGGTGATAACCTTGGTAACGGTGTTTATGAAGATAGAGAAAAGAAGAGGATAGAGAACGCCACCCTGAGGAACACCAGCAGTGAGATTACACTAATCAGAGAAGATCTCTTCAAGGCGGACACACTAAGAGTGATCCAGAAGATATGAGTCTAACCAGGCGAATGCAGAAGAAGAGAAGTTAATAGATTGCAAGATCCCAAGCAGAATGTCGAAATCCACAGGGTTGAACGCACAACTCAAGTAAAGTAGGACTAACACGATTAGATACTTATTGTCCATAGCTCTGTGGATGTCATGAGTGACCTTCAGAAGTGCAGTTACAGTACTGTGACCCGCACGAAAGCCAGATTGTAAAGTTCAGATAAGTGCTTTAGACGAAAGAAATCTGAAAATTTGACCTTGAACGATATGCTCGAGAACTTTAGATAGGAAAGGCAGTATGGAGATGGGTCGGAAGTGAGATAAAGAAGAAGAATTGGTTATTTAGGGAAGTGGAATTATGTGGGCCTGTTTCTGTTACTTAAATACCAACCTAAACAAACAATAAAGGTTGACATTATTAGTTTATCGAATCTTCCCCCAAAAGAAGATTTAGGAGGAGATATTTTTTTTTTTGTTGTGAATTGAAACTTGAAACTTGGCACAAATACCAAACTCAGTAAACAATAAGACAACCTTTATTGTTTACTCAGGTTGGTATTTGTGCCAACTTTCAAATTATAAGTTTTTCGAAACTAAACCCAAGCTAAGAATCTTACTGGACCGGGTTTTGTAATTCCTTGGGAATAAAGTTTATAATCAAAATTTTAATAAAACTACCCCTCAGATAGAGTTAAGGAATCATACTGCGCAATCCGACTAACATAAACGAAAAATTTAAAAGAGAAGAAAAGAGTGAATAACATATAAGGGTTGTTCAAAACTCGACACTCAACGGGGTAAAAAAGGGTATTTTAAGTTTAGTTTTAGAAGAGGATTTTACTTTGGGCTGTAACCTGAAATTTATAAACCTATAAAGCAAATCACGAATTGTCCCAATCCAATAAACCCTGTATATCTACGACACTCAATTTTATATTGATTTAATAATATCTTATTTTTGGTCGCCTTCATTAACTGCACATAAGAAAATCATTTATAGGATAAACGAAATCACGCGAACGAAGTCGCGGGCGGAGTGCTATAGTTTATAAAGATATCTGGAGAAGTACTAATACCACGCGGGCGGAGCCGCGGGCGGCAGCTAGTCTTTTATATATAAGTAATGATTCCAAGCTATTATAAAACTTACTATTTTAGATTTTACAAGTGATGAACGATGATTCAGAAATGCCCAAGATTTCCAAAGACACCCTCAGAAAATTTTTGAAGCATCTTAATTTTAAATTTGTTGCACGGTCACGCAAAAGCACACTTATTGATCGAAATGATATAATAACATGGCGCCAGCGTTACTTGTGATCTATATGTCAGTTTCGACGAGAAGGGAGACATATATATTATCAAGATGAAACTTGGGTTAACGCAGGTAAGGCTAACATTTATACACAAAATGAATTTATATACATTTTACATTAAATTTAATAGTAATATTGAATGTTCATGTACTATATTTATTTTAAGGTCATACTGTAAAAAAAACTTGGGTGGACAAGAAAGTCACATCATCTCGACAAGCGTTTTTGGAGGGACTGACCACTGGATTAAAAAATCCATCTGGAAAAGGCAAACGTCTCATAATTAGCCATATAGGTAGTGAAGAAGGCTTCCTGGAAGAGGGGCTCATGATTTTTGAAGCAAAGAAAAATTGTGAAGATTACCATGATGAGATGAATGCAGTTTGTTTTGAGGAGTGGTTCGCTGGAGTCTTACCAAAATTAAGACCAAACTCAATTGTGGTGATGGATAATGCACCTTACCACTCCCGAAAATTGGAAACGGCACCAAAAATGAGCTGGAAAAAAGCTGCCATTCAAGATTGGCTTTTAAATAAAAATATTCATTACGAACCAGATATGGTTAAAGCTACGCTTTTAGAACTGACTCCACATAACGAGTCTTTTAATAAGTACGCTGTAGACGAAATGGCAGCACAACATGGGATCACGGTTTTAAGACTGCCCCCTTACCATTGCGAGCTAAACCCTATCGAATTGATATGGGCGCAGGTAAAGGGGCATGTAGCTCAAAATAATAAAACTTTCAAATTGACAGACGTGAGAAATTTATTTCAGGAAGGCATTCAAAAAATTACGGCTACCGAATGGTCTAAATGCGTATCCCATGTTGTCAAAGAAGAGGAAAACATGAGTAGGCTAGATATGTTAATTGACAATATCACAGACACATTTATAATAAATGGTACAGAAAGTGATAGCGATAGCGATAGCGATGACGGCGACAATATATAAAATAAATTATTACCATAATACATCTATCTGTTTTATTTGTCATCTTCCTTCATGATCACATTTTTTTATTTATTTCACACACAAATATAAAAAGTCTCAGATCGTTAATTAATCGTCAAAACTAAATTATCGGTTCAGAAATATTTAATTTCCTGATATTTACGAGAGTAAAATTATAAACGAGAAGAATCGATCCGGAAATATTCCATTTCCATATCAAATAATTTTGCAACGTCACTATTTAGTACTTGTCATAACGTTGCAACACTGAAATTGTCAAATCTGGAATCGAATTAAAATTCCGAGTATAGTATTCGAGTTCCTGGTAATCGTGCCGGGCTTGCTGCACGATCGTATTGCAATGGTTTTATGTTTCTATGGTTGCGCACAAGTTTTCTTGGTAATTTGCTATCTTGTTATAAGTGTTTATGCCTGTCCAATAGGGTCCCATGTCGTAGTACATGACTAATGTCCATTTATCCCTGATTAATTGTACTTTTGGGGCAAATTATGGGCATTGACAGAAGAACAAGCAAGGAAAATAAAAGTTTGTCAGAATGGAATGGAGAGAAGCACAATAGGAATTAAAAGAAAAGACCGAGTTAAACTAAAATGTATCAAAAACAAAACAAAATTTAAGAATGCATACACAACATACAGGTGCTTAAAGTGGAGGTGGGCTGGGCATATGATAAGAGAGAAGAAGGAGAAATGGACGAGAATAATAACTGAATGGCAACCACGAGATAGTAAAAGAAACAGAGGCAGACAGACTAGAAGATGGGAGGACGACATCAAAAAAGTGGCGGGCCCAATATGGACGCGCATAGCGAAAAATAGAACAGAGTGGAAATCTTTAGAGGAGGCCTATGTCGAAAGACAAGCTGAAATGTAGAAACGACCGTTTACCGATACCTGATTTATGAAAAGAAAAGAAACTGTTAAAAGTTATAAACGTATTTGTAAGAAAAATTACTGTAAAAATAAGTTCAGCAATAAAGGCTATTTTATTTTATTTTTTATTAATTGTACTTTTGAAATAGGGTCAAAATAAAGCGTTTGGTTGTTTGGAAATGGTTTCACGGCGTCTAAACCGTAAGATGGTAAGATCAGCGTAAAAAAACTCAGTAAAACAGTTGCTATAGTTGCGATTTTTGACCTTGGTTTTCTTTTTCCTTCTGGTAGTTTGGTTGTTGGTTTTATATCTGGTTCTGTTATATTTACGTTATTCTGGTCAACGGGCAAAACTGAGAGTTTCACAATAGGGCGTTTCATGACCCCATTTTTGGTTTTTAATGAAACTGCTCTGGTTAGACCTTGGTTTGGATGTGTGTCGACCACACGTCCAAGAGCCCATTTGCCTGGAGGCAGATTCTCATCATGAATAACTACTAGATCTCCAATTCCGATGTTTTTCTGTGGTTCCATCCATTTATTTCTAGATGATAGTTGTACCAAATATTCAGTATTCCCTGTCTTCCCTGCCTGTCAGGGCTGTTTCCCTGTCGCCTCCGAGTCATTCCGATTGCTTTATTTTTCTTTTCTTAAATAGGATTTTATTTTAGGACTTCCTCGATATCCATTTGCAATGGAAAAGAAATGTCACTCTTGTCGGCCATAGACACTGAGCATTTTATTAACCAATAGAGACGTCATGTGTATATTTTCTTTAAGTAATTATGTTTACTAGAAATTAATAACCTAGATATTGTGTGCTTGTTGAATTATATTAATACACACAATATATAACAGGTTTTGTAAAGAATTATAATAATTCCGTCCCGACCTCAACGCCATCTAGTGCAAAAGTGCCTCAACCATCTAGTGACACACCCAGATTAAAGAATACACCTCGCCTGACACCAGATGTCGCTGAAAGCCGTTACGGAAATTTATTTGTTACAATCTTTTCCAAAGATCTTGGAATAATTTTTTGGTTAGATGCCACCTGGTTCTAGCATCTTGCTCGGTTTCAGAAGTTAGGAAGTTTATATCACCGGAACCTCTGATATCGCACAAAGAGGTCGAGAGTTGAGGCACGCTTCTAGTCCAGCTAACAATGTGGCGTACTCCTCGAAGGTTAGTCTTTGTTGACCGATGACCCTCTTGAGATGATGTTTCAGACTGCGTACTGCTCGCTCCCATAGACCGCCGGCGTTAGGCCAGCTAGGCACGTTGTTGCCATTCTATGCCCATCTCTGCTATCTCGTTTATAAAACTTTCACTGAATACTTCGCGAAGCTGGTTAAATTCTTCCTGTTTGCTCCCACAAAGTTAGTGCCGTTGTCACTGTATATATGTCGTGGTGCCCCTTTTCTGGCAGCTATTCTGGTTAGAGCTGCCAAAAAGGCGGAGCTGCTCAGGTCTGACACGAGCTCTAAGTGAACCGCTTTCGTGACCATACATATAAAAACTGCTATGTACCCCTTCGTAGTTTTAATTCCCCGTCCTTTATTAGCCTTGACCTCTACGAAGCCTGTGTAGTCTACGCCGCAGTAAAACGCATGTTCGGGATTCACTCTTGGTTCTGGTAAATCTCCCATGAGCTGGTGCTGCCGCACGGGATTTTGTTTTCTGAATATGACACATTTTCTTATAAACTTTTTAGTTGCCATGTATCCGCCGATAATCCAATACTGTTGTCGAAGGTTTGCTAACGTTAGACGCGCTCCGCCATGGAAAGTCAATTTATGAGCTTAATCGATAAGTAATGTGGTTAACGGGTGGTCGTGAGGTAAGATGATGGGATGTTTCATCTCAAGACTCATGTGGGCGTTTTCTAATCTCCCACCCACACGTAAAATGACACGTTCATCTATGGTAGGATTCAAACTCAAAATCTTGCTTTTGGAGTGCACTCTTCCGTGTTTGTTTATTGAATCTAGGTCGTTTGCAAATTCTGCCAGCTGAACGTTTTTAATGATCAGCTTTTTAGCCCGGCGAAGCTCGTGTAATTCGAGGTAGGGTCGGCGAACTTGTTTGTTCAAGGTAGGTAATCGCAGTATCCACGCAAAAATACGTATGATTTTTGTAATGGAGCTATATTTGTTTATCAAATGTTTAGTAATTTCGGTAGTCAGCGATTCTCTTGGTTGTCCAATGACTACCGCGTTGGTTTGGTTTAAAATAGACGGCTTTACTTCTAAATTCGTCTCGTAAATGGTTTGGTGATTTTCTTGATTGGTGTATGATGGTAGCCATGACGGCCCTTGCCACCATATCTTGTGGTCTTTGAGTTGCCTGACAGTCAAACCACGACTTGCACAGTCAGCTGGATTATCTGTCGTCTTCACATATTGCCAATGTTTTGATGGTATGGTTTTGGTGATGGTTTTTACCCGATTTGCTACAAATGGTTTCCATCGGGCTGGATCTCCTTGTATCCATCCTAGTACTGCAGTTGAATCAGTCCAACAGTAGACACCCGTCGGGTATTCTGACAAGGAATTTTGTACTTTTTGCATTAGCTGAGCTAAAAGATGAGCGCCCATTAGCTCTAGTCTTGGTATTGATATGACTTTGCTTATTGGTGCTAACATAGCCTTTCCCGTAACTAATGTAATGGTTGTCACTGCCTTCTTTACTACCTTGCAGTAGATTACACACGCGTATGCCTTGTTTGATGCGTCGCAGAATCCGTACAATTCAATATTTTGGTTCTCTCCCATTCCCAGCCATCTGTTGACTTCTATAGTGTTTATGTCCGGCAATTCTTGTTTTAATTTTGTCCATTCGGAGTTCATTGCCTCGGGTAGGTGGTCATCCCATTTTATGTCAGACAACCAGACATTTTGAAACAGTAGTTTCATGGTAGTACTCAGGGGGGTTAACCACCCTAATGGATCGAACAGCTTCGAAATATCCGAAAGTAGAGCTCTTTTGGTAATAATTGCTGGTGATTCGGGTTCTATTTTCGAGTTGAAAGTGAAATTATCTTTCTGTCGGTTCCAACAGAGACACAAAGTTTTGGTCGAATCGCTCTGCTTGAACTCGTATGTTAACAGATCACATTGCTCTCTCTCTAAATCGGTTAATAGCTCTGGTTTGTTCGAAGTCCATTTTCTTAGATTAAATCCTCCCAATCGGCATAATTTTATGAGATCTGGTTTCAGTTTATTTCCTGCTTCCATTGAGTGACGCCCTCCGCAAAAATCGTCCATATCGTCGCTGACCTCTAATTCTTTTGCTGCATCAGGAAATTTCTGTCTTTCATCGGACGCCAATTGTTTCAAGCACTTCATCGCTAAAAGTCCTGCTGGTTTGGTTCCGTATGTAAGCGTGACGAGTTGGAATGATTGTATTGGTTGCTTATTTGATTTTCGCCATAGTACCTTTTGGTAAGCTTGATCTTCTTGGTGCACTCGGATCATTCTGTGTACATCTTCTCGATGTCCGAAGTAAATACAAATTGAAATTGTCTCCATTTCAGGATAAGCTCTTGAAGATTCTTCTGTATATTAGGGCCCCTGTACATGACGTCATTTAGACTGTATCCTGATGAAGACTTTGATGAGGCGTTAAAAACTACTCTCAACTTGGTAGTGGTAGATTCAGCCCGAATGACTGCATGGTGTAGTAAGTAGCATTCGGGCGCCTGGTTAATGTTGCATGGTATCATGTGGTTTAATGCAAAATATTCGTCCATGAACCTTTCGTAATCTTTCTTCAATGCGCTGTTCCTCTCAAATTTCTTCTCCAAGTTTCTAAATTGAGCTAACGCTTGCGGTTTGGTTGCGCCCAACTTGTCCTTGTATTGAGTGGCAGTCGGACTTCGTACCTTCTGTCCTCAAGCCTCTTAGTGGTTTTTATAAAATACTGTAAACACTCATGGTCATCGTTGGACATCTCAATCTTCTGGTGTATGTCTTCATTCTCCCAATATTTCAGAAGATCTTCTGTGTTGTTAAGAACCACGTTGCACTGGTAGTATGGTATCATGGATCCACAGAGTAGCCATCCTATTTGCGGCTGTTGAGCGATTGGTTGCTTGTCGTTGTCTCCTCTCAAGATACCTCCTAACATTATTTTGCTGTAAACATCTGCGCCTAGGAGTATATCCACGGGTCTGCTTACGTAAAACTCTGGATCAGCCAATTGTATCCCTTGGATATGGTTCCATGTTGTTGGTTTGGTAAACGATTAATTTGGCAATCGCTTGATCAAGTTATTCATAATAATAACGTTCATGTCGCAGGTAAATTCACTATTTGCAGACTGGAGTGTTACTTGTAACATTCCTTTCGTGTTATTTTCTTTTTCACCGAAGCCGAATATTTGACCTTTGAAATGAGCCCTCTTTAATCCCAAGATCTGGGCTGCGTTTTCAGTTATTAACGATAGTTGAGAACCCTGGTCAATTAAAGCCCTCATGTTGTGTTGTGTTCCATTAGCTCCCTTGACTTTTATAATAGCGGTGGCTAAAAGTATTTCATATATATCATCCCATGACGCGTGCGATGACCTTTTTGGTTGCAACATTGTTGGTGGTTCCTTCTGCTGACGCAGTTGGACTTTGTTTTTCCACTGCTTCGTGAAGTAGTGTGTTGTGTGTAGCTAAGCCACAATCCGTGGTCAGAATTGCACAATGCACAGGTTATCGACCGCGACACGTGTAACAAAGCATTTGATTTTGTGTTTTCTTTGTTGCCTGATTGATGGTTATATCGTTGAAAATTTTTCTTCTGGTTTTGGTTGTGGTTGCTGTATGGGAATGGTTGATGCGGCGTGGCTTTTTGGTTGGCTGGTTCTTGCTTGTGACGAGACGCTTCTAGCGCTGTGAATTTTTCTTCAAGAATTCCAGGAACTCGAACGAACGCGAAGCGTCGCGGCTAGGTTACGCGCCCCGAATTCCGCAGCTGTTGTGATAACGCTACAGCCGGAAGCGGAAGAAAAGGGCGTGTCCTACCGCGAAGTGCTCGCCAAAGCAAGGGCGGCGGTGAACCTGGAGGAGCTCGGCGTCACCGAAAGCATCCGGGTGAGGGTCACCGCGACTGGGGCCCGGATGCTGGAAGTCCCCGGTGCGGCCAGCGGCCCGACCGCTGACGCCCTAGCCGAAAGGCTCAGGGCGTCCCTAAATGCGGACGAAGCCCGAGTGTCCAGGACCACCAAGTGCGTTGACATGCGCATTTTGGGCCTGGACGACTCTGTGACGGAAGAAGAGGTGGTGGACGCCGTCGCTAGGACCGAGGGGTGCTCTGCCGGCCTAGTGAGGGCAGGCACCATCCGTCCTGACTATACGGGGATGCGAGCCGTTACGGTGAGCTGCCCCGTCTCGGCGGCCCTAAAAATAGCCGGCGAGGGCCAAAGGCTCTTGGTTGGCTGGGTTTCCGCGCAGGTGAAACTGCTGGAACCCAGACCTCTGAGGTGCTTCCGTTGCCACGTGGGCAACCACGTAGGAGCTAAATGCACCTCGGAGGTGGACCGCAGCAACCACTGCTTCCGCTGTGGTCAGCCCGGTCACAAGGCCGGCTCGTGCAATGCCACACCGCACTGCGTCGTATGTGCGGCAGCTGGCAAGCCGGCCGATCATCGGGCTGGGAGCAAGACCTGCGCTCCACCTGCCAAGGCCAGGACAAGGGGCAAGCCCTCCACCACCGCCGTCACCGCCGCAGCCGCAGCCACTTCCGCCGCTGCTGCTGCTCACACTGCCGTCGTCGCCGCCGAAACCACCGCGGCAGAACCCTCACAGGGGGCTGAAATGGAGTGCCAAAAATGGTCCCATTAAGCCGGAATATCAACCACTGTGCCGCTGCTCAGGATCTATTGCTTCAGAGCATGTCGCAGTGGTCGATTAACATCGCCGTGGTCGCTGAGCCGTACTTTGTCCCACCCAGAGATGACTGGGTGGAGGACCTGAGCGGCTCAGTGATCTTAATTTCATCGGCCGCCGCCGGTACCCCGTCTCTCGAGGATGTCAAGAGGGGACGGGGTTGCGTGGCAGCACGGTTCGGGGAGATTGCCGTGGTGGTGGTATACTTCTCCCCGAACCGAACTCTCGCCGAATTCCACAACTCCCTTGCGGAGTGCGACGAGACG
This sequence comes from Orthosia cruda, assembly GCA_964057195.1. Taxonomy (NCBI): domain Eukaryota; kingdom Metazoa; phylum Arthropoda; class Insecta; order Lepidoptera; family Noctuidae; genus Orthosia; species Orthosia cruda. The sequence goes on along the minus strand of OZ059839.1, from coordinate 11,630,453 downwards.
CTTCTAGCGCTGTGAATTTTTCTCCAAGAATTCCAGGAACTCTTGCAGATCGGGTAGCTCTCTAGGATTCTTGACCGATTCTATGTAATCGGTGAAGGTATCATTATCCAGCTTTTGCGCTAGTAGATGCACTAGAAGTGGATCCCAAGTTGCTATATCCACTCCCAGATTCTGTATAGCGTGTAACGTCTCCTTGATTACGTCATGCAGTTTCTTAATCGTAGCCAGCGATTGCTGTTGTATATTGGGAAGAACAAGTAGGATATTAATATGGGACGTGAAAATCAATTTCTTGTTACCATATCTATGGCTTAAAATGTCCCAGCATACCTGATAATTGTCAGAGCTAATATGTAAATTGTGAATCAGACGCTCTGCTGCCCCAGTCATCTTACTCTTCAAGAACTGCATTTTTGGCGCATTGGACATCGACGGGTTTTTATCGATCGCTTCGCTAAATAAGTCTTTGAACGGAACCCACTGGTTGTAAGTTCTATTGAACACGGGGATGTCCATCGTCGGAGCTGACTTCTCTCGGTGCTTCACTGCCCACATCTTTTTGTTGATGTCGTTTGTCAACTCACTGTTATTTTCCTCATGCTTGCAGAATTCCATTTCGTACGTAATATCGTCGCCTCCATCATCACCTTCAATTTCCCAATGAAGTCTGTCAATCTCACCCCATCGGCTATCCAGTGATTTTAGAGCATTCTCGAATTGCCATTAATTCTCGAACTTGTCTACTTCTATACTACTCACGGTTCTCACGAACGTCTTTAAATTGATAATCTACTTCTTTACCAACCCGTTCAGCTTGCTGGACCCTCTCTCTGTATGGGGAAAGTTCTCTCGCTGCGTGGACTCCTTATAGCGAGACGACGTACCTGGTTGTGGCTGCGCCGTCTCATCTTCTGGCCGAAGATGGTCAGCGCCTAGCTGTGACCTAGCCCGGAAACCTGGTAATAGCTGTACCTGTACCTCCTCCGCTTTTGGTCTACGGGGGCTTTCTTCCTGCAGCTGCGTTGTGCCTAACTGCCTCATGGTTTTATCAATTATCTCCTTTATTTTGAAATAAACTTCCTGGACTGTTTAGAAACATCCCTTTTTGAAGTAAATGTGCTCAACATCCGCAAACTGACACATTTTCTTATGGTTTTGTTGGTAGGTGTGCCAGTATGCTTCCAACATATCAGCCTTACGCTTGTAATTTTCGATGGTCTTCCTCTCGGATCCATCCTTCTTTATGTTCGTTAAGAACTTGTCCAGGATTTCATAAATCTCCGTTTGGTTGATGAACAGAGTATCGGAATCCATGTTAAGGGTTAGATTGAGAAAAAAAAATGGTAATGGTTAGTTAATATAACTGGTTTGATCTGACCTTTATGCTCCAACCGACCGTTTCTGCAATCCGAGGTTCCCCCAATTGCAGCGATCTCCTGGTTTGCGTGGTACTGTATCACTTGGTAGTCCCTGGTAATTAAATGCTCGAAGGACCATGTAGAAAGTAGTGCTTGGTGCTATGGTGACCTAACACACCTTTCTTGTAATGATAGGATATGGTAAAAGTTAAAGTCTTGGATTATAAGGTAAACAACTATATTAAATCACTATATAACACATAGATACACGAAAGGGTAAAATATGGTAAATTATTTAACTAAATTAATGGTAAAAAGTATGGTAAAATGGTTATGGTTTGGTTATAAGTACGCGGTGTCTCTGACGAGATCTGAACGCGAACTGTCTCACATTTTGGTAATCGAGCGAATGTGCATACTTGCGTTTGATGCAATTATGTATTTTCGCTGAGTGTTTTTTTTTTTTTGTATTTTCTGTTATAACTCGAACACTTACATCACGCATATATTCTCCGAAGAGTTAGGTGTAGGCGTTATAATTAAAAAAAAACAAATAGCTAAAGCCTTTTGTTTGATCATCGCGATGTTTATACGTCACTTCCCATCACGTCAGTGAAGTTTCGCTAGTCAATTTAATTTAACCTTGTATATTTCATTTCCAGCTCGTCTGTCTAGAGCTGCTACGATGAGAGCAGTAATATTGCTGATCGCAGTCGCCACTGCTACGACCGAGCTCTCCAGCACGAATGAGCCTGTCCCCACAATACTGAAGGACGCTACTCCTGCAGACGTGTTGCTGTACCTCATTGACGTAGTGCTTACGTCACACTTCAGTACTGAAGTCAACGGACAAGGGGAATCTATGTCTATAAAATTTGTACGTTGTCCTGGTGATATGGGAAAAATAAAAATTGGTGGTAAATATAAATGTGCTCCTACAACAACCACAATTAGCCCTGAAATTGTAGCACAATTATTAGGTTATGATTACCCGTAAATTTTCTATTTGTCCCTAAATCTTTATAAATTATAGCCTATGTGTTATTTAGTTTATAAACTGTAAAGTTTTATCAAAATTCTTTCAGTAGTTTTTGCATGTAATACTAACAAACATCCACCTTTTCCAATTTTTCCTTTTTTAATATAAGTTGGATAGAATAAATAGTAAGGTGAACAATCTTATTCAAATTTTAAGTATTATCGTTAGAAGACAGAAGCTTTCACTATTAAAGCGGTACTTTTTCTTAAACTCGATGTGCTACTTCTAAGACCGGGTTTTTGTAAAGTTTAATTTTAATTTTTAAAACCACATTCCATTTACAATGAGTTTTAAGTCAAACTGTGTTATTTTATGTTATAAAATATAAAAATTTATCCAAGCTCTTCGTTTTATTTTGACCTTTTCACTACCAATTTCCAAAAACCAATATATACATAAATTCTTTATATCAATCTAGAGCGTAAATCTAAAATTTCACGTGTCCAATTTACTAACTGTAGAAATTTCATACAAACTTTGAATCCTTATTTTACCCCTTTAGTGGTGGCATTTCTTAGTGCGCACTTACGTCAATTGAGGAACCTCCTTGCCAAATTTAATATTTATACGTCAAGCGGTTTGTGATATTTCATTATGAGTGTGTGACCTTTCGCTTTTATATAAATATGTACCCAAAATAAAGTTAGCCAGATCGACGAGAGCAACTTTTTTGTCGATTTGCCCAACTAGTCGCTTGGCCATATCGAGATATGGCTGGGCGCATCGGATTGTAGTTCCGTTTCGCGACGCCTTGTTGCGCTGTTTGCGCCCTGTCAGCAGAAATCGAAAACTGTGATGGGTAGTTCTTTGAGGTCCCTCAAAACGCGGTCACACGGTCTTAATTCCTAACCTATTAAACATTCAGTCTTATAATCAAATACAGATTAGTCTTTATTTATATTTGTGTATAATTTCAACAATGAACATCTAAAATTATTTATAATGTTTATAAAAAAAAACTAATGTCGCAAACGGGAGCAATATCGGTGTTCGTCACGCGTCACACTCTGTTCGCGCTCACAGCAAACTTTGATAACTTTTGTTTTCAATTCATAAGCATATAATGTAATACATCAAATTAATCGTGTTTAACTATGCATCATAATTACCAGAGAAGATTAATTTTATCTCATACTTGATAGGCATTATGTCTCTCTCACACGATTTTGCTAGTATTGCGAGCGCGCAACAAAACTGCACCTATCTTCCAAGAGCGTCAACTCGTTGCCACCCGTTTTAGCTGTGCGGGAGCTCAGTTGTATCCACAATCAATGGGGGAGACACGTACGGTCCTCGCTTCCAAATAAAAATACTAGATAAGTTATTCTTTGAAAATTTCCAAGTAGCCTTGGTCAAAAAACTTTCATGCGCTTATTTTCAAGGATATTTTTATGAATTTCCTTATCATTTTGAATTAAAAAATAAGAATGATCATCGAGATTATTACTTTGTTGATTTTTACTTTACTTTGTTCGTTAATTGACCTATAACTTTAATCGTAATTCTCAAAAATGTGGCATTTTTCATAACTTTGGTCAGCTAGCGCACCAGAAAGTTATATATCTCCATTAAATACTAACTATAGATTTTTTATAACGCTGCAGATGCATTTACTCGTGTGTCGTCAAGCTCAATAGAAAGGTGTTATGTATTTGTATAAGTATTTATTAGCATGTATGTGTTTAAATTTTTTTCTTGTTACGACTCGTAGAATGTGTTTCTTTTTGTAAGTGCCGCCACAAACTGGGCTATTTTGCCAATTGTAATATCGCTCAGAGTGTTAAGACCAATCTAATCAAACAAAATCCGTCAGGCTAGAGAGATTAGAGAACTTCGAAAAACATAACGTAAGTAATTTAAGTACTATAACCACTATTATAACGTAAAACAACAACGTAATAAGTTACGATTTTCCTGCTTCCTCCCATTATATTTGTGTCGGTTATGTTATGTTAGATACATAATTTGAAAATAATTTAGTATAATAATTATTATTATTCCATTCATTTATTATTTTCGCATTTTTAAATATTATTCTATAAAAATTAAAATAAAATAAAACATTAAAAATACTAATATAGTAACCCACCGGTATTGGGAACAGGGTCCAAGCTACCGGTGGTCAGGGCTCCTGAGAGAGGAACCTCCTAACTATACGCGCCGTGTCCAGGAGTACCGCTTTCTAGATTAAGCCCTTGATATGTCGACAACCTCGCGAGCCAGATCAAGATAGGTACTTGCTTTTTTTATCTCTCTCATACTTCACGAGGTTCTCGTCATGTGGGACCGCTATATCAACAATCATTGCGCGACGCTCTAGTCGGTCTATCACCACTATGTCAGGCTTATTGGCAACAACAGTCCTGTCAGTGATGATAGAATGATCTGGGCACATACTTATAGTAAAGCACTTCCGACTCCACAAGATTGTATTTAAGAGCAAGTTGCTGATGGATAATCCTGGCTACAAGGTTGTGTCTATGCAAATAGTCTCCGGTGACGGATTGATTTACCCGGCCGGTGACATGCCCGACAGATGTCAACCGTGCCGTCCTTCACAATGTATTTAATAATAATAATTATTATTTATTATAATAATTTAATATATTTATTTATTTTTATATATTTTGTTTTTATATATTTAATTAATAATTTAATTTAGTTTTTTAATTATAAGTAAGAATTAATGGTATATAACGCATGCCAGTACAACACAACATCGAATTTAGTAACTGGAAGAATTATATCATTTAAACCCTGCGCTACGCCATCCTGGTTCCCCAGATATTTAACATGGTACTTTTTTTTTAACTCTGGTGTTCTCTCAGCAATTTTTCCTTCTAGTATCTACAAATGTATGATCTTTGCTAAATGTTATTTATAAGTATAAAATATTATGTATCATTTTATACTTAAATGTATTTAATACAACATAGTTGTAAACAGCAAAACTTCTAAATTAAAATCTGCAAATGGAATCATCGACACGATGAAGAACAAGAAGAACAGACTTGTCAACTTATACATTGATATTCTTATCTCAGTCTCAATCTGTAATTAAGTAAACTTCTAAGTTACCAAAATTTTCTCTTCAGAAGGAAACAAGACTTTGGATAATGTTATGTTCCTAATATTGATAATATATTATTTCCCGTTCCTATGCCAATGTAGTGATTACGTCACCCTTGCACTCGGTTACGATTATGAGAATTAAACGTTGTCCAGGTTTTAAGCCGGCATTTCCAAACGGAAAATGTGCTACTACAACAACCACAATAAGTCCCGAAATTCTGATAAAGATTTTCAGTGATTATGATTACTATTAAAAATCTTATCCAATGTGTAACATTTTTTATAAAAAATTTATCAAAAGTAATATCTACTAGTAATAGGTAGGTATTATTTTCTTTATTAATTACTAGTGTTAAATACAGGTCTTCGGGTCCCAAGCCAGGAGCTCAACACCGAGACCCATAGCAGCCTTGGGACTCCTGGACCCTGTCTGAACCTGTACCCCACGAAACTGCCGTAACGCAGCAGTGGAAAGCTAGGGGGTTTGTTCCTTATTGGGAGATATACTGGTTCCTACTACGGGTGTAAGATGTCACAAGGGTTATTACAACATTACAGACACTTACCTGGGGCTCCTGCGGTAGGCTCCTGGGGGTCAACCAATATCGTGCCGTGCCGGGAGATTAGGGATAGGAGAATATATATAATATTAGGACAATAAGGGATAGACTGACGGCTGTCTAGACCGAAGGCCCCGGCGTCCACCAGGCAAAACACGTTTCCCGCAAAAGCACTTCCATGTGCGTGAAATATATTAAAAAACCGAATTCGCGGGTGCCCCACAACGCCGATTGCGACCGGCGGGCGCGATTAACAATTACAATGGGCGAAACACATCTCGATTCGATATGTTTCCACAAAAACCCGAATTCACCGTGTGCTCACTACAAATTTTCTCTTTCGACTCTTGTCAAGTGTCAGATGTCAATCAAAAGCTGACAAATCACTGACAGCTAACTGATCAGCACTACATCTTCTTTTAAACCACAACGTTATTACTTCATTCCTCAACCTATCATTTAAAGTTACACCACACATACTTCTTCTACTTTTTTACTTCTTTTAAAAATAATACACTCTTTTAATATTTTAGAAGTTTTTTTTTATTTTACACAATACAAAAACTTTTAATAAAAGTTAGATATTGAGGGTTATTATTAGGGTGTTAGGGTTATTATTATTGTTTTTGTAAGTAGTTCAAATCACAAATCATTATCTTTCTTTCTTTCTTTTATATTAGCGATGGAGAAAAATATGTTTGATAATGTATTGCAATTACATAGACAACGTTTTCTTTATAGAAATTATCAATTTTGCTGTTTTGTTGACAAAAAAACATTTGAACTTTTTGTCTATTTGATCTTATTATTCTTGTAAGAATTAAAGTTTTTAATACAATTTTATTATGACGTCATATCGTGAACTGAGATATCTTGTAACTATTATCACATTTGATATTCATATTTATAGTATTTTATATAATCTAAACATATAAAAGAAGAAAGTGACTGACTGACTGACTCACTCACTGACCATCAACGCTCAGCCCAAACGGCTGAAGCTTCAATCATGAAACTTAGCACGTAGGTTCCTTTGGTAGTGTAGGTGAGCACTAAGAAAGGATTTTTGGAAATTCCACCCCGAAGGGCGTGAAATAGGGGATGAATGTTTGTATGAAAATCCGTCAGTTTTAAAGCCAGAATCTTCATATTTTGGATTTAGGCTGTAAATTAAAAAATAATTTACACCTGTCTCAGCGATTTTAAACATCCACCCCCATGAGGGTGAAAAGGGGGATGAAGTCATGGGAATAATGAAATCGTCTAGAGACTTGAAATTTTGCACATAGATACTTTATACTGTCCAGGCATCCACTAAGAAAGGATTTTTGTGAATTCCATCCCTAATAGGGTTAAAATAGGGGATGAAAGTTTGTATGAAAGTCGGTCAGTTTTAAGTTAGGATCTTCGAATTTTGGATTTGGGGTGAAGATTAAAATCTAACGCAACTTAAGGTTTTTTGGGAATTCCGTGGATCATGGGGGATGAAATGTTTTCTACAAAAGTCCTTCTTTTACAAAGGAAAAATTATTAAAAATACTTTCAAGTCTTTAAAGTCTGTTGGTAACTATAAAAGGGCTCAACGCATAAATATAGGAATTAAATAGAGACGGGATAGGGATAGACCTATTATCTAAGCTAACTTATCAATGTTAAACATTTACGTGTAACAATTGTGTTAAAATAATTTGCAGTTTATTTCGTTTTAATTTCTTTTAAGCTGTTGCATTAGGGGTCAGCAGTGTAGCAAAACAAAAATAGGTATTCTGTAAAGAATGTAGTACCTAATAATTACTTCTGTAGGTAGGCAATTAATTTCTAACTACTTAATAAATGAATCAGTGATAGGAAATAAGTGTACCTAGATATAATCCGCGGCAACCCTAACGTGAGGTCTGGCTACCATACTATCAGTTAGATGCATTGCATTGCGGATGCATTCCTCTTAGATGCAATGATAATTGTGACTGCTTCAGTTAATCGGCAATGATTACGCCACAAGGACGTATTATAACGGAGTATGTAGTGAACCTACATAAATATTGACATGATTAGGAACATGCAAAAAATCGTAAGTAATAAATAATAGTGTAATTTAGTTATGTATATGTACATACCATTAATATATTTGATACATTACATTGATATTCAAACTACCGACTGCATTTTTTTTTTATAATCATGTATTAATGATGTTGCAGCCGCAAGACACATATTTCAGATTCAAAAAAGGCCAAATTTTGCCCGTCTTGCGGGAAGTATGGTTTAAGAGTAACTGGTAAGATATAAGTTTCTCTTTAGAAATGTTGTGATAGTTAGGTATAAACTTTATATAGTTAGGTACATACCTATAATTTTATAAAGCAGTTACTTAAATGATCAAGTTATATAACTACAAGATGCTAAATTGACCACATTCAACAAGAAACTCTGCTTGGACGTCATAAGAACCTATTTGTTTTTCTTTCGGCATTATTATTATCGTAAGTACGGCAATTCTTAACGGTTTATCTGTTTTTTCAGATAAATGTAGGCTATGTAGTCAGTCATACGACGAGCTCCTGGGAGAACTAGAGAGGTGTCATATGTGCAAACACATCCTAGCTCCCAAATGGAGCTATTGTGAAGTGTGTGGGAAGGAAACGCTAAAGGCACAGCGGCTCAGACGAGCGAAGATGCTATCAAGCCATAATCTATATCTAAACATATAGCTAAATAAAATAAGAAAGTGACTGACTGACTCACTAACCATCAACGCACAGCCCAAACGGCTGAAGCTACAGTCATGAAACTTGGCACGTAGGTGCCTTTAGTGGTGTAGGTGGGCACTAAAAAGGTACCTACCTACCAATGCAACGGATAGCCTACAAGCACCCTGCCTACTGATTTTCAGTAGGTAAACTACAGGTAGGCTAGATAGTAACTAAAATTATTGCAATACCTACTAATAAGGCGCACTCATCCTCTTTATTTATATAACAGAATTAGGTACTTACCACTACACTACATGATAACAATAATTAAAGAAATAATATATTAATAATCAATAATCACAGACAGACAGGCAGGTAACTTGAGCCCAGCCCTGATTGTCATACTTTCGGTATGGTAGCCTAGGGTCAAGACACGTGGCGGGTATTAGGTATACGTTCCATCCACACGGCTGCAACGCGGAGTGAGAGGTGCAACAAAGGTGCAAGTGGCGAGGGGGGCACCAGTATGAGTGCAGAGCCCTGAAGCGGGCACTCGCTACAGGACCGACGTCGTTGAAAGTTGTATGCGAAAACGGAATTTTGAGCTTTTGACAGTTTTTTTTCTTCATTGGTTTTGTAGCTTAGTTTTGTTAGTTTAAAAGGTTTTTGTTAAAATATGGTTAGGAGAAGCATGTAGTCTACGCGTGCGAAGCCGCGGGCAAAAGCTAGTTTACATATAAACAACATCGCTTTTGCCTCCACGAGTAAGCTTTCAATATTCCGAAATATGTTTAAAACTACAATCCGAAGATATTAACACTCAATATGATTTTCAACAATTTCGCTTTTTGAAGCGTCGATACCATCCTTCCTTTCGTATATTTTTAGGGAAAAAAATATTTCCTTATTAATTTTATTTTCCTTCACAAACAAAAATTTAAATCAAAATCATCACTCATAAAATAATAGCTGGATTTTGTGACAGTAATTATTTTTCTGGATAAAAAAATTATTAACCATTTAACCAGTATGGCCACATTTTTGTATAAAACACTTATAATATTTACACTATTTACATTCACAACGTACTTAACTATATTTGTTTAAGCTATTCTCCTTTTAAATATCATAATTTTGATAACAAAAATAAATGAAATACAAATCAGAAATTTAGCAAAGAATAACTACACCATTCTGTTAATCAAACTAAAACTTATTTTGCGCGTTATTTAAAATGGTTATCATGTTAATAATTAATAACAATAATGTTATCAAATAATTGTTTTTTTCAAACGTTTGTATCTTATAAACATAGGTATTTCTTCACATAGGTATTATTCAGTCTTACCATCTTAAGAAATATACTTTATTTCTTTTACAATCTAGGTACTTTTTGTTCTATCAAATAGACAATTATTGTTCATTCTAATAATTATGTTCACTAATTCAAAAATCTATTTTCACATATAACTATTTTTCAAATTTATTTATTGGCAATATTTATCTTAACAAAGAGATTAGGTATATTGATTGTATTTAATAAAATTTGTCGAACATGTTGAAATAATTCAACCGATACAACCGATATTCACCGAATTTTATCACATTTAATGTACACACATCTTTTCACAACAACTTAGGTATATTGAGGCCCTTTTCCTAGGCCACTGGCCTGTAAATTTTCACTTAAGGCCTTTTTACCTAGTTCACATTGTAGGTCACTTTATCCCTTTCTGATATTTCTTGTCTCAGCAACACTCTTAAGTAACTTAAGAATGTTCTAGGGAAGTGTCGGTAGATTTTGTCACACATTTTGGCTCACTTGGTATTTGGGTTGGAGAGTTACCTGTAAAAGAAAATCATATTTAATTAGCTGTTCCAGTAAAAGGCAGACACAGTGCATGGCAATGGTGGCCATTGATCCACCTAAATTAAATTAACATTTCTTTATTTCAGAAACGAAAGTGAAGCTCGACAGCTCGATTGTTCTGATTTTAACATTTTTCACCAGTGAAAAACTAGCTTTGGAATCGAAAACAAGCTTCATATTTCTATCTGACTAACTCTCAAAGCGCCTGTAATTGTAAAGGGATTAGAGTTTGGGAAAAAATAATGTTCAATAATTCTTACCATTTATTATATTAGGCTTCAAATGTGGTAACGTATTAGTAGCCCTATCTAGCTCACCCTTACTGTAGTACACACTGTTACTCTCCGGCTTGAATCTCACTGGCGGCGAGTTGGAGCAACTTCTAGAGTCCATCGCCAGAGACCTTTGTTCTAGGTGGTATCGAGCCTCTAACTCAGGCATCTGAGCCAGGTTCAGTGGGTTTCTGCTGGCGTTACTGTACAGAGATGGTGGTGGTGGCGTTGCATATAGCTCTGGAGGGAGCAGTTGTTCTGCTGGTAGCTGAAATAGGAAAGAAAAGTTAGTTTGTTGATTTCGGTGTATGGCGGAGAGGTGTTGTTTACATAAAATAGTTAAAGAAAACACAAATAGAACGATTTACTTGCGCAAGATTTCTCTTATATTATTGATAAGAATCGTCTCATGTTATGAACATAATTGTTTCGAAACCACAGTTTTTTCTCAAAGTTACATTCTTTATTTCACGAGAAAATCAACTTTGAATTTTGCTTAATAACATGGCAAATGTTTGTGACTATATTTGACAGTTGTTATTTGAATATGGACAATTTTAGATTAGAGGTAGTTAATTTGTTATGCCATCATTAAATTTCCCCTCACTATATACACAATATTTTACGATTTTATTCATTACTCACCAAACCACTAGTATTCAACGGCAACGCATTCTTATACTTCAACCAATCCTCGTATACCTTATCATACGGCTGTCTATGACAATCATTGGGGCCAACATTCGGCATATGCAGACTACTCATTGGCCCCAAGCTCTGTAAGCTGGGCCCAAGATTTGGCATTTGCAACGTTGGTGCATAAGGATTTCGGTATTTCATCGGTCGGCCTTGTATGCATTGGTTGCAAGGATCGATGTTGTGGTCGTATAACCTGTCGCAGTTTGTCGTCATGTCGTATTTATCCGTCTTCTTTGAGATAAGCGGTCTTATGGAGCTGTAGTCGGTAGTAGAAGATTTATCTGAGTAGCTGTCGCTGATCTTCCCGTCAACTGGTATTATATCTGGGTTTTTATCTATAAAGGAGATAATAAATTATTTTTAGTGCTCGTTATTTTGTTTTTTTATGTGTATTGTGTTAGAGCGAATGTTTTTGATATTTCGTTGGATTAGGGCTGTAATTACAAGATGATGTTTGGTTGTTAAATTACAAGGGATTATTATTGTTATTTTTGCTATAAAGTTATAGGTATAATTGCTATTAAACTAGCTCAGATATAATATAATTATATTATAAAATCTACTAGTAGCAAGCGCTTCTGTTTACTGGTCCCTTAGTAAGTAAATGGGACCAAAAAAATACTGGCAAAATCTGTCTGTTCTGTGGACTTAGTGAATAAGCCGGTTTAGTCAGAGGTGTACATTACGGCTGTACAGGCGTGATGTTATGTAAGCAAATATTTTATAATCATCACCGTTCTTTTAAGTCAGGTAAAAAATTACACACTTCTCCTAACAAAGTATTACAAAAATGTGTAGAATTTCCTGAAAATAAATCCTATTCGAGATAAATCGATTATTTTGGATGATCCTATGGCTTCCGACTGGTTCAAATTTCTTGGCAAAAAAACACAGCCAAGCCTGTATTAAACTCTTCAGCATTGCCGTCGATTGTTTATGCGACAATTCTCTTTAATACATGATATTTTTTCGACATTAGAACTACGGTTATTGCGTAACACACAATAAATGGCAATGCAATCTTATTGACATTACAGCAACGTTAATTGAGTTCTTAAAAAAACATAACAGGAGCAATGGATTAGAGAAGAATTTTCTGTAAAACTCTTCACATTATGACAGAAAGTGTGTTACACAATTGGGGTGATTTATTCATTAGGAAAACAGTATTTTCTTATATGACGATTCTAAAAGGACATTTTCCAGTCCTTAAACCCAAAATTCCATCCACAATTTTATCCAAAACAAGGCTTTAAGCCTTCTTACCCGAACCAAAAGACCAGAATACTATTCAAATTACTCAGGATTATTATTTAGGGTAGTATAATTTAATATTCAGAACTGTGTCAGTGTGTGGCCAGGTTTAGTAATTCATTTGTCTAGCTTCTGTCCGTTTGCTCTCAAGTGAGCTTAGGGTACGCTCAGGACTGGTCGGGGCTATTGGCTTAGCGGGAGAGTACAGGTATATAGGACTTAGCCTGCCTTGTATAGAAAACCGTCTGGGATAAATACAGGATGGAAACTTGAAGAGGGTCGACGAGAAGTTTCCGTTATATCGATGCTGATACATTTTTAGCTAAAGGAAATTTTATATTTATGACATTTCGGCCTGTCGCGAGACTAGACGGACGTGTTTATTTGTACTTGCTAAAATGAAATATCTATAAACAATTGCAACAAATTATTATTTTGCGGCGTCAGTTAAAACCAAAGTTAAGTGTGTCACGTATGACTAGTAAGTTTTTTCCAACTTTTATGTGCAAGATGAAGTGAAATATTGTTTATTTTCTACATTATATAAAGTGTTGCGGGTAGTATGTCTATCCCAGGATCGAGCCCGTTTGGTCTTAGCCAAATACGAAGTCCTCCGCTGACGCCTAACCAACAATTGCCCCCGAGAAACCCAAACCCACCAGCACCAGCGGAGAATGAGTTGCCGAGTGAAGTTATCAGCACGCCAGATATCCAGAAATGGTTAGGATCTATAGATAGCATTCTGAACGAAGTGTGCACTATTGTCGGTGATGGTAAAATGAACTCTGAACAGAAACTCCGTGTGTCAACTCTTTGCCGAAAGGTCTCAAGTGGGACTTCTCAGATGGCAGTCCTTTACCAATCGCTGAAGCAGAAGATGATCCAGAGCCACAGTACCGTCCAGCACCTACAACTTCAGCAGAACGTGGTAAACTCACTGGAACAGTTCAAAGAGGTTTTTGAATCGAAATTGAATCCCTCCTCTTCTTATGCCAGTATGGTGAAGAAAGGCTCCGACAACTTCGTCCGTCCTGCTAACCTAAGCTCAATCGCCATTTATCCGAGTGATAAAACTAAAACGAGTGACGACACCAAGTCACTCGTTCAGAAGTTGATTTCGCCCGAACAACTTAAGATCCAAGTCCGTGGCCTAAAGAAAGTGAAAAACGGGGGCGTACTGATTAGCACGGAAAGCAAAGGTGATATTGAAAAATTAAAAAAGTCCGAGAAAATTGTCACCTCAGACCTGATTTTAGAAGAGCCATCTAAACGACGCCCTAGAGTCGCAGTCATTGGAGTTCCCGTAACCCTTACAGAGAAGGAGGTATTTGACTGTATCTACGAGCAAAACCTGTCAGACAAATTGCCCAATACAAGTCGAGAGACCTTCCTCGAGAACATCAAGTTGAGCCACAAATCGGGAAAGAAGGGCCTTCCTACCTGCCACTACATCGTTGAACTATCCGCTAGCATAAGAAAAGTGCTTATAAACCAAAGCCGAATTTTTATTAACTGGACTTCATGCCCTGTGCGAGACTTTACCATAGTCACGAGGTGCTTCAATTGCCAGCAGTTTGGCCACGCAGCCAAGTTTTGCCGTGAAAGCAGTTCTACGTGCGGCCACTGTGGAGAAACTGGACACTCCTTGAAGGAATGCAGCGGCAAATCTTCTTCCCCTCAATGTGCGACGTGCAAGCGGTTTAAGAGGAAATGTGACCATCCAACTGGTGATTTAAGTTGTCCAGCACGTAAATATGCAGAGACCAACTACATTAACTCCATAGACTATGAGGGCACCTAAGATCGTCACATAATATTCTTATATCATGCTCAAGGTCACACGCGTTGAACGTCTGCTGCTGACACCACAGTGACCTACTTACCGTAAAAATTATGTGTTTTAGTTTTACAATATTGGCTGTTACAATTCTGCTTATGCGACTAATTTATTTGTGTGTAATCATAGTGCACGTTTAACAATATAGATAAATATGACATTTAATTATATAAATAATTATGACCTAGTAATTTTGTTCTATGTTTATAGTGTTTAAGTAAACTAGTTTTATTTTTTATTTTTCGAAATTTATTTAGTCTTGTTACTATTTTAAGAATTTCTTGGGTTAAATATTGTTTAAATTCTGTTGTTCCAACATAAGCATATTTTTAGAGCTCCTTACTGCCTGTGATACAGGATTACCTAGTACAGGCATCTTCCATTATTATACCTACATTAGTTATCTAAGATTCATACAGTGTTTTTACCTTTTTATTATCTGAATAAAGATTATTATTATTAAAGATTATTATTATGTCTTTTATTTAACTTTTTTCTTATTTATTACATTTTTAAATATTTTTACAAAACACAAGAACAAACAAAGAAAACATTTAAAAATATAAAAAATAGAGGCCCACCGGTATCGGGAACAGGGTCCAAGCTACCGGCGGTCAGGGCTCCAGAGAGAGGAACCTCCTAACAATACGAGCCGTGTCCAGCAGTACTGCTTTCTGGATCAGGCCCTTGACCCAGCCGCCTAACGAGAGCCTCCTAAGGTGTTGGTCGAGGCTCGTGGCTATTAAGCCATGGGCTGACACGACTATCGGTACAATGATCGCTGAGTCCACATCCCACATGTCGACAACCTCGCGAGCCAAGTCAAGATACTTGATTTGCTTATCTTTCTCGGCTTTCACGAGGTTCCCGTCATGCGGGACAGTTATGTCAACAATCATTGCACGCCTCTCGATTCGGTCCACCACCACTATATCAGGCTTATTAGCGATAATAGTTCTGTCAGCGATGATGGACCGATCCCAGTACAATGTGATATTGCCATTCTCGAGAACTGGGTCGGGCACATACCTGTAGTACGGCACCTCCGACGCCACAAGAGTGTATTTCAGAGCAAGTTGCTGATGGATAATCCTGGCTACAAGGTTGTGCCTATGCAAGTACTCTTCGTTAGCTAGACGAGAACAACCAGAGATAATGTGGCGGATCGATTCACCCGGACGGTGACATGCCCGACAGATGTCAACCGTGCCATCCTTTACAATAAATCTCCGGTAGTTATTCGTCATGATAACTTCGTCCATAATTGCACAGACGAAACCTTCGGTTTCCCCAAAGAGGTCACCGAATCGCAGCCAGGCTACGGACGCTGATTGATCTACTTCGGACCCATGTAGGGCCCGGAAAAAGCGTCCGTGAAGCTCCTTACTCTGCCATACCTCCCTGCGGTCGTTAGTGTCAAGCACTACAGGCTTGCGCCAGTTCTCATTCGCCAAGGAGATCGGGGTGAGTCCCTTGTCCACTGCTACTACATCTCGATGAATACCCACGTCGGTGTTTAGAAAATATTCTCTGAGATTGCATATCTCGCGGTTGTGGAGGTTTTTGGCATTTAAAAAGCCTCGGCCTCCACACTTCCGCGGGATATACAATCTCATGACTGACGATCGTGGGTGATGCATTCGATATGCAGTCAGCAGTGTACGGACCCGCCTATCCAGGGCGTCAAGTTCCGTTTGAGTCCATTTGAGTATGCCGAAAGAGTACATCAGCACCGGCATGACCCAACCGTTGAAGGCGCGCACCCTGTTTCCGCCCGAAAGAAGGCTATTGAATACCTTCTTCAGGCGGCCAAAGAAGCGTTCCCTCAACGATTGCTTCATGTCTATAGTACTGATACCTAACGCTTCCGACATACCCAAATACTTATAGGTTTCGTTTGGAGAGAGGGATCTCAGGTTTATGGAATCCGCAAGTTGAATTCCTACGGATTCCACAATCTCCCCTCGCTTTAAATGCATGACCGCACATTTGTCCACACCAAACTCCATCCTGATGGCGCTACTAAAAGTTTCAGTTACCTTTAGTAGCTCCATCAGCTGAAGATTGCTGGGGGCAAAAAGCTTCAAGTCATCCATGTAAAGGAGGTGAGATATAACCTGACCACCTCTCTTCAACCGATAGCCTAGCCCTGAATTCTCCAGCATCATGCTTAGAGGATTCAAGGCTAGGCAAAACCAAAGTGGACTCAAACTATCGCCCTGGAATATACCTCGCTCGATCCTTACAGGTTCGCTATTCCTCTGGATATTTCGACATCCTGGATAGCGAAGGACTGTGCTCCATTGCCTCATACACGACATCAGGAAGGTGCGTAGAGTTGTATCTATTTTATACAATTCTAGCACCCTCATGAGCCATGTATGCGGCACCGAGTCATAGGCCTTCTTATAATCTATCCAACATGTCGACAGATCCTTTCGGGAACGCCGAACCTGTTGGCTAATGGCCATATCAATAAGGAGTATTATTATTATTATTATTATTTCGTGATGATCTTTAATTTGAGTAAGTGTGAATGTTGCTGTGTCTATCAGACAGATTTGACCATAAAGCTTATATTTGCTATATTTTTCGTGCTATGTTTGAATGCAGCGTTACAAAATGTTAAAAAAAATGGAATGTTTCTTTTGAGTAAAAATTGTTATTATCAGTAATAAGTGTACCTTCCCTTTAGACCGCGTTCCTACTTTCTACACTGTATATGCTTTCTTATCTGTCATAAACGTATGAATACGTATCTTGTACTGTGGTTTGTCTCAGCATAGTTGATTCTGAGAAATGAGATTTGATGCTCACAAAGATAAGCTGTCTTGTATTCCGTTAGTATTCAGAGTATTTAGTGGAATATGTGTGTTTAGCTCATAAGCTAAACACATATATTCCACTAAAGACTATTCTAGTTTAACAGAAGCATAGTTTTATAAAACTGTGCTTCTGTTGGACTAGAATAGTCTTCTAAGAACCAGTATCAGTTTTTTTGCGTTTAGACCTAAGATTATTTGTACAATATTGTTAGAAGTAGAGTTTAGCTTTAGTGTCGCTATGGCGTTAAATTAATTGTTTTGTCTTTAAGATCCTATTGCCAGATGTCAACAGGTTTGCCCCTGTGTCTACTACCTACTGAGGTATTCTCACTTTCCCCAACCCAGGAACTGAATCCAGGACCACGCTCATCTGTCGTACTTGCGATCGTTAAGTTCAACGAGGCAACATGCAACTATTTCGGTATAAAAATTTAGGGACTTACCTAAACTATCAACGCTTTCCGTTTCTTTGGTGCCAGTTAGCGGTATATCCGATGTTTCATCCTGCTTATCCTTTGCATGCTTTTCTATAAACAAAAAAAAACATGAAATCCCCTGTCAGTTTACACTTGGAAATCTTTTAAATTCTCTACCAATTTTATCATAAAAAATTAAAAAAAAAAAATATTTATTGCGCCAAACTAAAGGTCGGACTTTTAGATTTCTTGGAATTTCATATTTTAATTATGAAAAATATTGCAGTTAAAATTAATAGATAGGATATTTACAGCTTCTGAATAAAAACATTTGTTTTAAAGCGATATATTTTTTTTCCAAATTTTTTTTTTTTTTTTTCGTAATTTTAATTATTGCTTAATATTTTAAATATTTCCGCTGAATCGACCTTTCGAATTTTCATTTAAATTGAAAATATTGTTTTAATCTCATCATCATCATATCAGCCGCAAGACGTCCACTGCTGGACATAGGCCTCCCCCAAGCGTCACCACATTGACCGGTCCCGTGCGTCCCGCATCCAGCGGATCCCTGCAACCTTCACCAGGTCATCGGTCCACCTGGTGGGAGGCCTTCCAACGCAACGTCTTCCGGTTCGCGGTCGCCACTCCAGAACCTTTCTGCCCCATCGGCCATCCGTTCTGCGAGCAATGTGCCCTGCCCACTGCCACTTAAGTTTTGCAATTCTTCGGGCTATGTCGGTAACCCTGGTTCTCTTGCGGATCTCTACATTTCTGATTCGATCACGTAAGGAAACTCCGAGCATAGCCCTCTCCATTGCCCTTTGGGTGACTGTAAGCTTTCTGATGAGGCCCATTGTGAGCGACCACGTCTCAGAGCCTTAGGTCATAACTGGCAACACACAGTGGTCATAGACTTTCGTCTTGAGACACTGTGGTAAATTGGACGTGAAGATACCGCGCAACTTCCCGAACGCTGCCCAGCCGAGTCGGATTCGACGGTTGACCACTTTCTCGAAGTTGGCCCTACCCAACTGGATCGTTTGTCCCAGGTAGACGTAGTCATCCACAACTTCGAGTGTAGAGTCTCCGACCCTAATAGGAGTGGGTGTGACATGGGCATTCAACATCACCTTGGTTTTGTCCATGTTCCTAAAACCCACTCTTTCGGAGGCTCTACTAAGGTCATCGAGCATTGTATTGAGGTCCTCCATAGTCTCAGCCATGACCACTATATCGTCGGCAAACCGAAGGTGAGTGATGTACTCGCCATTGACGTTGATGCCTAGCCCTCTCCAGTCCAGAACCTTGAAGACATCCTCCAGTGCAGCGGTGAACAGTTTCGGAGATATGACATCTCCCTGCCTCACACCTCGCTGCAGAAAGACAGGTTCCGAGGTCTGATCCTGAAGTCGAACTGTTGTTGTTTTAATCTATTAAGATTATTTTATTTTATAAAACCAACCATTCTTTAGCTTCAAAAAAAAAATCTATCGTTTCAATTAAACTACACACCAAATTCAATTAAACTACACACCAAGTTCAATTAATCAAAACCCATACTCACTCTCTCTCTTGTTGAAGTACTTGTAGCACAAGACGACAGCTGACACGGCAGTCATGGCGGCGATCACTGCCACTGCTCCCAGGACTATCATCAGGACTGTCGTCAGCTCCACCTTGACGGGGACCTGCGCTGTGGGAAAAACTGTGGCTTTTACTCTTCTTATCTCACTTATGACCGTGTCATTTTATGTAGAAAAATGGCTAGCGATAAACATAATGTGTATCCGCTAGCCTTTTACCTACTACAAAATTTTTTCGGGTCTTTGAGTTCGAACACTAGCTGCACTAGTTCCGAAATATGAGTATACGTAAAGTTTTGCGTAGTACTGCATTTCTCGCTAGTCACTCCCACACATTTTATCCAGGGTTGAACTACGTAAACGAGTGACATTAAAAAAAATTCAATCAATATTTTCTAAATAATCTGACTAAACTTCTATATTTTTCTCAATAGGTGACAACTTTTTCTAAGAAAAAGAACTTGACCAAAATGTGATCAAACTTTTTTCGATAGCGAAAAAATCATCATTCCATGAAACATTAGACTAGTTTGATAATCGTCTTTCTAATACGTAGAATCACTAAGATCTACGAATATTCAAAACATGAAATCATACCTGTATGCCGTTGTGGATACTTCAGCAGGCTAGAAGTCAATGTCAGAGATTCACTAAAGCCTTTCCTATTGAAGGCTCTTACTGACACAGCCAAGGAGTTGCTTGCTAATAGACCTGCTACTTCAAACTGAGGATCATCACTGCTGACGTTCCGGAGAAGAAGACCTGTTGCCATGTCTGAAAGAGAAGATCTGTGTGGAGAAAGGAGCATAACAATGAAAGAAGGATCGGCACAACGAGAGATGCGTAATCAATAAGCAATCGGGCACTGACTAGTAGAGAAGTGGTGTAATACGAAGAACTTATCCTATATTTAAGATAGGTAGGTTAAAGATCTATCCACACATATCAGGGCCGTAGACGGACTCAAAAGAATATCGTTGTGTACATTTTATATAAACTTGTTTATACACGTTCGTGCACGGGCCAGTAACGAAGCTCCAATGATTGGGCCCGGCCCTGTCACGTCCCGGGCACGGCTCTGATATGTGTGGATAGAACTTAAGAATACTATTTTTAGACATAGGTGAATAAAAATAATCTTCACGAGCTATTACAAGCCTAAAACTTCCAGCTACTGGACATGGGGCTCTCTGATTACAATCCATTTAACTCTGTTCTCGGCTAAACTCATTCAGCTGTCAGTCATCCATTGACGACAGTCGCTCCAACTATCCTGAAGGCTTCACCTTACGCTTTCAACAGTAGCGATACTTAAATTTACCTACTTCTTACTTATTATGGGCAGTCAACCCTGTGGCCACCTTGCTCATTAGGTAATATTATTACCAAAATAATAGCTCATGCTATTATCTTAGGTTGTTCTTACTCTAAAGAAGAAAAAGTAGAATTGGAAGGAACACTGATTTTCCAAGACGATGAAAATGCTTATAAATCGGGTAACAAAATAAAACATTTTTCCAATGTTATTTTATTCCCCAGACAAAAGCGATACATTGTCTGTCCATAAAGAAATTGTTGTCGTTCAGGATTTATTTATATGGAACTAAGTGACAGTAACAAGACGTATCGAAGCATATTGATATTTTTAAAATAATTTGTAAAGCCTACTACAAAAGATACTATGTTTGTTTTATTGTAAATAGATAATTTGTGTCTGTTTATTTTGAATTACGTTATTCAGTTTTTTTTTGTTTGTAAAAGGTATTTTAAAGAGTTTTATCACTTACCTCCAACAAGAATGATTGGTGGATCCCTCCATCGTAACCCGGCGTGCAGTTCAGAGTCAAAGAGTCGTAAGTCACGTTGGTGATCTCACATGCCTCGGGCGTGGATGGCTTGTCTGTACGGAAAAGAAAGAAACATTAAATAAACCATTAAATTATTTTTATATATTTATTAACGATCAATATTCATAGATAATTTTGACCGTGTCTCATTTGGCAGGATAGGGTTAACACAACAAATAGATTTTTGCAATGTAGATATTAGTATTTATCAGATTTTCAAGTTTTCAAGAGTACATTAAAGAGGCATTTAATGAATCCGGCTTGAACTTTTAAAGTTTGTAACCGAGCAACGTTGCTTGTATTAGCTAGATTAGGCGTCTTATAAACATCAGCACCCTCTATGTCTAGTGCTATAACGCTTTACGTCGACATCCGACCTAATAACTTACACAACCCATGTAGGTACCTACTAGAAATGTCTTGCAAAGGATAAGCATAATTTATTTTATGGAATAAGCTTCGGAAATTGATCAGCCCGTCTAGCATTTAACGACCTGAGCTCTTTGATTTTGTATGGAGCTGACTGGGGGTTTTGGCATTGTATTTACTCTTCCTCTCATTTAGATCTTTATTTGAAAATATAATGATACTTTGACGATGTTCCGGTACCGTATACTGATTTATCATTAATTTCGTCACCCAGGGAATAAATGCTGTGTTGGTAATCGTTTCGGCACGGGCAGGCTCAGCAAAATTTTATTGTATCATATTCTTTACTATTCTTTTTAACCGACTTTCCAAAAAGGAGGAGGTTCTATATTCGTCTGTATATTTGTTTCTTTTTGTGTATGTTCACCGATTTCTCCGCCAATTGTGGAACGATTCTGAATTAAAATTTAAATTACTTTTTTCTTTGAAAGAGTTCCCGAATTTGTCCCATATAAATTTGGTGAAGATCTGATAAAGAACTTTGGAGATATGGAACATAACTTCTTAAAAGAATGACGGCAAATATCTCGGGATATGTTCAATCGCATGTCTGTTTATTGTTTAAACACTATTTCATAACATAACATCAAGCCGGTACGCTCTAAAGGGGTAGGCAAAAAAAGGCTTAGAAAACTAAGTTTATGTTTACAGTAAACTCTGATATGGGTTTTTATGGATTATCTATTTTGGCATAATTTTGGGCATTGTACGTACCTTACTATATAACTTGCCCATTATAGACAGTGTAAAATAAAAAAATTCTTGGCAGTCGGTAGTTTTTTTTTTTGTAAAAGCCCCCTTCACTTTGTGATTGTGTGTGTGTGTTGCTGTTGTTATGTGTCCGCGTCACAATGCTTTCTGTTTTATATACATTTCTCACTTTTTTGGAAACTAATGTGATTTGACTTAAGTTTTTTCTGATCTAATAACAGAGATTTTATTATGCCTTTTAAAATCCGGGAGCTTATAAAGTCATATGCATAAGTGGTTTTAAATCTTTACATAAATATAGTTTAAAATGGCGTATTATAATAATATGAAACTGCTTACCAGCTGGTAGTATATGGAAAAGACACGGCTTTGTCTGTCGCCCCACCGAGTTGGTTCCCGAGCACTGCACCCAACCGTAGTCTGAAGAAGTATTCACCATGTAAATGTATATACCTGAATAAGAAAATGTCTTAGATTAATAAAAAACTAAATTTAAATAAAAGCGTTGCTAAAAGAATTTTGGTAACACCTAAGTTTTTATTCATGCTTCTTCTTTAAGCATGTACTAGATAAAAGGAACAACCATTCATACTTCATAGGACATAATCCAATACCTCTACGTATTATTTTTTAGCAGAAGATTACAATTTGGTGATTGCTGTTTCTAAAATTGTTTGTAAGACATTGCTACGAGCACCATCATTGGATATTGGATATTGTACTTACCTGGCAAATTAGGTACAGTGGTCATTGATGATGTCGTGAGCTCTTCTATACTATGAGTAGAGCTGTTGAACCACCAGTGGTACGACATTGGCTCCTGTGAACAAAAAGAGAAGACTTATAGTTCTTTGTCAAAAAATAATGCTCAAAATATGTAGGTCACACACATTTTTACATTTTTATTAAAAAAATAAAGGCTAATAAAGCAAAATTTGTAACAATTTGTTAATTATTACTATTTCAGGTTAATTGTCAGAAATATTAATTATTATTTCTATTGCTGGAAACAGAACTTTATTAATAGTTGCCGTAGTACTAAAATAGTGGTCAAACGCGTGCTTATAACAAATAAAAAAATACTCATAAATATGATTTTCAATCAATCCGCCGAACCTTTTCCCAACTACGAGTATGCTGGGATCGGTTTTCAGTCAAACCGGATGCAGCTGAATACCAGTATTTTAATTACCTTTCTGACCTTCACATCCCAGTAACTGGGAACACGATACCATGGGGTAGCAATCACTTTCGGGATTCTGACTACTCGTAACGACTATATCAAAGATCTATAAATGACAGCTGGGACCGACGGCTTGAAGTTCTTGCCGTAACACGTACGAGTCCCATGTAATGGATCACAATTACATAACTGGTCTAATACCAATGCTCTTATATTCTTCTTTTGTAATATGAAATTTCAAATCGTCAATCATTAATCCTATAAATTATTCACAGTAGGTAATTTGAGTAAACATTGGTTTCAACACCTATTATGAATTGGTTACCGAACCAGTTATTACAATCCTTTGCAACGAGAGGCCATTTTGATTATTTCAATTTGGAATTAACTTGGTACGGTCAGCATAAGTCAGTTTTGATGAGAAGATTGACACTAAATACATGTATAAATTCTTGTGTTATAGCCACGACTAAAGTATGACAGTTTTGATTTTATAATAAGAACACTTTAACTTTACAATGAAAGTACATAATTCCGGTTATTATCTAAATTGTAAGGTTTTGATGTCGTGCAGAGGAGTGCTATTAATAGGTCGATGATGATGAAACTAAAGTGTAAACTTTTACCCCAACTGTACCCTTTTAAATAACTGATGCATGTTGATAAATGCGTATTACTGAATTGATTTGACGTAATGAGAGCACTCGTGTCTCGTTTAAAATAGCGGAAATGTCATTTATATTTGTTTTCTTTCGTAATGTGTTTTTTGACGAGTTTCAGTGACGTCAAAACAATTAGTTATAGGAAATGGCGGTAAAGTGCTATTTTTCTCCCACAGCTGAAAATTTTTGATCACTATCAAACAAAAATTGTGCAAACTGTTTTTAGTTTAGGTACATTAGAGAGAAAGCAAACGTATATTTGTGTTTTCATAGGTCGCGGATCGCACACAAGAAGCTTGGCCAGAAAACTAGAAGTTTAAAAGTCGTACAATGACTTTACAATGTCTACTTTACATACAAATAGGGATTTTGAAAATCGTAAGGACTTCTCGAAGTAAGATTTTCTTTCAAATTACAGTACTGCGGTTTTCTAATACACTTCTTTTTTAGGACATAGAAAAATGAAATAAAACTTTTTCTAGAAGCAAAAATAGTCGTCGATAAGGTGTAAAGAGTCCCACAGACAGACACGACACAACAAAAAAAACATCCTCGCTATCGGAAAAATCGGGCAAACTTTAAAAAATCTGGGAAAAAAATCCACTGAAGTACTGTTTGAATTTTAAATTCAGTTTACCTTACACCTATCACAACCCATAAAAAACTTCGTATACGAAAAAAATGTAGTTAAATTTTAAGGTTTCATTTCCATTATTATTGCCCCCTGTACCAACAGGGAAAAAGTAAACAAAACAAAATATGGGGTAAAATATACGGCTTTGCAGGTAATATAGCTCAATCATGGAGTATTATGTTATGCATGAGCATGTTCTCTTTGAGATACTGCACAAATGCTGTGCTATTCTGATCTGCATACCATAAGGAAGGTTTTTTAGAAACTAGCATTTGCCAGCCGCGTCACGTGATATGTTCACAAAAATATCATATACATCCTTGGCCAAGTCCTAGGCTATATCTTAATGTCTGGGCCCGGCCCTGTCACGTCCCAGGCACAGCCCTGATATGTATGGATAGACCTTTACTTGTCGACTTCGTACGTTGGTAGCCACTTTAGGCAACCATCTTTCTACGAGATCTACGTACTTGAATCGAAATGGGCTACCCACTACTTGATCAACTTGACAATCTAGTTTGCTGAACATAGGACAACCGTTCTTCAACGGACCCTTTATCTATTTCTAGCTCTTCGTTCGTAACTAACCGTGTAGATACACAAGGAGACTAACTTGTAATTCGACGTAGATCAATATTCCTCCAAAGATGTGATAGTGTGACTCATTTGCAACCAATAAGCATCCCATTTAACCTAGTCCTCTAAAGGCCATTGTGTTATGGGTAACACAATGTCCTTTGGAGCACTGGGGTAGATAGGCAGTCGCTCCATGAAACATACTGGTATTCAGGTGCCTGACCCCAAACATAGGGATCGGGAAAAGGCTAGGCAGATGATGATAATGCAGAAGGCGAGCTTACTTTCGGGTTAGCATCCAGATCACAGTCGATGTCAATCACTTCTCCTCTCGCTGCCCTCACAGCGATAGGAGCTGATGACTTGCAGGTTGGGACGACTACACAGAACATAAAACAGGTTTAAAATATAAATATGATGTGGTGCTTGGCCTAAAAAAAGATAGATGGATTTTGTGAGAGAAGGTTGACTGGTAGAAAAAAATACTTTACTGAACAAAAGGATACTGACCATACCCCAAACGGAACTACCTTCAATTTTACTAGCTGAAGTCACTTCGATTGAAATAGCATACTATAGGGCAGTTCAATACCAACACTATTCTCATTTCCGTCTCCCACAATACAACAGCATCCACCATTGTGTAAAAGCAATTACAAATTCAGTATTGTAATTTAAACAAGAAGGAAGGAAGAAGTTGTGAAATCAAAATGACTGGTACCGCGATGAAAAGTTAATCATCGAAGAGACCATAGACCATAGTGAGGCTTCGGTAGACACTGCTGGAGACGGCATTGTCAAAACTTTAGGTAGACTTCAAGAGAGTCACTGTCACCAGTTACTCATAGAAATTGACGGGCGGTGTCCATTCTGACTATGGCTAGGACAGTGGCAACTTTAAATCACATTACGTGGGCGCCGTGACTGAATGATAACAGCTGCACGGGTCAATCATCTAGTTTAAGTAACGTTTGTCGAAGTCGGTCAATTGATGGGTATCTATAAAAAAGAAAGCACGTTAGGCCTGCACGTTAGTCCTGGTTATTATTTGTAAAGCCAGAAAATCTGACAACAGCTTTGACAAGGCTTGGGTTTTACCCAGTTTAAAATAGCGAAATTTGGCTACATCCGGTTAGACGGGAAGCCAAGCCCAACCAAGTTGGGAAAAGGTTGGGTAGATTGATTGGCTTCTCTACTCACTGCCAAAGCGACGACTCCATGCTACAGTTGGTTTGGTTCAAGGTAGGTCGCGACACGAAAACTTATTCTTTGTCAAGTTTAGGATACAAAATATAGTACCTCTTTAAGTTGGGAAAAAGAAATTTATAATGGAATTTAGTTTTGCATTTAGATAAATTATTCCTGTTTGAAAGCAATTTATCGGGTCGTCAAATACCGTAATGGATAAATAAGTAGATATTTTCATAATCGTGCTTTGGAAGAGACCAATATTTTTGTTATTCCCAAAGAGATACTGGTCATACTGCTCTTTATCTATTTTTGAACTAAACATATTTTCCTTAGCCAGAGAAGGCTGGCCCACATAGAATATGTTTATGCACTAACGATTAAAAACCAAGCAACACGTCCAATCTTTTATTTCTGTTGGCAGCATTTTGAACACGGTGCGCCATTTTGTAAATAAACAATCTCTATCACTACTTACACTTGACATCCAGCAGCAGGCTCTCCGAAGACCCTTCTCCCAGACTGTTCCTTGCGGAGCAGACGTAAGCACCAGCTGCATTTCTTGATATCCGCTGTAATACCAAGCTTTGGTTGGCTTGGAGAACACCAGGACCTGGTTTTACTACTACACCCTGGTGGGAAAAGTTGGGTTTTGAATTAGATGCATCGAACATGTCCATCTTCATTCGGACTGTATTTCCGTCCGAATGAAGATGGAAATGTTCGATGGAAATGTTTTCTTGGCTTGGTAATAAGAGAGGAATCGGCACATTAGTTTTAATGATTTGTATATCCTCGGTGCAAAATTAATATCTTTAATGAGTCCTTTGTATCAGTGACTAAGCTAATTGAAAGTAAGTGGGCACAAATTTAAGCGTTTGTTTGTATTTGCAAGCGTTTTTCTGAGTCGAATAGACTTGTTTTCTTTTACCAATGATACTGAATATGCTGAACAATGACCACTTCATTGATTCATTGATTGAACCCAAGAACTCACGCTTAGCAGGTGCGCTTGAGAGCACTAGACCCTCAAAGTAGTATTTAAGTCAAACTACTGTAGCAGTTCATTTTCCTGAACTTAGGATTACTTACATTATGAGTAAAATACACATGATTGTGCCACGGATTCGCTCTTACTCTGCAGTCTAAGTACACGTCAGATCCTTCCACAACATTGCTGGCGTCGAGATTAGCCCCTAACTCCAGTTTTGCTACCGGTAAATCTGTGGGATGAAGAAACTAAATATTTATTCACCAAATTCTACACGAGATAATAAAGGAAAGAAGACATGCCGCACTGATTCCAAATAAATTAGAACCAGGATAGGAGGATGATGATGATCATTGTGAAAACTAAGCACATCATTCTATTGAAATCCTTGTCTCTCAAATCTAGGGACTATCTTTTCATTATCTATGTTTTTAAAATACATAGTAATTTTGGAGCCTAACTAAGCCTAATCCTGACCATTTCAACAAATTTTCGAATCAGTGTTCCAATAGGGATTTTGAGAAACTTTAGCTATAATTTAAAACAGCTCACAGTTTTGTCTTGGATAGCGGGATTACATTTGAAATACTTACACACAGTTTTGTTAATTTATTCACGTCAAAAGTACGAAAAATGAGCGAGTACGGTTATCACAGCTCAATTGCACATGGCCTTCTCTGTACGAAAAGAGAACTTTACCCTGTAGTGGGACAATAATATACTGGTTTAATTTAATAACTCACGTTGTATCTCCATCTTCCACCCGTCCTCATGAGTCGAATGCGGCAGACTTGGCTGCACAGCTCTGCAGGAGAGGACTCTTCCAGCGTCCTCTATATTTGGCAGGAAGCTCAGAATGCTGCTGGTGATGTTGCCATCCGTTGAGGTCTGGTGACAATGAGTTACCTATGATTAAATTCTATAGGAACCCTTAGAGATGAATTGTTAGGGCGCAGTTAAATCGAGAGCTATTAGCTAGTTTTTTACTTTCAAACTAGAGAACTGTCATATTGTTATTTCTGTCCGATTATGTATGTTCTTTGTTTCTTTGTGTGTTTTTTTTGCGGTTTTTGCCTTCTTTTGTTACGAGTACAATTTAACACAAAACTACTAGTTAAAAACTTTAAATGGGGACGCGCCCAAGAAGATGGGTGGAAAAATCATACCCCGGCTTTCCAAATTGAGAATTAAACCCTAGGTACTTTAATGGCAAACTTTGCCTGGTTTTCAGACTAGAGTAAAGTTTGACAAATATTTAAGTTAAAAATCTTAACTAAGAAACCGGGACGGGGTTCATTTTTCTACAGTTCATCACATCATGTGGACCATCTTACGTGCCGGTGACAGTGTGATTTTAGAAGCAAAAAGCGACTATGAGCTACTAAGGGCCGGTTCCAAAATTGAGATTTTTATTTACGCTACTTCAGGGAAGCTCCACTTTAATGCCAAAGTTTGACAGATTTTCAGGGTAAATTAACCACTCTTAACTTTGCAAAGGAATTGATTAATAAGATTAGGTATAGAGCTTTTCTCAATGCTAATAAAGTTAATTTTCGTACAAATGGCGAACGTAAGCGACTTATAATCAAGAGAAGTTGTGTGTTTATCCAACTCTACTGTAGCCTGAATAAAAAAATGTGTATAACTTTGCCATTAAAGTAGGGTTTGGCACGATCTTAACTCCATATACTGGTCCTTAGTTATTATTGAGAGACGTCTATTAGGTCATTTGATATGGCAAAGAAGACGTTTCCCTTACTTAAAATAGGCGAATCGCAGCTTCGTCATTTCAATTAATTCTGATGGGACGGCGCGTACGCAGTTCCCACTACCAAAAATTACGCATACGAGTTGTCTCTCGAATTTGGAACGAACCGCGTGTTTATCAGGAATGTAACTAACCATCGCTTATTGATTTTTTATTGCAAATAACTTAGACACTGTCTTATTGTTTTTTTTAACTAGTTACTCACCGTCTCTCTAACAGTCTTCAGCTTGGTGCCTCCTTTCCACCAAGATATTGTGGGTTTAGGCCTGGCCCCAACAGCTTGGCAGACCAGCTCGGTGCTCTGTCCCGCCATCAGAGGTCGCTTGCCGCCTTGAAGACGCACCCAGAGTGGTCGTACTGTGGACAAAAGTAAAATAAAGTCTCCGATTTTTAAATAGACTTTTTAAATCGATTAATTTAAGTAAATATCGTCTTATTTTAATGAGTGTGTTTTGTTTCCATAAAAAAACATTCATATTGCCATGTAATTTGCTGGCTGGATAAAGTTTTCTTTTTATACAGAGAAGGCAAGGACTCTATACAATGTATGTATTCAGGAGAAACAGAAGTAGGTACATAACTTGTATAGCCTTTCCCATCGCGTTAATCGCGTTATAAGCCGCCGCACTTTTCGCAAACACACATTTATGGCAGTTTTGGTTAAAATGGAAAAGGAACATGCAGAAATATTTTTAGCAACTACAAAAAAGTAACCAATTCACGCAGTCATCAAGCCTTTTAGAACAAGTCATCATCATTATCATCATTATACGATCACACCTCAGAACCTGTTGATTAATAACAGCCAAACAAGGCAAGATCAGTCAATGACAGCAAAATTGATATTTAACGGCATTTTTCAATTATTTAATTAAAACCTATTTGTCTGAGATTAAAACGGATTCCATTCTACCGAGCCTCGGAATTATTGATGCAATATTTAATATTTTTAGTTGTTCGCTTATTTTTTTTGTCACTAAGTTTTTTCTACTAACAAATAATGAATCACGTTATTCGATAAATAAATAAATTTAATTTAATTAAGTTTACTTGTGCATATCAAATAGGTATCAATCAATTAAGCTTGTAATCAAATTAAAGATCGAATAGGGGAGAGACCTGATCAATCCGATGTTGCTGTTTGGCAGTTTAGTTGTATGACTATCTTCATCGCTAATATAATAATATGGCACTTAGTATAGCTAGAGTTTGGGTCCTAATACTTTTCTAAGGTTGTTCAATAAAGGGGCAAGCGGCTTGCGTTTTCTAGCTACTTTCAAGAAAAATTCAGGTATGTTTCTATCTACCAACATAAAGACAAACCAGGAAATTGATCAAAACGATAATGAACGAGACGATGAAAAAAGATAATGTAATGGCAATGTTTAAATTTTTTTGATAGACCTACTGCCGTGGTCTTATTTTTTTATTTTTACCTTGCAACTCCTCCAGTAACAAGCAAACGTACAAAAAACAAACATTTAGTTACGCAACCACCAAGAATAAAAAAAAATCTAAACTCAACTTTTTATGATTGTCTGTTTTATAAATTCAGTGTGAGCAACAACAATAGCCCACTTGTGGGGAAACAAAGGTCTAATTTAAATAAAATAATTCGAAAGAATCCGATCCCCTTTTTTATTTAGAACACTTACGACAGTTAACCCGAATTTTTTGTTGGTTTAACCCTTTCTAGGGTACCGCAAGGATGTGTTATAAAAGTTTTTGTATTGGGTACCAAAAAGCAACGTTACAACTTTTATTCTGTAAATGAAGGGAACTTTTTTCCAAGCAAAGGATTACGATAAATTATTATTTTCTCTACATTCTTTTACAGTAGCCATCATCATTTAGTTTTAAACTTATTACCGTTAATGATTTATTATTTACTTTTTAGCTGCGATTATACTTATTTCAGACTCAAAAGCGACAGCCTTCCATCATTTTATTAATAAATCTGGCTACTGACGGACATGCCTGTTAAAACAAGATCAAAATGTATGATTTAAATTCAAAAGGCAGATTCATCAATTACGCAACGCCTGTGAAGGATTAAACAATTTTGCATGTAGTTAATAAAATCGATAACTTTTGAAAGCTACGGATCCCACGGTACAAAAAGTAAAATAAATGAAAACTGTAACTTGCTGCAAGAGAAGATTAACTTTGAAGCTTATAGCATAACGTTGAATTTTGTTTGTTGTTAAATCTGATATCCTTCCACAAATAAATATTAATTCAATGGGAGACATGGACTTTAATTCATTAAGAGAGGGTATAAAGTCCAATGGAGCTTACCAATATTGATGCAGATGCAAACAATCAAGTGTGTGAATATTTTCAAGTGAG
This sequence comes from Orthosia cruda, assembly GCA_964057195.1. NCBI lineage: Eukaryota > Metazoa > Arthropoda > Insecta > Lepidoptera > Noctuidae > Orthosia > Orthosia cruda. Next base: position 11,598,634 of record OZ059839.1, on the reverse strand, counting down.
TGCGACATTTTGAGCTTATTGTTTAAAGTAGGTACTTACCGAGATAGAATAAAATTCAACTTGCTAAAGTGTTTTTTATTAAGTGTATAAACCGTTGTTTTTTGTTTGTAGTTGTGAATAAGTATTGTAGGAAGCTGATTCAAATATCGTGGTGTTGAGGCGATAAGGCCCCTCTTTGAGGAGTGCCTTGAGAGGCGCCATGTTGTCCTCACCTTCCACCTGACGCAGGTCCTCACCAGACATGGCTGTTACGGTAGGTTCCTGTTCAGGATAAGGCGGGAGGAAACACCATTGTGTGTATCGCCTGGAGGACACGGTGGAGCATACGGTGGAGGTCTTCCCCGCTGAAGGAACACGGGTGGGTTTAAGTCAGTAAAAGTCTGACAAGCCCTGCCGCTTCACCCAGAGCGGGAGAAGTCACTGGACGATATACCACCAAAAACAAAAAAGTTCTAAGCTTTTTAATCGGAATGTTGGTTTAGTGATTGATGTTGGGTTGAAAGAAAGTTACAGCAGCAGAACATCTGCTTTTATGACAAAAGTAGACCTTCAAAAAGTGTAAGTGTACATTATACTTCTTGAATTCTTCCATCCTCTGATTCTTTCGATATCACCTAATAGAGGAAATACCTTGATTTTGAGCTGGCTTCGCGTAGACCAAATTTTAATAGAATTTGAGGCCAGCTTTTATTGGTTTCGTTAACAACCTACTTAACTGTTTCCACATTCTATAGGTTTAAAAGTACCTACATAACGATGTGAAAGTACTTTAATATAAAAAAGCTTTTGATAGCATTCCACATTCCTGGCTTATCCAAATACTGCAGAAAATAAACTCAACAATTATAGGCTTAATGTTAATATATAGTGTTAATACATTTCTCAACGTGACCTTTCGTTTAATGCCAATCTGAGCCATGCACAATGAGTGCTGTGTCATCCGCTTAAGTAAGGATATGACAGTTTGTAAGTTTCAGTGTGCATAACTTGTTAATATAGATTAGGAAGAGTGTCGGTCCCAAGATAATTCCTTGTGAAACGCCGTAATCACCTGGAGGGTGTTCATTACTTATGTAATTATTTATAATCCCATTTTGTCTTCTCTCAGTGAGATAAGTTTTATATAGACTCAAGGATGTTCCTCTTACGCCAATATTTTCCAGCTTAAGTAGAAGTTTAGAGACAGAGACTGTGTCAAACGACTTTGATAGATCCAAAAAGATTCCAAGGCATTTCTTACCCTGATCCAAATTGCGGGACAGAAGATCACTCAAGCCTGTCACAGCATCCTCTGTGGACCTACCCGACATGAAACCGAATTGATTGGGTGTTATGATATTATTGGCATCTAGATATTTTATTAACATACGGTTTATGATTCTCTCCAGTATCTTAGACTTCGCTGAGAGCACAGAAATAGGTATATAATTATTGAGACAGTCTCTGTCATCTGACTTATAAATTCACCCAATTTACAAGTCAGATGACAGAGACTGTAAGCGCTTTTTTTAAGGCATCGGGAAAGACACTGGTGGTAATCGACAAGTTACACATATGGGTTATTACCGGCACTAGAAAGTTTTTTTATTCGCTGCCAGAATTTATATTTAAATCCACATTATATAGAGAAAGTACCTACTACGTAAATAAACGTACCATAAACTCAAAGAAAACATTAAGAGATTATTATTAAAATATAATATGACCAAACAAAGGACGAGTTAATTCTGTGGAATAGGATCTGACGCCATTTATATAATATATGACTGTTTATATTATCTTAAATTATGTGAAAACAGGGAGAAAGGAAAGACCCACTTTATTTGGGCGAATGTCTAAATAATAGCTTTTAACTTAGTTTAAAAAGGCAGCCAGTTATGTTCCTATTACATTTCTAGGTCAATTTTAAAGAAAAGTTTTCATGCGTGGGAATTAACTTGTGACAGGCTCTTTTAGGCATTACAACAGATGACTTAAGAACAGAGCATTTATTTCACCAGATAATACCTAATAAACACAAAATAAACCAAAACACTCTTAAGTAACAAAAGAAAATACATCCAAAATTGCTTGTTAAACTTGCAAAAGAAAATAAACAATGAGCACTTTGTAAGTGAAAGTTTATATGAACAAGTAGCCCATTTTCGCCTTTGATCATTACTAAATTAAACATGAACCCATCTATTTCTCTACCTTGTTACCCATCACTTAACTCTATCACAAATCACAACTGACTTCAAACAGTTTTTAATAGACTTTAAAACGGCTGTCAAACGTCAAAGGTTGAATGATTATGCATCTCAAAGTTGATCTATCAAAATAAATAAAGATGGCGTATGGCTGTTTCCGGAGTGAAATGAGTGAAGTAACAATCTAACTTGGACCAAGTTTCCATTACCGATTTTAATCGTTTCCTTTGACTAGTATACTGTTGATTTTGAAATCGTAAGGAACTGGCAACTCGTTTGCCACCATGAATTTTAAAGTTTTCGCGTTTATCTCTACCATCGATGAATTAAAACATCGTGCGGAAGACTTATAGTAAATACAAGTTAGATATCGCCGCAGTGAGCAAGTATGGTCATAATTGCCTTTGCCTTCTCTGTATGATAAGAAGTCTTTGTCCTGCAGTGGGCTAGTGACAAGCGGGCTGTATTTTATATTTATATGCAGGCGGGTTTATTATATGAAATGGCCCTCAGTTTGTTTAGGGCATCAAATATTACAGTCAGTAAGTTGGTAGCAGGGCAAAGGCCTTTTTTATTTTTGCCTGGAGAAATGCTCATGCGTACTGCACTACCACGGGGAGATAGCGCAATTATGTGGGTATCTAACCCACTAAAACTCCACGGTGTACTCCTGTGCCGCTTATGGCGGGAACACGGGTATGCGTTAGCGCTGCGGCTGTCCAGCACCGGACCCTCCTCTGGGGAGTATCCCCAATCGCCGGCGCACAAGAACACTGTACACCGTGACCACCCCAGGGACCAAACCAGCACATGGGCACCAGACGACCCCGTGTATACCCCCTGTGACGGGTCAAGGTCAATGGCCCCGCCACCTACCATTTTTCGGCTGACAGGTACTAGGGAAACAATCAACCGCTGCGATGCTATTGGTTAATGAGTATAAATCGGCGTTACTAAAGTGGGCGAGCCCTACAAGCAGGAATAGTCCTTACGGTGATCAGATATAGATTTGGCTGACAGTACATAACTACTAACATTATTCTAAAATAAACTTTTTTTTTTATAATTCAGATTTTTCTTCACTCCATTTAACGACAACTCTCTATATCGCCATAAAATGCACAATCCCTTCAGTGTCGTTATATAGAGTTTACTTAACTATAATAATCACTAACAGCCATCGATAAACACCGTTTGCCTATACTCAACACAACAACTGTTAATACTCAATCACTCATTACTTACATTAACAATGAATACAGGATAATAAGTCAGGGTTATTATTTAATTGATTCCTTAAAAGACGCCTTATGCAATGTAAATACCAAATAAGAAAAGGAAAGTATATCATTATGAAATTACCTAACAAGGATTTATACAAGAAAACCGGCATAATTTTTACCTGAAGTAAAATTGTTCATAGGAGCATCTTTAATTAATAGATAGTTACACTATTGGTGAGTGTCAGTTTTAATGGCGGCGAAATGCACGATTTCTGTAGGATAGGCCGCCGGAAAAAGTTAGTCGTATATGGTATTGTTATGTCAAGTTATAAGCGTTTCGAATTGACATTGTTCCGTTCGAGTTGGAAACCAGTCGAGGAAACCCGATATAATTACGTACATACTGTCAAATCTATGGTAATACAATGTATTGGAGTAGTAACTAGGTATTATGCTCTGTTACCGCGAAATTATTGACACACATTTACCACAATCTCAAAAAATTATGCACCACCAATTTCACACAACCGAAAACGCCTTACCTCAAACACAAAAATACAACATAAACGCCGCATTCATACAAGTCCCATCCGTGTCGGCACACTCGCTAACAAAAGTATATCATGCTGTCAATTATACTCCTTTAGATTAACATCTGCGAGTTATGTTTACCGTGATTATATCGTTCGGCTCTTTTCGGGTTTGACCGTGATTTACGACACGTCACGGTTTTGGCGGCAATATAGCGCTTTATAAAGTTTCCAGAAGGGATTCTGATTGGATTTTGCCGTTGAAGTCATATGTGAATTTTGAGAGGGATGTTTTTTTTTTGTTGTCAGAGAGAATTGGGTTTTCGAGAATAAATAAATTTGCTCGATCTCTCACATTTCATGAAGCCTCTAAGCCCCGAAAAGTCAGGAAGAAGTGGTCTAACCTAATTGAAATTGGTGCACTTACTTCGACAGAATCTGTATATGACATAGGTACTTAGTACCTTTTCTTTCCTTCATCCTATTGCCAACATTTAGCATAGGCGTGCTAGAAGCCTGGTTACCTCGGATATTATTAACATATATTGTTATTATTTTGCCACCTATCCGAATCAACCTAAACCACACTTTGTCATGTCATTAAAAATCTTCAAACTAAACCCGTACACCTTCTTAAACAAATCCCCATCCATAACTCAGCATGATCTTTAAACACTGCTCAAACATTCAACTTTAAACTAAAAAACTTCAAACACCAACATTAATCTGAACTTAAACTAATCCGACAAACCGCGCATACGTACAAATCAATACAATAATATGCGTATAAACAATATCGACAAGATAATCCCATCTCGTTGGAGAGAGACGGAAGACTTTGTTTTAGAGTGTAAAAGGGACAGCAATAGGTATAGTACGTGCAACTTATGGACAAATATGTATGATTCACTAAAAGTAGGTTATATTAAGGAGTTTAGAATGAAGAAACTTTATGGGGCAATAATCAAGCAGCATATTTGTTTGTACGGGATCACCGCCTGTTTATGGACGGATCTGTAATCCCAGTCGTAAGCTGGCTAACTTTATATTTGAGATTATTTTCTTTGTTAATATCTGGAAGTACTGATCTGATTACGAAAATTCTTATCCTGATAGGATACTCTACTCGCTGAGTGCCATAGGCAAATATTCGTCATATAAATAATATACAGTTTCTGTGGCATATGCCACGGGAGCGAAGTCATGGCAAAAAGCAAGAGTTCTACATAAATGAGTAAGAGCTCCTTCAAACTAGAAACTCCTGTATCTTGAAAAACTTTTTTCTAGCGGGATTAACATATTTTTTCAATCAATTATTTTTATAGAAAAATACGATGTTAACAGATTAAGTATTACAATGTTGGTAGTACTTACACGGACGAGCTCCTTCACAAAGACTTCTGACAACTGGGTCAAATGTTTAAACAACTATTAATCACTTAGATACAAATAATCTAAACATCCTAATACCCTTAGAACTAACTTAAATACTTAACAAAACCAAAACTATACATAATAAGGAACTGCTCCGACCTGAGTATCTTCTACTTAAGTCAGAGTTAAGTTACCGTTCGTTTATTCAACGTTTCTTTAGACGTTGTCTAGAGATTAAACATAGGATAGTGATGTGCTTAGCGCTGATGTTGCAGCTTCCAGTTTTGTATATTTCGGGGGGATCGAGGCATTTATCCAGCAGTGGGAAGCTATATTATTTGAAAAAAATAAGACATGGATGAATGTCTTAGTTCTGTTTTTATTCACGTGAAAATAATGTGACCCTAAATACGATTGCAACTTAGCTTGTAAAGCTGAGCACAAGTATTAGCTAAGCTAGTGTTGGTTGCAACACTAGCAGCAAATGCCTCAAATTATATAATAATATGGAAATGATCTAGGTATTATAAGAACTTACGATTGACATCAATGGATATGTTTTCAGAGACGGGAGCTATTAGCGGATCTGTTACAGCCTGTGAACAAAATTTATGATTTAGTAAAACAATGAAAAGACACATCATCATCAATTCAGCCAAAAGTGGTCCTCTGCTGTACATAGGCCTCCCCCAAGTGTCACCACATTGATCGGTCCGAAGTATCTCGAATCTACCGAATTCCCGCAGCCTTGACCAGGTGGCCCCTTCACTTAGTGGGAGGCCGTCCAACGCTGCGTCTTCGATTATCCGTTCTGCGAGCAATTTGCCCTACCCACTGCCACTTTAGTTTGTACTGCCACAAGTAGACGCCGAGCATAGCTCTCTCCATTTGTCTTTGGGTGACTTTAAGCTTTCTGATGAGGTCCATTGTGAGTGCTCACAATGGACCTCATCAGAAAGTCAAAGTCACCAGAAGAAAAGAGTACCTAAGTGAAAATGATTATTATCGATGGTCATCGATATTGTATACAGACTAGTTTTGAAGGATCTTAACTGAAATAAGTTTAAGCTACATAATTTTTAACAACCTCTTTTGTCGATTAACGAAGAAAAAAGTTCAACCGAAATATCACGAGTGGTCAATCACAAACACTTAATTTTAAAACAGACAATCATCTCTGGCAGAATATCACTTTTTCTTCATTATATATTACTACTCTTTCTGCATCATAATGTTTGTGACAGAAAATGCTGCAACTTACCTGACAAGTAATATCAGTGCCGTAGTCAGACCTCTGCAGCCTGAAGGAGACCGTGGCCCTAGCTTCTGAGTTCGCGAGGAGTGCATGTGACTTCCACCAGGATACCCTGGCCGTTGGACGACCTGGAAAAACGGTAATGTATTAGATATAATATGGTCGTCACCCCAGCAGTTATCTTCAGTTGCAAATAGTTGACTAAAATAACTATAACTACCAAACTAAAAAAACATTGAAACGTCATTTACCTACATAGTTAGTTTTTATTTATAATTTATTTATGCCCGCCTGTAGCCTATTCTTTTAAGATTTTTGACGTAAAGAATAGAATACTCTTTATTATGTACACCATATAAGTTACAGAAAGTATAGACGATGAAAACATTACACCGGGTGATACAATGGATGGCTTTATCGCTAAAAGCGATCTTTTCAAGACAACCTTTGGATGGATTTAAAAAAATGAAAGGAAAAAGTGTACTGTAGGTAGTTTTTGGTATGCTGACATTTTCTTCAACATTCTCACACCATTAAAATAATAGTAAAATGAAAAGTAAGCTAGCAAACTCACAGCCTTTTAACTAAACGTGCCCTTCGAAAAACGGTGAAAATTATTTTCCATGAGCAGGTATCGAAAAATTTTTCATGACTTTCTAAAAATCTCCAAAAGCACACATATTCTTTACTTGTTCCCCTCTAAGCTAACAAAAACCTATTCACGCCCAAAACGTTTTCAAAATACCGGCAATTTTAAACCTACGTAATTACTAATGGGGTACAAAAGGCCAGACATATAATGGTATAATTTACATTGTGAGCGGTAAATGGCGCGAGTGAATAAAAAATCATTTAAAACAATGGCGGCCTGTATACCCATATAAAGTAAGGGTGCGGGGTGTGGTACAATTTAGAAGCGACAGCATATCTTGTCTAAATTTTCTCGGCAATACGGAAACAGCTTGCATACTGTGGTTAAAACTTGAAAGATTTATTACTAGAGGGCCACTATTGGTTCGTTGTATACCTGTATACTATTAAAATCTAAGTAACAGTAAAAAGTCTATATTTTGATTTCACATGCTACAACAGGGGCAAATCTTATCAAAGTGTGGATTTGAAGTATCCAGAAAGCTGGTGCAGCATGTCGTATTGATCGACCCTATAAGCACCGAAAAAATATTGGGACTATTGTCTTTGTTTTCTCAGCACAACTTATTGTCAAAATAATGCTACTCGCTACCGCTTATCCCCTATACCACAAGCAAATCGTTTGCGTTAATCGGAAAATACCCTTACCCTCTGTTGACGTCAGGTTGTTCCAGTCTCATGTCAGCGCCACTCTTGAAACTATGTGAGAAAGTTTTTACGACTTGAAGTGTACAACAGTCGTACAAAAATATGAGCTATATATAGGGTACTCAGAAGCCAAAACAGCCAATTTTACTAAGTGGTACTACACAGTGTCATGGTGGCCCAATGGCTAAGACCTCGCCTCTTGTGCTTCAGGTCGTGGGTTAATCCGGGCAAACACCGATGTGACTTTTTCAAATACATATTATGTACTTTTTAAGTTTATCCTGGACATCACAGGCAATAGTGAGGAAAACATCGTGAGGAAACTTGGACTTATACAGAATGAGTTTTTTAAGTGGTGTAATAATACAGCACGTGGTTATTTTTCAAAATCAATGCGTTCAATTCCTGGCTAGGAATATTGATTTAACAAAAATCCAATGATGCAGTTTTAGTTTTCTCACTCCTGACATGTTAAGCGTGTAATACGTTATTTAAGAGAGGGTGGTAATTGAGGTAAAAATGTTAAGGAAAAGGTACTGAACTAAGCATGTTGGTAATGGTGTTAATTACAGTGATCTTATAGGAGTGATATATCTGAGGGATAATCATGAAACTACATACTTATCTCTTGAAAATAGTACGATGAACACTACATAAAGATGGCGCTATTTTACCTGCAATGTATGATTGCTTTTGATGTTAATTAATCTAACAACAACTTAATTATATTGTTTTTCGGTCATCCAATCACAACAGGCATATTTAATGATCTAGGACTTGTCCAGATTTAGAGAAATCTGAGTTTTCTTCTTATTTACTTGTAGCTGCTTGTTCAGGTTTTAATTAATTAAAAATCTAATGGGTTGAATCACATGCAGGTAAAGTCATGCAGTTCGTTACCCCCCACAGCGATGCATGTCAGGTTGACTTCAGTTCCTTCATCGTAAGGACCGAGTATACCTCGGACCTCGTTATTCTCAGGGTTCAGGATTATCAGCCGATCTGGAGGTACTGCACACAAAAATAATAATAATGATTATTGTGCTCGAATAAAGGTCACAGGAGAAAGTAGTGTTGAATGCAAGGGATACCCGAATTTCGTCAGTTATATTTAAATTACACCTAATATAGTAGACAGCCAATTGTCATGATACAAATGCTACAAACCCAGATTCTAGGCAGCAACTGAATAATTCCTAATGGAAATACCAAGCTTAACCTAAGACCCGGTCATCGAAATCAGGACCCATGTTTCAAAGTCATTCTTCTGACTACTAGATCAAGGAACCAATCTGAATGGAAATTAACTATTCAAAAAGATTTCATAAATTTAATATCGGTTTCTTGAAGCCTAAGAGCTTTCTACTCAGTATCACTTGAATTATGTAATTACTTACTCAGCACGGTGAGATTCAGTCTTGTGTTCTTGGTAGGTGACTTGATGAAGTCTACGCGACATCTGTACTGTCCACTGTCTTCAGGTCTGTGAAGAAAAAGGTTTTATTAGTTATGTAACGTAGTTAACGTATTATCATATCACGCCTGTTTTTCATGTTCCCCTAAAGGGTCAGGCAGAAGCGTGCAAAGGCCCCAATAAAACGTACTACTACTATTGCCATCAAATAAAGACTTCTGGCAAAACCCAATAAAAATTTGCTCAACCTGTCAATCGAAACTGTAGATTTGCTATAAAAATAATGGTGTCGATAATTACTTTAGTCTGTGGCTAGCATAAAATGTACTAAACAACTGACTTTCTTTTCCTGATGTCTGCGTTAGTCCCAAAAAGGTCTGTGAACAAAAAGGTAGGAACCCTAATGACATCCTTAGGTGCGCCAGATGTATTTTAGTATCGAAATCGGGGCGACAGCGACTTAAATAGGATCAGAAATTCATCTTCATGGTGATCATACCTATATGCGAACTGACCAAACTTATATTGATAAGGATGACATAGGGTTCTTTCGGTTCAATAACAGACACCGAGAAAAGGAAATCTTTTAAAAATACCCGCACTAAAACTTCACACAATTCTTTTTACCGATTTTTTTTATTTTTTATTTGAGATGGGTTTGCTCTTGACTCTAGTCTAAGTCATAGGTGACAGAGACAGAGTCGACGATGGAGTGAGCTTACCCAGAAGGAGCCTGTTTACTAAAAGAATAGTGTTGACAACTAATCGATAAACTATAAAACCCAAAAGCGATTGCATCGGTAACAATGTCGTCATCGAATCGGTATCCATATCTCATATCGGAACTATACATTTTCTAAACCATTTTGAAGCAATTTTATGAAACTTATGCGAAACGCTTTGTGCATATGGGTGGGATGTCCACCATGACCAATGGCGTATGGCCGTACGTCTTGTAGTCCGATGTTGGATAGGGCTAGGCAGAATCAAATTGTGCTGTTCCGTCGCATACTCCCCGAAATGTAACCATTAAAAAACCGACAGGCTGGCAACTCGGCGTCGATATTCGAGGCTCTGGAGATTTGACGCGACCAGTGCATCCTCAGAACACGCGTTTGGTCTCTAGAAAGCCACATAAGACAAAAATACATACATACATAGAATGATAAAAATATTACCCTCCTTCAGAAATATCAATCAAATCAGCGTTTCGCAGAACGCAACTGTACTAAGGCCTCTTCCAAACTGCACCATAAATCACCGGCCCTCGGTCTTCCGTATTCAGCCACAAAATTATATAACATAACAACTGCTTACCTTAACTTAGTGAGGACCAGTACGGCAGGTCTGGTTTCGCTTCTGAGGGTAGCTCTGACTCCTAGCGTGGAATCCGCCCAGTGTGACGTCACGCCTTCTCGAGTATCCAGTCTGCGAACAAAGAGGATTTGTTAATCAGGTTAACAGAAGCACTGAGACACCTGGCGGCTAGTGCTAGAAACGGCATCACCAAAACTTTTCATAGAAATCAAGCGTGTCAATGAATTTCTTATATTGGCATCAACCACCATTTCGAAAAGCGCTTGCTAAATAATTTTAATTCAAATAATTTATAAGCTTGTTTCCAGATAACTCGGTTAAATTTTGAATGGGATAAGCACGCTCCTCACATTAAAAATAACGCGTTGAGAAACGGCTAATAAAATAGTTAAATGACGATTCGGTTTATCGTTTAGTTTATCGGTATGGTGGCACAAACAGGCCGGCTCATCTTCGGTTATTTATATAAGCATGGAGATGGCCGTAAAATAATTATGATAATGTTAGTAGGAGTATAGCGTTAGAGTATAAGCTATGCCATGACGTAAACATATATTGTTAAGGTTACACTAGTCGAAAATTCTTCCATACAAACATAGTCTGGCGATTACTCCACTGTTTGACGGTGTACGTTCAATATAAAAAACTATATCAAAGAAAAAAATATGTCTCATCATTATCTAGCCCTGTATGGAAACAGAAAAGTAAAAAAATACAATATTTGAAAGTTATGAGCGTCGAAATTTCCATATTTCAACACTAATTTTAACGCATCTTTGGGTGGAAATAAATACCAGGAAAATCGCAAAACGGCCTCCATACAGGGATAGATTAGTAATTCAACAATACAAATAATTTTATTTTCAAAATATAAATTTAGTAATTTTTTCATGATATCTAGACTCCCAAAGGTCTGTTCATAAAATTTCGCGCGCTCGTTTTCGTCCTAAATCATCATCCATTTAGCTATAAATTTGCAAAAGTGCTAATTCGTACGAGAACTAGCTTCTTACTGCTCATCACAGCATCAATCTCTTTCGCACGTATTTTCGGATGAGACAGCATGCATTATAACCCCGCGCAAAAAATAGTTCGTGCCGTTGACTAGGGGAACCTTATGTGACATTATTTAAACTATACAATTGTTATGAACCAAAGAGACCAGAAGAATGGGTTTCTTAGTAGGCTTTGTCAGGTCTCATACCGAAGTACTGTCCACAGTCAATATTGTTTGGCTTTTTGACAAAAGGTACAACATAAAATGGCAAATAATCTGCTCCAAATTACTCATATTCCTTTTCGTAATTTGGACTACTCGTAACATCATAAAATACCATATTTTACTCTGAATATTTTTAATGAGCGTTTTTAACCTAACGAAATTCGCGTTAAAGGTGTTCAATTATTCAGGCAAGCATTTTGACGTCACAAAAAGTTATGACAGTCATTAATATGGCTAGAAAGGTGGTGAATTTTAAGATGACTGCTAATTGAGATTTATGGAAGAAGTTAATATGCTGCGCCGAGCACAAAAAATTAGTTTAGGGCAGGAGGATGATGATCGTGTAACGCATGCTAGAGATATTTTTATTAAGCTGTCATGATTTTGAACAGTTCTCTAACTTCAAACTATCAGTAAAAAAATAGTTGAACATTATAATTAAAATAATTTTTGTTCCTAATGGGGCTTTTATAAATTTTAACAGTTCATTAAATAAATTAATAGTTTTTGATTTTTATTTAAAATGTAATATTGTTTGTTGTTTATGTTTCATAACGTCAGACGTTGGATTAAAAATTTAAAGCCTGTTTTTTATTTACATAAAACTAGAATTATAATAACATGACAACTTTTTCCAAATTAAGGCTCTTCTAGTATTTACTTTAAAAATATTTATGTTTATCAACCGAAACACTTCCACAGACAGACAAAAAACTGCTACTCATAAATTAGATACTAAATTAAAAATTGTTTCTCTAATTATTTCTTCTTTACAAAATTCTTCCTGATATTGTCCGTAATAACGTACATGCAATTAATAGCGTCTAGCCTGGCAGTTCTTTTAAAAAGAGTTTTCAGGAAATAGTGATTAAACTTTTTTTGTTTTTTGGTACCTATTTCATTATATTGTCTTGTGCGCAATTTTGACATTAGATTTAGAATCGGAGGGTATTTTAGGTAATAATTCTTTTTTATTATTATTGTTTCTAGCTTGAATTTCTGGTTCCCGGATCCAGCAATGGGTTATGGGGTTAAATATTTAGATTATCTCAGTAGCAGCCGGGCTCTGGATTTGTATCCAATTGATAGTAACAGAGTCTCTCACAGAGAGGAGCCTTGTGTCCCAGCAGTGGGAACTTTTGAAGGCCGATTATGATGATGATGGTACGCCTGTACTGTCACTCCCTATCATAACTTGGACTTTATTATAATAATATGAGGGACTTCTCTAGGTATAGCTCTGCGTCCTCGGGGAATACAGACATGATGCAATGTGTGATTCAATTTCCATAAGTGAAACTCATATTGCCAACACAAAAACCCTAATAAAGTCTCAGCAATGAACTTTTTATTAGAAATCTAGCTACGTTTCTTTACCTTCGAGATATTTAATTTAACAAACTATTACACCACAAAAAATGGACAATTCCTTTCAAAGCCATGCCCACATTATACCACATACCATCCAAACATTATACCAAATAACCCTACGTTCGTTAGTAAAATGCCGACCCAAATCACTAGATCACGACTAAGCCTTCGATTGATAAAAAGACAAAACATCTCTATGACAGCGGCAAGAAACGCTTGACACCATAGACAGAGGATCCAAATTGACATATTTAAAGGATTAATGTGTACTAGTTTATACCGCGGCGCTACTTGAGTTCTGTTATCAGTTTTTTGAGTGTTTCATTTTTTTTTCAGTTTCAATTAATATTAATTGTTGTGTTTGTTGATTATTTTAATAAAGATTCCAAGATGTGTTTAGGCTACTGGTATGGATTGATTTTCGTTATATCAGGCATTTACATTTGTGCTGTTATGCTGGCAAGCTAAAAAATAGGCTAACTTTATGACGAACGTGCCTCAACACGATACGAGATATTACTCGTATAAAATACAGTCTTAATGTTACTACAATGTTATTCAGTTCAATTTATTTTTATTATTATACGATAAACACGACCTATATAAAAACTACCATAAAATCACTCAAAAAGACTCCCAAACAACACAAATTTCAACCCCATACATCTCTACCCACCATATTCCAAAAAACAACGTGATACTACCCTACATTACACCACAACTTCCAAGCATCGTACGGCAAACAAACTAACAAAAAGCGCTGTTTTGTATTGTTTTAATGTTCTGACTTTTGAGCGCATTCCCAGAATTTGCAATTCGTTTTTATGTGATCTCTAAGTTCTGTTTATGAGACGCACCAAGTCGGGCCAAGGGTTTGTAGGAAGTCAAATAATGTTCTTAGGGTATCGTTTGAGGTTTGTTTTGAACTAGCAGGTTCCTGCAGTATTACTTGCATCTTCGGAAAACTACGTCTAGTATAGTCAAGCGTCAAATGTGCTGTCGCAATCACCACATGCTAATCTGTGTAAAAGGAGGTAAATAGTTCACAACTAGTTTAATCTATACTTTAGATTCTATATGATGAATGTATTTAGTTGTGAACCATTGACTTATATATTTTAAAGAAATAGGCACTTTACCTTTGAACGATTCTCACCGCATTTAAGACCCTTGACTGTACGTGCAGAAATACCCTATGTTATAACCCATGTCACATTCTATATGTATGCCAAATTTTATTCAAATCCGTCCTCCAACCTATGCGTTATAAATGAACATACATAACACTCATACACTCTTAAAGCATAGTTAATCTTAGAAGCTACTTTAATGTACACTATCTTCCTTCCAGAGCTTATGGCTATCTCCAATCCGACATTTCAGTTTAATCCTAGGAGAATTTTGTAGATAGACACAGAAGGTTTGGAATTAATCCTAGCCTTATCTAAACGTCCTAAGTTTATTTTAACGACCCTAATCCGAGAATCAATAAGAGACTATCTGTTATAGGAGCTTGTCTACGGGTATTGTCGCTGGTCAATACCTCGCAGTTTTAAAGGCTTTACCGTGGTTGTAGGTTGAAAAGTAGTGCAATACAATGAGTACATAACATCACGCCTGTATTCCTCGAAGGGTTAGGCAGAGATGCATCTATAGTACACCCATATTTCACCAGTTATGTTTAAGTGCAATTTAATAGCGGGCGGGTCTATAGCCATCAACCGGGCACAAGTGCAGACTCCGGGCATCTACTTAGAAATGTAAGATAGAAAAACCCAACAATCTTTGCCCGACTCGGAAAACGATTCTAGGATTTCACGCTCAGCAGTAGTGTTTGCTACTATTAAACAAACGAGGCAGGCAGTTTTAAAATCTAGATATCGGTATAGACTATATATAGCCGGTTTTCGGCAATATCATAATCCTATAAGCCACTTTCAAGTACCCGAGACTTTTAACCACCATCTTGCTTTGTCATTGAAACAATAAATACATAATTACTAATCAAGCCGAGAGTACTTCAAATTGACGTCCGAGTATCCCGACTCCACTCGTCATGATTGAAATCAGGTGATACAGATGACTGGAGTACTTATGGTATTGATCAAGTATTATTTTCATGACGTTTTGTTATCTTTTAAATACTATTGGAGAGTACTTCACTGAGCATAAAATGTTTTAGGTTTTAAGCTGTTATTATTGTCACTCTTTTGCTTTGCAACGAATGTAAGATTTTATTTTTATTGTCAATCGATTGTACGAATACTTGCTTTAACAAAAATGTTTGTCGAAAAGCAGCACTGTATCAGTTACTAGTCATTATTTTTATTTGTTTCATATATATGTCTTAAATAAGCAACGCATCAACAGCCTTTAGTGATGCAGGTCTGAATAGACCTTTGCCAAAAATTACGAGAGAAGTTTAAAAAACCCTCCCTACATATTTTTCTAGGACTTGTTATACTCACGTATAAATAGGCGACTCATGGCCCTGCTTGTACCAGATGACGAGTCCCATGCGGTCGTCTGGTAGTGCCGGAGTGACGTCGCAGGGCAGCTCCACACCGCCCCCTGTCAGCGCGTGCAGGGACTCGATTGATGCTGCAACAAACGAGAATAGTAGATTTTAGCAAGTTACATTTGTAGAGATTTTGATATAAATTGAGAGAAAAATTGCTTTTCAAATACGTTATCTAAAGAAAAAACAATCAATACCTCAATAGTCATAATCAGATTAGTAGTTTTTAAGCTACAATCAGTGCTACAATAATACATCTTTTCAATGTTGCACCGTAGTCAGGTAAAAATATGAAACTGTTTTATCCAGGAGGAATTGGAATAAAGTCGGTTTTGTTCCAGCATAGTACTATAATAAATAGAGATTGGATGAATTGATTAAGAAATGTAATTACGTAAATCCAACTGTATCGTTTGAAGAAAAACTTCTATGACAGACGGACAATAAGGAGATCTTATAAAAAAATAATATCGTTCCGATGTCTTTTTAAGATTGAAACAGAAGTCGACCCACTGACCGTCAAATCTTATCTTCTTATCTAGTACTGTCCTGCTTGTTATCTTTATATTAACATTGTCCCTATTATTATCCTGTAAACCGTGGTTATCAATAAATAATGACCAAGACGTTTTGATGCGATCGACGGCGATAAGTATGGGGTAAAATAAACACGCATAATATTGGTATAAAGAGATACCTCAAGATTACAGTAGCGCATGATAGCCCAATTTGAAACAAAATGGGGGAAGCCTCCCCAAAGATGACCGAACACGTTCTGTCAATAATGACTCCTTTACCGTCCTTAACTAATTAATTATATCTCGCAAAGAAATACCCATCATTTGACACGTAATTTTAAATCGATTTAGATCATAATGATTAATAATATTGTAACTATTTTATCGAATTTCCCCCAAGCTGTGCTGCAGAACGGATGTGCAATAATCACTTTGAAAAATAACATTAATATTCAACTGTTATTTTATCGCGATAAAATTGGGACTCATGAAGAATTATTGAGCTAAAATTATACAGCTGTGATAAAGGTGTATTATTTTAATGATGGCTTTCGGGCACAATTGGATAGCCGAACTTCGAATTATGCTAAACTGACGACGTGATATCTTAGTGCGGAATTCAGTTTTGTTTTTAGTGGCCTGAGGCTCTAGATAAGTGATATTCTATTATCGAAAGCGTGGCGACAGCGGTTGGAAAATGACAAAAATGTATGGGATCGACTATATTTTATTCTAATGAGTAGGTTACTTAGAAAAAATACTCTGTTCAAATGTCCGGGTTACAAGCTCCAAGATCCGGGGTTTTCACGCTTCTTGTCCTGGTTGGCAGATTTTACAGATGGCAACCCTATTTTGGTCACATTCCCACATACATTAAAATGTGTTAACAATTACGGATTCCTACCACGAAAGTTAATTTGCCGGTCTGTGGCAACGATTGATTAAAATAAAACAAAACAATATTTTTAATTGCTAACTACCCCTCTCATCGATTGAATATCGATCGATAGGAAACGTATTGAAGTTGTGTGACGACAGATTTAAAATTTCTATTATCAGCTGCTTATGTTAATTTTTGTTAAATTGAAGACTATTTTATAGGAAATTCGTGTATAGCTGGTATTTTTAATTATCCAATGCTCCTGTCCATCTAGGAATTCTTATCACGGTCTTTTATCAAGTTTATTAAATTTTATTTATATTTTAGGTAAATGTCAAGAAAATATGTTACCATTTTTACCCTTTTCATTTTTGTTGTTAACTGTTGAATTTTTTAAAGATAAGAGATGAGTACGATGTGAGTTAAATTGTGTGATGACGGCAATTTAAATTGGAAGAAGACATGCTTTGTCGACCCCAAATAAATATAAATTAAAGGTTGATACAAAATTATCAACCAGTCACAAATCCAGAATATAAATATGAACACACAGTACACACAACATCAACATATTAGGCATTCCACTGTCTAATAACAATAACAGAGGTTCGCTAACTATTCATGCAACACTTCGCGGAATTTAGCAGGAGTTAAAAAAAGTAAGTTCTTCTATTTTTAAGGCCTAAGTAGGGCAGTAAACAGGCTTTTTGTGTTTCTTTCTTTATAAAAAGAAAACAATATAATTATCACACGCTTTAGTAAAAATAAATAAAGTAACTTCTTCGCGTGAAGACGAATGGCGACAGTTTTCGTGTTGCATTTTTGACTTGTAAATTGAACTGTTTTGTTCTTTTACTGTGCTAATTTAATTTATTGCTTGGTCTCTTCTTCAGTAATCAATTGACTTATAATGGCTAGCAAACAAAAGACTATTGTTAAAAAGTCTATCCCTCGGTTTGTGATTTCAGATTTTGAAGTTGCGAACTTAACAAATACTACTTCAGAATGAGGATTTGTAACATTTTTCATTGAATTAGAGTTTTCCACTTAAGTGCAGTTACTCAATTTAGACAGAGCACTTAACTTAAGATGCAGTGCCATCGTTCTGACTGCTACTTCATATATATTTTAGAATAATGATTAATTATGTTTGTTATCAATGGATTTATCTCCTCCTCTTTAGTCAAACAATTCATTTTTTACCCATATCATTATTTATTAAAAACCTTGTTCCCTTAAATAACTCCTTAGCAATCGAACCCTACAAGTGACTTTACAACTCCTCACGCTGCGTAACCTCAATATGTTAATCTCGATTAATGTGATGCATTCGATCTCCTTTATGATAACAATGGGTTTTAATTTAATTTTAGTTTTAATTTAAATCTCTTCGCTTCTTACTTCTTATTTATTACTTCCCTTGGTCACCCGCGGCTAGATCATTTAAATTGTAGGGTGAGATTATATTGTTAGCAATAGTTGTTAAATAAAATGTTGTGAATGTAAAAGAATGGGGACGATTTATCATCATGATTTTACCATCATAATAATATAAAATTGACAGATGAATTAGCATATTATTAAAAGTGGCTAAATTTTGGCTATTTGGTGATGTATATTCGAATTATAGATTTTAGAGAATCATTTTATAAGGGTGAGCTTGTATAGACAGGGTCTTTAGTTTCATACTCAACCAAATCATTGAATTGTTAGAAAAAGAAATAAATAATTTTATTGTTATTTTGTATAGACATATGACGGCGATCATTATTGCCCTCATACCGAATTATCGCATAAATTAGGCATAATAAATATACAATTTTAAGGAAATGTATTAATAATTAGGTACTAAGTTCTTGTTTGTGCAATTCGATTACTAAGTTGATTCATTCATCATTTAAAAATATAACTTTAGCCACGTCACTCTCCATAAAATACGACAAGAGCCCCAAAACTCAAAAGACCGTGAAAATATCATGCTCAGAAGAGCCAACAATAAATAATTATGTTCAAGCCATCAACAATGGGGCGTTAACTTGACTGTAATTTTCAACGGTTTCAAAACGATGGCTGGCAGGAAAAACTTCTTATATTTAGGTTTCCGAAACATCCAAGCCGTTGAGTTATTTTAAGATTTTAAACGAATGGATGAGTTATGGATCGCGGTATTATGTTAATTCTGAGTGAAGTATTTTTTATGTTGGTGACAATGTAAACAAGGGATTGCACTCTAAAGTATTTACAATTTAGCCTGTCAAATAAATCCAGGTGTAAAATATAATTTTGAGTTATTTATATTTCTGTACCTAACAGTTTCACAGAACACTATTAAGCACTACACATTAGTAAGAGCAAAACATATTCTAGTGCGTTTGTGATTTTTTATACAAAGTGATAAAGCCTACGAGCCTGTTTCTATCAACACCCTTATTGCAACAGTATAAAACAGAAAATCATATTGTTTTCACCCAGGCGAGCTTTTTTACACAAAGCACTACCTATTATTTTCGCTACACAAAATAATATCAAGTTTTCTTTTTTTTAGCATTTTATGATGAGTATTTCCAGGTGAGTAATCATTTTTAATTGTGCTAATTTTAAATGAGGCAATGCGTTCTAAAGTGCTATAAGTGGCTGACTAATGCTTAAATGTGGTTCAGTTTCGCAATTTGGATGCAGTAAGCAATTCAGTAACAATATTTAAATAACATCAGCCTAAAACTGATCCACAGGAGTTCAAATAACACTTCGTGTAAAGAGACAGGACGGGAAATAATGATTATAAGTAATATATTGTTAGTAAAAACGATTTAGTTCAGCTTCCTCACGATATTTTAAAATTAAAAGAGTCATTTTAGCTCTTTACAACAACACTTATGAACAGCAGCCTTATTGCGTAAGTGAATACTGCAACACAAAGGGTTTGACCGCTATCAATCGACCAATCACACAGACGGAAATCCACTTCGCGTCATTCATCTCGCATGTGATTGGCCGATTTGATAGCGGTCAAAGCCTTCGCATCTTTCCATATTTTATATTGAAAATGTAGGTGTGAACATAATTATTACCTGGCATATTGGTATTGTTTCTAGTACGAAGAAATGTTAGGTTTTGTAATTTCATAGACGTTGGCAGTAATTGTACAATGTTAATAATTAAAGTAAATAACTTTATAACGAACTAATTATATGAACAATATTTTAAGCTTACTATTACTTAGGCAATTACAAGCTTTTAGCATGAACACGAAAGTTTTCAACTTATAATTGGATAAGTACCTGGGTGATTGATCTCTGCTGGGGTGAAAATAGAGAAAACGACCTTTTCTAAAAACGAAACCGAGTTAAATCGATTTATCGCTCCCGAAACCCCCAGCATACAAAATTTCATGCAAATCGTTGGAGCCGTTTCCGAATTCAAATTATATAAATAGGTACATATATACAAGAATCGCTCATTTACAGGTTTAGATTTTCAACTAGTAATATTTGTGAATACATTAGTATGCTAGTACTAACGTAGAAACAAAATATTTCATTGAATTAAAAACAATCAAGCGTACTGTGAGCATTGGTGGTCCAGTGGTTACGGCCCCCATTTAAGAGTTGTAGGTCGTGGGTTCGAACCCGAGCGGCGCTTTACTTTGGGGTCATCAATTTATTTCATCACTACTGCTCTCAAAACGGTGAAGGAAAACACTGTGAGAAACCAGCATGTCCTAGAACCAAAAATTCAAAGACATGTGATATCTACCAATCCACACTGGGCCCGCGTGGTGGATTATAGCCCACTCTCTCTATGAGAGGATGCCTGTGTCCTAGTAGTGAGCACATTAAAAAGGCTGATGATGAAGCGTACTGAAGAACCAAAAAGTTTACAAATAAAACCAAAGAATAAATACAGGCCATAACTCACACTAATCACATCAACGAAAATATCGATAACCCACACGATGGGAAAAACTGCATTACGCATATCCACCCATTTGGGGTATGGGGGGGCTATGTGGGACTCCCCGGGCTAGCCGGTATACCCACTTAAATAACCCAGCGGCACTCCCGCATCGTCTGAATGGAGGAGGACTGGGAAACCGGCACAGCCTTTACGTCTAGTCCTCCTCCAACGACCGCCCTCCAATGGAGGGGCTCGGGAACGACCGCGAGTGCTCGGCATTCCTGCCCGCAAGGGTGGTGACTAGTGCAATGCGAGCTAAGGCGGCCCCCAACCCGGCGCCCGCTAGTCACCACCAGGAGGTGGGAGGAAACGATCGTACGACTGCCCCCTCCCACCCCCTCTCCGCCATCTCCTTTTGCGACATGGCGTCCTCGCAAAAGGAGGCAACCGCCGCCCAGGACCCCCCACCCCCCAGCATGGAATTCACCACACCGGGAAGCGAGAGGTCCTGCCCCACAAACTCCTGTCAGGGCACAGCGCAGCTACGCCCCCGCTGGGCAGACGGTGTGCTGCGCCGTGGCCTCTACCGCGCTGGATCTTTACGGTCCCCCACGTTGCAGCATCCAGCCCGCGAAGGCCAATAACTACAAACGACTTACACCAGGTGTTCTCAATCTCTGGTCTAGATTCCTTCTCGACAAAAAGCCCGTTCATTTCTCGTATAATCTAGCGATCATTCCTCGAAACTGATATAATCGAATACGCAAAGTCGGTCCATTATTCAATTATTTTGTGGAATAATAATGAAGTGCCTTTGTCGCCTGCCGGCCAAAAAAAAAAGAAAAAACTTGGCCCCACGTCAAAGACGTTTTGTGCGTCACCGCGCATTCGTTGTTGTTGTTTTTTTTTCTTGGATTCTGTTAGAAACATGCCTTGATTCTGTCCCAGACACAAGAATTGGTTTATTAAGTTAAATTTTTCGATGGACAGTAATATTTGTGTGTCATTTATTTCACAGATGTTGTGATATTTCGGTTATATATATTTGAGAATAGTTGATACCATTTAATTCAAAACGGTTGCACTTTAATCAGCTGACATTTTTATAATGTTTTTAATAGCTTTATCATTGATAACGAGGGTACCTAACTGTCTGTTTGTGTTATATACCAGTGAAGACCATTTGAAAGTCAAAATAAAGTTCCTATATTTGAAGTCCTTTTGAAATAAATCCACTCTATAAACCCTCGATTAAGGGCCTTTCACCGCTTTAGTGCCGTAAAACAGATATTTTCTAAAGCTTACCCCTTTGTAACGGCTGGGTTAAAAGTTAAGTAAAAAAAATAAATTTATTCATGTACATTATTTACGAAACATGGTTTTTCGTGTAATTAATAGCTTTGCTTCAAAAAGAAAATATTAAAATCATGATATTATTTCGATACTTTTGGATTCTACTACAAAACGACTTGGATGTTTAAAAATATTCTTACACAGAAAAAAATTATAAATATATTTATTAAAATACAAGTTTACAAAATCTTAAATTAAGAACTATGCCCCACAAAACCGTTTACTCGGTTTGTCTCTGGGAACGGAACAAACAGTCTTAAATATTAGGTTTATTAATGCGGACACTTAATTTTCACTTATTGAACTTATAAAATTACTAGCAATAATATATTATCTTATGAAAAGTTAATAAAGGAACTATCTTATCTTATATCACATGACCGTGTCACATGTCATATAAAACTGCTTATTTGCTAACTCTCCTCCCACAATCTGCAAACCACTTTCCTAAGAACATCATCTACAAAAGAACTGCTTAAGTGATTTGGCAAATTCAATGCAAAATCCAATTTATGGCAATAATTTTTTCATAACTGAAATAGCATATTATGTAAATCAAAGAATATTTTGCAAACAAAACTGTTGGAGGATGTTTCAATATTGATATTCTGGCTCCGAGCGGGCGCACGGCCAGTACTGCGTTAACATTGGGAAATATAAAGGCCTTAATGTCAATAAATAAACAGTTATAATTTCAAAAGTTCTATTTAGTCGACTTCGATAAAAATAATTTAGAATATATGCAAAAGATAACTTAGATATCATTCTTCTTGACTCAAATTGTGTCAAAGTCAAACATAATCCATATACCTACTAAGTAATAAAAATTTAACTAAACATTAGCACTAACAATGTCGCCAACTGTACTGCTAATGACCGAACTAATAGGTACTAATAGGTAATGGTTAAATACTAGACAATGATAGTTATTATGATAAACAGTGAAAACGTATGTCAGTGACAATTAACACTGACATAAGTGTATGTTTAATATGAATGAGGTGTCAATTGATCTGATCTTGATCTGTCAGATTGTCTGGTCTAGTCATACGAAACGCATTATGATCAGGCTTACTTCTAGAAAATTCAGTTTGCTAGTGTTTTCCGTAAGATTACATCACGCCTGAATTTCCAGAAGGTTTTGTATAAGTGTACCTTGTAGCGTTACGTTTAGCTCAGAGGGAGCTAAACGTAAGCCACGTTAATAAAATTAAATAATTATAAACTAAAAAATTAATAAAAGGATATTAAGAATAAGAACAGCAGGGCCGGCTTCACACGACGTGGATTGCTGGAGTTAGGCAACTAACCAGGCAGCAGGACAGGCTGGAAGCCGTGGTATGACCGAGGTAGGCGGGTGAGTGGGCTCCACGACGACAAGCAGGCAATCGGGCAGGTAGGCAGTAGAGTAGGTAGCAAATCAGTTAGGCAGGCAGCTGGACGGACTGGAACTCTTCAAAAGTCGTGGTAAGCTTGAGAGGGACCGGTGAGCAGACACCACGACGGTCTTTCAGGCACACGGTTTGGTATGCAGTTGTGTAGGCATACAGTAGGTAGGAAGGCAGGCAGCCAGGAGTGAAACGGATAGTAGGTAAAATCATACACAGTATATCACTCACAATATTTATATTTTAGTGCACTTCAGATATTATTACTGGATATTATATACACAAGCTGGATATTAAGGTTAAGAGAGTTTTAGATTTAAAAGACCACTTCGTATTACTCAGTAAATAAACCGACATTCGGCGTTCAGTCCCCGTTTCAAAACTAAACAAACACGCCCGTTTTTCTTCGTTCTATGTTCTATCTACATTTCAAATTCAAATTTCAATTAAGAAATAAAGACCAGAACGAATAAAAACGGTTTACAAAGGGGGTCTGTCTACGCTACCCTTATAATAGTGTAAACCTAGCTTAAAGGAGGTTTAGTCCATGGTACCTATGTTACGGTCTATGGTTTTAAGAAAAATAAAATAGACAGACAGATGTCATGTCAGATGAAAATGTCACAATAGAAAAATATTGCAAGAATTACAAATTATCAATATAATTTAAGTTCCAGATATTAAAACAATCAGATATAATTAAAAGTATGCTTTTCAGGTACAAACAGTATGAAAGAAAACATAAAAATGAATTACAAAAGTTGATAAAATATCAAAATATATGAAGGTATGGTTTGTATAGTGTTATGAATTGTAAATAGAGTTAAAAATGTGGATCTGTAAATCAGAACACCACAACCTATAGTTCAATGCATGCCAATTTTAAATATTTAAGTCCGATGTAATTGGGGTCGCACCTATTGTCATCGTCAACACAACCAATAAATCCAGAATCCGGGCTGCTTCTGAAGAATTTCAGTTGGAAAAACCCAATAACACTGTTGCCGACCCAGGAATCGAACCCAGGACCTCATCTTCAGCAATAGTGTATCACGAACGAAGCAGTCGAATCTTGTGTTTATTTCGCAAGGAATTTCAGTTGAGTTTTTCAGCTGAAAGTCGATCACTGTTGAACATAGGCCTCTTCTAAGTGTAACCACATTGACCGGTTCAATTCATTTACATATCTGAACCAAATGAACTGTGATTCATATAACATCAAAGCTCCATTTACCGACCAGTCATCCAGTTTTTATAATTATCATTAAACACCGCTTAGATTCAACTTTCAATACAATTTCTTATTCAAACTGGTTTGACGTATTCCTAACAAAAGGGACCACCCTATCGACACCTTTGATTGTTGTGCGATTGAGGGTAAAAGTATCGAATGAACCACCTTGACGTGATAATTTTTAGATAAACTTATCAACAGTGTTTTGGGTATTCATTTGTTGAGTTATCATTATGATGTATGGGCCTGGTTAATAAATTATAAGCTAGTAAATACTTATTATTACGGTCTTGAAATTGTTTAATACTGGAGATAAATATAAATATTCTGATTGTGCTGAGGGTTACAACTGGGGTCGGGGTAAAACAATTCAACGGGACAAGAGGTCTAAGTTACAAAAGGATGAATAGTTAAACCTATCGCTCTGCCTATCCTTTTCCCAGCTATGCCGGGAATCAAGGCTAATTTAGCTGTTATGCAGCTGAATAGCAAAATCTGTAATCAATTTTAAAATCATCATCTAGGCGGTCATCATCCATTTCGCTACAAATTTGCAAAAGTGCTAATTCGTACGCGAACTAGCTTTTTACTGCTCATCACAGCATCTATCTCTTTTGCACGGGTTGTCGGATGAGATAGCATGCATTTTAACCCCGCGAACAAAATAGTTCGAGCCGTCGACTAGGGCAACCTTAAAGGTTGTATGAACAAGAGTCGTATGCAAATATCTTCTTATGATCAATAAGAGGCGTCGTCGTTTGAAATTATGGTGAAGTTATGGGAGAATTATGGGTGATTTTGGCGTAAAGGTGAAATGTGTAAGAATGTATTCTGTGGCGGTGAATATATGGAATATAGAGATAGTATTATGAGTTTTAACTGTAATTTTACTCAATGCTTCTCGATTATCACAGAAGGGAATAATAAGTCAGCTTGGTAACGGGTTGTAAGACCATGTTACAGCATTAGTACTTAGATATGGGGGGACAACGTAGGCCCGAATTATGACAATAAGTCGTAAGAAACTAAAAAAAAAGAAAAAGATTATATAAAAAAGTTGTTAAATAACAAAAAATAAAAATAATAAAAAACAAATGTTAACTAGCATCTAGAAGGCCTACAATGTTCACACATTGGTTGAACGGATTTAGATGAAACTTGACACACAGGACACCACCGCCTCTTTGCCGATGAGCATCAGTTGACATCCTAGGATCAAATGCCGGGTCTAAAAAAGTGTTATTGGTTTTTCTTCTGGAATTTCTTAGCAGCTCGGAGTTTAGATTTATGCCCGGTCATACGCTCGCACTGTACCATATCATATAAGACTTAAACATAATTGGCAAAATGCGGGTGTAGGAACTATAGGAACTTACACCTCTGCCTTACCTTGGAATACAGGGGTTATGTTATGTGATATTCAATTTCCGTATCCTAGATATCAATTAACACCTTAAACGAAATGACTCACCCAGTATTAACATTATTTTAATATAAACTAAATCCAATATGATGGCGTCATTAACTGAGGACCCGGTTAGAATTTATAACACAGATAAACTGAATTAACTGGATCCTTGTACGTTATCAGATAGTGTTTTATTTATTTATTTATTTAAACTTCATGTACAATAGTGGTACATAGGCGGACTTAATGCCACAAGGCATTCTCTACCAGTCAACCTTTTTGTCGGTGATTTTAACTTAATGCCCATGATCTGAGATTAGGGATGTTTGTCTTCATTTGAGTGGTGATATTTGGAGCATGGCATAATTCATTATGTTTCGCCACATCACCCTATTCTAAACAATCTGCCAATGATTACAACTCAATGTAAACTTTGCGATTTTATTTAATCAGAAAAGAACATCGTAGTGATTAAATTTTCAGTTTGCTCAATATCAACGAAGCCTTTTGTTGACCTGTTGAACAAAACGTATTGAATATTAAGAACATTTGATGAGGCTTAAGTCTCTTTCTCTGCAGCCCATTCCAACCAATAACACTACCTTTTTTGAGGCAAGATCTTGAAAATGCAAGATATTACCGACCAGACACGTTAAAAATCGCCTCTTTTCACGTCATAACGTAAAACAGGTCTTACGTTACGCCATTTTTAAGATCTATTAAAAACGCTCTAATAACTTTGAAGTCGAGAGGAACATGCCTAGAAGATATCTCAGGTCATAGTTACGTTGCGACATGGAGTATTCAGGAATGGAGTGCTCATGACACATAGTAAGCATAATCAACATTTAATGCCCGCTGGGAATCAGATAATGTACCTCCGCGAGAGTGACATATGATCAATAATATATTCAAGCGGCTGCTGCTGCTGATCGATTGCTGCGATCCAGGCGATGCCTCTGTGAGAGGGAAGCTTATAACTATATTTGGAATATGACAGCGGAGAATCTTTCTGTAATCACCGCCGGGTTTCTCAATTAGTTCCAAATTGTAATTAGCAGATACATTAGACAGCGGGATTTCTAATAAGCTTTTTGATGTTCATACAGTGTTTTGATTAGGCTTATAGGTAACTTTTGCGGCAATGAAGATGTTTGGCATTACATTGTTTGAGGTAGAGTAGATACTGTTACTGAAATCGTATTCTTTTACATAGGGCATCACAGCTACTGCAACTATAACGTTATACTTTGTAGCCAAGCATTCATAAATGGGGTGCTCATAACATATAGTAAGCATAATCAACATTTAATGCCCGCTGGGAAACAGATAATGTACCTCCGTGAGAGTGACTTATGATCAATAATATATTCAGGGGATCTGCTGCTGCTGATCGATTTCTGCGATCCAGGCGATGCATCTGTGATAGGGAAGCTTATGACTATATTTGGAATATTACAGCGGAGAATCTAGGTATAAGCTGGATAACGGTCGCTATTGTTCGTTAACTGTTTTATACTGATACTTTAGTAACTTGGCTGTAAAAGTCAATGTAATATTAAATATATTTTGATAGCTCTTTACTTTAGTATTTTATGGCAAGTGCAACTCTTAGTTAGTCGTAAATCTTTTGAAACCTAATATCGTTTACACTGTATCAACATTTTCACAATGTCTATGGACCCTGGTTCAAATAACACAGATAATGTAATTTTTTGTGAAAAATCTAACTGGTCGTTTTCACATTTTTTTTATTTAATTGTGGACTTTAAGTTTGTTATTTGAGGTCATTACAACATCTCTTTATTCCATACTGCTATTAGTTATCTTTTCATTAGTTCCAGTCTTCATCTTTCGCAGAGACCATACATCTTTTCGATCATCTTCCCATACTCTTATAACTATCCACATTCATACTCAAAACTTTCCTCACGACGCGACATTTCCCTTACAATAATAACTTAATTACATCAAATGACCAAAAAATACACACAACAAAACAAGACAGTCATAAAAACAAAAGATAAGTTCATAAACAAAAACAAAAAGCCTGTGTTTTTCTACCAAGCCAATAACTATAAATGAAGCTGAACTAGTGTGAAAACGATTATAACAGGACCCCAGAAAGACCTGGTACCAAAGTTATTGCGATCAATCCATGCCACAGAGCAAGGCATAGACTAATCGCCAGCGATGAGAGACATCATCCACAACAATATTATAAATGTGAAAGTAGTGTTACTTTTTAGTCTGTATTTTAGTTTATCTATCTGTATGTTAACTTTTCTGTGGCTTTTAGCTAAATAAATTGAAACTTAGCACACGGATAGATCATGTCCTGGACATAGGATATTTTTATCCCAAATATGTGTGCCTTCGGGCAAATTTTATACTTTTACGTTTTGGATAGTAATATTCCAACACGCGATCGCTTTTCTTGAATTTTGACTATCGTATCTATAGTCAGAACTGTCACAGAACGTCAATTTCTATTAGTGATACTCACTGGTGGTACCTATGTGTTGCTAGTATGACAATACCGTCTCAAACAATGCCTGCCGAAACGCCTCTATGCCCTGTGATCCAAACAGTATTTATAGATACCAATAAAGATTGTAGATAGCAATAATGATTTTCAATCAATCATTTATTTCGGACCATGATCCATAATTTGATAGTAATACACTTATGACTATGTTAGTAAATTTACATAATTTAATAATGTCATTCTTATAAAAATAATCCATACACACAATAAAATTAATAACTAACAAATAAATTAATAAATAAAAAATAAATTAACAAATAATTAAATTAGTTTAAATACCGACTTCCTGTTGCACTGGAACCGCCGCTGTGCAAGCGGGTCCAGTACCCCAGGAAAGGGCAGTCTGGTTTATCCGCAATAACCTTCAGGACACTGTATACGCTCCCCCGCATCCTGTGCATCAGGGATGCTGTCCTCTTTCGTATTATTGCCTGAAAACTATCAGTATTCGCTTCTGCAAACATCCCTGATGGACTACAAAAACGTGGGAGCCCCAACAGTATCCTGAAAGCGTTATTATACTGGACCCGGAGAACGTTGTAAGCCCTCTGCGTATGTCTAACCCACAGGCTGCACGTGTAGAAGGTCTGGCAATATTGTTGTGTCATACTCGAAAACCTTCCATAAGCAGTACAGACGTAACAATCGGGTAGCTGTCATCTGCCACACGTCTGGAAGCCATCAAGCCATCAAAGACGGTCTACATACCAAGGGCATCGCCTTTCACAACTACTCGCGAAAAGAAGAGAAGATGTACAAAGTAGTCATCTTCGGTCTTCCTGACTACGTTGAGGATGTACTTCCAGCAGAAATTGCCGCGTTTGGATTCGAAAATGTGATTGTTCGTAAAATGAAAGTACCTGCAGAAAAATCTTTTTAAGCCCCCCCTTTCTGGTACAATTGCCACCTGGTGCTGATTTTGCCAAATTCCGACAGATCAGCACCTGTAGCCAAGTTGACAATCTACAATCCATAACGCTAGTAGAAAACGAATCAATGTATAGGAATGACATATCTGAACGATAAGTCACGTGGTCAGACCATACAAATAGAAGGCGTTAAAGATTGTAGAAAGAGATTCGATACGAAACGTTTGTAACTTGGCTAGGGGGACAGGCTCCTTTGTAACACAGCAGTACAAATACGAAAATACCGAAGTAACAATCGATATGGAACGCAGTGTTACAGATGCCAGGGGTTCGGGCACTTATCTACCTTCTGCAACTTAGCACCCCGCTTTGTGAAATATACTGATGCCCACCAGACTGAAGAATGCCCCAAAAAGACCCGGGACCAGCCAGCCCAATACTGTAATTGTGGTGGGAATCACCCTGCAAACTATCGTCAATGCAAAGAGCGCGAAAATTTCTTATTTATTCTGCGAGAACGTCAATAACAACTGAAAGCCGCAAAGACTGAAAAGCTGCCCCTGAAAACAAAACGTTGTTGATGAGCGACCCTGGAATCTCGTTGCTGCTGCCAACACACAAAAAGTCACCGTTCTAGAAAAGGCTCAAGATCCGGCGACAGCTGACATGCTAGCCATATTAATGACGGTAAAAACCATCAAAAGCCAATTCCTAGGATGTAGTAGTATGATGGATAAAGTTATTCTTATTCTAACACATCTTGGTCAATATGTGTACTCGTAGAACACAAAATGTATGTATTCTCTAATGGAATGCCGACGGCATTCGCTCAAAAATATCGGAACTGTTGGACCTGGTAAGCGAGTTCATTATTGATATCGTAGCTTTATCAGAGACTAGAATATCCCCCCACATCAAATTACACACCCCTGGCTTCACCTGTTATCGGTGCGATAAGAAACCTGACGGAGTCGGTCAGGGAGTAACTCAAAACCTAGAATGTGTTGGAATACAAAATGCTCTATCAAACCAGAAAATTGCCTTTATCTCAGCTTATCAATCACCTAACCTAGCCTTATTGCCTAAAGACTTAGACACAGTTATCAATATTCAGGCAAAAACACTAATAATGGGTGACCTTAACACCAAACATTGGCACTGCTCTCGCACCAACAACCACGGCGAGGTACTTTTTGACCACATAATAGACAATGAATATGAAATTCTTACATCTTCTTGTCCCACTCTAGTCCACTATCATAGTACGCACATGCCATCTACGCCCGATAGTATCCTAGCTCACTCTGTCCACCATCTTTCAGAGCCTCAGGTGATCACCGGCCTATCTTCTAACCATCTGCCTGTCTACTTCACCGCGAGTGGTAAAGTCAATAGACAAACGCGCATCATATTTAACTACACCAAAGCGAACTGGAAAAGCTATAGATCACCTGAATCAATCCATAACTTTAAGCCAAGGCATTTTCAACACACCTTCAGAAATTGAACTTGCCATTGAACACTTAACGCAGTCAATTATGAATGCAAGAGATAAAGCCGTTCGTAAATTGTCCAGTGATGGTGGTCATAAGCTCCCAAGTCGGATCAGGTCACAAATCAAAATCGTCTATGAAAAATAGCTTTGAATGAATTAATTCCTAATAAAAGACGTGAACTATTCTCCCAAGTCAATAACCTGCAGAAAATTATTAAGTCTAAGATCCAAACCATTAACGAAAATGCCTGGAACAACAAACTAGCTAAAATAACCAACCCTACTTCAGACTTGTGGAGAGTGGTCAAGTCATTAAACCATCAGCCTATCTCAAAACCTCCTCTAAAAATGTCAAATAATATCACAACACCCACACCACTTCAGCAATGTGCGACACTAGCGAATACTTTTCTCGAGAACATGAACCTAACCAAACATTGGGTCAGCCCCCTTTAAAACTACTAAGATTTTCTATAGTGGCCACCTTCTCCCACCTTTCGGTATATAAGATGGCACACTATACCAGCAACCCCTTACGAGGCGTCTGGGACCATCTTCGGTAGGTCACGCCTCCAGAGTACTCGCCCCTGGTACAGAAACATAAACATTGGGTCAGTGATCATAGTACAGAAGAAGCAGTCAAAGTTTATATTGGCTTGCTGCACAGTTACACCCATCACTTGCTAGGCCAAAGGAAATCCAAAAGTTGTTGGGAAAACTAAAATCAAATAGAACAGCTTGGATTCCGAAGCTCACACTCGACCACGAAACCGCTAGCCAGAGTGGCTGAACACATAACCAATGGCCTTTCCACAGGCATGGTTTTGCTGGATATTGAAAAAGCTTTTGATTCGGTCTGGCACGATGGCTTGTTACATAAATTAATTCAATATGAAGTTCTTCTCTGTCTAGTAACACTGATACAAAATTATCTGCGAGATCGATGGTTTTCTGTTTACATAGGTAAAAACCACAGCCATACCATCTATCACAGCTGGTGTGCCTCAAGGCTCGCTCGTGGGTCCATACGGCTTCATACTTTACCTGAACGATATACCTAAACAGGCTCACACACAACTTGCCATCTACGCGGACGACACGGCAACATTCACGACACACAAAGACGTTGAAGTAGTAACTGGTCGGCTACAATACTCATTGGATTTACTCAGCCAATAATTTAAAACCTGGAAATTAAAGCTAAATTCAAGAAAAACCGAAAGCATTCTGTTTACCCGAAAACGTACACTATCTACTAGGCTTGTAAAAATTTATGATTTCCAGATTACCTACGTGGCGGGTGTCGGTTAACTATTTAGACATAATTTTAGACAAAACACTTAACTGGAACAAAAACACTGAATTAATTATAGGCAAAAGTCCAAAAGCCCTTAATTCTTTAAAACCTATTTTAAATCGCAAATCTGTTCTCAGTCTTTCAACCATACTACTAATTTACTCCACTTTAGTTAGACCTTGCCTACCTTTCGCAGCACCTGTCTGGCCTAGTCTAACTGTAACTAAATATAATTAACCCAAACTATACAAAACAAAGCTTTGAAACTATCACATAACACACCTTTTCGTAAGAACCTTAAAAGATCACATTACCGTATTAAATACTCCTTTTTAAAAGATTTCATATTCAAAATTTCGCGTTAATTCTATTTGCATAAAAATCCGACACACCGTAACGTTTACTCATAATTTTTGCACCAACTATCTACTATTTTTCTGTTATTATATAAAACTATAATAAAGTGTACATCTTGTAACCTAAACATTTTAAATATTATGTGGGTCCATTCTAAGATTACCACATACACAGTAGTTTATAATGATTCCTTTTATAAGTTAATTACTTCAACGCACAGTATTGTCATAATAAAAATATTTATTAATGTTTAGAAAGGCGGTAGCCTGTGTAACAGAATGAATAACGATTTGTCTACAAATAGAATAAGATCATTTGTAAACTACACTGTATAACCTATGTACCAATAAAAACCTTTCAAAATCAAAATTAATTGCTATTTGTTTATCTTGTGATTTATTGCCGTTCAAAGGACCTTGTTACTATTTTCCATGTACGAGTTATTGAAAAATGTTCGCGGTTGTTAAATTTAGGGGTTCCCTACGTGTTTTCGAAAGTTGATGATTCGATTTTTATTATATCGAACACGTTGTGTCGATAATTCAGTTGTACGATGTTTTATTCCATCGATGCTTTATTGGTGCGATGTAACGTTTGTGCGGAAAATCCTGTTGCGAAAAACCCTACAGCGATTGCTCATTAGTTCGTTATTTTATTAGTTCGATAGTATATCGGTTCGAAACGCCTACTGTTCCGTGACATCTAATTAATCTTATTTTGCATTATAGACGTTAAGGAAATAAATTCCTTTTATTTAAAATAATTTAAAAAAACTTTTTTAAACAAGCTTTTTAGCTAACCATGCATTGTCATCAAAACCAAACGTGTATGCAAAATTTCATCTTAAACGGTTAAGGCTAACTGCTTTAAAATTAAGTTGCAATATTTGACCCGAACTACTTACATACATATACATACATACATTGCAAGTAAATAAAAAGCCTGTAAAAGAGGTATAATTCCTAGTTTATTAGTTACATCAAGATACATTAATAAATTATATTTACATCCTAATCTACTTATACATAAATAACATAAATGCTGCTTTCTTTGCCGTGCATATCGAAATAGACGATTTAGGTATGACAGTTTTGGCTATTTGAGGAATTGGCTAGCAACCGGTCGTGATATTGTCTACGTTATCTTTGGCCCATGCCACAGCTAAACGTGATGAATTTGTTACCTGTGTTCCCCATTTTAGAAAAATAGACGTGAAGATATGTATGGTATTTAAAGTATTTCCTTAACGTCAATAATGCAAAATAAGATTATTAATTAGATGTCACGGAACAGTAGGCGTTTCGAACCGACATACTATCGAACTAATAAAATAACGAACTAATGAGCAATCGCTGTAGGGTTTTTCGCAACAGGATTTTTCGCACAAACGTTACATCGCATCAATAAAGCATCGATGGAATAAAACATCGTACAACTGAATTATCGACACAACGTGTTCGATATAATAAAAATCGAATCATCAACTTTCGAAAACACGTAGGGAACCAAAATTTAGGGCCTGTAGCTTTATTTTATTACATGTCTATCAATATAACCAAATATAATTTACAACTTTGCCACGTGTGCACGTTAGGAACAAAACAAGGACAGATAGATCAATATTTGGAAATGTCTAGCTGATAACTGACATACAAATTCGTACTATGTCAATAATGTTGCCATTATAAATACTCAAAAACTTACAATTGTGAAATTGTACGTGATCATATGATGTTTAACGAACGAACACACACGTCAAATATCGACGCTCTGAAACTTCATAATCTCCTAGTTCCCAGTCATCCTAGATATGCAAAAGTTAGCTAGTTCCACTCCTATAAATTCAAAATTCAACAGTCTGAATGATAGTTCTACCTTGAAAGTGGAACTCAGGGTTTCTTCAGTACTGAAAGATCATTTTGGCTGAAAAAATGCAGAATTTTACTTCAATGAAGTTGTGAGGGAACCCTATTTTAATATTGTTGAAGTAATAAATCACTTGAACCATAATTAAACCATATTCCTGTCCATTTCTTGTAACTTCTCCTGTTTCATAATTATGCATATGCACAGCTTAGTCATAAAGCGAATCCTCGATATATATTTACACTCCTACTGTGTAGTCATAGTGAATATTACATACGCTTACCAACGCCACGAATACCAACCTTATCTAGGTGATATTTTGATGATTCTCATGACTTTTATTACTGCGCAAAAGAGGCATGTGTTTCGCCCCTTTGACACTAAATTACGTTTTTAGCACCCAGGGAAAGGCTACGACCTAAAGAGAGTACTTCAGCAAGAAGCATAAAATTTTAAAAACCAGACAACAGCTTCATAAGACATTAAGATTTTTTTCACCCAATAACCTAGCACATTTTATTCTACATCACGTGAATACTGCTTCTTCGCAAATAGAGTATAACCAACTTTATGGTTTCAAACATAATAGTTATTTTGTTTTACCAGCTTTGGCTAGCGCTTTCGCCCTCGTGAAAGTCAGAAATTATCCTTATAAAAAAAACCGCCAGGATCAAAAGGTAACCTAAGAACATATATGGCTTACCAGTGAACCGTGAATTTATCCAAATCTATTTAGCTGGTTGATGCGTAATGCACTTGCTAACAGCTCGAGATTCATTTAAACTTTAAAAAATTTAATAGTTTTAGTATAGGATGTATATGTCTAAACTTCGTAACTTTCTATCATTTTCAAATAACTAATAAAACCACCCAGTAGTTTCGTGATAAACAATAGAAATCCCCTTTTTAAAGACTATGTACAATAACGAGACAAAAATTGGTGCGACAACAAAATCTGCCTCGCCGACCATTGAATTTATTCAAGTATTACTTTAATTTGAAACTGCCTTGCATGCCCGGCCAGCTTTGAGCTTAACTCTCTGTAATCACTGAACCAAATAAATGAATTAAGAAGATCTCCTGCTATTAGTGAGAAAATACTAGCTTTAAAGTTATATAAATGGTGTAATTGTTTATGGTTCTGTGCTTTGTGCTACGGTTGAGTTAATATACCAAAACTTCCCTCTTAAGAATTTTCTCTTTTTAGTAAGAATCTTACTTATTCAGTAACAAAATTACCTATGTGTTTAATCTGAGCCTTCTTGATAAGATATCTTATACACTCACTCACTAAAAAGGCGAGGTGACAATCTATTTTGGTAATAAAATCTTACGTCTTCTTTGTAATCTATACGAGTATGTGTACGAACTGGTGATGACACCATAATCCAGCTGCCAGAGTAGCTTAAATATTTAACTTATATAAATGACAAGCAACTAGATTTTTAAACTATATGACGCTACCGATAGTCACTATGTAGTAAATGATAAATGATAAATGATTTTTATTTCTGTAAGTTGGTTTATACAAACACTTTTACATGTCGAACATATTTTTTAAAACTAGATGAGGTCGGCGTTTCCTATCTGACTACTCTGAGAAGAAAGGCCGAAACAAACTCAGAGGTCACAGTCTCTTTTAAAGTCCAGACAAAATATTGGTTAGATCATGTGAAGACCATGTAGACTGATGTCTGAAATGGTCTTTTGAGGAAAGAACCAGCCAGATTGAGTGGACCTGTCCAGTCAGTGCACGCATTTGTCAATAACCGAGCAGCTCAACTCAGAATTTAAGGAGCTCAACGATTCGACGAACAATACCAAAGAAAGGACATTCGGGTAGGCCGCATAAACTACTCAAACTGCCAGACCATGATTAAAACTAAGATAAATATAAATTAAAATAAAAAAGAATGATCCACATAGTCTTCACACTCACAATAATTAATATACAATAATATAATACTTTAAAAAGTAAATATTCTTGTCATTGCAAGAAAACCATAAAAACAAAAACAAAATTCACGGTGCAAAATATAATAAAAAAAACAAAATTAATTGGAGCAGCTCAATCCCAAGCCTTTTTGTCGTCAAGGTAATCTTTAGTTGTATAAAACGCTTTCTGGCACAATTTACGTTTAATAAAAGATTTGAATTTATTAAGACTTAGATGTTGTACGTGGCTTGGAAGCTTATTATAAAAGCGTACACATTGACATCTAAACGAGCCACCTATTTTCTTGAGCCTTGTTGTAGGTACTACAAATTTGTGTTTATTCCTAGTATTTATGTTATGGATATCACTGTATTTTTTAAACAATTTTATATTTTTATGGGCATATAAAAGATTTTCATAAATATACTGAGAAGGCACAGTCATTACATTAATCTCCTTAAATTTCTCTCTGAGAGAGTGTCTTGGGCTTAATTTATAAATTGACCGAACAGCTCTTTTCTGCAAAACAAAGATAGTCTGGATGTCGGCGGCATTTCCCCACAACAGAATACCGTACGACATTACACTATGAAAATAGCTAAAGTAAACTAAACGGGCTGTCTCTATGTCAGTTAAATTACGAATTTTTCTAACAGCATATGCTGCGGAGCTTAGCTTCTTTGACAATTTATCTATATGTGGGCCCCACTGAAGCTTAGCATCCAAAGTTAAGCCTAAGAATACTGTGCTATTTTCAGGATTCAATTCTTCGCCCTTTATCAACACATCGGTTTTCACCTGCCTAACGTGAGGTAGGGTAAACTTAATGCATTTGGTTTTTTTTTCATTAAGAAGTAAATTATTAACATTGAACCAGTGAACTACTTTTGAGATCGCGCTATTTACATCGTCAGTAACCAGCTGCTGACGTTTAAGTTTAAACAAAAGTGAAGTATCATCCGCAAACAACACTATATCATGGTTATCCTTTATGAGGTAAGGCAAGTCATTAATATAAATAAGAAACAAGAAAGGACCAAGAATCGAGCCCTGTGGGACTCCCATTGTTACCATAGATCCAGGAGATCTTTTTCCATTAACGTCAACGGTCTGAATCCTATTACTCAAATATGAAGTAAGAAGATCCAGAGCGCTGTTCCGGATCCCGTAGTGGCGGAGTTTCCCGATTAGCGTTTCATGAAAAACACAATCAAATGCCTTGGACAAATCACAAAAGATTCCCAAGGCATCGCACTTATCTTCCCATGCATTATAAATATGTCCTAAAAGTTCAACACCGGCATCAGTAGTTGAACGACCCCTTGTAAAACCGAACTGTTTGGTATGTAATAATTTATGTTTATTAAAAAATCTTTGCAATTGCTCTAAAATTAATTTCTCAAATATTTTGCTAAACGTAGGTAGTACTGAAATAGGTCTATAATTTGTAGGGTCTGATGTACTACCTGATTTAAACAAAGGTATTATTTTACTATTTTTCATAAGGTCGGGAAACTCCCCACAGTCGATACAATTATTAAAGATAATAGCTAAACTAGGTGCGACAATGTCAATAATAGACTTAGCAACTTCTACAGAATGACCCCACAGATCTGCAGTCTTTTTAACATTTAAAGTATGAAAGGTTTTAATTATGTCTTTACAAGTAATATGTTCAAAAAGAAATTCCGAATCGCAAACGTTAACATTTTCTTTTAGCAAAGACTCAGCAACAGAAGGTGATGAGTTTAAGGATTTAGTCGTTGAAACGGGAATATCTGAAAAGAAATTTTCAAAGGCCACTGCGACTTGTGAGTCTGATTTTATGATGTTGCCATTAATAGACAGGCCGTAGTCAATATTTCGGTTACCAGATCTTCCCGTTTCACTATTAATAATATTCCAAGTCGTTTTAATAACATTACTACTGTTTTTAATCTTTGAGCTCAAATAACGCGACTTGGCCAAACAATTTCTAACATATAAATTAAATTCAGCAGTGTTTACATAAGTCCTTTCACTGTACAGCTCATAAAGCCGTGTTCTACTCTTATGAATACCAATGGTAGCCCAATCACTGAATGATGCGTTACTATTAACGGAGATAGTCTTGGGAATAAAGGTCGAATTAAATTGTTTACAGTATATACTAAAAAAATCATCATATAGATGATTAGGATCAGCATCAATTGACAAAATTGGTAATTTATTAATGAGTTTAACTTTAAAAGCTGCCAAGCGACTTGCAGTTTTGGGGTTAACAGTGATATCCTTTTTAGCCACTTTGTTGCTTTGGTTTGGTATAGTAATCCTCTGCCCGCAATGATCAGAATCTAGTAAATTTATAATTTCTTTGTGGACTGGTATAACATTAGTATAAATATTATCTAAGCATGTAGCACTAGAAGGGGTTATTCTTGTAGGCTCCAAAAATAGGTTTACAAGATTGTAGGACTGAAACAGACTTATTATTTTACTACAAGAACCTGAGTTTTCTAATAAATTAACATTAAAATCACCACAAGTGATAATGGATTTATTCGAGTTACAAATCTTGTGTAACACTTCATCCATTACCTTTTCGAAGCAGTCATACAATCCTGAAAGGGGTCTGTATACGCTTAATACAATAAACTGCTCCAATTCTATACAAGCTATTTCAACTGTCCGCTCAACAGATAGGCTCACAATATCCTTACGGTCTTTAAATTTAAGCTGGTTACTTACTAAAATCAATGAGCCACCATGTATAGCATTAACTCTGCTGAATGAACTACCAACCTGGTGATTATTAAAATTGAACAATAACTGGTGGCTTTTAAGCCAATGTTCTGTTATACAAAGAATATTAATACTGTTAAAGTTCATAAATAATTCTACTTCTAAATCTTTGTTCATAAATCCTTGAATATTTTGATGCACCAGGTTAATACTATTTACCGAATTTAAACTTTTATTTGATTTTACTTTGCAATTTTTATGCTGTATGCTTTTGCAAGAGGTTGTCCCTATTGTCCTAATTTCTAATTTAAATTACTATTAATATCAATTTCTGATACCAAATTATTGGCTGAATTAAATAACATTCCTTGGCATTGCTCAATAGAAGCAAGTTGTTTAGCCAAATTCTTGGCTGTAGTAGAAAAATAATATGATAGCGACACAGCTATCTGTCTTTTATAATACTTTGAAAGAAAGTACCTATCCATGAAAAATTTATCTTTTGTCAAATAAAAGTGATTACCAACATAATTGTTAGTGTCAATTAAATGGAATAAATTACTACTCTATGTTAAATTATGTAATGTCCTATTCAATTCATACCTAAGTATGTTTTCTTCCTGTGGCAAACTTTGGCTGTATGGGAATGTGAACATCACAATTTTTTTTAAACTAAGGTTGCACAAAGAGTTATAATGTTGGAGTAATTCTCCTTTGTTCACATTGCCCCTATTACCAATAAATATTAATAATGTTGTATCCTGGTTAAAATTGCATTTTATAACTTTTTTAATTATGTCAAATAAAGAACAACCAGGCATACAGTAGTTCATTATTGAGTGTCCTGGATATCTATTTGTCAACAAGTGGCCTAGATCCTTTCCAATTTCATCACAAAATAATACTATTTCTGTATTTACATTATTTTTAGGCAAACGGTTAGTAATTTCTAATGGCAAACTTGCACTAGACTGCGGTATGGTGGCATCACATATTGTCAATGAATGGTCCGGTGTGGGTTCAACAGATGGTGGTTGACAATGATCACATTTGTTAGTTTGTGAGCTTACCAGCTCATTCATTGCCAATACATATTCCCTCATTTGGTTTTCAGAGGCTGTATATTTGATTGTCATAGAAGTTAGTTTCTCCTGTAGATGGTCAAGTTCATACTGCAAGTCTTCTGTGTCAGTTTGGTATTTCCTAGTACTTTTTTCTAAATTAAATGAATACATTTCTAATTGTTTAAGTAGATTCAACCTTTCTCTATTAAGTTTTACATTTTTGATGAAAAACCTTTGTTTTTTGATCATTTTCTTAGTTTTAACTATGTATTTGTTAATTTTAATGTACTTTTTTATTTTATTTTTACTAGTGACTACCCTCAATGATTTAATTGATTTTGAATCATCATGACCTGTTAAATCTATTGTGTAAGAGGGATTTATTGCAGTAACCATTGACGGGGCAACAGGCACCAATTCATTGAATAGACTTTGATTCAACGAGGCAGTGATGTTATGATTTGTAGTTTCAAGATATTCAATCTGAGTTTGAGCCTCATGTAGCTGCTGTTGTAGTAAATAATTGTGACTAAGAGCTTGTTCATACTCATTGCTACACTGGCTGAACCCGTCCACAACAACTTGGAGCCTGTCCCGGGCTGCTATGGCATCAGTGTGTTGAGTATATAACTGAGCCATTTCTGTTTTCAGTTTGCTATTCCTGTCAAGGACACTAAGGAACTCTATTTCGTTTTCATCTTTTTCCCTTATCAGTTGGTCACAGAACTGCTGAGACGCCTTTAATTCGCTCAAAGCCTGACTGTGTTTGGTCTCTTCTAGGCGAGCCCGCGCGCTGCGAGTCATAATCATGATTAAATAGAAGAAAGAAGAGGTCGGAAAAGAGAAGTATGGAAACATTGAAACTATTGGGTAACTTTATGTGAGAGAATTTTCATAACTTAACAGAGATTGCAAAAAAAAAAACTATCATCAATAACTCATCAAAGACCAACACAAAACAGGTAAGAAAAAAAAAATTTAAAATAAAAAAACACCATTAACGCCTCTTAAACATCAGATCACATAGAATTATTTTAAAAATGTTATGCTTGCCGCCTGAGGGCGGAATACCAAGGCCTTCTAGCCAAAATACATAAATTCGTGTCATAATGTAAAATATTGGAGCCGTAAAATAAATGGGGTAGCTGGCAGTTAAACAATGTCGTGAAAATGAGGTGGAAGACATGTGGATAAAGTAAACTCTAAAAACTGGTAAAGAATGCATTTGGAAGGTATTAAATGCAAATGCGTATTTGC
The DNA here is from genome assembly GCA_964057195.1 of Orthosia cruda. Taxonomy (NCBI): domain Eukaryota; kingdom Metazoa; phylum Arthropoda; class Insecta; order Lepidoptera; family Noctuidae; genus Orthosia; species Orthosia cruda. The sequence goes on along the minus strand of OZ059839.1, from coordinate 11,556,834 downwards.
ATAATGCAAATGCGTATTTGTATAATGCAAATACATATGTGATGGGGAGCAGGAAAAACAAAATGGCTTCCCGAATTTCGAGGCCTTAAAACTTGGTACAATATGATAGTTTGACAGTACCACGAAAATAGTTATTTACCATTTCAGAAATTGTAATTCACCTCATAGATGGGTGAAGATAGGTCATCAAAAATATTATAAGAATGACTTTGTTTTCTATATTATTATCATGTTTGACGCTAGATGCAAAAAAAACATTTTGACTTCCCCCGGACGGTTCTATCAGTTTATCTTGTCGTCATAGTGACCGTTTATTGTTTTTTGACACCAACAATTTTGTTAGTGATTTTGTTTGATTGGGAACCATATGTTTCTTCCCAAAAATAGTCGACATTTATTAGCTACATTGTTAGCTTTTAATATACACGCAGTTATTGATAATTTAACTGAGACTAGGTTTAGTGATTTAACAGTATTATCCAGTTTTTCTGATAATACTTTAAACAATGATTTTTTAAACGATTAGAGCCGACAAAAGAGAAGTCGAATAGTAATATTTTACTATATCATCAAAATATAAATCGCTTCTCCGGCAAAATTTTAGACGTGGAATTGTTAGTAGATAAATACCACATGGATATCTTATGTTTTTGTGAAACTTGGTTAAAACCAGATAGGATGTTGTTTAATGTAAATAATTTCTCAGTTGCCAGTGCGTACAACAGATCCACAGTGGGTGGTGGTACCCTGATACTTTGTAATAGTCATTTAAAATATAAGGAAAGGAAGGATATCACTGCTTACTCTGTTGATCGCTTGTGTGAGGTAGCATGTGCAGAGGTCGAGGGGCATACTGTCTTGTGCGTTTACAGACCACCAGCATCAAACTTGTCATTGTTTTTGATAACAATGGAAGAATTATTAAGTAAACTTTTCAGAGATAATAAATTAGTTTTTGTTTGTGGTGACTTAAATAAAGATCTGTTAGTCAACTCGCCTGAAAAATGTAAGCTCATTTCATTATTTAAATCATTTAACCTAACATATTTATTTAATGAACCAACATATTTATTTAATGAACCAACAAGAATAACAGCAACTTCAGCTTCTTGCATAGATAATGTATTCACTAATTGTAAAGTAAAAGATTCGTTTTTAATTAGTGGCGTTAAGTCAGACCATACTGGTCAACTAGTATCTTTTGAGTCAGATAAAAAAAATAACCTGGCTAAATCAATTCGATTAAGACCACTCACTAAAAATAAATTAATCTCTTTTAATAATAATGTTTTAAGCAACCTTTGTAACGCCAGTTTTGATTCAAACGACCCCAATATAAATTACGGCACGTTGTTTTCAACAGTTTGCCAAGAATTCAATAAAACGTGTCCTGTAAAAACAGTAAAAGTCAACAATTCCAAATCGAAATTTAGTGAATGGGCCACTGTGGGCATAAGAAAAAGCCGAGACATCTTATATAATTTATATTACGAAAAATCTTTGACTTCCGATCAAGTTTTTCACACTTATGTTAGAAACTATTCCAAAATATTCAAAAGAGTCTGCGCTCAAGCAAAATCTCAAATAATAATTAACAAAATTGGTGTTTCTAATAATAAAATAAAAACTGTGTGGCAATTAATTAATAAAGAAACTGGAAAGATACAACAACGCGATCAGAATGAGTTGTCTTTGAAAATAACTAATCAAACCATTTCTGATAGGCAAGAAGTCGCTGAGACATTAGAAAATTTCTTTACCAACATTCCGTTAGAGGTTACGAAGTCTCTTCCTTCCTCTTCTAAATTAGCTGAAGCTCTTCTTAAAGAAAACTTTACTAAAGACATACCAATCTTTAAATTTAAACCAATATGTATTGATTCAATTAAAAACGCGTTCAAAAGTGTCAATAAAAAAAATACTGAAGACTTGTGGGGGATATCCGTTAGGGTTCTTGGAGATATTATTGACTCAATTGCTCCTGTCCTAACAGGCATATTCAATCAATGTTTGGACAGCGGCACTTTTCCTGACTTAATGAAACACAGTAAAGTAGTACCAATTTTCAAATCAGGCTGTAAGAGTGATCCTTCTAATTATAGACCTATATCCGTGCTTCCAGCATTGAGTAAAATCTTTGAAAAAATCATGCTGGAACAGATGTTGTCTCACTTCAATTCAAATGGGATACTGCATAGTCAACAGTTTGGTTTTACGAAAGGTAGGTCGACAACGGACGCGGGAGTAAAACTCATCAGCCATATCTTGGAGGCTTGGGAGAGGTCCCAGGATGCCATTGGCATTTTCTGTGATCTCTCAAAAGATTTCGACTGCGTCGACCACAACACACTGATCTGTAAATTACACCACTACGGAATTCGTGGAAAATCTGCTGATCTCGTGCTTTCCTATTTATCAAACAGACAACAAAAAGTAAATGTTAATGGGGCGACGTCCTCCGGGTCTCTAGTCAAGATGGGCGTGCCCCAAGGTTCAATTCTCGGCCCTTTCCTTTTTCTTGTTTACATTAATGATCTCCCTTTTATGATGGCCAAATTTTCGGATATAATTCTATTTGCTGATGATACTTCGCTAATTTTTAAAATAGATAGGCAAGATACGGATGTCATAAATGTCAACGAAAGTCTAATTGTTCTCTCAAAATGGTTCGCAGCTAACAATCTTTTACTGAATGCGAAAAAAACAAAATGTCTAAAGTTCTCTTTACCAAATGTACCACAACATGACCTAAACTTAAATCTTGACGGCAAAAATCTTGAAGTTATAACGGAAACTGTATTCTTAGGGATTACTATCGATTCAAAATTGCAGTGGGGCGCGCACATTAGAACTCTTTCGGGTAGGTTAAGTTCGGCTGCATATGCTGTAAGGAAAATAAGGCAGCTAACCGATGTAGCTACAGCTAGGTTAGTATACTATGCTTATTTCCACAGTATTATGTCTTATGGCATTCTGCTGTGGGGATCAGCAGCAGAAGTTGACTCAATTTTCATCCTACAAAAGAGGGCAATCCGCGCAATCTATAAAATGGGTCCTCGCGAGTCCCTCAGAGAAAAATTTAAAGAGATCGATATACTGACTCTACCTTCACTTTATATTTTGGAATGTATTTTGTATGTCCGTAAAAATCGGGGGCTTTTCAAAACTAGAAGCGACTTCCATAATTTAAATACACGCAGTAAGCACGAAATTGTAATACCCAAATTCAGATTAACGAAAACTAGCAAGTCTTTTCTTATAAACAGTATACGCTTTTATAACAAGTTGCCAAAGTCAGTTATAGAACTGACCGATGGAAGGTTCAAAAACTACATCAAACGTATCCTTGTTAAAAAAGCATATTATAAAATCAAGGACTACGTTGAAGATAAAAATATTTGGCCTTAGCTCCTTCTGCGCATGCAGCTTCCCTGGTAACTTGTAAACGGCACAAATATGTGGATGTCTCTAACTATTCTCAATCTCATTTTTTCTTTCCTTCTTTTAATTAGACTTTTTAAAATGGTTTTCAATCATCTTTAAAGCCCTTTGCTAAGAATAGTTACAGCACTGATAACAAAATTTGTGCAACATGTTAAATTTAGTCTTGTTATACTTATTTTTTACCTTTGTATAGATTCTTTTACCGATTGTTTTGTGAATGTGTGAACACTGTAGGCCTTCTAGATGCTAGTTAACATTTGTTAACTTTTTTATATAATCTTTTTCTTTTTTTTTTTAGTTTCTTACGACTTATTGTCATAATTCGGGCCTACGTTGTCCCCCCATATCTAAGTACTACTACTAATGCTGTAACATGTAAATATTGTAAAACCAAACCATTTTTAAAAGAGTAACCATGGAGTTTCTTGCCGGTTCTTCTCCATAGGAAACGACCAACCCGAACCGTGCTCATTTTGTCGACGTTTTATAAGTGCCCATGTAGGCCTATGTGAAATAAAAAAATTGATTTTGATTTTGATTTTTATCAAAATAAACCTGAAAATTATTTAAGATGTCATTACCAACTAAGAATGAAACCTCCAGGCAAAAATACGAGTACCTAACACAAAATCAAAATACATTTAATACATTTTACGCCTAGAGCTTAACACAACAGCTTAACACAACAGCTTTCTATCAGTAAAATAATTTTCGTATTCAGATGAGTACTACCTGATATTAACACTTACCAATTAACAATTTTACATTCTTTTTGATAATATTCGTTTAGATCTACATGGCTATGGAGTTTGTTGCGCTTCTTACTTCAAAGCTACAACACTAAGAATTGATGAGAGCGTGAAGGCGTTTTGGGCGACTTTCTATTCTGTTAATAATGCTGTGGTTAAAAAGTGCCCCCTAATTTCAATAATATATTTTAAATTTTGATTTAGCTACATGACTTCATGCTACGCTAACTAAATCGATTCACGGTTTTCTTTTCAACGGTCATCATTCATTTGTGAGTCTTGATAGATATGGTCCTTTTCTGATTATTTACTAAACTTAAGCTTTTGCAGTGGCTAGTTAGAATAAAGTCGCTACAGCTAATTGAAGTTGCATTGCTGAATTCACCATGTTCTTATCTTTCGTGATATATTAGACACCGTGATGTGGCTCTGTTTGTGGCTGGTATACGCCAACCTTAAGGCTACTTCCCCCTTTGCCAAGGACCTACGGGGTTGAAATACAAATTATATTAGATTTCTAACTAGGATGACTCATTTGCATGTAGTAAGCATCTATGTTAGGTTCGATGCCAGGCTGTTAATAGATGTAACTTGAGGAGGGTACAAAAGAGATTTGATTTTTTGGGCTTCATTAAAGGCTGGTTTCAGCTTAAGAAATTTTGTTTTGATATTTAGAAAATAGGTGCCCTATTAAGCGTAAAATTGTGTTTCTTTTAGATAAACCAATAAATAAAAAAATCTCGGGACTCATTCATAATAATAATATTGAGGTAGGTATATAAAAGCCGAGAAATAACAAGCCTTTCCAAACAAAATAAATTCGTGGTAGTCTGGGTTTTTGTTAAAGTTGTAATCTCATCTTCGTATGTTCGGTACCAGAAATTCGGGCACATTTTTTTAAAAGCTACCAATACAAAAGTGATAAAAAAAGAGTTTAAAGTGGGTTTCTCCTACAAAAGCCATATATTATTGTCAACGCAATATCCAATAGAATGTCAAGCAAATATTCATATTCATCCAAACTCTGATGTTTGGATATCGTAATCACAAACACATACAAACTTTATCGTCACGACGCTAAGTTTGAAATCGGCGAACCATATGCAGAAATGGGCCATTGGGCCAAGACATTGTAAGCTTTAAGAGCAAATATGTCACCTGGATAGGGTCTATTGTCATTCGAACATTGATGAATAAGTCTAAAAGGAATGAAGTTGCGTGTAATGAAGATCTTTGTTACAGTTTTGGGTGTTTGTAGCCTTTTGTGGTTAGAAAGTTTAGTATTATGAGGAGTGGTTACTAGGGCAGTTAGACCAACGTTGTACAATGACGAGTAAAATCATTGTGTTCTTTGTACGGAAAGGCAAATGTTTGATTTGGTTTTATGACAATGATGACCATAAATTCTATGGGTATCTGTGGAATTATGCCAATACTTAACATATTTTGAAAGGTCTATTAATACTGTGAATAAGGATGAAAGAGGCCGTGTTCTAACGGTAAACCTTTTATTTTCACATAGGAATACATTGGACGTGCGATGTCTTGCGATTCCTAGATGCGATTATTTACCAGTATAAAATTTATATGAAATTCATGCATGGAGAAAACTTCTCACCATTCCACCAACAGGGTCGTCAATAACACATAGTAATATAGGACCCATAGACTCTTTGTGAATATTCATAGCACATTATAAAAAAAAAAAAAACAAAACACCCGACTGCTTAAAAAGCGAACTAAAAAGACATAAACAAGAAAAAAGATCAATTCTTAGTGTTGTAGCTTTGAAGTAAGAAGCGCAACAAACTCCATCGCCATGTAGATCTAAACGAATATTATCAAAAGGAATGTAAAATTGTTAATTGGTAAGTGTTAATATCAGGTAGTACTCATCTGAATACGAAAATTCTTTTACTGATAGAAAGCTACACTTTAAGTGACACGTCCACTGCTGGACAAAGGTTTTCCTCCTTTGTCCAGCAGTGGACGTCTTTCGGCTGAAATAATGATAATGATGATGGTAGTCGGTCGGTAAACCTAAGACATGCGTATCCTGAGACCCTCAATAGTTAATCAGATGATCTATTCATTTACAATGTAGAAGGCTATTTCAATGTAGTTTATCCCATTCATTTAACTTACACAATTCATGAGTGCATTTCCCCAAACTATTATACCACACCAAACCTCCAATAAATACGTACTTACACCATTTAGTATAATTACCAATATCGCTAAATGTTTTTATAATGAGCATGTCTGCATTGTTGATTTTGCCACAGTAATGATCATTTCGGTGAAAATCCGCTGCAATTTATATGATGAGGCCTATAATGCCACCGAGCATCGTGTGTAATCGTTTATTGGTAGCATTTGTGTTGTGAGACAGGAATTTATGCGTCTGTACGTCCTTCATAAAGTATTGTAATCGAATGAAAATATTAGAAATCGTTACATTTTTATGAAAGACAGGAAATAATTAAGTAGGTACATAATCTTAAGTAATATAGCTACAGCGTAGAATAGTATCTGGCTGTTTGCCCAGTAAAGCTAATAATAATATACTAATGTTTTAGTCGAAAAACCGAAGAGTATAACCTGCCTCTCTGTTTAGCGTTTGTGGACTACGAGAAAGCCTTCGATTCGATAGAGACTTTGGCTGTACTGCAGTCTCTCCAACGGTGCCAGATCGACTACCGGTACATTGAGGTGTAGAAGTGTTTGTACAAAAACGCCACCATGTCAGTCCGTCTTCAGGATCAGACCTCAAAACTAATCCTTCTCCAGCGCAGCGTGAGACAGGGAGACGTCATTTCTCCGAAACTGTTCACTGCTGCGCTGGAGGATGTCTTCGAGGTTCTGGACTGGAGGGGGTTGGGCATCAACGTTAATGGCGAGTACATTACTCAACTTCGGTTTGCCGACGACATAGTGGTCATGGCTGAGACCATGGAGAGCCTCAGTAAAATGCTCGATGGCCTCAGTAGAGCTTCCGAAAGAGTGGGTCTTAAAATGAACATGGACAAAACCAAGATCATGGTGAATGCCCATGTAACACCCACTCCTATCAAGGTCGGAGACTCTACTCTCAAAGTTGTAGACGATTATGTCTACCTGGGACAAACGGTCCAGTTGGGTAGGTCCAATTTCGAGAAAGAGGTCAACCGTCGAATCCGACTCGGCTGAGCGGCGTTCGGGAAGTTGCGTGGTATCTTCTCGTCCAATTTACCGCAGTGTCTCAAGACAAAAGTCTATGACCAGTGTGTGTTGCCAGTGATCACCTATGGGACCGAGACGTGGTCGCTCACAATGGGCCTTATCAGAAAGCTCAAAGTCACCCAAAGGGCAATGGAGAGGGCTATGCTCGGAATTTCCTTGCGTGATCACGTCAGAAATGATGATATCCGCAGGAGAACCAAAGTTACCGACATAGCCCGAAGAATTGCCAAACTTAAGTGGCAGTGGGCGGGGCACATTGCTCGCAGAACGGATGGCCGATGGGGCCGAAAAGTTCTGGAATGGCGACCGCGAACCGGAAGACGATACGTTGGAAGGCCTCCCACTAGGTGAACTGATGACCTGGTTAAGGTTGCGGGAAGGCGCTGGATGCGAGACGCGCGGGATCGGTCAATGTGGCGACGCCTGGGAGAGGCCTATGTCCAGCAGTGGACGTCTTTCGGCTGAAATGATGATGATGAGTCGAAAAACTACCACCAGGATGGAGACCTAAACAGGTGGCTAATAATAATATGTATCTCACACTTCTGAGATACGCTTCATGAAACACAGTGTCGTAGTATTGTGTGGCTGTTTATATTTTAGCTAGAACGCATGGACTAGTGCAAGACTAGTACCGAGGTCACTATGGCACAAGATAAATACAATTACCATACTATTGCCGATCTAATAATGCCCTAAATCTGTCCAAACGCCTTCTCAACTCAGCAGACAGGATTTAAGATATACGAGGCACTATATGAAGATAGACTAGCTGCACTATTTGATGGCCTTAATCGCTCTTTGAACAATGTTATGAGGCCATAAGCCCTCATTCAAGGCCTTGAACTATCCGTAAACCTGAGCATGAATTTGAATGTACTTAAAGTACCTATCCATTAGAACTTTAACGCATACAGAGTGGTCGTTTAGGAGTTCAGATCTCTACCATTTGTAGATTATAACGGCCTTTGTGTAGGTATTTGAATGTTTAGTAGTAAGAGATTAATAATTGATGTCAAAAACAATGTTCCTAATCGAATTAGTTAATTAGTTTGTCTGTATGGTAAGTGAGGTTTTGTTCGATTTTCTAGAATATAACTTGCTTTAGAGTGTTGTGACGCAATATGCGTGCAGCCTGTTACATTCTGTGGTCAGAGAATTATTATTATTATGAGCTTGTTATGTCCGGCTGCAGGGCAAAGGCCTCCCTTCCGTCTTTCCATTTTTTCTTGTCTTTTGCTACAGCTGGCCAATCCTTCAGGTAGATGTCTAATTCGTCACGCCATCTCTTTCTGGGCCTACCTACCGCATCACCGGTTTTGTGTTATTCGGAATCCAGCCAGTGGTTACTTTTGCCCAATTCTGTTGCGACATGCGGCAGATGAGGACTGCCCAATTTAGAGAATTGCAATATTAAAAAGAGAATGCTCAAAACAGTTTTTGATTGTCAACTAACAAGATAAAAAAAATGGTTTTTCATTCATACACAAGCTCACACCTTTTCCCCATAGGGGTAGGCAGAAAGTATACATTTAGGCCTAAAATTGCATATTTTTTGTAAGAGTAGGTACACTTAATAACGTCAGTCGATAAATTGCATTCATTTAACAAAGCCTTTACAATAAACAAAACTACTCATATCATTCTTACACCAAAAATCACATCCACCAAGTTGAGACCCAGTACCCCACATAAAAAGGACCCAATCCAAACGCAGCCAACACTCGACCACGTATCAAACTAGATTCAAATTATTCTCATATCTAATAGAGATGTATTATTAGGACATTTCAACTTATTCTTCGTAAGCGGAAATAGTAACACGTATAGCTAGATAGAATAAATCAGGCTTATTTTGCCAATAAAATGGTGAATATGTATGTTGGAATCTCGGGAATGGATGCACCGAAAGTTATTAGGTTTATATTTTTGAGAGAGGTGTTTTTCGCATGTTCCCGCATTGTCAAGGCGGGGGGGCTCAGTAACCGTGGCTTGGTCACACACTGTGAAGCAAAGAGGAACCCGAGGAGGGGCCGCTCGTCAGGGTTTTTGCCGATAAGCCGACGACGTAGCGGCCAACATTTAGGTTGCGGTGTTGCCTGGGCGACGTTCCCATAATCCATTCTCCCATTCAATTAAATTGTTTTCCACCCAAATTTAATATTAGGTTTCTAGACTAATAGAATGAAGTTTAGAGCTTACAATGTAAAGTGCTAAGTACACTGTTATCGTGTTTCTGCTCGATAAACTTTGAGGATGGGATATAGGAGTATTTGATGACCTATACCTGTCGTAAACTGAATAGTGGTATTTATTTTGAAACTGTATAACATAACATAACATTGTATTCCTCGAAAGGTAAGTTAAAGGCATATATTTTGGTGACATTCATTTTCGATGAAAACTCAATAATTATGCCACAGTCTGATCTCCAATATCTCCAAGATACAATCTCCGCCCCACATTATGTGTCATTAAAAGTATACTTCTACCTTTTCTGAATGTCGTCCTTGACTCAGCGAATTGTTTAACTGTAAGGCCCAAATTCACTAATGATCTAATCGCAATTAGTTCCATTGGTGAAATCGGCCCTAAATCAATAACAAACCATTTTCGTCACTATTGTGTCTTTTGTTATTAACAACGCTCGAAATTTTACTCATTCAAGAAGACTCAAGGAATTAAAGACTTTGTATCTCAGTTTTCGGATAAGTATTATCTACAAGATAAATATAACAAAATACAGTATTTGAATGAATTTATGCAGTAGATTAGGTAGCCAGAACTTTTCCAGACGCAAAAAGAGGTCTGGGTAAGTAATGAATGGTAACACATCATGGACCAACCTCGGCAAGCTTTAACCTTGAAGATCGACCTGTACGGTTGTTATTATTTAGCCGCGAGCTACCTATGTAACATACACCCAATTAATTTCAATAGCAACTAGTCCAAATACAATGCACACTTAGTACTCCACAAAATAACGTCTTTTTCTTCTTCTCATCTTAATTAGACAGACCCACACTATTAAAAGAATATTTTTATTCTATCCCCGAAAATTCTCACCCACCTATCTCTCTTTAAAAAGTACACCATTCATCGAGGCGGAGTTAACCTCAATGGTACATAACGTTTGATGCATGGCCTTCCTTCCTTACATTATAAGCGGGGAGCATTTTTCTTGGAGTTTAATTTTTAGGGTAGTGGAATGATGATTTTGAAAGTTTTTGACATAATAGGTTTATGTCAAAAACTTTCAGGTACTAGGTTTTTCATAAACATATCCACAATTTCACAGATTCATCTTGGATTCTCCTAATTGAAGCCAGCACTGCCTCCCTAAAGGAACATTACGTACGTATATTTACTACAGCTGATATTAACGTCTGCTTTAGTAGCTCGTAACGTCAGTAGACGTTTTACGTCTGACTTAGTGACGTCATAGCGGTGATCAGTGTAGTCTGAGAGCTCAGGAGGGATTACGGGTCCAGATTATGTTCTTCAGAAAGGCCAGGTGCGCAATGCTCATAACCGGCGTAAGTGTATGACTAGATGTATGAACGTCAGTGAAGTAAAAGGAGTATTTAAGGATCGTATATTCGCATCGACTATTCAGAATATAATCCTCGAAATATCATGCAATTATAATATGTCCATATTTTGCAAAATTCGTTTCCCCAGCAAATATGGCGAAATAAAAACAAAAGCCTACCGGAAAAATGTGTAGACACTGATTTTTAACTAACAAAGCGTATCTAAAATTTAACATAATTCTACAAAAGCTGTCATCAATAGATGCTGCGGCCATTGTAACCCAATGTTTATGACAACCATTTTCAAAAACATAACAACAGAAATTGAACCTTATTTACACAAGACAAAACTCATATTGTATCGATCACAACACACATAAAACGTTAAGTCCTTCATTTATCGCTGGTTTTCTTCCTAGACTAGGAGACCGGCAGCCTTAATGCGTAAGTGAATTCGGCAAGGCAAGGGGCAATCGCGTCTTTCGTCTCGCATGTGATTGGCCGATTGTTCATAAACTTTGCCCTTTGCCTTGCCGAATTCACCTACGCAATAAGGCTGCGGAGCTGACTTTCGCAAGAACTGAGTTTGGCAAATATTTTTTGAGTCTTAACTTAATATTGGTAGTGCTTAATTATCACTTATACGATGGATACGGGTAATTTTTTTATAACATTCGTCAATTTACAGAAAATTATAGATAGAATTGTGTAGGTACGCACTAACAATTTACGGATTCGTGGGTAGTTGATATCTGCATTAAGTACCTGAAACAAAAATAATGCAATGTTAATAAGAGAAATAAAAAATATATATATATATATATTGTAAATGTTCGTCTATAGAAGATACCCTTGCGTAAACTTCTAAACTTCAGCGAGAGACGTGACTTAATTGTTTTCGTAAACTTAAAAAAGTAATTGAAATGTCATTCAGATAAAATGTCTGTGACTGGAAAATTCGTACGGAGTTTCGCTGAATCTCGATGCGTAAACATTTTTCAATGTTGAGCTTTCTAAATACAATGAGTTTTGTACACAAAAGACTATTTCAATACTTGAAAGCTCATAATTATAAAGGTTTTCCAACTTTTAAAATAGATTTTCTTTATGTGAAACTTTGATTTAAGCGGAATTAGGCATTCTCTACATATATATATTTTTTCGTTATTATTATGTACCTATTGTAAAATTTGAGCCTTCGGCCTTAGGAAAGCCACACCATGTCAATATAGAATTAATATAGTTAAAAATGTTGTTATATTTTGATATGATGTTTTTTTTCGTATTAATCACGGTTTGTACGTGGAAAATAAATGTTGAATTTTATTCATGCAAATTATGTGGCAACAAAAACAGGTTTCACTTGTAACTTTTCTAACGTTACGCAGATGCTACTAACATGGCACGTGTAAATCTTGTCGTTACTAGTGCTTCATTGAATTTGGCTATTCTATTGAAGTTAAGGAAAAGCTGCAGCAAAAAAAGTACTAACATTTTGGCAAAAAATTAAGCTGGGGTGACAAACATAAACATGCGTGTTAGAACAGATATTGGTATAATATAACTGTAAGCGGAATTCAATTATGTAAATAAATGTAAGGATCGTAATTCGTAACTTAAATTATTGTAACATGAACAATTTTATTTCATTGATATTTTCTCAGGGACGTTAGCATCAGCAAAAATTTAAATTAGGACGAGCCTGAGCAGCCATTAGACTAATAAGTAATAATTGGTCTTATGGCAGGCATATTACTTTTAAGCTTATTTATATTTTTTAACTAGCTCATAATTATATTGTGCATGCTGTTTTCACTATTTCAGAGCATGAAGTTTCATGTTTTTTTTTATTTATTTTATGTTTACCTAATACTTATGTAATATTGTATTGCCCTATTTGTGAACCAACAATAAAAAATAAAAATGTTCCCATTATTTTATAAAAAAAAAAAAAAAAACTGGCCACGAAATTACCTGATCGATCTTTTCTGTAGAGATCTTCGCTTTGGAACGTTAGCGTTATATTTTGCAACCTTTTCCAATCATGCGTATTTAAATGCATTATATAGTTAATGCCCAAGGCGCATCACTTATTTGCGCGACAAACGAACTACGGTGCAAAAAGGCGGGCACAGAGCCATAAAAAGGGTCTTTTGTCCCGAAAAAAATGTTTGGGATAGGACGAAAGCCGAAGAAAAAGGCCAGCACTAACTAAGATTAAATTCTATTAGTGATCTCAAAAATCCTTTGAATTTTCTTTATCGAAATAAGATATTATACCGAAAGAAATCAAGTGACGCTATATACGAGAGATAAGTACTAATCTCAAAGCCAGTCCGTTTCTAATTATACGATAAAGATTCATTACATACTCACGAACGAACAAAAAAAAAAGATAAATTCTGGGAGAATATTTCCATATGTCTTTTGTTTGTTTAGAGCTTTATTTTGGTTATTTTTTTAACCCCCGACGGAAAAAGAAGGGTGTTATAAGTTTGAAGTGTGTTGTTGTGTATGTGTGTGTCAGTCTGTGGCATCATAGCGTCCAAACGGGTGAACCGATTTTGATTTAGTTTTTTTTGTTTGAAAGGTGATTTTGGTGAGTGTTCTTAGATATGCTATGTTTGTATAAAATTATGGTACGAAAGTTATGGGCGTTTTACTGTTTGAATCGGGGTGTTTTCGCAAGATATCGTGTCATAATTACGTGTTCAATAGATTGCCGATCGAAGCGGATCTACTATGTATTAGATAAATTATGTAACATGAAATAAAAATGTGTCGAGGGTTTTTTAAATTTTGGAAATTTTACTTATTGGACTGATTTTTTTTATGGATTTCATTTTTGTTCTATGCGTAGATTGCTCATGGCGATTACAAAAATATTCTCTTCAATAGCTAAATACTTTTATCATACGATTCATTGTAATGAGATCTTTACTATTCATTATATCTTTCTGAAGTAGGTAGGTACCTAAATAGAGAAAAGGCAGACATTTGTTAGTGCTTTGTCTAAATCTTCTGGAAGCCAGACGTGTTGTATTCAAAAAGCAAAAGAATAAGTATGGGATTTTACGTGGGGTTATTGCCCTTTATTCTAGCCAGATGGAGAAACAAAAATCAAGAAAGTAAAGAATGAAAGGAAAGTATTTATTGCCACAAAAACGACATACAAATTAATCATTTAGCTTTACTGTTATAATTAACAGTCTTTAAGCCCATGATCCTGATGTTCATCTTATAATTACGCAAGTTCGACATTACCGTTCATTCTACTCAGATGGAGGGACTTGGAGAATTTCTCCAAAAAAAAAATTAAAACACTCCTGGTGTTACCTACCCTTAAGTCCATACATTTTTTACTTTGAAGCACTCACCTCATGATTACCTAACCGATAAAGACGCTTTTGTCCAATCTTCATATCAAAAAATCTGTATCCACAAAAGTCCAACATTGACTAGCGAGTCATGCACACACGAACCAAGGGTGCTCGAGTGCTGGAGGACCCACGAGCCAAACAGGCACGTCATTAACACAGTCAGCCGCTGACTATGAGCCTGAATATTGCAATTAAGGTTTTTTGAAAAGGGAATGTTTTTATGTGGTATTTTGGCCCGTTGGAGGTGAAAGACCTTAGGTAGCTTTTCCTTTGAAAAGTCAGGAGCTCTAGGATTTAAAGTCTAAGGTAGATAATATTTAATTTGTAACACAAAATAAGTTAGAAATTGTATCAGATTTTTTATCTTTGTTGGCTATTGAAAGTTTAAGATCAATCCACTACTTAAATAAACTTTTAAAAAGTCTTATTTTTCTGTAGATTCCAACAAAAGATATTTCTTTTTATTACATTTTAATCTTATTTTAATGGGTACTACACTACATTTTTTATCGCATTTCCTAAAGAAATCAAATATAACCAAAAGCAAACATATTTTTTCAGGTAAATATCTACTTATCTTATTCTAATTTACTATACAATCAACCAAAATAGTAAGTCTGGGTTTTGATGTATCTCTGGAGTCCTGAGATACATCAATTTATAGTTCGCCTCTTAAAATAACATTTATTTTATAAAAGTGTCTTCTCATAAAGCGTCTAGATTGTTAAATATGATACATTATCCTTGTTTAAAAAGACCACAAAAAAATCTAACCCAAACATCAAGACATTAAAAATTGTCTAATTCAAAGTCGTTTTTCGAAACTGGCAAATGGACCGTAGGTCCCTTATCAGAAACTTTTCAAGTTTATTCTTGATGTTCTCTCAGCAAGCCGCACCTAATTAGCAATCAACGTTTCGTCCTGGGCATGCGTGCTTGAAAACCCGGCCAGTTACCACTATTACTCAAATATCGGGTGAGATCAAATATCTGGTGAATCTTTTACCTATCAAATATAATTTTACCTGTTTTGATTGAATAAATTAAAATAACCACAGCTCACTTAATATATTAAACTCTGGTTTAGTTATTGTAACCAAGTATTGGTGTAAATTGACATAACTGTCACAAAAACATGACCACTTAAACCAAGTTTAATCTCAATCGCATAATCATTTGAAATGAAGGTGTTTTCATGATAATGTCATCATTCGAAGTCTAAACTATATCTTAACTGTAAGTCAACTTATAGACTACCTATTCGTAAAGTCGCTGACTCATTCTGTAGCTTGGTTTGGAAACATCCGGGATGAAAGCATGATACGTTGAATGTATCACTTTGTAAGAGAATAGCTTTTTTTACTCCATCGCACAGGAATCGTTTTTATTTTTTCGGATTGTAAAGTAACATAAGACGCTTGGCGATACCTGTGTGTAGTGTACCTTTTATCCCATGAAAGAATTGTCGTAATCGGATACTCCCAGGTATAGCTTGCTACAAACAATTTTACTTTGAATAGTTTTTATTTATTTTTGGATTGGTTTCTGGTCAATCTGTTATAACAGTTTTATGTGTGACTGACACACAACTACTATACTACTACCAAAATGTAAAACATGTATCTATGTAACGAATTACAGTTGTTATAGTAGGAAGAATGAATCAATTCGCCACTAAATATAAAAACTTCATGAAATGATTCAATTCGAGGCCTTACGCATGGATATAGATAATCGATTAAATACCGAGAGAATCAAATTGCCGAAGTATCGGATACAAATAAAACGTTTTGAGATGGTTAAGTTCGACAAAAGAAGGACTTCGGGTAAAGCCAGCCAATACTGGATGTGATTTTGCTTTTATTTTCTAAAAAGCCTTGAACACAATCCAGTGATTGTTACAAGACAGTGATGAGCATTATTATTGATGACATTGACATGATTATTGTTTATCAAACAAGCGGCAGCCCACCTGATAGTAATTGATCAGCGATATTTTTGGACCAATAAAAAAATCAAAGAATGGAATCATGTTAAATTAGCACATGGGAAACTATTCCCAACCACTGCTTCTCTTGAAAGTCAGAATCAACAACGTCGTGACTACAAGTGATTGAGCTGTCACCTCCTTCTGCGAAGCAGTAATGCTCGCGAAGGAGGATACAGAACGCGTGAGGGAGACGCAATAGAGACGTCCTCATGCACCAAGTCACCGCAGACGACGCCCTGGGCGTCGGGAGTCGCAAGCAGTTTCCCGGCCACCGTAGGCTCGGGTTTGCGGACGGCGAGTAATGGGTAGCTCGCCGTCCGATAAGGACCAGGCCCGAGTCGACGGCATGTAGGGTTCCACGCGCGCCTCAAAGAGATTTCAACAAATGGACAGGAAGTCTGACACGCCCTCCCACTTCGCCCAGAGCGGGAGAAGTCATTGGATGATTTCCCAAATAAAAATAATAAAAGTGCCTGCACCGCAGTGTACTTGAATATAAGATAAACCGTCTCGCATTATAACGGTCTTGTCTCACTTAGCAAGTCTCTGACATCCTTAGACTTACTAAGTGAGATAGGTATCATGCGTCTAATATATAGTCTAGACATAGACAGGTACCAACCTTGATTTTTACTTGCATCATGTTCGGCGATAAAACCTTTTATTAAATGTATGTAGGTAGACATGAAATCTAAAATCGTTCAATCAATATTAACCCCCAACACCCTAAATTCATTTCAGGTTTGAGGAAAATCGACAGGCTCATACATACCCAGATACATCCAAATGCAGAACATTACGTACCCATTTCACAATCCCAATCCTTGAAGGATTTTTTTCCCGTTTCGTCGTGTAAGATAAAGAGTAACAACAACTAAAGTAGGCCGAACTTAGTCGGCCATTTTGTTAAACTTTGCAGGCCGGAGCAAAAAAATGGGCAAACTATGCACGTTACGATTATGTACGATCCTGTGTTGTGATGTGCAGTGCAGGGTAAGTTGGCTAGAAGTTGGATATTTTTAATATCCTCTAGAGTCTAGGTGGACTGCAAAATACTACGTCTACGTGTAAGTTGTTGGTGAGAATGTTTTGACATAAAATAAATGAGACGAAAAAACAAACTTTTGCGTTGGATTGGTCTGATTTATTAGGAAGTGTACATAGTAGCCAGCTGTTGAAATGGCAAACTAAGTTTTAGAAATAAAATTAGCTTTGTACTGCGTCTTCTCATTTATTTAATGTGTCAAAAACTTTAGGCTTTATTATTGGCCTTTTTACGTACCGATACTTTTTGGCCAGTAAAAAATTTAGATTAAGAAAATGATTCCAAGAGAGAATTATCTCTGAAACTCAAGTGCATTAAAGATTCACACCTCTTCAGTATTTCCAAATGATTTATGATTTTGTGTTTTAAACAGCAGTGGCCAATTTTATCTGTCCCCCTCAACACTTAAGCGCTTTGGCAATAGGCAAGGCATCCCATAAAACTATACGGCCCTATTCCCATACGATACGCACTTACGAATCACGAGACATACTATGTACTTACTATACGTAAGTCTTACGAGTAACGATACGTTATGGTACTAACAGTTACGTAAGTACAAACATTCGTTAAATGGTGGTTTCAGGAGTTTAGGGAGGATGCTACAAATTCCTTAAGGGGTGAGTTTTTGCCAAATCTATTGAAAATGTGGCAGCGAAAAAATAAATGTTAATCTTGATCATATTTCTGACAACTTCATACTGGCCGAAACACAACGCACAAAAACCTCGATACAATTGTATGGCAAAGTAACCTATTTCAGTGATCTTCAAAAAAAAAATGCATTTGTACAATTAACGACAATAACGTATCATAAGAGGACGCAAAACTTCACTGTCGTATATTTTGAAGTTAATTCATTATTGTTAAGTAATTCATATTATTATATTTTATAAAAAAAAACTATGCACATTCCATCGTGCTTCTCTTTCCATCCAGTGCAATTCGACAGTGACCGCTTTATGGCGTTGCTAGGAGGACGTACTCGTATGTTGCTTTTTCCCGCAAAATGCAAAAAAATATTCGATTTAATTCTCGTTAATTCAATCTGTCAAAAAAAAAACAGGTTTAATGCAGCCAGATAATGTAGCCTGGTGGCTTTAATTGGAACTAACGAAATCACAAGGAATATTGTCAAACTCATTCTTTTTATTCTCTGGCACTACCGCTGTCACTAGCATCTACAGTTTTGTTGTATTATAAACGACTCATGTCGTTTAGTTTACTTACTAAGTCCATAACTAAAAAGTATTTAAACCTCTTTAAAAGTAGAATTAATGTTATCTCAAAAATGGCACCACGTGACCTCCTCACCCCAATCTTAAAAATCAGTAGGTAGGAATTACTTACGTACTAGAATATCTGTGACCGTATCTGCACATCTTACGTGGATGTGCAGATACGGTCACAGATATTCTAGTACGTAAGTAATTCCTACCAACTGATGTTTAAGATTAGGATAATGTTTCCTAGACTTTAAAAAACAATAGAACTGCTAAGCCCCATGATTTAAATCTATTAACATTTAACTTTGATGTTAAGCTTAACACACCCGCATTAAAAAGACAAAAGAAAAGTAGGCCTATGTCCCAGAAAGCATTATATTATCGCCACATTTTATTGCAGACCATGTTTTATTTTAAGGCCAAACGCCACCGTATTTTCTCTCGTCTCTTAAGAAATACTGCCTTTAAAATTGAACACACAAACCTCATTGGCAGGTAATATTAAACAAAATAGAAAATGTGGCACACACGTAGCATTTCCTTAGAGACATCCCGGGACCAAGGATTCCGCATTCCCGGAATCCGAGAAACCTGCCAACACTAGTCAAAGCTGATTTATTCGCGGCAAGCGCAAATTTTAATGAAAGCACATTAGGACGCATATAATGTGTATTTGTACCAATATTTTATGTGGCTTTGTTCCTTTTTCGTGTGGTATAATGTACATAATTATGTCAGTATTATGGTGAATACGTAAGACATTTGAGAGATAAATATGGTTTGAGTTTTGCTGTATTTAGTTCAGTTTATTTCAAGTAGACTTTAAAGGTTGGGGCAAAATTTTACCGATAACAGTGTATTACAACAATATGAAGTGATTAGTAGTTTCAGTATACTACAAATGACTAGGTACTTATTTCCTGTTCATTCCTCCTATAACATACATTCTACAAATGAGAAGCAGGAATTAGACGTATCCCACAGGAATCATGCATTATTAACAATAAAAGTAGCCACACTCAGCGCTAGTGAAGATTTCTATCCGTAGCCGTAGGGAAAATAATTTTCGGAACGTATACTCATTTCCAAAGATGTATTATATCAACGTATAAATAAACCATTTATCTTATTGTAAAAATAGTTTTAATTTAAAAGAAAAATATGTTTACCGGCTCACTTTTGCGTGCCTACCGTCGTCCCTCTTGTTGGTTTTGGGCACCCATGTGGCGTTATGAGATTCTTTCTTGCCAGAAATTTCTTGGCTAGACGTGAATGTAGAAAAATGGCCGTTTCATTTTTGCTGAGAGTAATTTTCGTATACGGATCAGGCCCGTTTTCTCAGGGCTGTCGAAGATACGATTATGGTACTGCAATGGATAGCCTGTAGCGTTATGAGTAGCAAACACATGTGGTCTGATATCTATGAATTAAAAGTTATCTAATAGGCATGGCTATTCAAAATAAATCTATGAATCACCTGCAACGTAGGCATATATGCTTATTTTTATCTAAAAAGAACTGCAGGTCCGGCTTATGCGACAGAAAACGATTTGCAACACAATGTTAGAAACATAACAAAACAAACCGAATAAAACAAACAGCAAATTAAACAATGGAAAAACAAATCGAATTTAACATTTATAAAAAAAAAAAACAGTCAAATTCCAAGCTTGAACAAATGATGAAAAATTGAGAAATAGCTCAAAACATTTTGACACTCGTTGACAATGCACCGGGATTGGGGAGTTTGTTCCTCGTGTCGGCATTCCAAATGCGCTGACACCGTTGTCGGCGTCCGAGGGCCATTAACTGACAAATATCGCCGACGCGCAAGTCACACGTTCAAATAGCACTTTGAATGGGTATTATTATTTAGCGAACACTACGTACGTATGCTAGCATATTTTCTCGGTACATTTCTTTTCGCCAAGCGGAATCATAACACACAATAAGCTACATTTTTCAAAATTTCTCTTTACCTTCCTAAAGTGTTTCTGGAATTTTTATGAATAAAACAAACTAGGGCATTTTAAATAGTCAAACAATCCGCCATTCGCTGACAATGCAGCGGGATTAGCTTTTGTACGACACGCACATTTGCAAATTAGAGTGAGGCCAAACGAACGTAATTTTATAAGTTTTGAGTGACGTTTTTTAAGTCACATAATTTACATTCTACTGGAACATTTCACTCATTATTTTCGTCACCATGTGGTACAAACAAGACTGTACATGTGGTACAATCAAGTATGAAATCGAATTGAGCGTAAATGCCGCGACTCATTTTAGACGACTCACAGCTCAAAAAAATACGTTCATTTGGCCTCACCTTTAGCCGACACATTACACCGTCGCAGTGTTCTCACATTCGAATGTTCAATTTGAAAAAACGTTATAATAGGGAATATCTCGCATGCACTGAAGCTAAAAAATAGCGTATTGAATTAGAAGTTTGTAAAACCCTTAAACACAGTTATTAGTGTGAAATGCTAGTTTTACAAATCGATTACGTAGTTAATTACTTACGTTACGTACGATTAGTAGGTAGTTGTACCTAATTTTCGAAGCGGAACATCGGTGAAGCTTGCTTATAATTCTGAAATTGCAGTGTTTGTGCAGCTTAATTGCAATACTGTAGATTTCTGTGCAACAATTTCACCTATTAAATTATTAGTTTAGTTCGACGATAAAGTCTGATACAGCAACAAGACGGACGCACCGATTACAGTTCAAAACTAAATTTATTGCGATCATCATTTTTCACACCATCCATCAGAAATATTACCACATTTATGTTGACAGGATCAGAATCAGAAATCATTTATTTGCAAAGAATATAGGTAACAAACATAGTTTTGATGGTGTAAAAAAGATAAAACAATTGGATACGGTACATTCTACCGTATGGCATGCAACATTAAGCATTATAATAATCATAAAATGCAAATCTATAATAATCAAAAATTGTCAGGTAATCAGTTTTTAATGTCACATTCTAAAAAGTCAAATTCAATTAATCAAAAATTGTCAGGTAAAAAGTTTCTAATGTCATATTCTTAAAAGTCAAATTCACTGGAAAATATCTAAAAATAAAAAAAAATAATATAACAAACTTAATAAATTGAAACATTATTGAGCAAATTCATAGGTGCTATGTATGTGGCCTTCTTTGTTATATATTTACTTCGTTTTTGGATTATGTCATGTCATCATTCTGTCACTGTGAATTTGATTAAACCTATTGAATATAAAATGAGTGTAATTTTACATGATACATAATATTGGCGACGATGGAGGCAGAACTGGCGCGACTTACTCGCCTGCGCGCAACTATACGCGGCCAGCTTACCAAGTTCGAAAGTACACTGGAACAATTACAAAATCCTTCGGATTACGAAGTAAGTTCACGTCTGACAAGTCTAACATATTACGAACAAAAATTTGAAAAACTACAAAACGAAATCGAATTGCATACATGTGACGGTGAAGCAGAAATTGAGCAGCGACATTCTACAGAAGAGCACATATTACAATTAAAGCTTAAGCTGCATGGCTTACGCCCTACACCACCGACAGCACCGTCGACTTACGTCACGGCTTTACGTGAAAGCACACCGGAAACTACACCAAGAATTAATTTTCAACCGTTTCAGGAACGAGAAAGTTTCAATAACTTTGTTCAGAGATTAAAAACTTATATGAAGCTAAATAATTGTCACAATCCACAAATCCAGACCCTCACGCTGCTTAGTTTATTACCACCAGAATTACACCAGAAAGCTTACGACTTGTACGCACCGAACGATCCTTGTGAACTAGAATTCGGCAGGTTGGTTCAAATATTACAACACTATATAGATCCAAAACCGAGCATTTGGGCTAGTCAACATAAATTTATTTCGCGACTTCAAGGCCCTGTCGAGACAGTCATGTCATACTCATCAGAGTTGAAGCATTTAGCCCAAGATTGCGAGTTCACGTGTAATAATTGTAAGAAGTCGATCTGTGATAATTTTCTTACCTTACAATTTATAAGAGGATTAAATGACACCGATATTCGAACCAAAATACTACAGGAAACAATGGTGACTGATTTTTCTGACTTAATTAATAAAGCAACCACGATAGAACTAGCAAAATCTGACAGCACCTATATGTCACCAGCAGTTCACTCCTCAAACCAAGGTTTACTACATAATATGAAAACTGTTCAAGCTGACCTCAAAAACCGCAGTCCAAAGCAAGAGAATAAACCTCTTACCATTAGAGACTTACGAGGCAAGTGTTTTCGTTGTGGCAGCAAAGACCATCGAGCAGGCAGGTGTCGCAACATTAAGGATACGTGCAGCAAATGCAAGAGAGTTGGTCACCTTGCTCGCGTCTGCTTACAACCAACACTCAACCAACTGGAGCCTGAGCATGTGGAGCTGCAGGACACGGACATTACGGACAACTCCTCAAATATAGTCGATGACACCACCCCATGGGATGTGAATTTAATACGATCCAACAACACAGACAAATTTCTGATAAATGTACGCATCAATGACTCGAAACTGAAAATGGAAGTAGATACAGGAGCTGCTCTGTCATCTATCTCTCACAAAGATTTAAAAAAATTGAACACTGGATGCAAGATCTACAAAACAAACATCACGATGAGAACATATACAGGAGAAATCTTCGCACCACTCGGAGTGGCATTCGTTACGTGTAAATACAATGTTTGAAAAGGAACACGAGTGATGATTCCGGCAAGCCTGAGACAACAGGTTTTAGAAGAACTACACACAGGACATCTTGGAATAGTAAAAATGAAATTACTGGCACGTGGATACGTATTCTGGAGAAATTTGGATCAAGACATAGAAAACATAGTTAAAAGCTGTCGAGAATGTCGATTAAAGCAAAATGAACCTGCAGGCGCAGTTCTTCACCATTGTGACTTACCATCAGGTCCATGGCAAAGGATCCATGTGGATTTTGCTGGGCCGATTAAGGGTTATTCCTTATTTATAATAGTGGATGCTTTTACAAAATGGGTGGAAATTATAGAAACGAAAACAACCACAAGCTCATGGTGTATCCGCCAACTGAAAGAGCTTTTCGTGACATTTGGATTTCCGCTTACTTTAGTATCAGACAACGGTCGGCAATTGGTTTCAAATGAATTTGAATCATTCCTCAGAGAAAGCGGGGTTGTTCACAAAACCACAGCCCCTTACCATCCGGCCACGAACGGACAGGCGGAGCGATACGTTCAAACAATTAAAAAAGCAATACATAGCATCAGTGCAGAGCCAGGCACTTTACAGGACAAACTGTTGGGTATTAAGGAACGCCTACGGAGGACGCCGAGCAGCAGCAAAAATAAAAGTCCATATGAGCTCATGTTTGGCAGGGAAATAAGAAACACCCTAAGTGTTCACTTCAAGGCGAGGACGAGGCATGAAACACGTCCGCCAACTGATGACGCAACGGTACGCTCATTTACTGTTGGGCAGAGAGTGCAAATACGCAGTTACACAAACGACCAAATTAAATGGGAATTCGGAACCGTTTTGAGGATATTAGGCCGATTGCATTATCAAATAGAAACTGATTCTGGTCAGATTTGCAAAAGACATGTTGATCAGATGCTGGGTACCCTAATACCAAGATAGCATCAGTAAACCTGAAACAACGTGACAACTAGACGATTTGGGACGGAGGTGCTATGTATGTGGCCTTCTTTGTTATATATTTACTTCGTTTTTGGATTATGTCATGTCATCATTCTGTCACTGTGAATTTGATTAAACCTATTGAATATAAAATGAGTGTAATTTTACATGATACATAATAATAGGTTATCATTTAAAACTCACTGACAGTGTAATAGCATTTTTCAACTAGTAGTTTCATTAATTTCTTTTTGAAAAAATTAGATGTATCATTTTTAATGTCATTAGGTATTTTATTGTAGATAACTGGTCCCATATGCATAATATTCTTTCTTAATAAGGCTGTTTTGAACTACCTGTATATAATAGACCTTTGTATTTGGATCTCAGTAATGCCGAAATTGTTTCAAAAAGATTAAGGTTCTTTTTAACAAATAATGCTACCTCCAGAATATAAAGTGATGGAAACGTTAATAAATTTAGGGATTTTGTCCATGATATTCAAGTTTTAAAGGTTCTGGGTGCAAACGTTGAAAAAAATGCATAATCTTTGTCTTTTGTAAATTAATATTAGTGTTTAGCCAATTAATTATTGATTTTAATGTGTCATTAATGTCTTTTTCATAATTTGCTTTTTCCACGTATTTTACTAACGCTGTGCTATCATCGGCAAATAACACCATCGGCTGTTGCACATTTCGCGGAAGATCATTGATGTATATAAGAAATAATGGAGCCCCGATGATACTCCCCTGTGGAACGCCGACTTTTACTTCTCTACTATCAGATAGGTATTTAAATTCCAATTTACGTCTAGCACATACTCTTGAGATTTCTGTATGTTGCTTACGATTACTAAAGTACGATTTTATAAGGCTCAACACATTTCCTCTAATGCCGTAGCTGTCAAGTTTTTGTAGCAGGATATTATGATTAACGTAGTCAAAGTCTTTGGTCATGTCAGTGAATAAAGCACAGACTGGTGTTTTTTCGTCAACATTCGTCATTATATTATGTATTTAGTCATATATCGCCATGTTAATGTTTTTATTCTTTCTGAATCCCTTTTGCTCATTGCTACATAGGTATATACTTATGTAAAACATAAATTACCTATAACAAATCATTCATAGTTAAGGAATGTCCATTGCCCATTCAAGAGTTCCTCCTTATTATTTTCCTATACTCTCGAGCAATATTGACAGAAGACTTTATTAGACGTAGGTTGACCCTCAAGAGTACCTCTCATTGTGTCGGGTTGAATTGACCCTTGACAGCAAAAATTTGGACGCATTACTGGAAAGAAAAACAAAATAAATTGCGAGCAGTGGTGGCCCAGTGGTAACAGACCCGACTTACGTGGCTATTACCACTGGGCGTCGTGGGTCATGGGTTCGAACCAAGGCAGGCGCTTTACTTTGTGTAAATTATTTACTCATCACAGCTCAAAAACGGTGAAGGAAAACATCGTGAGGAAACCGGCATGTCCTAGAACCAAAAATTCGAAGACATATGACATCCACCAACCCGCACTGGGCCCGCGTGGATTAAGGCCCACTCCATCTCTCACCCTTCTTCTTTGGGTACGAAACCCTAAAAAGCAAAAAGGTTGAATTAACGATACTTGAGAATATTCAAAGGCTCTTGAGTCTAGACAAAGTGACATATTATCAGAAAAAAAAAATGTCATAAAATGCATAACGCATGGTATTGATAAGCTACGCTAAACCTAGGAAGAGACGAGCACTGATTGCTATGCTCTATTGCGTGTTGGCGATTTTAGACTGTCATTTGCTTGCCAGGGTACTTTTTAAGCAATACTGAACTCAAGTCCATCGGCTTATACTTTAATTACAGAAAATTCTATCATTTATCTATCCTTAAACAAATGCCAATACAAATTGAAGAAGCTCTAACACACACAGTATGATATAAACAAACATATTTCAGATCTCTCTTTATCATGATTCCTGACATCAATCCTAAAGATAAAGTGCCTCCATATAGCTATGCATTTGCATTATGTGTAACACGAAAAACATTCAAAGAATCCTATCAGGAGTTTACGTTCTGAGATGGAAAAATTCTACTCAGCGCTGCACCGCTGAATTTATAAACGTGAGATTGTGGCGTTCGCGCATTTTTCAATATTGATGGCTGCAAAAATAATATACTAGAAAATATTTTTTTGTTAAATAATTTGGTATAATAAGTGTATGTCCCGTTGTATGAAAGTAAACAAAGCAAAAGGCTCTAGACAAAGTGTCATTCTCGTCTACGAGGCTAAGGAGTGTATAAGGATAGGAATCGGCATTCTGTAGTTTCTGTCAACCCCCATGGGAAAAAGGTATAAATAGATATTTTTACCGTTGATTGTGGAAATGATCATCTTGTCTCAGAAAGAAGATTTTTGTTATAAATGTATCGCTTGTTGGTCGATAACTGAGCGTGAGCGATCTCCTGAACTTGATCAGCATCATCACATCATTTCAGCCAAAAGACGTCGACTGCTAGACATAGGCCTCCCACATGCGTCGTGAAAATCACTGTTCCTGTGGGCTAGGCCACGGGAAACAAAACACAGGGGAAAATAAATAAAAACGTTCCGCAAACTTAATAACATAAAATTGCCCAAATTTATTTTTTAACGTTCCTTCGTATTAAATTAAATTCCAATCCCAAAAAAACAAATATTCAAAATATTCAAGGCACCAGGCTAATTAGCTTACAAAACTAGCATTTTGGTAAAAAATGTTCTAAAAATGTTCATCAGCTTAACTGAAACAGCAAAATAAACATAATTTAGCAATTTTCAAACATTTAGCGGACTCCAGCAGTCTTTACCAGGTTACATTACAGGTCTTCCAAAGTTCTATCTACCCACAGCAATCATAAGAACATTCTTTAAGGTTCGATTTAAAAGACGAATATCTATACGCTCATGAATATTTCTGTAATCTTAAAAAAAAAAACCTAAATCTAATAATATTTTTTTTAATACAATTTTCAAGAAACCTTTTTAACATCTTTACAATACCGTAAACAATTGATGTAACAAAACAAAATTAATTAGCATAATCACTCTCCACAAACTCGGGCGTTTGTTCTGAAAACACAATTTCGCCGGAGATATCAAACTGCCTTGTGTGAGAATAAGGAGAGGTGTCTGTGACAGCGGTTAGCGATAAGCTTTTTATGGTTCCAAAAATCTTAAGGCTCAGAACACTCCGCGAGTCGCTGCGTAGTAGCAAATTCATGTGGTCGCGGAGGTGAGGTGGGGTACTGCGAAGCCAAAAGCCAACTTCGCAGACGTCATTAAATTGGAATAGACTTATACATAGCTCTGTCTTTTAAACTGTTATTGGCAACCAATTGTTTTCACAGAATAGGTAAGTCTCACACTCCAGCAAACTGTTAAAATAAGGTTTTGTTTTTTTTTATGAAGTCAAGCACTTGTAAAATCAATCATCAAATTTAATATCAAATTTATCGTTTTTAAAATACACTAATTTAAACCTGACTAAAATGCTACGAAAAAAGCTCAACAACATAGGTACATACCAACATAAATGTAGGTAAGATAATATTACATTTTTTAACAAATCCTTTGTACACTTTTGAATAACTGACATAGCATGAAATGGAAATTCACTATGCATGAAAACCTAAAATACGCAATTTTTCTATTGGAATATAAATGAATCCAATAGACCAATAGTAAATATTTTGCTTTAACGATCAGACTGACAGAATATATTACTTTTGTTATTAAAATTTTTGCTGTTTGCTTTATTGTGTATGAAAAATAATTAAATGGGATTCTAAAATAACTAGAAATAAAAAATACTTTTGAGTTTGTTTTATCTAGTACATAGTTTTGTGACAAGCTCATAGACTAAACTTACACATCCATTCAAGATCCCAGCGAGCAAAGCGATCCTTAGAAAACTAAGCAAATTGAGCAAGCCCACTCTTCTGATTAGCGAGCGAAGCAAGTCCATCTACCCCATGTGCTACGCCAGCTCACATACGAAGGTCTTCCTAAGGGCACATATTAGAATATCGAAGATTAAAATACCTACGGATAAAATGCCACAGTTCAAAACATCGAAAATTAAAATAAGGATTGTATCGAAATATCGAAAATTGTTACATCCAAGCATAAAATGTCTAAGATTAGAATGCCGACTGATTAAAATATCGACTGATTCAAAATGTCGATAGTCATTATACCTATGTTTAAAATGTCTACATTTAAAACACCTAAGTTCATTATATTTATGTTAAAAATACCTACTCGTTAGAATATCGAAAATAAATTATATGTGTGGTATGAGTGGAAAAAATGTAGGTAGATTTGAAATTGTCACACTCTGCCAACGCATTGATATTAGTCATTGGTCTGTCCTCCACTGCAAACATTTGACGTATTGTTTAGCGAATGTAAAATATCATGTCGGAAAACGGATTAGTAGTTTTCAAGCGCGCGCTACTGCCAAGTTGCTCGCAGATTATTTACACCATTTTCTAATTATGCAGTTTTCCGCAATATCCGATATATCAAAATACCCTGTGTAATACATAATAAATATCGATATTTTGGACATTCGATACTCTGTACTTCGATATTTGGGGCATTCGATACTCTGTACTTTCGATATTTAGGTCTTCCGATGTCACTTTTGTAGATAATTAGACTTAGATTTATATTGGACGTAGGTTATCTAACCATTCCACATTATAAACTTTTGTTATTTTAATTTTTGGTTAAATGGTCATTCGAAATTTAAATTTTTGATGTTTTGAACAGTGACATTTTAACCGTAGGTATTTTAAATTTCGATATTCTAATATGTACCCCTACCTAAGCGAGCCCCCGTACAAACAAAAGTTATTGGTTTAGTTAGGCCCACGCTACCAAGGCTAGCTAGCGAGCGAAGCGAGTTAAAAGGGCGGTGTAAGATGGGTTATGAGCGCAGAAGCGTTCACAAGTCTTGGAAGTGAGACAATATTGAAACATAGCGGGTTTATACTGTAGTAAATTTTCTGAATAATAAATTAAAAATAAATTTAATTGATCCTGCAGTGGAAGGAAACGTTTTAGTAAAATTCAGGCGTTAGAAGTCTCTTCTACTTCCCGTGCGCACAATCTTGATCTATCTTTATCTTAATTCGCTATCTCTTGACAATCCATCAAAACTTTACTAAAACAAGGTCTAAACTCCATATGAGACGGGTCCGCGGGGCAGGCAGCATTGTTCATTTGTTTCTAGTGTGGATTGTTGAGGAAACTGATACAAGCATTGCTGTTGTACTTACTATACTACCGAGTTGGGTTAAATGAGCTACGGTTCCGTTACTTGATTAGGAAGTAGTGTTTTTGTGGTGGATCTGAATGAAGTGTTGAGATTTATTTTTCTTAATGCCTGGGTGCTTTAGATACCGGGACAAAATGTTTTAGTCCCAGGTACGGTGTACTAAAATTAACCCAAAATTGTTCAAATCTTTACAAACTTTGAGATGGATTAGAAAGAATAATAACAGCTGCATGAAAAATATTGCCAGTTAACCGCATGTGGCCAGATTTAGAATCTAGCCATAATATAGTTGAGAAAACCCAGCTAAAAATCTAAAAAAAATAAACAAAAAAAATGGCCAACTGTCTATTAAAACCATTTCCACGAAGAAAGCAGATGCATCGCCAAAAGGTAAAGATTGCGGCATTAGGACCATAAATAACCCAGAAATGCGTAAAACATTTTTCAAAAGATATGCAAATGATATCTCCAAACTTTTTGCTCGACATTCGGCGTTTCAAAGAGTTTTAACCATTAAAAAGTTAGCGTGTGGGAAGGTTTTTAGACCCCTTTCAAAATAACTGGTGTATCAAATCGTCTTATTCGAGAGTTTTGGGGGATATACTTTATGTAATGAGCTAAACTTTTGTTGGGAGTTATTTAAATGATAAGTTTTTATTAATTGGAAACGCTCAGAGCTTTTTCATCTCATCTTCCTGTCCTTGTCACCGTTTTTCTTCTCACATTGCCAACTTTTTATTGATAAGTATTGAATATCTAAACAAAGTCAGAGACAACAGAAAATCTGTGATGATTTAATATCCCAACGAGTTTTATTTAATAATAACACTACAAATTTAACTAACGCAGAACGCTTAAAAATGCGTAATAGGATTTATTGGGGAGTCTGCCGAAATGGCGGATTTACTGGTAAACAGAAATATATATATAAAAAAGCTGCATACTTAAATCATTTTTAGCTTGTCTATCTTCGTCGAGCGAAGCGGTCGTTTATGCTGTAAAACTAAGGCGGATTGCTGAACAGATGATGCGATGACCAAATGATTTTAATTAGGTTACCAGAACTAAACCGTAATACCTATTACGCTATTTTTTACAATCGCCTATTTTTTTACTACATGCTTGATGACTAATTAAACAAATAAATCTAATACCCACGTGGCAGTATGATAGTGCTACTATACGGTTAACATATAAGATATCTGAAAGAACGCACTGAAGTTGACATTCGTATGTCATTAGAAATCGCCAATCCACCAACAATGGCGACACCCATCACTCACAATCAAGTTAAAGACCGCAAGACGTTGCCTTCCCATGTGGTGCGCTCGTAATAGGCCATTTGATTCCTAAAGCAGGCCTCACACGATGCGTGATTTTGCAGATTATTACATACGGCCGACGACCACGGACAGTCATGCATCGAACCCCAAGACTCTTCCAAAGATCTTTGAGCTCCTTAGAATGCTGAGATGAGTTACACATTTGTTAGTTACAAATGCCTGCATTGCCTGGACAAGTTCGCTCAAATCTGTGTGGTGTTTTTTTTAAAAAGACCACCGGAGGCATTAACCTACATGATTTGACCACTACATTAATGCTGGACTTAAAAAAGAACTTGACGTCTGAATTTGTTTCAGTGTTTATTCTTAGATTAAGCAATTTCGCTCATGATGTGTGGGCTGTAATGTTGCCTACCAAGTCGTGGTTACCGTGCTCAGCTGCATAATGCATGCATAATTACTTAAATAATTTATATCCTTACAGGAAGACGGCTAGTTGGATAGTTCAGTAGCTCTTGTTCAACAGACACCACTCTGCTCATGGTGCGGGCTGGTCCGCATCCGTCCTCAATATCATGCACCGTCTGAAAGCACCTAACCGCGATGATCGATGGCACGAACATTTTGGTCTCGATAAGCTGGCATTGACGGATTCCATTTTGTTACGACTTGAAAATTGTCTGTGATCCTTTTCGTAAGTGCTATCAGGATGCTTATCTTATACTTGCGGAAGAGAAAGATAATGCTCTGATTTGGGATTGGAATGATATTTAAACTGTTAAGTTATATGTTTGAGAGTTTGGAATGGATTGTAAGAGAACATATCTGTTGGGCATGGATTTTGTGGCAAAAAGTAGGTGATCATGAAATATTCTGTCAACTATGCTAAACTAGCAAAATGTGTAGTGACTTTTTTGTTACTAGCTATAACAATCAAACAATGTATTTAAAAAAAAAAGTTAAATATTTGGAATAGTGAAAAATCTCAATTCTTGCGGTATATATGCCACATCAGGGTAGCCGTGGAAAAACTAGTCTCAAATTTGTAGAAATATGTCATCTAGGAAGTTGGATAGTGCATAATCTTAAACACTATGCACTACCCTAACATCCGTATCAACCACCAAATCCAACCATTTAAGCTCAAAGCCTAATTACCGTCCTAATTATCGCTTAGCGGTATACTGCTATTCTCATTATTGACAAAACAAGGAAATCTGCTAACTCTGCAAGCGAACAGCTTGAAGATACGCCTGTGCATGACAAGGCCCCACAGCCCGAACAATTTTAAGAAGTTTGTGGCCTGCTTTACAGTTATGTAAGTATACAAGTGTGGATATTAGTAAAAAAAATATATTAGGAGTAGGTACTAAGGTAGGTAACAAGCCGTTTCTTAACTTTCATGTTATGGAAGAGAACTGTATTAATATTATCACAGATAATATAATACTAGCATACAGATGCCTCATCCCATACAAAGAAACCGTGCCGACGTAACTAGCGTTCGTCTGATTATACCGATTATATGTTGTAAATCGATCGCGGTCGGTTCCGTTGCAGGGTGATAGATAGATCACCATCTTTATCCGTGGAACGAAATCGAACGCGATCGATGTACAATAACTAATCAGTATAATCAGTACAGTACGTTGGCACTGTTTCTTTGTATGGGATGAGAAACCACTAATATTATTTATTTCTTGATTTATTTATTATTTTCACTTTAATACTTGTTATTAGGTATTGATGCTCATGCCTTCTCTATATGAGAAGAGGCCTTTGCCTTGCAGTGGCACAATAACAGATTGGTATTATTATTATATTTTACTTGTTATTAAAATTCAATATGAATTTACAATTTCAAGACTAGTGAATCCAAATTCCTTTGGAGGACTTGTAACATTGAGAGCTTTTATAAATCGCCGCAAAATTTTGGATAGTTGGCAAAAATAAAACAACAGTTTTTCGATACTAAAAGGAAGATGTTCGCCAATGTAACCTATTTGTATGAATACCCATGTTAGTACAAGTAGGTATAAAAAAAAAACATAAAATAAAATTCAAAAATTTATTTCAAGCTTTCATAACAACATCCAAACAGCTGTACATAAACTTGCTCAAATTTAGGCTCTTGTAGGCCAAGGAAGTTTTTTTTACAATCAAATGCTGAAGTACGGCGAACAACTTTCAGGAAGCTCTAAATATACTGGTCCTCAATTAATTATGAGTAAGAAACTATATTCTACTGACCTCTTGGCGTCGGTCCAACGATTCCAAAAGTGTTCGGGCTTAGTCAGACCATGGTTTCATGAATATTGGAGCGGTTAATGCTGTGTGGTCAGCCATGGAGGATAAAGGAGGAAGGTAGTTATGACGAAATCGGTTGGAAAATGTGTATCGATAACCTTTTGGATAAGTAGATAAGATCATTTTAAAGAACTTGATGTAGCAACATCAAGTTCTTCACAACCATCTACAGCAGTCAGTAAGATTAATGGACGCTTTTCAAACGCAAGTTAAAAATCTGTCGTTTTTGGAATGGAGGCGTTTAGGGTTGTCCGAAACCCTCTATTTTGCTCTTACTTTTAAGGTTTCCCAACATGTGATGATTCGCAGGAACGTAGTCTTCAAATTAAAGATCTTAGTCGCAAAACCACACTGCACTACAAAATACAGAACACCGACATTGCCCAAAAAACTAAAAAGTAGAAGTGGGCTGAGCTGGCCACGCTTACTGTTTACCCAATATGCTATGGGTCTGTGGGCCATAGTAACGATTATATAGAGCCCTGACATAGCCAGAAGACGTTGTGGTAGGCACCGTAGAAGATGGCAAGACGAGTTGGACCAAACAAACGATCGTTGATTCAACAACTGTAAATAGTATCTCTGACTCCTAAAAATACTTACATTATTATAAACTAGCTTTTGCCAGAGTCTTCGCCCAAAAGCAGGTGGAAAATAACCGCACTGTAACGTATAACCAGGATGAAAATTGTGTCTGATTCAAGCCATGATCGGCCTATGTTCCGAATCCGTTAAGATGTTGAAACATGATCTATACGTATAAAATGCTTTGTACTGAATGACTGACTGACGGATCAACGCACAGCCTAAACCGCCGATTGTAGAGACCTGAACTTGGAGGGTGTGTTCTTTCTATGACGTAGGCATCCGATAAGAAAGGATTATTGGATATTCTATCCCTAAGGGAGTAAAAAGGGGCTGAAAGTTTGTATGAAAAATCCAGCTATGATTCTTGAAACTTGGCACAAATAGTAATCTAATTATAATAAAGGTTTTCATTATTAATTTTTCGAAACTATCCCCAAAAGACGATTTAGGGGGTGTTGAAGTTTGTATGGAAGAATCTTATTTCTTGGGTTAATAAACTTGAAATTTGGCATGAATACCAAACTAAGTAACGATAAATATTGTTATCATTCGTTTTTCGAAACTACCCCCAAAAGTCGATTTAGGGGGTGTTGAAGTGTGTATGGAAGAATCTTATTTCTTGGGTTAATAAACTTGATACATGGCACAAATACTTAACTTATTAAATAATAAAGGATGATATAATATATTTTTCGATATTACCCCCAAAAGACAATTTAAGGGGAGTTGAATATTTTTTTTAAGAATCTTATTTCTTGGGTTAATAAATTCGAAACTTAATACAACCTAAGTAAACAATAAAGATAATCAATATAAGTTTTTCGAAACATCCCCCAAAAGACGATTTAGGGGGTGTTAAAGTGGTTTTGAAGAATCTTATTTCTTGGGTTAATGAACATGAGACTTTACAAAAATACCAATGTAAGTAAACAATAAAGGTGGATATTATTAGTTTTTCGAAACTACCCACAAAAGACGATTTAAATGGAGTTAAATATTTTTATGAAGAATCTTATTAGTTAATAAATTTGAAAGCTGTCATAAATACCAACCTAAGTAAACAATAAAGGTTGTCATTATTAGTTTGTCGAATCTTCCCCCAAAAGGCGATGGTGTGGGTGTCAGTGGTGGGTTCGCGGTACAGGAGGACACCGTGTAATTTTAGTGGGTTAGAGTCCCACATAACTGCACTATCTCCGCGTGGTAGTGCAGCATGCATGAGCATTCCTCAAAGAAAGAAAAAAAGGGAGTGTAAAGGTTTTTTTGAAGAATCATATTTCTTGGGTTGATAAACTTGAAACTTGACATAAGTACCAACCTATATAAACAATAAAGGTTGCCATTAAACGTTTTCACAGGTTTTCGTTTTTGACGTAGGGTTCTAGGGGAGCACTAGGTAGGAATTTTCGGAAATTCAACGTTTAAGGGGGTAAAAAGGCACAATTTTTTTCTTTATAAGAAAAATCTAGTTTCTACGGGATAAAGTAATACTCGAAATTTACAAAAAACGTTTTTTAAAACGACCCCCCAGATAGGGTTAAAGTTTTTTTGAGGAATCTTTTACTCCGGAATCTTACTAAACGAAAAATACAAAATTGAAGAAAAGAGGCAAGATTTTACTTTGTGGCGGTAACCTAAAATGTATTATTCTTTGAGTCATATAGTAAATTCTATGAAGCATAACGGAACTTCGTGTAAGCACTCGAATGGCAAGTTGTGAGTCTAATAGTTTCCATACAAAAGATTTGGCAGGAGATACAAACATATGTCTTATATCAGCGGATGTACCATAAACCTATTTTGGTCAGCTTTTTGTTGGTTCACATTGGGATGTCTTGACTTCTCAGTTTTAGTTCATAGCTCCAATCATGGCTAGTTATCTTAAAACTTTGGAATGTAAAGGACTATTTAATGGAGCTGCAATTCTTTAACTTCAGTGTACCCTGTGTAGTTAGTCAATTTACACTGACTGGCTAATAAGTAAGTTTACCATAAGAGATCAAGATCCGAATCACTTTCAGTTCTCTTGAAATCGGGCTGTTGGGTAGTCGATAGAGAAAGCAAGCTTAATATCAGCCTAATATGTTGGTACTTGAGCAGAGCACAGGTGGCCCAGTGGTATCGGCTGCGACTAAAAAGTTGTTGGTCGTGGGTTATCACTGCTTCCAAAACGGTAAAGGAAAACATCGTGAGGAAACCAGCATGTCCTAGAATCAAAAATTCTAAGACATGTGACATCCACCAACCCGCACTGGGCCCGCGTGGTGGATAACGGCCCATTCCCTCTCACAGAGAGCAGGCCTGTGTCCCAGCATTAAAAAAAGGCTGATGATGATGATGACCAATCCACCACACAGGCACAGTGCGAATTGATGTCTTCGAATTTTAGTCATGATGTTTTCCTTCACAAATATTACTCGAACATTAATAGCTATTTATGCAACTGTTACGTTATGGACGGTCTTTTAATACGAGTGCCATTTTTTGTACCGAAATAGGTGGGCACGAGTTATTAAAAGACCAATAACGTGCAGTTGCATACAAGATTTTATCTACGAAAGAAGGAATAAAACACAGATATAGACAAATAAGTATTTTTATTTAGTCTTTATTAGGTATACGGCAAAAATCTTGTAGCCGTAACAGCCAAATAGTATACGATACTTTTGTTCTAAACTTGTTCCATTTTTAAAAACATCATTTACATTGTCTCGATTTCGAAGTAATATTACAGGTACGAGTACTCACCTGGCTGTGCGTTCAGAATGTCTTTGCTTGTATTTTAGAATTTATGACGATTCGCATAATGCAACCCGATGTAAGGGGTGTAAGGGGGTACATTCAAGATCTAAGTGCCCCAAGTCAACCTCACCTGCTCGCGGTACATCCTGCTAAATAACAAACGAGGCTCTGACGACAACCGGTAAATGGCGGTATAACCATTTTAACAAATCTTCGCAGCTAAGTGGTACAGACTGGTGATGGGCAGCAGCGTCACCAGTGCGAAAAAGCTGCGATCTGCGATCGCCAACCCGCATGCCCAGCGTGGCGATTATGGGCAAACCCTCCAATATGACAAGTCGAAATCAACCACGGCCCCCAGTTCCCGGCCGCCCTGCTGTTATACCTGATTATGGCGGCGGTCACGGAGACGGCAGGGCATTCGGGGGTGCGAAGAATCACCGGGTTACGGACGGCCGCCGAACCCAACTGACCTTGGCGACGTATAATGGACGCACGTTACGGCTTGATGAACACCTCGTGCAGCTTGAGGAAGAACTCGAGAGTATAAGGTGGCACGTTCTAGGGCTGAGTGAAGTCCGAAGAGAGGGGGAGGATACAATAACACTCAAATCAGGCCACCTTATGTATTTCCGAGAGGGAGACCAACTATCCCAGGGTGGCGTCGGGTTCCTGGTAAACAAGTCCATCTGTGACAACGTTGTGGAGGTTTCCAGTGTCTCGAACCGGGTAGCGTACCTCATAATTAAGCTAACCGAGAGGTATAGCCTCAAGGTTGTACAGGTTTACGCACCGACCTCGGCACACTCGGACGACGAAGTGGAGGAAATGTTTGAGGACATTTCTAAGGCCTTGCATTCCACCACTAAGACCCACTACAGCGTTCTCATGGGGGATTTTAACGCCAAAGTGGGAGTACAGAATTGCAGTGATTCGGTAGTAGGATCCTACGGGTTTGGTAGCAGGAATCATAGGGGGCAAATGCTTGTCAACTTCCTAGAAAGAGAGGGTCTTTTCGTAATGAATTCCTTCTTTAAGAAACAGCCACAAAGGAAGTGGACATGGCGAAGCCCCGACAACGTGACTAAAAATGAGATAGACTTCATCATA
Organism: Orthosia cruda; assembly: GCA_964057195.1. Taxonomy (NCBI): domain Eukaryota; kingdom Metazoa; phylum Arthropoda; class Insecta; order Lepidoptera; family Noctuidae; genus Orthosia; species Orthosia cruda. Next base: position 11,519,234 of record OZ059839.1, on the reverse strand, counting down.
ACAGATAAAAAGCACATATTCAGGGATGTCTCAGTGATCAACAGGTTTAATACCGGCAGCGATCACAGACTTGTTCGAGGCTCCCTGAATATCAATTGCAAGCTTGAGAGAACTCGTTTGATGAAGTCTAGGCTCCGTCCCAATATGCTCCAAACAATGTTGGGATCTGAAGCGTTCCAGTCAGACCTGGAGAACCGTTTTGCTGCCGTGGAAACCGCAAATAGCGTTGACCAGGCGCTCGACCAAATGGTGGAAATCCTCAGGGAGGAAGGTGCGAGATTTTGTAAGATGCGGCGTACGGGCAGGAAGTCCAAACTTTCGGAGGGAACTCTGAAGCTTATGATGGAGCGACGTGAAAATCCACCGGTCACTTCGTCAGAACAGCGGGCACTCAATAAACATATAAGGAAAATGGTACGACGCGACCTCCGACGAGCCAACACGCTCTCTATAGAGAAAGCGATTGAGCAAAACCGGGGGTCGAAAGTGTTTGTCCAGTCACTTGGGAGGAGCCATCTGACGAAGTTGACTACATCTAATGGGAATATCGTCGTTTCGAAGCCGGAGATTCTTTCGGAAGTTGAAAACTTCTACGGCCAATTGTACGCAACGCATGCATCTCGGCCTGATCCCGAAAATGAGGATTCTAGAGCCACCTTAACACGCCATTTCACAGAAGACCTGCCTGAAATAAGCCAAGACGAAATCGAGGCGGCTCTCAAACAGCTTAAAAATGGAAAAGCCCCGGGTGAGGACGGGATAACTACCGAGCTACTGAAAGCGGGAGGACGACCGGTACTGAAGGAGCTTGGGGAGCTCTTCAATTCTGTCCTGTTCTCTGGGAGAACTCCAGAAGCGTGGCAAAGGAGCGTGGTCATTCTGTTCTTCAAAAAGGGTGACAAGACCCTTTTGAAGAATTATAGACCCATTTCGCTTCTTAGCCACGTATATAAGTTGTTCTCGAGAGTCGTCACGAATCGTCTAGCGCGAAGATTCGACGAGTTTCAACCACCGGAGCAGGCCGGGTTCCGAGGTGGATACAGCACCATAGACCACATCCACACAGTGCGGCAAATTATACAGAAGTCCGAAGAATATAATCGGCCCCTGTGTTTTGCTTTTGTGGACTATGAGAAGGCTTTTGACTCTATCGAAACCTGGTCTGTTTTGGAGTCTATGCAGCGGTGCCAAGTGGACTGGCGTTACATCCAAGTGCTGAGATGTCTTTATGCAAACGCCACAATGACCGTCCAAAGTCAGGACCGGCAAACTAAGCATATCTCACTGCGTCGAGGGGTTAGACAAGGGGACGTTATTTCCCCGAAATTGTTTAGCAACGCGGTGGAGGATATGTTTAAGACGCTGGACTGGGAAGGACGCGGCATTAATATAAACGGCAAGTACATCTCACACCTGCGATTTGCGGATGACATCGTCGTAATAGCAGAGTCACTGCATGACTTGCAACTGATGCTGAACGGCTTAGCTGGTTCTTCTGCACGCATCGGGCTCCGGATGAACTTGGACAAAACCCAGGTTATGTTCAATTCACACGTCACTCCGGGACCCATTGTGGTCAATGGCGGTGCTCTCAAAGTTGTTCGAGAATACGTTTACCTCGGGCAAACTCTGCAGTTTGGTAAGAACAACTTTGATAAGGAGGCTAATAGAAGAATACAGCTGGGCTGGGCGGCGTTTGGGAAACTTCGTCGAGTCTTCTCGTCACGTATCCCACAGAGCCTGAAGACCAAAGTCTTCAACCAGTGCGTCCTACCTGTTATGACCTACGGCGCCGAGACGTGGACACTCACAATACGGCTGGTTCATCGGTTCAAAGTTGCTCAGCGAGCAATGGAAAGGGCTATGCTCGGAGTCTCTCTAAGGGATCGAATCCGAAACGAGGTGATCCGGCAGAGAACCAAAGTTGTCGACATAGCTCACAGAATAAGTAAGCTGAAGTGGCAATGGGCCGGCCATATAAGTCGTAGAACCGATGACCGTTGGGGTAGACGTGTTCTTGAGTGGAGACCGCGAATCGGTAAACGTAAGGTGGGACGCCCTCAGGCTAGGTGGAGTGACGATCTTCGCGGGGTGGCTGGTAGCAGCTGGCTAAGAGTAGCCGAAAATCGAAGCAAATGGCGTGCAATTGGAGAGGCCTATGTCCAGCAGTGGACTGCTATAGGCTGATGATGATGATGATGAACCCGATGTCGTTATGGGTATCATAATGAAACCGATGTCAATTTTGTAATTCGAACATAACGAAACCGAAGTAGATAAAATATTTTATTTAACTACAAAATAAAATGCTACCCTAATTCCTTTCAACCATTTTCCTTTAAAATTTATATGAAAATTGCATAGAAATTCTTCTATTGTGAATACGAGAGCGCGGTATCACTGGATTTATGCATAGAGCGCAGTTTGCGGGATCGTACATTGTGAATATATAGTGCTTGCATACTTGTGCCTGTTATGAAACAGGGTAACTATGCTGTTACCTGGGATAGACTGAATTACTTGGTACAGCTATGGTGTTATATTGAAAGCAAAGATTTCTAAGGCCTTTTGTGGCTATACAAACTTTGATTGCTGAGATTTAGCTATGACATAGGTAAATTATCTTTAAAATATAAAGATCTTACTATGGAAAGTCATGTAAAAGATATTTTACACAACCTTTTTTTTGTTTTAAGCTATTTATACAATAGATGATTTGAAAAGAACTTCATTAAATAAGTTAGTGTTGCTAACACTGAGTGGTAGTCACACTCTTGGTTATTATTTTTCTCTTATTATAGCAAAGAAAGTACAAGAACTTGGTATGCTTCAATTATTTCGAAAAATTCCTTTGATTATATACTTGTCTAGATGCCACATTGACACTACCTGAACGGCTCAAATAAAGTCAACTATAATTGGTAGACCCGCTTCTTTCTTACGTCAGTGTCATTTGGAACACGTAAGGGTAAAGTGTTCACGAAAAATAATTAATTATGGCCGGTTTGTGCCGTCAGACTGTGTCGCAATTATGTGGGCAAATTGTATAATAACACCAAGATCACTTTTCATCGGTAGGTTTTGTTATTTAACCACTATTATTATAATAAAACACGATTTTTAATTCGTTACTTTGTAGGTTAGTCTGATTTAGCCAGTGTTGTCAGTTTATTACTAGGGAGATTTCACGAAACTATGGGAGACAAAATACAAATAGCATTACATAATCTTTTGATCAGATGAACGTTATTATTTTAAAAATTACATTATATATTTGATCAGTAAATGACAACTTACCTTAAAGTAGCCAGACAATAAAATCAAAGAGAAAACTATTCTGAAAACAAACACAAAGAGATGGGTCTATAAATTACTACTTATTTTTTTCATTGTATTTTTTGTTGTTACTAAAATAAACAAAATAATTATTTAATTCAACCTGTTTTCTTTAACTTTCATCATATTAAATAATGGAGAAAAGGTAGGTTAATAATTTGGAGCAGGCATCCCTAAACACGCATACTTTGACAGTTTGACGACAATAAGTACACGAGCGGTACTCACACATATCACGCAATTCGAGACAGTTTTAGCGCGTCATTTGTTTGCATTGCTCTATCTAGACAAGTATATAATCAAAGAAAAATTCATACAAAATCAAACTACGTACAGAAAAATCTTAGGTACCTACATATTTTACTAGTTATCTAACCGACTTGTGTACAAGCCAGGATACTCATGACTCACAACAATATAACTACTAGCATTCATTTTAACTGAACCCTCAGTTATCTCGTGGATGCAACTGCAATGGACATAATAAACGAATGGGAAACTGAAACAAGTGCTGAATTTAATTAAATGCCGATTTGAATGGCCAATGACCTTTGCCCAGTGTTGGTTAGCTCGCCATAATTTATAGCCTAGTGTTTGGCTGGACCAACCTCTTTGGGACAAACATTTGACAAATGTACTTTGCCTGGCTTGTTTCACTACCTCCAGATAAATTCAGGTAAACTTATTCTAGCAAATCCGCCGGGGTAAAGTTAATTTTAGAATGTCTGGGTTAATTGTAAGATTTAGGATTATTTTTACCTGGAAATCTTTGCTTTGTAATAATGCTGAAACTCAAAAAAAAATGCAAAGGTTACTTACATTCTTCCAGCGTGGTTGCCAATTCAAAAGTCCTGATGTTTTATTCCCCGATGAATATGTTTAAGAAAAATCAGTCATAGGTTAAAGAACAGATCGATTTGCCTGTAAGATGATGAATAAGAGTGAATGTACTTTTATGTCTGGTTCCCCACGTAAAACGCGTACCGTGCATAAATTTCCAATAAGATATTTAATATAACATCAAAAGATAACATCGAAGTAAGCTATGCCCTCAGGATACCTGGCTAATAGCTCCACATAAAAGCCAATATTTTATACCATCCCTGGTTTTATAATTACATATTCAGTACATTAGCCACATTATAGGAACAAACCCGCAGGCTGGAATTAATAACAACCATAAAATATAATGCTTATACATATTAAATAGTAACCTAAAAAAATAAGAAAATAACATAATCAAAGCAAAGGTTTTAGTTCTCGCAAACTGCCTCCCAAAACATAACATACACGCATGCTAAAGAAATACAAAACAAAAACATGAATATATTAACAGTATTCCTAGCATTGTTTTACGACTTTTGTAATAATGTTTCATTTGCGCTCTTAGTAAAGGCGGAAATCCAAGACGGCTAATCTACGCATGTGTAGCTTCGCTTTGTAGGAAAATGTGGGTGGGATTGTTCAATACGATTATGACTACTCAGTTTTTAAATGCTGAATAATAGGCGATGAATTAGAGATGTTGTGTTATGTATCCACTTTCGAGCTCGAGGCTAAATAATAACAGCCACACAGGTCGATCTTCAAGGTTATGTCGCCTATGTTTGAGTAATGGACCGTATCGGGACGCGGGAGTGATGCATCGGGAGTATGGTGGGTCGTGACGTTTATTTATGTTGGGTTACATGTTTATAGTAAAGAAAGAAAACTTAGTTACGTATGGAGTCAGTACAATTATTGTTCATGATAGAGTTATGAGCTACTTTGGAGTAGAGTAATTAGTGTTTATTTTAGAAAAAAATAAATTTACTTTATGTGTTTGTACCCTTTTGTAACAGAGACACAAATATGGAAGAAATGCAGTGCCACATAAACTATAAAAGCGGTTTTTGTTATTATGAGCATTTCTAGAATTCCAAGAAGTATGCATAAGACAGTTTCTCTTTGAGAAAAGATTACAGATTTTTATTTACTTATGTGTGATTTTGTTAAGCTTCTTCGGTATTTTAGCCATCGAGGCAGTTGCCTCCCTGACGCCTTCTTCTCCGAGCCGGATCGTTTCTCTCGCGATCCCGCTCGGCAGCCTCCTTCTGGACCATGACGGTCTCACTGAAGCAGGCCATTTCCAACGGTCCAACGCCAACAGGTTTGATGGTTTGGAACACAAGCAGAACAAACATATAATATAGAGCATAGGATATATTTTATATCGAGAAAAGTGGTGGCCCAGTGGTAACAGTTCCGACTTACTTGTCATAGGTCGTGAGTTCGAACTCAGGCAGGCACTTTACTTTGTGTAAATTATTTCAACACCACTGCTCAAATTTCGGTAAAGGAAAATATCGTAAGAGAACCGTCATGTCCTAGAATCAAAAAAATTAAGACGTGTGACATCCATCAAACCGCACTCGGCTGGCGTGGATTAAGGCCCATTCCCTCTTGTGTCCCATGCAGTAGAAACGTTAAAAGGGTGATGATGATATTACGATCCCGTTGAAAAGTTTTCAAATTTCACACAGAAAAAGCCGCAAAAGCTAGTTAGTTCTAAATCCAAACACATAATATGGACGCCTTTCTTAACAGAATATTTAATTGCGATAGCATCATTAACACTAAAAAGTAACTTAACAGAGAATAAGTACAGTGATAATCACCATACTAAGTTCAAAATGAGACGTCTTAGCCTTTTTTCTTTGGCGATAACCATCCCATTAAATATGCACTCTAGATATTTATCTATTTGGCAGAGGCTTTCTTTGGCACCAATAAAATGGTGCTAGCACATATACGCTAATCCTGCGTGATTAAAATCCTGGAGGTAATGTTGTAAACATTATTGTTGAGTTGTTGGTAAGGGTATTATTACTGTAGGCTTCATATTGTATGGAGCAGATTTTTTTAATGGTCGTAACTAGATATATAAAATTAATAAGAAGTGGTGACGAGTTTTTTTTTATATGCTGGGGATGTTTATATCGTAAGACCAAACAGTGGACAAGGGGCTTTAAGGAAAGACACTTGTAATTTTTTTGGTAATTATTATGTCCCCAGTATCGTGTATGACGTATAAATGAAGTTGCAATAACTGTAATTGGCCTACCAACAAACAGTTATAAAGAAATATAACACAAATAAATAAACAATGCAGTATGAATAATTTTAAACCACAGAAAGAACTTATTCAAACACAATCGATGAACCTTTAACTATGGTTATGATTTCAAAACAATAACTTTTAGCATGATCACCAAACCTCTATATCAAAGAGAACCGATTTCCCTTCCATACAATCTAGATAGCCACCGCATTCAGAATGATACGTGGAATCCATTACGTAACGACATTATACGTTGGGTACCAGGGCCTGCAGGGCTCCAGAGAATCATTAGAGCTAAGGTAATGTTTCTAAGACAATGAACATGAGTTTCGTGTGGGATATTTGTTTTATACATATAGCAGATATTTACTTCCTCATAATCATAACTTAATATCACTTCTGTTATTTCTGAAAGTGTAGGTAGAGGTACACATTTTGTTAGTATTTTAGTCACACAGGTGGCACTCGGCTAAACAATTGCCGCACTGATCGGTCGAAAGTTAGGCTTTGCTTGCTAGGCAAGCAAAGCAGCAGTCAGTTCATACTGGGTTACATACTGAGACCCCACCGTGCTTTGGAAAGCACGTAAGCCCTAAATCTTTGACCATCGTTACGGGCAGTCAGAAGTCCGGAAGTCTTGCATCCAGTCTAACCAAGGCTGTTAGTTTACCAGTAGCTGTTGTAGTGGTTGGATAAGCAGCCGCTCCATGTAAAATACTGGTATTCAGTTGCATCCGGTTAGAATGCTAGCCGAACCCAACATACTTTGAAAAAAGCTCTGCAGATGATGTAGGTATTCTTCCACAGCTCTAGCTATAAATTTAGGGACAGTAAGCACAATTGTTGTGTTTGCGTGGAAAACTTACGACAATTTTTAGTTTTAATTACGTCATGGAGGGCATGTACCTGTAAACAAAAAGTCCACTATTAGTATTATGAACTATTTGAATGAACAACCATTTCTCTCACACAAAATTTCAGCCAGCACGTTCACTGTTTTAATCAAAATTCCAATTACGAAAACACTCGAAAAAATTATGAAAATTATTTCAGAGTTAATAATATTTTAGTTTATCTTCTAATATGTCACGCGGAGTTCAGACTACGAACATTTGTGATGATTTCCCTAGACACATCACATACCTGCTTTCTACCATGTAATTAGTTCTCATACAGACTGCATTTTATTTTGCTAGGGAAAGGTCAAACTAAAAGTAACGAGTTTAAAAACCTCTAAACGTAGATAACATTTTTGCACAGTTGCATATGACTGTGTAGAAAGAATTCTAGCTAATCTTTTTAAAGATTTTTTTTATAGCCCATCAGATAGGTTCGTTAAACTATCAAGCTTTTTTAACGTACAGATTTGAATATCGTTATACCATAACGCCTGGGTAAATTATCATCACCTTCCAAACCTTGTCTTATAATTGTTACTTTGGGTTGGCGCAATACATTTTTAACCAATTTAAAAAAAGGAGGTGTTTCGCAATTCGTCGGAATCTTTTTATCTTCTATTCTCCGCCGCCAACATTCACACTATCATTTGCCCCCGTTTCTTTCATATCAATCCACCCATATTTTCTTTGGCACATCCTAGTTTATAAAAGCCATTACCATGAATTTAAAAATAAAGAACTATCAATGAATTCACGGTTTCTCCCCCCACCCAATTTAAAACGATAAAACTTAGAACTTCAATAAATCAAGTCTCAAAATAAGTACTTCAGTTCCTATTAAAATACGCCTAAATCGAACATATTGCACATTTATCGAGACACGAATCGTTCAGCATTTGGAAAATTTGTTATCATGATAACGTGTAACGGTGACGTCATCCATAATTGTATAAACGTCATTAATATTAGAATTTGTTCGTGCGGTCGCTCCAAAGTACTGGCAGTTCGCTCGTTATGGTATTGTCGAATGGGACGGGTCTGGATGTCGATTTATTGGTTGGAAATTGTCACAAATCCTTCTCGTTCTTGCTCATATTGTTAACTACTCCTTATTCACTGGCACATTTCCTTCAGCCTGGAAACAGGCACAAATTACACCACTGCCCAAAATAACCAATCCTTCTTCTTTATCTCATTTCAGACCCATCTCCATACTACCTTTTCTCTCTAAAGTTCTCGAGCAGATCGTGCATGGTCAAATTCCAGATTCCTTTCGTCTAATGGTCTTATCTGTCCTTTTCAATCTGGTTTCCGGACTGGTCACAGCACGGCAACTGCACTTTTGAAGGTCTCTCACGGTGTTAGTCCTGCTTGACTTAAGTTGTGCATTTAACTCGTTGGATTTTGACATTCTGCTCGGGGTCCTTCAGTCTATTAACTTTTCTCCCTCTGCATTAGCCTGGTTTGACTCTTATCTTCGGGGTCGCTCGCAGTGTGTTCGCCTAGAAGAGATATTCTCTGATTGGTGTAATCTCACTGCTGGTGTTCCTCAGGGTGGCGTTCTCTCTCCTCTTCTTTTCTCTATCTTCATAAACACTGTTACCAAGATAATAAGCTCCAACTTCCATCTTTACGCAGACGATTTGCAGCTTTATCAACACTTCTTGCTTGCGGATGTGGACTTTGCAATTAACGCCATGAATCGTGACCTGGAAAGTGTTAGTGAATGGGCTAAGTCCTATGGATTACAGATCAACCCATCCAAGTCTCAGGCTATGATCATTGGCAGTCGATACTATCGTACTGCACTTGACGTGTCCACTCTGACACCTTTATCCCTTGACGGCTCGACCATCGCTTACACTGATACTGCTAAGAACCTAGGCGTCTTAATAGACAGTAATCTCTCTTGGCGAGCTCAAGTTAATGAGATAAGTCGCAAGGTCCACTTTTCATTACGCTCATTGAAAGCCTTCCAAAACCTTTTGCCCTTTAAAACCAAAATCCATCTAGCTCAAACTCTAATTCAGCCGATCATCGATTACGCTGATGACTGCTATCTGGATGCCACGGAGGAGCTCTTAAATAAGCTTGAGCGCTTGTAAAATCTGTGCATCCGTTTTGTTTTTGGTCTGAGGAAATACGATCATGTCTCTCAGTTCCGCAAGGATCTCAAGTGGCTCCCTATCCGTCTTCGCAGGAACACTCGAGTATTATGTCTCCTCTTCAACATCCTTTTTAACCCTGCATACCCTGGATATCTGCGCGATCGCTTTTCCTTTACTCGCGCTGCCGATGTCCAGCGTAAATCCCACCTAAAGGCATCATCTAAACTTCCCCTCCCACAATACTAACCTTTCCACGATCTTGTAATCCAAACTAATATTATAAATGCGAAAGTAACTCTGTCTGTCTGTCTGTCTGTCTTTCTGTCTGTCTGTCTGTCTTTGCTTCACGCCTAAACTACTGAACCGATTTGTGTGAAATTTGGTACAGACATAGTTTGGTACTTGAGAATGGACATAGGATAGTTTTTATTACAAAAAATAAAATATAAAATAAAATAAAATTTATTCCGGACATACAGCGCCATCTATTGGTCAAGAGTCGGCATCAATTCAGTACTTTTCAGTACATTCATCGGAAAAATGTAAATAAATAGTAAAAAGGTATGAAATCCAAACTAATATTATAAATGCGAAAGTAACTCTGTCTGTCTGTCTGTCTGTCTGTCTTTCTGTCTGTCTGTCTGTCTGTCTTTGCTTCACGCCTAAACTACTGAACCGATTTGTGTGAAATTTGGTACAGACATAGTTTGGTACTTGAGAATGGACATAGGATAGTTTTTATTACAAAAAATAAAATATAAAATAAAATAAAATTTATTCCGGACATACAGCGCCATCTATTGGTCAAGAGTCGGCATCAATTCAGTACTTTTCAGTACATTCATCGGAAAAATGTAAATAAATAGTAAAAAGGTATGAAAATATAATATAATATAATATAATACAACTTTTAGTACAAAGAAAATGCTCTAACGGAGTATAGTACTATATGTCGAGTTGGTGATCGCGCAATGGTGTCGATCGTTACACGAGTTCGGTTCATGTTATTGTTTTAATTCATCGGAAAAAAGTAAATAAATAGTAAAAAGGTATGAAAAAATAATATCAATATAATAAAACTTTTAGTACAAAGAAAATGCCCGAACGGAGTATAGATAAATAATCCGAGTTGTCACTATGCTCGATAGATGGCGTTGGGATCGAAATAGATCGCGCTATGGTTTCGTTACACGCATTTGGTTGGGTATCGGCCGAGCGCTTCGGTACTGTCGTGGAATTGTGGATTGATCGTTTCGTAAATTTAAAATTGGCTCCGTTGTATTTGTCGATTAAAAAAATCAAACCGACTTCCAGAACAAAAAACTCCAAGCAAAAAATAAATTTCTTTTCCGAAGTCGGTGTCTTTTGTGCCTACCCATTCTTTCCCGTTTTTCGACACCGACTTCGGAAAAGAAATTTATTTTTTAACCGACTTCAAAAAAAGGAGGAGGTTCTCAATTCGTCGGAATCTTTTTTTTTTTTTTTTTTTTATGTATGTTCCCCGATTACTCAAAGACGCCTGGACCGATTTCAAAAAATCTTCTTTTGTTTTGAAGGGTATACTTCCTAGTTGGTCCCATATTCATCAGGTCAGGATCTGATGATGGGATCCTAGAGAAATCGAGGGAACTCCTCAAATATTATAGGCAAACATATAGTGATTTTGGTATTTTCATCAACAATGCAATCATTTGCACTCAGAAAGTATCATTTGGTGAAGTGGAACTGATGAAGAAGACCACAGATGGCCACTGGATCTCCTAAATGCTAAATATGTCACGGGCATAGGATATCTCGAATAGTTAACCGACTATAATGAAGCAAATACTTATAAATAAATAGTACTGGTGAAATTGACACCATCGAACTGATCTGATGATGAAGCCGGAAGGTAGGCACTGGAACTCTAATATAAAACAATGTATCCTAGTCGTGTTTGGGCTTATTGGAATCACCATCAGATGTACTTTGGCTATAAATGATAATCATGTTAATTGGAGGTACCTACCAAAAATAAAAACTTTTTAACAAAAAATCAAACCGACTTCCAGAACAAAAAACTCCAAGCAAAAAAACTTTTTAACAAAAAATCAAACCGACTTCCAGAACAAAAAACTACAAACCAAAAAATAACTTTCTTTTCCGAAGTCGGTGTCGAAAAACTGAAAAAAAAATGGGTACAAAAGACACCGACTTCGGAAAAGAAAGTTATTTTTTGGTTTGTAGTTTTTTGTTCTGGAAGTCGGTTTGATTTTTTGTTAAAAAGTTTTTTTGCTTGGAGTTTTTTGTTCTGGAAGTCGGTTTGATTTTTTGTTAAAAAGTTTTTATTTTTGGTAGGTACCTCCAATTAACATGATTATCATTTATAGCCAAAGTACATCTGATGGTGATTCCAATAAGCCCAAACACGACTAGGATACATTGTTTTATATTAGAGTTCCAGTGCCTACCTTCCGGCTTCATCATCAGATCAGTTCGATGGTGTCATTTTCACCAGTACTATTTATTTATAAGTATTTGCTTCATTATAGTCGGTTAACTATTCGAGATATCCTATGCCCGTGACATATTTAGCATTTAGGAGATCCAGTGGCCATCTGTGGTCTTCTTCATCAGTTCCACTTCACCAAATGATACTTTCTGAGTGCAAATGATTGCATTGTTGATGAAAATACCAAAATCACTATATGTTTGCCTATAATATTTGAGGAGTTCCCTCGATTTCTCTAGGATTCCACCATCAGATCCTGACTTGATGATTATGGGACCAACTAGGAAGTATACCCTTTCAAACAAAAGAAGAATTTTTGAAATCGGTCCAGGCGTCTTTGAGTAATCGGGGAACATACATAAAAAAAAAAAAAAAAGATTCCGACGAATTGAGAACCTCCTCCTTTTTTTGAAGTCGGTTAAAAAGGTTTATTTGTTGGGTAGTCTGGTTGTTGTATAATGTAAGTTTAGTTTGATCTCGATTATTAGTAGATACTAAAATTGTATGTCTAAATTCGTTTTAATTTTTAAATTAATTAGATCGTTCCTTTTAAATTATTTAGTTGATTTTTGAAGAGTTCCCTAGAATATCTTCCACATTTCATTTTTGAAGAGATCCCGCGAGATCGGGAACTATGTGGGTAAAACCAAAAATCTGCCGGAAGTCACTATTCCACGCGAACGAAGTCGCGGGCAAAAGCTAGTTTTATATATTATTATATTATATGTTGTATGTATTTTATCTTTTATATATGTAGTTAAGGTATATGTGTAATTTATATATAATTAGTTAAGTTATTATTGTCTATTTTAAGATTCCTTATTTCTTTCTACACACTGTGTCTTTGTCTATCATCCAACTTTCCTATCGCAGGAGTGCTGGAAGAAATTTCTATTGAAATAAGCAGTACATTTGTGCTCTTCTATCTGTGTTCCTTCTTTTCTCTGTAAGTGTTTTGTGTGTACATAAATAAATAAAAATAAATGTTACGGTAAATATCATTAAAACTATACTACTAACAGTACTAGGCACCATTTTCATGTGATTTTTTGTTTAATCACACCTCTATTATCATGTACACATATCCGGCAGAACTGTTAATAAACTAGCTAAATATTTTGTCAAGTACGGGGACAAAATTCACTTCAGTCGCTTAGACACTGACTGACAGACAGGCAGGTCGTTAGCAATTTACCTACTTAGATTTTTCCTCAGGGTTTTACAAGTGCCTAAGTCTAGTACCTACTGGAAGTATATCGAGGCACGTTGGAAATTCAATTGCTTCAAACCTAGTCCACTTCACGACCAAGCTTATTTAGCAGTTGTTATCTCAGCATTCAACCACATTCTAGCCATTGCCTTTTATTCATGCATCGTATTTTTTTTTTTTTCTTTTACTGCTACATACTGTGCGCTCATTGCGTTACACACTTAATCACAAATTACCAATCCATTGCAGCATATGTTAAAAGTACGTCTGCTCGTAAAATACGTAATGTATACCCACCTACTATTGGAATGAAAAAATTAAAGGGATTACGATCGAGTGTGTGAATTTGTTTGTGCAAGCAATTGAACCCCGCTGGTTATCAAATCTAGGATCAAACTCGAACTTTCACAGTTCCTTTTAATTTACCCGACCAGATTCAGCAGTCCTAAAACGGACTCCACAAAAATGCTAATAAAACTATTCCCGAGTTTTCCATCCATCTTTTTTATTAACCCTTTAAAAGCCCTGTTTCACTTTATAGCCTTCTGGAAACAGCCCTTAAAGATTTATGTTAACTTTTAAAATATTCATTCATTTTGGCGGTACCTACATCTAATTTTCTTTGGAGAAAAACTTAATCGTCTCTCAGTCAGTTGTTAGAGAAATTGTACTAAAAGGATTTTTGAAGCGATTGAATAGATTGTGTAAATGGGGTACGGAACTCAGTAATTCTCATTACCGGCTCAAAATTGGTTCCCCAGAAGAAGTCTTTCATATGCTCTACAACGACTTAGGGCATTATGTCATAAATATTTAAGAGGATATAAGTGTTCAATGTACTGCAGTGGGCGTTCAAGGGTACTGTTAATGAAGACCAGTCGGTTAGTCGAAATAAAAACGAAAAGCTAAAGCACACTATTTCGAAAAAAAAGAAGCACACTAGAATAGAAGGTGATCTGCACTCCAACAACCTTACAAAGTCAAAACTTAATTAAAAAAAAGAAATAAATAAAGAACGAAACTATCTAGCGAAACCACTCTCACACCTAGGTTCGAAACAGAAACAAAAAACGATACTTCAATAGATTATTTTTATTTCCACCTCGTTAAAAAAATCGTTCCATAAGTAAGAACATAAGAAAGGGAAGAACAGAAGGAGATGAAGTACTTTTGTATTATAAGTTTACTTATGCTTTTAGTGGGTGGAGAACAGTTCCTGGGGGCAACTTTTTACTATGACTATGATAAATGAAGGCGTAACAGGAACAACCAAATTTGTAGCAGGTGACAAAATAAAATAAAATTAAATACTAGGCTGACCAACAACAAATGCGGTTTGAAAAGCAGCTGAGACATAATTATTCTTCTTAAGGTGAGCAACTTAAGCGAAATTAGATCAAGCCGTCGTTAATAGTAAATTAGTAAGCGAGATGATGTGGTCAACGGTGAAGCACGCTTGCCCCTAGACCAAGCTATCGGGAAACACAGACTCCAGCAGGAAATTCCACTCCTTAGCTGTATGCAAAATAAAAGTATTTCAAAACGTTTCAGTTCATATGGGTGGGATGTCCACTATGTACCCATCGCACATCGCCGTACGTCTGGTAGTCCGATGATGAAACGGGCTGGGCGGAATTAGATCATGCAATTCCATCGCACACTCCCCGAAATCCAACCGATAAAAACCGACAAGCTGGCAACTCGGTGATGATGTTCAAGGCTGTGGAGCTTTGACTTAACCAGTGCCTCATCGCCGATGTGCTTCTTGGCCCGCTTTTCGATCGACTCTAGTGCATGCTTAATGGTAACGGATTGTACAACGGAAGTAACTATTAACACTGTTGACTCGTACAATATCGTCGTTTCTATCCGAGTGGATTTCCTGTACCCATTTCTCAGTAAGAACTTCACAATGTCTAAGTAGGCCACGCTAGCGAGAAGTGGATGATTGTTGCCTCAATCGTGAAGAAATGATTCCTGATGTAAAGTAGCTGAATAGAGTTTAGAGCTTAGCTAGAATCCCAAAAACCTGCAAGATTCTCAACATTGCGCGAAAAGTAAGTAAGTGCTCTTCCATTATATGACCTTAACAAGTCGGCTTCTCATCTTTTGTAGTATGTTTTCAATTACTTATAATGCGCGAAAACACAACGCTAAATAGCAAATGATCTTTCTACTCACACCTTTATGGAAGGCTTTTAAGTTGGAATGAAGGTCAATCGTTATCTCCGTGTGTCAACCGTCAATTTCCTACAGTTCTTTCACTTTAAACCTTAAATATCTGAAGATTGAGTTGATTTTTCTTTAGAATAGAAAACAGGTACAGAAAGAGAGAAAATGTAAGTAGATAGGTACCTAATGTATCGGTATTCAATTTATTACATGTAGTACTTTTGTGAGTTGTTGCCGAAAATATGCTTCTGTGTACGTTTCTGTGATGTTTTCATTCCAATGTTCGAATCATACTGTTGTAATTATAGGTTTCAGGAATACAACAAAATGTTACAGCAACTTTTATGGCCCAAGTGAATGAGATTGTATGCTAATGTCTTCTTCTGAATGTAAATTTCTGTCTCACCCTTTGAAGAATACAGGTGAGATATATAACTTCTAAACATGTAACTCATAACAGCCAATTACCTTTCCTTTAGAATTTATTCCTAGATGCTTTTTAGGATACTCCGGTGAAAATTCAATAAAAAACTGGCCAAGTGCGAGTTGGACTCGTACACGAAGGGTTCCGTACCATTATCGCAAATAACGGCAAAAAAATCACGTTTGTTGTATGGGAGCCCCACTTAAATATTATTATTATTATTCTGTTTTTTTTTATTTGTTGTTATAGCGGCAACAGAAATACATCAACTGTCTAGCTATTACGGTTCATGAGATACAGCCTAGAACAGACAGACGGATCGTGAGTGTTAGTAATACTTACCCTTTGGGTACGGAACCCTAATAAGGAAAAAAAGTGATAACAGTCTGTTTAAAAATTTAATGTAACTATTTTTGCCTACTTAGACATACAAAACAAATTATTAAGTAGAAATGACATTTACTATCCTGAGACATTGCTTCTAAGAAGATAACAAAGATGTAAGTAGATACCCAAAAAAACTTCATTTAAATTAAACATCAAAGGTACGTAGCTAAGAATATTCACTCAATTAGTTCCAAGGATTTTATTTTCCAAATACCTTATTTACATGACCACCTAAGAACATTTTGAAGTGCCTATCTTTTTCACCTAATAACACTTGATCTAGAACAAATGTGGTATAAAAGTTTGAAACAGAATTAAATTATTTTTGAAGTAGCTTTAACAAGATACTAAGTAAATGTTGTATTTTTTCTTTAAATGAACTTACTGCTCATTGGTCGTATGAACGGAAGTGCTACTGCTGAGTATTAGGTTCCTGGGTTCGATGCCCGGTTTGAAAAGTATTATTGAGTTTTTACAACTAGGGTGTAGTGTGAGTCTCGGTGACTGGTTATGTGGCCGGTTGATGGCAATAGGCTCGCCCTCTATTACATGGGACTAAAACCTAACTGGTGAAATGTGGATGTTATATAGGTGCACCTCTCTATTTTTGTTAGTAAAACACAACAGTTGCCCCCTTCCCCAAAGTCTTTGTACTCTAAATAATTGTCGTCCTAACTTCAACCTTTGTATTCCACATAATTTATTATTTAAATAGAATTCGAAAGACGCACGGAATACTAAAGTAACCGTGTCTTCTTGATTATCTAGCGCCTGTTTGAATGTTTCAGCGCATTTTCAAGTTTTTTGCGAATTTGTTAATGAATTTTTGTATATGTATGAAGTTAGGGAGAGGTTTTCAATGGTTTCTGTTTAGGTATTTAGATTCTATTTTATTGAAAGGCAACCCGTAAAATAAATCTGTTATTTTACACAGAGTTAGTGAAAAATCCACTATAGGAATTATTTTATCTGTAACTAGCAAGATAAAAATTAAAATAGTTTCGATTTTAAATTAAAAAAAACATACCTAAACTACAAAGTTCATCGATCGCAACAATGATTAATTTCAAATCCAACACGATAACCTCAATTTCTCGAAACCTCCTCTAAATTCCGCCCTAAATCTTATTCATCCAAAGAAAAGTACCTTTCGCTTTACCATTACACATAAGACAACCTTTGCTTCTTTCTTTGAAGTCAAGATATTCAGACGTTAGGTTGGAAATAACTCAAACTAAGAGTACGTTACGGCCGATGTATGGCAACAAATATCACGATACGATGCCTACAAGGCTCCGATATACAGAGATATTGTCTTTGAAGACGTCAGCCCTTTTTAGAAAATCAAGGAATACCTGAGCAAAAAGTTGATTTCAAAGTGTTTTGACCAGATACTAGATACTCGTACTTTACTAACATATTATATAGGCCAGTATAGGAGGTGGTAATAACTTATTTCAGGTGAAAAGTCACCTAAGGCCGTATTGGGAGTGACGATATAAAGTACGTCACCAATCTCTGACGCGTGACGTGACGTCACGAGTCCCTCAAGTGATTCCACACATCACTTGCCCCTCAAGTGATTGCCTTCTGTTACATGGAGTTTTACGTCCACAAGAGTTTTATTTGAGTTAGGAACTTAGGAGTTATCTGTTTGAAAAACCTATTTTGTAAGATGTGTGTAGTTGCAGACTGGATTAAAGTTTGATAAACTGTTCAAAGTGCTGCGGCTTTCTTAAGATAAAACTAAAAACGGAAATGATTTATGCATGTGAAATCTCTGTGTGTGAATGTGAGATAGTTGAACGTTAGTATTGTTATAATTTCAGCCAAAATAATATAATTTCCGTGCTGTGCTAAATCTAATGAAATACTTTACCTAATGCAGACTTCTTTTAAATATAATCTTTTTCAAGTAACGCTCAATCCTTTCACCGCAGCTGCTAAATAATTGTTAACCAAAAACATAGCCTACATAACCGCCATTACCTTAAATTGCCGATCAAATAAATATTATCGACCTTCATCATAAACGACATTGAAAGAGCCACCGATTTCACCCAAAACTTGGTAAAATATCTCTTTTACAACTATATAATTAGTAACCATTGTAATTAACCTTGATCATAAAAAAAATTTGTTTTTCATTTTGAAGATTTTTCCTGGTTGATGGCAATAGGCAATAATAAAACAAATAACAAAATATATAACAAATAATATAATAACTAAACATAATTGGTGAAATGTGGGTGTACCAATTATAACTCCATGCTTTTAACCCTTGAATTTAACCCTTTCGGCAATACAGACATGACGTAATTTAATAAAAAACACTACTTTGTATTTTTTATTTAAAACAGCGAATTTCATTTCTAGGAAACGTAATTACACATTTTATTAATATTAATAAGCGCAAAAAAAAATGTTTTAAAAACTGCCCGAAATTCTCGAAGGAAAATTGAAACGAGTTTCAAGGCCTTTGCCTAAACAAAATATCACCCTTTCGTTAGACAGTCATCTGACCACGGTAGTACAAAAGCCATTCAAATAGTTTTAATGGTGGTCTGTCTGTATCCAACACCACGAAATTGTGGGGGTGTATTGATTACCCAAGTAAGAGGGTTACAGGTTGAAATCGATGGGGTTACACAGTTATTGATAACGGGTTACAACGGTTCAGATTAGGGTTTGGTGATTAATAGGATAAGTCAAGGCGGTAGGGTTTATGTACAGGTGGTGGGTTCATACCTAGTCAGAAATAATAACTTTTTGTTTAAGTTTAGGGCATTATTGACTTCGTGAGCAAAAACTGATCATTAAGACCTGAATTTGCCAACATCCTCGTATATTTACCTGTGAATTACAAAATGTGATTAATAGATGTTGGTTTGTTTGTGCATGAGAAGTGCCTCTGTGTCATCAATCGCTTCTTAAGACACAAAAATCTCTTTGAAAAATTCGATGGTTTAGTTTTCTACTAGATAACTAACAATTGTACTAACCCGGCAACGATTACTGTAAGCAGTATGAACTCTTCATAACACGCGCGATTCTTTTATTTAAAAATTGCACTCTGAAAAGCACAACAATACACAGCACACATCGCAGCACAATATTCTCATAGACAAAAAAACAGAGAATAATATAACCTCAGTTTTATCTTCCTCCGCAATAATAAACATATGTTACGCTCAAGCTACTCTGATATTAAGGGATTAAGTTCAAAGAGAACCTGCTTTAATATTAAATACAATTTTCTTACAAAAATACTCAAGTTTTTCTGAAATAAGGAATAGTAGATACGAGTATTTCGGTTTTTCTGATATTTCGTAGCGCATCGTAGCGTGAATCGTAGCACCGTAGGTCATAGACGTTGCTACGACGTAGCAAGTAATATATTCGCTATCAGTATTACTTATTGAGAAATTTTCTTCGAGGCAAATTTCGCGAGACTAGAATGTTTATACTTATCGGTCTTATTATTGGTGTGAGGAAATATCGTGTTGAGGAGATTTGCAAATCATGTAGCCACGATATAGCAAGGAAACATGAAATGTTAATAGGTTATGGGTAGGTTAAAGTGGTGGATTATGTATGGCTGCGACTCTACTTCGAAAATAGTTGTAATAATATAACTATACTAGCTTTCCGCCCGCAGCTTCGCCTGCATGGACTACATGATTTTGGTTGTTTCGTTTATTCTAGTTTTGGCGGGATATTGCAAATTATTATCCAAACATATTAGACAACAACATTTTCTGAATCTAAATAAATTGGTATACAATGAGCATAAACTGAACTGCCTTCGTGTTCTAATAGAGAGCGCTGAGCTTTTATGCCGGAGGTTTCGTGGAATCGGTTTCTTTGGGGAGTTACAAATAGTCGCAAGCTACTTTGCTTTAAATTTTTAACCGACTTAACAACAAGGAGAAGGTTCTATGTTCGACATTATGTATGTTTTTTTTTATGTATGTTCACCTATATCTCCGTCAATTGTAGACCGGTTTTGAAAACTCTTTATTTGTTTGAAAGAGTATGTTCCGAAATTGGTCCCATTTTAATTTAGTGAAGATCTGATGAAGAACTTCGTAGATAAACAACATAACTCTTCAATAAATAACGGCATATCTCTCGGGATTGCTGCAATCGCATGTCTGTTTATTGTTTATACCATTTCATAACATAAAATCACGCCAGTACGCTCTAAAGGGGTACGCAAATGTGTACGGTTCACCTTGGTACAATCTCATTTCACCGGTTATGTTCAGTTTCTTATATTCGGATAATCTATGGCATTATAGGAACCTTACTTAATTACTTGCCTATTAGGTAGTAGAAAGTGAAAAAAACTTTATTTTTGGAAGTCGGTGTCTTTCGTAGGTACCAATTTTGTTGCATTATTTGCAAAAAAGTTTTTTTGAATCCTGCTACCGACACGATAGAAAATTAATATAGGGTGGCGCAAAAATTATCACCCGATGTTCTTCGGCTGTCATTTTTTTAAGCATGGAAAATTTTGGTTCTGCTTTTGGATTATGTTTATTTGGTTTCTTAATTTTCTTTTTTCAATTTTATCGATAAAGTGATACGGCTAAGTGGCCGCCACCATAATGGATAAGCATTCTGGCCCGATTTTTGGCATTTTCCATTACTCTTGCCAGAATTTCCGGTGGATATTATCTTTGAGGACTTCAAGAGTCTGATGCTAATGGACTTAGACTAATGAAATCTTACCGGCCATTGAAAGCCCTGGTAATGCAGACCTCAGAATTTTTGTTGTGGTTCGTGCAGTAAGCGCCGTTGCTCAATCCTGTTGGAACCACATTTTCTCCAGTTCCAATGTATTCCATTTAAGGATAGAGAAAGACTTTGATCATGGCTCTGTGACCTCGTCGACCACAGTAGTCGTTTGGTGGCCCGATGACGCCTCCAGTGTAAACAACACACCATGCAGTAACTTAGAGCGGATGTGACTCTTCCTGGATTATTCGCAGATTTTCGGTGCCACAGAAGTGATAATTTTGCTTATTCACAGAGCTTGCTCGTGATGATTTTCGATGGAAAATTTCCTTCCTCGTGGTTTCGATTTAGAATGGCTTGACGTAAATTACACGCGCTTGGAGGTTACCAGCTATATTTTTTTAACGGATTTTCATAAAAAGAGGAGGTTCTATGTTCGGCTGTATGTTTGTTTTTTTTTTTGTGTATGTTCACCGATTTTTCCGCCAATTGTAGACCGATTTTGCAAATTCTTTTTTGTTTGAAATAGTATATTCCCAAATGAGTCCCGTTCAAATTTGTTGAAGATCTGATGAAAAACTTCAACAACGGCAAATCTCTCGGGATTGCAGAAATTGCATGACCGTTTATTGTTTACGCCATTTCATAACATAACATCACGCCAGTATGCTTTTAAGGGTTACGCAGTGGGGTATCCCTATAACGAAGAAACAAAAACAGGCACACAGACTGCCGAAATTAAAGTTATTTTCATTTTGTATTATTTTATTTGGAAGTCAATTCATTCTTTTTTTTTATTTGTAATAACATTATTTGCATCAGTTTACTTCACAAGTGCCGAAACAGAACTGATTTTTTTCCGCCATATGCAAAAATTGTAGCATCTGCCGATAGAGTAATGAGTTTTGCACGATCCTGTACAGTCTAGATATGGTTACTCCAATTTACTCACACTAACAAAGTCGTCATCAGGAAGTTAGAATTTAATTAAGCACTTCTTTGTATATCGCATTGGTGGTTTTTCTGTCTAGTGCCGAAATGATCAGGCTGCTATTAGTACTTACTCTGGAACAGGCAAAGTAGAATTGTCCGTGTGAGAAGTAATTTCTTTTAAATCTTTGCCTCAATGACTGAATCTGAGTTTCATTTATGGTCATTGCAAAGCAGACCTCGATTGTAATAGTTTAAACTTAAAGACATAGTCAGAGGGTACCAGTGGTATTCGTGGTATTAAAACTGATTCCCTCAAGCACATTCAGTAATCACAGTGGCCTCTGTAATATTTATGTGCAGTATTTTGATAAAAAAAAAGACTGTCAAACTTTAACACCCCTTTAAGGGATGAAGTTCCAGAAATCCTTGAATACGTATTTGTTCAATTGTATAGAAGAGCAGAAACAATTTATTTGTCATACAAACTTTAAAACCCCATTTTACCCCTTTAAGGGATGAAATTCATAAAATCCTTTCATACGTGTTTCTTTAATTGTATTGAAGAGTATAAATACTATATTTCAAGTCATTTTGATAATAAACAATTTATTTTTCATACAAACTTTAACACCCCTTTTTACCCCTTTAAGGGATGAAATTCAAAAAATCCTTTCATACGTGTTTCTTTAATTGTATTGAAGAGCATAAATACTAAATTTCAAGTCATTTTGATAATAAACAATTTATTTTTCATACAAATTTTAACACCCCCTTTTAACCCTTTAAGGGACGAAATTCAAAAAATCCTGATAGACGTATTTTATTATTTTAAATGTAGACGCTAAATAACACATCTCATTCATTTCAAAATAAAAATGACAGAGTTTCATACAAACTTTAAACCCCTATTTTACCCCTTTAGGGGATGAATTTCCAAAAATCCTTCCTTAAATGACGCCTCCAGTATAAACTCAACATCCTCTGAAAATTTCAAACTTCTATCATTAGTGGTTTAGGCTAGGCGTTGATATGTCAGTCGGGACATTGCCTTTTATATATATAGATAATAACATAAAATGTTTGTCTTAAATTCGACCATGACCTTATTATAGGAAAGCGTTCAGCGTTGATGTTTGAACGAAAGTTTTAGCGAAAACTAAAAGTACTGATATCAAAATAGAAAAACAAAAGAAAATATTAAAGTTTTATTAAAAGCGGCTAGCACGCGATCAATCTACATAATTCATCGAAATATAATTTGATCGCAAAAAAAGCTACAAAATTTCCATCAAGCCTTAACTAAGAGTGACTTATACATGTTCACTAACTAATTTAACTGCTAACCAAAGGTTTTCGTTGTTAAATGTGTGACTACAAATCTTACATTTTACTAGACTAAATACAATAGCAATTCATATAAATAAGAGTTTATTTAAATAAATTGCTATTCAGTCGTATTTCAAAAAGCGATTTCACTAAAAACCCAGGTTTAAACCTTGGTTTTAATTAAACCGCTTGTGACTAAACTCAATCAGTCTTATTAATAAAAATGGCGTATTCCCAGCTTACTCCGAAGTTACTCTTGACTAGCTTATCCTGAAGTAACTAAGGATTAACATAGATCTCGCAATGTTATTAATAAACATGGGGTAACCTCGGACTAACTATTCATTTCTTAGTCTTGGCTTTACGCGTAAGCTCTGGCAACCCAGTTGAATATAAAAGTAAAAAGAATGAACTACCGAATGAAAATAAGCAAGTTGAAGACATTGAATAGAAAAAAAATTACATCTGCCATAGAGATTTGATAGTAAAGGAGAAGGAAGGTATTTTAAATTATCTCAATAGCTTTAAACTTAAAAATTACATAAAATGATGAACACAAAACGTAATCGCTCAGTTAACTGGGATAAGGAGGAAAAGATATGTAATAATTGTGGTTGCGAGAGTTTCTGGCGGGATTTTTTCGAGTGTGGTTCAGCGGCTGTTTATCTTATTTGCAAATTGATTCCTAGTGGATATTGTGCTATAAAATCGGTGTAGTTTTGTGTCTCAACTGTCTACGCAACTGGACAATATGTGAAATCATTTACAGTTCAATTTAATAAAACTTTTTGAAAGACTTCGAGTCAGCTATTGTTAGGTTGACTAAATAATTTCAAAAGCCTTTGCTTTCTAGATTTTAGTTTGATAGACTAAAACGTTTTGTTCAACTTAAATAACATTGCTATTTGATGAAATAAAGCTTGAAAGTTTAAAATTGTACCTAAAGATTTTTGTGAAATGTGGGTGTAGTCTAGGTTGGACCCCTTACAAATCTCACTACATACAAATTTTGGTAAAGAGTTTTCTCAGGAATATCAGCATCACAAATAGTAACACATACAATTCACCCGTATAATAGACATTCAATGCCTTGAATTTACCAAACATGCATGCTTTCAAAATTCGTCGGTACTAAAGTAATAAGTAAA
Source organism: Orthosia cruda (assembly GCA_964057195.1). NCBI lineage: Eukaryota > Metazoa > Arthropoda > Insecta > Lepidoptera > Noctuidae > Orthosia > Orthosia cruda. The sequence continues at coordinate 11,494,960 of OZ059839.1, read as the reverse complement.
GACTACGTGGTCGTAGCAATTAGCGAGCTACGCCGTAGAGCTGTAGCTTGGCGCGTAAAATTAATAAAAACATGAAAAATTATAAGTTTGACTTCAACTATTCGCAGTTAATTTTACTAAAATTATGAAGTACTTTATGTCACGTAAACTCGGCACCGCTGTGGTTTAGAATGTAAGTTTTGTTACTGAACATATAACTATGTTCTTGCAAGTTTGCCTTAAAGTTATGTTACAGAAACTATGGCATTTTCTAATAGAATCGATATATTATCATTTAAGCACTCGGCTTAATGCTTAGTTACTATGTTAGATTCCAAATATTTATTTACCCAGGGCACTTTGTTCAAATATCTTATGAATAGAGACCCTTGAATTTGACAACATATTTTTCTATTTATTTATAACTTTCTTCCTGGCTTGTATTCCACAGTCGTTAACACTAACAACCCGGCTACTGAGTTGGCAGCAGTTACTATAATACTGGCATTTAGCTGCGAACGGCTAAAATCTCGGTATCAGACTTCCAGAACTCTACAAAACCCCTTACATACATTTGAGGAAACCCAATAATACCGTGTACCTCCCCATAACACTATTTAATGATACGTAATAAATATAATCTGAACATTATCGTTCCACATTTGACTGCTAAATTCATATTTACGACAATTTTACGGGCTACGATACGACGCGTTTCTAATGAAGACGTTAAAATAATGCCAGCCTTTACGATCCATCGGTGACAAACGAGCGGTAAATTACCTGGTATTTTTATAAACAGTGCCCTTTAAATATTTAATTTCTGGACAAAGCGGGTGTATTTTTGTGTTTAACATTTTTTGTCAGTTTTTGAGCTGGATTTTTTTCTAGATTTAAACCATTACTTATAACCTGACGGTTGACAGGGGAGGTTGGAAGAAGAATTCGTTATGTGCCAGCCCCAAGTAACATGGAATAAGGTCAGGAAGATGATATTTTCTTAGGTGCTAATGTCCAATTTACCTCTTAAGCAACGATCTTCCATAATGTTTTGTCTTTATTTCGAGTCGAAAAAGCTTTATGCCTCACAATATAATGTCTGTTAAATGATGTCTATAATATTGGTATACATTAAATAAATGTTTTAACCATATTTTTTGTCCTAGCCTGCATTGCTTTGCATTCCTGCCATTTCCGTCGCATGTCATTCCTTCCATTTTCCGTGGTGCTGCGCCTCATTCTGCCAATTCTTGAGGAAGCCATCCAAGGCGTCCTGCCATCTTATAAATATTTTAACTAAAACGAGAAATTAAAAAGAGGTTCTAAACTATCCGCACGAAATACCATTCAATTTTCAAAATAAGCTATATGTTTTTCTTGCCCAGTCGAAGGAAAAGTAACAAAATCTTTATTGTCCATCTCCAAATATCAATATCCATTTACAAACATAATGAAATCACAATTAGGATAGCAATAAGTCATAACAATAAAAACATAAGAATAGAAATACGACCACATTTCTCGGAATGGCTTTATAACTTAGACAATTAAAAATTAATTAACATTATGGCGGGAAAGTTGATGTTTGGGTTTTTGGGATGCAAAATGGCGGCGCTATAACCTTATGACTATTGGGTCGTATTATTGCGTTTTACGTTTCATACTGTTATCACCAATGATATTCAAATATACAGATATGTTATGAGCGCGCGCATTTTGAAGACACGAATAGGTCACAATTGTGACCTTTAATCTTTAGTTTATGTCACGCATGGCGAAGAGCGATAGGCTTTGTTGAAAAAAAAACAAAATAAAATAAATGCCATCGTGTGTATTTGTAATTTATTTATTTATTGATTAAAATAAATATTTTTAATGTTAGATGAATGAAAAGTGTGTATGTGTGCTGCCGCTATATGCGGCATACTTTTTTCAATTGTTTTGTGAGTGTATAACGTATCTGTTTATTTGAATATCATTGGTTATCATGCAATCCAAATATCACCGTACGGGTATTAATGATTTTATACCTCATATTAATGGTCGACCTGATTTCCTGCAAAGGGAATCGGGTCGACGATTAATATGAGGTATTCAAATATTGTTGAGCAAATGTGTTTTCATAGAACTAATACTTTAAAGCAATTAAATAATATCAATAGTATTCATAACATTGTGATTTAATTTAGAGCAAAAGGTTCTCAGTAAAGAATATTTGAAGCGGTCACTTAAATAATAAACCCAGGTGGTCCGCCATTCTTTTGCTAATCTATTCATCTTTTGAATACATAATTTTACGGTTTTACAATATTATAGCCACCGTTAATGTTGCCAAATAGCGCTTTGCAGGTATTGTCAGTTCATAACATAAACATTTTTAAGAACAATATCACCATCGTCGCTTGACGACAAGAAGGTTAATGGGTGAATAGAACATTGAATGTTGGGATTTTGATTTCAGTGTTTATATTTGTTTAGTAATGAAGTAATCACGCCTCAACGGCTTTTTTTTTTTTTTTTTTTTTGGGACAATCCCACCGCACTATTCCCAAACCACTGCAACTCCTGAAAGCCAGAATCAACAGTGGCGACCACCAGAAAAGCGCCGAGGCAATGAAGCTCGACGAAGTCCCGGAGAATGAATTTAACTGTCTTGGATCCCGCAACGAAATTAATCAGAAAAGAAAATGGAGGAGTAAGAAAAACACAAATTTCCACTTCCCTCCATATCAAGCAGGAGACAGAACAAACAAGACCAATAGGCACAAAGGGTCGTTTACAACTGGGATAAGCCCAGTTGCCAAGCACCACGGATAAAAATTTGCATTAATATTAATGGGTCCTAACATTGTGAGCTGTTATATTTGATTCCAATAATAGGTATGGCAAAAGCGCTTGAACGCACGGAAATTTGTTCTAGTTTCCACAAGGTCCGTATATTAAACGGCTCCTGATACAGCCTGTACATTATTCAACATAGTATTGCGTTCATTCTGCCAAAGAATACACTCCCATAAGATATGATGTGCAGATTGTATATATTCACAGTCAGATGTAGAACACTGACATAATGGCGAGGCAACAAGCTTGAAGGAAAATAATTTACTTTTAAAGTTACCATGCCCTGTGAGAAATTGGGCAACACAGTGATCCACCTCCAGCCACGTCCTGGCCAGCCGCACGCGAACGGATGGAAAGAATTGGTGGAGGTGTCGGCCCTTGATGGAATTATCCCACCTACATTGCCATTCGGATAAAAGTTCCTCCCAGACGTCAATATGTGGTTTAAATAATCTAGAGATTTTGGCACGGTCACTCCGCGTTAAAAAGTCCGCGTCCATGGTCTCTTTTGCGGAATAGTACATTGCAGCACGTCACTGCACTTCAAGGTCGACCGGAAGTACGCCAGCAAGTACCGGTAAGGCCTCAGTACTAACCGTCCTGTATGCTTTGCATAAGAATATCAAAGCCAAAAGCTGACTCTGAAGTAACTTACGTCGTACCGCCCCTATTGTGGCCCTATCAGCCCAAACAGGCGCCCCATAGCAGATACAACCCAAGTAAGTAGCCCCATAAATAGTCTTTAAAGTCAAAAAAGACAGACCCCACGTAGATTTAGATATTCTCGTTAAGGCATAGAAGTTCTTTTTTGCTTTTTCACCGACGATTTTAATATGATCTATAAATGCAAAATTCCTTTCTAACACAAGACCAAGATAGCACAAGGAGTGCTTCCTTTTTACCGGAACGTTATTAAATTTAATAGTAGGACACGATTTAAGATTACCTTTCAAAATGAGCTGATAAGTTTTATGCGGAGCAAAGGTCAGGCGGTTACGATCGCCCCACTGAGATATTAATCGTAGGCAAGTGTCAGCCAAGTTCTCGAGTCCAGCTCGAGTACTTGATTGAATGAGCAGAAGACCGTCGTCCGCGTAACCGGTTAATGAGCAGCCGCTTGGAAGCGGAATCGCGAGGAAATCATCAAAGCCTAAATTCCATAAAGGTGGACCAATAACCGAACCCTGAGGACATCCCATGGTGAGAGACTTCGACATGGAATGATGGCCGAGTTTGAGTTTCGCGGAACCATTTAAAAAGTAAGAGTAAACTAAATTGTATATATTTCTATAGCAGCCTCGATTTTTCATTTTAAGTAATAGCATTGGCCACCATGCGTTATCAAAAGCCCCAGAAATATCTAGAAAAATCCCAATTACATACTTATGTTCAGATGTATTAACTATTTTCCTAACAGTAAGGGCCGCGTCTACAGTCGATTTTCCAATAGTGAAACCGAATTGATTATTATGAAATTTTGGTCCGTCCGGTAGCAACCGTGGAACGATAAGGCGCTCCAGGAGTTTTCCCAAAGATGGAAGTAATGTTATGGGCCGGTACGACTTCGGGTCGTCCGGGGGTTTGTCGCCACTTTTCGGGATTATTCGTATAAATCCGCGTCGCCAAATACGAGGAAATACGCCCTCCGCAATACAACGGTTGTAAACGGTTAAAATCGCATCACCGGCTGTTTTACACGCTTCTATAATCATCCGATTAGATATTTTATCTTCACCTGATGACTTGTTGAGTGGTAACCTCTTGACAACGTTAATAAATTCGTCAGTGGATGGAAGGTCTGACGCTGGTGATTCAGGTGGTACAGCTGCCCACGCTCTGATCTGTTGATGGTATTCGTTGTCATTAGCCAGTACGTCATCAGGTATAAGAGTATTCAGCAAAACTTCAGTTGTTTCCTCAATACCGGTAGTGTGTTTATTATTTACTTTAATATTCTGAACAAACGCGAGGTCGACGATTGGCTTTAAACTCATGATATAAAGGAGACCACGGACCTTCTTTATCTAATTTTTCTACTACTTTACGCAATAAATTACCCTTTGATTTTTCCACCGATGCTCTGTAGCGGGACCTGGCAAGTCTAAACGTATTTAACGCAATGGAAAGAGGGTCACCGGTAACCTTACGTTTTTTAAGCTTGTTAAGATGTTTACGCGCTCGGCGATAATTTTTACGCTGTTCAGTTAGGTAGTCACACCACCAATCACATCTACGTATATTGGTCAAAGATCCACGACCAATGGCAATGTCAGCACAGTAAGTGAAGGTGTCTGACATAATTTCAGCACTTTCTTCAGCTGAAAGCCCATCACGAGTGAAGTCTTTGGCGTGAGACGCAACAAGCGAGCTAAAGAATTCCCAATTCGCACCCTTACATTTATACCTAAAGTTACCAATGACATGTGACGTACCCTGAGTAAAAAATTGGAACAAATTCGTACACGATCAAGCGATGATCACTACAAGACGCGTCCGGTAGGACACGCCACCTATCCAAGCGTACGTCTGCACTAGAAAGTGTGACGTCAATACAAGATTCGCCCATTTGGCTGCAAAAAGTAGGTGGTGCTTCAGGGGTATTATGAATAGTCAGATTCATTTCAGCAATGAAATCTTCAACAGCGCAGCGTCGTTCATAATCCGTAGACCGAACTTTGCCATACCAGAGTGATGATGACGCATTCACATCAGCGCCAACGATAACTTTGCAGCCCACGAGCGACTGCAAGACGTGACGGAGATTATGTATATGAGGAGCAACAGGGTCTGAATATTGAAAGTAGCAACTCACAACGTAAACTTTAAAAGAAGACGATGAGACCTCCGCAACGGCACAATGGGGTGTCATTAGATTACGCAAAGACGTTACTGTGAAGTTAGAAGAATGCGCCACGTAAATTCCAGCTCGTGCTTTGCCATCCAACTGTACTACTTTGTGACGTAAACGCGCGTTTTGATATTGTTCTTGAACAAGCACGATATCTAAGTTATAATCGATAATTAGTTTGTCAAGTTCAGAAGTCGCTACCCTATCGTTGTGGAGATTTAATTGTCCTATTGTTAATCTATCCATTATTTTAGTAGTTGGTGTTGAGGATAAGTTGTTCGAGTTTAAGTTTATAAGTGGCACACCCATCCGATCCACATCGATGGTCAGACGGTTTCTTAGAGCGTTTACACGCCACGCAAGACGGTATATAATTTAAATTGTCTTTATGCGGACAGTCTTTGGTTTCATGTGTCTCAGAGCAATTAGCGCAGGTAGGTGATTTAATAGTGCAGTGTTTCTTAACATGACCGAACTGTTGACAATGTGCACAACGTACTACATCGACATCATCAATGAAACGGCAAGTCGCCCAATCAATAAACAATTTATCCTTGGTCGAGACTAAATGTTTCCGGACCGCGGACTCGAGTTCAATGCCTATCCATTTCCGACCGTTGTCTAACGAACGCCTACGTATGATTTTCGTTGATTTAATAAATTCGTCTTTTAATGACAACTCGTCTTTAATGTTTTGGCAGTACAACGCATGCAAAAAGGCACTGTCCTCCATTGAGGATGGGACGTCTTTAACTAAAATACGAGGCTTACGGCCTTTTGGTTTTTCAAGTCGCAAGCCAGCGGACCTAATGGCATCGACCGATTGTAACTTTTTGATTTGTAAATCGTTAGCGACACGTAACACGACGCCAGACTTCGCAGCCTTCTTGACACCTACAATTTGAAAGCCGTCACTAGGATCTATTGCTTTCATGAGCGCTTGTTTAGTCGCAGAAGAAGTTGCGAAATCAGTTGAACGCTCATCAGTAGGGTAGGCCACAAGACACGGAAGTTTGGCGCGGGCATTTACTTGTGGAACTACTTTAGGTAAACGAAGTTTTAATTTGTCAGCATATGAGGCATTGTTGACATCAGACTTGGCAATATCGACACCGGTATTATGTTTTATTTTTTCTAATTCGCGTTCCGTATTGGCCAACTTAGTCTCGTTGGCGGATGATTTTATGGCTAGCAATGAGACAATAGCCGTTATGCGCTGAGTCATGTCCATAATTGCGGATTTATTTGCAACATTAATGCGGGACCCTTGGTCATTAACAAGATCGTTAATTTTAGACAGGTACGCAGACGTCTGAGTAACCAAATCACAATAGTCGTCATTGCTTACATTAGTGACATTTAATATTGGCGAAGACCTTACAATTGACTCTGATGTTTGCATTCGCTTATATCTATCTTCGGGTGAAATGTAAGAAGGAGAAATTTCACTAAATAAACGCTTAGCATTAGCGGAGGTCGTCGGCGACCTTGGTTTATTTATTCGGCGGAATAATATTTCCCCACCACGATCAGGTGGGTCATCATTGTTAGATAACATAATTACTTTTGAAAATTAAACTAATAAGCGTATTAGAACGTAAAAAGTGAAAGATTAACGGACGATACAATTATTTCGATATACCCACACGTCAAGAAAAGTAAATGTACTCACCGATAGCTGACGAAATTAACTAATTGCAACTAAATAACGGACGTAAACACGTTTAAAAACTTACGATACCAGCACTTATCACAATGATACACAATTGACAGCAAATCACAAGCCGGAAATAAATTTCGGAACACGACAATTGCAATTAAAAACAGGGAGCAAACAGATCACCGCTAACCAATGCGAGCGCGCGGAGGGAAGTGAAGCCTCAACGGCTGCATTGATTGGGATGTCTGGAAAACGAGTAGATTATGGCATAAGATTCCGGAGAGTCATTTTCGACTTTCACGCGGACGAAGCTGCCGGTAGAAGCTCTTCCTCCTCGCGCCGTGTTCCTCATTACTGGGTTTCGTGATCACCTCATCGTCGTTGGAACAACTTTTCTTTCACTAATTAGCGGCATAAGCTAGTGATAAATAAATCAAAATTATTTTCATCAGGATTATAGTCATGAACTGTTGATACGAGAGAAAAATACTAATATGAAATACTGACACTTGACTGACACTGTCTGACTTGACTGGCACTTGTACTGATAAAACCAATGACAAACGCTTTGAAGGTTCTTTTTTTTTAAGTAAAACACACAACCTTTATTAATTCAAGTACTAAGTTTAAGCTATATCGGTGTCAAAACTTTCATATTTTGGTTCCACTATTATGAAAGCAAAACCAAATCCATTTGTTGTGTCAGTTCGTTTCAGATATTAAAGTTTATTAAAGCCAAAAACGATGATTCGTATTACTATTACCAAGGATCTATCAACTAGTTATATAAAATCGGAACAAAGCTATGACATGAATTCAGATCACTGCAATTTATCTAGAAATTAGTGAAACCATTTTTTATAAATAAAACAGGCCTACTCTTGTTAATAAATGTACAGACTGGGAGAGCTTCAAGTCCAGATTGAATGATCAGATAGACCTTAAAGTTCCATTAAAAACACCCGAACGTCTAAACATCGAAGTAGAAAAGTTCATAACGCATATCCAGCAAGCAGCGTGGGAAAATACACCTGACTTCAACAAGAGGACGAAGGGAAATACTTACCCACTCAGTATCAAGCATCTCATTATGGAGAAAAGAAAACAGAGAAAACATGGCATCAATCTAGGTGCCCTGAAGACAAACGAAAATTGAATAATCTAACAAAAAAAGTAAGAAGACTAATTCAAGACTTTACAGACGAGTCAACCAAAACCTATCTTCAGAGTCTAAGTAACGATCAAAGGACAGACTACTCTCTTTGGAAGGCTACTAAACACTTAAAAAGGCCGATTACCCAAATCCCACCTATCAAATGTGAAAATGGACAATGGGCAGTAACTAACGAGCAAAAAGCGAAGAGGTTTTCAGAACACCTTGAAAATATCTTCCAAACAAATGACGGGGTAATTATTGAAGATCATACTTTCCCTAATATGGTGGCATTGGAAAATGAAGTTATCATAAAACTAGTAACATCGAGAGAAGTCGCACGGGAAATAAAATTCAATATAAGCACACGAAAATCACCAGGTTACGATTTAATAACAGGAGAAGTTTTTCATAACCTACCAAGAAAGGGTCTGGTTAAATTAACTAAACTTATCAATGCCGCAATAAGACTTAAATATGTACCAGACTTATGGAAGTAAATAATAAATATTAAATAATAAACACACTACCGGTATTGAGGAAACAACTGAAGTTTTGCTGAATACTCTTATACCTGATGACGTAATAGCTAATGACAACGAATACCATCAACAGATCAGAGCGTGGGCAGCTGTACCACCTGAATCACCAGCGTCAGACCTTCCATCCACTGACGAATTTATTAACGTTGTCAAGAGGTTACCACTCAACAAGTCATCAGGTGAAGATAAAATATCTAATCGGATGATTATAGAAGCGTGTAAAATAGCCGGTGATGCGATTTTAACCGTTTACAACCGTTGTATTGCGGAGGGCGTATTTCCTCGTATTTGGCGACGCGGATTTATACGAATAATCCCGAAAAGTGGCGACAAACCCCCGGACGACCCGAAGTCGTACCGGCCCATAACATTACTTCCATCTTTGGGAAAACTCCTGGAGCGCCTTATCGTTCCACGGTTGCTACCGGACGGACCAAAATTTCATAATAATCAATTCGGTTTCACTATTGGAAAATCGACTGTAGACGCGGCCCTTACTGTTAGGAAAATAGTTAATACATCTGAACATAAGTATGTAATTGGGATTTTTCTAGATATTTCTGGGGCTTTTGATAACGCATGGTGGCCAATGCTATTACTTAAAATGAAAAATCGAGGCTGCTATAGAAATATATACAATTTAGTTTACTCTTACTTTTTAAATGGTTCCGCGAAACTCAAACTCGGCCATCATTCCATGTCGAAGTCTCTCACCATGGGATGTCCTCAGGGTTCGGTTATTGGTCCACCTTTATGGAATTTAGGCTTTGATGATTTCCTCGCGATTCCGCTTCCAAGCGGCTGTTCATTAACCGGTTACGCGGACGACGGTCAAATCAAATCAAATCAAAATTTCTTTATTCAATTAGGCCATTAAGCGGCACTTTCGAACGTCAAAAATAAAAATTAAATGTAATAATAATTGATTCTACCGTCCATTCGGAAATGTAGCTTGTTATGGAGAAGAACGGACAAGAAACTCCAAACTTACTCTTTTAAAAAAACATAAATGTGTTTTACAAGTATTTGGTTACAATAATCTTGTAGGAAAAATACATATATGTGAGAACGATGTAAAAAAAAAAAAAACGCACTTAAAAGCGTCTAGAGTAAAATAAACAATTAAAAATACAATAAATAGGTAATAAAAAACATGCGGAGGCAGCTAAGATATGACCAATCCCAACTGACGGCGCCCGTTCACGAACATGACACATGGATCGGCACCACTCAGCTCAACCATCATGAAGGAAACCGATTGATCCAACACATGTGCCACCATCAGAGAGACATTAGAGAGAGCATGACACACTCAACTGCCGGGGCACACCGAAGTCAACGAACGACACATAGGTACAGTAAATGGTAGATTTACAGTTAGTACATAGTACTCACATATGTGCTGTGCAGTTATATAATCCAAAAAATAAATTGAGTTTATACAACACAAATATACATTATAATTATTCGTACAGTCTTCAGCAGGTCCAACAATACTTCAGAACTTTTCTGCTTATCACTTGTTTTTGTGCCCTAGTGGCTGTGGAGCTGAAATAGCGTTGGGCCAAGCATTTTTATCAGCGATGTAATCCCCCAACCTATAATATGCCTGCCTGCATAGTGTGCGTTTTATACAAGTTTTAAATTTCGTCTCATTCAATTCTAGAATGTGTGGCGGTATTTTATTGTAACATTTTATACAGTACCCCCTAAAAGATGACGCTACTTTAGCCAGCCTGAAACCTGGTTGAATTAATTGGTCCCTATTTCTAGTAACATAACTATGTCTATCGCTGTTTTTACTAAAAAGATGTAAATTCTTTCTAACGTACATGATGTTTTCGTAAATATACTGACAAGGTACCGTCATGATGTTAATGTCTTTAAACAGTTCCCTTAGAGAATCGCGCCGGCGAAGATTGTATATCGCTCTGATGGCTCGTTTTTGTAGAACAAAAATTGACTGAATGTCTGCAGCCCTTCCCCATAGTAATATGCCGTAAGACATTATACTATGAAAGTAACTAAAATAGACCAGCCTCGCGGTATCGCATGGTCTTCTGCTCATTCAATCAAGTACTCGAGCTGGACTCGAGAACTTGGCTGACACTTGCCTACGATTAATATCTCAGTGGGGCGATCGTAACCGCCTGACCTTTGCTCCGCATAAAACTTATCAGCTCATTTTGAAAGGTAATCTTAAATCGTGTCCTACTATTGAATTTAATAACGTTCCGGTAAAAAGGAAGCAGTCCGTGTGCTATCTTGGTCTTGTGTTAGAAAGGAATTTTGCATTTATAGATCATATTAAAATCGTCGGTGAAAAAGCAAAAAAGAACTTCTATGCCTTAACGAGAATATCTAAATCTACGGTGGGTCTGTCTTTTTTGACTTTAAAGACTATTTATGGGGCTACTTACTTGGGTTGTATCTGCTATGGGGCGCCTGTTTGGGCTGATAGGGCCACAATAGGGGCGGTACGACGTAAATTACTTCAGAGTCAGCGTTTGGCTTTGATATTCTTATGCAAAGCATACAGGACGGTTAGTACTGAGGCCTTACCGGTACTTGCTGTCGTACTTCCGGTCGACCTTGAAGTGCAGCGACGTGCTGCAATGTACTATTCCGCAAAAGAGACCATGGACGCGGACTTTTTAACGCGGAGTGACCGTGCCAAAATCTCTAGATTATTTAAACCACATATTGACGTCTGGGAGGAACTTTTATCTGAATGGCAATGTAGGTGGGATAATTCCATCAAGGGCCGACACCTCCACCAATTCTTTCGTTCGCGTGCGGCTGGCCAGGACGTGGCTGGAGGTGGATCACTGTGTTGCCCAATTTCTCACAGGGCATGGTAACTTTAAAAGTAAATTATTTTCCTTCAAGCTTGTTGCCTCGCCATTGTGTCAGTGTTCTACATCTGACTGTGAATATGTACAATCTGCACATCATATCTTATGGAGTGTATTCTTTGGCAGAATGAACGCAATACTATGTTGAATAATGTACAGGCTGTATCAGGAGCTGTCTACTATACGGACCTTGTGGAAACTAGAACAAATTTCCGTGCGTTCAAGCGCTTTTGCCATACCTATTATTGGAATCAAATATAACAGCTCACAATGTTAGGACCCATTAATATTAATGCTAACTTTTATCCGTGGTGCTAGGCAACTGGGCTTATCCCAGTTGTAAACGACCCTTTGTGCCTATTGGTCTTGTTTGTTCTGTCTCCTGCTTGATATGGAGGGAAGTGGAAATTTGTATTTTTCTTACTCCTCCATTTTCTTTTCTGATTAATTTCGTTGCGGGATCCAAGACAGTTAAATTCATTCTCCGGGACTTCGTCGAGCTTCATTGCCTCGGCGCTTTTCTGGTGGTCGCCACTGTTGATTCTGGCTTTCAGGAGTTGCAGTGGTTTGGGAATAGTGCGGTGGGATGGTCCCAAAAAAAAAAGACTTATGGAAGGTGGCTGAAGTAATAATGATAGCTAAGCCAAGTAAACCGGCTTACAAAACATCATCATATAGGCCTATTTCCTTGTTACCAATAATGTCCAAGCTATTTGAAAAGCTGTTACTTAGACGACTAAAACCTATAATAGATAGCAAGTACATACCAGAGCACCAATTTGGTTTTCGAGAAAAACACTCTACTATTGATCAAGTTCATAGGATCACAAATGTCATAGAAAACGCCCTTGAAGACAAGAAAGTATGTTCTACTGTATTCCTAGACGTGGCGCAAGCGTTTGACAAAGTATGTCATGAAGGCCTTATACATAAACTGAAGAGCTTGTTACCGAAGCAATTTGCTGATATATAAGAGGCATACGTTCTAAACAGAGTCTTTAGAATAAGACAAGAAGATGCCTACTCAGAACTGAAACAAATAAAATCTGGCGTATTGCAAGAAAGTGTGTTAGGCCCGGTCCTGTACCTACTATACACTTGTGATATTCTTGAATTAGACCAAAACACGATGCTGATGATACAGCCATAATGGCTGTAGGAAACAGCCACGTAGAAGCAGTAGAAAAGGTTGAAACGGATGTTAATCAAGTTTATGACTGGACCAAAAAATGGAGGATTAAATTAAATGAATCCAAATCTGTTCACATAGATTGTACCAACAAAAAACACCAGTATTCTCCAGTTTATATTAATAATAAACAAGTCCCATACGAGAATACAGCCAAATATATCGGTATGACCCTTGACGCAAAGACAGCGGCTTTCAGGGGAAGTTTTAGATACGCCGCATCCAAATGCTGGAACAACATTCCCCCGCCGATAAGGAGTCTCAAATGCCTTGTAACGTTCAGAGTTCGACTGCGGCAGTTTCTTTTAGCCTCGCAGAAAAAACTGGGGATTACTGTTTTGAACACGTCCGTTATATAACTGGCTGTCATGTCCTTCCCGAGCCAATCTGCCTATATGGCGTATCTCGTGGTCAAAACCTGTAAACAAAGGATATGGTAATTGAATAACTTGTGGAACTTTTGTTGGATACCTACTAATTGAAATACACATTTATTTACGTATATTTATTTATAGTAAACATATTTACCCCTTGAGTGCTGTTACTAAACACAATAGAAAAATAATTGCTTCTATGTACGTACCTCACATCACACTGTCATTACACCAACATATTGCGACTGCTTAGCGACCGTATGTCACTGCAGGGATCCAGCAGAATATCAGCGTCAGGTATATTTGCCTGACACATGCTGAGCTGGACTCCCATTTGGTGCAACCTTGAGACGCACACCGCACTGTGTTCTATTTAAAGTAGGTAAGTTACTTGTGTCATTTTTATTATGTATTTTTTCCTTTTTTTGTATGTTGGCATCTTTTCTCCAAATACCCACATGTAAATTAAAATAATTTGATTGTGATTTTGTGTGCTGTGCTGTGTCTTTCGTATGCGCTGAATAAATAATTTATCTATCTATCTAAAAACAACTGAAAGTCGATAATCGAATGATGCACATTTTTTAAAAGAAGAACTTCATAGGCAAGTACCATGTGATAAAATTTCACTCAAAAATCTCAAACCATGAAGGAACTATGTCAATTCGAAGTACCTTTTACAATAAAATGCCAATTTCATACTTTAACCCCTATTATTTAAAACTAGTTGGGCCATTATTCTACTACTCGCTCCTTTTAAAGCCCGTATGTACAATTTCAACGCAGTATTATCTTCATGCTCAGTTGCGAAGCAACTCAACAGATTACGGCCTCAAGATGTCGCCACTCCTTAACAGAGCTCCGAATAACTTCCCCTTAAGTACAGCTTTTCTCCGCTTAAAGTTTCGAAATAAAGAACTCCGGACAACTTGTGGACCAATTAATTCAATTTTTAGAAAGAATTGGAAGGCCTTTGTGAAATTTTGGAGTTGGCAAATAGAATTTTCGATTCAGGTCGCTCAAACATAATTGATTTGTTGAAAGTTCGTGAAGGACTCGGGATTGTTTCTTGTCAAGTTGAGAGTTTTTAGGGATGTAAATTTGGCAAGTACGTCTTAACTATTAGTTTATTCTAGATTTTCTAATCATTTGTAGAATAATTATAGAGATAAGAAACGTGGAGCTTTGGTAGGTGGTTTGATGTTTCTAAGTCATTTCACATTTATGATCATGATTCATGGACACTCATCCTATATCTCTCTCTTTGCCTATTTGCATGTATGGGAAAAGGGAACAAAAGAAACATTTAACTCCAAGCTAATATATGCATTAGCTTGGAGTTAAATGTTTGTTTTGGTAGGTAAAATAAGTTTGCATAAAGGATTAAGACTTCCAAACATACTCACAGAGAAGTATTAACTGTATTTTCTCCTATTATATTGCTTTGGAATATTTTTCGATCAAATAAATATCATAACAAGAATTTTAGATTCGTTAAAAGTTTGTGTTGCATTTTCTTTCACCACAAAATGAATAGACCTCTGAGGGTGTCATCAGTAGTAAGACTTGCTATTGGAGGACACCCTCAGACACACTTCAAAAGGAAAAGTTTCATCGTTAGCAGAATGAAGTTACCTACCCTTAGTTTTATTGTAAGGCCGCCTTGGCTATATATAGGACTATTTTTCAAGAGTGAATAAGAAAGTCTGAATGTATTTTCATATATCAATCACGCCTCAACGGCTGAATGGACTTGGATAAAATTTAGAAAACGGATGGAACTTGACCTGATGTTTATTTGGTGTCTAAGAATCTTTGGTGTCTTTTTATCCAGATAGTGCAACATTCACGCAGGTGAAACAACTGAGCAATATCAATATAGATGCTCTCCTTGAAAACGTTATCATAGATTTTCGAAAAATCTTTTTTCGTAACCAGAAATCAGACCATTGATTTAAAAAAATATCACACATTGTATTATTGTGCCAAGTGATAGTATTGATAATAAGGAAAATAATCTGGAAATTAGTGACGTACAGCAAACTAAAACCATTTTGAGTTGACTCACTTTACAGAAAAAAACACTCTTTACACTTAGTTATTTCCATAGGTACTAACGTACGGTTCTGAATAGTTGATACGCAAAATGATAGGTGATATGAAAAAAAAAAGTCAAACATCAATATTTTTGCTCTTGTTTTTAAATTAATATTAAAAATAGAAATCGATAATCATTTTATAATTTAATGACATATATTTTTACTTAATCGTCACTACCTGCTGGTGAACTGTTATCAGCTCTAAAACACAAATTTATTATTATATAGTGGTTACGCTTCCTAATTTATAGTTCATATTTTATTACATCACCATAGGGCATCGAGATGCATTGGTATACTAGTTCCAGTTTATTAAATAAGTGTCACCTATCGTTGTTTTGGTGATATCCCGCGCCGCCGTGCCGCTACGGTCGTTACGTCGCAGCCAACGATGGCCGCCGGCGATGGTGGTCAGTCTCTTACCAACCAGGGCGGAGGTGGGCGCACTAAGTCACCCTCTCGCCCAAAACTCTTAATTGAACCTACATGGAAAGTGTTATCTGTATTACCTAGACCTACTGTGTTGTGTACCGCTGGCCAGCATAGTGTACCAAGTCTGTCAGCTGAACTTCTCGAACGTGGCATCTGCATCTGCATGGGAATCGCTGTTTCAAAGGTATGTGGCATAATTAGTAAATTGAACTTTATCCATTGCCTTTCGTCTCATCTGCGTACTTTTCTCCTTTAATTTAGCACTGCTGAATCAGCAATTATAGCCTAGATTACTCTAATAATTTAGGTTCAATCGCGTGTGATTTTACTAGTAATCTTCTAGAGGTTATACGCACCATTTTGATCCGGCTCGAAGGACCAAAATGGTGCGTATAACCTCTAGAAGATTACTAGTAAAATCACACGCGATTGAACCTAAATTATTAGAGTAATCTAGGCTATAATTGCTGATTCAGCAGTGCTAAATTGAAGGAGAAAAGTATGCAGATGAGACGAAAGGCAATGGATAAAGTTCAATTTACTAATTATGCCACATACCTTTGAAACAGCGATTCCCATGCAGATTACTCTAATAATTTAGGTTCAATCGCGTGTGATTTTACTTGTAATCTTCTAGAGGTTATACGCACCATTTTGGTCCTTCGAACTGGATAAATTAAATTTGGGCCTATTTACAGCCTAATTTTAAGTCCTAAAAGTCTATATTTAAGCAAAAAGTTTGGGAATTTTCCATATTAATTGCAGATCATCACACAATTCTCGCCTCTATTGCGTTGGGAATAAGGCTGGCTGCCTTGCGTGTAGTACTTTCTACCGGCAAATTAATTGTTAACGTAAATCTTTAATTTCACTAATTGAAACTACGAAAAATACATTTAATTGAATATCAACGTTGATTCATATCGCTAAATAAGTTTAGTTAATAAATCAGTTAATTTTCGGCGTAATTACATATTTCTTTGTTCGTGTATGAAAATTGTGGGTAGTCTGTTAAAACATTCGTTCAAGTTGGCCTACGTGACTGTGGAATATTCCAGTTCTTGTTATCGTACGGTTAATTTTTATTTACGCATTGGAAACTTTTACATATTTTTCTAATCGAGATTTGCAGAATGAATGACATTGATTAGTTTACGATACACTACTACTGTTGGTTCATTAAGTAAATGCCTACTATACTCGTATTGCACGAGTAGGTATTCTTTATAATTTTAGACTCAACCGCATTTGATTAATTATTGCAATTAACCAGATTATCATTGCGTCGCGTGTTCTTTTATTTTGTAAGGTAACTTGATCTTTTGATAGGAACCTTCAGGTAAAATAACAGATTTGTATAAACTTTACGCGTTTAGTTCTCCTCATAGGAAACAGCCGTATATTTATACATATCACCCCCGCACCTAACTTGTAAGCGTAGTACTTACTAGATAATTTACTTCGAACTGTCATCTGCGTATTTACTTGTTAGGAATTTTATTGTGTTTTACGAAGGTATTTCGTTACGAACACAATCGCATCGCTTACGGAAATAAGTACTAAACTTGTTTCTAAGTTTCACACTTAACTTATTGTTGGTTAAGAATCTGTACATATTCTATGTATTGAGTAAGTTAATCTCATATAAATAGAATACTACAAGAAAAAAAAATATCGCATCGCATCCGACATAAATGTTAATAATCGGGTTGTAGGTATCTCTAAGCTAATCATAAATATAGGTAGATGGGTACGTTCATAAGGTATTTTGCGTGCTTACTATTTTATTTGTATTAGACTTTGTTACTTGTACGCGGTTCGAACTTTGTACGTTATTCAAACTTTGTACGCTTTATATTTTTTTTCACCTTACAATTTATTATTGTTAGGGTTCGCGTGTACGGATCGTTCCGTACGTTACGTAAGTTGTAAAATCTTTCGTTGAGTTATCAGTTTGATTGGATCACTAATTTCACTTACGCGGGTTCCGTAAAAGATAAAAATTTGTTGTTTTTTTTTGTTTCCATGTTTTAACTTCTGTTCACTATGACGGACAAGGTTAAACTTAGATTGTTGGAAAGTAAACGCGACTCGTATTTCGCGCGGGTTCAAAGGATTTTGGATTCAACAGAATCTTTAAAAACAGAAAGATTACGTAATTCTTTTATTGCTCAGGCTAAACAAATTGACGGCCAACGTAGCGAATTCAATGAGATAATGAAAGAGATAAATATGTTAAAATTGACATTGGATCCAAAGTGCGAAGTAAGCTATAGTGCCTTACATTCATTTGATGACTTGGTCGGCGAGATAAAAAATACTTTAGCTTCATTAACTGAATCAACTGTTTCCAAGGAACCTAGCCCGACAGTGAGCTCTAGTGCTCATCATTATAAAGGTACCTAAAATTGAGCTGCCTGCCTTTGACGGTGATATTCAGAGCTTTCCGTTCTTTTATGAGACTTTCAAACTTATTATACATACGAATGCAGATTTATCAGATTCTGATCGCATTCATTATCTGTTGAGTTGTCTAAAGGGAAAGGCTAGGAATGTGGCAGTAGGTATTGTACCTTCTGGCGATAATTACCGCGTTGCCTGGGATGCGCTTATCGCAAAGTACCTGGATACTCGCGCGCTCGCCACTAATTATCTAAATCAACTGTTCTCATTGAAGTCGTTCGGAACGACACCCGCTAATATTGAACAAGGTTTCGATAAATTAACTTCTACGGTTGCTGGACTCAAACAATTAAAAATACATAACTTGGAGGATTTTATATTTATTCATTGGGGTCTTAAGTTAATAGACTCAGATACAGCAAAACATTTTGAAATGTCGCTTCGTAATCAACAAGAGTTGGATTATGATTATTTCGTAAAGTTTGTTCGTGAACAAGTAAAAATCTTATATCGCTCCTCTTCTGCGGCAACTAAGCCCGCCCCCGCAGGTAGACCCAGCACCTCATTTAAGGTCTCGCAGGTGTTTGTGGCTACTGAATCTAAATGTTCGCTTTGTCGATCCACGCATAAAAACTTATATACGTGCAAAGCGTTTCAAAAGTTGAGCGCGGATAATAGATTTAAGTTTGTAAAAGACAATAACAGATGTGTAAACTGCTTAAGTAGCCAACATACCGTCTCTAAGTGCATATCTAAGTCAACATGTAGGAAATGCAACGGTAAGCATAATTCCTTATTGCATTTTGAGCAATCGACGCAAGCCCCTGCGCTGGTTTCCGCTAGTGACCCAGCCTCCGTTTCTGCGGCCGACCCAGCTACTTCTGATCGTGTGGCGTTGTGTACGCATTCTTCTGCTCAAGTCCAGGCCACACGTAGTACCGAAGTTCTGGCTACTGCCAAGGTGTTAGTGGCGGGTAGGAAGGGTAAGGGCGTGGTGGTTAGATGTCTTTTGGACCCTGGGTCGCAAAAGAATTATATGACATCGCGTTGCTGCCGTATGCTCGGTCTAACTATACATACGGACTCAATAACTACCGTTCGTGGTATTGGTGGCACATCGCAGGCCGTTCGTGGCTCGGTGAATTTTACGTTCAGCTCACGGTTTTGCTCGCAGCCTAGGTATAGAATTGACGCTCTAGTTTTGGATCAGATAACCGGGCAGCTTCCTCTGGGCGCTATAGATACTGCCGAATTGAAGCATATTGATCCTAAACTACTCGCTGATGACAGCTGGGGTGTGCCAGGTAATATTGACATGTTACTTGGAGTCACGTTGTTCGCTAAGTTATTGCGACCCGGTACCGTGACCAGCGCACCCGGTTGCCCCGATGCATTGGAGACTATGCTCGGCTACATACTTCTAGGAGAAGCACCTATTATCGAACCTTCAACTGACACTCTGTCTTTCTTTGCGAGTTCTTTCGATAACTTCGATCTTCGTAAGTTTTGGGAGATTGAAGATGTTACTGCTTCGTCCGTTGGGAGTGTGGATGATAAACACTGTGAAGAGTTTTATTGTAGCACAATTACCCGCGCTCCAAATGGCAAGTATGTTGCAGCTTTACCACTGAAAACAGACGCGTCAGCGTTAGGAAATTCTTTTGATATAGCGCGCAAGAGATTCTATAGCCTCGAACGTAAACTTAAATCGCTTCCTAACGTCAAGCTTCTTTATGATGACGTCATACGGGATTATCTACAGAACAATTATATTTCTTTGGTGCAAAATATTTTACCTGAATGTGGGTTGCCCAAACGAAATTGTAAGGAGCGAGAAATGGACTACTATATTCCTCACCATGCTGTTATTCGAGAGGATAAAGTGACCACTAAGCTACGCGTGGTCCTAGATGCTAGTGCAAGTACAGATAACGGTACCTCGCTCAATGATATCCTGTACGCGGGTCCAGTCCTTCAGGCTGACTTTTTTAACATCTTGTTAAATTTTAGGCTTTTTAGTGTCGCTATTTCCGCAGATGTTAAATCTATGTACCTACGTATAGGTATACGCCCACAAGATCGTTCGCTTCAACGTATCTTATATCGGTTTAATGAGGAAGAAAAACTTCAAATTTATCAGTTTTCAGTGCTTCCCTTTGGATTAAAGTGTAGTCCTTTTATAGCGATTCGCACTATCTAACAGTTATGTCAGGATGAAGGAACGCAGTTACCTCACGCCAGGGACATTTTGCAGCGACATATTTATATGGATGACATAGTTAATTCTATACCTAGCACTGCGCTGGCTATAGACTCGGCTCGTGAACTAATAAAAATATTCTCTCTCGGTGATTTTCAGCTAACGAAATGGTCTAGCAATAGTGTCGATGTTCTTCGGAATATTCCAGAGTCATTACGACTTTCACAGAGCGTGGACCTAAGTAAAGATCCGACACAGAAAATACTGGGACTTCGTTGGTTCCCTGATAAGGATTGTTTCGTATTCCAGGTTAACCCTAATGTTCGCCCTTGCACGAAACGGAATATTCTTTCATCCGTTGCACGTCTTTTCGACGTTGTAGGCCTCGTGGCACCGATAATTTTATACGCCAAGCTTCTTATCAAAGAGCTTTGGCTTGTCAAACTTGGATGGGATGAAGTCCCACCACCTCGCATTGTTCGTCTGTGGGAACAATTTCAAGCTGAATTGCCAATTATCTCTGAACTGAGATTTTTGCGACATGTCGGCGTCGTAGAACGCTGTAGGCTCTCCCTCGTCGGTTCTGCCGACGCTAGTGAGAAAGCTTACGGTGGTTCGGTTTACGCCCACGTTGTCAGACCCGACGGTAGTATCGTCGTTTCGCTGGTGTGTGCGAAATCTAAAGTCGCGCCACTGAAAGTAGTTTCGCTAGCTCGCCTCGAGTTATGCGCCGCATTCCTCTTATCAACTGTGATAAAGCGAGTATATAATATTTTCGCAGCTCGGCACGCCATTGAGGCAGTCGTAGCTTTCTCGGATTCAACTGTAACCTTGAGTTGGATTCATTCCGCATCGCATCGATGGCACACTTTCGTAGCCAATCGTATCGCTAAGATTCATGAGAATCTTTCGGCAGATCACTTTTTCCATGTCAAAGGGTCTGAAAATCCTAGTGATTGCCTCTCTCGCGGTTTAACGCCTGTTCAATTAGTTCATCATCCGTTGTGGCTAAATGGACCGCCGTGGCTTAAACTTCCGCGCGTTGAATGGCCGATAAAATCATTCGTTTCAGGCGTGTCGCAAGAGCTTCCCGAAATGAAGCCCGTGGCTTTACCTGTACTCTCGCACGAATGCTCGGACAGAAGTCCTCCTTCCGACAACATTTTATACGCTCACTCTACTAGATTCTCGTCATGGTTGAAATATTTAAAAACCATTTGCTTGGTTTATAAGTTTATCAAACGACTCCCTAGAGGGCCCGTTACCGCGTCTGATCTAGAGTTCGCTGAATCTATTGTGTGGCGATCTGTGCAGAGGATCCATTTTGAAGTTGATCTCGATCGCTTAGCCCGCAATGAGTTGTGCTCTAAGTCACTACAACGGCTAAGTCCCTTCCTCCACGAAGGACTTATCCACGTTGGAGGTCGCCTAGCAAACTCTGAGCTAGATTTTGACTCACGTCATCAGATCCTTCTTCCGCGTCAAGATCATATAGTGGAACTATTAGTTTCCCACTATCATGTGAAAAATTTCCACACAGGACCAACCTTGCTCGTATCTATCTTACGACAGAAGTATTGGATCCTGTCCACGCGACGTATTGTACGTCACATTACCTTTAATTGTAACCTTTGCTTTCGAGCAAAGCCGCGACCTACCTTTCCTATAATGGCGGATTTGCCACGTTTTCGCGTTGAGTCGGCTCCTAAGGCTTTTTCTCAAACAGGTTGCGACTACGCGGGACCTTTCTTGATCACGTCAATACGTGCTAGAGGTCAAAAATCGAGAAAAGCGTATATCTGCCTTTTTACATGCCTGACAACTCGTGCTCTGCATCTTGAGATTGCCTCAGATCTTAGCACTGGGAGCTTTCTGTCCGCTTTTAAACGCTTCCTGGCGCGTAGAGGACCGGTTCAGTGTATTTACACAGATAACGCTACCAATTTTATTGGAGCCAAATCCTATCTACGAGATCTCTACCAATTCTTGGCTAAGGAATATCGCCCTTTGTGGGAAAGAGAACTTGCAGAGCATCGAATAACACTTAAAAACATCCCCTGTAGAGCTCCACATTTTGGTGGTTGTTGGGACAGTGAAGTAAAGAGTGTCAAAACGCATCTCTGCAAGGTCATAGGTCAGCAAATTTTTAGTTTTGATGAGCTTAACACTATACTAACTCAAATAGAAGCTTTATTAAACTCGAGGCCTCTGTATGCGATCAGCTCGGATCCGTCAGAGCCCACTTCATTATCGCCGGCGCACTTCTTGCATACGAAACCTCTTTTATTTCTTCCCGCCCGCGAAGTCAATGAAACGCGGTTACATCTTATTTCGCGTTATGAATTAACTGACCAAATGGTCCAGTCTTTTTGGAAGCGGTGGCGCCAAGAGTACCTGCACACCCTACAATCCAAACAGAAATGGAACACCCCTGCCAATCCAATACGGGTCGGTATGGTTGTCGTCTCCATGCAGGACAATGTGATGCCGCTGCATTGGCCGTTAGGAGTAATCACAGAAATATTTCCAGATAAAAACGGAGTTTGTAGAGTCGCATCGGTAAAAACTAAAAGCGGGATCCTTCAGAGTCGCCCGGTAGTAAAGTTATGCCCTTTGCCAACGCAATAAGCTTCGTTACATTAATAATTAATTT
Source organism: Orthosia cruda (assembly GCA_964057195.1). Taxonomy (NCBI): domain Eukaryota; kingdom Metazoa; phylum Arthropoda; class Insecta; order Lepidoptera; family Noctuidae; genus Orthosia; species Orthosia cruda. The sequence continues at coordinate 11,471,732 of OZ059839.1, read as the reverse complement.
TACCGTGCACCAATGTGCAGTATTAGATTTAATTACCGCGTAGAATAGTTAATTGTATATTCTTATTTATAATAGAGAGTCGCAACTTTAGAGTTCTCATAACCTTTGGTAGAGTTGTGATGATCTGCAACTTATTTTACTTCTCCTTTGTGTTTCGAAAGTAGGAACTTTCAAGCCGGGGAAAATGGTTACGCTTCCTAATTTATAGTTCATATTTTATTACATCACCATAGGGCGACTGAAAGGCATTGGTATACTAGTTCCAATTTATTAAATTAGTGTCACCTATCGTTGTTTTGGTGGTATTCCGCGCCGCCGTGCCGCTACGGTCGTTACGTCAAAGCCACCAATGGCCGCCGGCGATGGTGGTCAGTCTCTTACCAACCAGGGCGGAGGTGCGCGCACTAAGTCACCCTCTCGCCCAAAACTCTTAATTGAGCCTACATGGAAAGTGTTATCTGTATTACCTAGACCTACTGTGTTGTGTACCGCTGGCCAGCATAGTGTACCAAGTCTGTGAGCTGAACTTCTCGAACGTGGCATCTGCATCTGCATGGGAATCGCTGTTTCAAAGGTATGTGGCATAATTAGTAAATTGAACTTTATCCATTGCCTTTCGTCTCATCTGCGTACTTTTCTCCTTCAATTTAGCACTGCTGAATCAGCAATTATAGCCTAGATTACTCTAATAATTTAGGTTCAATCGCGTGTAATTTTACTAGTAATCTTCTAGAGATTATACGCACCATATAGTTTACATATTTGAGTTGAACATCATGGAAGCAATCAACCGCACTATCGCTGAAATGAGCAATCTGTTTGGTGAGAGAATGTCTGCGTTTGAAAAGGAATTGCAGAAGACTCCATGCACCACAGCAATCACCACCTCCTCCACCTTTGGCGGCGGAGTTTGCCTCATTCCGGACATTTGTTGTTCAGGCGCTTGGTGCTCTGCAGCAGCAGGTTGCCATGTTGGGGCAGAACCTGGAAAACATGGAGATGCGTGGGCGGCGAAAAATCCTGTTGTTGCATGGAGTGCCTGAGGGGCAGGACGAGGTGACTGCACAAGTGGTGGCTCGAATTGTCAAGCAGCATCTCGAAATTGACTTGGCTACTTCTGGCATCAAGAGGTGTCACAGGATGGGACGCATTACATCTCACAAACCCCGACCAATCCTGTTCAAACTGTTTGATGTGGCACTGCGAGATAAAATCTGGTTCGGCAAAACTAAGCTGAAGGGGTCTGGTGTCACGGTGTCGGAGTTCCTCACGAAGACCAGGCACAACGTGTTCATGGCGGCGCGGGACAGATTTGGAGTGACCCAGTGCTGGACGTCAGAGGGCACTGTGATCGTCCTGGATTCGAAGGGACTTCGCCATCGAGTCACTTCCTCTGCCGACCTCAATAGGATCGCGTAGCAGTCTGGACTGATGGCCGCCCAGCCGGAGCAGGTCTCTGAACAGCTGGAGCCGGGCGTTGTGCAGCCGGTCGCAGTGGGAAAGGTCGCCGCAGCAAAATCCAAGCGCATTGTGGCCAGGAAGTAAAGTTCTTCGATGTTTTTTTTCTTTTAGTGGTCCAGGTATCAATTACCTATATATTATGTTTTCAAGTAGGTATTTCTACAATTAACTATATTTTCCTATAACTCGCAATTTTTATATAATTTCTCGTTTGTTTTTATACCGTCCTTAAGTTTTTATAATATTTGTTTTCATTTCGTCAATGTCATGTGACATGTCATGTCAAATTGTCAATGTCACAAACTGTCAATTCATGTTTGCGTTCCTTTCCACTGCAATGACAATTGTCATTCCTCAACATTTTTATTTTTTAATAATCGCTCTGTTACACGGTAGTAATTTTCATTTATTTTAATTTGCCTTGATATTAAACCTGTTACGAGTATATTATATACCTGGATTGCCTGGACTACAGTATTTAATTATGTGTTATGTTATTTTTCTCTCGTGTTAAGTACAACCGGCAGGTGGACGGAAAATTATTAATCGCGTAGTTTTTATTTGTTTTGGTATAAATATTTATTTTTATATTTTATATTTATGCTCAGTCCTAGCAGTGACACTGATTCGTTTCATTCTTTGGATAGTGATGCTCCTTTCTTAGCCGACACTCTAGTTTCTCTTTTTTCCGATGTCTCCAGGAACTTTAATGTAGTCCACATAAATGCCCAGAGTATTCCGGCCCACTTCCCCGATATGCTGGCAAGCTTTGACTGTAAGAATATTCATGCGATTCTTGTTTCCGAATCATGGTTAAAACCCTGTCTTCCCTCTTCCTCCTACTCCCTACCTGGATTTCAACTTACCAGGAATGATCGCGTGGTCGGTGGTGGTGGCGGGGTGGCCATATATCTTCGTAATTATATTCCTTTTTCCATAATTAACATGTCCACGCAGCCGCCCCCGCCGAACGCTGGTGAACATCTTTTCTTGGAAGTTGAATTACATCATACTAAGATTCTCCTAGGGGTTTACTACTGTCCCTCTCTTAGAATTAATTTCTTCTCTTCTTTCGAACGTATTTTAGAACATTTTATCCCCTCTTACAGTCACAGTATCATAATGGGCGACTTTAATACATGCCTCCTTAAACAAGATTCCCGCTCTTCTTCTCTTCGTCATATTGTCGAATCTACCAATCTTTCTATTCTTGATCTTGGTGCCACTCACCATTTTCCTAACTCTGTCCCCTCGCTTCTTGATCTTATTATTGTCTCATCCTTCGATAACGTCGCTAAACATGGTCAATGTTCTGCCGACGCATTTTCCTATGATGATCTAATTTACACTTCCTATAAAATTCAACCTCCTAAGCATAAGTTCAAAACTCTTCTGCTTCGCCTTTTTGATGGCATGGACGTTCATCGTCTGCGAAAGGACGCCAGTATTATTGACTGGACTCCGCTGGTCACATCCTCGTCCGTCGACGAACAAGTTGATATCTTGACGTCTACCCTCATTCAGCTTTACGACGCACATGCACCTATTCGAGCTGTAAGGGTTAAACATCTTCCAGCGCCATGGTTGACTAATGAAATTAAAGTTTTACTAGGCAAAAAGGCAGCTGCGAAGTTTAAGCTTAAAATTCGGCCCAACGACGTCAACATCGAAAAATACGTCTCAATAAGGAACCAATGCAGCAAGGTGTGTAGGAACGCACAACGCCAACATATCCATAATTCTGTTCCAGGCGGTGATCCAGCCAAAGTCTGGAAATATCTCAAATCATAAGGTATCGGAAAAAAGACTCATGACACGGTTCCTAAAGACTTGGACTTCAACTTACTTAACAGTCATTTTTCTACTTAGCCCGTATTGGATAGGGCTACCAAAGCAACTACGCTTAGTTGTCTTTCAAATCTTCCGATACCTGATTATTTTCCTTTTGTCTTAAGTCAATTCACTGCCTGTGATGTTAAAAAGAGTATTGTATCGATTACATCCAACGCTATTGGTAGTGACTGTGTCAGCCGTAATATGATCATCCCCATCCTTGATAATATTACCCCTGTCATCCTTTATATCCTCAATTTCTCTATTTCCAGTGATGTCTTCCCACAATCCTGGAAATATGCCCAAGCTATTCCTTTACCCAAAAAATCTCATCCTGAATCTTTTTCTGACTATCGTTCCATTTCTATTCTTCCTTTCCTATCCAAAGTCCTTGAAAAACTTGTCCACGATCAACTTAGCACGTTCCTTATCAAACACAATCTGCTAAATCCTTTCCAGTCTGGTTTTCGACGCGGACACAGCACTACCTAAGCACTTGTACACATTACGGACGATATCAGGTCAGGCATGGAAGTGGGAAAGTTAACGGTACTTGCTCTGCTCGATTTTAGCAATGCCTTTAATACCGTTGACTTCGACATTTTGCTTGGCGTCTTAAGCTCTTTTAACATATCTCCTCCGGTAATTGACTGGTTTCGTAGTTACCTGTTTGGCCGCCGGCAGCGTATTTGCACTGACGAATATTTCTCTTCTTGGTGTCACACCTCTGCCGGTGTGCCGCAGGGTGGCGTTTTATCTCCTCTTCTCTTCGCACTCTTTATTAATGCTATCTCTCAACGACTTTCTTCTTTCTACCACCTATATGCTGATGATTTCCAGATTTATACCCAAGCCCCTCTTGGAGAGTTAGGAGATGCCATTGAGACGATTAATGTAGACCTGGCTCGAATAGGTGACTGGAGTGCTCAGTTTGGACTGAAGATTAATCCTGCGAAGACTCAGGTGACGGTTGTTGGTAGTTCCCGGACTGTTCCTAAAATTGATTGGTCGATGCTTCCCCAGGTTTCTTTCAACAACACCATTATTCCTATAGCTAACACTGTGAAGAACTTGGGGATTTATATCGACAGCACTCTTGCCTGGATCAAACAACTGCAGGAAGTCAGTCGTAAACTGTTTGCTTCTGCGGGCTCCCTGAGGCGTCTTCGTAATTTTCTTCCCATCACCACTAAAATTGCGATAGCACAATCTCTTCTTCTCCCTATCCTGGACTATGCTGATCCCAGCTATCTTGATCTTACCCAAGACCAATTGGATAAGCTTGAGCGACTTCAAAATCTCTGTATTAGGTTTATATTTGGCTTGCGCAAATATGATAACGTTTCTGAATTTCGTACTAAGCTCAAATGGCTTCCTATTCGCCTTCGCCGGAATGCACACATACTCTCCTTGCTTTATAATGTGCTCTTTAATCCTTTTACCCCTTTTTATCTTAAAGAACGTTTTCAGTTCCTCTGTGACACCCATTCCAAGTCCTTGAGATCATCGGAGAATTTAAAATTGAGTGTTCGTATGCATTCCACTTCCTTCTTCGACAAATCTTTTACGATTCAAGCAGTTCGGTTGTGGAATGTATTACCTATAGAAATAAGACGTGCTCAAACACTGCCAACGTTTAAGAAAATGGTAAAGGAGCATTACCTTTCACTATAATTTTTAGTCTTTTCCTTTCTCTGTCATATATTCGATATTTATTAGTATATTAGATATTTAGTATAGTAGGGATTTATGTATTTCATGTTATTATGAATAAGTTCGTAATATTATTTATGATCATTGTACACTGACAGCCCTAAATTCTTCTCCTATCGTTTCAGTCCATCCAAAGGTTGTCTGTAAGAGATTGCTCTGTGCGATAAGACCGCCCGTTGTACACTTTGTTTTTAAAAATGATTGTTCTGTATGTTTTTATTTTTGTGGTGTACAATAGAGTATATAATAATAATAATATGCGACCCAAGATGGCGGATTATTTATTAAAATCGAATCAGGCACCTATAATTAACTTTTAGAAGGAAGGAAATCTAGGTTTTTGTGTGAGAGGTAAGTGGCGTAACTAAGGGCGTATTTAATTAATAATAATACTATAATACCAGCATGTAACCGTCCCACTGCAGGGCAAAGGTCTCTTGTCATACAGAGAAGGCACGAGCATTGATCACCATGCTTTCTCAATGCGGGTTGGCGATTTCAGACTTACATTAATTAGGTGTAAGTCCAGAATTCCTCACGATTTTTACCTTCACCGTTGTCTGCGTTTTCTTGGCAAGCTTAGAAAGTACTTAAATGAATTTGAATAATTCATATTGGTTCTTGCCCGGATTTGAATCCACGACCTTAAGCACGAGAGGCGAGGTCTTAGCCGCTGGGCCACCACGACTTGTAATTATTGCGTATATAATTATTTCTACTTAATTATGGCATGTTCCATCAGGTACATAATTGGTTGAAATAAACTCTCGTCAATGGTAAAAGTTGAGATTTGAGGCCTATATTCCAGCAGCTTTGACTCATACTCAACTCAAAATGGACAGTTGTTAATGGCTAGTTTGTTTTTTTGACATTACTACAGCCAATCACAACTGCCAATTTTGAGTTTGAGTTGAGCATGCGCATGAGTCAATATGACGCAATGAGCGTTGGAAGGCCACCTTCTAGGTGGAATGACCTGGTGCAGGCTGCAGGAGTCCGGTGGATGCGAAATGCACAGGACCGATTAGTGTGGCGACGCCTGGGGTTGGCCTATGTTCAGCATTGAACGTCTTTCGGCTGAAATGCTTATGATGACGATGAATCAATGCGGCTTGAATATGGGCCTAAGAGACTCGCCAGATAGTCTTCAGGCTTCAAATATGTGTGAGGTGACAATGCGACAAAGACTTCCGAGAAAATAATATATTCTATTTGCAGAGTCGTTTTAAAACAAATTCTATGAAATCGAAATATTGCGTCGCACTTCTCAGTCGTAGTTTAAACTCCAGATACTCAGGCGTGTTGAAAACCGATTCATTTTGATTTGCATCGACCGTCAATGACAGAGTTGAAAATTATATAACTATAATTACACTTAATTTTAATAAGTCATTACATTAGCGGCGGTCATTATCATACTTTGAAAATGTAATTTATTATTAATTTAATTATTTGGACTGGCAGTAATTTAATTAGTTGGTTGATTTAGCATCGAATAGATTACTTATAATTATAAACATTTATTATATTTATATTTAAATACTTCTTTAGCCATGCTGAGATTTTTGGTAGGAGCTAACCTTATAATGGAAACACACTGACGTGTCGTGGCGTGGCGTGGCGTCTTGTGACGTAGTTGATTAGCTACAAAACTCGTTGTGTTATGACGTAGGCTGGAACAGAGTCGTTTGATTTGTGGATCACGTGCCATGCCACGCCACGACACGTACCTAAGCGAATTTACGTCTTTACGGGGTTCGCATCACCGACATGCTAATGTGACGCGTCAGACTGGCGAAACGAAGGGGCCTGTTTATTATAGCGGCCAGATATTCCAAAGTTTAACTTTCCACTCTTTTAAATTATTTTACAGTATATGAACATAGCCTTATTTTATTACTAATAGTACAATCTCTATCTACCGTAACATTAAGAATTGCTAGTAAAATTCTGGTAATTTAATAAGTCTGAATAGGTAGACTGATTAAATGTATGCCAGGAATTCCAGTCTGCCAGAGTTTTGCTACATTATTAATTAAAATAGGTTTTAACAATTTTAGATTTGAATTTTAACGTAAAAACTATTATTCCACTAAGTATTTAATTCATTCAATCTGACCTCCACAACCCAGTGACCGGTATAGGATTTTTGGCATCTGACTACCGTAACAACTGTCAAAGATCTACAAATGACAGTCTGGAGCAACAGCGTAACGTGATTGCCGAGCCACGGAGCAGTATGAGTGTGAGAGTGACAGAATGGATGTTCACGCCTCTACGGCTTGACGTCGGCGAAAGTTATTTAGCCTTGAAAATAGACCTGTGAGAGTGTTATAACTTAACTGCAAGCTCATCATATGGTAATTAATACAAAACTGCGCTATCGAATGAAATAAATGGCACTGTACTGTGACGCGACGTAGCTGTATTACGACGTCACAGCTAGACCGTAGCTGTCTCATGACGTCACAGCTACGCCGTAGCCAGTGGCAATCTTAAAAGTCCGCGACTACTACGAAAGAATATATTGCTTATTCTTGAATTTTCGTTGTTTATCGGGCATGTACTATTCTTTGATTATTTAAATGTTATAAACTGGCCATTATGTTATAAGAGCCGGCCGCCGCCGTTGAGGCGTGATTTTTTACAGACAAACAGGCTTTCAAATTTACAATATGAATAGGTAGGTTAGTAGGATAGATCTGTAACATAGCATTTCTCATTTCCCAAATGCGAAATGCACTGTTTTATTGATTGCGTGGGTCTGATAAGGTGGGTGGGTCTTATTTTTACTTAGTTATGCGGTATTTAAAATAAGGAAAACTAACTTTACCTGATTTATGTAATTAAAATGACTGAATGTTTGATAAATTATATAATACAATCAGGTATAAATCTAAACATGTACAAGTATTAATAAATTGAACAATACAATAACGGCATTCTGTATAACAACTTATAAGATTCTAAATATTTTTCTAATATAAAATCTTTTTTTAAACAAGCTTTTTTTGGCTTACCTTGCATTGTCATCCAACCCAAACGTATAGGCAAAATTTAATCTTAATCGGTTGAGGATAACAGCTTTAAAATTCAATTGCAAGATTTGACCCGAACATACATACATAGCAAATTAATATAAAGCTTTTAAAAAAACCAACAATAAAATTTTTGTTTGTTGGAAATGTATGGAGAACGCCCTTCGTTTTTAACATAATTAGATGTATGAAAACTCAGACATTTTGTTCACATGAATAGACAAAATTTATGGAACAAATAAGTCAAGACTTACTTAGATTCTTAATTAAACCTGAGAGGTGAAATGTGGGTTTCCTATAGGCGTACCTCTGCCTTACCCTTTGGGGGAAACAGGCGTGATGTTATTGTTGATTTATGTTCAATTCAAATTGTTTATGAAGAATTTGCAACTTCTTGTCAAACTAGACCACAAAAAAACAAAATAAACATATTTTTGTAATGAGGATAGAGAAGTATTTCAATATTACTAAGCACCCTCCTTGTTATAAAATCTTGGTAATCAGTGTAATGTAATAGTAAAGATTATTTTTATTCATAATCATAATCGTAATCAAAATAATACGGTTTACTTGTTGTAAGCGCACATTTTCCGTTATTAAATCTGTGCATATTGCCAGGACAAGGCACACATTTCGGAGACATGAGGTTCAGCACCAACTCAGCAGGAGGAGCGGCGACTGCAAAAAGCATGAGCTGTAATATAGCTCTCATTGTAGCCGCTCTAGGCAAACGAGCTCAAAAAAAAAAAAAACATATAGAAGGTCATATTAAATTGACTAGCGAAAATTCATGTATGTGATGGGAATTGACATATAAACATCGTGATGAATTAAATTTTATTTAATTGTACTATAGTTGCATCTTTCCCTAAACCTTCAGGGAAAGCAGTCATGATGTTATGTTATGCTTAAACTATTGATTCGAAGTTTAGAAATTATTTGTCAGTGTTTTGTACCAAAATTGTACTCAATTTAAATGGTTTTGTTTCACATGCTAGATTCTTCAAAACAATAGTTAATTTAAAACTTATTCAAAATCCAAGAAATGGGCTGTTATGTCACAATTATTATGCTGGGACTTCAGAGGAGGTATTTCTTTAGGTAAATATCTACTTCGATCCCAGATCAAGTATAACTACAATAATTATTGGATAATTATTTAATTTAATCCTTAAAGTCTTCTTTAAATAGTTTTAGTTTTAGTATGCATTGAAATAAGAGCTACCTTCATGATAATTCACTATCGAGGAAAATTATTATTTTTGGAGCATGAGGATTGATTAGCAATTTTGTATTTGCCCGCTTTTACTGAAAAAGCATATTATGTTCAATTGATACATTTCAGAATTGTAATGGTAAACATATAAATGTTAATGAAATTTGTTAATATACTGTCAGTAATGATATAATATGAAAATATTACTATTTACCTTGTATATTATCTGGAACTATGATGACACAGTAGGCTCACTAACACAAAATTCTCCACAAGGATAATTTCACTGAGCCTCCATGATGGAAATGTGATTTCATGTTGTGCCAGCATGTATTTATATAGTCCCTATTATCTAGGTATATTATTATTTATTTATTATATACTTTATTGTACACCACTTACATAATTACGGGACAATATGTAATTAAATGGTATGTTTTCGTTGTTATTATCTGTAGTCTTTATAAGGCAACCGGACTGTGGTCAATCGACGACCCTCAGTGACAACGTACCGCTCTGGATGATCCAGAATATTGTATGGCAGCAGGACTAACAATGTTTTTAAAGGTAGAAAATTGAAGTCCAATTACAAATTATAATTTCCAAATTTACCAAGTCATAATAGTAAAATGGGAGCCCGCGAATTTCGCGGAGCTTCTTTGTCACAGAAATCAAAATGTTTGCAAAACAAACTGGCGAACTCCAAATCATTACACAACGCACACTTTTTCTGCCAAAAGAAGCCTTTTAATTTTACTTTTAACTAGACCAGTCATACCCAATGTGGCCCACCTGGACCCCTAAAGATCTCAGAGACATAAACGCCCTTGCAAGTGCAAGGGTCTTTGACGAAGAAAACTGAAATTGGAGGTGCATGAGAGATAAATGCAACAAAATATAAATGCATAAATGTTGGCCACGAGAACGGATCTCGTTTAAGCATGCATGCCAATATTTATTTAAGGGTGCCATGGATGCAACCGTCACTTTTCAAATCTAACCAAAGGCTCTAAAAAAAGTGTTATTCGATCAGCGATGGCGATGGTCGAAATACCAAAATAGACAAAATTGATCACGTGTCATTTTGATAGCGCTTGGCATTCTCATACATTTTACCAATCGATAGCTATAGCGATGCGTTTGTTGATAGAATGTCATTTGTTTAGAGCCTCTGGGCAACTCATTACCAAAGCTTCGATGCTATGTCTCATTGTGGAAGGTATGGTAGCTAAAACGTTAAAATAAAACGAAGTGAATGAATAAAAATATTATATTCACTGCTGAAATTGACTTACAAAGATAAATCAAATAACATTTGGTTTTCCAAAATAACTTGTTCAGTTATACATTTTATTACCAGACCAAAATAGAACATAGAACATTGAGACTCAGGCAAACTATCGCTTTTGGCTGCTCCTGTTTTAATAACAATTTGAGAACCTTATATAAATTAATTACACTAAATTCTCTACTTTCTAAGTCTGAATAATCATTAAACTAAAGATTTTGGATGTTTGTGTGTGAGTAAGGATCGAACAAAGTTCGACCCAACATGGATTTGGATATAGCCCAGCCATAAGGTTAAATTCGGCGTTTTGCCTAGGCGTCCAATCACCTGGCTAATTTAACCAGATGGCTGCGACAGATATAAAACACACACGTAGACTCTAGTGTCCGATACTTTTCATTATGATAAAAAGGTAGTTCCTTAGAAGCCAGAAACCACAGACAATGGATAGTAATTAAGTCAAAGTAATAGCTACTAATGATAATTGTTAAAAAATGTTGTAATAGATAAGATTTTGTCAGTAATCGTAAACTTAAAAGAAAAACTTCCTCAGAAGTTTGGGACTTATTGTAGTGGTAGTAGGTGCACATTTTCCGTTGTGAAATGTCGGCATATAACCTGAACAATATTTTCTTTTCAAGGATATAATCGGGCTCAAAGATGACGTAAGCACCACGTCACACACGGCGGCGAAAGCAATCAGCAATATTACTGCTCTCATTTTAGCGGCTCTTGGAACAGGAACTGGAAATAATATATCGATATATTTAACATAACAGTATCCAAAATCTTGTTTTCGTCTGAAGATACAATATTGGTAAATTAGAGGTTTACTAAATTACAGATCGAGACAGATAAGAATTTCAATGTTCTTTAAAATGCGTGCATTGACAAGTCTGATAAATTAACTACATATTAGTGTAAAATGACAACATAATATTTTACACTTAAAGAGAATAGTTAGCATAGACCATATATAGACCATACGTAAACTAAAAATAAACGGCAAAAAATATCGTTGATATAATTATTATGCATAGTACAAAGGATAAAGGATATACCAGGTTAACTTTCAATGACCAGACAATTTTAGTCCAGGAATTAGTTTTAATCAAAATGGAAAAAATACAGCCATTCACTTAATTTTTTGCCGCATTAACTCGGCAAAATGTACTGAACGACTGATTCCTTTTTTTTTGTGTACCTGGTAGTATTTTGTAACTTCTTGGCAGGGGAACCAAATACCTTTTTGCCTGAGGGTCGCCGGGCAGAATTAAGGGAAAATTGCCGGGAGAACACCCGAGTAGACAAAAAAGTACCTTGTAAAATATCTGGAACCAGGATGGCGTAGCACAGTATTTAAATAATATAACTCAACACTAGGATGATTCCAAATAGCTTCCAGTTACTAAATGCGATGTGATGTTGATGTGTGTTATACAGGCATGCATTATATAACATTCGTTTTTACTTATAATGAGGTCATTGCTATATCTGATATATGTCACTAATATATTGGGAGGAAGCAGGCAAATCATATTACGATGTTGATATACGTCATAATAGAGGTAACTGTCGTGGCACCTTATAAGGCGTCTTTTTAATTGTTTTACTATTGTGTCTGTAATTACAACAGATGAGTGACTAAGTAATGTTTTTCGAGTGTTTGTACTCTCTCTAGCCTGACGGATTTTGTTTTATTAGATTCGACTTAAAACACTTAGCGATGGCTTTTAGAATCCGTGTTTAATAACAGGAATTAATTTGATGGTTTCGGTCGATGTATATATAAAACGACGTCACCTATATCGATGTTCACCCTTAAAATCATCGTTTGGTCTTCACAAAATAAAAGTCATTTGTCATCTAACATACACGTCGCAGGCAACTCCAAATTCATTGTTCAGAAATGTTTATCAGCAGCGACAAAAGCGCTCGTCTTGTCAAAGAGCAGCAAAATGTTCGACTTAGAGGCATATAAGCCCTATGCGGCCTCTGCGATTATGATGCTAACATTTTATAATGCCTCTTTATTAACGTCCACGTTCATTTTGCACTCGAACATTTTTGAATCAGTCCGATTGATGTGGCGTTCTGTACTTCCTGACTACACTCACAGGAAAAAGGCGTGAGTTTATGTATGTATATTACCTATATCGAAATTACCGGTTTTCGGGCTATTTATTGCTTTACCTTTATGATATGAATATCCTTAAAAATATCCTTGTTTTGCAAGTATAGTCACAAATGAGTGTTGTGCCAAACTTGTTTCTGAAGTAATTGAAAGCTAAGTAGTATAACATCTTTTATTTACTTATATTAAAAGTAACGAAATAAATAAATTAATGAATGAATCAAATATCTAGTTTATTCTTAGACAAAATATTTTATCTATTATCATAAAATACATATTTTTATAATAAATCTGAAGAAAAATCGTTTTTGCGCATCGAAAATATTTCCAAAAAAAATAGCCATGGTGTTAAAGGATAACCAACAGAACCCACTACCAGATTTTTTGTAATTTTTGTATATTTAGTTGTGCACGCATCATTTAAAATGGACGAAACCAATGTAAATAACTTTTATGCATAAAAATTGTCCGTAACTTAACTTTTTTCTTATTGCAATCGGTTTACTCTATCAAAAGTTAGATGAATTTAGTGATCAAGTAGTAAAATATCACTACACACGCAATTCAGATACTCGAATAGTTGAACTTCATATTCGATAAATGGCGTTGTGCATTTGACGTCATTTTATGTAGATGACGTCAAATGCACAACGCGTGTTGTAGATTTAACCTTTTATTAAGTAAGAGTAGACCAATGTCTAATCAAGTTAATTTTACAACAAAATGAAACACTGCTTTTTTTTAAATTAGCAAGTGTTATTCTAAGTATCAAGTTGTTGTTCAAATGTATACAAGTAAATGTAGACAAGTACTCAATCAAGTTAAGATTCGCAACAGAAAGTAAACCTGCTTTTTTAAATCAGCAAGGGTTACATTGAGCACCTATCTGTTGTATATTTTTTATTCTGTGGTTGTATAAATGTATGTAAATGTCCACTTAGGCTAAGTTTTTTTTTATTTAGACTACTACTAAGTTTTTGCATCATTGTGTTTCCTTTCATACTTCCATAAACATACACAACGATTAAATGATCTTTAAAGTATTAATTTAGAAAAATATCCTTATACCCTATCAGTATTCATTCATCCCTTTCTTTATTAAATATTTGCACCTCTATTATTGAATTCCGGGCAAATATTGAACCATTAACACAACAATGATTATAACTAGAGAAACTTCATATTTTAAATTGATGTATGGAAATCAATTGAGGACCATCGTTAACATGGACACTTGTAGGCATTCCGTGTACAAGAAACACTAACATTTCACTATAGCATTGTTTGTTACATTCTTTATAGAAAATAACATAACAACTACTATAATGATCAGAGTATAATACCAAATTGTATTTCTTTTAGTTGACACAGGAAAAAAAATCCTAATAAGTTTAAGCATTGTTCACATGTACAAATTTTGGTATTTTTTGTACAAGAAACACTAGTATTTTAATTATAGTAGTGCCTATTGCATTCCGTATAGGAAGAAATCAACATAATATAGCTACTTTAATAATTAGAATATACTATTAAATTGTGCTTATTTTAGTTGTCACAGTATAAACATCCTAATAAGTCACTACAAATTGGTTCAAATAGTTTGTTTTATTTATTATATGATTGGGCGCCAGTGGGATCTTAATGAAATAGTTATAATAGATGTCCCACATTTTCTCTTGGCATTAATATCTTCCAAGAGAATTTTGAAATTAAGTTATATTTATTTTTAGTATAAATAATTAAGTGTGATAATAATCATTCGAGAAATTCTCATTAAGTAATGTTTAAAGCGAGCTACGATACGTATAATTGTAACAGTACCTACTGAATGTAAATCTTTATTTTAAATGAAACAGCTCAGAAACAGGTTTCCGAACACAAGTGTACCTCTTCAGACAACGAAAGTGCGGTTCCACTACGATACAGACTACACAGGAAACGATACTGCTTGCGAACCACGTATCCAGTTGCTTTATGATCTGTTGAAATATAAAAACATTTAAGTACATGTATAAATTCTTCTTTATAGTCAAACAAAGTTGCTTTATGCAAGTTGAACAAAAACACTTTTTGTTCTAAATATTCAAAACCAATTATCAGTTAAACAAAACATTCACTGGTGAAAAGGTATATAGTTTAAATAAAACATGTGACTAAAACCCCACTTTTAATTTTTTTACGTAATATTAAAATTTTGTTTTTTTTTTAGTTTAAAGTAATGCTTTATGCATGTTGAATAAAACAATTGTTTTTCCATGTATATAAATGTAATTAACAGTTTCAATAACTATGTTAAATTAGAGTAATTTATATTAAGTTTAACAAAACATTTACTAGTGAAATGGTTTATAGTTTTAAATTAAAAATATGTGACTATAACCGCAATTTAAAATTTTATATAACGTTAATGTTTTATTACTTTAAGTTTTAAATTAAGCAATCTTGAACTTAACCTATAGTTTGGTTAAATTCTTAATTATTTAAGTTATTCTAGACACAAAATAAGTAGTTAAGTACCTCAATCAAACTACATGCGACACGTTGTTCGTACGAATTGTAGGTTTTTTAAGTACTTCTATCATGATTCATGCCCCACGTTGGGCGCCAAATTGTAAGGTAGTATTTTACCCGACTCACCAGCGAACACAGGGGTAGGTGATCAGCATGAGACAGATGCAGGGATGGTTTCACATGAAGTTGATAGAAGTAAAAGTTATACAGTTTGGTCAACTAATTTACGCATATCTAAGCATACAGTCCGTCATCACAGATTCTTGAAGTTGATAAAATACACAAAACTTACTTGTATATAGGATATATTTTACCCTTATTTATCAATACTGGAGATATGATATCCCAAGCAGTACCGTCAGCCTGTGTAACTGCAGTCAAGCATCGTGCAGTCAAAATGTCTTGTATATTCGGAACTCGTTGCTGGAGTTGCTGTATGGAGATCTCCTTAAGAGTTGACCATATTTATATTAAAATTTAAATGAATCCTAAGGTAATCCTATTGTTAAATACAGGTCTTCGGGTCCCAAGCCAGGTGATAAACACCGGGGCCCATAGCGGCGTTGAGACTCCTGGACCCTTTCTGAACCTGTATCCCACGAAACTGCCGTAACGCAGCAGTGGAAAGCTAGGGGGTTCGCTCCTTATTGAGAGATATACTGGTTCCTACTACTACCGCTTAGTTTATATTCAATTACCTGCGATTCCTTCGGTAGGTAAAAATTGGGACGAAACATTCCCCCGTCTCGGACATTAGGAGTTATGTCCGCTAATAAATGGGCAAGCGTGCTAAACTCGCGACTGCTCGCTTCAAACCCGAATCTCTGACCATGTCCTACGCAACTCTGGGAACTCCGTCAGACCCATAGAATAAATCTAAAATGCGTCCACGACGCCAATACAAAGGCAACAAATTAGGTTCTTTAACGAATACAAGGTCTCCAACATTGGGAGGGTTAGTATTGTCGGTCCACTCAACGCCCCGCTGCGAAATATGCAAATATTCTAAAGACCAACGATGCCAGAAGCTTTGGGAAATCTGTTGGAGCAATGCAAAACGTGTCAATTGCGAAGATTTAATTTCTCTGAAGGGGTATTCCGGCAGGGTGTTGAGAGGCTGACCAATCAAAAAATGACCAGGGGTCATTACTTCCAGGTCATTTGGGTCTGAGGAGATCGGACAGAGAGGACGCGAATTGAGGACGGCCTCAACTTTACAAAATACCGTAACAAGTTCCTCAAATGTGAAAATAGTTTCACCAATCAACACGGCGAAGATGCGTTTTTGCCACTTTTACAACGGCCTCAAAAATGCCGTGTCGAATTGCCAAATAATTCCCATTTGCGCCATGGCAAATCTCAAATTCTGTTTATCCTTATTTAGATAATTACAAATATCATTTAAATATCTATCAGCGCCCTTATAATTAGTACCGTTATCAGAACGGACCAAAGATGGTAGTCCTCGGCGGGAAACAAATACCGGGAAACAAACAAATACCTAGCGCTGCAAAAAACGCATCTATGCTGAGGGCAGTTACAAGTTCCAAGTGAACCGCCTTGGAGGCCAGACAAACGAACACACACAAGTATGTCTTGACAGACTTGGCATTCCAAAGTTGCCAAGTCTTCACCAAGAGGGGACCAGCGGAATCGGTTCCGACCGAAGCTAATGGTCTGCTCTCCGTCACTCGGTCGGATGGCAAATCACCCATTACGGGTTGAGTGGGAGCAGCCTTCAACTTCTAGCACTGCATACATTTAAAGATGATGCCACGAATAGTGCGTCTGGCCTACAAAATCCAAAATTCACGCTGCAAAATGGCTACGTGGGCGTTGCAACCGGCGTGTGCGTTATTAATGAGTCGATCGGACACCAACAATTTCACCAACGCTCCTCTTTTAGGGAGCAACAAAGGATGGCGAGCACCATAAGGCAAGTTCAAATTCCGCAGTCGTCCTCCGACTCGGAGCAAACCAGATTGGTCTAGGAATGGATTAAGACGAGCGATAGAGCCTTTCAAAGCTGAGCATTTCCTCAGGGCTTCAATAGTCTGGTCAATGTGCTCGGCTTGTACAGCACGAACCAACAACATCAGGGCCTCTTGGTGTTCATGAGGCGACAAAACTGAGGATAACAATTTATTATTAGGTTTCCGTCCGTTACGTATGAAACGCCGGACCCAAGCGGTAAATCCTGACAATTTCGACAAAGAACTGTATCTGTCCAAAAGATAATCCAAATTATATGCATGTTGCGTTTCCACAATTGCAATACGCAAAACTGGCAAAATCTCTGTAGAGGAGAACCTATTCTGGGGCCAGGAGAACTTGCGATGCGTCAACCAGTCTAGTCCCCACCAAAGAGAATGGTCAACAAGGGCAGGAGCCTCGCAACCACGTGATGCGCAGTCTGCGGGGTTCAATTCTCCTGTCTTTTCTTTAGTCTCGGAGTTCTGACTCTGTGAGATTCTATTCGCCCCAAAAATCTCCAAAGCATGAGCTGAGGTGCGAAACCAACAAAGGACTATCTCACTATCAGTCCTTGGTCCTCAATCCGCGGGGCGGAGCCCTTCAACACGGGACCCGTAAGTCCAAAACCAAAAACCGTCGGTACATCTACTAACCCATTCGTCTGCAGAAACCACTTGGTCCCGGACAAAATCAAACCCAAAACATCGGCACCGATATACGGGTCCGGGTACCAACCACATCGGGTCGGCAGGAGTTAGGTCCGACGTCAATTTCACCACTGCAGGGCTAATGGTTACCTGCGGTTGTCTGCCCAAAATATCATTCAAAACAACGGCCTTGGCAAAGATTCTTGGCCCACAATGAACAGGCGAAACTCAAATTTCAATATCTCCCCGTTGACCAACCGCTTCAATACCACCCATATGGTAGAAGGGTGGAATCACGTGGGAGACCCAATCTTTCCACTAAACAAAAGGATACAAGACAGCCTTGAGCACCCGAATCCAAAAGGGCACGAACTAACAAAGGTTTACCCTTCGGGCCCCAGATCCTTACAGAGACAGTTGGCAGAGGGACTGTCTCTGGCTGGGCGGCTGTAGTGGAGGAGAGGGAGGCGCTACCTATTGTTAATAACCCCCCGGGGATTGGTAGTCGTCCTGAAAAGCGGACGCTTCCTCCAATTGAGGAGGGGGTGGAAGGGTGCCCCCGCATTTGCGAGGTATACCCCGTCAAGGATCCACCTGGGGTTGGTGTGGATGCGCTCCTCCGCCTATGGGGGAGCGTCCGGCACACCATTTTGGTCCGGACACAACACGCGGTGGTGCCTACCTTGACAGTGCGGGCAAGGATCCGACCTCTGACAATCCCGCTGCAAATGCTGTCCCAGACAAGTGTAGCACCACTTGCGGCTGTTGGCGATTCCACGTCGGTCCGTTCTAGGAACTTCGGACAAGACGTGACCACATGGCCATCCGTGCTGCAATATGAGCAGCGCATAACGCGAACCTGAGTTGCTACGTATTGATGAGGAGGGCGTCGTGGCCCACAAGGAAAGGGGCGTGCACCAACACGACGCTGGTCCGGAGATGACCGCTCTGGGTCCCGCGAGGGACCTTCAACACCAGAGTTATCCAAAAGACGACACTCCTCATCCAAAGACTTCAACAAATTGTCAAAAGAGGGGAGGTGTGTGGCATCATCCCTACCATATTTCCCAAGTGCAAAACCCCTCAACCTAACGGTTGCCTCAACAATGTCATCCGCAGCGGCCAACTCAGTGTCCTCGGTGGACAATAGCGCCAAACACTCCGCATAGCATTCATCCACCCTGGCTTGACGGGCTGGGAGCTCACCAAAAAGGGCCAACAAAGCCTCTGATCTATCAGATCTACTTATTAAAGAGGCCGCTGAGGTCACCCATCTCAATTCCGCTCTAATCTTACAAGCAAATGTATTGGCAGTCATACTATCAAAATGTAAGCAACGGTGACTAAATATAAATTAATACACAAAATGTTCAACAACCCAAGTTAATAATATATGTGTGTAACCAAAACAACAGTTTGACAGTAATTCTCTTACCAAATTAAATATCAAATCACAAAGTCTGTAAGAGAAACAAAAAGTTAATTCAACAAATAGTACTGAACCCTGTTACATTTACTTAATTATTTTTCAGTACAAATTTATTATAGAACCCCAAATATCAATTTATAAATTATTAAAAACAAAGTGGGTACCTCGAGAAAATAAATTATCAACACACAAGAGGGTATTAAAAAAAAACAAAAATTATCAACATAAAAGTGGGTAGGTTGATTTTACAATAGAAGTTAAAAATTCAATTTACTTTAATAGTTAAAAACAATGACTTTAACTTCAATCAATTAGAATATTACTGTCAATATCAAACAAACTAACCAATTTTCTTATACAATTGGCAACAACTCACTTTACAACAATAACTTCTGTAGTGGGCACTGAGTATGTTTATAATGTCAACAAACTTACCAACCCAAGACAGAAGGTTTAAAGTCGAACAATAACTATGATTCAATTAAATACAATTAGGGAAGACTATTTAATCTGCACCAAACCTATATTGTATACAACAAGTAAACAAATTATATTTCCAATACGAAACTGTAACCTTCTATCCCGGAGTGACAATATTAAGTTGTGAGTTGTAGGGGCAAACAACCCCACAGTTACATTCCAATTTGTTAAAATAAAGTGTATAACTGAGTCGCTACGACTCAGGTTCGCGGTATGCGCTGCTCATATTGCAGCACGGATGGCCATGTGGTCACGTACTGTCCGAAGTTCTTCGAACGGAACACAAAGGACCGACGTGGAATCGCCAACAATAGGTAGTCACTTCCCTCTCCTCCACTATAGCCGCCCAGCCAGAGACAGTCCTTCTGCCAACTGTCTCTGTAATGATCTGGGGCCCGAAGAGTAAATCTTTGTTAGTTCGTGCTCTTTTGGATTCGGGTGCTCAAGGCTGTCTTGTATCCTTTTGTTTAGTGGAAAGATTGGGTCTCCTACGTAGATTCCACCCTTCTACCAATTAGGTGGTATTGAAGCGGTTGGTCAACGGAGAGATATTGAAATTTGAGTTTCGCCTGTTCATTGTGGGCCAAGAATCTTGGCCAAGGCCGTTGTTTTGAATGATATTTTGGGCAGACACCCACAGGTAGACCTTTGTTGGTTTCGCACCTCAGCTCATGCTTTGGAGGTTTTTGGGGCGAATAGAGTCTCACAGAGTCAGAACTCCGAGACTAAACTGATCTGAAGACATGTCTTAGGAGAATTGATCCCCGCAGACTGCGCGTCACGTGGTTGCGAGGCTCCTGCCCTTGTTGACCATTCTCTTTGGTGGGGACCAGACTGGTTGACGCATCGCAAGTCGTCCTGGCCCCAGAATAGGTTCTCCTCTCTAGAGGTTTTGCCAGTTTTGCGTATTGGAATTGTTGAAACGCAACCTGCATATAATTTGTATTATCTTTTGGACAGATACAGTTCTTTGTCGAAATTGTTAGGAGTTACCGCTTGGGTCCGGCGTTTCATACGTATCGGACGGAACCCTAATAATAAATTGTTATCATTAGTTTTGTCGCCTCATGAACGCCAAGAGGCCCTGATATTGTTGGTTCGTGCTGGACAAGCCGAGTACTTTGACCAGACTATTGAAGCCCTGAAGAAATGCTCGGCTTTGAAAGGCTCTATCGCTCGTCTTAATCCATTCCTAGACCAATCTGGTTTTCTCTGAGTCGGAGGACGACTGCGGAATTCAAACTTGCCTTATGGTGCTCGCCATACTTGTTTGCTCCCTAAAGGAGGAGCTTTGGTGAAATTGTTGGTGTCTGATCGACACATTAATAACGCACACGCCGGTTGCAACGCCCTCGTAGCCATTTTGCAGCGTGAATTTTGGATTTTGTCGGCCAGACGCACTATTCGTGGCATCATTTTTGAATGTATGCAGTGCTATAAGTTGAAGGCTGCTCCCACTCAACCCATAATGGGTGATTTGCCATCCAATCGAATGACGGAGAGCAGACCATTTGCTTCGGTCGGAACCGATTTCACTGGTCCCTTCTTGGTGAAGACTTCTCAACTTCGAAACGCCAAGGCTGTCAAGGCCTACTTGTGTCTGGCCTCCAAGGCGGTTCACTTGGAACTTTAACTGCCCTTAGCACCTATGCGTTTGTTGCAGCGCTAGGTAGATTTGTTTCCCGCCGAGGACTACCTTCTTTGATCCGTTCTGATAACGGTACTAATTATAAGGGCTCTGATAGATATTTAAATGATATTTGTAATTATCTAAATAAGGATGAACAGAATTTGAGATTTGCCGTTGCGCAAATGGAAATTAGTTGGCATTTTTGTAAATATTGCGATAGTAGCAAAACCACTTCTCCGCCGTGTTGTTGGTGAAACTGTTTTCACATTTGAGGAACTTGTTACGGTATTTTGTAAAGTTGAGGCCGTCCTCAATTCGCGTCCTCTCTGTCCGATCTCCTCAGACCCAAATGACCTGGAAGTCATAATCCCTGGTCATTTTTTGATTGGTCAGTCCCGCAACGCCCTGCCGGAATGCCCCTTCAGGGAAATTAAATCTTCGCAATGGACGCGTTTTGCATTGCTCCAATAGATGTCCCAAAGTTTCTGGCATCGTTGGTTTTTAGAATATTTGCATATTTTGCAGCAGCGCGTTGATCGGACTGCCAAACTGACCCTCCCAAAGTCGGAGACCTTGTATTTGTTAAAGAACCTAATTTGTTGCCTTTTATTGGCGTCGTGGACGCATTGTAGATTTATTCTATGGGTCTGACGGAGATCCCAGAGTTGCAAAGGTCATGGTCGGAGATTCGGTTTTGAAGCGAGCAGTGGCAATTTAGCACGCTTGCCCATTTGTTAGCGGACATAACTCCTTATGTCCGAGACGGGGGGATGTTTTTTCCCGATTTTTGGTATTTATTTGCAACACCGTGTCGGTGGGCTGTCAACGATTTGACAGCTGATACTTGACAGTCGAAAGAGAAAATTTATTGTGAGCACACCCTGAATTCGGGTTCTTGTCGAAACATATCGAATTGAGTGTGTTTCGCTCATTTGTAATAGCTAATAGCGGCCGCCGTTCGCAATCGGTTTGTGGGGTGCCCGCTAAGGTGGTTTTGAATATATTTCAAGTACATCGATGTGCTTTTGTGGGAAACGCGTGTGTGTCTGCCGGAAGCCGGAACCCGGCCCAGAACGCGTTGTTGGTCCCATCCAATCATTGTCCTTTATCTATACCAATATTATAAAGAGGGAAGATTTTTTTTGTTTGTTTGTTTATTTGTACCGAATAGGCTCCAAAACCACTGGATCGATTTCAAAAATTCTTTCACCGTTGGGAAGCTACTCTATCCCCGGTCAACATAGGCTACTTTTTATCCCTGTATTCCCACGGGAACGGGAACTACGCGGGTGAAACCGCGAGGCTCCCTCTAGTTATATATATATTGTCCTAAAACCCTCTGCCAGGCGCGTGATTGAGCGAGCCCAGAGGATCACCGCGGGAATCTCAGGTAAGATTGCACAAATTGTTTTATTAGTACCACTTCCCACCTGTCAGATAGGTACCAGGATATCTCCCAATAAGGAGCAACTCCCTGGCTTTCCACTGCTGCTTTACGGCAGTTTCGAAGTTCAGGTTCAGACAGGGTCCAGGAGTCCCAACGCCGCTCTAGGCCTCGGTGTTTACTCCTGGCTTGGGACCCGAAGACCTGTATTTAACAAAAGCGACAAACAATACAGCTTTCAGTGTGAACGAGTGTCCTAGCGTTTACTATGATCGTGGAATACAAACCACACTCTTGCTACCAAATGTTAGCAGTCAAAATGAAAGCAAAACAAAAAAACAAAAGCAAAAAAAAAAATAGGTATCACTTCAGATGTTTCAAAATTAATAAAATTACTACAGGTTATTATGAGAACCAAGTCGTTAAAAACTCGAATTAAAATATAAAAAACTAAGTCTAAAAATTTAAGCTTTAAAAAAAAATCTCTAAGGATTTTTCGCCGAGGTCACACTTGTTTCAAAAAGATCAAAGTCGAACCGTTTGCATACCTCATTAAAGTACCTACTCACACGCATAACGTACGAATTTTGTCTGTAGTTAGTAGTTGCAGATGGCACCCGTAATGGTGGATTGAACCGTTTGGACTTGCTTGGAACGTTGAAGTAGAAAGTAGATAAAATATACGAACAATTTATGTCACTTTGAACCGTCTTTAACAAAAATATACAGTTGGAGATCTCACGACGATTGATCAATGATAAGAGATGATATTTTTTACAAAGACTGAGATAGTTACTGGACGGATACGGTACCCGTTGATGAAAGCATAAAAAAATTATAAATCTTTTTTGTATTCGTTCAATACGGTCAATATATTTATGATATAATGGATTCCATATTTCCGATGCGTACTCCAAGTGGTTTCTGACAAAAGTACAGTATAGAATTTTTAGCGTTTTAGCTTGTGTGAAGCACTTGGATAATCGCATTATGAAACCAAGGGATTTTGAGGCTTTAGCGACGATGGTATCCACATGCTTATCAAAAATTAGTTAGGCATCGTAATGAACTCCCAGATCACGAATAGAACTACATCTAGGTAATATATGACCACTAAGTGTGTATGTTGTGGCTAAGACTGACCGTCCACGGGAGTACGTTACAACTAAGCATTTTTTGGGATTGAGATCAAGCTTGTTTTTTTGGCAGTATACTTCAAGACACTGTAAGTCAGTTTGAAGTGCAATCATATCCGCAGTCGATGATATGGTAGCATACATTTTCATATCGTCGGCGAAGCACAGCAATTTGGAAGAGGCCAGACAGGAGGCGATGTCGTTTACATAGATAATAAATAATAACGAACCAACGAGCCTTGAGGGACTCCGCTGGGGACTAAAACCCAGCTAGATATGTAATTATTCAGTACCACAGCTTGCGACCTGTTTTCTATGTAGGAGGAAAACCATCTGAGTAAGTCCCCCCGTATACCGATGCCCTCCAGTTTGTGTAATAGGATGACGTGGTCGATACGGTCGAAACACTTACTATAGTCTGTGTAAACAACATCGACTTGCTTACCTTGGTCCATTGCGTGGGTGATGTAGTTATTAAGCAAAATAAGATTGGTGACAGTAGATCTACCTTTAAGAAAGCCGTGTTGGGAAAGACTAAACGATTGTTCCAGAGCAGAATAGACCTGGTTGTAAATAATCCTTTCAAAACCTTAGCGATTATACACAGTTTGGATACCGGTCTGTAATTAGTTATGTCCGTTTTGACTCCTTTCTTATGTACAGGCGTTATGAATGCAGATTTCCAAAGTTTGGAGACAACAAAAGCATCTAAAGATTTTTTAAAAAGAACTGAAATAGGAACTGTAATAGATTCAGCGCAACGTTAGAGAAGCTGGGATGAGATATTATCCGGGCCTCTCGCTTTCGATGTTTCTAATTTACGAAGCAAGCTTACTATGTCTTCAGTGTTCACCGTGATACGACTGATATCGGACGACAGGTTTGAGGATTCAGTAATAGAATAGGAAGGGGAATTAGAACTACTACCATGACTAAGGTAATGATCTAAAAATGTGGAGTGAAAATAAGCTGAAAACGCCTCACATATAGATTCCCCGGTACGCAGAGTTTCGTTGTTAAGATTGAACGTGCTCGGGATTGCATTTATATTATATTATATGTTTCGATAAGAACCCGATTTCACTGTGTCCTCACGTTACAAATTTTCTTTCTCGACTCTTCTCAAGTGTCAGCTGTCAATCAAATACCAGACAACCAACCAAACTACGGAAAAAAAAAAAAAATAGCTGTCAAATCGTTGACAGCCCACTGACATGGTGTTGCAATTAAATATTAAAAATCGGGTCCCTGTCAAGAAAATAAAACAATGTAAGTTTCACAAAAACGCATGGCTGGCAAACATGTTTATTCGGACAAACAAACTAATACTTATAGCGCCTATTTGATCCTATAGATATCTTAAATTTAGGCCTAGACCCTTGCTGCCTTCGAGTCATCTTTGGTTAGTTTTATTTAAACCCCTTCGGTAATAAAATATTTTGCTGCTAGACTATCGAAAGATTCCAATCAAAAAGGAAATGTCATTCATGATCATATTTTTTTTAGATTTGTCCTTTTATATTTATAAATTGAATTGTGCGTTTTATTATTTATAAAATATATTTATTACACACAATGCATATTTACTTATATTTAAATAAATTTAGTATATTTCAATACACACTTGCACCATCTGACAGAATCACATAAGAAGTAATGACAATTAAGAAAGAAAGCAAGTAAGAGATTCACGACTTTGGCACTAGATGTCGCTATTATATGCAACGGTATTGTTAATTGTTTCAAATATTGATTCTCAGCACATAAATGACACTAGAAATCTCTCTCTATTATGCGAGTACGCTGGACTTTCATACTATCGATGACAAACTGAAGACATTTGATTTTCGCCATTTTTAGTGCTGATAGCAACGTGACTTAACGTGAGCTTCCATGGAACTAATATTAGAGATGGGACGCAGCCTTCGGTAAAAAAATACTTTTATGGACTTAATCGATCGTGAGAATAATTTAATACGTAAGAGAAAAAAAAAGCCCAGTTATTTTTATTATGATTAATTTTTAAGTAATATAATAACAGGCCTATGTCCAGCAGTGGACGTCTTTCGTAGTATAATAATTGCTGTAAAGGTTAACTGAAAAAAAAAACAGTCAGATTGCAAGCTATAAACTAGTGGATAGCGTGCTTGTAAAGTTATAGCGCATTTTTGTCAGATAAGGAGGTTTAAATATGGGGATAGGCTAACAACTTATACTTAAAACTATTATATTTGAGCAAGTATCTCCTCGCTCAAGTACACTAGTTAGTTAATAGTTACAATAGTTCGGATTCACTCGGTTGGCGCCCATCAGATTCGTGAAGGGAACATCATTCATAAAATATTTGCGTACGAATGAGATGGATAATAATTTACAACGGACATATTTCTCGCTCTCATCACTGAGATTCTGTCTCTGTAGTTATAAGGTGCAAATAAGAGTGACATCGCATTCCAGCGAGGAGAAGACTATATACAATTTTCAACTTTGTTTCAGATGCAGATATATTTTTTTTGACTTAAAATCATTTGTTAATAAAATTATAATTATCGTGATATTATTCCAGAATTAATTCCAGGTACAGAAACGTGTACGTACGCTTAGCAGTGGGCGAAGTCGGGCTGTGGATCATCATGATGATGATTCCAGAATTTTGTATTACACATTGCTTTTGAACATATTATTACTGATTATAAGGCATTTATATAACATTCATCACCAATACCAATATGAGATATTTCGTTGCACCATACTACAAGAAGTCATTACAGTAGATGAGTGATACGCCTTGCCAAGTCTACTATTTTGATATTAGTGTAATTTAAAAATATTACTAATACTGATATATTAGTAACGATATTATAATATTGCCAGGCAAATATATAAGTATTACCTAATCTTGAGAGATATCGTTACTAACCTATCTCTGAATGTGTAAATTTTAGTTCCTGAGACGCTCGAGCGGGGCGCTTTGAATCAGAACAAAAATCAACTCTCATTTCATATTGTATATTTAGTCCAGCGTACTTGTATAATAGAGGTCTGTAACTTTTTACAATCGCTTTCGACACGCTTTCTATCATCGAATGTCACTTGTCTGTGGCCTCTGTTGCTTTTAAAATCTTTTTAACAAAAAAATCAAACCGACTTCGAAAACAAAACCTTCTTTTCCGAAGTTGAGGTTTTTGGCACCTACCTATTGTTTTCCGTTATTCGACACAGACTTCGGAATAGAAAATTATTTTTCGCTCTGTAGTGTTTTGTTTTGGAAGCCGGTAATTTTTTTTTGTTAAGAGCATTTTTCAGTTTTTTGTTATGGCAGGTACCAAAAATTACCGTGGTTATCATTACAAGTAAATCTCATGAAGATTTCAATAAGCCCAAACACGACTAGGATGGATTGTTTTATTTAGAAGTTCCAGTGCATACCTTCCGGCTTCATCATCAGATCAGTTTGATGGTACGATTTTCATCAGTACAATTTGTTTATATGTATTTGCTTCATCATAGTCGATTAACTATTTGAGATATCTTAAACCCGTGATATACTTATCATTAAGGAGTTCCAGTGGCCATCTGTGGTATTCTTCATCAGTGCCACTTCACCAAATGATACTTTCTGAGTGCAAATGATAGCTGTGTTGATAAAATCCTAAAATTGCTATATGTATGCCTATAATATTTGAGGAGTTCCCTTGATTCCAATGGGATCCAATGGGATGATAATCATCAGATCCTGACTTAACTATCATACATGTCATGACCACGGAACCATCTGGGAAGTACAAATATAATTACAAACAAAAGTAAAAATAGCAAATCGGTCTAGGCGTATTTCAGTAATTGGAGAATATACTCGTAAATAAAAAAAAAGATTCCGGTGAATTCAGAACCTCCTCCTTTTTTGAATTTGGTTAAAAATCTGAAGATGTCAAACGAATGCCTCATCAAACTTGCTTAAAGAGGACAACCTCACCTCTTGGCAACCACCGTTGCTATGTTGTTGTTGCTACACTGCAGTCGATACCCAAAGAGATAAAAAACGTTTGAGTATTACGGAATTGAAGCCATCAGTATGAGCCGTTGATGTTGCTAAGCAAGGTATTTTTTTAGTTAAATTATTAATTTAGTTAATTGAGGTACTGCAATAAATGAAGATTAAATTACATGTCTCTCTGAAGGATTTCGTATTAATATCTTACATGCCTATAACCAAAGCTGTTGTTTCTCATTTTGAAGGATCGAAATGACTGTTAACATGTTAAAATAAAACGAAGAGCTTGGTTAAATTTTTTATTTTGTATCGCACAAATTGACTCTTTTTTAACTTATAAACCCAGTATCATTAAAATATAGTCAGTTTTTGTACATTTTTAGGACAGTTATTCATCCATTTAAATACTAATGTTAAAAAAAAAAGATTTTTTTAAATCTTTGCAGATATTATTTTTATCAAAAAACTACTAATCGGATTTGGATCAAATTTTGCAATAGAAATATTATTTTACATACATCAGAAAAACACATGGCCTATTATTTACATAGATGTTAGGCGAAGTATTCATTCACCACGGGTGGAGACGCGGGCGGCAGCTAATAATCTTTGCCACCAAATATTATTTCTATATCTATGGGGCTTATTGTGGTTGTTGTAGGTGCACATTTTCCATCTAAAAACCTGGGCATTTTACCAGGACAAGAATTATCTTTCCAAGAAATCACTTCACCTTGTCCGTTCTCTTCAGTACTCAAGTGTGACGAAAGCACTACGTCAATGAGGTACAGCAGCACCTCTGCAGTAGTAGCATCCTCCAGTATTGCACGGACTGGCTCACTCGTGCTGGCGAGCTCGGCCGCAGCAGTGGCGACTGCGATCAGAAATATTACTGCTCTCATCATAGCGCCTATAGACAGAGGAGCTGCAAATTAAATAAACATAATACATAACACCATCACACATGTTTTTAACTTGATAAATGGGCCGAATTCATTTTAAGTGTCCTATGAAAAAACAACGCGTCCAATTGATCTGAGTTAAAAACAGCGGCAATTAACGGAAATAATAATTATTTTAAAATGCGAATTTATCGATTTTATTTATTTACTTGTTATGTAAATGTAGACTATCCGTTTTTGTTATCAACAGGAACGAGAGTTAAGTGTGTAGTCTGGTAACAAAATTAACAAGGCATATTATTTAATTTCCTTCATAGTCTACCACTAACTTATTAAGCATTAATAAGTAAAAACCTCATAATTTATGGGAAAAATTCAAATAACCAAGTGTTTGGCTTTTTTTTTATCTTTTACAATTTTTTTTACGTAATTTTATGAAATTAAGGTGGGTACCTTTTATGTCCAAAACATACTGTAATTTTTTTACTTAATATAAAAAAGCAGCCTAATTTTCAATCGAAAATTCTGCTATCAAAATATCTGTTGTTTTTGAAAGTCAGTGGACTTTTTGTTCGTTGAAATCTCTACCTTTTGATGGTGAAAAATTCAAACATTACTATGGTAATTTTTCTCAGAAAATGCAAAAAAAAAGAAACGAACCCAATTTTTTTTCTCGTTATATACAATTTTGAGCTGTTTATTAAATTTAACACTTTAATTACTCGAAAAACGTAAGATTCCATTTAACATAGATAAACAAAAACATTGCAAATCGTAATATACTACTATAATTAACAACCAAATAAGTTAATATTTAATAAGACATCTACAATATTTTGAGAAATTTGTAAAATCTTCTTTTCAAATAGCATAGAATTTGAAATTCAAATTATATGCTACGCATATAATAGCAATTATTATGCCTAATTATTGCTATTTTAAGATAACTTATAAATACGGAAAATGTTAGCCCATCAAAGGGTATTTCATAGAGAAGTGGGGAAGAGGCTAAGAGGCTCTGGGCCTTACCAACTGTTATTTCGTAGCGGCTGTAAAAACCGTTACCCAGTATTCGAGATACAGAGCAATAGTGGTGGGTCATCGACGTGTTTAGAGTCGACGAAACGAGACTTGTTTACCGTCTACGATAAACTATAGTTCATTAAACAGTTTAATTTTCAACTAGTTTGCAACGGCGAACACCGACGTTTAATCGCAGTTTAGTGAACGATCGGATCAGGTCGTTTTATCGTTAAGTTAAAACTTGTTTACTAGTCGATTAGAACTTTATACACTATTTACACAAGCCACTATTTACAATCAGTTATTTTTAAGGATTCATTAAGTACTAACTTTGTTTTATACTTATTTATAATAATTAGCGAAGTATAACACTTTTAGCGAACGTAAGAACGGAAAAAATTGGTTACGAGAAAGTTTATTATTTCGCCTTGAACGACACGTAATGCATATTAAAAAATAACGTACAACGATTTTCGCATGTTTTTGCAATCTTTATGTTTCATGGATTTGTAATTATTTTTTTTATCAATGTAACATGGAATCTTATCTTTTTCGAGTAATTAAAGTGTAAATTTTAATTAATAGCTCAAAATTGTACATATTGATTTAAAAAAAAAACGGACTCATGTTTTTTTGTTTTATGTATTTTCTGAGAAAATTTACCATAGTTATCTATATTTTTTTACATCATCAGAAAGAAGAGATTTCAACGAACAAGAAGCCCACCGACTTTTTTTAAAAAGCAGACATTTTGGCGGGAGAACTTTTAACTTTTGTCCATAGGACTTGTTTGTACTTTTGCCGGAAATCGAGATAAACTGTTTTTTACCCTTAAAAACTCAACCCCTTCCACTTCCCGAACTCAGCTCGCCCGTAATTTTTTTCTTACGTGTTTTTTTCACTTTTTACGATGGCCCTGGTCTATAAGCTTGACCAGCGTCAAACTTAGTAAAATCTATTTTGAATGATAGACAACAATAAGGCCAAATAAACGGTTTCAATTCGTCGGGATTAAACGTTAGTATTGGGGTACTTCAGGATTATTTTTTATGTTAAAAAAATATCTATACTACCGAAATTGAAGTTATTTTTCACTTTGTAGTGTTTTTGTTTGGAAGTTGGTTGTATTTTTTGTAAAAAGATTTTTTATTTTTCACGTTTTAGTTGTATGGCCATATGGCATAATAGACCAAAATCAAAAAAAAAACTTTTTTTTTTTATTTCACATAGGTCTACATGGGCACTTATAAAACGTCGACAAAATGTGCAAGGTTCGGGTTGGTCGTTTCCTATGGAGAAGAACCGGCAAGAAACTCCATGGTTACTCTTTTAAAAATGGTTTGGTTTTACAATATTTCCATGTTACAGCATTAGTACTTAGATATGGGGGACAAAGTAGGCCCGAATTATGACAATAAGTCGTAAGAAACTAAAAAAAAAAAAAAGATTATATAAAAAGTTAACGAATGTTAACTAGCATCTAGAAGGCCTACAATGTTCACACATTCACAAAACAATCGGTAAAAGAATCTATACAAAGGTAAAAAATAATAAAAATAAGTATAACAAGACTAAATTTAACATGTTGCACAAATTTTGTTATCAGTGCTGTAACTATTCTTAGCAAAGGGCTATAAAGATGATTGAAAACCATTGTAAAAAGTCTAATTAAAAGAAGGAAAGAAAAAATGAGATTGAGAATAGTTAGAGACATCCACATATTTGTGCTGCTTACAAGTTACCAGGGAAGCTGCATGCGCAGAAGGAGCTAAGGCCAAATGTTTTTATCTTCAACGTAGTCCTTGATTTTATAATATGCTTTTTTAACAAGGATACGTTTGATGTAGTTTTTGAACCTTCCATCGGTCAGTTCTATAACTGACTTTGGCAACTTGTTATAAAAGCGTATACTGTTTATAAGAAAAGACTTGCTAGTTTTCGTTAATCTGAATTTGGGTATTACAATTTCGTGCTTACTGCGTGTATTTAAATTATGGAAGTCGCTTCTAGTTTTGAAAAGCCCTCGATTTTTACGGACATACAAAATACATTCCAAAATATAAAGTGAAGGTAGAGTCAGTATATCGATCTCTTTAAATTATTCTCTGAGGGACTCGCGAGGACCCATTTTATAAATTGCGCGGATTGCCCTCTTTTGTAGGATGAAACTTGAGTCAACGTCTGCTGCTGATCCCCACAGCAGAATGCCATAAGACATAATACTGTGGAAATAAGCATAGTATACTAACCTAGCTGTAGCTACATCGGTTAGCTGCCTTATTTTCCTTACTGCATATGCAGCCGAACTTAACCTACCCGAAAGAGTTCTAATTTGCGCGCCCCACTGCAATTTTGAATCGATAGTAATCCCCAAGAATACAGTTTCCGTTATAACTTCAAGATTTTTGCTGTCAAGATTTAAGTTTAGGTCATGTTGTGGTACATTTGGTAAAGAGAACTTTAGACATTTTGTTTTTTTCACATTCAGTAAAAGATTGTTAGCTGCGAACCATTTTGAGAGAACAATTAGACTTTCGTCGACATTTATGACATCCGTATCTTGCCTATCTATTTTAAAAATTAGCGAAGTATCATCAGCAAATAGAATGATATCCGATAATTTGGCCACCATAAAAGGGAGATCATTAATGTAAACAAGAAAAAGGAAAGGGCCGAGAATTGAACCTTGGGGCACGCCCATCTTGACTAGAGACCCGGAGGACGTCGCCCCATTAACATTTACTTTTTGCTGTCTGTTTGATAAATAGGAAAGCACGAGATCAGCAGATTTGCCACGAATTCCGTAGTGGTGTAATTTACAGATCAGCGTGTTGTGGTCGACGCAGTCGAAAGCTTTTGAGAGATCACAGAAAATGCCAATGGCATCCTGGGACCTCTCCCAAGCCTCCAAGATGTGGCTGATGAGTTTTACTCCCGCGTCCGTTGTCGACCTACCTTTCGTGAAACCAAACTGTTGACTATGCAGTATCCCATTTGATTTGAAGTGAGACAACATCTGTTCCAGCATGATTTTTTCAAAGATTTTACTCAATGCTGGAAGCACGGATATAGGTCTATAATTAGAAGGATCACTCTTACAGCCTGATTTGAAAATTGGTACTACTTTACTGTGTTTCATTAAGTCAGGAAAAGTGCCGCTGTCCAAACATTGATTGAATATGCCTGTTAGGACAGGAGCAATTGAGTCAATAATATCTCCAAGAACCCTAACGGATATCCCCCACAAGTCTTCAGTATTTTTTTTATTGAGACTTTTGAACGCGTTTTTAATTGAATCAATACATATTGGTTTAAATTTAAAGATTGGTATGTCTTTAGTAAAGTTTTCTTTAAGAAGAGCTTCAGCTAATTTAGAAGAGGAAGGAAGAGATTTCGTAACCTCTAACGGAATGTTGGTAAATAAATTTTCTAATGTCTCAGCGACTTCTTGCCTATCAGAAATGGTTTGATTAGTTATTTTCAAAGACAACTCATTCTGATCGCGTTGTTGTATCTTTCCAGTTTCTTTATTAATTAATTGCCACACAGTTTTTATTTTATTATTAGAAACACCAATTTTGTTAATTATTATTTGAGATTTTGCTTGAGCGCACTCTATTGAATATTTTGGAATAGTTTCTAACATAAGTGTGAAAAACTTAATCGGAAGTCAAAGATTTTTCGTAATATAAATTATATAAGATATCTCGGCTTTTTCTTATGCCCACAGTGGCCCATTCACTAAATTTCGATTTGGAATTTGTTGACTTTAACTGTTTTTACAGGACACGTTTTATTGAATTCTTGGCAAACTGTTGAAAACAACGTGCCGTAATTTATATTGGGGTCGTTTGAATCAAAACTGGCGTTACAAAGGTTGCTAAAAACATTATTATGAAAAGAGATTAATTTATTTTTAGTAAGTGGTCTTAATCGAATTGATTTAGCTAGGTTATTTTTTTTATTTGACTCAAAAGATACTAGTTGACCAGTATGGCCTGACCTAACGCCACTAATTAAAAACGAATCTTTTTTTCTTTACAATTACATCATCTATGCAAGAAGCTGAAGTTGCTGTTATTCTTGTTGGTTCATTAAATAAATATTTTAGGTTAAATGATTTAAATAATGAAATGAGCTTACATTTTTCAGACGAGTTGACTAACAGATCTATATTTAAGTCACCACAAACAAAAACTAATTTATTATCTCTGAAAAGTTTACTTAATAATTCTTCCATTGTTATAAAAAACAATGAAAAGTTTGATGCTGGTGGTCTGTAAACGCACAAGACAGTATGCCCCTCGACCTCTGCACATGCTACCTCACACAAGCGATCAACAGAGTAAGCAGTGATATCCTTCCTTTCCTTATATTTTAAATGACTATTACAAAGTATCAGGGTACCACCACCCACTGTGGATCTGTTGTACGCACTGGCAACTGAGAAATTATTTACATTAAACAACATCCTATCTGGTTTTAACCAAGTTTCACAAAAACATAAGATATCCATGTGGTATTTATCTACTAACAATTCCACGTCTAAAATTTTGCCGGAGAAGCGATTTATATTTTGATGATATAGTAAAATATTATTTATTTATTTATTTATTTATTTAGACTTCATGCACAAAAAGGTACAAAGGCGGACTTAATGCCTTAGGCATTCTCTACCAGTCAACCAAGGGTGGTGAAGAGATAACAAGGCAAGTGCATTATTTAAAGAACTTAAAAAGAAAAAAGTTGTTATTAAAATACTAAAATAGGTAAAATACACGTACATATATATTGAATATAATATATACTTATATTAAATATATATTTTTGAAGTAACAGAGAAGAAGAAAGTGAGATGACTCTTCTTAGTTGTGCTGAAAATAAAACCGCAATTTCCGCTTGAATGCAAATCGACTTGTAGCCGTCCTGATCTCGAGAGGAAGCTCGTTCCAGAGAAGAATGGACTGAATATTGAAGGAAGAGTGAACAAAATCACTAGTATGAGAAGGACAAAGCAAGAGGAGATTATTGGAAGAACGCAGATCCCGAGCATGTGAAGAACATAGATATTGGAATTTAGACATAAGATAGGAAGGAGGGGTGGGAGAATTGAGCAGGGTGAAAAGCGTGGTCAAAGCACGTAACCTTCTTCTCTGGCGAATCGGCAACCATTTTATCTCAGACCTGTAGTATGACACATGGTCATACTTTCTGAGGTTAAATATGAATCTAATACAGTTGTTCAAGACCCTATCTAGCTTATCCAGTAAGACCGCGTTCATGTCAAAGCAGCACACGTCACCATAGTCAAGAAGTGGGAAAATTAAAGTCTGCACAAGCATAATTTTCGTTTTGGCTGGCAGAAACCTCCTCAAACGATACAAGGATCGCAAAGTACCGTTGGCTCTCTGACTGACACTGGACACCTGACTTTGCCAGCTAAGTGTCGAGTCAAGATGCAAACCGAGATCTTTCACACTAGGGCTAATGGGAATGACGGAACCATTGAAAATAATCGGGGGAATAGAGCCAACCGCCATTCTACGCATCATGCGCGGGCTTCCAATAATAATAATGGCCTGACATTTTGTGTTTTATCAAAATATTACTATTCGACTTCTTTTTTGTCGGCTCTAATCGTTTAAAAAATAATTGCTTAAAGTATTATCAGAAAAACTGGATAATACTGTTAAATCACTAAACCTAGTCTCAGTTAAATTATCAATAACTGCGTGTATATTAAAAGCTAACAATGTAGCTAATAAAAGTCGACTATTTTTGGGAAGAAACATATGGTTCCCAATCAAAACAAAATCACTAACAAAATTGTTGGTGTCAAAAAACAATAAACGGTCACTAAGAGTGCAAAATAAAATATGCATCAGGTTATTCAAACTAGAAATGTATTCATTTTCATGAACAAGTAACTTGCCAGAATAGGGCAATGCACATAATATTAATTTGCCTAATCTTAACTTAAGTAGGGTGTCAATACCATTAACTATGTCCTTTTTTGTTATACTAAGGCTATTTCCAATAAGAAGTACTACAGTACTTTGCTCATTCAATTGTGTCTGTTGAATTTTATGGATAAGCTCATTAAATTTCAGTTTATGATAACAATGGTTCACTATTGTATGTTTAGAACGGTTATTTAACAAAGATCCAAAACCTGTTCCTAATCTATCAGAAAATACTAAGATATTACTTTTGGTGGGGTTCAAAGTTGTTGCAGTATGATCAATAGGTAAAGTTGTAGTAGCAACATGTTGTAACATGAGAGGTGGCAGAGCGGCAGCACAACTACAGGTGAGGTTGTTAGTCAATGATTCGCACCTCTCTGCATTATACTTCACCAGGTCCACCAACTCACAAGCCTCCTGCATGCGACCAGTTCTAAAGGCTAGCTAACTAGCTACCTATAATGCCCAAAGTGAAGCCAGAATAGATCAATCCAATAACATGAAACTTTAACAAAATTGTGGAATGAGAGTATACCAGGGTGAACTTATCACACCTGCGTACCCCTTTAGAGTGTACCAGTGTGATGTTATGTTATGAAATGGTGTAAACAATAAACAGACATGCGATTGCAGCTATCCGTAGTCCGAAGTTCTTCATCAGATATTTATGAAAATTAAATGGGACCACATGACTAGCACCAGCGTTCAAATAAAAAAAGAATCATCAAAATCGGTTCACCCAATAAAAAGTTCTGAGGTAAAAAAAAAAAAAAAAAAAAATACAGTCGAATTGATAACCTCCTCCTTTTTGCGAAGTCGGTTAAAAAGTTGGGAATCCTTGCGAAGGTGAGACGGTACTTCACGCCTGAACAGCTGCTCAAATTGTATAAAGCGCAAGTTCGGTAATGCATGGAGTACTGCTCTTACCTCTGGGACGGATCTGCTAAATATCAACTTGATACACTTACAAAGCGTTTGGCGAATACTTTCATTGTGCGCACAGCTAAGGAGTGGAATTCCCTGCCGGAGTTTTTGTTTCCTGATATCTACAATCTTGGGGTCTTTAAGTCAAGAGTGAATAGGTTACTTCTAGGCAAGCGTGCTTCACCGTCGACCACATCATCGCTTACCATCAGACGAGATAGTTGTCAAACGGGAGAAAATCGATAAATAAAAAAAAATAAAAAAATAAAATCTAATTACCTTATAACAATATCTGGAACCAGGATGAACCGTACAGTGTAAATTTGTGTAATAATATTGGTATTTCAATCTGAACACAAGGATAATTCCAAACGGCTTTCAATTATTAAAATGGGATTTTATGTTGATTAGCATGTGTTATATACTCGTTGTAATCGATAATGGTGGACATACGTGATTACGCACAATTAAAGCAAAACGAATATAATGGGAGAAAAAATAAAATGAGAAAAGTAAGTAGGACAACCATAACATTCAATGACTGTATTACACACAGTACTATCGTTACTGCAAAAAATCGAACTACGGTAAATCCTATGATTTACTACGTATTAATGTTAAAGTTGAACTAGACTTAGAATTATCTTCCTGCTCTTGACCCATGTCACTTGGGGTCGGTGCAACACGAAATAAATAAAATTGCTTGTAATTGGTAAACTTCGAAAAATGACACAAAACACATCTTTTATCCCAAATGAAAATTTATTATTTTATTCTATTTTTGTGTGAAAATCTTAATGGGGTTCACAGAATACATCTACTTACCAAGTTTCAACAGCATAGTTCTTATAGTTTCGGAAAAAAGTGGCTGTGACATACGGACGGACAGACAGACAGATAGACGTGACGAATCCATAAGGGTTCCGTTTTTGCCATTTTGCTACGGAACCCTAAAAAGCAACAACAACAAATCGTTTCATCCGTTCTCTAGTGATGCGCTTACAAACACACAGCATATTTATTTATACAGATAGATACAGTTTACATGGCCGTGTTTTTTTGCGCCGTGTCTATTTGTTTTTAAACTCTATTATACAGAAAAAACGACACCACGTGACCTCAGCGCACTGGGCTGCTTTTTATCTGATATACTGGGTTAGTAAGTTAGGTAGTAGCTTGATATGATTGTGGCAATCAGTTCTTTTACTAGCTAACTTTTCACTCCCATAACGTAAATTTTCATAATTCTTAACCAAGAGAGAGATTATATTTAACCAACAACACCAGCATTACAATAATTAATAGTAACAATAACAGTTCAAATACCTACTCCACAAAACACGTGTGAAATTGAAATTCAACACAATTCGCACGGTTATTCTCTAAAATTGTGGTTCCCAATTTTTTACCATACGTACCTTAATCAACATTTTGAAAAAATGGGCACTACAAGGAGTGTGCGCAATTCTTATTCTTTTTGAGCCTATGCATGGTGAAAACACCATTATAATTATTTTATTTAATGAGTTGGTTCTAGAAGGTGGCCAGTGTGGCCACGCCAATCGCAGCGTCTGTTTTTTTTTTGTTTTCAGAAGTGCAATTGAAAGACGCAGGTTAATACTTTAACCACGGTAGTAAACAGAACGGTGTTCTTCTGAGCCATTATCTATGGCTTTCCTTATGGCCAAATAGCAAATGTGCGCATTGATAACGTCAATATATATTTTTTTATATCAAGTACTTCCATAAATTTAATGGTTTAACATTTTAGTAAAACGAGTTTATTCATCAATTCTTGGTATCACAATTGGTTAAATACGTTGAAAAGTAAATTATTTGACCATTTATTAAACTAAAAATTGATGAATTAACGCATTTTAGCAAAATTGGAAAACCATTGGTTAGCACTTTTAACAATTGGTTGAGTTAACTTCCGATCAAAAAAACTGGGCGTAAGTCAGTCTTTAACTTAACATAGTCTTCACTAGTTTCCCGTACGACCACCCAGGTCGTACGGGAAACTAGTGAAGACGTCATGAGATTATCTTTGCCTATTTCTGGACCTCTTAAATCACGTCCACAGTACTTGCTTTGTCCTGGGTGTAATGCATTATGCCTGTCATCTACAGACAAAGCTGAAATGTCTATGTCTCTTATGTGCCTGCAATGTAACTGACAGTGTTTTAATCGGGGAACTGAGCTTGCTTGTATTCTTTTAAAATAAATCTACTGTACTTATTTTTGGCTTATAATTTATTTGAATTAATAGGTCCTGTAATCATGAACAATACTATGGGACCAACTCTAAAATCGAGTCAAAAGCTTTTCCCTACATATTTCTTTTCAATGACAGCTGATTTTTTTCAGTGATTTCTTAGTTGATCTTGATTTTAATTGATCAAACCTGTAATGTACGAAAATGAAATAACTGGGCAACTTA
Organism: Orthosia cruda; assembly: GCA_964057195.1. Classification (NCBI taxonomy): domain Eukaryota; kingdom Metazoa; phylum Arthropoda; class Insecta; order Lepidoptera; family Noctuidae; genus Orthosia; species Orthosia cruda. Next base: position 11,432,612 of record OZ059839.1, on the reverse strand, counting down.
CTCCCTTAAACCACGCCTGCCAGCTCTAAAATATTGGTGCGAATTTCGATATTATGACATCTCGAAAATCACACTTATATTTTTAAAAAAACAAAACCCGTTGACAAGTAATTAAATCTAGCATTAAAAAATATTCATTGCGAAACAGAATTCCAGTTACTTAAGATAGCTATACAGTAAGATTCATTCGGTCAAATACCAGTATTATTCACTGGTTCTGATATAAAGCAGGATTTAGTTTGGTAAGGGTGCTGCATTTCCTTAACCTAAACCAGCGAATATTTTCCATGACCTTACATAGTGATCGTGTTTGAACTTCCCTATCGATCTTTGTTTGGGCAGCACCTGATTAACGTCATGACTGGTGATGTCATAATACATGAAGTCATGTTGGATGACATTATAAAAGATGCATGAAACTTTTGTTTTGTATGCTGACCGTATTTGCATATTATGTTGGTTGGTATCGTTGTAGCAGATAGTGATTTCAATGAAAGGGAGCCGTCAATAAAATATAACAACCTCACAAGGCCGACGCGGTTTGGTGTTTGTTTATAGAACTTAACAGTTCCCTCACGGTGGGTTTTCTTTACTTACCAGAGATGATGAAATAAATTACACTAATTACAGTTTTTTCTAGACAACACACGAGTAAAATCATTAAAATATAGTCATCAGCGGAAAATCTTTAATATCGAGGTAATAATTGCAAGTGAAGCATGTTTGGACTTATATAATCATAGATAAATTATATTCATTAACAGTTGTTAACCACAGGTAACTGGTTTTTCAATTTACTTATCAACGTACGTCAGTTAGTGAGAAGTACCAACTAGTACTTTCGGTTACTGAAGTGTTAACATATGAAAAAGAAATGTATAGTCCTTCCGTTCTATGTTTACAGGTTTATGGGTAGGGTATTATCAACAGTCTAGAGCGGTGACCGCGTACAGAAGAGCGCTGGGCTATAAATCCTCTCACATATGACCAGGTGAGAGCCACGGGAGTCAACTGGATGCGAGAAGCACAGGACAAGTGACGCTTGGACCTATCACCAGCTACGGATGTTTGATGACGACGGACAAATTAACTTAACTGGTGAAACTTCATATCATACTAGTCAGTCATTAGCTAATTTCAATTAGGCCAACCCGTACATGACTCATTCTTTTCTGCCAAGGTCTTTGAATCTACGAGTATCAACATAGATTTTTTGACCTGGCAACTTAACTTACAAGTTGTAGGTAATGGGTTCGAACCCAGGCAGGCCCTATACTTTCTGTAAATTATTTCATTACAACTGCTCTCAGAAATGGTTAAGAAAAACATCGTGAGGAATCCGGCATGACCTTAAACCAAAAATTCGAAGACGTGATATCCACCAACCCGCACTGGGTTTGTGTTGTGGATTACGGCCTAATCGCTCACACAGAGAGGAGGCCTGTGTCCCTGCAGTGGGGACATTAATTGGTTGATGATGATGATGAAATCATTCATATAAAAAACCTAATGAAAGGTAACTCATACTACATGATAATACACCCAAAATTCACGAAAATAAGTACAAATTTGTTAGTGTTTGTCAAAGTATTTCGTAAGTTAGAGACTAGACAACTTTAAATTTGAATGTCACATCAGTCATTCAATCATTCTGCAATCTCAGTGAGAACATTAATATTTAAATGGACTATCAGTGTAGTAATGAATTTTGTTGGAGATGGTACAGACCAACTAAGTGCACCCGTGTCACTCAACTTGAATAAGTGTGATGGATCTGTTGCAAGTATAAAGTGGTCAGCGACTTAAAATGTATTCGTAAAAGCTGAGGTTTTATGAAATACTAGCTGGAGTTGGAGGCTCGACCCCCGTGGACCTGTACATAATACATTCTGATGTATAAGCTGTATTTCTGTATAGTTTCTTGGAAATCTGTTCAGTAGTTTTTGTGTGAAAGAGTAACAAAAATCCATCTAACAAACTTTCGCAATTATAGGTAAGGATGGACTGAATCCAGAGAATACTTATCTTCTCAGTTAGTTAATATCACGCAACCCGAAGGTTGATACTGTGTTAGGAGGACTTTCTACCAATTGTGCACCTTCATATCGACAGTTATTTTTAAGTCCTATATAAAATGGGGACGAGCCTAATGCCTTCAAACGGGCACCACGCAGAATTGCAGATGAAAAAACCCAATAAAAAAAATTCCGACCCAGAAAGTCGAGTCCACGACCTCATGCTTAGCATAGCAGCAGTGGCACTGGCGATATTAGACCAATAAGGTTTATAACATTACATCGCGCCAGCCTGAATATTTTTTCAGAAATGTACCTGCACTAACATTTAGCCTGGTGTTCTTGTGTTTAAGCATTTTCTCTCGTGCCTTGGACCGACATCATCTCAATTAAACTACCCTCTCATAACACATACGCAGCGTTTTATCTGCCAATCGGAAATATGTCAAGAAAGTATCAACTACTATGTCTATGGTTTTGCCTGGGGCTTCGCTCATGTGGACTTATATGTCCAGCAAAAACCATTCTATGTTCCGGGATGTACGTACCCAAGCATGGTTATAGTTAGCTAAACATGTTAGTATTTATTGGATGTCGTTATCATCATCTCATCATCAACGTCATGTCAGCCGAAAAACGTCCACTGCTTGATGTAGGTCTCCTCCAAGCTTCGCCAATTTACTTGGGACTGTACTATTAGCAATTTATGACTACTTATTTTAACTTGGGCCTTACCTGTTAAAACAAATGTATGTGTTAATGAATAAATAAATAAATAAATTTAACTACCTATAAAGACTAATTGGACCTCGGAGATGGACAGAGGATACGTGTTTAGGATTTTTTGGAAGAAAAATGTTATAAATGTGAAAAACTATGGTCTTTTGTTCGGGTACTAGTTTGGCAAACACGGCTCAAAAGCAGAATGGATTTAGAAGGCACACGGGTATACTATGACCTGGATTACTACTTAAAATACTTTTTCTCTCGGTAATGGTTTACGTGACATAATTTTCGACTCTCAAGCTGGTAAAGAGAGCTAAATGGGAAGAAAAATATAGATCAGACGAGATAAATCAAATTACCAAATATATTAACTAGTGCCATACGAAAAGATCTTATAAGGATTTCTATTAAGAGATAATGAAAAGAAAATATGGATTGTGTATGACGTGTTAAGTCTTGATTCTCCGTATTTGGGGACCTATCGTTTATAAACTTTAGTTTTTGTGTGACAAACTTGGTCTTATTCAGAATGGTATGATAAGTTAAGTTTTATTTTTAGCAAGCAAATTGGATAAGTGCCTTGCCTGTAAATTGTTTTGTAAGAAATTTCCTAAACATGACTAACACTGGTTTCTAAATTAAGAATTCAAAGTACGACTCTATTTTTTTTAACATGAAATCTTTTAAAAATAAATAAATTATATTAAATTAATAGAGTTTTACCAGTTCTTAACATCAAGTTTTCAATTCAGTTACCGTGTGATATACCAGGCAATGAGACATGAAGCCGAGATGTTAATCTCAAGTTCCCTATAAAATGGCATAAGTCAGAATTTCGGTAAGTCACAATATATTATGAGAATAGACACTCATCGTAGTGAATTTCATTAAATCCTAGGGGTAAGATTACATCCGGGTAGAAACTACATCAGTATGATGTTGCTATCTTTATGCCATATCATGTATTGGTCAAATAAATCGTTGGTATTGTGCCCGGTAAATGCCTGCTTAATGTTGACATCGAATTTTGGACCATACATTGAGGCAAAGGCTCAGCTGCCTGCCAAAATGTTGAAGAGCGTGTCAGACTTTTACTGACTGAACCACCCAGTTGCTTGTGTAGCTTACGAAATCTATTTACGAAAGTAAATAAAACAAGAAAATGTCCTCTATAGCTGAGAAATTATATTATCTATCTAAAAAAGGCATTACTATTTAATCCCAACACAGGCTTACAATAATGAATAAGATAGAAGACTATACAACATACTACAATTCAGGCATAGAATTCTCAAGGGTGTAAGGCTGCCGTTGGAGATGTTGTTTGCTAATTAATTTCTTGAATTTTTTGTGGGTCAATTTCTGGAGTTTTTTTTTGTTTTCTTGGGAGAAAAAAGAGCCACGTTTAACTAATATAAATAAAATCTAAATCATATGACGAAGGTGATTTTTGTGGTCTAAAACTTCAAATTGAGTACAAAAATAAGAAATAAATAAACATAAAAACTTTATTTACCAGAGGGTTGGTCATGGATATTTTTAATTCGCGCCTCAACCGGCAACATACCCAGACTCTCGGCTACTGCTGAGAAATTCCATATGAATAAACCAACTTTCCTACTAAAAACTTTCTTAGTTAATTGCAATGTTTTCATAACACAACACCAAGAGTCATTCAAGCTAAAGAAAACCAGACAAGTAGATACATATATCTACTAACACATCATATACTCGTAGATATCTGTCTTTCCCTACGTTAGTTGTGAAGGAGTGATGTTTGAGGAGGGTTCGCCAGCGTGTGGCGGCATAATGAGGTGGTACCCATAGAGGCTTTTGAATTACAACCAAACTTTCTGAGTATTTATTTCAATATAGACTCTTGGATAGAATAATAAAGTTATTCTGGCTAGGTTTTAAAATTAAATCAGTTATCTTTGGTATTTTAACTGGTTTTAAGATAAATGACTGTCGATGCTTCTGTATTTGATTTAGGCTCCGTAAACGATTTATTTGGTTTTAGCCAATTATGTTTTAAGCCTTATTGAAGAGGCCATTTTATCTAAACTCATATTTATAAAGATATTATATTGTTTGTTAGTTTGTTTGCTCTCAATCTGGAATTATCAATCTAATTCCGAAAAGAATTTTCACTGAGAGCTTCGCCAATACTATGGTCATTACTAGTTTCTTATTGAAAAACCCTGTAACACTGCCTGACCTGGCAACTTAACTGTAGGTAACGTGCCCGACCACTAGTGTAGCGACGTAATCACTTTCATATTTTTTTAAAAAAAGCAACTCGTCTATACAACCCCTTACAATTTCTAATCGTATGATAAAATCCCTGTAATGATAGGGTTGTAGCTCATTCGTTAACTCAATCATTCAAGCCATATTCCGGGAAACCCTTACACATAGTTGAAATTTAATATTTCAATTAAATGTATTGCTTGTTCTTTGCCCTTTATTGTCCTACTTATTTCAGACTTGGACGATTTATTTATAATACCGAATTTTATAGGTGAAAAGAAGAATCGACATATCGTACCATTTCTTGTTGTTCTTTATCGTGTAATTAAAAGTTTTTAAGTTTTAGCATTAAACGCGGAATTAAACACGCTTTTTAGCAGAGTAATTGCAGTGTAATGAAGGGAAGTTAATTATTGTCCTTTTTTGTGGGTTAGTTATATTGTTTACATATTTTTGTTTAGGTAATAGCCCTTATCTCTACTCAATGTCTGTATTCACTATTAAGTGACCTTTATTCCCAAACGATAACAAAAATATAAACACGAACCCTAAAAATAAACAAAAAAAAAGGAATATTTCAGCCGCAGCAACAAGAAACACTGAACGCAACGGTACGGAACCATTAAGAATACATAAAACAACCCTAATTAACCCTCAGAATTGCACTGCCGCTGGTATGCTGGTACGCTGACAAGAGACATGAATTTACAATTTTGAGGCCCAGCCGTCCAAAAAAATGAACATTGGCCACCGCCACCGCCGGTGGTGTGAGGGTTATGTGACAGCGATTAGCGTTTTGAAGCCTGTTAAGTTTTTTTTGGTCCAGCTTTACCACTATCTCACGTGATTGTAAGCAATGATGCGATCTTGATGGAACATGCTTGCCTGCTTTGCTTATTTTAGTAAATCAAGACAAATGGATTCCTAAGTTAAAAAGGTCTGTTTTGTAGCTGGGAGTTCTTCTCCTAGAATTAGATAGAAGCAAGCAATGCTTTGTAAAAATTAGCGTCAGGTCCAGAGAACTGACTACAACTGAACTGAAATATAATCAGCTGTAGCAATTTTCAAAATGCTAATGTTTAGGGTTGAACACCTGACATTTCGGTAAAGCATGTAACTTTTACTCTTTAATAGCCTGTGATCCGACTGCAAAAATCTGCAGGAATCAGGGTTTTTGATGAAACTTAGATATTTAATAGTAGATAAAAATAGATTGCTGCAAAGGTGTCTGGAATTATCTTGCCACAATTACCTTAATCAAATAAACTGAAATGTTAAATGTGAAATGTTTGATAGTTAACTCAAAATATATAAGTTTTACAAGTGAATCCTACGTAATTTGAAACAAAGTGGTGTAGAAAATCTGAAAAAATAAGTTTGCCAGCTCTCAGTTATCCGCAACCTGTTTGTTGCCAGTTTACCTGCTGAACCATGAATGGCGGCCAGAAACGGCCAGGCAACCTTGCAGTGATCTATTCTACTATCAAGAATTATTCATAAAAATCAAGATGCATCAAAAACAAAATACAAACAGATTTATGCAGCGGGATCTCTTACTATGACTAACATTATCGCTGATAGAATGTCAATGTCAATGTGTGTATTAGCCTATACCTTAGGCTTTAGAGACTATATTAACTTCTCATTACTTGCACCAAAATATTTTAATCAAAGAAAAATATCCCGCGCCATGAGTTTAGTTCTGTTATGTTTGTTTCAGATTTTGCAGCCGATGTCTTGCTTTACAGCGGATATTCGACTTTTTATCTACTTAACTAATTTTATAACTATAAGTCCCTGGAGAAGTATGTCTGTAAAATTGTTATCTAAATTTTAACTAATATTGTAAAATTATAAAATTACTTGTTAGAAGATTACAAAAGTTCAGCCACAGTTTTGTTACAATACTCAGGTATTGTCTAGCCCATAAACGCTCCTCTAACAAAACTATAGCACCCCCCTAAAGGAAATAAATATCTCACATTATATTGTACTATCTTTAAGTTCACGCGTCATCGGCTTCACAATGAAGAGTTGTAAGCAGAAAGAGTTGTCAGTACGGTCGTAGGCCCTGTTGTTTACGGTCGTGTTTAAGTTGAACCTACTAACGATTTATAAAGCTTGAACAGTGTTTCTCGAAGTTTGAGGTTGTTGCTGTTTATTGTTTTGAACAAATTATTTATATACCAACCGGTACGAAATGGAGAAAATGTGTGGAGCCTGTGACGAATCTATGTCGGATGGAATGCCTTGCACGGTATGTGGTCGTTAGTTGCATTTTCAATGTACAGAGGCCGGTTACCGAAAGCTTGGCGATAGAAAACTCACTTGGCGATGCATGAAATGTAAGCAGACTGGAGTTGTTCGTCCACCTGAAGCGGTTGCAGTTACTATCAATCCGACTAGCGCACCTGGATCACCTATGATATTGGAACCGGAATTGCTAAGACTGGATACGGGATCTGCAGTCTTGCAAGAGATACGAGCGTTGGCTGCAAAACTTGCTCCTTTGGATGGTTTAAAAGAGGAGATCTTAGCACTTAGAAGTGAGTTCGCTGAACTAAAATCGTCCTTACACCAGCAGTTTGAGGAGACGGTTAATGAGTTCAGACACAAAATCTGCGCAATGGAACAGCGTATGGATGTGATGGAGGCAGTTAAGGAGCAAGTGAATCTTCTTCAGGATCGATTAGAAAAGATGGAAGAAGAATCTGACATTAAGGATCAATGGTCGCGTTTGAATAACGTGGAAATAAAAGGCTTGCCACAGGTGAATAATGAAAACCTATTCGAAATTATTACCAAGATTGGAGCCAAAATAAATTATCCCGTTACCAAGACACAAGTCAACTTTGTTACCAGGGTGCCTGCGAGGGAAAAAGATCGTACTAAACCAATAATAGTTTGTTTCTGGAGTCGCTACGTGAAGGAGGATTTTGTTGCTGCTGCTAGATATGCTCTCAAGACTTCACCGATAGCGGCAAGCCAATTTGGTCTAGCGGGGAATCAGAGAGTATTTATTAATGACCACCTTACAACAAAAAATAAGTTACTGTTGTCAAAAACCAAAAAACTGGCGGCGGAAATGAATTTTCAATACGTGTGGGTCAAACATTCAAAAATCCACACGAGGAAAATGGACACTTCTCCGGTAATTTTTGTCAAATCGGAAAAGGATCTTGCGAAAATTGTGTAACTAATCTAGGAAACTTTATAAAATACTTAAAATCTATTTACTTACATGTAAAGTTTGAGAACCACATAATGCATTGTGCTATTGGTGTTTTCCTATTGGCATTGTGTCATTGCATGGTGCTAGAAAGTAAGTCTTTTAAATATTATTTTTGCTCATATAAGTTGTTCCAATATAATTATGATCTTTTGTGTACTCCGTTATGGCTCAATTTTGAATGCGGCATCGTGTTCGTTAATGCAATCTGTCCCGAGCGTTTCTTATCTTGTTTTTGCTCGTCACCTTTTGTTTCTATTCATAAGTCGATGGTCGTATATTACTTAAAAGTGTTATTTTTCGGACACTGTGCATTACAGTGCCTATTAATTTATCGCGAGTTATTAGCTTCTACCCTCGTAGTTTACTTACTTCTTATAGAAAGACAATCTTGTGTGCCTTTACTATGCAACGTATCTGTTTTTGTTGTATATTTTATTATAGTTAGATTTAAAAATGTTCACTCTTAGCATATATTATCAGAACGTGCGTGGCCTGCGTACGAAAACGAACAGTATCTTCCGTAAAATACTACTTAGTTCATATGATGTTTTTGTTTTTACCGAGACGTGGCTGGTAGATGATATATTCAGCAGTGAGATGTTTGATGGTCGGTACATGGTGATAAGACGAGATCGTGATTACTCCCGTACTGCTCAACAGCGGGGTGGGGGTGTTTTAATAGCGGTGAGAAGCGAGCTTGCTGTAGTCGAGAGGCGTGATTGGTGTAGTTCTGCTGAGGACATTTGGGTGTCCCTTACTCTCAGGAGGTCTCGGCCTGCTACTTCTTATAGATTGCACATTTGCGCCCTTTATCTTTGTAAGCAGAATCTTGGCAATTCATATAACATACAATTAAATAACTTCACTGATAACATGACAAACTTAATTTTAACACACCCGTTGGACAAATTTATAATATTAGGTGATTTTAACTTCGGCAATAGTGTAGACTGGATAGTGAGTACCGACGATGGTAGCAATGAATTGATTCAGCAAAATGTTACATGTCAGCACTTAAGCGATTTTTTTGATGCCATTCTTACTTCTAACTTGTCTCAGTATAACGGTGAGAGGAATATCAACGGAAGGGTTTTGGACCTAGTTTTTTCTAATGACTCTTTGAGTGTCAGTGAATGTCATGATCCATAGGCTCTGCCAGTTGATTTGCATCACAAACCGATATCAATTCGAGCTGATTTTGTTGAAATTCATAAATTGGCGGACAACGCAACACGTCGGTACATGTTTTCTAAGGGTGACTATGTGGCCATTAGATCTGAATTGGACAGTATAAACTGGACTGGCCTTTTAAATTCGGAGTCATTGGAAAGTGCTGTTGAAATCTTTTACAGTATATTATATGAACTTAGGGACAAGTACATCCCTCTTAAATGTGTTAAAAAATCATCGTATCCTTTATGGTATAGTTCTGCTCTAATAAAGGTATTAAGAGAAAAATATAAGTATCATCGTAAATATAAAAACGTATGGTAATATCTCTGATTTTCATTCTTTTTCCCTATTACGGAGCAGGGCCATTAGATTGGAAAAGACATGCTATGATGCATACATGGATAAAATAGAATCATCGATAATCAAAAATCCAAAATCTTTCTGGTCATATATGAAAAGTAAGAGAATTTCTAATGCAATTCCTAAGTTCATGCAGTATGGTGACGTCACAGCGAGTAGTGGTGAGGATATCAGCAATTTATTTGCGGCGTACTTTCACTCCACTTTCCAAGAACCTGTGCACGTCCCTGGTACATCTTCGCAGACTTATAGTGGTGTTAGTGGTGATGATAGTGTTGCATTTATCAGTACGTTAGAAATATCTCATTCTAGAGTACTGAAATTGCTTAAGTCCTTGGACCTTTCTAAATCAGGTGGCCCGGATCTCATACCCCCAGAGTTTATAGTACAATGTGCTGCTAGTTTGGTAGTCCCATTGTGTATCCTATTCAATCGATCTATTTCCGAGGGTATAGTACCTAAAATTTGGAAATCAGCATTCATCACCCCTGTTCACAAGAAAGGAAACAAATCTGATGTTACGAACTATCGCCCGATATCTAAGTTGTGTTTATTTTCAAAGATCCTTGAGCGTATAGTGTATAACGATGTTTATGCGGCTATGGAAAGTAACTTCGGGGGGGAACAACATGGCTTCCTCAAAAAAAGATCCACTACGACTAACTTGGTGTTGTCGCACGAGTTTATATCGGGTGGTATGGATCAACGTGCGCAGGTGGATGTCATTTATACCGACTACAGTAAGTGCTTCGACCGTATCGACCATCGTCGGCTGCTGGAGAAGTTGCTCAAAGCCGGTATACGCGGAGACCTTAATAGATGGTTTTCGTCTTATATTGAGAATCGAAGTCAGGCTGTGGTTCTCCAAGGTTACACTTCGGGTTGGACATCGGTCCCCTCGGGTGTGCCACAGGGTTCAGTTTTGGGGACCTTGCTTTTCACTCTGTTTATTGCTAATGTTGTAAACTGCTTCAAGCACTCTTACGTGTTGCTATATGCTGATGACATGAAGGTTCACAAGATTATACGTGATATCTCAGATACTCACCAGTTACAAGAGGATCTGAATAGATTTGTAGAATATTGCAAACATAATTTGCTCCAATTGAATGTCTCCAAATGTTTTCAAATGACCTTCACGCGCCAGAAGTCTATAGTAAATTCGGTCTATAGTCTCAACCGACTTACCTTGGGCAAAGTTAACAGCATAAGGGATTTAGGTATCATACAAGATAGCAAATTACTGTTTGACCAACACATTGACGGTATTGTGGGCAAGGCTTCACGGGCACTAGGATTTGTAATCAGGGCCTCAGCCTGTTTCCGTTCTCTGAAGCCTATCAAAGTTTTATACTGTTCGTTCGTGCGCAGCCACTTGGAGTACGCATCGCAAGTTTGGAACCCTCAATACGGGATCCATAAGTCACGCATTGAGGGCATCCAAAAAAAGTTTCTGAGTTATCTCGATTATAGGGCGCACCAAGTATCTATAGATTACAGTCACCGTTGTAAGAGGTACCATTTTCTGCTATTAGATCGTAGGCGGCTCATTAATGATGTATGTTTTTTGATTAACATAGCGAATGGCTCAATTGACTGCCCTGAGCTACTAACAAAGTTAGCATTTCGCACTAACACTATTGGATTACGTAAACGGCCGCTTCTAGATGTGTCTTCTACCAGTACTAATTATAGGCGTAATGCTTTTCTTATAAGAAGCGCTAGAAGCTTCAATGATGTATCTTCTGAGCATGATATTGACTTATTTTGCACTAAAATAAGCACAGCAAGGACGCTCTTAGCCAAATCATTTTTTTGTGAATAATGCACCGGCTAGTGGTTCTTTGACTAATATGTAGCAACATAATAGCCTGAATTAATCGTTAAGTTACATATCTGTGGAGGCTTGTTATTAGCAACTTGAAAATGTATTATAGTTACCTATTATTATTTGTAATTAGACTGTAAGCCTTCTTAAAAGTAATAAAATAAAATAAATAAAATAAGTAAAATAAATAAAATAAATAAAATAAATAAAATAAATAAAATAAATAAAATAAATAAAATAAATAAAATAAATAAAATAAATAAAATAAATAAAATAAATAAAATAAATAAAATAAATAAAATAAATAAAATAAATAAAATAAATAAAATAAACAAAATAAATAAAATAAAATTAGCTACATAGAGGCTCTGAGCTCCAGGTTCCATATGTTGATGCGAGTTCAACGACTCACAATAGGACTGGAAATACAGTCATCACATCATCACATCATCAGCCTATTAATGTTCCCCATGCTGGGACACAGGCCTCCTCTCTGTGAGAGGGGAAATACGGTATTAGGTAATACAGAAAAAAAAGAAGGAAAATTGTAGTTGTAATGCTGTATCACTACGTTTGCTGAGTGAAAGTTACAGGCTGGTATGGTGTGGAGGCATCGTGACATTATCAAAAAACGCTTCAAGAAATCTTTATGTGAATGGGCGACAATCCATTACATAACGAGACCCCTTCGTGCTTTGGGAAGCACATTTAGCAGCTGGTCCCGGCTGATATTTGCAAATTATTGACATCAAATCTTGTAATGATTCACAGTCTGAAAGCAGTCTCGTCAAGGGTATAACCAATTAACTGGAGGCATATAGATTGTAATTCCATTTAAAATAGCTGCATCCAGTTAGGACAGGAAGCCGACCCCAACGTATTTAGAAAAATACCAGTCAGATGTATTTCACAAACGGAAATTTTTCATGCTGATATCCGTTCTCAAGAAGTCTCATATCATTTACGCAAACATTCAGTTTGCCAAAAATATTCAGAAGTTACACAAACTATTCATCTTTTTGCATTTTCAATGAGACATCGTGTCATATTCTGTTGTGTTCGGTGTGCCAAAATACTAGTTAGGGATAGTATTTTTGTTTGGTATAGCAGAAGTTCCAAGGGATATTAAGCTACCTTCTACTTATTAATAATCTCTAAACATTAGTTCATCATTCAAATCACCGTGGGTCCAACAATATATCATTATTGGACCCACGGTGATTTACTTATAAAAACAATTAAGTTCGCAAATTGAATCGTTGCCGTTCATTGTAGTGATGCTCCAAGTAACCTTCAAAAAGCCAATACTAGTTGTCAATTATTGTTCTTTTTCGAAATTGGTAGATATGTCTTTACTTTTCTTTCTAATTCTATCTCATATCTTAATTTCAAAACACAATATCAGCACATCTCGTCTCATTAATTACCACGCTTCCATTACCTCACATCTTCTTCATTCTCGCGCCGGCTATGACCATCAATCTCAGATGCTACCTCTTCACAAAGAGATGCATTTCCCCAACATGTTGGATTTGTTCGCGATGTAAACCATACTAAATCGTGTTTTGCATCGTTGCGTATATTCTTTTGAGATATTTCGTGTCTGTTAATTTGTTTTGTTGGATTTAAGATGTCAGATTGAAATGTGTGCTTTGACAGATTGTTGGATAGCTATGAGTCTTGATTGTGCAGTTATGATATCTCAGTTACATAAAAATACGCTTCAACGAAAGCCTACGGCAGAACTTTGCCAAGATGAAGTGGTACAACACAGTTTTCCTCGAAGGGTTAGGCAGAGTCATACGCTTCGGCATTTCGCCAGTTATGCTCGATTCCCATGTAACAAAGAGTGAACCTATTGCTATCAATTTCATAAATCCAGTATAAGCACCCTACGTGTTGTTATATCCACACTCCAGGCTGCTACTGCAAAATTAAGGACGAGAAAACCTAAATACACTTTCCAGGAATCAAACACAAGACCTCATGCTCAGCAGTAGCGCTTGTAACCACTCGAATAACCATGCAGTCACTTATCACTCTATCATCTGTGTTGTATTAATACAAGTTAAGTTCAGTACTATGCAAGTGACTTCACAAACTTTATATTATTTTTTATTGTACAACAAGACATTCCGATTTGAATAGTACAGCTATGAGGAGGTGAAATAAAAGTCACATAAGCTGCATACTAAAATAAAAACTCATATAGCAGCAGCCATATTACAAGAACCATGGTACGGATTTCCTAGGCGCTCCAGCTCTCAATATTTCAATACTGAAATTTAAGTTTTTGTTATTACCTTTTTACTGGCGGAGACGCATTCACGTCCGCCATCTTTGTATTTATAGAACACCTGAACGTTTTCATTCGTTCGATAAAATTCATTGTTGATTTTAAATGGGTAAAAAGATTTTTTACCTTTTCTATAGTTCCGTTTGCAATTAGTATTCGGTGTATAGTTAGTTTTTATATATTTTATAATGCTGGAAGACTTGTTTTTGAGTGAATGCAGCTGAATATCAGTATTTAATTTAAAGCCACTGCATTTCTGACCACCACTACCCAGCTACTGGGTACTATGTCTATAATATAGGCACTATTTGATTTTGCTGCAGAAAGCCGTTTAAAGAATGAGACGCTCAATTAGTCTTTTAATAAACCAATATTTATACTGAATTTAAAATAAGATAACGATAACAATCAGTTTCTCTCTCTAGTAATATTGTTTGTACTAAAATAGTAATAGTATAAAGTCTTCCTAGGCTTTCTTAAGGTCAATTGTCGGACGGTATCCCTAGGAAATCCCTGGGATTCATTTCAAAGGAGTTAAGCCCGTTGAAATTGAAACCTGAATGCTGTATAACTGCAATTTTTTATACGCTTGGTGATATGATTTTACGTGTCTATCTGTGGTGAATTCTACATTAATATTGCATTGGCTTGCGTTTATGTAGTTTGTTAAAAGGCAGTATAGATGGTGCTACACGGAAATTGACCTTCTGGTGTTATGATCATTTTGATTAAGGAAACTCCAAATAATATGTGATATTTACAGAATATCAGATTTATTTGAGAGGAATATTATTGATTTTCAATAGTTTCCTTATTGTTAAGGCAAAACTGTGGCATAATTTATTTGGGTTCCTTTATTCTTAGTTATGTTATTTGTTTAATTACTAAATAATTATTTTACTTCTGAGTAATGTAGGTAGGTAATTGAGCAATGGCCGCGTGGTTTTTGATGAATCGGGGTGACGCACCACCAATTTTCAAATTCGGACTGTGCCAGAGAAATTCCTAATAGAAAAGTTTTGACACTTTTTGACGGACCTGGGAATCCCACGCTCAACATTCGTGTTAAGAGGTGTAGACCTCTAGCAGCTCACAGGTGGCCTCCCAACGTCACACCTTCCGGTAAGCAGTCACTCCAAATCGTCTGAATCGCTATTCTCTTATGACTTATTTACGGCAGAAAAAAGGGTAATTTTCTAATTAAAAGTTTGAACAGCTGTTTGAACAAAAATGACTGAAAAAGCAATTTGAATCTTAGGCTTTAGTTTTACAATGTTGGTCAGTTGTTGTGAATTGTTATTTGGTCATCCTTGTTTTGTTATGTACTTGTATTATATGGTGCCCAATGTAGGTAAGCAATTGTAAATAATAGAGGTTACTGAAAAATATTGCTATAATTAAGATAATAACCACCATGTTTCTACTTAATTAATAATTTCAAAGGATGTAAGCAGAATACATAACCTTCGAATAAATAAAGACAATTTTGTTGAACAATTTATTGCATATTATAACCTAAATTTAATAAGATAAGATTTTTAAATCTTAATAATCGTCTTGATTCATTATTCATTACATCATCTTGATTTTGTATTTCTTTGTGGTGGTTGTTGATACACATTTGTTATTTAAATCTCTGGGCATATTACCAGGACAAGGTACATATTTCAGAGAAAGAAGATCCCCTTGTCCATTCACATCAGTACTGAAGTGTGACGTAAGCACTACGTCAATGAGGTACAGCAACACGTCTGCAGGAGTAGCTTCCTCCAGTATCGTGGGGATTGGCTCACTCGTGCTGGAGAGCTCAGCCGCAGCAGTGGCGAGTGCGATCAGCAATATTACTGCTCTCATCCCAGCGGTTCTGAACAGATGAGCTGGAAAATAAAATATTATATTTTTAATATCACAGATTGCCAAGTCGGCTCACTTCCCACCAGCAATCCAATTGGTTTCCCGTAAATTCTAGTGATCTCAACTCAGTGACAACTAAATGTCCAAAAGTGATAATGTAAGAAACAAAAATAAATAGGTAAATTAGAGACATGCTGATTGAGAAAAAGATTAAGTGAAAGTCAAAGTCAAAGCTATTGCGCATTAAATTGGCACGTTGGTACGCAATTATGAAGATAATATGAGTGAAGGAGCTTACAATAAGCAGATCTCTAATAATATTTATACAATAATAACACGTTATTTTATTAGGTGTTTAACCTATTATTCAGCACATTATTTTTACCAGGTATTTAATCTGTTAAGTTTTATAAACTCATCAAAAAACTTAATGTACTTTGGGCCGATTATACAATAGTCTGATAACTTTTAACTGAGGAATAAAAATGGCGGTTTGACAGCCTGTGTACAGAAATTATGTCAAACGACCATTTTTATTCCTCAGTTAATAGTTATCAGAGTATTGAAAAATCGGCCCTTACTTAAATAGACTGAAACTAGATGGTTAAGAACACATTGTATATAAATATATTTAGATGTGAATGTTATTAATAATAATAGACTGGTTTCCGTCGCCTTTGCGAAATTGAGCATCTCAAATACGTTGGCATCCCAGAAGAAAATATGTAGGTATGTGTTAACATCAGCGCCAACATATACCCACCAAAATTAAACATGGCAACGCTGCTTGGCGGTTTTAAGTAAAAGGTATGATGGTAATAAGTAAACTTACTACGCTGGGCTCTACTGAATACAATTATACTGAATTCAATATTTTACGAATTACCCGACGGTGTGATGACATTATCAATTCTACAAGTCAGCAACGATATATAAATTAACAACTATATAAAATTAACAATAAAGTCCATTTTTTATGCCACAATAAAAACATCTTGCTTGACTCCTTCATTTTTTTTAACAATTCAAAATATATTTTACATGTTTATTCGGGTTTTAACTGAAACTGCGTAACACGCAAGCCCCTTGGGTAAGATTGATTGCCAGAGTTTTGGGTTTCTGGCAGTGAAGGTAAACGGCTTTACACGCTCTTCAAGACATGGAGGGATCTCAGATGGACACACATACTAGGACCAATCTTAACAAGCGTTGTTTACCTTCAGGCCAAAATACATTAAAATAATTAAATAATATAGTTTTACTTACCTCGTGAAATATCGGGAACCAGGGTGCCACAATATAGTGTAAAATATATAATTCTGCACTGGGATAGTTCCAATGTTACTATTTCTTAAGAGGCGTTTTAATGTTGTATTTCTATGTAGGTATTACTCGCATATGAAAGTCGTTGTTACCTATACAGGCCTATTATAACCACGATTAACTATTTATAAATTAGTATAACTGACAAAAACAGTTTGGGAGGAAGTAGGATAACCATAACAGGCAATAGGCTTTAAATACCTACATACAAAATTAAAGTTACTTTAAAATATCGAACTACGATAGAACCTAAAGTTTACCAAGTCTTATTGCTTAAACAAAACCTGACCAGAACAAGGCCTTACAGAAGGAGCTGTTCAGATTGATTCGATCTTGTCAAAGAACTAAACTGTTTTAAAATAAGCAGGCAAAGCTAAAACCGTTTTGCGATACATTCTTTTTATGCCCAAAATGAGCTACCAAACGGCGGTAGAAGACATTCCAGTTTGGCATTCACACGGCAAGCCACTGTAAATGGCTATTAGTAAAATTGATAAAAAATATCACACTACTTACTTTTTAATAACATCAGGAACGAGTTTGGCTCAGAACACTTATTGTGACAATATGTAGAATAAATAAGGATATTTTTTAGGGAATGTTATGTATTTTTCAAATACGTAATTAAATTTTTATGACGTTACTGTAAAATTCCGAACATTGGACAATATTAAGTTTTAGGTTCTAGTAATTCTTAGGATTTACCAGCATGGGCTGGTTAATAAGATGATTATTTGAACTTTTGGTGGTTTTAGAGCTTTTGGTGGTTTTTGTAGAAATAAGTATATTTGACAAACAACGAGCGATTAGCAAACGATAGCGGAGGACCTATCATACCTACACTGTAGATTATTCCGACTTTAATGACATAAAGCGTTTGATCGCACGATGATTGCTGATTGCTGTTTCTTACGTAATAATCCTGTCACTATCTCCAACAAAAATTATCGTAAAACGAATTTGACCTGGTGTTGTTGAAACTATGATTTGTTGAATGAATGGTCAATATTTAACGGCATTTGACTATTTGTCAAATTTATATGTTATAATTTATAAACAGGAACTCAAGTTCCTGCTTATAAATTACCTAAATAGTCATCATCATCATCATTTCAGACAAAAGACGTCCACTGCTGGACATAAGCCTTCCCCAAGCGTCGCCAAACTGATCAGTCCTGTGCGTTTGCATCCACCGGACGCCCGCAGCCTTGACTAGTTCGTCGCTCCACCTAGAGGGAGGACTTCCAACGCTGCGTCTTCCGGTATGCGGTCGCCATTCTAGAACTTTTCGGCCCCAACGACCATCTGTTCTGCGAGCAATGTGCCCTGCCCACTGCCACTTAAGTTTGGAAATTCTTCGGGCTATATCGGTAACCTTGGTTCTCTTGCGGATGTCTTCATTTCGGATTCGACCACGCAAGGAAACTAGCCCTCTCCATTGCCCTTTGGGTGACTTTAAGCTTTCTGATGAGGGCCCATTGTGAGCGACCACGTCTCTGTCCCGTAAGTAATCACTGGCAACACACACTGGTCATAGACTTTCGTCTTGAGACACTGTGGTAAGTTGGACGAGAAGATACCGCGCAACTTCCCGAACGCTGCCCTGCCGAATCGGATTCGACGATTGACCTCTTTCCCGAAGTTTGCTCTACCTAACTGGACCGTTTGTTCCAGGTAGACATACTCGTCCCCAACTTCGAGTGTAGAGTCTTCGACTTTGATAGGAGTGGGTGCAATATGGGCATTCATCATCACCTTAGTTTTGTCCATGTTCATCTTTAGACCCACTCTTTCGGAAGTTCTACTCAGGTCATCGAGTATTGTACTGAGGTCCTCCATTGTCTCAGCCATGACCACTATATCGTCGGCAAACCGGTAGGTGATGTACTCGCCATTGACGTTGATGCCTAGCCCTTTCCAATCCAGCACCTTGAAGACATCCTCCAGTGCAGCAGAGAACAGTTTCGGAGATATGACATCTCCCTGTCTTACACCTCGCTGCAGAAGGATAGGTTTCGACGTCTGATCCTGAAGTCGGACTGACATTTTTTTTGGCGTTTTTGTATAAACACTTCAGCACCTCGATTACCGGTAGTCGATTTGGCACCGTTGGAGAGACTGCAGTAAAGCCCAAGTCTCGATCGAATCGAAGGCTTTCTCGTAGTCCACAAACGCTAAACAAAGAGGTAGGTTATACTCTTCGGTCTTCTGTATAACTTGCCGTAGCGTATGTATGTGGTCTACGGTGCTAAAGCTTTTTGGAAACCGGCTTGTTCGGGGGCCTGGAAATCGTCAAACCTGCGCGCGAGACGATTCGTAATGACTCTTGAAAACAACTTGTAGACATGGCTAAGAAGTAAGATGGGCCTATAATTCTTCAATCGGGCATTCTCGCCCTTCTTGAAGAAGAGTACCACCACACCCCTGCACCATGCCTGTGGCATTTTCCCTTCGAGTATGACGGAATCAATCAGCTTCTGAAGGGCTTTACGTACCGGTTTTCCACCCGCCTTCAGGAGTTCGGCCGTAATTCCGTCATCACCCGGCGCCTTGTTGTTACTAAGTTGTTTCAGAGCCATCCCAATCTCGTAGAGGCTGACATACGGGATGTCTTTGGTATAGTGCCGGGTCAATCTAGCTCTTGCGTCGTTTGCTAGATTCGCAACAGGTTTGCTGACTGACGTGTACAGCTGCCCATAGAACCCCTCGATCTCCCTCAGAATCTCCGGTTTGGCGGATACGATCCCGCCATGGTCGGTCTTCAGTTTTGTGATCTGGCTCTGCCCAATAGCCAGATCTCTTGCAAACACCTTGGAGCCCTTATTCCACTCAATCGCGTCTTTAATACGCTCAGTATTAAAGCGGTGGAGGTCGCTTTTCAAGGACTTCGAGATCTGTCTATTGAGCCGCCGATAGTTCCACGCATCGTCTGAAGACTGCAGGATCATTTCACGCCTCTCCTTCATGAGCTTGACGGATAGTTTCTTGTTCTTGTTTGCACGACGAGTCTTGAAAAACTTAGACCCGACTGTATGGACAGTTGTAATCGTCCACGGAGCTACCTAGGCACTCGAAACGATTCTGGAGTTCAAGCTGAAAGCTTTCGGGGTTTTGAATCTGAATCTGTGCTGGACGAAGCGTAGACTTCATCAGTCGAGATCTTTCCAGCTTAATATTTATGTTCAATGTGCCTCTTACCATACGGTGATCACTTTCGGTTTTAACCGCGTTGATCACAGAGACATCATTGAACACTTGCTTCTTCGTCGACATGATGAAGTCTATCTCATTTTTCGTTGCACCATCGGGGCTCTGCCAACCCGCGTTGAAAACCCCCTTGAACACGGTGAAGTGAGTTTTATGACTATGCATGTCTCTGGAAATGTCCTCTTACATAGTCTCTACTTCGTCGTCGGGGTGTGCCGAGGTCGGGAAGTAGGCCTGTATGACCTTCAGCGAATACCTTGTGGATATTCTGAGTATAAAGTACGCCACCCTGGTCGACACAATCTCGATCCTCACTACGTTGGCCACAAGGGACCCGTGGACGATAAACCCAACACCACCTTGGGACTGCCGGTCGCCCTCTCGGAAGTAGAGCAGGTTGCCGGAATTAAGGATTATCGAGTCCTCCCCCTCTCTTTGGACTTCAGATAACCCGATGATACTCCATCGTAACCCGCTCAACTCTTCCTCGAGTTCGGCTATCTTCTCATCGGTCCGGAGTGTTCGCGTGTTGTATGTAGCCAGGTACAGTCGTCGGTTTTTATTGGGGTAGCCGGGTCCACTCCGGGGATTCGCACCCCTTGCCACGCCATCGCCTCGACCGCTACCGTAGTCGAGGGTAGACGGGCTGCCGGGCACTAGGGGCCATTTTGTGGTTGCGCTATTCATCGGTTTGGGGGGGTTTGCCATAATCACCACGCTTGGCAGGTGGGTTGGCGATCGAAGTTTATAAGTGCACCTGAATAGTAGGTAAGCTATATTCTATTTCTACTCATAATTTTGTGACAATTTTATTCCAGAAATTGGTGTGTCAATTTTACTAATGCAATTAAGTGAAATGTTTGTTTAGGGAAAAATAGGTGTGTTGTCGAACTGTTTCAAATCTTACCAAAAAATTATGTTCTTTGACAAAATCCACGGAGTATCGCTTCAAGAAAATTCATTTCACTATCGAGACTTGGTAAATCCTAGGATTTACCGTAAGTTGAACTTTTGCAGCTACTCAAATAATATTCAAATGTTAATAATGGATGTTTTTAAGTTATCAAATTGGTGGTTATCATTATCCTACTTCCTCCCAATTTGATTACGTTGTTTATAGTCTGCCCGCGGCTTCGCCCTTGTAAAAAGTGTTTTATCATCCGAAGGGAACACACTAGCGGGACAAAAACTATCATTATGTTCTTCTCAGGGTCTCAAATTATCTCCATACCAAATTTAATCTCAATCGGCTCAGCGCTAAATGAACTTCGGTATATGAAGAAAAAACTGTTTTTAAGAAATTTGCGATCCCACAATTTAATAAAAAAAAAATAGGGAAAATCATTTTTTTAAGCTTAGTCCATCGTAGTAGTTCGCTGGCAATCCTATGCCACGGTATCATTGAGCTCCGTAATAACTTTACTTTAAAAATAAATAAAGGCAGTGAAACCATTCAGACTAGTGATAATGCGTGCATTGTGTAATACCACTAAAAGTGTTATCCAAGCCTAAAATGAATATCCGACGAAGTTCTAATGTGAAATAGAATTTGGAGTCACAACAACAATTTCGTGTCAAATAGTGCATTAATTATGTGTTTACAGTGCTCCTTATTATTAAAACAGAAAACTGTATTTCATCATATTTACAGAATATGATGAAATACAGCTAGTATCGTGGAAAACTTAAAATAAACAAATAAAACTGTCGAAAGGGAAAATAACAGCAACGTTTAGAAATTCAAAATTACATCCACCCTCATTAAATAATAACGAACTCTTTAAAGTAGAATATATACCCTTGTTTCGCTTTGAGAACTAAGTGCTCAAATAGCCGATTAGTTTGCGTACCGACTCATGTGCAACGTGTCTCGATTTCGAATCCCGAAAGCACTGAGCGCTTTTTGTGTTTTCATATTTGTGGTATTCAATTGTTAAACACAAATTGCGAATACAACATAATTAAATAACAGAAAAAAAACAAAAGTAAGTAGTTTATCAATCTACAAGACTTGTACTACGAGACTTGTAACATGAACTTTCTGTAGAACATTACGCATCGTGTTCGAGGCACTCGGCGTGCTCGTTCAATGTCAGACTCACAATGTAATATAATATCAGTCAAATTGAAAACGAAACACTGGATGACACCGCTACCAGTCTGCAAAAGAGGTGCAATGACGACACATTATGACCACGAATTAATATCTAAGCTAAAGGAACAAGTTGAGAAACTAACTCTTCAATTGAGTAGTGCAGAAGAAGAAATTGAGATACTTACATTGGAAAATAGCAACCTTAAAAAGTCAAACCAGGAGTTGGAAAAGAAAAATGAACTGTAAAAAAACACCATCTCTCCTAATAAGAAAACCAGACAAAAATCTTTTACTCCAAAAAAAGACAATAGCAATGGACACTAAAGATTCTTCTAAGGGAGAAGCCATAGTTCCACCAGCAATCCTTCACACAAAAAGCCATAATGAAAACTTAGTAAAAAATGTTAGTAAAATCTGTATTGTAAGCGAAAATAATTATAATAATATACGTACAATTGCAGAAAATAAATTTGAGAATTATGAACTATGCCATAACCTAACACCATACTCAGGAATAACTAATATGTTTCGCGACTTGGAACCAAAGCTAAAGAAATTCACTATGAATGACTTCTGTATGATCTTAATTGGTGCAACAGACTTCAAATCTACTAAGGAATATTCTAGTATCATTCTCCACGTAAGGAAAGTACTCGAAAAAAATCATCGCACAAATGTTGTTCTCTGCATGCCGACCTATAGTAGGTGTATTAGTAATATTAATTTGTATAACATGAGAGTAGACAAATTTTATAATTTGTTTTATCGACATTTATAAGACATTTTAGCACATGAACATTCCTACTTCATTGACTCGAATAAGAACCTTACATGGGATTACAAAATGTACAGACAAAATACAGAAAAGTGCAAATAATTTTCCAAGATATCGCCGCGCTAATAAACTAAATACGTGAAAGTACCTTCGCAAATAAAGAAAACGAGAAAATTAACAATATGGCTGAACAACAAGCAACTATGCAGTTTTTTCGATTATAAGAACGCTAACGTGATACATCAAAACATTGTGGGTTTACTGTATGTCAGATAAGAATACCGAAATCGACATAATCTGTTTATCAGAACACTTCATGATAGCTGGCCATGAACGATTATTGTATATACCTAATAACACTTTGGCGGCATGCTACTCCAGAAAGGACAGCAAGAGAGGTGGTACATGTATCCTTGTGAAATAAGGTCACCAGTTTAAAGAGCTTCAAGATATCGCGAAACTCTCCATTCAACTCTTAATATTGCACTTAACAATTTTGAGAAGCCGAATGGAAATCTGTTATACCAATTAAGTTTCTTAATACTTCCTCCTAACAACCCACGCCAAAACGCTGATGAACTGCATGTACAGAAGCAACTACTGCTATTGTCGCGCTAGTTAAACCTAGCCAAAAGTTCGCAGTTTGCAGTATAAGCTGATTGACCCTACAACCTGTGTGTGATGGTAAAGGGTATGGGTGATTCTGAATATGTATATGAGCTTGGTACTTATGTTGTTAGAATTACTTGGGACTCGAAATTTGATTTAATTCCTCAGGTTAGAGACGACATGTTTCTCACAGGTGATGGCAGCTTAAAGAGTAAATTATTTGGCTCCAAGCTTGTTTCTTCGTCTGTCAATGTTCTACATCCGGCCGTGAAAAAATAAGATAAGCGCATCATATGGGCTAAACTACAAACGATAATTGATTTATTTTTAACTACCTTTTATGAAACTGGGTTTCATTATTTCCTCTCGCGTTACTGAACCCTTGGAAGATAAAGAAAGTAATATTTCCATAACATATGTCTATGCCAAGTAAGAAGAAGTTTTGACAGGGTAAACACCACAACGAAGTGGAGGAAAGTTTTTAAGCCAAGTAACTTTTAGGGTAAGATTATGAATATGGCGGATGCGGACATTGGGTATGTGCATATTATTTTTGTACAGTGTTAAGGAAGAATTGAAAAAAAATTGAAGGACAAGTGACAAGGACAATAATCATCATCTGCCTAACCTTTTCTAAGCTATATTAGGTTCGGCTTCCAATCCAACTCAATACCAGCGTATCACTTAGAGCAATTGCAGGGTAACACCAGTAAGCCCTTGATAGGAAATCATGAATATAAACCTTTTTGATTTGAGGAGTAAAATACAACTGATGAAAAGATGGATGGATCGTGTGAGAGATTATATGAATGGGAAGGGAGGTCACAGTAGACAAGGAAAAATATAAGTGAAAAAAAAGTTGAGGAAACCAGGCGAAAGAATATTAAATTAAAAGTTAAAGAATAAAATTCAAATAGTACATACTACAATGTATGACTGAATCAAATAGATTATCGATAATTTTACTAATGATTGGTCAAGGATATATCTAGTGGTTTTGTTTATTTTTTGTTTAATACTAGCTGTCACACTATCTATTTCCAATCAGTAAGTCTCCTGAAAGCCAATATGACAAACAAAGGCGACCACAAAAAAGACCAAAGAAAAAGCAATGTAGCTCGATGAGTCCTGAAAAAACGATTTAACTGTCTGCACCCAATGAAACTAATCAAAAAAAAACGAATTCAGAAGCACTTGGGCCGTTTTGCCATACCTGACGAATTTTCCTCAAATTGCTTACGAACCTCGTCCAACAGAAAAGCGTAAATAAACTAACTTACTAACAAACTTCTATATATTCGCTTGTCAAGCAAGTTAACCACTCCGCTGCACTGATGATGCTACCTTCAGAAAATATTAAGTGCCCCCAGGCGAATTTGCACTCTACGGTCAAACTTATTTGAGTTTGTTCTACTTTGCTTGAGTATCTCTCATGTGTATCATTGCGTCTTTTATTTTTTCTTTCAGTGTCTTACCGATGTGTCACAGGTTTGGTACGTATGCAAGGAAAGTTTTTTAAGCATGTTTGAAGAGTGTTATTGGTATTAATTATAGCTTTTTCCCGGTCTGTTGCTTTACTTTTTTGCTTTCAGTTTCTTATCGATGGAAAGATTGTCAATAAAGCTTGAAGAGTGTTATTGTTACAAAAAATGGCTTTTTCCCGGTCTGTTGCTTTTCTTTGATACAATAATGTGATATTTAAACTGTTTCTTGTCAATTGAGGTGGTCTTATTTCTAACATAAATTGGACCTTTTTAATGTAATTGGTTGGTGCTTTATCCCTATCTCATCTGATGGTAAGCGATGATGTGGTGATGCATTGCAAGTAAATGAAAGGAACACAAAACTTATAAGACCTAGCACAGTTTGAATTAGATTAAACTATTGCTACCTTTTTTAAGCTATGTGTTATAGTAATTGCGGCAATCTTAAGGTCCCATTTTTAGGTCAATATCTTATGGGTTTTTTTTATCAAGACATGTTTAGTGGAAATGTGCTTGGTATATTAGGCTCGCCCACAATGAAGTAATCCACTGCTTATAACTTTGAAAAATGGTTGTTACCTCTGTTTACTGGGCTATGTTCAAAGCTACTTAAATATCATCCACCTAACCATTTTATAATTATTTTTCGATCGGCTTTTAGTCCGGTGTGCCAACATTCCAAAAATTGTTGTGATTATCAATATTTCACATGTAACGACTGTCTATCTGATCCCCTTACCCAGTTAATGGGTGATACG
This sequence comes from Orthosia cruda, assembly GCA_964057195.1. NCBI lineage: Eukaryota > Metazoa > Arthropoda > Insecta > Lepidoptera > Noctuidae > Orthosia > Orthosia cruda. The sequence goes on along the minus strand of OZ059839.1, from coordinate 11,406,627 downwards.
AAAAAAAAACATATATGATTTCAAAGTGGGTTTTCTCGTACGTTCTAAAAGTAAGTGTGTATCACTAAAACTCTCAACAAAGTTATTTTTGTAAGAAAAGCCGATACAACTTATATGAAGTTTCACTCCGCATTCTAGCTATAGTTAGATTTTTTGCGCTGGCAACATTGACGCACTTTGGAATACCAATTTTGTTGACATTCATCTTAACTTGACTTGACATACGATATTTTGTTCAGTTCTTCAATAAATCATCGTAGCATAATATCACACCTGCGTACCCGCCGCTTTTTCACTAGGTGATATTTGTCCTGCGATCTTGTCACCGACACGAATTGAATCAATTAATCGAGGCTCGTACGGAGTTTCTAGTAAGAAGTACGAACTTTCTATCCACCTAGGAAGTTCGCTAAGAGTAGGAACCCTGTCGACAATCTTTGGCATTGCAAATGCATTTCAATTCAGCATGATTTATGGTGTGCAGACATGACGAAGATTTTGCTTTTCACTGTGTAAATAGACAGTAGATTGTTTCTTTTTATTATATTATGCGGTACGATGCTGATCGCTAACCGGCGGTGGCTGCAATGGCTGGTACACTTCCAGGAAATCCAGGTATGATGTTTGGTTTTGATGTAACGTAGCTGCGGCACAATGGCTACACCGGCAGCGCGTGGTCGTAATATCCGAAGATTGTAGGTTTTGTCGTAGGTCGCCAGCTGTTGGGGCTTCAATGAACTTGAATGAAACTCCCGAATATAGGTACTGGTTGTTTAATTCCTTTAAACTATATTTTTACAATATTATAATGCAGAGCGTACAAAATCGTGGTAATAGTTTTTGCACCCACTATAGAAGAAAAAAATAATAAGTTGTGTCTATTCTATTCTATTCTATATTTTTTTATGGCAAGCAAAGCCGATGTCGACTATTCTGCCAGTGTCCAAAGTAAATTGGAAAACAAGTGTGTCTGAGATTTATAATTTAATTATAAGAGGGGAAACTGAAGACGAAAACTAAGTTCTTTTTGATACAGTTGAACACTTGTTGCGTTAGTACTGGGTTGTGTCGGTACACGTGAAACAAACGTAACGCGCCTGGCCATTTGGATTGGCAATTACGACGCGCACTGAGAGTCTTTATATTAAAAACAGGCGTAAACACAGGTTAATCCGAGTAGGAAATATACATGGGGTCTAGTGAAGTTTTTTTGAGGAATCTTCACGTTTGAATCCTTGTGGCACGCGCCCCCCTCCTTCTCCTGTTGGATGTGTGACGAGTATTTCCCACATTCGCATCCATCAAAAGAACGTACGTAGGATGCTGCGCAACCTCAAAGTGAATAAGGCAAGCGGCCCAGACGGTATACCAGCAATTGTTCTTAGAACCTGTGCGCCTGAATTGTCTCCGATCATGACACGCCTGTTTTGCCTTTCGTATGCCCAAGAAAGGCAGTCTAGCTGACCCGGCCAATAACAAACCCATCTCTGTAACGTCCCGTGCTTAATAGCAAGCTCCTGGCATACCTAGAAGCTAACGACATCCTTAGTGACCGTCAATACGGCTTCCGCCGAAATTGGTCCACTGGGGATCTTCTAGCGTATGCCATTCACATAATTATGGAGTGTGGCCATCGAGAGACACGGGGAAGCGCTTGTCGTCTCCCTCGTTATTTCGGATGGCTTTTGATAGGGTCTGGCATGAAAGCCTTATTGGTAAGCTTCCTTCATTCGGTCTGCCAGGTGGTATGTGTGATTGGATTTTAGACTTCTTGAGGGATCGGTCTATTCAAGTAGTTATAGATGGCTGCTCATCGGACCAATTGGTTATTAATGCCGGAGTCCCTCAGTGGTCGGTACTCTCAGCGACATTATTCTTGCTGCACATAAATAAGCTGCTAAAACCTTTGGGTATGCAGACGGAATCACTGTTGCTGAGAGATACTTGTCCAACGCACGGGCTACTGGGCCTGACGTCCTGTCTCTTCGTGAGGCCATGTTGGAGCGTTTGAGCTTGTCCTTGGAGGCAGTCTCAGAATGGGGCGATGCCAATCTGGTCAAGTTCAATGCCGCTAAAACACAGGCGTGTTTTTTCTCCGAAAAAAAGACCAAATTTCACCTGGCTTCATCTTTCCGAGGTGTAACCGTGACGATAACGGACCATCTTGAGCTACTTGGCGTAACGTTGACATCGACATTCAATTTTAGCAATCGAAAAACGGGCCACGAGGCTCATTGGCAATGAGGCACTGGTTGAGTCAAAGCTCGAGAGCCTTGAACTTGATCGTTGCCGAGTTGCCAGCTTGTCGGTTTTAAAAACAACATATTTTTGGTTTAGAATAAACCATAAGAAAAGAAATAGTCTACACAGCAAACTATGAAATTAATAACTTAATAAAAAATTATAAGAAAGTATTGTTTTAACAGATTTGGGTGTGAACATGTTGTAATTATAGGAATCAAGTCAATTAATTGCGTTCATTTAAAAATTCCGATATGGTATCATTTGGCTATTAGATATTATTTTAGATGTATTTTAAACAGAGCAGTAGGCATTTGTCTAATAGTTTTTGATATTTTATTATATATGATTGGTGCTAAACAAAAAATACTTTTACGCATCAATGCCGTGGTTGATATTGGTACGCTTAATGTATTATTATCCCGTCGCGTCGATTACGAATATAAACGTCTGATTGTTTATTAGATAGGTTAGGATTGGTTTGTACAAAATTAGCTATTTGATAAACAAATAAGGAAGGTAGTTATGGATACACCTCGCCCGTCTGCTTTAGATTAAGCTAAGTACATTATATGGCTCCATTCTAGCAACTAGATATCTTTTGCAAGCTCAGCGGTCTATGTCCACCGGATGAGTCATGTACGTGTTATAATTAGAATAAAAGTCGCCTCCAAATCGGCAGTACGTCTTTTATTTTCATCCTCAGTCAAAATCCTGAGAAGTAATTAAGTTTAGTACTTAGTAAAAAGTTTCTCACGCTCCGAAACCAAAAGTGGCGCAGCCGGTAGGATTTCCTCCTAGAAATCCGTAGTTTTCGCGTTTTTCCTTCGTCCAAATTCGATTAGAAAAATTAGGCGTAAATCTACGAAAGCAGAGGAAATCCTTCGAACCAAAGAAATATTCTTTTGAATCGCGTGTGTGCAGAAATCATCGAGTATGGGAGTTGCGGGAAATTGGTGAGTAAATCTTTTCGCCAATCCTATGTTCCCCTAATCCTCCTATATTTTTCATAAGTTTTAATTGTTATTTTTGAGATCGAAACTTGCTCATTATAACAGTGTTTAGTGATTATTTAGTCATTAGTTGATATCTCCGTATGAAATTATATGGTCTTATCTCTGTTCAATTCTCAGAACATAAAACATACAGTAGTGTTAATGTTAGAGAGTACACATTTATTTCGGTTAAGTATAATTTTCTAATTTTGATTGATTGAATTCAGTAAAATTAACTATATTAACTGTGAATTCAATGAAAAGTAGTAGCTTTTAAGGAAAAACTATTTTTACAAAATCTTTATTTTTATAGGTAATAGAAATTTTCCAAATGTTATTTTCCAAATTTAGCCAGTATTTCGATTATCATAGTGATTTATAATTGTGTGGTTCTTGTATTTTAAGTGTGTGTAAATTTTAATAGAATTGTTTTAAAGCGAGCTGCAGCCTCTGAACAGTTCATTACTCTGTACTATAATCATGACGACGCCCACATCAGTTGCAATTGAGCCAATACCAAATGAAATTGTTCAATTAATTCCACTGTATAATGGTGATAAACGACAGTTAAACCTTTATTTGAGAAAATGTCAGTACGTGGTTGATCGATTTAAGGGCGGTGTGGAACAGAATCTATATGTTTTTAATGTTTTAACGAGTAGATTGAAAGAGGATGCAGCTGCGCTCTTATCGGAACGTGAAGATATTGTTACATGGTCCGCATTAAGAGAATTGCTGATTCAACATTTTGGAGACCCCCGTTGTGAAGCGTGTATTAATATTGAATTAGAATCTTTAAAAGTTAATTCAGGTGAAAGCTTTTTAGACTTTTGTAATAGAATCCAAAATGTTCGCTCGTTATTAATGTCGAAGGTGAATACAATTGATGATATGGAATTAAGACGTGCTAAGTCAGTTATCTACAACAATACGGCTCTAAATGTATTTTTGTACAACCTTCCTGAAAATATGGTGCGTATCGTTAGGCTTAAATCGCCTACAACCTTAGAATCTGCCTTGAGCATCGTACTTGAAGAAGTCAATTTCATGGACCAATATAAAATGCGTAACCGCATTCATGGTAATAGTCAAAATTCGAAATCAAGTTCAAGGTCATCGACCCAACCAGTAGGGAACAAACCCGCCTTACCTTTTCAAGCTAAATTTAATGAGAATAATCCTCCAAATACACAAAGTAAGATACCTCAAACTATGGCTCAAGGTCAAGCATTCAAACCAGTATTCGAGTATCGTCCTCAATCGGGTTTGCAACTGCAACAGTTCGGTTATAGACCACTGCAACAATTTGGCTATAGGCCATCCCTACAGTTTGGTTATAGACCACCACAACAATTTGGCTATAGGCCACCTCAACCGTTTGGCTACAGACCACCCCTACAGTTAGGATATAAACCACCACAACAATTCGGGTACAAACCACCGCAACCATTCGGTTACAAACCACCGCAACAGGCTGGATCGAATCCTCCCCAGGTATTAAAACCCCAAAATCAAAACAGTGACGTGTCTATGAGAACAGCCCAACCTCAGCAGCAACACGTATTTAATTTAAATGAACTTACTATGAATGATTACGGATATGAATACGATCCCTATTGTGACGAATTTTACTATTATAATCTAACAAATAACTATGACTACGCAAATGACCTCAACTATTACTATGGTAATGAGAGTAACACGAACGATTCTAACGTACCTAATGACAAATTAGAACCAACAAATGAGAGTCAAAATGTGGATTTTCAGGCAAAAGCCTCGTGGAAGGACAAGAAGTCTTAGCACTAAATTGCGATCATAATTTAAAGCTTCCCTACATTTACTTAGAAGAAATAGACGCAAGAATGATGATTGACACTGGTAGCATGAGATCATTCATAAGTCCTCAAAAGGCTTATCAATTTTTCAGTGAATATATTAAGAAAGAACATTTTCAAGTGGTAAGCACCCATGCTTCTAGTAGACACGATGAAGTAATGGAAATTCCTCCATTACCTACCTTTGTAACTAACGCTTGGCATAAATTTTATTTGTATGACGTTGACGCGCGATATGACGGGCTGATTGGTAATGACCTTTTATTACAATTAAACGCAGTAATTGATTTAAAGAACCAAGTGTTAACAACTAACACTACGCGTATTCCAATAATTAATAATAACTTGAATTATATAGTTGATATACCGTCAAGAACAGAACAACGAGTTAAGTTACCTGTAAATCAATATGCAGGCGATGCTATTCTTGATTTTCAAGGATTCGAGGATGGTCTGCGTATGCCTAGCGCTATAGTAAATTGCGTAAATGGATACGCATATACAGTAATCCAAAATACTTCAGATAGTCCAAAACAACTTAATATAAAACAACCCTTTACAGTGACTAAATTTGAAAATAATGAATGTAATATAAATTGTACTAAAAACAATACTGACACAGAGATAGATGAGTTACTTGAAGACAATTTGAGGAAACTCAGACTCGATCATACCAATGATGAAGAACATGAAAAGATTTTTAGACTTTGCAAGGAGTTTAAAGACATATTTTACTGTGACCAAATTCCCTTGACGTTCACTAATTCGGTAAAACATAACATAAGGACTAAAAACGAAGACCCTATATATGTGAAACCGTATAGACAGGCTCCGCTTGTTCAAAACGAAATCAACAGACAAGTTGAACAATTAATAAAAGACAATGTAATACAAGAGTCCCATTCTCCTTGGAATGCTCCTGTTCACCTGGTGCCTAAGAAGATGGACGCATCTGGTGAAATTAAATACAGGATGGTGATTGACTTCAGAAGACTTAACGAAATTACTATTGATGACAGATACCCCCTACCGAACATTCATGACCTTTTTGACAAGTTAGGAAAGAGCACTTACTACACTACGCTTGATTTAGCCAGTGGATATCATCAGATAGAATTAGACGAGAAGGACAGACAAAAGACAGCTTTTTCCACTCAAAATGGACATTTCGAATTCCTCAGAATGCCGTTTGGGCTAAAAACGGCCCCAGCCACATTCCAAAGGACAATGGACAACGTTTTACGTGGGTTACAAGGACTACACTGTATGGTTTATTTAGATGATATTATCGTCTATGGAAATAGCCTTGATAATATGCTACAGAATTTACGGACTGTTTTTGACCGAATCAGGGCCACTAACATGAAAATACAACTAGACAAATCAGAGTTTTTACGTAAAGAAGTACTTTATCTTGGACACACAATTACCAAAGAAGGACTAAAACCTAATGACGACAAAATTACTGCTGTACTTCACTATCCCCTACCAAAAACCACGACTGAGATTAAAAGTTTTCTTGGACTAGTAGGATATTACCGACGTTTCATCAAAGACTTTGCAAAAATTACTCAACCATTGACGTCTTGTTTGAAAAAGCGTAATAAAATTATAATCGACCAGAAATACATTGACGCATTTAACAAATGTAAAGAATTCTTGACACACGCCCCTCTATTACAATACCCTGACTACGACAAACCTTTCATTCTTACGACTGATGCGTCAAACGTAGCTCTGGGCGCAGTTTTGTCACAAGGACAAATTGGCAGTGACAAACCTATTGCTTACGCTAGTCGCACTCTTAGCGATACTGAATCACGTTATAGTACAATCGAACGGGCATTGCTTGCTATAATTTGGGCAGTCAAACATTTCAGACCATACTTATATGGTCGAAAGTTTTACATATACACTGACCACCGTCCTTTAGTATGGCTCCGATCTCTGAAAGATCCCAGTAGTAAACTTACACGTTGGGGACTCCGTTTGCAAGACTATGACTTTGAATTAATTTACAAAAACGGCAAACAAAATACCAATGCCGACGCCTTTTCTAGGATTAAAATAAATGCTTTAGACTCTGATGATGAATCACTTGCAGTTAACGTTGATGAAAAAGATACAGAATACCTAGATAGTGTAGTTACGGCAAAGTCCACAGTTAAAAATACAAGAGAACGCAGCGATTCATCAACTATAACAATATCAGATACAAGTCGAACAGCGACTGCTAGTTCTATAGAGTTTACCGACGAAAACATTAATGAATACCCTGTTCCATTTGAAACTAGTAAATCAGATACAATTCATTCAGCTTTAAACGAGTCCACTGGAATACCAATTTTACCCGAAGCTATAGACACTAAGCCAAATCAAATTTTAGAGTTCTCATGGCTCAAAAATGAAATGCAAGTGAAGGACCTCTCGAGTGACAAACAGAAAGTATTAGAAGTTTTCTTACCAATAGATAATACAGAATTGATAAAAGATTTTTTGAAACAATACATTAAACCAAAATTGAAGTATTTCATTTATTTTGAAGAGGATGAACATCGCAAATTATTCGGTAATATAATCATTCAACTTTTTAGGAAAGATTTGATAAATTTTTATGAATGCACAGAACGAGTAATTTATGTAAATGATGAAGGAGAACAGAGAACTATAATAGCTAAGCACCATGAAGGAAACACATGCCATCGCGGCATCAAAGAGACATTAGTTAGGCTTCGTAGGAATTATTATTGGGATAGAATGCAGGAGACAGTAGCGGCAGTTATAAATACATGCGAGGCATGCCAGAAAATGAAATATGACAGAAAGCCCATTAAACCTATCTTACAGTTGACACAAACACAGAATGCTCCGTTTCAGGAATTATTCACAGATCTTTTTAGTATTGAAGGAATTTTTAAGCTAACATAAAGTCGAACTTCATATTGGCACGCCCAATAACCCAAACTCAATGGGCTTGATAGAACGATTTCACTCCACTATAATTGAAATATACAGATTAGCGAAGTACGAAAAACGATGTACCGATGCGGTATCAGTAATGACGTATTCGGTTATGGCTTATAATCATTCCATCCACTCTGTTACCGAACTCACTCCATTCGAAGTTGTTTTCGGACATACTGATACAAATAACCCGTTTAGCATAGAGTTAGAAAAACAATATTTTCAGAAAATGGTTAAGGATCATGCAAAACGAATCAGATTCATGTATACACATTTGACAGATAAAATGGTAGCAATAAAAGAAAAGCAGAAGGAAAGGAAGGGTGGTGAAACTGAACTTGAGTTTAATAAAGGCGAAGTTATTTTTGCGAAAGACGTGAACAAGCGTAAAAGTAAAGAAAAACCAAGATACGTAAAAGCAAAGGTTATAGGTCAGGCTGAAAGAAATATTTTACCAATTCAAATAGGAGATACAATTACTAAAACCCCCATTAAAAATGTAAAACGCCCTCCGCAGGTGGTGCGGCATCCTGTTGGTAGTGATGCCCTCGCTGGCCCTTCACCTGCAAAACCTTGAAGGAAACCCAGGTATATTCCCAGTAAAGGAAGGTCTGGCACACATTCAAACTGATCACTGGACTATAGTCAAGCTCATAAGCTTAGAACAGATTTATAATGATTTAAGTTACATATCCAGCAACTACCAGAAAATTTGTAAACTTATCGATTGGAATGCATCATATTCTCAAGAATTCACAAGTATGAAAATACATACAGAGTTTATACGCGATATAACAATAGAAAAATATCGACAACTAGTTCCGCAGAAACGTTCTAAAAGAGGACTTATAAATCCATTGGGTTCTATTATAAAATTAATAACTGGTAACTTAGACCACGATGATGCCGTTAGATACGAAGAACTTATTTCCAAATTAAATCATAATCAAATAATTACTTCAAAAAAACTAACGATCGTCTCCAAAATGTTTGATAGTTTCATCAATGTAACTGAAACAATAAATCAGAACACTGCATACTTTCATAATCGCTTAACAAAAATTGAAATTCTTCTAAAAGATTTATCGGCTAAGCAAAACAATTGGATTTTCTTAACTTACCTAACTGGATTATTTTCTGTATTCACAAGTAGTTTTCGTACTATCTTTGCAAGGCTAAGTGAAATTGAAACAGCATTAGCGTTAAGTAAATTATCCATACTACATCAATCAATTGTGAATTCTACAGAATTATTATATCATTTAGAATTGATTTCTTACTCTGGTAACTTAGTGTATCCTCCATTGGAAACAAATTTATTGAAAATAAAGGAGACCATTTGTGTAAAGTCATTCATTAAAGATAATCAGATTACATTTATAATGGAAATTCCACTTACGGATAACTCATCATATAACTATTTTAAGATATATTCCTTACCAATCTTTCATGAATCCGAAAATAAAACCTTGGCTATTATTCCCAAATATCCTTACCTTTTGGCGAAAGGAATGAAATACTTACCGCTAATAAAATCATGTCGACCACTCTCTGCTGGCGATCAGTTTTTATGCAATGCAGATAATCAAGCCTTATACTATGAACTTACCTGTGTAGAACAGTTGATGAAATTCGAAGATGACCATACTCCTTGTAAACAACGTGAAATCCAAATTGAGAATGTCAGTGTCCAGCAAGTAAACGAAGCTAGCTGGCTCCTTTATAGTAGATTGAGAACAACACTGACTAAGCAATGCGGTGAAGAGATCAGTAACCAACTTGTATTCGGCACTTACCTGGTGACCATTGACGAGCCTTGTGACCTGCAAATTTATGGAATTCACCTTCACCATCGTATTTCTGTGGAGTTGGAAGTTGTGGAGAAGATTCCCATAGTCACACTACCCCAGTTGTACGTGAATGTCTCTCTTTCCAAATCAAGTGTAGTGAATATGAAAGGAATCAGTTTAGATGAAGTGAAATATATGGCCTTTTCGTTAAAGCATAGTGAAGTGATCGAAAGTGTTTTGAATGAAAAGAAAGACTATAACTTCAGTGAAAATTTAGGATACGTCACTTTAGGTTTAGTTATTTTTGGTTTTTTTGTATTCTTGGGTTATATAATCTGGCTAAAATCGCCGAAATGTTTATTGTTTTGGCAAAATTGTCAGAAGGACTCTCAAATCGAACCTGCCGATAATTTCGCTCTTAGGGTCGGAGGAGTTATGGATACACCTCGCCCGTCTGCTTTAGATTAAGCTAAGTACATTATATGGCTCCATTCTAGCAACTAGATATCTTTTGCAAGCTCAGCGGTCTATGTCCACCGGATGAGTCATGTACGTGTTATAATTAGAATAAAAGTCGCCTCCAAATCGGCAGTACGTCTTTTATTTTCATCCTGAGAAGTAATTAAGTTTAGTACTTAGTAAAAAGTTTCTCACGCTCCGAAACCAAAAGTAGGTAGACTTAAAATGTTATACAGGGTGGGCCAGAAAGAAATGCGAATTTGAAAAATGATTAAAAAAAAACTTAGTACAATTCACATACAAATTTTTATTTTTATAAAAATTTACATCTGGGAAATTCATTTCTTAAAAATAACGTCATCCAGGTGTGCACCATCCCGCTGCAAACATTCTTCGAATCTGAACCTCAAATTGGTAAAAACTCGCTGGCACATTGCACGGGGAATAGCTGCCATTTCTTCCCGGATATTGGTCTTCAACTGGTTAATCGTGGCTGGGTTATTGGAGTAGACTCTACTTTTTAGGTATCCCCACAAAAAAAAGTCCAGTGGCGTTAGATCCGGACTTCTAGGAGGCCATGCAATGTCACCTCGGCGCGATATCAGTTTCCCAGCAAACATCTCGTTTACGACCGCCAAAGAGGCATTAGCTGTATGGCATGTCGCGCATGTCGCAATTATACGGGTGCAATTTCAGATCTTTCAACAAAATGCGACGCAAAGATGTTCTGGATACCACAAGTTCGGCTGAACGCTTTCGAGTCGATAGAGCAGGATTACGTTGAACTGAAGCTCTAACTTGTTCAATTGTGTCTTCCGTTCTTGTTGACCTTGGGCGTCCCGCAGGCTTCTGTTTGAGAGTCGAACCAGTATCTTCGAACTTTCTGACCCACGATCGAATCACACTTTCTTTCGGACACTGATTTAGGTCATGTAATCCAAACTCACGCCGAAATAAACGCCGAACAATAACGCACGAATCGCGATTTTTGTAATAATGTTTAACGCAGAATGCACGTTGCGCTCCGGTGAAGTGATCCATCGCGACTAAATTTCCGGGAACCGAGCTACTTAACCCCACCACCCGCGCAGTCCCCTCTCTAAAGCTTCAAACGCAAGAGTGTTTTTAAAATCGTACGCCTTTCTGGCCCACCCTGTATTTAATAAAATACTGTTTGCAACTATCAGTTATATTCAAACCAAACATAGCCCTAATACGCCTTTTTTGTGACTTAAAAATGATTTCCTTATTAGTAGAATTTTCCCAAAATATAACTCCAAACTTCAATAGGGAGCCGACAATACCATGGTGGTATAATAAGGGCATGGGTACTTAAAATAGGTTTTAGCTTATAGAGGGCATATGCAGAAGATACATACTTTTTTATTCAATTCTTCTGTGTGTGCTTTCCAGTTCAGACGTTTGTCAATGGTTACAACTAAAAATTTAGCTGTGACTACTTTTTTATAACAGTTAATTTATGTTATATATATATTATACATATTAGTATGTGGGTACTTCAATTCTCTGTAGGTACTTCACGCAGTGTAGTACAGCTCCCAGTATTTACGTGTTTTTAAAATATAATAATGGCCCAAAAGGCCCTTGAAGGTGTAGTAAGCGAGCTACATAAAGTAGTGACTGATCTTGCGTCAAAAGTCAGTGCTCTCGAGTGCAAAATTGATGAGCAAACTGCTATAATTGTTAAGCAAGCGCAATCGTTGAGCTTGTTAACATTAGCTGTTGAGGGTACAACGAAATTAGTCCCTCCGAAACTATTGGACGCCGACGGCGGTCAAGAGCATCCAGCGATTCCAGCGACTACGCAGCGTCCCTTGCGTCAAGCGCGAGTTAATTCTATCGCTCAAACCAAAAGTGGATACGCAGTCGCTGCAAAAAAGTCAGCCGTTTCAAAACCTAGGACGGATGGTAACGTAGGGGAGACAAATAATTTGCCTAAGACTCCCACGGTGACAGCTACGAGTGAAAATCCCAATCTACCCACAAAAGCAATTTTATCATCGTTGGAGTGTCGGGCCACAAATTCAGCGGAAACGCGCACGGTTGACACAAGAGATAATCTTCATGAAAACATTACCTCCGATGAAGGGTGGCAACCGGCGCGCAAAGCACGTAATTCTAAACGACGAGTGGTCACTGGCAGCGGACAAGAGGATGACGAGCTTAAAACTGTTGAAAAGCTTAAATATTTGCAGGCTTGGTCTTTTAAGCCAGAGACAACGGAGCAAAACGTGCTCACATATTTGAAAAAGCTTCAAGATTGTGACCAATATATTGTGGAGAAACGATTAATTAAGACTACAAGACACGCGGCTTTCGTAATTGCTTTTCCTGAGAGCTTAAATGAGCGCATAAACACGCCGACGGCGTGGCCGCAGGAGTGAAGTTGTCTGACTGGTTTCCGAGGCGTCCCCGCGGGCAGCGGGGGGACACGAGCTCCGAGATTCGCACCGGCGACAGTGCATGCGCAGTCGTTGGGTGCTTCTCCCAGTGAACATCGCACTAAACGACGAAATAGGAATGACTTACAGTTTCGGTATGCTAACACTAGTGATTTAAATAGTTCCCACTCGCAAACTAGGGGACTGGTGCGCTCGAATGGTGTGAATGTGGTTCAAGCTAGTGGCAAGAAACCCAAGTGCTCGTTAGATCTGTTCTACTGTTCTACCAAAACGTTAGAGGCTTACGTACGAAGTTAAAATCCTTTTGTAATAATATTTTAGAGTGTATGTTTGATTTAGTAGCCATAACCGAGACTGGAATTAATGACTCGATACATGATGGTGAACTGGCTCCGAGCACACAATAATCAGATGTGACCGCGAGGATGGCCGTAAACACGGAGGGGTCATGCTGATCGCCACCCCGCGCGGCGCTCTCGAGTTACGTAGTGTACCGTTATCTGATAACAGTAGCTTGAGCCACCACCCGTTCGAAATCGTATGTGCGACGGTATACCGCCAAAATGTTTTTTTATTTTTGTGTTGTGTTGCGTATATTCCACCTAAGACGATTGAAAGGGAATATATGTATATGTTTCATTTACTGGAGCAGTTATGTGTTAGATATGACAAAGTTGTTTTAGTAGCTGATTTAAATATGTATTCAGCAAATCAAGATGTACAATGTTATTATGAATACTTTGTCACCTTTTGTGGGTTTCGCCAAAGTAACAATATTCTTAATTGCAACAATCGCACACTCGATGTAGTCCTAACTACTTTACCCGAAGGTGATATTGTCGTAAGCGAGGAATGTAAGGAGTGTTTGTCACGCATAGACCCACAGCATCCGCCGCTACGAGTAAGTATAAGTCGTGTGCGAGCGACTTCTAGCCCTGGTTACCATATACCGCATTCTTCCACCTCCCTACCACGATGGAATTATAACAAGGCGGACTTCCATTGTTTGTACTTGGGACTTGCAGGGATAGACTGGAGCGCCCTGTATGAAACGAGTAGTGCCGACGAAGCATATAGAATATTTTACGACATATTTTACAGGATTTTGGATGATAGCACTCCGAGAAAGAGCTTCAAGGGTGATTGCTTTCGTTATCACTACCCTGAATGGTTCACTGCTGACATAATAGGTCATATTAAGAAGAAAGCTTTTTGGCACAAATCTTTTAAGAAGACGGGTTCGGTCAACGACTATTTTAAATTTTCGCACTACCGTTCAATTGTCAAAGTAGAAATCAGTACCGCATACTGCGATTTTCAGAGGCGTACTGAGCAACAATTTGTGAAGGAATCGAGGTCTTTTTGGGGTTTTATTGGGGGCAAGCGCTCGAAACGTAGTAGACCGAAGATAGTTAAGAATGGCGAGCCTTTGCCAGAGCATGAGTGCGCTCAGGCATTCGCTGATTACTTTCATTCGGTTTATGGGGCGGTGGCACCGCGGTTGGATGCGGCTGCCGCTGGGCAGACGGTGCCCGAGCGCGGTTCCCGCATTCACGTGGGGCAGCTGTCTCTGGACGAGGTGAGTGCCGCGCTCACGCGCCTCAAGCCCAAGCGTTCGGTTGGGCCAGACGGGGTGCCACCTTTCATCGTTAGGGATTGTAGGACAGTAATGGCACGGCCGCTCATGCATTTATTTAATAGCTTTTTACGAGAATGCACGTATCCGGACGGCTGGAAATTGACTAGGGTTACTCCGGTACCGAAAGGGGCTCCAAGCTCAGATGTTGGCGGGTATAGACCAGTAGCAGTACTGTCAGCATTTGCTAAAGTCTTCGAGTCCGCGTTGTGTTCAACTATCCACTCGCAAGTAGCCTCACAGCTCAACGACGCGCAGCATGGTTTCTGTGCGGGCCGCAGCACGAACTCTAATTTAATGTGTTTTTTAAATCAGGCCACCACAGTGATGGACTCGGAGACTGGTGCCCAACTGGACGTCGCTTACTTTGACTTCAGGAAGGCATTTGATAGTGTGGATAATGACATACTTTTAAGTAAATTTGCGAGGGTCGGTTTTACCCCAGCCCTCCTAGAGTTCTTTGCTAGCTACTTAGGCAACCGCAAGCAAATGGTAGAATATGCAGGTTACACCTCGAACTCGTATTTCACCCTTACGGGGGTAAGTCAGGGCACAAACTTAGGACCTTTAGAATTTATTATTATGATTAATGATCTTCCAGAAGTCATTAAAGATGCTGGCTGTTTATTATTTGCGGACGATCTCAAGCTATTCCTACGGATCACAGACGAGTCACACTGCGGAATGCTCCAGCGAGACATCGATCGGGTGGTAGCGTGGAGTGAAGAGAATAAACTACTCTTCAATGTGACGAAGTGTAACGTAATGTCCTTCACGCGGGCCGTGGTACCTCGACGTCACGATTATTGCATGGGCGGTCACGTCATACCACGGGTAGTGTTAGTACGAGATCTCGGTGTTACTTTTTCTGGGGATCTTTCGTTTCGTGCGCATGTAGTGCAGGTGTGCAAAAAAGCGTTTAAAAATCTTGGTTTTGTCATGCGTGAAACCCGTGACTTCACTAACATGGCGGCAGTGAAATCACTTTATAATGCGTTGGTACGAAGCAACTTGGAAACTAGTGCTATCATCTGGAATCCTTATGAAGTGAAGTATTCTCAGATGCTGGAAAAGATGCAGAACAAATTTACCCGATATCTTTATATGAAGCAATTTGGTGTCTACCCCTTCTACCCTCTTATGTATCCAACTCTTTTTGTTATAGGGATGGTTGGGTACTATAAGTTGGAAGTAAGGCGCAACCTAGCTCTTGCAAAATATGTTTTTATGGTTTTTCGTGGCATGCTGAATAATCCACAAATATTGGAATCGTTAGGATTGCTCGTTCCAAACAGGAGGCTACGGTTAGGACCTAGGGAGGGGCTTTTTAATGTACCGGCAACCCGTACAAATTTATTAAAGTTTGCACCAGTGATACGTGCTGTTAGAATACTTAATAGCATCTCTCTGCGTTTGGACATATTTTCTTGCTCTTTGGCGGAATTCCAGAGGGTGACACTTAGTGTGTTGTCCACTGTGTAACTTGTGCTTCTACCCAGACCCGTTACTTGGGACTGTACTATTAGTAATGTATGACTACTTTTGTTAGCTTGGGTCTTACCTGTTAAAACAAATGTATGTGTTAATAAATAAATAAATAAAATAAATAAATAAATAAATGTTGAACATTAATATTTGGTGCTTCTAAACGTTGATTGAAGAACATCATTTTTGTTTATTCAAGTTAAATTATTATTATCTAACAATTCAATTATTGATTTTATTGTATTATTAATTTCATATTCATACCTATCTTTATTTATAGAATTAATAGTGACTGTGATGTCATCGGCAAAAAGTTATACTGGATAATTAGTTACTAATATTTATTGTTTTTTCTTTACTAACCGGTAATTTTGGTACTTGCGCTGTGTGGTCAGACAGGCCGAAGTCAATCACATCTGATTTACACTTCTTCCCAAAATTATGTGCAAAATTATCTATGCAAGTGCCGCTCGCGAGTAGAGTTGGCTGATTAATTTCTAGCTTTCAATTATAACTCAAGAGCAAACATTCTAGATTTAACAAAGTATTATTACGCTTAAGACAGTCAATATTATAATCACCTGAAATTACGACATTTCTTTTTAAATTTTAGTTAAAAATAGTTCATAACACTTTCTCTAATTGCTCGAAGAATACAGGTAAGTAGATGAACTTTGGTACTCTATACACACAAACAATAATCGTATTACACATTGTCAGATCAATAGCGCAACATTCGAATATTCCAATTATGGAGTGTTTCGCGGTATATTGAATCTCTTTAAACTGGGACCTTTTTTCGCAAGGATACATGTACCACCTCTCTTGCTGTCCTTTCTGGAGTAGCATGCCGCCAAAGTGTAATTAGGAATATGCAACAATTGTTCATGGCCAGCTATCATGAAGTGTTCAGATAAACAGATTATGTCGATTTCGGTATTTTTCTCTGACATCTCTTCAAGACATACAGTAAGCTCACCGCTCTTATTCAGTAAACCCGCAATGTTTTGATGTATCACGTTAAGGTTTTTTTCGAAAAAACTGCATTGTCGCTTTTTGTTCATCCATGGTATTGTTATTTTTCTCGTCTACTGTATTTGCGAAGGTATTTTCACGTATGTAGTTCATAAGCGCGGCGATATCTTGGAAAATTATTTGCATGCCGTATATATTTATTGATCCTGTATTTTGTCTGTACATTTTGTAATCCCATTTCTTCCAGGTTCTTATTCGAGTCAATTAACTAGGCATGTTCATGTCCTAAAATGTCTTGGTATAACAGATTATTAAAATTTTCTACTCTCATGTTATACAAATTAACATTACTAATACAACTACTATAGTTCGGCATGCAGAGAATAACATTTGTGTGTTGAATTTTCTCGAGTACTTTCCTTATGTGGAAAATTATACTAGAATATTCAGTGAATGTCCTTAGCTTTGGTTCCAAGTCGCGAAACATATTAGTTATTCCTGAGTATGGTGTTAGGTAATGACATAGTTCAAATGTACATTCTCAAATTTATTATATTTTTATTTATTTGTTCATTGTTCATTTTTGTACATTCTCAAATTTATTTTCTGCAATTATATGTATATTATTATATTTATTTTCGCTTATAATACAGATTTTACTAACTTTTTTTCTCAAGTTTTCATTATGGCTTTTTGTATGAAGGATTGCTGTTGGTACCACAGATTCTCCCTTAGACGAATCTTTGGTGTCCATTGCTATTGTTTGAGTGCCCTTACTATATTTATTTTTGTCAGACGTATTTACTTGCTCCGTTTGTGTAATTTTGCTAAGTAATGCTTCCCTTTTTTTTGGGAGTAGAAGATTTTTGTCTGGATTTCTTAGTAGGAGAGATTGTGATTTTTTGTAAAGTTCATTTTTCTTTTCCAGCTCCTGGTTTGACTTTTTAAGGTTATTATTTTCCAATGTAAGAATCTCAATTTCTTTTTCTGCACTACTCAATAGTTAAGAGCAAGTTTCTTCAAAGAGTTAGTTTCTCAACTTATTCCTTTAGCTCATATATTATTCGTGGTCGTGTGTGTCGTCGTTGCACCTCTCGGGGAGACTGGTGGTACCGGTGTCATCCAGTGTTTTGTTTTCAATTTGACTGACATTGAACGAACACGATGCGTAATATTCTCCAGAAAGTTCAACAATATACAAGTCTTGTAGTTTATATATATTGCTTAATCTTGAGTTTGTTTTCTGTTATTTGTGTTATGTTGTATTTACAATGTGTTCAATAATTGTATACCACCAATATGAAAACACAAAAACCACTCGGCGCTTACGGGATTCGAACTCGAGACACATTGCACCTAAGTCGGTACATAAACTAATCAACTATTTGAGCAGGTAGTTTTAAGTGTGAAACAAAGATATGTATTATGAATTCTAATTTCAAGAATTCGTTATTCTTTACTGGGGTGTAGATGTAATTTTGAATATTTAAAAGTTGCTGTTATTTTCACTTTCGACAGTTTTATTTGTTTATTTTTAGTTTTTCACGACACTAGTTTACAGAATATGACGAAATGAAGTTTTCACATGTATATTTATAGTAATGAGCACTGTAAACACATAAATAAAGCACTATTTGTCACAGAATTGTTGTTGTGGGTCCAGATTCTATTTCACTTTAGGATTTCGTCGGAAATTGATTTTAGATTTGGACAACACTTTTAGCGGTATTACACAACGCAGGCTTTGTTATTATCACTAGTCTGACTTGTTTCACTGCGTATATTAATATTTAAATCAAAGTTCTTACGGAGCTCAATGTTACCGTGACATACGATTGCCAGTAAAACTGCTATGGATTCTCTCTGTTTGTTAAAATATTTATGCTGCAACAAGCAAAAACTAACAAAGAAAAAATGTTGATACTTTTTTGAAAAACTTTACATGTTTTACGAAATATTTTTAGAATTAAATGCCTTCCATTGTTACTAGTTGATTCGATTATATTGCATAAAATAACATAAAAAAACTGCATAAATCGTGCGTAAATCTGGGTGTTTGTTATTCAATCACGTCTTAGCGGCTGAACTGACTGGAACGACATTGGGCACGGATAATCCTTTTTATCCAGGTATTACTTTTACGTGGGACAATTTATTACATTCACAAAGTCCTACGAAATAGCTTTCTGACAGTAGGTAAGTAACTACTAATTTTGACCACCTTCTCCTAACCTTCCTAAACTCCTACACAACTAAAAATGTTTGTATTATTCTGTTCAAAATACCTCACAAACCATTTTAATTAAACCAAATTGTATGCAAGCAAAGTCTGTACCGAAGTTAGTGATGCTATATTTTTCATGCAGCAGCCATACGAAAGTAACGACAGGTCTTTGACTTGATAACAACTCTCTGGATAGATGTAATAGAATAGAAATATTATAAAATAGTTTTCACGACTTCGTTCTTGGTTTAATACTTAAGATTAAAATCGTTTGCCGAATACAAATGAAAAATATTGCCACGGGAACATAATACCGAGATAAAACATAAATTATTTAGTCCTAATCTAAATTGTATCCTTATCGGTCCAGTGGTTATTAGTTAGTAGAGAAGGATACCATGGGAAAATATCCTATAAAAAATGGTCCATATTCTAAGCCCATTTGAAGGCTCTACTATAATCGACTCGGTCACTAAAACAACGAAAAAATATTTTCGATAATGTCAAAAAATAACAAGCAATATTTTCTTTTTTTTATACTTCATTTTCTTTAATGTAGTCACAAACTTTACCACACAATAAAAATATCTACACTATTTATCTTTTACTCCAAAGAATTACACTGGCATTCATGTAATATCACTCATTAATTACATTTTTTACACCTGAGGCAGTTAATGCTTTGAGATAATATTTTATCTTTTAGTACCGAGGCTGCCTACATAAATTTAACAAATGAGAAACGGGAACACTTGCATACTGTTTGGGAGTATCTACGACTTGTAACAAACTAGACCGCAGTTTTTAGTTTTGAGCTTATCAAATGACTAGATCGAGAATTTAACGTTTTGGAAATATGATAAATTTATTGTATGTTTATACTCGTACTAACAGACAGGCAGGTTGATGCCTAGCCTTTTCACAAAGTTTATATGATGGGTTTAACTGCCCGTCTAACCAGATGCAGCTGAATACAAATACTACTGTATTAAACATGTTTAATAATGATCGGACCTCCACAACCCAGTTATTGGATAAAAAATAGCTCTTGGCAAATCTGGTTGTCAGGCTTACCAAATTCTAACTCCGTCACGAACTCACGACAGCCTGAGATCCTCAAATGACAGGTGGGACCAACGGTTGAACGTTAAATAAACTTATTGTAAAACTGAAAAACCCTAAATGTAAATTTTACTCGCAAAACATTTGTTAACATAGCTTATTATGAAAATATCTAGTAACATCAAATGTACCTAATTAAAATGAAAACTTAATAAACCCGAATTAATTATTGGCTAATAACAATTTCTTTGCATTCTATCCATTTGTATTAAAATTCACCAGTTACTAAAGCAAGCTTAAAATATTCAATTCCATTATTTGCAATTTAGAATGCAAATAGTCACTATCTGTACACCGGCGGCCAATAAAAAAATATTAAACTTTTTGTTAGCTTTCATGCAAATTGAACTCGATGCGCAGTTTTTTTGGCCGTATTTGTAAAATATGGCGGCGGGTAAAGTTAATACGACAGGCGATTGATTTCTTATTAGCGTTGGATGGGCTTATGTGAGAAGAGGATAAGAGTTTATTTTTATTACTGAAAAATATATTATGGGGTTTCATGCCATTGGTGTTTTTTTTTCTGCTCGTTGCTTATGGAAATCAAGACGGTGGTCTATTCGAAGTCAAGCTTAACTCAGCACGGCTATCTAAACTAATAGGTATTAAGACAAAAAGAGATTTTTTTGTGTCTTTATTTTGGTAAAGGTATGGTTATCTCTGGATGAATTTGATCCGTTTCCGAAATTATTGCACTTTTAGACAGCTATGCACTATCGCAAAGTGCCAATGGTTACTTTAATTTAAGAAAATGCACAGTTCCCATCAGTTCCAGTTGCATAGGCTACGGGAATAAACCGTGGGCAAACAAACTAGTAAACCATAAAATCCTATCTCTCAATCTTCTCACAGACAGAACCACAAACATTTTATACCTTATTCTTCATTTAAAATCTGTTTATATATAGACGAACATAAATACAAAACAATGTTCCACTCCACTCCAACTTTTGTCTACCCACTTGAACTTACAAACATGTTTGGAACACTGAACTCATGTAAAGCTAGCGAGTTTACCCAATATACCGAGTACCGAGTAAATAATTATAAAATGGAAAAGTTGTGATACAACTTGAACTAAGGTTGTAAACTTATTCTCCGTTTCTGCAAATGCGGGATTTCAGCGACAACTCGTACCTCAACATCTGCTTCTGCAGACTTTAAGCGTTGTTTTAATAGAGTTGTAATACTAGAAAATTCGTTCTTAAAATTGTACCCTTTCAATGCTCCAAGTTTATTTTTATAGGCTAGTGTTTGAACACTACCTCACCCGATGGTAAGCGATGATGTGGTCGACGATGAAGCAAGCTTTCCTAGAAGTTTTTACGCCCATGTTACTGCCGTAGTCTCATAAATCACGTTGCGTTTGGTTCTAGCTGTCGTTAGTATCTAAATCTTTGACAGTCATGCCAAGGGATATCGTAGAGACAATCACCCCATGTAAAATACAGGTACCCAGCAATGCTTGGAAAAATACTGGTATCGACCCGACACAGTTGTTAAAATATTAGGCAGATTGATATTTTTTTCATTGCCGCTGCCAGTACTCTCTGCTTTTCTAAAATTTGATTATTAATAGTTTTTACTGCCTTTCAAGAAAAAATAATTATTTTTTTTACAACTCCGCGCCTGCTAAGATAGCATCTGTTACATCCTTATCTAAAATTATTTCGACTTATATTCTGTCTTAAGCACACGGCAAAATTATGTACTTTTGTTGAGTTAGAATGTCGAAGTTTTATAAGTAGCACAAATATTGTCGGAGTTGTTTTGGTAGAAGTTCAATTCTAATAATAGGATTGGTTCATTATTATTTTCCGGTGTGCCTTAAAAAAAGACTACTTATTTTGTTTTAAAATATGACAAAAAAACAAAAGTCATGATCTCTTTGAAATAATTTTGAGTTGCATGAATTGAAGGATTAAAAATAACTTTATATATGGATACATCTGTCATCAATCAATCAATCTGGCTAGCCTTTTCCTAACTATATTGGGATCGGCTTCCAGTCTTACCAGATTCAGCTGAGTACCAGTGTTTTACATGGTTAAAACAATCCTATGTATAATACCGTAAAAAATGGAAGTCATTTCGAAATATTAATCGGAAGGAGTATTTCCAATATTTCCAATAATATTCCGTACCTGTTTTTTGCAACAATTTGTAAATGTAAATAAAAATTGAAAGCAGCCTTTATATAGACATAACTAATAAACAAACATAAAAAAAACAAGTTTGTTGTATGGGAGCTCCACTTAAATATTTATTTTATTTTATTTTTAGTATTTGTTGTTATAGCGGCAACAGAAATACATCATCTGTGAAAATTTCAACTGACTAGCTATTACGGTTCATGAGATACAGCCTGGTGAAAGACGGACCGCGGAGTTTGAGTAATAGGGTCCCGTTTTTACACTTTGGGTGCGGAACCTTAAAAATGGGCTATATCATCAATTCAGGAGAGAACTTGATTTATTTTAACAAGAAGTACTTCAAAAAACCTGTCCGGTTGATCGGAATTGGCTCTTCCTCTATTATATGGACTTAAACATAACTGGAAAATATGAGGGTAGAATAGAATAGAATACTCTTTATTATGTACACCATATAAGTTACAGAAAGTATAGATGAAGAAAAAATTACACTGGGTGACACAATGGGCGACCTTATCTCTAAAAGCAATATTTTCAAGACAACCAGGCATGTTAGGCACGGTAAGGAAGAATAACAATGAAGATACCTTATTAGTTCTGTAATCCCGCATTGAGCCTAATTAGCAGACACAATAGAATAACAATAGCTTACACAAACATGGTGTACGCGCGACGTTTGAGGAGACTCTTCCTTTTGATTTGGCACTAACGATTTCCATACCTTCATTTATACACACTTTCACCAGTGCAGTTGTTGATATACTATTCAATATCACACATATTTTCGTGCGTGAATCTATGCGTTTTACGGTTATTCATCAAGCCGTTCAACCGTATATACGAGTACTCGTATAATAATCAAACTGACTGCCCACAGAACCGTCGAAACTTGCCAAAAAATCTCTCATCTTCTTTAGGTACAAATAAATAAAATTTATGTGTCTGTATGTAATATCAAAAAAATAACGTTTTATTGAAAGCATGTGAAAGTATATACGGTAATAACAAATACGCAATTTTTAAGATTACTGTCTTTCCGTCTGTGTGTTTTGCCGGGTAATCTGCAAAATGGCTGGACCGATTTTTAGGAGACTTTCTCGGGTAGATAACCAGTGATATAAGGAGTAACCTAGGCTACTTTTTATCTCGGAAAATTCACAGTTCCTGGGCAAAATAAAATAATAAAAACGACGACGACGACGTACGCGGACGAAGTCGCGGGCAAATAGCTAGTTATTACAAATATGCATATTTTAAATCTCTTTTTTGCTACTGGCAGCTTCATAACTTAATTTCCATGTTACTCACACAAGTTTTTTTAAACTGAATCCGCTATATTTATGGCCGCATTAAAAAAACATATTAGCCTTCAATATTTTTTTTTCGGTGTTCGTTTATTTCATTTCAACTTGTTTGAATCTGGTATGAAGAAATAAAACGTGCTGTTTGTGTTTACTGGTGATGAAAAAAATATTCAAGAACAGATTGTTTTATGTTTCGTTTACATGATTTTTTATTATGGTGCTGCTGCTTTAATTCGCGATAAACGGCCATACTTGTTATACAGAGACAATTGTGTAAATTTCACAAGTTATATCTAATTCAGGAATACGGATACCTACCAATTTAGTAGGTTAATGTTCAACCGTGTCTGTTAAGTTCGGATGGCATATTAGGTGCTGTATGCCATTTTAATAACAGATATCCAAAAATAGCACTAACCGCTAATTAACATAATCAAATCAGCCTGTAATGACCCACTACTGGGTATAAGCCTCATTTCTTTTCTGCCATACTTGTCTTCCATGTTCTGTGTTCCTCATTTATGGATTATCCACGAATATGGTGATATCGTCGCACTTTGAAAACTATCTCACCTATAGCAATCACATGTCACATTCTGAAACTAACTATAATAGCTCAACTGGAACACAAGCTAAACTAACTTAGAAATAGCAAGTCTATAAATCCCAGAATAAATATCAATATAATAATAATAAAGATTTTTTTTAAGCAAAAACCCGTCATCATCAGCAGAAACCAAACAAAAGATTTTTGGAACAAGCAAGGCGCGTGCCGCAAAACTTTAATTTCTGATACGAACTGATTCCGAATCAAATGGATTTGGTTTTGCTTTCATAACAGTGGAACCGAAATAGAAAAGTTTTGACACCGATATTGCATAATCTTAGTACTTGAATTTATAAGTGTTGTGTGTTTTACATAAAAAAAGAACCTTCAAAGCGTTTGTAATTGGTTTTATTAGTACAAGTGCCAGTCAAATCGTCAGTTAGTCAGTCTTTCATATTAGTATTAGACTCTCGTGTCAACAGTTCAAGACTATCAATCCAGTAGAAAATAATTTTGATTTAAATATCACTAGCTTTTGCCGCTAATTAGTGAAAGAAAAGTTGTTCCAACGACGACGAGGGAATCACGAAACCCAGTAATGAGGTACATGGCGCGAGGAGGAAGAGCTTCGTCCGCGTGGAAGTCGATAATGACTCTCTGGAATCTTAACCCATGATCTACTCGTTTTCCAAACATCCGAATCGATGCAGCCGTTGAGGCGTGATTACTTCATTACTAAACAAATATAAACTCAAACATGAAATCAAAATCCCAACTTTCAATGTTGGATTCACCAATTAACCTACTTGCGCAGTTAATTAAAGTCGTCAAGCGACGATGGTGATATTGTTCTAAAAATATTTATTTTATGAACTGACAATATCCGCAAAGCGCTATTTGGCAACATTAACAGTGGCTATAATTGTCAAAGCGTAAAATATTGTATTCAAAAATATGAAAAAATTAGCGAAAGCATAGAAAACCACCTGGGTTTATTATTGAAATGACCGCTTTAAATATTCTTTACGGAGAACCATTTGCTCTAAATTAAAGCACATTTTTTTTATATTATATTAATCGCTCTTAAATATTAGTTCCATTGAATCACGTTTGCACAACAACATTCTAATACCTCACATCAATCGTCGACCCGATTTCCTGCCCCATTGGGCATAAAATCTTTATTAAAATAATTAATACGGTGATATTTGAATTGTGTGAAAACACTGTAAAACGTAAAACGCAATATACAACCCAATAGCACAAAGTACCTAAGCGACGGCGCGCCGCAGACAGAGAGTCCACTACGAACAAAGCGTCATTTTGCACACACTCCTTGACATTGCGATTTTATTGGGAATATTGGGCAATATTGGACCGAGCTCAGTCGCGGCTGTCATGAGTGCTTTGTGCGGGCCTTTGACAAGTCATTCATAAAGTAACGAGGTTGCATTGGCTGGGTTACCTTTATTAATTGCTACAGACTGAATATACTTTAAATTAATTCTTTAAATTCGTTCTTTTATTCATTTTTAAGTTGTAAAGGTCGTTAAATTTTTCATGATGAGAAGTTAAAAATTCAATATCAAGGAAAATAATAAATTATTTTAAGTCCATAGACGAAATTGGAAAGGCAATGAAACTTGTCATAATAAAATGGTGTTTCCTCAGACTGCGCAGCATATTTTTCTTCTTGTTTAAGTACATATTTTTACTTCGCTTTTTAAGCAGCCGGGCTTTTTGATTTAATTAACTTTTTTTTCACATTTATATTTTTGTCGAGCTTGGTGCTTTTCACATCTTTAGGGTTCCGTGCCCAAAGGGTAAAAACGGGACCCTATTACAAAGACTCCGCGGTCCATCTGTCTGTCTGTCCGTCTGTCACCAGGCTGTATCTAAGAACCGTGATAGCTAGACAGTTGAAATTTTCGTAGATAATGTTTTCGGTTGCCGCTAAATCAACAAATACTAAAAACAGAATAAAATAAATATTTAAGTGGGGCTCCCATACAACAAACGTAATTTTTTTGCCGTTTTTTGCGATAATGGTAAGGAACCCTTCGTGCGCGAGTCCGACTTGCACTTGGCCGGTTTTTATGTTTTTGGTGGGATCATTAATACACCGTTGTTACGTCTTGTTATCATCCAATCTTCGTCATGATCTTTAATGGATATTTGATGCTCTGTCTATCCTCTAAGGTACGTAAGCATGATATGATGTATGTTTAAATGAATCGATGTATTTATGTTTGTAACTTAGACAACCTACTCTTTTTTTAAATTCGTAATCAATATAGTAGCAAAATTAGTGCATCTGTCAAGTTTAGCTGTCAATTTTCGAAACGGCGGGAGTGGCCCTTCTGTATACTTTCTATTTTGTGCCAATAGTCATAAGGTAATAACTCCGCCATATTGCATCCCAAATGTCAACTTTCCTGCCATGGCGCTAATTAATTTTTAATTGTCTATGGCATAAAGCCGTTCCGAGAAAGGAGGTCGTATTTACAATCTTATTTTTTTGTTGTTATGACTTATTGCTATCCAAATTATGATTTCATTATGTTTGTAAATGGATATTGATATTTGGAGAAGGACAATAAAGATTTGTTCTCTTTTTTCTTTCTTCTTTTAGCTGAAACATTAAATATTTTTATTACTGTTTCATATCATTTTGTTGACCCAATTATTGAAAATTAAATAATAATTCGTGAGGATAATTTGGAACCTCCTTTTATTTTTTCGTCTTAGTTCAAATTTTGAGAAGATGGCGGGATGCCTTGAATGGTTCCCTCAAGAATTGGCAGAATGAGGCGCAGAACCTAAGTAAATGGAAGGAATGGCATGCGAGGGAAATTGAAGGCATGCAAGGCAATGCAGGCTAGGACAAAACAATTGTTATAATATTTATTTTATGCATACCAATAGACAACACTTGACATGATCTTATGAGTCATAAAAGAGAAACGAGAAAGCTTTATGACTCATAGAGACAAAACATTATGGGATACTATGGCCAAAGAGGTAAATTGGACATTAGCAGCTAAGAAAATATCACCTTTCTGCCCTTATTCCATGTTACTTGGGGCTGGCACAAAACGATTTCTTCTTCCATCTTCCCCTGTCAACCGCCAGGTTGAAAGTAATGGTATAAATCTAAAAATAAATGCAGCTCAACAATTGTCAAAAAATTTCAACCACAAAAAAACACCCACATTTCCGTCACCATTTGTAAAAATACCGAGTAATTTACCGCTCGTTTGTCACCGATGGATCGTAAAGGCTGATATTTAATTTAACGTCTTCATTAGAAACGAGTCGTATCGTAGCCTGTAAAATTGCCGTAAATATTAATTAATCAGTCAAATGTGGAACGATAACGTTCAGATTATATTTATTACGTATCATCAAGGAGTGTAATGGGGACGCACATGTTATTATTGAGTTTCCTCAACAGTTTGTAATGGGTGTTGTAAAGTCTGTTACCGAGATAACGTTGTTGGTCAAAAACTTTCTCAAAAACATTCGCTGTTCTTTTCTGAATTATTTCGTTGCGGAATCAATAGTAATTGTCAAATCGTTTTCCTGGGATTCGCCGAGCTTCAAGCTTCATTGCCTCGGTGCTTTCTAGTGTTTGCCACTGTTTCGTCGCAGTTCTGGCATTCGGAAGCATTTGCTGTGGTTGGTTGTGTGTTGTAAGCCGATCTTGCCCTAAAAACTGTCTCGAATTTAATTCAAATAAACTCATGATCACCCACAGACTCTGCCCCTGACTCTGCTCAATTTGGGTACGAGGTACGATACATCTTTTAAGTGACTTGGCTCGCATTGAACTGCATTTATGAACCGCAGAAATATTTATTTAATGCTTCATGCACACAAACGTATAGAGGCGGACTTAATGCCTTAGGCATTTTCTACCGGTCGACCTTTGGGTGATGCAGAGATAACAAGTGGTAGATGCAATATTGATAATTAAACGAATCAGGTATATGCAAAAAATATATATATTGAAAAACATTAGCGTTGTGACGATACTACTGCCAACTTCTTGCGAATGTGCTCGCGAACTTTAACTTTAAAGGTTAACCGGGTGGTTGCCATCCTGATTTCCTGGGGGTGCGCATTCCACAGAGAAATAAACTGAACGTAAGAAGAACAGTGAATGAAGTTAGTGCGGTGAGTGACCGTAGATTTTTATTGTGGTTGGCGCAAATGTAGTTAAAGTGAGGGGCTAGTAGTAGTAGAGTTGAGAAATGAGAACAACGTAGTTAGTGCCCTTTGCTCTCTGCGCTGGCGTATAGGCAACCTCTTTACAAGCGATCGATGCGCAGAGACATGATCATATTTACGTAAATTGAAAACTAATCGAATGCAGTAATTTAGAAGACGGTCAAGTTGGTTGTCTCTGATCTGAAATAATGTCCAGTCATAAAATTACCACATTTAAAAAAACGGTCACAATAGATAACTCACATTATTTCGATTAATTTCGTTCTATTATATTAAATAATCAGCGTTATGAACATTGGTCAAGGACCAAGAAAGTCATATCTCATATGCCTCATCTTTTCTTAACTATGTTGGGGTTATCTTTAACCTTTCTTCTTCCTTCTTTCTTTCTTCCTTCTCTAATAGTATATTATGATGCAAGTGAGCTAAGTTGCTCATTACACACGAGGCTGTGGGTTGCAGCCCGAGCCTTAAGCGAGGGCATAATTCAGCCGAGCGTGTAATGAGCACAGATCACGAGTTTCATACGGCGTTTTTGAACAAATTTGCGAGGAAAAAACAAATATGTATTGCTTATATCGTTTAATTACAATTTTCAAAGCGATATTGGAGTGATTTGGTTGGCAATTTGACAGTTTGTGTTACATTGGTGCCTGCCACTTCTTTAGTATATACGTTCGTTTTCTTCTTATGTAAATGTTGGCGACAAAGGCATTTCGGGTTTCTACATCCTTTGTTGTAATATTATGAAGCTCTTGTCTTCTATACGCACCAATATCACCGAATATTAAGGCAACCTTCAACGAAATCAATTAATTTGTTTTTAGGAAGTTATGCTCAGGCTACGCAATTATTTAGATACGTTTAGATTAATAGTATTCGGTATTCAACGTACCTTTATTGCAAGGTACTGACTATCCGGGGACTTTTTCATAAACTTTTCAACGTCGGCTGGTAACAAAACATTAGATTTCCGACCAATATATCCATCCGAGCCATCTCTTCATAAATGCCATAAGGTTACAATACGTTTTGATATCAACACCATGTTTGAGCACAACCAGGAATAGATGCACCACAGGGAGCTGGGCTTTTATGTATTGGCGAGTTCAGAGAAATACGCCATAAACACAGTTTCACCTTGCTATTCCATTGTAGGAAACTATCGTAGGCATCACATTTAGTATTTCTGGCCCTATAAATAACGTACGTACGTAAGGTTGGTGAAGGAGGCCACTATAGGAAAACTCAGTAGGCAAATAGGGGTATGGCCCTATAAATAATGTTCATCTTCTGCACGAAAACTTAACATTTCTCAAATAATTTACCACAGCGACAAATACGACAAAAACAAAATATGAAAATTCTGGGAAATGGCGCGCAAGCTTTTTTTTTCACGCTTCAAATGCAAGATGAGTGAACATACAGCCTACTTCAAAATTATAATTATAAGTGATAAAATGCAAATATTTAAATATTTTATAATAAATTGTGAATTATGAATAATTTGATAATAATAAATAATTGTTTGACTTAATTAAGGATGTACACATTTGTTTATTCAAAAATGTATTTGTATTTTCAGCGGCATAAAACCTCTTTATTGTTACTAAAAAAAAAAACTGTAAAACCCGGTTTTATTGAAAATGC
This sequence comes from Orthosia cruda, assembly GCA_964057195.1. Classification (NCBI taxonomy): domain Eukaryota; kingdom Metazoa; phylum Arthropoda; class Insecta; order Lepidoptera; family Noctuidae; genus Orthosia; species Orthosia cruda. The sequence continues at coordinate 11,376,591 of OZ059839.1, read as the reverse complement.
TCTGTTTACTCGCATATAACTTGCAGATAGGTACTGATTTAACTTTGTAGGGATAATTATATATGGCACTATTGTGTAATGTTATTACGCACGTGTGTGTTATAGCTCTGTTTATGGCCCTAAAGGCGATGTAATAAGGCTCACTTTTCGAGCAAGTGTGTTGAATATATATATACAACAGTGCGTATATAGATACCCACATAATACCTATTTTATGTAACATATTCATTCCATTTTTACATCGAATAATATATCAAAGGGTAAATTAACATAGTTTTCCAGCAAAAAGGGTAACTTTTTGAAAAGTTTTTAAATAACTATCTACGTGAGCTTTTGTGAAAGCTTTCTGTCTAAAAATGTTTGATCTAAAAGCAAATCGCGGGAATTTATTATCTTACCTTGATTTTGTTATTTTTTAGCTTTTTATTTCCAAAGCTATCATAAACTATTAACATTATTTCCATTGTAGTTTAATTCTGTGTTTATCTATCCGAATATAGATAGGTATGTAGAAAGAGAATGGCATTTCGAAAATCTCTTCACCACATACATACGCTGCGGCAGGTTATACAGAAGACCGAAGAGTATATCCTGCCTCTCTGTTTAGCGTTTGTGGACTACGAGAAAGCCTTCGATTCAATCGAGACTTGGGCTGTACTGCAGTCTCTCCAACGGTGTTAGATCGACTACCCGTACATTGAGGTGTTGAAGTGCTTGTACAAAAACGCCACCATGTCAGTCCGTCTTCAGGATCAGACCTCGAAATCAATCCTTCTCCAGCGCGGCGTGAGACAAGGAGACGTCATTTCTCAGAAACTGTCCACTGCTGCGCTGGAGGATGTCTTCAAGGTTCTGGACTGGAGGGGGTTTAGCATCAACGTTAATGGCGATTACATCACTCACCGTCGGTTTGCCGACGACATAGTGAATGATCACTATGTCGTCGGCTCTCCATGGTCTCAGCCATGAGGCTGAGACCATGGAGAGCCTCAGTAAAATGCTCGATGACCTCAGTAGAGCTTCCGAAAGAGTGGGTCTTAAAATTAACATGGACAAAACCAAGGCCATGGTGAATGGTCAGAGACACTACACTCGAAGTTGTAGACGATTATGTCAACCTGGGACAAACGGTCCAGTTGGGTAGGACCAATTTTGAGAAAGAGGTCAACCGTCGAATCCGACTCGGCTGGGCGGCGTTCGGGAAGTTGCGTGGTATCTTTTCGACCAATTTACCGCAGTGTCTCAAGACAAAACTCTATGAACAGTGTGTGTTGCCAGTGATCACCTGTGGGACTGCCTTGCGTGATCACGTCAGAAATGATGATATCCGCAGGAGAACCAAAGTTGCGGCCGATGGGGCCGAAAAGTTCTGGAATGGCGACCACGAACTGGAAGACCATACGTTGGAAGGACTCCCACTAGGTGGACTGATGACCTGGTTAAGGTTGCGGGAAGGCGCTGGATGCGAGACACACGGGATCAGTCAATGCGGCGACGCCTGGGGGAGGCCTATATCCAGCAGTGGATGTCTTTCGGCTGAAATGATGATGATGATGATGTCAATAGAGACTTACTGCTGAGTACAGGATGGAGGTTAAACCCTGGTGACTAATAAGGATTTGGTAGAGTTTGTAATTCCATGCCAGGTTTTCAAATACCTTTATCATATAAACCCCAGAAATACTGTAAAATCCAATCTGAAATCGCCAATCCACTTTGAACAAGCCTGGTGTTCATTACCGTGCCTTCTCTCTATGAAAATAATAAATATGAAATTGATGGGCATATTTCTCGATGTTAGTCTTGACTTAAATAATCAAATCTAATACCGTCACTATACAAATGGTCCTCTTGAGTGTAACCTGTGACAAGAACCCAGAATTTTTTTCCTAATACTTGCCACCTTATCTCTCCTACGAACCTCCAAAAATAGCGTTCCATAATAAAATCATACTATTTCCCTAGAACCATTTAAAACACCAACCTTTACATCAAAGCTGATTTACCTCCACCCCGTATATATTCAATGTGTGTAGAAGTTATTCATTGCGAGATTTACTTTACTCGACTCCTTTTGAGCGCCTAGCATCCATTTTATATTCGGTCTTTTTTCCTTTACCATTGACCAACTTAGCTTTTTATATTTCCATATCTGAATACCTAAAATGTTCGCATTTACATTGGCAGTTGGTAGCGCCATCTCTTGTAAATGTCATAAATCAATGACCGAAAACACATTAGACAAACGCATTTGAGATTTCGCGGGCGATCGATATCCTAATTATCTCGTTCCTTCCTCATTCCTTTTCCCTTTATGTACGCCTTAATGACAGGTCACCAGAACGAACCGAAACTTCAACGTGAACGGGCCTCGTATCTCAACCGCCAGCTTTCCAAGCCACCTGGCTGGAGACTGATGCATCTAATTATTTAGATTGCAGAGAACCTTGTGAACCGTGTCTATTAACCCGCCTCGCGGATATAAAACAATTGTGTGAAGTGTGTGGATCCTGAAGGAGCCATTTTGGAGTAGAAGAACACCAGCTCGCTGCCACACGTGGGCTGGCATCGACCACTACAAGGTAAGGCGTACTACTTCCCTCATTACCATACTAGATCGCCCGAATTGATCCGTGAATATTTTCCCGCTTATTTTCAACACACTATTGCCAGAACCCTTCAAATACAGTCCACTTTTCATGATAGACACAAGGATGAAGAGGTTTCTCAAACCGCTATAACAGCAGTAATGCTTGTAATTTGATAGTCAGAATTTGATGGAGTTTCTGCGATTTCACTTATTGATATTTGGTGATTGTGTTTAATCTTTTGGTATTCCAATATTTTTTGCCTCTCAGTTCTTGAATGACTTTGCCTTCTTTTTTTTATACATATGACAATGTCATCATAATTCGAAGGTTCACTATCGAGACGTCCCACAAGCGTCACCATTGTCCGTTGGGTGTCAAACGGATTCTCACGGCTATCACCAGCTCATAGGTTCAGATTGTCACTTGATGCGGAATAAATGGTAATTTAAAGCGATATTTTTAAACTGAACTTAATTAAATCTAATATTTTATTGACATAGACGGGAACTCTTTGAAGTCTTAATTTTGCGTATCTGTTACATCTCGGAAAAATATTGATTCTTCTTTATTAAAACATCTTTCTGTAGGATCCGTGACGTGAAGTAGGCACAAATCTAGTTTTAAAGTTCTTTAAACGGATCATTGGCTCAGAAAAAAACATCTGAAGTTCCCTCGTGTCTGAATTCCATTAATGCGCAGATTAATCATGATAGTCTGTGAGATAGAAGCGAGGCTGACAGCCCAAAATACACCGAGCGTATAGCACTTACACCAGAAACAAAAATCAAAACCCGTTTGCCTGACAGAAAATATTTTCTTGTGTCCAAACAGTTTTCTCTCCATCGGCACAACTTTTCTTTGATAATGTTCTGCTAGAAGTGTTGTTCTTATATGGAGCAGTAATAGATCTTGTCTTGGACATAGTATTTTAGTTCATATTTATATTGTCAGTAGTTTTGGATTATTATTTAATGAAACCCCTCTCAAGTTATTTACTTTATTAAGTTCTTAACTTTGACTATAAGACTGTTTCAATGCGAATGGGTGCGCTATCGTTGAATCACAACACAACAACGTGAGAATATCTAATAGACAGTATTGTCTCAGAACTAGGCATAGTTTTAATACCCTATATATATAAGCTTATTTAAGCTAATAACTATCAATAAACCAAAAAAACCACCTGGAAGGTATGACGACTTAAACAATACGCTCAAAGTAATAAACCTTCCCGAAACATGATGGTCCTCTTTTAATTCGGTCCAGTCTCTCAATTAATACTTAAATGACGGAGGTGAGGCAGGTGATAAGATGTGATCGAACTGATACCATTAAAGCTCAGTTGAAGTACGCCGCCGATATGCTCGGAGGAAAGAAGTGGCTTTGGATGCGTTGGTGTAAATAAGAAGTGGTGAATGATTTTGAGTTATTTATTTAAACTTCATGTACAATGCTGATACGCTGATATAGGCGGAATTAAGTCAATCTTTGGGTTAAAAAGGACACGACAGTTGTAGGTGTACAAAAGGATGAAAAATATGAACAATAATTAAATTTGTATATTCATCAAATAACTAATGAATATTTGTTAATCATTTTTTGGATAAGTATCAATATTTTACACTGATCTCTAAATAATTCTATAATATGCTAATCTTAACGAGGTAAAATTGTTTCTCCGTTCCTATGTTTACAAAGGTCATCTCTGGAAGCACTAATACAATTACGAAAATTCTATGCGATAGACAACTTTTACACAAGAAATTGCACGTTTCCTGTGGGTTAACCCGCCGAGGCTACGACTTACCGTGGGATAAAGCTAGTTATTCAGTATATAATTACTTGGCTGACTTGTACATTGTTAGATCGTAAATAATATCTATAGCATTCAGCAAAGTATTTTTTTGTCCATTGATTACCAAATATTTTCTAATAATGCAAACAAACTCTTGTCTCAGATTCTCACTAAATACAAGAACAAAAGTTTTTAGCAGTAAAAATTACAGAGAGATTATGTCGGAACAGTAATATTTTAGACGTAGTAAGATTATTCAAAGTAAAGTCCATATCTGAAACAGAAAAAATACACCAACAAACTTCTTTACAGTGAACCGAAATATAATACAGAAAACGTTCCGACGCTCATCTTAAACTTTACTTTGCAAAAAAACGTGTGCTACGCCTTCCTCGCTTCAGGCTATCGCATTTAGCGAAAAGCGAGAAAAAAAAATATCAGGGCTATTTATAAGCCTGTATATAAATATCGTAGAGCGATCCCGTGTCCCAGAAATGCGGGCAAATGATAAAAGATTGGAACCTCTCTATGGCCGTGATGGTTATTTGGAATATTTTACCAATTTGTGCTTGGATGTGACGTGTACGTGTACGATTTTGTCATTATGATTTCTATTTTTTGTGTGTTTTATTGTTCTGTGTGCGGTTTTATGTTCTGACGCCGCTTACAGTTGTTTTCATGGCGTTGTTTTTGCTTGTTTTATATTTCACAAGACAAATATTGTGTAATTAATAACGATTGATAAGATTTTATTGGTTTCTCTAGGCAAAGATACAAATTAAATACCTATACAAGGAGAAGAAGTTACATGGTAAGTCATTATTCCAACATCTTTGTATCATAGTTAAGTGCGCACTACTGATCAAACTGGTCACTGGCGCCTGTTCATTGACAAGAAAATGGGTAGTCTTATGTACCAAAGAAACAAAAAATAACCGCCCTGAAACAAGTAAACATATATTCTATTGTTAAGTACCATGGTTTGAATTGTGTCTGCACAATTCTGTAGTATAAGGCAAAATGTACTTACAAAACAAATCATTCAATTTTCACTCATTTTTTTAATATTTTATTTGCAGCTAGGGTGCGTTTGGCTTGTAACTTCTTATTGTTACTTATGTCTTTCTTGTTTATTGGTGGGTGTTACCGTTTTAACAAAAAAATAATTAAGAAAAATAATTGGACTCTTGTATAATCGTTGCTTCTGTTTGATTTTTATTTTAATGTATAATTACTGGTCGTGTGAAAGAGAAAGCTTGCACATTTATACAGGCTGGGTTTTTAAGATAGGGCAGTACAGTATTTTTGATACAGGGCAGTAAGGACAGAGGCAGTGGACAGGGCAGAAGAACCTTTACCGTTGTACTTACAGGAAAACGTTCGTAGGATACTGGCGTAGTTTTTTGGAAAATTGCTAATTGTATTCACAGATTTTGAAAAACGGAGCAAGAATATGCAAGTTTTGTTTTAATGCCGGTCGATCCTGTGTAGAATAAGGATGAATCAATTCAAATTATAGTAGTTGCTAAGTAGAAAAGTAAGAAATAGCAACTCTCAAAAAGTTAAGCAGAGCCTACCTCGGCGTATTCAAGTCAAGAGTGAATAGGTTACTTCTAGGCAAGCGTGCTACACCGTCGACCACATCATCGCTTACCATAAGGCGGAGTGGTCAAGAGCGAGCCTATATAAAATAAAAAAATATCACTAAAAATATTTTGCCAGGCTAAAATCCACAATGTATTAAGCTAAATTTAACAGGAATGTCTGTGTGATATTAAAAATAAACGGCTTGTTAACCAACTTCAAATAGGTACCTATTGGGAAGTAGACCTTGATTAAGCGTTTATTTTTGTTCCTTAAGGACGTACAATGTTGTTAATTATTGCAGTAGAGTGCAGTAAAGTTTTAAAAATATAAACCAGTAACTGTACCACTACAAAAAATCTTCTCATAAAAGAAAAAGCAAGAAATGCAAGGAAGTCAAGGCATTTCAACTACTGTAAAGTAAGATGCAGTGCGCAGCTTAAAAGTCGTACGTACGGTCTTAATTGTACCTAGGAAAGATCAAATTCTATCAACTTTAAACACGTTTTGAAAAACAGAAAACAACATGAATGAAAGTAAAATAGCCACGACTCCATTACTCACCCTGGTAATAATTAGCTATGATTGGAGACAATAATATTGCGGGTTTGACTCCAAGATTCACTGCCAGCGCCTACCCACTGTGTTCTCGTAGTGGATTTTATTAATATCTAGATACCTTTTTATAATCACGGCTTTCTTCTAAATCTTTTTAGCCGTTAAAACGTAAAAAGGTTATAAACATACAGATAGAGTTACGTTCGCATTAATAATGTTAATATGGATTCTTCCCCGTAATACTTGAATGCAACTAAGTGCAATGGATAACATAATTGACCATTGTACGATTCACAGGATGTTTATTCACGGTTGAAGTTTGACTCTCATAAAAAAGCTCACCACATAATCACACTTCGGATCCGGTCACTAATATAGTAATCAAAACGAATCGCAGGGCGCCCCTGGCGTCCTTCAAACATAACCCAAGGAGCAGATTAACTACATAGCCCGAATTCCAATGCGTAGTGATCCACTTAATAAAAATATAATTTGTTCGGTGCATAACAGTTACAGCAAGAATGATTTTGTTTCTGCGGCGAAAAAGCACAAAACCCTAAATGCTGCTCATCTAGGTCTGCAAGGCACAAACAGGATCTATATTAACGATCATCTTACGCTGGATAATAAAATTCTCCTGAACCAGACCAAAGCTCGTGCCAAAGAACGTGGTTTTGAGCATGTTTGGGTCACGGGTTGCAAGATTTTTCTTCGAAAAAACTATACATCCCCAAAACTCCACATCAGGACGGAGCACGACTTAAAAAAAAATTATTCTAAAAGTTATTATATTGAGAATGTCGATTCAACGTCCTGGTAAGTTAAACATCGCTCACTCCGATTTATTAAGTTTGAGAACCACTGTTATCTATTTTTTCTATGCATTCCTTTCTCGCCGTCCTTTTGTTTGCTTATCGCTGATTTTTAACCAGTTCGTACATTGTTGCTATTGTGACTTTAAATAATATGCCACAAGTTACCTTAAAAATGTGTACTGCTTACTGAGATTTAACAGTCTACCTTACATTAATTATATTTTATTTCTTGAAGTTCAACTCGGTTCTACGTTCTTCGGACCTTATTCGTATGTAGATAAAGTCTTATTTTACTCTTTGTGATCTCTTCTTTGATGATGTTAACTAATTTACTAAAATTCACGCTGTTTGAGTCACGTTTTTAACCGACTTCAAAAAGGAGTAGGTTCTCAATTCGGTTGTATATTCGTTTTCTTTATGCTTATATTACTATTTTTACTTAAAACTGTCTACCTTCTCAATTTTTTTTTTGTTTATGAGCTCTCTTCTATCTGTGAAAACTTTTAATTGGCCTTACTTTTGTTACTCTCATTTGTGTAAATTTTTTTTAGCTGTAAGTTTTCCTAAAACTGTAAAATAAAATAAAAATAAAATAAAATAAAATAACTACAGTTTGGCTTGCTTTACGGAGCCGCCATGACAGTTCACTAGGATCAGAACAGAAGTGAAAGTGTCCGATCACCTTCGTGCTGGGACAGCGTAGAAGTGTCTCACTTATCCAGGTTTCATTTCTTTGTAATAAGATTAAAAAAAAACTAAAAAGGATACATATTACGAATCATAGATCTGTTTCCACCCCAACTATAACCCGCATCCGGGTTTGTACCCGGATGCGGGTTATAGTTGGGGTGGAAACAAAACTTCTGAAGACCCAGTAAGGAAATACAACCCCTCTTAAATCAGTTTCCAAAGCGAATATATTAAATAATTCCGAGCCATATTAATAGTTCAGGCTGTAGGTCAAGAGATCGCTAGGGTAAGTAAGCGTGACCATTTATTTATATCTTAATAGCTCTGAGGTTGAGGGTTTAATCAATGGAACTGTTTCCTGATTCTGGGTACACTGACTTATCGATTGTAAATCGTTAATTAACTTTTATTTAAGATAGAATCCATAGTGTTGGTAACGATTTAGTAGATAATAACACCTTGACTGCCATTCCGGTTAACGGTGACCTTATCATCATCATCAGCCTTTTAATGTCCCACTGCTAGGACACAGACCTCCTGTCTGTGAAAGAGGGAATGGGCCGTAGTCCACCACGCGGGACCAATGCGGGTTGGTGGATGTCACATGTCTTCGAATTTTAGTTTCAAGGACCGGTTTCTTCAAGAGGTTTTCCTTCACAGTTTTGAGAACAGTGGTGATTAAATCATTTACACAAAGTAAAGTGCCTGGGTTCGAACCCACGACTCACAACTTGTAAGTCACGGCCGTTACTACTGGGCTACCACCCCTCTGACCCAACCAAAGCTAAATTGCAATAACAACGAAACATCGATTAGACACTATCCACCAAAAAAAGAAAGCCAATGACTTGACTAAATAGAAAGCCTGAAATGTAATCAATATTCTGTACGCAGTCTTGGTCTTAAATCTTATCAGCTTCTAGACCGTCTAACATACAGACATCGTTTCACAATACTAACATACTGACTACGTGCGTCCGTATGGGAGATCGAGAATGTGACCTTAGAAAATGAAATCATAAAGTTATAATGTACAAAGTTAAAAATTGCTCGTGTTATAATAAAAAGTAATATCTTTGGTTAGGAAGAGTACCAAAGAACCACATTTATTACATTCGTATTTTTATTTGTTTGTACTTTTATACCGAAAATTGCATGTTTCCTGCGGGATATGCCTTGGTAGCGAAGCCGCTGGGCAAGGCAAGTTCTTTATTATTACTCGTATAGCAGTAAAATAGAACGTAACATAAACCCTAAAGCTGTGAAATATAGCGAGAGTGTTGCTCGTCATCTATAGCAGTAGATATTATTACTTCTTCGGCTATGCTACTATAAGGAAATTCGATATTTATGATTACCTTGGTCACAATTTCTACAACATGAAAGTTCCTTACATGAAAAGTATTGCCGTCCAAACTTTAAGCGGATAAAGCCAGTGGCAAAAGTTAGTTCATTATAGAACCAAGGTACGACTAGTTTATCAAATCTTGAAGTTGTCAATACGAGCCGTAACTTTAGTTGAAAACTTTACAACACGTCTTATTTTAATAACTTTCTGCGTTTATATTTAAAAAGTTTAAGAGTGAGAGGACTACAACGAGTTGAGGGAAGAAAATTTATGATATACTGGCGAGCAAAATTCAATTTTTCCCTTAAAAAGACTTTCATGGGGAACAAAAAAGGTAGGTAAGTATCTTTTAAATAGGTTTTTTTTTGTCGCATGAACTTCCATACTCAAAAGTCATCCCCGATTTCTGTAAAGAATTTATCGACCTGTCACAACATTAACGCAAGTCAAGTGTTCCAATGGGCTGTTGAAAATTAATTCAACCAATCAGAGCTAATACGCGATTTACAATTTCTCACATTAATATTATGCTATAATTTATGTTCCAGAAACTGGATTTAAGCCTGGTGCACCCAATGCAACCAGCCCTTTAACCACGGCATGGGTGAAGTACACATTCTTGCTCATACGTGAGAAGAAGAAAACTAGCCACGGAACCCAAAAAGCTAGTAAATATTCAGCCGAAATAATAGATGAATGACGAATGTGTTGATATTCGTCCCAGATATCGAGCTTCAAGATTTGTTGGAAACGTGCTGGTGATTTGAAGAAAAGTATATGTACCTTTGATTTATATTCATTTGATAAATGTCACGTCGCTTCTATAAATAATTCTTGGAGTAAAATGGAAAGGAATAAGACCTATAGACTAAGTAACTAATTGTGTTCTATTTGGAAAGCGAAACATTTTTAAGGCTTGTCACATCGCACCAGTTTGCGGTATGGAAGACTTATCTACACTTAATTTCAGTAGTTTGTATTAGAAGAACCAATGATGATTTAACTTGACTAGTACAGGTTCCTTTTGGTATAATTCTGCTGGTGTTTCCTCGGCCATAATATAACAAGTGGGTATCGACACATACGACCGTTAGGGACACATTGAGACGCTAACTCTTAAAACTGTGATACAAGTCATGCATACGTGCATTTATAATTTAATAATCAAACGGTAATGCGTTGTTTAAATATTCATAATGACATCAATCTTACGTATTCCATACCTAATTCGTAAAATCTTCCCAATCAAAATATAGTGAACTGAAAACTAACTGCAGTCAATAGCATTTATGTGGTAAATGATAGATCATTAGTGCTGTTTTCTTTATTTTATTTTATCCTAAATAATCAATACATACTTAAGCCACTTTTGCATAACATCATACCTATCCATGCAATATTACACTGCGATAAAAAAAAACATGTAAATACATACATTAAAAGCTGAATTTTATAATGTCTTACACATCACAAACAGTACAGTAACTAAATTGACCAAAAAATACAAAATTACATTCAATTTCAATTCTCATTTCTTTCTATCGTAATTGACTTAACACCGATAGATCGTCTCCGAAATAAAACAATAAAGAAAGAACCAGGGTATTACGCAAAATACCCGGGCAGAGCCCACAATACAGTGCTGCCAACAGGGATTTGTCACTCTGAGCCGAAAGTAAGGCTGAGTGTACAATGCGAGGAATAGAAGTTGTTGGAATAAAGTCTTGTTGAAGTCAAGAGTGACTTAGAGGCGTTTATGGGAAATTGGCCTGAGAATTCGAAATACAAGACGGGCAGAAAGCTGTGGGGGAGACCTTTGCCCAGCAGCAGGACAAGATAGGTCGTAAAACTAAATAAATCGGGTATAAGATATCTAAGCATATTTATATCCTGGTAATAGGTAAATAGGTAATAGTATATCTACATAATGATTAGAATATTTAGTTGTCTGCACGTAGACGTCTTCTGCTGACGCGTCATATGAAGGTATGATAATGAAAAGTTGTGATAAGAACTTGTTGAACATATAGGTGATCTGAGATTATTTCGAAGATAAAAAGTATGTTAATGTATCTTCTAATGTGAAAGAGATGATAAAAAGTAATAAACCATTTACCTACTTTAAACTTTTGTTGTCGTTTTTCATAAATTTAACCATTTAAAACTGCTTCCTATTCTGAATTCGCAAGTGAGACCAATCGCTTACCGTCGCTAAATCTACAGTCTCCTCATGAATTAATCTGGCTTCCGTTGAAAAACCATTCGCCACAGTTTTATTCACAAGTACGTTAAAATAAATATAAAAACGATATACATCATGAAACGAGTCTAATATATTTAGAAGGACAAAAAGCAGAATTTGTTCATAGTTTCTGAGGTGGTTTGGAACTAAAAAATAATTTATATATATGACCTCTCTCTCATATTAGTTTAAGCTATTCGAGAAAAGTTCATCATTCTTCTGTCTTTATATCAATGAAATATTTGAGGTCGGAACACCATATCTTACATTGTATTTCGTATAACCACTGCAGTGTTCAGCCTCTTCGGTTCAAGGCCCGGGGCAGGCAAAGTGGTTTTTGGTTATTCCATTAGTAATTTATCAGTTGAAACCCAGATTTTGGAAGTTTGTGTGATACCTTCGAGCGTCGACAAGCACGCTAAGTAATAACCTAGAGGCTGGCCCAACGGGTCCTGTGCATGATCTCTGTCCGGTCTTGGCGGATTGCCGATAAAGTTACAGTGCACCTGTGTTTGTGCACAAACTTGTGCACTTTAATATTTTCCGCGTTGATGCCTAGTCTCCGCTGAGTTTGGTCAGCACGATCGAAATTCAGAAGGACCATTTTCCCTTTTTTTTTAGCTATTTCAGGTTTACAAGAATAACTTATGATCTAATAAAAATATATGTGCGATACAATACTCAAGAAGTTGTATGAGCGTCGTTAAAATGTTCGTCGCAAAACAAAACGCATATTGTAGTACATACAAACTAGTACTTAGTTTATACCGAAATCCGAACATCAATGGAAAGACTTGGCACATAAAGAACTTATGAAGAGGAACTGCAAGGATTCAAACACAGTTTATCAAGTCCTATTACTAATCCACATGATGTTTCGAAGGCCGTCCAATTGCATTTGCATACCTATCTTATCTCCCAAACCGGTTCTCTCTCTGGAACGTGATCGTACCGACGCCGACGTTATTTATCTAAGTTTGGACAGATTGATACATTGTATCGACTTGTATAACTTTAGTGATCTGTAGTCATGTTTCAGTAATCATGAAGATAACTTTAGAGGCTATGTTGGTCAAGTGTGTATCTAGTAGCGTTTACTTTTCAAGGCAAATGACAGTTTCAAATGAGTTTGGCAATTTGAAAATCAATATCACCAAGAAGTATCGTGCTACCAACAAAAAGGCAGTGGAGTATGTAAGTTAGTGATATTCAGCTGGAAGCCGACCCCAACATAATTGAGAAAAAGCATGGCAAACGACGATAATTACTCTTTATCTTGTTGATACGAGCTGTTTTGAATAGCTTGTTTGGTGGTAAAAATAAAATAGCCAGATCTATGATCATCCTGAAGTTTTTACCTATTCATAGGTAAAATGCCTATAAATATAATTCTCTGATAAGCTTTGTCTCTCTTACCAAAACGGACTCTTTATCACATAATTGACATATCGGTGACGAGTTAGCTAGTCAATAAGCTGGTTGCAGTGCCGTTAAAATCCCAACTTTAAATATCGCCTCTCATGGACGCTACTTTAATGCTTCTTAAATTATGGCTATGCGTATTACATAAAGTCACCATACCACGCGAAAAAACGGCTAAAAGACCACAACATAATAATTTATAATTATTATTCAAGTATGTGTAAACCTAGACTTAGCTACCGGCTTCCAATATTCCCATACTAAACTATACACAATTAGGAAAACTCTTTTACTTCACTATCAAAACTAGATATTAATTTCATATACTGTTTTATCTAGTATTTGCACAAATGTTAACGCCTAGGTTACTTTCAAAAACTAGCACAACTGATATTAAACTTTAAGGTCATCAAAATAGGGTTTAAAAGTTTTTCCTTTGTCAGCAAATGATATCTAAATGAATACCCTGGGAAAGATTAGAACTTTGACATGCGTGAGTGTCCCAGAAGCTAAAATTAATAAAGCCTAAATTCGCAAACATGTGACCTTATTGCAAACGATTAAAGTTCAAAATAGATTGACGTTAGTTTGTAGGTGAATGGCGTTTTGAAATACGTATTCAGATACAAACTGATAAACCGTTTGTTTGTGGTCACTAGAATCGCGGGATAAGGTCTGTGCCGAAAAAGAATATTCACATGTCTATGACTATTTGCAGTAAATTGTAAATTGTTATGACCAAAACATAAAAGTCGATGTAAATACAAAAACTGTATTGTACTTTTGTAAGACTTAAGTAATTTATACCTCTTTCGCTATCCTCCCTTCTTCTCATTTTCCTGTGACCTACCCTCTCTGCATCCGCTACTTTAGAAGCCCCAACAACGACTACCAACAAACCTACCCAATGAAATCAATTCAGTACTAAAACCAAGTAAATACCTGTATTGTGTAGCTCATATGGTTGTGTCATTTAATTTATTATACATTACATTGTATGTCCTCTTTACGGATGATCAGTTTTTGCATTGATATTGAAAACCGAATAGAAACCAATTTTTAGTTCATAATAATTATCAGTGTCAGACCAAGGAGGGCCTGAAAATGACGCAAAAATAAATTGTGGTTGAATCCACGATTTTTTTCGAGTGTTGAATTTTTCGTTCTCTTTTTCCTGATTCTTGAAATAAAATTACTATAATGAGTTCAAAATCGTTATTCATATCTAACTTAATCAGATTTCTTATTATTTTCAAATTCTTAAAATAAAAAGTGCGGGCGATGCGGTGCGTGTAGGTACTTTAGGAAATCAGCTGATAGGTAGCGCTTTTGAATTTAATTTTCAGTGCCATCTTTTGTGAAAAAGGTATTTAATGATTTTTCTAAAATATTACTATTTTTCAAAAATTTTAAATTGACTCAAAAAATGCCAACATTGATTGAATCCACAATATTTTGTTTCGCGTCGGTGTTAGATACATCCTATATAATTTAGGGTTTGTGTTCATAATAATTATCATTTTAATGTAGGTACACTTACCTGCCCCGTAACTTCACAAATTGTATACTAAGGGAATCCCTTAAGATATGTAGATAAAAAATATCCTATGTTGAAATCAAGAATGTGGCCTATAGGTATGTGTACCAAATTTACCCAAATCCATCCAGCCAATTACGACTGATTGAACAATAGCCAGCTATAGACTTCCTACTTCAATGGCATCTAAATATTTATATCAGATATTCAATAAAAAAAACCTGAGCAGTCCATCTGAAAACACCATATTTGAGGTTTCTTAGTTATATCGACAAAATATAAGGTTCCTTTTTTAGTACAAGACTTCAAGACATCTTGCTTTTCCCTTTAGTAAAACATGAACATAGCTACCTATAAATATTTATCAATGAACGAAGATAATAACTCACAGTTCATTTGAGCAATTTCTTTTGAGCCGAAGATATATTATGTAGGCTATATACCAAGCCATTTCCATAAAAACTTCATTTCCGAAAAGCCTTGCCAACGTACAGGAACATAACAGAAATCTTAATAAGATTTGTTAAGTAGATACATAAATTACAAATTGATGCCAGTATTCCGCAAAGGGTTAGCAGACTGTAATTTATTGTTTGTACAAATTCATCATCTAGCTAGCCTCTTCCCAATTAAATTTAAGCCGGCTTCCAGTCTAAGCGGATGCGATTGAATGAAGCGACGAAGCGACTGCCTATCTTACCTGTACAACCCAGTTACCTACTGGACAACACGATACTCCTTTGCCAGACAGGTTGTCAGACTGATTAACCCAGCTAGATTATAAATCCCAAGTGACGCGCCTATTACCATACGGGGCATAAATACTCACTCTGGACTGGTGCCTGCGGCGAATTTTCTTTATAGAAAAATCCAGACAATTAGCTCGACCGGGATTGTGACCAAGACCACACTGCTTCGTAGTTGCGCTTGCAGCCACTTGGATGATGGGTCGTACAGGTATGAGCACTATACATTATTTCGAATCTTTTGAAGAAAACTGTCGTAATCTTAAGTACTACTTCTGATACTTCTGTTTTTAAACCCTGTATTGTCCATATTGTTTCACTAACTTATTTTATGATCTCTCTCCTGAAAACTCTTCAGGTATCGCTATAAAACTAGATGCTAGTCTATTGAAAACAAATTTTTGCCCAGTATGGAATAGGCTATTAATGTCCGAGGTAACAGGGCAGGCTTTGTTTACGAGTATTTTGTGAAGTATTCGTAAGAGTTTTACCATATTTATACTGTTTTACCCTAAGTATCCTAATTTATGACGCTAAAGTTCTTACCGTAGCAGGTTTTCACGAAATTAAAGTCGCAAAAAGTGTTATGGAGCGTTTTATAGCTGTCACAAAACTGCAGAACATGTACGTAGATAGTAAAGATGTGGATTGATGCCGAAAAAGTAGATTGTCCACTGCTGCGTAGGATGGCCAGGACTACGGAGAAATTTTCCAGCTACACATTGTTGCATAAATGATGAAAATGATAAATTATTTTATTTCTGTAAGTTGGTTTGTAATAACACTTTTACATGTCGAACATATTATTTAAACTAGATGAGGTCGGCGTTTTCTATCTGACTACTCTGAGAAGAAAGGCCGAAACAAACTCAGGGGTCACAGTCTCTTTTAAAGTCCAGACAAAATATTGGTTAGATCATGTGAAGACCATGTAGACTGATGTCTGAAATGGTCTTTTGAGGAAAGAACCAGCCAGATTGAGTGGACCTGTCCAGTCAGTGTACGCATTTGTCAATAACCGAGCAGCTCAACTCAGAATTTAAGGAGCTCAACGATTCGACGAACAATACCAAAGAAAGGACATTCAGGTAGGCCGCATAAACTACTTAAACTGCCAGACCATGATTAAAAACTAAGATAAATTTAAATTAAAACAAAAAAGAATGATCCACATAGTCTTCACATTCACAATAATTAAAATAAAATAATATAATATTTCATAAGTAAATATTCTTGTCATTGCAAGAAAACCAAATAAAAATAATTAAAAATTATAATAACAAAATTCACGGTGCAAAATATAATAAAAAAACAAAATTAATTAGAGCAGCTCAATCCCAAGCCTTTTTATCTTCAAGGTAATCTTTAGTTGTATAAAACGCTTTCCAGCACAACTAACGTTTAATGAAAGATTTGAATTTATTAAGACTTAGATCTTGTACGTGGCTTGGAAGCTTATTATAAAAGCGTACACATTGTCATCTAAACGAGCTACCTGTTTTCTTGAGCCTTGTTGTAGGTACTACAAATTTATGTTTATTCCTAGTATTTATGTTATGGATATCACTGTATTTTTTAAACAATTTTATATTATTATGGGCATATAAAAGATTTTCATAAATATACTGAGAAGACACAGTCATTACATTGATCTCCTTAAATTTCTCTCAGAGAGAGTGTCTCGGGCTTGATTTATAAATTGATCGAATAGCTCTTTTCTGCAAAATAATGATAGTCTGGATTTCGGCGGCATTTCCGCACAACAGAATACCGTACGACATTACACTATGAAAATAGCTAAAGTATACTAAACGGGCTGTCTCTATGTCAGTTTAATTACGAATTTTCTAACAGCAAATGCTGCGGAGCTTAGCTTCTTTGAAAATTTATCTATATGTGGGCCCCACTGAAGCTTAGCATCCAAAGTTAAGCCTAAGAATACTGTGCTAATTTCAGGATTCAATTCTTCGCCCTTTATGAACACATCGGTTTTCACCTGCCTAACGTGAGGTAGGGTAAACTTAATGTATGAGGTTTTTTTTTATCATTAAGAACGTTACATAACAACTGGTAATAGTTCCATTATGCAAGTATTAAATTTTCAGTCAGAATAGTCCTGTGGTGCTGGCAAGCGGCGCCATAATGATTAAAAGCGATGGTCGAATAGTTGCCGACACTGATGTGAAGATTTTAAAGTTTGCCAAAAGTAGGATAGATGCCATTGCGAAACAACGTCTCCGGTAAAGTTAGGTTTGCAACGTAATATTGTAAAACTTTGTTAGTAGTGGATCTGGCTGCTCATGGTGTGATTAAGTAGTGACACTCGTGGAGGCTCTTATTTCACCTATATAATTATCAACTGAGTCCTTTCCCAACTTTAATAAGGTCAGCTTCCAACCTAACTGGATATTTATACAGACCGATTACGAGTTGGGGAAACTTTTGGGGTTTCACTCCACATTGCGATTGTTTTGCTACAAACATCTGTATATCGCACGCCCAAATCAACACTGCACTAAGTCAAAATAGCTAATTCTTCAGAATCGACGAAAAACCGTTATCTTAATTTTCAACACACTTGCTCATAAAAAGGCTCTACGCCACCGTCACCGCAATTAGGCACATAATGACACATGTTATCAAACTGTGACTTTTTCATTACTATTATTCACAAGTGAGATAAAGAGTATTTTTTTTAATTTATTGGTTGAGTTGCTTTGTTCTTAAAAAATATTCGATACAAAAAGATCGTGCTCAATAGTACAAATGCAACACATTTCATTTAAATAGATAATTTCAACTTGTACGTGTTTAATAAATAAAACTTTCATTTAAATATAACTTTTGTTTTTGTCTGTAATAAAGAAAACTTGAAATTCCCCATTTTGTACGTGGCTAAAACGCTATTCGCGAAAAGCCAAAAAAAAGATAACTCATTATTTTTTGTCTATGGCTGATCGCCATGGTTAGATGCGCGCGCATAGGAAAACTGATTAATTTTGCCCGCCATTGTGAAAAAAAAATCACAACTCGTTTTCACTGTCGGAAATGATTTTTTAGTATTATTTTCTTCACAAGTGTGTTGAAAACGTCGTATGATACACGTGTGTATTGATGATTACACACTTGTACCATAATGTACTATTATGTCAAAGTTATTGTAAATTTCTTGATTATTTCATGTCAAGAATCCAATCCGTATCAGCATTTTATAGTTCAATTGATTCAAAACGCGTTAATAAAGCAAATAAATGTATTTTTTGATTTAATTCACTGTTGTGGAATGATTGAACGAAATAAAAAAGAATTATTTCGAGTTACGTGCTTTTTACTGATTGATTCTGAAATAATGCACTATTGATCTACTGTTTTTTTATTGTGATTTAATATACAATAGCGGCCCCTTTTTTTTCTTTTCAGTAATAAACCTATTAAAACTTAAATAAACGGCAAAAATTTACTAAAACCAGTCGGTACTTATATTTTAAACATAAACTAGTACTTTTTTTGCACCCATAGGGATATTTTGTGATTTACATGTTAATTAAAACATGTAAATCACAAAATACAAAATCTTCTGTTAGTCAAAAAATAAGAAAAACTATGGCAATATTGATTGAATACAAAACACTTATAACACAAAACTGTTAGGAATAAAAAAATAACAATGCTATAACACCGTTTCATAAAAATAAAGCTGTTTAAAATTGTATAATTAACATTTCAATCAAAAGACGTCCACCTCTGGACATAGGCCTTCCCCAAGTGTCATTCATCAAATTGAACGTCTCGCATCCAGAGGACTCCCATAACCCTCACCAGGTCTTTCGTCCACCTAGTGGGAGGTCTTCCAACGCAACGTCTTCCGGTTCACGGTCGCCACTCCAGAACTTTTCAGCCCCATCGACCATCCACTCTGCAAGCAATGTGCCCTGGCCACTGCCACTTAAGTTTGTCAAGTCTTCAGGCTATGTCGGTAACAACCAGGGTTACCGAAATAGTCCGATTACTTGCCCTCATACACCACTTACGCATGTCTTCAGTTCTGACTCGCTCACGCAAGGAAACTCCAAGCATAGCCCTTTGGGTGACTTTAAGCCTTCTGATGAGGCCACGACTACGACTACGTTTCGGTCCCGTATGTAATCACACACTGAGCATAGACTTTGGTATTGAGACACTATGTAATCACACACACTGATCATAGACTTTGGTATTGAGACACTGCGGTAAGTTGGACAAGAAGATACCGAGCAACTGCCCGAACGCTGCCCAGCCGAGTCTGATTCGACGTTTGACCTCTCGTTGTTAGACCTATCTAATTGAAGCGTTTGTCTCTGGTAGACATAATCGTCCATAACTTCGAGGGTAGTTTTCGATTTTGATAGGAGTGTAATATGGGCGTTCAACATGACCTTAGTTTTATCCATGTTCATTTTAAGACCCACTCTTCCGGAAGCTCTACTGAGGTCATCGAACATTGTTCTTAGATCCTACATGGTCTCAGCCATGACCTTTATACCTATCGTCAGCAGACCAAAGTTGAGTGATGTACTCGCGATTTACATTGATGACTAGCCCTTTCTAGTCCAGAACCTTGAAGTTCAATGCAGAAGTGAACAGTTTCGAAAAAATTACTCGCCCTGGAAATCTGCCTGCCTCACTCCGTTAATTTATCTGATACTTCATCGGCTGATGCTGCTACTGTTGACATCTCAGTGGTTGTGGCTGCAACGGTTGTATTTTTGACATCTCAGTGGTTGTGGCTGCAACGGTTGTATTTTTGACATCATTTTCCACGCTTTGTTTAATAGAAGGTCTGGTGTCTTTTGTGGTTGCTTCCATTGCCTTTTTAATCAACAGGAGACCACGAACCCTCATCGTCTGCCAAATAACTATTAGAAATTAAATTAATTCAACAATAATGCATTATCTAAAAAAAAAGTATTAATCTTCGTGTAAATAACGAAAAAATTAATCGCAAATACATTTCTCTTAATTTATAATGTAAAGAACAATTATTTGTGTAAAAAAAATAAGTTTTTATGATTTTTAACAAAAGTAGGACATAATTTATATCTACCATCAATAGTGCATAATTTCACCTTTTACGAACAATACTAAACCATTTTGGAATAATACAAAAAAAATACATACCTTTGCCAACAACAGAGTATTATTTCGAAATAGTATCAAACTCGTAGTATAAACACAGTCACCAACACTGAATTAAAACTAAATAATTTCGAGTAATTTTCGTTTTACATTCAACAACACCGCATTATCACAAAATAATTCACTGTTGCGTAAAGGATCTGCGTGCTGTTTTTAAGGCGGACAAGTTGCAACTGGAAATAGTTTTGTGTTGACGGTATGACTTTGGCAGCGCGTCGTCACCAATAGAGAGTTAGCGCGCCATCTTTTGGACATTTTTTTAGATATAAATACGCCTGTCTTCGTGGTATATGCGGCAAATTTTTGGCTATTCGTTGATAGGTAAAAGTCGATTTTGAGATTTTTCGACATAGTGCAGTGTTGATCTGGGTGTGCGATATATTAGGTACCTGTTACACACAAAACGCAAAATATAACTAACTATGTAATATGCCTATGTTAATAAAACATTCCTGTATGTAAAACAGTTTCAATGATAGGAGTAACAGCTCCAATAACGTAAAAAATAACATTTTATTCACAGACATTAAAATATGTGGAGTACGCTTTAATATTTTAGCTATTATTTCCATGCTGTTATTAATATTATTTTACTGTATTTCAGGTATATTTGTTGGCCTAGCAAGTTGGTAGGTTACAAACTACCTATGTAGGTAGGTATGTTGGAACGCCTAATCTACACGTCTTAGCAGCTAGTTGCGACGCTGCGTCCGTTCATAGTTTTTAAGTTTTTTTGAATGTAATAGCCAGTAGCTTTTGTGTCATTGTTCTCAATACACCGCTATTCACAGTAATCCATATTTCACCTGTTTTATTTTCTTACAAGTCCTGGTTGGTCCCGCACATGGTCCATATCGAGCCGGATTGTGGTATTGTGATATATAACATCGAAGATTGATGAAATCAGCGATAATAACGACGCACGGAAATACATAATTTACAAGGACTTGAGAGGTTATGTACGCCGGCAGCGTGGTATATGGATTGAGTACATATTTTCTTTACGGTGTTAAGTTTTATGGATAATATCGTCACCCAACACTCGTACAGGTTGTATCTAACTTTAATTATAAGTTACCAAAGGTTAGTGCAGTTTTAAACTTGTATTAATATAAATTATGTTCATTGAGTACCGTTTTGCATTTTGAATGGTTTCGTTATTTTTGTATGTTGCGCATACAATTAGCGACAATTGTTATTATATAATACTTTAAGTATAGTAGTAATTCACACTACATTTATATAATTTGTTTTGTTGCATTAGAGCGATAACCATTCAGTTAATTAAGTGTAAGTTGATGCGTAGGTATTCAGCAGTCATAGTTTATTCTCGTTAGTGTTAGATATTATTTCCAATTATTGACTAATGTTAGTTAATTAACCCGTAATGTACTTTATATTTTGTTGTTTACCTGTATCCTAATTCATATAACTTACAGATTGAGGTATTTATAAATAAAAGTTTACAACTTTCCATTAGATATCAGATTTATTGTTTATATAACACGTTTATATAACACATCTTATTTACTTTAAAAATTACCTAATTACATTGTTATATAACAGTATAATCAATCGTATAACTTAGTACCTACATAACGTCTGTTTAAGTATATAAACTTATTTGCTATTGTATACATTTTAGGTCGAAAACACTCACTTCCCAGTATGTCCGAGGAGAAGGAATTAGTAAAGAAGCGAGGCAGTTTTAAGGGTCGCTTGACTACATTCATTACTTACCTGGACGCACTTAATGACAAGAAACTAAGCAGTTGTGATATCACGGAATTACAGCTGCGTATGGGCAAAATTGAGTCGTTGTACGAGCAATACGATGAGGTACAGTTGAGGTTAGAATGTATGGTTGATGATGTTAAGGCCCAGTTGTCTGAACGTTCCGAGTTCGAGACGTTGTA
The DNA here is from genome assembly GCA_964057195.1 of Orthosia cruda. Taxonomy (NCBI): domain Eukaryota; kingdom Metazoa; phylum Arthropoda; class Insecta; order Lepidoptera; family Noctuidae; genus Orthosia; species Orthosia cruda. Next base: position 11,354,172 of record OZ059839.1, on the reverse strand, counting down.
CTATAAAGCATTGTCGAGGGCTCAACAGTTAATGAAGGAATGTAATAAAGATGATGATTTGGTTTCTAGGAATAGTAGTCGTGGTAGTGTTTATAAACCTGTTAAGTTGCCTACCATACAACTTCCAAAATTTAATGGATTATATAGCAATTGGTTAGAGTTTCTCATCCATCATAATGACGAGATTGATGAAATCAACAAATTTCATTATTTGCGTGCTTCTCTGGATGGATCTGCTGCTGTGGTTATTCAGTCGATTGAGTTTTCTGCTAGTAATTACGATGTAGCTTGGAATTTAATATGCGATCGATTTCACAATAAAAGATTATTGGTACAGAATCACGTGTCAGCCTTATTTAATATAGATCCTATCACAAAGGAGTCCTCAGCCGCTTTAAAAGGTTTAATAGACCAATTAAATAAAAACTTGCGTTCGTTAGAAGCGTTAGGTGAACCAGTCAAACAATGGGATACATTGTTGATATATTTAGTTACTTGTAAGTTGGATCAGAAGTCTTATCGTGAATGGGAGGAATTTAAAGGTCATACTGACAAGGACAGCAAGATTACTTTTGATGCATTCCTCCACTTCATTCGCACACGCGCTGATTTAGTTGAAACCTTAGAAATATCAAGACACAACGTGCCAGGTATCGCTAAATCAGGTCCATCGAGTAAAATTAAATCAATGGTAACACAAAATTCTAATAATGTAAGCACTGAATCCGTCACGAAGCTATGTCCCAATTGCAAAGGTGACCATTGTTTAACTAATTGTTCACAGTTCCTTGCTTTAAGTAATGAGGCTCGTCGTAAATTAGTGCCTAGTTTTAAATTGTGTTACAACTGTTTTCGTTCGGGTCACTTTTCTAACAATTGTAAAAAACCGGGTTGTAAGGTATGTAAACGCAGGCATAACACTTTAATTCATACTTCGGACACTAACTGTAATCGTAGTGATAAGATGTCTGATAACAAAACTTCGTTTCCGTCACCACCGTCTGTCTCGCCCGCGCTCTCCGCTCAAACTGACGCCAATAATGTGTCCTTATCTGCGAACATTTCACCTTCTTATGGCGACAGTACGAAGGAGCGCGGCGTGTTATTGTCAACAGCTTTAGTAAAATTATATGATCATAATGATTATGAACATATAGTGCGAGCAACACTGGACAGCGGTAGTACATCATGTTTCATGACGGAACGACTATGTAAGTTACTTAAATTAAAAACAAATCCGATAGAAGGCTCGATCTATGGCATAAATAACGCGACCTCTCGCGTAGGCAATACTTGTCGGGTAAAAATGACGTCACTCAACAACAGTTATAATGCGAAGTTGTTTTGTTTTGTTTTGCCATTAATAACTAACGAAATGCCATGTCGTGAATTAGATTTGTCTAACCTGAATATTCCTACTGATATTTGTTTGGCAGACCCTACTTTTTACAAGCCTTCCGAGGTAGATCTTTTAATAGGTGCTGATCTATTCTGGGACTTATTAGGTACGCGAAGAGTAAAGCTAGGGGTCGGGAAGCCAGTACTATTTGAAACCAGGTTAGGCTGGATCGTCTCTGGATCCATTTTATATAAGAATAGTATGCTATGTAATAGTATGAGTTGTAATTTTACTCAAACTAGTAGTTCCTGTAATAGTGATGACTAAGGATTATTTCGTGATAATTTGACGCGGTTTTGGAACCTCGAAGAGGTTACCTCGCAGCATTCTAACTATTTGCCAGAGGAAAAATTGTGCGAGGAGCATTTTATTAAAAATACAACTCGTTTAGAGAACGGCCGTTTCTGTGTCCGTATTCCAATGAAACAGAACCCTTCTGTTCTAGGTGAATCATTTCATAGGGCTGCAAAATGTTTATATTCCTTAGAACGCAGACTTAAGGCTAAACCCGATTTTAGTAAATTATATCACGAATTTATGGCAGAATATGAGTCATTAGGTCATATGACCGTAAACAAGGAACAAGATTTAAATGCATATTTCATACCTCATCACGGGGTACTACGTGAATGTAGTACCACTACCAAACTACGTGTAGTGTTCAATGCTAGTTGCCCTACTTCATCAGGAGTATCCTTGACTGATTTACAGAGGGTGGGTTCTACGGTTCAGGACGACCTCCTGTCTATACTTCTTCGGTTTCGACAGCATAAGTATGTCTTGTCAGCCGATGTTGAAAATATGTATAGACAGGTAGTAGTACATCCATCTGATAGGCACTTGCAACAGGTAGTTTGGCGTGACGACACTTGCAGTCCTGCCAAGGTATTTAAACTGAACACCGTTACATACGGTACGGCGAGTGCGCCATTTCTTGCGACGCGCTGCCTTAAGCAGCTAGGCATTGAGTGCACTAATGATAAGATTGCATCACACACGATTTTTACGTTGACGATCTGCTCACGGGTGGTAATGATTTAAATGAAGTGATGTTCATTCGTAATGAGGTCACCAATGCACTAGCATCAGCTTGCATGCCACTTCGCAAGTGGAAGTCGAACGAACCTATTTTAGTCTCAGGGACTTCTCAGTCATCATTAGATTTAAGTATGGGATCTAGTGAGCCCAATAAACTATTAGGTCTTGACTGGTTTGCTGACTCTGACGAACTAGGTTTTTTAATTAAAGCTAAACTGCCTTCTAATGGCTGTACTAAGCGTGATTTGCTTTCAGCAATTGCACGCATTTTTGACCCCTTGGGTCTTATATCTCCTTTTGTGGTGACCATGAAAATGTTGTTGCAAAAATTGTGGTTAGACAATCTTTCATGGGATGAACCGTTGTCTCTGGAACTCAACACAGCTTGGAATGCTATTGTTAAAGATCTCCATCTTCTGAACGATTTGCGTATCCCACGTTTTGTAATGTCCGATTCGTATCAGACGTTAGAATTGCATGTATTCACGGATGCATCTGAGCGTGCGTACGGTGCGTGTGCCTATGTACGTAGTGTTAGCAGTGATGGTGAATGCGTAGTCCGCTTATTGATAAGCAAAAGTCGTGTGGCACCGATTAAACCTACCACGATTCCGAGGTTGGAACTGTGTGGTGCCGTAGTAGGAAGTCGCGTGTATGAGAAGGTGGTCAAATCACTTCGATCAAAGTTTGATCGGGTGTATTTTTGGACTGACTCGACCATTGTATTGGGATGGTTACAGATGTTGCCTTCTAAACTTCAGCCATTTGTACGCAATCGCGTTGCTGAAATTCTAGATAAGGTAGGAAATTGTACTTGGCGTCATGTCCCAACGACCAAGAATCCAGCAGACTTAATATCTCGTGGCGTGGATATTGATGCTCTGCAAGGGTTACATATATGGTGGTGTGGTCCCGTCTTTTTAAAGGATGATCAGACTAATTGGCCATCTCAACCTAAAAGTTTAGGAATCGAGACATTACCCGAAACGCGACCTCAAGTTTCATTGAGCGCTATTGTTGAAAATAGTTCTTGCACGTTATTTATAGATTTTAAACGTTTCTCTAATTATTTGAGACTTGTTCGTTCCATAGCATATGTGTTGAGATTTGTTCGTATTTGCAGGAAACTGCCTGTAATTATTAAGTTTCTAACAGAAGAAGAATTACAGGAAGCATTAAATGTTATTATCTTGAAATGTCAAATCGATTCGTTTCCAGAGTACAAATTACTTGCAAACAAACAAAGTTTACCTTCAAAAAGCGCCCTTCTCAAATTTAATGTTTATTTAGATAGCAATAAAATAATGCGTGTCGGAGGACGCTTAGAGAATTCTGATTTTACATATAATAAAAAACATCCTATTATTTTACAGTCCACTCATTTATTTACTAGCCTATTGTTTAATTTCGAGCACAAGAGATTGATGCATGCAGGTCCACAGTTATTATTAGCGTCAATTAGGGAATCGTATTGGCCTATAGGTGGCCGAAATTTAGCTAAGGCTTGCTATCGTAACTGTGTGCGCTGTTGTCGTATGAAGGGTAACGTAGTTACGCCTTTAATGGGGAATTTGCCGCAGCAGCGACTCCATCCGGGAGGTTACCCTTTCGAAAGTGTTGGCGTAGACTATGCCGGCCCTATCATGTGTGCCAGTCGGCAAGGCCGCGGTTGTAGGCTAGTAAAGGTGTACATAGCGATATTTATTTGCTTCACCACCAAGGCTATCACTTGGAGCTAGTCGGTGACCTAACTAGTAATAAATAATTACTGGCTTTGTATAGGTTTATTTCGCGAAGGGGTAAACCCGTTAACATTTATTCCGACAACGGTACCTCGTTTGTTGGCGCGTACAACGATTTATCGAAATTTTTAAAATCAAATTGCGATTCCTTAGGTGCAAGTTTGGCTAATGATGGAGTTAAGATGCACTTTATTCCCGCTTATACTCCTCACTTTGGCGGACTCTGGGAGGCAGGTGTTAAATCGACAAAATACCATTTGAAACGAGTGTTGGGCAATTGTAACCTCACGTTTGAAGAACTTAACACCACGCTGATCCAAATTGAGGCAATTTTGAACTCTCGTCCATTGACGCCGCTGTCCGCTGATCCCGCTGACCTTACACCTCTGACTCCAGGAAACTTCCTTGTCGGTCAACCGCTTACTTCACTGCCACAGCGAGATCTTCAGGAACACTCCATCCATCATTTGACTCGATTCCAAAGAATCGAGCAACTCCGTCAACATTTTTGGGTTCGGTGGAGTAAGGAGTTTGTATCCGAGTTGCAGCAGAGAACCAAGTGGCGTTCCTGCAAAGATGCATTGAAGCTGGACTCCTTGGTAGTGATAAAGGAGGATAACCTACCACCCCTTAAGTGGAAGTTAGGTAGAATTGTCGCCGTCCATCCAGGATCAGACGGCATCGTTCGTGTGGCTGACGTCAGGACTACTGCTGGAATCATAAGGAGAGCCTTCAACAGAATTTGCCCACTACCCGTTTCTGCTGAATCTTGTTGAAAGAGAATCTTTCAACGTCCGGGGGCATGTTGGAACGCCTAATCTACACGTCTTAGCAGCTAGTTGCGACGCTGCGTCCGTTCATAGTTTTTAAGTTTTTTTGAATGTAAGCTTTTGTGTCATTGTTCTCAATACACCGCTATTCACAGTAATCCATATTTCACCTGTTTTATTTTCTTCCAAGTCCTGGTTGGTCCCGCACAAGGTACTTATTATAAAGTTTTGCCTCAGGTCTATCATGATTGACCACATTATTCAAATTATCTGTTGACCTTAAGAGTCCCGAATTTAATTAGCAGATCCGAAATTTCTATGTAACAAGTTTCAAGAGCAAAATGACATACATTAATTATCAAGAAAATAGTAGATACTATAGGTACAACTCTGTCCAACCCTTCGGGAATTACAGGAATTATGTAATATTGCGTTTACTTCTTTGGTTGCTGAACGTAAATTAGTAAATTCGATTCACAGATCAGGAAAAAATCAATTTATATTTTCAACTGGCAAAACGGCCTGGATTTGAGCCTGGCAACTTAAACAAAATTAACGAAATGTGGTTTCTAAACATTTCTACCTATTTAATTGGAAATACAGGCGTGATTTTATCTTTGTTAAACTAACTTGTACCGTTAATCCAATAAAATGAAACACTAATAAAAAAAATAGACAGCAATAAATATTTATGGAACAATGTAAGGCCGGCTCAATTGTAAGTACCAATTACTAATTGAAGGCCTGATTTGGATGTTATCGCGACGGTTTTAAATATTATGGAACTAGGCAATAAATTCTGGACTCGGTTGAGACCTAGGAACTGTTGACATGGATTTCTTATGTGACAAATAGGTTCGGAAATGCGAATAGGTTTACAGTAAAACCAGTTTATGAAATGTGTATTTGATTTGTTATACATATTTAGGAAACCTACATTTTGCCAGTTATTTGTCGGTCTCAAATATAATGCCGGGTGTACACTCTCGCGCGAGTGCCCGAGGAAACGTTGTACATAGAGGTTTTAAAACAAAAAAAATCATGATTGAACTCAGTACTGAGAGCAATGTACATCATCCTCGCGGGCTCTCGCGCGGGAGTGTACAGTCGATATGAGTTAAATAAGACCGACATATATATAGGTATGGGCACGAGCCCATAGCCATCAACCGGGCACAAAACCTAGACACTTTATAAGCTAAGCATGATCCGGGCATCAAACCCAGGACCATTGCTCAGCAGCAGCGATCATGCGATCAATAGAGGTTAGATCAAAAAGGGCGGCAAAAAAAACCTTTAAAATATAACTTCCATTCTTCATTCCCAAGCCACAGATTACTAAATAGTTACTACAGCGGCCAATTTAAAATGTAAATATGTTGTTTTAGAATCGCGTTCCCCCAATAAATAAAGGAGTGTGCTCACTTAAAAGAAAATAAAGCACTCACACTACCCCTAGGGTGTGTCATCAATTGTTTTAAAGAGAAAAACAAGCATTTTACGGACCACTTAGTGTTCATTACCTCGAACATCTGTATTTATTATCTAAGTTTCTAGACTAGTACTTCAGGTTAAGTAACATAATGATATGAGGTATACTGTGGTCAAAGTGAACACTTAAGCGGATAAGTGTTCACTTTGACCACAGTATACCTACGTTGCATGAAAGGCATGAAGGTACGTTGCTTTCATGCAACGTAGGTAAAATCATTTAATAACAGTAAGACCAGAGGCATGAAAGAACCGAACTATGCGGTCATTGGAATGAGAATTTAGGAATTGTTTACAAAACTGACTCATAAAAATGTTCGGTTTGATTTTTCCACTTTCAGATTGATTTTTTATTAGAAGAATGAAAATTGTGATTAATTAGATTTTGTAGATATCGAAAATATACTAAACTGCCATATTTATTCTACAAATAAAAGTGAACTGATATCACTGACAATTGAAAGATCAGCCCTTTAACTACGAATTGGTTTCGCGGCTATTGTATATGGCTGAACTATCGGATTCTACGTAACGAGTACCAGAAGTAGGTTTGATAAGATAGTTTCATAGAATCCGGCTCGAAAATGATGAGAGCAGTAATGATCGCATTTACATAATGTACCAATCAGATACCAAAACTAACGTTATTCATAGCACAATTTAGTGTAAATTAAGCCAGTAAACGAACTCGTGTGACCCCATAAAGTCAACTAGAAGGACCACATAGCTCACTGCGGCGCACGGTGTCCGACAACTGTTGTGTATAATTAGAACTCAGGAGACAATACACACTGATCACAGAAACTTCTCAAGCGACTTTTGAAAAGTGAATAATGTTTGATAAATTAAATGTTTTGGTTTACCGAAGGTTTAGACTTGAGGGCACTGACTGAAGCAGAATGTCGTGAGGTTTAAAATTGGCTAGGATTAGTTTGACTTTTAGAATGTCAAGTTTAAACTAAAACAGTAATTTTAGTTGAGATCATTTTGAAGCATTATTAAATTATCAGTAGAAATTAATCAAATTATTTATTTAAATAAAATGTTTTTATGGCAAGGGCTCAGTTATATCTATCTATTTAGTCTGTTATTGACCACAGTTGAGCAAAGGCCTTCCCACGTCCTTCACCATTTATCATAATTAAGTGTTACTTCCACTGGAAGGAAGCAATGCTTGCAGACTTGATTTGGTGACTTTAGACCTCTTGGGGTATGTCATTAACTAGACGTAGTACACATAGCTATAGCATAGCAAATACTGAAATATTTCCTACTACTTTTCGTTGCATTAAACTACCAACTGCGAGTTCTTTAATAAAAAAGAGCTTAAAATCACCACAATGCCAATCGACTTTATAAATTCCAATAACTAAACACTTTTATGTATTGTATCAAAAAATATACCATTTAATAGAATATTATGGTACAAGTGTGTAATGTTGGTGATTACCGCTGAGGCGCCATTGAGACCCGAGCCGTTAGGTGAGGGTCTTAAGAGAGCCGAGGATGGTAATCATCAATACACACATGTATCATACGACGTTTTTCAACATACTTTTGAAGAAAATAATGCTAAAAATCATTTTCAACAGTGAAAACGAGTTGTGAAATTTTTTTCGCCATGGCGGAAAAATACTCAGTTTTCCTAAGCGCGCGCATCTAACAATGGCGATTGGCCATAGACTAAAATAATGAGGTCTTTTTTGATTATTGTGGATAGCGTTTTAGCCACGTATAAAATGGGGAATTTCAAGTTTTCTTTATTACAGAGAAAAACAAAACTTATATTTGAGTGAAAGTTTTATTAATTAAACACGTACAAGTTAAAATTATCTATTCAAATACGAAGTTGCATAAAATGAGCAAGCAATAGGTACATTAATTTATTTGTACTATTGAGCACGATCTTTTTTGTATCGAAACTTTGTAAGAACAAAGCAAGTCAACCAATAAATTAAAAAAAAACTCTATAACTCACTTGTGAATAATAGCAATGAAAATGTCACAGTTTGATTACAGGTGTCATTATGTGCCTAATTGCGGTGAAATTAGAGCCAATTTATGAGCAAGTGTGTTGAAAAAATAATAATAATCCACGTCATACCATCATGAAGTTTCAATAAACAAGATAGACACATACAATAAAATCCTCAACATCCATAGTGGTGTTCATTAAAACTAATCGATATTTAAAACGTGACCCATAAAATCTCGACTCATTCTGTTCTTCTTTAATTTATCGATACAATTAAATCAATGGTATAATAATTACTACTGTATCATGGTATACTATTGGGTATGGCAGTAAAATAAGATGTTCGTAAATACAGTATGACGTTTGATGAATGAAATTGATAATTATTCTGACTTGATAGCTTTCGTTGAAGGGGATGATAGTGTGTTGCATATAGATCTTTGAATTTCGCTATAAATTGCCTAATCTTATTATGAATGTAGGCAGTAAGACCCGCTTCCTTACTGTTTGGTTTATGAGTTTTCAGAGCTATTCCCCTATAGCTAACATTCACCTTTAGACTTATATGTCAAATCAGTTTGCAGGACCTCCACTTGACTTAGATAATATAATAACAAGGTAGAGCTCTCAATTTGATGATTCGATTTGGTGTCGAGTTGGAAGACATGACTTGAACTACAGGGGTTAGGCAGTTTGAAAGAACTATTTACTACTTGCTAACTGTGTCTACAATATTCAGCCGGGACCAACTTGTTGACGTGTTTGCTGAGTCACGAAGGAATCTTAGTATGTAATGGACGACGGTCACCTATCCATTGGCCGACCTCGGCAAGCGAGTTCCGTGCAGCTGTTATTATACGATGACGGGGAGCCACGAGCTCCCCGCCCTTTACGTGGTGTATATTAAAGATGCCTATATGATTTATAGCAATTTTTAAACGATAGCTGCTCCTCCAATGCATCATCATTCGGGGCATCTGACCAACTTTGATCGTTTGATGTACTACTTGTTATTTATTACCAAGTTATTTTGAAAAGATTTGAGGAATGCTGGCGCACCTCATTCTACGATTCAAGCGCGTTCAGAAGAAACCTTGCTCAAGTGCTTGCTAATTCGCTTTCGCCGGTATGCTTATATTCTTTCGCTTTTATATAATGCGCTCTTCACTCCTTTCACCCCTCTTTATCTTAAAAAACGTTTTCAGTTTCTCTGCGATTCGCACATAAAATTTCTTAGGTCATCAGATAACTTACGACTTCAAATGCCAATGCATTCCACGAGTTTTCTGGATAAATCCTTTACTATCCAGGCTACTCGTCTGTGAAATGCGTTGCCAGACCCAATCAAACGCGCCCAATTGTTGCCCGGGTTCAAAAGACTCGTGAGGGAGTTACCTGTCGCTGTGGTTATGAATTGATTGTCATAATTTTGTTTATTAACTTTATATTTTAGTATATTTTTAATATCATATGTATGTATCTGCATATCTTTTATAATATATTTTTTTAACACTGGTATTGTCACATCAATAACAGCCCCACTTCGTGTCCAGAAATTATTGTCCATCCCTGGTTGCCTGGAAGACATCGCGAAATGCGATACAGCCGCCCATTGTATGTGTTTTGAGTTTATTTTATAAATGTAACTACAATGAAATATGTATATAATAAATGAATAGATAAATAAATACCTTTTTATAAAATACTTATAAGCATAGAAATGGGTTACTAGGTATTTCTCGTGAGTAAGATAATACCATTATGGGTCACCTCCACCTCTTTACCAGTTAGGTAAAAGAGAGCCTTTAGCCTTACCTAACCTCACATTCGTCAGTCACATTTGCGATGACTGAACTATACGAGAAAGGAAGCATTCGAAATGTAGTGCCATTATTTTTGCATCGACTAGCTTATATTCCCTCTCTAGGTACATATACAAACACTATGCTTATGTCACCAGTGGGCCCACAGCAGTTTTATAGAGCGTTTCCATTGAGGACACGAGCGTCCAACCGTGCATTGAGTCAATTGAGTAACTAGACCACCAAGAATGTGGCCTTCCGACGGTTAATGTGGGTTTTCTAACAGCTGATGTGGATTGTGAAGCGCAGAATTGTGTACAAAAGCTTTGACTTAAATAATCACGATTATTCACGATAAAATGGGTCAATTTAATTATTTAATACCAGTTTCTTGAGCACTATGTTGTACCTTCATTTAAGGCGAAAAACTATAACTAAGCACCAGATTTAGATCATACATCAATCGTAACTTAATTTTATCCATAGAAATGAAGAAATATAAAAAGGATTAATGTCCAGATGCCTTTCGGCAGATTCAGTAATATGTGTTCTTTCTCTAATTTTGTTGGAATAGGATAACAGCGAGATAAACTGTTCCGGTTGTCGATGGATCCTCGACGTCTTTCGACTAAATTACAGACGCATAATTAAGCACCTTTCCATCTAAGTGATTAACTTTAAAACTTTTCACAAAAAATTAAACATTTTATAATTTTTCTACACCGACTGCCGAAACGAAAGTTATTTTGCACTTTTTAGTATTTTGCTTTTGAAATCGGTTTATTTTTTTGTAAAAAAGTTTATTTTTTCTCTTCTTTTAGTGTTAGGACACTCTAAAAGTGTTCTTAAAATGAAAATTACTGGACCAAACTATGTTACATTTTTTAAATGAAAAATCACGTAAATCGGGTCATAAATCTCAGCCAAATCGGTGTACATACTTAAAAAAAAAACAATCGAATTGAGAACCTCCATTTTGAACTCGGTTAAAAATAGTCTCGAACATCGCGGAGTATATCATATTTCTACACCACCATATCAGAATTCTCACACAGTTCCTTGGCCGCGCCGGTGCGTCGCCACTTGAGGAGGTATGGCCCAGCGGATCATCCGGCTTAGTATTATTTACCCGGACTGGTCAACACATTATACTATATATGAATTAATCTGACCGTGTTTCTGCTGTTGTGGTTTACGATTTTAGATCTTAGGGTTTTTGCCTTTTTGATGTTCTTGCCGTGTGAAAGATAAATGGCTAGAAATAAGCTGACTATTTATATGTATGGAGGAAGAAAACATGCTGCACCGACGAAGGATGAAGATATTGTTCTGCAGACAATGATTGGTCTATCTATTTTATTAACGATGCATAAGGAACTTAGCGATATTTATTAATACCATGCCCAGATAGTTAGGATGACGCAACTGGCGACCCGTTTTCAATATTCTCGTAAAAGAACGTCGTCGATTTGTATCGGTAAACATAACAAACGACACATAAGAATGTTTTATAAAACATACATTTCACATGAAATAGCTAAGAAAGATTTCCAAATCGAATATAACAGGAATGGATACGAGGTGCAGTACTAAGTACCAACCCACTGATCTGAAACGTTCCAATAAAAGGGGCCATTTGTAACCTACCTAGCCTCGACCGTAACGAAGTACTTAAATTACTGGTAAGCGAACTATGGGGGACAAATGTACCTAATAACGGTAGCGAAGATGAGGTGAAATGATACGTTACATAAATTATAGTAGTAGAAGGTCCTTCAGATATAAATTTTCTTGGAAAGTGCTTAGTGTCGGTCATATTTTGCTGTCGAGCAGCATCGCTGAAAACGGTATAGATGCTTATGCAATTACAGGCACATGAGACATTCATTTTGTCTCTGAGGTCTGCAATTTATTGGCAATACCAGTGGGATCCTTAAATAAACAGCTATCACGAAATTTATCGATATATTGTATCTATAGTTTCAGTTCTTTACATTTATTTGGTCCATCTTTAAGCAATTAGGAGAACATATTCAGTAATTAGCGTACAGAATTTTAAACTGTTGAGGGCAGAGGGAGTTCACCGGATGTGAAAACCTTAGGACCAGTAGATGTGGCGCAAGTCTACGTCCAGCAATGGACGTCTTTCGGCTAAAATGATTATACTCATCATCTGCCTAGCCTTTTCCCAACTATGTTGGGGTTGGCTTCCAATCTGACCAGCATTGTAAAGTACCAGTGTTTTACATAGAGCGACTGCCTATCTTGACCTCCACAACCCAGTAACTGGGTAGCACGATACCTTTTGGCTAGACTGGTATCAGATCTTAGGCTTCTGACTACCCGTAATGACTCTCAAAGGTCTTCAAATGACCAAAGGCTTAACGTATTTTCCGAGGCATGGAAATGATAATACTATTGAAATGAATTGTTTATGTTTTAGATTTTGTACAATAAAAATAAAAACACTACAAAGTGAAAAATAACTTCAATTTCGGAAGTCGGTGTTCCTGTTTTGGGACCTTCGTTTTTTGACACCGACTTCCGAAATTGAAGTTATTTTTCACTTTGTAGTGTTTTTATTTGGAAGTCGGTTGTATTTTTTGTTAAAAAGTTTTTTATTTTTCACTTTTTAGTTGTGGGTACGAGTACATAACGGACCAATTCTCCAAAGTGAAGCCAGAATAGATTAACCCAGAAACATGAGACTTAAACAAAAACGGTGGATTAAGAGTATACCAGGGTGAACTGTTCACACCTGCGTACCCCTTTAAAGCGTGCTAGTGTAATGTTATGTTATGAAATGATGTAAACAATAAACTGACATCCGATTGCAGCTATCCCGAGTGATCTGCTGTCATTTATTGAAGAGTTCTGATGTATATCTCCGAAGTTCTTCATCAGATCTTGACCAAATTTAAATGGGACCACTTGACAAGCACCAGCTTTCAATTAAAAAAAGAATCATCAAAATCGGTTCACCCAGTAACAAGTTCTGGGTAACACACAAAAAAAAAAAAATACAGTCGAATTGAGAACCTCCTCCTTTTTTGCGAAGTCGGTTAAACATAGAGTGTTGTTTCTTGTCATGCGAGCAAACTCAAGCCAAAACAACTCCATTATAATAAGTAGAAAATGAAAAACGGTATTATTATCCGGTCGGTCGGTCTCGGATTGACTCATTTGTTTGTCAGGATTTCTCACGTGATTGACTGAGATGTAGGTTATCTTGTGTTTGCTGACCGTATTGAGACATTGGTCTTCTGAGAGGTTCCATATAATCATTGGTTTTGTTTTTTAGAGCGATCGATAGAGCTATGATCTTACATAACAGAAATTTATAACGCACAAACCCTCAAATACATCAGGCCTCACACACATTCCCATATAATCAAATAAGTACTTACCTAATACATCGTACCCAAATTTCGCCAAAATAGGACGCAATAGTTTTCCCAAACTACTAATTAGTTCCCAGAAGTTATTAGTTTCAAGTTGAAGCGATTTAGTTGATGCTATGTGCACAAAAAAGAAAACTTACAGAACATTGTCTCCATTATTTCTATGATCGGCTCTATGTATTCGTGCGTTTTCGGTCGTTGTATGAAACCCAAGTTTTCTACATCTGCCTATTCTTGCCTGAAATACCTATATAGGTCGGCGTAAAGACTAACCAGATGCAGCTGAATACCGGTATTTTGCATGGAGTGACTGCTTTTCTCACTTTAATCATTTACTAGATAAAAAATAAATACCTCGGCAGACAAACATGCGTCAAAGATCTACATATAACTACTAGGACTAACAGCCGAATTACCTGAACTAATCAGCCTGATGTTTTGTGTCTCGTGACAAACAGGGTAGGTATAAGTAACTCTCTAATTCTATTTATGAATATTACACAGATTATTTTACCTTAGTAATTTAGCTGTTAGGTATATTTTTGGCTTTGGTAGGAATTAAAGTGTGTTTTAAGGATTTGAATAATTTCTGATATGATAGTTTGTGCCCTTAAATAGTGAATGGATGGTTCGTTTGACATTTTCCGTGAGTTGCGGTGTTCAAGACAGCTGAATCAATAAAAAATTTTTCGTTGCTTTTTGGTTGTCGCCACTGGTGTATCGAGCTTTCAGGAGCTGCTTTCACCAATTCCACGTTGTATCTCAACGTTTAAACTTATTGTATAATATTGTACCTTTCAAAGAAGCTATATAACCAAACAGTTTGCTCAGTAGAGCATATCTTGGCTAAACGCCAAACAGAGGAAAATATCACACATCTCCAAGCTTCTTATCCTTAGCATCAATAAACTCGAATACGAACTCGATACTCTGGTACTTGCGATACTAGTTTCGGAGACCTCTACATAAATACAACCGATTTTTCTCTGTGAACGATTTTATACAATCCAAAATCGGTCGACTTTTGTTGGTTATAGTGGTCAGAAGGAAAAATGATCAAATCATAAATATGTGTAAAATCTTTCACGGTAAAACTGATGCCCCTGAACTACACGACGAGCTTTCTCATATTTTTGCCCCGGTCAATTATAGACGTAGTAGGAGGCACAGATTGTTCGCCGTACCGGGCGTCGAACCGTCGCTCGAGTCCAGTCTCCCATCCCTCGTACGCTCGCCGCGCTCAACGCTCTCTTGGATGCTAAGCCCGATTGTGATGTGATCGCGGACGAATGGAAGAAGATTTTGTCTGTATGTCTGGAATATTGTGAGGTGAGCGTATGACTGCCGTTTAATTATATATATTATAATTGTTGTTTGTTTTTGTTTCTATTATTTTTTAGTTTTAATGCTTTTTATAAAAGATGTATTTAACTAATGTAATTGGCCGTGTTATGTTAAATTAAATAAATAATAAATAAATGTACAGCAACTATTACTGAACAGAAATGTACCTAAACTCAAAATTTCCCTACACTCATGAACCCAGAAGCTTAGCAAAATACGCGGCACCATTTTCCTATGACGTCACTTTCTTGAGAGCAAAGCGCAAGTATAATTGCATTGCATCCATGAATAATCATGTCTCAGACATAATATTTATACTGCGTCTGTGTTTTAGTTAAATGTAACTAGCAATTTACACGAGATATTAATGTGTGCATTTTGGGTGAAAGCGTATTAATTGATTTTTCTTTTACATACATTTTACTACCTAAAGTAACACCATCTATTAAATCTTATTTGGAGAGTCAATGAGTCCTTCCTAATGGCTCGAGGCGATTCAATTATTATCACACCGATACACGATTTTACTAATTGAAATTTGTAATTACCCTCACATGGGCGCAATGCGGTGAAATTTTACCGATTTGCACTTGGAATTTTCTTAAAAAATACTTTGGAGATATAATGTATGAAATACAGACAAAATCAAACCTTAGAAAAAGAAAGATTAATGAAACAAAAGGGCACTCAAACATTCATATTATTGTGCGAAGTCTCCAGGATGTAGGCTGACAGTTAGTATGTCACTTGAAGACTTAAGTAATATTTAAAAGAAGGTAATAAACGTTTTTCATGAAGTTTGCCTTACATAAATGATCCTTAAAAGTTGCAAGAGATAGCTAAGCTAAGATTGCCAGCCTTAGATTATTTTTTTGAAGTCCAGTTAAAAATAGCGACACATCCATCGATTTGACCGCTAGGTGGAACTATCCAATCCACACTGCAAAGTGTGGCTTACTAAAGCGATAAAAAGCGCTGAAGCGCAAATCAGCGCGTCCGATTGTATCGCATGATACGAAACCAATGAAACATTCAGCGAGTTTCAGCACCTGACTGATCAGGGCCCACAATTTGTGGAGTTTGGATGGTGAAGGGAAATGGTGAATTTGGTGGGTTTTCAAGAGCAACGTGAGACATCATGCACCTAAGAAATGTTTTTTCGGTTCTCATTGTATGACACAGCAAAAAAAAATACACATTTGTAGCACATTGCATGAAAATAGTCAGTATAAAAGTCAGCTATGAAAGGTAGACAGACTCGAAGGAAAAGGCGTTTGTGTGAAAAATCTATGACATTGTCTGGGAAGGAAGAGAACACGTGAATTATGATAGAGTTGTATTGAAGAACTAGACATACCTTACGTATTGCTAATAGGCAGGGCACGACCTAGCCACCTGCAAAGTGTCTTAATGTCTGATACTGCGCTGACTGATGTGAAGACACTTTGGAGTGGCTTATGTCCAGCATGTCTATGGCATGACGATGATGTTGACTGTGCCAATGATTAAAAAGTAAAACCTTTTCTATTTTGTTAGTATGAATGTAATAGAAACACAAGTAAAATTTCAAAATTTAAAAACCGCCGACACATTTATCTTGCGAAAACACCCCGATTCAAACAGTAAAACGCCCATAACTTTTGAACGGCTGAACCGATTTTATTCAAACATAGCTAAAAAAAATACGTGCTCTCGATAAAATCATATTGAAAACAAAATCGGTTCATCTGTTTGCACGGCATTCATGAGATACAGTGTGGGAGCGTTCGGGCGGGAAATAGAGTCGCGAGTGCACGAACATACCAGAACTGTGTGTGTGTTGTGTGTTATTTACGAGTACACTTGTTTACTATTGAATGCTTTAAGCTTTCACTTATCAGAAACGAAGGATAGTGTTTCCACTTGCGAGTTGTTAAAAGCTTATTTGAAGCCTGAGGGCGAATTATCTACACCAATGAAACTGATCGCGCAATCGTACTATTAGGACAGAAACTAGCTCCTTATTCGTAAGATTATAGAATTTACATATAAAAGCGCCTAAACCCTGTCCACCGCCTGCTAATAAAATTCTATCAGTCTATTTTAACCGACTTCAAAAAAAGGAGGAGGTTCTCAATTCGTCAGCATCTTTTTTTTGTATGTTACCCGATTACTCAAAGGCACTTGGACCGATTTAGAAAATTCTTCTTTTGTTTGAAAGGGCATACTTCCTTGTTGGTCCCATAGTCCTTGGGTCAGGATCTGATAATAGGATCTTGGCAAAATCGAGGGAACTCCACAAATATTATAGGCATACGTATAGGCATATATCAGTAAGTATAAGCATTTCCACTTGTTATATACATATCATTTGATGAAGAAGACCACAGAGGGTCACTAGAACTCCAACTATGATGAAGCATATACTTATAAATAAATGTTACTGATAAAATGGTCCATCGAACTGATCCGATGATGAAGCCGGAGAGTAGACACTGGAACGCTGAAATAAAATAATGTATCCTCGTCATGTTTGGGCTTATTTGAATCGTCATGAGGTCTAATTTGGCTATAAATGATTTTCATGGTAATTGGAGGTACCTACCAAAACTAAAAAGAGATAAATAAAAAACTAAACTGTTTACACTAAAAAGTGCAAAAATAACTTTCGTTTCGGCAGTCGGTATTCATCATTTCAGCCGAAAGACGTCCACTGCTGGACATAGGCCTCCCCCAAGCGTCGCCACACTGATCGGTCCTGTGCGTTTTGCATCCACCGGACGCCCGCAGCCTTGAGGGAGGCCTTCCAACGCTGCGTCTTCCGGTACGCGGTCGCCACTCTAGAACTTTTCGGCCCCAACGCCCATCTGTTCTGCGAGCAATGTCCACTGCCCACTGCCACTTCAGTTTAAAAATTCTTCGGGCTATTTCGGTAACCTTGGCTCTCTTGCGGATGTTTTCATTTCTGATTCAATCACGCAAGTAAAATCTGAGCTTAGCTTCTCCATTGCCCTTTGGGTGACTTTAAGCTTTCTGATGAGGGCCCATTGTGAGCGACCATGACTCTGTCCCGTAAGTAATCGCTGGCAACACACACTGGTCATAGACTTTCGTCTTTTGTTTCTTTTGCGATTTTAACCGTTTGCAACCGTTGTATTGCGGAGGGCGTATTTCCTCGTATTTGGCGACGCGGATTTATACGAATAATCCCGAAAAGTGGCGACAAACCCCCGGACAACCCGAAGTCGTACCGGCCCATAACATTACTTCCATCTTTGGGAAAACACCTGGAGCGCCTTATCGTTCCACGGTTGCTACCGGACGGACCAAAATTTCATAATAATCAATTCGGTTTCACTATTGGAAAATCTACCGTAGACGCGGCCCTTACTGTTAGGAAAATAGTTAATACATCTGAACATAAGTATGTAATTGGGATTTTTCTAGATATTTCTGGGGCTTAAACGTGATCACTTACAATAAAACGCGGAGGCACACCCCGATGCAGTAGAAAAACATACTCATTGCAAATTCCTTTGTACCGGACGACGCTTAGCCACGCGTCCAACATGATAGCGCTAAAACAAATATTAAATAGGTGATGGGGTCGATATTGGTCGTCCGGCACAGAGAATCAGGCACAATCATTAAACTAATGGGGACACCAGAGTCGTGAGGATGGTAAGATAGATGTTCCGCTTCACCACTGGAATTCAAATGACAGTATCGATGTCGTTCCGGAAAATTATAGTTGTTCCGTCATTTTAGGGATGTGGTTATTAACCGTTTTAACATACTTATTTTGATATTTAGTATCATTCGACTATTTTCAGTTGTGATCCTCACAACGCTACAGTACCCCGGCTGCAGAGAGAGGATTTCACTTATATAAAATCCGCTAGAACTTACTATACTTTCCTTTATCTAGTTTAGAAGCCAGACTGTAGAGTCTACAAAATGACATAGTGACCAACAAAATCCATACTATTATTATAAATCCGAAAGTAACCCTGTTTGTCTGTACCTTTTCATGCCTAAACCATTGAACGGAATTCAATAAGATTTGGCATGGACAGATGGCATCCTGAGGAAGGATATAGGCTACATTTTGCATTAAAAAAAATATTGGTAGGATAGCTAGAATAGGGTAGGTGGGTAGGTAAGGTAGGCATGTAGGTAAATAGTACCTACCCTAGGTATGTAGGGTAGGGTAGATGGGTTGGCAGGTAAGTAGATAGTTAGGTAGGGTAGGGTAATTTAGGTTGAGTAGGGTAGGTTGGTAGATAGTACCCTACTGGTAGGTAGGTATGTACGGTAGGGTACGGTAGGTATGTAGGGTAGGATAGGGTAGGGAAGTTTAGGGTAGATAGGTGCTATTTCGGTCAAGATAGCTCTCACATTCAGTAAATTAGTTAATTAAGTGTATGAAATTAATCAGGTGAGTTCCCATTATTACAAAAAAAAATAAACAATTAGTAGCGACTGATAATAACACTACAACTTATTCTATACCGCAACGATGTACAAAGAGCAAGCGTGCTAGGTATCAGTTCAGAACTGTGTGACAGATAAATTAAGAGTTGGGCGCCACTGTAGCGCCTCGTAATATACATATTCGTGGTCCGGACCAATTAGAAAGTGTTGTTATCTCATCACAAACACTTTTCATAAATTCTATATTTTCATTATTTTTAATTATACAAACTTCATTGATACGTATCTCTTCACAAAAATAGCTTAATTTCTGCACAAATTCGGCTCGCTAGAAATGTGCCTTGAAATCAATATTAATGTATAATATCTTTTTATTTTCTACAAATGCAAAACATTCAAAAGTTTTAATGTCATTATCGCCCAATTTTTTATTTTATTGCCTTCAATCAAACAAACATCTACTGAATCATATGGTTTTCTTAATATATCCACAACTCTTGGTTGATCAGTCCAGTTGTTAATGGATTTATAAAGAGCCTTCTTTTCATCTTCATTTTACTCTTACTTTGCTCATTCATCTTTTTCTTTTGCGCCCTGGTCGTTACAACCATCGCTTGCTCATTCATACTATTAAGTACATCAGACGTTATACATACTCTGGATTAAGCATCTGCCACAACATTCTCTTCCTTTCACATAGATTATTTTAAAGTTAAATTCTTCTAAAATTTACCAGATATTAAGTAATCTACTTGATGGATCTTTCATACCAAAAATATATATCAATGGTTTGTGATCCGTCATTATGGTAAATTTGTTTCCATACAAATACTGTCTGAAATACTTAACGGACCTTTCGCTTTTATATATATAGATGTGCCCAAAATTAAGTTGGGCAGATCGATGAGAGCAACGTATTTGTTGATTTGACCAACTACTTGGCCACTTCGAGTTATGGCTGGGCTCATCGGATTGTAGTTCCGTTTCGCGAAGCCTTGTTGAGCTTTTTGCGCTCTGTCAGCCGTGTTTACGTGCGAGAAAGATGGCGGCATCACAAGAAATCGAAAACTGTTATGGGTAGTTCTTAAAGGTCCCTCAAAACGCGGTCACACTGTCTTAATTCCTAACCTATTAAACATTCAGTCTTAGGACCAAAAACAGATTACTCTTTATTTATATTTGTGTATAATTTCAACATTGAACATCTAAAATTATTTATAATGATTACAAAAAAAAATATCTAATGTCGAAATCGGGAGCAAAATCGGCGTTCTTCGCGCGTCACACTCTGTTCGCGGTCACAGCAAACTTTAATAAATTTTGTGTTCAATTCATAAGCATAATAATGTAATACATTAAATTAATCGTGTTTAACTATGCATCATAATTACCAGAAAACATTAATCGTATCTCTTAAGTTACAATACTTGATAGGCATTATGTTTCTGTCACACGATTTTTCTAGTATCGCGAGCGTGCAACAAAACTGCACCTATCTTCCAAGAGCAACAACTTGTTGCTATCTGTTGTAGCTGCGCGGGCGCTCAATAGTATCCAGAGTCAAGTTTTAAATTTCGTCTCATTCAGTTCTAGAATGTGGGGAAGAATGTAACATTATGTACAGTGCCCCATGAAAGATAAGGCTATTTTAGCCAGTCTGAAACCTGGTTGAACTAATAGATCCCTATTTCTAGTAACGCAATTATGTCTGTCGCCGTTTTTAATAACAATATTTAAATTATTTCTCACGTACATGTTTTTTTTTCAATATATTGACAAGGAACCGTCATAATGTTAATGTTCTTAAACAGGGAACTGTTTAAGAACATTAACATTATGACGGTTGAGAATCGCGCCGGCGAAGAATGTATATCGCTCTGATGGCTGGTTTTTGCAGAATAAAAAATTACTCAATGTCTGTAGTCCTTCCCCATAGTAAGATACCGTAAGACATTATACTATGAAAGTAACTAAAATAGACCAGCCTCGCAGTATCTACATAAGTAAATTGACAAATCGTATCTAAATCTGCTAGCAAAAGCGGGGTAGTCATTAAAGGTGGGGCATAAGCAAAAGTTGTAGATCAATCCTAAAGGGGGCAAAACATAAAATTTTAAAATTTGTCGATAGCAAATCATTACGAACTTAGTTTACTAGCACAGGAAATAAAGACATTTTCTGCGAAAAAATTCCTAGTCAAGTACGTTCATTGTCTGGAAGGACTAGGGGCAGGCGTTTGCCCAGCAGTGGGACAGCAACGGCTAGAAAAAAAAGTACTTTCATCGGCATTATGACCTTATGGTGATAGTGAAGTTGCCAGGAAAAATATTGGCTGTCGAAAGGCCCAAAAATTAGTTTATGATAGGCCAAGTTTATATCTTGTTCAGTTATGCGCAAAAAAGACCGACATAAGATTCACAAAGGTTCAATGGATTTCGAGATATAAGCCAAAATAAAATTTTAATTGTTTTAAGGTTATGTTCCATAGTCAACAAGGACAAAATCGTAAAATAAAACCAGGAAACATTATTTTTATAGTGTGCGGCAGTAGTATATAACGAAATTAAAAGGAAAATTATCAAAACTTAGTAGGCGTTCAAGTTTACGAGTAATAGTCGACCAACTTATAAAATGTACTTTGAAAAGTAAACATTTTATATATTGGTGTATGGGGGCGAAGATAATTTTGTCCCTTCGTTAGAGCAATGTTCGGTGCTTTTGTTGTTTATGAACGTAAGTAATGTTACCTATTTATTTTGGTGAATGTAGCTGTTTATACAGAACTCAGTGCGTGAGTTAGACTCGCACTTGGCCGGTTCTTTTTTTGTAATTGCCAAACATACATTGATTTTAGCGCGAATTAATCAATTCGGCCAATCGGTCAAGTAAATTTTTAGGACACCTCTTCAGAAGAAAACAAGGCTTTGGATAATGAACTACATTTTAGTTGAAGTGTGTTTGTAAGTATATTGCAGCAGTAAATATTACATTTTTATTTAATCACTTTGTTCAATTTCAATGTTTTTGCTACCATAACATCCTTTACAGAAAGTCGGTTAAAATGAGACACAGCAACATTGCAAGGTGTTTTTTTTTGGTAATTAGTTGCAGTGGTAAGATTTGACAATTGCAATCTCCTGTACGTCACTCAAAGTTTACTAATGTTTGACTATTTAATTCATAGTTTTAAAATATCTACCACCGACTCCAACATATATTCCTTTAAAATATCTTTTTGGACATTGTATCTGAGGAAAGTTATTAAATAAACTCTACTAGCGGACAGACACAAAACCTGTAGCATCAGGGTCAATGAAAGAAAAATGATAAACTGTCTACTAGCATAAACAAGATAACATAATACAATTCCGTCCAAGCTTTAATTTTACATTTGACAGCTCAAAAACTTATCATTTAGTGATGTCCGAATATGTTACATATTCGATTTCTTACAACAATTGAGTTTTTTTAAGGGCGAAGAAATTTTAATCGATTTAAAAACATTAGTATTTTATTTTTGCTCAATATTTTGTATTGTTTTATAAACATACCCAGGTGTTTAAATGATTATGTATAACTTTTATCTATCTAAATGTATACTGACACCGGGTTTCTCAAAGCTAGAAATTATCTATTAATATATTTTATTTTTTGTCAAACAGACATAATCGTATTGGATTGACAAGCGATATCGCTAAATCACGTGGTCAATCCCAATTGTCACAACATGTAATCTTTTTAATTAAAAATGATGTAAAGTGACTTTTCCTTGTTTCAAATACCGCAACAATATCTAAAAATAAATAACCTTATCAGAGCCACGCAATCATAAAAACATTTGCGTATAATAAACAAGGAATGTGTCGTTTCAGATTTATCCTATAATCCTTCCTATTAATACTTATTATCAATTTATAATTTTTCTATATCTGTAACACCGGGAGTGTTGTGCCTCGAAACGCACGTAAAGCCATAGAACCTGAGCCTGATCTATTCTCGGTCATATTGGCTGATAAGAAACAGAGAGTGAACCTGTGTTTGCGCGCACCCGTAAGGCCATGGTAGAGCGTTTAAACCGCATTTGAAGTCATTGGGGGCAGTCTACAAATGGGGTGAAGCCAATCTGATCAGGTTTAATGATGCTACAACCTAGCCGTGTCTTTTTGCTGTTAAAAAGAGCCAATTTCACCCGGCTCCATCTTTCCGAGGTGTAACCGTGCCGATAATGAACCGTCTTGAGCTTCTTGGCGTAACGTTGATATCAACAATCAATTTTGGCCTATACATTGAGGCTCAATTGTCTGCCAAAAAGTTGGGGATCCTTACGAAGGTGAGACGGTACTTCACGCCAGAAGCACTTACTTACGTCACGCAAGTTCGATCATGCATGGAGTGCTGTTCTCGTCTCTGGGACGTATCTCCCAAATAACACCTTGATGCACTAGGCCGATCGAAAACCAGGGCTAGAGGCTCATCGATAATGAGGCACTGGTCGAGTCAAAACTCTAGAGCCTTGAACATCGTCGCCGAGTTGCCAGCTTGGTGGTTTTTTATCGGTTGCATTTCGGGGAATATGCGATGGAATTGCATGATCTAATGCCAACTAGCCCGTTTCATCATCGGATTACAAGACGTACGGCGATTCGCCATCGGTACACGGAGGACATCTCACCGATACGCAATAAACATTTTGGAAATACTTTAATTGTGCTTATAGCTAAGGAGTTGAATTCCCTGCCGCAGTTTGTGTTGCCCGATAGCTACAACCGAGGGCACTTTAAGACAATAGTCTGGCTAGCGTGCTTCACCGTCGACGACATCATCGCTAACTATTAGGTGAGATTGTGATGTGGTGAAGCGCGAGCTTATCTATAATAAAAGAAACACCCTGCGTAAATATCATCTGCGTTTTTGGCTAATCAGGCATGTGGCGTTCTGCTATTTGTAGCTATCGCCTATAAAGGCGTTTTTTTATGTAGGTATTGCTGTAAACTCTACTCCTATAAAACATAATCAATTTGAAAATGAGAGGGATCAACCATCATATTAATGTTATTGTTGTCAAAAACACAACAGCAGTAGACTCAAATTACCAAATGATGTACATAAAACTTTTTTTTTTTTCAGTCCTTACCTATCCTAACCTAGCCGTAAATGAGGAGTAGGTAAGAAAGTAACCGTTTTACGGCACTAATCTGGAGAAAGGCCCTTTAAAACGATGCCCTTATAATTTACCTAATGATGAGCTTATGGCTTAGTCTATTCGTAGGATATTCAAAACAGTCTGCAAAATTAGATATATAGATCTGCCAAAGAAGGAAAAATACATATTACATCACCAAGTTGACTTCCTGCTCAATTTAAAAATCAAACAGGATAAAACTTTTGTCAACACAAGTTTGCGACGAAAGTTTCGTTGGTTTATGTAAAAACTAGATAGGCGCTGTGGTTCTTCGCTAAAAATGGCACAGGAATTTTCTTCCTTTCTTAATTTGACAGTAGAAAAGCTTTTGCCTTGGCTAAAGCGCCATTTTGTAAAAAAAAATGTATATATATCTATCATAACTGTTTTTTTTTCTGGGCGATTGATCTATCTGAGCACTCTCTTTTTTGGCGCTCTAGAATCACAAATTATCTAATTTTTAACCGATTTCAATAAGAGGAGAAGGTTTTCAATTCGTCGGCATCTTTTTCTTTTTTTTATGTGTGTTCCCCGATTCAAAATCAAAATCAATTTTTTTATTTCACATAGGCCTACATGGCCACTTATAAAACGTCGACAAAATGTGCACGGTTCGGGTTGGTCGTTTCCTATGGAGAAGAACCGGCAAGAAACTCCATGGTTACTCTTTTAAAAATGGTTTGGTTTTACAATATTTCCATGTTAATAATAATAATAATAATAATATCTTTATTTACATAAGAAAAAAGAATACAATTCAGTGAAGTCCCTGACTCCTGTGCTAGGTGATTAACCTGTGTTACAGCATTAGTACTTAGATATGGGGGGACAACGTAGGCTCGAATTATGACAATAAGTCGTAAGAAACTAAAAGAAAAAGATTTTATAAAAAAGTTAACAAATGTTAACTAGCATCTAGAAGGCCTACAATGTTCACACATTCACAACACAATCGGTAAAGAATCTATACAAAGGTAAAAAATAATAAAAATAAGTATAACAAGACTAAATTAAACATGTTGCACATTTTTTTTTTATCAGTGCTGTAACTATTCTTAGCAAAGGGCTATAAAGATGATTGAAAACCATTGTGAAAAGCCTAATTAAAAGAAGGAAAGAAAAAATGAGATTGAGAATAGTTAGAGACATCCACTTATTTGTGCCGTTTACAAGTTACCAGGGAAGCTGCATGCGCAGAAGGAGCTAAGGCCAAATGTTTTTATCTTCAACGTAGTCCTTGATTTTATAATATGCTTTTTTAACAAGGATACGTTTGATGTAGGTTTTGAACCTTCCATCGGTCAGTTCTATAACTGACTTTGGCAACTTGTTATAAAAGCGTATACTGTTTATAAGAAAAGACTTGCTAGTTTTCGTTAATCTGAATTTGGGTATTACAATTTCGTGCTTACTGCGTGTATTTAAATTATGGAAGTCGCTTCTAGTTTTGAAAAGCCCCCGATTTTTACGGACATACAAAATACATTCCAAAATATAAAGTGTAGGTAGAGTCAGTATATCGATCTCTTTAAATTTTCTCTGAGGGACTCGCGAGGACCCACTTTATAGATTGCGCGGATTGCCCTCTTTTGTATGATGAAAATTGAGTCAACGTATGCTGCTGATCCCCACAGCAGAATGCCATAAGACATAATACTGTGGTAATAAGCATAGTATACTAACCTAGCTGTAGCAAAATAAGGCAGCTAACCGATGTACGGTTAGCTGCCTCATTTTCCTTACTGCATATGCAGCCGAACTTAACCTACCCAAAAGAGTTCTAATGTGCGCGCCCCACTGCAATTTTGAATCGATAGTAATCCCTAAGAATACAGTTTCCGTTATAACTTCAAGATTTTTGCCGTCAAGGTTTAAGTTTAGGTCATGTTGTAGTACATTTGGTAAGGAGAACTTTAGACATTTTGTTTTTTTCGCATTCAGTAAAAGATTGTTAGCTGCGAACCATCTTGAGAGAACAATTAGACTTTCGTTGACATTTATGGCATCCGTATCTTGCCTATCTATTTTAAAAATTAGCGAAGTATCATCATCAAATAGAATTATATCCGATAATTTGGCCATCATAAAAGGGAGATCATTAATGTAAACAAGAAAAAGGAAAGGGCCGAGAATTGAACCTTGGGGCACGCCCATCTTGACTAGAGACCCGGAGGACGTCGCCCCGCTAATATTTACTTTTTGCTGTCTGTTTGATAAATAGGAAAGCACGAGATCAGCAGATTTTCCACGAATTCCGTAGTGGTGTAATTTACAGATCAGTGTGTTGTGGTCGACGCAGTCGAAAGCTTTTGAGAGATCACAGAAAATGCCAATGGCATCCTGGGACCTCTCCCAAGCCTCCAATATGTGGCTGATGAGTTTTAATCCCGCGTCCGTTGTCGACCTACCTTTCGTGAAACCAAACTGTTGACTATGCAGTATCCCATTTGAATTGAAGTGAGACAACATCTGTTCCAGCATGATTTTTTCAAAGATTTTACTCAATGCTGGAAGCACGGATATAGGTCTATAATTAGAAGGATCACTCTTACAGCCTGATTTGAAAATTGGTACTACTTTACTGTGTTTCATTAAGTCAGGAAAAGTGTCGCTGTCCAAACATTGATTGAATATGCCTGTTAGGACAGGAGCAATTGAGTCAATAATATCTCCAAGAACCCTAACGGATATCCCCCATAAGTCTACAGTATTTTTTATATTGAGACTTTTGAACGCGTTTTTAATTGAATCAATACATATTGGTTTAAATTTAAAGATTGGTATGTCTTTAGTAAAGTTTTCTTTAAGAAGAGCTTCAGCTAATTTAGAAGAGGAAGGAAGAGACTTCGTAACCTCTAACGGAATGTTGGTAAAGAAATTTTCTAATGTCTCAGCGACTTCTTGCCTAACAGAAATGGTTTGATTAGTTATTTTCAAAGACAACTCATTCTGATCGCGTTGTTGTATCTTTCTAGTTTCTTTATTAATTAATTGCCACACAGTTTTTATTTTATTATTAGAAACACCAATTTTGTTAATTATTATTTGAGATTTTGCTTGAGCGTAGACTCTTTTGAATATTTTGAAATAGTTTCTAACATAAGTGTGAAAAACTTGATCGGAAGTCAAAGATTTTTCGTAATATAAATTATATAAGATATCTCGGCTTTTTGTTATGCCCACAGTGGCCCATTCACTAAATTTCGATTTGGAATTGTTGACTTTAACTGTTTTTACAGGACACGTTTTATTGAATTCTTGGCAAACTGTTGAAAACAACGTGCCGTAATTTATATTGGGGTCGTTTGAATCAAAACTGGCATTACAAAGGTTGCTTAAATCATTATTATTAAAAGAGATTAATTTAATTTTAGTAAGTGGTCTTAATCGAATTGATTTAGCTAGGTTAATTTTTTTATCTGACTCAAAAGATACTAGTTGACCAGTATGGTCTGACTTAATGCCACTAATTAAAAACGAATCTTTTACTTTACAATTAGTGAATACATTATCTATGCAAGAAGCTGAAGTTGCTGTTATTCTTGTTGGTTCATTAAATAAATATTTTAGGTTAAATCAACTCAAATTACTCAAAGACGCCTAGACAGATTTGGAAAATTCTTCTTTTGTTTGAATTAGTATACTTCCCAGGTGGTCCTGATCCATTCCTGATCATTAGTTTATTAAGGATCTGATGATGGAATCCTGTAGAAAACGAGGGAACTCCTCAAATATTATAGGCATATAGCGATTTTGGTTGTTTCATCAACAATGCAATAATTTGCACTCAGAAAGTATCATTTTGTAAAGTGGAAATGATGAAGAAGACCACAGATGGCCACTGGAATGCCTTAATGCTAAGTATGTCACGGGTATAAGTTAACCGACTATGATGAAGCAAATACTGATAAATAAATGATACTGATGAAAATGTTACTATCGAACTGATCTGATGATGCTGCTGGAAGGTAGGCACTGGAACTCCGAAATAAAAAAATAATCAGCCTATAATTGTTTCACTGGTACGACACAGGCACCTGTCTATAACGAGTGGACTGTAATCAACCACACGGGCTCAATGCGATTAAAATGAAACTTGCTTATAATTTTTTGGTTTTACAACATGCCGGTTTCGTCATGATGTTTTCATTCACATCATTTCATTTTGAGTTATAAAGATGTAATAAATTAAGCGCCGACCTAATTCAAACCCATAAATAGTAACCCGGCGCCCCTTACACTTGGAGCCATAACGAGGTGTGCAGCGTCGCCGCCATCTTAGTTAAGTACGCGCCGTCAAGTGAAAATATTACCGACATGCGAACTGACGTCATATGGGAGGTAAGAAGGAAATATTTACAAAGGATTATGGTTTGAAATATTTATTGGAATGGTTTTGTGTTGATTTTTGAGGATATATCTTGAGATAGTTTTGCAGGCTCTTTCAGTTGTTTTAACAATTGGTATAAAGAGGTAAGATTGTTTTTAGGAGGTAATCTCTGGAAATCCTGATTCATTTAATCTGAAACCTACACTATCGTTGAGTCTCATAGGCCACTTTTTATACCGAAAGAAAAACGATTTCTGTGGAGCTTATCCTTCAGAAATCGTGCATTTTTCCGGTCGGCAGCGAAACTACGATAAAAAGCTGGTAATAAATAAGTGTAACGCTCAGTATGGATGCCTACGGTCAGGGTAGCCGCAAGTAGAGTGACGACGCTGACAGATGGCTGCCAGATGTTTGACCATGCGCCCCCGCGCCAGCATAGGCCGCGGGCCCACTGGCCTGCTGGTCAGTATACATTCGATACGAGTCGCGTGTGCTTTATGTGCTGTGCCGTGTGTTAGTGTGTAGTAATTCTTAATCAATATTCTTTCGAATATTGATTAAGAATTACTAAATAAGCGTAATTATATAAGGAATTTATCCTTAAATGTCTTGATACGTTTTAAAACATTATCAATACATAAGAATTGATTATTGTTCCCCGTATTGTGAGATTATTTAATGCAATATGGAAAATGGCGGGACACCGCGCCATTTTCTGATATTGGACATATTGAGACACAGATAGACCCGATATTATTAAATATTGTGTAATTGATAAGCTGACTTACTTTTTTGTGAACTACAAGCCAATACAGGCCAGATATTGTTATTAAGAAGTATACTACTTATAATAATTTGTGTAAGATCGACTACATAAGGCTAACGTAAGGTATTTGATATTATAACTTTATTATTGCTAATGGTTGTGTTGAAACTGTATCTATATCATATTATGGCCTTTATTCCTAATATGTTATATTGATTTAAGGGCTAGTCTATGTCCTTTACCTTATCCTTGTTATTTTGATTCTATAATATTTTAAATACTTTATGTGGTTGTAAAAGATACCGATAAATACTATGAAAGAGCTTCCGTAGGATTTGTTGCCCTTCTTCCCCACGAGAACTAGTCTAGCGACCGGGCGGTAAGCTCAAAGAGCCTTCTAAATATGAATTAATTGACAATCCTTACTTAAATAAATACCTAGTCTTGTCTTTCTGTGCTTTTATTTATAAAACCTTTTCCTAACACACCACATACATTGGAACTCTGATACACAATAAATAACTAACAACCATTTTGACATTCAAAGCTTGCTACCTTGGTAGATAACAATACTTTTATATAGAGTTCCATTCATGATTCTAACACATGCATTATATGAACAAGAATTAAGAGCGCAGAATTAAACCTGTAACATTTGAACTACGTGTCACAAATGGAAAATTTCACAAAAAGCCGCGTAGAACAACATGTAAAAACACACTTCAAACGCGTCAATGTTTGTGACTAGAGAATGGTAGGTACCTGTGCACTAGTACAGCCCAGTCGTGACGCCTATCTTTGCATAGGGCTGCTGATGTGGCCAAAGTTATGAGCAGAGCGATTCATTACAAAAAATACACATTTTAGAAATAAAAATAAAATACTATATAATTATTACCAAATTAAACTAGTATTCTTCTATTATTATTTATTATGTGTGGTTACAGAGTCGTTATAAACTATCATGGCATAATTTGATCTTGTAGGTAATATATTAACTGTTTCATAATTTATTTTAACCGATTGTCCATGTTACACTTTCGTGCTGTCTAAAATCTCCTAGTTTTCCAAAATCTGAATCTGTATCTAAACTTTCTAGACTCATCATCATCATCATCATTTCAGCCGAAAGACGTCCACTGCTGGACATAGGCCTCCCCAGGCGTCGCCACATTGGCCAATCCCGTGCGTCTCGCATCCAGCGCCTTCTCGCAACCTTAACCAGGTCATCGGTCCACCTAGTGGGAGGCCTTCCAACGTATCGTCTTCCGGTTCGCGGTAGCCATTCCAGAACTTTTTGGCCCCATCAGCCATCCATTCTGTGAGCAATGTGCGCTGCCCACTGCCACTTAAGTTTGGCAATTCTTCGAGCTATGTCGGTAACTTTGGTTCTCCTGCGGATATCCTCATCAAACAACAAAGAATACATGTGAAGAAGAAGAAAGAAGAAGTGCGTGTGAAAAATGGAGTTAAATATGCCATGATCATATCATCATTATTTTCTCCCAGATAGCGCTCCCGCTACCGCCGCCACCTTAGACCATTTACTAAATCCAGCCAGACTACGCGAGTGGTGTGTATGAACTTTTCAGTACACTTGTCGTGTAGCTAATGTATTTCTTCCTGTATTTATGTTTATGTAACACTATTCTCGCGCCCTGGTCTCTCACGGAATTCTGACACGTACCGTACTTCAAGTTCCCACTCTTGAAAAATTATGCGTTTTTTTCTGCAACTTGAGATATTTTGTTTGGGTTTTCGTAAGTTTTATTGAAATATTGATAGTAGATCCAATAGATTTTGGTTTCAGCACGATTGCTGGGAATTAAGAATCGACATCGGCCGACGACATAAAGAAGAATAGTTTCCTATACGCTAAGCTATGTCTATGTCATAGTAACTGCCTACTTGTGTTTGAATGAATAGTACACAGAATAGTAAGTAACAATAGTCTAGTTACTCCATGCAAACGTGAAGGCACCTTTTAAACTTCGTCGGTGCGTTTCTAAGGCACGCACTAACAAGGCAACTCAGTCGTAGCGTGGCACGTACGAAATAGTAGCTTACACTGCTAAGTAATGGTTTTTTTTAGGCTCGTTTTCAGTTTGGCTTAGAATATTAACTAAAGTTTGGATGGATATATGTTTGTTTGTTACTAAATCACACCAAAAAGGCTGAACGGATCTGGATGAAATTTGGCACAGGGATAGATTATAGTCTGAAATAGCACATAGGTTTTTTATTCCGGTATAATCTACCCTTATGATTTAAAACTACTTTTCACGCTGGCGAAGCCGCTGGCAAAAACTAGTTCCTAATATGTATTTGTGTATACGTAGGTTTCTAAGTATATGTATACTAAAGCCTAGATCCGGGCTAAGCAATCATCAAAAGTTTCCTGAAATGGGACACACCCACTCGTTGCCGTTATTTAAGATTAATATCTAATAGCAAAATAATATTTCCACAGTGTAATGGAAGGAGTATACCTCCAGCTAATTAACTTGGCCGCCAGTAAATTTAGGGGACCATCGAGAGACTCACCGACCCCACAGTCAATCCATTACTACGGTACTTACTTACCATTTTGTTAGTATATTCCACCCGCATGCTTAGAACAATACAGTGCTTGATAAAATGTAGATTAAAACACAAATTGTCGACCGCATACATGCGGTCTTATTTGCACTTGTAGAGACCTTGTACAGATCATGATAAAGCCACTGGTTAGATTTAGTGGTCGAGCGACGTGTGCCTGTTCAGTGTGCCCCACCTTTTCTGGGAATAAGGACTGAGAGTAACAGAAGTTGATGTTAGAAATATGGGGTGATTCTGGGATATGAATAACACAGCAATGATTTTTTTTTGTGGGAGAAACATGTGTGTGTGAACCGAGGGACCACACTGGTATTTTGCAAAATAAAAATCGTAAATAGTAGTAGACAAAAAACAATTGTAGAACAAATCTAAGAATTTGAAGAGCCCTTAATACTGTGTTTTTTTTGTGGCAGCAACCGCCTTTATTTTCCATCCACTTAACTCTTACTTACCAGAATCAGCAGTGGCGACCTACCGAAAAGCACCTAGACAATAAAGCTCGACGAGTCCCAGAAAAACGATTCAATTCTGCAATAAAATCTGAAAAACAAACAATACAATGGGTTGTAGCTCCCATTCTGTTAACCAATCAACACAGCCTATCGCAGGCCACAGCTGGATAATTATATAGCCTCTCCGAAGCTGCCCACAACACCCGGTGCCCTACCTGCCGAAACCCGACTTTCCAAGCCACATTCAGCAAACATGGCCGGCCTAATGCCACTTGCTATGCCGGTGAGTCCGGCAGCCTTATTGCGTAATGAATTCGGCAAGGCAAAGAGTATGAAAAATCTACCAATCACATAGACGGAAATACACATCGCGTCTTTAATCTCGCATGTGATTGGTCGATTTTTCATACTCTTTGCTCTTTGCCTTGCACACATCATTACGCAATAAGACTGCGGTTTTCGTTCGGTTAATCTCATTTCGTGTCTTATCCTTCAAAGAACCACATAATTCACTTTTATGTTCTGTAGTGCCTAAAAATCATCTTAGATAATCCTCGCGAAGATTTCAACAGTAAAGGTATAGACTATGTATGACCAACTGTGACGTCAGAAAAATGAGCGGGCCACTCAGTGTAGATTTTCACGAGCTTAGGCACAGCTTGCGCTTTTTACATACCTAGCAAACTTTTTTTCAGCGCCCCATATTTCATCCCACAAAAACCGTGCATTATTTCAGCATAAAAATTAACCCATGAACAAAACAAACAAGGCGATATCACTGCCGCGCCGTTTTTATTTCTATAAGGATACCAGTTAATGTGGGATTTATACCTCAATAAAGCTGCCTTAACTGATACAGAGATTCGGCGGTTAGGTGTCGAAGTGGTTGCCTCCTAGACCCTTCTTCTCCGAGTTAGATCATCAATTTCACGATCCCGCTCGGCAGCCTGCCTTTTGGACCATTGAAAGTATCTAAGTACCTACTTCCTAACATTTTCCTTTAAACATGGGTATTCGAATAGTTCATCATCTTTAAATTGAAAGAGATTCAATATCATAAAATTAGCTTCATCCAAATGAAATGGAATGTCTTTGAAAATGAAATGCTTATTTTCAATAACATGATTGAAACATGTAAATTTGTCTGATGGGAGAGGGAACCTTAATTATTGTGATTGCATGGTATTTACTCGCAGTGAATTGCACTAAACAAAGTATTTTGTAGGAAACACGGTAGATATTATGAAATAAATAAAAATAATAGCAGCTTGTAACTGTCCCACTGCAGGGCACAGACCTCTTTCTCATACAGCATTGATCATCACGCTTGCTCAATGTGGGCTGGCGATTTCAGACTTACATTAACTATAAGTCCAGGTTTCCTCACGATGTTTTCCTTCACCGTTGTCTGAAAAACCACATTGGTACTTGCCTTTTTTTTTTGGGTGGGAAATCATCCAATGACTTCTCCTGCTCTGGGTGAAGCGGAAGGGCGTGTCCGACTTTAACTGACTAAAACCCACCCGTGTTCCTTCAGTTGCTTGTGCCAGGGCCGCGGTAACTCTCTTTCAAATTTATTTGCGACCCAGGCAGGCATCGGCCCTAGCGGGCCCCGTCAGTTTTTGCTGATATCTCTTTAAGGCGCGCGTGGAAAACTACGCGCCATCGACTCGGGCCTGGTCCTTATCAGACGGCGAGCTACCCATTACTCGCCGTCCGCAAGCCCGCGCCTACGGTGGCCGGCAATCGGCTTGCGACTCCCGACGCCCAGGGCGTCTCCTGCGGTGGCTAGGGGCGTGAGGGCGTCTCCAATGCGTATCCCTCACGCGTTCCGCCTCCTCCTTTGCGAGCATTACTGCTTCGCAGAAGGAGGTGACAGCTTCCCATGCCCTCTCGTTCCGTACATTGGTACTTGCCTGGATTTAAACCTTCAACCTCAAGCTCGAGAGGCGAAGACTTTGCCACTGGGCCACCACGACATTAGATTAGATATTATGAAAACCTTAGCAGAACCGCAAAAAGCGAATATTTACATTCCCAAACATTCTTTCATCTAATTGTATTTAAATAAAACTATAATAATTATAAAATAACTAAGATTCAATGGTAACTAAAACAAATTAAATAAGTACCAACTGTATTTTAAAATTATCTGTAAAAGCAGTCATGGTACTATTTTATTGTTAAAATAACACACTAATATAAATCTAGCCTTTTGCTACGTTTCAAACTCAATAAAATAAACACGTAAGTGGGTAAAAATATTTTAATTTGTAAAATCAAATAATAATAATAATCAGTACCTACCCAGTTCACGAACTTTCAATCAAAACAAGCTCTTTTTATATTTAACAAAGTTTTATCATTTTTTATTTAATAGTTTTTAATAAAAGTGAAATTAATTAGCGATGGAAAAAACTGTTTGTATTCTATTAGGAATACAATTTTTTTTTGCTACTTTTTTATAATTTTACTAGATAACGTTTTCATTAAAGAAAAATTATCTTTCTTTCTTAAGATTTGTTGACAAAAATATTTTAAGTCTAATTATAATTTAGGCCAAATCGGAACGCTTCATAAAAGAATTAATGTTTTTAATACAATTATTATGTTTTATCGTGAACTGAGATATCTTGTATAGTGCCCGGCACATAAGTTGGCTAGGTTTTGACATAGTGGGGGTAAATTCGCGCATCTACCGCGAACTGACCAGCCACCATATAGAGCGAACGGAACGTGGACGCGACACGATTGGTCAGTCGATTCTTATGTCAACTGACCAACCAATCGCGCGCTCGGAACGGTCCTAAACGTTTCCCGCGTCCCGCTTCACAACCAAAGATACCTAAAAAACGACTTCTGCGCATCTAACGGCTCCTGCCAACTTACGGGTCGGGGATTAAATAACGGTTCACTTCACATTTAGTATTCACATTTATAATATTTTATATAATTTACATATACAAACAACATCGCTTTTCCTTCCACGAGTAAGCTTTCATTATGCCGAAATATTTTTTTCATCACACTTGCACGTAAACAGTATCAAAACATACAGGTTAACTTGGCCGTAATGCCCCATATGAAAACCCTTGAGCTTTTTTTTTGTCATGAAACCCAAGGGCGGTAAGTAATATTTTTTCAATTTATAGCACAGCACACAGGTCATGCAAGTTCAAGCAAGGAGTTTACACGCAATTGAGAAATTGTCTTAAAATGTTATCTAAACAGGAATTTCTTTGCAATCTCGCTACATGTTACTTAAGTACTAAACTAATGTTCTTAATAATCGATTTTAATAGTTATTTGTATCAAAACGTTGGTTTTTTTTTTTTTTTACACTCCGTCATGGCTGACTACGTAAGTATTTGCCCACAACGTTTCTGAACGAAACGTTTGTATAATCTGTGGTGTGGGCTAAAACTCGACAACCGCTCAAAAAAAAAGTTCACGTGTTTCGTAATAATAGCTGTGTTGACTTGTGTATATAAGTATAATTCATAATTAATCAGACTATAGCGCCGTACTTAGCTGTAATTTTCAATTTGTGTGTGGATCAAGGAGTCTTTCCGGATCTAATGAAATATAGTAAGGTTATACCACTTTTTAAATCCGGGGACAGTAAAGACACAAATAATTATAGACCAGTATCCGTGATGCCGGTTTTCAGCAAGGTATTTGAGAAGATAATGCTTAATCAAATGCTCATTCATTTTAATACGAATAACATCTTGCATGATAAACAGTATGGTTTCACCAAAGGACGTTGTACAACTGAAGCTGGTGTCACCCTATTAAAACACATCTTTAATGCGTGGGAAGAGTCGCAGGATGCCATAGGTATCTTCTGCAACCTGTCGAAGGCGTTTGATTGCGTTAATCATGAAACATAACTTCTGAAACTTGAGCATTATGGGCTAGATCAATCAGCGTTAAATTTGGTTGAATTTTATTTAAGTG
Organism: Orthosia cruda; assembly: GCA_964057195.1. Lineage (NCBI taxonomy): Eukaryota > Metazoa > Arthropoda > Insecta > Lepidoptera > Noctuidae > Orthosia > Orthosia cruda. The sequence goes on along the minus strand of OZ059839.1, from coordinate 11,317,509 downwards.
ATAGACAGCAATTAGTTCAAATAAACGGTGTGAATTCGTCGGGGTTAAACGTGAAAATGGGGGTACCCCAGGGTTCAATTTTAGGTCCTTTCTTATTTTTAATATACATAAACGATATACCCCGTTTATTGAAAAACAAACTAAACATGGTGCTATTTTCTGATGACACATCTTTAATTTTTAAAATAAATTGACGTACTTGTCAGATTGACGACGTAAATAACGCGCTACGGTAGGTTCAGGATTGGTTCACTGCCAATAATTTAGTTTTAAATGGTAAAAAAACCAAGTGCGTAAAATTTTCCTTGCCGAATGTAAAAAGTACTGATTGTGACATTATATTAAACAAGGAGAAGTTAGAATTCGTCGATAAAACGGTTTTCCTGGGGATCACGCTAGACTCAACGTTACAATGGGGTCCTCATTTAATGTACTTGCAGGGCGGCTAAGTTCGGCAGCTTATGCTGTTAGAATGATTCGTCAATTTAGTGATGTAGATACCGCGAGGCTGGTCTATTTTAGTTACTTTCATAGTATAATGTCTTATGGTATTTTACTATGGGGAAGGGCTGCAGACATTGAGTAAATTTTTATTCTGCAAAAACGAGCCATCAGAGCGATATACAATCTTCGCCGGTGAGATTCTCTAAGGGAACTGTTTAAGGGCATTAACATCATGACGGTTCCTTGTCAATATATTTATGAAAACATCATGTACGTGAGAAAGAATTTACATCTTTTTAGTAAAAACGGAGATAGACATAATTACATTACTAGAAATAGGGACCAATTAGTTCAACCAGGTGTCAGACTGGCTAAAGTAGCCTCTTCTTTCATGGGGTACTGTACAAAATGTTAAAATAAAATTCCTCCCCACATTCTAGAATTGAATAAGACGAAATTTAAAACTTTTATAAAACGCACACTATGCAGGCAGGCATATTATAAGTTGGGGGATTACATCACTGATCAAAATGCTTGGCTCAATGCTAGTCTTGCTCCACAACCACTAGGGCGCAAAAACAAGTGATATGCAGAACATTATTGTTTTGTAGAATTGTTGGACCTGCTGAAGACTATGAATATATTTGTATTATATAGACTCAATTTCTTTTAGTATTGTATAACTGCGCAGCACGTGTGTGAGTACTATGTACCCAACTGTAAATCTACCATTTGCTGTACCTTGGTGTCGTTCGTTGACTTGTACTCGTATTTGCCCTGGCAGTTGAGTGTGTCATGCTCTCTCAAATGTCTCTCTGATGGTGGCGCGTGTGTTGGATCATTCGGTTCCCTTCATGATGGTTGAGCTGGGTGGTGCCGATTCATGCGTCATGTTCGTGAACGGGCGCCGTCAGTTGGGATTGGTCTTAACTTAACTGCTTCGGATGCTAGTGTTTTTCTAGTACCTATTATGTAACTGTACAGTACATGTGTGAGTACTTTTAATACTTTGTACCTGTAAGTAGTATAGTATGTAGTGATTCTGGGAGCATTGTCCTCAAACATATAAATTTATTAATGTATGTACTTAAGTACCTAAATATTGTAAAAAAACATATTTTTTTTAAAAGAGTAAGTAAGGAGTTTCTTGTGCGTTCTTCTCCATAACAAGCTACTTTCCGAATGTACGGTAGAATCAATTTTTATTCCTTGTAAATTTTAATGTATCTAACGTTCAAAAGTGCCGCTTTGTGGCGTATTTGAAATAAAATATCTTTGTCTTGTCTTGTATTGTCTTGTCTTGTAATACTCGCAATGTGATGAAAAACATTGTATGTCTCACGGGCAGTACGGGAATTACGAACCTCGACTCAAAAAGCCCTCAGTCTTCGACTTCGGGCTTCTACTAGAGCCTCGATCGTAATTTCTTACTTACCGCACTTAATACACAATGTACTATAAAACAACAATCCGAAGATATTTAACAGTCAATAAGAATTTTAAAGCGTCGATAATATCCTTCTTTTCGATTAATCTTTAATCGAAAAATTAATCGATAAAATTAAAATAAACATCTTTCCTTATTATATATTATTTTCTTTCATAAACATAAATTTAAATGATCATTTATATAACATAAAAGCATGATTTTGACAATAATGATTAATTTAGATACATGTTACCTATTTACCATTTAACTAGTATGGCCACATATTTGTATAAAATTCTTATAATATTTACAGTATTTACATTAACAACGTACTTAACTAAATTATTCGTTTTAGCTAGTCTCCTATAAACAATCATTATTATTATAAAGAAAAAGAAAAAAAAATACACATCTGTGATTTAGCAAACAATAAACCTTTTATTAACCATTGTTAATCAAATTAAAACTTATTTTGCGCGTTATTCAAAATGTTTTCATCTTAATTATTAATAAGAAATAATGTAACCACATATTTGTTTTATGTGATTACATTATTTCTTCTATACATATTCAGTCTTGCTGGTGAATTTTTTTACAATCTAGTTTTTTTTTAGTTCTATTAAATTGACATTTATCGTTCTTTATATTATGTTATAAGTATAATCAACAGTAAAAATCTAAATTCACATTATTTTGTTAAAATAATTTGATTCACAAAGTATCGTTTAACAAAGAAAATCAATTAATTGTGGTAAATAAAATTAGTCATGTAATATCATAGATATTACAGGTTATAGTAAAAAATCTAAATTTACATTGTTTTGTTAAAATAATTTGATTTGCAAAATATCGTTTATCAAAGAAAATCAATTCATATTGTTAAATAAAATCAGACATGTGTGTCATGCGACAATTGAAATAATATAATTGAAGAAACAAAAATCACACTTTCTTGTAAAAAAAAACGCTACGGACGGGTCCAAAGTTCCAAACATTCACCGAATATTATAACATGCACAGTTTACACCTTGATTGAGGCCTTTTTTCTGGTACACTGGCCTGTAAATGTTTACCTATGGCCGTTTTACCTATTTCACTTTGTAGGTTACTTTGTCCTTTCTAATATTTCATGTCTCAGCAACACTCTTTAGTAACTTTAGAATGTTCTAGGGAAGTGTTGGTGGATTTTGTCACACATTTTGGTTCACTTGGCATTTGAGTTGTAGAGTTCCCTGTAAAAGAAAAATATATTTAATAAGCAGTTCCAGTAGAAGACAGACACAGACAAAAGGAGCAATAGACATTTTAGTAGATATTATAGCCAAATAATAATCGTTTTTTTTTATTTCAGAATGATTGCAAATAATAACTTTGGTTCAACCATTTATGGGCATTAAACAACACGAATACCTAGTATGTTATGTTTATGTCTTGTATCAATTTGGTCATAGTTGATTGTTGTTGAAGTTCTTACCCTAAATTTATTCGTACTTTGGCTTGTTTTACTTAAATATAGTAGACTAGCTGACCCCCTCGGCATCACTCCCATCTACAGGCTATCTACCTACATACTACTCTCTGACAATTCAAGGGTACCTGTTATTGCTTTGGCTTCAAATTTTGGAACAGAAATTATAAATAATGCTTACCATTTATCCTATTAGGCTTCAAATGTGGTAACGTATTAGTAGTCCTATCTAGCACACCTTTACTGTAGTACACACTATGACTATCAGGGCTGAACCTCACTGGCGGCGAGTTGGAGCAACTCCTAGAGTCCATCGCCAGAGACCTGGGCTCCAGGTAGTACCCAGGCTCCAACTCTGGCATCCGAGTGAGATTCAGTGGGTTTCTGCTGGGGTTACTGTACAGAGATAGAGATGGTGGTGGTAGTGTGGCGTGTAGCTCTGGAGGGAGCAGTTGTTCTGTTGGCAGCTGAAATATTAAAAGCGGCGTTAGTGTGATGTCTCTTTTTGACAGGCACCACTTACGAACTTAAGCATGAAATATTTTGAAAATAATCACAATGTCATTTCTGTCTAGCCTTGTAGATCTAACAGTGTAGCTCTTTTTGAACTCCAAAACTCCTGCTATATATAGCTCTCAGTGGGACCGTTACAGCAGCAGCAGTTATTTTTCCTGACTTTACCCACATATTATAAGAATCATATCACATCATCAGCCTATTAATGTTCCCACTTCTGGGACACAGGCCTCCTCTGTGTGAGAGGGGATATATTATACGAATAAAGATATTCAAAACTTACCAAACCACTAGTATTCACAGGCAACGCATTCTTATACTTCAACCAATCCTCGTACACCTTATCACAGGGCTGTCTTTGACTATCATTGGGGCCAACGTTCGGCATTTGCAAACCACTCATTGGCCCCAAGCTCTGTATGTTGGGACCAAGCATTTGCCACGTTGGCGCGTATCTTTGGTATTCCGGTCGGCCTTGTATGTATTGATTGCAAGGATCGATGTTGTGGTCGTAAAACCTGTCATAATTTGTCGTCATGTCGTATTTATCTGTCGTCTGCGATACAAGCGGTCTTATGGAACTATATTCGGTCGTAGAAGATTTATTTGAGCAGCTATCGCTGATCTTCATGTCTATTGGTATTATATCTGGGTTTTTATCTGTAAAGAGAAGGTAATAAATTATTTTAGTGCTCGTTCTTTTGTTTTTTTATGTGAATTTTATTTGAGTGAGTGTTTTTGATGTTTCATTGGGTTGAGGCTGTAATTACAAGATGATTTTTGGTCGGTAAATTACGAGGGCTTATTATTGTTAATTTTTAGTTATATACAGAGTGAGCATTTTAAGTGGGCGTGGATGGCCAAAGCCGAAAATATGAGGAATAGCGGAAAACACTCAAACGAGTCACGGGAACAATTTTGATGAAAACTAAAAATGCAACATAAGATTTTTGAAAAATGAATATTCTTAGCCAGGAATCGAACCCGCTGATTTTGAAAACAACACGCATGCTGTATTATTACAACATTCAATAGTGGCATTAATAAGGATCAAATTCTGGGAAGTAATGTCATGCGGCAAACTTGAGGATAAATCTCATATTTAACAAAATGCTTTGCTTCAGGGAGATTGGTAGATCACCCTTCATTATTTGTCGCCCTTCTTTATTATTTATTTATTATTAGGTTTTAATATAAAACAAAAAAATAACCCTGTAACGGTAAAAATAAAGCAGTTTTCTTGTTCCGCTAATTTTGCCTGTGTGTGTTTCACGATTACTGAATTTAGAGACTTACCTAAACTATCAACACTTTCCGATTCTTTGGTGCCAGTTAGCGGTATATCTGATGTTTCATCCTGGTGCCTTTTGTCCTTTTCATGATTTTCTAAGAACAACAAATAAAAACATGAAAATTTCTGTCATTCGAGGATATTTTTCAAACTGTCTACCAATGTTCCCCTGTCGTTTTTCCATTCGAACTTTCATTAAATTCGATGTAATAATTTATTGACGAAATTAAAAGGTTGGACATACAGATTTTCTTGGAATTAAGTAACTTTAATAATCTTAATATCAATAATACTGCAGTTCAAATTAAATATTAGATATTTAAAGCCTCGGTGTAAAACATTGGCTATAAAGAGATATGTTTTTACTTTACTACGGTTTGCGTTATTTTAATTCACATTTTGAATAGTTTCGTAGAATCTGAAAATATTGTTTTATTCTCTGTATCAAGATGACAATCAAATTTTAATATTAAATATATGAAGTAAGTTTAAGTAAGATTTTTGCTTACTTACTAAGCAATTTTAACGAAAAGCGTACCTTCATCAATTAATATATAGGTATAAAATAATTAAACATTACTTTGTATAATAGAATCCAATCAGAAACAATCCAATTGTTTAGCTTCAAATAAATAAAATCCAACGTTTCAATTAAATTACACACAAGTTCAACGAAATAACACCCATACTCACTCTCTCTCTTGTTGAAGTACTTGCAGCAGATGACGACAGCTGACACGGCAGTCACGGCTGCGATCACTGCTACTGCACCCAACACTATTATTAGGACTGTCATCAGCTCCACCTTGACGGGGACCTGCGCTGTGGGAACAACTGTGGCTTTTATTTTTCTTATCTTACTTACGACCGTACAATCTTATGTATAATAATGGCTAGCAAGAAACATATTACATACTACGAATTTTTTTCGGGTCTTTGTTTCCGAACCAGTAAAGCTAGTTCTGAAATATGGATATACATAAAGATTTTCATAGTGCCGTGTTTCTTGCTAGTCATTAGGGACGGAGAACCAAGTAAAAGTGTGACATTAAAACATTTTCAATTAATATTTTCTTAATAAACTGCCTAAATCTCTTTTATTTTCGCCATAAGTTCTCTTTCATAGAAAAAGACGCTGACCAATATTGGATCCAACTTTTTTCGACACTGAATCAAAAAATCAACCCATGACCGACTAATTTGGTCATTGTCTTTTGAATACGTAAAATCACTAAGACCTACGAATATTCAAACCTTGAAATCATACCTGTATGCCGTTGCGGATATTTCCGCAAACTAGAAGTCAATGTCAGAGCTTCACTAAAGCCTTTCCTATTGAACGCTCTCACTGACACAGCTAAGGAGTTACTTGCTGATAGATCTACTACTTCGAACTCAGGATCATCACTGCTGAAGTTGCGGAGAAGAAGACCTGTTGCCATGTCGAAGATCTGAGTGGAGAAAAGGAGCATATATGTTATAGAAGGCTGGTTTCAAAAACAGATGAAGAAGTGCTATTATTGGACTAACTAATGAACATGGCTGTCGTTTTCAAATATTTATAATAACCACCCTGTATTGCGCGACAGGTCTAGGCAAAAGATTAGCTCCAAATAAGAAGAAAAAATTTAAATCAGAAGAGCAATCCCAAATTTAGCCAATTCTGCAGTAGGTTTAAAAAGGGCGGCATTTAAATACACAATGAGTCATCTGTCTCTGTTACAGAGCTGGTCATATGCTTGTCCAATCAAACACCATTTAACTGAATCCTCAACTGTGTAACTTAGAATACAAATAACTTTCGTGTCGGTAAAAAGGCAATAGAATCACAAGAAGTTTTAAGAAACTAGAAAAGAATTATTGTACCAATATTTGAAGAGACGATTAGAAGTTTGGAGAACTTTAAAAACAAAAACTGATGAGTCTTGTTCTTTTTCTGATATAAGTTATTTGATAGAAGGCAATCGTAAAATAAATCGTAATTTACTGTGTTTTACTATTACCAGTACTACTACTAACAGTAAGAAAAGGACTTACCTCCAATGAGAATGACTGGTGGATTCCTCCATCGTGGCCCGGCGTGCAGTTCAAAGTCAATGAGTTGTTAGTCACATTGGTGATCTCACACGCCTTGGGGGTGGATGGTTTGTCTGTATGGAGGAGAAAGAAGCACATTTTTAACAATCAGTGTTCTTAGAAAGTGTTAGCCGTGTCTTTTTTGGTAGAAAACACGACTAAAAGTTTTTTATAGATCAGCCACTGAGAAAATTGCTTATTTATATTTATTATATACTTTATTGTACACCACAACAAGTGTACAATGGGCGGTCTTATCGCACAGGGCAATCTCTTACAGACAACCTTTAGATATTCTCAATTATCTGTTTGTATGTTTTTTATTTACGGAATGACTTAAAAAGATACTAAATATTACTAAAGACTAAATATTTTTTTCGTGGAACCCCCTAAATAACAATCTTCTTATCAAATATATTTTTATTGCCCGTAGTATCCCATCTCAAACATTTCAATTTGACATTTAAAAAAAACCATTCAAAAAACGAAGTGTTGCTTGACAAATAAAAAAATACGTACAATTAAATTATTGTTTACCTACTTGTAATGACGTTTTTTTTTAAAAAAAAACAATGTTGAAGCTGGAAGAATATATAAAATGTAAGAGAGAGTTTGAAGAAGAAAATGGAATGTGCATCTGGATTGAGGGCCCATTTGAACGAACGTCTTTCTTGCTAATGTACGGTTATAAAGTAACGAAAAAAAACTATCGTGTTACCCTAGCGGGGGTACCACGGGTCAAATAATTTGCCCATGGTACCCCTTTGTCCCCCTTGGGGGTTCCACAGGCAAACATATTTATTCATGGTTCCCCAAGGGGGACTAAACTGGGGGACCACGGGCAAGTACCGAAAATAACACACAATCAAAACTGCTGAAGATGTTAACGATGAATAACATTTTCTAGTTTTTGAGTGTGCCCTAAAGAGGGATTTAACGAATTCTGCTTGAGCTCATAAAGTTTTATCAGAGTAAAAGTTGCTGGCATTAGCTCTAGTAGGCGTGTTATAAACATCAGCATCACCCTCTATTTCTAGTGCTATAATGCGTTATGTCGATATCTGACCTAATAACTTACACTCCCCGTGTTCAGCGATCTCAGCGAAATTTTATTGTATCTTATTCTTTACCATTCATCTCTTTTACTTTGTGATTTTTGTTATTGTGTTGTATCAAACATTTCAAGAACCAATAGTTTATACCTATGCCGTGTACTTTTTTAAATTCAATCTATAGGTATTATCCCACTGCTGGGCAAAGAACTACCCCCATAGCCTTTCATTTGCCCGATATTTGGCCAAGCAGCCGGCCATATTTCATTGTTGTGTACATAACTGGTTTTAACTCTTTACATAAATAATGGCAAAATATAATAATATTGAACTGCTTACCAGCTGGTAGTATATGGAAGAAACACGGCTTCGTCTGTCGCCCCACGGAGTTGGTTCCCGAGCACTGCACCCAGCCGTAGTCTGAAGAAATATTCACCATGTAAATGTATGTACCTGAATGAAATATCATAGATTACTACAAGCAAAAAATGCTCTGGGTAAATTAATACTGATGGCGCAACAAGCATTAATTGAACCAAATTCAGACTCCATGCGCATGATAATAAATATTTGACAGAAGAATACAATGATATGTTGGTCTTCTTGGGAATTGAACCCATTACAGTTACAATAGGAAAGCACTAGTCTAACATTCTTGTGGCCGTGACTTCGCTTCTATAGCTTAAGCCCAACAAACTATTCCCAACCTCTGCAACGCTTGAAAACCAGAATCAACATTGGGTACCTCCAGACAAGAGCCGAGTCAATGAAGCTCGACAAGTGAGATAGTGTTCAAGCGCGAGCCTATCAATAATAAAATATAAAAAGTTCTGGCGAAATGCTTCAACTGTCTTGGATCCCGCCACAAAATTCATCAGAAACGAACAGCGGAGGAGTCAGTTCTATATTTTTTTAGTGTCTCCCTATCTGGCGGTATGTCTAGTGTTTCTCTAATATATTTTTCTTGGTTCTTGGTCAATATGTTGGACAATTGAGGCTTACCTGGCAAGTTAGGCACAGTGGTCTTCGATGATGAAGTGAGCTCCTGTTTGCTGTGAGCTGAGCTGTTAAACCACCAGTGGTATGACATTGGCTCCTATGAACAAAAATAGAGTATTAAATTGTATAACATAAATAATGCCTAAAATAGAAGGTCTAATGTTCACATTCATGTGAAATTGAGTCACACCAACGACTTGTTAATAAATAAATCCGTCATTATAGTTTTCAATGAAAGCTAGAATAAAGCTATATTTGTAACAAAATATTTGTGAAATATATCGCGGCAGACCAGGCAAAGATGGCAAGACGATCTCGACTCCTACCGAAAGAACTGAGAAGTACAAGATAGAATTATGTGGTTAGAAAGAAGACTTTCCCCTGCAGTGGGAAAATATTGTAGATATATTTTGAATTACACAGTAATCATTTAGAGTTTATATAATCATTATGTAGTACTGTAAACTATACATCAAATATTTAACAGCGACAATATTAAACTTAATTGGCACAAAACCGCCATTTTTTACAGAAGCTGATTCTTAAATTTAATAAAAAGCTGAGTAACCCATTAAATGAAGATTTAGGTAACCATTAGTGACGCTTTGATAATATGGACACAGTGTAAAACGGTTAATAGCCAAACCATTATTTCTCATGACGTTCATAATTTCAGCTGCAAATTTATGTTCAGTGAGGACATTGACTAGTTCTGTGATCCTTGCATCTAGCGGACTTCTTCTTCTTCGACAAAATCTCTTACTTGATCATCCGTTTACTTTTGTCCACATCACAGTCAAATATTTGGGTCCATCAAGTATCAACGTTGGTTGGTATTTTACATACAACACATGTCACAAAACAGATGTCTCTAGCCTTTGAGATCTTAGCAAGCCGACCGCCGAGGAACAATGGATTTGCGGAGACGTCTCTTCAAACACAATGGGATACAAAATATTAGCTTTGGTAACAAAAGAAAAGCACGCGGACGCGCTCACGGCGGCTCATAAGGCACTACCTATAATCATAAATCATGTTCACATTCGCGCTTAAAAACGCTTTGTCCCACCGCACCTTTTTATTCTATGACACGAAGAAAATTTTATCACGAATCAAAATACAAGGTCATGAATTTGGGTCTTAATTTTCATAAAAAGCCATTGTAACCTTAAACAATGAAATAAAGGCCTTGAATCGAAATTCCCTTCTTCAATATTTTTTGTGACATGATCTTCTGAAATTATTTTCTGGGTCAAATTATTAATAGTCTTTTTGGATGGCATTTCGTGGAAAGTTACTAGAAGAAAAATTATGAGGGAAATAAGGATTTTAATGATTTGAAAAGTCCAGTCCTTTGAGTAAATAAATATTATTGGAGCGAGTTAAGGATTTTTACTCAGGTAAAACGGGGCCGCAATATTGGTTGTGCAGTTAGATTTAAGACACAATTACTTATATGTTCCTATCTGTATAACATCTGTAACAACTGTTGGTGAACCTTAATTAAATAAATAAAATACCTTCTAGTATCATATTATTATAATCTTAACTGATTTGCTTGGCAACATGAAATTCACTTTAGGCATCCACCATATAATTTAATATGTATCTTTAATTGAATATAAATGGGCTACAAGCCTACTGTTTGTGATATTTATTTTGCCAAAGATTTCTCACCATATGTGCAGCTCTTCGTTCCAGAATTTTAACATAATTGACAGCTGTACTTACATGTACAAAGTGACTTGTGACTCGACGTAGGTAGGTATTCCTTTCACGACGAGATTGTGGGACCCATATAGTCTAGTACACTACGGAATATCGATTTTACCAGTATCTGTATTGTGGAGATCAGATCGGCAGTCACTCCAATGGTGTTCAGCTCCATGCGGTTAGACTGGAAGCCAACCTAAACACAGTTGGAAGAAGGGTGAGCAGACGATGATAACGCAGGAGATGAGCTTACCTTCGGATTAGCATCCAGATCACAGTCGATGTCAATCACTTCTCCTCTCGCTGCCCTCGCCACGATGGGAACTGATGACTTGCATGTTGGTACGACTGTATAGAAAACACAACAACTAAAATTTGAATATAATAATATGGTGCATAATCAAAGAAAAGACGAATAGTGTGAGGATATGATATGAAAGAAATGGGAGTTAGTGATAGCATGGCAGTGACCTCAAGTATCAGGGGACAAGGGCAGGAGGTCATCATGACTATGCTTGGGCTAAAATCTTCTTGAGATTTCCATACTCCTGACTGATGTAGACAACCTGTTTGTGTGTGTCAGGATGAAAAACAATGATACAATTTAACAGTTACCACCTGGTGGTTTTGATTCTTACTGTCTTGCTTTTACTAGCTGAAGTCACTTTGATTGAAATAGCGTACTACAGGGCAGGTCAAGGCCAATATTATTCTCATTTCATCATCCCAAAATACAACCAGCATCCACCATTGTTTAAAAGCAATAACAAATTCAGTATTGTGACTTAAACACAAAAGAAGAAGTTGTGAAATTAATACGGCTGGTACCGGGATGAAATATTAATCATCGAAGAGTCCACAGAGACGCTTCCTCGAAGTCAAGTGACTGAAGTTTGTGTCTGATCCTTTACTCTCAGAAATTGACGGACCGTGACAATTCTGACAATGACAGCTTGGACTTACTTGTGGAAAGCATATAAATTTCACACAAACTTCCAACCCCATTTTTACCTTCTTAGGGGTGAAATTTTCAAAAAACAATATACACATGAATTCTTTTTATCAACAAGGACTATAAATCAAAAGTTCAGGTGTCCAACTTACAAACTTTAGACATTTTATACAAACTGTCAACCCCTTTTTACTCCCTATGGGGTAGAATTTCTAAAATTAGAAAAAAAAACTTCTTTGTTTTTTTATTAACCAAGAGCGTAATCCAAAAATTTCAGATGTTTTATCTTCTTTAATTTTATTCCCTTAGGGGTCATTTCCAAAAAACAATAAATACATGAATTCTTAATATCAACCAAGAGCGTAAATATAAAATTACATGTGTCCAATTTACAAACTGTAAAAATTTCATACAGTCTTTGAAACTTTTTTCCACCCCTTTAGGGGTGGAATTTCCAAAAACCAATAAATACATACATTCTTTTTATCAACCAATAGCGTATATCTAATATTCACGGGTCCAACTTACAATCTGTAGAAATTTCACACAAACTTCCAATACCCCTTTTTACCGCCTTACGGGTGAAATTTCCAAAAACTAATAAATACATGAATTCTATTTATCAACCAAGATCGTAAATCTAAAATTGCATTTGTCCAATTGACAATCTGTAGAAATTTCATACGAACTTTCAACCCCCATTTTACTAACTTAAAGGAGGAATTTCGGTAATCCTTTTGTTAGTGCGCGCTTCCGTCACTTGAGGAATCTCCCGGCCAAATTTAATCTTTATACTTCAAGCGTATTTCGATATTTCGTAATGAGTGTGTGAGTGACCTTTCGCTTTTATATATAGATAGAAGATAGATGGAGTCTCCAATAAACACGCTCTTGCCGATCTTCAAGGTTAAACAATGTTTGCCGAAGGCTGACTATAACTAATCTTGGTCTATGGATCGGTGACAAATAATAAAATACCAGAAAGCAAATTAAGGAATTGGTCCCGGCTGCCATTGGTTAGATATTTGACAGTCGTATCGGGTAGTCAAAGCTACCAGTCTTGCCAAGGAGTATAATGGAGGTTATAGAGGTAGTAGTTCCATGTAAAATACTGGTATTCAACTGCATTTGGTTAAACTGGAAGCCAACCCCGAGTTGGGGAAAGGCAGGTTGATTGGCATCTTTAGTCACTGCCAGAATGGTTTTTCCGAACTCTGACACTCGGACACGAAAACTTACAGGCACTTTACGTCAAGTTCAGGGTATAAATTATAGTATTTCTACAAGTTAGGGTATATAAATTTTATGTAAGATGGGTTTTAGTTTTGCTTTGAAAGTTGGGTTTAAGATAAATTGAGACATTAAGGAAACGATTTAAAGTCTCGTCAAAAACAGTCATATATAAACAAGATGATTTCGAAAGATAAACAGAAAGACTTTCATCTTCATTGACTATTGCTTCAGCTTGGGAAAAGGGGGATGGTGGTCTAGTATATTTTCATGATAATATACAGGCACATCCGACAAAAATTATTGAAGTTTGAAATCGGCAAATATAGCCAATTTTTCTATTTATTTATAAGGAATCACCATTTTGGAACTGATTCGTTTTCAGATATCAGCATCAGCGTTCTTTTGCTCATATCCGAAACAAATTCCATCCAACTTTTTAATTAATTTGTTATTACAATAATCGATGTCTTCGTCGCATCCTCAGAATATACTGCCGCGAGACCATCTCTAATGTAGAGCTGTTGGAGAGATGCCATGAGTGGCCGATCGACCAATTGTCGGTCCTGAGGTATTTACGATCCCATTCCCAAAAAGATCATCGATTGGAATCCTCAGGGAAAAAAAGAGCGAAGCCGCGCCCGTCAATCAATACTGGCGACGCACCGTATTGTTTGAAGTGATGGGTATCGGACTGACGGAATGACGTGGAGCCAGGTGAAGCGTGAAGCTCAAGACCGGTCCGATGCAGGACTACTGAACTCGCTCTCTGCTCCAGCTAGGGGACCAAGGATCTTAAGTCAATTTTATTAATTTATCTACTTACACTTGACATCTAGCACCAGGCCCTCAGAAGACCCCTCTCCTAGGCTGTTTCTGGCTGAGCAGATGTAAGCACCAGCTGCCTTTCTTGAAACCCTCTGCAGGACCAGACTTTGGTTGGCTAAGAGAATACCAGGACCTGGTTTGACTACCTCACCCTGGTGGAAGAAGATAATAGTTATCACGTGTTGGATTTCAGTCTTTATTGTGATGAGTAGTGTTTGTTTCCTAAGGCAACAATTCCTACTCAAGAGGAGTAGGCAGAGCTGTATAACACCACATTTATCCAGTTGGCTTTATAGCCTTTTATTGGGAACAAATAAAAACATAATATCAGTTTACCTAACCTCAGGCATCATCGTCATACCTCGCTGTATCAGGTTTTTTTTTACCTTTTTGAACAAGAACGTAAACCTCACTTTATTAGCAAAGTTTAGGGCCACGAAGCATAGCTGGATAAAGAAACAAATTACGAATTCACAAATAAACTTATTTGATTTCACCAATATTCCACATACAAAGGGATATGAAGCCAACAATAAACAAACTCAAACAGTAATATAATAATTTGTAATGAATACTTACATTGTGTGTAAAATAAATATGATTGTGCCACGGGTTCGCTCGCACTCTGCAGTCTAAGTACACGTCTGAGCCCTCCACAACTTTGCTGGCGTCTAGATTAGCACCAAGCTGTAGTTTTGCTACCGGTAGATCTGTTGAGAAAAAACAAATAATAATAAATTCTTGTACACATTTTAAAAATATTTCTTTAAATATTTGTTGCGCTGCTAATTATTCGACTCAAAAATTCAGTGGGTATGGTTTATGAAGATAGTTATGTTAATTAATTATAGAATGTAACTAATTTATTTATTTTTAACTTAAAAAATTAAGCCAATTCATATCTTGTTCTGGTGGTCGCAAGATTAACTGACTCAATGACGACAATACTCTATTTTTGATAACGTACAAAACAGAACTCTCTGCCCAAGAGGCCATTGTTGGCCACATACACACATTGGCCCACCTGCAGTGGGACAACCAATTAATAAATCTTGCGAAAAAAGGCTAAATCATTTATGTTATATATGTGTATGTCTACATTGTGTATGTGTGCGTGGGTTGCGTTCCTGCACTGCACTAACTTGACAATAAACCAGTTTGCTTCTAGCTATCAGTTGTTTTACTTGCCCCTACGCACCTACTTAACAGTGGCGAGAGGTTACCCCCAATAAAAAATAATAAAAAAGTAGTCTTTTGTTGATAATGGCACAGTCACAGTGATAAGTGTAAAAAGTGCAACAAAGTAGGGCATTTGCGTAGGATGTGCAATCAAATGAACTACGTGTTATCGGGGGATGTGAGCGAGGACGACGATGGTAAGTCGCTTTATAACATTAGTTCAGCTCGGGGGGAATCTAAGACAGAAACGGTCACAATAAACGGTCATAATTTAAAATTTCAAATTGATAGTGGATCAGCAGTGACAGTCATATCTGAGGGTACTTATAAAAAGTTATTTGCAAGTATACCATTACATACGACACACAAGAGATTTTATAGTTACACGGGTAACCAAATGCAGTGCGCAGGCTATGTGCATTTAGCAATAACATATAGGTAGCGCACACACACACACGGCAGCCCACCGCTACTAGGGCGCGATTTTATATCAGTATTCAAATTAAAATTAGCTCTAGTTAATTTTCTTAATGATAGTCAAAGCATAATTGAGCGGTTGCAAATACAGTTCTCTGAAGTATTTTCAGACAAGCTGGGCGCTTTCAAAAACTATAACGTAAAATTAAAACTACAGAATGATGCAAAACCGGTATTTTTTAAAGCGCGTCCCATTGCGTTCGCTCTGCGCGACAAAGTCGAAAAGGAGATAGAACGGTTACTATACCTAGGAGTGTTAAAACCCGTTAAACATTCGGACTATGCATCACCTACAGTGCCCGTACTCAAACGAGATGGATTGGTCAGATTATGTGCGGATTATTCGGTGACGATTAACAAGCAATTAATAATAGAACAATATCCCTTGCCAACCGTTCACAAATTATTTTCTAAATTACACGGTCGTCAGCAGTTCTCGAAAATTGGTTTGTCCATGGCTTACAATCTCACCGGGGATTGTTCAAATACACGCGTCTAGTATTCGGCTTGTCGAGCGCACCGTCTATTTTCCAGCGCGCAATGGAAACTGTTTTGTCTGGATTGGACGGTGTGTTATGCCTGTTAGATGACGTAATGATAACAGCAAAAACAAAAGATTTGCATATGGAAAAACTACATATAGTTCTCAAAAGACTTTAGGACGCGGGGCTAACATTGCGAAAGGACAAATTCGAAAATAATTTTGACGGTAGATGCATCTCCACACGGGTTAGGCGCTATTTTATCGCAAGTAGGTAATGACTTGTTAGAACGACCCATATCATTCGCGTCCCGCACGCTCGCGTCAGCCGAAAAACGATACTCGCAAATACAGAAAGAAGCCACAGCGATTATATTTGGTGTAAGGCGTTATCATCAATACTTATGTGGCAGATCCGAACCATTTCTATTACGTACTGACCACAAACCCTTAGTTTCTATTTTTGGTCCCTAAAAGGGACCAGAGGTAACGGCTAACAAAGATATGCAATGTTTTTAAGCGCATATAATTACACAATCGAGTACGTTCGTAGTGCCGATAACAACGCAGACTATTTTTCACGAGCGAGTTTACGTCACGAGCAGATAGAGGAGCGGGGAGACAGAGGCACGAGCGCGCACGCCGCTACTGCCGCGGCGCCTATCGCCTGGGCCACTTACGTTAATTTTGTGGTTGAAGGCAGTATGCCAGTGACACTGGACGAATAGCGAAATTAAACTGCCAAGGATATCACATTAACGATAGTAATTAAATACATTCATCAAGGTTGGCCTAGAAATTTACTGTCGGATTTAAGTATTAAGCCCTATTATTTGTGTCGGACACAACTATCACACGAAAATGGTTGTCTTATGAGAGGACATAAGGTAGTTCTTCCAGAAGCGTTGCGCTTAAAACTTTTACACGAGTTACATAATTCGCATTTGGGCATTGTGAAAACCAAAGCTGAGGCTAGGTCAAGATTTTGGTTCCCAGGGGTTGACGCGTTGGAGACAATGATCAACTAGTGTGATATCTGTCAACAGTTGCGCCCCTCCCCGCCGCGAACGCCGATTGCTCCGTGGCAGTACCCGCCAATGCCATTCTATAGGATATACATTGATTTCCTAGGGCCGTTGAATAATCAAATGTTTCTCGTGGTAGTAGACGCGCACACCAAATGGATGGAGTTGTACGACGTTACTATGTCAACAACTTCCACAACCGTCGTAGGAAAGCTATACGACTTTATGTCGAAGTACGGCCTACCACATACAATAGTAAGTGACAACGGGACCGCGTTTACGTCATTTGAGTTTAAGATTTTTTTTACAAGAAACGGCATCGACCATTTGACGCCACCAGCCTACAATCCAGAAAGTAACGGGCAAGCGGAAAGTTTCGTCAAAATCGTGAAAAAAGGCATTAAATCACAAGTGTTTAAACCAGGGGATAATATAATGTACAAAAAGTTCATAAACAATGTTAAATACCATTGGTGTAGAGGTATTATTAAAAGGAGACTGGGTAAAGTACTTTACCTTATTCAAGACGTCGTGTGATGCTAAAAAGCATAAGAACGAAAGAATAAAGGTAATAAAGGGAATGTTTCACAACTGCCACAATACCAGCATGACCTTGACGACTTCAACAGCTGTCACAACGAGCCATCGACTGTCAACCTTCAGGGACAGAGTCCCGCGGGGAGAGAAACTGATGAGGCAAACCTGCAATCACCACCGTCTGCAGACGCAGCTATTGTGTCTGATCCAGTTTCAAGGAATCCTGACAGACTTTTGAGAAACATTCCCAGGGTAGATTACAGACCTTTCCTGTAACTATGGTCTGTACTCATTTAGTTATTACTCTTGTTTTTGTGCACAAGTTTGGTACATTTTTGGTCAAATAAGGGAAGGAAATGTTATATATATGTATGTTTACATTGTATATGTGTGCGTGGGTTTCGTCCCTGCACTGCTCTAACCTGACAATAAACCAGTGTGCTTCTAGCTGTCTGTTGTTTCACTTGCCCCTACGCACCTACTTAACAATTTAATAACTCACGTTGTATCTCCATCTTCCAGCCATCCTCATGAGTGGAATGCGGCAGACTTGGCTGCACAGCCCTGCAGGAGAGGACTCTTCCAGCGTCCTCTATAGTAGGCACGAAGCTCAGAATGCTGCTGGTGATGTTGCCATCCGTTGAGGTCTGGTTACAAAGAGTAATGATTAAATTCTACAGGAACCCGTAGAGACGCATTGTTAGGGCGCAGTCCCATTGAGAGGTACTAGCTAGTTCTAAAGTACTTCTAAACTAGTGAACTGTTATACATATTATAATTTATGTTACATAAATTCTTAAGTAAGAAACCGGGGCGGAGTGTGAGTTTTTTACAGTTCATCACATTCTATGGAGTATGGACTATCTTATGTATATATACAACGTGATTTTTTTATGTAAAAGTCCAAATTGTCGACCATTTCGTATTTGGGATTAAATTAGAATTTGATACGTCCTTAACTCCACATACTGGCCCTTTGGTCTTATTGAGAGAAATGTCTATTTGGCAAAATAAACGTGCCCCTCAAATATAACAGTTAAATCGCAGAGCAGCTGCGAATAACCGAATACAAGCGGACATGTAATTCGGCGCGTACGCAGTCCCCACTACCAAAAATTACGTATCCGAGTTATCCACATTACGGATAATCGCAGGAGTCAACCTGACCGCAGTGCAATGGTAGGCCTCACCATGGGGGAACCACCTTATTGAGCACGGTGTCTCTTATGCCAGGTAAGTATAAATTTAGTACAGAATCGACGGCGAAGCATCTTAACACCGTGATTCTGAAACGTGATGTAAATGTACAGCGCTATTAGTAAGAGAATTTGGAACTAACCCCATTTTTTATTTTGTTTACAAAGATATTCATAACATTACATCTGCCCAACTTCAAAGCAGTTTATCGGCAGTTTTTACGTTGAGTATTTGTCAAAGTCTAGGTCAGCTTGAAAATCTGTCAAATATGCATTAAACTACTCAATTCAAAATAGCGGCCAACTGTCCCATCAGCATATAAACATCCTTTGATTTTTGTTAGATTTAAAAACGGATGTTTCACCAAAATTTAATGAATTTCAAAGTCATTAAGTATATTAGTGATCGTATTCCATTAGTCCACGTAGTCGTAGTTTTAGTGTACTTTTATAAAAATGATGATTCGCGCCCGGTGTAACTTCCACCAATTACAGTGAAGAATTGAAATGACCTATAGACTATGCCACAAGAAAGCATTGCATCACACTTCCACCCGAAAAGAAGAACCCCTTTGTCGGTGTTTACTCGGACAATAAGGCGTCTATATAATAGCACAACCCTTTTGTAGCATTCTACCATCGGTG
Organism: Orthosia cruda; assembly: GCA_964057195.1. Lineage (NCBI taxonomy): Eukaryota > Metazoa > Arthropoda > Insecta > Lepidoptera > Noctuidae > Orthosia > Orthosia cruda. The sequence goes on along the minus strand of OZ059839.1, from coordinate 11,297,971 downwards.
TTTGCTATTGTATAGGCTCCTTTTTATTATCAAATCAAATCAAAATCAAAAATATGTATTTGCTAGAAATACATTGTGCAGAAGGGAAGATCTTAAAGCCTAAAAGTATTTAGGCTTTAAGATCTTCCTTTTAGTATTTATTGTATTCTGCCTGAAGCAAGCGTGTAAATTATTTATAATATAAATTGCAAGACATTAAATAAACATTAAAAAAAAGAACTCAAAAGCACTGATGCTTTTCAAAAAATTAATAAAATTCTAAATAAATCAACATTACAATTTCATCAACTCACTCAAAAGATATACAAAAATTTAAAATGTCAATAAAATAAAATGTCAAAAATCAAAATGTCAATAAAATAAAACGTCGCAAATCAGAATGCCAATAAAAAAATGAGAAAAATTAGTTTAAATGTCAAAATAAAAAATAAAAAGAATACCAAACCCATTAATAATTCATACACTATTAACAATATATTCTTAACTTCCATTTTTATGTTCTAAAAATTCCTTAACGCTATAGAAAGAAACAACACTTTTGAAATCATTCTGTCAATTTTGTCTTAAATACATTACCATGTAACAATTTAAATTCACTTGGTAAGTGATTATATATCAATATACACATATATACATTTTTCTTATAGATATCTTTATGACAAGGTGGATGATACAATAGGTTTCGAAACTTTGCCTTTTTTTGTCTTGGCATAACCTCAGTATGCTGCTTAAAACTGTACATGTGGGTCTTCGTAAAAGTGCAGATATCTCTAATATATAAAAAGGGCAGTGGAAGAATTTTGCATTTTTGAAAGAGCGGTTCACAACTATCCAAGAACCAAGCATTTACGCATATACATATTACGCATAGACCATTATTATTATCTATTGGTCCTACGTATTTTCAAATCAGTGTGATTGTCCTTGATAAAACTTCTAGCTGAGCTTACAAGCAATTCATAAGAACTACGTTTCGATACAAAAGTTTAGTTCTTAATAATAAGGGGTCGTTACTTGGTGATACGAATACCTTATCTTGGTAGGAATTAATAGATACTTTATAAGTTAAAATTAAGAGCAGTGGTGGCCCATTGATAACGGCCGCGACTTAGAAGTTGTAGGGGTGGGTTCGAACCTAGGCAGGCGCTTTACATTGTGTAAATTATTTCATCACCACTGGTCTAAAAACGGTGAAGGAAAACATCGTGAATAAATAGGCATTTTTTAGAACCAAAAATTCGAAGATATATGACATCCACCAACATGCACTGGGCCAGCGTGGTGGATTACGGCCAATTTCCTCTCACAGAGCGGAGGCCTGCACGCACAACGGACCAAATGCGAGTCCAAGTGCGAAAAAGGGGTCCATCTATCCTATCCTAAGTTAAAATTAAACCGTTGTATCAGTATTGACAGAAAACTCGCAGATAAGATTAAAGTGATATTTTAATTTGGAACTGAAAATTATTATTCCTGTCATTGGCCTTGTAACCACTTTAATTATGCTACAGTTGATTTACTCAAGATGCTTTACTTGTTTTAGTTTCAAAAGAAAGAAAACAAAGCATAACGAGAAATAAATCGGATCAGCATACTGTGAACAAAACATCGTTGTTTGGAGTCTGTTTTTGTAGTGTTGCACCGAATTGTAAATTAGTTTCGGATTTCGGTTTTTGTTCTGTCTGGTGAAAGCCGTAACTTGATTATAGGCGAGCTTACGTTCTGATTGAATTAAGTGCAAAACAATAGGTTGATGAACAGATATTATACAATTCATGAACCACATTTTGATATACCAATCCTATTTATACCTCATAGAGTTAAACTGCAGGCCGATTCCTGGCAAGAAATTATCGACGCGTCACAAATTTAACTAGATTGGCTGTTGCTTTGCAATGTCCTTCAACCAATTACAGCAGCTACTAACACGCGTTTGATAAATCTCATTAATTTTATAATATTGTTTTTAAGAAAGGCTTATTTAGAAGAAGTGTCAACTCCCACCATGAATTTTATAAGACTGAAATTTCGTCCTAAGACCAAGTTATAGCCGAAACTATAACTTTGTAAAACTAAACGAAAATAACACTTTGTATTTATCGTTTCCATTGGCCATCTGGCAAGTAATACAATGCAATGTAAACAGTCTCGCTTGCTGAAGTTCGCTGCACTAATGTTGTGATAAGCTTATCATGCAAATGATCTGGTATTGGTTGCTAAGTTCGGTCATGGTTTTGGTAGGTTTACTGGGTAGGTGGCAAAATACGATAGAGAAATGAATAGGTCAGACAGCTTTTGATAAAGTGCAACTTCTTCGATCAGTAAATAAAACGATTGATACAAGATATATTCTTTAATATTTGTGTAGGTTCCAAAGACCACAGATACTTGGAACATGGTTATTGTAGTCAAAATAAGATCTTTTTTTAATGGCCACGAGTCAAAGGTAACAAACCACTAGCTAAGCCGTCTTCCTATTCAGATAAAAAAAGCTGCCCTTGCATACTATTGAAACGCCGTGATACGCTAGGGAAGCTGGTGGCTGCCATTTTGCCACCAGTAAACACCACTATCGGTAACAAAATACAACCACTATCTTAACAATAACATTATACTCACAGTCTCTCTAACAGTCTTAAGCTTTGTGGCCCCTTTCCACCAGGATATGGTCGGCTTGGGCCTGGCACCAACAGCTTGACAAACCAGCTCGGTGCTCTGTCCCGCCACCAGAGGTCGCTTGCCACCTTGAAGACGCACCCAGAGAGGTCGTACTGTGAACAAAAGTTAAATTTTAGAATTGAGGAATCTATAGCCTCAGGGCTTTAACACACATACGAGTCTATAACAAGCAAAAAACATAACCCTTTCCTTGCAGCCGGGTAATAAGGGTTGATTGTTATATAATACTTGATTAGATTCTGAAGAAACAGAAGTTAATATAGAAATTACTATAGGTACTGTTATTGAAATACAAAAAGACAACCTGTATTGCCTGTTCCATCGACAATTTCTAAATCTCCGCACCGCTACCAAGCACACATTCATTACACTTTCGATCAAAACGGAAAGGGAACAGCCAAAATCTCTTTTAACAACAACAAAACGTATAACCAATTCTCGCAGTCATCAAGTCTTTTATAACAAGTCATCACCATTATGATCATTGTACCTTCACACCTCAGAACCCATTGATTAATAACACCTAAACAAGGTATATGAATGACAACAAAATTGAATTTAAATGGAATTCAATTAAAATGGATTTCATTCTTCCGTGCCGCGGAATTGAATTTACTTACGCATATCAAATATCGATCAATCAACGACAACTTTTAGCTGAAGAATCAAAAGGTTAGTTAAAGGAATCATTAGTGTAAAGTGTTTGTGATATTTATTATTTTTATCATAGAGCCTACACAAAGTTATATTCTGTCAACGATAACTATTACCAGGAATAATTACCCAGGAACCTGATTAAAAAAATCGATGATAAGGCTGTAGGTGTGGCATACTTATTTATTTCTTTCAACTACGTAATAGTGTTATCATTAATCATTTCAAAAGACGTATTTTTTGCTTAGAACCAAAACAGTGCAGAAATCTTATATGAAATCTCATTGTTGCACAGTTTTTCATTAATGCACCGTTTTTTATTTTTATTAAGATATAAATTTACCACAGAGTTTTAATGTCTCCCATTAAGTTTAATATAAAATGGACGCATTAGATCAAAAAGATATTGGCTGAAAATAAAATCGGCCGAATAAAATCGATTTGATGAAAAAATTAAAACAAACGGCGCGCATTTTGTACCATTGTAAAACTTTTATACTTCATATTTATCAAGAAAAGTTAAAAAAAAATGGAAATAGGCAGCGATAGCTATATGAATTCAAATCTAGAAAATATAAATACAGTTGCAAATTAAATTGTTAATACCCTTTTGCCGCAAAAGTCGCGGGATAAATATTTTTCAATAACTTGAGTTTTTATTTCGAGTAAGGTATATTTTGTCACGGTAGATTTCTAGTTGAAAGAAAAGTAGATTAAGCACCTCACTTAAGTGAATAATTAATGCACTCGTGCTGACCAACATAACACTCATGCATGAATTCACTTTGCGCTCGATGCAACAATCTACTATTTTTGCCTGACCCACGGCCGTGGTCTTTAACTTACAAAGTAATCTTCCATCGTTAAAACTTTTTCCCAGTAGCAAAAGCACAAAAAAAATAAATTAGGTACACAAGTACCGAATTTATAAAACATAATTATTTAAGTCCAACTTTTTACGGCTGACTGTTTTGTAAATTTATTGTGGGCAACAAAAATAGCCCACTACTGTGAAAACAAAAGGCTACCTTTACTAAGATTCAAAAGAATCCGAAACCTTTTTTTATTTACAGAGTGTTTTGTTGGCCTAACCCTTTTTAAGATACCGCAAGGTTGTGTCTTAACACCTTTTTATGATCGAAGTACAAAAACCATCGTTTATTTATTGAACTTGATCTATAAGTGAAGGGTAATCAACTGTTTTATTTTAATTTTTAGCCAAGCAAAGGGCTAAGATATATATCTTAGTCCTTTATTTCAATAACACATCTGCCTACTGACTGACATGCCTGTAAAACAAGATCAAAATGTATTAAATTCCATACAAAAGGCGGTTTCATCAATTATGCAGCGCCTGTAAAGGATTAAACAATTTTGCATGTCGTAAATAAAATCGATAACTTTTTAAAGCTACGGATCCCATGATACAAAAAATAAAATCAATTACAACTGTTACTCGTTGCAAGAGAAAACGTTTTTTGTATCACACTGATTTGAGTTGAATTTTCACTGTGGTTTTATGTGATATGCTTCCAAAAAATTTATAACAGATTATGGACTTTACAACATTAAAAATAGGGTTTAAATTCGCATTCAAAGTTAATCAATAAACGCAGATGTAAAAAATCTAAGTTATAATGTGAGCATATTTATAAGTAAGTGCGAAATTTTGAGCTTATTGTTAATAAGTACCGAGATACGACAAAATTCAATTTCGTATGGTGTTTTTTAACCGACTTCGCAAAAAAGGAGGAGGTTCTCAATTCGACTGTTTTTTTTTTTTATGTGTGTTACCTCAGAACTTGTTACTGTGTGAACTGATTTTGATGATTCTTTTTTTATTTGAAAGCTGGTGCTTGTCATGTGGTCCCATTTAAATTTGGTCAAGATCTGATGAAGAACTTCGGAGATATACATCAGAACTCTTCAATAAATGACAGCAGACCACTCGGGATAGCTGCAGTCGGATGTCTGTTTATTGTTTACATCATTTCATAACATAACATCACACTTTAAAGGGGTACGCAGGTGTGAACAGTTCACCCTGGTATACTCTAAATCCACCGTTTTTGTTTAAGTTTCATGTTTCTGGGTTAATCTATTCTGGCTTTATTTTGGAGAATTGGTCCGTTGTACCCACAACTAAAAAGTTTTTTATTTTTCACTATTTTGTTGTGGGTACATCCACAACTAAAAAGTGAAAAATAAAAAACTTTTTAACAAAAAATACAACCGACTTCCAAATAAAAACACTACAAAGTGAAAAATAACTTCAATTTCGGAAGTCGGTGTCAAAAAACGAAGATCCCAAAACAGGTACACCGACTTCCGAAATTGAAGTTATTTTTCACTTTGTAGTGTTTTTATTTGGAAGTCGGTTGTATTATTTGTAAAAAAGTTTTATTAATTGAGCAATCCTTTGCCTTTTTTTGTATGGTGCTTGTTAGAAGTTGTGAATAATAATTGAAGGAAGCTGATTAAAATCTTGTGGTGTAAATTTAAAAGAGATCCGTTTCTAGGTGTGACCTTTTTATTAAGGAAGGTTGGTTTAGTGATTCATAATGAATTGAAAGGAAATTATTAATGTAGGTACGTAAAGAGTATAAAGAGCAGATGGACCTCTGTAAGCAGGGTAAAGCAAGACTACTAAGAGAAAAATTTGAACTACCGTCTTCTTTAATTCTTCCATCGCTCTGATTCTGTCGATGTCATCTGTTAGAGAAAACACTTTAACCTTAGCTTAATGCTGAGTTTCAATAAAATGTGAGGCCGGCTTTTGCTGGTTTTGTTATAACTGACGTATGACCTACTCAAATGTATACCATACAGGTTTACAAGTACCAACTTAATTGAGTATAAAAGTACTTTTATTAGTATAAAAAAATTATATTCCCATATTAAAGAGAAAAACTACGCACATAAACGTACCATGAAGTCTAAGGTGTAGGTCACATAGAAATGGCGTCGGGCGCGGACATGGCACGGGCGGCTTCCTATTCTATTAAAATTTCATACAAAATGCATGGAAATAAATCGCAATTTAGGACACACGATATGTCGTTGCTCGGACGTGGTTATGTCGCGCTATTTCGGCGCCCGCGCCTTACCAAATTGCGCTTTATTTCCATGCATTTTATATGAAATTGAATGCAATAGGAATCCGCCCATGCCACGTCCGCGCCCGACGCCATTTCTATATGGCCTGCGCCTAAGAAAGAATTCGGCTTCCGGGGTGAAACAAGTGAAGTTACAAGTTTTCTAATTTGGACCAAGTTGCATGATATTTCATTGGTACCTTTAATTTACTACATTGTTGGGTTTTGTACCTATTTAAACCATTTTTAAGGAAGTGTTGACATATTTTGGTGGTGTGATTTTGTTAAAAAACATTTTCACGTACCTATGGGTTGAATTGCTGGGTATTATTTGTGGTGCTTGTTTGCATTCTACTAAGCCGAGTTTACAGTCGATCTCGCTGTAGCGTTGAATTTTGAAGCAAACAGCAGCGAGAAAGCAGGTGAGATATTGGTCAACCTCATCCGGGACCCTCTGTCGTTGATAAAAAATAATGATATATTCATAAGCATGTTTTTCAAATATCATATTATCTACGCAATGGCTATTTTCATCAAAATCATCATTTTAACAGATCATAATATCCTTAGGTTTGTTTAGCCCGTTAAAAGTAAGCCAGGCAGCAATGTGCCTGATATAGTAACGTCACAACTTATAACAAGGTGCTTCTTCACTGTTTAATATATGTTTTTAAGGGTAAACAAGTCAAAAATTCTTCCATACAAACGTAGTCTAGAGATTACTCCACTGTTTGACGATGTACTTTCAAAATAAAAAAAAGTTATCATTTTGTCTCATCATTATCTAGCCCTGCATGGAACCGAAAAAATTAAAAAATAAAATATTTGAATGTTATGAGCGTCGAAAGTTCCATATTTCAACACTAATTTTAACGTATCTTTGGGCGCAAATAAATACCATAAGAAGAAGGAAAATTAAAAAACGGCCTCCATACAGGGATAGATTAGTAAGTCAACAATCCAAATAATTTTATTTTGATCAGATACATTCAGTAGTTTTTTCATGAAATCTAGACTCCCAAAGGTCTGTTTATAAAATTTCGCGCGCTCGTTTTCGTCCTAAATCATCATCCATTTCGATAAAAGATTGCAGAAGTGCTAATTCGTACGCGAACTAGCTTCTTACTGCTCATCACAGCATCTATATATTTCGCACGTGTTGTGGGATGAGATAGCATGCATTTTAACCTCGCGCACAAAATAGTTCGTGCCGTCGACTAGTTTAACCTTAAGAAGCTTTATCAACCTCACTCTGATCTCAAAAAAAATAACCACATCTCAAAAAATATCAATCACCAATTTCACATACCTACTCAAAAACAAAAACAAAACAACACTTCTTTCGAGGATTTCTATAATTTGCGAGATGTCACGATTTTGGCGGAAATATGGCGTTTGAAAAGGATTCTGATTAGATTTTTGCCGTGGCATTTGGTGTAGAAAATTCGTGAGTTTTAATTCCCCACTAAGGGGAATGTTTTTTTATTTTCTCGTGAGAGAGAATTGGGACTTCGAGTATGTAATTTGGGAGCCTGGTCCTGAAGAACGATCGACTTAAACAAATATACGTCTTGTCAAAAAAAACAATTTAAAATAAATGCCTTGATTTTGACAAAAACTATTATAATAATTAAATATTTTTACAATGCATGTCCTCGAAAAGAGCGTTTTCCAAGCAGCCAATTTGTGCGGAAAGTGTTACTTTTTTTCACTAGTGCTTTTTACTTTTCTGTATTTTTTTAAATTTATCTCCAATGTCAACCCGACGCATAGAGTTTTTATTATTTCAGAAAAGTTTTACAAATTAGTTAAGTACAGATTACCATTCATATAAAACGTAAAAAAAAACTAATACTTCATTAAAGGCGTTTTTAATTACTCTAGATTTAGATTTTGATCAATAAATTAATTTGAAATATTCATTAAATATGTTTGGCACAACGTATATTTTGCTCGTGCCTTCTTACGTTACATCGACCACATAGCCACTAGATGCCTAATGCTTGATCTAATACATCAAAACTATTCTGTCAACTGGCTGAGGTATGAGGAACGGGACGACTGCGCTCTGATTGGTCCCTTACCAAGGTCATACGCATCATTAAGGGTGGGACAGGTTTAAATAAAACCAGGAAGGTATCGATTTTTATAAATAGTATTTGTATTTATTTAAAATTAATATTACCTTTTTTATTATTAATTATACGGCGTTTTAACATTATAGTAATAACATAAATTGCTAAAACTAAAAAAAGAAAAATAAAATTCTAAAGGCAAACATACTTTTGTATCGGTTGTTGGTTCTTAAATATAGTAATATTAAATATTAGTAAAAAACGTAATCAACAAATCCTTTCACAATTAATAAACTATTCAATTTAATGTCTGTATTTGTAAGGTTTCTAGTTCTATCGATAACAGATTTGGTCATAGGATATGGTGCTTCACTAGTTTTGTTTACGAAATTATAGAGGACAAGAGATAGCGAAAAAAATACTTTAAAAAGAAAGAGACGCAAACATGCGGTGGGCGTGTTCACCTACAAACTTGAACAGTATGATATGAACTCCGATAAATAATATTAGAAAATAAATCTAATTATGTTTATGTAACTATTAAATTATCAATGAATTACGTGGGCTACAACCGGAGGATCCAAAAAAAAGCAAAAGTTATTTAATAAAATTTAATTATACTAAAAGTTACAAGTTAATTATTTCTAAGAGGTTTACAATGTTCGAAGTGTGAATCAATTATGAATTTGGGTCCGCGTTTCCGTTATTGCGAAGCCGCTGTTGTCGTCATCGCGCGGCACGTTTCTGCTGACGCTGCACTGCGTGGTCGAGCCGTGTGCAGTGTTGTTTTGGGTCAATGCTGTCTCGGCGATCCTTATAGATTAGCACCGCGTAACACCTCCCCCCGAAGAGCAGCCACCACCGATGATTTTCGTAGTAAATTGAGGTGGGGGTTGGTTGCAGCTTACCCTCTCTTTAGGTTCGAGAAGAGCGTAAATTCTTCCTGGACACCTTGGGTGACATTGTGGTTCCTCGTCTGGAGTCTTCTTAGATTTTGACCAGTACCGTCGGTAGATAAAGTAACCCATGAGTGCACATGCACCGGTTAGTGCTATGTACATTGGAATCGTGGTGTGGTAGATTCCGTAGTCATTCTTAGCTGGAATATGTGGCTGTTGTTGCATTATCTTCATATTGGCTGCATGTAGGTGGTCCAAGTTTATTGAGTTCAATTTTAGTGTCGGGACTGGAAGCTGATTATCTATGTCTTCTAGAGGTAGGTCCATAATCTTCAATACGTGACCCTTCAGACGATTTTTCTTATTGGCGATAGTGATCTGTGGTGTCTCTATGTAACAGTCCTGCGGTATGGTGAGTAAGTAACTTCCTTGAACTTCTTTGTACAGGTCTTGTCCACAGGAGAGATGAACCTTCGTGGGAACCGGGAAGCTGATGGTGTAGTATCTATCATCAAGTTCCTCGTACGCTGGCTGGTCCAAGGTGATAGCGACAGGTTTGCATGTTGAACTTTTCCTTTGCGTGGTGATGAGTTCGTGTATGCAATCTTGAGAGGAATGACTCTGTAGACTTCGTTTCTCCTCACATATGAACCACTTGCTGGTCTTCGGGCATTCAGCCTCTATGTTCTTAGAATCTTTCTGGAAGATGGCTAGGAAAGGAGAGGATGGAATGAGGACTTCATGATATTTGTTAGGTATTATTGATAACTTATATAGATCGTATGTATGCGGTTGAAATATTGGAAACTTATATACTATAACTATATTATTGCTTACATAATATGAACCTAACTTAATTATATTATAATATTCTCTTATATCTATATCTACTACTTTCTCACTACTATATAAACTTGTTAATTTATTTATTATAGCGCGTATTTCGTCTATGCTGAGAATGGAATGGTGCATTGTAGAGGTTTTTATAAATGCCAGAACATTCTGCAGCCGGTTTAGTTCCTGTGAAACTGCATCTACGTTATCGCTAAGGATAATAAGTATTTGAGCTAAATGTGCGTATTTTATCAAATCATGATCTCTATCTGCGTTGCTTTCGTTAATTCTATTTAGTAGGGCTGCCATTTTTTCTGGTTATCTACAATATCGTCAATGATTTTAGAATATTGAGTGGACATCTCTTTTGTTAGACTAACATGCTGATTGAATTCAGTGACTAATTTGTGTTCATCGTTTTCGAGAGATTTTATAGCTTGATTATAATGTAATGCGTCGGTATAATCTAAATTTCCTGTAATGCTTTTCACAACACTACCGAGACCATCTATGAGCCCTCTTTTTACACGAGTTATCTCGAAAGATTTTAATTGTTCGGATACACTATTGAGTTTGGATCTCAGGTAATCTATATGAGGCTGGAATAATGATTTGGTTTGGTTATTAAGATTAGGGCTGCTGGTTAGTAATTGGCTATCAATAGAATTTATTTTATCTTGTAGAGTGTCTAAATTAACGTATTGTATGAAGGAATGGTGGTGTGATAAGATCTTAGCTGGGCCTAATTTAAAGGGTACAATCCCAGGTCCATCGTCCAGGCTCTCAAGTCTTATTTCTTGAGATAGAGCTGTTCGCAGGAACAGGTGTAGAATCAGGAGCTTCCTGTAACAATCGGGCGGTTTTAGGAACCCTTTTTAGCCTAGACTTCGCAACAGGACCGCGTTTCTTCCTTGTATAGATATGGATAGGGAGGTCCGCCATAACAACGTCATGAGTGTATCGAGGAGCTAATTTTTGCCTGGAAGCAAATGGATTCTTTACAAAAATCTGTTGTTCAGGTGAGTAATCGACTTCTGGTTCGCGTTGACGGTTACGACTATCAGTAGACTCCTTGCGGGTTTCGATACATAGCTCATGTATTGCATTATATGCAGTAGTCATTTTCTCTTTATGACTAGTCATATACTGCTGTAGCAAATGAGCGGATAAATCTATGTCAAAGGAATCGCGGGGATCAAAATGTCCGGTAATAACTTCGATAGGTTTACATTTTGTGAAACTATGGATACTGCTATTGTAAGCTAGGAGGGCGTAGGGCATGAGGTTAGTCACGGATTCACCTTTTTGACTTAATTTAAGGATACGAAGGTGTTCCAATATGGTAGCGTGGAATCTCTCAACTATACCATTTTCATTCGGAGTATGTGGTGCAACCCTATGGTGTTGAATTTTGTGTAACCTTGTGAATTCTGCTATTAGTTGGTTAGTAAACTCTGTCCCGTTATCAGTAACGATGGTAGATGGTATTCCATGGTGAGTGCAAAAGCTAAGCAAGGCTTGTACTACACTTATGGCTGTTCCATCTCTTAAGTAATACGCCTGAGCATACTTTGAAAATGAATCTACTAAAGTTAGAAACTTTTCGCTTTGAATAGTTAATAAATCGAGGTGTACTATTTCAAATGGTTTACTTGCTGGTGGAACTACTTTAAATTGTTGTTTGGTCGGATTGCGGTCGTACTTTGCCTGACCACAAGTAGTACATTCGTTAATAAATTTCGTTATATGTTCGCGCATTTTCGGCCAGTAGTACTTATGAGATAGAGCTAAGTAAGTTTCGTTAATACCCCTGTGGTTAGTTTTCCCATCATGATGCTTGTTAATAATTTCCTGTTGCCTCAAGTACTCTCTAACGTTATCCAATTCCTTTTTGGTTAACGTTAAGGTCATTGATGAATTTTTAAAGTTCTTTTGAAAAATGGGAATTATTGAGTACATGCCTAAAGTTGGATTTATTAGTAGCCCTGTTTTAATTTTAGGATGAACGTACTCTTTTATTGCATTAACTACGTCCTCCTCTAAATTTGATTCTGACACTTGAATGTTGATTCGTGTGTGGGTGTCAAAGGGTTTTGTTACAATTGTTCGACCCTTTATGTCTCCTACTATATTAAAAATAATCTGTTTCGTAAACTTGTTTAATGGATCGTCAGAAATGGGAACCTCTAGGATGGGGTTCTCATTATCTGTGTGGACTGTAGCGGTACCCGAGTCATCCGCGGGTTCCGTAGCCGTAATGGTTCTAGAGTCATCAAGGGCAGGGTTATTTTCTGAAGGGTTAGCTACAATAGACATTAGTTCTTCATTATTAATTTCAAGCCGTGATAAAGCATCCGCGTTAGTATTGCATTTACCTTGTTTATATTCTATTGAAAAATCAAATTCACTCAGTTTTAGCCGCCATCTTGTGAGTCTCGAATTGGGTTCCTTCAAGTTCATGATCCATTGAAGGGGTTTATGGTCAGTAATTATTTTAAATCTTCTACCGAATAAATACGGCCTAAAATATTTGGTGGCCCAAACAATTGCTAACAATTCCTTTTCAATGGTACTGTAGTTTAACTCGCTAGAATTTAAAGTACGTGAAGCGTACGCTATGGGTTTATCTGAACCTATTATTCCCTGGGATAGGACGGCGCCGATCGCAACGTTAGATGCGTCGGTTGTTAGAATGAACTCTTTATTGAAATCTGGATATTGCAGAATAGGGTCGTTAGTAAGGAGTTTTTTACAGTGCTCAAAGCAATTAATGTATTTTTGATCCAAAGTTATTTTGCTACCCTTTTTCAGACATTGAGTTAGTGGTTTAGTTAATTTAGCAAAATCCGGGATAAATTTCCTATAATAACCGATCAGGCCGAGAAAACGTTTGATTTCTGTTGCTGTTTTAGGAAGAGGGTAGTTTTCTATGGCTTTAATTTTGTCTGGATTTGGCTTGACACCTTCGTTGCAAATGATGTGGCCTAGAAAGCTAGTTTCTAACTTTAAAAATTCGGACTTATCCATTTGAATTTTAAAGTTAGATTCTCGCAATCTTTTAAATACTTTTTCCAGGTTATTAATATGCTCCTGCAGGGATGTACTGAACACTACAATGTCATCCAGATATACCAGGCAGATGTGGTTTAGGTCTCTAAGGATATTATCCATAACTCTTTGAAATGTCGATGGAGAATTTTTAAGCCCCATCGGCATTCTAAGGAATTCATAATGGCCGTTTTCCACATTAAACGCCGTTTTATGTATATCTTCAGGGTTCATTTCGACCTGATAGAACCCGCTGGCTAAATCCAGGGTACTAAAATATTGACATTTACCTAATTTGTCGAGTACGTCTGTAATGTTGGGTATGGGATACTTGTCATCAATCGTTTTCTCGTTGACTTTTCGGAAATCCACGACAAGTCGCCATTTAACCTTGCCAGAAGCATCCGCCTTTTTGGGTACGGTCCAAATAGGGGAACTCCAAGCCGAATCTGATGGTCGTATTATATTTTGATCAAGCATTTTGCTTATTTGATCTCTGACTTCTTGTCTGTGGACATAGGGATATCTATAAGTTTTTGTGTGTACTGGAATTTCATCAGTTGTTCGGATGCGATGTTTCACTTTATTTGTGAATGTCAATGATTCGCCTTCGAGATAAAAGACGTCGGCATAGTTCGCGCAGAGGTTTTTTAAGTTAGCAAGTTCCTCTGGGTTTAAATGTTCCGTTCTGAGACGAGAAAGTACGGCATTAACACGATCTGATGGAATTGCAGTACCTTCAACTTCAATGTTAAATAGCTCAGCCTCTACGGGGCGGTCCATTGAAAAGATGATGTCGTTACACGTAGGGTTAGTAATCTCCACCCAGCCACGGTTATTTTTAACATTAGTTATACAGTTTGAAATTAAGCAACTACAGATGACTTGATCCTCGATCATTACTTCACCATCCAACGTATTAATAGGTACTCTAACTAACTTGGATGAATTAGCTGATATTATGTCCTCATACAAATTAACATTGCGTGAGTCATACATCTGTATAGGTAGTTGTGCATTCTGTGTTATTAGTAATTTACGGTTAAGATCGATTTTACTTCCCCAATTTTCAAGCAAATAAAACCCTAGGAGTCCGTCAAAGTAATTATGAAATTTGTAAACGAATAATGTAACATCTGAATGTTCGTTTAATTCTGAAAAGCATGGCAAAGTAATGGAATAGTCATTCTTAGACGTCCCGTGAACATTCGTTACTTCGAATGGCTCATAGTTTAGTGGTATATGGTTAAAATATTTGCTTACGGCTTCTGGACTTATAAACGATTGATTGGCTCCTGTATCAATTAGTAACTTAAGTGGTGGATCCTGAATCTGAATAAATCCGAGTTGCCTCTGTATATGAAAGTTGAGCTCTATATTGGTTTTTCTAATTTGGATACCTTCTGAAAATTTTCAGCAGGTTGGGTATCTTGGTCTACCTCTTCTACCGAAGGAGTGTCGTGGTAGGGATACGAATCCTCATAATATCCAGATTCGGGGTACTGTTCGTTAGTATAATAATCTTGTTCGTAATCGGCATAGTAACAATTACTATAATCATAGTCGTAGTCTAAGTTGTTAAAATTAACCTCGCGTGTCCTGAAATAGTTGTTCGGAGGTGGATTACCATACTGTCTCCAATCGCGACCTGAGGGTGGCAAGGTTTTGGGCACAAAAGGACTAACGCCGCTCATTGGCTTAGGTGCGTTATTATAACTTGATTGTGGTTGCGGTTGAGGTCTAGGAGGCATTCTAAAGACGTTACTTTGCGGGTGATAAAATGGCAAGGGGGCGCGCATCATTTGTTGTGTACGGGTTAAGCCACGGGGTTGCTGTTGCATAGGCATGCTGGGCCTCCATCCTTGAGCATAAGGCTGCATTGACTGCTGTCGCTGCGGGCCAGGCGTATTGAACGCAAATTGTTTTGATGGTCCAGGCATGACAGGAACGTTAACAGGGTTTACTTTGGGGGTGAAATTGTTCAAAGGTAAATGATGATTCGGTTGTGGTTGAGCCCAGTCCTTTCTACTGGGTCCTCCCTCATTGCGGTGTTGCAGGTAAAGCGTGTTTAGTTCGTCTTGCACGTATTCCAATGCCTTTTCCATGGACTCGGGACGCATGCAACGTATTCTAGAGCCTAGGGGGTCTTTAAGACCCCTCAGATAAGCTTGGAGGGTTAACTTTTTATATAGCATTCGTTTAGCCTCAATAGTGGTGTTAACTGTCTCGTGAAGCGAGATATAAGTCATTATGGTGCTAAATAAGTTTTGGCACCTTTCATAGAATTCTTGAGGGCTACTGGAACCCTGGGTTTGCAAGGATAAGTCGCTGTATAAAGCGGTCTCATCTCGATGGTCAGCAAAGTTATTGATCAGGGCGGATCGAATACCCTGCCAGGTATCCGGGATACCATTGGAATTAATATGCCTAGCAGCGGGTCCCGTAACCTTATTTAAAATTCCGTTAATGAGGGCTAAATTCGTTAGTTCATAACCTTTTGCGGTTTTAAAATAAGTAACTACCAACTGGTCACATATACTAATGAAACGGGTTAGTACGTGCGGGTTCCCGTCGAACTCCGGCACTAATCTCAGGGATTTATAAATCGTTTCTACGTCGTCGCTCGACATCGCGCCTAAATTCCTGTTCTCGTCTATAGCCGCGAGCCTACTCCCGCTTCGGTCACTATTATCTAACCTATCAGATCGATATTCCGTTGGATGGAAAATCTTGAACGCTAAAAACTTACACACATACAGAAATTATAAGTAAAAATAATATCATGAACATAGATTGGACAGGATATAAGAATATAGTAAGGATTAAACTTAGGGCTTGTGATATTCAAGGATACTTAAGGGTAAGATAGGCAAGGACTTGAAAGATTCAAGGACTTACAGCATTGCTTCTTCTTGACGAATCGAGAGTCGCATTCTCCTCTGGACTGCAGCTCCCGTAGGTTCGGATACCCGTAGACTAATCGTTCGATACGACACTGACTCTACTTTACTGGTATCCTACCGACTGCGCCAATTACGTGGGCTACAACCGGAGGATCCAAAAAAAAGCAAAAGTTATTTAATAAAATTTAATTATACTAAAAGTTACAAGTTAATTATTTCTAAGAGGTTTACAATGTTCGAAGTGTGAATCAATTATGAATTTGGGTCCGCGTTTCCGTTATTGCGAAGCCGCTGTTGTCGTCATCGCGCGGCACGTTTCTGCTGACGCTGCACTGCGTGGTCGAGCCGTGTGCAGTGTTGTTTTGGGTCAATGCTGTCTCGGCGATCCTTATAGATTAGCACCACAAATGAAATGTTATGTTATTTTTTCGGAAACTCGATGTCTCGCTGTTGTTACCATAGCAACGTATTGTACAAGAGGCCTTATAATATTTATTTCATAATTTTTTTATTGACTGACACGGAAGTGTTTATGGCTCACAGAAGTGGTCAGTACTAATTCGAAATTGTCGAGTAGCGATCAGTATTATCTGTATATGATCTTTTTAGTCATATGTGTTGACAGACATCGCTCGCCTGTTATTAGGCGTCTAGTGGCTATGTGGTTGATGTTACGTTACGACGTGACAGCTATTTGCACATGCGCAGTAGATATGCCCGAGGAACTGTTAGTTAATCTATGGACATGCTGAGCGCGCATGAATAAGCCCGCCATTTTATTAATTTCTTGCTTGGTTCAGATATAGCTTTTTATTTCCTCGCACAATGCATAGTAAATTGTTGTATGATACACGTACGTAAGATGATTCCAGTGTCGTGTGAAAAATGAAAATGCCACTCATCGGAAATCACCTACCTTCCGCACTTGTATCATAAATAACTATTTCTTTATTTATTCCTTTTAGTGGTTACTTCAGATATTTTTAAGCTTTCGTTATTATTTTGTCTCCTTAATCAACCTGAGGCTCTAGACTAGTGACTAATAAGCTATCAAGAAAGCGTCGTGATAGTGATTGATAAAATATCAAAAAATTATAGTATTGTCAAGTGCTACCGAAATAGAACGCATGATCAATAACATTTAGTCATTTCGACAATCACCATGGTGATATACAATTTGTTTAGAACCCCTACTCATAGGGATACCATTTCGAAATTAGAAAAGTCCTGACAAAATTTAATAAAAATTAAAAAATATATAATTACTTTACAATAACCTACTTTTAATAAAGTTGCTTATTGTAAAGTAATTGTAAAGGCCGGACATTTTAGTTTAAAAAAAAGTTTAATAATATATAACCCGACTGCAAAAAAATCACTTTCTTAAAATATGAAATATGAAACTATTCTTAGAGGATCATCATTCTTGAAAATAAACAAAAATTCCATGAGAAAATCCAGACAAATTAGTAGCAGGCCGGACAAAATCCGGACAGGAGGCCAAATGTCCGGACAAAACCAGTCGGTACCATCCTTCCGGATTTTTTCGGACACTACCTGCACAGCTACCTTCAAACTAAATGAGTATCTTCTTAAACAAAGCCCCATCTATGACTCAGTATGATCCTAAAACACTGCCCCAACTTTCGCCTTTACACAACTATACACCAAACATCAATATTAATCTAAACTTAAACTAAACCGAAATACCACTTCTGTGCACACACGTACAAATCAATACAATAACATGCGAATACATATCGACACGATAATCCTATCTCGTTGGAGAGAAATGCATGATTTTGTATATTGAGTATGAAAGGGATAGATGTATAGTACGTGCAACTCATGAACAAATATGTTTATTAAATCTGTGTCGGTAAAGATACGTCAATAACAGGAAAGCACGGTAATGTTACGGCGAGATATGGGAACCGAATTTATAAGAGATAAAAAAAAGCTTAATGCATTTGTTCCGTATGGTGTCGGACGTTAAGAATCTCACCATCCCATATCTGCCCGTGGGTGTCGTAAGAGGCGACTAAGAGACACACCAGAGAATAGGCAGCAGCGTTCTCTGTGCACTTTATAACAAACTGCAATCGCCAACCCGCCTGCCAAGCGTGGCGATTATGGCAAACCCCCCAAACCAATGAATAGCGCAACCACGGAATGGCCCCTAGTGCCCGGCAGCCCGTCTACCCTCGACTACGGTAGCGATCGAGGCGATGGCGTGGCAAGGGGTGCGAAGAATCCCCGAAGTGGACCCGGCTACCCCAATAAAAACAGACGACTGTACCTGGCAACATACAACACGCGAACACTCCGGACCGATGAGAAGATAGCCGAACTCAAGGAAGAGTTGAGCGGGTTACGATGGAGTATCATAGGGTTATCTGAAGTCCGAAGAGAGGGGGAGGACTCGATAATCCTTAATTCCGGCAACCTGCTCTACTTGCGAGAGGGCGACCGGCAGTTCCAGGGTGGTGTCGGGTTTATCGTCCACAGGTACTTTGTGGCCAACGTAGTGAGGATCGAGAGTGTGTCGACCAGGGTAGCGTACTTTATACTCAAAATATCCTCAAGGTATTCGCTGAAGGTCATACAAGTCTACGCCCCGACCTCGTCACACCCCGACGACGAAGTAGAGACTATGTATGAGGACATTTCCAGAGCCATGCATAGTCATAAAATTCACTTCACCGTGGTCATGGGGGATTTCAACGCGAAACTGGGTAAACGAGACGATAATGAGTTGCGAGTGGAGTAATTTGGATTTGGACGACGGAACCACCGGGGACACCTACTGGCCAGTTTTATGAAGAAGGAGGGCCTCTATATGATGAACTCCTTTTTCAGAAAGCGTGAGTACAAGAAATTGACCTGGAAGAGCCCCGATGGTGCAACGAAAAATGAGATAGACTTCATCATGTCGACGAAGAAGCAAATGTTCAATGATGTCTCTGTGATCAACGCGGTTAAAACCGGAAGTGATCACCGTATGGTAAGAGACACTTGAACTTAAATATTAAACTGGAAATATCTCGACTGATGAAGTCTACGCTCCGTCCAGCTCAGATTCAGATTCAAAACCCCGAAAGCTTTCAGCTCGAACTCCAGAATCGTTTCAAGTGCTTAGGTAGCTCCGTGGACGATTACAACGATGGGTTCGTGGAAACTGTCCATTCGGTCGGGTCTAAGTTTTTCAAGACCCGTCGTGCAAATAAGAACAAGAAACTATCCGATCCAACTATCAAGCTCATGAAGAAGAGGCGTGAAATGATCCTGCCGTCTTCAGACGATGCGTTGAACTATCGGCAGCTCAATAAACAGATCTCAAAGTCCTTGAAAAGCGACCTCCGCCGCTTTAATACTGAGCGTATTAAAGACGCCATTGAGCGGAATAAGGGCTCCAAGGTTTTTACAATAGATCTGGCTATTGGGCAGAGCCAGCTCACGAAACTGAAGACCGACGATGGCAGGATCGTATCCGCCAAATCGGAGCTTCTGAGGGAAATCGAGGGGTTCTATGGGCAGCTGTACACGTAAGTCAGCAAACCTGTTGCAAATCTAGCAAACGACCCAAGAGCTATTTTAGCACTATACCGAAGACATTCCGGATGTCAGCCTCTCTCTAATCTCGTGATTAGGATGGCTCTGAAACAACTTAAGAACAACAAGGCGCCGGGTGATGACGGAATTACGGCTGAACTCCTGAAGGCGGGTGGAAAACCGGTACTTAAAGCTCTTCAGAAGCTCTTTGATTCCGTCATTCTCGTAGGGCAAACGCCACAGACACGGTGCAAGGGTGTGGTGGTATTCTTCTTCAAAAAGGGCGACAATGCCTGATTGAAGAATTATAGGCCCATCTCACTTTTTAGTCATGTCTACAAGTTGTTTTCAAGAGTCATCACGAATCGTCTCGAGCGCAGGTTTGACGATTTCCAGCCTCCCGAACAAGCCGGTTTCCGAAAAGGCTTTAGCACCGGAGACCACATACATACGCTACGGCAAGTTATACGGAAGCCCGAAGAGTATAACCTACCTCTTTATTTAGCGTTTGTGGACTACGAGAAAGCCTTCGATTCGATCGAGACTTGGGCTGTACTGCAGTCTCTCCAACGGTGCCAAATCGACTTCCGGTGCCAAATCATCAAGGTGCTGAAGTGTTTGTACAAAATCGCCACCATGTCAGTCAGACTTCAGGATCAGACGTCGGAACCTATCCTTCTGCAGCGAGGTGTAAGACAGGGAGACGTCATATCTCCGAAACTGTTCTCTGCTGCACTGGAGGATGTCTTCAAGGTTCTTGACTGGACAGGGCTAGGTATCAACGTCAATGGCGAGTAAATCACTCAACTTCGGTTTGCCGACGATATAGTGGTCATGGCTGAGACTATGGAGGAACTCAGTACAATGCTCGATGATCTCAGTAGAGCTTCCGAAAGAGTGGGTCTAAAAATGAACATGGACAAAACCAAGGTGATGTTTAATGCCCATGTTGCACCCACTCCTATCAAAGTCTGAAACTCTACACTCGAAGTTGTGGACGAGTATGTCTACCTGGGACAAACGGTTCAGTTAGGTAGGTCAAACTTTGAGAAAGAGGTCAACCGTCGAAGCCGACTCGGCTGGGCAGAGTTCGGGAAGATGCGCGGTATTTTCTCGTCTAAATTACCACAGTGTCTCAAGACGAAAGTCTATGACCAGTGTGTGTTGCCATTGATTACTTACGGGACAGAGACGTGGTCGCTCACAATGGGCCTCATCAGAAAGCTTAAAGTCACCCAAAGGGCAATGGAGAGGGCTATGCTCGGAGTTTCATTGCGTGATCGAATCAGAAATGAAGACATCTGCAAGAGAACCAAGGTTACCGATATAGCCCGAAGAATTTCCAAACTTATGTGGCAGTGGGCAGGGCACATTGCTCGCAGAACACATGGCCGTTGGAGCCGAAAAGTTCTAGAATGGCTACCGTGTACCGGAAGACGCAGCGTTGGAAGACCTCCCTCTAGGTGAAGCGACGACCTAGTCAAGGCTGCGGGCGTCCGGTGGATACAAAACGCACAGGACCGATCAGTTTGGCGACGCCTGGAGGAGGCCTATGTCCAGCAGTGGACGTCTTTCGGCTGAAATAATGATGGGTGAAATGCATTAAAGTAGGTTTGTGATAAGAAGCTTATAGTAAGGCACGTTAATGGGTAACAAGCAGGCGACCTTATTGATGGGAAGTGATCATAGTTGATTATGGTGGGCTCCAATACAAGGGACACAACTTGAATCTTCACTAATATTGAGAGATGTAAAACTGATTGTCTGTTTGATCAATTTCTGGAAATACCGATTTGATTATGACAATTCTTGCCCTGATAGAGCTACACAATCAGTGTGCCATAGGATAATTTTTATACCGGCAAAAAATACTCAGCTCATGTGAGACAGGCTACAGGACCGAAGCTACGGGATAAAGCAAGAGTTTTACATAAATGAGTAAGAGACCCAAATCCTTCAAACTAGGAAAATCCTATATCTTAAAAGAGAAATCAATCTAAAGATACGAACCAAGAAAGTAATTTTATTGAACATGAAGAAACCCCAGCAAGTATACAGTCCTCTACAGTCTCAAGAAAAACAACAGGAATAAATTTGAAGATACGAACCAAGAATTTTTTTTCATTTAACGTCAAGAAACCCCAGCAAGTATATAATCCACTACAGTCTACCTCATTTGGCAACTGGGTAAAAGGTTTTTTTTTAACTTTGCCCCATACTAGGAATTTCTATCTGTATCGTGGGTGCGTTTACAAACATTATAAACTCACATACACAACACACAGAGCTGAAACAACTATCTCTAGGTTTAACCTACTTTTAATTATATATATTAAAGAATACCTACCACTTAAAACTAACTTAAATAAAACCGAAATTGACCAACCAAAGTCTTTCAGTTGAAGTTGAGTTTAATGAATGTCTAATAAGCCTCTATTCAAGTCAGAGTTAAATTACCATTCGTTGATTCACCGTTCCTTCAGATGTTGTCTAGAGATTAAACTTAGGATAGAGATGTGCTTAGCGTTTATGTTGCAGCTTTCAGTTTTGTGTACTTTAAGTTGAGTTTGGTTTTTGTTTGTTTGCGATTACCTGTGTGCTCGATTACCGGTGATTGAACGTCGGCAACAAACAACAATTTAAGGCAACTGATTAATGAAGAAGATAAAAACATTGCAAAAATGCCTTATTTGTTCAAAATAGGTAACTGAAGTCACTTATCACACAGCTAAACCAAATTATAATAAAAATACCTAAACTTTTGCAGGGCATAATGGCCAAAGATCGCACGAGACCTGAAGTTGGAAAAAGGTAAAGGGGTATCGAGGCAAGTATCCAGCAGTGGGAAGCAACGTTAGTTGACAAAAATAAGACATTGATGAATGTCTTATTTCAGTTTTTATTCACGTAATAATATGTGATTGAAATTGAATAGGGAAATGGTCTAGGTATTCGAAGTACTTACGATTGACATCAATGGATATGTTTTCTGAGACGGGAGCTATTAGCGGATCTGTTATAGCCTGTGAACAAAATGAATGATTTAGTAAAACAAAAAAAGGCATCATCATCATTTCAGACAAAAGACGTCCAGCTGCTATACATAGGCCTCCCCCAAGCATCGCCACGCTGATCGGTCCTGTGCGTCTCGAATCAAAAAAACTCCCGCAGCCTTGACCAGGTTGTCACAACAGTTAGAGGGGGCCTTCCAACGCTGCGTCCTCCGGTATGTGGTCACCACTCCAAAACTTTTTGGCCGAACTACCATCCGTTCTGCGAGCAATGTGGACCACTTAAGTTTAGCAATTCTTCGGGCTGTGTCGGTAACCTTGCGGATGTCTTCATTTCCGATTAGATCACGCAAGGAAACGCCAAGCATAGCTCTCTCCATTTACCTTTGGGTAAGCCTACTGATAAGGCCCATTGTGAGCGACCACGTTTCGGTCACAATGGAAGAAAAAAGTACCTAAGTGAAAATAATTATTATCGATGGTTATCGATATTTTAGACAGACCAGTTTCGAAAGACCTTAGCCGAAGAAAAAAGTTCAAACGAAATATCACGAGTGGTCCATCACAAAAACTGTTTTTTTATCTCTGGCAGAATGTCACTTTTTCTTCTTTATACTTTTCACCTCTGTCAGCATCTTAATGTTTGTGACAAAAAATGCTGCAAATTACCTGACAAGTAATATCAGTGCCGTAGTCAGACCTCTGCAGCCTGAAGGAGACGGTGGCCCTCGCTTCTGAGTTAGCGAGGAGTTCGTGTGATTTCCACCAGGATACCCTGGCGGTTGGACGACCTGGAAAAACGGTAAGGTATTAGTTATAATATGGTCGTCATCCCACTAGTTATATTTGATTTTCTTTTTCTAGGGTTAATCAATAGGATGGGCCCTAATCTTATTAAAATCTAGCCTTATAAATAGACTAATAAGTAATTTAATTATAACATAAACAATTACATTGTCTTTACTAAGAATTTGTCCAATAGCACTTTTTTATCGTCTCTATTAAGGTGTATTCACTTCGTTCTTGTGTTTATTTGGTAGCACTTTCGTACGTTACACTATTCACTAACACTAAACACTAACTCGAACGGTTTTGTTATTTTTAGTCTTCTCACTATGTTTGTGTGGTCGAGAAGCTGGATTGCCTCGACGTTCACATGCTGATGAAGTCTCTTTTCGTGAGCTTCTGCAAATTTCTGGATCACTTTATCCATGAACTCTACTTTTAGGTCCCGATGGAGGTCATCATTTCATATGTACCAAGGTGCATTTACAATTGCTCTTAGCACTTTGTTCTGGAATCGACGTATAATTAATATATTGCTCTGTTTGGTGCAGCCCCATAGCTGAATACCATAAGTCCAAAGTGGCATCAGGACTTGTTTGTATAGCAATAATTTGTTTTGCACAGACAGCATGGAGTTTCTTCCAAGCAGCCAATACATTCTTTAAAATCGGAAATCGAGTTCTGTTTTTTTTCTTGTTGACGTGGGCTTTCCAGCGTAACTTTGCGTCAAGGGTTATACCGAGATATTTGCCTGCATTCTCGTATGTGATTGTTATTTTTATTATTAATATAAACTGGAGAATACTGGTGTTTTTGTTGGTAAAATCTATGTGAACAGATTTTGATTCATTTAGTTTAATCCTCAATTTTTTGGTCCAGTCATAAAATTGATTATCAGCCATTTGAACCTTTTCTACTGCTTCTACGTGGCTGTTTCCTACAGCCATTATGGCTGTATCATCAGCAAAAGTCTCAATCGTGTTTTCTCATCACAAGTGTATAGTAGGTACAGGACCGGACCTAATACACTTCCTTGCGGTACGTCAGCTTTTATTTGTTTCAGTTCTGAGTAGGCATCTTCTTGTCTTATTCTTAAGACTCTGTTTAGAACTTAGGACTCTAATATATCAGCAAATTGCTTCGGTAACGAGCTCTTCAGTTTATGTATAAGTCCTTCATGCCATACTTTGTCAAACGCTTGCACCACGTCTAGGAATACAGTAGAACATATTTTATTGTCTTCAACGGACGTTTTTTATGACATTTTTGATCTTATGTACTTTATCAATAGTAGAGTGTTTTTCTCGAAAACCTAATTGGTGCTCTGGTATTATGTTCTTGCTATCTATTATTGGTTTTAGTAGCCTGAGTAACAACTTTTCAAATAGCTTGGACATTATTGGTAGCAAGGAAATAGGCCTATATGATGATGTTTCGTGAGCCGGTTTATCTGGCTTAGCTATCATTATTACTTCAACCACCTTCCATAAGTCTGGTAAATATTAGCCTTAATGCGGCATTGATAAGGGTCGTTAATTTAACCAGACCCTTTCTTGGTAGGTTATGAAGAACTTCTCCTGTTATTAAATCGTACCCTGGTGATTTTCGTGTGCTTATTTTATTTCTCGTGCGAATTCTCTCGGTGTTACTAGTTGTATGGTAACTTCATTTTCCAATGTCACCATATTAAGCAAAGTGTGATCTTTAATAATTACTCCGTCGTTTGGTTGGAAGATATTTCCTTTGATCGTTACTCAGACTATGAATATAGGTTTTGGTTGACTCGTCTTTAAAGTCTTGGATTAGTCTTCTTACTTTTTTTGTTTGATTATTCAATTTTCGTTTGTCTTCAGGGCACCTAGATTGATGCCATGTTTTTCTCTGCTTTCTTTTCTCAATAATGAGATTGAGGCTAAAATTTTCCTCATGACTTTTTAAAAGTCTCCAAAAGCACACTATTTCCTTACTTATTCCCCTCTAAGCTAACAGAAGCCTATTCACGATCAGAAAGTCAATTTTAAACCTACATAATTACTAATGGGGTACAAAAGGCCAGACATATAATGGTATAATTTACATTGTGAGCGGTAAATGGCGCGAGTGAATAAAAAATCGTGTAAAACAATGGCGGCCCCTGTACACCCAAGTCAAGTAAGGGTGCGGGATGTGGTACAATTTGGAAGCGACAGCGGGAATATTTTGTTTAAAGTTTCTCGGAAATTCGGAGTTTAGCTTGCATACTTTGGTTAAAACTAAAAAGATTTATTACTAAAGAGGGCCACTATTGGTTCGTTGTATACCTGTATACTATTAAAATCTAAGTCACAGTAAAAAGTCTACATTTTCATTTCACATGCTACAACAGGGGCAAATGTTATTAAAGTGTGGATTTGAAGTATCCAGAAAGCTGGTGCAGCATGTCGTATTACCTGACCCTACTCGTATAAGCACCGAAAAAATATTGGGACTATTGTCTTTGTTTTCTCAGCACAACTTATTGTCAAAATAATGCTACTCCCTACCGCTTATCCCCTATACCAAGAGCAAATCGTGTGCGTGAATCGGAAAATACCCTCACCCTCTGTTGACGTCAGGTTGTTCCAGTCTCATGTCAGCGCCACTCTTGAAGCTATGTGAGAAAGTTTTTACGACATGAAGTGTACAAACCTTCGTACAAAAATATGAGCTATATAAAGGGTAGATACTCAGAAGCCAAAACAGCCAATTTTACTAAGTGGTACTACAGTGCCATGGTGGCCCAATGGCTAAGACCTCGCCTCTTGTGCTTGAGGTCGTAGGTTGAAAGCCGGCCTAACACCAATGTGACTTTTTCAAATACATATTAATTATGTACTTTCTAAGTTTATCTTGGATATCACAGGCAATAGTGAAGGAAAACATCGTGCGGAAACTTGAACTTAAATAGAATTAGTTTTTTAAGTGGTGTAATAATACAGCACGTAGTTTTTTTTTCTAAATCAGGGGTTCGATTCCTGGCTAGGAATTAGTACATTACTGCAGAATCCAGTAAGTAAGACTTCCTGGCCAAGTATGAGTTAACCGGACCGAACCGCAGGTGAGGTCCGGTTATATACGAGGCCAGGATGTCTTTCTTACTGGTTGAGGCTTGTATAATGCTTTTCTCAAAAATGAAAGAAAGTTTAACAACAAATTCGTAAAATTAATAATTTAGGTTACATTCATATTACGGCAATTACTAATAGATATTGTGATCGATTTACCGGGGGCATTTATTTATATTTTCTCAAACATGCTTGGAAATTTAAGAATTATTTTGACAACCTTCTTCGAGAAAAATCGAAATTGCAGTACAGACCAAATACATGAGAGCAGCGGCCGGCAAAAGTTGTATGGAAATCCATATCTGCCGTGTGTAGCGGCCAAATAAATTACATAGTAAACTCATATCTGTCGTGTAATTTAAAAATGGAACAATCTTTTTCACCGAAACATGGCAACCAAGGAGGTAACTTATCAAAGGTTTTATTTAAATTTCGAACTGGCTTGCTAATAGAAAGCTGTTTATTGAAAAAAAAAACAAATGAACACTTTAAGGCTTAGCAGGCACTGCGATTTTATTTGCGCGGATTTATGTAGTTTTTTACCGCAATGCGTGCAGCTTCATACAATTCCATAGGCCGCAGAATGAGCGAAAAATCGCCCGAATAAAAAGGCCTAACGCGGGCATAATTATTTTTGTTCGTTGTTCGTCATTGATTTTGAAAAGTAAATGGTTTGTTTCGGTTTTCAGATATCGGTATTAGTAGTACAGTTATATTAGATATAGTTTTTGTAATATCGGTTATTTTGATATTGATATCGATATGATATCTAACACATATCCGATATAAGTTACGTTTTGATATATCGGACCTATCCCTACTACTGTCCAGTAAGTAAATTACATACTTACTTACTGGACAGTTGTGAATAAGTCTCCGGTAGAATTCACTTTCTGGAGACTTTTTAGAGATTAACATGTTAAGCGTGTAATACGTTATTTAAGAGGGGGTGATACTCGTAATTGTGGTAAAAATGTTAAGGAAAAGGTACTGAACTAAGCATGTTGGTAATGATGTTAATTACAGTGATCTTATAGGAGTGATATATCTGAGGGATAATAATGAAACTACATACTTATCTCTTGAAAATAGTACGATAAAAATTACATAAAATTGGCGCTATTTTTCTGCAATGTATGATTGATTTTGATGTTAATTAATCTAACAACAACTTAAGTATATTGTTTTCCGGTCATCCAATCACAACAGGCATATTTACTGATCTATGACTTATCCAGGTTTACAGAAATCCAAGTTTTCTTCTGATTTACTTGTTCAGGTTTTAATTCATTTAAAATATAATGGGTTGAACCACATGCAGGTAAACTCATGCAGTTCCTTACCCCCCACAGCGATGCATGTTAGGTTGACTTCAGTTCCTTCATCGTAAGGACCGAGCACACCTCGGACCTCGTTATTCTCAGGGTTCAGGATTATCAGCCGATCTGGAGGTACTGCACACAAAAATAATAATGATTATTATTGTGCTCGAATAACGGTCACAGGAGAAAGATTGAAAGGGACACCCGCATTTCGTCAGTTATATTTAAGTTACACCTAATATAGGAGGCAGCCAATTGTCATCATACAAATGCTACAAACCCAGATTCTAGGCAGCAACTGAATAATTCCTAATGGAAATACCAAGTTGGAAGGAAGATGGAAGTACCCTAAGGCCCGGTCATCGAAATCAGGACCCATGTTTCGAAGTCACTCTTCTAACTACTAGATCAAGGAAGTAGTCTGAAAGGAAAGTAACTATTCAAAAAGATTTCATAAACTTAATATCGATTATATATATTTTCTTATTTCTTGAAGCCTAAGAAGTAAAAAAATATTTTTTTCGAACTTTTTCAACATTTTACATTTAAAGAGCTTTCTACTCAGTATCACTTGAATTAAGTAATTACTTACTCAGCACGGTGAGATTCAGTCTTGTGTTCTTGGTAGGTGACTTGATGAAGTCTACGCGACATCTGTACTGTCCACTGTCTTCAGGTCTGTGAACAAAAAGGTTTTATTAGTTTTATACCGTAGTTAACATGTTATCATATCACGCCTGTTTTCCCCTAAAGGGTTAGGCAGAGGCGAGCAGAGACCCCAATAAAACGTACTACTACTTTTGCCATCAAAACACAAATAAAGACTTCTGGAAAAACCCAATAAAAATTTCTCAACCTGTCAATCGAAACTGTAGATTTGCTATAAAAATACTGGTGTCGATAATTAAATTATTTAATCTGTGGCTAGCATAAAATGTACTAATCAACTGACTTTCTTTTCGTGATGTCAGCGTTAGTCCCCCCGTGAAAGTTTGTTAGTGAATTAATTAAAGGTAGGAACCCTAATCCTTAGGTGCGCCAGATTTATTTTAGTATCGATATCGAGGCGACAGTGACTTAAATAGGATCAGAAATTTATCTTCATGGTGATCATACCTATATGCAAGTTATCCCCGAATTTACCAAACTTTTATATTGATAAGGATGACATAGACAACACCCAAGACCAATTGGATAAGCTTGAGCGACTTCAAAATCTCTGTATCAGGTTCATATTTGGCTTGCGCAAGTATGATCATGTTTCCGAATTTCGTAATAAGCTCAAATGGCTTCCTATTCGCCTTCGCCGGAATGCCCATGTACTTTCTTTGCTTTATAATGTGCTATTTAATCCTATTACTCCTTTTTATCTCAAATAACGCTTTCAGTTCCTCTGTGACACCCATTCTAGGTCCTTGAGATCATCGGAAAATCTAAAATTAAGTATTCGTATGCATTCTGTTGTATATTAAGTAATATTGTATGTATTTATTGTATCTTATTAAGTCTAAGTAATATTATTTTTGATATTTTGTCAGTGTACAGCCCTAAATTCTTCTCCTATCATTCAGTCCATCCAAAGGTTGTCTATAAGAGATTGCCTAGTGCGATAAGACCGCCCATTGTACACTTTTATATTTGAACGTTTGTCCTGTATGTTTTTTTGTGGTGTACAATAAAGTATATATAATTATAATAATAGAGTTTTTTCGGTTGAATAACAGACACCGAGAAAAGGAAATCGTTAAAAAATACTCGCACTAAAACTTAACACACTTCTTTTTACAGAAATAGTGTTGACAACTAATCGATAAATTATAAAACCCAAAAGCGATTACATCGATAACAGTGTCGTCATCGAATCGGTATCCATATCTCATATCGGAACCATATATTTTCTAAACCATTTTGAAGCGTTTTTATGAAACTTATGCGAAACGCTTTGTGCATATGAGTGGGATGTCCACCATGTACCAATGGCGCATGGCCGTACGTCTTGTAGTCCGATGATGGAAATGGCTAGGCAGAATCAAATTGTGCAGTTCCGTCGCACACTCCCCGAAATGTAACCATTAGAAAACCGACAGGCTGGCAACTCGGCGTCGATATTCGAGGCTCTGGAGCTTTGACGCAACCAGTGCATCGTTGGCACACGCGTTTGGTCTCTAGAAAGCCACATAGGACAAAAATACATACATACATAGACTGATAAAAATATTACCCTCCTTCAGAAATATCAATCAAATCAGCGTTTCGCAGAACGCAACTGTTTTAAGGCTTCTTCCAAACTGCACCATAAATCACCGGCCCTTGGTCTTCCGTATTCAGCCACAAAATGATATAACATAAAAACTGCTTACCTTAACTTAGTGAGGACCAGTACGGCAGGTCTGGTTTCGCTTCTGAAGGAAGCTCTGACTCCTAGGCTGGAATCCGCCCAGTGTGACGTCACGCCTTCTCGAGTATCCAGCCTGCGAACAAAGAGGAGTTGTTAATCAGGTTAACAGAAGCACCAAAACACCTGGCGGCTAGTGCTAGAAACGACACTATCAAAACTTTTCATAGAATTCATGCGCAATCAAGCAAATCAAGCAATTTCTTATATTGGCATCAACCACCATTTCGAAAAGCGCTTGCTAAATAATTTTAATTCAAATAATTTATAAGCTTGTCTCCAGATAACTCGGTTAAATTTTGAATGGGATAAGCACGCTCCTCACATTAAAAATAACGCTTTGAGAAACGGCTAATAAAATAGTTAAATGACGATTCGGTTTATCGTTTAGTTTATCGGTATGGTGGCACAAACAGGCCGGCTCATCTTCGGTTAGTTACATAAGCATGGAGATGGCCGTAAAATAATTATGATAATGTTAGTAGGAGTATAGCGTTAGAGTATAAGCTATGCCATGACGTAAACATATATTGTTAAGGTTAAACTAGTCGAAAATTCTTCCATACAAACGTAGTCTGGCGATTACTCCACTGTTTGACGGTGTACGTTCAATATAAAAAAATATATCAAAGAAAACATTATGTCTCGTCATTATCTAGCCCTGTATGGAAACAGAAAAGTAAAAAAATACAATATTTGAAAGTTATGAGCGTCGAAATTTCCATATTTCAACACTAATTTTAACGCATCTTTGGGTGGAAATAAATACCAGGAAAATCGCAAAACGGCCTCCATACAGGGATAGATTAGTAATTCAACAATACAAATAATTTTATTTTCAAAATATAAATTTAGTATTTTTTTCATGATATCTAGACTCCCAAAGGTCTGTTCATAAAATTTCGCGCTCTCGTTTTCGTCCTAAATCATCATCCATTTAGCTATAAATTTGCAAAAGTGCTAATTCGTACGAGAACTAGCTTCTTACTGCTCATCACAGCATCAATCTCTTTCGCACGTGTTTTCGGATGAGACAGCATGCATTATAACACCGCGCAAAAAATAGTTCGTGCCGTTGACTAGGGGAACCTTATGTGACATTATTTAAACTATACAATTGTTATGAACCAAAGAGACCAGAAGAATGGGTTTCTTAGTAGGCTTTGTCAGGTCTCATACCTAAGTACTGTCCACAGTCAATATTGTTTGGCTTTTTGATAAAAGGTACAACATAAAATGGCAAAGAATCTGCTCAAAACTACTCATATTCCTTTTCGTAATTTGGACTAACATCATAAAATACCATATTTTACTCTGAATATTTTTAATGAGCGTTTTTAACCCAACGAAATTCGCGTCAAAGGTGTTCAAATATTAAGGCAAGCATTTTGACGTCACAAAAAGTTATGACAGTCATTAATATGGCTAGAAAGGTGGTGACTTTTAAGATGACTGCTAATTGAGATTTATGGAAGAAGTTAATATGCTGCGCCGAGACCAAAAAAATAGTTTAGGGCAGGAGGATGATGATCGTGTAACGCATGCTAGAGATATTTTTATTAAGCTGTCATGATTTTGAACAGTTGTCTAACTTCAAACTATCAATAAAATATTAAAGAAAATAGTTGAACATTATAATTAAAATAATTTTTGTTCCTACTGGGGCTTTTATAAATTTTAACAGTTCAATAAATAAATTAATAGTTTTTGATTTTTATTTAAAATGTAATATTGTTTGTTGTTTATGTTTCATAACGTCAGACGTTGGATTAAAAATTTAAAGCCCGTTTTTTATTTACATAAAACTAGAATTATAATAACATGACAACTTTTTTCCAAATTAAGACTCTACTAGTATTTACTTTAAAAATATTTATGTTTTTCTTGTTTTAAATCAACCGAAACACTTCCACAGACAGTCAAAAAACTGCAACTCATAAATTATATACTAAATTAAAAATTGTTTCTCTAAGTATTTCTTCTGTTCAAAATTCTTCCTGATATTGTCCGTAATAAAGTAAATGCAATTAATAGCGTCTAGCCTGGCAGTTCTTTCAAAAAGAGTTTTCAGGAAATAGTGATTTTAAACTTTTTTTGTTTTTTGGTACCTGTTTCATTATATTGTCTTGTGCGCAATTATGACATTAGATTTAGAATCGAAGGGTATTTTAGGTAATAAGTCTTTTTTATTATTATTGTTTCTAGCTTGAATTTCTGGTTCCCGGATCCAGCAATGGGTTATGGGGTTAAATATCTAGATTTTCTCAGCAGCCGGGCTCTGGATTTGTATCCAATTGATAGTAACAGAGGCTCTCACAGAGAGGAGCCTTGTGCCCCAGCAGTGGGAACTTTTGAAGGCCGATTATGATGATGATGGTACGCCTGTACTGTCACTCCCTATCATAACTTGGACTTTATTATAATAATATGAGGTTCTTCTATAGGTTTAGCTCTGCTTCCTTGGGGAATACAGACATGATGCAATGTGTGATTCACTTTCCATAAGTGAAACTCATATTGCCAACACAAAAACCCTAATAATGGCCTTGTGCCCCAGCAGTGGGAACTTTTGAAGGCCGATTATGATGATGATGGTACGCCTGTACTGTCACTCCCTATCATAACTTGGACTTTATTATAATAATATGAGGTTCTTCTATAGGTTTAGCTCTGCTTCCTTGGGGAATACAGACATGATGCAATGTGTGATTCACTTTCCATAAGTGAAACTCATATTGCCAACACAAAATCCCTAATAAAGTCTCAGCAATGAACTTTTTATTAGAAATCTAGCTACGTTTCTTTACCTTCGAGATATTTAATTTAACAAACAATTACACCACAAAAAATGGACAATTCCTTTCAAAGCCATGCCCGCATTATACCACATATCATCCAAACATTATTCCAAATAACCCTACGTTCGTTAGTAAAATGCCGACCCAAATCACTAGATCACGACTAAGCCTTCGATTGATAAAAAGACAAAACATCTCTATGACAGCGGCAAGAAACGCTTGACACCATAGACAGAGGATCCAAATTGACATATTAAAAGGATTAATGTGTACTAGTTTATGCCGCGGCGCTACTCGAGTTCTGTTACCGGTTTTTTGAGAGTTAAATTTTTTTTTTAGTTTCAATTAATATTAATTGATGTGTTTGTTGATTATTTTAATAAAGATTCCAAGATGTGTTTAGGCTACCGGTATGGATTGATTTTCGTTATATCAGAAAGTTACATTTGTGCTGATAACAGCTGGCAAGCTAAAAAATAGGCTAAGTTTATGACGAACGTGCCTCAACACGATACGAGATATTACTCGTATAAAATACAGTCTTAATGTTACTACATTGTTTTTCAGTTCAATTTATTTTTATTATTATACGATAAACACGACCTAAATAAAAACTACCATAAAATCACTCAAAAAGACTCCCAAACAACACAATTTTCAGCCCCATACATCTCTACCCACCATATTCCAAAAAACAACGTGATACTACCCTACATTAGACCACAACTTCCAAGCATCGTACGGAAAACGAACTAACAAAAAGCGCTGTTTTGTATAGTTTTAATGTACTAACTTTTGATCGCATTCCCAGAATTTGCAATTCGTTTTTATGTGATCTCTAAGTTCTGTTTATGAGACGCACCAAGTCGGGCCAAGGGTTTGTAGGAAGTCAAATAATGTTCTTAGGGTATCTTTTGTTTTGAACTAGCAGGTTCCTGCAGTATTACTTGCATCTTCGGAAAACTACGCGCAATGGTCGCAATCACCACAAGCTAATCTGTGTAAAAGAAGGTAAATAGTTCACAACTAGTTTATTCTATACTTTAGATTCTATATGATGAATGTATTTAGTTGTGAACCATTGACTTATATATTTTAAAGAAATAGGCACTTTACCTTAGAACGATTCTCACCGCATTTAAGACCCTTGACTGTACGTGCACAAATACCCTATGTTTTAACCCATGTCACATTCTATCTGTATGCCAAATTTTATTCAAATCCGTCCTACAACCTATGCGTTATAACCGAACATACATAACACTCATACACTCTTAAAGTATAGTTAATCTTAGAAGCTACTTTAATGTACACTATCTTCCTTCCAGAGCTTATGGCTATCTCCAATCCGACATTTCAGTTTAATCCTAGGAGATTTTTGTAGATAGACACATAGAAGGTTTGGAATTAATCCTAGCCTTATCTAAACGTCCTTAGTTTATTTTAACGACCCTAATCCGAGAATCAATAAGAGACTATCTGTTTTAGGAGCTTGTCTACGGGTATTGTCGCTGGTCAATACCTCGCAGTTTTAAAGGCTTTACCGTGGTTTTAGGTTGAAAAGTAGTGCAATACAATGAGTACATAACATCACGCCTGTATTCCTCGAAGGGTTAGGCAGAGATGCATCTACAGTACACCCATATTTCACCAGTTATGTTTAAGTGCCATTTAATAGCGGGCGGGTCTATAGCCATCAACCGGGCACAAGTGCAGACTCCGGGCATCTACTGAGAAATGGTAGATAGAAAAACCCAACAATCTTTGCCAGACTCGGAAAAAGATTCTAGGACTCACGCTCAGCAGTAGTGTTTGCTACCATTAAACAAACGAGGCAGGCAGTTTTAAAATCTAGATATCGGTATAGACTATATATAGCCGGTTTTCGGCAATATCATAATCCTATAAGCCACTTTCAAGTACCCGAGACTTTTAACCACCATCTTGCTGCGTCATTGAAACAATAAATACATAATTACTAATCAAGCCGAGAGTACTTCAAATTGACGTCCGAGTATCCCGACTCCACTCGTCATGATTGAAATCAGGTGATACAGATGACTGGAGTACTTATGGTATTGATCAAGTATTATTTTCATGACGTTTTGTTATCTTTTAAATACTATTGGAGAGTACTTCACTGAGCATAAAATGTTTTAGGTTTTAAGCTGTTATTATTGTCACTCTTTTGCTTTGCAACGAATGTAAGATTTTATTTTTATTGTCAATCGATTGTACGAATACTTGCTTTAACAAAAATGTTTGTCGAAAAGCAGCACTGTATCAGTTACTAGTCATTATTTTTATTTGTTTCATATATATGTCTTAAATAAGCAACGCATCAACAGCCTTTAGTGATGCAGGTCTGAATAGACCTTTGCCAAAAATTACGAGAGAAGTTTAAAAAACCCTCCCTACATATTTTTCTAGGACTTGTTATACTCACGTATAAATAGGCGACTCATGGCCCTGCTTGTACCAGATGACGAGCCCCATGCGGTCGTCTAGTAGCGCCGGAGTGACGTCACAAGGCAGCTCCACACTGCCCCCTGTAGGCGCGTGCAGGGACTCGATTGATGCTGCAACAAGCAAGAACAGTAGATTAGATATTATCAAGTTACAATTGTAGAGTTTTTGATATAAATAGAGAGAAAAATAGACTTTAAAACACGTTATCTAAAGAAGAAACAATCAATATTTCAATCGTTACAATCAGATCCGTAGTTTTTGAGCTTCAATCAACATTTTTTCAATGTTGCACCGAAGTTGGGTGAAAAATATGAAACAGTTTTATCTAGGAGGAATTGGAATATAATCGGTTTTGTTCCAGTATTGTATATTAAATAGAGATTGAATGAATAGATTAAGAAATGTAATTCCGTAGATCAAACAGTCTCATTTGAAGAAAACTTCTATGACAGACGGACAGTAAGGAGATCTTATAAATTATAATATCGTTCCGATGTCTTTTTAAGATTGAAACGGAACACGACCCACTGACCGTCAAATATTATCTTAACTAGTATGCGTTCTGCTTGTTATCTTTATATTAACATTGTCCCTATTATTATCCTAATAGTGAAGTAAACCATGGTTATCAATAACTAATGACCAAGACGTTTTGATGCGACCGACGCCGATAAGTATGGGGTAAAATAAACATGCATATCGGTATAAAGAGATCCGCAAGATTACAGTAGCGCATAATAACCCAATTTGGAACAAAATGGCGGAAGCCTCCCCAAAGATGGCCGAACACGATCTGTCAATAATGACTCGTTTACCTTAACTAATCTATTATATCCCGCAAAGAACTACCAATCACTTGACACGTAATTTTATATAATATTTCATTTTCGAATTTCCCCCAAGCTGTATTGCAGATGGATGTGCAATAATCACAGATAAAACTTAACAGTAATATTCAACTGTTATTTTATCGCGATAAAATTGCGACCCATAAAGAATTATTGGTCTAAAATTATACAGCAGTGAGAAAGGTGTATTATTATAATGATGGCTTTCGGGCACAATTGGATATCCGAACTTCAAATTATGCTAAACTGACGACGCGATAACAAAGTGCGTAATTAGATTTTGTTTTAAGTGGCCTGAGGCGCTAGACTAGTGATATTCTATCATCGAAAGCGTGGCAATAGCGATTCGAAAAATGACAAAAATGTATGGGAATGTCAAACGCTATCGAAATATCACGTGATCAATCCCTTACATTTTTGAATTTCGACCATTGCCATCGCTGACATCGAATGACACTTGACTAGAGCCTCTGTAATGTGTTGGAAGTATAGTTGTGAGAGTTTCTAAATCATACAAAATTGTACTTACAGAAAAAATAGACAAAAAGCTAAGCTGATGAAATGATTCAGTTAATAATAGATATTGTAACATAGAAACAATACGTAGGCAGATATTACAAATTAACAAGGACAAATACGATTAATTAAATATGAATTAGAGTAGGTAGTTTATTTATACTGAATAAGGGCTTCGACACATTGACTTGACGACGATTCGATCACATGCATATTTAATCGGATGTAGTTTGTTGATTATGTTCGGTATCAACGCTGTGTTAGCTTCCGACATTTTCGTGTAATTTTGGAACAGGTGAAGGTAGTGACATTTTTTTACAATAACATAAAGATGGCTTTTGATGCCAAATTTTAACGATATTCCCTTTTATTGGGACCTGAAAATGCTTTGCCAATACGTTGCCAACCATAAAGACGATTCAGCTTGTAGTGGTTAGCTACTTTTTGCCAGCCTTCCCACGGCTGTCAATTCATATGGCAGCTTTTATGTTGATGACCAAAAGGTTAACTGCCAATTGACACGTTTGACAAAAGTTTAGGTACATGATACTCATTCAATTACCTTTAGAATCCCAAATTTGGTTTGTACTCGTATGACAACATAACGAATCGAAAGGCACAGGGCCCAGCTCCTTAGTAACTGTGGCAAGAAGTTGTTATTATTCTGCCAGTAAAACTCCATACCCAGGAAAATG
Organism: Orthosia cruda; assembly: GCA_964057195.1. Classification (NCBI taxonomy): domain Eukaryota; kingdom Metazoa; phylum Arthropoda; class Insecta; order Lepidoptera; family Noctuidae; genus Orthosia; species Orthosia cruda. The sequence goes on along the minus strand of OZ059839.1, from coordinate 11,260,309 downwards.
TGAACATGAATAGGCATTTTTTTAGGGTAATATTTAACCGACTTAAAAAACGAGGCTGTCAATTCGACCCGTATCTATGTTATGTTTTTGGAATCGCGCCATATCCGTAATATTTTAGTTTATGTAGGCTTTTAAACACTTTTGGAAAAATTCCTAATTGTATGTATGTTTATGCTCCGTTTTTTTCCGATGAATCGAGTTCCTACTTATACCGTAAATGTTACAGCATTTAAAAAGTAAAATGGCTATTGTGAATACCATATAGGCGGATTAAAATAATACAATGTCAACGCAATATCTTTCACAACTTTTTAACCAAGCACAATATTCTTGTATGGAAATGACACAGCAATCATTTAATTGCCTGCGACACCTTTTTAAATGTAATACGACATTTAAAAAAATAAAATATCTCTTTTGCTCACATTTCCATATGTTAATGTGTGAACAATTACGGATTCCTACCACGGAAATCAATTTGCAGGTCAGACGACAAGGCTGAAAAATAAATAAAACAAAAATGTTTAAGTGCCGCCTACCCTTCTCATAGATTGAATATCGAATATTCTAATGATACTCGTATTATGTCGCAACCATAAAGTTAAGTTATCAGTTTAACATTGAACGATTTAGATTCAGTAGTGTTCATTTTGATCTGCGAAAGCTATTTTTGGTCTCTTATTTAGCATTTACTGATTGTCCGTTTAGAAAACAATTCTGGAATTCGGTCCGGACATTTAGATATGGCCTGATTTAGCTAAGCCTAAGTAGCAGTGTTTTTGTATATTTCTAATAAATATATAATTATCACGCACTGTTGTAAAAAGAAACATAGGGATTCGTAATACATAGGATACAGTGAATACGTAATTTGCTTTAAAATAATAATATAATGCTTTTAATAGATTTATGGCTACTACCACTACAAACCTTTTTTAATTCCCATATTATTCTGTAGTAAAAACTTTTATCCTTAAATAAATTCTCACTCATTGAAGCTAACAACTCCTCACGCAGCGTAACCTCATTCGATCTTCTTCATGATTCTCGTAACAATGAGTTTGATTTTAATTTAAGTTTTAAACTATATCTCTTCGCTTGTTGCTTCTTATTTATTACTTCCCTTGGTCACCCGCGGCTTGATTGTATACATTTAAATTATAGGGTGAGATTATATAATGAAGAGAGAATATAATGTTGCGAACGGACAAGAATGGGGGACGATTTATCATCATGATTTTGCGATCATAATAATATAAAATTGACAGATGAATTAGCATATTGGTAATAATGTTATTGACTATTTGGTGATGTTCATTCGAATTATAGATTTTAGAGAAGCATTTTATACGATAAATAATTGTATTGTTATTTTTCCGAAAAGTTCTGTAGTGGCGGCCGCGAACCGTAAGGCGGTGTGTTGGAAGTCCTCCACTAGGTGGACCGATGAGCTGGTGAAGATTGTGGGGATCCGCTGGATGTGAGACGCATGGCACCGGACATGTGTTGACACTTGGAGGAGGCCTTTGACCAGCAGTCGACGCCTTTTGGCTGAAATGATGATGATTGGTTTTTTTGTATAGATTGTTGAGTTTTTCTGCCAGCGAACTTATCCCGAGGGAACGTATTCCCGATATAAAAAGTATCCTATGTGCTATTCCAGACTATAGTCTATCTCTGTGCCAAATTTCATCCAGATCCGTCCGGCCGATTGAGGGTGAAGAAGTAACAAACACACACTCACAAACTTTCCCCTTTATAATATTAGTGTGATCATTGCGATCATTATTGCCATAATAACGAATTATTGCATAAATTAGGCATAATAAATATAAAACTTTAAGGCAATTTATTAAATTGATTAATTTCTTGGTTGTGCAATTCAATTTACTAAGTTGTTCCGTCAATTATTTAAAAATATAACTCTGGCCACGTCACTCTCCATAAAATACGAAAAGAGCTTCAAAACTCAAAAATCCGTAAAAATAACACGCTCAGACAGAAGAGCCGACATTATGTTCACGAAATCGACAATGGGGTTTTACATGAACGTAATTTTCAACGGTTTCACAGTGATGATGGCTGGCGGGCAAAAACTACTTTTTATTCTTTTTATTTAGGTAATTTTTTCGAAACACCCAAGTCGTTGGGTGGATTTTAGGGTTTAAAACGAATGGATGATTTATGGATCGCGGTATTGTTTTAATTCTGAACGAAGTTTTTTTTTGTTGGTAACAATGTAAATAAGGATTTGCACTTTACGAGTATTTACAATTGAGCCTGTCAAATAAATCCAGGTGTAAAACATAATATTCAAGTTATTTATATTTCTGGAACAGTTTCACAAAACACTATTAAGCATTACACATTAGTAACACCAATACATATTCTAGAGCATTTCTGATGTTTAATAAAAAACGAAAAAGCCCTATAACGAGCCTATTTCTACTAACACCCTCATTGCAACAATATAAAACAGAAAATCTTATTGTTTTCTCCCAGGCGAGCTTTATTACACAAAGCTCTTCCTAATATTTTCGCTACACAAAATAATATCAAGTGTTCTTTTTATCATGATATTGAGTATTTCCAGATGAGTAATAATTCTCAACTGTGCTAATTTTAAATGGGGCAATGCGTTCTAAAGTGCTATAAGTGGCTGACTAATGGTTAAATGTGGTTCAGTTTCACAATTCGGATGCAGTAAGCAATTTAGTTACAATATTTATTTAACACCAACCTGTAACTGATCCACTGAAGTTCAAATAACACTTCGTGTAATGAGACGCGACGAAAAATGATGGTTAGAACTAGAAGTAATATTTTAGCACACTTATGAACTGTAAAAAAGGCACAATCAGAAAAGATTGCAAAAGAAATCACTCAACATAATTGTCAAACCACAACAACTTCCCGTTCACCATTTCCTACATCTTATTCAAACCTTAAAACCCCATAAAACAAAAGCATACAAATCTATGGCCCCAAATCCCCCCACCCGGATCTAATTGCCCCCAAAAACGGATATAAATGGGCTCATGACATTCATTAAATGTAATGAGTGCCAAACTAAGGGGAATTGTTTGAGCCCCTTCCATATGGACTAGGTCTTTGTTCTCGAAGATATTTTGTGCATATGTGCCTTTTCGAAGTTAAACGTCGTGGAAAGAATGCCTTTATTGTTTACGTCTTTTTATTTCGCTTTTTTAGCAGTCGAGTTTTTTGATTTTTTTAATTAACTTTTTTTATTTATGTGTGTTAGTTACCTCAGAACTGTTTACTAGGTGTGTGTTTACTAGGTGAAACGATTTTAATAATAATAATAATAATTTCAGGCAAATATGCCACAAATAGATGACGAAACTACACAATTCTCTACGTCATCTACCCCATCTCTTTTTCCATCAATTCCATCATCATCACAATCTTTTCGTGTCTCTCCGACGCCTTCATCATCATCAATCAGTATACAGACAGCGGATGTTGTACAGGAGACAAATGTTGTCTACGATACTGTACCCACCGCCAGAACTGCAACAACTCTTAGGAAATGGAGTATTGAAATGAATAAATTCATCTTACGCACTAAGATAACTACATCTCACTAATATGGACACAGATAAAAATGCATATCTTCCATCGCTTCATACTAAGTTTTTAGAAAAATATCCGTCTATGCAAGTAAGCCGACAAAGAATAGGTGATCAGCGTAGAGCCATAATACAAAAGAAGCTATTACCACAAGTCACTATAGACCAAATTTATGAAGAAGTTAGGGCTGAACTACAAATGGTTCACACTCAGATACACCAACACACCACACAATCGAATACACAGTCCAGCCAGCGCATGAGATGGACTTACGAATACAATGAAACACTAATTAGGATATATTTTACTGAAACACAGTTAGAGACAAATAAAACAGCGTATAGAAAATATTTACACGAGGCATTCATAAATATATATCAAGAATTATCACATATAAGTGAGCAAAGATTATCTGACCAAGTGAGAGCGATAATAAATAACGGGTTTATAGACGCAAACAGATTAGAAGAAATAAAAAACCAGGTAGCTGTAGAATTGAGGAGTATCAACACCAACACAGACAATATTCAAGGCCTAAATAACGATCTCTTTACCACTCAATCGCAGAATGACTCCGATCCAACTAACCCAAATACTTGTAACATCATAGATACTGACATCGTGTCTCAGACATTCGTAAATACAAATGACAACAATTTATTGAACCACATAGAGATTGGTCAATTTGAACCAACGGCAACTAACGTAGATCCTATTAACCCTGAAATTGAAGCCATATTTCAACAGGCTCAACTAAATTTTACTGATACACATCCCACTAATAGACCATACATACCCAAGCAGAAGACATCTAGAAAGTTTTCTGCTATAGTAACATATATAAATACTGTTATTCTTCCTAAGCACGTAAATGCCGACACCGAATTCATAAAACTGCAATCAATAATTTACTGTGCAGCGTGGACGGCAGCTACATGCAATGGATCTAAAATATTAGACTTTACACAAAATGAACGCCGCACAAATAATCAGAGAAAACCAAAGTGGCAAATCAGATTAGAAAATAAAATCGGAAATCTAAGAGCAAACATAGGGCGGCTAACACAATTCATTAATGGTAGGAGAAGTCTAAAATTAATAGCAGCAGTCGAACAAATAAAAATAAAATATCAACTTCACGCACAACACGAAAATTCAAATACACTATTAGAACACTTTTTGGACACATTAAAACAAAAATTAAACGCAGCATCTAGGAGACTTAAAAGATATATCACATGCACAAATCGCAAACAGCAAAACATAAAATTTAGTAACAACGAAAGAATATTTTACCGAAATCTTACGACTAATAACACCACTAGCATACCATTAGAGACACCTCCGCCTGAAGTATTACGCGAATTTTGGGCAAACATATGGGAAAACCCAGTAAACCATAAAAATCATGGAAACTGGATCAATGACGCAACACCAGAAATCCCTGAAATGGAGTTTGAACTCATACCAATAAGCCCTTTTATAGAAGTTTTAACACGCACACATAACTGGAAATCTCCAGGCACAGACAATATTCACAACTATTGGTATAAGAAATTCACTAGTATCCACCTATTCATATATAATCACCTAAATGAATTTATTAAATCGCCACAGTCACTCCCAACATACATAACATAAGGAGTCACTCCTATATGTTATATATATAGTATATGATATAGACACGAATAATACCACAGATCCAGCTAAATACAGACCAATTACTTGCTTGCAAACCCTTTATAAAATCCTAACAGCCTGTATAAGTGAACTTGTCTACGATCACTTACACTTCGTGTAATGAGACGCGACGAGAAATGATGGTTAGAACTAGAAGTAATATTTTAGCACACTTATGAACTGTAAAAAAGGCAGAATCAGAAAAGATTGCAAAAGAAATCACTCAACATAATTGTCAAACCACAACAACTTCCCGTTCACAATTTCCTACATCTTATTCAAACCTTAAAACCCCATAAAACAAAAGCATACAAATCTATGGCCCCAAATCCCCCCACCCGGATCTAATTGCCCCCAAAAACGGATATGAATGGGCTCATGACATTAATTATATGTAATGAGTGCCAAACTAAGGGGAATTGTTTGAGCCCCTTCCATATGGACTAGGTCTGTGTTCTCGAAGATATTTTGTGCATATGTGTCTTTTCGAAGTTAAACGTCGTGGAAAGAATGCCTTTATTGTTTAATATTACGATTTCACGTTCTATTGTATAGGGATGGATGTATTAATTAGAAATCGGGTGTTAATATCGATAGTATTTTAGTTATTTTATTTTGGTGTTAAATTAAGCCAAAAGATTAGGTACATTGAGAGATGGTAATTTGACAATCGGTTCATTCGCGATCGTGAAAGCGTCAAAGGTTATCTTCCTAATATTATAAATGTGAAAGTTTGGATGGATGTGTGTGTGGATGTATGTTTGTTACATACATCCACACACACATCCATTAGATTATAGTCTAAATTAGCAAATAGGCATAGCACATAAACTTTCCATCCTGGTATAATGTTCCCTTGGGATGATAAAACACTTTTGACGCGGGCGAAGCCACTGACAGAAGCTAGTTTATAATATAGGTCATATTATCACAAATAAACAGAGTATAAGTTACACACTTCTGCCAAAAGAGGTTATATTGTACCTATGTTTTTCGTTCTCATTAGTTAAATAATTCTTACAAGTTCATTGCGTTTGTATAAGGCACTAGTCATCCAAGCATTGTTTTAAAACTTTTACATATTTTTTAAACATAATGTAGGTGTGAATATAATTATTGCTAGGAATTATGGTACTGTTTCGAGTACAAAAAAATATAAGACTTTGTAATTTCACAGACGTTGGTAGTAATTCTACAATGTTAATAATTACGTTGAATAACTTTATAACGAAGTAATTGTATGAATAATATTACTATTATCGAGGTATTAGATATTAATTTAGGCATTCACAAGCTTATAGCACGAACATGAAAGCTTTAAACTTATAATTGGATAATTTTTATAGAAGAAAATGTAATCTATTAGAAATTACTTTAATAAAATAATAAGTAACCCCTTAGCCTGTGAAACTACTATTATTTGTGAGTATGGTAATACTCACAAATAATAGTAGTTTCCCCCTAAAGTTCTGCACATGCGTTGTTTTGCACGACTGGATGTCGAGAAGCTGCGTCGGGATGCATCGGAAGTCGATTGGGGACACCTTGCAGCGGCTGTAGTTGTAGATGAAAAACTGCAAATCTTCATTCGGACGGTCCTTGCTCTCTACGATAAACACGCTCCTGTCAAGATGGTTAAACTCAGGCGTCCACCCGCTCCTTGGATGACGACAGGGGTCCGTATGGCGATAAGGCACAGGGATCGGGCCTTTCGGAAATTTAAAAAGGATCGCAGTGAGGAAAATAGGCACCAGTTCAAAGCTGCAAGGAATCGGTGCAATCAGGTGATACGCAACGCCGCTATATTCTAGAAAACATTTCTTCTTCTTCTCCTGCCGATATCTGGAAGTTCCTCGGAACCCTCGGGATCGGTAGGCCTCGTCATGTGGATTTTCCCAAGACGATTGGCCTGGATGAAATCAACTGTCACTTCAAACCACTTGCCATTTGGAATCCCAAATGTTGTCTCAGTCGATTCCATTTCCAGGCTACCCTGTCCTATGGGGGCCTAGGGCCATGACGACATCAGTCGTTATATGGTCACCTTGATCCTTGACTTTCTTCTTCCTGCGATAACCCATATAATAAACTTTTCCCTAGATTCCGGTCAGTTTCCATCCCTGTGGCGCATGGCCTATGTCCGTCCACTTCCAAAAAATTCAAATCCCTCTCTACCTAATTAATAATTTTCGACCAATATCCATTCTTCCTTTCTTGTCAAAAGTGCTGGAGGCCTGCGTTCACAAGCAGTTTTCGGGGTTCGTTCACCGTAACAACCTTGTCAGCTCTTTCCAGTCTGGGATTAGGCCTGGGCACAGTACTGCATCCGCTCTCCTCAAAGTGACTGGTGACATTAGAGAGGCGATGGAGGATACCAAGGTTACCGTTTTGGTACTCATTGATTTCTCCAATGCCTTTAACGCTGTCAGTCACGATATTCTTTTATCCATCCTCTCACATCTTATGGTTTCTTCCGAGGCTATGGAATGGTTCTCTTCTTATCTTCGTGGACGTCAGCAGTCAGTTCCCGTTGACGAGAGCTCGTCGAGTTGGCGTGATCTGGATACTGGTGTCCCACAAGGCGGTATTCTTTCTCCATTATTATTTTCTATCTTCATTAATTTTATAACTAAGTGTCTTCGGTGTTCATATCATTTATGCCGATGATCTTCAGCTGTATGTGGCTGCGCGGGTAGAAGGTTTGTCGGACGCTATAGAAGATGTAAACCGAGACTCGGATGCCATTAAAATCTGGTCTGATAGATTTGGAGTGTCTATAACCCCTCTTAATGTCAGGCCATTCTGATAGGAAGCTCACGTATGTTGGGTAAAGTGACGGTTAGCTCTCTTCCTCCTCTTATTTTCGATGGTACCGTTATTCCCATTAGCCCTAGCGTAAAGGATCTCGGTTTGCATCTTGATTCGACACTTGGCTGGCATAGCCAGGTTGCTAGTGTCAGTCAAAGAGTCAACGGCACTTTGCGATACCTGTATCGTCTGAGGAACTTTTTGCCCGCAAAGACAAAGACTATGCTTGTGCAGATTTTATTTTTTCCTATAATCGACTATGGTGACGTGTGTTATTTTGTTACGCGGTTCTGTTTAAAAAGCTTGATAGGCTCCTCAACCAGTGTATTCAGTTCATATTTAATTTGAGGAAATATGACCATGTTTCGAGATAAAGGTCTGAGCTCAAATGGATGTCCATTCGCCAGAGAAGAAGTTTGCGCGCTCTAACTACGCTTTATTCCCTACTCAACTCTCCCACCCCACCTTCTTACATTATGTCTCATTTTCAATATTTAAGTTCTACACATGCTAGGAATCTGCGTTCTTCCAATAATCTTCTACTTTGTCCTTCTCATACTACTGATTTTTTTCACTCTTCTTTTCATATTCAGTCTATTCTTCTCTAGAACGCGCTTCCTCTCGAAATCAGGACGGCCATCAGTCAATATGCTTTCAAGCGTAAATTGCGGTTTTATATTCAACGGGGAGAGGGGACATCTCGATAACATCTATTCATTACTTTATTAATATATATATATATATTTATTTAGATATGTATTATATAAAATATATATGTATGTGTATTTAAAAAAACTTATTATTAGTATTGTTTTTTTCTTTTCTGCTCGTCACTATTTAAATAATGCACCTGCCATGTTATCTCTTCACCACCCTTGGTTGACTGGTAGAGAATGCCTAAGGCATACAGTTCGCCATTGTACCTTTGTGCATGAAGTTTTAAATAAATAATAAATAAATAATACTAATGTGTTCACAAAATACTTCATCGGATTTAAAAAAAAACATGTGTTCTTAAGATAAATAAAGCAAATAAAACCAAAGAATAATTACATGCCATAACTCACACCAATCACTTTACCGACAAAAATATCGATAACCCACCCTTACCCCACCGCTAATAACTTCAAACGAGTCACGCCAGGTGTTCTTAATCTCTGGTCCAGATTCCTTCTCGACAAAGAGGCCGTTCATTTCTCATATAATCTAGCGATCGTTCCACGAAACTGAGATAATCGAGTATGTAAAATCGATCCTTTATTCGATTATTTTGTGGTATAATAATGTGGTACCATTGACACCTGCCGCAGCCGGTCAAAAAAGAAATATGTTTTGTGCGTTCACGCGTGTTGTATTTTTTTCCTCGGATTTTGTTGTAATATTTTTTGATTGTGTCCCAGATATCTGAATGGGTTTATTAAGTTAAATTTTCGATAAACAGGATTGGTAGTATTTCACAGTTGTTTTGATGTTTCGGTTAGGTTAGTTATTTATGTGCCAGAAGTTTGTATTAAACGGTTCCACCAACTTTTCACCAGCTGTAAATTTTCTTATTTTTAACCAGAAAATGTGATAATTATTACCTGTGATTCACTACTTCTTTTTGTTGTCTCGAAATACCAACAAGGACCATTTCGAAATCAAAGGCCTATATTTCAAGTCCCTTTATCGGAAATGTTTTAATGCTGGAGATAAATAGAAATATTCCGAGTGTACTGAGGGTTACAACCAGACTAACTGGGATCGCGATAAATCACCAGGACAGGACGAAAGGTCTATGTTACAAAATGATGAATAGTAAAACCTGTTGATCTGCCTCGCTTTTTCCCAACAATGCCTGCTTCCAGTCTGCTATGCTGCTAAATAGCAAAATTTGCACATAATCAATACTCATGTAAGCGGTGTAATTACTATACACCTCTGCCAAACCGTACATGGACTACAGGCATGACGAAATGACGGTCTGTACTAAGTTTGAAGAAGATTTGTTGATCACAGGGTAGAGTTCTCTACTTTTTATTTAAATTCTTTTTAAACCATATATTGTTCCAATCTGAGCATTTCTTATCTTCCTAATAAAAATATGCACGCGTCATGTCAGCAGAATATCAATATCTTTGCCAAAATCTGGCCGAGCAGCCAGATCGAATATAAATAGATTCAAAATAACGCTGTCTTAATACTTTCACAATTTAATCTTCATGTTGGCAGAATGCCGCTGAATTTTATGTATAGTATTCCACAATTAGAATAATTATTTCAAGATAGCTGGGGATCAAACTAATAACGTAAAGGTTATACCTTTATGTAAAAAAGAAAAAGTTGTGAAAGTCATGTCAATATTTCAACAACTAACGCATTCTTCCAAGGGGTTAGGTAGAAACCATAGGAACCTACCTGTTACGATCGTTATATACTCTTTTGGCTTCGTTTATCTTCCTACTTAGGTTTTTATAGTCGTTGATATAAACGGTCAATTAATTAAATCTAATCAGTACAACCAAGGAAGTGACAGAAAATGATTATTGGTCTCCTAATGGCTTTTGACTTTCACGGAAAGTGATGACTGAAAAACCCTTTCTCAAAACCGGATCAGTAGTTTCTGAGCTACGATGGAACATATATACTTGCACACACGGTTAAACTCAATATACTTCATTTTAAGTCGTGTAAGAATATTTCCTCGTGGTAATAATTGCCCAAATTTTATTCCTAAACAAATAAATAAGTTGCTAATGTTGGGCGGAACCATATTTAAACTGTTATGACTTTTTACTTGTCCCATGCAGGTCTCGTTGGCAATCAAGTAGTAAGTAATCCCAAATTTCTCGGAATCTTAATTAAATTACCCACGAAAGCATCACAAATTAATGTAAGTGGAGTCAATTAAGTTATTTGTGTACTCATTTACTGTTCACACAAACAAACTCAGGCCTTTTATGAGAGCAGTGTTGGCACAGTGTGCCTTCTTCCTAGAGTAAATAATATTTTGTGTAGGTAGGTAAGGTTTAGGTAGGTAAGTAGGGCAGTTGACGGAAGCGAAGCCGCGGGCACAGCTAGTTATTAATATTAATTCTTATAATAAGAAGCTAAAAATATTGTGTTTATTATATCTTAAGTCAAGAGTGAATAAACCATCAGCGGTGAAACGCGAGGCTATCAAAACTTAAAAGAAACAAAATCCCTATTTTGAATATAGATAACAAAAGTGGTTTTTAACGAACTGGTTATTTAGAGTAGTCAAAGTAAATACATTAAAAGATAATGGTTAACTTCCGTCTCTAACATTTGTTAAACGCAACAGAAGGCACATTTTATAAAATCAATCGTCGCTGATCAGAGGTTCCCTTGCAATCCAAAGCTACACAAAGTTACTGGTGTGGGATGCAAATTATCCCAACATAAACAACGAACAAACAAAATTTTTCCCCACACAACATTGTAAATAACTCAATCATTCCTAACTTCCGAGTTATAACGAATAGCTTTTTATTTAATTGAGGCAGAGCTACAACGTATTTTTATCGTTGCGATATGACAATCACAGTGTGATACATTAGCAGCGTTAAGGGGCTCATCGCTCATTTAAAGAAAAAAAAATGTACCTCTTCTCGCCTGAAACACAGGATTACCTACATTATTAAATACAGGATATAGTTCACACAATGTGAACTTGACATAGACTTAAGCCAAAATTATATTGATTGTTATGCCTTATGATTTTAATAAAATATATTGTATTATATAATGGCCACACACGAGAATGTACAGTCGGGAAACTGATGATTTACACTAAAAAAAAGTTTTTGTTAATTTTAACTTATTTGTTCATAAACATATAACAGCAATAATTCCTCGCGACAGAAAACATATAAGTCCAGAGTAGTTTGTTCTGTGGTCATCGTGTGATGTTTCGCAAATAAAATAATGTGAGAGGGGTATTAATGTATATCTGATAGATGTCGATTCGTGTTAAGATCTTAATACTACCACAAAAGTTCTTATGCCTCGAAAACGCCTTCGACTTCAAGCTGTTAGACTCAGACTCAGGGTGTGTGATAAGGCGAGATTAAATAAGTCGTTAACAATGTAGCCTCTTCCTAATATTTTTCGGGTCAACTTACAGCCTAATTGGATGCAGCTAAATTTCAGTATTTACATAGAGCGAATGCCTATCCTATTTTATTTATTTTTATATACCATTGACAAAGTTTAATTAAAGTTTTCATATTGCAAATATTTTTAGTTAAAATCTAGGCTGGTGAAAGGCAATGATCCTATTTCAATATAAAGCCCCACTACGCCCGTAGCGTTTGAATCCCAGACAGATTTAAAAAAAATATATCGATTGGAATGAAAATTTAATAAAATAAACCTATTCAAATTCATTAAAAACTTTTTTTTTTAATAATAGAATAGAATAGAATAGAATTTCTCTTTATTCAAGTAACCATGACTCAAAAGATGGTTAGTAAAACTTACAACTACGTTAGTAATACATATATTAGCAAACTGACACTACAAAACAACAGTGAATCACCGCTGCGATAAGCCATGTGAGATGGCACAACAGCGACCCACGAAAACACAGTCTAGGCGACACGAAATCATACTTAGGATACTGTTGGAGCTGCCCCACACCCTGTGCACCATGGATGCGCACCTTTTGCGCATGGTTGTGTAGAAACAATCTACATGCGCATCCGCAAACATCCCCGACGCACTACAGAAGCGAGGCAGCCCCACCAGCATCCTAAACGCATTATTGTACTGAACGCGGAGAGCGCTGTACGATCTTTGCGTATATCTAGCCCACAGGCTGCTCGTGTAAAAGGACGTACAGTAGGCTCGAAAGAGCGTTATTTTGACCGAAAGTGAGCATCTTGCGAACCTGCGAGCCAGCATGTTCGCTCTAACCGACAATGCTCTCCGCTCCCGTTCAATGTCATCATCATCTTTGAGATTGGGGGTTAATATATGACCTAGATATTTAAACTTATGGACTCTTTTTAAAGGCGTGCCATAAAGTAAAACAGGTGGCACCTTATTAGGGCTCTTTCCCCCAGCCTCAAATACCATGATCTCCGACTTCTTGATGTTATATGCCAGGCCATGTAACCTAGCATACGCCTCACACTGGGCAACCAGTTTTCTCAACCCACAGATTGACGCGCTCAGCAGCACCATGTCGTCCGCGTAACTGATATTATTAACGCTGATACCGTCTACGTAACATCCAACCCTGGTACTACTGAGCTCGGCAATGAGTTCGTTCACATACAGGTTGAAGAGCGTAGGTGAGCTCAACCCCCCCTGCCTCACCCCACACTCCAACCCATACGGATGAGACAACGCCCCAGCCCATCGTACAGTGTTGACTTGGCTTCCATACCAAAACTTAAAAATGTTTATTAGTTCTGTGGGTAAATCAAGCCGCTCTAACTTACTCCATAACACATCATAGGAAACCAGATCAAAAGCCTTAGATAGGTCGAGAAAGCAGGCATAAACAGACGTCTCACGCTTCGCATAGTATGTGACAGCATGCTTAAGACACAATACTGCACTCTCAGTTGACAATCCAGCCCTGAAACCAAACTGGTTGTCATGTAAGGTTGTTCTTTTATTCAATTGTGCATTAAGCATGCTGTCGAAAACCTTTGATATCACAGTAGCCAGGGAAATGGGCCTATAGTTACAGCTATCAGCGAAGTCACCAGTTTTATTTTTAGCGATTGGTACAACCACTGTTCGCATCATCTCACTAGGCATGTAACTATGACTCATTCAGAAACTATACAGCATAGCAAGTACCCTAGGTAAGTGAGGGCCAGCATATCGGAGGTGCTCGATGCTAAGCCCGTCATGGCCGGGGGACTTACCCCTTGACATACATCTAATCGTTCGAGTAATCTCTGCGGCCTTAAATGTAACCCCTATTTCCTTCCCGAGCATAACATCAGGCACCGACCGCGATGGGCCCAGAGGAGATTTGACAAAGAACGCCTCTTTAAAAAGATTTGCAATGTCTTCTGGCTCACTCATGCCACCGACGCTCACAGGGATGCCTGGCCTGGCCTTCAATTTATTTGTGTGTTTCCAGAAACTACGAAAATCTTTCTTAGCGTGGTGTGATGCTAGAATATCCATTTTAACTTGGTCTTCATGGTCTTGGCACCACTTTAACCTTGACTTGAAGACACTAATAATAATAATGCAATGTTATTTTCCAATTTCACTTGACATTAATTTTATCTTGTAAAAACTCTCAAACAAAAACCCTATTTTATTTAAATGTCGTAAAGATCAATATCGTTTGGTGTACAAAAGTAATCATGAAATGACAGCGATAGTTTGAATATGAAAATGTTCACAAAATAGTTATTTTGCCATTAAAATATTTTAGATCCAATTTTACTGACATGTTAACAACGATATAATCTAATATCAAAGTTGAGTAATTAATGTCAGTTCCTTCCGGTGACTTTAATTAGTTGACTAACTGAATCCAATACAAATTTTTAATAGTATGAAGAGCCGAATGAAAAAGGAGCTCGGAATTTTGATTGAACTAATGTAGAAAATGCTGGCGTAACAACAAAAAAGAGAGAGAGCCCGGTGAAGGCAGCACACCACGAAGAGTGAAGAAGAAGGAGGCTATGCGGGAGATTTTTGCCCAGCAGAGGGACAACAGCAAACATACACTTTGAAAAAATCATTATTTTAAGATTCATGTTTTTTAGAAAGTTTAATTCTCAAGTTGTGTCTTGTACCTTAGTCCTGTTTGATTTTGGGGCTTTTGCTTTGATTCCGAGCAAGAATTGAGCCAGCAAGTCGATAGACATGTCGGTAGACAAGTCGGTAGACGAGTCGGTAGACAATTCGGTAGACTAGTCGGTAGAGAGGTCGGTAGACAAGTCGGTAGACAAGTCGGTAGACAAGTCGGTAGACAAGTCGGTAGACAAGTCGGTAGAAAAGTCGGTAGACAAGTCGGTAGACAAGTCGGTAGACAAGTCGGTAGACAAGTCGGTAGACAAGTCGGTAGACAAGTCGGTAGACAAGTCGGTAGACAAGTCGGTAGACAAGTCGGTAGACAAGTCGGTAGACAAGTCGGTAGACAAGTCGGTAGACAAGTCGGTAGACAAGTCGGTAGACAAGTCGGTAGACAAGTCGGTAGACAAGTCGGTAGACAAGTCGGTAGACAAGTCGGTAGACAGGTCGGTAGATAGGGGTCACCTTGTGCCTCTGTTTGTATACCTTTTAATAAAAGTATTATCATTTTCACATTTAAAAAGTCTCCTTTCACTGAGGAATTCCCATAAATACTTACAAACCCGAGTTCCCACCGACAAATGATCAAGTATTATTGGTAACTTTATCTACCAAAAATTTCCAAGCAAGAATTGAATAGCTAGCTCAAATCACTGAATCCGTAAGCGTAAGTAGTTAGCCAAATAATTAATTTTACCATCAGTTAGTCCAATATTATGACAATGGAAACCAAATCGTCGTTGTATAGATAACTGGGACATCAAACATGAAGTAATTCATATAATATTTGTTTGATCATTGATTTCCAAATGACCATAAATCTAAATGCACAGTATTTATATTATTATTTAACTTTCAATTAGTAAAATGTTTTGTGGTAAAGCAGTTGGTGTTGTTAGATATTATGTTGTGTTGTGTTGTAATACATTATGTGCTGTTATTATGTCAAAATCAAATATCAAAATCAATATTTTTTATTTTACGTATATAAGTGCCCATGTAGGTCATGGGCACTTAAACGTCGACAAAAGGTGCACGGTTCGGTTGGGTTGGCCTAAGGATAAGAACCGGCAAGAAACTCCATGGTTACTCTTTTAAAATATGGTTTGGTTTTACAATATTTCCATGTTACAGCATTAGTACTATGGGCGGACAACGTAGGCCCGACAATAAGAAATAATTCGCTTTGAGTTATTACCTAGAAATATTTAGCAAAAAGTGGGGCCTTGAATTCGAAAATCGACAGCGCTCCAAACTAAATCTCAATATATCAAAAAGCTTCTCAACACCAATTAAAGCTACGCTTGATCGAGCTTGCTAACTGAACCTGGTAATATTTTCAAAGATTGCCATGGCAACTAACTTGTTAGTTGGAAAACTGTTAATAATATACTTTTAATAAAAATGTGTAATAGGACTGTTGTTGGAACTGGTAACTGGTACCTTCGCCACAATATTTCTAGTTAGCTTTTTATCATCAATACATTTATTAAATCTGTAGGAAAGTCGTTTTTTTACATCGAATATATAAAAATAATAGCCAGGGTGTTAAAAGTTAACCAACAAAACCCATTTCCAGTTTATTTTTGTATGTTTATATGTTTGTCTGTTTATTTGTGCACGCATCACGTAAAATGTACGGAACCACTGTAGATAATCGTTATACATAAAAATTATGCGTAACTTGAAGTATTACATAGTTTTTGTTTGATCGCAATCGGTTCACTATATCAAAAGTTGGATGCATTTAAAGTGTTCAAGAAGTAAAATATCACAACACAGGCAATTCAGATACTCGGACAGTTGAACTCCATATTCGATAGATGGCGTCCTGCATTTGACGTCATTTTCTGAATGGTGGTGTTAAGATTCTCCACGGAAAAATGAAACTAGAAAAAACAAATTATGGGTAGGTAGGGTAGGTACCAAGTCAATTAGGGTAGGCAGGTAGGCAGGGCATGTCATCTCTATACATCGAATCAATATATACATAGCCCTTCAAGGGCTATTTCAGGTTAGCTAGAGTAAAATAATAATTCGGGACCTAATGCACTAGACTAAAAAAATCTTTTTAAGAGGTTTTAGGTCTCTAATCAAAATCGTACTTTTTAATGTCGATGATGACGTTGACGTGTGTGCAATGTGGTTCGTAATTTTGCCGCCGCTAACCCGTCCCGTCGAATGGCCTTGGCCTACTACGCCAAAGGTGAAGGGTTCGAGTCCCAGCTATGGATAGATATTTTTTAACTGACTTTAAAAACAGGAGAAGGTTCTCAATTTGTCGGAATCTTTTTTTTTTTAATTTACCTGATTACTCAAAGACGCCTGGACCTATTTGTAAAATTCTTCTTTTGTTTGATAGGGTATACTTCCCAAGTAGTCTCATCGTTATCAGGTCAGAATCTGATGATGGGATCTAGCAGAAATCGAGGGAACTCCTCAAATATTATAGGCATACATATAGCGATTTTGGTATTTTTATCAATAATGCAATCATTTGCACTCAGAAAGTATTATTAGGTGATGTAAAATTATTTTCTTCTCCGAAGACGGTGTCGAAAAACGGAAAACAATAGGTACCAAAGACACCGACAAAGAAAGCAAAGAAAGTTATTTTTCGCTTTGTACTGTTTTGTTTTCGAAGTCGGTTGATTTTTTTGTTATTTTTTTTTATGTTTTTGTTTCGGGTTGGTATTCTGGAGTGCTACAAGATGGCGCACAGAAAAACTGTCTTTACTTTTTTTGTATGAAGTCAATATTCTTCTTCCTAGAGTAAATAATATTTTGTGTAGGTAGGTAAGGTTTAGGTAGGTAAGTAGGGCAGTTGACGGAAGCGAAGCCGCGGGCACAGCTAGTTATTAATATTAATTCTTATAATAAGAAGCTAAAAATATTGTGTTTATTATATCTTAAGTCAAGAGTGAATAAACCATCAGCGGTGAAACGCGAGGCTATCAAAACTTAAAAGAAACAAAATCCCTATTTTGAATATAGATAACAAAAGTGGTTTTTAACGAACTGGTTATTTAGAGTAGTCAAAGTAAATACATTAAAAGATAATGGTTACCTTCCGTCTCTAACATTTGTTAAACACAACAGAAGGCACATTTTATAAAATCAATCGTCGCTGATCAGAGGTTCCCTTGCAATCCAAAGCTACACAAAGTTACTGGTGTGGGATGCAAATTATCCCAACATAAACAACGAACAAACAAAATTTTTCCCCACACAACATTGTAAATAACTCAATCATTCCTAACTTCCGAGTTATAACGAATAGCTTTTTATTTAATTGAGGCAGAGCTACAACGTATTTTTATCGTTGCGATATGACAATCACAGTGTGATACATTAGCAGCGTTAAGGGGCTCATCGCTCATTTAAAGAAAAAAAAATGTACCTCTTCTCGCCTGAAACACAGGATTACCTACATTATTAAATACAGGATATAGTTGACACAATGTGAACTTGACATAGACTTAAGCCAAAATTATATTGATTGTTATGCCTTATGATTTTAATAAAATATATTGTATTATATAATGGCCACACACGAGAATGTACAGTCGGGAAACTGATGATTTACACTAAAAAAAAGTTTTTGTTAATTTTTAACTTATTTGTTCATCGACCACATCATCGCTTACTATCAGGTGAGATAGTGGTCAAGCGCGAGCCTATAATAGATAAAAAAATAAAAAATAAAAATGGTTTCATGGAAATAAAATATTCGGCTGAATTTTTGTCTATTATTTCAACTGTTAGTACATTAATAGTTAGTAGTATTGGTCCATGGATCGATTTTTAGGACGAATAAAGTGTTATTGTGTTTTCCATTTGAAATTTCTTAGTAACAGCCCAGAGTCTGGTTTTATGCTCCACATTCATATACGAGGGCTGACTCCTACCGAAAGCTATCATAAACATCATCTTTCTGCCCTTGTCTCATGTTACTTGGGACTGGTGCAACAAATTTTCAGCTTCCATTCTCCATTAACAAGCGTCACGCTATCATTAATTATACTCTCTTATTTCTTACCGAAGGCAGTATACTGTTACACAAATAAAACAACTATAAACCAATGTAACATGACAAACAAACAAAAATACGAAACCTAGATAAAAAGCATTAAGGGTAATAATAACACATGTAATCCTAGCATATGATTGATTCACTCAATCAATCAAACCAGCCTACAGACTGAGAAATGCTCAGTAGAACGGATAAGCCTAATTATGTGCGACAAAAATAAGACCGAAATGTATAAAATAGGATTCCTTCAAAAGAAATATATTTTAGCCGCTTGTGGAAGAGAGTCGGTCAAGAATGTTTTTAATCTTATAAGCAAAGTATACAGTTTGCCAGTACCAGTAGTACCAGCTTTGCCAGCGGATTCACTTGTGTGAAAGCCTTAAATTATCCTACAAGAAGTTATAGATATTATGTTATGGTATCGTATAGACAGACCATGTCATGGTCTATCTGATTCATCCAAATGACATATTCTACACCATCATTATATCAACAAAAAAAAAATGGACTTGTCATAGCCATGTATCAAAAGCCCAATATTTTTTTATGGGATTTAACTCATGACATTAATCAATCTCTTACATTTTAGAGTTTTCGACAATAGTCTGCGTCAAAGCGAATGGCTTTGAATCGCTGAGATGATCCGAAACCAATATTAGCGGTCAGGAAAGGGGTAAAATTAGATGCATTGAAGTCCTTTTTTGTATATTTTTTTAAAGAAATAAATTTCAAATAAAACACGAATAAGTTATAAAGGGTTATACTCTAACCATACAGGTTTGATTCTGGTACGAATCAGATTTTTTGCCAGCTGAGGCTCAGATAGGAGTGACATGACAATGCGACAACAATTCTACAACGGTGATTTCATAGAATCTGTTCTATGGATATTAAATCCCTGTTTTTTTAAATAAAATATCTGCCGAATTGCTATCGCATTATCACGACGCAGTAAGTTGTATGAATGTACCAAAGTTTTTTTATGCTGTAATCGCTGTTTTTTTCTCTTTCTATAATTAGGTACATTAAAATAAGTTTTAACATTGGTATGTATTTATCTTTTCATTGCCAAAAAAACACTCATTTTAAAGTTAACTAAAATAGTCCATTATGCATCCTTCAACTTTTTACGTCCATTTATTGAGACGCATTAAGATGGAAACCTGATATTACAAAGGGTAGAAAGGTAATAAATAGATATAATATATAATGTTTTCAATTAACCATCTCACTTTCGGTTGATATTCTGCAGCTGAACTTACCTGAAAAAGAAAAGAAAAATACGAGATAAGTGTTTTGAATCATGGATAATTTTGAAACCTCCGGGCTGAGTTCACTTGCAGTGCAGTAAAGGAGTCTACACTGGCTGCCGCAGGCAGGCTCTCGAGGCTCGGACTACAATGCGACAATGTTTTTATAGAAATTGGTCAACCGATATAACTTTTATGCGTAAAGCATTTTTTTTACTAAAACGGGTTGTCGCGTCGGTGTCGCTCTCTTTCGATTTTAGATTTCTTAGAGGTTTTTCGCTCCGCTGCTATGTCGATAAGTAACTTAGTCAATACAAAACACCCATCCACATTTACATTATTACATTCTAAGTTTCGAACCCGCAATCTACCTCCCTAAACCTAAATTATATGCTCTTGAATCGCCGTCAAAACATGTTTCATTTAAGTTAAATCAAAACGATTTAGTTTTGAACACATGTTTCAGACCCATGTCTAATAAAATACTGACCTGAAAGTTGGACCTATGCTTCATAAAAGACAGCTTGATCTCTGCGACAGCTGTCAGTATCAATACAGTAACAATATCGCTTGAAAGACTAATAATAAATTATACGTCAGTTTGACATATGTCGCAGAGATCAAGCTATCTTTTAAAAAGCCAAAGTCAAAGTCATTTATTTGCATTAAATGCGGTATAAAAGATGGTATAAAAAAGTTATTAGCACAATGACACATTTCGCCATAAGCTGAGAGAGCATGCAAATATTAAGATATTTGTTTAGGTGCTTACAATAAGCAGAACTCTAATAACCTAATAACACGTTTTATTAGTTATTTAACCTGTTAAGTTTAAGTATAATAAACTCTTCAAAATACTTAGTTTACTTACTAAAGTAGACTATGAAATTATATAGTTAACAAAAAACACACATATTAAATAAAAATCAAATAATATCATAAAATGCAGTAGGTAGGAATTACAACAATTAGTAACAAGATAATCTACAATACATTCCTGTAATGATAAGATTGACATGGAGATTTTTTTAGAAATTCGTTTATAGAATAAAAGCTGTGAGAAATGAGCCACTTTTTTAAAACTATACAGAATTTTCTGTAAGGGAGGTCGGTTATAAAGGAGGGTATAGAATTATAAATAAGAGGGGCCATGTAAACACAACTACGCCTAAATAATTCGATTCTGGGTACAGGCAATTCTAATACATACTGTGTAACTTTTGGTTTATTATTGTTATTTTTAGTATTAAAAAGTGAATAATTAGTTTTTACAAATTTAGCGATTTCATATACACACATCAACACGGTCTAGGGATATTTCATACTCAATTAAATAACTAGAAAAGTACTGGCCGCATTGGAATATTTTATACACCGATTTGTTTGTAATTTATCTCAGACTAATTCCAAATTCAAATTTTTGAAAATTCTTTTGTTTCGGTGGCATAAAAATGTCTTGATGTGTAGGAGAGGGAATTTTCATTTGTGCGAAATTTAGAAAACAATACGAATTACGTTTAGTTACAGTTTTTTTTCATTTTTAAACGAAAGATAAAGTTAAAATTGAGGTATTGTAGCCATGCAGACTGGACGATGTGACAGACGGGTGCTTCATGATTTTTACCATCTAGGTTAACTGTTGAGTCATCTGCAATTTATTTGCAGATGACTCACTCTTATTCTATTTTTTGAGGAAGATCTATAAGAAAGGAAGGTAAATATCTATATCTATAAGGAAGATATATACAAGGAATAATGAAGGGCCCAAGATGCTACCCTGTGGAACTCCAAAGTAATTTTGCCGAGGCTGAGAGCTGAAATTGATGAGACTGTTCACTTTGTCATCACTTTTACGAAGTATAAATAATGAATAAGGTAGGTAGGTACTTCAAAGTTTTAATGTTAGTCTATTTTGTTCCAGAATTTATGCCAAACTGTGGATTTATTTGCATATATTCTGCTTACATTTTTTTTTTTCAAACAAAACAAAATAAAAACAATATGGAGGAATGAGCAGATAGACAAAAAGAGGAGAACTGGACTTTCTTGCCCAACCGTGGGACATAATCACAGGAACCATGTAATAAGTCAGAAGCATTTGTAAATAAAAGAATCCATTTATTGTATCTAACTATGTTTTGTCACGTTCGGGAACGTTCTACATAGTTAGATCAAAAACTAGCTTAGTTTATTCTTTGCCGAGATACAAATCAAAGCAATGGTTTCCGGATCACAGCTATTTGAATTTTAAATAACCCAAAAAAATAGAACACATTCCCAAAGTTTAATGAACAGCACAAAAACTACAGGGACAGTTCACTCAGTTACCCAATAAAATTACTAACCCGCTGGGGAGAATTAAGAGCAAAAGTTAACACAACTGCCACTAAACAGATAAGTTAACTTAGGTTAACTTCAGCATCATCTAGCTTTCTTCCTACTAGATATGTCGGGGCGGCTTGCAGTCTAACTGGATGCAGCTGAATATACATGGAGCAACTGTCTATCTGACCCCCGTTACTAGGTATTACGACACGCCCGGATATCAGATTCTCAACCTTATGACTAGCCGTATCGAATGTCAAAGATATACAAGTGACGGCTGGGACTAACGACTTAACGTGCATGGAGCGGTCTCGATATGTAATGGACGGTCTCCAATAGATACCACGAATTAGCAAACGTATTACCATATTAAGTTGTTCTACCAAACGCCCACTGACGTAGATTTGAGTTAAATGGCGAACGATAGGTCGCTTGGAGGGACCTAGGTATATCCAGCGTAAATAGCTGCCGGCTGAGGATGACAACATACATTATTATTATGTACCGTCAAGAGTCAAAAGTGCAGTCTTACTCTCCCAAAACTCGCAAATTTTTATTTTATTTTTGTATAAGATGTTAAATTATCCACAACTGATGTAATATTTTGTATAGATATTAAATCATAAATATACCTACTAACTGTGAAAAGTTTAAATTCTTCTGCCTAAATAAAAATTGCCGCTGCTGTTTTGGTAGAGTGTTTCTGCTCTTTTGACCCTTAACTGTACAACGATGTTGTTCGGAAATGATAGGGCACCGAGAGTATAGTGTGCCTGTTGCAATGTTCAATTATAGTTCTCGCAAGTTTGGCCAGTACCAGTCGCTGAGGTTGGCTCCCTTGACCAAA
Organism: Orthosia cruda; assembly: GCA_964057195.1. NCBI lineage: Eukaryota > Metazoa > Arthropoda > Insecta > Lepidoptera > Noctuidae > Orthosia > Orthosia cruda. The sequence continues at coordinate 11,237,004 of OZ059839.1, read as the reverse complement.
ATTCAGCCAGGAACGTAGGAAGACTGTAATGTTCAGCTAGTTTTAAGTGAAGCCTCTACTGTCCATCTCTACAATTCCCAACTGCCTGCATCGAAATGAAGAGACTTTGTTAATAGTGCCATATTCACCCATTTTCTGAGATGAATTCGGGTCGCAATTTGTAGGTGGCAATATTTAGATATGTGTGAATGTTTTCAAAATTAAATAACCGACAAAAGTCTCAAGTTCCGACAAAACTCTCAAGTCTAAACTTGAGAGTTTAGGCTTGAGAGTTTAGAAGTTGACAAAAACAGAAGCAACTCGATTGGAACGGGAACTTTGACATCTCATTACCCTAAAGTCTGTTGAAAAGTCGATAAAATTTCAATTATGGCCTAATGAGACAATAGTTTTTACTTTATCCGACTTAATTTTCAATAACAAACTTTCTATTTGCATAAGCCAATTTAAGATGCTCACAAACTTACGACTGTCGTGTGTCATTAACCATTTTAGTGGCTGTAAATTTGTTGGAGAGTACAGAGCACGGAGACGCCACGGCAGCCACTGCTAGGGAAGGCATAGTCAAAACTTTTTATACAAATTAAGAGTGTCACCTACTGACACTCATAACCGTCACCGTTTCAACCGTTTCGGCCGTGACAATTCTGAAAATGGCTAAGAAAGCAAAAACTTGACGTGCTCAACGCAAATTGTGCAGACTCGAATATATTAGTGATGACGAGTATCTAGTTGTTACCCGTGCGGCTATTCCGTGCTCTGTGGTGAAATGTATCTCACATTTTAATTTTAAACAGGCAGTGTTTTATTGTAAACGTGACTACCTACTCTGTTACAGAATTAACCTAGTTATTCATTAAATTGTTAATTTAATTAATTGTTTTGTTGTGTTTTGTTACAGTGCTCTATATTGAATGTTTAAACCAGTATAGCATCTTCTTTTTTAAATAAATTAACAATGCAATGCAGTCCATTATCTTTAGCGTTTTTAGAATTAAGTGGCATTTTTATCTGTGTCTACACTCACTCTACCAAAGACGCCAGCAGTAATTCGTAGAAATTGATAAGAAGATACTATTTTTATTGTAATATTGCAAGTATACATGTCACAATTCTCTCAGAATAGGTAACCGGTGGGCCGAATGAGAGGCGAACCAGAAGGCGAATCCTTAAATGGTGTCCAACAATCAGAACAGATGACCTGATAAAGGTCGCGGAAAACCGCTAGATGCGAGACGAACACGATCGGTCGATATGGCGACGTTTGGGGGAAGCCTATTTAGGTTCACTAGTGCACGTCTTTCTGACGATGACTTTATTAATGACTGTCTTCAGTTCTTCACTGGTTTTCAGAAGATATATTTAAAGAGTAAATTAATAAAAAAATAACCAATGAAACTAAACATTGGTTAATGTTTTCACGTTTATGATACAATCATAAACAACAGTTAGTAATCATAATAAACAACTTTAAAATTAACAATATTCTCAGTAGGTTACTACGTAAAATAATGGTACTGAAATAAGCCCGCTACACCAGACGACCTCCTAAACTTAAATTACGTTAGACAATCCATACACATTATCGTAAGTCTGTAGCAAACCTTATGCCGTAGGAGGCCTTTTAACTAAGATTTATAGCTGGTTAAAACACTATTATTATCACTCGGTCCTATTTAGAGAACCTTCGAGAAAATTAAATTAAAACCGAAGTGGTAATTAAAACGTGATTTTTATTATTTTCTCAATAGATTGGTTTGGAAGATGATTGCTTTCATTAAAATAGTGGCAGGAGTCTATTAGTTATTATGATTGCTGCATTAATTGTAGTTGAAAGCGTCAGAGGCTCCGTATTTGAAATTTAAAGATGGATGACGAACTATTTTTATGTATATTCACGGATATCGTGTTTATAAGATGAAAATTTAAATATTGTTGTAAAAGAGTGAATAAAGAGAAATAACATTCTAAATTCAATTAACTTATTAATTTTTTTAGGGTTCCGTACCTCGAAAGGAAAAAACGGAACCCTTATAGGATCACTTTGTTGTCCGTCCGTCTGTCCGCCCGTCTGTATGTCTGTCAAGACCCTTTTTCTCAGGAACGCGTGGAGTTATCAAGCTAAAATTATATCAAATATTCAAAACTACTGTCCCTTAAAGCTGTGTAAAAATCAAACCTCTAAGCCAACGCAATCAAAAGATACAGCCGTTTATGCCGCAAATTTCCGCAAAATTTCGACACTCGCAAGGGAATCAAAACCTACAGGGTACTTCCCGTGAACCCAGAATCATGAAAGGAAAAATTGCGACAACTGTATTTTTTAGTTACATCATATAATAATTATATTTTTAATAATTTTAACCTTACTGCCCCTTTCCTCATAAACGCGTAAAGGTATTAAATTGAAATTCGTATTCGTATTCGTATACCTTTAAGCTGTAACAAAATCAAACTTCTATGTCAACGCAAACAAAAGAAACAACAATTTAAGCCGCATATTTTCAAACCCGCAAGGGAATCTAAACCTAAAGGGTACTTCCAGTCTACCAAGAATCTTGAAATTTGGCATAATCCAATGTTTTATAGCACATATAAAGAAAAATGCCTAAAAACTTACATTTTTCACATATTCACATAATTTTAGCAAAAACACAAAAAAAATACTATAACTATGACTCAACTATCGTGATGGGTGAACTTTTACTTATATACCTACAGTTTTGTACGGAACCCTCGGTGCGCGAGTCCGACTCACACTTGGGCGGTTTTTTTTTTATTCACTTCTCGTAAAACTTCATTATGTTTAGAGAACAGACTGTTCAAATGATAGGTAGGTAAATAAATCAGTGAGTACCCAGTTATTAACTATTGATGAGAACATTACGCTAACCAGTATTTCGTGGAACAGTCTTTTTAATTTTAAAACCCAATATTTACATTTACTCACAAAAAATCATACAACAGCAACCGAACAAAACTAAAATATTTGGCAAGCAATTACCGAATAATAAAATAGGACTAAAAAGAGCTACCTAATACAATAATAATAAACATTCTGGTCCGAAAATTCAGTAGCTCACCCTACTTTAAAAATTGAATACAGAACTTATTTATCTATTTACAAGTTCACAATTAAGGTTAAGCCCTAGGGCAGGGTTCACCGATTATTTTCATTTGGGGTCCGTTGCTTCAAAATAATATGACCATCGCGGTCCATAAGGTTTAAAGCCAACTGTTACTGCCACCCACACCACGCAAAGATTTTTTTTTGTTTTGACCTGTACGTCCGAAGTATGGACTAAAGCTGGTACTTATATTGTACTGTTTACTTAAGGCCCACACAAAATAGGTTTGCGGTTCGGATGCGGACCGCGGTCCACCATTTGGTTATCCCTACCCAAGGGTATATTGGAAAAAGTATCGATACAAAGATTTAACCAACTGATTTAACCAACTGAAAAATGATTTAACCAACTGTGCAATATTAATACGCATGGACAATACGTCTTGAGTCGATTGACAGACGGGCCAAAAGGCTTATTGGCAACGTTGCACTGGTCGCATCAAAGCTCCAGAGCCTCGAACATCGACGCCGAGTCGCCAGTCTGTCGGTCTTTTATCGGTTACATTTCGGGGAGTGTGCGACGGAACTGCACAATTTGATTCCGCCTAGCCCTTTCCATCATCGCACTACAAGGCGTACGGCCATGCGCTATCGGTACATGGTAGACATCCCTCCCATACGCACAAAGCGTTTTGCTAATACTTTAATTGTGCGCACAGCTAAGGAGTGGAATTCCCTTCCGGAGTCTTTGTTCCCTGACAGCTACAACCTAGGGGTCTTTAAGTCAAGAGTGAATAGGTTTCTTCTAGGCAAGCGTGCTTCACCGTAGACCACATCATCGCTTAACATCAGGCGAGATGGTGGTCAAACGCTAGCCTATAGTTCATAAAAAGGAAAAAAAAAAAAAAAGAACAATACCACTGCCATTAGTCATATAAATCGTATTCAGTACACCCACTTAAACGACTTGGCCAGAACTCTTTGGATATGGTGTGAGCACGCGTCCTTTTTGTATGCATCATACGTCAATACCAAAGATAACCGTGCTGTTGCCGCTTTTAGAATTGTAAACCCGGACACTGAGTAGTCTCTTTCTAATGAAGCTTTTAAAAGCATAGTAAAACATTTCGGTCAACCTGATATAGACTTATTCGCGTCTCGAGATAACACTTAGTGTGCCAAGTTCATCTCATGGCAACAAGACCCAGACGCAGTATCTGTTGACGCATTCACAGCAGACTTGAATAGCTACTACTTTTACGCGTTTCCACCATTTTCCCTGATACTAAAATGCCAAAGAAAAATCATAGATGATTAGACGGCACAATTTATTAATGGGTGTGCGTATGGCAGTCTGAATTTCCATCGTTCTGCTTTGTCAGCCTTTATAGGCAACAATATTGGCTCAGAAGAACCTATAAAGCGTCTTCTTAAGGGCGCGTATAAATTAAGGCCTTTAAGACCTAAGTATCCCACCACCTGGAATCTCCAATTGGTTTTAAAATTTATTTCAACATGGTTTCCAAACAGTGAGCTGACTCTGGAAAAAATCACTAAAAAGCTTATCATTATTTTAGCAATTTGTACAGCTCATAGGGTGCAGACGCTTTCCTTAATTAAACTTGACAACATACGATTTTCAGACAATGGCGTAAAAATCGCCATAATAGACATCTATTATATATTATAGATACTAGTCGCATCCCAAAATACGCTTAAAACTTTCAAAACATTTCCTCTCCTTCCCATAAATGGATCAAACACCAACAGAACACGTCAGGAGTCAGTTATTGGCTGGAACACGCCAGGAGAAGTCAGGAGGAGGTCAACGGAAAGACCTACTCCTGACCTCTCCTGACGGCCGAGCTGTTCCAGCCAATAATTTCGCAAGCAGGCTGCCAGTGATAGTAACAACCACACCACTCGGTAATACTAATTGGTATTTGATAGTGTTATTAATATAGAGCATTGAATTATGAAGAACTTTGTGATGGTATATGTATACCTTTTACCGCATGTTTGCTACCATAACCTATATCAAAGGAACCATACATGGTAATGATGACTCTGGTATTGCAAATGCCATTGCCTTCATTCTTCTCGATGTATTGCTTTTACTTTACTCAAGTAAGCAATAAAAATCTCTTTTAATTATTTATATGTTTAAGTATTGATATGTAATGGACCAAGTGATTAATACAGCATTATTCATAATGATCGGGCAATTTAAAAATGCCCAATATGAGTAGGCAATATGATAAAAAATATTGATATAAAGTGGGCGTTAGCGAGTGAGATGAGGAAAGTGATGATAAACTGCCTTTCTTTACCCAACTACTAATAGTTCGAAGTATTAGTAGTTGGGTAAAGAAAGGCAGTGAATACCGAATAAATTTTAATGCGGACTATTAAAAAGATTTAAAAATTAAGAAATGATTACCAAATTACTTCAGTCAATGACGACGTCAGAAACTAATTATTGAAAAATTAAATGAATTACGAGTAGCATAAAAAGTTTGGCAAGTGTCGTTTTACGTCTACAAAAATTTTCTGTCTGTTTAGCGACTTAACGACCCATGTCACCGCTTTCCCGTCTTTACATTTAACCTAATCTCACGCCTTTCGTTCCTATAATAAATAATACAGCACTAAGTAGGCACTTAGTGTAGTGTTTCAAAATGACCCTGTACTACTGTAAGCTTCCTGCTAGTATTAGCATGCAGCTAACATGGTAATTGAGTGCCTACTCACTAGGTGCATGCTTAATGAGAGGAGGAAGCGAGGATACGAGCAATTCCGCTATTTTGAGGTTGGGCGCCTTTATTAGCGATGATTTAACGCTTTGTACAGACAACATATATCAGATAGGAAACGCCGACCTCATCTTGTTTAAAAAAATATGTTCGACATGTAAATGTGTTTGTACAAACCAACTTACAGAAATAAAATCATTTATCATACATTAAGTATCCTTCAAGTTAACGAGAAGTTCCTTGGGTTTCACCAATTACTCAGTGTTAGATTATTAAGATTTTTTCATAAGCTGGTATTGAGACCCTTGGGCGCTCGCTATAATTGGGGGACCCCCTTCTTCATACAGAGTTGAAAAAGTTTGAATGTTCAGTTTTACATGTAATGTGATATTATCGCTAGGAGCTTTGGTTTAACGGTTAGTGGCCTATTGCCATTTTATTATTGTTCGTAGATACGTAGTTTGGGCTTGGCAAAGCGGTTCTTATTATGGCACGTGTTTCGATTTCCTATGGATTTATTGGCAAGAAGAGGTATGACAACGAATCAATTAGCACCCCACGTTTACTTAATGTTTTCTTAATATTATAGTTAGGTAAACTTACAGCACAATTGTTAGAAATAGGAAATATACAAATAGGAATTAAACATAACTGTCAAAATAAGGATGCGCTAGTCCAAGAATGCAGAATGATATAAGCGACGGAGCTTTTCGCTCATATCATTCCGCTACTATAGACAGGCAGCCTTACTCTCGAATATTGATTTCAATCCAAGTTAATTTCATAGGGGGTACAGACAATGTTGATGACCAAAGTTTCAAAAATTTAGGTCGGCGCCATTTTGGAATTTTATTTTGACCACGAATTCGCATTAGCGACCCCAAAAACCCTGAAAATTACACCCATGACGAAAATTACAGAAATTTCGGTAGGCGCCATCTTGGGATTTTATTTTGACCACAAATTCGCATTTAGCGACCCCAAAAACCCTGAAAATTACACCCATGACGAAAATTACAGAAATTTCGGTAGGCGCCATCTTGGGATTTTATTTTGACCACAAATTCGCATTTAGCGACCCCAAAAACCCTGAAAATGACATCCATGACGAAAGTTTCAAAACTTTCGGTCAGCGCCATCTTGGCATTTTATTTTGACCACAAATTCGTATTTAGCGACCCCGAAAACCCTGAAAATAACACCCATGACGAAAGTTTCAAAACTTTCGGTCGGCGCCATCTTGGAATTTTATTTTGACCACAAATTCGCAATTAGCGACCCCGAAAACCCTGAAAATGACACCCATGACGAAACTTTAAGAAATTTCGGTTGGCGTCATCTTATAATTTCATTTTACCACGTATACACAATTACCCACCACAAAAACTATGAAAATGACACCCATGACGAACGTTTCATAAATTAGGGTCGGCATCATTTTGGAATTTTATTTTGACCACAAATTCGCATTCAGCGATCCCAAAAACCACAACGACTAAAATTTTGGCAATTTCGATCGGTGCCCACAGTTTTTTTTTTTTTTCTTTTTGTTTCTTTTTAGTCCGTCCGTTTATGTTTTCAAAAACATAAATAGTTAGGTAATGAAATAATTGAATAAATAAAATACGATTTATGCCATTTTTTAAAAACTAAATTACACACTATAAGTTATTATTTATTTACCACGCATTGTAACTCTCGTATTTTAGTAACTTTTAAAAGCAATAGTAAAATAAACCTTCTCTACACACCTTTACTGTGGCTTTTTTGTCAACTTTACGCAAAAGCGAGCGCGCCGCTCGCTTCGAGGTAACAGTGGCGCGATAAATACCTACTTCGTAGGGAAAAGCTAGCCTTAATGCCATAAATAAAACAAGTGAACAGGGAACAATTTAAAATTATGACGTCATATTGCCTTTATTTATCTGAATGCCCAGTGGGCTCCATTTGTCACCTTTGTACCATATTTTAGTTCAACATTGTGTTCCATAATTATGTTTTCTACGTTTACGGGAGCAGTGAATTAGTGCGTAATGGTGCACTATTTGGAAACAATGTTGAAGTCTTCATATGGTTTATATTTGGTATATGGTTAATAAATTGTGTTATTGAGAAAAATATTCTATTTAAGTTCTATGTAACGAGGGTTAAAATTAGCACGGCAAATGTTCTTTTAATAAAACTAGATCTTGAGACAGAGATCGAGTTTCGAAAAGGGATTGATGTAGTCGTAAATTATTGTTGGTTATTCGATGCCAACCAAACACGGAGCATTTTAGAAGATTTAAATAAGATTAACATCCTCTAATGAGAACTGGCTTACTCATAACTTGCTATTCTTAAGCCATGTTATCCATTATGAATAAATGATAGCTAGTGACAATTATACACAATTGGTACACGTATACCTACTACTACTACTATGTCTTTAATTTATTAGTTTGCTGACATGATTATTTTTCTTCCTAATGATTTTGACTATTATGATTGTATTTGATTTATTATTTTGCTGACAATGACATGATTATTTTTTATTCTTAACTTTTTTTGACTATAATTCATCATCATCATTTCAGCCGAAATACGTCCACTGCTGGACATAGGCCTCCCCCAAGCGTCGCCACACTGATAGGTCCTTTGCGTTTCGCATCCACCGGACGCCCGCAGCCTTGACCAGGCCGTCGCTCCACCTAGAGGGAGACCTTCCAACGCTGCGTCTTCCGGTACGCGGTCGCCACTCTAGAACTTTTCGGCCCAACAGCCATCCGTTCTGCGAGCAATGCCCTGCCCACTGCCACTTAAGTTTGGCAATTCTTCGAGCTATATCGGTAACCTTGGACATCATATGACTATGATTGCATTTAATTAATCATTTTGTTGACATTATTATGTTTAGTCTAGAATGTTTTGATTACATATTATTTTTGTTATATCAAATAATTTTCTTGACATTATGATATTTACTTCCGAATGTTTATAATTATTGTTGTATTAAATGCTGACTTTTTAAATTTTTATATTCAACTGGAGAATTTTGCATGCCGTAAGGTAAAATGTACCGGGACTGTCTACAAAAATTACCATCTTATATGTATACCTACATTTTTGGCAATAAATGATGATTCTGATTCTAATTCTGATACTAAATGAACCTATATTTATAAAATCCAGCATTTCCAAATATTGCTATCTCACTAACACAAAAAATCGCTAGTCAGACAGTGACAGCGACTTATATACAGCCTTAGATAATTTGTTAACTCTCATCAGGCATTTAAATAAAATCTGGTACCGTTTGCTGCAATGATTACATCATAAACTATACTTAGCTCAAACCTACAAAAGGCTTAAAATTCACGTGTCCATCTCACCTTATAGTTTTATTAAATGGTCAAAGATCTTTAGCAAAAGGGACGTAATAAACGCGTGCGGAACCATATTAAACCAAAACTAACCTCTCTGATCGAATTTAAAATGTTAACAAAAACAGAAAAGATGTAAACCTTTACCCTATTGTAGTTTGATTTTACATACTAAAGGTATGGGCAGAAGGACCACTTTTTAAAATCCGTGCTCCCTTCATTCGCAGCACTACTACCCAACTAATATTATAAAAGTGAAAGTTTTTGAGGATATTTGTTACTCTTTAACCTACAGAACGGGATTTAATGAATCTTTACAGTACCTTTTCATCAGATTATCACATAGGCTATAAATTATAGCCTAATTAAACGCAGTCGACTATAAAATTCCTACAACCTAAAGCAGTGTGGATTGGATCTTCTGTCTTAACATATAGTGTGACCTCAACCACAAAGGCATAGCCACTGCGGGCGGTCCATAATGTGTACCTTACTTAAAGTAAGGTTATCCCAAAAAAAAAAAAAAAAAACAAAACACCCGACTGCTTAAAAAGCGAACTAAAAAGACGTAAACAAGAAAAAAAAACATGCTGTGCAGTCGGAGGATACATCTGGTATTGGTCAGCCAGCTCGCGAATATGTATCCTCCGACTTTTTAAGCAGTCGGGTGTTTTGATTTTGTTATTTTTATTTTATTTTAACACTTTTTTGTTAACATTTTATTCCAATAATGTACATTTAAACATACAAGCATTATATATTTTTGAAATCGCCTCTTAAAACCCTTTAATTTGATACCCCACACGATGGGATTGCATGGAAAAAAAAAATGGGCCTCCACAATATGGCGCCCAAAAGCCGCCATTTTTCTATTTTTCAATTTTAATGTAGCCAGTGACACTCGCAGGGTTAAGACGCATCGATTGACGTACGAATCATCAAAATCAGCCAACGCGTTTGGTCTCTGGAATGCCACATAGGAACAAACTTACATACATACATAGACTGATAAACACATTACCCTCCTTCAGCAGTCGGGTAAAAACGTTGAGTCATAGAACAATAAGGTTTCTGTACCTACCGTCATTCGTGTAGGTGTTGAGCAGGGTTTTATGAGCCGCGATTATGGACTTTGTGTGGATCACGAATGTGATTCGGTGGGGAATTCATGTGAAATGGGTTTTAATATCTGCATGGATTTATTTATTATGAGGTATTACCATGGTATTACGTTGCACGTCTTTATAATGGACTTTACGAGTGATGGTGCCTTTTTGGATATAAGTGTAATATGACGTACCTAAAGTTAGTCAGGTACTCTTGTAGGTATTATGTACTTTACTTATATTGAACATAGTAGAACACCTATATTTATGTATTCTTAGTCCCGTACAAAAGAGAGGTCAGTGTCGATGATGATAAATTATATTTGTATCTAATTGAAATAAATTATTAAACTTTTGGACTTTGACTTTATAGAGATAGTTGTTCAAGCAGACTTTCTGCTCACAGTTTAATAAAAATTATGGTTTATCTGTATTTTCATAGATGTCAGTAATGTAACACCATGCATTTCCATACAGATAAAAATGTGCATTTAACTTATTCAGATTACAAGAAGCTTGTGAACAACGATCAAAAATGATTTACTATTACAAATTAATAAAACATCACGTACCAAGAACGGGTGATTAAATTACCTTTGCGTAACCCAATTTTGACTCATCGTGCGTTAACCATTAAGTAAAGGTTAACCATACTGATTCAGAGTTCGATTAGGCCCAACTTGACCCTACTAATGTAACACCACATCAGTATTCCCTCCAGTGGGTAGGCATAGTACCTACTCGTAATATATGTAAATTATATAAGTTATTTTAAGTCCCATATAATGTGCTGGGAGCCTATCAGTATTCAAGGCTAATTCAAAACCTCTATTGGAAATAATTTATAGCAGTGGATCAAGTCTAGACCCCATGCTTAGTTGTCGCTACTAGTGAGCTCTGTTATCTAGACAAAATAACATTCTATCAGCGATAACGATTGTAAAGATTTGAATAAAGATATTTGAGCACGTGCAATTTTAAGATTTTTGACAATCGTGACCGTTGATATAATTTCATTTAGGTACTCAAGGCCTCTCAAGGCCCTCTCTCTGGGTATCAATTTCTGATAGAAACTATTGAAATGTTTGTCTTACCATAACAGAATCACATATTTAACAGTGCCAACCCTCAAATAAGAATACTCTCCTTATTATTCGTACAAGTCAACGTGATAAAGATATACTCGTATAAGCGGTGGAAAACATTTTTTACAATATAGATCTCCGTATATGGAAAGACACTCGCCATGAAATTGTTGGTAAGGAACGGTAATAATATATTTTTGGAGGGACTTCTCCTCAAATAGAGAACGTTAGGGCTTTGATAGAGTAGGAAATTAGAGGATTGTAGGTTCTTGTGTTATGATTTTATTGTAGTTTTTGGTAGTCTAGATTATTTTTTTATTTGAATAGCAAAGACTCGACTTGATCTTTTGTTTGATGTTATTTTTATTGAAAATGTGTAAAATACTTCTGACGGAGCTATAGCATCTTGTCAGCCTACCAGCTATTTTTTGGGAGCAACGTTGCTGTTTTGTGCAGGCCAGAAAGACATTAGCTATCAAAGCTGCATACCAATAGACTGGAAGAGCAGCTTCAACAAGTTGGTAAAAGAATTGGCAGGAGATGATGATATGCAGAGACTAACTTTACATCTTAACATCTGCCAGAATAACCGAAGGTACTTTTCATTCAATTAGATAATTACAGCTCATTTCCTTAAAAACACTCCTGAATTTTTTTAACCTTGTTTGAAGATCGCAAGAAAACCTGAAAGAAATTGTATTTTGTGGATATAAAGGCGGTTGTGGAGTGCAGAGAGCCACTTTATTCCGAAGAGTACTTCATAGTATTAGGAGCGAAAGTTACTTATCAAGGAAACGGAGGTGTTCTAGAATAAAAAGGAACATTATTATGACATATTAAATAGTGGGGAACGGAACGTAATTTGCTGTATTTGTCGTGAATATAAATGTATATTTTGAGCGATTAAGGTTAACTTTAATTAACATGTTTCAAAATGCTTTTCTTTAGAATTTTAAGGTTTTTAATTCTGTTATTTAATAAAGCAGCCTCGTATAGCGGCCTTCATTAGGTCTTCAAAAGAGCATGTGTGCCCATATACCTGCACTTAGGACACTTAGGATGATCTAGCAAGTGAGTCATACTTTTCCATCAACTAGAATAGTCTGGACAAAATGACATTCGAAACGATTGTCAACAAGTGAAAAATATAGCTAGGTATGGGATTGTCAAGCGCTGTCGAAATAGTCACGTGGTCAATCCCACAGATTCTGATATTTCTTCGACCTCGTTATCAGTGATCAGTGATAATAATAATAATATAATAATAATATATCTTTATTTCCAAAAACATACAGAAATACATACAGTTTGACATTTGATATAAGCATAAGCGTATAGTCTTAGAATAATTTTAGTTTAAGTTGCAAATTCTGTGCAAGAATAATAATAGTCTACCTCTTAAACTAGGATATTCCTGTATTTTAAGAGATAGTTTAGTTTACGGTCAAGGTTTAGAATGATCAACAAAAACTTATCTCAAGTGGACTGTGTCATTCTACTGTATGGTATACAAAACTAAAATTGTACGTATAAGTGTGTTGTGTGTTTTTGTGTATGAGGTCGTGCGTTTGTGTGTATGAGTGTTGTGCGTGTGTGTGTGATAGAATTTTACTTTGTCTAGCAAGCATCTGGTTTCCTCCTAAAGTCCTGGCTGATATATATTCTTACGTCAGATGGCTAGATATACTTTTTTAACATTAGTAATTCTATGAACCGCAAAAGCAAGGAACATTCATTTCTGTAGGTAAAGTAAAATAAAGATTTACTTAGGCACGCTGATAAAAAACAGCGCTTCTATGTTTAACAATAGGTACTGATTTAGATTTCTACTAAACCTATTTCAACACGAAAGTAGCAAAATTCAACCGAAATCTGATTATAACTTCATTTGACGACTTCTTTAAATAACGATTACCAAACTCGATATTTCTTAAAATGAAAAAATCTTATAAAAGATATAGTTAGTAATATATTCCAGAAATGGTATTAACTATCTACTATGAACCAAACTTTTTACCCGTTTGAGAGAATATATTAACGTATGTCAATTGCTGTAAAGCTAGCTCTGTCGTTTTGTTTATCAGCCTGCTACTGAATATTAGCCTCCTCAGAAGCGCAGCAGTAAGTAATTAAACAGATAAAACTGGGTTCCAGCTTTAATAACCATGTTTACCAAACAAAAGACCCCATACTGCTAAACACACTTTACTGCATCATCTTCTTTACCAAAGTACTCCCTTCACCTGAAATCACACGAAATAAGTCCACAAAAAATCCAATTTTGGCTGTTGAATCAGTGGCTCAGCTCCTAAATAGCTTTAGCTCTGTGGATACCAGGTCACAGAGATGAACAAATATTTGTCTGGATTCAAGATTATTGTTCTGAGACTGGGGAGCTTAGCTACCTTAGTTATGTGTACGGCTTGTAGCTAGGCTAATATTTTGTTTTATTAGAGAGAAGGTGCTATGTTCTGTGTTAAATTTAAGAAGGGTAATTAGCATAGATGGAGTTGACATAGTCTCACCTGCATTCCTCAAACTTAAAGCATCTATTTCAACAAACTCAATGCATTTATTATAATTAAAACATTTACAGGCGCTTTTGGATTGCCAAAGAGTCAGTCAGAAAGTCGAAGCTAATTTCAAGTTCATAAACGGTCATTTTAGTTAGGTACAGGTGTTCATGCCTATTTCGTTTAGGCCTATGTTCAACAGTAAACATCTTGCGGCTGAAATGATTATGATGATATGTTTTTTATACTAGCCTGTGGCTTCGCCCCCGTGGTAGGTCACGGAACTGTGAATTTTTCACCAAAGAACAGTTTCTTTACTCAGCTGTTAGTTCTGGGACCATTCTGTAAACAGTTTTACTGATGTCTTTAAAACTTACCTGAAAACAAAAGAAATACAAAATTAATGTTTTGGCATCACTCTATTATTATTTTTGTATCATTGTGCAGGTAAGCTAAACGTTTTGAAACCAACTCTCTCGTATAAACCCAGTCATAATAATCAGAAGTCAAAGACGAGAAATAAGTTGCCAAGTCTAAATAGACATTCCTCAGATAAGTTATAACTATCTTTATCTCGAGGCCTGTCATACAGGTACCGTGCATTTGCCCGGGATAAAAAGTAGCATAATATGGTAATCTGCCGGCCACAAGAACGAAACTAAGGGAAATAGCTAGGATTCACACATTCAGTTTAAAATATCTCAACAAACCAACAAACAGATAAGTATAGGTACAAAAGCCCATAATCAATTAAATTATGAAACCTTAGCAACAAAACAAAAAGATGTGTCTCCTGCGATACGAATATTCCCCTTCGGATTGTTTTCCCATCGAGTGGGGACCAATCAGTTGAATTCTTGTCAATTAATAACTACCGTGTCATCTGCTCGAGGAAGAAGCCTTTTTATTTTGATTTGCTATCGAAGACACTTTTACTTGATTACAGTGGCCGCGTGGCGGTAAATGAGAGGTGTTAGACTTATATACTGCAGGTAATTTAGTCCATTTGACAATATGACAACTTAAAATTCGATTATTATCTGTATCCACAAGGTCTGACATGATATTGCCTATATTTGTATCGAACTGTAAATAAAACCCATTAATTTAGCTATTATTATTATGTTTGGTAAATATATGCGTGTCTGCATCGGCAAGCAAGTCATTGAGCCGACAAGTTTTAATCATGTTCAGTGAAGCTTTACCTACTCCACAATCAGTTGACCCAAATCACTTTCTCCCCATCACAAAGCAAATTAAACACATCTGAACTGCAGCCAAGAATATCCTTATTAACTGAGTCATTGACCCCAATGCAAGCAAACTTTTGATTCCCGAAAGCGTTCCGTGAATCTCACACTTGGTAGTTATCAAGATATCCTTACATTTCCCCCATCTCTTTCAAACCTATACTGGGAGTTTAAAGAGAGAGAGGAATGCATGTATCTAGTGCTGTTATTCGGTCCGCATTTGTAATCCGATATCCGTGTGCGGGCAACGGGTGACGGATTATAGTGACGTGCACTATCGATTTATCGATTTTCGATGGGATTAACTGCGTTCTGTGTAACTCGAGTCGTGTTACTTACGATAAATGGAAATTGCGGAAAGGATCATAGCGTAGTTTGGTCTGTTTGCTCGTGACTAAGGTTTGGTCAATGTTGGTGAATGAATACGATAGAGGTATTAGAGTTCGCGCTACTTTGAGCATTTCACAATGTTTATTAAAATGAGGGTTTATTAGTAATTATAGTTCTCGCCAAACTTCTTGGCCACCCTGAAGTTGGCTACAATGGCTGCGCAGTAGTAATTAAAAAAATATTTTGTTGCCCTAATGTCATCTCACGAAATGTATCGATAGAAAAACCAATCAGTGCCCAACACTGGTGACGTGATCCCGTTAATTTAAACATACTACTACAAATACAAATACGTTTATTGGTTTAAAAAATAACAGAAATACAACAACAATACTTTGTCACTTAAAATAGGATTCCCTGTGCTATAAGTGACAGTAGGGATCGGGGTTGGCCTAATTTACAATCATAGTTTATCAGTCCGTATTTGTGTAATTATAAAGTAGATAATAAAGAAAAAGAAAAGTAAAATATAAAAAAAAAACTTTTTGCAAAAATCAACAAAAAATTATCTTAGAACTAATATGTAAAAACCACAAAGTTGTATTGATATCCGACGAGTGGACCGCAGTCAATACCACCGCTATATTAAAATAAATATATACAGCAGATTTTTTTTATTTCACAACCCAGGTCTGATTCACATTCGTGGATCCATGCCAAAATAGTACGATGTCGACACAACATTTAAAAGGAAATTTTAACCAAGCACAATATTCTCATATGCAAATAAAACAGCACTCATTTAATTGCCTCCGACATCTATTTAAATGTAAATTTAAATCAATAAAGGAAACAAATTGAGGATTCGCGACGACGGGATTTAAATTTAATTTTTGGGCGATGTTTTTTTTTGTGCTTTTTATTTCGTTCGAAAGTTTGAGGCCTGTTGCACTTTCATTTTAACCAAGCACAATATTCTCATACGCAAATGAAACAGCACTCATTTAATTGCCTTCGACACCTATTTAAATGTAATACGAACTGAACATAAATAAAATATATCTTTTGATCACAATTCCATATATGTTAATGTGTAAACAAGTACGGATTCCAACCACGGAAACCAATTTGTTTGGCAGACGGCAGTGGTTGGAAAAATAAAACAAAAATGTTTAATTGCCGCCTACCCCTCTCATAGATTGAATATCAATAAAGGAAACATATTGAGGTTTCGCGGCGACAGGTTTTAAATTTAATTTTTGAGCGATGTCTTTTTTGTGATTTTTATTTTGTTCGAAAGTTTGAAAACTGTTACATAGGTCATTTTAGTTATATAGGTGAGCAAGATTTTGTTGATTTAAGTCTTTATTCTTATGTTAAATGGCAAGAAAACTTATAAGAATTCTAGAGAATTGCCTTTTATAATGATTGTGATAATTGTTTTAAAAAATTGTTACAAGTTTACTTGAACTGTGGTAATATCACACTCATCTATTTTATCTTCCTGAGAAAGTAAATACTTTGTGATTTTTAATCAAATGATAGTATACAGTGAATTTCAGCAAATATTTATTTGTATTATTTTGTATCTTTAACTGTTATTTATCGGTTCTCTGGCAGAGCTGTATTTGATCCATGTAATAAGTGGCGATTCTATCGAAATCAATCGGTCTTAAATTCAGATTCCTTTTGTCATCTGCGGCTATATTGTTTACATTTAAATTGTAGAGGAGATTATGTTTTTAGGAATAATTTTTAAAAATAATGTTGAGAATAGACAAGAATGGGTGACTATGTGTTAATATACATTCACATTATAGATATTAGAGAAGAATTTTATAAGGATGAGCTTGTATGGACAGGGTCTTTAGTTTCATACTCAATCAAACCATTGTTAGAGAAATAAATAACTTTATTATTATTTTGTATAGATCTATCATGGCAATCATTATTGCCCTAATAACGAGTTATCGCATAAATTAGGAATAATAAATATAAAATGTTAAGGAAATTTATTAATATTACTAAGTTCTTGTTAGTGCAATTCAATTTACTAAGATGATTCGTACATTATTTAAAATTATTCTATTCTAAAAATATTTCTTTCACTTCACACTAACTCACACTAACACTTCTTAAATTTAGGTTTTCGAAACATCCAAGTCATTGGTTGAATTTTAAGATTTAAAACGAATGGATGAGTTGTGGAGCGCGGTATTGTGCTAATTCTGTGCGAACTATTTTTTTATGTTGGTAACAATGTAAACAAGAGTTTTCACTTTACGAGTATTTGCAATTGAGTCTGTCAAATAAATCCAGTCGTAAAACATAACTTAAAGTTATATATATTTTTGTAACGGTTTCACAAAAAACTATTAAGCACAACACATTAGTAGCACCAATATATATTCTAGTGCGTTTGAGATGTTTAAGACAAAGCGAAAAAGCCTTATGACGAGCCTGTTTCTACTAACACACTTATTGCAATCGTATTGTTTTCTAGTTTTCGCCCAGGCGAGCTTTTTACTCAAAGCTTTTCCTATTAATTTCGCTACACAAAATAATATCAAGTGTTCTTATTTTGGCGTGTTGAAATATTGAGTAAATCCAGATGAATAATAATTCTCAATTGTGCTAATTTTAAATGGGGCAATGCATTCTAATGTTTAAATGTGGTTCAGTGTTGTAATTTGGATGCAGTAAGCAATCCAGCAACAATATTTAAATAACATCAGAATATAACTGATCCACAGGAGTTCAAATAACACTTCTTGTATAGAGACGGATCGAGAAATGATGATAAGAACTAGAAGTAATATTTTGTTACTGAAAATGATTTAGTTCAGTTTCATCACGATAGAGTTTAAAATTAAAGAGCCATTTTAATACACTAATGAACTGTAAAAAGGCATCATCAGAAAACATTGCAAAAGACTTTCACTCAAAATAATTACGACCCTCAACAGCTTCCCGTTCGGTATTTCTTACACCCCATTCACTCTCAAAACACCGTAAAACAAAGACATACAAATCTACGGCTCCAATCTACTCGGATCTAATTCCCCCCATAACGAATATAAATGGGCTCAAGACATTTATCAAATGTATTGTGTGCCAAACTAAGAGGTATAACGTAAATTTTACGAATTTACGGTCTCTTGTATAGGGGTGGAGTGTTAATAAGACATTGGGGATTGATATCGATAGAATTTCAGTTATTTTATTTCCAAATGAATTGTGAAAAAAGAATACATAAAGAGTTGTTGATATGATAGTCGGTTTATTGTCGATCGTGATTATAAAATGTTAAAAGATTGTAGCCGCATCAACGCCACCATGCACCTACGAACTATTGACATGATACAAACGACATGAAGTCACACAAATCCTGCATAGCGCAATCAGTTTTTGGCGCGGTTTGGACACATGCAACAGTCCGACACTAACGGTTGGGCAGATGCCCGGACCAGACACAACACCCGTCTGGTCGGGGGATCCTCCTTTTTCTATGGAGGTTTGTGGGACTTTACACCCTGTTCCACAAAGCTCCAAAACAATCTTCTTAGCGTTGTTGTCAACAGGTTGGACGGGCCTTTCATGCAGCAGTGGCAGGCCTTACAGGTGCATACCCGTATACCGGGCTTGGGCCAGGTAAAAATGTAAAATAATTACAAAAGCTTTTTTTGTAATATTATTATTTTGTTTTACAATTAATATAATTTTTATTTTGATATTTTATAACATTCTACAGTTGGCAACTTTACATTTGAAATTGTTTAATACTTTTCTGACATTTTTTATAATTTTTAGATCTTTTTAATTATTACTTGTAATGAGTTTATTCTATCAAAATGTAATTATTCATTAAGCTTGTTTTGGGTTTTTATCTGTTTATAATTGCATTTACCTATGTATAATTATGGTCTGGAATTATTTCTGAAATAAATTAATAAATATAATTTAAACAGGTTATTTATATGTGTCATGTTATATATGAACGGCGTATAAGTTGCTCACACATTTGTTATTAGAGGTGACAATCTTTTCTTTTCTTCTTTCTAATAAAAATAATAGCCCCAACCTAGGAATTTCTTTCTGTATCGTGGGTGCGTTTACAAGCCGTTAAACTCACCTACACAAGACACCTAGATCCGGAACAACTATCTATAGGCCATAGAAATATTAGTGCCGTGCGGGAAACGAACCCGTGACACGCAGCGCAGCAGCCGATCGCTCAACCACTGCGCCAACCTGTAGAAGGCGTTTTTTCAGTTCTGTGACGCCAACCGTGTCGTCATTATTGCTGTATCGTTGCAATTAAAGTTGATTATATGTTTAATTATTATTAAGTTCAATCATTCTTGCAGGTTCATTGAGCGTGTGTAAGGCGCAAGTCATTCAGGCTTTGTTTTAAACCTTGTTCATATTTTAATATATTATGTGCACGAACCTTATAAAGAAAATGTAGGTGTGAATATAAGGTGTTTTTAATTAAATGTAAAGGTAACTTCATAACGTATTACGTCGTACGGTATTATATGAAGTAATTTTCATGTTTACTAGTACTTAAATGAATACCTAGGTATTAGGTATAAATTTTCTTTCGCTGGCTTTTGACGTGAACACGAAAGCTTTCAACTTATATTTGGATAATTTTGGAATTTCATAGAAGAAAATGTAATCTATTAGATATTACTTTAATAAGATAATAAGTAGGCTCTGAGACTGTGAAACTAGTAATATTTTGTGAATATATTAGTGTGTCAGTACTAACGTATTCATAAAATATTTCGCTGAACTTGAAAAAGTCAAACGTACTGAAGAACCAAAATAGTTTACAAATTAAACCAAATATTAATCACATGCCATAACTCAAACGAATCACACTAATCACAACGGAAAAAATATCGACAACCCTCCCTTACCCACCTCTAATAACTACAAACGACTCACGCCAGGTGTTCTCAATCTCTAGTCCAGATTCCTTCTCGAAAAAGAACCTGTTAATTTCTCGTATAATCTAGCGAGCGTTCTTTGAAACTGAGATAATCGACAACGTAAAATCGATCCTTTATTCGATTATTTTGTTGAATAATAATAAGGTGCCATTGACGCCTGCCGGTAAAAAAAAAAATGGACATGGCCGCACGTCAAAGACGTTTTGTGTGTTCCCACGCATTTGCTGTTATGTTATTTTTTTTGGATTTTGTTAGAAATATGTCTTGATTCTGTTCCAGATATCCAAATGGGTTTATCAAGTTAAATTTTTCAATGGACAGGAATGTGTGTATGTCCTTATTTCACAGTTGTTGTGATGTTTCGGGAAGTTATTTATGTGACAGCATTGCATTATGCGATTCCATTTTAATCAGCTCACATTTATCTTATGTTTTTGTAAATGTTTATTTTTTGTAGCTTTATCATTGCTATCATGAGAAATGTGAGAATGGTATAATAATGAACTGTAATTCACTGTTTTAACTCCGGTTTGCTTTTCGGTTCTAAAGATCAACACATAAACAAAAATGCGCAACTGATTAAAACACAAAGTGGAGAAAAAGAACCTAAAATATTTAACATTATTTTGTTTGGCGTAACTAGATTTGTGTGGGTTCTCACTAACTGAGAGGGAATGGGCCGTCATCCACCACGCGGGCCCAGTGCGGGTTGGTGGAAATTCGAGGATATGTGACAACATGTACTCGAATTTATGGTTCTAGGTCATGCCGGTTTTCTCACGATATTTTCCTTCACCGTTTAGAGAGCAGTGGTGATGAAACACAAAGTAAAGCGGCTGCCTGGACTCGAACCGATGACCTACAACTTGTAAGACGCGACCGATACCACTGGACCGCCACTGCTCACTGGGCCACCACTGCTCACTGGGCCACCACAGCTCGCTGGGCCACCACAGCTCGCTGGGCCACCACAGCTCGCTGGGCCACCACTGCTCGCTGGGCCACCACTGCTCACTTGGCCAGCACTGCTCACTTACTACTACTTGTCAACAGTGTTTTGGTAATTCATTTGTTTTATAACTAGAGATAAAAAATAATATTTAAGGTGTACCAAGCGTTATGATCCAATTTACTAAGGGACCGAAATCAAATCAACAGGACATAATGAGTGGTCTAATTTAGAACATTATGGAATGTTAAGAAGACTACAAATCGAAAAACAGCAAGGTTTCTGTGTCATATGCCACGGGAACGAAACTGCAAGAAAATCTAGTCATCATATTAAAACTCACTGCTAAATTTGATATTTGCTAAATGACAACTACAATTAACGGCCAAGGTCAAATGAGAGTCCTTGACATTTTAATAATAGCAATTAGCTATTACAGGAGACGTAATTAGGACCACCGAGATCAGCGAAAATTTACTACTTTTTATACCACTACCAAATCGTAATCATAACAGATCTTGCTGTCGGGATTAGCCAATGTCGGGATATACTTGGTTCTCTTGAAATGAAATGAAATCGTTTATTTTCTGAATGTAGGTGTACAGATAAGATGTTCTTTTTGTAGATAGTCTCTATACATTTTGCCTTACGGCATGCAAATTTTTATTCTTTTTAATTTAATTATAGAAACACCAATATTTTTATAAAATTAAATTATCATTATTTCAAAGCAATAACCAGTCCAAACATAAAAATTATAAACGGCTTGAAACAGGCATTGCAAAACTTGTTTAGGTTAGTATTAGCGAAACATTAATCAACATTAAAGACATCAATAAAATAATAATCAAACATAGCAATGAAATTTCACCACAATAAATGGAAGTTACAAGATTGAGATGAATAATATAAATAATGTTAAAATAATAATCAGATGTCAGATCAAATCTCTACAAGTACCTATGTATGTCAATTTAATATAAAATGTATTATGTGCTCAAATATAAATCAAATATGAAATAAAATCAATACAATTATCTCTCACCTATTTAAAATTTGTCAAATGTCAAAAATTTTAATTAAAAATGTCAAAATAAAAGAATCTACTATAAAATAGGAATAAAATAGAAAAAAAATAATGTCAACAAAATAATTACAATGTCCAAACAAAACTTTTATCATTTACAAAATCAGTAATAGTGTAGTAACACTTGTACAATAACATTTTTGTTAACTGTTTTTTAAATACATTGGTGGGTGATTCTAGTAGAGTATTGGGTAGGTTATTATAAATAAGAGGACCCATGGATAAAATATTTTTCTTAATAAGGCTGTTTTGTGACCACATCTCGACAAAAATATGCACGTGTAAGCAGAAAATTAGTATCTTGGCCAAAATCTGGCAGAGAAACCAGATTCAAAATAACGCTGTCTCAAAACTTTGACAATTTCAACTTCCCGGTTAAATACAAATTCAGCGATTGACGAATGGCGAATCCCAAATGTCCCAAACCCAAAGATTTAAGGATGAAAGAAAAAGTTATCGAACAGTCTTAATATTTTTTATTTGTTTTAAATGGCTGATTAATTTAATCTAAATACAAGCATGGAAATGACGCAAGGTTGTTGGTCAAAAGTGTACGGCTTTGACTTTAAGAAGGAGAGAAAAGAAAAGAGATGCTTGACAACCCCTTTCTCAATACCGGATCCTTAGTTTTTAAGCTACGATCGAACATCAATACCTACAAATATAGACAGTCTTATTACAAAAAGCGGTTTAACTAAAAACCCATGTTTAAATCTCTATAAACTGTGGTTTACACAAAAATGATATTACAAATAATGGTTTAGCGATAAACCGTAGTCCAAATCATGGTCTAACGCTAAACCTTTTAGCTGTCTAAAATTGTAGTGTAAATGTATAAAATTCTCGTGTCACAATGTTCGTTCCCGTACTCCTCCGAAACGGCTTGACAGGTTAGGGTAGGGTAGGGTACCCTACCCTACCTACCCTACCCTACCCTACCTACCCTACCTACCCTACCCTACCTACCCTACCCTACCTACCCTACCCTACCTACCCTACCCTATCTACCCTACCCTACCTAACCTGCCCTACCCTACCTAACCTACCCTACTCTACCCTACCCTACCATACCCTACCATACTGGGTCTAAGGGGTATGAAAAATAGATGTTGGCCGATTCTCAGACCTATTCAATAGTAGTTAGTGCATGATGTTTGTATAATATACAAATATAAATTAATACATCAATATAATAATAACCAATATAGTTGTAATTATAAAAAACGTTATTTTCCTCACAAACAAATATGAAAAAAATATTTCTTTTGTGTAATGTCGTACGTGATTGTCAAAATTTTAACTAACGAACCCACAAGTACTAATACCGATGCTCTGACTACTGAGCTTCATAATCTCCTAGTTCCCAGTAATCCTAGATATGCAGAAGTTAGTTCGTTCCACTTCTATTACTCCAAAGTTCCACAGTCTGCATGATAGTTCTATATTAAAAGTTAAACGTAGGGCTCAGTCTTGAACGATCATATTGGCTGAGTAAACGGGCACATTTACTTCAATGAAGTTGAGAGAGAAATCTTTTCTAATATTGAGGTTATGTACACTTCCGATAAGTTTTCCTGTTTCAAAATCATACCTATTCCCAGTTTAGTTAAAGCAAATTCTTTAAACTTCTTTGGTCGCACTTAGATGATAATTTGATGATCCCAAAAACATTTATTACCGCGCTTAACTCTAAATCACTTTTTCTAACACTCAGGGGAAAGCTAAGACCTCAAATGAGACTACCGCAGGAAGCATAAAATATTAAAATCCAGACAACAGCATCATAAGACATTAGGATTTTTTATGACTCAGTAACTCAGCACATCGCATTACGTATAAATCTCGTGAGTACTGCTTCTTCGCAAATACAGCATAATTAAATTTTAATGTACGTACAAATGGGTTGAGGTTTCATCCCTAGGCGAGTACCTGCGGTCTGTGTGTTAAGGGGGCGAAATTCTAGCAGAGAGGAAATCAGGAATGTATTTTAAGTTGAATTGGGTAGTTAGAGGAGCGAAAATTTTGTGTGAAAATTGGGTGGTGACAAAGCAATTGCTGAATCTTTATCCTGCAAGCGTGTGACCCATTTTATGTTATCAAATATAAAATATTGTGTTTTACCAGGTTCCGCCAGCGGTTTCGCCCTCGTGGAAGTCAGAAATTATCCTAAGAAAGAAACCGCCCGTATCAAAAGGTAACCTATGACATACCTTAGCAGGGAACCGTGAATTTATTCAAATCTATTTAGCTGACTGAGGTGTACTTTACTCGCAAACACCCAGAGATCCATTCAAACTTATTCATTTTAAATACTTTTAGGATAGGATATCTATTATAATATAACATTTTCTAATAACTTAAAACTACCCGATAGTTTTCTGATAAACAATAGAAAATCCGTTAATAAAGACTTTGTACAAAACGAGCCAAAAATTGGTACGATAACTAAAGCCGCATCTCCAACAATTACATTCACTTTAATTTGAAGCTGCCTTGCATGCCCGGCCGACTTGGCTTTGAGTTTAACTCTCTGTAAGCACTGAACCAAATAAATGAATTAAGTAGATCTTTTGCTATTAGTGAGAAAATGCCAGCTTTGAAATGATTTTAATGTTTGTAATTGTTTTGCGTTAAATATAATGGCTGTGCCTTGAGCTACGGTTGAATTAATATACTAAAACTTTTCTCTTAAGAATTTTCTCTTTTCTTTTTCAATCTTATTTATTCAATTATAAATTAACCTATGTTATGAATCTGAGCCTTCTTGATAAGTTCTCTTATCACTCACTGCAAAGGTGAGGTGACTATCTATTTCGGTAAGAAAATCTTAGCTTGGTAATCTATACGAACTGGTGATGGCACCATGATACTCTACCACGGCAGCTTTAATACTTAACTTAGATTAATGTTTTGACTATCACATGGATTTTAAAAATGACAATATGACGTTGCCGGTAGTCAATGTAGTACAATGCTGTATATAATTTTCATAAGTTAAAAAAGACAGCAAAACAACCATGAACACGATCAATACCTCATCAAAGCCCAACACAAAACAGCTAAGCAAAAATGTATTAAAAAAGTCGCCTTTAACTTCTCTTAAACATCAGATGACGTAGAAGGCATTTAAACATGTTGCTTGGGAGCCAGAGGGCGGGATACCAATGAAGTAGTATAGTACTCCGTCTATGAAAGCTATATACTACTCACAATATTAGCTATGTAGCCACAGAGGTAATTAGCGATAGGCAATGAAATAAAATCCTGAGCGAGAGCGACAGAGTAATATTTAACTTAGAAGGTAGGAAACAATAATGAATTACAGTAGCAGCAGCAGTAGTAGCAGGGAGCACTGATGGATTTTCAATAAATAAAAATATTTTTGTTAGTTAAAACTTGTTTGCAATTCATATTGTTTCCGTAAGGCTGTGCAGTGTTCTGGAGTTTAATTTGTGTTTTTTTAATCCGGTCGACTGCATTGCCTCTGTTTGCGATACTTATACTGATTATTTGTAATATAATTTGGTTTCACATATTAATTTAACAGTAATAAAGCTATTTATGCTCCGACATTTTATTCCATACCCAGTCAACCGTCGCGGTCATTTTCGCGAAATTACGCTCAGTCCGCCAAACAGCTGACTGGATTCCTATCGTTTAGCAATATGTAAACACATTTTCACAAAAAAACTTTTTACAAAAAATACAACCGACTTCCAAATAAAAAACAAAAAAGTGAAAAATAACTTCAATTTCGGAAGTCGGTGTCCTTGTTTTATTTTCTTCGTTTTTTGACACCGACTTCCGAAATTGAAGTTATTTTTCACTTTTTTGTTTTTTATTTGGAAGTCGGTTGTATTTTTTGTAAAAAGTTATTTATTTTTCACTTTTTAGTTGTGCTACACAATTTATATAGGCTAGGTACCAATAATGCCCAAAGTGAAACCAGAATAGATTTACCCAATAACATGAAACTTAAACAAATTCGGTCGAATAAGGGTATACCAAGGTGAACTGTTTACACCTGCGTACCCCTTTAGAGCGTACTAGTGTGATGTTATGTTATGAAATGGTGTAAACAATAAACATAAATGCGATTGCAGCTATCCCGAGTGATTTGCCGTCATTTATTGAAGAATTCTGATGTGTATCTCCGAAGTTCTTTATCAGATCTTGATGAAAATTTTAAATAGGACCACATGACAAACACCAGCTTTCAAATAAAAAAAGAATAATCAAAATCGGTTCACCCAGTAACAAGTTCTGAGGTAACACACATAAAAAAAAAATACAGTCGAATTGAGAACCTCCTTCTTTTTTTGAAGTCGGTTAATAACCAATTATGCTATAATATACGAGTACTTTTCGCCCACAATACTGTTAAAATACATACATAAAATAGTCCACTGGCTGGCTATACTGAATATAAATTTAATTAAAAATTCAACAGCTAGCGGACACACACGAAACAGTTGCACGTTAATAAACAACAATTTACAACGGTTGTGTACAGGCATTTCGGATATTGTCTGGTTATAGTCAGAATTATCTTCGGGCAAAGTAAGGAGTTATTCCCTTTTTATTCCTACATAGGATGCGCGAAGGGATTAGATCTATATTTCGACACAAATCTGTTGTGTTATTATTATGAATCGGTTTCTAAAATTCCTACAGTATTTATGTAATTTTAGGATTATTTGAGAATAAAAGTTAGAATCCAAGCTAAATATTTCCTTATTTTTCTTTTTTGTAATTTCGACCGGTTCAATTATTTCGTGCAAGATACACACGTTCAAGTACTTTCATGACAAACGAAGGACCTGTGTTGATCTAACCATGAATGGGTTTCAAAATCAGCGAACTCATAACAAATTACTAACTCATTAAATAAACTCGTATCCCAGCAGCTTATAGCAATAAAAACCATCAATTTAAATCACACCTCTAAACCCGAACAACTCTATTACCACAAAAAAGTGACAAAATAAAACCGAATCGATCGTATCGCAGTCATATTTCAAAACCGAATCAAATTTCTGTAAACTGGACTCGATTACAGGTAGTAATTTGAATAATTATCTAACTTAGGCACGCTCCTTATAAATTTCATGTCTGTTCTAGACCATATATTACGACCTATTTAGATAGAAACCTATTATTGGAAAAAGTAGTAAGATAATAAATAGGTATAATATATTATGTTTTCAAATAAACCTTCGCGGCTTCGGTTGATATTCTGCTGCTAAACTTACCTGAAAAAAAAGAAAATACGTGATAAGTATTTTGAATGTTCAATATACCTTCCAAAGAAAAGTAATCAGTCTGTAGGTATTACTCCTGAAGTGTGGTTTATTCTCCTACTATAAGCATAGCATAATCTGAATATAAAATGCCAAAACCACTAACGGATACTCAAACGGAGTCAATTTTAATCAATTTAATTATGCGGTTTTCTTGGCAGATTTTTCTCGGCAATAGATACCTACATGACTACCACCATGATACCTATATGACTTAGAAGATTCACATTATTACATGCCAGGTTACAGAGCCGCAGTTTCACTCTCTCGGGTCTGCAAACCTAAATTCTATTCTCTTGAGTCTAGACGCTGCGTCTTATATTAAAAGTGGTTCCATTTAAGTCAAATCAAAACGATTGAAACTGAAACAGGTGTTATGGCTTACTTTCTGCCTTAATAAATACGTAAAGTTGGGCCGAAATAATGATATTTGAAAATTTAATTGTAATTCTAGCTGTGCCCTATAAATCTGAATACTGTGAATAAATAAAGCTGAACTATGAATATATTTGATTACAATCTGCTTACCTACTTATTTAAAACATCTGTATTATTTTTAGGGTAAATCTTCAAGTAAAACAAAATTGAGAGATGACATTAATTGCAATGGTAGAGGGAAAAGGGAGAGAGTAACCTTAGTCCTGCTGTGGAACATGTGAAATAAATATGTGTGCCTTTTCTAAACTATGTTAGGGACGATTTTTAGTCTTTGAACTGGATGCAGCTGAGTACCAGACTTTTACAAAGAGCAACTGCCTATCTGACCTTTAGACCTGGCTTACGGGCTTGACCCATAACGATTGTCAAAAATCTACAAAATGCACGAGGAATTTCGATATGTAATGGAAGATCACGAGTGTTACCGCGAATTTGCAAACGTAGAGTAGAATGTCTCTTGTCTATGAGGAACGAAAATCTCGACAAGTGGACTGGTAGCAGCTAAATAAGAATCTCGCTCACAATCTCGGTCACGATCTCTCTCGCTCGCGGTCGCGTGGTCGGCTCGCGCTTGACCACTATCTCGCCTGACGGTAAGCGATGATGTGGTCGACGGTGAATCACGCTTGCCTAGAAAAAACCTATTCAAAAGCTATTCTGTATCATGATAATAACTTATGTGGAGTATCTGAGTTAATATGTGTTGTATGAAATTTACCTTCTGTAGTCCATCTCTGTATTTCCCAACTACCTGCATCGAAATGAAGAGACTTTGTTGATAAGCTATATTTACTCATTCACTGGGATGAATTTGGGTCGCAATTTGTGAGTGGCAACATTTAGATATGCGTGATTAAAATACGAATATTGTTATCTAAGATAGATAAGATAAGAAGTTTTTATTTGTATATAATGTAGGTATTACAATAAGGTGTTAACAAAAGTTCAGGAATCCATGTATATTCTGCCTTTCGGCATACAAACATTTATGGGTTGACACCGGTACATACATAAAACATTACAGGTTGCCAGCGCAGAAAAATATTTACTTATATACTATCACAAATCATCACTCAAAAAATCTGATATAGAATAATAACATTTTTGTAACAATAAATCTGTAAGTCGTTTTTTGAATATTCTAAATGGTTGTTCTTTAATAACTTTAGGCAACTTATTGTATACCTTTGGCGCCATACACATGACGCTTTTCTTTAACAGTGTGGTGTTGTAGCTACCTGCGTGCAGTAGACTTTGATACTGAGATCTCATACAATTTGTCCTCTTTCGTACCTCACATAACGATGGAAACAGATGCAGGTTGGTTTTTACAAAAATGGCTATTTCCAGAATGTACAGACATGGGAAGGTTAATAATTTATGAAATTTGAAAATAGGAACACAGCTGTCTGTAACCTGTAAGTTAAAAATTGACCTAACGCATCGTTTCTGGGCTTTGAAAATGTTTTCTCTTTCACTACAATTACCCCAGAATATGATGCCAAACCTCAACGTTGAAATAACGAAGCCATGGTAAGCAATAAGGACTGTATTAAAATTAACTTTTTTAGATAGATTGTATAGCATGTATGCGTAAGTACTTAACTTTTTACAAATATATTCAGCTTGAGGTTTCCATGTTAATTGATTGTCAATTAATATTCCCAAAAATTTAGCCACCTTGACATTTTGAATCTTATGACCATCATAATTAACGTTTAAGTCTTCGGGATTAATACGTTGGTAAAAATGCATGATATTAGTTTTTTGTATATTTATTTTTAAATTATTGTAATTAAGCCAATTAACTAAAGATTTAAGACTGTTGTTGATATCATTTTCATAGTTTTCTTTACTTGTGCAGTTAACTAGTGCTGTACTGTCATCAGCAAACAATATAATTGGATGGTCTATTTGGAGTGGGAGGTCGTTGATATAAATTAAAAATAAAGGCGGGCCGAGAACGCTTCCTTGCGGGACGCCATGTTTGATGTTTCTAAAAGAAGATCTGAATTTTATTTCTCGTTTTGAATTCAAACAAATATTAGAAATTTCCGTATATTGTACACGATCAGTAAGATAGGATTTAATTAAATTTAATGGATTTCCTCGAATCCCGTAAGCTTGAAGTTTATTTATAAGTGTCTCATGATCTACGTAGTCAAAAGCCTTTGTCATATCCGTGAAAATGGCGCAAACTGGTATTTTATTATCTACGTTTACCGTCTAGATTAGATGGGTATTTGTTTGTGAATGTAATGGTGATAAAATTTATCTTAATGGCATAGATCTTGAATTGGATTTTTACATGATAGTATGATGTCGGTTAAAAACGCAGCGGTTTTCCATGGTATATCTATGACTATGAGGTCGGCAAAAATGTTATCGGGTTTCATCAGAAGCAGCTAAAAATAATGATTGAACTTGAGTTTTTTTTTTTAATTGTTGTAACAAATCAATTTGAAGTCTAATCTTTGCAATTTCATTCTGATGACGCGACAGTTTTAGTGAGGTGGAAATATATATAATTTATACTACACTTAATTACTAGGTCAAGATAATAAAAGACATTAAATATTCGTAAAACTTACAAGTAACACAAAATGAATGCGGCGCTCAAAATTAAATTACTGACAAAGCTAACCCCTGCAGCGTCTAACCATATAAATTCCTTTTGAACTTCCGAACCACTTCAAAATTTAATTCAAAACGATTGCCCTATTTGTTAGTCATTTTGTCTCAGCGTGTAACTTTTATGGCACACTGTTGAAGATTATATCTTTATTTCCGTCAGATTGTATAAATAAACGCCGAGAAATGTTTGGCTTGGTTTGTTTCAGATTATTTTTATGATGTTTTGACGTTTGCTTGTTCATTGTATATTGAACTGCTGTACGGACCAATAAATATGTGTTTTGTATTTTATTTCCTATCACTTTTTCATGGGTGTGAAGTGTTAGGCAACAAAAAAGCTTTACTATTTCCACAGACAATGTAGGCCGCCAGCTTATTTGCAATCTGTGACTCAAATGATCTCTCTAAACATAACTTCAAAATTCGAACAGTATCTGAACTCGAGAAATCGTTTGTTTTGAAAGTAAATCAACATTTAAAACATATGCTTTCTAATTTTGTGTGCTCACATGAGTGAAGTTCCAAGTGAATTTTACAGAATAGCATTACCTTAGATATAGTAAACAAGAGCAGTACTGACTTAGACACTTAAAAAATTGTTTTTTCAAAGGAGCAGAACCATAGGAGAACATAAAGGTACAAATAAAGAAAATGGCTTTCAATTTCAAAGTCTTGACGAATATGTAATGAGGTTTGCAAGTAACTTGGTAACCCAAGTTACTTGCATACCTCATTACATATTCGCCACGGTATCTCAGTTATATGAACGAAACTTGTCAAATATGCCAGTGTAAAGTCAACAGGAGATTTAGATAGGAATAGGATCACGCCATGTATTCAAATAATTCTTAACTCGTATCAAAACCAATGACATTAATCACGGCGCATTTTGACTCATGCATGTGTGCCCAGTTATAATTGAAAACCGCGTGCTCAAAATAATGTGTAAACTTTTGTTGCATCGTTGATGGCTGGATGAGCAGCACCAAGCAAACGATCAGTGGCCCACGTTATCTCTGGATCGAAAAAGCTGGAATTAATGGGGAGAGACAATGGTCCAGCAGTGGGACGATATAAGCTAACAGTCATCAAAAGATTATGGATACTTTGAATGTTTAGGACTTCATCGACTCCTAAATTGCTTGGAAAATTCGAAACAATATGTGGTCTGGGTCGTGGTGTTATGACACTGTTTACGAAAATGTGGGGTTATGAATATAATGAGAAATGTCAAATACTGCGCACATCAAAGGTTAAGTAACACATACCGCGGTTATGTTTTGGATGGGTGAACATGCCGTGAGCTTTTGGATATCACATAGAAAATAACTACAAATTTTCAATCGGCAAACCTAAAAAAGGGGGATGAGGTTCGAGGACCGAGGGTTCGAGAAAACGAGGCATAATATTGTTTTATTAGTTTAGAATATCTTGGTAGGTAACTAGCCCCAAAAAGAGAGCATTTGAAGTAAGAAAAGGAGACCTTTTCCTTAAAGTAGGACAGACAGAACAGATTAAAAATAAAAATAAAGTAAGAAAAAATAAGTATTTTAATAAATAGGAATAATTGCCGAAGTCGAACCACTAGTCACAATTTTACTCTGTCTGAAGACAATACATCACTACTTCAACACGGGGTGCGAATTAATGCTACGATACGACGCTTTAGGTTCCTAGTTCGAAACCACACTTAGTTCGATACGAAACATAGTTTGACACTAGACCGCGGTGCAAAATTTATGTTTGTATAACTGCGCGTAAAAACCACTGTTAGCTTTACAACTTATTTTTAATAGGATTTCTGTATTTTTGGCTTTGAGCGCTCTCGTGTTTTATAGTGTTGCAGCACTATAGTATAAATAGTGCAATGTAACAATAATGTATGTAATGTTAAATGGTAACAGGCAGGAACTTTTTAAATCATCAATAAAGTTAAGTACTTACTTACACCGCCGTACTTATACCATAAAAAGTGTTACCGCAGGATATTCCGGTAAAGATTCACTAAGCAAAACATAATTTATCCTGACTGAAAAATAACAGGGAAAATAGATCAACAACAGTCAATTATTATTGAAAATTAAATCTCTGACACGAAAATTCAATTTTAAATACCAGGTATCTCCCGGTACGTAACAATGCTCATTACGAAGAAACTTTAAAGATTAAATGCCCCTTTTAATTTTCATTTCTCTCAGTACTTACGAATCGCAAATATGCTACTAGTAATAATTAATTCACACTCAACAAATCCAGCATTTAAAATTAATGTATTATTCATTCGGGCATAAAATAAAATAAAAAACAAAAAGAAACCGAAGTGAACGGGAAGCTTTGACATCTCATTCCCCTAAAGTCTGTTGGAGAATCGATAAAATTTCGATTCAGTCTTAATCAGTTAATTGTGTTTACTTTATCCCTTAATTTTCAATAAAAACCGTTCTATTTGCATAAGCCACTTTAGGCTGCCCACAAACTTATGACTGTCATGTGCTGTTCATTTAAGTGGTTGTAAATTCGGTAGAACTGGAAAGCATAGATCATCAAAACGTCTCAGCAGCCACTGCTAGAGACGGCATTATCAAAACTTTGCATGCAAAGCAAGCGTGTCAGTAAGTCACCGTTTAATCGTAGAAATGGTCGGCCCGTGTAAATTCTTACTATGCCTATAATAGCAAAAATTTGAAGTCCCTAGCGGATATTCTGCGGCCACGAATATTATTTATGGCGTATCTATTCGCTGCTGTTGCGGCTATACGCTGCTCTATGGTAGAAGAGATGCATTTTAATTTAAAAATGCTTTGTTTTATCGTAATCATGACTACTCTGTTTTAGATTTGACATAGTCATCCATATAATTGTTAATTTTAATTAATCGTTTTGTTGTATTTTGTTACAGTGCCCTGGATCTAATGATTGAAATCAGTTTGGTTGTATCCATTTTAGTTCAAAAAATTAACAATGCAATGCAGTCGATTATCTTCAGTGTTTTTGGAGATAAGCGAAACCGTTATCTGTGTTAAGAGTAGCAAAGATGGCAGAAGCAACTCTAGTAATGAGGCGATCAATATAAGTTGAATTTAAATTGTACAGAGGGCAGGACACATTATTCGCCGAGCGAACGTTCGATGGGGCCTAAAGGCTTCCCACAAGGCAAGGAAGGATAGAAGTCCTGGTGAGGAGAGCAGGAATCCACTGGCTGCAAAAAACTCAGGCAAGGTCGATATGGCAACCATTAATAGAGGCCTATGTCCAGCAGTGCACGTCTTTAGTAGGCAATTATTATGGCGATTGCAAGTACGATAACAAGTTTTTTACTTAAAGGACATAATAATATAGTACTAGCAATAACAAACTAAAGCTGGCATATATATATATATACATTCATTCCGAATGCGTCCATAAACAACAGTTAGTAATCATAATAAACAACTTTACATGCAACATAAAATAACAAGACAAAAAAAAAGAACAATTTACTCAGTATATCTATACAAAATAACGTTACTGAAATATAAGCCCGTTTCACCAGATCATCTACTAAACTTGAATTATGTAAGACAATCCCCACGCATTATCGTAAGTCGTAAGTCTGAAGCAAGCCTTATGCCGTAGGAGGCCTTTTAACCGACATAAAACGTTAAAGTGAATAAGATTGTTTTTAAAACAAATAAAAGTTAGTGTACTGGCCGGTTTGAGAGAACAACGTACAATAATATAAAAAAGTACAAGAAAACTTTTGGAGGGAAGCGACAAGTTTAGTTAGTTTGATAAACTTGTATAAGGTTGTTTGAAAAGGACATTTCAATTATGTGTGGTTGCGATAATTGAGATTTATTACCCATCTATATCTAAACTGTAGTAGTGTTTACGAGGTAGATCGGGAATATTATGACGATGAGTCCGACGAAGAGGAAGAGTTTTATATCTCGTCCGTTGAAAACAATAAAACTAGTTCAGAGAACTGGTTTCAAGTGTTATTGTGCGAAAACGGAAGCGAAAAATTTAAGCTAGATACGGGAGCGGACTGCAACGTATTAGCATATAAGAGATTTTTAGAGTTAGGCTTTACTGATAATATGATAACCAAACAAAATGTACCGCTGTTATCGTACACGCATGATGTAATACCGATTAAGGGAACATGTATTTTGCCATGGTCGTATAAGGGTGTTATTTATGAACTTAAGTTTGCCATAGCGGACATGCGTTGTAGTAGTGTGCTGGGACGGAAATCGTGCGAAACGATGGGCCTAGTAAAGCGCATTAGAACAATGGACATGTCTAACTACAATGATTTATTTAAAGGGGTAGGTTGTTTGCCAGGTAAATATCATATAGTAATAGACAAATCCGTTCCACCCGCGATATGCGCGTCTGGAAAGGTACCTCACGGTCAACGCGATCAGCTGCTGGACGAGTTGAAAACAATGGAGCAGAAGGGCATCATCAGAAAGGTGAGTCACCCCACGCAGTGGTTACATGCATAAGTATTAGTGGCTAAGAAGGACGGTGGTATAAGAGTGTGCCTGGACCCGCGGGAGTTAAATCGCGCGGTGCAGCGCGCGCACTTCCACCTGCCGACGCTGGCCGAGCTGGCGGCGCGCCTTCACAAAAAAACGTGTAGGATGATGGGTTTTGTTATAAGACAATGTAAAGGTTTTCGTCAAATTAAAACTAAAATCTTACTTTATCAGAGTTTAGTACGTAGCATATTAGAGTATTGTAGTGTGGTGTGGCGGCCACACTACGCTACGAATAGTTTGCGTCTAGAACGAGTTCAAAAACGCTTCGTTTGGCATCTGGCTTTTTCTGTGGGAATAACTAAAAGAGTGCGTTCTTACAAAAAGAGATTGAAATTCTTCAACATGCACTCTTTGGAAGAACGAAGATGTTTGAACGACGCCATGTTTGCTAGCAAAATCTTGAAAGGAATTATGGACTCACTGCCGCTGCTTGCAATCATTAACTTTCGTGCTCCATCGAGAATTCCGCGTAAACCTATTACTCCACTTAGTCCTCCAATAAGAAGAACAGTGTTGGGATCTAATTCTCCATGTGCTAGGTTTTGTAGGATTTTGAATAGTTGTGGTGATATGGTTGATTTTCACTTTGATTCTCTCAATAAGCAAAAAATTAAATTTCTGAACTGTTTAACAGATTTGTTGTAAATGTTTTTGGACTGTGTGTACGTAACTTTTTGAGGCAATTATGCTTTTAATATATCGCTTATGTAACTATATGTAACTATTATTGTTATATTACTAAGTTTACTTGTAGAATATGTAGCTTACAGCTAATATAACTTATTATTATTTTTTGTTCATGTGGTGTTTACCTATAAGTAATTGTTGCACTGTGTAGAGTTTATACGCATGTTTTATTTTTGTTTGTAGATTAGTGTAAGCAATTGTTGGTAGACCTAATAAATAAAATTCACGGCGCGAGGTACTTCTCGGTACTAGACGCCAATTCAGGGTTCTGGGCCGTGCAACTGGATGAAGAGAGCGCCGACTTGTACACATTTGCAACACCGTTCGGCAGATTTCAATTTTTGAGACTACCTTTTGGAATAAACTGTGCGTCAGAAGTTTTTCATGCAAAAGTGCGTCAATTATTAGAAGATTTGGAGGGGGTAGAGAATTATATTGATGACATTTTAATATGGGGACCCACTAAAGAAATACACGATCAAAGGTTAAAAAAATTGTTAGATAGGGCGAGGGAAATAAACCTAAAATTTAACAAAAATAAATGTAAAATTTGTGTGAAGGAAGTGACGTATTTAGGGCACGTGTTTGACGCTAACGGTATGAGGCCGGACTACAATAAAATAAAAGCTATTAAAGAAATATCTACCCCCAACGATAGGAAGAGTCTAGAGAGATTTTTAGGGGCCGTGAATTATTTGTCCAAATTCATTCCTAAGTACTCGGAAATAGCAATTCCAATAACAAATTTATTAAAAAAAGAAAATGAGTGGCGTTGGGATGATAGTGAACGCAGGGCGTTCGAGAGATTGAAAGAGTGCGTTACAGAGGACGGCGTGTTAGCGCTATATTACCCGCAGCGTCCGGCACGGCTGGCGGTTGACGCGTCCAGTGCCGCCCTCGGGGCCGTGCTCCTACAGGACGGCCGCCCCGTAGAGTACGCGTCACGTACGCTCACCGACACACAAAAGGGATATGCACAGATCGAAAAAGAGCTGTTGGCCATAGTCTTCGCGTGCGAGAGGTTTCACCAGTACATTTACGGCCAACAAGGTGTTGTAGTAGATTCGGACCACAAGCCATTGCAAAGTATTTTTTTAAAACCGCTCATGTCTGTCCCAGCACGTCTACAACGAATGATGCTTAGAATACAGGGTTATGATTTGATAGTGAATTATGTGCCCGGTAAATACATGTATATCCCTGACATGCTATCTCGCTCGCCCCTACCCGACTTATACAGCGATGAAGTGAGTAGGAACATTTTGTACCAAGTACAGATGATTGTAAAAAATGTTCCTATATCAAATGATAAGCTTACGCTTATTAAGAGAGAAACTAAAAAAGACGAAGAATTAAGCGCACTCTCAAAGTACGTGACTTTAGGGTGGCCAGATAATAAACATAAAGTCGCAAACAACGTTAAGGACTATTGGTCAATAAAGGATGAGCTATTTATAGTCGATGATGTTCTTTTTAAAGATAAATCAGCTGTTAATCCGAAAAAACTGCGCGATACAATGTTAGGCATCGTACATGAAGGGCATTTAGGTATGGATCGGTGCAAGCGGCGAGCGAGGCAGGTAATGTTTTGGCCGCATATGTCGCGGGATATTGAGTTATATGTGAAACGTTGTAAAGTTTGTCAGGAGTACTCAAACGCCCCAACAAAAGAACCCATGCTGCCAATCGAGATTCCAAAGCTACCATGGTCTAAAGTAGGATCAGATATTTTCGAACATAAAAAAAATATTATATAATCATTGTAGATTATTATTCCAATTACGTAGAAGTCTGTAAACTGAATAATATTACTACTGAGACTGTCATAGAAAAGACTAAAGAGGTGTTTTCACGACA
Source organism: Orthosia cruda (assembly GCA_964057195.1). Taxonomy (NCBI): domain Eukaryota; kingdom Metazoa; phylum Arthropoda; class Insecta; order Lepidoptera; family Noctuidae; genus Orthosia; species Orthosia cruda. Next base: position 11,199,102 of record OZ059839.1, on the reverse strand, counting down.
CGGAATCCCGAAAATCTTTATAAGTGACAATGCAACTCAATATACCAGTCGTAAGTATAAGCAATTTGCACAAGAATGGGGATTTGATCACGTGACCTCATCGCCGAACTATGCACAATCGAATGGGAAAAGTGAACGTACGGTACAAACTGTAAAACAGTTACTACTAAAATCAATCAAAAGTAACGGTGATTTTAATATAGCGTTACTAAATTTTCGCAACACACCCCGGGATGGTTTGAGTTCTCCTGCCCAACTATTAATGGGCCGTAGGCTTCGATGTCAATTACCAGTTCACCACAAACTGTTAGAGCCACACCCAATCAACCCGTTAGAGTATAAAACCATGATTGATAAACAAAACAAGTCTAAAATAACGTATGACAAACACTGTAAGATTTTACCAGACCTGAAAACAGGTGATTCTGTCATAATTATACATTAATGGTAAAACTAGAGGAAGGGCTACTGTGATTGGGCAAGCGGACATTCCACGTTCGTATATTGTACAAACCAAAGTAGGTGCTAGATAATTAGATATAGAAGAAATCGGCGTCACCTAATAAAATGTGCAACAGGTGAGAATGAGTCACAAGATAAGCAGAGTTCATCAGGCGAGTTCAGTGACGAGTTCAGTGATGCTTGTGGGGATGAGAAACTTAAAGTAGATATAGGTACTGAGTATAACAGTAACAACCTAGCAACAGATTCAAGAGAATCCACACCCCCAATCACAAAGTACGTTCGAAAAGCAAAAGTAGCTGCTCAACAAAAGATAGCTAAACAATAATATCGTAATTAGTGTTACTAATTTGATAACTTGCAGGTACTCATTGCTTGACTTGTACTCATTAAATATTGTTAATTTACTTTAACTTATAACAACTTTTTGCTTATTATATATATATAAAAAAAAAACACTATAGTACTAATACACTTGTTTTGATAATCTTAGGTTTTTTTTTTTTATAATTAATGAAACCAAATTAACACTAACTCAAAATATTGTTATAAAATGATAGAAAAAGAAATTCCTTTCAACATGAAATATCATGAACCTATGTAATATTACACAAAAATACTGATAAAAATATGATAGTAGGTGTTCATAACGAAATAGTTATAAATGAATTAGGTTTATAGAAAACCCAATTATTGGGGAAGATGTAGTAGTGTTTATGATGTCTGAAGGTAGATGAATAAAACCAGTTGTTGTCTAGCACTCGGTCGTTTCATTAATATCACAACATAAACTATATTATAAAGAGGAAAGATTTGTATGTTTGTATGTTACGAATAAATTTAAAAACTACTGGACCGATTTCAAAAATTCTTTCACCGTTGGGAAGCTACACTATCTCCGGGTGACATAGGCTTTTTATCCCTGTATTCCCACGGGAACGAGAACTATGCGGGTGAAACCGTTAGGCGTCTGCTAGTTATAAATAATCATAAATCAATAAAATGGTCACTCGGCGTATACTGTCGCTATACGCCGTGGCGTTAGGCAGAGGAGTAGGTATTTTTAGTACACCTACTTTTTGCCAGCGCAATGAGAGCGAGCATTTTGCTATCAACTGGGCACAAATCTAGTCTCCGGAATTCTAATAAGATATTTCATATGGAAACTTCTGACCCGGGAACCGACCCTCTACCTCATGCTTAATAGCACCGTTTGCAACAATTAGACAAACACAATTAAATAAATGCACATTTTAATCGTGGCACTAAGCGTCCTTAGCCTGTAAAAATTCTACCTTTAATAGTCTTATTAAGACTAAACTAAATCTCAGCAATGTATTGTGTTCGTATTCTCCGTTTTATTCAACAGACACACCCAGCTGATATCATCGTAGTGAATGCCATTTATTTGCTCTTGAGACCTGTTCCATTTTATAACAAATTGCTTTGTTAGTGGTCCAATAAAAAAGCCCACACACAAATCCAGGCTATTTATAGTATTCTAGTAATTTTGTGATCGTTAACCTAAGCTAAGAATTGCCTCCATTTTTAATAGTTAGTGCTGGTTATTGTTTGTTAAAAGGTTAAATCTGTTTTAATATTCGGGTTAGAACAAATGTTTTGGATCGAAATGTTAAGGTTAACCAATATAACTTCTAAATTTATGACTTTAAAATTTAACGAAGTTTACAACTAACCAGAATGGCTTAGAGACTAGGTGCAAACCTACGTCAATCGTAAAAAAAAATGGAACGCATACCGCAATAACATGGCTTATCTTTGTAGTACCAAATATAAATGGCATTGGTGCTGTTCAAGGAAATTTTAAATAAATAATAATGATAAATATTCTATTTACGAATCAACTAGCCTTTTACCACAAATAAAAACAAATACCTATCACAAATAATTTTACTAGAACTCATTAACTAGAGTTTATTACTACAACTCGGTCCTTCATAAAACCTTCGAAAAAAAGCCAGTTAAGACCGACGTGGTAATTAAAACGTGATTTTTATTCTTTTTAGCCTCTGTTCTTAATAGATTCGCTTTGAAGGTGAATCTGAGAATTGCTTTCATTACAATAGTGCAGGAGTAATTTTTTTATAATTGCTGTATTAATTGGTTTGAAATTGTCAGAGGCACCGTATTTTAAGTTTTAAAGAAGGATGACGAACTTTTCTTAAAGATAGTAATCGATATTTATTTACCTACATGTAGCTGTAAAATGTTGAATATAAAGATATAACTTTATTGAAAAAGAATCCCTGTGAAAATTTAGGAAGTTTATTTACCTTGAGCACTTGAAGAAAGTTGTCAAACCCCAGTACCCATGCTGAATGACAGTGACAAACTTAAGGTCTCTCGGAGAAATGTTTATGTAATAGACCGGCTGAATGATAGGTAGGTAATTAAATCAGTGATTAGTACCTGGTAACTAAACTGTTTTCATTACGCAAACCATTATTTCGTTTGAATTATAAAACACAATATTTACAACAACTCAAAAAAAATCTTAAACGGGCAGAAAACTGAACACAAAAAAAAAACTAGGCAAGCAATTACCGAACAATAAAAAACTTTTTAGCAAAAAATCAAACCGACTTCCAGAATAAAAAAACTACAAAGCAAAAAATAACTTTCTTTTCCGAAGTCGGTGTCTTTTGTTCCCATTTTTTCAGTTTTTCGGCACTGACTTCGGAAAAGAAAGTTATTTTTTGCTTTGTAGTTTTTTGTTCGACGTTGACAATAACCCAAACACGAGGATACATTGTTTTATTTCAAAGTTCCAGTGCCTACCTTCCGGCTTCATCATCAGAATGGTGCCATTTTTAACCGACTTCCCAAAAAGGAAAAGGTTCTATGTTCGACTTCAAGTTAGTTTTTTTTTTTTTTTCTTTTTTTTTGTATGTTCACCGATTACTCCGTCAATTATGGACCGATTTTGAAAATTCTTTTTTTGTTTGAAAAAGTATGTTCCGAAATTGGTCCCATTTTAATTTGGTGAAGATCTGATGAAGAACTTCGGAGATATACAACAGAACTCTTCAATAAATAACTGCAAATCTCTCGGGATTGCTGCAATCGCATGTCTGTTTGTTGTTTATAACATTTCATAACATAACATCACGCCAGTTCGCTCTTAAGGGGTAAGCAGACCTCTCATTTCACCGGTTATGTTCAAGTTTCATGAAATCTATTCTGGCGAAATAGTTCCCTTACTAACTTGCCTATTAGGTACGTACAACTAAAAAGTGAAAAACAAAAACTTTTTGCAAAAAAATACTACCGACTTCCAAATACAAAACTACAAAGTGTAAAATAACTTAATTTTTTGAAGTCGGTGTCCATAACGCAAAAAAATGGTACCTACGAAATACCTATCACAAATAATTTTACTAGAACTCATTAACTAGAGTTTATTACTACAACTCGGTCCTTCATAAAACCTTCGAAAAAAAGCCAGTTAAGACCGACGTGGTAATTAAAACGTGATTTTTATTCTTTTTAGCCTCTGTTCTTAATAGATTCGCTTTGAAGGTGAATCTGAGAATTGCTTTCATTACAATAGTGCAGGAGTAATTTTTTTATAATTGCTGTATTAATTGGTTTGAAATTGTCAGAGGCACCGTATTTTAAGTTTTAAAGAAGGATGACGAACTTTTCTTAAAGATAGTAATCGATATTTATTTACCTACATGTAGCTGTAAAATGTTGAATATAAAGATATAACTTTATTGAAAAAGAATCCCTGTGAAAATTTAGGAAGTTTATTTACCTTGAGCACTTGAAGAAAGTTGTCAAACCCCAGTACCCATGCTGAATGACAGTGACAAACTTAAGGTCTCTCGGAGAAATGTTTATGTAATAGACCGGCTGAATGATAGGTAGGTAATTAAATCAGTGATTAGTACCTGGTAACTAAACTGTTTTCATTACGCAAACCATTATTTCGTTTGAATTATAAAACACAATATTTACAACAACTCAAAAAAAATCTTAAACGGGCAGAAAACTGAACACAAAAAAAAAACTAGGCAAGCAATTACCGAACAATAAAAAACTTTTTAGCAAAAAATCAAACCGACTTCCAGAATAAAAAAACTACAAAGCAAAAAATAACTTTCTTTTCCGAAGTCGGTGTCTTTTGTTCCCATTTTTTCAGTTTTTCGGCACTGACTTCGGAAAAGAAAGTTATTTTTTGCTTTGTAGTTTTTTGTTCGACGTTGACAATAACCCAAACACGAGGATACATTGTTTTATTTCAAAGTTCCAGTGCCTACCTTCCGGCTTCATCATCAGAATGGTGCCATTTTTAACCGACTTCCCAAAAAGGAAAAGGTTCTATGTTCGACTTCAAGTTAGTTTTTTTTTTTTTTTCTTTTTTTTTGTATGTTCACCGATTACTCCGTCAATTATGGACCGATTTTGAAAATTCTTTTTTTGTTTGAAAAAGTATGTTCCGAAATTGGTCCCATTTTAATTTGGTGAAGATCTGATGAAGAACTTCGGAGATATACAACAGAACTCTTCAATAAATAACTGCAAATCTCTCGGGATTGCTGCAATCGCATGTCTGTTTGTTGTTTATAACATTTCATAACATAACATCACGCCAGTTCGCTCTTAAGGGGTAAGCAGACCTCTCATTTCACCGGTTATGTTCAAGTTTCATGAAATCTATTCTGGCGAAATAGTTCCCTTACTAACTTGCCTATTAGGTACGTACAACTAAAAAGTGAAAAACAAAAACTTTTTGCAAAAAAATACTACCGACTTCCAAATACAAAACTACAAAGTGTAAAATAACTTAATTTTTTGAAGTCGGTGTCCATAACGCAAAAAAATGGTACCTACGAAAGACACCGACTTCAAAAAATTAAGTTATTTTACACTTTGTAGTTTTGTATTTGGAAGTCGGTAGTATTTTTTTGCAAAAAGTTTTTTTTCATCAGTACTATTCATTTATAAGTATTTGCTTCATCATAGTCGGTTAACTATTCGAGATGTTTTATACCCGTGAGACCATACTTAGCATTTAGGAGTTCCAGTGGCCATCTGTGGTCTTCTTCATTAGTTTCACTTCACCAAATTATACTTTCTGAGTGCAAATGATTACATTGTTGATGAAAATACCAAAATCACTATATGTATGCATATCATATTTGAGGAATTCCCTCGATTTCTCTAGGATCCCATCATCAGATCCTGACCTGGTGACTATGGGACCAACTAGGAAGTAACCCTTCAAAACAAAAGAAGATTTTTTGAAATCAGTCCAGGCTTCTTTGAGTGATCGGGGAAAATATATATAAAAAAAAAGATTCCGGCGAATTGAGAACCTCCTCCTTTTTTTAAACTCGGTTAAAAAGGACGAAAAAAGAGCTACCCAATAATAATAAACAGTAGGGACCGAAAATACAGCTCACCCTGTTTTAAAAACTAAACACAGAACTTATTTATCTATTTACAAGTATTTATCTATTTTTAAGGGTAAGCCCCAGGGTATATTCATAAAAGTATCGATACAAAGTAAGCAAGCATTTTATCTGAAATTATGTAGACGGCTATAAGAGGAGGGGAAGATCAAAAAGGTGATGGATGGACAGTTCGCTATAGAGGGAGGACTATTGAGAAGATGAGATTTGAAGATTGGAGAGCATTCATAGAGAGCTATGAAAGAAGAAGAACCTAAATTGAGACAAGATAATAATAATGTCTGAAGTCAAGGAACAAAATTTTTTAAGCTGTTATATCTTCAGTATCGATTGAAACTCCAATTTTTATTGAAACTCGAAAAATGGTATCCTATGAATTTAGACTAAGATTTTGTAAGGAAAATTCCAGTGCAAAATTTCTACAGACCTGAAAATCGACTTGCGACCTCAGGACTCCATGCTCAGCATTAGCGTTCACGAACACTAAACCAACAAGCTAGAACTATAAGAAATACTCTATAACCAAGTATCGATAATGTTAATCCAATGATCGCTTCGCGCTATTTCCCTACACCTAGGTCTCATCATCCTTTAGAAGCCTTAGGCATTTTCTTTGCGAAATTAACTCAGTAATTGGTAGCACTAAATTGTGCTGTGTTATTCTCTACTTAAATGTTAAGAGCCTCCGTGAATGTAGGCAAATTCAATCATGTTTAGAGTGGGGTAAGTGATGAGAGGCAGCGGGCTGTTGTGACATAATGTGTTTTACAAACACATTATGTCACTATAGAACTGCTTTACGTCCGTCATGTCACAGTCACAGGTCCAGTTGAAAACCAGCGTCCGGCACTAGTTGCGCGATATTTTGCTGAACTGGTCCTATTTGGCGCAGCCGTGGGACACACAACATCACACATGTTTTTTCTCTTTTTTATTGTTGTATAGTTTTAAGTTGTTTTGCATATGATAGCTTAATTCCAGAGAAATTTGGGCAACGATCGGTAGGAGCCGAACAAAAAGTTAAATAGTTTTACGGCGAGCAAAACTTCGAGGTGCTGCTATTGTTTCTGTAAATCAGAAGTAAACTACAGCTGCTTTATCAAACTCACCACAAATTACTGGTAACAATGTTCAATAATAGACCACATTTATCATCACGACGGGATACCAGAAACAAATAAAACTACCCCAAATGGCCATTATTGAGGATATTAATGAAATACCGTGGAGACCCTAATCTTGAACTACTGTCCAGATTCTTCTTACGCATGCGCTATAACGACAGTTTCGGGAATATCTTCAATATTGTGCAAATTCTGTGGTCACCGTACAATTTCATTGTCTTGAATTACTTTTTGTAAAACATTGGGGATCAATTTTAGTTGCCAAGCCCGTAAAAATTTAACTGATTTTCTTTAATAAGTTAAAATGTAAGTAGTCCTTAAGAAGTTTCAACAAAAAGATTATTGAGAAAAGTGTATGTTTTTAAGACCATTATTGCTAACTAGATTCAATACATTTCTACCTAGCCTATTTTGCACCACCGCTGGACAAAAGCTTTCCCTGCAGGAGGAGCGTCACAACAATTTTGAGATTCTAAAAACAATTCATCATCAGTTTTGGAAAAATGGCATGATCAAGATAGCCAGACGCAATTAAAAAGCCAGAACGCTAAACTTCGGGACGCTGTATATGGTCGCGAACTCGTCATCCTCAGCAGTGAGCGAACGAAGAAGATTTTTAAATTCTGAATACTAGGATTAGTATCTCTGGTTTACTGATTTTGTAGATGTCAGAAAATATCTGTATTAGCTGGTCATACAAATATTTGTTCGAAGTATTAATCAGATCCACAACTTGGACCGCTGAAGCCTCTTGGCCACCAACCAAACAATAGATACCAACCGTTTAATTTAACTTTAAGAAAATAATTAATTTCCAAATAAGTTAGACCAATATTATGACAACTGTAACCAATCAGTTGCATAAATAGCTGCGACATCAAACATGAAATGATTATCGATAATATTACATATTTGTTTATCATTTACCCTTAACAGATGAACACTGCAAATAATTAATGACCACAACCAATATGATCTAATTGCAAACTTATATTATTATTTAACTTTCAATTAGTAATATGTTTTGTGGTTAACCATTCGGTGTTGTTAGATATTATGTAGTTAGTGTAATTATAGATAAATATTAGTTAGGATTTTGCATACAGTATGGTACCTAATATTCTTTTAATTGATGCTCTGCTTTTTCCATAGAAACACTTAGTTCAGAGAAGATTTTACTGTAACTATCATAATTATTATCTTTTATTTATTTTATCGGTAGCTACATAAATACGTTGCATCAAAAAAGTTGTAGTTCTAGATTTTGTTTTATGGTAGTTTGATGTTAACATAATTATGTTGGTGTTAAATAACTATTTGCTCACAAAAAAGCTACAAAAAAAACCAATATATTTTAAAACGTTTGATTTTATCGACCAAACAGCCAAATATTTAGCAAAAAGTGGGGCCCAGAAGTTCGACAGCGCTCCATACTATATGTCAGTATATCAGAAAGTTTCTCAACATCAAATAAAGCTACGCTGAGTCGAGCTTGCTAAAAGAACTTGCTAATATTTTAAAATTTTGCCATATCAACCAACTTGTTAGTTTGAAATTCTGCCGAGTAAAACTGTTAATAATTTACTTATTATAAAAATGTGTAATTTGACAGTACTTGGAACTGACAGGTAATAAGAAGCTAACTAGAAATATTGTGGTGTAGGTACAATAAAGTTTATTCTATCTCAAGTCAAGAGTAAATCAACCATCAGGTATGGTATAATGGTCAAACACGAGCGCATCAAAACTTAAAAGAAATAAAATCCCTTTAAATATCGAAAAAGAAAGTAGCGTTTAACAAACTGGTTACTTTTGGTATTCAAATAAATCTAATATACAATAATAATGTAATGGTTTATTTCCGTCTCTAACATTTTTTAAACACAACAAAAGCTACATTTTATAAAATCAATCGTCACTAATCCGGGGTTCCCTTTCAATCCAAAGCTACACAAAGTTACAGGTATGGGTACAAATTAACCCATCATAAACAACGTACAAACAAAATTGTTCCCCACATAACATTGTAAATAACACAATCATTCCTAACTTCGGAGTTATATGCTTTTCATTATATTGATGCAGAGTTACAAGGTGCGTTTTTATTGTCGCTTCAAGACAATCGCAGTGCGATACATCAGAGGTGTTTAAAGGCCACATACGGGAATGTACAGTCGGGTGCACTGATTTTCAATAAATAAAAATATTTTTGTTAGTTAAAACTGGTTTGCAATTCATATTACATACATACATACATAAACTCACGTCTTTTTCCCATGGGGGTAGGCAGAAACTACGGAACACCACCTGCTACGATCCTTACATACTTATTTTGCAATTCATATTGTTTCATGGAAATAAGGCTGCTGAATACTAGCAGAATAAATCAAGTACATATTATACTAAAACATACTATATGTAATATTATTTGGTTTCACATATTAATTTAACATAAATAAAGCTATTTAGGCTCCTATATTTTATTCCATACCTATAGTTTAGTAATAATATGTAAACACATTTTCACAAAATAACCAATTATGCCATAATATACGAATGTACTCACATTTCGCCCAAAATACTGTAAAATACAACGAATAGTCCTCTGGGCTACCGAATATAAAATCAATTAAAAATTCAACACTTTTGCTAGCGAATGCACACACACGAAACAGTTGCACGATAATAAACAACAATTTACAACGGTTGTGTACAGGCATTTCGGATATTGTCCGGTTATTTTTGGGGGCCGAGTCACTCACGTCCGTAGGAATGTACCCTTTTTTTTGATTCCCTACATGTGGTCCCGGAATGCACCATCGTGCTGGTTGGCGACCAGATGGGGAGGGCCCGATGGACATTCCGGGGGGGCTCGGGCGTCCCCGCAGTCTCCGGACTAGTACCCCAATGATGCTGTCCTTTCAGTGCGTATCTGAAGGTTAGCAGCGAGGAACCTCGTCTCACTTCCAACTCCTCTCCTCCGTTCACTCTTATTTAATATTAATGATGACAAGGAAAAGGAACAATAGTTTTAAACGGCTGCACCCCCTCCCCCACAAAGTGCACTTCACCAACATTAGGGGTCTGCACTCAAATCTCTCTGCAGTCCACTACCACCAGGAGACTGAGAAACCAGCGCTGTTTTTCCTTACGGAGACGCAGATAGCGAGTCCGTCAGACGTGTCGTACCTGTCTTACCCAGGGTTCACCCTGGAGCACAATTTTAGACCACGGGCGGGCGTATGTATGTACGCCCGTGACGATCTTTGCTGTCGGCGTCTCCATAACCTTGAGGACTCAAGATTCACAACGCTCTGGGTTCTGGTGGACACAGGTCTGGATAAAATTATCTACGCCTGTGTCTACCGTTCGCACAGCGGTGATCAGGAGGCAACCAGGCTCACAGAGTACCCTTACTCACAGCAGCGGTACCCTTCTGCCCAATTAGTATTACTGGGGGACTTTAATGCCCTCCACCAGGAGTGGCTCTTCCCATACCAGTGCACTGATCATGCTGGACGGGAGATGCGTAAGCTTGCGCTTGCGCTAAACCTCACCCAGCTGGTCCAGGAGGCAACGAGGGTACCGGATGTTGATTCGCACTCGGCGAATTGCTTGGACCTTCTGCTGACAATAGATCCAGACAGATACTCTGTGTCGATAGCATCACCATTGGGTAGTTCCGACCACTGTCTGGTGAAGTCTGTGTCCGTCTATTCCCCGCCCGATCCCAGCCCAAGGGGCACCCGGCGCGTTTGGCGGTACAGGTCGGCAGATTGGGATGGCATGCGATCTTTCTTCGCATGCTATCCTTGGCAGCCTACTTGCCTTTCTTCTACTGATCCATCGTCGTGCGCGGATGCCGTGACGGATGTGTTGCGTCGGGGAATGGAGTACTACATTCCGTTCTCTGACGTATCAATGTCTAGCGAAGACCGGCCATGGTTTGGCGCCGAATGTAAGCGCGCCGACGCGTTTAAACATGGGGCGTACCTGGCTTGGGTCAACGCTCGATCGCGTAAGGCAAGTGACGTGGGTCAGAAGAAGAAGGCCTTCAACAGGGCTGCCAAGTCCTGCAAGATGGTGTTGCGAAGGGCACGGTTCGATCACATTGGCCGAATAGTGACCAAACTTGCTTCTTACCCAGCAGGTAGTAAAGCGTTTTAGTCTCTGGCTAAGTCGGTCGAGTCGAACTTCTGCCGTCCCTCACTGCCACCACTGCTGAAACCCGACGGGTCACTGGCCCACTCCGCTGAGGAGAAGGCAAATATATTTGTCTCTCTTTTTGCGGAAGCTTCACGTCTGAATCCTGGTGACGCGCGGCCCCCTGCTCCTCCTGATGGATGCGAGACAAGTATGTCGGACATTCGTATCCATTAAAAGGACGTCCGTAGGGTGCTGCGAAACCTTGACGTGAACAAGGCTAGCGGCCCTGACGGAATACCAGCACTTGTTCTTAGAACCTGTGCGCCTGAACTGTCTCCGATCTTGACACGCCTATTCCGTCTTTCGTATGAGGCTGGAAAAGTGCTGAATGCTTGGAAGCAGGCTAACGTACAGCCCGTGCCCAAGAAGGGCAGTCGAGCTGACCCGGTCAACTACAGACCCATATCTGTAACCTCCATACTCTCTAAGAGTATGGAACGTGTACTCAATACTAAGCTCCTGGCATACCTAGAAGCAAACGATATCCTTAGTGATCGCCAATACGGCTTCCGCCGAAATCGGTCTACTGGGGATCTTCTAACGTATGCCATTCACATCTGGAGTAAGGCCATCGAGAGGCACGGGGAAGCGCTTGCCGTCTCCCTAGACAAATCGAAGGATTTTGATAGGGTCTGGCACGAAAGCCTTATTGCTAAGCTTCCTTCATTCGGTTTGCGCGGTGGTCTGTGTGATTGGATTGCAGACTTTCTGAGAGATCGGTCCATTCGAGTGATTATCGACGGCCGCTCGTCGGACTACTTGGATATTAATGCCGGGGTCCCTCAGGGGTCGGTACTCTCGGCAACTTTGTTCTTGATGCACATTAACGATCTGCTAAAACCTTTGGGTATGCAGACCACAGCACTGTTACTGAGAGATACTTGTCCAACGCTCGTGCTACCGGGCCTCAGATCCAGTCTCTCCGGGAGGCCATGGTGGAGCGCTTAAACCTGTCCTTGCAGGCAGTCTCCGAATGGGGCGATGCCAATCTGGTCAGGTTTAATGCTGCTAAAACCCAGGCGTGTCTTTTTCCCGCAAAAAAGAGTCAATTTCACCCAGCTCCAACTTTCCGAGATGTGACCGTGCCAATAGCTGACCATCTTGAGCTTCTTGGCGTTACGTTGACATCGACTCTCAATTTTGGCCCATACATTGAGTCAAAGGCTCAGCTGGCTGCCAAAAAGCTGGGGATCCTTGCAAAGGTGAGAAGGTATTTCACGCCAGAACAGCTGCTCAGCTTGTATCAAGCGCAAGTTCGATCATGCATGGAGTACTGTTCTCATCTCTGGGACGGATCTGCCAAATACCAGCTTGATGCACTAGAGTCGATCGAAAAGCGGGCCAAGAGGCTCATCTGCGATGAGGCACTGGTTAAGTCAAAGCTCCAGAGTAGTAGTAAGTAGGGTAGGATAGGCAGTTGACGGGAGCGAAGCCGCGGGCACAGCGAGTTACTACTATGTATGAACAACGCAATGCAACTTCATACAGATGGGACCCTATAAAGATTTTTCGAAACCGAATCTGCTCCTTCAAAGCAAAAAGAAAAATTTTAAACAAACAATTTTACCTCTTGATAATTTTAGTGTGTGTCACGCTCGTCTGGTCATCGCAATGGGTTTGTATTAAAAAAGTGCCTAATAACCTCAGAAATCTTATATCTAACCAAAGTCTTTAGAAAAAAATATGAAAATGTCACCAGCTTCCCAACTTGACCATTCCCTAATTGTCGGCCCTGGTAGTAACCCGATATATTTTGTACCATTTTCGTTCCATTCCATATATAGGACAGATTGAATGACAGTTTGTTGTGTAACCATATATTATATCGTAAGCTTTTATGGTGACAGTACCATTCAATAAAAAAGGGTATCACGGTATGGGGTTTTTGTTATGCTTTTAAACAAACGTATATAATAGTAGTAGTTTTAAACATGCACACATTTGTAGAAGTTAGTGGCTGAATAAGCTTGAAATACTCTCAAATAGTAAAAATTTTGTTCCTAATCAAATGCTTTTAAAGCAAAGCACATTATTTTACGAGAAAAGAAAACGCTTTTTCGTATACCTAACCTTTTTTGGGTGTTATTTAGATAACGGGATAAATAACTAGATTGCTGCAAAGGATTGACTCCAAATTGCAACAGACCCAGACTACTTGACAGAAAAGGCTTCATCGATATGGCCAAAGAATTGCAAAAATAATCAATCTGTCCAGCTTTTTCGCAACTATTTTAAAGGCAGTCTAACTGGATGCAGCTGGATACCAATACGTAAACGATACCGAAACGTATAGAGAATGCCTATCTGGCCTCCACAACCCAGTAACTAAGTAACACAAATACCCTATACCTTGCAAAATAATTCCTTAATTAAAAATATTCCACCAGTAAATTCTAAACACACTATTTTCAGCTCTCGCCCTGATTCTTAAAACCGGATGACAACTTCCGTATTTAAAATTGAATTGAAATAATAGGAATTTCTTCTATAATAAACACATCAACAATTGTTTTGGCAAATCAAGGAACGGACATACATACAGACCAATTAGATAAAAGCTTTTTTCTTACGAGAATCGAGATGAAAGGAAGACGCATTTAGGTTTTCCGGATACATCGGAATTGGGAACACTGATTGAAATCCTACCCTCCGTCCTATATGGCCGAGGAAACGGAAATATCAAACAGTTGTAGTTTTTAGTATACAAGAAAATTTACGACATCACGCTTGTAGTATTAACTGAAGGAGTAGGCAGATGGTGCACGAGTGATAACTGAACACACATGATACATACATATAAAAATCTCACGCCTTTGCCCATTTATTTATTTGAATACTTCATGTACACATGGGGTTGGCAGAAACTACAGAACACCACCAGTTACGATCTTTACATTCTTGTTTTGCATTGCTTACATTTATACTTCGCTTACGACTCGAGAATGGAACCCAGGACAATGCTCTGTAGCTACAACTATACTTACAGTCACAACTTATAATTTTTTATCCCACATCGCATTTTTTGTTCGTATAACACGATGGAAGTCTGATCAATTGTCATCATCAACTTCATTGTACAAAAATCAATCATGTATACACACATGATGTTTCTAATTAATTACATTGTACGAGTCGGCGTTTCTCAAATATGAATATAAGAAGATAAGGTTTACAGATTAGAATGTTCATTAAATTTGACACATCGTTAAATCACTGACCGATGCAAGAATGAGGAAAAATTTACTTGATTGCTAGGAAGCGGTATATAACATAGAATCAATTAAGTTTTGTATTATACGATTTAAAGGAGATAATAAAAAGTGCAGGTAGCATCTATCCCTATATCTGCCTACTCTTTTCCTATGTCAGCTTATCGGGTTGGCTTCCAATGTAACCCGGCTTTACATGGAGCGACTGCCTATCTGAACTCCACAACCCAGAAACTGACCAGGTCATATGATACTCCTTGGAAAAAACTGTTGCCACAATTATTTTCCAAGTTCTGACTACCCGTGACGACCAATCGAGTATTCCAAACACATGAGGAAATCTTTATTTATTGTGTTCATCAATGCCTATAGCTTTATTAAAGTAATCTAACGCTAGATAGTTACATAAGTTCTTTTTAATACAGTATACAGTAACATATTGTGAATATTTACCCGACTGCGAGTACACAACAAGTAAAGTAAATGTACCCATCTCATTAACTTTGCTTGGAGATTCTTTTTAGCATGGTTGAGACCTTTAAAAGGTTCGTTATGATGAAAAGTTAGAAGTGAATACACCACAGAAGTTATAACTACATGGTCCATGAAGTTTGAGAATTGTGCATCGTATTTGTAAGCAACTAGGACATGCTACGAACGTAGGTGCAGTAACTATTCGTAATAAAACTTGGACTTCTAATAGCCTGTGAATTGTGTTCACTATCACATCAGCCTTTCAAGCAAAAGAGAATCAGATTTTGCTGAGGTCGATTTCTAGCAGGCTAGATCGATCAAGAGCTGGCTCCTTATAAAAATAAAAAGGTGTTTCTAGTAAGACGATGCATAAAAGCTGGTACAATAAAAATATAATAAAATCAGAGATGGAGTAAAATAGGAAGCATAACTTTAAAAACAAACATAAAAATATCTCGATTACCCACGATAAGCTATTAGTATTAAGAATTTTAAGGGATTAAGATAAGTCCTATAAAATACAACATTTGACAAGCATTTATATAGTGTATTAGGTAAATATCGCTATAAAATGTACCAGAAACAAGGATGTTGTACCATTGTTAAATGCAAACTGCAGCGACAGGCAACTGCAAACAACAACTGCAACTGCAACATCTGCTTGCTTGTGCAACTGTGTGCTGCTGCAGTTGCCGCAATAAACTTTCAACTTTATTGCTGAAACAATAAAGTTTTGAGTATCGGTCAAGCAAAGTTTGTCAATCGTGAAGTTTTATGTCGGTAGTAAAATAATGCGAATGATTCCCACGTGGATGGAATGCGAGTAGGCACTGCGAATTGTTGAGATGGTGACGAAAGGGACGATATTAATGAGCTAGAAGGATGCGGAACTGCTCACAGAATAATCCTTTCGAAAAAATCCTTTTCCACAAAATCCTCGTAGCCAATCACACAAAACAAGCCAAGGTTCACAGCCTAACAGCCAATTACAGTCCTTCCTAAATAGGCTAACTGATAATGCTGATACCCCCTTATCAAACGACCAGACACAATCATTTGCCATTTATCCGAATACCTTGAAGGTTCCTTGTTATCAAAGGGCTGGACACAACAAGATTTAAACCTTACATAGCAATGCTAATATTGATTTCGAAGCATCACGTCCCTTTTAAGAGGGGCTATTCTGAGAATTTTATTGTATGAGTAAAAGGTTGGGATAAGTGTGTTTGCTTTTTATTTTTCGTGGTTTTATAATTGTTTGAGATATGGAGCTTTTCTTTTGTGCAGTAATTAGAATTTTATTGTATGAAGGAGTTTTGTTTGCAGCATTTACCGCTCGGTAACATAATAATTAATTTATTTATTCATGCACACAAAGCACCGTATAAAGTAAATTATATAAAATGAGCAGAAAGGTGTTAACTAGTCAGCAAGATTGGGGTAGAGGACAAGACCGAGAAACGTTAAAATGTTAAAATATGACTGATGTTGATGACCTAAGCTCAATTTAGTAATAATAATCGGTTTATACTCGTACATACTGGTTAAAATTAAAAAGAATATGCTTAGATCGTTTGGCCATGTACAGAGGATTGATGAAAGGCAACTAACAAAAGGTATTTACAAGGAAAGGCAGGGTAAACTAATTAAGATATAACTGTAGCTACAAATTACCATACCAAATGACCGTATTAATGACTTTGTAGCGTAGGTATTACTTTAGAGAACTTAGTATGTACATAATATTTTAAGTTAACTGTAAAGAATCAGTAGGTTAAGGATTCACACAGCGAGCCCGCTGATGTTTTATTGCGTGTATCTAGGATAACAATAGTTTATTTTAATGTGAGGGTTTCTTGCCCAATTTGTTTATTGTTTGAGCTTTAAGAATTTAGCGATATAGCCGTAGTAAGGGTTGTTGTGATGCCAACGGTTCTTTTGTAAATGTTTAACTGTTCTATATTTATTGTGTAACCTTTGTAGCTGTAAAAACCTTTGTATTTTTAGTTTGCAACATGCCCCTCCGACCGCATCCCAAGTTTTAGACAATTGCTTACATGTAAAGGTATTTACTATTTACTATTCAGTCTCTTTCAATCTAGAGGAGCGGTCGGTCGGCATTCTTGCTATTTGTAATTTATTTTTAATAAACTAAATCCAACACGAAGTAAATCAAGTACTCATTTTGCGATTTCCGTAACGCCGACATAGCTAAGTGACCAACCTACGTTCCCGAAAATTTAATAAGCATTTTAACTAAGACCGCCAAGAAATAGGTATAATTACATTCATATTAATACCGACACTATTAATTTCATAAATAATACTATCGATATTAATATCAAAACTGTATAGTTTTAATTTTCACTTAATCGGCTTTTGTTTTAGTTAGTAGACTATTAGTGGTATTAGGTAGTGTTCAGACTGAATAGGTAAGTAGTTTTATTTTCATTGTTTGGGCTGTCACAAAACAAGTATTGAAACTTTTTTACAGAATAAGACCGAAGCAAAGCAATTCAAAAATTGCACTGAACAGCTGTTTTTCGCGATTTCAGGGTTTATCCTTCACTCACACGTTGTGACAATACCAGCCTCATGTTTTTCGCCTTTTTTTACAATTAATAAAAAACTTTTTTGCAAAAAAATACTACCGACTTCCAAATACAAAACTACAAAGAGTAAAATAACTTTATTTTTGGAAGTCGGTGTCTTTCGTAGGTATATTTTTTTTGCGTTATGGACACCGACTTCAAAAAATAAAGTTATTTTACTCTTTGTAGTTTTGTATTTGGAAGTCGGTAGTATTTTTTTGCAAAAAAGTTTATATTTTTCACTTTTTAGTTGTACCTACCTAATAGGCAAGTTGGTAAGGTAACTATAACGCCAGAATAGATTTCATGAAACTTGAACATAACCGGTAAAATGACAGATCTGCGTGCCCCTTAAGAGCGTACTGGCGTGATGTTATGTTATGAAATGGTATAAACAGACATGCGATTGCAGCAATCCTGAGAGATTTGCCGTTATTTATTGAAGAGTTCTGTTGTATATCTCCGTAGTTCTTCATCAGATCTTCACCAAATTAAAATGGGACCAATTTCGAAACATACTTTTTCAAACAAAAAAATAATTTTCAAAATCGGTCGGAAATTGCCGGAGATATCGGTGAACAAACACAAAAAAAAAACAAACATTATGTCGAACATAGAACACTCCTCCTTTTTGGGAAGTCGGTTAAAAATATCACACACGCTACAATCACAACTCGAATGATACCAACAGACTCACGGTAGCCGAAACCGTGCGTCCGTGCGTGGGTCCAAAACTTTGGATTGACGGAATTCAGAACCAATAGTGTACCCGACCCGAGCTAAAGGGATCAAATTTGAATCCAAATTATGGTTTGTATGTATTAGTGGTTACCGAATATTATACGGGCCTTTGAGGTTTTTAGCTCGGAATTAAAAGTTCTGATCTCGTTTGAGAGGATTTGTGAACGGCAGGTTACAAAAGGAATAATTTATTACGACCCTGATTTTAAGAGTTAGTAGAGATGATCTCAAAATGCTCTCTCCCGAGACAAAAAGTATGCATGTAAGCGGCATGTTTCTACGTAAGTATAGTATACTGTATAGCTGAATACCAATAATTATTTTATGTGGAGCGACTGTCCATCTAACGTCCACAACCCAGTTACTGGATAGTACAATATTCCTAGGTGAGACTGAATTGGTAACTTGAGAGAGCAGAGGTTGTCCAGTGGTAACGGCCGCGACTTGCAAGTTTTAGGTCGTGGTTTAGATCCCAGGCAGGCGCTTTACTTTGTGTTCACCACCATTGCTCTCAAAATGGTAAAGGACAACATCGTAAGGAAACTGGCATGTCTTAGAACCAAAAATTCGAGGTCATGTGACATCCACCAACCAATACTGGGCCCGCGTGGTGGATTACGGCCCATTCCCTCTCACAGAGCACACAACACCCAAAGCCGGAACAACTATCTGTAGGCCATACAACTATTTGTTCCGTGCAGGAATCGAACCCGCGACACGCAGCGCAGCAGTCAATCACTCAACCACTGCGCCAACCGCGCGCATTGCATATTAGGTACCCATCTCTCTCTTCTATTCCTATTCTCTATCAATCGTCTTTCTTTATTACAATTCAGTCATTATTTCTAATTTATATCCATGCTCTTTTAACCATCCAAATTTATACTGAGACAGGTTTCTAATTTCCACCAATGTCCACACAAATTGCCGGTCACCAGTGCCATTTTGTGACTTCTTTTACATACCAACTCATATCTTATTCTATCCATTCCCACTTAGCATCTTCTCAGCTGCATGAAATTAAATTTTTTTCATCGCTATTTTTAATTTCTGATCCATACAAGACAGCAGGTCTGACCGTTGTATCTGCCAGTTTCTGGTGTTATTTAAGCAAGAGTGTTCACTCTTGCTTAAAGACCACCACTCTGAAGAAGCTCGCTTTCCTAGAAGTAACCTGAATAGTTTACTTCTAGGAAAGCGAGCTTCATCGTTTACCACATAATTGTTTACCATCAGGGGAACCAGTGGTTAAATATGAGCCTACCAGTATCTAACAAAAAGAAAGTTAAATTGGAAATCAAAGTCTTCGGCACAAGCAAAAGCCAGTGTAAACATACCACAAGTTTATTGTAGCATTTCAGAACGACAATAAATAGCACACGATAACTCGTACTCCTAGGCCCAAAACTTTGATAGATAGTTCTAAACTTAGACAAACTATTAGCTTACGACTACCCGACATGGTTCTTAATGGCCAACTTCACCATATCTCTTACAAAGGGTTAGTTTAGGGGAGGAGCGGGGGAAACGGAAACCTGAAACGTGTCAGATTTTGTTTTGATAGATGGTGGTTTATATAAATCTGAATACTGTTGAATGGAAATATATCTCTAAGCTCTTTGTAAAGGAAGAAAGGTGTCAAAAACTAAAAAAAAAATACCAAAGCAAAAGACTGCCGAAAATACATTATATTTTGCTTTGTCGGTTATTTTTATTTATTAAAAAGGTTTTTAGTGATTTGATTTGACCATAATATTACTCATAATTATATATTTTAATGCACATCAATATACAAAATACCGGCCAAGTGCGAGTCGGACTCGCGCGCGGAGGGTTCCGTAGCATTATTGAAAAAAAAAAACTGCAGAAAATCACGTTTGTTGTATGGGAGCCCACCTTATATATTTATTTTATTCTGTTTTTAGTCTTTGTTGTTATAGCGGCAACAGAAATACATCATCTGTGAAATATTCAACTGTCTAGCTGTCACGGTTCATGAGATACAGCCTGGTGACAGACAGACAGACAGACATACAGACGGACCTCGGAGTCTTAGTAATAGGGTCCCGTTTTTACCCTTTGGGTACGGAACCCTAAAAACAATCATGCAGAACCCATATCTTCAAATTATACTTCACACATATACTCGTACCAATGCTTTTCTATAAAAATATACTTACGATATATAAAAAGAAAACGATTTTGAATACTTTGATACATAAGGAACATCCCGTTTGAGTCACGTCACGTGAGTTATGAGATATTTCGGGTTGTCCAATACTTTTCTAGGATAAAAGATAAGCTTCGTTTTGTTTGCGGTAGTTTGTAGTATATAAATTCATTCTTTTCTCTTTATTTCGTAAGGGAATTTTGTTAAGGTGAAATTTTGCAGAAATAATGTCTGTTTTCTTTGTTAAGGGGTATGTAAGTATAGGTATTGACATAGGTATATTTAATTTAATCATTAAATAGGCGAAATAGTGATCCATCCAGGTCACAAATCCAGACTTTGGAAATGTCGTTATACTAAAATTTAGGAGCAGGGTATCCACCCTAACTACTACTGATGATCCAAGAGTAACTAGTATCATCATTATAATTTCAGCTGGAAAACGTCCACTGTAGGATATAGTTCTTTGCTGTACTAAGGATCTGGAAAAAACCATTCGGACTCATTAGTAGGGTTGGCAGCTTTTTAATAGTAACGAAACCGGTATAAGCTGGACTCTGACTCTATTGAAACACCGTAATATGCACGGCCAGCTCAAATTCAAAATGGTACAAAAAGTAGGGTACCCAGTTTTATTAAATAGCGTTTTTATTAGCTACAGAACCCTAATTTTATTCCCATTTGCTGTCTTCAACGAGATATCAATTTAACCTCATACAGTACCCACTCATTTGTGTTTCACACATTCTCATATCACGGCAATCCATATAAACCACATTTTAATAATTCCTTGTTTGTTTGATTTATTGTTTCTAACCACATTCGCGTAAAATATTATGCTACTTTTAGCGCGTTCAGTTAGTGGGTAATAATTACAACTTTCCGGTAGGTGTATGCTTGACCTTATGGAATTCCAAAATTTACTGAGCACAGGCCGATTTTCAAGGTTAAGCAACGCTTGCTACGGTCGGTCCATGGCAACCATACATTATATGCCGAAACTCCTCCACCTTCACTTTTAGATCTTTAAAAGTCGTTACCAGTAATAAGTGTTTTAGGAAATCTGACACAAGTCTAGCCAAGGGGTATCGTATGTTCCAGTTATTGGATTGTGGAGGTCGTATAGGCAGTCGCCTCATGCTAAATACTAGTAATGCTGCATCCAGTTATACTGGAAGTCGATCAAACCTATTTGGGATAAGGCTTGGCAGATTGACTTTTCTAGGTAAGTAAAAGCGCTTATACAGAACATAAAGAAACGAATTAGCAACACGTCATCCTGAATGTATCATTGCACGAGTAAAAACTTTTTCAAAACGAAAACTTTTTCGAAAAAAACCAACTATTATATTATTTTTCTGGCAAAGTACCAACAAAAACCACTAAGACTTACACAACGGTCCATACCAGAATACCAAGTATTAATTAGGAGAGAAATTGTCAGCTTAAAACGGAAACATTTTATCACATCCGATGTTATTTACAGTTTTGTGTAAAACTTCATTCGGAATGGTTGAATGCTAAAATAACTGGCCACGATTTAACTGAATTACTATTTGTGCTTGACCAGTGTTAACTTGTTGCAAAATGCAAAGGGTTTGTTTGGAACAACGTGCGAAGATAATGCACTAGATTTTATCCCGAAGCTGAGGGATCACGAGGCCGTTCCAACAGGGAACGAGGATGTTACTGGATCTAAAGTAGCATAAGGACCTCAACAATAATGTTCTATCAGTGAAGCTGATGAATTATACATTCAAAATCGATCAGTAGAGAGATAACTTCCTTCACGCATAAACACATTCAAACAAATAATTTAACTTACATACATAAACTAACGCCTTTTTCCCATGAGGATAGGCAGAAACTACGGAAAGCCACCTGCTTCACCCTTACATATCCTTTTGCGTACATGTGGTCAATTAAAATATTATCGTATTATAATTTAATTATATTCGGTCCTTGCCTATGAAATTGGCGTTTTGCCGTACTGGCCACTTTGATCTCAAATATCACCTCTTTGGTTTGGAATTCCAATTTTAAATTTATTCAGCTATTTACTCATGCTTTTGTGTTTAGAAAACCGTATTTCATTTGTTTTTCTTTGCGCCAGTCAGTTTACAAAATGGTAAACTTGAAATATCGCGTACTTTACGAGTACGAGTTCCATCGTTGCACCGGTGCTGCAGAAACGACTCGAAGGATTAATGATGTGTATGGCGACGGTGTCGCAAAAGAAAACACAGTGTGTTTTTGGTTCCAATGTTTTCGTTCTGGAAATTTCGACCTGCAGAACAAGCCACGTGGACGGCCGGAGACCAAAGTTGATAATGAAGAATTGAAGGCTATTGTGGAAGCGGATCCATCGAAAACCACGTCCGAGTTGGCTGCGGTGTAAGTAATAAAACTGTTTTAATCCACTTGAAGCAAATTGGGAAGCTGAAAAAGCTTGAAAGGTGGGTACCTCATGAATTGAGTGCAGCAAACCGACAAACGCGCGTCGACTGCTGCGTTACATTACTCAACCGGCACAATAATGAAGGGATTTCAAATTGAATCATTACATGAGATGAAAAGTGGATCCTGTACAATAATTGGAAATGCTCATCGCAATGGCTGAACCCTGGCGAACCAGCCAAATCCTGCCCCAAGCGAAAATTGACTCAAAAAAAATTACTTGTGAGCGTTTGGTGGCTAGTGCCGGTGTCGTTCACTACAGCTTTTTTAAATCTGGCCAAACGTTTACGGCGGATGTCTATTATCATGATGGAAAAGCTAGCTGCTAAACAGCCGAGGCTGGTCAATCGCTCAAAGCCACTGCTGCTTCAGGACAACGCTAGACCACACACTGCACAACAGAAGGCTACCAAATTAGAGGAGCTTCAATTGAAATGTCTAAGACATCCACCGTACTCCCCGGACCTTGCTCCAACAGATTACTAATTTTTTTCGAAATTTGTATAAGATCTTGCAAGGGAAAAATTCAACTTCGATGGGGCAGTCCAAAGCGCCTTCAAAGATTTTATTGATTCCCGTCCAAATGGTTTTTTTTTGTAAAACCAAAAGAGGAATTTAATTTAAGAAATAGTTGAGGAAATATCACAAAGATTTCTATCGATATACTGTACCAGAATATTACACTATATTTTACCTTTGAAATATCATCTAAGGTCTAGCATCTAATTCAGTAGAAAGCATACAGGCTGTTAACAGAACTCAACATAAGTAAAGTACCTAGTAGGTTGTTTTTTGTTTGTCTGTGTATGAGTTGCGATCTATTGTAAGAATCTTCTGTGTAATACCTACAGAATAATCGTAACGGACTGAAATAAAAATGTAAGTGCAGCACCGCATTGGCTCCGGCGGACGGCAGACAGAGAGGTTAATGCGCCAACTACCGGACGGCGGCGTTCGTAATTATAGATAACTTTTCATTGGTAAGCTGAAATTTTTAATACTTCCGCTGAATTTCTTTTTTCGTAAGCTACTATTTACGTTTCCCGGTATAAATTGAATAAACTTCGTAATCTGTTGTTTTGTTGGCATTAAATGACAGGTAAATTAATCGTTGATATTTGAACGGTTTGCAGCTTTATTCAAAGATTGAACTTATCTTGCCTTGGGCGAGTTTATGGGATTTCAGAATTTACGGCTTTCTGTGCGTAAAAATAATCTTTTGGTTTATTGTATCTAACATTTTAGTAGTAAACCGTTATAATAATATGTTTCAAAATTAGGTGATTAATGTAAGATATTTTATGAAAACTAGGGACATACATACTACCAACTGTTCCAACTTACCTAATAATTTATGATAATTTGAAGGGTCTGCATTCAAAAATTAGTGACAGCTACCTTCCCAATAACACCCACAACACACCAATTTAAGTAAGCACATAAAATGGGCAAGTTAAGTAGAAATTGTGAATCAATTAAAACTTTGGGCTCAACTAAAGAAAAACTATATAAGTTTAATCAAAGTTAGCTAGCTCAGCTAACTTGAACTGTTATACAAAAATACTTCACGCCCGCCTTTTCTATCTAGGATTGAAAATATTCTAAAAGTTTTCAGGGAGGATTTTTCTTTCTTAATGAAGTGAGATTATGGAAACCATAGCATTTTATCTCTCTTGCTTCGTCAACCTTGCATGTGTGGAAGAAAACTGATGTAGTTTTAGGCAAAAAAAGATCCTTTTATAAATGTTAGAATCTTTATCTGATGTGTGTGAGATGTTTATTAATATCAATTACGGTACAACGGCTGAACGGGTTCGGAAGAAATTCGGCACTCAATAGACTCAGTCTTGGAATAGTAAAAGGGATAGATATTACCCCGGTAGTACATTCGTTTAGGATTATTTTCAAGTTTCATCTAGACTCGGTAGCCTCTGGCAGAAGCTAGTAAAAAATAGCGTTTAGAGTAAAATATGAAAAATTATTAACGCGTCCATAAAGACACTCAATCTATTTTAAATGTAATTGTTCCACAACGGTACAAAAGCAACACTAACGCCAAACCAATCAATAAATTCATTTAAAATTGGCACGAACAAACATTACAGTTTTAACAAAAAAGGCACTAACTATTTTGGTCAGCCTCTAGTTGGACTGCAGACGAAAGGAAATTTCTATCGCCGGGTATTTTACGTGTCTGTTGAATTGCAAACAAAAAAGGGAACAATTTAAAAAAATGGGGAATTGATATACATAATATATATCGCAGAATTAGTGCTATTACTTTAGAAACGTAACAGGAATAAATTTTTTGCCATTGTAACCACATATTTTATTGTATTTCTGGCGTTTCTCGTATTTTTTTAAATATTGATAGACATCACCGACGAAGACCTATTCCAATATTGATGTTGTTATTAACCGAAAAAGGATTCTCAATTCGACTTTTTGTTTGCTTTTTGCAAAAAAAAGTCGAATTGAGAACCGCCTCGTTTGGAAAAGTTATGTATGACCACGCATTACTTTTTATAGAGAGGTTTGATTTCAAAAAATGTTTTTTTATTGGAAAGAGTATACCTCTAACTAAAGTTGGTTTCGTCAAAAAATTAAATCCACCCCTCAAGGTAGAAAAAAAGGACTTTTTGATGAATTAACCACTTAATTTTTTATTATGAACCGATTCTGTTGAAATTAAGTAAACCAAAAAGCGAAACAATCACATTATTAAAAAAAACAACCAACGAAGTAACGAACTAAAAAGCCAAAAAAAAAAACCTTTTTGTTTAGCATTTTGAGGCGGCACGGCGGCAGCGGCGCCAAACAAATCAACAGAGATCAACTTAGCTACAATCATTATTCGCTTTAGGTAATTAATTTACATGTTTGTTTGTTTCGCGCCAACTTACAATGCTAGACTAAAATATATATTTTTGCTTTTCTGTTCGTTATTTCATCGGTTAATTTTATTGTAAAAAAGTATTTTTAAACATTTTAAAACAAAATAAAAACGAAACTGCGTAACTGCAATACCTACCAGCGGTTTTTGTAAGGTCAAGATAGTCGACATCGCAGTCAGCAGTAGAGTTATTTGAAATTATAGCTAGTAAAGATTTTTTTGTGTTTAGTTTAACGTCATAAGAAATCGTTAACGATCACGTCTGCGGAACTCCGCGAAATGATGATTTAGAGAAACTTCTTTAACTATCTTTTTTGTCAATGTAGACTTACCTCAAATTAAATAAAAACATCGTTACTTCGAGAGCAGTGGTGGCCCAGTGGTATCGGCCGCGACTTACAAGTTGTAGGTCGTGGGTTCGAACCCAGGCAGGCGCTTTACTTTGTGTAAATTATTTCATCACCACTGCTCTCAAAAACGGTGAAGGAAAACATCGTGAGGAAATCGGCATGTCCTAGAACCAAAAATTCGAAGACATGTGACATCCACCAACCCGCACTGGGCCCGCGTGGTGGATTATGGCACATCCCCTCTTACAGCAGAGCGGAAGTCTGTGTTCCAGCAGTGGGAACATTAATAGGCTGATGATGTGATGTGATGTGATCGTTACTTCGCACGAAAACACGCACAGAACAAAAATATCACTCGAACTCCACCTGTGGTTCACAGCCCAAATTAACTATTGAAACTCCCCAATTCTGTCAAAAGAACGGAATAATAGAAATTGAGTAGCATATTGATTTAACATTTCTGCAAAATAATGTTTTTGACCGGTTCGAGGGCCGTGTTTTGTCGAATTTCCGAATTTCGATGTCAAACTCTCGACTTTTCTATCGAACCTTTCGATGGCTTTATTCGTTATCCGGAAGCATTGAGCCAATGCTATTATTTTATTGATACAAAGAGTCGGAGAGCTCTTTTATCTTTGCCAATTCATCATTCATTTATTTATCAATTGAATTTAATTTGACGGGCATTTTCATTGGCACTTTAAAGATTTTCACTATTTTATTTCGGTTTGAACGGGTAAAAGATTTAATGTGTTATTGGCCAATTATGGTTCTCGGCATACTAGGAATGCTTTCGATATTATAAAGCGCCTATTCGACAGAGAGTAGAGTTTCATAATGTCGGGGAAACGACTGTTTTGTTACAAGAAGCATTTTGGAAAGAATAAAATGATGTTAATAACATTTGGGATAGCCTACATCTTAGAAGTAGGTTTAGTTCAATCATTCTGTCTAGCCTTTTCCCAACTATGTATGTTTGGATCAGTTTCCAGTCTAACCAAATACAATACATCTGAATCAGTATCTTATATAAAGTGATTACCTGGACTGCTGGACTCCAACAGTGGAGTTTCTTGTCCGTTCTGTGGAGTTTCTTGCCTGTTCTATTCCATAACAAGCTACCTTTGCGAATGGACAGTAGAATCAATAATGATTATATTCTAACTTTTAATTTTGACATTCAAAAGTGCCATTTATCCTTAGAATATAATACCTTTAAAAGAGCAATTCTTATATATGTAGAGATATATATAATCTGAATCTCGACAAAGGCTGCAACGATTTTCATGAAATTGAGTATGCAGGAGGTTTTGGGGCGATAAATCGATCTAGCTAGGTTTCATATTTTACCCCCGCCGGAAAAAAATGTGTGTTATAAGTTTGACGTTTGTTACTGTGTATCTGTGTGTCTGTATGTGCCATCACAGCCTAAACGTATGAACCGATTTTGATTCGTTTTTTTTAGTTTGAAAGGTTTGTCGAGAGTGTAATTCTCAGCTATATTTGAATAAAATCGGTTTAGCCGTTCAAAAGTTATGGGCCGTTTTACTGTTTGAATCGGGGTGTTTTCGCAAGATAAATGTGTCGGGGGTTTTTTAAATTATGATTGTTAGAAAACGTTGACTCTATTTTTATCCGAGCAGAACTCGATCGCCCAGGTACTATTATTAATGAATGGTTAGACTTTGACGCAACCCAGTAACCGGGTAACTCAATACCTACTACTCCATGGCAAAACTAGTGTCAAATAGTAGCTTAAGTTAACTGTAGTTTGCTTCATCTAGAAATAAAAGCATTGCTTAAGGTATTAATACAAAATATATGAATAAAACACAATAAATACACGACCAAAATCCTGACGGGTCCATGATCATTTGTCGAAATCGTAGACAAACGACAGAGCGCGCCAATCTCTATCTGTGGTCAGCGTCGGCTGCCAAAATGAAAAAAAAAAATGGTGAAAAGATTACTATTATGTAAGACATTTCTGTAAATAAACAAAAAGTGAAAATATTGCTAGTATTCGATAAAACAGAGTTGTGTAAATATTACTGAGTGTGGTGTAGTATTCGCCAGAAAGTTTAAAAACTAAGAACAAGGAACATGACAGTAGGAAACATCAACTGTCAAAGTCTTTACTATTTATTTAGTAAATACATGACCGCAGCAAATACAAGCCCGATATGATATTAATGAAAGGATAGTCTGGATTTTCCGAAACCGTAGTAATTTCCTCCTATCCAAAAACTAACTGCACTTAGTAGTACTATAAATCAAGTATGCCAAATACTTTTTAGAAAGCGTTTTTTGTGCATTAATAAAACCTTCATAAAATAAACACTAACCAACAAAAGTCGCACATGGTAAATCTCTTGAAGTCGTTAAACTATCTACCTCCGACTTTGATTTTCGTTTGAAACTTTCAGCATATTTCTGAGAACATCTGAATTTGTTTGAAAGTTAAATATTGTTGTCAAAGTTTTTCAATACTTTAATGGGTAGCCTCTACTGGGAATCAATTTTGGAATGAATTAGTATAAATTTTAATTAATAACCGTCCATTTAAAGGTTTGAAAAGGTGAGTAAGTTTTTTGTACAGTGCCTACGGGTATTTAGGTTCTGGAGGTCAAAGGTTAAAAAATCTGCTTTTAAAATGACCTGCCGTTATGTTGTAATCTAAGGGTTAGTTCTATAGAAAAAATCTCATGTTCTTTTAGTTTAATCAGTACCTAATAACATAATCTTACATTTGCAAGTTCTTCGACACGCTGTTCAAACGCAATGTAAACGCATTGTCATCGCAATTTTACTTTCTTTACAAATACTTTACACTACGCTACAATAGTGTCTACGCTGCGTCGACGCGATGGCAACCAAGGGAATTTGTTCATTTGTATTTTTTTGAATACTTTTAGTGAGTTTAATTGAACATAAGTCTCGCTTCCAGTTTTTATATGACATAAATCTTTATTAAACTCATGTGTTAAGAGTATTAAAAATATTGGTTTGTAAAAGTTTGTCAATAATAATTGCTCTAGAGCTTTCCGGGGACGAAAGTTTCTAATATTAAATTGATGAGTGAAAGGCTCGTAAAAAACTAAAAAATACGTTTTATTAACTCTTGCTGCGTCGGACAGGGAATACTCGTAGTTTTTAAGGAACGTTCACAACTTTTTAATTTGTCAAAAACAACTGTAATTGCCGAATGGAAATAAAGATTTTAACAAGTTTTTGACATTGATTGTAGCCGATATGACATTGTGACTTAAATTTGAGAGCTTCTTTAAGAATGAGAAAATTTAAAATGAAATGAACTAACATACTTACCAAAACGCAAGCGACTCGATACTTAACACACAGTTATAAAATAGTTAGGGTCATAGGGCCCTAACAATAATAATAGTAGTCGGCAAAACATATCGTGCTAATAAAAAAAATACTTAAATTAATTTCACCAGAATTGAAAATTCCTCAAAAATATCTCCAAACCAGACAAATGTGTACCAAACAATTGAAATCCTTCATTCCAAAAAGTAGGGGTTAAATTTCACACATCACCTGAACCAGAAAACGTTGTCAAACCCCCAGAATACGTCCAACAGTGTTAGATTTAAATCCCGCCCTATTATAGATAACAATCGATCGCTAATATTGACTGTGGCAACCCCACGAGTGCTCTTGATTCAGGGTCAGGGACTCGGTCTTATTTACAAGCTGGCTGTGTTTTGTAACACAATTGGGGTTCGCTTGTCAACAAAATGTGGAGTGGAGGCCGATACAATGGAATTATTGTGCTTACTAGACTTATGTTTCGGTACCCATGTACACAAAAGGTGATATTAGGTAAAACGCCTGCCCTTATGAGTTTCACTTACCTCAAACCAGCACCTTAATCAATTTCAAAGACAACCAAATGAAATTACTTATCCATTGCTTCATGTTATGTTTATTTTTTTTTGCGACTGCGTGAATTTGTGCATTATGCAATTAACTCGATTAACTGTTTTATGGTAAACATTTGATTAAGCTGCCTAGAAATGTCAGTATTCTCTGGTTTTGAGCGGATCAACTGCCGATCCCAAAGTTTTTTAACTGACTCGGGATTTTTTTCGGTCTATTTCAATTTCACTGAATATGATTTTGAAACGGCTGTCTGCGTATAAAAACAGTCAGATTGGCGCTAGAAATTGAAAAGCAACATAAAGATGTATTCACTAAAAAAACTGGCTTTAAAATGAACCGATTTTTTTTTTTTTTTTCTAAAAGTCGTTAAAAGGGTTAGGGACCTCTAGCCTACTTTCAAAAACCACTGTGCCATGATCCTTACCCATCACAAGAAGCGCCCGTAAATCCTTAATGAAATATATAAACATTTTCCCTAATAATCTGATGAGATTACTGAAATACTATTAAGTCAGTAAAATCCGGTACAATAAAAGATTCACGGTTAAACCCCTTCTACACAATCCACCAAGCACCGATAAGATTTTCAGCTAGCCATGGAATATCGACAGCTACGTGAACACTCGTTTTCGCTTAACTGTTCTGTCTTTCGAATCATTTTGGAACGATTTCTATGTCGCTTTACAAAGACAAAGACAAGACAAAGACAAAGATATTTTATTTTTAACTAGGCCACAAAGCGGCACTTTTGAACGTTAGATACATTAAAATTTACAAGGAATAAAAATTGATTCTACCGTGCATTCGGAAAGTAGCTTGTTATGGAGAAGAACGCACAAGAAACTCCATACTTACTCTTTAAAAAAATACGTTTTTTTTACAATATTTAGGTACATAAGTACATACATTAATAAATTTATATGTGTGAGGACAATGCACCCAGAATCACTACACACTATACTACGTACAGGTACAAAGTATTAAAAGTACTTACACATGTACTGTGCAGTTACATAATAGGTACTAGAAAAACACTAGCTTTCGAAGCAGTTAAGTTAAGACTAATCCCAACTGATGGCGCCCGTTCACGAACATGACGCATGAATCGGCACCACCCAGCTCAACCATCATGAAGGGAACCGAATGATCCAACACACACGCTACCATCAGAGAGACATTTGAGAGAGCATGACACACTCAATTGCCAGGGTAAACACAAGTCAACGAACGACACCAAGGTACAGCAAATGGTAGATTTACAGTTGGGTAAATAGTACTCACACACGTGCTGCGCAGTTATACAATACTAAAAGAAATTGAGTCTATATAATACAAATATATTCATACAGTCTTCAGCAGGTCCAAGAATTCTACAAAACAATAATGTTCTGCATATCACTTGTTTTTGCGCCCTAGTGGTTGTGGAGCAAGACTAGCATTGAGCCAAGCATTTTTATCAGTGATGTAATCCCCCAACTTATAATATGCCTGCATGCATAGTGTGCGTTTTATACATAGTATAAGTTTTAAATTTCGTCTCATTCAGTTCTAGAATGTGGGGAGGAATTTTATTGTAACATTTTGTACAGTACCCCATGAAAGAAGAGGCTACTTTAGCCAGTCTGAAACCTGGTTGAACTAATTGGTCCCTATTTCTAGTAATGTAATTATGTCTATCTCCGTTTTTACTAAAAAGATGTAAATTCTTTCTCACTTACATGATATTTTCATAAATATATTGACAAGGAACCGTCATGATGTTAATGCCCTTAAACAGTTCCCTTAGAGAATCGCGCCGGCAAAGATTGTATATCGCTCTGATGGCTCGTTTTTGCAGAATAAAAATTGACTCAATGTCTGCAGCCCTTCCCCATAGTAAAATACCGTAAGACATTATACTATGAAAGTAACTAAAATAGACCAGCCTCGCGGTATCTACATCACTAAATTGACGAATCTTTCTAACAGCATAAGCTGCCGAACTTAGCCGCCCTGCAAGTGATATTAAATGAGGACCCCATTGTAACGTTGAGTCTAGCGTGATCCCCAGGAAAATCGTTTTATCGACGAATTCTAGCGTCTCCTTGTTTAATATAATGTCACAATCAGTACTTTTTACATTCGGCAAGGAAAATTTTACGCACTTGGTTTTTTTACCATTTAAAACCAAATTATTGGCAGTGAACCAATCCTGAACCTGCCGTAGCGCGTTATTTACGTCGTCAACCTGACAATTACGTCTATTTATTTAAAAAAATTAAAGATGTGTCATCAGCAAGTAGCACCATGTTTAGTTTGTTTTTCAATAAACGGGGTAAATCGTTTATGTATATTAAAAATAAGAAAGGACCTAAAATTGAGCCCTGGGGTACCCCCATTTTCACGTTTAACCCCGACGAATTCACACCATTTATTTGAACTAATTGCTGTCTATCACTTAAATAAGATTCAACCAAACTTAACGCTGATTGACCTAGCCCGTAATGCTCAAGTTTCAGAAGTAATGTTTAATGATTAACGCAATCAAACGCCTTCGACAGGTCGCAGAAGATACCTATGGCATTCTGCGACTCTTCCCACGCATTAAAGATGTGTTTTAATAGGGTGACACCAGCGTCAGTTGTACAACGTCCTTTGGTGAAACCATACTGTTTATCATGCAAGATGTTATTCGTATTAAAATGAATGAGCAACTGATTAAGCATTATCTTCTCAAATACCTTGCTGAAAACCGGCAACACGGATACTGGTCTATAATTATCTGTGTCTTTACTGTCTCCGGATTTAAAAAGTGGTATAACCTTATTATATTTCATTAGATCCGGAAAGACTCCTTGTGGATACACACAAATTGAAAATTACAGCTAAGTACGGCGCTATAGTCTGAATAATGGAGGTACAAGCTTTGATGGACATTCCCCACAGATCTTCAGTCGGTTTGATCTTGTTTTGCTTAAAAGCTTTTATTACTGTTATGGGGTTTATATGTGAAAAGTTAAATACATTCGGGCAGGCTGAAACGTTCGCGTTTAATAATCCAAAAGCAATCGCGGGCGAAGAATTTAAGGTTTCAGTAGTTTTAATTGGGATGTTGGTAAAGAAATTTACAAATTCTAGCGCAACTTTTTTGTTATCTCTAATAAGTCCGTGTGTGGTCTCAAGCGTGTAATCAGTATTATTTCTTTTATTCCTGTTCGTTTCATTATTTATAATTTTCCAAACCGTCTTCATTTTATTTTCTGCTAATTTAACCTTATTTCTAATGTACAAGGCCTTAGCTGCCTTACATGTATTTTTAAAAATTCTCGAGTAAGTAGCAACATACTTATTAAACGTTTCTGTGTTCATACAAGGCTTAAGGCCATATAGCTCGTAAAGTCTTTCCCTACTTTTTCTAAGTCCTGTAGTCGCCCAGTCACTGAATAAAAACTTAGGGCATACAGTTTTAGTTATCTTCTTAAAAATGTTATTGAACTCTTTTTGAACCACTGAAAAAACTTCATCATACAAAATATTACCATCATTCACTGTGAGGTCCTGATCGCTTAACTTAGCGATTAAAGTGCTGTTAAATTTATTTAATTTACCGGATGTTATTGGTCTGGATTG
Source organism: Orthosia cruda (assembly GCA_964057195.1). Taxonomy (NCBI): domain Eukaryota; kingdom Metazoa; phylum Arthropoda; class Insecta; order Lepidoptera; family Noctuidae; genus Orthosia; species Orthosia cruda. Next base: position 11,165,475 of record OZ059839.1, on the reverse strand, counting down.
AATCTGCACTTGTTCTATTAGCATATTGGACTCAAATGTCACAAGTAGCCCACTATGATCCGAAGGCAGATAATTTATAAAGGCATTGTCCAAGTAGTTGCAGCAACAAAAAACATTATCAATACATGTAGCAGAAGTCAGTATAGTTCGGGTTGGTTCCGTAAACACATGTGACAAATTAAATGATTTAAAGAGATGTAATAACCTACTTCTATCTGAATTATCTTCTAGAATATTAATATTAAAGTCACCATAGACAATTACTAGTTTACTACCCATTGCAAATTTTGACAAAACATCTTCCATCACTGACTCGAATATAGAGTAGTTCTTATAATTAGGAGGTCTGTAGACGCACACTATAACATGCTTATCCAGCTCAACACAGGACAGTTCAACACTATGTTCAACTGAGAGGTCTACTATATCTTTACGAGGTTTTGATTTAAAACCATTTTTAATTAATATAAGTGAACCCCCACGCAACATAATATTTCTGTTAAAACAACTGCCCACAGTATAATTTTCATAATTGATTAGCATTGCATAATCTTTCAGCCAATCCTCAGTGAAACAAACAATTTCAAACATTGTTTTTTTCTAAAAACAGTTCGATTTCTAATTCCTTTGAAGAAAAACCCTGAATATTTTGGTGAAATAATTTCAGAGAATTCTGCTCAGACCTTTTTTTTAAATTATTTTTTTGCGAGCAAGAAGGTACCTTTTTGATGGTGGATATACTCGTAACATTTCCGTTATTGATACCCTCCCTTGTCCTATCAACTAGTTAATAGGACAAAATAATATTAATAGCCTTTTTGCTAACGTTATTCAAGGTATTGACCACCTTTAAATTAGTACTATTACTAATATCAATAATAACTGGATACTTCGACATACTACGTATGTCTGAGTTTATTGTGTAAGATAATAGCCGAGCTATTTGATGTCTTACCCTAAGAGGCAGATACAAAGTATCGCCTTACTTCATTGCACCTTTTTTAGGGATAGCCTTCACGTGGTTATGCGCAAGCGCGCTGCGTCTATGGTGTGTAGTGTACGGGCCAGTCCCAACACCGTCCTGGCAATGATAGCGGGGTGGCAGGACTGCCCTTACCTCCGGCATTGTACTGCTAGACAATGTTGCTGTACCAATGCCGGCGAGAAAGTATCAATATGAGTATTAATTGATACTGATTTTTTTATTTGTACTTATTATGTGATTTAATCATTTTGGTTGGCTTTTTTTTTTTTTTTATGAATTTACATTTTGTTTTGAGATTGATTTAATTTAATTTATTTTGATTATTGTAACCTTAGAATTTTGTTAGGTTTGGCATTAGTTGTATTTTATTTATTTTATTTGTAATGTGGAGTTAAAGTTACCTTTTACCGATTTATTTTTATACAAACTGCGCGCATAATGACTTAAAAAACAAATACGAGTAAACTATCTACTTACATGATTCCTCAATGAGATTCTCCTGTAGACTTTCGACGCAGTAATGTAGCAGTATGGTGAACAGCACGCCGGAGATCACGTTCGAACTCGAAAACAGCATCGTGGATAACACTAGCTGTTTCTGCCGATATGAAGCATTTTTCGGTGGCACATCACTAGCACTTTAATTCACTGGTGACTGCACTTTAATTCACTTGTGTCAACACTTTCATTCACTGTTGACTTGATGACTTAAGCCATGAGGATCCTTTGTGGTTCTGTAAAAAAAGAAAAACTAAGTTAGGCAGTGTTACTTTGAAGTCTTATAGGATCACAATTCGAATTTACAATTTCCGATCGTTTTCGATAATAAAAAAATGCTTCGACAGTTGGCTTCGAATGTTTTCGATTTTCGACTAAAAATATCTTCGATTATCGTCATGTCTTAAGTCATGCATGACAAACCTCTTTAATAAGAAAATTAGCGTGTGTAAAATTATCAAGTCACCATATGGCATCAACCTTACTTTTCCTGAACAGGACATGAACTTATGCCTTTTTCCCTAGGGTTGGTAATTTCTTCAACTAAACTATTCCAATACCTATATTACTATATATAACAAATTTTAAGCCAGAGTTATTCCAACATAATTTACTACTGTTCCCAAAATCGAAAAAATAAACACGTCTGAACCCCTCTCCAAGTCCTCACAAAGATCTATATCTGGCCATCTATCGAAATAAACGAGAGGTGATCCCTCAGACTTCAGACTTGCCGACTTCCTTTAACGCCACCAAAACACAGGCGTGTCTTTTTACCGCTAAAAGGAGTATTTTCGATCGGGCGCCTACTTTTCGGGGTGCGTCTGTTCCAGTGACTGATCGGATTGAGCTCCTAGGCATGGAGTTGACATCCAGTCTTAACTTCGGCGCCTCCATTGAGTACAAAGCTCAAATTGCGGCCAAAAAACTGGGCATCCTAAATAAGGTGAAGCGATACTTTACGCCTGGACAGCTTTTAACCCTGTACAAAGCGCAAGTCTGATCCTGCATGGAGTATTGCAGCCACCTTTGGGATGGCTCAGCAAAGTATCAGCTTGCCGCGCTTGACTCGGTGGAACGCAGAGCTAAGAGGCTCATCGGCGACATTGAACTGGTGGATACCAAGCTTCGCTGCAAGGTTGCCTGCTTGTCGGTCTTCTACAGACTGTATTTCGGTGAGTGTGCTCAAGAACTCCACGACCTCATCCCACCAGCCCCCTTCTACCATCGGACATCTAGACGCAGTGCAAGTTACCATCCTTACCTTGTTGCCATTCCACCAATTCGCACCAAGCGCTTCCAAACATCCTTTATAATGCGCACAGCGAATGAATGGAACTCACTACCTGCATCTGTATTTCCGAACGCATTCAACCCGAATCTCTTCAAAATTAGAGTAAACAGGCTCCTTCTGGGTAAGCTCACTCCATCGTCGACTCTGTCTCTGTCACCTATGACTCACTAGAGTCAAGAGCAAACCCATCTCAAATAAAAAAAAAATAAATAAAAAAAGGCGACCTTTATGATCGATAAATATCAAATCTTCCGATCTGTCTACGTTTTGATTGTCTTTTATTTTTCGTTGATGCTTGTATGGGTGAAGTGTGTTTTTCTTGGGCTTTTTTGTTTATATTTATGTTGCGATTTTTGCAGGAAAACCTGTACGAGTACAAAAAATAACTATGACGTCTGGTCGTCTGGGTTAGATAAGGGAGAGAGGGTATGATAATAATGGCTTAAGCACAAATGACTACTGAATGATAGATAGGAAGGCCCTAGTCAGGGTTTTCCTAAAATAAATAACATCTCTTCAAGGGAGGGAAAGGTGACAAAAGACGCACCACGCCATTCAACTAGATCCACGATCACTTTCATTCAGTTGCTACGACCCACCCTAAAAAGTTCATCACTCCATCTAACCTGAGGACATCAGAGTTTACATTTGTCATTTCTCGCTATTCCTCATAAGAATACATGTCCAATGGTCATCGGTTCTACGGTCAACATGGCCTCATATAAAACCAATGAATGCTAAAAATATACACCATTTTCTCCCACACACAGTAGCACCTACAATTAACTGTTATCACATAAAACGTCTGATTAATTCGTTAATAAGCTAAGCAAATTAAGCCTTCAGTCCGACTAATAGGGTATCGATGCTTATTGGCTGATTAAAAATTCACGCGGGCTTTGAGAGCGGACCGACTGGTTGTGCCGGGTTGTGTATGGTAAATAATTGTGTTTAATTAATTATGTCTTTTGTTGATGGAATTTTAAATGGGTTATTGTCATGGGGTGTTTGTGTTATTTTGAAAGGTAGGTAGGAGGTATTGTGATTTAGTAAAGGAAGGATAGGTTGACTTATTGATGGCTTTTGAGGGTTTCTATGGATGCCTAATGTGTTAGAATTTGATGTGTGTGTGACGTAATTAAATCATGAATTTTAATTTTACAAGTCACAATGGTTTGCTACATAATACATACGTGTCATATTTATTAAGCACCTACCGACAAATGTCAAAGTACCTACCTAAATTATTATTACCTACAAATGTAAAAGAGTACCCATCTATGCAAATATTGTTGTGTGTACAGGTAATAACTCTAAACTTATATTTATGCCACATTGTTGATATTCCTACAAATTATTACGTAATTAGTAATGATCATTGTGATGTATCCTGCATTTTATATTGCTATATTAGTATTATAAGTCCTTCGAAACAATTAGTACAATACTGTCTGTTAGTATCAATACTCTTTCGAATATTGATTAAGAATGACTAAATAGGCGATATTAAATTCCTCAACTGTCTTGTTACGTTTTAAAATTATTTCATTACAATTGATAATGGATTATTGACCTAATTATGAGTTTATTTTAAGCAATATAGAAAATATAAGTTTTTAAACTGTCATGGTCACTAACACTAATATTAAGATTATAAGCGGGATATTTACCATGTTTACTGTTTGTAGCGAGTTGCCGATATTTCGGTGCTGTTGCAAGCACCATGATCACGGATAAACTGAAGTCATTGCGGGTGGGTGTTTATGAGGAGACAAAACGGTCTACCCTCTTTCTTGTTCGTTTTTTGCACTCGGTACCGCTACCATTGTCACTCACAACTCGATTCTGTTCCCGACACACGAAACTCACTGTGTCCGCTCGCGAACTTTTTACGGCACTTTTTCGGGGTTTCCACAGCTGGACCACTGGATTCCAAGCTCTCGACAGTTGAAACCCATCCTCCCGGTTGAAATTTTTATATTCGGTAATTTCGATAGCTTCCCTCACCAGTCTAGGGATATAGTGGCGTTCTGTCTAAATGACCTGAGGGTTATGTAACTCAATCCAGTGGTTCAATCCTGATTCCAAGAGATGTTGAGCTATGGCCGATTTTTGTGTATCATTGTTCTTTACTGCCCTGATGTGCTCTGAAATTCGACAAGCAACCGTACGCTTCGTCTGGCCGATGTATGCCTTGCCACAACTACAATCTACTTTATAAACACCGGACTTTTCCAGCGGCAAGTTGTCCTTCGGCGAGCGCAGCATCTGTGATACTTTTCTGAAAGGAGTGAAGACAGTCTTTACGGCGTATTTCCAATGAATGTAAGCAACCTTATCTGTCACTCCCCTCACGTACGGCAAAAATGCTGGCTGCCACTCAACCTCGCATTTCCGTTGTTTACAACCAGTTTTTTGATTAGGTTGTGCAGTCTTCCCTGTATATCCGTTTCTCTATAGGACCCTCTGCACATGTGTTAGCTCAGCACGTAAATGTTCCTCATCGCATAGATCATATGCGCGGTTGGTAAGTGAAGTCACTACAGAGTTTAGTTGTCAGGGATGGTGGTGAGAATCAGCGTGTAGATATCGATCCGTGTGAGTCAACTTGCTATACACTGTGTGACTCAAAGAACCGTCAGCACGGGCCCCTATTTTCACGTCCAAGAATGGAATTTCCCTCTCTTTTTCCATCTCGTAGGTAAATTTGATTTTACAATGTATGCTATTAAGGTGTGCCAAGCATAATTCTACCTCATGTTGGTCTCCTTCAATGATCCCAAAAACGTCAGCAACATACCTTTTCCATAATTTAATATGTGTGGATGCAGTGGAGACCGCTACTCTTCAAAATGTTCCATCCAAATGTTGGCCACCACTGAAGCCACCGGACTACCCATGGCTACACCATCAATCTGAAGGTAGTATTGACCTTGGTATGTAAAGTAACTGGTAGATAAACAGTGATGAAGTAATTTCACGTATTCTACAGGGATGTTATTTTCTTGCAATTTCATCTCAATTACCTCCATGCAGTCCGCCACTGGAACTTTGGTAAATAAGGACTCAACATCGAAGCTGACCATAACATCATTTGTTTGGAGATCTATGGATTGCAAGATGTCAATGAAATGTCGAGAGTCTCTTACATAAGATGTTGAATGTCCAACTAATGGTTGAAGAACAGAAGCTACGTGTTTCGCTAGGTAGTATGTGGGCGAGTCAATCTGACTGACTATGGGTAGTAGCGGAACATTTTGCTTGTGCACTTTTGGTAAGCCATATAGTTTTGGGGGCTGTATATTTCTTGGACGGAGCAAGTACTGAGCCGTATCATCCGTGATAATATGTTGATACTCCTTTATTATTTTGCGTGTACTGCGGTTCACTCGTGCCGTCGGGTTGTAGTTCACTTCCTTGTAGGTGTTTACATCATTCAATAAGTTACGGATCTTATTATCATATTCAGTAACGTTCATAACCACAGTAGCATTACCTTTGTCCGCTTTAAGTACAAGTACGTCCTCATCCTTGCGGAGGTCACGTAGTGCGGCCAACTCTTCAGCAGTGATATTAGATGATGGAAGTTTAGAGTGACGGAACGCTACGGCGGTGTCCTGTCTCAGCACTTCGGCATCACTCGCGGGTATCATATTACGTCGTATCGCTTCCTCCACACCTCCAATCACCTGTTCGTAAGGTATGCGTTTCGGAGTAGGAGCAAAATTCAACCCTCTCTCAAGTACCCCAAAAGCACTCTGCGATAATTCCTTGCCAGACAAATTAACAACCGTTTGAGTAACTTGTGAGTTATCATTGTAGGGGCTCACCGGTTTTTGTTTTTGGATTAGTGATTCATATTTTTGTTTCTTTATCAATGCACCAAACTCTCGTGAACGTTCAGCTTGCAAGTAGGTAATACGATCACAAACATCGAAATCACTAGCTGTCAGCAAAGCACTGCATTCAAGATGTAAACAATATAACTCACGGCGGATCACATCCAAATGGTATCTGGTATTGCGGATAACCTTACGCAACAATTTAACACTCGCGTTACGTAGAATGCTCGCGGAGCCGTGGATGTCCTGACGAGGCCTTAGTCTCACACACACAGGGATAACGTCTGCATCCCTGCATTTTATCAGAAAAGTCAAGGACTCCTCCAAACAACCACACTTTTTCCGCGCGCGTTCTAGATGTTTCACTAGTTTTACACCATCCGGCCCGTACCGGTTCGCGATATAAGTTTTTTAACTGTCATGGTCACTAACACTAATATTAACATTATAAGCGGGATATTTACCATGTTTACTGTTTGTAGCGAGTTTCTGATATTTCATTATATTTATTAACATGGTAAATATCCCGCTTATAATGTTAATATTAATATAGAAAATGGCGGGATACTGCGCCATTTTCTCATATTGGACGTATTGAGACACAGATAGACCCGAGGTTATAAAATCATTGTGTAATGGATAAGCCGACTTACTTGTTTGTGAACTACAAGTCAGTACAGGCCAGATATAATACTATTATTATTATTAATACTTGGTGTAAGATCGACTACATATAGCTAACGTAAGTTATTTGATATTATAACTTTATTATTGCTAATGGTTGTGTTGAAACGGTATCTATATCATACTATGGTCTTTATTCCTAATATCTTATATTTATTTAAGGGCTAGTCTTTGTCCTTTGCCTTTTCCTTGTTATTTTGATTCTATAATATTGTTAATACTATGGTAGTAAAAGATATCGATAAATATTATGAAAGACCTTCCGTGGGGTTTGTTGCCCTTCTTTCCCACGAGAACCAGTCTAGCACGGGCGGTAAGCTCAATGAGCCTTCTAAATATGAATTAATTGACAAGCCTTATTTAAATAAATACTTAGTCCTGTCTTTCTGTGCTTTTATTCATAAAACCTTTTCCTTACACACCACATACATTGGAACTCTGATACACAGTAAATAACCATCAACCAACTGACCATTCAAAGCTATCTTTTGGTATCTTTGTAGATACCTATACTTTTTAATAGAGTTCCATTCGTGATTCTAACAAATGCTACTGGCGTTTTAAATTGTTTGCAGAATTGTTTTTTGGTTTGTCTCTAGTGCCTTTTGGGGCATTTGGTTCCCATAACAATGGTTTTTCTATTGTGTCACTATAGAAAATCTCAGTAGTCTAAAGGGGGTATGTGTCTGATAATTAGCACTCCAGGGGTTTTTGTATTGACTATAGATGACCATTTGTATGAACAGGCACTCTGTAATTATATCCTACCATATTATTAGAAACGCGAATGTTTGTGAGAATAGATGGATGGACAATCGTTACTCTTTCACCCAAAAAATAGTGAACGGGTTTTGATAAAACTGTAGTATATAACATTACTGTAAAGTAAGCTTTTAGCATCAGTATAACGCATGTGCTATAATTTACCTTTTAAACGCGGGTGAAGCCACGGGAAGCAACTAGGTAGGTAGTAGTAGATATTTAATAAAATAACATCTTCATCAAATAGAGGTCTAGTTTGAACTATTTTTAGCTTGGGGTAATGATTGAGTTTCTGTTAAAGTAAGCTTTGTTTAGTTATTATAAACTGATAGATATTTATTTTTACAACATCCTGTCAGATTCCTAGTGTATTAACTTCTTGAGTGCTCGAATCGTGGATCCGTGATTATTTTCAAGGATGTAGCAATCATTAAATCAATACCAATAACTTCAAAAGGATAACAATCTTCGTATGCAATAACTCTTCTACCACAATTGCACGAAATCTGGCCAACACAGCAACAGCAAATAAAAACAAAGACCTTCTACATTTATTGTCACCATTCATTAAACCAGAACTTTTCGGTCCCACTTAAGTTTGGTTTTTGACGAGAATTTACAAGAGCGTTCGCTAGAATGACCGAGAAAATGTTCGAAGCGATGTTTGGCTCTATGCTTTGTTTTGTTCGTTGTTCAGTTCTGCAAATTTAAAAACGGCGAATGCTTGATATTCTGTTACAAGTGAATGCTCAAGTCTACCAGCACATTTCTCATTCCAACAACGCCATAAGGTACAATTATCAGAAGCACATTAACACCAAAATAAACTCTTTAATTAAAACTGCCAATAACACTAACACCGGGCACCAATACACCGAACACTATAACAATAATTACATTTGCGCTATAACATCGTTGCATAAGTTGATTCACTTTTCGCATGCAGTATGTTTCTAAGGTCATCCGATATCATGTGTTGTTGTGGAGTTTGTTTCACTACTTATTCTTCCTAGTTACAACACTAGGAATTGATGAGAGCGTGAAGGCTTGCTGGGGGACTTTCTATTATTTTAATAATGCTGTGGTCAAAAAAGTACAGCCTAATTTCAATAATATACTTTTAATTTTGATTTAGCTACATGACTTCCATGATACAATAACTAAACTGATTCGCGGTTTTCAACGGTCATCATTAATTTATGAGTATTGGTGGATAAAGTCCTATTCTGATTATTTATTAAACTTTAAGCTATTGCAGTGGCTAGTTAGAACGGTGTCGCTGCAGCTAATTGAAGTTACGTTGTAGAATTCACCATATTCTTATCACTCGTGATATATTAGGCATCGTGATGTGGCTGTGTTTGTGACTAGTCTGCACCAACCTTAAGGCTACCCCTTTTAACAAGGACCTATGGGGTTGAAATACAAATGATATTAAAATGATATTGATTTCTAATAGGATGACTCATTAGTATGTAGTAAGCATTTGTGTTAGATTCGAGTAGTTTTGGGAGGGAATTAAAAGAGATTGGATTTTTTGGGCTTCACTAAAGGCTGGTTGTGGATTAAGATTTTTTTTTTTGGTATTTAGAAAGTGTGTGCCTTAATTATAAGGTGCCTTATTAAGCGTATAATTGTGTTTCTTTTAGATAAACCAAAAATTCTTTTATAATAATAATATTGATTAGGTATATAAAATCCTAGATATAAAAAAAAACCCGACTGCTTAAAAAGGGAATGCATGGGTTTTTTGATTTTTTTAATTAACTTTTTTATTTATAACTTTTTAGTATTTTTTTTTAGATTTAGGTACATTTTAACTTACAAGTGTCATATATTTTTGAAATCACCTCTTAAAATCTTTTATTTTGATACTCCACACGATGTGTTTGGAAGAAAAAAAAAATTGTCCCCCACAATATGGCGCCCAAAAACCGCCATTTTTCTTTTTTAAATTTTAATGTAGCCAGTGACACTCGCATGGTTAAGACGAATCGATTGATGTAAGAATCATCAAATTCGGCCAACGCGTTTGGTCTCTAGAACGCCACATAGGAACAAACATACATACATATATACATACATACATACTTACATACATACATAGACTGATAAACCCATTACCCTCCTTCGGCAGTCGGGTAAAAAATAACAAGACTTGCCAAACTTAAAAGCTTTTTGTTAAATTTGTGATCTCACCTTCTTATTTGCTGATTCCCTTAAATAAAGAAGCATTTTTTTGAAGTACCTAATACAAGTCATAAAATATCTTTTTTTTTTGTTTCAAGTTCGGCCATTCGTTGACGCGGCAAAGGTTGATTTTAATTTTGAGCGATCTATTGATTAGGCTTCAAATATAAAAGATTAACCCAGCCAGAATAAATACCCCAGTGGTCAGCGGTGGGCGCTGAAGCAGCTGGACCGGAAGCTCCTCCTGGAAGCCTCGATCGTGCAGGCCTGGATGTCATCACCGGACAGGCCTGCTGACATCAACGACGAGGCGGAGTGGTTCCGGGAGGCCATGTCCGAGATATGTGACGTGGCAATGCCCCGGGTCCAGTCAGGACGCGCCCGGCGCCAGGTGTACTGGTGGTCGCCGGAGCTTACGGCTCTGCGCCAGGCGTGTGTTGCTGCGCGACGCCGGTACACCAGGCACCGCAGGCTCCGTAGCCGTCCTCCGAATACGGAAGCCATACAGCGGAGCTGTACGAGGGGTACAGAGTGGCGAGGGCCACCCTCCGAGCGGAGATCAAGCGGGCCAAGAGACTGGCCCGCGAGGAGTCACTGGGGACTCTTAACAGGGATCCGTGGGGACGCCCCTACAAAATGGTGCGGGATAAACTCCGCCCATGGGCTCCCCCGCTGACGCAGAGTCTCCGGCCGCAGCTCGTGGAGATCGTGGTGAGCACTCTATTCCCTTCGCGAGGGGAACATACTCCTCCGCCCATGGCTCCGCCTCCTGTGATGCCCGATTCAGACCACACCGACGACGACGATGCTCCGGAAGTGACCGAGGTAGAGTTGAGAGTAGCGGTACGTAGGCCGAATGCAAAAAATATCGCCCCAGGACCCGACGGCTTACCTGGGAAAGCCAGGCCCCTGGCTTTAGAGGCTCTCGGGCCTTGACTAAGGGGGCTCCTTAGCGCATGCCTGGAGAAGGGCCAGTTTCCACTTCGTTGGAAGACGGGGAAACTGGTCCTCATTAAGAAGCCGGGGCGCCCTGCGGACTCGCCAACCGCTAACCGGCCCATCGTATTGCTCATCGATGTGGGCAAGCTCTATGAAAGAGTCATAGCAGACCGCCTCGTCGGTCAGCTGGTACGGGTGGGCCCGGATCTGGCGGCAAGCCAGTTTGGTTTCCGCAGAGGGCGCTCTACGGTGGACGCCATCATGCGCGTGCGAGCCCTCACGACGGGGGATGCAGTGGCCTGGAGTGGGGTCGTCTTCAACACCCTGCCCTGGAGTTGCATCAGGGAGACACTCCGGTATCACCGGATGCCGCCCTACCTCCTTGGCGTGGTCGAGGCCTATTTGACGGACCGGGCCGTTATCTACCCCGGTCACCAGGGAGAGTGTAACCGGCGAGAGATGTCCCACAGGGATCGGTCGTGGGGGCCATATCAGTGGGTCATCGGGTACGACTGGGTGCTGTGCGCCGGCCTTCCTAGCGGCATACGCTGGTCCTTGCGCAAGGGAGGTCGCACCAGGCAGCGGCCGAATTAGCGACACGCGGGATTGCGACAATCGTCGAGAGTATCCGGCAATTGGGACTCGAGGTAGCTTTGCACAAGTCCGAGGCCATATGTTTTCATGGTCCTCGGAACGCGCCACCGCTGGGTTCCCAAATAACGGTAGGAGGGGTTCACATCGGCGTCGGGTCGACGATGAAGTATCTGGGACTCGTCCTCTACAGCCGGTGGAATTTCGTGGAGCATTTCCGACGTTTGGCTCCCAGACTGCAGCGGGCCGGGGCTGCCCTCAAGCGCCTCCTGCCAAATCAAGGGGGTCCAAACGCCTCCTGCCGGAGGCTCTACGCGGGGGTCGTGCGGTCCTCACCTTCTACCTGACGCAGGTCCTCACTGGACATGGATGTTTCGGGAGGTTCCTGTTCAAGATAAGACGGGAGGAAACGCCATAACGAAACGAAATGGTGACAACCATTGTGTGGATCGCCTGGAGGACACGGTGGAGCATACGGTGGAGGTCTGCCCCGCTTGGGCAGAGCACCGCCGTGTCCTCGTGGAGGCGATCACCGGTGGCGACCTCTCGCGTCCGGCCCTGCTTCAGGCCATGGTACGGAGCAAGAGGGCATTGGAAGCTGTCACCCCCTTCTGCAAAGCAGTAATGCTCACGAATGAGGAGGCAGAACGCGTGAGGAACCCTAACATAAATGGCGGCATATGTTTGAGCTGTGAAACGGAAGTAAAAATACTTATTAATTCAAGAAAATGAACCCCACTAGGAATCTTTTTGAAAACAAGTTAAAATACCTAAAATATTTTTGTTTTATTTACTGTCCAAAAATGATTGCGACACAATAAACTTTTTTTAAAGTACTGTCCATGGGCATTCTCCTTTGAAAAAGAGTTGCCGCGGCCCTGGCTCAAGCAACTGAAGGAACACGGGTGGGTTTTAGTCAGTAAAAGTCTGACACGCTTCACCCAGATCAGGAGAAGTCACTGGATGATTTCCCACCTTAAATAAAAAAAAAAGCCAGATTAAATACCTTTATATGCTTGAGATTATAATATAGTGACGATCTACGCAAGAAAAAAATGAACAAAACGCTGTAAAATGTGGAGTATCTAGAAGTTATTTAGCAATAACTGCATTTAATCGTGTAAAACTTAAGATCATGGTCTACCCTAACCCAGTTGACTGTTTACTATACTACTTAATATCAAAAGCAATGTACCTACTTATTGAAAATCTACAAATCATATAACATTATTCGAGTGCGTTGGTATGCAATTGTAGGTGTTGACATGCTTAAGCCAGTGTGGCCTGGAATTCTGCAGCAAATCTAGAATTTTGTTTGAAGTAACGCAGGGGTAAATGTTGACTATCAAATTTGTCTGTAAAATTATGCCTTGTATTAGTGCGGTTTGCCTAGGCCTCAAAAAAGGTCCTTTAGTGTTAACCTTGGCCGTTTTATAGTTGTATACATTATTGTTTTGTTCTATTGAGACCGTGGGTTACTGTTGTCATTAACCAAAAAATTTGATAGTGTCAAGACGTTGAGGTTTGGTAGAAATTATGTTGGACTGTGTTCATAATACAAACTATATACTATTAGTTAGTGTGCCGTACGCAAAATACGCGCTTGGACGTGGAGTTGCGGACACCAGCCCGTCTTAATCTAATCTATCTAATCTATCTAGTTAGTGTGTCCTTGAATATAAGATTAACCCGCGCCGGCGTCATTTTCTGGTATCTTAGGTAAATATTATTTACTAACTATCTCACATTTTTTTTATAAACTATGTTTAACCATGATCATTGATATCTCGTTAGTATTAAGATTGCTTATAAATGTTTCAACATCCGGACAAACCTTTTTAGGTTTTTATGATGTTTCTGTTTATATTTTGTCTTGTTCCATATTTAATAAACAATAATAAAATTAAAAAATACCGTCTCGCATTATAAGGGTCTTGTCTCACTAAGTAAGTCCCTAATTAAAAAAGATATTATTTGTCTAATTAGTCTGCAAATACATATGACAGGTACTAACCTTGATTATTACTTACCTCATGAAGTTCGGCTATAAAACCTTTTATTAACTTTATGTAAACACATCAACACGGTCTAGGGATAATTTTAAAAAAGCGAATTACTATCAATGTGTTAATTATTTATATGACATGTATATATTTAAAAGATACGTTATTTAATATTCTACCATTTTTTAATAATGGTTAAGGTACTTCGATTAAAATTTCAGGATTTTATGGAAAAAAAATGAAGCATAGACGGAAACTGTATATGAATTAACTTTTAATTTATGAGTAAAAACTGAAAAAAATAGTAAAATCATTTAATTTGTGTTTATAAACTTGAAGTTAGTAGTCTGAGAAAGCGCCCATGATGTTCATAACACATTGGCAACGATTCGGCATGCTCAGAACAAGGTTGTCAATGTCTTCCTGCGGAATATTGTCCCATGTCCTTCTGAGGTGCGCAAAAAGTTGATCTTCTGTAGCCAGATTTTCAGAAACTTCCTTCAGAGCTCTTCTTTGCAGCATATCCCACGCATGCTCAATGGGATTTAAATCTGGCGATTGAGCAGGCCAGTCTAAGGCCCTAACATAGTGTGTATGTAACCAAGCTGCTACCGTTCTCGCCGTGTGTGCCCGGGCATTGTCGTGCATGAGCAGGAAATCTTGCCCCATTTGTGTTCTGTGGGGCAAGATTACGGGCCCCAGCACCTGTTGGACGTATCGTTCTGCTGTCATATTGCCCCGCACCCAAACGAGATCCATCCGTCCTCCAAGACGAATTCCTGTCCAAACCATAATTGTTCCTCCTTGGTATGGGTGAACTTCCTGAGGGTTCTGAAGACGGCTCCATCGTCCAACACGCGTCCTTCGTGAATCTGGATGGAAGCCGAACCTGGATTCATTCGTGAACAGCACATTGGACCATTGCTCAATTGGAATTAGTATGAGATAAATTACAAACAAATCGGTGTATAAAAGATTCCAATGCGGCCAGTACTTTTCGAGTTATTTAATTGAGTATGAAATATCTCTAGACCGTGTTGATGTGTGTAGTTCGACATGAAACCTTCAATCGTTCCATCTATATTAACCTCCACCACCGTAAATTCATTTCAGGTTTGAGGAAAATCGACGGAACTATACATACCCAGATACATCCACAATCCCATTCCTTGAAGGTTTTTCACCCGATTCGTCGTGTAAGTCATTAAGAGTAACAAAAACTAAAGTAGGCCGAACTTAGTCGGCCATTTTGCTAAACTTTGCAGGCCGGAGCAAAAAAAATGGGCAAACTCTGCACGTTACGTTTATGTACGACCTTGTATAGTGATGTGCAGTGCAAGGTAAGTTGGATAGAAGTTGGATGTTTTAATATCCTCTAGAGTCTAGGTGGACAGCAAAACCTACGTCTACGTCTCAGTTGTTGGTGAGAAAGTTTTGAAATAAAATAAATGACATGAAAAAACAAAGTTTTGCTTTGGATGGGTCTGATTTATTATGAACTGTACATAGTAGCCAGCTGCTGATATGGCATACTAAGTTTTAGAAATAAATTAGCTTTGTACAGCGTGCGTCTTCTCATTGATTTAATCTGTCAAAAACTCTGGGTTTTATTATAGACTTTTTACGTACCGATACATTTTGGTGGCCAATAAAAATGTTGGATTAAGAAAATTATTCCAAGAGAGGATTGTCTCTGACACTCAAGTCCATTAAATATTCACACCTCTTCCGTATTTCCAAACGATATTTGATTTTGTATTTTAAACAGCGGTGGCCCATTTTATCTGTCTCTCTCAACATCGAAGCGCTTTGACAATAAGTACTTCGGCATCCCATAAAACTATACGGCCCTGTTCCCATACGATACGCACTTATGAATCACGAGAAATATTGTAAAACCAAACCATTTTTAAAAGAGTAACCATGGAGTTTCTTGCCGGTTCTTCTCCATAGGAAACGACAAACCCGAACCGTGCACATTTTATCGACGTTTTATAAGTGCCCATGTAGGCCTATGTGAAATAAAAAATTGATTTTGATTTTTTTTTTGAGACGTACTGTCTACTTACGATACGTTAGTCCTTACGAATAACGATACATATTGGTACTAAGAGTTACATAAGTACAAACGTACGAGTTTGCGTTGTGTAACTGTCTTGTTGTATGTCAACTTGGTTTCAGAAGTTTTGGGAGGAAGCTCAAGATTTCTTATGGGGTGAGGCTGCCAAGATTTTTGGTTATGGCAATGTTCTCCCATGGGTCTGTGTTGGGCGATTCGTGTTCAACAGAAAATGTTTATGAGAAGAGGTTTTCTGTCTATGCATGCAATGTAGAAAGAGGCGTCAGTTTATGTGTATGTAGTCAATTGCATATTAATGTTAACAGTGTGATGTTAAAGACTTCTGTATTCCATTGTAGCTTTTTCCACGCCGACGCTCACGTAGTGGTGTATCACATTGAAACCTTTTTTCGGGTTAAAAAGCATCCTATGTCACTCAACAATACTGTATATTTTATATGAAAGTTTTTAATCAGAAAATTTCTTCCAGAGATTACCTCCTAACAATCCTCGAAACATTCTATCTTTTAATTGTAATGAGGAAGTTTTCTTAGTGTTTAAAGTGTAACTAACGTGCGATATAATTATTCATTAAAATAAATCTACTAGTTTTAATTACTGCATTGTAGTGGTGGCTTAACATAAAATAAATCTGTTGTATCTAGTAAATCTTCAACTTCAGATAATTAAGCGGTTCCATTAACTCAAAGCTACCACAAACAATCTTACCAAGCTTACTTAAAGTTAAAACATTGTAACAATATTGTAGTAACAACGTTATCGCACTATTAAATCAGATTTGTAACTTAAAACAGTCCTTACATCTGTCAACGAATGCAATAACGACCACGTAGGCGGAAAAGTAATGAATGCGACTTGCATTGAAATTCCCAAGCGTTTGCTACCTACTGTTAAATAGTTGCAGCAAGTTGTAACGGGAAACAAGCGAATTGGAAACGTTTATTGAATGTTACATTAGTTGGAAATGGGGTGTCAAAGTATTGGAAGTGTTTTTGGATATATCCACATGATATATATTTGAATTTTTGAACCCGAAAGTGTAGTGGTCGTAAGCGATTTCTAAACGATACGGTACGGATTTAGAATAGAATATAATGAAATAGAATTTATTGTACACCAAATTAGTCACACAACTGTTTACAAATAAAAATAATTATTGGATGTACTTAATTGTGTTTCAAACACAAAATGAACATGACCTAGATCATAAAAGAAAAAGATATTTGGGCCAAGGAAAAATATTACATATGAAAAACAATAGGCCCAGGACTGTGAAGAAATTGGATACTTTTTATCCCAGATATCATTTTCCCACGTAAGCGTTATACCGAGATCCTTAAATTACAAAAGCTAGAAAACCTAGTGATAAAATAAAACTTACTTGTTCCTTAGAAAATTTTTGACGTGAATAAACCTAAAGAATGTTACTTACATTGAGAATGCTCAAGAGTTCGCAACTGTAGGCAACAAATGAAACTGCATGTCTGCCACTTAAGGAAACTAGTGCAAATATGTTTTCAAGAATGAATGGGGTTTTCTCTTCTCTTCCTTGTTTTGAATAGACTAACAAGCCACCCAACTTCGTAGAATGAATAAAATTCTATGTAGCACTAGGTTTTCCCTGTGGTTTTAATACCGTGACCTATGCCAAAGGCACCGTGTAATTGCCGGCATAAAAGGCAGCTATGACACTCAGCGAAAGTGTAGTTTTCTATCAAGGAATCAGTTTTCATAAACAAACAATCTATTTTGCTTCATAATAATATTATCCTATTTTATTTTTTATCTCTATTGAAATTGGTACCAATGTTAAAATAATTGCCATTTATGTTGCATAGTGAAATCATTCGATGGTTTCGAAAGAAAGCTTTCCTACGAATAAGCTCCGCGCGCCTGCCGCACGCCTGCGCGCAGTGCGGCAAGCGCTTCTCGCACGCGCACTCGCTCACGCGCCACATGCACAACCACGCCAAGCAGCTCTACCGCTGCGTCGTATGCAAGCTGACAGATAAATGTTATTACTCTGTTACCGATTTTATAAATGATAAATTGTAATATTTGCTTCACTTTACCTCATTTATTATGTAAATAATTTTAGACTTAGCTGATTCATGATCTCATTTTGAATTTAAGTACTAATTAATTTAATTTTAGTTTCTAAATTATCTGTAAGTTAACCACTATTTTTGTATGCCAACAGGCAGAATGTACTGGGAATATATCTGAAACTAACACCATTATTGTAATACCTGCATTCTATACAAATAAAGAAATTATTATTATTATTCCTTTATTTATCTTCTTTCTTATTTAGTACATTTTTAAATATTTAACAAAAAAAAACTTAAAAACATTTAAAAATATAAAAAATAGAGGCCAACCGGTATCGGGAACAGGGTCCAAGCTACCGGTGGTTAGGGCTCCAGAGACAGGAACCTCCTCACAATGCGAGCCGTATCGACGAGCCTTCTGTATCAGACCCTTGATCCAACCGCCCAATGACAGCCTCGACAGATGGTCGTCGAGGCTTTTGGCCATCAGGCCCGTGGCCGTAACGACAATCGGCACAATGATCGCCGAGTCCACATTCCACATGTCGACAACCTCGTGTGCTAAGTCGAGATACTTAATTTGTTTCTCTTTCTCAGCTTTCACGAGGTTCTCGTCATGCGGGATGGTGACATCGATTATTATTATTATTATTATTTTGGTAAACATGGACTGTTTCTTAGCTCTTTGGCTAGTTTAAACTACATCAACGGGACAAGCCAAGTCAATGTAGCGTGTGGTGATTTTTTATAATGAAGAAGTGTTGTGAACTGTTTCATTTTCTTCAATTTTTTTATTTTTTTTTATTTTTTATTATTATTATTATTATTCAGATAGTAGGCAAAAATACAAAATAACAGTTCTTCCATACAAAAAGAAAGATGTTCATCAATGTAGCCTGTTTGTATGAATACTCCTGTCAAAAACTTACTTCATGTTAGTACAAGTATAAAACAAACATGAAATAACATTCAAATATACAATTGACATTAATTTCAAGCTTGCACAGCAACATCCAAACAGCTGTACATAAACTTGCTCGAATTCAGGCCCAGTGTATGCCAAAGAGAATTTTAGAAAATCCAATAGCGCACAACAACTTTTAGGAAGCTCTAAATATACTGGTCTTTGAGTGACGTCTGTTCAAGACCATGGTTTTATGAATATTGGAGCAGTTTTTGCACACAGCAGCCATTGAGGATAAAGGTTCAGAGGAAGGTACTCAATACGATATTCGTTGGCAAATGGGTATCGATAACTTTTTGTATAGATAAGATGGTTTTTAAGAACTTGATACTGTTGTCAGTAAAAATAATGGACGCTTTTCTATGCAGGTTAAAAAATCTGCCCAGGTTAAATTCCCTGGTGGGGTTGCAAAGGGTGCAACCTTTAGGGTTGTCCGAAACTCTTTGTTTGCTCTTGCCTTTAATGTTTTTCAACATGTGATGGGTTGCAGTAACTTTGTCGTCAAATTACAGGCCCTAATCAGAAAACCACAACGCGCTACAAAATACATTGTCCATAAAGCTTAAAAGTAGAAGTGGGCTGAGCTGGCCACTTTTACTGTTTGCCTAATAAGCTATGGTTCTGTAGGCTATAATAACGACTATACAGAGCCCTGACATAGCCAGAAAACCCGCGTGGTAGAGCTAGTAGGCTATACGAGTTGGACCAAGATACGATCGGTGGTTCCAACAACGGTGACTTAAAAGTGTATCTGACTCCTGAAAATTATCAATTTATTTTAAACTAGCTTTTGCCAGAATCAGATGGAAAATTACTGCACGGTAACGTATAACCAGGACGAAAAGTCTGATCCAAGCTATGATCGGCTCATGTTCCAAATCCGTTAAGCTGTTAAGGCATGATCGAATAACAAACATACAAACTATTACATCTATAATACCTACCTATAAGTAAATAGTAGGATAATTTATTAAAAAATCTCTACTACTATTTCAAACGACAAAATCCAAAATCTGAAAAAACATTTCGTCTTACCAGCCCATTACTTAACATTCTCGATACAAACTAGCAAACATCCTTTCAAGTAATTGCTATGAAGCATAACGTAACTTTTGTGTAAGCACTCGAATGGCAAATTGCGAGTGTAATAGTTTCCATAAAAAACATTTTGCAGGCGACAGAAACATATATCTCATATCTACGTCTATTTGGTAAGATGCCAGTGGCGTAGATGTACCATAAACCCTGTCTGGGCAGCATTTTGTTGGATCACATTGGGATGTGTTGACTTCTCAGTTTTAGTGCATAGCTTCAGTCAAGGCTAGTTATGTTCACATTTTGGATTGCAAAGAATAATTTGATGGAGTTGCAATTCTTTAACTTCGGTGTACCCTATGCAGTTAGTCACTTTACCACATTGACTGGCTAATATGTCAGTTTATCATGAGAGATCAAAAGCCGAAACACTCTCAGTTCTCTTAAAATCGGGCTGTTGGGTAGTCGATAAAGTTAGCAAGCTAAATATTAGCCTAATATGTTGGTACTTGAGCAGAGCAGAGGTGCCCCAGTGGTATCGGCCGCGACTTACAAGTTATTGGTCGTGGTTGCGTTGGTTGCGAATAATGTTGGCCATTTGTAAGCCTTTGTTAAGTTGGCGACACATAATATGTCTATAATTGAGTAATGGATCGTAAGGGGAAGCGAGAGTGACGCATCGGGAGTATGGCGGCTCGTGACGTTTATTTATGTTGGTTTCATGTTTAGAGAGAGAAAACTTAGTTACGTATGGAGTTAGGTACAGTAATTGTTCATGATAGAGTTATAAGCTACTATGGAGGAGAGTTAAATCGTGTTTATTTTAGAAATAAAGTTATTTACTTTATATGTTTGTAACAGAGACACAATTATGGAAGAAATTAGGTGCCCCATAAAACGGTAAGTATGCATAAGACAGTTCCTCTTTCAAAAACTATTACAGGTTTTTATTTACTTCAGTGTGATTTAGTGATCTGTGAAACTCCTTCTAATCGATGAGCATAACTTAGTATGGCTTAAAAGAGTATTATCATATATTCAGAAGGCACGTTTCAGACATCATTATCAGAATTAAATAAACTGTGTGCAAAAACACGTTCAAAACTCAAAACTGTCCTTATTCATTCGAAGATGAACAAAATACCTAACTCCAACCGTAAACATTGAACTTAAGCTCCCATTAAGAACACGTAGGCACGTAATATGATTATAGCCATTTTCTATCTACCCACTCACAACATTTCAATAAGTCAACTTTACGCAGACACTGATACTGAGTAAGAGTAGCAAGATAAAAGCGGCAAGTCAGCTGACTTTTAATAATGCAATAACTCGGTGACAACTCAAATGTGTCCCTGTCTAAACAAATCCTTACCTTCACTCTTAAGACTAATTTCGAGTGTGTAACGGTCAAATTCGGTGTCGAAATTTTGAGACTCGATGGAAATTGTATGGAAACTTTTCCCAAGTGGTTCTGAAAGTTTTTTAATGGCGCCGCCATTGCTAATATACTTACTCAATAACGTCATCTTTTTTTCTTTGGAAGCGACTGCTAAGTTACCTTTTAGACAGTTGCAGTGAAATGTAGATTCCATTACGGAGTTTTTTTTTCTATGCTTGGAGTTTTGAGGTGTTTTGGGTAACCAGTTTTAAACAGAAGTTATTACCGCATATTAGGTGTGTGAACCAACTGAACAATCAGGGATGTTGCCATAAATAAAAAGTAAGACAGAATGGAGATCGCAGTATCTTGTTATTATTTTCTTTTGCACTTAAATGTGGAGGTATAAGCATGAATTAATCATGACGTCACATGCCTAAAATGGAGGCCCGACGTAGTCTAAACTAACAAAATGCCAACATATTTGGATGTTTAGAACACAAACGCACGCGGGCGACGCCGCTGGCTGAAGCTAGTTAGCTCTAAATCTCATGACACTGAGGCCTTTTTTAGTAGGATAGTTCAGACCGATAGTAACAGTGAAAAATAACCTTACAGTGAATAAGTACAGTGATAATCACCACACTAAGTCTAAGATGAGACGTCTTAGTCTTTATTTCTTTGGCGAAAACATCACATTAAATATGCACTCTAGGTATTTGGCAAAGGTTTTCTTTGGAAACAGCAGAACTGTGCTAGCCGTAGGTTACTTCTAAGTGATTAAAGTCTTGGAGATGATGTTGTAAACATTATTGCTGGATCATTAGGAATGATATTATTTAGACATTATGCAAGCTTATAAGAGCTGACATTGATGTTGTGACCATATTTTAACAGCCTGAAATTGAAAGGCCGCAATGACTTCTCTTGACGTTGATGATCAGTCCGTTAAGACTATATTTTATATCTTACTATCATAGTTTGTCTTTTGGTTAGTATTTAGTGTATGACATCTGTTAAGAATAAATCTGACCAGCCTTTTCCCAACTACATAATTATGCTTGGGTCGGTTGTCGGTCTAATCAGATGCAACTAATATACCAATAATTATTTTTTTATAGACCAATCAAACTAGAAGCAATCTAACTATATTTTTTTTTACAATTAGTTTTAAATTTACAAGCAAAAGTCCACATTTCACTTGAAGATAGTCGCTTAATCTTTAAAGTCACTTTTAACTTCTACACCAAAACTTAAGCATCATCTGGTGATAATGATGAGGCGTTGGCGCCTCTCTTTCAAAGAAAACCGATTTCCCTCCCAAACAACCGCATTATAAGTGAGATATGGAATTTATTATATTTTATAACGATATTATACGTTGGGTACCAGGGCAGCAGTGCTCCAGAGAAGCATTAGAGCGAAGGTAAGCAGTCAGAAGTCCGAAAATCCGACAGCCAGTCGATCCTTAGCTGTTGTTTTGGTTGGATATGCACTCGTTGATGATGTAGGTATTCTGCCACAGCTTTAGCTAGCAATTTAGGGACAGTAAGCATAATTATTGTTTTTGATTGAAAAAGCTTACGTCAATTTTCAGTTTAAATTGCGCCACGGAGGACATTTACCTGTAAACAAAAAATACCACTATAAGTATTATGTTTTTTTTTATTAGCAACAATTTCTCTCATACAAAGTTGCTACCAGCACGTTCACTGAAAATACCAATTACGAGATCACCCGAAATAACTATGAAAATTATTTCAGAGTTCAGAAAAGTTTTTTTTTACTGTCTATAGACTTGCGCTTGTCCACTATCTCACCTGATGGTAAGCGATGATGTGGTCGACGGTGAGCACGCTTGCCTAGAAAAACCCATTCACTCTTGACTTAAAGACCCCTAGATTGTAGCTATCGGGAAACACAGACTCCGGCAGGGAATTCCACTCCTTAGCTGTACGCATAATAAAAGTGTCCCCAAAACGTTTTTTGCGTATGGGTGGGATGTCCACCATGTACCGATGATGCATCGCCGTACCTCTGTTAGTCCGATGATGGAACGGGCCGGGCGGAATTAAATCATGCAATTCCATCGCACACTCCCCGAAATGTAACCGATAAAAAACCGACAAGCTGGCAACTCGGCGTCGATGTTCAAGGCTCTGGAGCTTTGATTTGACCAGTGCCTTATTGCCGATGAGTTTCTTGGCCCGCTTTTTGATCGACTCTAGTGCATCAAGCTGGTATTTAGCGGATCCGTCCCACACAGACAAGTATTTTACTTCACCTTCTAATATGTCACGCGGAGTTCAGACTATCCTCATTTGTGAGGATTTCCTTAGATACATCACATACCTGCTTTCTGCCATGTAACTAGTTCTCATACTGAATGAATTTTATTTTGCTAGTGAAAATTCAAACTAAAAGTAACGAGTTCAAAAACCTCTAAACGTAGATAATATTTTTGCACAGTTGCATATGACTGAGTAGAAAGAAATCTAGGTCATACTTTTCAAACACTTTCAGTGATTCAATCTTTGAATAAAACAGGTTACAGTTACGAGTTTCAGTTAGGTTCCTTAACCTATCAAGCTTTTTTAACGTGCAGATTTTAATATTCTTATACCTTAATGCTTGGGTAAATTATCATCATCTTCCAAACCTTGTCTTGTGTTACTTTAGGTCGGCGAAATACATTTTTAACCTATTTAAAAAAAGGGAGGATGTTCTGAATTCGTCGGAATCTTTTTATCTTCTATTCTCCTCTGCCAACCTTTACACTATCATTCACCCCCATTTCTTTCATATCAACCCATATTTTCTTTGGAACATCCTAGGTTAAAAAAGCCATTACCTTGAATTTAAAAATAAAGAACTATCAACAAATTCACTGTTTCTCCCACCACCCAATTTCAAACGATAAAACTTAGAACTTCAATAAATCAATTCTCAAAATAAGTACTCCAGTTCCTATTAAAATACGCCTAAATCGAACATAAAGCACATTTAACGAGATACGAATCGTTCAGCATTTGGAACATTTGTTATCACGATAACGTGTAACGGTGACGTCATCCATCATCGTATAAACGTCATTAATATTAGAACTTGTTCAAGCGGTCACTCCAAAGTACTGGAAATTCACTCGTTATGTTATTATCGAATGATACGGGTCTGGATGTTGATTTATTAATTTATTGGTTAGGAAATTGTGCCTAATGGTATGGAAAATATAAATAAAATCATACCTTACTAGGTAATATTTTCATGTGGTATATTGTTTTATCTACTCTCATTGTTTTATCGTAATATACGAATTATAAAATTCAAAACGTATATCAATTTATATTGGCATACTTTATAAACACAATAACGAAATTTAAAAAAAAACTTTTTGCAAAAAAATACTACCGACTTCCAAATACAAAACTACAAAGTGAAAAATAACTTAATTTTTTGAAGTCGGTGTCTTTCGTAGGTACCATTTTTTTGCGTTATGGACACCGACTTCAAAAAATTAAGTTATTTTTCACTTTGTAGTTTTGTATTTGGAAGTCGGTAGTATTTTTGAATTTGGAACATTTGTTATCACGATAACGTGTAACGGTGACGTCATCCATCATCGTATAAACGTCATTAATATTAGAACTTGTTCAAGCGGTCACTCCAAAGTACTGGAAATTCACTCGTTATGTTATTATCGAATGATACGGGTCTGGATGTTGATTTATTAATTT
Organism: Orthosia cruda; assembly: GCA_964057195.1. NCBI lineage: Eukaryota > Metazoa > Arthropoda > Insecta > Lepidoptera > Noctuidae > Orthosia > Orthosia cruda. The sequence goes on along the minus strand of OZ059839.1, from coordinate 11,140,442 downwards.
ATTGGTTAGGAAATGAGTAGTATTTTTTTGCAAAAAGTTTTTTTTATTTTTCACTTTTTAGTTGTACGTACCTAATAGGCAAGTTAGTAAGGGAACTATTTCGCCAGAATAGATTTCATGAAACTTGACAAATAAACATAACCGGAGAAATGAGAGGTCTGCTTACCCCTTAAGAGCGAACTGGCGTGATGTTATGTTATGAAATGTTAAAACAACAAACAGACATGCGATTGCAGCAATCCCGAGAGATTTTCCGTTATTTATTGAAGAGTTCTGTTGTATATCTCCGAAGTTCTTCATCAGATCTTCACCAAATTAAAATGGGACCAATTTCGGAACATACTTTTTCAAACAAAAAAAGAATTTTCAAAATCGGTCCACAATTGACGGAGTAATAGGTGAACATAAACAAAAACAAAAAAAAACAAACTTTAAGTCGAACATAGAACCTCCTCCTTTTTGGGAAGTCGGTTAAAAATAGAATCTTATTATAACACTATTTCTCTAACAAAATAACGCTATAAAACAATTTTTTTTATTACGATACAGGACAAATCCAAGAAGTTAAATATTTTTTTGTAATGCCATTTTATAGTACCTATTATAAAAAGATTTGATTCCAATTTTAAATTGTCTATGACAATGCCCGCTTTAGACTTAGCACGCAGTGCGATTTTTATTCGCGCGGATTTTGTTTCCTTCTACCTGTTCATAGAGCTCAAAATATTCGGGCGAATAAAATTTGCGCCGTGGTGCGGCGGATTCTGTGGCAAAACACGGATTTCTTGCGGTATTATTTCCGCACGATTTCTTTACCGCAATGCGAACAACTTCATACAATTCCATAGGTCGAAAATGGGCGGAAAAAAATCGCGCGAATAAAGATCGCAGTGCGTACTAAGCCTTAGCGCATGCGCGGTAAATGCGGTGATGTGCTGGGTTTTGGCGCCATTCATACGTTTTGTAAGTTTTGCTGTACTGAATTTCATGAGTTATTTAAATTATTGTTGAAAATGTCTGATATCAGTGAATGTGAAGAAAATTTGACTCCGCCCGATATTTTAGATGCGGCGAAGGAAATTACTCATAATTTATTACCAGCAAAGTCGAGAAAAGTATATGACAAATGCTATCATGATTTTATGGCATGGAAAATGCAAAAAGAGGTATTTAGTAGGTTCAATCCCAAATTATGAGTGTAGATAAAGTAGTGTATGAAACTGCACATAACTAGGTATTAAAACATACATTTTAATACCCTCATTATGCAACAGTTTCATAAACTACTATAATCGCACCTCTATTTACATACACATACATCCGAAGGAACTGTTAATAAATAGCCACTGACTGACAGACAGACAGACTGGTCGTTAGCAATTTACCTACTTACATTTTTCCTCAGGCTTATACAAGTGCCTAAGACTAGTACCTACTGAATGTGTATCTAGGCACGTTGGCAAGTCAATTGCTTCAAATCTAGTCCATTTCTTCCATGCTTCTTTAGCAGTGTAGTGACCGGTTCTATGGGGCAATTCACAGGCTCGTTCACGCACTAAATGACCACACTTCAACACGTCTACTCTGGCCAGCGGCTCTCGTAATACTGACGCGGTGCGCACGAGATTGTGTATGTGTGTGTGGGGGAAAGTGGGGATGGCAAAGTGAACGTGCGAGTGAGATAGATACACTACATCCCTTCCTCATTAATGATTTTATTAAGAATATATTTAATATTAATTCATTTTGTATAATGTATTTTTGGTATGCTTAATGTAATCATAATTATATTGTTTGTTCTTCACGTGACAGATTCTTGTTTTTTTTTCACGCTCTCAATATCCCTTCACCCTCCTATTTTTCTTCAATTTAATGAGAGAAAATAAAGCTATCACCAAAATCTCTGAAAACTGTAATTTTACAGTGTACTTTTATAATTATTTTGTTAGTACGTGGACATTAGTATGTGTGACATGAGTACTTGTTTGTGATTTTAGTTTTTTACGTATTTTGTTACATTTTCTAGATTGTCACTGGGAAATAAAAAAAAAGTGTGAGTTGATGTATGTTAATGGAAATCACAATTCCTCAAATTTAATGGCAGCTGCCACCCAGCAATTTAATGGCAGGAGCCCACCAATTTAATGGCAGCAAAACCCACCAATTTAATGGCAGCAACCCACCAATTTAATAGCAGCAGCCCACCAATTTAATGGCAGCAACCGACCAATTTAATGGCAGCGGCCCACCAATTTAATGGCACCAACCACCCACCAATTTAATGGCAGCAAAACCCACCAATTTAATGGTAGCAAACCCACCAATTTAATGGCAGCAAAACCCACCAATTTAATGGTAGCAAACCCACCAATTTAATGGTAGCAAACCCACCAATTTAATGGCAGCAAAACCTACCAATTTAATGGTAGCAAACCCACCAATTTAATGGTAGCAAACCCACCAATTTAATGGTAGCAAACCCACCAATTTAATGGCAGCAAAACCCACCAATTTAATGGTAGCAAACCCACCAATTTAATGATAGCAAAACCCACCAATTTAATGGTAGCAAAACCCGCCAATCTAATGGCAGAACAACCAACCAATTAAATGGCAGCGTCTTTTTACTCCAACTATTCCTATAAGCATAATCAGCCTATAATGCTTCATTCGCCGGAAAGCGAACCTCCCCTCTGCGACAGGGACAAGGCCTCAATCCATCACATGAGCTAAGCGTTGCCCGGCAGACGTCACACGTCCCTGAATTACCAGCTCCAGGACATACGGTTTCCTCCCCATAAGTATTTTTTTTTATAACTGAGTACTATTTCGTGACATTGGAAATCTGACAATCCACTACACCAATCGAGTGTGGTCACCTACGAAACTGTTTATGTAGGTACCTTTATAGTTTTACAAAAACAATTCAGTTTTAACGTTAACATTGCATATCTTCACAGCTCAATAACTTAAAGGCTATCGATGTCGCACTTGTTAAAACTGACATTTCGATAGTTGTCTGGTCCCCGAGGTATCTTTTTACAACAGCAGTGCACTTGGTAGTTTTAATTGATTTGCGCCCATATGGCTATTCTGATCCAGCTCGCTCTCCAAGCTGTACACCACTTTAAATCATATCGTTATCTACGTATATTGAGGTTAGCCTTCATAATACTCATTCCACATGAAATAGGCACGATTTCAGAACATGATCCGCCTTGAATCTAACTAAATTGACATAACTCGCCTAGGATCTAGTCATACCTTATGGCATCTGCCACCTTGGATCCAGCCTCCTAAACTGGCATCACCCGCCCATGATGTAGCCAACCATATGCCATACAGGCATTAAGTCCGCCTTTGCACCCTTGTGCATGAAGTCCAAATAAATAAATACGTTCTTTTTTTTTTTTGCTTCAAATACGCTTAGCCGTCAGGCAAATCTTAGTTTGACCATAAACTAACTTTTTTGTCCGTTTGACGTTAATGAAGAACTCATACTCAAACTATATATTTGTAACACATACATACTTATGTGTAAAGAAAAGTAAAGAGATCGCCATTGCTCATCGTATCTACTCTAATACATTCAGGCGTCCCGCTTTAAATACCCAGAAAACTGTAAGTGTAAATTCTGTGTTGTATTATAGTGGCGTGAATCTCAGTGTCACGACACCTCTATTTAAATTTTCAGTTGAAAATAATTTATTTTACAATGACACAATATAATTATGTGTACAATCAACAAGATTGAAACCTGACCCACCATATACTAATTATTCTACGGGTATTCTAACCCAATTAGGTCTAATCTTGCTTAAATATATTTTTTCTCAGCAACAACTTGCCATCGATTTAATAAGACAGTCATATACTAATATATTATAGAGTGAAAGTCAGTGACTATTAGTTTACCAATCTCGCTGTCATTTCAATGATATTAGCAGATTGAATATTTACTCAACATCTTGATATTTAGCATTTTTCTTTGAATTCAGAATAAACTCATAAATAGTAGTACTCTAAATAGTTCGTATTTTGTATTTATTTTATCAAATTCTATTCTGCGCTTCTTTATATAAGGAAACAATGCGTGACGACAGTTAATTCCAATATCTGCTATAACACAATATTTTTTTTTTTCTTTTATTAATCTTACTGCAATGAACAAAATGGTCATAGTAGTTGCGCGACCAGATGCCTGTACTAACTCAGTTTTTTATAATTTTGTAACATCTTATATCCACCATAAGATGACTGGTATATAGTAAGAAAAGTCTAATGTTTTGAAGTTTACAAACGGATGGGTCAAGAATCAAACAGCCTAACTGTATATATTGGGTATTGTTACGTACGTAGTATATTTTTGATTTATTTTATTCCTTCTGTGTTAGTTTGACTTTTTACACCTGACTACATCTACCCTCTTTTACAAACTCTCTCCACCACTCAAAAGTTTGGTAGTAGAAAACCGAATCCAGAGCTAAACTCGTCTATGTACAAATATTTATTTTATTTTGTATGTCCTGTGTACAAAAATAATTAAAAATGTTCCAAATGCAATGGTGTAAATCTGTTTTCACGACCATTACACTCTCAAAAATGTACATACCTGATAGGGTCAGCAGCTCAAACCCTTTTGTAGAATGGTAGGCAACTGTCATTTCAAACAGATCGGAAACCTTACTAATATTATAAATGCGAAAGTATGGACGGACGGCTTCATGTCCGGCACCCAACCATGCTAGAACTGCCGAACGGATCCGGCTGAAACTCGGCACAAAGACAGATCACAGTCCGGAACAGCCCATAGGCCACTTACCCTGGTGTAATGTCCACTAGGAATAAATTTCGACCTGCGCGGTTGTGAAGCCGCTGGAAGAAGCTAGCTCATAAATATTTTTTCGTGCCCAGAAAGTAATAAGTTTAGTATATTGTTCCAAAACGTACTGTATATGCTTCGTAGGCAATGAATAAACAACGAGGTCTTGAAAAGATTATTTCAGAGTTAACACGAATTTGTTAACTAACTAATAGTGTAATTTAACTAACTTTATCCATTTATAAATCAATCATTCCTTTTCTTTTTACGTTTAATTAGCCCTAAAACTACGTAACTGAAACCCGTATTTTATATAGCACTGTCTTTTCATGAGTCACCGCTGTTTACATCAGGAATTTGGACTCATATGCATGGCTTATGTAACCAAAACATGACTGCTTGGCCTTAGGATGTTGCAAATATTTACGTGCCCATTACGAGCTTTTTAGAATCTGCGTGGCTTGACGTGATTCAATTTAAACTTGAGACCTTCCTTTAAGTAGTTACGGTTACAAATGTGGATATTTAATTTTATATTGTATTGGTCATTAAGATGTACACAATTTTTTTTTTTTTTTTTTTTTTGCCCAAGCCACCTTTGGTGATATTATAGGTTACTGTTTATTGTCATTAACATTTTAATCGGTAGACGATTCAATTTTAACCTGTTTATTTTAAGGGTTAGGCTCGATAAACAATGAATAAATACGTAGGCATTTAGGTATATATGTTCCTACAATGTACATATTCACATAAACAGTCAGTGCGTGTATACCTATGTTTTAAGTTCTTTCATTAGGATTTCTACATAGGCGTGGTTGTAACTGCAAACTTCACTAGAGCGACTATATAATCTTTGGGTTTACTGCTTGATTTCGAATGTCATGTGCCCCATGACTAATTCTCCTAAGTCATCAAATCAAACTTCCGAATTACCGAAATTCCATAGCATCGATGTACCACAATTTCGAATAGTGTCCAAATGTGTCCGAATGGAAACGAAATCACAATATGTCGCCATAAAACTTAAGTAGTCAAGCAAAACGCATTTCCCGATCTATGGAAACCCCTATTTGAATTATTAACGGTGATCAGAGAATGATTCCATTAAATAGGGTGGACTCTCGATTGTCTGTGTAAATATTACAAAGATATCCGCGTTGCAGCCGCAGTAGTTAGGTTCAAAATAACAATGCATCGATTTTATTATTTTAATCAGATGTTATGATTTGAAATCGTAAAGTAAATTTTGTTATTTACCTACCCACCAATATAATTTACAATCGTTTTAGAATAGTTAGTTTGATGTTTCTTTAACGACACAGTTTTTTGTTATTAGACACAACTTAGTCATGGCCCTTGGCTCTTTGATTAGAATAACACGAATTTCTTTACCTTCATAATACTAAATGTCCTTTATTATTAAAATCTGGTATGGTTATTTACTCAATACTTAGGCAGAATTTATTTTCCGCTACATAGTTATGTTTAAGCAGTCGTATGATGTTAACACAACAAATAGGTATTTACTATGTAATTTTTTTTAATTTTTACACTTAGGACCTGCTTAAATGTCTTATTTTCATAACGGAATGTGGGCGCCTAACGATAACAAATAACCGTGTGACATGTCATGCATTATCTACTTACCCCAATCCTTCTTCTTTTTATTTACACCAATATTTTTCTTACTTTATCCTCGTCGCCATTTGTAGTGACCGGTTCTATGGGGCAATTCACAGGCTCGTTCACGCACTAAATGACCACACTTCAACACGTCTACTCTGGCCAGCGGCTCTCGTAATACTGACGCGGTGCGCACGAGATTGTGTATGTGTGTGTGGGGGAAAGTGGGGATGGCAAAGTGAACGTGCGAGTGAGATAGATACACTACAAGCAGTTTTCATCTCAGCATTCACCCACTTTCTAGCCATTGCCATCCTTAAACACTGCACAGTTCCTGCATCGTGTTTTTGGGTTTCCTTTATACCTGCGTAATTGCGTAACATTCTAAATCACAAATTGACAATACATTGCTGCATATGTTTAATAATACGTCTGCTCGACAACGTTAAACACGTAATGTTTACCTTCTCTTCCTTCTCCTTTAATTTTGTCAATCCAACAGATTGACAAAATTAAAGGGAATCCGATCGAATGTGTGAGTTTTTTTGTGCAAGCAATTTAACCCCGCTGGTTATCAATTATAGCATCAAACTCGAAATATCACAGTTACTTTTAGTTTAACCGACCAGAGTAAACAGTCCTAAAATAGACTCCATAAAAATTCAAATAAAACTATTCCCGAGGTTCCATCAATCTTTTTTATAACCCTTTAAAAGCCCTGCTTCACTTTATAGCCCTCTGAAAACAAACCTTAAAAGATTTATGTTAACTTTTAAAATATTCATTCAATTTGGTAGTACATATAATTTTCTTTAGAGAAAAAACTTAATCCTCTGTCATTTAGGTGACTTTTTGAAGCTATTGAGTAGATTGGAGAAATGAGTACCTTTTATATAATATTTAGATAAGATTACTTGCTAAGAACATTTTTATTAAGACAATTAACAGTAAATTTAGTAGTTAGTAATTACTACATATCTGAATTGCTTGTTGCTTCGATATCTCTTTTCTTATCAAATCGAGCAATATTTGGCTTGATAAGATAGGGGGTAAATTGCCAAGGTTTTATTGTTCCACCTTAAAATGAAACCGAAACATTCCTGTGTCTGTAACACCTCTAACATTCAAACCAACAGTATAATTGTGTGAAAAACCATTAATAATACAGGCATACCTTTGATTCGATCTCCCCAGAGAATGAGGCCTTATGATAGGTGGTACACCTTTGCCTAACCTTTCGGGAATATAGGCGTGATGTAACTTTGAACGTATGACTCATTACAGCCTGCTTTAAAAGATAATAATAGTGATTGTAGTACATATTATATTTAAAGTTACCTTTCCTTTTGAATTTATACTTCGATACTTTTAGGACATTCCGATGAAAATGAAAAAGGTGTGAACATTCTGGTTCATAATAATCTTATCAGTAGCCACACGGTGAAGTCAAATTATCCATGATCTAACTACTTAAAAATTACTCGATATCCATTACTATGTACAGATACTCAGCATATATATTTTAGCGATCTTTATATTTAATTGAGCACACTAAGTGATTTTTCTATGTTGGCAATAATTTGTTTGATATTTTTACGTTTGCAACAAAGATGGACTGTTATTTGTCAGGTTGGTAAACGATAAGCTTGCACTTCTCGTTTCCCGCCCATTCCGAGGTTATAAATAGAGTGGCTCATGCCATCAAAGGCAGTCTATTTTTGATCGAGGCGTCGTTAATAAGTATTAGAGTAAGTGCTTTATATACTATATTCTATAAACTGTATTTTATAAACTGTGTTCTATAAACTATTTTCCATAAACTGTGTTCTATAAACTATGTTCTACAAACTATTTTCCATAAACTGTATTCTGTGTAACTGTGTATTTGATTTGAGAATACACTGGGTGAGTAAATATCCTTTTAAGCATATTTTTTTGCATCGCCATCCCCGCTGAAATATCCACAAGAGATTTTAGTCTTTTGAGTAAAATACGACATATATATCTGTACGATTTCATTTAAATTGGATGACCACGCCAAATGTTTGAATTAAATGAGCCATCATACGCCAATTTCCAAACTAGGATGCATTAAATATTACCCTTAATTGATTGAATTCAAACTGTGAACATTGACGGATTTAAAGGGATTAACGATATTTAAAGACGGTAATGATTTTCTGATACTACAATTGCAGAACTTTGGCAGACGTTACAAGTAGTCAGAAACCAGAAAACCTGACACCATCACACCAGTCTTGCCACTGGGTTACCTAGTTATTGGGTTGTGGAGGTCACAAAATGATGTTGCTAAATATAATTTTATGTTCTCACTCCCACGACCACTCCATCTCACAGAGAGGAACGCAGGCCTCCTCAAAGTCCAAACAGTGGGAACATTATACGCTTAATACTTTTACTCTACCATACGTTTAGTTGTCTAAATAATGATCCAACGAAATCTAACATACCCTGCTTAATCCCCCAAAAAAAGTTCCCTCTTCCCGAAAGTCTTTGTGCTCTAAATAATTGTCCTCCTAACTTCGACCTTTGTATTCAACATAATTTATTATTGAAATGGACTTCGAAAGGCGCGTGGAATACTAAAGTAACCGTGCCTTCTTGAATAACTAGCGCCTGTTTGAATGTTACAGAACGTTTTCAAGATATTTGCGAAGTTGTTAATGAATTTTTGTGTATGTATGAAGTTAGGGGAGAATTTCAATTGTGTTTTTTTAGGTATTTAAATTTTATTTTATCGAACGGCATAAAAATCTCGCGTTTTATACAGAGTCAGGGAAACGCCGACTTAGGAACTACATATTTGGGCTGTAGCTCATACCATTTGTATTTCTTTTTCCTCTTTACAGGTTCACTGGTCCACATAGCAAAAACAATAATTAAAACAATCACAAATGTCATAAAATGGCATTTGTTTTGTGACATATTATGTCCGTCATGGGACTGTGAACCTGTTAACTTTGGAGGATGGGAAACTCGTCAGTTTACAAGATGTTTTTAATGAAAATTGATAAAGGTGGTTTAACCGTAAACACGTTACAAATTTAAACAACCGAAACACTAATGAGGATCATGTTTGACAGAATCGAGGCAAAATAACAAGGTTTTGATAACACAAACGAAATACAGAAGCTACCTGTCTAAATGGTTCGTGTACCCCAATAGTAAGATTTTAGTTTGACTAAATGTGTTCAGCAGTTTCAAGACAAAAGTACTTTTCTAAACTAGTATTATACAGAGGTTATTTGTAGGTAAGTATATAATGGGGAAAAACTCTACAAATAGGTACTGAACCAATCGCAACAACGTTTACCCTGGTAGGCAGTAAAGCTGAGTGAACGTATCCCGGCAAAACTAGTGATTCCTGCAGGATATAAAACATTTTTTTTTGCGCATATTTTATCTTTATGAACAGTATGTTTTCTATCTGTTTTTTGAGAGTAGTGGTGGCCCAGTGGTAACAGCACCGACATACAATAAACTTCAAACCCAAACTAGACAATACATACTCAATTTGTCGAAACCTCCACTAAATTCAGCCATCAATCTATTTCATCCAAAGAAAAATATATTTTTCTTCCCCATTACCTACACACACGACAACCATTCCTTCCTTCTTTCTTTCTTTCCTTGAAGTCAATATATTCAGACATTTGGAAATAATTCATAGGTACTACGTTACGGTCGGTAGATAGCGACAAATGCCGTCATCAGGCACATTGCGATGCCTTCGATAGACCTGAAGATAGTCTTTGAAGACGTCAGCCATTTTTGAGTTATTTTTAGTTTCGCGGAACTATCATCAACATAACTCCTAAGTTATTTGTTAGAAAATATAGTTTGTGGTTTGTAGTTGGAGATTGGAAAAAGTTTGATAAACTGTTTAAACTGCTGTGCCTTTATAAAGATAAGGCCAAAAATGGTGATGATTTATGCATGTGCAATCTCTGTGTCGGAGAAAATTAAGGATAGTTCAACGTTAGTATTGTTATAATATCAGCCAATAATTCCGTGCTGGCCTTCTTATAAATCTAATGAAACAATTTAACCTAAGGCAGTTTCCTTGAACTTTTTCCAAAAACACTCAATATGCCATCCACCGCAGCTGCGAAAGGAATTGTTAACCACAAACACTGCCTACCTAACCGCCATGAAATAAAATTACCAACCAAATAAATATAATCAAACTTTATCATAAACGACATTGAAAGAGACAACGATTTATCCCAAAACTTCGTAAAATATGGCTTTTACAACTAATTAATAACCGTTGTAATTCACCTTAATCATAAAATTTAACTTTCTACCGAAATTAGAACATATATTTTAGCCTAACCTGATTTGAATACTTTTAGTTGAATTGAGGGTAGTATAATATTCTGACTATACAGGCTGACCCAAAATTATGATTTTCATTTTTAAGATTCTTTCCTGGTTGACGGCAATAGGCTCGCTCTCTATCACATAAAATACAAATAAATAATAGCATATAAAATAATAATATAACTAATAATATAATAATTAAACATAACTGGCGAAATGTGCCGTGTACTAATTAGTACTCCTCTGCTTAAAAGGTACTTCCGGGAATACAGGCATGAAGTAATTTAAAAAAAAAACCGACTCTGTTTTATTTTATTTAAAACAGCGGATTTCATTTCTAGAAAACGTAATTACACATTTGATTGCCTTTAGCGCAAAAACAAATTGTTTTTATGAATTGTCGAAATTCCCGAAGGAAAATCGAAACGAGTTCTGAGATAATCTTTTCTGCTAATCTACTGTTGTTGACATAAAGGCCCTTGCCTAAAAAATATCATCCTTTAGTTAGACAGTTCTCTGACCACGGTAGTTCAAAAGCCATTAAAATAGTTTTATTGGTTGTCTGATAACCAACACCATGAAATTGTGCGGGTGTATTGATTACCCAAGTTAGAGGGTTAAAGGTTGATATTGATGGGGTTATACAGTTATTGATAACGGGTTATAAAGGTCCAGATTAGGATTTGGAGATTAATAGGATAGATCGAGGTGGTTAGATCTTGGAGGGTTTAAGCCTGGTAAGAAACAAAAATATATTTTTTAAAGTTTGACCTAACTATTGTGACCTAAATTTTCCTCACAAAAAGCCTTTTAAAATTACACGTACTCTACTGACGTATTTATTACCTTCAGAACTGTTTTAGTTCGCAGTTATTTCCAGGGACAACAAAACAAGGAAATTATTACCACATCTTCCGGATACCAGAAAATATCACAGAAAGCTCTACAGTACACACGCGATACTTTTTAAAATTGTTCTCTTAAAAGTACAACAATAAACAACACACATCGCAACAAACAGAGAATAATAAAACCACAGTTATATCTACCTCCGGTAGAGTAAAAATCTCGACCATAATAATATGTTACGCTCAAGTTACTCCGTGATTAAGGCAATAAGTTCAAAGAAAACCTGCCTTAATACTGAATACAATTTTCTTACAAAAATACACTTGTTTTCTGAAACAAGGAATTGTAGAAATATATTTCGGTTTTCCTGATAATTATTTCGTAGCGCATAGTAGCGTGAAGCGTAGCACCGTATCTCATAGCCCGTAGATGTTACTACGATGTAGCAAGTATAATATAGGCTATCAGTATTACTTATTGAGAAATTTTCTTCGAGGCAGATTTCGCGGTACTAGAATATTTATACCGATCGGTTTTATTTGGTGTGAGGAAATATCGTGTTGATTAAATTAAAAACTTTCTTGGAAAAATATAGCAAGGATTTGATTTTTTTATTGGTTATCGGTGGGTAAAAGTAGTTTATTGTTGTATGGCTGCCACTGTGGTCTGAAAATAGTTTCGATAATGTTACCTAAATAATAATAATATATAAAAAAAAAGATAAAAGGTTTGTCTGAAAGTCAACCATGACCTAATTATAGAAAAACTTGTCGCGCTGATGTTTGAATGAAACTTTGTTTTACCAAACTAAAAATAACGATCATCATTAGCCTATTAATGTTCCCACTGCTGGAACACAGGCCTCCTCCCTGTCAGACGGAATTGGCCGTAAACTACCACGCGGGCCCAGTGCGGTTTGGTGCAAATCACAAAAATAGTGATATCAAAATATTAAAGTTTTAGCCGCCCGCACGCGATCAATCTACATAATTCACCGAAATATAATTTGATCGCAAAAAAACTACAAAGTTTGCCATCATACTGTTACAAATAGTGACTTTTTACAAGTTCACTAATTGAACTGTTAACTACAGATCTTTTCGTTGTTCAATTTGTATTCTTATTTATATGAAAAGCAGAAACAAAATTTTTCTTAAGTCACAATAATGCTGTTCTTGAATAAGAACTTTAGTCAGTTAGCTGAGGCTCTAGGCAAAGTGCCATTTATCGACGATAACGATGGTCGAAATGCCAAAATGTAATGGATTGATGGGGACGTGAGATTTCGGTAGCGCTTGGCATGAATAATTCCACTAACAACGCTATGACAAGAATAACAAAATATTTTTATAATTATTCCCAAATTCAACGACAGTTAGAAATCTTTCCACTGCATTGTAACTCATCCATCGGTAAACCACATTATTTCGCTTTCACAGAGAATGAAAATGTGGAATGAATGAATGATACTGTGTGAATGTCATGTTTTATTTGCTAAAATTTTTCGCAAATAAATCCGACGCTCGGTGCAGTAAACCAAGCGTCCTAAACACTTGAGGTTTTAACACGTGTACAAATACATGCGCTGAAATTTAAAATGTATGCATGAAAAATTTCATTTCAAATTGTATGATATTACGGCGTCTCTGAGGTAAGGCGTTAGATCGTAAATGTATTGTTAAAGTTTTCTGTGATAAATGTTGCCTATTTTGAGAGCAAGAATATAGGATACTTGCTTTGACAATTTCTAGTATACATAAATATAAAGCTTAACGAATTTTGCAACATTAAAATTTTTGCAAAACAAAGATAAGGTAAGGCAATGACTTAGAATTTAGGGGTTATATGGCATAGTCATTTCCTTCACTCGACTTAATCAAATTGCAGTTATTAAGTACTTGTTGCTTATTGTAATCGAGGATTGCCGTTGTCTTGATAACCGAATCGATTGGAATTGATAGTTTCTGTCGGAGACAAACGCGGCACCGCCCGCCACTGCGACTACGGGAGCGCGACGGCGGCGAGCGGGGAGCGCGGGACGAGACAGCGACTGCCGCGCGCCGCTGACCTGCGCCGCCATTACTCAAATAACACGGACCTGATAACGCGCGTTCTTACGTCCAATATACGGAACCATTCCTTTTATTACAGTCCGCTATTTTATTTCTACCACCTCGAAGAATCCCCAACAAATGGTCCTCTCACCGTGAAAAAGGACACTAAGGACGTCTTGAAGCTTATTTGGAGACCGTGTCATAATCAAGAAAATTTGACGAGTCGTATGCGCCGGCCATTACGCGACGACGTTCGAAGAGGTCAAGGAAGGGCATTTGAAGGACGAAAAATCCGTTTTGTCACTGGATAAAGGATAAGACATCTTGTGAGTTCGTTCCTATTTATTCCTCTTATTCCCTCTTCTCTTAGCTGGTCAAATTCATATTTCCATTTTCATATTCTTAATTTCAAATATTTTTCCCTTATAAATAAATACGAATCATATACATTTTGCTAAAACTTGAGTTGGTGCTTTGTGCATTCTTCATACGATACAACTCGTAGAATATTGCATATATACATATACTGCTAACTATAATATTTAACTCGAGCGTTGAACGCCTATCGCATGAATCATCTTGTTTGTTTCAAATCGAAACGCGCAGTCATTGAGCTCAGCTACCTGGTTTTATTTATTATTGCTAAAATATCTGTATGCCGCTTACCGTGCCTCAAGCTTATTAATTTGAGGTAAGCAGTTGCCTTTATTGCGATTTGTGGTTTGTTTTGTGATCATGTCTGAACATAAAACTTTAATTAAAAAACGCTCAGCAATCAAATCAAAGCTTACTATTTTTGGCAATCATATTAAATTAATAGAAACTTCTAAAACATTAACGGAATTACAAATCATAGATTTAGAGTGTCGCTTACGAAAATTTGAGCCCTTATGCGAGGAATTTGACTCGTTACAGACTGAAATCGAGATCCTATCTGATGAGCCACCAACCGATGAAGTTTCAGTGGAGCGTGTGCAGTTTGACAACGACTACTACATGCTGGTGGCCAAAGCCAAGCACCTGCTTGCTGCCGGAGGAAAGGCCAGCGGATCTGTGATGGAGTTTAGCGACGCAGAATCAGGTGGGCGAGTGAGAAATTTGGTTAGGCTACCGAAAATTGACTTACCACATTTCAGTGGTGGCTATCAAGACTGGCTTGAATTTAAAGACACATTCCTTTCTCTTATACATAACAGTGATTGCATAGATAACATCAATAAATTCCACTATTTACGGGCTTCTCTTAAAGGAAGTGCCGCTCTGATTATTAAAAACATTGATTTTAAAAGTGACAACTATAAAATTGCGTGGGAATTATTGTGCGAGCGATTTGATAACAGTCGCTTACTGATTAATAACCACTTACAAGCTTTGTTTAGCATAGATCCTATTCGATCAGAATCATGTAAGTCAATTCAATATCTTATTGATGTAACTAACAAAAACATCAGGGCTCTCGCGTCATTGAAAGAACCCACCCAGTACTGGGACACGCTCGTAATTTATATGATGTCAACTAAACTTGACAGTGTGACGGGTCGAGAGTGGGAAGAACATCGGAATACGTTGACTTCATCCCCAACCCTATCACAGTTCATAACATTTTTAAATAACAGAGCGGACTTATTAGAAACCTTAGAGGAAAACAATAAAAATAATAAAATAAAATCAGAATCTATAAAGGCGAAAAGTTTAGTAATAAATAATAGTACAAATAGCAAAACTAAAAATTTCAAACATAAATCATGCCCATTATGCGACGATGAGACACATCAGCTGTTCAATTGCGAATCTTTTAGAAGCCTACCATTAGAAACACGGCTTTCTAAAGTAAAGGAATTCAAGGTGTGTTTTAACTGTTTACGTTTCGGTCATGGAGCAAAGAAATGCTTTTTGTCACACTGCAAATATTGCAAAGAAAAGCATAACACACTTTTGCACGTAGAAAAATCTGAGCAATCAGCTTCTCGTGATTCGTCTAATTCGTCTTCAAAGGATATTGTGTTGACAACTGATGTTCTACCGGTTACTACTCCGATGCGTGTTTTCCTTTCCACAGCGTTGGTGAAAGTGGTTGACGACAGGGGTAACAATCACACCGCCAGAGCGATCTTGGACAACGGTAGCGGAATAAATATCGTTTCCGAAGCTTTCTGCAGTAAGCTGGGTTTGCCGAGGCGGAACGTGAGCTCCATGGTATCAGGTTTTAATAATCATGTATCCAATAGTACACAGTCTTGCAATCTCACAATTGAGTCATTGAATTCTAGCTATAGGACCAACATTGATTGTCACGTGTTTACCAACGTCACCACAGCAGTACCAATTACATACATTAACACACAACACATTCAAATACCAGCAGGCTTATGTCTATCTGACCCCTCTTATAACATTCCTTCTAAGGTCGATCTTCTTATCGGGGCAGACGTCTTCTGGGATATTCTCGGTTGCAAAAAGATTAGCCTAGGCAAGAATTTACCTATGTTACGCAGTTCGGAGCTCGGATGGATAGTCACTGGTCACATCACGAGTCCGAAAAGTACTTTCAGTCAATGTTTTCTTACCCAAGGTCAACTTGATATTGATCTCACTCGTTTTTGGGAAGTAGATAGTGTTTCTCTTGTGCATTCTCAATCCGCAGAGGAACGTGCGTGTGAAAATAGTTTTACTGTCAACACAACTCGTAACGACGATGGTCGCTTTGTCGTCACCATTCCTCTCAAGCAAGGTCCCCAGGTCTTGGGTGATTCTTTTGAGATGGCCAAGCGCCGTTTTTTATCACTTGAGAGAAAATTCGAACGAGAACCAATATTCAAGGAAAAATATTTAAACTTCATGAAAGAATACGAACAGTTGGGTCACATGACTGAAAATAAAATCCTTTTTCCATACAGTGACACTGCCAACTACTACCTTCCTCATCATGGCGTACTTCGGGAGTCCAGTACAACGACTAAGTTGCGTACAGTCTTCGACGCTTCTGCCGTCACCACTTCAGGAATTTCTTACAATGAAATTCAGATGGTCGGTCCTACTGTCCAAGACGATCTCTTATCGATTCTCCTCAGATTCCGCCAGCATAAATTTGTGGTATCGGCAGACATTGAAAAAATGTTTAGATCAATCGACATAATAGCCAATCAACGATCGCTACAGCAAATAGTATTTAGGTATGATTCCACTCATCGCTTAAAAACCTACACACTTAACACAGTTTGTCAGGGGACTGCATCAGCGCCATATCTCGCAACAAAATGTTTGAGTAGTCTGGCATCCACAGTCAACGATAATAGCGTCAAATACAGTATATCGCACGACTTTTACTGTGATGATTTATTAAGTGGATCCTGTACTGAAAGCGAAGCTATAAAGTTATGTAAGGGAATTACTGCCGCCTTAAATGCAGCACAATTCAATATTCGCAAATGGAAATCAAATAACTCTTTAATTCTTAACGACCTGTTTTCAGGTAAAATTAAAGATTCAAACACATTTTTAGATCTATCAGATAATAACATAAATACAACTTCAAAAACATTAGGTTTATATTGGCTTTGTCAGCAGGATACCTTATCTTTTTCAATTAACATTGAACTTCATGAGAAGGTTACTAAACGCCACATACTTTCTGTTATAAGCCAAATATTCGACCCATTAGGGCTTGTAGGTCCATGCGTCGTCGAAGCAAAATTGATAATGCAGAAATTATGGGTCAATAAGAGCTCTTGGGATGAAGAAGTTTCTTCAGACATTTTACATCTCTGGTCTTCATTTGCTAATACATTACCCTGTCTTAATAAGATACAAATTCCTCGATGGGTTCTTAGTGATCTTTGCGTAAGGATTGAAATCCATGTATTCACAGATGCTTCTCAAAGTGCGTATGGCGCATGCGTCTACATTCGGTCTGTGTGTCACTCGGGGAGTGTGCGTATTCAGCTCTTAGTCTCGAAAAACAAAGTTGCACCGATCAAACCCACAACTATCCCACGTCTTGAGTTGTGTGGGGCCTTATTAGGTGCAAGACTGTGTACTAAGGTACAAAATTCATTAACGTTAAATATTGACATGTATCGGTTTTGGTGCGATTCCACGATCGTTTTAGGGTGGTTGTCCACCCCTTCAAATCAACTTAATCAATTTGTACGAAACCGTGTTAATGAAATAAAGGAAAGCACCAGCGGTCACACGTGGAGCTACGTGCCGTCCAAGGAGAACCCGGCAGATCTAGTTTCTCGCGGGGTGAAGGCTGATATTATCAGCGACGCCTCCTTGTGGTGGTCAGGCCCATCGTATTTGCTCGAGTCAGAGCAATGTTGGCCAAAAATGCCTAATGAATCCCAGAAACAGGACCTACCGGATCTCCAACCTTGTCTTGTTATAAATAATAACGTTAGCAAGAACGATGACGATAAACTATTTACAAAACTTATACCTAAATATTCACAATTTACACGTTTACAAAGAGTTATAGCCTACATACACAGATTTATTTATAACTGTAAAAACAAAACAAAGAGATTCTGTGATCATCTTTCTTGTGAGGAATTGCAAAAATCATTTAATTTTATCATGCATACTGCACAGTTAGAAATGTTCCCAAATGAATATCTTATCTTAAAATCAGGTCAAGCGTTACCAAAGAAAAATAGATTAATATCATTGACCCCATTTCTAGATTTAAATGATATCTTGAGAGTAGGCGGTAGACTTGATAATTCACCTTATAGCTATGACACAAAGCATCCTATATTATTATGTGGCAAACATCATTTAACAAAAATAATATTTCATATGCATCACTTAAAGCTTTTACATGCTGGACCTCAGCTATTGTTGTCCAATATTCGTCAAACTTTTTGGCCTTTAGGAGGAAGGAATCTGTCTAAGTCCATAACTAAAGGTTGCATAAAATGTTTCAGATTTAAAGCCAGCAATGTTCAGCCCATAATGGGACAGTTACCTGAATCCAGGACTACACTGGAATTCCCTTTTTTACACTGTTCAGTGGATTATGCAGGCCCAGTTATGATAGCTAACCGTAAAGGTCGAGGTTGCCAACTGATTAAATCTTACTTGTCCATTTTTGTCTGCTTAGCCACAAAAGCCGTGCATTTAGAGCTCGTTACAGATCTGAGTAAAGAGGGATATATGGCCGCTCTAAATCGGTTTGTGGCTCGTCGAGGGAAACCTCAAAGTATAACTTCCGACAATGGGACTAATTTTGTAGGTACATGTAACGAGTTACATCGTTTCTTACAAGACTCAAGTTCCGAAATTAGTTCCGACGTCGCCCAAGAAGGTATAGACTTCCTCTTCATTCCGAGCTACACCCCCCATTTCAATGGTATGGCTGAATCTGCTGTCCGTTCCACTAAATATCATCTTCGTAGGCTTCTCCAACTTACGCATTTCACATATGAAGAAATGCACACTTGTCTGACTCAAGTGGAAGCTATCCTAAATTCACGTCCTATCACCGCCTTAAATTCTGATCCTACAGACTTCACACCTTTAACACCCGCTCACTTCCTAATAGGACGATCACTTGTGTCAGTTCCACATCCACAGCTGACGGAAAGAATAACTAGCCTTGAGCGATATAAGCGAATCGAG
Source organism: Orthosia cruda (assembly GCA_964057195.1). NCBI lineage: Eukaryota > Metazoa > Arthropoda > Insecta > Lepidoptera > Noctuidae > Orthosia > Orthosia cruda. The sequence goes on along the minus strand of OZ059839.1, from coordinate 11,121,128 downwards.
TTTGTCAAGCAACATTTCTGGAAACGATTCACCAACGAGTACGTCACTACTCTGCAACAAAAGACGAAGTGGCCTACTGCGTCAAGCGAACTCAAGTTGGGTTCCTTAGTCCTTATAAAGGACAAGACGCTGCCTCCGTTACGTTGGGCACTAGGTCGTTGTGTGGCCGTTTTTCCAGGAGTTCAGGATCAAGTCGCTCGAGTCGCCGATATAAGGACCAAGGGAGGAACCATTATTCGAAGGGCGTTTAATAACATTTGTCCCCTTCCAGAACCTGCTTGTTGAATCAGCTACTGACCTACCTACTTCAACCCGGGGAGTATGTCGGAGACAAACGCGGCACCGCCCGCCACTGCGACTACGGGAGCGCGACGGCGGCGAGCGGGGAGCGCGGGACGAGACAGCGACTGCCGCGCGCCGCTGACCTGCGCCGCCATTACTCAAATAACACGGACCTGATAACGCGCGTTCTTACGTCCAATATACGGAACCATTCCTTTTATTACAGTCCGCTATTTTATTTCTACCACCTCGAAGAATCCCCAACAGTTTCCTTTAAAAGTATATGCCTAAATGCGGACTGGCATTCATTCCTTAAACTGTCAATGGGAATCAACAACTTGCCCGATAACCTACTTCCAAGTTCAGCTTTGTTGGCACATGTAAAGTCATAAGAATGTGGATCACAAGATACATTGCCTTGTGCCTGTGCACAGAACTCTTATTTAGCCTGCATTTAGTAAGCTGTGTTTTCTGATAACTATATAATAAACAAGGGGTTTTAAGTCAAGAATGAAAAAGTTATTTGTGAATAAGCATGCTTCATCGTGGACCAAATCACTTACCATGATGAGGTACTGGTCAAACGCGAGTCTAACAATAACACACAAAATAAATAATATATTTGCAACAATAAAACTTAATTTGTTTCACAATAAATTTAAATTTTATTTTGGCTATTAATTTTGAATTCACAGCAAGTTCCAAATATACAGAACAAACAAAACTTTCCAGTCAAAATATAGTCTTAATACCATTGTCAGAAGCAGATAATTTTATTAAAATACCTTACAAATCTCAGAGGCTCAGCTTAAAGTCAGTTTTAAAGGAGAAGAGTTTTTTGCCTGGCGATAAATGAGATTGTCTATGCGAATCTGGTAAGCGTCACTCACCTGGCGAGTATCGTATTCAAGTATTTATTATTTTTATTCGCTAATCTTCGCACTAGAATGCCCTGCAGCAATTACATCAATCAAGCACAAACTTATAATAAACTGACTATAAGCCCAGGTTTTCTCATATAAGGTTATAAGAGTTTGTTATTTTATGGAAGCCGTCTTTCGGTTGAAATAACTGTGTTGTCACCGCCTCTAACTCTTAATTTTTCAATCTCCTTTTTGTAGTTTGCTACTACAAAACGAAAAATTATCTCCGTGTAAATGAGCTATTACTTATAGTCTAGCAAAAGACTCGGACGTCACATAAATATTAACTCAATTACAAGATTTATATCAACTGACGATTTCTGCTGGTGATCGCAATCAGCTACGAATGGTATTTATCATGTATTAGTATAGACACGCTTCGGTATGATACTGTGCACCGTGACATAGTTTGGTATCTGGAAACAATTTATTGGTAGTCAATGGGGTTTTTCCATCTGGAGTTTGGTTTCGTGCGTGGTTTATGGCAGTAGACTGCTCGTCTACTGTATGGGACTCTCCCAAACCCTTCCGGAAACACAAGCATGATTTTATATCATTTAATTACCTAGTATGCTCATTGTCAGCAATTACACGCACTATGATGAAAAACATAGTGGTATTTTTTTCTCATAAAAGACATAGAAACCTAGGGCTAACTTTATCACGCAGCTTCTCAACTGTTGTTTATGCTTGAGGAACCTTGCATTTGTTTTTCTTTCTTTCGTTCTTTATATTGTTTTCTTTATATTCTATGACACTGAGTAAAAGTGTAGCTTCCACACTGATAAAAAAAAATCTTAAACCGATCAGTACTTTTAGAGATAACCCCCAACAAAAAATCATTGTAATTATTTACATTATTAGTTTGAATAACACCGAACTAAATCACAGTATAAACTTTTAATAGTATAGTATCAAAACAACAGGAACCAATCCCGCAATGCTGACCACATTCACTGGTTGTTACCAATTTATCACACATTATTTATAATGTAATTGGGCTGACCAAAATGTTGAATAATGTCCATTTACATCACAGAAGGATGATTGGAATAATTCGAAATGATCACTGTTGTTTGCTGTTTGCGCGAAGCACAGGACCGATTGATGTAGCGTAGCTTGAGGGGACTCAGTTGGAGAATTAATTAATATAAGTATTTTCTCTTGAATCTCACCGATTTATATAAGGTTTTTGTAAACCAAGTCAAATATCTCTCAAGACTTAATTTCTAGAATAACAACAACAAAGAAAAAAAATGTACCCCAAATGGCTATCTTGACATAAGATTAAACATCATAATTATGAAACTTACACAGATTACAGATATTATTATGACCTACAACTTTCAATAAGATTCGAAAAATGTTTCTTCCACCAACCTAGATAAAGATAAAAAAGAGTTTTATGATAGAAAAGTATTTTAGTCTGCTCAGCGTATTTTTTATACCAGCTAGGCAGCTTTAATTACGCCGGCCGTGACGACGCTATTTCAAAAACTATTTTTTATCAAGGCACTCTACCTATTGTCCTACTTGGTAGCAGAGTTGACATAGAGTTAACTTCTCTTTATGCATAAGGAATGGCACGCACTTACGATTAGTCTCAGTTGTGGTCTTTTTAAGCAAAATATTGATATAGATGTCTACGGGTTTTTTATGATGTTAAATAAAAATATTTATTCACAATAACAATGTTTGATTAAAATATTAAATTAAATTAAGAGATAATGGGCAGATGACATTTCTCGCAGAGAGGATGGACCCGAACAGTTCTGGAAGGGCAACCGCGACCTGGAAAATGTAGCGTGGGTTGGCCCAAAATGTAGGTTGTTTCACGCCGCAGTAGTTATCAGAAATCCGTTGTGATGTACGATTTCCAAGGGAAACCCATATTCAGACGGTGTAGTGACTAGAGCTGCGCAGGGTAGCCGGAGCAGGCCGCTAACTTGTAAGTAAGTAGGTAAGTAAGTAAGGGTAAGTAGGTTGATGCAAAGAAAACAGTTGGAGAAGTTAATACATATATTTAGATATACTAAACTTAGCTCTAGCTAGGTCGCAGGTACGTGGTCACAATAGTTCTGCACCGATAACCAGCACTTAGATAAATACAGAATAAAGGGTACCGTGCCTTGGCATCACGTGGTAGATGCGGGGACCTGTCAGCACAGGCTCAGCGGTAGGCCGCCGGCACTGGAGCGGCTACGGTAGGCTGCGCAGGCACCTGCTCGCGTGGCGGTAGGCTGCAGGTAGGCAGGCCAAGACCTGACAGGCGTGCGTAGGCAGCGTGCGTAGGTAGCGTGCAGGCACATCAGTAAGCAAGGTCAAGGGGTCAGCCCTCAGTCGTACGGTGAAGTGCGTCCCTGGCACGTGGCAGACGTGGGGACGCGCGACGGTAGGCCGCGGTAGGACGCAGGTACTGTAGCGGCTAGGGCTGCGCAGGGTAGGCTGCGCAAGCTCTTGGGGTCTCAGGGTAGCTGCGCTCTTTAAGTCAAGGAACGGTGTGGGAAATATTGTAGGTGAAAGCTCAGCACATCGCAGCGGTTTACAGGTAAGAACTTGCAAACATAGCAAGCACATTGACAGATGCAAAATTAGGTTAAGTATGAACATGCTAGCATTTATTAACATAAGTAAACGTGATCACTTACAATAAAACACGGAGGCACACCCCGATGCAGTAGAAACACATATTCATTGCAAATTCCTTTGTACCGTGCGACGCTTAGCCATGCGTCCAACATGACAGCGCTAAAGCTGATATTAAATAGGTGATGGATTGGATATTGGTCGTCCGGCACAGAGAATCAGGTACAATCATTAAACTAATGTGAAACTCACCCTGAACGGGGCACCAGAGTCGTTAGGGTCGTGAGATAGTCGTTCGCTTCACCACTGGAATCGAAATTACAGCAGTGATCGCGTTCCGGAAAATTAGAGATGTTCCGTGTTTTTAGAGATGTGGGTATTAACCATAATAACTTACTAATTTTGATATTTAGTATCATTCGACTATTTTCAGTTGAGATCCTCACAACGCTACAACGGCCTACAAAAAGAGACATTTCCATTAGCGATAACGACTGTCATAAGTCCAAAATGTATGACTTGTGCTACCGAAATGTCACGCGGTCAATCCTTATCATTTTACAAGATGAATTTACAGAACATTTTACAGAATGTCACTTTGCCAACGCTATATTTTTGAACAGGTTGATCCTAGTTTCAAAAACTAATTTGAATACCTAGTTTCTAAAACTAAGGTTCAGATTTATGGAGTTTATATTTGTAAAACGTCCCCTGTGTCCTGAGCTGAAGTAACTTGCCATGTTTTCTGCTTGGGGACAAGCAGTCGACATTTACAAGTTCTGAGAGTTTCGTCAAAGGTTAAACTATGCTAGACCTTTTAAAAGTCTAATTTATAAAATACCTAAGTGTGTAAGTGTATTCAAAACGTAACTGTTTTCTTATGTTTTCCTGTTCTAAAATTATATTTTTCATTGCAACAGTCGACATCTTCTGCTCTCAAGTTAATCCAAATATTGATCAACGTTTATCGTTAGCTTTTTAGCTTACGGTATCGTTAATGCTTGCCAGCTCTTAGCCCGCGACTGACCGCGATTAATGGTCGCAGCCCTATTTGTAATTCAAATCAAAATCCGCGGTCGTGTTAAAAGATTCAGTGCCACCCCTGCTTTGTAGGATTGTCACGTTGGCACCGGAACAATTTCAGGGGCGGGATATGGTAGGGATGCCGAGGTGTTGAGATCTAATTAGCTGCATAGTGAGTATTAGAATTTGTTGATCTACTCGTATGTGTGGGAGTATATTTTTTTTTAATCATTTTCGCCCGCGTGGTAACAACAGTCAGGCTTCGGGCTATCACTAAAGAAATCTCTGATAAAAAGAACTCAATTATACTGTCCTACACGAGATTGATCCCAGTTTACTTATTTACAAAAAAAAGACTGGAGATTTAAATAATCATCCTACCATCCGCTCAGATGCAAGATTGAACAACATTTCTAAGCCAGCCACTTAATGAATTGCATCGCAGCTGTAAGCAAACTCAACACTGGCAACCCCGACCGTCTAGCTCGCTACATCACTGTTTATCTTCAACCACTTTCTCGTTTACGGGGTGAGCACTTTAAGTAGAGGTTAGGTATTCAATGCGAACAAAACATTCTAGATTGTAGTTACTTGGAACAGTAGAAAGTTCAAGAAGTTTTGTGAGATACAAAGAAGAAGTTTTTTTCAAGTTTCTTTTAGTATTGTATAACTGCGCAGCACGTGTGTGAGTACTATGTACCCAACTGTAAATCTACCATTTGCTGTACCTTGGTGTCGTTCGTTGACTTGTGTTTGCCCTGGCAGTTGAGTGTGTCATGCTCTCTCAAATGTCTCTCTGACGGTGGCGCGTGTGTTGGATCATTCGGTTCCCTTTATGATGGTTGAGCTGGGTGGTGCCGCATCATGCGTCATGTTCGTGAACGAGCGCCGTCAGTTGGGATTGGTCTTAACTTAACTGCTTCGGATGCTAATGTTTTTCTAGTACCTATTATGTTACTGCACAGTACATGTGTGAGTACTTTTAATACTTTGTACCTGTACGTAGTATAGTGTGTAGTGATTCTGGGTGCATTGTCCTCACACATATAAATTTATTAATGTATGTACTTATGTACCTAAATATTGTAAAAAATACTTTTTTTTTTTAAAGACTAAGTATGGAGTTTCTTGTGCGTTCTTCTCCATAACAAGCTACTTTCCGAATGCACGGTAGAATCAATTTATATTCCTTGTAAATTTTAATGTGTCTAACGTTCAAAAGTGCCGCTTGGTGGCCTAGTTGAAATAAAATATCTTTGTCTTTTTGTCTTTTGTTATTTATAGACAAACCGTTAGGATTACCATCGTTAAGAATTACGAACTTTCTTGTTAACTTTTATCTTCTATTTAATCCTTTCCTGGGATGAATTTCAAATTCAAAATCCTTCCTTAAGCACAATCAGAAATCGCACAAAGTGTCAAGCTATTTGTAATGTATTACAAATTTTCGAAACCAAGACCAACTTCTATTTATGTGACTTGTAAGAAAAAGACAAAACTAAATTGACTATAATTTCATTTCCTTAGTTTTTCATCGGAGACATTTTCTATCTATCCACTATCATAAATAAGTCAAAAAATACGTGCCACGCAGATAAAAGCAGTCATACATAAGGAAAGGTCAACAAAATGAATCGCAATAAATAGGGGTCAACTGATGTCGTAAAGTGCTCACTGTATGAGCCTAATTTACGAAATGTGTGCCAAGTAAATGGTCAGAAATAAGGACTTGATATTTCACGCTAGATTATTTTGAGATTATGAGGTGTCACATATTCCCTTTTCTATTACATAAGTAAGCAGGCACATTAGTCTATGTCACCATCAAAAATATTCTATGGACTCTTGTTGCACGTGACACTAAGGTTAATTGTTTCATGAAGATCGTAGAAGAATAATCTACCTATTTTAATTTCTAGTAGCCTAAGGAAAGAAAAGTTACTACAGTGAAAATTTTATCCATAGGGTATTTCCAAATAAAGAGACAATTACCAGCTTGCAATTAATGTTACTAGTGACCTTCAGGGAGCACAAGTTATAGTAGTTTAAGTCGCAATAAAAGAAAACAACAAAAACTTCAGCTAATAAAACTTGACCGTGTCATCTTTTCTGCAGAGCAATAATAAGGCAGGTGCGACCAAGTACTTCCCAACTCTTTGTAAATGGGTGGAGATTGGATGTGGCAATGACCTCATAACAGCATTGGTAGCAGTGCGTTGCTGAGGCGTAATTTTTTTTTTTCATTGCGTACAGTAAAATACATTTTCTTTAGAGGATTGAATAGAGCATCTATCATCATCATAATCATTTCAGCCGAAAGACTTCCACTGCTGTACATAGGCCTCCACCAAGCGTCGCCACCACATCTATATGCCCACCATTTTCTTGGGGTCGGTTTTATTTATTTTTATGTTGAAAGGTAGTTCATTAGCTTCTGACCGCGGCTTCGCGGCGTAGTTTATTGATAGAAATCTTTATTGTGATCGCAATATAGGACATGTTCCGTATGGTGTCGGACGTAAAGAATCTCACCATCCCATATCTTCCCATGGGTGTCGTAAAAGGCGACTAAGGGATACACCAGAGAATGGGCAGCAGCGTTCTCTGTGCACTTTAACAACAAACTGCGATCGCCAACCCGCCTGCCAAGCGTGGCGATTAAGGAAAACCCCCCCAAACCAAAATGAAAAGCACAAAGAAAAAACGGCCCCGAGTGCCCGGCAGCCCGTCTACCCTCGACTACGGTAGCGGTCGAGGCGATGGCGTGGCAAGGGGTGCGAAGAATCCCCGGAGTGGACCCGGCTACCCTAATAAACACCGACGACTGGACCTGGCAACGTATAACACGCGAACACTCCGGACCGACGAGAAGATAGCCGAACTCGAGGAAGAATTGAGCAGGTTGCGGTGGAGTATTATAGAGTTATCTGAAGTCCGAAGAGAGGGGGAGGACTCGATAATCCTCAAATCCGGTAACCTGCTCTATTTCCGAGAGGGTGACCGGCAGTCCCAGGGTGGTGTCGGGTTTATCGTCCACAAGTCCCTTGTGAACAACGTGGTGAAGATCGAGAGTGTGTCGACCAGGGTGGCGTACCTTATACTCAGAATATCCTCGAGATATTCGCTGAAGGTTATACAGGTCTACGCCCCGACCTCGGCACACCCCGACGACGAGGTAGAGACCATGTATGAGGATATTTCTAGAGCCATGCATGGTTTCAAAACTCACTTCACCGTTGTCATGGGGGACTTCAATGCGAAACTGGGCAAACGAGACGTTGATGAGCTGCAAGTGGGCCAATTTGGAGTTGGACATCGGAACCACCGGGGTCACCTACTGGCCAGCTTTATGGAGAAGGAGGGCCTCTATATGATGAACTCCTTCTTCAGAAAGCGTGAGCACAGGAAGTGGACCTGGCAAAGCCCCGATGGTGCAACTAAAAATGAGATCGACTTCATCATGTCAACCAAGAAGCAAATGTTCAATGATGTCTCTGTGATCAATTCGGTGAAAACCGGGAGCGATCACCGCATGGTGAGAGGCACATTGAACATTAATATCAAGCTTGAAAGGTCTCGACTGATGAAGTCTACGCTCCGTCCAGCACAGATCCAGATCCAAAACCCCGAGAGCTTTCAGCTCGAACTTCAGAATCGTTTCGAGTGCCTAGGGAGCTCCGTGGACGAATACAGCGATGGGTTCGTGGAAGCTGTCCATACGGTTGGGTCTAAGTTTTTCAAGACCCGCCGTACAGATATAAACAAAAAGCTCTCTGATCCTACTCTCAAGCTCATGAAGGAGAGGCGTGAGATGATCCTGCAGTCTTCAGACGATGCATTGAAGTACCGGCAGCTCAATAGACGGATCTCAAAGTCCTTGAAAAGCGATCTCCGCAGCTTTAATACCGAGCGTATTAAAGACGCGATTGAGCGGAATAAGGGTTCCAAGGTCTTTGCAAGAGATCTGACTATTGGGCAAAGCCAGCTCACGAAACTGAAGACCGACGATGGCAGAATCGTATCCGCCAAACCGGAGCTATTGAGAGAGATCGAGAGATTTTATGGGCAGTTGTACACGTCAACCAGTAAACCCGTCGCGAATCTAGCAAAAGACCCTAGAGCTAGATTGACCCGGCACTATACCGAAGACATTCCGGACGTCAGCCTGTATGAGATTAGGATGGCTCTTAAACAGCTTAAAAACTACAAGGCACCGGGTGAAGACGGAATTACAGCCGAACTCCTGAAGGCGGGTGGAAAACCGATCCTTATGGCCCTTCAGAAGCTGTTTGATTCCGTCATACTCGAGGGCAAAACGCCACAGGCATGGTGTAGGGGTGTGGTGGTACTCTTCTTCAAGAAGGGCGACAATGCCCTACTAAAGAACTATAGGCCCATCTCACTTCTTAGCCATGTCTACAAGCTGTTTTCAAGAGTCATCACGAATCGTCTCGCGCGCAGGTTTGACGATTTTCAGCCTCCTGAACAAGCCGGTTTCCGTAAAGGCTTTAACACCGTAGACCACATACATACGCTGCGGCAGGTTATACAGAAGACCGAAGAGTACAACCTGCCTCTCTGCTTAGCGTTTGTGGACTACGAGAAAGCCTTTGATTCGATCGAGACTTGGGCTGTGCTGCAGTCTCTCCAACGGTGCCAAATTGACTACCGGTACATCGAGGTGTTGAAGTGTTTGTATAAAAACGCCACCATGTCAGTTCGACTTCAGGATCAGACCTCGGAACCTGTCTTTCTGCAGCGAGGTGTGAGGCAGGGAGATGTCATATCTCCGAAACTGTTCACCGCTGCACTGGAGGATGTCTTCAAGGTTCTGGACTGGAGAGGGCTAGGCATCAACGTCAATGGCGAGTACATCACTCACCTTCGGTTTGCCGACGATATAGTGGTCATGGCTGAGACTAGGGAGGACCTCAATACAATGCTCGATGACCTTAGTAGAGCCTCCGAAAGAGTGGGTCTTAGGATGAACATGGACAAAACCAAGGTGATGTTGAATGCCCATGTCACACCCACTCCTATTAGGGTCGGAGACTCTACACTCGAAGTTGTGGATGACTATGTCTACCTGGGACAAACGATCCAGTTGGGTAGGGCCAACTTCGAGAAAGAGGTCAACCGTCGAATCCGACTCGGCTGGGCAGCGTTCGGGAAGTTGCGCGGTATCTTCACGTCCAACTTACCACAGTGTCTCAAGACGAAAGTCTATGACCAGTGTGTGTTGCCAGTTATGACCTATGGCTCTGAGACGTGGTCGCTCACAATGGGCCTCATCAGAAAGCTTACAGTCACCCAAAAGGCAATGGAGAGGGCTATGCTCGGAGTTTCCTTACGTGATCGAATCAGAAATGTAGAGATCCGCAAGAGAACCAGGGTTACCGACATAGCCCGAAGAATTGCAAAACTTAAGTGGCAGTGGGCAGGGCACATTGCTCGCAGAACGGATGGCCGATGGGGCAGAAAGGTTCTGGAGTGGCGACCGCGAACCGGAAGACGTTGCGTTGGAAGGCCTCCCACCAGGTGGACCGATGACCTGGTGAAGGTTGCAGGGATCCGCTGGATGCGGGACGCACGGGACCGGTCAATGTGGCGACGCTTGGGGGAGGCCTATGTCCAGCAGTGGACGTCTTGCGGCTGATATGATGATGATGATGATGAATATAGGACAAAGACATACCTATCTGTCTTTGTCCTATATTGCGAGATAAATAAGGTTCTAGACTTTGTAAATTATCTCACATTTTTTTATTATTTTTCTTATCAAAACATTATTTTTGTACGAAGAAATATTATATAGAAATACTTACGTAACATTCTTTAAGAATTCTTATATATATATTTTTTTATATCAATTTACGGTTCGTAGGTAAGTACTCTTTATAATTTTTTTTTTTTTTTTTTTTTTTTTTTTTTTTATTTTTTTTTTTTAAATTATTAGAAAACGCATTTGTATTCTAAATGAGCAACATTTGTATTTATTTTCTACTAGTTATTATTAAACACACTTCATCCTACCTTTCATCAATTTTGATGAAATATTGAGTGAAATGAAAAACATCGGTTTATTCAAAAGGCACGTCTAGATAGACTTCACTTTTTTAAATCGTAGACTAGTCCGCAATATCGGTCACCCTTTCAAGGGGACAAAGGAATTTCTGATTTATGTCGAAGTATTACAACACAAAGTGCATTGATAACCGAAGCGATTTCGATCCGAGATTCCTTCTCTTCCTGTTCAAAGAAGGCATTTATTTAAAACTATTTTCCATTTTTACGTAATTAATCTGATGCTTCGATCGATGACAAATGGAAGATAATATTTTAGTCCGTACAAAATTGGACCGGTTTAGATTTCAATGCTCTTTGGTATTCTGATATCTTCTATAATAATCGATATTCATCATATCATCGATGTACTGACTTGGCTTCCGTGTTTAAGTTTGATCAAATTGCCGGGTATTGGGATGAGGATTTTGGATACGAAGTTAGGTATAAATAAGCCAGATTTCGTCCAACTCGACACCACTTCGAATTATCAAAATGAGAGATAACACTTGTTATTTATTGATAATTATCAAGGCAATTTTCCTTATTTATAGGGTCTGAGTCTAGAGGTGGTTCTTCAAAATGAATTTGAATGTTGCAGAACAAGAGCCAATCAAATTCAGATTAATCTAAGCTTGCATTGCTAAGATTCATACAGCTATATTAGCTTAGATAGATAGTGAGGCTCCCTTTGCTGCACTAAGACTCTCATTTGGTCCGTTGTGCATACCATGCAGGTAAGAAAACTGTGGAAACTATGCTGTGTAACTATGAAAACTTACCTCAGCTCTGCGAGCAAAGCTAAACAATTTAGCTCTTAGTCAGCAACCATGGGAGTAGAATCTAGGTAGATACCTACTTTGTATTGAAGTGATACTTCTGCACCTAAAATGTTCAGTCTTGCTATGAGGCAACAGCTTTTGCTTCGTTAAAATTGTATCACAATGTGAAATTGCAAGAAGTTTAAAACATTGTCCAACTTTTGCTTCTTTCAAACTGCCCACTCTTTTCCATATAACATCATTTATTGGATTACTGCCATTTATTATAAACTCTTTCACGATTTGTGAATTGCCGCTACGTAATTATATGTTTCATGTGTATGTACTATGTGACATATATAAAAAATAATAGGCAAATATTTATGAAAAATTTGTATTGACTGATGGGTTAAAGTGTTATGGCATCATATAAAATTGATAGTATACATTCTAGTAACTTATGACACAGGTTTTGGGCATAACTAAGAGTGTTTCAATACCCAACTAAATTAGGTACAAGTTCCTCAAATAAAAAATAATAAATAATATAATATAAATAATATAATTAATAATAATAAAAATATATAATAATATAATTATTAATATATAATATAATTATTTAAGTGGTGTACAATAAAGTATATAATAAATAATAAATAAATAAATAAAAAATAAAAAATGACTTAACAATGAGGTAAAATAGGATTTACCAATCTCTTTCCTAAGATACAAAAAAAAAACATTTAAACTAACATACTCAACCATGGTTGTCAAGAAGAAGGGTTACACCAATCAAACATCAGAAAAAGAACAAATTTATAAACATCTGTTAAACCCAATATAATATCAGGCGAAAGTAACAAAAGAACTGAAAATAAACCTCCCCAAAATTTCTCTAACTTCCCTTAAAAAACTCCGTTACCTTGCAATTGGATCCCAATTCACAACCTGAATCAGACCCCCGTCAGATCCACAATATACACCAATCGTAGTCTGCATGACAATAGGTTATCTGGTCCCATTGTGAATTCGATATCGTTCCGGCAGGGTGGTCGAACGGATACCAAATTGTTTTGTGATCATGGAGGTAAGAATTTTTGTTGAAGGAAATTAGTATGGTTTATATAAATTATCAGTACTGACTATTTTTTAATAACAGAGTTCAGTAACACAAAAAAGAATAAAATATTTTAAATTTTCAGGAACTAAAAAGAATTAAATGTAAGGCGCGTCACGCCGCGCATTTGAATTCAGTCTGAATCTAAACTACAAAGAAGGTAAAGAAGAAATTAAAATATCAATATAATGAGTCCAAACACGTTGGAATTCTCATCTTGTTTTGTTGAGAAATGACCACCATCAGATCAGCTCAGTAGCACCATATTATTGCATTGTCTGCAAAAGTTATATAAGTTTAAGCTTAATCGGATGATAGGAAGTGTTTGAAAGATATTATAAAATGAAATTACTAAATCCAATTAATTGGAGATGTATTGCTAGTAAGCTGTTAAGGTAACAATGCGTTTGCTTTACATTAAGCTATCTAAGTACCGTAAGGCTTAGCACGCACTGCGATTTTTATTCGCGCGAATTTTTTTCCGCGCGTTCTGTGGCCTATGGAGTTGTATGAAGCTGCACGCACTGCGGAAAAAAAATCGCGCTCAAATAGTACTAAAAAATTCGCGCGGAAAATAATTCGCGCGAATCAAAATCGCTGTGCGTGCTATGCCTAACAGTGTGCGAATTTTATTGTTATAAAATTGGATTTATGTCTGGTACTACTTCAGGGATTACGGGCGTGAAGTAATGTCGTACCCTACATATAGTGCTTTTCGAGTTTGTAAAGAATAGCCAAGCGGTCATCCCTTGAGACAGCGACCGGAAGGACGAGGTTTCTCGTAAGTGGATGCAAAACTACATGATTGAAAGTTTGAAGGCGTCGGCAATATTTGGAACGCCAATCACTTATATATATTATATAAACAGTCACGCCTTTTTGCCATGGGATAGGCATAAAACTATAGAACGCCACCTGCTAAAATCCTTACATACAACCTTTTGCTTCGATTACATTTATACATCTGGTAATTGCACGCCGGTTATGGTTATTACCATGTACCTGGCTCTTCTGATAACAAAACCGTAACATAAAAAGTTGCATTCCTACATCTGAGTTAGCCACTCTGCATTTTCATAGAGTATCAACATCCCATCGCCGGCGGAGTTAGGTCAAGCTTTTGTTCGGCAAATACTGAACGAGGGCGCTGGAGAAATGTTATTTTAGTACTCTTTTACGTTGAAGAGTTTTCGTATATTTTAACGTATTTCTGTAGCGACTGCTTTCTTAAGATTGTTGTTGTAAAGTCAATCAAAGTCAAAGTCAAATGAACAACTTTTAGAAGGGTAAAAGAAGATAATATTTTGAAGGTCGAAATATTTTTGTTGTTCAAAGTAACACAGTTGGGCAACTTTTGTTACGTTAAAATGGAGTGGGGTATTTTTATATCCTGACATTTTTTTGTAATAATTTTAACAGACTTCATATCAAGGAATAAAAGTGATTTTGTGATATTACTTTTTACTTCGAAGAAAAATTTAAGCTAATAGCTTGGCATTGTTTTTGTTGGGGTTGTTCTTTAGGAAAATATTGCCTTTACATTTTAATAATTGAAAAAAAAAAGTAACGACTTGATTAAAGAGGAAAACACCTTGACAAAGTCCAACTTGCTGTAAGTCAACGAGTCTAGCCAGTAGAGTTTGTTTCTGTATGAAAAGATCATTTGCCTTGCAATATAAAAATATAAAGGTTAAAACAATTTCAACATCATTCTCATACCCTTATCCCAATTTATTTGGGGTCTCCGCAACATGTCGACTTCTCTATAGTTGTCATCTCATTATGTCAAGCTTAAAATTATTTCATACTTTTCAAAACACCGATCATAATGAAACCAAACTTCCAGCCTACAAAACGTTAATAAGCCTAAAATAATAAGTAAATAAGTATGCCTCCAACGCACAAATATTATAATTCACAGTTTCCTACGTGACAAATTTTGTCTTTTCAAAGTAACACCACCTTTATTGGGTCGCAGAAGAGCTTATCTTTACTAAATTAATGTTTTCTTGTAATTATGAATGGAAATTAGAAGGTATTCGAAGAAAGTTTCGCCTTGAAATTGAAGAGTAGACTACGTTTTTGTGTGGCTGCTAGTAAAAACTACTTGGGAGTCGTATCAGGTATCTTTTTGGTACTAATAATACTATAGCGCGTTAGCTTTGTTATATTTATTTATTATTTATTTATTATATATTTTATTGTACACCACAAACATACAGGACAAACGTTCACAATAACAAGTGAGTTATACCTATTGAGTAAAAAAAATCGAGTTGAGAATATCCTCTATTTAAAAGGTAGCATATGAAGCTTTCAATACGTGAACGAATTTTCGTAAACATTTCAAAACATCCAGAGATACTATTTACAAAAGTATTACAAAAACAATAAAATATGTCACATGCGCTTTTTGACCCTAAACAACAGTAGGCTGATCAAAAATATGTTTCATTCAATGATTGAACCAGTGACCCGAAAATAACATACTGTGACCTTTACCAACAACAAGCAAAAAAATTTAATGGCTTATACTTGAACTTGCTAAATATATATAATTTTACGATGAACTCTTCCAAGATTACTTAACACTTACTAGCATGCGTACAATAACACGAAGAAAATGTAGAAAATACCGAAAAAGCCGGGAATTCTGAGCGATTTCCTTATTATAATATTCTAAGACATGGAATCGTATGGTAGTGCTGTGATTTACTTATGAAAATAAAGGACAGGCCGGACTCTATCTATCCTCTGCCGTAAATATCGGGCACGTGACCTTTGAGTGTGGTATAAGTGATAAGGTTAACAGCGACTAGGTTGGTACCATGTTAATTGTTTTATTAACTTTTTCTTCTTTTGATAAAATTGTTATAGCATTTTCTTCCTTTGGATCGCAATAAGTTAATTAAGCTACAAAACCGATAGCATAAATAACAGTGAATGTTTCCAGTTAGGATGGTTTGTGGCCTTTGTGTTCAGATGGCAGCCGCTATCATACTGATAAAATTAGCTGTATTGCGTATTAGCTGCTCATTTCAATCATTTCATGGAATTGACTCGGGTCGACACACTTAGTTTGTGCGGTTGATGTTTAAAGATGAAGTTGGTGATGCCGTTTCTAACAATGGCCGATCCTTATCGGTGCTCTGTGGAAAGGAAGAAACCCCGCGGATGGCAGTGGTTCACACTGTAAAGTTACTAAGACTACGAAATACCATTTATACTTAACGTATTAAACTTTTCTAGAAACCGCTTTTCTCCTATCACTTTTTCTAGAGCAGTGGTGGCTCAGTGGTAAAGGCCGCGATCAAAAAATGGTATAGGTCGTGGGTTCAAACTCAGGCAGGCGCTTTACTTTTTGTAAATTATTCCTTCACCACTGCTCTCAAAGCGGTAAAGGAAAATATCGAGAGGAAACAGATATCTTAGAACCAACAATTAGACGATATTTGATATCCACCAACCCTCAGTGGGCCCACGTGGTGGATTACGACCCGTTCCCTCTCAAAGAGAGTAGGCCTACACGTACAATGGAATAAATAGGAGCCCAAGTGCGGAAAACGGGGTCCATCTATCCTATCTCCCATCACTTGTGCACAATCCTTATGCATTCCCGCGGCGTGTCACAGCGGAGGTTCAATTAGACAAATGACGTCATCAACATTGATAGATCGCCGCCGCAGCTCAGTTTGACATGCCTTGTCTTATTAAATGATAATGTGTTTTTGTACGACGAGGAGATAAGGAAATAGTTTTTGTGTGGTTTTATTTGCGAGATGGAGGTAAGATTGCCAGTTTCTGCATGTGAGATACGTATTGAGTTGCAATCGGATTAGACTGGAACTGAACTCAAGATAATTGGGCAAAGACTAGGCAGGTTCTTGTGACTTATGAGTGATGGCAATTGTCTAGAGGCTTGTACATTCAAGGGTCAAAAGGCAGTCACAGTCATGCAAAGCTATAACTACTCCCCAAAATTTATTTACAAAAGAAGTTCACAATTTAAATTAATTAAGCTTCGGGAGATTGCGACTACACTTTTGAGCTTTGATTGTACATTTTATGCCAATAGATAACAAGTGTTACTATGTTTAATAACTTCATGAGTCAACTGGCAGTTGAGAGTGTCATTCTCTCTCAAATTTCTCTCTGTTGGTGGCACATGTGTTGGATCATTTGGTTCCCTTCAGGGTGGTTGAGCTGAGTGGTGCCAATCCATGCGTCATGTTCGTGAACGGGCGCCATCAGTTGGGATTGCTCAAAACTTAACTGCTTCGGCCTGCTTCTAATTACGTACTTAATTTATTTTTGAATGGTTTGTTTTACTCTAGACATTCTTAAATGCTCGAATTTTTACTTTGTACTCATATATTATGTATTTTGCCAACAAGAATAATGTAACCAAATAATAGTAATTAAAACTGATGGAAAAGAGTGTATGCGAAGTTTCTTACACATTCTTCTCCATAGAGACCTACTGACGCTTGCGAATATGCAATTAGTTTTTATTTTTTGACAATTCGAATGTACCTATAAGGTTTATTTGAAATAAACCACTACTGTTTTGATTATTAATTATGAACGTAAAAGTACATTAGCGACTTACACAGAGATCGTTCTGTGCGAGATCTACGGGAAGTTGCAAAATGTAACAAAACTGAAGATGAAAGTAGACAGAAACTGAGCCATTTCTATCATTCATTTATTCGAAATAAATCATAAAATGGGGCGAGAACTGGAGCAGTTTTGTAAAGTTGCCCTCATACAAAATCAAGGAACAGAGCCAGTTTTTGAATATTTTTATCAATTGACAATTCTAGATAACGAATCTAGTCTTAACTCAATATCCCATTACTGCACCCTTTTTGCTTGGATGCCCACAAATACGCCTCTAAAATTTGAACAAATAATTGATTTACAAACTTGTCCTTGAGAAATAATATATCACGGGAATTTAACGCGATGATTTCCGTTGTTTAAAATAATAATTTATCAATTATGAAACGCGAAGGTTTTAAAGTTAAACTTGTCCTTTCCAATAGATTTTAATCAAAACTCGTAATTTCATAACTTCATCCTTTAATGGCGTTAAACAGGGGACGTAGTCAGTTGTACCGATGAGAAATCTCATCACCACATGGTTAGTTCAAGATAATCCTTATTATTACAACCCGTTACTTTTAATAACAGCAAACGTAAAAGTCTAACTTAATATAAGACCCTATACTTTTTAATTAACACAACCAAGTTTGCAAGAAACTTGCTAGTTATGTCCCGGCTATGTTCCACTGCAAACTGCGACATAATCTTATTAAACTCAAGCCTGAACTTGTTGTATTAGAGCATGGTTTTATTATAATTACTGCTCAGATGTACGGAGGATATTATGTGGAGGGTAGTAAAGGGATAGTAGGGGAGGTAATCTTGTAGTAGAAAGCTTAGAATAAGGCTGTGTGTATACCTGAGTCAAAACTGCGTTTGATCACACTAGCTGTATTGACTGCGTATGATCACATTATCTATATTAACTGCGCACAGAGAGGATCAAAACGCCTAGACAAAGTGATATACTATCAGCGATAATTTGTTATGGAATTATTTATAAGGCAAACCATTAGTTGACACGGTCGTCATCGATGATAAATTGTCACAATGCCTAGGCCCCCATTTCCTCAGCACCCAAAGTCCGTAACAGGCACAGCATGGAAATCTTCAAATATATATGATTATTTTTTTGGCTCACTTTGGCTAGGTGCTGAACAAGTCTTAAAGGGCTGAAAGGTTCTGGAGTGGCGACCATGTACCTGAAGAAACCCTGAGAGGGTTTCTTCAGGTACACCTCTAGGTGGACCGATGACCGTTGCACAGGACTGGTCGATGTGGCGCGGCTTGGAGGAAGCCTTTCTCCAGTAGTGGACATCTTTCAGCTAAAATGATAATTATTAAAGCGTGCAAATAGTCTCATCCTATTTGCAAGGACTCCTAAAGCAATCTAAAAAGACATCAAGACCGTTTCGTTTCAAACCGGATTGTATAATCTCATTAAAGTAGTATGTAGTTCCTCGAGATTGTTACAGTGTAGTGGTAAAGTGCCACGACTTGTGCCAGAGTCGTTAAACGTTCGTTTAATACTTGATGTTGCCGCCGCTGGAGTCGCGGCATTTTTTTTTTAATTTGTTTGTAAAATGGAAGTGTTTTCACCCCGTGACAATATGAAATATAGTTCAGCACCAATTTTCGTATTTAACTGCGTCAATTTATTCAGGATGAGTAGCGTACGCTGTTGCTGAAGCGGGCACGAGTTTCTAAAACCGCAATTTGCGTTGATAGTGCAGGGCCTGTAGTGACATTCATTCTATTAGCAATAGCGATTGTCAAAAAGTCAAAAATGTATGAGATTGACATATGCTACTGAAATATAACGTGTCCAATTCAGTGTTTCAAAACGAATTGGCAAATTGCTTTAAAATACCTTCCTATGTAGATACCTAAGTGTGCAACAGTGCGATTACCATGTACCCAAAAATGCTACTTACAAAAAAACTACCACCCACCCTTCCAAACAACAGTGTCACCCTCAATCCTATCTTAAAATATGCACCTGAGCCATGGAAGGTCGTTATGATTGCGAAGCCTGGAAAACCACCCCATGAAGCATCATCATATAGACCTATTTCTCTGTTGCCAGTGTTATCAAAGCTATTCGAGAAACATTTATTGAAACGATTAAAACCAATAATAGAAGATAAAGACCTTATTCCAAATCATCAATTTGGCTTTAGGGAAAACACTCAACAATAGACCAGGTACATAGAATAACCAATATCATTGAAAAATCACTTGAAAATAAAGGGAGTCTGCGCCACCGTGTTTTTAGATGTCGCGCAAGCTTTTGACAAAGTTTGGCATAAGGGTCTAATATTCAAGCTCAGACGTATGCTACCAGAATTTGCAGATATTCTAGAGTCGTATATCTATCTATCTATCTATATATATAAAAGGCAATGTCCCGACTGACATATCAACGCCTAGCCTAAACCACTAATGATAGAAGTTTGAAATTTTGGGAGGATTTTCTGGAAATCTATTACAATCAGCGATAGTCTAGCTTTCTATTGGTGAAAAATTTTCGTAATCGAAAAACTACTTAAACGATTAAAACTATTTATTGGACAATAAATAAATCTTAAATTTTTTGAGAAAAACGTTGATTGATTGCTGTAGGTAGTTACAAAAAAGTCTATATAATTTGCTAGTTTAGCGTAGTTAATGACTGATAAATTCCTTTTTGCCACAAAATCCATGCCCAACAGATATTTTCTCTTGTACTCTTTTCCACACACTCAAACATCCTACTTAATAGTTTAAAGATCATTCCACTCCCAAATCAGAGTATTATCTCTCCCTTTACGCAACTATAAGGAAAAAGAATCCTGACAGCACTTGGTCTCGATACAATGCCAGCTTATCGAGACCAAGTGCTGTCAGCTATCAAGATTCCATTTCGTTACGATCTGACTTGAAGATGTCTGTGATCCTTTTCATAAGATAATCTTCGTACCATCGACCATCTAGGTCTTAAGCTGGCTTTAGACGGTGCGTTACATTGTGGACGGACACGGGCCATATTCGTACCTCGTACCGCTCCATGGGATCACTATCGTCTGTGGAAGCGCAGGCATGTTCATAGCGGTGCGTTTGGCCTAGAAGTACTCTATTCACTCTTAAAGACTCCCTCAGGCTGTAACAGATTTTTCATTTTGCAAAGCCAAATAGCGTTGAATCTCAAGACTCACACAGACCGACACGCGCTGTTTGAGGAGCCTTGTTATGTGTTGCGTGGCTGTCCGTGGTGGTCGGCTCAGTGAGATAATCCGCAGCAATTGAAGTGGCAAGCCAGCTTTTGGAGTCAAAAGGCTTATAGCGAGCGCACCGCTTGGCTAGGTAACGTCTTGTGGTCTATAACTTGATCGTGAGCGATGGATGCGGACATTTTTGGTGGATTGGAGATGTCGAATGATATACGAATGTCATCTACAAATAAAAATATTTGGACATCGCGTCATCTGTTCATCAATCCGCCATAGTGTTACAGTATAAACGACCGCTTCGCGCGACAAAGGTAGTATAGTACTCCAAGATATTCTTATTTATTTCAGAGATAGTGTTTTTCTGTTGGATCTTCAAAATAAGATATCATTTTCTCGGTGTGCCGAGCTGAAGAATACATTGCCACGAAGTTGCCACCCATCCGAGATTGATGTGGGCCAAAACAACAAAATAAGTTGCTGCGATGTATAGGTCAGCATTCTATCTCCTACCATTCCCCAACAGGTACACACAATAGTCCTGTATGTACATCCTTTATTTTCTGTGCACCAATAAAAATGATTTACCTAAGTCATCATCATCATCAGCCTATAGCAGTCCACTGCTGGACATAGGCCTCTCGAAATGCACGCCATTTGCTTGGATTTTCGGCAACTCTCATCCAGCTGCTACCAGCCACCCTGCGAAGATCGTTACTCCACCTATCCTGAGGGCGTCCCATCTTACGTTTACCAGTTCGCGGTCTTCACTCAAGAATACGTCTACCCCAATGGTCATCGGTTCTACGACTTATATGGCTGGCCCATTGCCACTTTATCTTGCTTATTCTGTGAGCTATATTGACAAATTTGGTTCTCCGCCGGATCACCTAGTTTCAAATTCGATCCCTTAGAGAGATTCCAAGCATAGCCCTTTCCATAGCTCGCTGAGCAACTTTGAACCGATGAACCAGCCGTATTGTGAGTGTCCATGTCTCGGCCCCGGAGGTCATAACAGGTAGGACGCAGTAGTTAAAAACTTTGGTCTTGAGGCTCTGTGGAATACGTGACGAGAAGACTCGACAATTTTATCCGAACGCCGCCCAGCCCAGCTGCATCCTTCTCAAAGTTTTCTTACCAAACTGCAGAGCTTGCCCGAGGTAATCGTATCCTCGAACAACTTTGAGAGCACCACCATTGACCACAATCGATCCCGTAGTGGCGTGTGAACTGAACATAACCTGGGTTTTGTTTGGAATTAACCCAGGTTATGTTATGATGTTATGGTTATGTTAACAGAAAATAAATAGGGTGAAAAAGATACCAGGCAGATGCAGGTCGTAATTGTGGTGCAGAAGAACCAGCTAGGCCGTCCAGCATCAGCTGCAAGCAGTGACTCTGCCATTATGACGATGTCATCCGCAAATTGCAGGTGTGAGAAGTACTTGCAGTTTATATTAATGCCGCGTCCTTCCCAGTCCAGCGTCTTAAACATATCCTCCACTACGTTGCTAAATATCTTTGGGGAAATAACGTCCCCTTGTCTAACCCCTCGACCTTGGGGCTGGTCTGTGTTAGCAAACTTACGCTTTGAGCTGTCAGCGACAAGCCCTGTAGGGCTTGGCTTTGTCGATGCAGTCCTACCTAGCCTGGCTCCTTCAGAGCCGGCAAGGTGGCGTGGTCTTGAGGGAGAGCGCTACGGTCGTGTAGATCCTCAAGGCAAGTGCGGTGATTTTCCTTCTCGTGGTTGCCGCCCTGTTATTGGTCTAATTGCCTCTGAAATAGACGTAACTGAAATCACCGGGCGACGTATCACAGGGGTGGCGAGGTCATGCCCCTGGGTGTCCACCATTGAACAAGTAAAATGTTGGATAGCAATGACCTCCCGCGTGTTTGTGCCGTGCGCGGGGACCCATATGGAGGGATGAAGGGATCCTGGTGATTGAGTGGAGCAGGTTGCACACAACACATCACTTTGGCCCGGATTTCTTCCGACACGGGAGGCCGTAGCCTAGCCAGCTACGGTCAATCGGCTGCGGGGTCCGGTTAGACGGCCCCCAGGCGAGTTCATTCCCATTGGGGGCTTGCAGACGGCGGCGCTCGCTCGCATCGCTAGTGGTAGTGGTGTGAGTTGGTGTCGTGCAGTCTCGTGAGCAACTAATGGGGGGGGGCTATATCCCTCGCCTAATCCCTGGTGCTACCGTAGCATCGCCACTTGAGCACTTCATGGAGGGTGGGGATAGTCGAGGGATGAAATTTATATCGGGATTTTAAATGGATTTAAATTAAAAAAAAAACCACAAGGCGAAAGGACCGGCGAAAGTTGGGACTGCGCTCCAAAAGGCGGGACCGGCGAAAGCTGGGACTGCACACCAGACAGCGGGACCGGCGCAAGCCGGGACTGCATTTTCCTTAGCAGGAACGTCCAGAGGCGAGACTGCAGTGGGATCGTCTCGAGGTGGGGCTGCGGCGAGACTGTCAAATGACGGTACTGTTGCGGCACTGCCGAGGGTCGGCACTGCTGTGGGACCGTTGAAGGGCGGAACTGCACACCAGACGGCGGGACCGGCGCAAGCCGGGACTGCTTTTTCCGTAGCAGGAACGCCCGGAGGCGAGACTGCAGTGGGGTCGTCTCGAGGTGGGGCTGCGGCGAGACTGTCAAATGACGGTACTGTTGCGGCACTGCCGAGGGCCGGCACTGCTGCGGGACCACCTTTTTTTTTTTTTTTTGTTGGGTGGGAAATCATCCAATGACTTCTCCCGCTCTGGGTGAGGCGGGAGGGCGTGTCAGACTTTTACTGACTAAAACCCACCCGTGTTCCTTCAATTGCTTGAGTCAGGGCCGCGGTAACTCTTTTTCAAATTTATCCGCGACCCAGACAGGCATCGGCCCTAGTGGACCCCGTCAGTTCTGCTGACATCTCTTTGAGGCGCGCGTGGAACACAACGCGCCGTCGACTCTGGCCTGGTCCTTATCGGACGGTGAGCTACCCATTACTCGCCGTCCGCAAGCCCGCGCCTACGGTGGCCGGGAATCGGCTTGCGACTCCCGACGCCCAGGGCGTCTCCTGCGGTGGCTAGGGGCGTGAGGGCGTCTCCATTGCGTCTCCCTCACGCGTTCTGCCTCCTCCTTCGCGAGCATTACTGCTTCGCAGAAGGAGGAGACAGCTTCCCATACCCTCTCGCTCCGTAACATGGCTTGCACCAGGGCCGGACGCGAGAGGTTGCCACCGCCGATCGCCTCCACGAGGACACGGCGGTGCCCAGCCCAAGCGGGGTAGATCTCCACCGTATGCTCCACCGTGTCCTCCGGGCGATCCACACAATGGTGACACCCTGGCGTTTCCTCCCGCCTAATCCTGAACAGGAACCTCCCGAAACAGCCGTGTCCGGTGAGGACCTACGTCAAGCGGAAGGTGAGGACGCCGTGGCGCCTCTCAAGCCGCTCCTCAAAGAGGGGCCTTATCGCCGCAATTGTGGCGTGCCCAGCGCTGGGTTGCGACAGTCGCTCTCTCCATGTCGCCATGAGATCTTGCCGGAGCTCTGTCCGCTGAGCCACGATTTGTCGCGGCCACGGAGTTTCGCCCCGGCGTTTCGCTTCCTCGCGCCATTCCCAGATGTGCGCGAGGACTTTTGCCTCCAGATCCCATGGCGGCAATCCGGCAAGGAGGCTCGCTGCCTCACCAGAGACCGTGCGGTATCCTCGGACCAGCCGGATGGCCATGACCTTTTGGGACGCGTTCAACCGGCGGACTGGTTGTCGCCTCAGGGAACGCGCCCACACCGGTGCCCCATAAAGGGCCATGGACCGCACGACCCCCGCGTAGACCCTCGGGCAAGAGGCGTTTGGACCCCATAGATTTGGCAGGAGCCGCTTGAGGGCAGCCCCGGCACGCTCCAGTCTGGGAGCCAAACGTCGGAAATGCTCCACGAAATTCAACCGGCTGTCGAGGACGAGTCCCAGGTACTTCATCGTCGACCCGACGCCGATGTGAACCCCTCCTACCGTTATTTGGGAACCCGGTGGTGGCGCGTTCCGAGGACCATGAAAACACATGGCCTCGGACTTGTGCAGGGCCACCTCGAGTCCCAATTGCCGGATCCTCTCAACGACTGTCGCAACCCCGCGATAGAAAGAAAGATAAAGGATATGAGTGGTGGTCTCCCTCGTTGGAGGCCTTGCGTAGGAGACATAATAAGGCGAGGAAAGCATGGCAGGATGTAAGGAAGCGGGGTGGTGAAGTGGAACTGAATGCGAGATATGAATTTCATGAGTGCCGCAGTAGGTATAGGGTTTCGATGGAGAAGGCGCAGCTCGACTTCTTCCGCAAGCAGGCTGAGTCGGGGAACCAGGACCCTTGGGGGATGGCGTACAGAGTGGCCAGCGGTAGATTCAGACCGCCACCCAACGTGGTGAATGGCACGAGGCTTGCGGAAGGATACGCCGCGGATGCAGGCACCGCCATGCGTGGGCTCGTGGGGGCACTTTGTCCCGATGACGACCCGTGCGGGATACCGCATATCATCGGCAGGTGCGACTGGCGGCCGCTTGCATTCCGTCGGGTCGGGATGCGCCTCCTCCTTCGCGGCAGGACCTCGACAAAATAGTTAAGGATCTTCCTAACACGGCGCCGGGTATCGATGGGATTACGGCGGGCATAGTCAGGCGTGTGTGGCTGGCGGCGGGTGCCGAGCTGACACACATGTTTGGCATGTGCGTCTCTGAGGGCGTTTTCCCCGATACGTGGAAGGACGGTCGGCTGATCGTGCTGCCAAAAGGCAACGACAAACCCCTGACCGATCCCAAAGCGTACCGGCCCATCACGCTACTCCCTGTCCTGGGCAAAATCTTGGAGCGCATTTTACTGCAGTCTGCACCAGAAATCACGCGCGGGGTATCTTCATGCCAGCACGGGTTCTCTCGCGGTAGGTCAACGCTGACGGCACTGAACGAAATCGTCGACACGGTCAGGGATAGCCGCTCCAAGTATGTCCAGGCCATCTTCCTGGACATATCTGGGGCTTTCGACAATGCGTGGTGGCCCATGATCCTGCTCAAGGCGAAGAGAGGGGGGTGCCCGCCAAACATCTATCGGATGCTGGCGGCGTACTTCTGCAACCGCCGAGTCGGTCTCTTCGCAGGGAGCAGGGTTGTGTGGAAGGCCTCGACCATGGGGTGCCCGCAGGGTTCTGTATTGGGACCGCCACTATGGAACCTTCTCCTGGACGACTTGCTTCGGCTGCCATACCCGGACGGCGTAAAAGTGGTCGCGTACGCCGATGATGTAACGGTTCTCATCGAGTCGGACTCTCGAGCCGGCATAGGGGCTTCGGCCTCGTGCGCCATGGCACTAATCAGCGAGTGGGGGGGCCGTAACAGGCTTGGCTTCTCCCCCTCAAAGTCGTATTCTATGACTCTGAGGGGCGGTCTGTCCAAGCGCCCTCCCACGGTGCGGCTCGATGGGACCTCAGTCAAGAGCGTACGATCCACAAAGGTTCTGGGTGTGGTAGTCGACGCCAATCTGTCGTTCGGAGAACACGCGCAGTCCATCGGCGAGCGTGCTGCAGCGGGGCTGGGCAAGATGTCACGCGTCTCTACCTCATCCTGGGGCGTTCGGTACAGGGCCCTTAAGGTCCTGTACAAGGGCATCTATGTGCCAATCGTCACCTACGCGGCAGGATGCTGGTGGAGCCGCGTGAACACATACATGGTCAGGTCGGTATTGCAGAGGACACAGAGGCCCGCACTCGTCCTTCTGACGAAGGCCTATCGGTCCGTCAGCACAGCAGCACTACCCGTCTTGGCGGGGGTGTTGCCGGCCGACCTCGAGGTGGCTCGTGCGGGCATGATCGACGACATCCGCCACCTACCACGGGATGCGTTCAGGACAGGGAGAAGGGTCATCGCGGACGAGGCTGTAGCCAAGTGGCAGCAGAGATGGGAAGCGGAGAACAGGGGTAGGGATCTATATCGTTACTTCCCGGACGTGGCGGCTAGACTCAAGGCAACTTGGGTCGAACCGGACTATCAAGTCTCGCAGATCCTGACCGGGCATGGATGCTTCCGAAAGAGATTGTATGATATGAAGTTATGCGAGGTTAGCGTGTGCTACTGCGGAGAGGAAGACGAATGTTTGGACCACATATTGTGGAGATGCCCCATGTATGATGATCAGCGACGAGAGATGATGGATGGGATCACTCGCACGGAGGAAGGACCAGTCTACTACGGGGATCTCGTAGCCTCGGAGGCCAACTTCCGGCGGCTCAGGGACTTCGCCCATAGCTGGCATGCCATGCGGAGCAGACTGGAGGACGAGAGGAGCGAAGCAGAAGATTAGATTTAGGAAAAAAAAAATGAAAAAAAAAAGAAAAGTAAAAAAAAAAAAAAAAAAAAATGATACGTAACGGAAGAAAAAAGAGGTTTCAGATTGGAAAAGAAAGAAAAAAAAAAAAAAGGGTTTTGTTATGCAAAAGAACAGGCATAAAGAGAGACGACCCCACCCCGGGCCATTGCATCCCCCGTCGTAAGGGCTCGCATGATGGCGTCCACCGTAGAACGCCCCCTGCGGAAGGCTCTCCGCTAGATCCGGCCCCACCCGCACCAGCTGCCCAACGAGGCGGTCTGCAATAACTCTTTCAAAGAGCTTGCCCACCTCATCGAGCAGCACAATGGGCCGGTAAGCGGACGGAGAGCCCGCTGGGCGCCCCGGCTTCTTAATGAGGACCAGTCTTCCAGCGAAGCGGGAACTGGCCCCTCTCCAAGCATGCGCTAAGGAGCCCCCTTAGTCGAGGCCCGAGAGCCTCCAAGGCCAGGACCCAGGCTTTCCCAGGTAAGCCGTCGGGTCCTGGGGTGGTATTTTTGGCATTCAGCCAACGTACCGCCACTCTCAGTTCTACCTCAGTCACCTCCGGAGCATCGTCGTCGTCGTCGGTGGTGTGGTCCGCATCGGGCACCGCAAGAGGTGGAGCCATGGGTGGGGGAGTATGTTCCCCTTGCGAAGGGAACAGTGTGCTTACCACACCTTCCACGAGCTGCGGCCGAAGACTCTGCGTCAGCGGGGGCGCCCATGGGCGGAGCTTATCCCGCACCATTTTGTAGGGGCGTCCCCACGGATCCCTGTTCAGAGTCCCCAGCGACTCCTCGCGAGCAAAGTCCTTGGCCCGCTTGATCTCTGCTCGGAGGGCAGTCCTCGCCGCTCTGTACCCCTCGTACGGCTCCACCTCAATGGCTTCCGTACCTGGAGGACGGTTACGGAGCCTGCGGTGCCTGGTGTACCGGCGTCGCGCAGCAACGCACGCCAGGCGCAGAGCCGTAAGCTCCGGCAACCACCAGTACACCTGGCGCCGGGCGCGTCCTGGCTGAACCCGAGGCATTGCCACGTCACATATGTCGGACATGGCCTCCCGGAAGCTGCGGGACCACCTAAGGGCGGAACTGCAAACCAGCCCACCGGGCACAAAGGTGCTGCCAAAACTGGCGCGACACGTGACCCTTGTGTCGGAGGTCGAATGACCTCAGACCTTGGGGCCCCGGACGCGACCGGCAAAAACAGCACCTCGTCGTCTCCCGGCGGCCGGCATGAACCAGGCTGGCTTCCGGTTGGACGATCTGGGGCGCGCAGAAAAAAGCGCCAAAAGCTGAGACAGCAGGCGGCTCTAGAGGGGACTCCTACGGAGGGCCCATCAAAGAGACCGCGTGCTGCTCTCAGCGGCGACAGCGGGGACATGGCGGCCAAGAGGATGAAGACCCAAGGGCAATCGTCCTCGACCGGATCCTTTAGGGATGCGGTGGCGGCTGTGAAACTCGCTGTCGTCGTACCCGGAAGAGTACTTGAGGGCGGAGGACTTGGTGCCAATCCAGGAGCTCATAATTGAGAAACTGGAAGTGGCGCCGGATCCTCTGCCTGTTTTAACGGTTGCTCCCGGAGTTGTCGCAGGTGCATTTCATGTATCCTGCGACAACTCTGACGCA
Source organism: Orthosia cruda (assembly GCA_964057195.1). Taxonomy (NCBI): domain Eukaryota; kingdom Metazoa; phylum Arthropoda; class Insecta; order Lepidoptera; family Noctuidae; genus Orthosia; species Orthosia cruda. The sequence goes on along the minus strand of OZ059839.1, from coordinate 11,092,587 downwards.
GCTAGCTGGTTTCGGGGGGCCATCCACAATGTGGAACTTGGCTCCTTGAAACTCAAGGTTGTCGACGCCAAGGACCTTCCAAAGCCAGTCAAAATGGCATGGAAGAGTCGCAACTTGGCGTTGCAGGACTCTGCCCGGCCTATTCGACTGCTCCAGCGGCTTAACCCTGCCTTGAGAACGAGCGACTGGAAGGTCGTGAATACTCTCACTGAGCAGACCGGCATCCGTCGTATCGTCCTCATGGACGGGGTGTCCGCTGGGGTCATCAAGGCCGCGGGCTACTCTCTTCTAGGAGGAATTGAACGGTACTCGTTCAAACTCCTGGAAGAAGATAAGGGAGAGGCACCCACTTCGGAAGCAGAGGCGGAACCCTCCGAGGATGGACAACACCGACGTGAGGAGGCCATCGAAGAAATCTCTGCTTACGGCGCAGCGCAGGAGGTAGAGATTGGGACCAGGGCGTCAGAGGCAGACCACGAGGATGACATCCTCGGGGACTTCGACACCCTGGGGATTGAGTCTCCGATCGCTCTCGAGGAGAGCCAGGCGATGGAGGAGGAGCCTCAAAACTAAGGCCCTCCTATATTAACACAGGCCCATCAAAATCATCCAAGATGGAGGGACTAAGGTGTGTACAAATTAATTTGCATCATTGCAGAGCCGCTACTGCCCTTCTGGCTCGGCAACTGAAGCTTAACACATATGACGTTGCCTTGATACAGGAACCTTATCTGTATAAGGGGACTATAAAAGGCTTAGGTGGGACAGGGGGCATGGTGCTCTATGACTGTCCAACTAATGACGCGAGGACTTACATCTATATCAGGGGCGGTATAGAGGCAATGCCCTTATGTACTTTCTGTAACAGGGATCTCACAACAACTTTGATCCAAGTGGGGATGGGCACAGAGAAAAGGAAAATTATCCTTGCCTCTGCCTACCTCCCATATGAACAAAAGGAACCAGTAACACCACTAATCAGAAGACTGGTTGACTACGGCAACCAAGAAAACCTCGACCTGATACTTGGCTGCGATGCGAATGCACACCATGTCGTTTGGGGCAGCTCGGATGTCAACAAACGAGGGGAGGATTTGTTGGACTTTGTGGTAAGCTCTTCTTTACAAATCCTTAACGCAGGCAATAAACCTACTTTCAGGACCTCGGCGAGAACTGAAGTTATTGACCTGACACTGGATTCAAACAAGGCCAGCGCTTACATCGAAAATTGGCATGTACTGGACGAAATCTCTCTGTCTGACCATAATTATATATGCTTTAGGTTTAGGACGGCGGGAGAAGCCGAAACTAGACGAAGGAGAAACCCAAGACATACAAATTGGAACTCGTACAGGAGGGACCTATAAGTAAATCTAGGGAGCCCTAAAGGTAAGCTTAATTCCATACTAGATATAGAATTTGAAGCTGATAGAATCAAGTTGGGCACCATCGGTGCATGGGTAGATAACTGCCCAGGGAAAAAGGCCTTTTGCAAAAAGGTACCATGGTGGACTCCTGAACTAGCTAAAATACGTCAGGATACACGACAGGCCTTTAATGATGCAAAAGCCAGGAAAGATTTCTCTGACTATCATAGCATGCTGACGAGGTATAAGACGGCGGTACGCAAGGCCAAAATAACTAGTTGGCGGCAGCATTGCATCTCCATCGAAGCTCTGCCAAATGGAATGAGGTTGTGCAAAGCAATGTCCATGACTAAGACAAACCCACTATCATCAGTAAAGGATGAGAATGGGTATCTAACGGAAACTGGACAGGACACTCTGGGCGTGATGTTTAGAACTCACTTCCCGGAATGTATACTGCGCGACAGCGATGAATAAGAACCAGTCACAAGGGACGAGCTCACAAGGCACACGTCCAAAAATAACTGGCTCACGGCAAAGAAAGTGGTAGATGAGAATTAACTGAAGCTTGGCATAGCGGGCTTCCAGCCTCTCAAATCCCCTGGTCCGGATGGCATCTACCCAATACTATTGCAAGAAGGGGCATCTGTTTTGATATCTCATTTGAGTAAGCTCTACAGAGCCTGCATAGCCTTTGGGTACGTACCCAAGGCATGGAGGGAAGTCAAAGTCACTTTTATACCGAAGGTAGGTAGACCGACTTACGTAGAAGCTAAAGCTTACAGGCCAATTAGTCTATCATCCTTTCTCTTAAAAGCTCTGGAGAAACTGGTAGACAGGTACCTAAGAGAGGGACCACTTAAAATCTTCCCTCTACATAAACTACAGTGCGCCTACAGCCCTGGCAAATCTACAGAAACGGCATTGCACTATGTTGCGAGTCGAGCCGAGGCTGCGCTAGAGGGACAAGAGATCTGTGTCGGGGCTTTCCTCGACATAGAGGGAGCCTTCGACAAAACAACATTTGAGTCCATACGCATCGTTGCAAAGGAACATGGCATCAATGATACCACGTGCAACTGGATTGACTATATGCTGAGAAGCAGAATAGTCAGATCGGAACTGATGGGAGACAGACTTAGTGCAAAAACAACAAGAGGTTGTCCGCAGGGTGGAGTGCTGTCACCATTATTATGGTGCTTGGTAGTAGACTCGCTACTTACCAAGCTCAATACTGGACCATTCTACACAGTAGGCTATGCAGATGACATAGCCATAATGGTTAATGGTAAATTCCCGAACATAGTCTCTGGATTATTACAACAGGCATTGAGGATGACAGAGGAATGGTGTACAAAGAACCACCTCTCTATCAACCCAAGCAAAGCAGTAATTGTTCCATTCACGAGGAAGAGACAACTAAGAAACCTAGGAGAGCTCTCCCTCAATGGAATAAAGCTGCCCTGGTCTACCGAAGTAAAATATCTGGGTGTAATGCTTGATACAGAACTCAGGTGGAAAACTCATGTGGAAAATATTACGACGAAAGCCCTACGAGTGTTCGGCATGTGTCGTTCCACCTACGGTAAAACATGGGGGTTAAAGCCCAAAGTGATACGATGGCTGTACCGGACAATGATAATACCTATTATCACATACGGCAGCATAGTGTGGTGGCCCAGAACAAAGCTTGCCTCGTGCAAAGCGCCACTCACCAGATTACAAAGAACAGTGTGTCTAGGCATCAAGGGTGCTTTCAGGACAACACCCACGGCGGCGATTGAGACATACCTCAATATCCCTCCTCTGCATATGATGGTTGAATTCGAGGCAAGGAAGACATTACATCGACTTGCTGTGGCTGGACTATAGGATGCCTCTAAGCCAAGGACCAACCATACAAAGTTTGACGGGAATGAAGGCCTGGATCGGGTAACATGCATGTTATCCGATAAAATGCAAACTATGTTTGTGTTTGAAAGGTCTTTCAAGGTCCAAATCCCTACAATAGAGGACTGGACGAAGGGAATCGATCCACCAGAACAAGACAGTCTGGTGTGGTACACTGATGGATCCAAAATGGAATCTGGTACAGGGGCGGGAATATACGCAAAAGGTTACAAATGTAGCAAAAGCCTAGGGAAAATGGCAACTGTATTCCAAGCGGAAACTTATGCCATAATAACCTGTGCTCAAGAGAATATAGATAGAGGAACCAGAGGTAAATCCATATATATTCTTAGTGACAGTCAGGCTGCAATCAAAGCCATGGCATCCTACAAAGTGGACTCCGGACTTATTCTGGATGCTGTCCAAACCCTAAACAGGCTTGGGAAGCACAACAGGGTAAGACTGATGTGGGTCCCTGGGCACAAAGGATTCCATGGTAACGAATTGGCAGATGAACTGGCAAGATAGGGCTCAGCAAATGACTTTGTGGGTCCAGAACCATGTGTAGGCATCTCGGCGTGCCTCGTAAAAGCCGCATTTAGGGAGTTTTCAGATCACAGACAGCGAACTCATTGGCTATCTAGCACCGGTCTACAACACTCCAAGAAATTCCTAGGCTCTACGTTCAAAGCCCGGGAATGCATTTGGAATATGAGCAGGGGGCAAATCCGCTTCCTGCTTGGGGCCTTTACTGGGCGCTTTGGAACCAAGGACATGCTCATGAAGATGGGTCTAACCGCGACACCCATGTGCAGGTTGTGTGGGGAACATACGGAGCGCATGGAGCACCTTCTTTGCACATGCGATGCACTGGCTGGTAAGCGTATGAGTCTCTTAGGGGATGGGTATCCAAGACCAGAAGAATATAGGCTCATATCTCCCAGTCTCGTTGTAAAATTCATGAAAAGAGTTTTCAACGAGATTGGGGAGGAGTAAGGTATCTAGGGGACCACAATAGATCCCAATGGGTCGAAGTGTCCGAGTTGTTTCTCGGCCCCTCCACAAGATAAGATAAGATAACCCCTCGACGCAGTGAGATACTTAGTTTGCCGGTCCTGACTTTGCACGGTCATGGTTGCGTTTGATTTAAGACATCTCAGCACTTGGATGTATCACCAGTTCACTCGGCATCGCTGCATAGACTCCAAAACAGAGCAGGTTTCGATAGAGTCTAGAGAAAAGCCTTCTCATAGTCCACAAAAGCAAAACACAGGGGCCAATTATATTCTTCGGACTTCTCTATAATTTGTCGCACTGTGTAGATGTGGTCTGTCGTGCTGTATCATCCTCGGAACCCGGCCTGCTCCGGTGGTTGAAACTCGTCGAGTCTTCGCGACGAGACGACTCCCGAAAAAAACTTATATACGTGACTAAGAAGCGAAATGGGTCTGTAATTCTTCAATAGGGTCTTGTCACCCTTTTTGAAGAACAGAATGACCACGCTCCTTTGCCACGCTTCTGGACTTCTCCGAGAAAACAGTACAGAATTGAAGAGCTGCCCAAGCTTTTTCAGTATCGGACGTCCTCCTGCTTTCAGTAGCTCGGTTGTAATCCCGTACTCGCCCGGGTCTTTTCCATTTTTAAGCTGTTTGAGAGCCGCCTCGATTTCGTCTTGGCTTACCTCAGGTCTTCTGTGAAATGGCGGGTTAAGGTGGCTAGAATCTTCATTTTCGGGATCAGGCCGAGATGCATGCGTTGCGTACAATTGGCGGTAGAAGTTTACAACTTCAGAAAGAATCTCCAGCTTCGAAACGACATATTCCCATTAAATGTAGTCAACTTTGTCAGGTGGCTCTTTCCAGGTGACTGTACAAACATTTTCGACCCCCGGTTTTGCTAAATCGCTTTCTCTATAGAGAGCGTGCCTATACGCTCGTCGGAGGCCGCTTTGTACCATTTTCCTTAAATGTTTATCGAGTGACCGCTGTTCTGATGAAGTGACCGGTGGATTGTCACGTCGTTCCATCATAAGCTTCAGAGTTTCCTTCGAAAGTTTTGACTTCCTGTCCGTTCGCCGCATCTTACAAAATATCGCACCTTCCTCTCTGAGGATTTCCACCATTTGGTCAAGCGCCTGGTCAACGCTATTTGCGGTTTCCACGGCAGCGAAACGGTTCTCCAGGCCTGACTGGAACGCTTCAGATCCCAACATTGTTTGGAGCATATATAGACGAAGCCTAGACTTCATCAAACGAGTTCTCTCAAGCTTGCAATTGATATTCAAGGAGCCTCGAACAAGTCTGTGATCCCTGAATATGTGCTTTTTATCTATTATGATGAAGTCTATCTCATTTTTGGTCACGTTGTCGGAACTTCGCCATGTCCACTTCCCTTGGGGCTGTTTCTCATAGAAGGAATTAAATATACGAAAAGCCCCTCTCTTTCTAGGAAGTTTACAAATATCTTACGGGTTTGGTAGCAGGAATCATAGGGGGCAACACTATGATTCCTGTTACCAAACCCGTAGGATCCTACTACTGAATCACTGCAATTCGGTACCCCCTACTTTTGCGTTAAAATCCCCCATAAGAACACTGTAGTGGGTCTTAGTGGTGGAATGCAATGAAATAGATGGTGGTGTGGTTGGAAATGTCCTCAAACATTTCCTCCACTTCGGTATATTTACCTAAGTATGCAGCTTCATTATATATTTCTGTTTACCGGTAAATCCGCCATTTTTGCAAACATCCCAAAATTCTGGCCATATACTCTAACTGTAGCTCTAAGCGTTAATTTAATTTATAGTGTAATTATTAAAACTCTCTGACGAGCTAAATATTTCCCCGTTGGGATATTAATTAAGTCATAACAGAGTAACCTGAATTTCCTTACCTACGTAAAATGAAAATGCCATGTCTAAAGTAAGAGTATATTTACTGCTTATCAGTAACTTGGAAATGGAAGGAAAAACGGAAGGAAATTCATAAACGGAATTTCGTGTAAAAACTTGCATGGCAAATGGCGAGTCTAATAGTTTCCATAAAAACATTTGGTAGACGATACAATCATATCGCTTATATCTACGTCTATTTGGTACGGTGCCAGTGGCGTGGACATTTTACCGTTAGAATACGGAATTCGTTAATATGCGCATTAACTAGGTAATCTGCAAATTACTGGGTACAATCCGTTAAAGTGTTAAATTTGACTGAAAATAGCAGATATGTCCACTTTACCTAGTTAATCTGCATATTAATGGATGCTGCATCGTTAAATCGCGGAATATAGTGAGCGAAAAACTTTTGTGTCGTTTTCTCGGCTCCCCCGCTTGCGCCTGTATCCACAACAGACCCTTTGTTCCCGTTGAGTTACACTATTTTGTGTTACACTGTTACCCACTGGGATAAAAATTACAGATTCTATGTTCTATGTTATGGGGTTTGGTTTCCGCATTTAGTCCTTCAAGTGGACCATTGTGCGTGGGCCATGGCGGCCGTTGGGTGGATTATTCCAACCAACCCACCTCCCTCCAGAAGCTGATTAGGGCTCCTGGTTTACTTAGAACGTCTGTGTATGATCTGGGTGACCCGAAGGTTTGTGTTCTTATATGGGTGACCTCTGTGCATTCAAAGAGAACGTGCGCAACGGTTTCCTCAGTCTCCATGCATGCCCTGCATAGGGGACTATCCGTTATGCCTATGGTGTGGAAGTGTTTGTTAAGTGAGCAGTGTCCCGTGATGGTCCCCGTCATCAGGCGCAGGCCATTCCTGTCCAGGCGTAGCAAACGTCTGGTAAGCCTACTGTCCAAAGATGGCAAAGCCTCTTTGGACTGCCTACAGCCAGGTGCCGAGGTCCACCAGGTTTCCGCTTGTGCCTGGGTGAATTCCTGTAGCCACCTGCGTATTTGGTTGAAGGGGATGGGTACAACAGGTTCGGGTCCATGGACCGTCGTGCTGGATCCGCGTCTCGCAAGCTCGTCAGCCGCGTCGTTACCCAATGATGTGTTACACTGTTACCCACTGGGATAAAAATTACAGATTAGTAACACTGTAACTGAATGCCACGTTTTTCCCCATCAATTTACACTGCAACATAATAGTACGTAATAGAGTTAGGTACATATCAAATGACAAAGTCGACGGAGCCCCGCTGCGCGCTGCGGCTCCTATTTCTGTCTGCTGGGTTTAAATTAACCTAACATGAAGGATGTCCAAAGTTCCCGAGCTCGCTTCGCTCGTTCTGCTCAGCGATGTCCTGTTTTTTTAACTTAACCGTATGCTTAACCGTTAGTACGCAGATTATCTAGTTATTATGAACTTTGTTTTCCCACTTTAACGGAATGAACCAGATAATCTGCAGATTAACAAGTTAATCTGCACTCTAACTGATTTACGCAAATAAGCGGTAACAGACATACCATAAACCTTTTCTGGGCAGTCTTTTGTTGGATCACACTGGGATGTGTTGACTTCTCAGTTTCATGGAGGTTGGTGCACACAGTTCTGTTTAAGACTATAAATTATTCTAGTGCACTTACATAAGGTCAAATTAAATTAGATGGTGAAACTTTACAGACGTGTTGGCTATATTAATTACTAATGTGAAAAGCTTAATTTTGAAGTATTAAACTACAACTGATTACGGGGTCATCAACAACTGCGCTGGGAGTATATTTACTTAAATGTTATCTAACATCTAAATGTTATCTATAGATACCCATTGCGTTTGCGGAGTTTCGCTGATTATTTTAATTTGACCCTGTATAGTTCATGTCAATACGAGAAAAGAAGGACCCAAACTATATACCCTTGAAATCTGCCAATTTGGAGGCCAATAAAGTTGCAGTCAGACAGTATTCCATACATTAAAATGATTTAAACAACTCCAAAATAAAAAGCTACCTTAATTCCTCGCCAATAACTTTCTTTTATCAACCATTTATCTTTAAAATCTATATGAAAATTGCATAAAAAAATCTTTTCCTGTGCACACAAGAGCTTAGCATGACTGGATTTATGCCTGCGCAGTTTGCGCAGTTGGCTTTCTGTTATGAGACAGGGAACTAGGCTGTTACCTGGAATAGGTTGCATTACTTGGTGAAACTATGATGTTAAATTAAGTCAAGCTTTTGACAGGGATAGATTTTATCAGATCTAGTACTACTTTTAATACAAAACGTGCCAACCAAACGTTATTTTTCTATATTATTGACAGTTTTGATGATAAGGGTTAACGCAATTCATGAAAAGAAAACACTAGCCTACGTTGTACGATACGTTACTGATAGTTTCTGAGTTGTAATGAATTTAGTCTGTAATTGCTTGAGTCATTCTAGGAAAGCTCCACAGAGGAAGACCTCTCATCATCTTCATGGCCTTTCATCAGTTACTTGGGATCAGCGCAACATATCTTTTATTTCAATTCTCCCTTGTCATCCGTGACTTATTTATTCATTCCCTTTACTTTCATACCTTTACCTTTCTTACAGAACCCATAAATTTTATGTACAAATGGAAACGAATATGTTTAAGTTACCTTCAATATCTCTATGAAAATAAAACTCCAGATTTTTTTTTATTTTTTATTCCACCGACTTGGGTAGTACTGATAACAATATTATAATTAACAGCATTCATTTTAAATCAAACCTCAGTTATTTTGTGCACGCCGCTGCCAGCAGTGGACGTGATAAACGAATAGGAAACTGAAACAAGTACAGATATCATTTATTTGAATAGGTGATGACCTTTGACCCAGTGTTGGCTGCGCGCCATAATTTATAGCCTTGTGTTTGGCTGGACTAACTTCTTAGCGAAAACATTTGACAAAGACACTTGGCTTGGCTTGTTTCACCATTTCCAGATTAGTCTTGGTAATCTTATTCCAGCATATCTTCCAGAATACTCGTAAGTTATTTTGTGAATTTTACACGTTTTTGGGTTTATTGATTAATTCTTAGAAATAATGCTGAAACTCGGTCAAAAATTCAAAAGTTATATATTTATAGCGTCTTTTTGCCAATTCCAAAGTCCTAAATTTCAATTCCCACATGAAGATTGTAAGATAAATAATGAGCTTATGCTGTGGACGTGAAGATGGGTTTTCTCACCCAAAATAAGAGTGAATGCTACTTTCCAGTCTACGTATGCGTACTTTGCATAGATTTTCGATAAGGTATTTAATAAACATATCCTCTAAGTAAGCTATGCCCTAAGGATACCTGGGTAATAGCTCCTCGTAAAATCCAATACTTATAATACCTTCCCAGGTCTTATAATTATGTACTCCCTGCATAAGCCACATTATTGGCACCAATCCGTAGGCTATAATTAATATGAACCATATAAATACTACATAGGCATACTAAATAGAAACCTAACAAAATATGCAAATACTAAAATAAAATTATCAAAGCAAAAGGTTTTAGTTCGCCATTACATACACACATGCTAAATAAATACAAAACAAAAACATGAATATATTAACATTATAACTAGCATTGTTGTACGACTTTTGCTATACTGTTTCATTTGCGCTCTGAGTAAAGGCACAGATCCACTGCAGCGCACGGCTAAGCTACGCACGTGAAGCTTCGCTTTGTATGTGAACGTAGGCGGGATCGTCTACTGTGACCATCAACTAATTAGTCTCTAAAGGCCAAATAACAGGACATAGATTTCTGATTGATTCTGTTATGTCACGACTTTAGACGGAAACGCAAAAGTGTAGTTACGACTCTGTCTTATTTATATCTTTACGAAAATGCGTCTTTGTCTAAAGCTGTCAAACAATCTCCAGGACAAATAAAAACGCAGTGACTCTGCTTCCTCATACAACCTTGGCTAGTAGACAGATTTTTTTAAACGGAAATTTCTGGCGTTTGTTTTCTAGAGGCTAAACAGGCAATGGCTGCAACTCACGATCACGCTACGCACGAATGCGATGCTAACAAATATCTCATCACAGTGGATGGTCGGCTTTACTATTGTTACAAAAACAAAGTACTTATCTAACACTCGAATTATGTTGGCTATTTGGAAGGGTTTGTTCAGAGGGCGACACATATGTTACCTATGGATCGTATGATGGAGTAATAGATCGTATCAAGACGCGAAAGTGTGATGGGGATTCATAGCAGTGAAGAATACTTAGTTATATATCAAATTAGTGTAGTTATTAAGTTTTTAAACCGTCATGGTCACTAACACTAACATTATAAGCGGGATAGTTACCATGTTTACTGTTTGTAGCTAGTTTCCGATATTTCGGTGCTGTTGCAAGCACCATGATCACGTCGCGAAATATCCCGCTTATAATGTTAATGTTAGTGTAGTTATTGTTCATGAAAGAGTTATAAGTTACTTTGGAGAAGACTATGATTGTGTTTCTTTTAGAATTAAGGCCATATTCTTCAGATATTTGTCACAGAGATACAAAATAAAAATATGGAAGACATTAGGTGCCTCATAATCTATAAAACAATTGGAGCATTTTCAGTATTGCATGAAATATGCATAAGACGATTCATCTTTCAGAAACGCAACACAGATATTTATTGCCTCCGATGACATTTTATGATATAAATGTTAAGCTTTACCAAATCTTAATAGTAAGCATAACCAACTTAGATTCAGCCAAACAAATAATGTTGTATATTCAGAAGGCTATCTCATGTTTTAGTAAAAATATTATAGTTAAGGAGATAAGCTGTTTTTGTAAACACGTTCATAACACAAAACTGTCCATACACATTCGAAGATAAGCAAAATTAAACTCCAAATGTAAACTATTAAGAAACGTACATAATATTATTACTCCCATTATCTACCCACTCACAACATTTCAAATAGTCTTACTTTACACAAACACGTATACAGTAAAAGTAGCAAGATTCAAGCGGCAATTCGGAAAACTTTTAATGATCCAGTAACTCAGCGACAATGTGACAACACAAATATGTCCATGTCTGAACAAATCCTTCTTCCCCTCACTGTTACGACATAACCCAAGTGTGTGATCCGTTAAATTCGTTCTCGAAACATTGAAACTTAATGGAAATTGTGTGGAAACTTTTGTCCAGTGACTCTCGAAAACTCCGCTATTGCTAATGTACTCATTAACGCCGTCTTTTTTATTTGGGACCGAGTTCTAAGATACATTTTAGACAGTTGCAGTGAAAGCTTATTCCATTACGGAATTTTGTTCCTTTGTCTGGTATTTCGAGGTGTTTTGGGGTAACCAGTTTTAAACAGGAGTTGATGGCGCATATTAGGTGTGAGAATCCACAGAACAATCAGGGATGTTGTCCTAATTAAAAAGTAAAACAGGCTGGTGATCACAATATATTGTTATTATTTTTCTTTCGTGGTTAAAGGTGAAGGTATTTGGTAGCAGGTATAGTCATAGAGACTTACATTTCTCCACGTTAGCATTTAATATGACAATCGATCATGTATGGCGGCAAAATATGCCTAGTATGGGGGCTGACTTATTTAAACCACCACGGTTTTACACCAACATATTTGTTTGTTTGGAATAGAAGCAAAATATGACTGGAATTGTAACATTGGATACTTTTGTCCTAGTAGTACACTTCCGTGGGAAAAATAATGACTTAATCGCTTGGGAAGTCACTGGCCACATTTTGTAAGCTCTAAATCGAAAGTCATGGGTAGAGCCTATGCACAGTCAAATAATTAAGATCAAGAGCATCAGTAACACTAATAAGTAACTTAACAGATAATAAGTACAGTGATAATCACGACACTAAGTCCCAGTTGTAGACGACCCTTTGTCTTTTTCTCTTTGCCTATTGGCCTTGTTTGTTCTGTCTCATACAACTTTTTCTCAATTATGTTGCGGTCAGTTTCCAGTCTAACCAGATGCAGCTGAATTCCAGTATTTTACACGGAGCTACTATTACTATACGGTTACCCCAAAACACCTCTAAATACCAGACAAAGGAACAAAATTCCGTAATGGAATAAGCTTTCACTGCAATTGTCTAAAATGTATCTTAGAACTCGGTCCCAAATAAAAAAGACGGCGTTAATGAGTACATTAGCAATAGCGGAGTTTTCGAGAGTCACTGGACAAAAGTTTCCACACAATTTCCATTAAGTTTCAATGTTTCGAGAACGAATTTAACGGATCACACACTTGGGTTAAGACGTAACAGTGAGGGGAAGAAGGATTTGTTCAGATATGGACATATTTGTGTTGTCACATTGCCGCTGAGTTACTGGATTATTATAAGTTTTCCGAATTGCGGCTTGAATCTTGCTACTTTTACTGTATAGGTGTTTGTGTAAAGTAAGACTATTTGAAATGTTGTGAGTGGGTAAATAATGGGAGTAATAATATTATGTACGTGTTCTTAAAAGTTTACATTTAGAGTTTAATTTTGCTTATCTTCGAATGTGTATAGACAGTTTTGAGTTATTAACGTGTTTATAAACACAGCTTATCTCCTTAACTATAATATTTTTACTAAAACATGAGATAGCCTTCTGAATAAACAACATTATTTGTTTGGCTGAATCTAAGTTGGTTATGCTTACCATTAAGATTTGGTAAAGATTAAGATTTATATCATAAAATGTCATCGAAAGCAATAAATATCTGTGTTGCGTTTCTGAAAGATGAATCGTCTTATGCATATTTCATGCAATACTGAAAATGCTCCAATCGTTTTATAGATTACTAGCTTTCCGCCCGCAGCTTCGCCTGCGTGGACTACATGATTTTGGCTGTTTCGTTTATTCCAGTTTTAGCGGGATAATGCAAATTATTATCCAAACATATTAGACCACAAAATTTTCTGAATCCAAATAAATTGATATAAAATGAGCATAAACTGAACTGCCTTCGTGTTCTAATAGAGAACGCAGGGCTTTTATGCCGGAGGTTTCGTGGAATCGATTTCTATGGGGAGTTACAAATAGTCGAAAGCTACTATGCTTTAAATTTTTAATCGACTTACCAAAAAGGAGAAGGTTCTATGTTCGATGTATGTTTTTTTTTATGTATGTTCACCGATATCTCCATCAATTATGGGCCGTTTTTGAAAACTCTTTTTTTGTTTGAAAGAGTATGTTCCGGAATTGGTTCCATTTTAATTTAGTGAAGATCTGATGATGAACTTCGGAGATAAACGACAGAACTCTTCAATAAATAATGGCATATCTCTCGGGATTGCTGCAATCGCATGTCTGTTTATTGTTTATACCATTTCAAAACATAACATCATGCCACTACGCTCTAAAGGGGTACGCAAATGTGTACAGTTGATCTTGGTACGCTCTCATTTCACCGGTTATGTTCAGTTTCTTATATTCGGGTAATCTATTCTGGCATTATAGGAACCTTACTTAATTACTTGCCTATTAAGTAGGTACAACAAAAAAGTGAAAAATAAAAAAAACTTTTTCCAAAAATATACTACCAAATTTCAAATAAAATACTACAAAGTGAAAAATAACTTTATTTTTGGAAGTCGGTGTCTTTCGTAGGTACCAACTTTGTTGCATTATTTGCAAAAAAAATGTATATAGGGTGGCGCAAAAATTATCACCCTATGTTCTTCGGCTGTAATTTTTTTTATGCATAGAAAACTTTGGTTCTGCTTTTGGATAATGTTTATTTGGTTTCTTAATTTTCTTTTTTCAATTTTATCGATAAAATTATACGGCTAAGTGGCCGCCACCATAATCGATTAACATTCGGGCCCGATTTTTGGCATTTTCCAATACTCTTTTGTCAGAACTTCCGGTGGATATTATCTTTGAGGACTTCAAGAGACTGATGCTAATTGACTTAGACTAATGAAATCTTACCGGCCATTGAAAGCCCTGGTAATGCAGCCCTCAGAATTATTGTTGTGGCTCGTGCAGTAAGGCCGTTGCTCAATCCTGTTGGAACCACATGTTCTCCAGTTCCAATTTATTCCTTTTAAGGATATAGAAAGACGTTGATCATGGCTTTGTGACCTCGTCGACCACAGTAGTCGTTAAGTGGCCCGATGACGCCTCCAGCGTTAACAACACACCATGCAGTAACTTTGAGCGGGTGTGACTCTTCCTGGATTATTCGCAGATTTTCGGTGCCACAGAAGTGATAATTTTGCTTATTTACATATTCATAGAGCTTGCTCGTGATGATTTTCGATGGAAAATTTCCTCCCTCGTGGTCGCGATATAGAATGGCTTGACATAGATTACACGCGCTTGGAGGTTACCAGCTATATTTTTTTAACGGACTTTCCAAAAAAGTGGAGGTTCTATGTTCGGCTGTATGTTTGTTTTTGTTTTTGTGTATGTTCACCGATTTATCCGCCAAATATAGACCGATTTTGAAAATCCTTTTTTTGTTTGAAATAGTATATTCTCAAATGAGTCCCATTCAAATTTGGTGAAGATCTGATGAAAAACTTCAACAACGGCAAATCTCTCGGGATTGCAGCAATTGCATGACTGTTAATTATTTACGCCATTTCATAACATAACATCACGCCAGTACGCTTTAAACGGTTACGCAGTGGGTATCGCTATAACGAAGAAACAAAAACAGGCACAAAGACTGCCGAAATTAAAGTTATTTTCATTTTGTAGTATTTTTATTTGGAAGTCAATTCGTTCTTTTGTTTTGTAATAACGTTATTTTCATCAGTTTACTTCACAAGTGCCGAAACAGTACTGACATTTTGCCGCCATATGCAAAAATTATAGCATCTGCTGATAGAGTTGATATTTATTAGATATGGTTACTCCAATTTCCTTACGCTAACAAAGTCGTCATCAGGAAGTTAGAATTTAATTAAGCACTACTTTGTATACCACATTGGTGGTTTTACTGTCTGGTGACGAAATGATCAGGCTGCTATTAGTACTTACTCTGGGACAGGCAAAGTAGAATTGCCCGTGTGAAAAGTAATTTCCTTTAAATCTGTGCCTTAATGACTGACCCTGAGTTTTATTTATGGTCATTGCAAAGCAGACCTCGATTTTAATCGTTTAAGCTCAAAGACATAGTCAGAGGGTACCAGTGGTATTCGAGGTATAAAACTGATTCCCTCGTGCACATCCAGTAATCACAGTGGCCTCTATAATATTTTTGTGCAGTATGTTAAAGTTTGAATGAAAAATAAAACAATTTATTCTTCATTCAAACTTTAACACCCCTTTAAGGGATGAAGTTCCAGGAATCCTTGAATACGTATTTCTTTAATTATATAGAAAAGCAGAAATATTAAATATCAAGTAATTTTGATAATAAACAATTTATTTGTCATACAAACTTTAAAACCCCATTTTACCCCTTCAAGGGATAAAATTAAAAAAATCCTTACATACGTGTTTCTTTAATTGTATTGAAAAACATAAATACTAAATTTCAAGTCATTTTGATAATAAACAATTTTATTTTTCATACAAACTTTAACAGCCCTTTTTAACCCTTTAAGAGATGAAATTCAAAAAATCCTGAAAGACGTATTTTATTATTTTAAATGTAGATGCTAAATAACACATCTCATTAATTTCAAATTAAAAATGACAGAGTTTCATACAAACTTTAAACCCCTATTTTACCCCTTTAGGGAATGAATTTCTAAAAATCCTTTCTTAAATGACGCCTCCAGTATAAACTCAACATCCTCCCAAAATTTCAAACTTCTATCATTAGTGGTTTAGGCTAGGCGTTGATATGTCAGTCGGGACATTGCCTTTTATATATATGTATAGATGAGGCACCTTATGTTTTCCATATTTTTATTTTGTATCTCTGTGACTAATATCTGAAAAATATGGCCTTAATTCTAAAAGAAACACAATCATAGTCTCCTCCAAAGTAACTCATAACTCTTTCATGAACAATAACTACTCTAACATTAACATTATAAGCGGGATATTTCGCGGCGTGATCATGGTGCTTGCAACAGCACCGAAATATCGGCAACTTGCTACAAACAGTAAACATGGTAAATATCCCGCATATAATGTTAATGTTAGTGTTAGTGACCATGACAGTTTAAAAACTTAATAACTACACTAATTTGATGCATAACTAAGTATTCTTTGTAAATCAGTGAAAGGTAGTGGGAACCGGGTAGACAGTCGGCAAAATTATATGAGTGGTGAGGACGATTCAGACGATATGTTTAAGATTGTTGCTAGAGGTAAGGATAATAAACCGTACTTTATTAACGTAATCATAGATAACTTTGAGACCAAGTGCGAAATCGACACTGGAAGTCGAATTTCGGCAATCAATGAAGACATGTATACCCGCAAATTTTCACATAAGATAATTAAGACTGATAATTTGATGTTACGAAGCTATGCTGGTTCATGCATCGAATCGCTTGGTTATATAGAAGTCCGAGTTAGGTTACGAGATGTAGAAGTAAAATCCTTGCCGCTATATGTAATTAAAAACGGAGCGTGCCCATTACTGGGACGAGATTGGTTACGTGCCTTGAAAGTAACACAAATAAAGTTGTATAAGATAACCGACGATGGATTCGTGAACCGCTTATGTGCTGAATTTCCGGAAGTGTTTACGGAAAAGTTAGGTACTTGTAAGCGAGCCATTCGACTACAGCTAACTAACGATGAACCTGTGTATGTGCGTGCGCGGCCCGTGCCGCTGGCGTTACGCGCCCGCGTCGAGCGTGAGCTGACGCGACTGGAGTCCGACGGCTCCATATACCGCGTCGACTATTCCGACTACGGAACGCCCATTGTGCCGGTTGTTAAAAAAAATGGAGACATACGCATTTGTGGGGATTACAAAATTACTATTAATCCAAAACTCAAGCGCGATTATTATCCCTTGCCCCGCATTGATGAGTTGTTCGCGAGCTTAAGCGGAGGAGAAAAATTTACAAAAATAGATCTCACTCACGCTTACGAACAGTGTTTATTAACAGAGGAGTCACAACCCTACACAGCAATTACGACTCACCTCGGGACATATGCCTACCGTCGTACGCCGTACGGACTAGCGTGCATACCCGAGAAGTTCCAGAAACTAATGGAGGAAACACTACGTGGTATTCCGGGTTGTGTTGTTTTTCTGGATGATATTTGCACAACGGGGGCTAATGACAAAGAACACATAAGTAATTTACGAGCTGTACTCGATAGGTTGCGTGAGATGGGCTTAACAGTTAAGTTAAGTAAGTGTAGTTTTTTACAAGACAGCGTAAGATACTTAGGTTTTATTATTGACAAAATGGGTTTACGGCCAGACACTGCCAAATTGGATGCTATTTCCAGCGCACCCACACCAGAGAACATAACTCAACTGAAAAGTTTTTTAGGAATGTTAAATTATTACGGCAAATTTATTAGTAATTTGAGCACATTGTTATATCCGTTGCATAATTTACTTAAAAAAGATGTATGCTGGAAATGGGATGCTAGAGTAGAATCGCCACTCGTTATCTCGGACTAGTATAGTTTCCGAGAGTGAAGTTTTATCCTCGGTAAGGAGGTGGAGGACACATTCGAGGACGCGTCTGATGGCGTTGGTGAGAAGTCACAGACCACTGGTTCTGAAGCGGCATCCGGGCCGGAGACACCACCACCACCGTCAGGTGCGTCCGCTCGTGCTGTGCGGGCTTATAATCGGGCTCGATCAGGAGTCATTAAATAACATGCTTGTTATTGGTATTTTGTATCACTAATGTTTATATTTTAGATTATGCTAAGCTTAAAGGGGAGAAATGTACCGTTGTTATCATGACTGCGGGTATGATATTTGTATGGTGGTGGGTAGATTAATATCTAAGTTCAATAAACCAGTGTGTCGCTAACCCTCGCCTTTCATTGACGCTGCATTCTTCACTGCTATGAACATCTAACCATCACTCCTCCGCGTATATACATACATGTGTTACATAATATGTGTCGCCCTCTAAACAAACCCTTACAAATAGCCAACATTATTCGAGTGTTAGATAAGTACTTTGTTTTTGTAACATTAGTAAAGGCAAACATCCACTGTGATGAGAGATTCGATCTGTTAGTTGCACGGTTAATTAGATTGCTAGCATCGCATTTGTGCGTAGCGTGATCATGAGTAGCGCCATTGCCTATTCAGCCTGTAGAAAACAAACGTCAGAAATTTCCGTTTAAAAATATCTGTCTACTAGCCAAGATTGTATGAGGAAGCGGAGTCACTGCGTTTTTATTGGTCCTGGAGATTGTTAGATAGCTTTAGACAAAGACGCAACTTCGTAATGATATAAATTAGACAGAGTCGTAACTACACTTATGCGTTTCCATCTAAAGTCGTGACATAACAGTATCAATCAGTAATCTATGTCCTGTTATTTGGCCTTTAGATACTAATTGGTCGATGGTCGATGGTCGCAGTAGACGATCCCGCCTAAATTCTCATACAAAGCGAAACTTCACGTGCGTAGCTTAGCCGTACGCTGCAATGGATATCTGCCTTTACTCAGAGCGCAAATGAAACAGTAGAGCAAAAGTCGTACAACAATGCTAGTTGTTGTTGTTTATAATACTCTGTGGTACATTTATATTTTGAATCCAGGCAACACTCTCTTCCCCCTTCCGGGCTTGCACACGAGAAAGCAATGTTGTATTTATTTTGTAATCTTCTAATTAACAAGAAATAAACAGTTTAAGAACTAAATAGTGTTTAATATCAATCAGCTAAATTATAAACAGTTATAATGCTAATATATTCATGTTATTTTTTGTAATTATTTAGCATGTGTGTATTATGTAATGGCGAACTAAAACCTTTTGCTTTGATAATGTTATTTTAGTATTTGCATATTTTGTTAGGTTTCTATTTAGTATGCCTATGTAGTATTTATATGGTTCATATTAATTATAGCCTACGGATTGGTGCCAATAATGTGGCTTATGCAGGGAATAATAATAATAATAATAATAATAATAAAATCGTTTATTTATTTCTTAAAGTACAAAATTTACAATAATTTGCTTATGTTCTAAAAAGTGCTGATGTATAATTTGCCTGAACTAGGTAGAACCTGTGCTTCAGGCGTAAAAGTGCTTATTTATATTTAATAATGTAGGTATTGCAATAAATTAACAATTTTAAGTAAAACTAGGACACTGCGGAAATATACATAGTAGTGTTATTTTTAATCATGCTTACGTAGTTTTAATCTAATTTTATTTTAATACTAGAAACAGGTCTTCAGTCTGGTCATATGACAAACCTTGCAAATAGTTTAAAACAATGCTTTTACAGTTAAAATAATTTAAATTATATATACTTAGTATTCTATTTAATCTATTATATAAAAAGGGCCCTAAAAATGTAAAGAATCTATATGTAAATGCAAATTTAGAGGTAGAGGTTGAACTGCATACTATATCGTTTCGCCTTTTGTTAGTTATATCTAGGTTATATTTAAGCATTGCATGCTGTTTTAGTGTTATGTGCAGTAAATAAATTTGCCGAACAGTCAAGACTTTGCAGGATTTAAATAACTGGTGGGTAGGGAAAAGGAAAGGTAGAGAATTTGCTACTTTTAGAACAGCTCTTTGTGCTCTTTCAAGAGAGAGAATGATAGTTTTTGATGCTCCGCCCCATGAGGTTATACAATATTGAAGTATTGATTGACATAGAGCAAAATAAACTTGTTTGACTAAGTTAGTGTCGGCAATGGAGCGCAGTTGTTTGAAAGCAAACATCAGTTTACGTACTCTAGTAACCAAACTGTCAATATGTTGCCTAAACGAGAGCGTGTTATCAACAAAAACTCCAAGATACTTGAGGCACTTTGTTTCCAGGATCATAGGGCAGGTACAAGAAGTGGCTGACTGATTGTTACATTGGTGTGCATATAAATGGGGATTAGTTTTGTTATTAAGATTGCGCATGTTGAACTGAATATATTTTGTTTTATCTGCATTTAGTGTTAGTAAATTACAACGAAGTCAGTTTAGAACGATGTTAAAACCTGCCTGTGCAACATTATACAGCTCGGAGTTAGTTTTTGCGGTGAAAATAAGCGCAGTGTCATCAGCGTACGATATTATTTTGCAATTTCCTACATTTAAATTACAAAGATCATTAATGTAAATGAGGAACAATGATGGACCAAGGATACTGCCTTGTGGAACTCCAAATCCTAGTGATTTTTCATCGTTACTAGTTATATTTCCTATTCGAACACATTGCGATCTATCGTTTAAATAATCTTCGAATAGTTTCAGCTGTGTACCTCTTATACCTAACGTTTCCAGTTTATTTAAAAGCAAAGGAACAGATACGGTGTCAAAAGCTTTTGCTAAGTCTAGGAAGATAGTCAGGACCTGGTTTCCATCGCCGAGTTCTTGTGCAACGAGGTCTGTCAGCTTTTGAACCGCATCTGCTGTGGACAATCTGCTTCTAAACCCGAATTGTGAAGAAGATAATAAGTTGTTCGTTTCCAAGTAATTGACGAGTCTTTTGTTAATGATTTTTTCTAATATTTTGGATAAAGAAGGCAGTATAGATATTGGTCTATAATTATTCACAACATCTCTATATCCAGATTTAAAGATAGGGATGACCACCGCTTTTTTAGACTTTTAGGGAAAATTCCTTCTCGGAGGCACGCCTGAAATATACATGTTAACGGTCGGAGTAAAATGTGTTTAAAACGCTTAAGTATTTTATTATCAATATTATCCCAGCCGACTGCACAGTCATCTTTCAGAGCTGAGATGATTAGTTCTACTTCACTTTCGTCCGTATCCAAAAGTGCAAAAGATTTAGCACAGCTCTTGAGAGAAGTCTGAAAGTGCGCGGCAGACCGATAAGACGATTGCCTCAGGAGTGGTTCCGCGAGGGATTTCCCTACATTCACGAAATAGTTATTTACATTATTAGCTGATGATAGGGGTGAAGAGTTAGTGAGCAGTAAACTTGAAGCGGGTTCCCGTTGTTTAGATCTGTAAGTCAAGTTTTTAATGTTTCCATATCTGTTTACTATTTTTGCCTGCTTTCTGCAATTCGTTTTTATCGTATTCAATTTTAAGTTTTTTCAAGAGATTATTACAAAAGTTCCTGTACCTCTTGTATATTACAAGAAGCATTATATTATCAGGGTAGCGTTTGGTTTTCTGATGTAATTTGTCTCTGTGCCTTATACATCGGACAAGGCCCGGAGTAATCCACGGTTTAATATTATAATGCTTCCGATTTAATGTTATTACGGTCGTATTATGTAATATTGCTTGCTGGACGTTTTTAATTAAATACGATAAAGACAAATTAGCGTCAGGAGAATCGTAAACAGGGCTAAAATCAATGTTATGCAGGTCATGTTCTAGTTTGTGCATGTTTAGTTTGGACTTTGTCAGTGGACGATTTTGCTTAGGTAGCGTTAAGTTCATTGTTAGTAGGACAGCATTATGATCAGTAATTGTTGAATTAGTAACTAGGGTAATATATGGTAGGCTGGTTTTTATCATCATGTGATCGAGACACGAGCCACTCTGATGTGTTGGTAGCGTATGACCGATGAGAAGCCCATGGTATGAACATAAATTGAGGTAATTTTGAATTCCAGCATCGCAGTTTTCAGCAGTGATGTTTATGTTAATGTCACCTGTTAGTATGATGTGCTTAAAAGCGGAAAGATTACGACAGGCCTGGTTTAAGAAATATTGAAATGAGTCCAGATTTCTAAACGATGGGGATCTGTAGATAGCTAGTATTGCTATAGTTGTACCTATTTTAATTATAAGGCAGTTACAGTCTTGTTGATTCTGTTCTTCAACTGTGGCTATAAGCGATTGTTTAGCGTAAATCACGACACCATCATTTTGATTCTGGTTAGTAGTGCTATGGAACATGTTGTATCCCGTCATAGTAGGGATGTTTTCTTGGCGTTTTGATAACCAGCATTCGGTTAGTATTATGATATCGCAAGCTATGTTTAGTCTATGAAGAAAAATGTTAAAACTGTCAAAGTTCCTGCAGATGCTACGAATATTTTGTGTTAGTACTGTAAAAGGATTTTGGTATTCGGAAAGATATTGTTTGCAGTCTTCTACCTCACAAGTTTTTGATTCTGACAAAAAAGCGTTATCTATATCAGTAATCAAACTATCCATAAGTAAAAAAAAAAAAAAAAATGTAAAAGTATGTACTCTGTAAAAATACGTTAGATCTAAATATAAACTAGAGTTTGGCGCTCTTAGGCGCCTTCATAATCTACAGAGTTGATATACCTGTATTCAGCGGCTTTTCTAGCTGGGCAATCAGAATCTCCTGTCTTGTGGTTGTGGGGTTTTTTGTAGCGCTTGCAGGTTGCACATTTCGGTAGTTCATCCTTCGAAGAACACTCTTGAGTCGCGTGGCCTTCCACCCCGCAGTGGCCGCAAGTTGAGATGGTGGATTTGCAAGTCTTGGATGCATGACCGTATTGCTGACACTTGAAGCACCGAGTCACAAGGGTGAAATCTCGTACCGGGCACGACGTCCAGTTTATATAAAGCCTGTTCTGGTTCACTAGGGCTTTCCGGACGCTGGCTGGCACTTCAACAATGTAGTTGCAGCTGTCGGCATCTCGTTTTCCTGACTTATGGCTTAATTTGATTGAGGTCAAAAATGTATCTTTGGTCAGTGTTGGTAGTTTATCGACGATATTTTGCTCATAAATACATTTAAATACCTCTTTCTCTGCCATATCAGTGGGGACCCCAATTATTACAATACGGGGCTTCCGCTTTTGAGGCTCATCTACAGTAAGTCCTGATGTGAAACGCTCGACAGTCTGCTTCAACTTTTGGATGTCGTCCTTGGTCTCCGTGCTAATGATTACACCTCCGTTTCTTATTTTCCGAAGTCCTCGAACCTTCAGCTTCATTTCTTCAGGGCATACAATTTTTTGTATAAGATTTTTGGTCTCTTCACTGGTCTTGGTATTGTCGTTAGGATAAATAGCGACTGAGCTAGTTGCTTGAGGCCGAATAAGGCTTTTTGTCCCCTTCACCATGTCTGCAAAAGAAGTGCTTTCCTGTTTTTGCTTGGTCAGAGTTTCTTCTAATTTATGCTTGATATCAGTCAAACTAATGGCGAGGTCTTCATTTTCCTTTAAACTTTGCAGGGTGGCGTAGTTTTGGAGGGCTTTATGTTTCAGTGACTGATATTGCACTGCCATTTGGGAGACTCCGTGTCCGACTTTACGACATAGGCTACTAATTCTAAGCTTTTGTTCGGAATTCATTTTTCCTTCCGAAGCTATGGTCGACACCTCACTTAGGCACTGCTCAATGCTGGACATCCACGATTGAATTTCAGGAGTAGAAAAAACCTCAACCGTTTCATCCTGTGCTTGACTTCTAGGTGTTGTTGCTGGTGGTGGAGAGCGATGCGGCTGGCCGCCACGATTGAGGGGGCTGCTATCCATATTTGTAAAATAATCACTTACTTTTGACCATATTCGCAATAAAAACTGTATAACACAACAAAAACGTCTATGTCTCTAAAACTAGGTCACAATTAAAAACTGTTAATTTATGCAATTGTTAAGTTGCTTTACTGAGCACGTCTGTATTCGTCGAGTGAATCACTATTGTCAGAATACATAATTATAAGACCTGGGAAGGTATTATAAGTATTGGATTTTACGAGGAACTATTACCCAGGTATACTTAGGCCATAGCTTACTTAGAGGATATGTTTATTAAATACCTTATCGAAAATGTATGCAAAGTACGCATACGTAGACTGGAAAGTAGCATTCACTCTTATTTCGGGTGAGAAAACCCATCTTCACGTCCACAGCATAAGCTCATTATTTATCTTACAATCTTCATGTGGGAATTGAAATTTAGGACTTTGGAATTGGCAAAAAGACGCTATATATATAACTTTTGAATTTTTGACCGAGTTTCAGCATTATTTCTAAGAATTAATCAATAAACCCAAAAACGTGTAAAATTCACAAAATAACTTACGAGTATTCTGGAAGATATGCTGGAATAAGATTACTAAGTCTAATCTGGAAGAGATGAAACAAGCCAAGTCAAGTGTCTTTGTTAAATGTTTCCCCTAAGAAGTTAGTCCGGCCAAACATAAGGCTATAAATTATGGCGCGCAGCCAACACTGGGTCAAAGGTCATCACCTGTTTAAATTAATGAATTCTGCACTTGTTTCAGTTTTCCATTCGTTTATCATGTCCACTGCTGGCAGCTGCGTGCACAAAATAACTGAGGTTTGATTAAAAATGAATGCTGTTAATTATAATATTGTTATCAGTACTACCCAAGTCGGTGGAATAAAAAAAAAAAAAAAAATCTGGAGTTTTATTTTCATAGAGATATTGAAGGTAACTTAAACATATTCGTTTCCATTTGTACATAAAATTTATGGGTTCTGTAAGAAAGGTAAAGGTATGAAAGTAAAGGAAATGAATAAATAAGTCACGGATGACAAGGGAGAATTGAAATAAAAGATATGTTGCGCTGATCCCAAGTAACTGATGAAAGGCCATGAAGATGATGAGAGGTCTTCCTCTGTGGAACTTTCCTAGAGTGACTCAAGCAATTACAGACTAAATTCATTACAACTCAGAAACTATCAGTAACGTATCGTACAACGTAGGCTAGTGTTTTCTTTTCATGAATTGCGTTAACCCTTATCATCAAAAATGTCAATAATATAGAAAAATAACGTTTGGTTGGCACGTTTTGTATTAAAAGTAGTACTAGATAAAATCTATCCCTGTCAAAAGCTTGACTTAATTTTAACATCATAGTTTCCTAACCTATTCCAGGTAACAGCCTAGTTCCCTGTCTCATAACAGAAAGCGAACTGCGCAAACTGCGCAGGCATAAATCCAGTCATGCTAAGCTCTTGTGTGCTCAGGTAAAGATTTTTTTATGCAATTTTCTTATAGATTTTAAAGATAAATGGTTGTTAAAAGAAAGTTATTGGCGAGGAATTAAGGTAGCTTTTTATTTTGGAGTTGTTTAAATCATTTTAATGTATGGAATACTGTCTGACTGCAACTTTATTGGCCGCCAAATTGGCAAATTTCCAGGGTATATAGTGTGGGTCCTTCTTTTCTCGTATTGACATGAACTATACAGGGTCAAATTAAATTAATCAGGGAAACTCCGCAATCGCGATGGGTATCGATCGATATCTAACATTTAAGTAAATATACTCCCAGCGCAGTTGTTGATGACCCCGTAATCAGCTGTAAGATAATACTTGAAAATTAAGCTTTTCACATTAGTAATTAATATAGCCAACACGTCTGTAAAGTTTCACCATCTAATTTAATTTGACCTTATGTAAGTACACTAGAATAATTTATAGTCTTAAACAGAACTGTGTGCACCAACCTCCATGAAATTGAGAAGTCAACACATCCCAGTGTGATCCAACAAAAGACTGTCCAGAAAAGGTTTATGGTATGTCTGTTACCGCTTATTTGCGTAAATCAGTTAGAGTGCAGATTAACTTTTTAATCTGCAGATTATCTGGTTCATTCCGTTAAAGTGTTCCGTTAAACGGTTAAGCATACGGTTAAGTTAAAAAAACAGGACATCGCTGAGCAGAGCGAGCGAAGCGAGCTCGGGATCTTTGGACATCCCGACACCGATAGGTTAGGTTCGAAGGGGTTACTCCTTCGTGTTAGGTTAATTTAAATCCAGCAGACAGAAATAGGAGCCGCAGCGCGCAGCGGGGCTCCGTCGACTTTGTCATTTGATATGTACCTAACTCTATTACGTACTATTATGTTGCAGTGTAAATTGATGGGAAAAAACGTGGCATTCAGTTACAGTGTTACTAATCTGTAATTTTTATCCCAGTGGGTAACAGTGTAACACAAAATAGTGTAACTCAACGGAAACAAAGGGGCTGCCTTCCAGAGTCGGTTCTCTGTTCTGGAGGTCATCGTCCTGCGCCCCCAGCTAACGGCGAGCCAGGTGCCTTTAGGCCAGCAGAAGGCGGCCTCATTTGCTGCCGCCGCGGCTGCCGTGGCCAAACCGGGTTCGTCGGGACAGGCCAATCGTGGGGCCAGCAGAACCCGCGAGGTCAGCCCCGGCGAAAAAAAGTGCGCATAACCCAATCACTGTCGCCTCCTGAATCACCTGCGGCCGACGCCGAATGGCAAGTGGCTGGTGAGAAGAGGAAGGCAGCAAGGGCGGCCAAAAGGAAGGCGAGGCGGCAGCGGCGAAAGAAGCAAAGCGTCGCGGCTAGGCTCCACGCCCCGAAATCCGCAGCTGTGGTGATTACACTACAGCCGGCAGCGGAAAAGAAGCCCTTCTTTTCCGCTGTTCTACGGCGACGTTCTCACCAAATCAAGGGTGGCAGTGAACCTGGAGGAGCTTGGCGTCACCGAGGGCATCCGGGTGAGGGCAACCGCGACTGGGGCCCGGATGCTGGAAGTTCCCGGTGCGGCCAGTGGCTAGACCGCCGACGCTCTAGCCGAAAGGCTCAGAGCTTCCTTAAATGCAGACGAGGCGCGAGTGTCCAGACCCATCAAGTGCGCTGACATGCGCATTCTGGGCCTGGATGACTCTGTGACGGAGGGAGAGGTGGTGGCCGCCGTCGCTAAGCCTGGGGGGTGCTCTGCCGAGCAGGTGAGGGCGGGCACCATACGTCCTGACGTCACGGGGATGCGGGCCGTTACGGTGAGCTGCCCCGTCTCGGCAGCCCAAAAAATAGCCGGGGAGGGTCGTAGGTTCTTGTTGGGGTGGGTTTCCGCGCAGGTGAAGCTACTGGAACCCAGACCTCTGAGGTGCTTCCGCTGCCATGTGGGCAACCACGTGGGAGCTCAATGCACCTCGGAGGTGGACCTGAGCAACCACTGCTTCCGCTGTGGGCAGCCTGGTCACAAGGCCGACTCGTGCAATGCCACGCCGCACTGCTTCGTATGTGCGGCAGCTGGCAAGCCGGCCAATCACCAGGCTGGTAGCAAGACCTGCACTCCACCCACCAAGGCCAGAGGTAGAGGCAAACCCTCCACCGTCGCCATCACCGCCAAAGCCACAGCCGCTGCCACTGCTGCCGCCGCTGCTGCCCCTACAGCCGTCGTCGCTGCCAAAACTACCGCGGCAAAACATGGAGGTAGATCCACCGCGGTGGATGCAGATATGGAGTGCCAATAATGGCCCCATTACGCCTCCTCCAGGCGTACATCAACCACTGCGCTGCTGCTCAGGATCTGCTGCTCCAGAGCATGGCACAGTGGTCGATTAACATCGCCGTGGTCGCTGAGCCGTACTTCGTCCCACCCAGGGATGACTGGGTGGAGGACATGAGCGGCTCAGTGCCCTAGTTTCGTCAGCCGCCGCCGGTACCCCGTCCCTCGAGAGTGTCAAGAAGGGACAGGGTTGCGTGGCAGCACGTTTTGGAAAGATTGCCGTTGTGGGGATATATACTTCTCTCCGAACCGAACTCTCGCCGAGTTCCACAACTCCCTTGCAGAATTGAGAATCGTCGTCGTCGGGTACCGCTCCCTCCCTGTGCTCTTCCTTGGGGACTTCAATGCCAAGAATGTGGCTTGGGGTTTTGATGGTGGTGGTATTATGCAGAATCTTTGTTTTATAGGATTTCGATCATATTTGGCTTGACCGCATATATTGCATTAATTTATATACTTTGAGATTTCGTCTTTCATTTTTGGCCAATAGTATTTATGGGATAAGGCTAAGAAGCATTCACTTATACCGCGATGATTAGTTTTACCTTCGTGGTAATTCTGAATGATCTCTTGCTGTCTGAGATATTCTTTTACATTTTCTACTTCGGTTTTAGTTAAAACAAGGTTCATAGCGGAGCTCTTGAACTTTTCTTGGATTATTGGAACTATTTTATACATAGCTAATGGGGGTGTATTATAATGCCAGTCTTAACTTTCGGGTTCGCGAATTCTTTAATTGTGTTTATTACATCCTCCTATAAATTTGATTCGGAGAGTTGGATGGAGGTACGGGTATGAGTTTCAAATGGTTTAGAGACTGCTGGACGTCTCTTTATATCACATACTACTGTAAAACATATTTGTCTGTTAATTTTGTTTAAGGGGTCATCTGAAATTGGTATTTCTAATATTGGATTTTCGGTGCTAGTGTGAGCTGTGAGAGTGGATGAGCCCGTTACGGAAGGTGATTTTACGGATACGTTAACTATGACGGAGCTCGTTTCTTCGTTATTAATTTCGATTCGCGACAAAGCATCGGCATTTGTGTTGCTTTTCCCCTGTTTATAAACTACTGAATAGTTATATTCACTGAGCTTGAGTCTCCAGCGAGTTAGTCTCGAGCTAGGTTCTTTTAAGCTCATGATCCATTGGAGCGGTTTATGATCTGTTATAATTTTGAATTTACGTCCGAATAGATATGGCCGAAAATACTTGGTTGCCCAAACTATGGCTAAAAGCTCCTTCTCTATTGTACTATAATTGATCTCACTTGTGTTTAGTGTACGCGAAGCATAGGCTATTGGTTTGTCTGAACCTATAGGCCCCTGTGAGAGTATGGCCCCTATGGCTAAGTTTGATGCGTCTGTCGGTATAAAATCTTTATTTAATCGGGATATTGTAAGATCGGATCGTTTGTAAGTAATGTTTTACATTTTTCGAAGCAATTTACATAGTTGCATCATCGCAGTTTATCTTTGAGCCTTTCTTTAAACATTGGGTCATTGGTTTCGTGATCTTGGCGAAATCGGGAATGAACTTCCTGTAGTACCCTAGTAGCTCTAAAAATCTTTTAATTTCCGTGGCTGTTTTAGGTAGTGTGAATTTTCGGATAGCTGAAATTTTATCGGGGTTTGGTTTAATATCATCTTTACTGATTATATGTCCGACACATGCTGTTTCCAATTTTAAGAATTCTGACTTATCCATCTGTATTTTAAAATTAGAGTCTCTGAGTCTTTTAGAAACCTTTTCCAAATTTATTATATGCTCCTGTAAACTAGTGCTAAATACGATGATATCATCTAAATATACTAGGCAAATAGAGTTCTGAAGGTCCCTAAGCACATTATCCATGGTTCTTTGGAAAGTTGATGGTGAATTTTTAAGTCCCATTGGCATGCGTAGAAACTCAAAATGGCCATGTTCTACGTTGATTGCAGTTTTTGGGATATCATTTGGGTTCATTTCGACTTGATAAAAGCCACTGGCGAGATCGAGAGTTGTAAAATATTGGCAATTGCCTAATTTATCTAACACATCAGTTATATTAGGAATAGGATACTTATCATCGATAGTTTTTTCATTCAGTTTCCTGAAATCTACAATTCGCCATTTGACTTTACCGGATGCATCAGCTTTTTTTGGGACTACCCAAATGGGTGAGCTCCAAGTCGATTCTGAAGGTTGGATAATTCCCTGTTCTAACATATTTGAAATTTGATTACGTACTTCTTCGCGGTGTACGAATGGGTATCTATAAGTTTTGGTATAGACTGGTACCTCATCTGAAGTACGTATGCTGTGTTTTATTTTATTGGTAAAGGTAAGTGGTTCTCCCTCTATATAAAATATATCGGCATATTTCGAAACCAACGATTTCAGATTAGCGCGCTCTTCGTCATTTAGATGGTCAGTGCGTAACCGAGATAATACTTCCTCTACCCGGGATTGATGTGATTGGTGAGTACATTCTAAATTATATGTTTCCGCTTTTATAGGTTAGTCCATGGAAAAAAAACCGGCCAAGTGCGAGTCAGACTCGCGCAAAAAACGGCAAAAAATCACGTTTTTCGTATGGGAGCCCCCTTAAATATTAATTTTATCCTGTTTTTATTATTTGTTGTTATAGCGGCAACAGACATACATCATCTGTGAAAATTTCAACTGTCTAGTTATCACGGTTCATGAGATACAGCCTGGTGACAGACAGACAGACAGACGGACCGCGGAGTCTCAGTTATAGAGTCCCGTTTTTACCCTTTGGGTACGGAACCCTAAAAATTAAGTCATTACTAGTTGAATTTAAAATTTCTAGATAACCACGATTATTTCTGACACTCGTAATACACTCGTTTATGCAGCAATTTGATATTATCTGATCAGGAATTAAAGCATTACCATCTTGTATATTAACTGGGACTCTGACTAACTTCGAGGAATTTGCTGGGATAATGTCTTCATATAAATTGCTATTGCGCGAATTGTACATAACTATTGGGTTAACTGCAGCTTTTGTAATTTGTTTATTATTTTTAAGATCGATATTTGACTCCCATTTATTTAACAAATCTAAACCTATAAGGCTGTCAAAATAATCGTGAAACCTGTAAATGTACAGGGTGGGCCATAAGGGTGTTGGCGGTTTAAATATTCGATTTAAAAAAAACTACGAAACATAACACAAATATATTTGTATTGTTAAAAAGTAGAAGCATAGGAATTTTTAAGACTTAAAAATAATGTTGTCCAAATGGCTTCCCTCGGCTGCTTGGCACTCTTGGAACCGAAGTCGCAAATTTTGGAAAACTCGTTGAAAAGTTGTTCTCGGTATTTTGTTACTTTCCTGAATAATATTCCTCTTCAGCTGCTCTAAATTGGTCGGATTATTCTCGTAAACTACCGATTTGAGGTAGCCCCATAGAAAATAATCGCATGGAGAGAGATCGGGGCTACGTGGGGGCCATTCAATATCCCCCCTTTTCGAGATGAGTTTTCCGGGAAAAACATTTTTCAGCAGCTCTATGGATACCCTAGCCGTATGACATGTGGCCCCATCCTGTTGAAACCACATCCTCGAGGTATTGCCTCGAAGTTCTTGCAAAGCTGGCACCAAAAAGTCTGTTATCATGTTGCAATAATTGTTAGCTCTAACCGTCATCGCTTGCCCTCTTTCGTCCTCAAAAAAGTATGGCCCAATAATACCGGTTGACGTTATCCCAGCCCACACGACAAGCTTAGGGCTGTGAAGTGGACGTTCATGCAAGCGTCGGGGATTAGTCTCGGACCAGAACCGACAATTTTGTTTGTACCAACAACAACAACTAACAACTTTTCAACGAGTTTTCCAAAA
This sequence comes from Orthosia cruda, assembly GCA_964057195.1. Lineage (NCBI taxonomy): Eukaryota > Metazoa > Arthropoda > Insecta > Lepidoptera > Noctuidae > Orthosia > Orthosia cruda. The sequence continues at coordinate 11,061,322 of OZ059839.1, read as the reverse complement.
TTTGCGACTTCGGTTCCAAGAGTGCCAAGCAGCCGAGGGAAGCCATTTGGACAACATTATTTTTAAGTCTTAAAAATTCCTATGCTTCTACTTTTTAACAATACAAATATATTTGTGTTATGTTTCGTAGTTTTTTTTAAATCGAATATTTAAACCGCCAACACCCTTATGGCCCACCCTGTATAAAGTTAAAACATTGTTGTCGTTTATCTCCTGAAAACAAGGTAAGTTAATGGAGTAATCATTACGGCTGGTTGCATGCACATTCTTTACCTCAAAGGGGTCGTAGTTCCATGGTAAATGTGAGTAAAACCTCTGCACAGCTTCAGGGCTAATAAATGATTGGTTTGCTCCTGTGTCGATTAATAATTTTAATGGTGGGTCTGAAATTACTATATATGGTAGGAAACGTTGGGTTTGTAGATTGAACTCTATTTTGATTCGTTTGTAGTCCGACTCCCCTGAAAATTTTCCTGGTTAGAAGACGCTGACTCCTCGATAGATTTCCCTTCAGGTGTCACCTGACTTACCTCTGGGGACGTGCCTAATGGCTGGTGCATATATGCACCCAAAGCATCATAGTAAGAATAGTCAGGCTGTTCCAAGGAGTTATATAGATAACCGTCGAAGTTATTATCCCAATAAGGTTCAAACATATATGGATATTCAAAGCATTCGTTGAAATTCATTTCTCTTGTCCTAAAATAATTAGAAGATGGTGGGTTCCCTTGCCTAAACCAATCGTTACCCCGGAATGGCATTGGCCTCGGTACGAAATGAGATACACCGCTCATTGATTTTTGTGTATCATTTGTGTTATGCCCTTTAAATTGATTATTACCAGATTATTTATTTTGTGGATTGTAGTTAGAAGGACGTGCCCCGAATATCTGTTGCGTACGCGATGGACCTTGCTGCTGGAATTGCTGTGGTTGGTTAAAGCCTGGTCTCCACATTTGCGGCAGGCGTTGCGGTGGATGTGGCATAGCTATATTTGGTCGAGAAGGACCGGGCATATTAAAACTATATGGCTTATGCATAGGAACGTGCGGCATAACAGGATTGAATGATTTGGTCTGATCCGTCTGTGCCTGAGGCTGTGGCCTTTTAGCCGGTATATACTCGTTTCGCTGTTGTAAGTAGAGAGTGTTCATTTCTTCATGAACAAACTCAAGAGCCTTTTCGATCGTGTCCGGTCGCATGCACCTAATGCGTGAACCTAAGGAGTCACGAAGGCTCCGTAAGTAAGATTGCAAAGTCAACTTTTTATAAAGGGAACGTTTCGAATCGATTGTAGTTTGAACGGTTTCATGTAGTGACACATAGGTCATTATAGTGGCAAATAGAGATTGGCACTTTTCATAAAAATCCTGTGGTGTGGAAGAGCCTTGAGTTAATAGAGCCATGTCGTTATAAAGCGAGGTCTCATCGCGTTGGTCAGATAAATTGTTAACTAAAGAACTACGTATGCCTTGCCAAGTTTCAGGTACGCCGTTGGTATTAATTAACCGGGCTGCAGGTCCAGTGACCTTGTTAAGAATCCCGTTTAAAAGAGCCAAATTTGTTAAGTCGCGCCCTGGTTCAGCTGATACGTAGGCGTGCACTAACTGGTCACACAGTTTGATGAATCTAGTGAGGACATTAGGGTTCCCGTCAAATTCGGGGACTATCCGTAAGACCTTGTAAATTTCGTCCATACCCAACATTTCTATGGTTATCTCTCTATTTCCTAACTGTCTAAATGAATCTTCTAATAATGATCTGGGTGATCTGTCTAACCTACGGGTCCTCGATTGCCTGGGATGGAAAATCTTGTTTTTTTTTTTTTACTTTTATGGTTAACACTTAAGGATAAGGATGAGCAACTCAAGAACTATTCTAAAGTACTCACATGAACATTATTGGTACCTCTGCGGTATCGATGTCTGGATACTCCTCCCGCCAACAGCCTTACGGTGCTTAATAGTCACCCGGGTGACCCGCGAGTCGCGATCCTAAGGTCGATCCTATGAATTTACTCTCGCGAACCGGCCCGCGAGTATCCTACCGACTGCGCCAAATATGTAAGCTGGACCCGGAGGATGCAAAAAAAACCAATTTACTTTAGACTAATTTATTAAAAATCAAGAAATTACAATTTATAAGTTTAAAATTATGTAGGTGATAATTGGTCGATGTATGTACCATGAATTAATGAAAACGTGGAATCGTGGAAGGCGTTGTCGATGTTCAGTCCCTCGGTTACGAAATGCTGCGTAGGCAGCACGTGTAAGTCGTTGCGATGTGCAATATTGGTGTCACGTTGTCCACAGTCCGTGTGTTATGCCGAATTGTAATATCAGCGATCCTTATGTTACACCGTTGCGTAACAAAAGTCCACACATGAGAAAAATATTTCCAAAAAAATACTCAAAGAAAATATTTTGGCTCAAAGATAAATATGAATTAATTTAAAGCTTTTAATATTCAATTAAATGGCTGCGGACCCGAAGCTATTAAATCAAAAACTTTAAACAATAACGTGATTAAATACGGTTTCGCGAATGGAGTTCGTATTTATTTTGCTTCCAAAAGACATGATGGTTGGAAAAAAATGTGGCTTTTAAACGGGAATGAGAAAAGCAGATTTAAAACGAGAGAAGAGAAGAGTTATAATGACAACTTAGTGTTAGGTGTCACCAAACCAAACGACCGATCCATAGTAGTAGAATGGATTAGTCGTTAGTAGATTAGACTCGTCGCAGGCAGGCATATTATAGGTTGGGGCATTACATCGTTGATAAAAATGCTTGGTACAACGCTATTCCAGCTCCATAGCCACTAGGGCACAAAAACAAGTGATAAGCAGAAAAGTTCTGAAGTATTGTTGGACCTGCTGAAGACGATATATTTATGTATGAATATATTTGTATTGTATAAACTCAATTTATTTTTGTATTATATAACTGCACAGAACATATGTGAGTACTATGTACCAACTGTAAATCTACCATTTACTGTACCTATGTGTCGTTCGTTGACTTCAGTGTGCCCTGGCAGTTGAGTGTGTCATGCTCTCTCTCTCATTTCTCTCTGATGGTGGCACATGTGTTGGATCATGCGGTTCCCTTCATGATGGAGCTGAGTGGTGCCGATCCATGTGTCATGCTTGTGAACGGGCGCTTTTAGTTGGGATTGGTCATATCTTAGCTGTCTCCACCTGTTTTTATTTACCTATTTATTGTATTTTCAATTGTTTGTTGTACTCTAGACGCTTTTAAGTGCAGTTTCTTTTTTACATCGTTCTCACAAATATGTATGTATTTTTCCGACAAGATTATTGTAAATACCTGTAAAACACATTTTTTTTTAAAAGAGTATGTGTGGAGTTTCTTGTTTGTTCTTCTCCATAACAAGCTACATTTCCGAATGGACGGTAGAAACAATTATTATTACATTTTTTTTTGATGTTCTAGAGTGCCTCAATGGCCTAATTGAATAAAGAAATTTTGATTTTGATTCTGAGTCGACTTCGATCGACAGATTTTACTAAGTCAAAGCCAACACTTATCTACCAATGTCGATAAATGTCATCGGTCGACCTATTAATCGATTGGTGTGTTAATAAACTCCATCAAAGAGGAACGGGATCCGTTCTTTACAATACCTAGCGCCTTAAACAGTAATTTTAATCCAGCTCAACATAAATATCATAACTCATAACGAAACAACATTAATTAAGTCTTTGTTTAACATAATTTTATTATAAAAGAGAACATAAAAAATACCCTTTGCCCAAAAAAACCCAAGCAATTTTCTTTAAGTCTAAAATTTTAGAACTCAAGAATTTGATTAATGCGTTCTACTGCCGAGCAGGCGTTTAGGTAAAAGGTGTCGATGTTCTAGTCTGCTTAACTACATAAAGGACACTACTACGATAAACCTGAGCTTTTATACGTGGGTATATGTCGACCTTTTGTCGACGTTTTATAAGTGCCCATGTAGGAATATGTAAAAAAAAAAAAATGATTTTGATTTCGTGGTGAAAGACCAGAGAACTAATGTACTTAAGTAAAGAAGGACCGTATGGTGCCGGACGTAAATAATTTCACCATCCCATGTTTTCCCGTGGGTATCGTAAGAGGCGACTAAGGGACAAACCAGAGAATGGGCAGCAGCGTTCTCTGTGCTTCTTTAACAACTATACTGCGATCGCCAACCCGCCTGCCAAGCGTGGTGATTATGGCAAAACCCCTCCAATGAATAGCACAAATAAAAAATGGCCCCTAGTACCCGGCAGCTTGCCTACCCTCGACTACGGTAGCGGTCGAGGCTACGGCATGGCAAGGGGTGCTAAGAATCTCCGGACGAGATCCGGCTTCCCCAAAAATCACCGACGACTGGACCTGACAACGTACAATACGCGCACACTTCGGACCGACGAGAAGGTCACCGAACTCGAAGAGGAATTGAGCAGGTTGCGATGGAGTATTAAAGGGTTATCTGAAGTCCGAAGAGAGGGGATGGACTCGATAATCCTCAAACCCGGTAACCTGCTCTATTTCCGAGAGGGTGACCGGCAGTGCCAGGTTGGTGTCGGGTTTATCGTCCACAAGTCCCTTGTGAACAACGTGGTGAAGATCGAGCGTGTGTCGATCAGGGTATACTCAAGATATTCGCTGAAGGTCATACAGGTCTACGCCCCAACCTCGGCACACCCCGACGATGAGGTAGAGACCATGTATGAGGATATTGCCAGAGCCATGCATGGTTTCAAAACTCACTTCGCCGTTGTTATGGGGGACTTCAACGGGAAACTGGGCAAACGAGACGAGGATGAGCTGCAAGTGGGGCAATTTGGATTTGGACAACGGAACAACCGGGGTCACCTACTGGCCAGTTTTATGGAGAAGAAGGGCCTCTATATGATGAACTCCTTCTTCAAAAAGCGTAAACACAGGAAGTGGACCTGGCAGAGCCCCGATGGTGCAACAAAAAATGAGATCGACTTCATCATGTCAACCAAGAAGCAAATGTTCAATGATGTCTCTGTGATCAATTCGGTAAAAACCGGGAGCGATCACCGCATGGTAAGAGGCACATTGAACATTAATATTAAGCTTGAAAGGTCTCGACTGAGGAAGTCCACACTCCGGCCAGCACAGATCCAGGTCCAGAACCCCGAGAGCTTTCAGCTCGAACTCCAGAATCGTTTCGAGTGCCTAGGGAGCTCCGTGGATGAATACAGCAACGGGTTCGTAGAAGCTGTCCATACGGTCGAGTCTAAGTTTTTCAAGACCCTTCGTACAGATAGAAACAAAAAGCTCTATGATCATACCCTCAAGCTTATGAAAAGAGGCGTAAGATGATCCTGCAGTCTTCAGATGAGATGTGCAAATACCAGCAGCTCAATAGACAGATCTCTAAATCCTTGAAAAGAGACCTCCGACGCTTCAATACCGAGCGTAATAAAGACGCGATCGAGCGAAATAAAGGCTCCAAGGTGTTTTCAAGGGATCTGGCTATTGGGCAGAGTCAACTCACGAAACTGAAGACTGACGATGGCAGGATCGTATCCGCCAAACCGGAGCTTCTCAGGGAGATCGAGACATTCTATGGGCAGTTGTACACATCGATCACAAACAGCAAGCTCGTTGCGAGTCTAGCAAACGACCCAAGATCTAGATTGACCCGACACTATACCGAAGATATCCCTCCGAGTAAGCCTGTACGAGATTAGGTTGGCTCTGAAACAGCTAAAAAACAACAAGGCGCCGGGTGATGACGGAATTACGGCCGAACTCCTGAAGGCGGGTGGAAAACCGGTCCTTAGGGCCCTTCAGAAGCTGTTTGAGTCCGTCATACTCGAGGGCAAAACGCCACAGGCATGGTGCAGGGGTGTGGTGATACTCTTCTTCAAGAAGGGCGAAAATGCCCGGTAGAAGACCTATACGCCCATCTCACTTCTTAGCCATGTCTACAAGTTGTTTTCAAGGGTCATCACGAATCGTCTCGCGCGCTGGTTTGACGATTTCCAGCCCCCCGAACGAACCGGATTCCGAAAAGGCTTTAGCACCGTAGACCACATACATACGTTGCGGCAGGTTGTACAGAAGACCGAAGAGTATAACCTGCCTCTCTGTTTAGCGTTTGTGGACTACGAGAAAGCCATCGATTCGATCGAGACTGGGGCTGTACTGCAGTCTCTCCAACGGTGCCAGATCAACTTCCGGTACATTGAGGTATTGAAGTGTTTGTACAAAAAAGCCACCATGTCAGTCCGTCTTCAGGATCAGACCTCGAAACTAATCCTTCTCCAGCGCGGCGTGAGACAGGAGACTTCATTTCTCCGAAACTGTTCACTGCTGCGCTGGAGGATGTCTTCAAGGTTCTGGACTGGACGGGGCTGGGCATTTTTATTTTTATTTTATTTATTCGGGAAAACAAACAATTACACATTAAAAATTACAAAAAATATAGGATACAGAAATGATACAAATGTGAAATCAACCACGTTCTCCGCAGATAACAATGAGACAATTTGGTAAATTTTAAGATTAACGTTTCAGACAATAAATAAAAAAGAGGAATATTAATAGTAAAGTATCAACATAACAAAACATAAGGCCATCAATAGTGCCGCATAAGTGGAACAACATTGTAACGTTAATTTTTCAATATGTTAAGTAACATGAGTCTAAACTTTCCACGCGGTAAAGCAAACAGATCCAAACTGCAGAAATTCTTATTAAAATTGCTCGTAAGGCGGCGAAGAGGAGCACGCAAGCCGGCATTAGTACGACTGGATGTAGTGGCGAATACAGGTCGTGCGCGCACCTCGCGTCCCTGGCATGTTCTGGGAACTATATAACACAACTTGTTACCAATTTCTGAACAATCATACGAGTTATTGCATACATCATACAAAAATGTAGTTTCAAGAAAAGTACGCCTTGAACTCAAAGAAAGCAGATTATATTTCTTAAGTAACTCACTATAAGAGAGATAACAACTTTTTAAACATCGATAATGCATAGACTTTAAAAATTTACGCTGTATGCTTTCTATACATTCAATATATTTGTTGTAGAAGGGGTTCCACACAGGTACCGCATATTCCAATTGAGACCTAACTAGTGATCGATAGAGATATAAATATGTACTAGGGTGCTTAAACTCCGTGGATGATCTCATCACAAGGCCGTACATGCGATAAGCATTACTGACAATTTCATTAACATGTGCGTCTAAGTGCAGTTTATCGTCAAGTATTATTCCGAGGTCCCGGATCAAACTCTCCCTTGCCAGAGGTTCACCGTATATTGCATAGGGATATTTAAATATATTTTTATTTTTAGTGAAGCTAATACAACAACATTTAGAAATACTCAGTTGGAGTTTGTTTTTAGTGCAATAATCGGCAAGACGATTGAGGTCTTGTTGAAGCAGTTGACAGTCAAGAATAGTTTTGATAGGTCTAAAGACTTTAAGGTCATCTGCGTAAAGTAAGAATTTAGAATTAAGAAAGCACATGTAAATATCATTGATAAATATAATAAATAACAAAGGACCCAGAATCGAGCCTTGAGGCACCCCTGATGAAACAGTTATGGACTTGGAATGGAAACCATTAACCACCACCTTTTGCGTTCTATTTGTAACATAGGAAGTAAACCAACGGAACAAATCGCCACGAATACCGTTAAATGCTATTTTGCCCAAAAGTAATTTATGATCGACCTTGTCAAAGGCTTTACGGAAATCAGTATAAATAGAGTCCACCTGTACACGTGTGTCTAAATTATTGAATAAATAATCGGTATACTCAATCAAATTAGTAGTTGTAGATCTTTTCTTGACGAACCCATGCTGTTGCTTAATAATCTGATTATGAATAATCGGATAAAGCTGATCGTGGACAAGCCCCTCGAAAAGCTTTGACAAGATCGGCAGAATGGAAATAGGACGGTAGTTCTCAATTTCGTGTCTTGGACCAGATTTATGGACAGGGGTGATATTGGCTCGTTTCCAAACTTCTGGAAAAGTCCCTTGGCTCAAACACTTATTATAAATAATAAATAGAGGAAGACTTAAAGTATTAGCGGTACTTTTAAGGAATAGTGGCGGGATGCCATCAGACCCTGGACCTTTAGAACAATCCACGGATTTCAAAGCACTGTGTACTTGTTCAATACTGATCACAATATTGCTAACGAGACGGCTATTCCCAGCATCGTTAAAGGTCTGCTGCTGCACATTGTTGAGAGTGGAAGGCTCATAGACAGAATAGAAGAAGTTTAAAAAGAGATTACAGATTTCATCAGGATTGTTGGACGACTGTCCCTGGTAATGCATAGTTGAAGGAATGGAAGCTATGGATTTACGGTTAGATATAAAACTCCAGAAATATTTGGTGTTAATTTTTATGCTATCCTCAACAGACTTTATGTATTGGTTATAACAAGTTTTAGATTCAGCATGAAATCTCGACCTATATAGTGAAAATTGTTCGTAATCTGATAGATTTTGATACGATTTCCATTTACACCACGCCTTAGTTTTACTTTTAAATATTTGTATCAATGAAGGTGAAAACCAGACCGGGTACTTAGAAGACTTGACCAATGTTAAGGGAACATGAGTTTTAATAACTCTGAAAATAACTTCATAAAATGTATTAACTGCATCTTCAGCAGACTGCTCCTGCAATAATTCGCCCCAGCTATTTTTGTCCAAATCACCATTAATTTCCTCGTAATTCGCCTTATAGTAATTGTACCTCTGTGTAGATTTACGTGTCATGGCTCGGTTACCCAAATTGAAAGAAGCCAATATACATAAGGGTGGGTGATAAGGGTCTGAGCTTAATAGTGTGTCAGTGGGTGCCATAACAGAACACTCATTATTGCTGATCACCAAATCCAAAATCTTGCCGGTCGAATTTTTTATATTATTATACTGATAGGCATTAAAAATGGACATAAAGATTCTTATGTCTACAAATTGGAGAGGATCAACGTTAATGGCGAGTACATTACTCACCTTCTCGGTTTGCCGACGACATAGTGGTCATGGCTGAGACCATGGAGAGCCTCAGTAAAATGCTCGATGACCTAAGTAGAAATTCCGAAAGAGTGGGTCTTAAAATGAACATGGACAAAACTAAGATCATGGTGAATGCCCATGTAACACCCACTCCTATCAAGGCCGGAGACTCTACACTCGAAGTTGTAGACGATTATGTCTACCTGGGACAAACGGTCTAGTTGGGTAGGTCCAGTTTCGAGAAAGAGGTCAACCGTCGTATCCGACTCGGCTGGGCGGCGTTCGGGAAGTTGCGTGGTATCTTCTCGTCCAATTTTACCGCGTCTCTCAAGACAAAAGTATATGACCAGTGTGTGTTGCCAGTGATCACCTATGGGACCGAGACGTGGTCGCTCACAATGGGCCTTATCAGAAAGCTCAAAGTCACCCAAAGGGCAATGGAGAGGGCTATGCTCGGAATTTCCTTGCGTGATCACGTCAGAAATGATAATTTAACCACGCCTTAGTTTTACTTTTAAATATTTGTATCAATGAAGGTGAAAACCAGACCGGGTACTTAGAAGACTTGACCAATGTTAAGGGAACATGAGTTTTAATAACTCTGAAAATAACTTCATAAAATGTATTAACTGCATCTTCAGCAGACTGCTCCTGCAATAATTCGCCCCAGCTATTTTTGTCCAAATCACCATTAATTTCCTCGTAATTCGCCTTATAGTAATTGTACCTCTGTGTAGATTTACGTGTCATGGCTCGGTTACCCAAATTGAAAGAAGCCAATATACATAAGGGTGGGTGATAAGGGTCTGAGCTTAATAGTGTGTCAGTGGGTGCCATAACAGAACACTCATTATTGCTGATCACCAAATCCAAAATCTTGCCGGTCGAATTTTTTATATTATTATACTGATAGGCATTAAAAATGGACATAAAGATTCTTATGTCTACAAATTGGAGAGGATCAACGTTAATGGCGAGTACATTACTCACCTTCTCGGTTTGCCGACGACATAGTGGTCATGGCTGAGACCATGGAGAGCCTCAGTAAAATGCTCGATGATCTAAGTAGAAATTCCGAAAGAGTGGGTCTTAAAATGAACATGGACAAAACTAAGATCATGGTGAATGCCCATGTAACACCCACTCCTATCAAGGCCGGAGACTCTACACTCGAAGTTGTAGACGATTATGTCTACCTGGGACAAACGGTCTAGTTGGGTAGGTCCAGTTTCGAGAAAGAGGTCAACCGTCGTATCCGACTCGGCTGGGCGGCGTTCGGGAAGTTGCGTGGTATCTTCTCGTCCAATTTTACCGCGTCTCTCAAGACAAAAGTATATGACCAGTGTGTGTTGCCAGTGATCACCTATGGGACCGAGACGTGGTCGCTCACAATGGGCCTTATCAGAAAGCTCAAAGTCACCCAAAGGGCAATGGAGAGGGCTATGCTCGGAATTTCCTTGCGTGATCACGTCAGAAATGATAATATCCGCAGGAGAACCAAAGATACCGACATAGCCCGAAGAATTGCCAAACTTAAGTGGCAGTGGGCAGGGCACATTGCTCGCAGAACGGATGGCCGATGGGGCCGAAAAGTTCTGGAATGGCGACCGCGAACCGGAAGACGATACGTTGGAAGGCCTCCCACTAGGTGGACTGATGACCTGGTTAAGCTTGCGGGAAGGCGCTGGATGCGTTAAGCACGGGATCGGTCAATGTGGTGACGCCTGGGGGAGGCCTATGTCGAGCAGTGGACGTCTTTCGGCTGAAATGATGATGATGATGACAGAAGGACCCATTTTTTAAATAAATGTTAATTAAAGCACGGTGTATAGCAAACATAGGCAGTATTAGTTATTCAGTTATATTAAACTTCTTCTATTAATTTATTGACTCTGCTTTCATCCAAGAGACAGACAGAGATGCTTATACGGGAGTCGAGATTTGCGTAGTTTCAATGTTTCGGTGCTTTCCTGTGAATGGTCACTGTTGATTCAGGCTTTCAGGAGTTGCAGTGAAAAAAGTAACTACTTTTTAAAACTACTTTTTAATAATATGTAGGTTTACAAGTACTTGCTACTGCGCACAGACTCGAGCCAGTACTTCTACTTAGTGTTGAAGCCATACCCAATACCTTAGTTCTGTTATATACTTAAAACTGAAAGAATCACCAACTATAAAAGCATTATCTTATAAAAAAAACGATAGGCTCTGGGCACTTATCAAATTGAACCTTCTATTTACTCAACTGAATGTAAAATGTAAAGTACCACCCTCAACAAGAGTACATCTTTATTTTAAACAGCCTGACATTTAAAATGAGAACGACCTGCCCGAAAATGGCTCGTCTGAATTCTTAGGCCGGTTTTGAGGTCGAAATTAGTGCTCAGACATTCTGTAAACACTAGGATTAGTGTTCTTATGTTTACCTAGGTTACTTGGTAAAGAAAAACCAAATGGATGAGAATATTTTATTGTGTTTGGTGTAGACTTTAGTAGATAGTGTTTTTGGTCTTAAGTGTATGGGTCTGTCACTGGGTCGAGGTTGAAGTTTCTTTTATCTATTTAATGGGATAGACTTGGTTTACTTATGTGGATTTTATTAGGGTTTTCTTGACTAGTTTTGGACTGGACGGAACAATTGAATGTTATGAGGCAACTTAGATCTTAAATTCAAGTACATAGATACTAAGAATTCTAAGAACTTTAAGGTATTTCAAAACAATTTATAGAAACCACTTTAATATTAATGCATTTATTAATATTAAAGTAGTTTCTAGTGAAACTTGTTCCATATTAATAATATTATTAACTTATAATTGCAATTAACTTCATCTGACTACGAGAGCAACGACTGCTGGTCGTTATTTAATTTAATATGATCCAAAGAAGAAAATACAAATGTATTACAAAAACAACCACACACGAAAACTGTACTTACTTGTCACCTACAGTCAAAAGAAAAGGTTTCCAGTAACACTACAAATGTCGTCGGTCCTCTCAAATATTGAAAATATTTCAGCAATAAACTCAAAAAAAAACATTCGCTGAGTAAATTCAATACAGCCTACAAGAAGGCATCGCAAAACATACATTTGGCAAATAGATCAAAAACAGCAATAACTGCACTGTGGATCGCACCTTTTTTTTTTTTTTTTTTTGTTTACGGGGGGAAACCTTCAAAAGGCGCCTGGACTTTTGGGGAAAAGATCAGGGAGTGTGGGATTTTTACCTCACTAAAACCACCCCGGTGATCACCATCAGCACCTGGAAGGGGCCCCGTCACCTCTTAAAAGACCAAACCGGAACCCCCTTTGTGCAACGCCTGTTAGGGCACATCCCTGGAGAAGCTGAAAGAATAGCTTCCCCTGAACCACGCTATGTACAGCAGCACGTGACCACTGTGCTGCCATCCTTCCTGAAGTCACTCGGTGGGTGGATAGAGTCCCCAATCTGACCACTCGCGACCTCGGAGTCCCACCTGCTTGTGACGCAGGCGGGGTTTCGGCGTTTTAGGCATCGAGGTGGTTGCCTCCCCGACGCCTTCTTCTTCGAGCGGGATCTGCCCTCTCACGCTCCCGCTCGGCGGCCTCCTTCTGGGCCATCACAGTCTCACAGAAGGAGGCCATTTCCCTCCAATTTGCTGTCTCTGCCAGCATGGCCCTCACAGCTGCTGGCAGAGACAGGTCTCGCCCGATCCTGGCGACTAAGACCTGCCGCTCAGAGGCCCACGCTGAGCACTCCTCGAGCGTGTGCTGTGCAGAATCAAGGTCGCCTCCACAATGGTGGCAATTTGCCGTGGCCTCTCGCCCAATCCTATTCAGATACTCACCGAAGCAACCGTGCCCGGTGAGTACTTGAGTGAGCCGGTAGGAGATGCGCTCCTCTCTCTTCAGCCAGGCTTCGAAGTGTGGCAGGACGGCTTCGACAACGCGCTTACGCGAATACTGCGGCTGCTGTAGCCGCTCGCGCCACCGCTCGAGTGCGTGTCGCCGTTCCTGCCGCCTCAACCTTACTACAGCGATTCCTGGCACGCTTTCACCATTCTGGCGGATGGCGCGAATTCGGTTATAAACCCTCGCGTCCATGTCCGCCAGAATGTCCAGCGGAGGAAAACGTGCCAGGAGAGTTGCCGCGTCAAAGGACACCGTTCGGTATCCTCGTGCGATACGAATGGCCATTTTCCGCTGCAGGCTATTAACTTTAGTCCTGCAGCGTCGGACGCCTGATAGTCTGCTTGACCAGACAGGCGCCCCATAAAGGACCATCGATCGCACGACCCCCGCGTAGAGGCGGCGAACTTCTTCCCGAGGTCCCCCGAGGTTGGGCAGCAGTCTGTGCAAAGCACCCACTGCCTTTTCAACGCGGGGGACCAGGCGCTCGAAGTGCTCTTCGAAGCCCCACCGACCGTCCAGGGTTAGGCCAAGATACTTGATGTATCGACCCACCTGGACTTGCGCATCTCCAACTGTCACTGACGAGCTAGGTGGCTCCCTGCTCCTCGGCAATTTATGGAACCATAGCGCCTCCGTTTTATGAGGCGCTATCACTAAACCCAGCTCATGGATCGATGCCACGACTTTTGCCACCCCGAGCTCGGCAAGCTGGATTGTCTCGTCGAAAGTGTCCCCGCCGGCCAACACCAAGGTGTCGTCTGCATAGCAAACGACATTAACGCCGACGGGGAGTTCAACACGCAGGACCACGTCGTATGCGAGATCCCACAAGAGAGGACCTAAAACCGACCCCTGTGGAACCCCACACGTAATCTCCCTCCGATGTACGCTACCATCCCGGCCCACATAGCGAATGTGCCGGTCGCGTAGGTTAGCCCCGACGATGCACTGCAGGTAAGGGGGCACTCCATGGTGTACTAGTGCCGCCCTTATTGCATCCCAGGGCAGGGAGTTAAAAGCATTGACGATGTCCAAACTTACCGCCAACGCCACCCCACCCCGGGACACCACCTGCTCTGACAGCGAGCGGACGCGTAGGATTGCGTCCACTGTAGAACGCTGCTGCCGGAAACCATACTGGCAATCAGCCAGGTCGGGACCTACTCGCGACAGGTGCCCGACGAGTCTTTCGGCAATTATTCTTTCGAATAGCTTGGAAACCTCGTCGAGCAGGCAAATGGGACGGTATGCAGAGGGAGACTCCGAGTCTCTGCCTGCTTTCCTCAACAAGACCAATCCAGCCTCCTTCCAGTCGGTGGGGAACACGCCCGCACGGAGGCAGCTGTTAAACAGCTGTCTCAGGCGGTCCCCCAGAGGAGCCATAGCCAGAACCCACGCTCGGCCAGGGACGCCATCCGGACCTGGTGCAGTGTTACGGGCCCCCATGCGTCTAACGGCACGGTCCAGCTCACCTTCGGTCACCCCCAACTCGTCAGTCCAGTCCGAAGGGGTCAAGAATAGTGAGGGACTTTCACTAGCTACTGGAAAGAGCGTGTTGACCACTCTTTCCAGCAGCTCTGGATCCATGGTTTCCGTAATGGGTGGGACCCATGGACGTAGTTTGGCCATGACCAACTTATAAGGTCGCCCCCATGGATCCCTGTCCAGTCCCTCCAAAAGCTCCCTCCAGGACCTTGACTTGGCATCCGAGATGGCGTGTTGGAGCGCCATGGTCGCCTCTCGATACGCTCTGTAGGTTCTGGCTATTTCCTCATCCGTAGCTCTTGGCTGTCTTCTGCGCCGGGTGCGTTGATACTGGCGTCGAGACCTAAGACAGAAAACGCGCAGCCGCGCGATTTCTTCCGACCACCAGTAAGTCGCGCCCGGACGCTGGCTGCACCTAACCCGGGGCATGGAAGCGTCACAAATCGACGTCATCCTGTCCCGGAACCAAGCCGCCTCTTGTTCTGGATCGGGTGAGATCCCCTGGGAATTAATATCTTCTGGCCACGCTACGACGTTGGCAGCTGCAATGAGCATGTCTCGATTGAGCCGCTTGAGGGCCCAACGTCGCACCGGTGGGCTGGAATCTGGACGGCTCGGACTATTGGAGGGGCGCAGTTCCACATCAAAAACGATGTGGCGATGGTCGGAGAGGGTGACCATCTCCTCCGCTACCCTCCATTCCGACACCATGCGCACAACAGAAGGAGTCGCCCATGAGAGATCCACAATTGATTCCCCCTGCCACCGCACGCATGTGGACACGGACCCACGATTCAACAGTCGAAGGTCAAGTGACGCCGCCCAGTCTTGAACCACGCGTCCCCTCGGTGTGTCCCGGTAGTTCCCCCAAGCTCTGGAGTGAGCATTGAAGTCACCCAGGACGAGCACGGGACGGGGTGAGCACTTGTACTGAATACAGTTCGCAACCCCGTCCAGATATCCTTCAAATTCGGCGAGGGAAATGTTGGGAGACACGTAGCAGCCCACTACGGCCAGAGATCCCCATTCCACAGCTACAAATCCATGCCCCCCATCTAATAGGGAGCAGTGAGGCCCACCGCTTCCACCAGCCCAATAAATGGCAACAGAGTCCACAGTATCCCGGAACCAGCGAGGATGATCCCTAAGACCGTATGGCTCCGCTACCACGGCCAAGGCAACCGACCACTCCGCAACAGTCTGCAGAAAAAGATTTTGCGCGCTGCGGCAGTGGTTCAGGTTGCACTGAAGGACTTTTAGGGCTGGGAAGGTGAGGTTTCCATGTCCTCCACGGGGCCCATACTCGATGGTGCCGAAGTCGCTACTTGTGATTTAGAAGGGGCAAGCAAAGTCCGCTTCTTGCGCGGCGCGCATTTCTTGCCCCCCAGCCGGTGATCAGATGGAAGTCCCTGGTCTGCGCATATCGGACACCGCAGGGTCAGTGACGTGCACTCTTTTGCCTTGTGAGCTCCCCCACAAGCATAGCACTGAGTGCTCCGGTCTACCAAACTCGTGCACTGGCAGCGGACGTGGCCAGGCTCGAGACAACGGAAGCACATCATACGACGCGCTCCCAAAACCTGAACCCGAACTAACGTCCAACCCAAGCGCATGCACTTGTTTGACGCCAGTTTTTTTATTGCTGCCAATGGTGCACGCACCCAGACGTGCCCCAAAGAAGCAGGTGGTCGACGAATTTCTCCCAACTTCACGTCTTCAGTAGAACAACCACCTACCTCGGCAATAGCTGCCGCAACCTCATCAGGCGTGACGGCATCATCGAGGTCCATTATCCTTACCTCAGCTCTTTTGGTTGGGCGCGCAATCCTTACGTCGAACTCGGTAAGGACTTCCCGCAGACGGTTCGCGAGACTGTCAGCCTTAAGAGAGTAGTCGGTACCAGCGACGGTTAGCACCATTCCGCCATCAGCAGCCCTCTTTTGGCCGATAGTATCGATGCCGATATCTGCCAAACGAATTCGCTGCCTCGCTGCGAGCATAACCTCACCAAGTTTGGCAGACGATCCCTCTCTCACTGAAACCGTAATAGCTGCCGTAGTGGGAACCCTAGGCAGTTTCACTGGCTGCTTATTACGCCTTGCAGGAGTGGATGACGCAAGCGGAACAGATCCGCCACCTGACTTAGCATTGGATTGGGGAGCCTTTGCATTATTTGCCTTCCTCCCCACTACAGTAGACCAGGTCTCCGTCTCAGCCATCGAAGCCTGCATGGGCGCCGTGGAAACAGCAGGCAGTTCTACCGCGGGAGCTACCGCATTGCTCTTTCCTTTCCTCTTCCCTTTCCTCTTCCTCTTCCCTTTTGTGGGATTAGGGACCTGGCTCGGATCAGTGATTGCCTTTGCTTGAGCAACCGGTGCTGAAGATTGCCTCACGTCGGCAGCAAGTGGCGGTCGTAAGGGCTTTTCTGGAGGCAACCTTCTCTCCAAAGCCGCCAATTTAGCATCTATCATGCCCCCAATCTCCAGGGCTATAGAACGCCGAAACTGGGCCTCTAGCTCGTCCGACCGAAATAGCCCGGCCACTGAATTATCCCGACTAGGTTCTGTCGATGCAGCCAAAATTGGGCTAGCCGTCACCTTACCCTGGCGATTTAGAAGGCTGACCTCCGCTGTCAGCTTCTCAACCTGTGCGTATAAACTAGAAAGCTGAACTTTCAGGTCCGCATTCTCCGTCTCTAGTCGTTTAACATTGACCTCGACAGCTGATCGCGAGGCCAATTCGGCTACCGCAGCCTGCACTGTGGCTGCCGCCAATTTAAGGCTGTGGACAAAATCTCCTTTGAGGTTGCGCGATTCGTTCGCAACCTCCTCTACAGCCTTCAGACTATCCATAATGCAGCTTCTGAGCTCTTCCGTTGGTTGTGCGTGCATAGTCTTGGACAACGTCTCCGAGTTTGGCAGCTGGTTCGCCGTTTCCCGAGTTTTCGCTTGCTTAGCTGGTGGGCTCGCTGGCTCGGAATCTCCGTCCTGCACTCGACCGTCGGTAAGTGGCTTGCTAAGCGTTAGTGACTTAGCCGACTTCTTCTTTGTTGTGAAAGGCTGAGCACGCTTGCGCGTGCGTGATCGAGTCGACTTTGTTGACGACTCAGAGGCGTGCGACATCTGCGAACAGGAAGATTCGCATGAATCACTAGCCATCTCGTCAGCAGCCGGGGTAGGCGGGCGCACAAATTGTGCCCGCTTTTTAGCTTTCGGTGCCACGGCAGCACCGGTACGTGAGCCACCTTGGCTCACTCCTTTCTCCTCTACCAATTCGTTTGGCACATCTTTTTTTAGTTTTGAAGTCTCTGTATCCATATCTTTGCATTATATAAATTCACCGTTAGAGCTCTCCACCCACCACGGAGCCCTCAGTCGGGGACGTCACTCGTTCTACGAGCAACGCCAGAGCTACTCCTTCGGTATAGGGCCAGCCTAGCAAGAAGTTGACGAGCCCGCACGCGACGGAAGATCACGGGACTGTATACGACACGAGACTATGCCGCAACTCATCCCGAAACCCCACGCCGCGCCGGCTGCCCCCCCTCACTAAACCGACCCTCGCATGGCAGCCCGCTTATGGGATGCCTCAGCCGATTGATTGTGGTTAGCTACCCCACAACCTCCCGTGTGAGAGGAAATCCGGACCAAAGTGGTGTGTTGTGTGCAACCTGCTCCACTCAACCACCAGGATTCCTTCATCCCTCCGTACGGGTCCCCGCGCACGGCACAAACACGCGGGAGGTCATTACTATCCACCATCTGCTCTTATTCGATGAAGGACACCCAGGGGCATGACCTCGGCACCCCTGCGTTAATTCGCCCGGTGATTTTTGTTACGTCTAATTCTTAAGGAATTAGACCAATAACAGGGTGTCAACCTCGAGAAGGAACATCACCAGACTTGCCTTGAGCATCTTCACGACCATAGCGCTCTCCCTCAAGACCACGCCACCTTGCCGCCTCTTAGGGAGGAAGCAAGGTAGGCCTGTATCTACGCTACCAAGCAAGCAAAGCTTGTCGTTGTGCAACCGCAGAAGCGTACATACAGAGCCCTCCCCCTGTGGATCGCACCTAGTAGAAAAGTTTACACACAACTATGGATACTTGATGAATAGAAACATCAAACTGGAAACGAAAAATGTGGCAAACATTTTCAGATAGCGTTCTATTAGATTTTTGAACTGGGTATTTTAGATGAAAAATGCAGGATGAACAGTTGGTTTGGCTCTGTACTTTTATCATCATCTACCTAGCCTTTTTCCAACGATGTTTGGGTCAGCTTGCAGTTTTATTGAATGCAGCTGAATATCGGTTTTTATATGCAGTGACTGCTTATCTGATCTCCACAATTTAATCACCGGGCAATACGTTACCTCTTGGCAAAACCCATTGTCATAGATTCGGGCTTAATCAAATAACTTCTAAGCAAATTTGAACAAAAATCTTAAAATCACTGACTGATAAACGGGCGAAAACCCTTGTTTTGTACGTACATTGTGTGTATCTGTGTGTGCCAAATAAACTAGTTTTCTTTCTTTCTTTCTTAAGTCTACAATCATGTAACAAGAGGTTGTTAAACAAAAATAGGTGAACAAATGAAGGAACTTTGAAAATCCTATAGGGGTTCAATTAAAATGAAAGATTGTATAAAGTTCGTCAATTTAAATAGACCGAGTACCCAAATAGTTTATGGAAACAATGAAACAAGGAAGAGTCTTTGTGTAAACATTGAAACAAGGAAGAGTTCCCGCAAGTCTCTTTTGTAAATAGTTTTTGGAATCGTGAATAAGGGAAAGAGTAAGAGATCTATGATAATGATCCGAATAAGTTGAGCAATTGAAATATCCGTCAAATTTACTCAAGTTCTAAGGGATTAGAGGGGTTAATGCGATTTACAAATCTCTAACAATCAACATTCAATAAATATTTATTCTGTCAATATCTGTCAACTCTCATCAGAACATGCGCTAAAAAGTACAAGATCAGAGATATTGATTCCGATAAGAAGTAATTCTTAGAATTGCCTTTGATGAAATTTGTTTTCAGAAGGACTAATCTTGTGGACGTTTGTTTGTTGTGTTGGAACTCACTCACGGAAAAATATAAGACTTTCGTTTACACAATTTAACGTTGCGATAGTTTCACAAAACATCTGGTAGATTGTGGAACTGTGCAATGTTTGGTCGATAGATTATGTCCGCTCACAATATCTTAAAAAAGACACGGTCGACAGGGACGTACGTGTTATTTGACATGGAATCAATGGAGGTATTTTTGAATCATACCAATTTTCATTGGTATGATTTATTGTACCTTAATGAAAGGTTCTGTACAAAGTTCATCAAGACTTTATCATTTATCTACTATCGGATTTGCATTAATGCGGTTAATTCTCTATGCATGACGGACCTAAGATCCACTTGGGGGAAATAACGAATACTCATTTCCAAGAAAACTTATTTGTTAGGCACTCAGTTTTTCATGTTACTTTTTCAAAGTCCATCATAAAAATTCTCGAGAGACGAATTTATTTTATCTCTGAGAAATATCCATGCATGACGGACCAGAAGACCACTTTACGAACAAAACGAATCCTCAATTCTAAGAAAACTTATTACTTTTTCGCGACAATTTCTCAACTTCACCAAAAAAAAACAAATTCAAAACAATGTGTTGTATTTTGACGGAACATCTTAGCATCGGAATTCAAAAGTATTATATTTTAAATAGCATTTCCCTATCAAGGAAATCAAGCGAAACGGGCGACGAGAAATAGTCTGATTGAATTGAGAACAAAATGTACAACTTTTTTGCCGAGGTTTTAATAGGATCTTGGACGAGAAATGGGAGAGATTACTGTGAGTCTAGAGTCTAGACCGTCAATTATGCTATCACGTTACCATTGTGTACCTCTTTCTAAAGCTTTATATTAGTTACAAAAATACTGCCACAAAAATAACACAAACACCCTAGGGTTTGCCGTAAAAGAACTCAATATTGAGTTAAGCTCGCCTTTGTACATGTTCTTTATTATCACACTGTATGTAATGTTATTTTTGGTGTACAATAAAAAATTAAGAAACAATGCAGAGTAACGATTAACATGTACAATAAAAGACAAAGCAGTAGGCAGTGTTGTAAAAAGAAAAATATTGTAAAATCCCGCGTTCCGTGGTCGAGGAAGCAAGAGTTTCCTATGACGCTATGCATGATAAGAAAAGAACAATAATGAAAATAAATGAGAAAGAAATCGACTGTAAATAAAAAGTACGCCTACTCGAATATCAACCTTCTTTAAAAATAATAAGGTTGCAATTGAAATGATAAACCTTTATTGCTACATAGATATTGAATTTGGTCTGGAAATCAAATAAATGTGTACCAGCTGTTTATGATTTGGAATACGTTGGAATGTAAAATTATTGCGTATGTTGGAGTGAACGATTGTGACTATTATGTGAGCCATTACTTTGTGGCTCAATGACTGCACTTCAATAGGACAGTAACTGAGATGGTATTTGTGAAAATGACAATGGATTGTAGCCAATATACACCATATTATAAAAAGGGTAACAACCATTACGAAGTTTAACTTAGATACATATAGGTAGAATGAAATAGGACTGACAGGAAAGGAGACAAAGAAAATTAATCTGCCTAGGCTTTTCCCAACTATCTTGCCAGCCTATCTTATCTACCAAGGAAGCCGATCGCTCGATTTGAAATGGAGCGAGCGACTGCTTATCTGACCTCCAAAATTCAGTTACTTAGTACCTTACTTGATACTTGTTGGCATGAGTGGGGATTGATTGTATGGCTCTGACGACTGTCAGAGAACAACAAATGATGTGCTTTCTAAGGAAAGAAGAAGTCATGTTTGGTATGTTATGGATACAACCAACCTCAGCAAGCATTGCTTAAATTTTAAGATAAAACTGTGAACTGTTACTATTACGCCTCGAGCTCTTTCTTGTGTTTTAAACTGAATACCCCAAAAATTGATGTAATGTACATACATACAAAATCTAAAATATTCGATATATAGGTACCAAAATTACGCAACTACCAACTACCAAAAATGAAAAGAGTCACAAAAGTTTTCAAATACCAAAAGCCAGGACTCAGCGAAACGAATGCAGTAAAGATTAATATGATTTCGTTGTCCCGTATATTTTGATAGGAGTCGTAAATCTAGATAAAACTTTTGATCACCGAAAACAGTGACGCAGTCTGTTTTCTCATACATTTATGTCAAAGCTTGGTTTTAAAAACAAATATTTTCAAATAAATTGTTGACCTATGTCAAAAAGTAACCTTTTTCAAGATTATACATGTGCCTAAGATAGATTACTATTGTGCTTATTATTTTTTGGTCAGATTCTTTTTTAAGAGGTTATTAATATTTGTAACAGCCTATGGAAACTCACAGAAAATAATTGTAAATTCCCTTAGGATTGAATATCAGTTGCACGTCATAATATGACAAGGGCTATCTGTTTAGGTGACGGTTATATAATTTCGGTCATAGTGAAGCTTCAATATACTGGGCAATCTTGCAAGTAGGTACCTATATTGTTTGCCAAGTCTTTTTTCCTTCCGAGTTTAAATAGACTCCTCGGTCTGTTCACCAAAACCTTCAAAGTTAACACAGTGTGTATCTTTGGTTTTTGAACGACACAAAGATAAGCTGTGATGAAATACCTAATCAATAATCTTTTAAATAATTTCTCTGGAAAATGGAAGGGGTCTCAAAACAACTGAAAACATGACATTTGAAACTGATGAGAGAAGAGGATTGTCTCTCTGTATGAGAAGATGCCTTTGCACTATAGTGGGACAATAACAGGCGGGTAATATTATTATAGTTTTAGATCTAAATGTCTTTCTTACAAAAAGCACTTCAAACTAACTGCTTTCTAAAATACTACAAGAAAACCCAGACACAAACTCATAGATTAACAATAAATTTTCGATCAAATTTTTTAAGCTGACGTTGTCAAAATCATTAGAATTAATATTTGTTTCGGGATTTTGGTTGGTAGCTCGTTAACAATACACACCCGCAAAGACTTTAGAACGAAAGAACACACTCTTGTGGTCATGGCGCTTGTAACGGTGCTGAAATATCGAGCTCTCAACCAAAATCAAAATATACCTACTTGGTAAATATCCCGAAACAAATATAAATTCTTATATTTGAACTATCCATCTCTCCAAACCAAAATACTTATTTTCGTCGAGTCATCCATTTTCATGTTCTAGGTTATTTGTCACAAAAAATATCTACAAATAATGGAGGACCTTTCAGACAAAAAAGTTATTTTAATTAACTTTGACATAAAAATAGATAGCTTTATTTTATTATTGAAAATACTAGTACTAGCTTGTTAAACTTCATAATGGTTATTTGTGACGTTGTATTTAGAGAATTATTTAATGCCAGTAACTGTTATTTATTGAAAACATTAGTCGACTATTTCAAGTACGCCATATTTTGATAACCGTACATTACCTGTCCATATAAACCCTTCAATTTTACCCTAAAACGTGTTTTTTCCCTAATTTTCCAGAATCGGGCGAGACCTGTCTCTGCCGGCATTAGTGAGAGCTATGCTGGCAGAGACAGAAAACTGGAGGGAAATGGCCTCCTTTTGTGAAACCGTGATGGTCCCGAAGGAGGCAGCCGAGCGGATTCGTGAGAGGGCATCAGCCCTCACTCCCACTCGGAGAAGAAGGCGTCGTGGGGGCAACCACCTCGACGCCTCAAACGCCGAAACCCCGTCTGTACCACAGGCAGGCGGGACTCCGGGGCCACGGGCGGCCAGATTGGGGACTCAGTTGGACCGGCATGTGACTCCAGGTAAGACGGTGGTACAGCTTGGCTCAGGAGAGACGCCTCGCTGGCCCTAACAGGCTTGCACAGTTGGAGTTCCGAGTCGGTCTTTTAAGAGGTAACGGGGCCCCTTCCATGTGCTGATGGTGATCACCGGGGTTGTTTTAGTTTTGAAGGTTTCCTGCCGAAAACAAAAAAACTTATTCATAACCCAGGTTATATCGTGTATATTACCAGTAACGTTGTCACATAAATTGTTTTAAAATTGCTCTATAGTTAAGAGGAAAACATTTCTATGAAAATACGTTGTCTTTTTGTCGGTAGTTTCACTATAAATTCAGTGACCAGCAAGGTTGGCGAACCTTGGCTACGGTCGAGTACCAGTACCAATCCGGCATCCAATCCGGTTCGAAGAGGTAATTTGTGTTTTTCGTAAATGAAATGAAACAACTGTTTCGGAGCTCTGTATTGAGGAAACTACAACTTAAAACGATCGAACAGGCCGATCGCCTTAGGTTTCATCTTGTAAAAGTCGGTAAAATATCAGCAATAAAAATTGGCACTTAAAATTGTTCAATTAATTGAATGAAGTACCTCAGTCCTTTTTAGTCCCTCTCTTTAACTTTCAGCTTTATCTATCTGCTACATTTAGAGACCATTATCTTTTACTCATTACAAGAGACACATGTGATATGTATAAAATGTTTTGTAATAAGTAAATAAGCTTGAGAACTATAATAAAACTCTGACATACCCGTATTTCCCTTAGTCTTTACCCTACACATTGTAACGTTACGTTTGGCTCAGACGAGCTATCAATAATAAAAAATAATAAAAAAAAACTAAGGGCTGGCTTCACACGTCGTTGGTTGCTTGTGGTCGACAGCTAGGTAGGCAGCAGGATGGACAGGAACTGTTCTATGCTCAAGGTAGGACAAGAAGTCACTCGGGTTGGTATGCAGTTACGTAGGCATAAGGTAGGCAGGTAATCGGGCAGGTAGACAGTAGAATAGGTAGCAGGACGGATAGAAAGGCAAACGGGTAAGTGCGTAGGCAGCAAGAGGTATGGAGGCCGGCTATGGCTCAATACACCAAACTGCAAGGCCTTTGATGCCAAGAGATGACCGTTTAGGGTAAGTTTCTAGTGAATAATGCTCTCTTTAGGGAACCACACACAATATATTAAAATTAAAGCACTTCGGTGATTATATACATACTCGTATACACCAACTATGGTTAATCGCCGTTTTGAGAGTTTACAGAATAGAAAATACACTTGGTATTATTGTACACTTGGTAGTATTAAGAAGTCAACCGACTTTCGGCGTTCACCGCCGGACAAAAAAAATAAACAAAAGCTGACACCCGTTTTTTCGTCGTTCTATCATATCTCCTAAATTTCAAATTCAAATCTCAAGTAAGAAATCAAGACCAGAACGAATAAAAAACGGTTTACAGAGGGGGGCAGTCTGCCGCTGCCCTTATTTTAATGTACAACTAGCTTAAGGAAGGTCTAGTGGATGGTAGGTTATGTCTATGGCTTAAGAAAATCACATAGACAGACAGACGTCAGATCAGATGAAAGAGTATAAAATATTCCAAGATTTTACAAATTAGCAATATAAATTAAGTTGAAGATATTAAATCAGCAGATAATAACTAAAAATATGGTTTTTGGGTGCTTAACAGTATCAAAGAATACATAAAAATTAATGACATGAGTTGACACAATATCAAAACATAAAAAAGGTATGGTTTGTATAGTGTTATAAAACGTAAATAGACTAAAAGATGTGGAATGAATACCACAATATAAATACTCGTAAATTAAATATTAAGTAATTAAAAAAATATATCTTTGTCTACCGTCTCTACCCACGTAACTACTTAAAACACTGAAGGGACAGAAGGTTTACTTTTAGTAATCTTTTTTTCGTAGGGAAAAACACATAAGTATAGGTTATTTTCAGGCTCCTACTAGGTAAAAACCTGGTGTTTCTGGCTTACAAACAAGAGTTAGGATCTGTGGGATTCTCTCATACCATGATTAGGACTCCTTACAGACATATTACCTGTTTCTATCTATCTAACACGTATACAAGAAGTGTCGCATGACAATGACAATCCCAGTGGTTTTGTAGTGGACCTAGTGAGAAGACAAGTTTTGTAGTGACCTTTTCATTAAAAAAACCTCTTTTCTATTACGTTCATTGTTCATTTTGTTTGTCAAACTACGCTAGTAAGGGATGAACGCTAGTGCTATATGTGGAAGGCTGGCGTGTGTTTTCCTGGTTTAAACACTTTGCTCGGTTATTTATGCAATTGATTTATGCGGAGGCAATTTATTTTTGCATTTCTTGTCGGTCAGACTTGAGCTAAATTATGATTTACCAAAATTCTTAAAAGTATATTTAATAAATAATTCAACTATTTTATTTCGGGTTAAGTAAAGAGAAAAAAAACCGAAATGTACAGTTCAGGATAACCTTTTGTGAAATATTGTGAGTTAAGTCATAAGAGGTAGCAGATAAAGGGCAAACGTGTTCAATAAGCAAAAAAATTATTGCACCCGTTTGTAATGCCCCAAAAGTGCAACCGGTCAAATCGCTTTACCAGGAACATTTTCAATAGTCAAAAATGGCTACCGCTTATAAATCGCACCATACATCTGTCATAGGTGCTCATAAAATTAAACGTCCAAAATAAAAGGATACGTGCGTTTTGGGAATTATAACTGGCGCTGTATGCGAAAAAATATATCATTTGCGATTTGGAAGATTCCGGAGTAGAATTCCAAGTTTTGCCCTGTGAAGGTGTGGACATAAAGGATTGGAGTTTCTGTTTCTTCTTTTCAGATTCTATTGAATAACTTGGTTAGGTAAGGTCACTGTCTACTTTGCAGGGTGACCTTTAGTTAAATGTCAAGAAAACATTCATCAGGGGTGAAAGAATTCATTAATCCATACTAATATTATAAATAAATAATAATAATAAATAAAATGGTTCATTTGTACATTTACATTCGATTAATTCAATACACAGATTTTAAAATAATTATTGTTGTACAGAGAGACAAAAACAAGGGCGAAATGCTGCCTCCTAAACTAGACCAGGGGCCTGTGTTTTAGGAGCCAACAAATACAAAAGTAACTCTGTTGATAATTATTATGCCGAAAATCTTCCTAAAGAGGGTGGCAGTTTGAATGGAACTAATAATTAATGGAACTAATAACCCATAATATTATTTGGCAATATTTATAATAGGCTATTCGAAGCACTAATGCTTCGCGGAAAAAGTCGCGGGCAAAAGCTATTATAAGAATAATATTTTGGTGGGGTCAATCCGGAAATTAAAAAACCCGCTGTTTCCTATATTTTGTAGAGCGCATGAATCAGAATCTGAAAAAAAAAATTGAAAAGCGTTACCTCTTACCCGTTTTCATTAGTTCTCCAAGGGTTTGCCTCTCATAATATATTTTCTATCCAATTTTTTTTAAAAGGATATTCCCTATCTATACGGAAGATGGCGTTCTTATGTTTCTCGGTGCTAACATGTCGGTAATCCTGCTGACGTGGGGATAAAAATATACCGAGTTTGAGTAGTTATTGCAAAGGTAAATAAATTGGGAGAAGCAGAGGGTTTGTTGCATCGCATTAATCTTTGTATGTTTCTTTAGTTGACTCTGGGATAGAGAGCTTATGTAAGATTGTGTTTTATGGAATAGTGGGCAAGATCCGAAATCAATTGTTTGCAGTTAATTTCTTTGTTTTCCCTTTATTCCGTGTACAATATTCTTCTTATTTATCTATCTACACCGTTTCATCTAATCTTATGAAGAATGGACAATAGGGAAAGTGAAGAAGTGGAGGCAAACAGGAGGACTCTGACAATACGCCATTTTATTAGCGTTAACGATTGTCAAGAGTACAAAATTTATGGAATTGACCACGTGACCTTTGCTACTAGCACAAGCATGATCACTATGCCAGTTGCCACTTAGGCCCAGTTTCTTGATCAGTGGTTAAACTCAACAAATGGTTAAATATGCAAAACAATGTTTTAAAATTTCGATCTTTTTGCTCTGTCAGTCTGTGAGGTAGAAGACAGGATACCTCACGAAAACAGTGATGCGGGTAGTATACTTCACTAGATTATAAATATTTCTGTCTTACCGATTATTGTTTCCGTGATTGAAAGGTTTATAGTCTAATGAATTTCCTTCCTTATACAGAAATGTTTTATGAAATCTGCCATTTCTATCAATTCTGCACAATCTGAAATCTCAGTCTACTTACTATGATTAAATGGAAAGCCAGTTGACTTGCCAACTAACTTATCCACTAAACATTGATAGCAAAGTCAAGCTGTGGTCTTTTCAGACACCGCAGTATTTTGTGCCAATGCCAAATACTTAAGAATTTTCAACTTAATAAAAAATTTCGTTTGTTGGGAGCCCCACTTACATATTTATTTTATTCTGTTTTTAGTATTTTTTGTTATAGCGGCAACAGAAATACATTATCTGTGAAAATAGCATAGCTATCACGGTTCATGAGATTCAACCTGGTGAAGTTTGTGAGTGTGTGTGTGTGTGTGAGTTTGTGTGTATGTGTGTTTGTATATTTGTTACTTCTTTACGCTCAAACGGCTGGACGGTTCTTGATGAAATTTGGTACAGAGAAAGATTAGAGTCAGGATCAGCATATAGGATACTTTTTATCCCGGGAATATGTTCCCTCGGGAAAAAATCGACTATCATACGGACGAAGCCGCTGGCAGAAGCTAGTAAAATATATGTATACTGACGAATTGAGAAACCTCCTCCTTTTTTGAAGTTGGTTAAGAATGAATGTTGTTGTATTTTATCTTTCTTTGAAACAGACGACAAAGCCTGGTTAAACTCGCTTTATTGGGTTCTCAACTAAATTAATATTATAGAGTTATTTTTTTTTAAATTTATGCGATGAAAATTCTTTGACTGCCAGAAAACAAGTAATCTATTGCTGAGTGCTATAGGCTACTTAATATTCCGAAAAAAAAACCGTTTCTGTGAGATGGGACACGAGAGCGAAGTCGCGAATAAATTTTAATAATTTAGTATAGGTAGTTATCACAACTTTTTTTTTATTTTGTTAGCCTTCTTTGTCCCACTGCTGGGCAAAGGCCTCCCCCACATCTTTCCAGGCTACTTTGTCTCCTGCCGTCTCCGGCCAATCCGGTAGGAACGAGTCCAAATCGTCACGCCAGCGTTTTTTAGGCCTGCCTCGGATGCGACGTCCGTCTCCAGGTACCCACTGCGTGGCAATCGCTGATGTTGGAGATATGTCTGCGAGGCTGAAGTGGGACTGGGCGGGTCACATTTACAGGATGACAGATGGGTCAGGATTGCCACGCAGTTGTCACAACTACTTTTCAAATAATATTGTGTGAGTTTCTGAATTTGCTTAAAAAAAAACTTCTAAATAATAATGACCACAACACTGCATTTGCCTTGCAGTAGGCTTATAACAAGCTTGACGCCCTAAAGATTTAAAAAAATATTCTTCAAAACTACAACATAATAATTACACTAGCTAGGTGCCAAACGCAAACCACCAAACTGACGTCACAAGGAACACTAACCCGTTCCTATCTCGCAAACAAACGCCGCAGTAATGAAGGGTTTCCCAGCTCAATCGGAAGCGTTAAGGCTTGCTAGTTCCGGCGAAGTAGGTATTTAACGCGCCACTGTTACCGCGAAGCGAGCGGCGCGCTCGCGTGTGCGTAAAGTCGACAAAAAAGTCACAGTACAGGTGTGTAGAGAAGGTTTATTTTACTATTGCTTTTAAAAGTTACTAAAATACAAGAGTTACAATGCGTGGTAAATAAATAATAACTTATAGTTTTAAAAAAATGGCATAAATCGTATTTTATTTATTCAATTATTTGACTACCTAAACATTTATGTTTTTGAAAACATAAACGGACGGACTAAAAAGAAACAAAAAAAATAAATAAAAATTAAACTGTTGTTGAATCAAAATCCAAGATGGCACCTATCGAAATTGCCAAATTTTATGTCATGGGTGTAATTTTTATGGTTTTTGGGGTCGATAAATGCAAATTTAGGGTCAAAATAAAATTCCAAGATGGCGCCGACCGAAAGTTTTGAAACTTTCATCATGGGTGTCATTTTCAGGGTTTTTGAGGTCGCTAAATACGAATTTGTAGTCAAAATAAAATTCCAAAATGGCACCGACCGAAATTTCTAAAACTTTCGTCATGGGTGTCATTTTCAGGGTTTTTGAGGTCGCTAAATACGAATTTGTGGTCAAAATAAAATTCCAAAATGGCGCCGACCGAAATTTCTGAAACTTTCGTCATGGGTGTCATTTTCGGAGTCACTAATTGCGAATTTGTGGTCAAAACGAAATTCCAAGATGGCGCCGACCGAAATTTTTCAAACTTTCGTCATGGGTCTCGTTTTCGGGGTTTTCGGCGTCATTAACTGCGAATTTGTGGTCAAAACGAAATTCCAAGATGGCGCCGACCAAAATTTTTCAAACTTTTGTCATGGGTGTCATTTTCAGAGTTTTTAGGGTAGCTGAATGCGAAAATGTGGTCAAATTGAAACTACAAGATGGCGTCAACCGAAATTTCTGAAATTTCCGTGATGGATGTCATTTTCAGGGTTTTTGGGGTCGCTAAATGCGAATTTGTGGTCAAAATAAAATTCCAAGATGGCTCCGACCGAAATATTTCAATCTTTCGTCATGGGTGTCATTTTCGGGGTTTTTGAGATCAAAAAAACATCAGTTTATAGGCCTTTTCAGTTTTTTTTTTGACCGAGCGAAATTTTCGATATCATGTTTTGAACCTCAGAAATGAAAAGTACATGTAGTCAACTACAATATATTTTTTTTTTGCATTTAAACTATTTGTATGTTTAAAAATGAATCAAAGAGATGTAAAAGTGAGACTACCTGCCCTTAACACACAGCCTTTATCCGGCTCCCGGTGACAAGATCCATTCAGTGCTTATTGGACGTACCTGGAAAAAAGAAAAGATGGCGTCAGTGGACTTGAATTTTCGTAGGTAGGGTTGCTTTTCTCTGGGATGGTTTTGGTTAAAATAAGCTTTTGTAAACTATATAATATTACGTCATGATCATCATTTCAGCATAAAATGGTCCACAGCTGTACAAAGGCTCCACCCCACACAGTCATATTTGCAGATACTTTACGCTGATGATAAAGGTAACAGTAAGTGCAGTAAAGAACGCGTCACCAACAGTATTGTCATCGTCATTGTGACGTATTAAATCGGAACACAGAAATCACCTCAGGCAAGTAAGTAGCCACCAAGTAGGAAAAATAAGTAGCTTCCCCGATACTTGACTTTAAATCTCGTTTACTTTTACAAAAATCAGACACTTGGCTCCATTCGCCTAGTCATTAACGTTAAAACAACATAAAAATAATGATTTTTGAAGACTACTGAACGGTCTTTTTCCCATATATTAATACAGGTGCAGTTGACGAGGAAGTTTTTTTATTTTTTAAATCTAATATAGGTTCGCGCTTGACCACTATCTCACCTGATAGTAAGCGATGATGTGGTCGACGATGGAACACGCTCGCCTAGAAGTAACCTATTCACTCTTGACTTAAAGACCCTGATTGTAGCTATCGGGACACACAGACTCCGGCAGGGAATTCCACTCCTTAGCTCTACGCATAATAAAAGTATTCTCAAAACGTTTAGTGTCTCAGGAAGTCTCAGGAAAGTGAAATACGCCCGCGAGCTAAATTAAAATACCAGAAAAAAAAACATTGACGTGACTGGCTGCATAATTTTTGGTTGGAAACTGGCGAAGTGAACGCCATTTCGGATCATGTGACAAGCAAAAAATAAGGTTTAATTACAAATAATTATTGAAAAATCACTAGTGAAGAGTTGGGCTGTTGCGATATACATAGATAGGTACGCTTTACATTACAACTTCTTGATGGTTACAGCTACCTAAGGTATTTATAAACAGACACCGAGGCAATTTTGTCATGTACCTACGACAAATATGAGTTGAGTAGATTGACGATTGCGTTGATGCATACTGAAATGGGATTGCAATGTAAGCTGCAAGACTGTTTCTTTTAGACTATAGGCACAATTAAGATTTTCATACAAAATAATATAAAACGACTATTGTCAAGTTTGTAGGCTCATTAGTTCCCTTTTTTGGCGTACTTGATCTTCAACTCAGAATTAATGAACGTTATAAAACAAAACAGAAACCCAATCTCCCGTAAATTCAATAATTTCTCCAAACACGAAACTCTTAACATCATTAGAGCAGAATATAGCAAGCGCATTAAACATAATTTAAATCACGCCGTTTCCGGGAGCCGTCCGTGTTTGTTTCCGTATTCTTGATGTTCAATTGATGAGCTTCGAATTTCGGCAAGTTGTTATGTATTAAGGAATGGGAATGGTTAAGCTTGTGTTTCAGGTTCCAATGAGTCTTATATTACTTGCATACTTTTCCAAAATAGGAGCAAAATGACGTAAGTTTATCTACTGATATCCCAACAAGATTGTGACTGAATAGTTAGGGCCAATTGTTTCCCTCATAAGTTAAGCTTATTATAAACTGGAATAAACTAGTTTTATTACCCAGTTTAGATTTGCCGTCTCCTGAAATGATGCTCTTTTATATTCGTAGCTTTTCTTTATATTTAGCAATTAGCTGTTGAGTTAAGTGTTTATAACCATTACCAACCATTAGGATGACCAAAGCAGTTACATCTTTTTAAATAAATGAACCTATGCCTCCTTATTATCTCATAAATGACTTACTTAATCTTACTAATATCATAAATGTGAAAGTTTGGATAGATGTGTGTGTGGATGTAAGGTTGGTAATCAATAACGCTAGAACGGCTAAACGGATCTGGATAAAATTAGGGCCCAGACATAGATTATAGTCTGGAATAGCATAAAGGCACTTTTAATCACATCCCAGTATAATGTTCCCTTGGGATAAGAAAACATTTTTCACACGGGCGCCGCTGGCAGAAGCTAGTTAAAACTAAATCCCTCTCCAACCCTAATGATCATATTCAAATTAATCGAACAACTCCCAAACGGCAACAAGATGACAATAATTGACAGGACAAACGCATAAACGCCAGTTCGTCTGGAGCATCCCGAACTGTGACAAATTGAATTAATTGGCGAATACTACCAGTTCTAGAACATTTTAGCCATTTCCTTTAGCAAATTAGTATAATTGTTATATAAATTCGGAATGGCGTACCTTGTGGTATGGCCACACAAGATAGATACAGAAGGTGGATCCATACATTAGTTTAGCCTTTTCCCAATTTTGGTGGTGTACAGTTTCAGTATAACTCCATGCAGAAAAATATATTTTACAAGGAGTTTCAGTTTACCTGTAACTCAGTATTAGGTAAACAGGGTACTCCTTGGCAAGCCTGACTTTTAGTCCTTCGGGGTTCCAACCACCCGTAATGTCAGACCTGCAAATGACAGGCGAGACGAGTTTATCTCGGTATGAAATAATGGTCACCCATCCATGGACCGACTGTATGCAACAAGTATAATTTAACCTGTGATCGACCGTTATAGCTTGCCATGAGACCCTCAAGGACCTTTAAAAATACCAAAAATAGATGATGATGTACGCAAAGATGTGTTTGTACAGCGATCTCAAATACCGGTCACGAGGGCACTTACACTGGCTGTTCGTGAAACGTGTCTATGTGTGCGTTTGTTTCCACACGTCGTATGGAGCCGACCTTCTGTACCTATTTGAATTTATTAGGTTTTACGCCTAATTAATCAGATAATCAGGTATAGAAAATATTGCTGTCTACGCTTGGGTTTATGATGATTTGAATTATTATTATGTTTGAGAGTAATTTTGAGATCCTAATTTATATTAATAGGTTGTCCTTTGACGTTAGCTAGGGCAAAACCTTGATAGGACTACCTACATAAATTAAGTTATTTGTCAGGCAATTTAACTCTCGATGACTGACTTTTGTAGCAATGCTGAACATTACAGTCAGCACACAGCTAAACATTGTTCTTTTTGCCATGCTGAAGTTATGTATTCTATTTTTTACTTTTTTGTAAGAAGTTGTTATTTGTTCAGTATTTGGCAAAATTTTGTTTTATTTCTTTTGTTATGTTAAAATTTGTCAAAATTACATTCAACTGCCAAAATAACACTATACAAAAATTAAATTTTTAGTAAAATAGCAGGCTAGAACAATTTTTATCATGATTACAATGGTTTTCAGCTATTATTTTTCATAGAAATCAGAAACTATTCATCTGTAGACATGATGTTAAAACCATAGTGTGAAAACGTGCTGACGCGTTGTCGCTTCGCACTTTTTGCGGCCACATGTCATCGCAAAACCTCTGTCCCAAGGGTATAACTACAGAACGCTATGGTTTACTTTTTCTAATCTTACATATTAGAAGACGATCACATGTCGATGGCAATAGACGTGGTACCTCCTGCAAAGCTGCTACTAACAAGTTACAACGAATAAAAAAGGTGAAGATGATTGCATACCGAAATCTGTCGATCCATAAATAAGTGGTAGTCAGTGAAGCCAATCAGACACGTAGTCAGACAGACGGGCTGATATTATGATTGCTTGGTTTGTAGCGTCAGTGGAATATGTTTGGGTGTCTTTTATTATTTTGCATAAGTTTTTTCTTGACTTAAAAACAATTATACTATGATTCAAAGGGCCTTCTGCACTCTTCAGTTATTTGATTTGAAATTAGATGGACTGTTAAAATCGCTGGCGGTCATTGGAAAGTTAGCCTTCACCCAACAGAAGACATCTTTCAGCTCATATGATATGAATATGGTGTAAATGAGATAGGAACGTAATTAATTTTATAGAGCAGATAGATAAAATATGTTCTCTATAAAACTCTTTAACTCATTCATAATGGAGTACATACGTCGCAGTCTTTAAAAGCAGGTACATAATTAACGACCCTAAACTTCCCAAAAATAACTCAAAACTCACCCAATCTCGACAACAACAACCACTATCAATTATCCAATTTATAAAGAATAATCGAAGCTTATATTTCCGTCTATATGCCGACAATACAAACTATCCCATAGTCCCAAGCCAGGAGCTTAAGGCTGGGGCCCATAGCAGCGTTGGGACTCCTGGACCCTGTCTGAACATGTATCTCCCGAAACTGCCGTAACGCAGCAGTGGAAAGCTAGGGGGTTCGCTACTTATTGGGAGATAAACTGGTTCCTACTACGGGTGTAAAGTGGCACAAGGGTTATTATAATATTATAGAAACTTACCTGGGATTCCTGCGGTAGGCTCCTGGGGGTCGATAAATATCGTGCCGTGAGATTAGGGATAGGAGAATATATATAATATTAGGACAATAAGGGATAGACTGATGGCTGTCTGGACCGAAGGCTTCGGCGTCCACCAGGCAGAACACGTTTCCCGCAAAAGCACTTCGATGTGCGTGAAATATATTCAAAACCGACTTCGCGGGCGCCCCACAAACCGATTGGTGCGATTACCAATTACAATGGGCGAAACACATCTCGATTAGATATGTTTCCACAAGAACCCGATTTCACCGTGTGTTCGTTATAAATTTTATCTTTCGACTCTTCTCAAGAGTCAGCTGTCAAATCACTGACAGCTAACTGACATGGTGTTGCAATTAAATATCAAATAGTGAACGAAACGTTTGGTTCAGAACACAAACCTATAATAAAAACAACGAAGTCATAATTCACAGTACAACGTGTGGAAAGAAGCCGGCGGCGCGCGGCGGGCCGGTTACTAATCACTGTAATCAAACATTTAAAAGGGTTTTGAACTTACTGATCTCTAAGAGTGTGGACTTGAATTTACGAAAAGTATTCGTCAAATCATTTTAGACAGTGACATGATTAAAAAACATGTAACGCAAAATGTATTTAAATGCGGTCTGTTTTGAACTGTGCCTTTTTTGTGTTTCTTTCTGCCTGTATGTTAGGTGAATTGGCACCGGGAAACTTAAATCCACTATTAATTTCCTAAAAAGTTTTGGCATAACGCAATTCTTACGCACACTCACTGACACACATGGCAAAAATATAACTGCAGACACAGAAAAAGTGGCCAGTAGTAAATCAGTATCATGTAAACCGCGTTTAACTTAAGTCCAAAGTTTAAGTGGTAGTTTGTTCCAATTACTTAATAATCAAGCTAGCGAGAGAATTATAGCGCCCGGGCCAGAGCAAACGACACCAACTTAAAAGCAAGTTATCTTTCTAAGAAAAGGTTTATTATAGTTCAGCTTAACCTTTCCGCAAAGCAGGGATAAAAATTGCTGAGATTTTAAATATATTAGTGCTATGATACGAGTACTTTTACTGAGGTAACATGCCTAGTTTGTAACCTAAGTCGCTACGTTTATAGCGGAATATACGAGTAAATAAAAACAAAGTAACATCTAATTAGCAGTTAGCTAGCTCATTCGTGACTTTGTACGAGTCAACTGAGTAACGGTGGAGTTGCCATGTCAGATAGAAAGTAGGACTTTACTGACTTCAAAAAAAGAAGGTTATCAATTTGATACGTATTTATAAAATATGTGAGCTTCTAAACACGAGTAACAAATTTCATATGTGTATGTATGTTATTTATTGGAAAAAGTATCTCTCAACTTAGGGAATAGTGAAAGTTTCATCAAAATCGTTTGAGCAATTTTCAAGATATGGAACATACAACCGAACTCCTTAGCGACAACGGCATGAATTGTAAATTTGAGTTACGATGGGTAGTTTTGAAAGAAAGAAGAGATTGTGAAGTTGTAAACTCAAACTTTTCTTTAAAAGTTACCAAATCACTTCAAAGTTAAAAAAACCGTTTAATTACGTTTAGTATCTGTACGATTTAATGCAATGTCTAGACTCCATTTATTGCCTGTTATTAATATTGCATACTGTTTATTGATTTTTAAGGCGCGGTTTTGAAATGAGAAGGTAACAAAGAGTCATTATATAAGCGTTAATTCATTAAACCAAATGTTTGGCACTGACATAGCTAGCTAGCATACGCTACTGAAACACCAAGCACGTGTCCAAGCGGCGATGGCCGATAACTGTGATAAATCCAAAACATCTCTGTTATTTTACATCCATAAACTAAATAAATATCGTTAATGAAGGTTTTATTAAACCATCTCGTCAATTTTGATAAGTCCATAATGCTCGGACCTCATAAAGTACCGATTTATATAAATTATTAAATTTTACAGTTGAGCGTGCCTGTTTAACATTAAATCTTTGTTTATCTTTTAACAAGAGCTATAAATTGTATGAATTAGGTAATAATTACTAAAGCTTTGCAAATGAATTTATTTCTTAAAATTGCACTCTAATTACACACTTTCTACTTTCTATCTATTTTGAAGGAAATTCCTAATCCATTGCTGAATGTTGATGAATTGTCAAAAACTAAAGATTTTGCTAAGGTATAGATTGTGTGTTTAACCGTGTAACACACAATCAATAGCAATACCTTTCATTTGTCCGTATATTTTCCAGAGGTAGTAGGCATTTCGGCTTAGAAGATGTGTTATTGCCGAACTTACGTACCCAGCTATGTAAGTAGATAACTAAGTTTAATACATTATAAACATCGTCAATACTTCTGTCTACATTTTATTGTGACTATGTCGTGCAGAGCATTCCAGCTGTGAATATGATAACCTTGTTCTAAAACATAAAACATAAAGTGCACTAAAGATTTACACAATTATTCATGTGTCAACAAATTAAATCATTTACTAATCAAGATCATGTATTTAGGTGTCACCCAACTAGGCGTTAGCCTGTACATTGGAGGTCAGAATTTCAGTACTTTTCTAGCGACTATAGTCGATCGCATCGTCGCATACCATCATCAGGTGAGATCGTAATCAAACGCAAACCTATTAAATATTATTACAGTTTAACTATGTCGATGTGACATAAGCTTCCCCCAAGCGTGGTCACATCGAAATAGTTAAACTGTAATAATATTTCATAGGTTTTTGGTTGCAAAAGCATAGTACCTATTGTTCTATATTGTATTGGACCATGGCTCATTGCGAAATTTTATCTATAAATAATGAGTTAATCAGAATCATGACATTAGTAGGAAATTCCTCTATTTATAGCATCTTCATTATTAAACCTAAACATCCATATTCACAACTGGACATGCCTTTGTGCAATACAAATTTAAGGTAAATGTTACCGTTATTAGGCACCGTGTCTAAATAGATATAATTATAAGCTAATTCCATACACGTATACATAAATGCTACTTCAAGTGAAATATTTCCTAAATAATTACAGGCGATTTATTTATAACTAACATGTGCCAGTGGCTTAGCCTGCGTGAAAGTCATAAATTCGTACAATAAAAAAGAGCCTTTGAGCCAAAAGTCCAAATCAGTCACACAATTACACAGCGCAGGGTGTCTGACTCCCAGCAATACTGAGTTGATAACCCTATCGGTATGGGCACGCCCGGCGCAATACATGAACTGTTTTACTATTCTCCCCTGTTAAGTATTTAAGAACAAATGCATTCGCTAGTGTGAGATCACCAGAGAAGGTCTTTGTCCAGACGACTGAACTTTACAGAATAGCACTATATTTTATGCTTTTCACCACAGACACAATTATGTATACCGGAAGGTGTGTGTCTCACATATAAACCAAACTAAAAGCGCTGTCCTTTACAAAATCTTGACATCCAACACCGTAGATCCAATTTGCGCTGCCATTTCAGTCGTCTTCTATTTATTGGTTATTCGATACTTTTGTCTTCGATTTCAAAGAGTTCTCGTAGCAATTACTGTTGTATTTGTTCTGTTCACTATTTCCATAAACACGACGTAAATATCGTAACCTTATGGTGCTTTTGAACAGGGGTGATAAACCTTTGTAGGGGTAGTTTTTTTTTTAGAGGCAATTTTTTTTTTTTATTATACTTGAACACAATTTGGTCTCAGGACATTGATATTACTAAGTTAAGGAGTGTATTAAAACTTCAGAAAAATTAAGGCTTTATGATCAGGAAACAACTTTTGCGGTAATGAGAAAGAAAGTGAAAATATATACCCACCCTCTTTAGTGGCTTATAAATAGATACAATTCAAATCTACCCACAAACAACTCTTTAATTAACTTGTTTCAATAAAGCCTAACATATACCCACTTAAAAGTTCTAATTTTGTTGAACCAAATTGTTCATGTTAGCTTAGGGGCAACAATTGACCTTTTAACGAAATCATTTTTTTTAAAACTATTAAGTAATAGGTCGACTTATTTTAAGGATCTTTACAACATTAACGTTTCGTATGAATATCTATTAAAAGACAAGGTGTACCTATAAATATTTATAAAACTAAGTATGTACCTCACAAATATCCTTAGCCGTTAATTTCCAAAACTAATCCTGGAGCAACCAAATAAACTCATTTTAGCGTAATGGCCGGCCATTTCTCATGTGTGTGCCGTGGCCTGGATTAGGGCCTTACGGTAGACAGAATTAAGTTTGGAGAATTTTCTGTGAAAAAGTAAAAGCCAGATAGACTTACGACCTTTAAACAGAGCTCGTTTAGGTCAATTTTGATGGGAAAGCCTGAAAACCCTGTTTTTTGACACCAGACTGAGTTGATTAATTTATTGATCGAATTATCCCACTGGAACGTAGGTACTACCGGGATAAAATATATCCTTTGTCCCAATCCTGTCTATGGTTGACCTACATGAGTTCCAAATTTTATCCATATTCGTTAATTCAGTGAGACATGTTCGATGACCAAACATCTTGACATACCTACTTTCACTGATCCAGTAACGAAAATTCTTTCAATTATAGAAATAAACAATATCGCTCAGTGGCAAAAATTTCACGGGAGCAGCGCGAGTCTAGCAAACTAATATTAAAAAGGCTAAAGTTTGAAAGTGTGTGTGTGTGTGTGTGTTTGTATGTTTATTACTTCTTCACTTTCAAAAGGCTGGACGGATCTAGATGGAATTTGGCACATAGATAGATTAT
This sequence comes from Orthosia cruda, assembly GCA_964057195.1. Classification (NCBI taxonomy): domain Eukaryota; kingdom Metazoa; phylum Arthropoda; class Insecta; order Lepidoptera; family Noctuidae; genus Orthosia; species Orthosia cruda. The sequence goes on along the minus strand of OZ059839.1, from coordinate 11,021,974 downwards.
AGTCAGGAATACAACATAGGATACTTTTTATCCTGGGAGAAGTTCCGTCGGGATAAATTTTTGACATTTACGCGGGCGAAGCCGCTGGCAGAAGCTAGTTATAAATAAACTGACAATAAAAATAACGAACCAAAACCATAGCTATCATAAATAATACCGCATTATTTGTGGTAAACCCTAATGAGAGCCCATAAAACACCATAAAAAGGACGTCTTGATATACAACTCATACCTGGTGCGGTGGCTCAATTATGATATCCCATAAAATTGTTATGTTAGCTCGAGGTTATTATGGGTATCTGATAAAGGCGAAGCGTTTATAATAAATTATATGGCCTTACCTTTCTTTTGTAGCTGTAAACGTTATAAAAGATTATCGGGTGGATACAGCGCATATTTAAAGCTCCCGGCCCGGCTGCGGTTAAATGAAAAATGTTACAACTTTTACAAGTACACATCACGACATACGCCGGAACAAGGCATGCTCGTTTGGTGACTGAAATCTTTGCTTTCGAAAACTACCATGTTGAACCACGCCCTATCGATTTAACCCTAAAACTCTTCCTATTATCATAAAGCCTTTGTAGATTGTTTATATCTTAATATAAGATCAGAGATCATCAGGAAAGCATGCATATGTAGAGTGAGCTCAGTCTCCTACCGCTATAATTAAATTAATGCGTTTAATATATAGCAGATGGAATTTAAAAGTCTTTTGACCACTGGAGGATGGTTGAAGAATAGAGTGAAGGTGTCATGTTTTAGTGCGGTTTTGTTTTCACCTTGGCAAGTGCTATTTGTGCTTGGGTAATATATTTTGTTTTAATCCTGCAATGGCTTTCTTCAAGTCCGTCGAAGTGTTTGCTCTTCTCCCGCGCTGTCTAAAACTTTAAATCATTATTACTGTATTTTTCTAGGTACTGTCCTAAATAGTAATTTTATTTATTTAAAACACCAACTCATTTGATGTACTTGTTAGAGCTTTAACTAGAATGTTATGTATTTTAATTGAGTACTTCAAAATAGTAACTGGTACTCGTCAAAATATTCTAAAAATACACTTACACTTCAAGAATAGAAACAAAACTGCTAAATCAAAACCCGTTCTAAAAACATAAGTACCAACTAATTGTTCATTCGCTCTAAAGTGCTCTTAAAAATCCTTTTACTCATACCAAAAATATCGTCCTTTCCAAAGATAGACTGCTTTTCTTACGCGCGCCGCTCTCAAAACGTTCAAATTCCACTTTCCGAGAAACTCTATCTAATTCACTTGCTACAGAACTATAATGAAAAATTAAACCCATTAATTTAATGAAAAGCACAGTTCGCTGGTCTTCCTACTATTTTAGATCCCAAATGAACCTTCTAAATTATAAAAAGATAGCTTGACGGTCCTTTGAATTAGTCCCCGTCTAATTCAAATAATTCACTTCAGGACGATTAATTTGAATACAATGTTTCCATTTGCGGATCTTCACGTAAATACTTTTTCCCGCGATACTTGAATATTTAACAAGCGAATAAGTAGTAATTAAAACTTAACTGCTTGACGACAAATAAATTGAAAAAGTTTCATAAATAGTATAATAGTAATTTTATCCCGTGTGTTAGGATCGGAATAACGCGAGATTGCGATACGGGAGAAGTTTCGATTTTCTTTTCTTGCTCTGTTTTCCCGGGAACAAGTAAACATGGGTACATAATTTACTAAATAAAATTGAATTTTCAAAAAGGTTTTTAATTGACGCTATAATTAAATAAAAATCAGCCATAGCTCAACATCTCTTGGAATCAGGATTAAACCACTGGATTGAGTTACATAATTCTCAGGTCATTTCGACAGAACGCCACTATATCCCTAGACTGGTGAGGGAAGCTATCGAAATTACCAAATATAAAAATTTCAACCGGGAGGATGGGTTTCAACTGTCGAGACCTTGGAATCCAGTTGTCCAGCTGTGTAAACCCCGAAAAAGTGCCATAAAAAGTTCGCGAGCGGACACAGTGAGTTTCGTGTGTCGGGAACAGAATCGAGTTGTGAGTGACAATGGTAGCGGTACCGAGTGCAAAAAACGAACAAGAAAGAGTACCCTCTTTGTGTCCGTTTCGACTGCTCGGCCACTATGTCGTAGAAAAAAAAAACTTATGTCAGCATTTCGAAGGAATTTGTAAAAGATGAACAGTGAAAACCGCAAATTCGAAGAGTCAATAATCAGAAAGTTATGTGGGTTTAACCGTGGCCGCGCAGTCCGCATGAATTCAACTGCGCGGCCACCAGTTCTCTTAAACGGAGCGTTGTAAAAGTCTAATTCCTTTTGCTAATCACTGACAGGATTTCGAAGAAAATGTAGATCATAAAAATAATGCCCTACTGTCTGTAGTTCACGACCTACATCACTCCAAAGTTTGGCCGCGCAGTCCGCACAAAGCGAACCGCGCGGCCACCAGTTCTCTTAAACGGAGCGTTGTAAAAGTCTAAGTTTTTTTGCTAATCACTGATAGGATTTCGAAGAAAAAATACATTGTAAAAATATAGCTCTAAAGTTTGGACTTCTCGTTCCACAACACTCACGTAATGGCGAACCGCGCGGCCACGTGTTTCTTAAAGTGGAGCTTAAACGGAGCTTGGTACAGGTGTCTTTCTTTTTGCTAATCACTGATACGATTTCGAAGAATTTGTAAACATCATGAATGAAGTTCTAATGTTTGAAAATCGCGAGTTACAGAACTTATACCCTGTAACTAGAGTTAAAAGAAGGGTGACCATGATTTACGATGCGCTGACGAGATATTCCCATATAAGACGTTTTCATTGTCACGTATATTTCTATACTTTTTATCGTAACATGCAAATAGTTTTAGTCTTTTGGTTTGAAATTGAGTAGAGAAGCTAATTAAAAGGATATAAAGAAAAAAATGTCATCGATTGATTTATATTTCTATTTCTTAAGTAATAGATAAAACATAATATTACTATAAACTATAAATCACATAATTTAAAAATCACAATTCGTTTTCATATTTATAATTACAATTTAAAAAATAATTGCTTATTTTCGTTGTTGTAACGATTAAGATCATAACTATATAAGCTAAAAAAAGTAGCTTATTTAAAAACTACACTAGATATACGAGAGCAACATCATGTACCTATATAACATAAAATTATAAGTTTGTAAGTAGATAAAGTTTTATTAAAGTATACTTTAAATCACCTAATTCAACAATCACAGTTCGTTTTCATATTGCAATCAGAATTTAAAAACAAAATCTGACTTACGATAACAACAACATTTCTAAAACTTAAAATTATACAACTTACACCTACCTACCAATCACAGTTTAATTTGTTATTGTACTTACAATTACAATTTAATCAAGAAATAACGACCTACGTTTTTGTATCGATTAACATCATAATATTTTTATTACAAACAAATCAGTCATACTATAATCGTTATAGCAAAACTTACTACGATAAAATCACAAAATATTCCTATACCATGTAAATCACAGTGAATTTCGATATAAGCCTACTATTATCTAACATTTAACAAGTCTCTATATAATAAAAATCTAATTTTAGCTCCACTTTAGAGCAAAATTCTCACCTATTATCATGTAACTTAACTACCAATAAGACCATAAGCGCACAGTGACTTTTTTAGGAAGTTATTTAAAACAGCTTACATCTTGGATATGAAACGCATGGACTACTGCAATAGGTAAACGTCATCATTATAAAATAATTAAGTTTTATAAATAAACACTTTAGGAAGATATTATATTTTTGGCATTCCTTTCATTCGCAGACAGGACAGATGTTTCATATAATTTAATAATTTAACTAATATTATAAACGTGAAAGGTTGTAATAATGTGTGTGTGTGTGTGTGTGTGTGTGTTTGTTGCTCTCACGCAACAACTACTGAACGGATTTTTCTGAAACTTTGCAGTAAAATAGCTTACATGTCAGAATAACACATGTGCTATAATTTATATAGATATAGTGTACATTTTTCAAAATATCACGATAAATAAAAAATTAAAATGTAAAGTATGAAAAATCTGTCTTTTGCGAGCTAGCTTTTATTTTACCCTATACTTTTTTTTGAGGCATCCTACTTCCTACTAATATTATAAACGTGAAAGTTTGTAATAATGTGTGTGTGTGTTTGCGCAACTACTACTGAACAGGTTTATAAAAACGTTTAAATACGCGCGGGCGAAGTACTTCGAACGTTGTACATCACGTTAGAAACATCAAAAATAACAGCCCCTATTTAATGGATTTTATTATTATACATATAAACCTTCCTCTTCTATCACTATCTATTAAAAAAACCGCATTAAAATCTATACATAGGGATATAGGGAGGGACAGAAAAAGCGACTTTGTATATTGTGTAGTGATGATATATTTATACTATGATATTGAAATGGAAAAAAGCCTGGATTCACACACTATAAATCTTGGTCACCCTATTTTTTCCTTCGATTATAGGTTTTAAGTTCTGTAGGTCTTGTAGTTCTTAATTATAGGATTTATTTATACTGTCTACATATTCTTCGAAATGGTGTCAGTAATTAGCAAAAAGAATGGGACTTCTACTAAGCTCCGTGTAAGGTCTATTAAAAAAAACTCGTGGCCGCGCGGTTCGCTTTGTGCGGACTGCGCGGCCAAACTTTGGAGTGATGTAGGTCGTGAACTACAGACAGTAAAATAATGCCCTATTTTTATGATCTACATTTTCTTCGAAATCCTGTCAGTGATTAGCAAAAGGAATTAGACTTTTACAACGCTCCGTTTAAGAGAACTGGTGGCCGCGCAGTTGAATTCATGCGGACTGCGCGGCCACGGTTAAACCCACATAACTTTCTGATTATTGACTCTTCGAATTTGCGGTTTTCACTGTTCATCTTTTACAAATTCCTTCGAAATGCTGACATAAGTTTTTTTTTTCTACGACATAGTGGCCGAGCAGTCGAAACGGACACCCCTCTTTCTTGTTCGACCGTTTTGTCTCCTCATAAACACCCACCCGCAATGACTTCAGTTTATCCGTGATCATGCTGCTTGCAACAGCACCGAAATATCGGAAACTCGCTACAAACAGTAAACATGGTAAATATCCCGCTTATAATGTTAATATTAGTGTTAAGTTGTTAATTCCCTTGAAAACACCATACATATTTGTCACTTTAATACACACATATTACAAAATTCCCAAAAAACCGTAGCCTCCCCAAACACGTTACAATATCTCCCTGACTACCCAGATCACTTTGGTAGCAGTGACAATAGGCAGCAACAGGCCGAAACCGAAGGGAGTTTGAAGACACATCTTCAAACTCCCCTCTATGCATAGGACTCTTACAAAGCATTTCAAAAAATCAAAATCAAAATCAAAATCAAAATTTCTTTATTCAATTAGGCCATTAAGCGGCACTTTCGAACGTCAAAAATAAAAATTAAATGTAATAATAATTGATTCTACCGTCCATTCGGAAATGTAGCTTGTTATGGAGAAGAACGGACAAGAAACTCCAAACTTACTCTTTTAAAAAAACATAAATGTGTTTTACAAGTATTTGGTTACAATAATCTTGTAGGAAAAATACATATATGTGAGAACGATGTAAAAAAAAAAAAACGCACTTAAAAGCGTCTAGAGTAAAACAAACAATTAAAAATACAATAAATAGGTAATTAAAAACATGCGGAGGCAGCTAAGATATGACCAATCCCAACTGACGGCGCCCGTTCACGAACATGACACATGGATCGGCACCACTCAGCTCAACCATCATGAAGGGAACCGAATGATCCAACACATGTGCCACCATCAGAGAGACATTAGAGAGAGCATGACACACTCAACTGCCGGGGCACACTGAAGTCAACGAACGACACATAGGTACAGTAAATGGTAGATTTACAGTTAGTACATAGTACTCACATATGTGCTGTGCAGTTATATAATCCAAAAATAAATTGAGTTTATACAACACAAATATACATTATAATTATTCGTACAGTCTTCAGCAGGTCCAACAATACTTCAGAACTTTTCTGCTTATCACTTGTTTTTGTGCCCTAGTGGCTGTGGAGCTGGAATAGCGTTGGGCCAAGCATTTTTATCAGCGATGTAATCCCCCAACCCATAATATGCCTGCCTGCATAGTGTGCGTTTTATACAAGTTTTAAATTTCGTCTCATTCAATTCTAGAATGTGTGGCGGTATTTTATTGTAACATTTTATACAGTACCCCCTAAAAGATGACGCTACTTTAGCCAGCCTGAAACCTGGTTGAATTAATTGGTCCCTATTTCTAGTAACATAACTATGTCATCGCTGTTTTTACTAAAAAGATGTAAAATCTTCCTAACGTACATGATGTTTTCGTAAATATACTGACAAGGTACCGTCATGATGTTAATGTCTTTAAACAGTTCCCTTAGAGAATCGCGCCGGCGAAGATTGTATATCGCTCTGATGGCTCGTTTTTGTAGAACAAAAATTGACTGAATGTCTGCAGCCCTTCCCCATAGTAATATGCCGTAAGACATTATACTATGAAAGTAACTAAAATAGACCAGCCTCGCGGTATCTACATCAGTAAATTGACGAATTTTTCTAACAGCATAAGCCGCCGAACTTAACCGCCCCGCAAGTGATATTAAATGAGGACCCCATTGTAACCTTGAGTCTAGCGTGATACCCAGGAAAACGGTTTTGTCGACGAATTCTAGCTTCTCGTTGTTTAATATAATGTCACAATCATAACTTTTGACATTCGGCAAGGCAAATTTTACACAATTAGTTTTTTTAGCATTCAAAACTAAATTATTAGCAGTGAACCAATTTAGAACTTGCCGCAATGCATTATTTACGTCGGCAACGTTACTCGTACGTCTATTTATGTTAAAAATCAAAGAAGTGTCATCAGCAAATAACACCATGTTCAGTTTGTTTTTCAATAGATGGGGTAAATCGTTAATGTATACTAAAAATAAGAAAGGACCTAAAATTGAGCCCTGGGGTACCCCCATTTTCACGTTCAACCCCGACGAATTGACACCGTTTATTTGAACTAATTGCTGTCTATCATTCAAATAGGATTTTACTAAATTTAATGCTGATTGGCCTAGCCCGTAATGCTCAAGTTTCAAAAGCAATGTTTCATGATCAACGCAATCAAACGCCTTCGACAGGTCGCAGAAGATACCTATGGCATCTTGTCCCTCCTCCCACGCATCAAAGATGTGTTTTATTAAGGTGACACCAGCGTCGGTTGTACAACGTCCTTTGGTGAAACCATATTGTTTCTCGTGTAGGATGTTTTTCGTATTAAAATAAATGAGCATTTGATTTAGCATTATCTTTTCAAATATCTTGCTGAGAACCGGCAACACGGATACTGGTCTATAATTATTTGTGTCTTTACTGTCCCCGGATTTAAAAAGTGGTATAACCTTACTATATTTCATTAGATCCGGAAAGACTCCCTGATCTATACACAAATTAAAAATTAAAGCTAAGTACGGCGCTATAGTCTGAATAATGGAGGTACAAACTTTGATGGACATTCCCCATAGATCTTCTGTCAGTTTTATCTTTATTTGCTTAAAAGCTTTTATCACTGTTATTGGGTTTATATGTGAAAAGTTAAATTCAGTCGGGCATGCTGAAACGTTAGCGTGTAATAAACCATAAGCGAGCGACGGCGAAGAATATAAGGTTTCAGTAGTTTTAATTGGGATGCTGGTAAAGAAATTTACAAACTCTTGAGCAACCTCTTTGCTATCTCTAACAAGTCCATGTGTAGTCTCAAGCGTGTAATCAGTATTATTTCTTTTGTTCCTGATTGTTTCATTGTTAATAATTTTCCAAACCGTCCTAATTTTATTTTCTGCGAATTTAACCTTATTGCTAATGTATAAAGCCTTAGCTAGTTTACATGAATTTTTAAAAATTCTTGAGTAAGTAGCAACATACTTATTAAAAGTTTCAGTGTTTATATAAGGCTTAAGGCCATACAGCTCGTAAAGTCTTTCCCTACTTTTCCTGATTCCTTTAGTCGCCCAGTCACTGAATAAAAACTTACGGCATATAGTTTTAGTTTTCTTCTTAAAAGTGTTATTGAATTCTGTTTGAACAACTGAGAAAACTTTTTTGTATAAAATATTACCATCGTTCACTGTGAGGTCCTGACAACTTAACTTACCAATTAAAGCGCTGTTAAATTTATTTAATTTGCCGGATGTTATTGGTCTGGATTGAATCTGCACTTGCTGTATTGGTATGCTGGACTCAAATGTTACCAGTAGCCCACTATGATCTGAAGGCAGACAATTCATAATGGCTTTGTTTAAGTAGTCGCAGCAACAAAAAACATTATCAATACATGTAGCAGTAGTCACAGTTGTTCGGGTTGGTTCCTCAAACACATGCGACAAATTAAATGATTTGAAGAGATTCAATAGTCTACTGCTATCTGAATTATTTTCTAAAATATTTATATTAAAGTCACCACAGATTATGACTAGTTTATTACCAGTTGTAAGTTTTGCCAAAACATCTTCCATCACTGACTCAAATATACAGTAGTTTTTATAATTGGGGGGTCTGTAAACGCACTCTATAATATGCTTATCCAGCTCAACACAGGACAGTTCAACACTATGTTCAACTGATAGATCTACAATATCTTTACGAGATTTTGATTTAATACCATTTTTGATTAAAATAAGTGAACCTCCACGTAACATAACATTTCTGTTAAAACAGCTGCCCACAGTATAATTTTCATAATTAATAAGCATTGAATGTTCTTTCAGCCAATGCTCAGTAAAACAAATAATTTCAAACATTGTCTTTTCTAAAAACAGTTCTATTTCCAATTGCTTTGCAGAAAAACCTTGAATGTTTTGATGGAATAATTTTATAGAATTCTGCTTAGCCCCTTTTTTTAAATTAACTATGTGAGAGCAAGAAGGTACCTTCTTGTTGGTGGATGTACTCCTAACTATTTGGTTATTGGTACCCTCCCTTGTCCTACAAACTAGTTTAAACTATAAATATTAATAGCAGAATTGCTAACGTTATTAATGTTATTGGATACCTGTAAATTAGTATTACTACTAATATCAACTACAGTACATGACTTCGACATACTATTTATGTCTGAGTTTAAAGTAAAAGATAATAGCCTCACTATTTGACGTCTTACCCTAATAGGCAGATACACTGTATTGCCTGTCGACTTTAATTTATCAACAAAAATGTTGATGTCAAAAATTTGTCACTGTAATGGCTGACAAGGAAATGAATATGTTTATTCAGCATGTGAATATAATTATTTTGTCTACTAGACAATTTTTCCAAATATGGAAAAGCACACAATATTATTTTATTACAATTTAATTTTAGTAACTTTGTTACACACTCAGTGATGTCGTCTTTTTTTACATCCAAACTGTTACCTATAAAGACAGTTACATTGGTGTCTGATTTATATACATTGTTTGTTACAGATTCCATGATATGCTTGTAAGATGACCCAGGCATACAATAATTAATAGTCGAATAACTCTGATTGCTATTTAATAATTTACCTAAACCTCTTCCAACACCATCTGCAAACATAACCGAATGAGACCCATGATTACTATTACTAGATGCAAAGGTAGCAGTCTCAGGCTGGTCTACTTGAGACACTTCCTGTGCAATATCAGGTGTGTCTTGGTCTTGGACAAAGATGCCGTCCTGAGGCACCCTCTCAACCTGGGCTGGGCTCTCCGTTACCTCAGGCTGGACAGCCTTCAGGTTTGAGACTATCTGACAATTGCATTGACACATCACATCATTTGCGGCCAAAATGTGTTCCTTGATTTGTAACTGGGATCTAACATATTTATTGTAAAGGGAGCCCAGTTTGTCTTCAAGTACCTTTATATCATTTTGTAAGCTCTGTGTGTCAATTTCATAAATTTTTATACTGTCGTCTAATTTAATCTGGTAATTGTTTAATTTATTAAGCAGGTCAACTCGTTCTTTTCTGAGTGGAATATTTTTAAAGAAAAGTTTGTGTTGTTTCCTGTACTGGGTATAATTTTTAATTATTTTATTAAATTTTGCATACTTTTTCAATTTTTTATGACTAAATTTATATTTATTTGTCTCATTTAATAAGGAATCTTCAGTCAGGTCAATAGTAGTAATGGAATGAGGTTTACAATTTGATTTTATTAACTCACTATATAAATGGCACGTTTCCTGTACCTGAGTACATGACTTTTCTTTTTGCAAATTCAGAATTTGAAAATTAGCATGAGCCAATTCATCTTCTAGGTCCCTAACTTTACCTAAAGCCTCCTCATAAAGATCACTGCAATTATGGAAACCATCCGTGACTACCCGCAGTTGGTCGCGTTCATCAACAACATTTTGATATTGCTGACTCAGCACCACTAGCTCCCGCTTAAGGCTTGTGTTTTTACAAATGACATTTTGTACTTCTACCTCACATTCATCTCTCTCCTGCAACATTTCCTGACATTGATGTTGCGATTCTTTTAGTTCTTGGAGAGTTGTTCTTAGTTTGAATTCCAAGTCCTCAATAGTAGCGTTACGGGTCATTACAGGCATGGTTTCAGGAATGTTTACTGAAAATAGAAATTAAAGAAACGGTGAGAACCAAAAGAACAGAAAAAAAAGTAGAAAAGTTGAAAATGGAGGACAGAAATTAAAAAAACAAAAGAAATAAGTATTCGTATATTATTATTAATAATAAAAAATTATGTAGCAAAACGAGGTGGGCTGCTGAATTGGCTTGAAAAGCTAACTATTATTGTGTTTTTTACTTTTGATTACCTTACAGCTTTAATTTTTATTTAATGTGGGTATGGTGCCCAAAATATGAATGTACGATTTATTGCAGTTTTATAGTTTAATTATGCAAAAAATCGTAAAAGTTCGTTATTGAAAGATAAGAATCAATTAATAAAACTAAATAACTGGACTTGAATGTTGGTTTTGTTTCGTTTTCTACGCTGTCAACGAAACGATTTATATGCACTACAGAGTGCTAAATCAGCAAAAATGTTACGTTAAATCTAAAGGAGAGCGTGTTAGAAAGTTAAAGTGAAAATTGTGTGCTATAATTATAAAACTTAAGTGAACAATACTCCCCATGTAATTCCGTAGTTCGGTCGTCAGCTGTTTGATAGGTTACCGGTCGACAGCCGGGCAAAACTCTTATTTAACTAGTTACTTCGGCAGGAAAACAATAATCCTGAGTATTTATGCCGTTTTGTTGTATTTTTACTTAAAATTACACCCTAATTTCACATAAATACTAATTAAATCAAATTTTTAAATACGGAGCACAAAATTTACATGTCACTTGGCCAGTGTTGCCAGCAAAAAGTTTAATTTGTTTAATTGGTCTCGTGATTATAAGAGGCTGTGCAGACATGAAACTGTTAAGCATGCCGTTTAACGATAAAATGAATATGGTGGATTGACATTTATTGGTTAACAAAAGTGGCCGGCATTTTTATTCCTCTATAATAGCTGTTATCTGACGATCGAAGGATCTAGCCCTTAGTTGCATTTCGCAATCTCGATACAGTGACTAAACGCTTACCACGACACACTATATGCATCAGCATCAAGCAATTTGGTGCGGCTTTGGCATCTGCAACTAGCAATTTGGTGCGACTTTGGCATCTGCAGTTCTGAATATGGCTAAATGCTATTATTCTACTACCGTACTCGCCAATGTCACCATAACGCGCAGTAGCATCAATGCAATCGACAAAAAGCTATAGTGTGTTGTAGGGGCGTGTGCTATCGCCATTCTACCGACCTTCGACTTTTGCCAGTTGTTGAGGAACTCTTCAATAAAAATACGTCCGTTGCAAATGAATTCAATAATGAGTATATTCCACAAGAAAAAAAACGACTTTTTTACAAAATTCGAGGAAGAGGGAGTTGGGAACAATATTTGTCACTGTTCACGTGACCACGCGCGATTGTGATTGGCCTACGATGTTGACAGGTGACACAGCTAATGTAGAATGATAGTTAGAGACCACAGATAATGAATATCAGTCTTCAACATGCCGCCGGCCTTGAAAGCACTAGCTTTCTATGTCTTCCTGAACTGCGTGGCTTCCTGACGTTATTCGGTCTTGCTCGACGAGGGGACAGATTTTCGCAAAGGCTCGTCTCACTATGCCAGATGAAGTGCGTATATCTGCCACTCTGGAGACACCATCTTTGCCAGGAATCGTTTTAAGTATGCGCCCCAATTGCCATTTAAGTGGTGGCAGGTTGTTGTCTTTAATGATGACCATCGTGTTAGGTTCGATTCCAGTGGTTTGATTGTGCCATTTTGTTCTGACCTGTAATTCGGAGACATACTCCTTCGCCCAGCGGGACCAGAAATGCTGCCGAATCTGTTCTAGCCTCTGGTAGCGTGAGAGGCGGTGCGTCGGTGTTTCCGTCACGTCAGTGCAGGCAGGCGCTGTAAGCGGACGACCAACCAGGAATTGACCTGGGCTAAGGGGAAGAAAGTCATCCGGATCTGCGGACAGAGGGGTTATAGGACGGGAATTCAGGACAGCCTCTATTTGTGTTAATACCGTGCTAAATTCCTCGAATGTAAGATGCGCGTTTCCCACTACTCGGCGTAAGTGGTACTTACAAGATTTTACCCCCGCTTCCCACAGGCCACCAAAATGCGGAGCGTAAGGTGGAATGAAGTGGAACTTGATCTGCTGACTAGATGCGTATTCCTTTATATCTGGACTACATTTAGCCAAGAACTGAGCAAACTCGTTCATTAGACCCACAAAGTTTTTTCCATTATCAGAAAAGATTTCATCAGTCACGTCGAGAGATAAAACGTTTTACTGCAAGTAAATATGCATCAGTGGAAAGGTCACTGACAAGCTCCAAGTGTACCGCTCGTGTGACAAAACAAATAAATAAACAGATGTATGCCTTTGTTGTTTTGGCACCCCTACCTTTTCTGTTCAATATGAATATTGGCCCAGCGTAGTCCACCCCACACCGTAGGAACGGGTAACTTTGAGTAATTCGTTCTTTGGGTAAATTACCCATCATGGGTAACAATGTTTTTCCTCGAATACGCTTACATGTGGTACATTCATGGACTACCTTACGGGCTAATTCTCTGCCACCGACTGGCCACCACGATTCACGTAAGTGAAATAGCAAAGCCTGCGAAGCTGCATGCAACATCCGCTTATGCTCATGGCGAAACAACAGAACTGAAAAATAATGTTTACTCGATAATAATATTGGATGTTTCTTGTAGTAGTCAAAATCTGGCGCATTCTGAATACGGCCACCTACACGCAAAATTCCTGAGTTATCCATAAATAAATTTAATTTAGATAAATAATGCCGATTTTTTAAATTAATTCCTTTAGCTATTAATTGATATACCTCAGAAAATGCTTCCAACTGACATAACCTAACTAATGTGTTGTTAGCCTCATTTAATTCACTAACACTTATGTCACCCGTTCGCAAATAATTTTTATTACGCATATTATGAATGAAGCGCAGCACATATGCCATAGCACGACGCATGCGGCTAAACTGAGAAAAACGAGCAAACGGAAACAAATATGATTGAGATGATTTGCTGTCGGCTATCAGAGAAATTACAATCGATTTTACTTCTGGTAACGGCTCAATTGTATGATCAGTAAGTGTTCCAATAGGGACTTGATCACAATTAAAATTTACGTCATGAAGAAACTCCGGTCCATTCCACCAAAGTGATGAAGAAGACAGATCCTGTAGGCAGACGCCGCGTGATACTAAGTCAGCTGGATTTGTTTTACCACTGACATGACGCCACGGAAGTTCCTTTGTTAATTCATGTATTTCTGATGTTCTATTTTGAACGAACGTCTTTAACTGGTTTGGTGCCATACGTAACCAACCTAAAACAATAGTGGAGTCCGTCCAAAACATAACATTTCTAAACTCACACCGTAATGAGGATTTAACCCTTTCGTATAATCGGGCTCCCACTAGAGCACCACACAGCTCTAATCTAGGCACACTGACTGGCTTTATAGGCGCCACCTTTCCTTTAGAACACAATAACTGCACTGATACCGTTAAGTTATTATAATTGACTGTGCGCAAATAAATGCAAGCGCCGTACGCAGAATGCGAGGCATCTGTAAATATATGCATCTCTATAAAAGTACAGTTAGTGCCTAACACATGACGAGGTACTCTAATTGTATTGAGAATAGAAAGAGATTCAACAAACCGGTTCCACAGCCGCGTGACGTCACCGTTAGGCAGCGCGTCATCCCAACCAATTTTTAACAACCATATTTGTTGTAGTAATATTTTAACACGCATAATTGCCGGACTAAGTAAGCCTAATGGATCAAAAATTTGTGAAATATTTGATAATATCGATCGCTTTGTTATCGGTTTATTATCAGTTTCGCATTTTGTATTGAAATAAAATTGATCCGACAAATTATACCAACCTAAACCTAAAGTTTTAGAATTATCATTTTCAATAATTTTGCATTCCTCTGAAACGTGAGGTGAGTGGACGTCTACGTCCATGTCGGCATAAAAGTTATATTTCCACTTGCGTAGTGGAAAACATCCCAATTTTAATGTGTTGGTAACCTTTTCACATAGTTCCAACAGTCTGTTTTTATCATCAGAACCTGTAATCAGATCGTCGACATAGAAGTCCTGGCTAATAACTCTCTGAACATCGGAATCAGTACTTTCTAACCCTAACTGCTTCAAACATCTCACACTTAGAAATGGAGCGGACGCGGTTCCGTAGGTGACAGTATTAAGTCTGAAAATACGTAATGGCTGTGACGGTTCATCGCGCCATAGAATTAATTGCATGTCGCGTTGATCGTCTGCTACTAAACATTGACGGTACATTTTTTCTATGTCCGCGCAAGCTACATATTTATGTTGCCTAAAGCGTAGAAGAATGGCAAATAAATCCCCTTGTATAGGTGGGCCTACTAACTGAATGTCGTTAAAAGATACATTAGAACTCGAGGCGGCACTCGCGTCAAACACAACACGCAGCTTGGTCGTCGAGCTGTGTTCACGAAAGACGCCGTGATGCAGCATAAAATAATGTGGGGCTCCGTATGTTTCAACACAACTCATGTGACCTAATTCCTCATACTCGTGTATGAAATCGCTGTACAATTTTTCATACGTATGTGATCGCTGCAAGCGCCTTTCTAACGCTAAAAAGCGACGTTCAGCTTGAGGAAACGTTTCTCCTAAAGTGTCGGATGGGAGTTTATAAGGAATACGTACACAGAATCTCCCTTCACTATTTCGCGTCATATTGTGAATGAAGTGTTCCTCGCATGCACGTTCCTCATCCGTGCGCTTATCCCAGACCTTAGAAACTTCCTCAAGTTCCCAAAACATTCTAAGTTGTGTATCAATTGACTTTGTAAAATTACACTTAATTTGCTTGGCACTGCGTGTGTTTAAATTAAGTGGACCTGACATAATCCATCCTAATTTAGTGCTATGTAAAATTGGTCCAATATTTAACCTTATTTTATAATTGTTTAATAAATTCCAAAATTGATCTGCGCCTAATAAAATGTCAATATTCTTGGAATCTAAAAAGTATGGATCTGCCAACTGTATGTTGTCTGGAATGCAGAACTGTTGTGCGCTTAATTCACACGCAGGTGGCAGAGACGTTATATGCGGTAAAACAAAACATTGTATACTGAAGGTGTATGTATTAATGCGCGATTTAATTTCTATGACACAAGTTTGCGTAAACTAAGCCACAGTATCACCTACACCATGAATTTCGTGAGTGGACTGTATTAATTTAACGCCTAGTAATTCGCAAAGTGGCTTAGTGATAAAAGATCTTTGACTTCCACTGTCGAGGAGCGCGCGCGCCGTATGATACTTGCCATGTTTATCGGCTATCTCAATAAGCGCAGTGGATAGTAGTACAGGTTGCACACAAGCAGGCTGCGAGTAATGTGTCTGCATGCTATTGTGTGCTTTGTTTACTTGTATTGGGACAATATTCGTAGATGACGAAACGCAAGTGGGGAAACGGGGCGTGTCACCTTTAGGATCAATTAATGGTTTCTTATTTTTACATAATGATTGCAGCGTTATCGACTGGCTAGCAACTTCATCCTTGTGTATTAATGAATTGTGTTTCTGGTTACACTTTCTGCACGGGCCAAATCTACAAGTGTCAACAGTATGCCCTGAACGTAGACAATTGTCACACAACTTATGTTCACTTATAAGTTTAAGCTTAGACTCTAAATCAATACCAAGAAACTTTAGACACGAGTACAGAGGATGATTCCCATTACACATTACACATAATTTCTTGACATTAGAAACGACTCTGTGACTTATTGGTGGAAACATTGCATTGCGAGTATGATTTTGTTGTGTTTGGTTTTTTACTATCTTGAACATCTTTGTTGCGTGACAAGTGCAATGTTTGCAACATGTCAGCCCTATCCTCAAGAAATTTAATTATATTTTCTACCTTTAACGATGTGCAATCATTTTTTGACAACAAAGTTCCCTTGTGTTGTTCCCACTCACGTTCTGTAATTTTGTCTAATCTAGACACAATTGTGTAAATAATAATTGTATCCCAATACTGTGTAGGTTCACCTAAGATTTTCAATGCCCTTAAATTCTTTAAAACAGTGTCAATAAGTTTTCTTAAGAAAATAGGTGATTCTTTAGTTAGCGGTTGTAATGTAAATAAACTTTTGACATGGTTTTGCACTAACAGTCTATTGTTATTGTATCTATTCAACAATAATTCCCATGCAACAATATAATTGTCTGAAGAAAACTCTAATGCATCTATGACAGATTCAGCGCTTCCCTTTAATGAAGATTTCAAATAGAGAAACTTCTCAATATTGCTGATTTCTGTGGAATTGTGTACTAATGACAAAAAGGTGTCCCTAAACTCCAACCAATGTTCAAATGAGCCATTAAAAGTGGGCATTGTTATTGTAGGTAGTTTGACAGACTTTAATTTACTTGAATTCCAGGAATTATGATTGCAGGAATTACTGGAGCTGTCACTGACCCTATCACTGGTTAACATTAATTCTGCCTGGGACATCGTACTATAATAACAATTCTCAAACAATTCCCGTTCATTTAATTGATCTTCTAGGTCACAATCACGAACATTTTCTTCGAGTTTTGTTTGAAGATCGTTAAATTCGTTAAACAAACTATTGGCACCTGTTACACGTAACTTTAAATCAATGCTATTTTGCGGCGATAAAATCTTTTCTTTGGCTAACGTGCTAAGATAATTTGAAAACTTTGTGAGTCTACCCTTAATTATTCCGCGTTTCCGAACAAGGTTACGGACAATTTGATCACAGTTTTCATCAAATTGACTAGGGGATTTGGCTCTAGAATTATCCACATTAGCATCTAGCGGCATCTTGGTGACTAGTGAAAAGGGGAGGTACTTACAATTGAAGTTCACCGCGTACAGCAGGTGCTAGCTGCGGCACCGAAGCTGCTCGATGAGGATGACTAAGCAAACAGGCAGTTCACTGTCGCGATATTTGCTGAAATCAGTATGAAAGCACGGTATCACACAAGAGAAATGAAGAAGTTTATGGATAGGATGGGATGGTTGATCGTACCGAGTGTGCGCTATGCTCGTATTGACGATTCCGTAGTATTTTAACTCCTCCTTTTGCCAAGCTTCTGGTTTTTCTCTTTGATATCGCTGGGAATATCGTTGTAGATGCGCCAACGAGAATTTTATCGGCTTCCAACGGTTCCTCGAACAATGGATCTTGTAATATTTTCGCCTCGTAGGTATCCAATGGTCGCTAATTTCTTCCGGTTCCGGTTGGAAGGATCAGCATGAAGGGGCGTGTGCGATCGCCATTCTACCGACTTTTGCCAGTTGTTGAGGAACTTTTCAATAAAAATACGTCCGTTGCAAATGAATTCAATAATGAGTATATTCCACAAGAAAAAAAAACGACCTTTTACAAAATTCGAGGAAGAGGGAGTTGGGAACAATATTTGTCACTGTTCACGTGACCACGCGCGATTGTGATTGGCCTACGATGTTGACAGGTGACACAGCTAATGTAGAATGATAGTTAGAGACCACAGATAATGAATATCAGTCTTCAACAATCTCAGACTACCCAAAACTTTCCAGTCAAAATATTAGCCTGAATATTATTATCTAATAACAGAGAAGATAATCTTATTAAAATAACAAACAAATCTCAGAGGCTCACCTTAAGAACAGTTTTACACGAGAAGAGTTTCTCGCCCATCGAGACGCATCATAGTATAGACTAGCGAGTCTGGTAAATATTGCAAACATGTGGGTACCCTGGTTCAACGAGACTCATTAGTCATTTCCTTGATATCTGATTCGAAAATACTAGAAAACAAATACCCGGTTTTTGACACAAGCCAGCTTTTAGTTACTAAACCTAAGTCGTCTATCAGTCCGGCTTATAAGGCAGTTTCTCTTATCTATTTTGAATTCTTTAAATTAGCTAGTTAAATTTCAGCTGTGGTATTTCACTTGCCCTCGGCTTTTTATTCTCCATTTTGTAATCCAGGTGACAAAATCCCTTCGTGTAAATTAGCTGTAACAAATATCCCAGCTTGAAATTTGGTGGTCTCATAAATTTTAATTCAATTACATGATTTAGGTACATCTACTGACGGATGTCGGATGGTGATTGCAATCAGCTACGAATGGTATTAATATTGTATTAGTAGGGGAAAGTTTCGGCTTGGAACTAATTGTGGGCCGTGACCTAGTTTGGTATCTGGATACAATTTATTAGTATCAATGAGTTTTTCTTTCTAGAATTTCTTAGTAGCAGCACATAGACCGGTTTTGTGCCCGTTTGATGGCAACAGACTCGCCTTTACAACATCGACTTAAACATAATTAGCGAAATAAGGCTGCGCCTCTACCTACCCTTGGGGAAAGGCGTGATGTTATGTATTTCACCAGCGATAGAGTCACCAGCCAGGTATGGCTATCTCCCGAGGCTTCTCTTCTGTGGCTCAGACACCATACAGAGTCAGATGGCATTCAACGATAGTGTAGCTTTATAACAGTAAAATATTTTTTGTGATCGATTCAGTTCTTCCAGAGATTACCTCCATCAAAACATTCCTATTTAGGGTTCCGTAACCAAAGGGTAAAAACTGGATCCTTCTGTCTGTCTGTCTGTCTGAAAGAGTCCGACTGACACTTGGCCGGATTTTTTCCATTTTACCTATATACAATATCGGTTCAGTTTAAACCGCTCTAAATCACACAATGCTGAACTCCTAAGCCATAGTATCAAAACTACAGGACTGACCATTTTCACTGGTTGTTATCACACATTATTTATAATGTAATAGGTTTGACCAAATGTTGAATAATATCCATTTACGTTGGTTTATTAATCCTCTTTAGAAGGATGGATGGATGGATTAATTCAAAATTATCACTGTTGTTCGCTGGTTGCGAGAAGCACAGGACCGGTCGATGTGGGGTGGCTTGAGGCGACTCTGTTGTGGAATGAAATAAAGTAATAGGTTTCTTAAGTAAATCTCACCGATTTATATTAGGTTTATGATGACATCTCAAATCTCAGCTTGTAAGAATAACAACAACAAAGCTTACTTGGCACATGTCTTGCCTAAAATAAGATTTAACAACATAATACTGAAAATTACACAGATTACAAACATCACTATGACCTACATCTTTCAATAGGACTCAAAAGATATTTCCTCCAACAAACCAAGACGAAAACATAACCTTAATGAAATAAAATTAATGTCTCTTAATCTGCTCAGCATGAGCGTGTTGTTTATACCAGCTAGTCAGCATTAATTAAGCCGGTTGTGACGACGCTATTTTGAAAGTAAGTATTTATCTAGGCACTCTATACGTATTTGTTGTTTATGTTTGTACTAGTTAACATAGTGTTAACTTCTCATTATATAAAAGGAAAGGCGCGCACTGGCGATTAGTTGGTTATTCAAGTTATTGTATTTTAAAGCTAAATATTGATATAGATTTCAACGCGTTTTTATGCTGTTTGAGAAATAGATTTTCACAATAACAGTGTTTGATTAAAACATTAAACTAAATTAAGAGGTAATGGGCGGATGACATTTCTTGCAGAATGGATAGACCCGAATAGTTCTGTAAGGGCAACTGCGACCTGGAAGACGCAGCGTGGGGTTGGCCCAAAATGTGGGTTGTTTCACGCCGCAGTAGTTCGCGGAAATCCGGTCGTTGTGATGTGCGATTTCTAAGTAAAACATAGATCATTAGCAATAACTACTGTCAAAAAGTCCAAAATTTATGACTTGCGCTCACTGACCTCTATCATACAAGTACGCTGGACCTACGATAAGCCGGGCCATAGAGAGGCAATTTGATTTTCGCCATTTTGGCGCTGATGGCAGAAGTGGGTGGGAACGGAACTAAAAATAGAGATGGGACAATGAGATAAATACATCGATAAAACACATTTCCTATAGACAGATATTTCCGACGGGTTTAAATATATATTATATATACTTAATAAAGCTGATGAGTTTGTTTAGTTGAACGCGCAAATCTCAGGAACTACAAGACCGATTTCATAAGTTCTTTCACCGTTGGATTTGTTTTATCCCTGAGTGACATAGGCTATTTATGTACCACGGAAGTAGCCGGGGCAGACTGCTAGTCTTAGAATAAGCTTAAGCCGGACAAAGGGGTACTTAGTATGTGGCTAGCTTAATCCAAAAATAAATAGGGAACGTTTTTAAATAGAAATGAGTTTTTTTTGGGATGGAGTGGAATAGGTAAGGTATTTGTAGAAAATAAAAATATATGTACAATCTTTTAACAGTTTTTATTAGAAACTTATTTTGTACATCACGACAAAATTAGACTAAACGCATCATTGAATAAAAGAATTATTTTTGTAGGACAGTGTGCCCAAATAACATAATCTTATAATAACAAAATAAGAGAAAAATTTCACCTATTTCATCTTGCAGTGTTGTTGATTCTGTTTCATCTAAACGATATTTTTTTATTGTATGTATATTTTCAGCATCGCTATAAATATTTACATCAAATTTATAGTATATTTATAGTTTAATAAAACAGTCATCAGAGAAGTGCTTTGAACAGATGTAATCATATTTTTTCGGCCGCCAACTAGTCTTCCTTTGTCAGTCGGAAACCTGTGAATTATTTTAAAATTATATGTATTTGATAATAAAAACCGGTCATTGGCGATTTCCGTTTTTGAAAGTAAACATATATCGACAGGAAAAATATCGATAAGTTTTATCGACAGTTAACTTTGACAGCACTATTAAATTTTATTGTTTATAAAAAAATTGGTAATGCAAAGACAAATATGTTGTTATTACGTATGATAAGATTAATGATACATTTTTAAGTGTATATAATATAAATAGAAGTTTAATTTGGTGAATATTAGCCGTAAATTCACTTACTTGTGTAATGTAACCCCACTTCCCTTCTGGTAACGAGTTTTGCATAATACACACTCTTGCATAGTTTACCTATGAATGACCACCACTTATTTATGTATCAACTTAATTTATACGACACAACAAACAAGTTTAATAGCGTTAAACCTCCAAAAAACACTTTAAAAACACGGGAGACAATCCGACATTTGCAAGTTACGTCAAATTTAGTTCTCTTCCCACGCATTGGGGGCGCTTCAAATTGGCACATTAAAGACCTGTCATTTCCAAGGGTATCGTAAGTCCAGCGTACTTGTATGATAGAGGTCAGTGCTTGCGCTACCCAAATGTGACGAGTTCTATTCTAAATACTTTAGACTTTTAACAATCGTTATCGCTGATAGATAGTAGCTGTCACTTTGTGGTTTTGAGAAACCGGAGGTATTTTTGAACACGCTGATCCTACTTCCAAAAACTGGTTTGAATACCTAGTTTATATTTTTAGAACATCCCCTATGTCGGAGCCATGAATTCTTTTTGGGGACGACCTATCGACTTTTACAACTTCTGAGTTTCGTGAAAGTTAAACTATGCT